>CM034149.1:315987772-318742873 GCA_019776745.2 Taxus chinensis
ATTATTTATTTCTCAGTATCCATTCCCATTAGCCTTCTTGATCTATTGAATTCTAAGTTTATAGGCTTTAATACTAGTAGAGATATGGAAAAAATTGGTATTCTGGTAACCCTCCTTAAGCTAAGTGATTCTTGATTTCTGTTTCATGTAAACCTCTTCCATACGCAATATATTGTGGTAATCTGATAGAAGAATCTTTTCTTTTGATTTATCCTCATAACTTCAATCTTCCTGTTCCATATTTTCTTCTAGTACCCTTAGATACTTCACTATTTTGCTTCCTTGGAGAAATATATTTTCAAAAATTTCCTTATTCCAAGTTTTAAGCTTGGCTTTAATATTTTTAAGTTTTTGAGATGTTCTAAACATACTATTAACTTTGACATCAATACAACACAGCTCCTCAATTATTTGTTCTAAAACTGGGTGAGAGGTCCACATATTTTCAAACCTAAAGGGTATTACCAATGGATGTTATCTGGTACAAGTTTTGAGGATAAAAGGATTGTGATCTGACCCAATTTGGGCATCTGAGGATAAAGTGTATTGCTTCTATTAATAAGGAAATGATCCAATCTGATTTGAATCAATTTGTCACCCTCCCCCCAATTGGACCAGGTGTATTTAGAAGCACTAAGATTTAGATTAATTAAATCATTCCATCCAAAAAAGAATTCCCAAGTCCTCCATGCTTTCAGTATACACATTAATACCTCCTTTATTTATAGAGGGTATAAGGGAGGTGTTGAATTCTCCACCAATTATCCAATTTAGGTTAGTAAACATTCTTCTGAAATTGATCATCTTCTCCCACAACTCCCTTTTACCAATAGTAGTATTGGGAGCATAGATATTAGAGACAGTAAACTATTTTCTAGATCTTACTTCCGTTAAACATATGACTATATGGAGTTATCTATTGATGAGGGAGAAACCTTCAAGGTGATATTTTTTACACAAACACAACAACCTATCAAAGGCTCCAACTGAAGGTTGATAGTGAAACCCGGCTTCTTTCCAAAAAGAGGACTAAAATTCTTTCATCCTATTCACATTAATCTTAGTCTCTCCTAACATTATCACATCATGTTTCTCCTTAAATTTTAAATAAACCAAAATCCTATGCTTACTGGGCTAGTTTAATCCCCTTATATTTCAAGATAAGAAAAACATTTATGGTGGGAGGATTCTTTACCTATAAACAATAGTTTTTGGTGACCTTTCATTATGTTTTTCTTTGTAACTCTATCCCTTTTTCCCCTCTCTAAAGGTCTTCCTTGGGATTATTTGTTAGCACCTACACCCTTCTTAGACCTGGATCTCAGTGTTTGAGATCAATTTGGAGATGGTATAGGCTCTGGAATGTGAAGTTCGGCACACACCTTAACTGGACTCTCTTTCAGAACTTCCTTAACCTCCTTACTTTCATCTAAATTTTAGTTTGACATCTTCTTTAAGGATTCCTAAGATCATTGGACATCCTCATCTAATGTGGGAATTTCCTCCAAATTTACATCTAACAATTTTGAACATATTTCTTATTAATAATGCTTCTTCTCGTCTCTGAGAAAAAAATTACATCTAAGAGTCTAGAACTGTTGATCCAACAATATTGTCTTCCTGAAAATCCTCAAAAAAAACCATATCATTATCCTTTTCAGTATCTTGGGACGCTTCTCTATTTCAATACTTATCCTGACCCTCTACACTACTATCTCTTCTGAAGTATTATCTTCTATGACCTGATCCCTAATCTCTACGAGCTTATTTATCTGTCTCCATGAAGGATTAACCTTCGATGGTCCACTTCCATTTGGTTGCAAAGGTGTCTTTCCCTTTAGATCTTCTTTACTAGAACCCTTATTCTTCTTAATCAAGGATTTTTGTGCGGCCTTCTCTTTAGCTTTAGGGCATGTTTTAATATAATGGCAAGATTTTAAGAAATAAAAGCACATCAAAGGAGAAAACTCATAGTCAATCTTCTGGGTATGAACTCCACAAGGCGCCTTGATATCAATGTTTCTTGGTAGTGAGGTTTCAAGGGCCATATTGACACATAAATGGGAAAATAAGAGCCTTGTTCTAGCACAGGTCACTTGGATAAATAATGACCAGGACCCAAATGACCTTATCAAGTCCCTGCAGAATATATAAATCACAATATTCCAATGGTAGCCTAGGAAACTATACCCAAATAGGGTATTCTTTGATGACAATCTCCAAAGGATTGAAACTCGGTTGCCATTATTGAACCAAGATCATAACATGGCCCATGAACCATAGTACCCTAACAAGGATTATTAAGAAGTCCACCTCCAAGGATAAATTGATCACAAAAAAGGAAATAACATAAGCTACAATTTGCATCAATCCCTTAGGAATCCATTTTCTATTAGCCCATTTTCTAAATAATTCGATATTGGGTCTCTTACCATGAATCTTGGTTAGAATGGTGTTGCATGTTGAAGATTGCACATGGTTGGCAAGAGGTTTGGGTATTTCTAAGAAAACACAATTTTCATTATAAACCGGGTTGAGATCAATAGATGATACCTATTTGCATAGTTTTCTGACCACTCACCTCACCCACATGATAAGGGGGCCCTTGTTTGGGTCCACCTTGTCCCTTTCTGTGGTAAACTATGCATCCTTCCTATCATCCTACAGATTCGCCCCATGAATCCCTGCACATTGAGAAGATTTATCATCCCAGCTAATATGATACATTTATTAAGTCTTTAAAGGTTTTCATTGTGTGTCCTTCCATTACAATCATCCTCCTTCCATGCAAAATGGGGAACAATCCAACAGTAAATGTTTGTTTGTTTGAGGATGAATGAAATCCCATAAATATAAATATTCCTAAAACAAAACTATAAAACTACATAAGGCTTGATCCCTTTTGAGGGTATGTAGTGCAACACTTTGCAAAGGTAGAACAAATATTCACCACAGATAGTCCAACTAAAACAATACAATTGTATCCAACATAAAATGAAAAAATATGTTTGTTTGTTTGTATGAAATAATGGAAAATTCGAATGGGAATGACATGAAGATGAAGTGGGTTGGGCCTCATTTTTCTTTTGAAGGAAAAAAATATGTTATTCTTCACATTGATAACAGTTAGAAATATTCATTGGTATTTCTTAAAAATATCTTTTATATTATTCATGAAAAGAAAGAGATCCCAAAAGAGAAAGAATAAAAAAAAATTAGAGATAGAGTATTGACCCCCCTTTAATGGTATGCAATACACCTCTAAGCTCCGCCAGGAATATTCTAACTAATTTGATACAATTTAATAACTCTGTAAAGGCTGTCAAATTTTTTTTACACGATTAAATTATTCTAAGATGGTCCTCCTTTGATTGCAATGGTATTCCTTCCATGCAAAATGGGGAACAACTAAAAAATAAATGTTTGTTCCTTCGGTTCAAAACGGGGAACAACAACAAAAAAAATTGTTTGTTAGAGGATGGACAAATTCCCATATTTCTAAATAGTACAATAAAAAAATGTTAGAATATTTAGAGAATGGTATACTGCCTATTCTCATTATTACGAGTGGTCCAAATCTTGTTTTAAAACAATCACCTTTAATTAATAAATACACAGAGGTAAACAATATATTTGTATGCGGGTGTCGATATGTCATGGTCCTAAACAATATATGTTAATTTCTACTATATGAAAATGGGCATATAATGGGCATTTGCTATTTCAAAATCAAATTATTAAATAGAACTATATGCCAAGATGCCATTTTTGAAACAAAATAATAGAACTACATAAATCTAGATCCCCCTCGAGGGTATGTAGTTCAACACTTGGTGGAATCACAACTTGTCTCTACCAAGGTTAGCTAGCAAAAACAATATAATTTTTTTGTAGCATCGCAATATGACTAATTCCATTCGTAGTCGAAAACCCTATTTAAAAATATGGAGTGACATGAAACATAACATGAGACCCATATTTTTATAAAAAATATTACCAACCATGCTTTAATGCTTTAATATACCTATTGTTTAGACCCCTTTAATGTTTTTAGAGATTTATTACAATAATAAATAATAAACTCTTATTTCACTAAATCTGGACTTATTCCAATCCGAGCTAAAAAAATACTGCCAATATTGGAATATGAAATTACTAGTTTTGGATTTCAAAATGCTAAATATTGGAATTATTTGAACTCCGAAATCACACATATTGGATTCCAATATCACATATATTGGAATCTAGAATCACATATATTGGAATCTAAAATCACATATATTTGAATCCAAAATCGCATATATTGGAATCAAAAATCACATATATTCAAATTTACTACACTCCAAAGTCTTATATAATTGAATCCGAAAATAAAATTATTGGAATTCGACATTGATCTGTAAAATAGTAAATAGAAGATTTCTTTGTTTTGAATGGTCTAGCAGTCGTGCGGCTTAAATTATTCATTTTGAATAAAAGTTCTTATCAATTTTACAATTTATTTAAGATTAAACTATGCAGTTATTGGAAAATCATTCAATGGTTTGAAGGATTCCATGCAAATCGATGTATTCATTGTTCGAAATGGGCTAGCGGCTGTGTGGCTTAAATTATTCATTTGGAATAAAAGTTCTTATCGTTTTTATAATTTATTTAGGATTTACCTATGCAGTTGTTGGAAAATAGTTAAATGATTTCACGGAATCCATGTAGATCTTGGTAAAATATTTTAATGAATTCATGGAAGCCAACATGTCTCTGCAAAACAATAAACCGGTCACATTCCTTTTTTATACATGCTAGCGGCCACGAGGATAATGACATTTACGAGATGTCAGACACTTAAAGAAATATGTAATTTCAGGAAATCCTCACGTGTCTAGAGAAAATCTTAAGGGTTTTCAGAAACTCATTTCTCCCTACAAATAAAACTAAACAAACTTTGCCACGAGAAAAAATGTCAAAATGAAATTTTAAAATTAAGATTTGATAGTTTTTCTTTAATGAAAACAAATAAATCATTATACTAAATGAGGCAAGTTAAAATAAAAGGATAATCATTGCATTCAAGTATCAACACTAAAAAACCTACACAAATTAAAGTGGAAATAAGTAAACAACTACATAGAAAGAAGGAAAGATGTATGGTTTTAAATTTTTCTTGCTTTAAATTTTTTTTTTAAAAGGCTACCTTGGAGTGGCCCATTCGACTCTATGAATAATATTATCATAACCATAGGAATTGAACTTATTAATACCTCTCTGAGCGTCCTCCTTGTTGACAAAATTAACAAGACCAAATCCCTTTCTAATCCATCTTCTGATCCATGGCCACATAGACACGCGTAATGTGTCCAAACAACTCAAATAGCTCATGCATATTGGCATCCCTCATGGTCCTCAGACATAATGGAAACTTGAATATAATTTCCTTTGTTTTAGTGGCACATGTTGTTGCTAGAGCAGTCCACACTACCTCTAACACTAGGAGGTTCCCAATAATAGAGGTAGCCCCAGCCCCACTAGTGATGCTTCTATCAAAAGTGAGGCACTCGATGGCCTTATCCCTTTGTAAGGTGTTTATGACATGGGCTAGGGCGAGATCCTTGTAAGGGAATTTTGATGTGCAGTGACCTCCCTCCTTACCATGGATATAAAAACCTATGAGCACCTCACTATCCTTAGAGCAAGAGAGGCCGAAAAACCAATCTATGCCAGAATCGAAATCCTCACCCTTGGATCCCAAGGGGCATGGTCACTCGAGTATCATTCCTTTTTGGTAGCGATGCTGAAATTTTGCCACTTGCGGTGCTCGAGAGTGGACTTGTTAAGGTGCGCTTTGGCCAATTTATGAATGTACATAGTAGTGATATGAACCACCTTCCGGCCCTGCTAATTAAACTTATATTTAACGATATTCTTCATGTATCTTAATGATTATTGATAGCAGAAAATAAATTCCATATCTTTATTATCCTCCTATCAAAGATCACAACATCTCACTCTTTTAGACAACATCATTATCTTCCCTAACTTAAGAAATGGGAAAATTCAGGAAATCCTCATGAATCTGGATTCTGGAGTAAATCTTAAGGGTTTTCAGACACTCAAATCACTCTACAAATAAAAATAAACAAATGGTGCAATGAGAAAAAATGTCAAACAAATTTAAAATATTAAGATTTGATAGGTTTTATTTAGAGAAAACAAAAAAATCATTATACTGAAGGAGGTAAGTCAAAATAAAAGGATAATCATTGTGTTTAAGTGAAACAAAACTGATTCTATCAACACTAAAAAAAGACAAAACCTAAAGTGGAAATAAGTAAATAAAAATCCTACAAAACCTAAAGTGGAAATAAGTAAAATACTTCATAGAAAAAGGAAAGATGTCTGCTTTTAAGTTTGCCTTTCTTTAATACCAAAAAAAAGTATACCTTGGAGTGTCCCATTCGAATATGAGAATAATATTATCATAACCATAGGAATTGATCTTATTGATAGCTCTTTGAGCATCCTCCCTATTGAAAAAATTAACAAGACCAAATTCCCTTCTAATCTATCCTTTGATCCGAGGCCACGTAGACATGCGTGATGTGTCTGAATGACTTGAATAGCTCATGGAGATCGACATGCCTCGTGGTCCTTGGTAAGACTGGTGACTAAAAAAATCATCATTTTAGTGCCACATGTTGTTTCCAGAGTAGTCCACGTCACCCCTAACACTGGGAGGTGCCAAATAGTGGAGGTAGCGCTAGCCTACTAGCGATGCTTCTTCTAGAGGTGTGGCCCTTGACGGCCTTATCTATTGGTAAGGTGTATGTGGCATGAGTGGGGGAAAGATCATTGTAAGGGAATTTTTATGTGCAGTGATCACCCTTCTTATTGCCCATATGACAAGATATGAACACTGCACTTCCCTTAAAGCAATAGACATTAAACAACGCATCGCCGTCAAACTTGGAATTGTTGGCCTTGGATCCTGATGTGTGTATTTTCATCGTTAGGGTTCCTTATTGGTAGTGACGCTTAACTTTTGCAACTCGGGACACTCAAGAATGCACTTGTTAAGGTGCGCTTTAGCCACTTTGTGGATGCACATGGTAGTCATATGAACCACCTTCTATCCCTACTAGTTAAACTTGTATTTGAAATTTTTCTTCATCTAACTCGATGATATTTAATGGTGGAAAAAAATTCAAGATCTTCATTATCCTCCTATTCAAGCTCCCCGCATCTCACTCTGTTGGATGGCATCACTGTCATCCATAACTAAAGAAATGAGAAAATTCAAGAATCCCTCATGCATCCATAGTAAATATGAAGGGTTTGCAGGCACTCAAATAGGCCTACAAATAAAAATAAACAAACATTTCCATGAGAAATTTTTTTTAAATGAATTTTAAATATTGAGATTTTATAGTTTTTCTTTATAGAAAACAAATAAATCATTATACTAAATGAGGAAAGTCAAAAGAAAAGGATAATCATTTCATTCAAGTGAAACACAACTTATCCTATCAACACTAAAAACCCTACAAAACCTTAATTGGAAATAAGTAAAAGACTCCATAGAAATATCTTCGACGATCTTCTTTGTCTAGCTTGATGATATTTTTCGGTGGCAGAAGAAACTATAGATCTTCATTGTCCTCCTAATCAAGCTCCCCAAATCTCATTCTATCAGATGCCATCACTATCGTCCCTATCTCAAGAAAATGGAAAATAAGTTAAATCCTCACGCATTTGGATAAAAGTTACCACAGGCTTGCAGACACTCAAATCATTGGTTATCACAGTAAAATCCTACAAATAAAAATAGGAATACTTATTCTTGCATAAACGTCTTTTCAAGGGCAGACAACACATCTCCACTAGATTTACAATGGTTGTAGACCTACTAAAAAAATATGGTACAAACATTTACTCTACTTTGCTAAATAGACTATTCATGGAATTAGGTAACTATATAATCATGGCTACTACAATGATGGAAGTTGTAGCTTATGATTATTCATTAGATACCCATTTTTTTACTTATTTTTTTGAATTATTTGGTCTTCGAATGAAGACCTTTTAATTTTATAAGGATGGTTTACAATAATGTGTGTGAATAAAAAATGTATAACCCATTCTTCTAAAGAGTGCAATATGTAATGCTTCTCTCATCATCCTTAATCATAATCTAACATGTGTGTGTGGCATGTGTGTGTATCATGTAAAATTATAAATCGTCTCTGAGGGTTCATTTATATTTGAAGAGTGTCATTCAAATAATTTTTGTTTAATTTGGTTTAATCCCCACATATCTACCATATCATCGAGTACTAGTCAATATAGAATAACATTATATAACAAAAGACACTCTCTTATGAGAACATGTTTCTTATAAGAACAAAGAGACCAATTCAAATATTTTGTATAATCATTTCCATTAAAGTCAGTGGAAGACATCAAACAATATAGAACTTTTGAAACATCTTGCCATGCCTTAAGGGGTAAAAAAATCATAATACAAATCATATAGAAAAATACCATAGAAGTTAAATTATCTTCTTAGATAGAAAATTAATCAAGAAAATAAAATGACTCACTTTCCTTAACAAGAAAAATCTCCAAAAAGGAAAGTGATATCACCTGCAAGGATTTAGATATGTGCAGAATAAGTTCAAGCAAATATTTAATGTAAGTAAAAAAATGATTTCTCAATAGTAAAAGATAAAATTAAAAGTTTGACTCTAAATTTTCTAAAATATACCATAAGAACAATGTCAAAATGATATTAAAAATTAAGATTTGATCTGTTTTTTTTGTGAAAAACAAACTACGCATTATATTAAACAAGGCAAGTCAAATAACAAGAGAATGGTAGCGTTCAAGTGAAACCAACTGATCCTATAAACACTTAAAACCCTAAACCAATAATAAGGAAAAGATTCCATAAAAAGAAGGAAATATACCTGATTTAAAGTTTGCTTTGGAGTGGCCCATTTGACTCTGAGAATAATAGTATCATAATCATAACCATTGAGATTATTAATAGCTCTCTATGAGTCCTCCCTGTTGATGAAATTAACAAAACCAAACCCCCTACTAACCCCCATCTTCTGATCCATGGCCCCGTAGACAAGTGTGATGTGTTGAAACGGCTTGTAAAGCTTGTACAAATCATCATCCCTCGTGTCCTCAGATAGATTGGTAACTCAATAAAAAAATTGACCCTTTTTGTGGTGCACGGTGTCACCAAAGCGGTCCACACCACCCCTAAGATTGGGAGGGATGTAGATCGATCACCCGACAATGGAAAAAGTGGCAATACCACCAGAACTACTTCCACCTACAGTGTTGAGGTCCTTGATGGACTTATCCATTATTAAGGTATCTATGGCATCGGTGGGGCAAGATCCTTGTAAGTGTATTTTGATGTTGGGTTATCACCCTTCTTACTGCAGATATAGAAAAAAAAGAGTACTGCACCACCCTTGGAGCGAACAAATTTTGATAGTGCATCTCCACTATATTTTGAATCATCGGCCTTCGATCCCGATGAGTGGCATCACTTTAGTAGGATATTTTCTAAAGAGATGCAAGTAAATTATGTTGAGGGTTCTTGGCTGGCAGCAACGTTGAACTTTCACCACTCGCGGTACTTGAGAACACGCTTCTTAAGGTGCGCTTTGAATTTTTTTTGGATGTGTGTGGTAGTGGTCTGAACCACCTTGTAGCTCTGCTAGTTGAACTTGTATTCCATGATATTCTTCACGTCATTTCCATCTGGTCGAGTGATATTTGGCGGTGGAAGAAGAAAATATAGGTCTTCGTTATCCTCCGATTTAAGCTCCCCCCATCTCACTCTTCTGGATGTCATCATTGTTGTCCCACATTGATCAATACAATTATAAAAATTTCTTTAATATTAAACTATGTAGTTATTTGAAAATTGTTTAAGGATTTCAGGGAATCCCACATTGATATGTAAAAACACAAATATAACATGTTTATGTTCTATATAGGATAGTGGATGCTAGGATTTTTCTTCTTTGGAATAAGGTTCCTATGTGTTTTAGAAATTATTTGAGATTAAACTATGTAGTTTTAGGAAAAATTATTTAAAGATTTTAGGGAATCAAACATTGATCTACAAAACCATAAATATAATATGTTTCTGTTTTATACATGCTAGCGGCTGCTAGGATTTATTTCTTTCTTTGGAATAAGGTTTTTAACAGTTTTAAAATTTCATTAACATTAAACCATGAATATCATGGGAAAATAATTTAATGAATTCATGGAAGCCTACATTTATCCGAAAATCAATAAACCGAGAATGTTTTCTTTTTATACGAGCTAACAGACGTTATGTTTAATTTTTGTTTGGGAATAATTTTGTTATCAATTTTAAAATGTCCTTAAGATTAATCTATGTTATCATTGGAAATATTGTTTAATGATTTCAAGGTATCCAACATTGATCTGCAATACAATAAACATAAAATGTTTTTTTTTTATAAGGGCTAGTGGTTGGTAAGCTAATGAATTTCAAGACATGTGAGACACTTACAAGTTAATTTACTATGATGTCATTGAACCTCTATGTAACTAGAGAATTAATGGAGATATTACGAAGAAAGTAACATACGGCGACAATCTAGACTATGATAATATAATAAAATGTAATCCATCTTCTGATGTGCATGGTAGTGGTGTGAACTAGCTTTTGGCTCTACTAGTTGAACTTGTATGGAGATTGGTGTAAATTTTGTGGGCTATCTGGGAGTTAGGTTTTCTCTTGCAAGAGTGTTGAATACTCTTTTTAAATTTTTCTCTATAATATATTGGTTCATGGTGTACACTTGCATCATTAGAAGCAACTACTAGTTGATAGCTCTCTAAGCATCCTCCCTATTGACAACATTAACAAAACCAAATCCCCTTCTAGTCTATCTTTTGATTCAAGGCCACCTAGACACGTGGGATGTGTCTAAGTGATTTGAAAAGATCATGTAGATTAACATCCCTTGTCATCCTCCTACAGAATGGTAACTCAAAAATATTTTCATTATTTATGTGGTGCATGTTGTCATTGGAGCAGTCCATGCCGCCCCTAAGACTAGGATGTGCACAATAGCGAAAGTAGTGGCAGCCCCACCAGCAATGTTTTCACCGTATGTGAGGAAATTGATGGCCTTATCCCTTGTCAAGGTATATGTGGCACGGGTGGGGGTGAGATCCTTTAATCCTGACGAGTGGGTTCATTCTAATAGGGTCTTTGTTCGTAATGATGCCGAAATTTTGCCACTGGCAGCTCTTGAGACTGCACTTGTAATGGCACGAGCTAAAACAAAAATTCCAATAGACGAATAAATGCATATTAACATCCCCTTGATAGTTATAAAATCGGATTTAAAGAGAGGAATAAACTTGGATTACAAAAACATCAACATCCCCTTAATAGTTATAAATGTATGACGAGATTCATCATTAACCCCCACAACACCTTTCACCATCCTTAGGTTCCTCAAAAGAAGGGACATGAAATCACTGCAAATAGTTTCCTCCCATACCTGACACTTTAAATGAAAATGAAAATTTTCCTTACTCCCCTTATCAGGAGGATATATTTTGGTAATTATATATAGATATGAAATATGTTAGAACTCCTTTTGTATTTTGTAAAGGTAAATTTATGGTAAATCATTTTAAGCATTCTTTGAGTTTATTTTTAAAACTATTCGTTACGCTGGAATCCTAAATTCACAGAATAAATCATAACAAATTAAATTTTTTTTCACGATATCTATGAACACACTAATTGTTGAAGTGACAGATATTTTTTTAATTCCTTATATTCCTTAAAGTGATGTGAACAATTTGTGTAGTAGACAATTTGAAGTCGAGAGGATAATATGACTTTAAAAAATACAAGTAAGAGAGTTAAAACTTAACACTCACTAGGTAATGCCAATGTAGCTTATCTAGTTAAATTAACATTAATCTAATAAGAATTCACCAGAAATAAAACTTTTATGTACATTTTTTGTATGTATTAACATATCTATTATCGTTTAAATACTTTATTGTATTATAAAATTACTAAAGATACTCACACATTTTATACATATTAACATTTTTAAGATAGTCACCAACATTATACAAAAAAAATCAAATCCATAAATTCTTCCACATGTGCTGCTTTAAAGTATATGGCGTGGCAAATGATATCTAATTGAAATAATAGCAAGATTTTTTTAAGGAACTTCAAGTGGAGATATCTGGATTCAAAAATCACACACGCGGGAGGTACAATAGCTGTTGATATCCAGATGCTAAGCTCCACGAAAACCGATGATAACTACAAGGTGAAAGCTGACAGGGAAGGGGTTTTCACGCGCGACTTCCCGCAGGCTCAGAACAGCAATCACACAGCCATTTGTGAGAAGACTAACGGCTATAGTTCCTATTTTTATGCGACCTTCAACAGCAAGAATCGTAATACTCTTCACGCTCAAAGGTATCCTGGATATTGCTGTAACCAACACATCACAGTGAAGATGGGAGGGCCACCCTGTCAAATTGAGCCGTGCGCGGACCCTGACTGGAGAGAAAACATGGAGCTTTGGAACATTCTTAGCATTGGCGGCTTCACCAGCTTTATTGAAAGGATGCAAGGGCATGATCAAAGCATCTCTGTTCACTTTGCCAAGGAATGGAATGGGAGGACAGTCGACTATGGGGGGCAGAAAATTCTTATCAATGAAGAGCTCATAGCTGAAGCGACTGGCCTCAGCCTGGAAGGGTACCGCTTCTTCAACAAGAGGGTTATCAAAGAGGTTGAAGAAAGAAGATTTGTGGAGGAGGATGAGAAGCTTATTTTCAGCACTACGGGCCTACTTGTAAGCTCAATTCCACCTCCGTACGATGAAGTCACCCGCATGATGATTCGCTTCATCTCCTTGGAAGGCAGGTTTGTTACTGTCCCTGCTAAGCACCTTGTCTTTTTGAACCACTTCCGTAGAAATAGGTTGGTTTGCTTCCCCGCACTATTTGTTAAGCTCTCTTGAGCGCTCCATTTTGGAGTTCTAGAGACATACTCGAGCGGTTCCCTTGCACCAAGGTCTTATTCTGCTTATCCAAAAGCTCTGTCTTCTTAAGTATCCCCGGTCTCCCTTACTCTCCCAGCCCGGCTCCCCCTTTGATGGGCTCTGCTGCCACCAGTCCTGTCTCCCCTGCTGCCCCTGCTGCTGCCCCCGCCTTAGGTGCTGCTACCCCCATGCCGGTTGCTCATGCTTCTCCTTCTATTCCTCCTGCGGCTGCCCCTGCCACCCACCTTGCCTCTACCTCTAAACGAGTCACTAGGGCTTCTAGGAGACTCAATCTTGAGACTGCTGCTGTGGGGGATGAACCTCTTGAGCTTGATATTGCTCGTGATCTGCTGAACATTAGAAGTGCCAGTCCCCGGGAGGCACAGATGGATAACCCTTCTAAGAAATTGGAGGCCTTAGAGGTAGAGATTAATTTGCTGAAGGTTGAGGTCAAAAACCTTGCCAAGCAAAAAGGCAAAAAAAGCATGGAGGGGGAAGGGAGCACTAAAAATAGTCAGATTGATGACATATACAAAAAGCTGACCTCCTTAGACTCCCGCCTTGGGAAGGCTAAGACCAGACATGACTACAATATTGTAGCCTTTAGGGCCATTGAGGAGTTTATCGTGGGTCATGCCAAGAGTGTTTCAAATCTAAGCGGTGTCCTGGCAGCACTTTGGGGCAATGATAAAGAGAGCAAGAGAACCATTGAGGAGCTTGATAAGATGGATGCTGCTCAGATGACCGCGTTAGGCATGTTTCAAGCTTGGAAAAAAGTCAAGATCAGCATTGATCAAGCAGCCAAGAAGTAGTCCTGGATACTTCTGCTGCTCTTTTTTGTTAATATTACTGTTTCTTGGCTGTCGTCTTGCTGTTTTTTTGCCGTTGTTTTGCTGTTAAGTCTTCTCTGTGTAGCTGTTTCTGGGTTACGTTGTATTTATTGTAACTCTTGATCTGTGCTACAGCTACTCTACTCCTCTCTCTTATTCCGGCTTATAGGCCTTATTTTGTATTCAAGGGTATAGTCCCTTTCAAAAAACTATTTGCCAATATTAAAAAAAAACATTATACAAAAAAAAATTCTCAAATAAAGTTAGGGATAAATTAGATAATAATTTTTTTTAGATAGTTAAATGTTTTTGACCGGAGCTTTGAACCGAAGAGTTGATGGGCACCCACCCGCCCTACAAGTATTGAAATATTTGATCGATGAATTCATACATAAAAAACCAAAAACAAGTAGGAAATATTATAAATAATGAGGCCAAAATGTAACATGAATGATAAAGAAAACCCAGGGTTCCACCTCTAATTGGTCCACCAAGCCAAGTGTTGCAATCTTCTTAAGAAAGGGAAAAAATGAGCCAGTAACAGTTTTCAACTACGCCACGTGATCAAGAAGGGGCGGGGAAGGTTATTCGAGCACGACCAAGTCCAGGGATGGAAATATGGAGGTAGACACCCCGTTAGATCAACATATGCTTTGAACAGACTCAAAAAATTAAAGGAGGGCTCGAATTTTCAATTCTAAGGCATAAAAAATCTAGCTATCAACCCAAAAATTAGATGGACAAGGATACAGATTAGAAAATATACTAGGAAGGCATACTTCTACTATAGCTTTGACAAAACCCACATGATAACATGGGTACATGAAGTGGAATGGACTGCCATGACCACCTCATTATCTACACACAATACCATGTAATTGAACATAAAGACACCTGCAATCTCAGAGTTGACACAAGCTCTCCCGGTGCTCTCAAGATAATCGATTCCTAGGAATTTCTCAATTGCATTCATAATAGGTGTGGATCCTATGCGAAAGACATTGAAAACATGAGTGGAAGACATAGGAGAGAGGAAATCCATTTCAGGATTCTTGCTACACAAGAGGATGAGAGGAACATAGGTATATGCCATGAGAGGAAAGGGGAAAATAACAGAGAGAAACATGAGAAAATGAGTGAAGGAAGGAAAAAGCCCAACCCAATTAAGTAGTCCATCACCTCATATGAGGGTGGTTGGAGGAATAAAAAATGTATGTCTTCATCAAGATTTTCCCATGCATCGGATAGATTATGAATAAAGGCTTCCACTGATTGATAATTACACATTATAGAAAATAACATTACTAAAGATAGTCACACACATTATAGAGAAAGGTGTCATTAATTAAATTTAGGGACACATCACATAACTGTAATTGGGTTTTTGATGTAATAACATCACTGATGTCTCCACATCGTCTTCCACATCATTCAATATTTCAGGGAGTTTAGTCAGTCAAAACAACACACTTTTATTATTTTAGAGAGAGATATTTATACAGATATTGATCCACAATATATGGGATCTAATCCCTATCCTTATCCTCCCACAAATCACTCCAAACCGTACAAACAAATAACAAACTACCCATTTATTTACCTCATGGTATATTACTAATTTACCATGGAAACTCTAATTTCCCAACATTCCCTCCCTTAGAGTTGACATGGGTAGATACAAAACACAAGAAACTTAAAAAAGATAATCCTCATCACTTGAAAAACCTTCAGTATTAGCATGTGTGTTTTGTTCTTCAGTATCATCTTCTTCAGTAGCCATGGCCTTGTCAGATAGTTTTCCATCAAGTAGATCTTTTGCTCTTTTCATGCAGTTGAGAATAACATGTCCTGGCTTCCTACAATAAAAACATATACAGTTTTTGATATGTTTTGATCTTTTATAGGAATTACTTGATTGACTAGCTAATGTTGCTTCTTCTTCTTCATCATCCTTGCTTTCCGTATCGAGTAGCGTTGCTATTATGCTCTCCAAGCTTGGATTTAGTTTACTTAAAGTAAACACCATATTGGACATACTTTTAGGCATGCTATTTAGTAATATGGCCTTTGCATCATTGGGTTTCACCTTTTCGTTAATGCCATCCAGTTGGGCCATTAGAGAGTGGAACTTGATGATATGAGATACAATATCTCCTCCTTCTTCCATTTTCAACCCATATAATTTCTGCTTCATATTTATCTCTGCATTGTCAGTTCTTGATCCAAATAATTGATTCAATGCTTCCCATATTTCTTTGGATTATTTTTTGAAATCTACATGATGTAGATACGGTTTGGATAATCCGAGGCCAATAATGGCCAAAGCTTTTTTATCTTTGACTTTCCATTTTTGGAGTGCGTCTACATCTGTTGGTGCAACCGATCTTCCATCAACAATTTCCTTTTCAATCAGCAACAGTTGGATTTGGATTTGCCATGTATGGAAATCCTTTCCATCAAATTTTTCTATCTGGTTCATTTTTTCCATTACCAAATCACCAATGAAAAAATAATAAAGTAATCTTTAACAACTCAGAGAATTAATTTGAAAGATACACGTCCAAATCTAGTAGATCTGTCCTCTGGATCTCCCTTTGATGCACAGCTGGAACAGGTCGCTGCAGATCTGATATGTGGATGTCAGATCTGTTCAAAGGAACACGTGAAGAATGAGTATCTTGGACGGTGAACCTCAAATCTCCATGCATGCAGTGAAATCACCAAAAAAAGACAAATACAAGCTCGCCAAATCCAATCTGCAGAATATATATATTCAAATATCAAAAAAAGGAAGTTGTGGGGCGCGGATCTCATGATGTGATGTAAATAATGCTGTAGAAGGAGCTTGATATTCAACCAACCATAGGAATGACCGATGTATTCCTTAAACCAAATGTGCAGATCAATTGGAAAAGAAAAGGATCCGGTACAATTAATACAAATGTATGTACGCAACTAACACAGAAAAAACTGCTATATCAATCGACCTCCTCAAAGCTGGAGTCACATGTGAGAATTAATTTGAATATGAGAAAACACTATGCTAAGCAGTTCAAAGCTATCATTGAATATGGATCCAATAAATATAGTCATCGATCCAATATAAATACCTTCATCGATCCAATAAATACAGTCATCGATCCAATAAATCAACACAATGAATATAGATGTATATCAAGCTCAGGGAGCTTTCCAAAAAGAGTTTGACCCAGAGACTCTTCTGACACTTCAAAGCAGAGATCTAATCCCTCACGTATCTGATCTGCAGGGCTCAGCGTTGTAAATCCGTGGATAGGATGGTAGGTCGAAGCTACCATTGGGGACGTGGAAAAGTACCAAGCGGCCAAACAAATATATACACCTATGCAAAAGTTTACACAAAATGTAAATCTGGTATCTCCAGCTACTAGTACTGAGAAAATATCTCCAAAAATAATTAAAAAAATGTCAATAATATTCACAGTGGTCTGCACTGTAAAATTATTGGCAAATAATAGCCTCTCAAATGATAGGACCAATTGACATGGTCTACACTCAAAGGATCCTGTAGGGAACAAGGCCAGAATTACAGAGAGGTCCCTCACGGTGCCTGCTCTGATACCAAATCAGGGAGTTTAGTCAATCAAAACAACACACTTTTATTATTTTAGAGAGAGATATTTATATAGATATTGATCCACAATATATGGGATCTAATCCCTATCCTTATCCTCCCACAAATCACTCCAAACCGTACAAACAAATAACAAACTACCCATTTATTTACCTCATCGTATATTACTAATTTACCATGGAAACTCTAATTTCCCAACAATATTTACATTATAGGCCACAATTCATCCCGCAATAGGTGTATTTTTACAATTGTAATATGCATTACACTTCCTCTAAACCTTACTAAGATTTTTGAGATTTTTTTTTAATTCTTGGATCGTCTATAAATGGTTCATTTGATCACGATGCAATCTTCCACACAAAAAAAAAAAAAAAATTTAAAATAACGATTTGTAAAATAATAAACAGAAAATGTTTTATTTTTATGCGTGCTAGCGGATGCTAGGATTTATTTTTTCTTTGGAAAAAGGCTTTATCATTTTCAAATGTTCATTAAGATTAACATATGAATATCTGGTAAAAAATCATTTTATGATTTTAGGGAAGCTTCCATGGATTTACAAATCAATAAGCATAACATTTTTTTGTTCTATATGGTCTAGCGGCTACTAGGATTATTTTTTTCTTGCAAATAAGATTATTATCAATTTCACAATGTCTTTAAGATTAAACCATGCATAACTAGGGAATTTTTTTAATTTTGTTTTAAGAGAATCCAACATCGATGTGCGAAATGATAAGCATTATATGTTTCCTTTTTTTATGTGCTACCAGCCACTACACTTAATTTTATATTGGGAATAGTGGTCTTACGAATTATAATTTTTTTTAAGTTTAAAAGATGTAGATTTTGGAAAATTATTTCTTTTATTGGTCCATGATCCAAAATTGTCTCTTCACCCAAGTTAGAAAAAAAAATTCCCAAAAAATAATTGAAAAAAAATGATTGTGAACTACAAACTTGTAAGAACCTTAAGGTAGTTTGATAAAAATTTGCAATACATTTTTGGATGTGGAAGAAAAGTATACAATTCAAACCCCAATGGTGCATTTGAAATTTTTCAATGATCTGCACATGTTCTTGTGTTCTCCTGCATGTTTCATCCATGTACATAATTCAGTGTAAATTTTTCGATCAGTCTTATAGTTTCCATCAAATCTCTAGTATGTTGGGGTTTTGAGAGTAATTTATTCTTTGACTTTGTGTGACAAGAATATTGCGTCATCAATCAATAGTATATTGTTTTCCCCATATACATTACCATAGATTTCTAATACCTGTTGATTGGTATTTGTTTTGAACATACATTGGTGGCATCCGAAAATGAACTGGAAGTGGGTTTCTCGCAGCCAACTAATTTTTTTGATGAACATGTACTTTAATGTTGCTGAATGCATAAATGAAGACCATAAGGTAGTTTCAAAATATTTTGATGTAGTACTTATCAAGTTAACACTAAACTCTCATTCAAAGTATTGAGTATTCCTGGATCTAAAATATAGATCCATATTACGAGGTATTATTTTGCCAATACTAGAAATTCCAAACATTAAACCTTCAACTCCCAAAACTAGTAATTTATGAGGCTTCCCAATAGAATATATAATAAAAAATCATAATTAATGTAAGATTCCAAATGTTATTAAAAAAAGGTAACATAGTATTGTGATAATATTTTATTTGGGTAATTCAAAAAAACAACTTATAAAACTATAATATCAACTCAATCATAGTGAAGATATAAATATTACCGACTTTTAAATTTATAATCTCAACATATAAAAGAAAGAGTGACCATATCACTATAAAAATGAATATAATTGTAAAAAACATTTTGAAATAATTAATATTTATATATTTTCTATTTCCTACAATTTTTGGATGCCCTCTGTAACACTCAAATCCTAACACAGTATCCGTGATATGTTTGTGTACAAAATAGTCATCATTCACTTATCTTTGAATCAATTTTCTTCATTGTATTTCCTCCCCACTATAAAATTTTCTGGAGGGTTTCCCCTTGGGTCCATTGTAATACACAATGTGTCTCTAACGTTGAAAACAATTTCCTCTCTACTCAAAATCTTTTGGAGATATTTTACTGCAATTTTGTCTTCTACACAACAATGTTCTTTACCCAAATAAATAACTGGTTTGAATTCAAACGATATTTTTTTCAAATCCTTACTCCACTTTTAAACTTTGGCGCAAGAGAGATAGCTAGACCAAAATCTCACTTCACATTTTGTTGCTAGTATCTTTAAAAATTCCTTGAGCCCACCTCGCAATTTGAGAGTCTCCTTACCGAACGTGATTGCCAAATATTTATAGGATTGGTTTTTCTCACAGAGAAAACCCTCCAAATCTAAAATAATTAAATAATCCTTTTGGTCAATTGTACAGAAGTATTTTTTTCTCAATTATCCACAATTTAATATTAACCAATTCAAATAATCAAAATTTCAGCATGTTAACACTTACTAATTGAGCCTCTGTCTTGGATTCCCTCACACTCCCCCTCCATAGGTTCTTGTGATGTTTGTTCTATTTTTAAAAATAGTAATCAATTCAAAATAAATTTGAATTTGATGTAAAAAATATGTGATACAACTTGCTTTTATACAATATTGCATAGATGTAGTTAAATATTAGTGACTAGTATGTGTAAGCCATTAATACCTAGACTATGTTTGTGTTAACAGATTATGATGGGCTTACCAACCACTAATGGCCAATTGCAAAGAATTATTTGTTTTTTGAATTTTCAGAAGCTTATTATTAACGAATTAAAAAAAATTATTCAATTGAAATTAAATACCGTGGTGACATAATTAAATTCTTGATATAACTTTCTTCTTCTTTGATTAGCTTAGCGACCAAAAATAGACAAATGTACTAAAGTAAATTTTTTTAAAATGTACACAATTTAATATTAACCAATAAAATAAAAATTTACTCAATTCAAAATAAATCTAGTTAAAATATGTATGTTAACAAGCACTAGGGTAATATGTATAAAAAATAAACTACTTCGCTAAAGGTTCCTTCAATTATGAGGGGCCTATAAATGGTTTTATTTATAATTTTATATGGCTATCATACCATTTTACGTTTGCGAGTTCATGTGTGACATGCCAAAAACCTCACCATTTTTCATCAAATAAAATTGAAGTTTTATTAAAAATATGTAAATAATGAAAATTGAAAACTTCTTTTAGTGATAAATTTAAAAAATGAGTATTTCTTACTCACCTTTTATAGATTCACTAGATAGATGGTTAGCAACATCTGGGGCAACAAGCTGAATTGGTTGGGACATACTAAGAACAACGTACTCTCCTTTGTTTGCTCCTAAGAGCGTTTTCTTCCTCTATTGTTTGGTTGTTTACATAAATATTGTATGTATCAATTCAAATGCATTAAACTAATAGAATTATTTAAAGTGATTTTAATCAACGTAAATTTTTTCAAATGACAATAGTAATGATGTAAAAACATTTCTTGATCATGTGATTCAACAATAAAAACCAAAAATAGAACTGAGTCAACCAAACCATGCACTACAACACTATCGTCATACAACACTATAACCGGAGAATTTCTAGAAGCGAGTCAAGTGAACATATGAAACCAAAACCCATAAGATATCTCATAAAGAAAATGATGTGTCTTTCCTCGTATGCCAATTTTCTTGCAGTCACAATTTGATGCAAAATTTGATCCATCCAATCCATGGTGATTTCTGTTAAATCTCCATTATCAACATCACAATTGTGCACATCAGTTATTGTGTACATAAGATAAAAATCTCTTAAATTTTCCATTGCTATCATAAAATATGTGACAACCTTCCACAACTGATTCCCTCCGGTCTTTGAATTTTCACATGTATTTTTTTAGTGTATCTCTTAACCTTTTTAAGAAGCAACATGTAAGAGCACAATAATTAAACAATTTAGCAAACTAGATCTATCAATTGTAAGCAAGTTAATTATTGCATTGGAACTTAGTACACAACAAAGATTGCATAAATTTGTAATTACAGATTATACATTAAATGGATTGGTGGATAGAATAGAAGATATTGTTGATTGGAGCTAGAAGGGATATGCACATTGACAAGTAAAGTCTTTAGTGTCTTCCATCCTTACTAGAATATTTTCTTCCATTCAAATCACATAGTTGTCTATAATTGTTTGAGCTGCCACTGGGAAAACCTCTACCACTTCAGCATCAATTTTTCTTTTTTCCAGGTTTTCACTTCCTCCAGAATCAACTTTTATTTTTCCTTTATTCTCTTCTCTTAAGAGTAAAAAAAATTAGCGGTAGTGAGAATCATGCAAACTAAAAATTTCAAAAAAAAAAAAATTCAGTGCATTCTACGAATACAATTTCACCTGGGTATTTACTTTTTGTATATTTTAAAAAAAATTCTCTCATTCTTCTATCATATTTTACTCTTTGGTAGTAAAAATCAAAAGTCTTCGCTATGAAACTTGCTTGAATAGAACCAGTTAACCATACTTTTCTTGAATTGACATTATCTAGTAGAATTGATATCTCCTCATCGGTCATTCCTCTTATAGGCCTAAAGGAATTCTCTGTGAACCTTACTAGTGAATTTATATAAAATTTAGGTTGGTTATCCTTAAAAGGAGAAAAAAAAAGCCCACTTGATTTAAATAACTCAAAAATTGTTGTCAATTTTGTCCATATGTCCTCAGGTAAAAATAGAAATTTCATATTGTTAGAAAGGCTCTCTAGCCTAGCCACTTTGAAAATATCAAGACATTGCTTATTGAAACACTATATCGAAAGAGGAAATGGTATATTTACTTTTTGTATATTACAACATTAAATTTTAATAAAAATGCGTTAAAATTAAGTTTCATTAGCTTCAAATCGTCAGAATTTGTGTTTCTCTTTGGGTCTCTAAGAACATCCTTGGGATCTCCAAATAATTCAAGCCTTGTAGGGTACATCAATAAAATTGGTATCAATAAAAATTTTGTTTACATCATTTTGTTTCTTGCAAATATTAACAATGACTTCGCCAAGCACGTGTGAAGACATAGTGTGAGCATTTCTAAAATGCATCGTAGTATGTAATGAATTGAATTTGCTTTCAACCAATTTATTTTTTGGGCAAAAATGGTATGTTGGCTGTCAAGAATGTAGAACTATACTTCATCCCTTTTTAGGTCATTTGGATCCTTAAGTTGCACAAGTTCCTTTATAAAAGGTAAAAAGAGAAGAAGAATTGAATCCCTTGGTGTAGGAATAACATTAATCAACATTGAATGGATAAGAAGGTCAACATTTTATTCAAAAACATGACGAAATTGATATTTTAGAGGTGTCAAATGGCACCAAGAAACTTCAATCGGAAAAACATCATCATTGAACAAAAATAATTTTAACTGTTCAACATTTGAAGATTCTGTTTGTTCAAATGTATTGGTCACTTTCTTCAACAACACAGACAATTTTCTATTTTGTTTAAGCCCTTGCAACTTTGACTTAGATGGATCTATCTCTAATTTGGATGAATAAGAGTGTCTTAGTGTTATAAATAGCTTTGCATGTTTTGGTGGAGAAAGTATTTTTTTTCTCTTAAAATAATGAAAAATAGAAGAGGTTCTTGGTTATCTACAATTTTTGAATGCCAAATTCATGTTATTATGAAATTCAAGGGCATTTTCACAGTATGTTTTGTCTAACTGTATGAACTTACCCAAATTCTAACCATATTTAAGACAAGAACATGCCATATTTTCTCTAGAAGCCTTCATTTCCAATTTCTTGTGTTGATCATCAAAGTACGTGGAATTTGTACCATACCAACATTTTTTAGGGAGATTAAGACTTTGTGTTTCCTAAATTTCATGCTCATTATATCAATTTTTTTAGATAGAAGTGTTCTCCCATTTCTCATCCAAAAAACCTTATAAGCCAATCTTATATGACAAAGAAGGACTAGTGTGTCCTGGATAATATAGATTTGTAGAACTTTGTGTGTTATATATTTTCTTCTTTCCTAACACCTATAGGGTTGTGTTCTTTTCCTACTCATTCCTCCTTTCTCTTTCTATTTTTCCCTTCCCAATTTTTTCACTCTTTTGTGATTTTCGTTCATAAGAACCAAAAATATTAAAAATAACATCATAAGAGGGAACTACCCTTCTCACAAAGAAAAGAAAATTCAACCTTGTAAAAAGGTGAACTTCCCTAACTGTTTTTGGTTCTTGCATACTTCTATTAGGCATATTTAGTAGAAAAATATCCAACCAATTTTTTTTAGTTACTCTGTTAGGGATCATACATATGTCACATTCGTTCTCTTGATCTCTGAAATTTCGCAAGAATGAACGAAAAATGAAAAAAAATTATTGCCCCACACCAGTGAGTGACAGTGACAATGATGGGGATGGTCATGGAGATCTCCCCATTCTAAATTTTCAAGTTCCAGTCAATCCAGAACAAGCCCAAATTTTGTACAACTTCTATAGAGGTATGAATCCAAGAATGATTTCACAAACGCTGCTACAACATATTGAGCATAAGTAAGTAATAAAGATTCTAGAATGTGCCAATATTCCATACACAAAAAATAAATCCACTATTGCACCTATGCCATCTCTAAAAGAGAAACTAACATTGTAAGTAAGAAAGGATAGATTGAAATAAATTACTCCATTTGATGATCTAGTGATTAAATATTTGTGGGTTGAGTATCAAGAAAGTGTTTCAATAGGAAAGAAGATAAAAATAACACCTACAGATGATAAAGAGTCCATAAAACTAATGAAATAAGCGCAAAGACAATACAGGCAGCTATAGACACATGAGGAAATAAAACAAATTGAATAACAATCAATTAATGAATCTGAGTCTCTTTCCTTTCCCCTATAAATATCCTCTTTCTTATTTGTACATAATTTACCATTTTTGTCTTGTTTCCCTTCTTGTTACTCTTTGTGTGTCTGTGTGCATTGGTGGTAGCAGTATATGGAGAGAAAGTCTCCATGTATTAAAATTTGGCTCAATAGATAAGGCATTGGTTTATTTCAAACCCCACGATTCTAGATTTTGAGCTATGTCTTTTTTACGTTGTTCTGAATCCAAGCCAAGTCCCCTAAAAGATCCATCTATTGTCACCCATTCTGGAATGGTGAATTTTTAGAAAAAAATTATATTTGTGTTGAGGATATTTCGGTTGTACCCAGTACTCGTGAACCTTATGTTATCCAATTTCACCCTTTAGTGAAATTGGATAGTGGAGCCGGCTTGTGCTAGGAGATTCTCATACCCAATTTCGAGGTTACATGAAGATTTTAGTATTTAGAGGATCCTCATGGCCTTTGCAAAGTTTGAAACTCTCAAGATGATTTTTTTCTCTTCTTGTTCCTCATGAAGTTCAAGTTTTGATAGGTCGAGGAGAAACTGACAACGAGACCAACTTGGAAAGAAAAAAGTGAGTAATATGGTAAAATATGATGGGTAGAGTTGAAGAAGGTTTCAAGAAGTGCCTTGTGTTAAAAAACCAAGCTATTGGTGTTGTAATGCAAATGAGATTTGGGTTGAGTTGTTTATACCTCCCACCGAGCTGCCTATTAAGAGATGAGCCGCCTAATGTAATCGGAGCTAAAAGTAGCTTGGGTGAGTTACTTTCAAGACTGAGCCATCATGATATCCATCGATCCCATCATATAGGATGAGTTATCCATTAAGAGGTGTGTTTTTTTGTAGCCATTGAGATAATCAAAATAGTGCACCGCAAGATAGTTCTTTTAAACCCACTGATTTTTTTGAAATTTTTGTGGAGTCTCGTACATGGCTGCAAGATGGTGAAAATTTAGAGATCAAGCTATAAAAAAGGACTTAGACTGATATTGTAGTATATTGATATAAGAGGTATCTTAGCAAGTTGC
The DNA here is from genome assembly GCA_019776745.2 of Taxus chinensis. Lineage (NCBI taxonomy): Eukaryota > Viridiplantae > Streptophyta > Pinopsida > Cupressales > Taxaceae > Taxus > Taxus chinensis. Next base: position 316,013,232 of record CM034149.1, read on the forward strand.
TCTATGAAGAACCGAGATGTTGGGATAACGTTGGAAAGCCCTTGGGATCAAGGATTAAAAACCTGGATCTTTTAAGCACTCATCTGGATTTCTTGTTGCATAAAAGAATTGATTAGAGCATTCAGGAGGCTGAGTTGGTCTATGTTGAAGAAATGTGAGCTGGTCTGGCTCAGATTCAATTCATTGAAGATTGAGCTCTTGCATAGATTGTAGAATTGAGCTATCAGAAGGGACCAAAATCTGTCAAATCCATCGAGCCACCCTATATTTGGTCAATCCAATGAACGTGAAAACTGAGTTAGTGTTAATATGTGGGATATCACTGAGTTTTTTTAGGGAGCTGAGCTTTTGTTGTATAAGCGACCTATCATGGCAGACTAAACCACTATCCAAAAGCAAGAAAAATCCTAAACCAAGCCAACGATGAATCCATGGTAGAAAAAATATGCATTGATCCAAAATAAGCCAATCCCTTATCATACATGGCAGATGCATTTCCAGAAAGGATAACCTAATAAGAAGGATTGAGCTACATTTGATGTAGCGGAACTCTATAGAAGGCCTAGTCACTTCAAAAGTGAGAAGAGCTCCCGGATGCTTGTTGGGAGCTATCAAGCTCTACCAATTTTTAAATCATCGACATCATCGAGCTGTAGAAGTTTCAAGTGCCAACCAAATAGTTGGGTGATGATATGGGTAATATTCACAACACCGAACATGTAACAAGTGTGGAATCGAGTCAAAAATATCAATGGTGAACTTTATCGACTTAGAGTCCAACATGAGTGAGAAAAACATCGTAGATCAAATTCATGAAGGAAACCACCATCGCAGTGAGATGTTAGTATGAGCTTGGATTGGCATGTGAGGAAAAGGTGGAAGTTGGGGGCCTAGATGACCCATGGGACATGTGGACTCACGAATCCTGACTTTTCTATGAGTGATGGTATGTGGAGATTGTATGAGTCAACCACCCCTATATAGGGTTAACATGTGGCCAAGGATCCTCTTATGGGTTCGAGGTGTTCACAAGGCCCCAAGGTGGCCAATCTGGAGGTTAGATGCCAAAGATGCATTCGGGACACATGGGCCGAGGAAAGTCAAGTTCCCTAAACAAAACAAAAACCCACAATGCCTTGGCACGGGCTTCAAGTTCAAGGAGGAGGTAATGAGTCAACATAGGGGCCACTGAGATTAGATAAACTAGGTGTAGGGCATATAGTTAGCATACCAAGGTGGCCCAGTGAATATATAAAGTGTTCAATGTAAACATGGATGACTTGACGTCGAATATGAGGTGTGGGAAGTGTTCAATTATTTCTAGCTCAGTTGAGCCAACCGAAATGGCCAAAGTATAAATGATTTAAAAAACTTAATCACCCCACTTCAAACACAAAACCGAGGAGGTGGAGATATAAAGAGGACCCACCAATTTCAAATGTCTAAATAATTTAAAACATATTTAATTTTTATACACATCAAATTAATTAAATACAACAATTATAATGTAATGCATAAATAAAGTTGATTCAACTTGTCATTTGGGGTAGATTATAGTTGAGATAGCTTAAAGAGTAGTTCTATAACTAATTCTTGGAGAATAATGCCTATAAAAGGTTGCATTGTAATTGTAAAAGAGGAATTCCTCTCTCATTCATTCATTCAATGTTCTTGGATAAAACTATTCTATCTACACATTTTGTTATTGTAAATTTTTGTACACATATGAATACAATGCTTTCTATACCATTGTGTTAATGATTTTTCAATTGCAAAATCTGTTAATCTACTTGTGATTGGATTATTAATATTTTTTTTTCTTCATAATATGATTGATGCCCAGGTGAACCATAATTTTTTTTCATTATCAAAGTATGTGGAATTTTTTCCATACGAACATATTATTAGGGATAAGAAGACTTTGTGCTTCCTAGATTGCAAGCTCATTGTATGGATTTTTCTAAATATAGAAGTGTTCTCCATTTCTCATCCAAAATACCTTGTACAACCAAGAAGGAATAGTGTATCCATGATAGGAAAAATTTGTAGAAATTTGTGTCTCATATTTTTCCTTCTTACATAACACCTATGAGTTCATGTTCTTTTCCCACACATTCCTCCTTTCTCTTTGTATTTTTCCTTTCCTAATTTTTCAGTCCTTTTGTGCTTTCCAATCAAAAACACCAAAAATATAAAAAATAACAACATACGAGGGAACTTCCCCTCTCACAAAGCAGAGGAAATTACACCCTATCAAAAGGTGAATTTCCCTAACTGTTGCTAGTTCTTGCATACTTCTATTGGGCATATATAGTGGAAAAAAATCCAACCAACAATGCAATAGACTTCAAATATACTATTGAGATAAACGACCACTTGGTATAAATTTTTGTTTGGAATCATGAGTATCCAAGAGAGAAATGTAGTGAGCATCAAACCTAGTGGTCTCTAGTCTTTGAAAATTTAAATGTAATTATGGAGCATAGTTATATTTTAATTCAAGTAGTTACTACTTGTCTTGAATGCAAGACAATAAATACCCTAGTGACTGCTAACCTCAAGTATTTGTGATTTTCCTCCAACGCTATGTAATTATCTTTAACAGTAGTGGATTATAGGAATATCATATAATAAACTTTGAATTGCATGTTGTACTCATAGGTAGCTTGGATAAAAAAATGGTGTTGGAGGTTAGTTTAGTTTTGAGTTTTTAGTTGTGTCGTTAATCAATATGTTGAATGCAAGACAAGTATTATCCTAGCGGCCACTAATCTTAAGTCTTTATTATGTTACACAAACATAGTGTAATAATATACTAAATGAGTGGCTACTAGGATTTGAATATCATTTGATATACTTCGAATAACATATTAAACTCAGCGGTCGCAAAGCAAATATTTTTTTTTGAATATGTGTATTCTATAAAATCGTTGAAATTAATCTTTTCTTGGAATAATTTTTGTCTTGTAACATCAAAGAAACAAAGTAAACATCCACCCTAGTGGTCACTAGTCTTTGAAGGTAATATTGTAACATCTAAATATATTAAAGGAGCTTAGGTAGTTTTTCAGTTGGGTCATTACTAATTGTCTTCTATGCAAGGAAACAAATATCCTAGTGGATGCTAATCTCAAGTCTTTGTTATGTTGCAAACATATTATTTAATAATCATCAAAATTAGCATCCGATAGGCTTCTAATATCATGGTAGGATTCTGATATCATAATATAGAAATCTAAATATCATAATGGTTCTTAGCTCAGTTTTAAGGCAAGCCATCCTAGTTGTATCGTATGTAAGTCAACTAGAATCTTAGTGGCTGCTAGTCTCCATTCTTGTTTGAAAAATGTATTCAAGAAATTCTTTAATATTTATCTTGTCTTCGAATATGTTTTTCCTAGTGTTGTGTTGTAATAGTTAGGCAATGTCGTAAACTTCCAACTTAGCGACCTCTAGTCTTAGAATATGTTATTTTAGAATTTAAAAATTGTTACTTTATATTGGCTCATTTATCAAGTAAGTTGGTAATAACTATAAATAAAATATATGTTTCTAATTAGAATGATAAACATTTATATCTAATAATATTTACGAGTACATATAATGTTCTTACCTTTTACTAAACATATTTTTTTCTAAATACATTACATTTAATTATTTATACATGGGAAAAAACATATAGAAAACTAAATATATCAACGTGGAAATTAAGTGAGAATCAAATATTGAATAACTAGTCATGACTTTTTCTTTCATAATAAAAAAATCACTAAAGGAGGTCAAAATGATTACCTAAACTATACAAAATTAAACCATTACGATTTATTAAAAAAACAAAATATGGGACTTGGGTTTTGCTGCTAGGGATAGATGCCAACACGTACGGGAAAAAAATAAAAAGACAAAGAAGAATGAAAAATCAACAACAAATAAAGCAGTGAGATAGATAAAGGCACTAAAAAGGGAACCTGTTTAATAGACACGAATACTTGAGCTATGAATGAACCTAAAAATTGAGTTTTCAAAAGGAATAAATATTGTTAAAGGGATTAAAAAATATTCACTCATGAGTGGAAACAAAATTGGTTTGAGACAGAGCAACGCATTTTGAAAAGAAGACGAAATGGAACTGCAAAGGCACAAAAGGGAAAGGCATGGACGGATTGCATTGCAAAACACAATAACTAAGAGAATATCGGTTGCAAGTTCCCACCATTAACTGTGGTACATATACAATAACATAGATGCTTTTGATAAATACTTTTTTTAGTTGTATCTGATATTTTTACGTTCTTCATAATGTATGTTAAAGATTTGTATTCTCTCTAAAAACTAGTATCAGGAAGATTTTTTCTACAAACTGTTTTGTTTGTCTCTTTTGATTTTTTCCTTTATGGGCCCCCTGATCTACACTTGCACCCGTAATCTATCCACAATCACTGAATTTTTTCTTGTTTGTGTGACCCCAAATGCGATTACAATCATTGCCTTAGCTTACCATTCAAAAAAAATCCACAAATCGAGCACTAAGACTAGTAAATTAGTGCATGTGTGTGTTGTATTCTAATTTCAAGAGCTCCTTTTCTACAATTAAAAAAAAATAAGAAACCCTAATATATATTTCTCTGGTGTATTTATTTTTGTCCAAATGCAATCAACAAAAGAAATTCTTAAAACTGAAAAAAAAGTGGGAATAGGAAATTTAAAATTTTGAATTTCCCCTTCTTAAAGTGAAAGTGCAGTATTTTGATATTTCAAATATTGGCATTTAATGCAAGGGATTTTGCATATCGTACTTAGAATTCACCCGTCATTAATATTTACATTTAATTTGGAGGATATTGTGGGATACAGGGAAATCGAATTGATTAATTTTACCTACTTTAGAAACAAGTGGGACAATGAAAAATGTTTCGTTGTGAACACTCAGGAAAAAAAAAATATTAATTTAAGCACAATAAAAAACCTTTTAGAAAATAGAAGTAAACATTAGGAAACAAAAAATAATAATTTTAATAGAGTGATATATGCCTTGTTAATTATTAATTTTTATTGAGTGCCACTTCAATATTTTTAAAATATTATGCACATTAATTCGGGTGATAGCATGGGATACAGAGAAATCAAATTTATTAATTTTACGTACTTTAGAAACAAGTGGGACATCAAAAAAAGTTTCTTTGTGGACTCGTGGGAAAATGACAATTATTAATTTCAGCATAATAAAAACCATTCAGAAAACAAAAGTTAACATTAGGAGACAAAAAATTTAAATTTTAAGAGAGCAATATATGCCTAGTTAATTATTAATTTTTATCTAGTGCAAATTCGATATTTTATAAATATGATTCACGTTAATTAGGGGGATAGCGTGGGATATATGGAAATAAGATTTATTAATTTTATTTACTTTAGAAACAAGTGGGACAACATCAAAAGTTTCTTTCTAAACTCGTGGGAAAATGAAAAATATTAATTTAAGTATGATAAAAAAACCATTTACAAAATAGAAGTGGACATTAGGAAATGAAAAATTTAAATTTTAAAAGAGAGATATACTCCTTGTTTGTTATTAATTTTTATCGAGTGCGAATTCAATATTTTTTATCTATTATCGGTGTTAATTCAAAAAAATATCCAATAAAATGTGGCATCTTGAAATTTTGAACCAATTAATTACACAATTATATAATTAACACATTTTTAAAGAAAATTTTGATTAGCGATAGAATCAAAAAATATTTTTTACGTATAAAAATACGCATTATTAAGTTGTAACAGTAATCCATTAAATTGTTGACACATGGCATGAAATTTCTACTATATCTCATGAATGTCGATATTTTGGAGTTATTTACGCTTGACTCTAGAAAAACTAAAACATAATTTTACACTTAACCAGAATTTCAGAGTACCTTATACATAGGAAAGAAAATAGCAATTGCTAAGCTCCATTCGAATGATTTTTTTATAACACCAAATTCAAAATAATAAATAGATAGATTTTATAGCGGATCGGGGTATTCTCTTCAGCATGTGTTAATGAACGACTCTGCATGTTGTATGTTTTTTGTCTATTTGTTGAGTAGAATCCTTGTGGTTGTTAGCCTCTACAATTCCTAGGTTTCATTTCTAGCAATGTAAATAAATATCTCTAAAGTTATTTATCACTAGTATTTTCATTAACTATATTTTTATCTTATTGAATATACATTCTTTCCACAACCAAGTTTGGCACTACATACCATTGAAATATATCTTAAATTCTATATTACTAATATTTTTTTGTGTTTAACACATAATTTATAATGGTTCCTATCATGTAAAATACTTAACGACCAATAACATCCATTACATGAACAAGATCAATCAAACAATTCATGTGAAAGAAAATGCTTAGCGACCACTATGCTCAAATACTTACCAAAAGGAATGATTGTGCAGAAAATAGACTAAATAATTTCTTGATAACATAGATGCTTTATGAAAAAATCCTAGTAATAGATATCAGCGGTCGCTAGGCATTTTCCATAACATATTTTTATGACAGATATGTAAGATATGGACATTTTTTACTATGAAAATCTATGGAGGTCTTTGCATAGTCGGGAAGAAATATGGTTACTAAAAATGTTTTTAGGGTTCTCATATAAAATCATAGGGAATGCTAAGCACACACCTTTGCATCTTTTCATTTTTTTACACATTGGTGTGCATCAATGAAAATACTTAGCAACCGCTAAGCTCCACTACTTGTTATCAGTAGTAGAGTAGCTTCCACTAGGCTCAACTATTTTTTATTTTGAATATAGAGATCAAACAACAATTTTTATTAAGGAAAATGATTTGCGACCACTAATCTTGAATACTTACTGAAAGGAATGATCTGGTAGTAACTAGGCTAAATAATATCTTATTTCGAACATAGCGCTCTAATAATATATCATAGTAATAAATATTATTGGGTGCTAGGAATTTTTTGTAAAAAATTTAGATGCAAAATATGTGAGATATGAAAAAAATTTAATGTCAAAAGCTATGGAGGTATTTGAGAAAGTAATAGATTACCGGCCTCAAGGATAAATTTTGTATTAATTTAAAAAATAGAGATAAAAAACAATTCATATAAAATAAATACCTAGCGACCGCTAAGCTCGAATACATACAAAACATAGTGCTCTATGCTTATTTTTTATTGTTAAATGATAAAGGAATAGATTACCTGCCTCTAGGATAATTTGTTTCTTGATTACCAAAATAGATATAAAAAAAACATACTACAGAAAATGCTTAGTGACCGCTAAGCTACGATACTTATTGAACATAGTGCTCGGAATACAGATCATATGAATGGATGAAATGGGGTCCCAAGGAATTTTTCATATTGCTTCATATTAAAGAATATGCATAGTGACCGCTAAGCTACATTACTTACTGAAAGGAGTGGCTTCACACTCAATAGGCTTTATTGTTTTTTTTTTTTAAAATATCAACCTAATAAAAATCACTATATTTCTTAGCGACAAAGGTAAGAGTTAGAGCATAATAATAGAAGTACATTCTTTAAAATTGAACACATATCCTAATCATCTTGGCACTGCATATTTCCATAAATAACTCGTTAAACAAAATAGTCCTAAATGTTTTATTAAAAATGGACGGTAAAGATGAACACGGTTCTTGCTCAAGAATGAACGATCCAAGTCCATGAAGAGAAATACATGTTTTATGTTAATCAATTATTCATTGATGATAAGGTTACCATCCATTATCCTCTATGTTGTCAATGAATCCATTTTAAGAATTGAAAAAAAAAATCTCAACAGGTTTGAAGTCATTATTTGTAATTATATTATATTCGATGGACTATCCTTGATAGAGCCACGTCCTTGAATAAAAACCTTCGAGAAAGATGAATAATGAATATAATTTTTGCAACCGATAAGCATTTTTAGTTAGTGAAAGGGAAGGCTTTGCTATTGCTATGATCGAAGATTTCTTGTAATTAACATAGCCAAGTAGTATGGAAATGTTAGATCATCGTAACAGATGTACATAACTTAAACATGAATACATGTTCTTTATGTCTTAGCCATGCATATTCTCTTAAAATCATCCTTCAAATAAAATACACCTAAATGATCAACAACATATGTAAAGAGAAGGTGAACAAGATTGTCGTGCAGTATTAAATGATAAACGTTTATTGCATTGATCAAATATTTCTAATATAATACTTTATTTATTTCTGATATTCATGGTTTCTATTCTGAGTATGCCCAATGGTGTGTTTGATAAAATAAAAAAACATTTATTGGCCTAGGAAAAATAAATTTTTTGGTCTAAGTGTTATATTTGTGTGTCATCCTCTCTCCAATCCTCAAAGCTAGTTTGTCAAGATAGGCGCGAAAAAAAAATGTGACCTTCTTCCAAATGCTAATCGCATAATTAATAACATGATTAATGACTAGAATTTTTGTTAGAATTTGTTTGTTGGATTGATAGAAGTTGATAATGTTGATTTATGTAAGATAAGTGTGGTTGTGTAGATATATAGTAAATTTTGAGAAGTTGTTTGGAAAATGCAGAAGGTGTTATTACACAGAATGATGAAGATGATATTGAGAAAAGAATGTTAGTGGAAAGCATGTTGTGTATAATTCATATAGAAGTAATTGTCTATAACCAAACCTGTCGATATAATACTATATCGATAAAGTTTTTTCCAATATAATGGTTTGTACTGCCCAACTATATCATTTGTATCATGAAACAAGATGCAATATGGAATTTTTAGACTATTTTCATTAAATTTTAAGTACCGAGTTTTTTTATTCAAGACCACACTGATATTTGTTATTTCGAAGGAAAGAAACAAAAGGGAATTGTCTAGCCTCGACACTTATTTGGCTCTTGATGGTATGATCAAGATTTGTGCCTTACTGGTCAATAATTCATAGTGGTAGCTTAACGGCGTGCTTATGGCTTTAGGGCATGCTTCCATACCACCCAATGTTTTTTAAATATTCTTATATCATTTTACTTATTAATATAATATAATATGTTATTCATAAATAAAACACACCATCAATCCCAAATTAGTAAATTAAAAGTATATGTTAAAAATATTGAGATTATTCGAAGGACAAAATATTGAATTTTTATTTTTCAATGACTATTAATAGTTTTAAGATTAAATTGTGTAGTATCATGATATTGATTACCGAGGTTGTCCCCGACTGTAGATTACGGACCCTGTTCCTACCCAATGTAAATTAATAAATGTAGGAATCAATAAATTAAAGTGTTCAAACGCTTTTGGTCCATTTTAATGGATTGAATAGTAATGGATTAATTATTGAAGGAGACACTCATATTATTCCTAATACTGCCATCATAAAAATTGTGTGGATAAAATTCCTTTCTTATGCTTTCATTAATTATAGATTGGACCTTAAATCTTATATATTGCGAGGCTACTAAATTAATAGATTTTATAGAAATTCGCAGGTCTATCAAATAATTTTGTGATAAGATTGGAAATAAATATGTTGATCACTTGGACTCATCACATTTTCCAATAAAGGTCAATATTAAAGCCCATAGCAAGCTTGTATTAATTACAAGCATGTGATGGCATAGTCACTCCATATATTTACTGGTCCAATCTTCCTTATTTTCACACCTTTCAGATTTATTTCACTAGATTTAATTTCTTCTGTCATGGCCTTTCCAAATTTTCCTTTCATGCAATTTTCCATGTCGGCACGTGAAATGGGATTTTATACCAAAATTTCACGTCGTTGTTTGAAATCCATTTTTCGAATTATAACAGAGAAATACTTGGTTTCTATTGAGCGAGTCCTTGAATATAATTATCTTTCTCTTGAGGGACTTCCGAGAATAAATGGGGAAGTTTCTTTTATTTTCATTTTTCATCTTCTTATCATACATCTGGAAAAGGATTGGGTTTTGAAGATGGGTCATCACTAGGTCAAGCCAACATATAGGGTTGGCATGGAAGTGGAAATAGATAGAACCACGAGTGTGTCATGGCCCTTGCAATCTGAGGCTTGTTATAAATAGGAATGTTTTGTGGACATGGCCATTTTTTTATATTTTTACAAATGGTTTGACATCCTAATGTGATTCGTGTTTGGTGTGTCCGAATGGGGTGAGACATTGAGGGTGGGACATAATTCACTCCCCTTTCTTGACATGGATGATATGTTTTCTCTGTTACAATAGGAACTGGCATGTTGGGATATTATTCGTCAGTAAGATCGCAAGGCATACGATTGGTTAAAGAGTCGGAATGCTGCTGGAAAAGAGAATATTTTTCTAGAACCACCTGCAGAGACCGTTTTCATCCCCGTTAAAGTGAACATTATGGAAGTGTCATTTGATTCAAATAAATAAGTGCTTCTAAAATCCGTTAGGATGTAACTTTGTTTTTGTTGTTATATATCCTTTCCAGCTCCATTGTTAGCGAATCATTATTTCTGTCTTACTGGTCTAGTTTTTTTTTGTATTCCCAACCACTTATGTTTTTGGCATAGGCCCTTAATCATTTTTTCACCAAAGTATTGCTTGATGATTTAGGTTTTTTAGATTGATCCTCTCATTGTATCTGTAATGTAAAGGGAAACAAACCCTTCAAACCTCCTTTAGTTATTAAAATAAAAAAATCATTAATAAATTTTTTTGTTGTGCATCACGCTAAACAATTTAAACAATTAATCGCTATTAATTTTGGTTATTTGAAGATGGAAAATTTTTCCTAAAAGTGAATACTAATAACCGTTAGCATCAATATATTATAGAACATCTTTCCATCAATGTAAAAACAAATCTGTACAACTTTAGGATAGAGGAGATAATAGTGGATTGATGGATATCTTCCCATCACTTTTTAAAAAAATTAAGTTACACTGCGTCATTGTGGAAACCTAGAGGTCTTCACATTCGAAATCTATAAAAGTATTTCAGAAAGGAATAAATTTAATTATCTTGACCTAATAATAGAATATACTATAAATGTCTCTATTTATTTTACGAAAACCACTCCTACAATAATATGTTTGGGGAAATTTCTGTCATTAAAAACTTTTGATGTGTACCAATTCATATTTGTTTCTTATGGTTTTTGGATACACCAATTAAATGATGCAAGAAATAGTAGTTGTGTTTTAAATAGCTCATGTTCTAGAGACATTTTTATATTGTTATAGAAAATTTGGCAAACTTAGATATGTATGATGTTGTCTAAAAAAATTGTGGCCTAATGCAATGAACAACATCCATCTCAAAACAAGAAATTATTTGCATCTGTTAGGTTTTAGTACTACTATTGTGCATAATTATAGCTCTATACCATTCAAATCATCTAAAGGTATTTACAAAAGGCTTTGCAAACAACATGGAGCAAGGTGTTAACACTAACATGGCAAGACATGATTTCATATTTTATAGATTATCAAACAAAATATAAGAAAACAATATCATATTCAAATTTCTTTATTGACACGTCTACTTGTTACATTTAGGTTCTCCAGTGTTGGTCATACTGCACATCAACATGGCTCTTTAAATGTACGAAGACATAATGACAATCACAAAAAATATTAAAGAGACATATGTAATCGGCTATAGTGCAACAAGCAATATTTATAAATTTGATCTAAATAATCCTAAGCCAATTGTTGTAAAATTAATGTACAATTGCTACCCACTAAGATTTTTTGCATTTAAAATTGATGCGGAAATAGTTGGAAGCATCAAACATCGGAATCTTGAGATTCTGCATGGATGTTCACTTTTTCCACTTAGAAACCTAATGTTTTATGATTATATGGGAAATAAAAGTCTATGGGACATCCTACATGGTGAGTAAAATTATTATGTTATGAATAAAATTGGATCTTTACATTGTAGATTCATTTTTTTAAAATAGAAGTGTCCAATCAATCTCTACCCTTGATATTAAAATGGATTGTTGGAAAATCTAACAATTTTTTTTATTAATTTTTATTTTCATATAGGATCATCAAGGAAGATTAAGCTAGAATCAAACAATCAGATAAAGATTGATCATGGTTCTGAAGAAGGATAACCATATCTTCATTATGATTATAACCCACGCATTGTTTACAAACATTCCCTTGAGACAATAAATCAAAATTTCCCTTTTTGATAAATTTGATTGATCTTTGAGTGAAATTTTTTAATCATGAGCATTTGTGTTTGCTTTTAAGATGAAATATTTCAAAATAGTTATTCATGTTTCTATTACATTATTATATTAGCGATCTCTCTTAATCAAACAAAAAATTATCCTTCTTGTAGCATCATGGGAATTACAATTGTACTGTGAGAAGATATTTTATTTCATATGTGCAATAAACAATTTTAAAATCATTATGTCTCCATTTTGTTAAATGTCATTTATAATTCTTTGAGTACATATTAGGTATGACAAATTTTAGATCCCTGACATTTTATTGAGTTTTTAGCAGGAGATTTTTTGTTTAATTTCTAATATATTGTGTGAAACTGTGCATTCTTGGGCCTCCACGAATGTACATCTTCTAGTATAAGGTGCATTGTGAGATATTTAAGGTGTTTTTATCTTTCAATGGGCATATTTCCCAGCATTTGTTAAAAGTTATTTGAAATTTGGTATAAAAAACTTTATCCTTCTTAATTCCCCAACCTAATACATATAAAACCAACAAATCCCACCAGAACTACCCATTCGTACCTTGTTAAATCCAAAATATGCATAATAAAGATAGTTCTATTGCTCTTTTTAGTAGTTTGAGCCTTGTTTTAGGAGACACCTACACTGTCTAAAGTGATAACTCATGAGAGTTAGAATTTTTTTAATTGACCATGTCTTTCCAAGGTTAGTTTTGAACTGCCTTATAAAGGAGTATCAAATAATATTGATATATTCATTCCCTTTACAAATACAAACTGCAAAATGTGTCCTCTCAACCTGGTCAAATTCAAAACCTAAAGTAGGAGCATAGGTCATACCCTTAGCATGGTGCTACCTAAATTCTCTGATATCGAGTGATAAAAAGATGATGAGATCCATCATCCTCTAAGAATCCTTCTCATTATGTTGATGTTTCTCAGCCACAAAGGGAGAACTGATTTCGGTACCAACACCGCTCTAGCATCGTTTCCAGGGAGATTTGTATAAATATTGATAAATATCAACCTCTGGTAACTTTCCAAACATGTTTAGATGCAAATGTGTGGTCTAGGTGTCATTATTTATTGATGTTTGTGAAAATTAAGCCAGATTAGAAGTTATTTGCATGATATTTCATATTTCATGTAAGGTTTTAACTAAATCTTCTTGACTGGGAATAAATACCAACAAAAGATTCCAATATTTGTCAATATTTATAGAAATTAACTACTAATTTACAACTGATAAGTTATTTATAGTTTTATACACACCTAAGGTGTAATTCCTTAGTGGTGACTCCATAATTGTTCAAAATTTCTAGTAAATACCAGTGTCTTAAGCTTTGACAATTTAGATTTGTTGTTTATATTTATAAAGCTGGAAGGAAGAAGGTATTTCTTTAAAAAAGATCCTACTAGAAAACTAATTCTAGAACTTGGAAGAACAAACCCAAATAAGAAACAAGCTTGGAAAGTTTTGGGGGATCAAAGGTCAGGAGAGAAAGTAGTGCGTGGGATAGAGGTTTGTTCTAGTTCCTCCAAAAATTCTAGATCAAGCAGTCCCTGTGCCAATTTATATACTCCAACTAGTGAGGGGCCTTAATTTATGAATAATATAGATATTCCTCATCTTCCTCCTTTATCACTTAGAGATAATCAATTTTTCTGTGACACCGACTATTTAAAGCATAATTAATTTGAAGACCGTACGCCATTACCTCAAATTCCCCTTATCCCACACTATTTTTATCCTCCTATAGGATCACCTCATCATAATAACATGGCTCATCCTCCACCTAGACCTCCCTTTGTTGTCAATGTGTTTGAACCAATAGATTTTAGAGGCATGGTTGGGCATCCTCATGCTATACCACAAGATGTAAGAAATAGGTTACCTAAATTTAAGATTAACACTTAAAACTCTTTGTTAGTATGATGGAGGATTTCGAAATAGAACATGAAGATATATATGTAAATCTATTCATTCACACTCTTGAAGAAGATGCAAGTGACTAGTATAAAGCTTTACCAGACAACTTAATAGATTCATGGACTAAGATGAAAAATTCCTTGAGATTACAGTATGGGGATAAGATTGTCCCAAGATTCCTTTTATCTAAGATTGAGAATATAAAGAATAATCCCAATAAGCCTTTTCAGAACTTCAATACAAGATTCAATAAGACTATAACTAGATTGCCTATAATTTTGAGGCCTAGTGAGGAATCTTACCTAATTAAAGATTTTGATGCTCTACACAAGAAAGTTGTTTATTATTTGGGGGATAATAACCCTGGAAATTTAAGGCAGGTCTTCACCATGGCCTTGAAAATTGAAAACAACATTAAGCTAGTTAGAAAGCCTCCTAAGAGGGAGGGTGTCAAATTTATTAATCATGAGAAACCTCATTCAGTCAAGGAGGTAGATTGTGAATAGTTTATGAAGACTATGGTAGGAGAAATTAATTAAATATCCTATAATATTGTTAGAGAAGAAAAAGGGATAGGAAAAAAATCTCAATGGTAGCACCAACCTCATGGCCAAAAAAAATTTGGAAATCATCCTAGAGGTGATCACAAATAAGATGGGAGAGGAAAAACGCCCATGGGATCAGTAAATAAACAACCATGCCCAATAGAAAATAAGTTTGTCCCTAATCCTTTGACTGATAGATTTTTCATGGTAGAAGAAAACCATGTTATTGATTAGTGTGACAAGTGTTTCTTGTCGCATCCCTCCTTTGATCTAAATGATGAAGTTGAGGGGGAAGATGATGATGAGAATTTTGGTGATGTATACATGATAGAGTGCCCTGATAATCCATAACAAGGTGCCACTTCTATTGAATTTCTAAGTGCCAAAACTGTAGATTTTTTTTAGACTGTATTCACAAGGTATCTCCTTTCCCTTCTAGTGATGATGTTGAATTTGATATGGTGCATGATTTTGAATTACCTAATCATGAATTTTAGTATTTAAGAGATTTAATGATTTATAAGTATGATGATGGAACTCCTTGTGAAGAAGATAGGAAGTTGTTGATGAATGGAGTGGTGGCTCAAGAAAATGATTACAATCTAAGAATTAAAGTGGTCAAAAGAGGAGGGCCACATCCCAAACCAAAAAATCCTCTTCTCACTAACATCCCAAAGGATCCCCCTAAAAATGATACACCTAGCAAAGGTCCAGTAACTAAAAATAAATCATGTATCCCAGTTCATACCCAAGCTGTGAATAGTCTTATACCACAAGAAGGGGAAGTCACTCTCCCTCCCAACACTGTCTTACCCAAGTACATCCCATGTGATATAGCCTAGATGTTGAGTCAAATAAAATTCAAAATGCCTATTTTTTAACTGCTTAGGATCCTTGAGCATAGGAAGAGGTCATTTGTACTTGGGGGTCAAAGAGGAAGTAGTACCCCAAAGAAAGAAGGTAAATAATTTGGATACTCCCCATGTCATAGCAGGATTGGAATTGACACAAACATTGGAAGACCTAGGAGAATCACTTGAGGTATATTTAGGTACTTCTCGTGTTGAATCTTGGCTTGATGTTGATCCTTTTAATACTAATTTACTCATCAAGGATAGGTTAGTGCACAATTGAATATTTGACTCAGGGGCCTAATGAAATCTGATGCCTCTTGAGGTAATGAATAAGTTGGATATAAAAGTGAAAAAAACTTTTGGAAAGTGCACTACTATGGACTCAAGGGAAGTACTAGTGATTGGGTATATTAAAGGATTGATATTGCAGTCTATAGCTTACCCAGGAAAATGTCTAATAATGAATGTAGTTATTGTGGATTTTCCTGCTAAGTGGGGAATTTTATTGTCAAGAAAGTGGGATTCTACTGTGTGTGGAATTGTGCAAATGGACATGTCATATGCAACCATACCAATAAAAGGAATCCTTTTTAAATTGTATGGAGAGAAAATAATGCTAACTCTGATTTAATATCCTAATAAAGATTCGTATGAAGTTCTCTATAAATATGTAGAGGTTGAGAATTTTTTGGGCTATACAAAATTTAAAGAGCATTGCATTAATAAGTGTAAATTTTTTGAACAAAATAGTTTCCCCTGGAATTTTATGTTTGATGGAGCTTTCTCCAATTTAGGGAATGGTGTTGGTGTTGTCCCTGTGTCTCTAAACGAAGAGAGTTTTAGTTTTTCCATTAAAATTAAATTTGAGTGCACTAACAATATTGTAGAATATGAAGCATTTATTTTTGGTTTAAGGATTGCTTGGAGGTATGGTATCAAGGATATAATTGTTAAAGGAGACTCAGAATTAGTAGTCAAGAAAGTTAGGAAATTGTATGCAACCAAGAATAAAAGAATGAAACAATATAAGCATGCATTTTGGGACTTTATTGAAATGTTTGACTCTTTCAACATAGTGTATCATAACATAAGTAAAAAAAAAATTTGTAGACAAGTTGGCAGTATTGGGATCCAGATTTGAAAATTGTACAATGTATCCTTGTTGTGACTATGATATAAAACTATTGTCAAGACATTATATCCCTAATAATGTAAAATATTGGCAATTCTTTGAAGATGATGCCTAGGTTCAATGGTTATTTTACAATGAAGGATAATTTACAAACAAATGTATGGACTGGGAACCAATGGTTTTTGTTTGTGATTGTAAAAAGACCCTATTTTCCAAAGATATTATCATGTTGAAGACCAACACTATTCCAAGAGTTTTGGTTGCTTTAGAGTCAAAATTTGACAATGATGACAGAGTTTTCCATAGACATATGTCAGCCTCAAGAGATGTGGAAGAGCACAATTTGGGGACTAAGGAAAAACCTAGAAAAATATGGCTAGGTAGACATTTGAGTAAGGAGGAGAACCGGTCCTATTTTAACTTGTTAAAAAAAAATCAAGACTACTTAGCACGGTCTTACTCGTAGATAAAATAATATAGGGTAGACCTTTTTCAACATGAAATACCTTTAGAAGCTAATGATAAGCCATTTAGGAAAAAATAAAGGCCAATCAATCCACTCCTTTCCCTTAAAATGTAAGATGAGTTAAATAAATTAAGGGATTGAGGCATCATAGAGCTAAGAAGATATTCCTCATGGCTGGCAAACCTAGTGCGATTTAGAAATAAAAATGGGGATATAAGGATGTGAGTTGACTTTAGAAAAATGAATAAGGCCTCAATTAAAGACAATTATCATTTTCCTAATATGGATAATATTTTGTAATTTGTCACTAGATCTGAGTTGTTGTCTACTTTTTTGTTGTGTGTGACATGCCTAGTCATCGTCCACATCACCTAGGTGAGTCATCTCACCTCGCGAGAGTCATAGGTCTTAGGAAGTCAAATGATAAGTGGAAGATTCTGTCATATAATTTGTCATTTTCATTTGCGTAAGTGTGTCATAAGAGTTACATTCCTTATTTATAATTGTAACTCCTCCTTTAGTGGCATCATATGTGTCAGTCACGTCATATACGTCAGTGATGTCATTGATTCTCTTTCCTTGTTTCGGCATGGGGGTTACACAACACCTCTATTTGTACTTCCTTTTTTCAATCTATGAGGATGAGCAGACCTGTTTTCTTACTTGAATTTTCATTCCATTATTTTGAATCTTGCTTATTGCATTGGAGATTGACATTACCACCGGAGTGCAACTGCGTTGTGGTGCACTTTTTTCGACATCGGTTCTCATTTTTCCCTCTTTCATGGTATCAAGGCTAGTTTTGGTAAAACGTGCACTCTTCATTTATCAGTTGTTTATTACTTCTGGTTTCTTCTCATTACCTTGTGCAAGTTTTTATTATTATTATTTTTGAATCATGCTAATCTACTTAACAATTTTCTCTTGGATTTTTTTTTGGGGGGTTTTGTGCATGTGTGCATGTTTTCTCTTCATGTAGTGCTATTCACGATTTGCACTATCATGGTGCTTGTGTTGAATGCTCATGCTTGTGCACTACCCTTTGACTTGGAGGCTCTTTTTTGGTTTACTTCTGCACTATTCTTTTTCATGCATTAAGTAATGATACCTCATTGGATTCTCAGACAACTCGTTGGTTGTTTCTTTGTTGATTGCTTCTACAGGCTCATTTTTTTACATTGCCTTGGGTTCAACGTTTGCGTTGGATTCTCTCAAACTCTTTTTTTCCTAGCCTGGTTGAAAAGTAAAGGGAATAGTGTTAACTCTGTGTTGTTCCTGGTTCACGAGGCTTTATTCTCAGATCCCTGTGTTCACTGTTATTTGAACACAAAATATGGTTTAGGCTCCTATTTGGTCATTACCAACTTACCTGCAGTGGTTTCTCCCTGACGCGCGGGCTCATCCTTGGAACTCTACCAGAATATTTCACTTTTATACATGAACGTTATATTCTGCATGCTCATCTCTGCTTGGAGTCAGTTACCTGAGGTTCCTTTGCCCAACACATCCTTCTTCATCGACACATGGCTGGTGGCTTGGCCTTGGTGGTTACACTATAGTATTGCTCCTTTTATTAAGGTTTCTGGTAACTTCACACCTCTGTGGACCACCTGTATTGAACAAAGCATCCAATTTTCTCAGCCCCCTCTCCCACCACCTGGCTTGGTCAACAAAATTTCCGCTCACCCTCCTTTTGTTGCAGTCAACATGCCTTTTATTAGAATTGATTATTGCTAAATCATTATCACTTCTTTAAAATATTTTAAGGTATAATTGGCATTGTAACCTTAATTGGGTATATTTTGGCTTGTTTTATCAACCTACCTTTGACTGTCAAAGATAGAGGGTGAGGTCTAGGGTTGGCAGGAGGCTAATCCGCCCTCGCATTAAAAACAAACCCTATCTAAAATTTGATGTCATTTCCAATTAGCATACATACGACACCCTTTGTATGCATTTAGGGAACACTTTTAATCTGTTTGCAGGATTATTGGCATTTTTCCATCAGTTACAAGAATTGTTTTTTGCTATAATAGTTGACTTGTTGCTTTGTTTTGAGCACTATTTTTGTTAAAGATGCATGTTTTTTCACACTCTAGTTGATGGGATTATCAGTTTTGTAAACGCACTATTTTATAAAGTGCCACATTCTCGGGGGTATCTTTGTATCATCTCATTTTATCTTGAGCTTTGTTCTATCCCTTTTATTACATGTGGACTTATGAGTGTGTCTACCACAGTCTTACAGCAAAGGGATTCTTTTGTGCGACATGAGATGCTATTTCTCACAAGGATTTCTCTTCCCCTTCTTGTTTTCTCTCGTTCTTGTGCTTGCTTGCAGTGTCGATCTATTACACCTACAAACCTTGATTGTTGTCTCCACTATTGTGCATTATTACGTTGATTGCAAGGTGAGTGACAGACTAGTTCTCAGCACACAGTCGCATTTGTTTGTAATCAACGCATTGAACTATAAAGTGCCAAATTCGGGGGGTGTGATATTGTTCTAGGGTGGTTGTTTTTTCTCTCTCCTTCCTTCTACATCCTTTGGTTATATCTCTTCATTATGGATATCTCTAAAGTACTAGTGCTCACACCTTTTAACTTCTTTGAATGAAAATCTAAAATTATATTGGTTTTGTGAAGTAAAGGGTTATACCATGTTGTTATGGGGTTAGAGATTGAACCTAAAAAATCTAAGTGGTTCAACCATTTTGATGAAGCCTTAGGTCTTCTCTATATGTCCGTCTCTCCCAACTTTCTCTTCCACATCGAAACTTCCTAAACACCTGATAAAGTGTGGAAAACACTCGACAATATGTTTGGGAAGCAAGATGACATGAGAGCGCATGAGTTGGAGAACGAACTACTAGGGTTAAATCCTAGTAACTTTGAAAACTTGCTGGCCTTCTTCTCAAAGCTTTTCCACACTAGACTACTTCTAAAGGAATGTAAAGTGGAGAAGAAAGACTCTCAATTGATCTTGTTGATTCTTTCTAAATTAGGTCCTAAATACTCTATCTTCATTTCAAATTTCCATGCCACGAAAGCTACCTTGGGTAGTTCTTGGACCATGCCCTCATTTGACATTTTTTTGTCTCAACTCATTCGAGAATAGGAAAACTCATTCAAATGGGGAATCTAAAATCCAAGTCACATGCCCTTGTGGCAAATAAGGGCAAGAAAAATTAAAAGAAGAAAGAAACAAAGGACCAACCTAAGAAAGAAACCAAGACCATATAACCCCCAGTTAAGCCCAACACTAACACTTCAACTTCTGAGCCTCAGGAAAAGAAGGAAAAGTATAAATGCTCCTATTATAAGAAGTCTAGCCATGACGAGCATCATTGTTTTTAGAAATAAATTGATCACTTAACTCAGTTGCTTAAGAAGAATAAAATAAGTGTTCCTAAATCCGTTAAAAAAAATGCTCATAAGGGTGAGTCTTCTAATGCAAAGGAGTCTAAAAATGAAAATAAGAAAGGTAAGGCCCTCGTAGCTAGATCAGGTCCATCATTAACTTGGATTATCGATTCCGGTGCCTCACACCACAAGGATTCTTCAGAGGTTTAATTATCTAGCATTGAACCATGTGACATGTCCCAAATCAAGTTGGGTGATGACACTCATGTGTTAGTTTCTGGTAGTGGATCGGTAGAGATAGAAGGTGGAACATTTAAGCACGTGTTGAGTGTTCCCAATCTCTCTACCAATATCCTATCAATTTACCAAATCACCCACCTTGGTGAAGGAATGTGAGTGGAATTTAGTCGTAACTCAGTGATAATTCGTGAGCTTGAATCTGACTGCACTGTGGCTAAGGGAAAGGCGGATCACCGTTCATGGTTATATACCTTCTCCCACTTCTCTTCTGATTTGACACCCAATTCCTTGCTTACTCATACAAATGAGGTTAGCAAGCTATGTCATGAGTGTTTTGGGCATCTTAATTATAGTTACCTTGAACAATTGAGCCAAGACAAAATGGTCAATGGGTTACCCCAAGTTAAGTTTTCTAAAGGTCTTTGTGAGGGATGCACCCTGAAAAAAAAATTGATAAGGGAAAATCCTGGAGAGCTACTCGTCCCTTAGATTTTGTTCATAGTGAATTTTCTGGCCCCTTTCCATCTCCTTCTTTCACTAAATCTCTATACATACTAACCTTCATTGATGACTTTTCACGTTATACTTGGGTATATTTTCTTAAGCTTAAGTCTAAAGTCTTTGAGCATTTTCAAAACTTTAAGGCTCTTGCTGAAAAACAAGCAAAACTGTATATCAAGGTTCTTTGAACCGAAAATGGAGGCAAGTATGTGAACAATATGTTTGAGGATTTCTACACTTCTGAGGGGATTGCTTTGGAGCGTATAGTTTCTTACTGCCCTTCCCAAAATGGCGTTGTAGAAAGAAAGAACCAAAATTTAAAGGAGATGGCCACTTGTATGGTTCACTTGAAGTCCCTTCCTTAGCAGTGAATTGTTCTTGTTACATTCATAATTGTGTTCCACACAAGACAGTAAGAGGGATGAAACCCTTTGAAGCCTAGTTTGGACACAAGCCTGATGTTGAGCACTTTCGAGTCTTCGGATCCAAGGCTATGGCTCAGATTCCCAAAAAAATGTAAGGCATTAGATCCACAATCCAAACCTTATATCTTTGTCAGGTATCCTAATGGCGTGAAGGGATATTGATTCTTGAAGCCTAATACCCATGAGCTCTATATTGAGAGGAGTGTGAAGTTTGATGAGTCATCCTTGACTTTGACTTCCACTGAGGTTCTTTTTCCAACTAATTCAGAGTCTGAATCATCAAATGATGATGTTTTTGAGCGATTTCCTCCTCTCCCTACTCCTCCTGATCCTCAAACTTCTAAGTCTTCTGATTCTAATAGTAGTGATGATGAGGACTATGTCCCTTCTCACTTGAGTGAATAATCTTCTGACTCTGATCTTGAACCTTCGGGACCTCTTTGGGCCAGGAAAACTTTACAGAGTGCTGGATATTTAGTTGGATATCCTTCGGATGAGAGACATACTTGCTCAAGTTTCATTGGACCCCACTCCTTCTTTTCCTCTGCTTCTGATCCACCATCTTTCTAGGAAGCTTCTGGGATTCCTGAGTGGGATTCTGCTATGGATGAGGAGTATTCCTCACTCATAAAGATTGACACTTGGGATCTTACCCCTCTTCTAAAATGAAGAAAATTCATTCAGTGTAGGTGCATATATCGAACAAAGTATGGATCCAATGGAGAAGTCAAGAAGTATAAAGAGTCACTTGTAGCTAAGGGTTTCTCCTACGTAACTGGGGTTGATTACTCGAAAACCTTTTCTCCGGTTGTGATGATGAATTCCATTCAACTGACCCTTTCCATCGCTACTGCTAATAGATGGGAAGTCCACCAGATAGATGTTAAGAGTGCCTTCCTTCATGGGGACCTAGACAAAGGGATCTATATGGAATAACCTCCGGTTTATGTCCATGATCCATCCCTCATTTTCAAGTTAAAGAAGTCTCTCTACGGCCTTAAACAAGCCCCTTGGGCTTGGTATGCCAAGATGGACTCCTTTCTACTTGCATCAGGGTTCACTCAGTGTCACTGTTACCCAAATGTGTATATTCTATGGTAGGATGAATCCATGCTTATTCTTGTTCTCTATGTTGATGACTTGTTGATCATGGGTAGCTCTTCCTCTATCATTGATTCTGTGAAAATCTCCTTGGCAAACAAGTTCTCCATGTCTGACTTAGGATTTCTTCGTTACTTTCTTAGGATCCATATTTCACAATCTGACTCAGGAATTATGATCTCGCAACCTAAGTACTCTCTTGATTTTCTTTCTCGGTTTCACATGTCTGATTGCAAGTCCTCACCTACTACTTTTCTTTCCAAGGTCAAGTTGGTTTCTGATTTCTCTTCCCCCTTGGTTGACAGTACCCTTTATCGGTAGTTGGTGGGGAGATTGATCTACCCTACTCACACTTTGCCAGATCTTTCGTATGCTATCGAGATCATGTGTAGATTTATACAGGAGCCTCATGAGCTGAATTTAAAAGCAAAAAAGTGGATCCTTCACTATGTTTGTGGCACTCACATAGATGGGATTCATTACTTAGGAGGGACTGAGATTAACTTGGTTGGAATTACATACTCAGATTGGGCCAATGATCTAGATCATCAGAATTCTACCTCAGGCTATAGTTTCACTCTTGGTTCAGGTCCTGTCAGTTGGTCCAACAAGAAGCAGAACGCCATTGCCATATCATCGATAGAAGTAGAATACAGAGGAGTAGTTAACACTACCACAGAAGCTATTTGGTTACAAGGTATCTTGACAGAGTTTGGAATCCACTTTCAGTGGCCTACCATCATCTACTATGACAACATGAGTACTATCTCAATTTGTAGAAATCCAGTTCAACATCAGTGGATGAAGCACATTGAGATTCACATGCATTTCATATGGGAGCTGATACATGAGAACATCATCGACATATAGTATGTTTAAACAACATATTAGGTTGTAGACATATTCACCAAGCCCTTCACTAAGGTGAAGTTTCTTCACTTGCGGTCTCTTCTTGGGGTGAGGTCTGCTGCAGTTGCCCATATTCTTCAGGCTATATAGTCCTCCTTCTCCTATTCTTCTTTCCAGAAAGATGTTGTTTATATATGGGCACCTTATCAGGCCTTTAGTTTCCGGGCCCCATTGACACATATTTCTTAGTTGTCTAGGGGAGTCTTCTTTTTCTGTCCTGGCTTGCCTTGACCTCTTCCTCGGCTTCGATGAAGGGGGGGTGTTGGTATGTGTGACATGCCTAGTCATTGTCCACATCACCTAAGTGAGTCATCTCACCTTGCGAGAGTCATAGGTCTTAGGAAGTCAAATGACAAGTGGCAGATTCTGTCATAGAATTTGTCATTGTCATTTTCATCAGTGCATCATAGGAGTTACATTCCTTATTTAGAATTGTAACTCCTTCTTTAGTGGTGTCATATGTGTCAGTCACATCATATGTGTTAGTGGCATAATTGATTCTCTTTCCTTGTTTACGCATGGGGGTTCCACAGCACCTCTATTTGTACTTCCTTTTTTTGATCTATGAGGATGAGCAAACCTGTTTTCTTACTTACATTTTCATTCCATTGTTTTGAATCTTCCTTATTGCGTTGGAGCTTAACGTTACCATCGGAGTAAACCTATGTTGTGGTGCATTGTTTTCGACACCGATTCTCATTTTTTCCTCTTTCATACTCTAGATGGATTCTCATGGTATTTAACCAAGTGGTAGTAAAGTAAGAAGAATTAATCAAAACTACATTCACTACTCCATGCAACACCTATGTGTATGTGAGAATACCATTTGTCCTGATGAATGATGGAGCCACCTTTTAAGGAGATATGGATGTAGCATTTTGAGGTTATATCAATGATTTTATTGTTGTGTATTTGGATGATGTGACAGTTTTTTCAAGAAAGAGAACTAATCACTTACAACATGTTGAAAAGATGCTACTTAGGTGTAAAGAATATGAAATCTCATTGAACCCTAAGAATTTTCATGTTAGGGTTTAAAAGGAAAAGTTATTGGGTCACATTGTATCTAAGGAAGGGGTCATGATTGACACTGAAAGAGTGGAATTTATTGGCAAACTTCCTATTCCCAAAACCAAGAAATGAATTCAGTCCTTCTTTGGTCAGATCAATTTGATCAAGAGATTCAACTCCAATTTTTCCTGAAATGATTATCCCCATCACATGTATGCTAAAGAAGGATTGGATTATCAAGTGGGAGGAGGGAGTTATCCAAGATTTTACAGGAATCAAGGAAGCACTAAAAAAATCTCATATCTTAGTAACCCTTGATTACAAAAATGCCTTTTATAATTTTTCTTTTTCCTCTAAAAATACCACTACATCTGTACTATTGTAGAAGTATGAGGAAGGAAATGAGAGGCCAATTTCTTTCTTCATTAAATCATTATAGCGAGTTGAGTCTAAATACACCATCATATAGAAGAATGCTTTTGCCTTGGTTAGAAAAACAAATTTTTTTAGGCCATATATCTTAAGCTCCAAGATTATAGCTTATGTTCCCCACACTATGGTCAAAGAAATCTTATCAGAAATGAAAATGTCCAGGAAAGGATGCCAATGGGTGAAAAAATTACAGGAATATCACATGGATATTCAGACCACTAAATTAGTTAGAGGTATAAGCCTAGAAAAAATAATGGTAGAAAGTAATCTGTAGGTAATGGAAGTAAATGAAGTTGAGGTAAATATGGATATCCATGAGAAACTAGTCAACTCTGCATGGTATAAGGACATCATATTTTACGTAAAAAATTTGGAGTGTCCTATGCATTTAGATAAGAATGAAAAAAGGACACTCAAACTAGCTTCCCAAAAGTACATAATCACTTATTATGGGTTGGCATGAAATAATAATTAAGCGGTTCTTCTAATATGTATTACAGAAGATGAATGTCCCAAATTGATTACATATTTTCATGGCAGAGTATGTGGGGGTCATTTTTCTAGAAGGGTAACTACCCATAAGATCTTAATGGCAGATTGTTGGTGGTCCAAACATTTTAAGGATACAACCTTGTTGGTAAGAAAATGTAAAAGTTGTCAAATATTTTCAGGAAGAATGAAGGCATCATTTGCTTTCCCACTGCAACTAGTTTCATTTGAAGCCCCTTTTAAGAAATTGGGTATGGATTTTTTTGGGGAGATATCATATCCTTCAAGTGTAGTCCAAAGATGGATATTGGTGGCCAATGATTATTTCACGAAATGGGTTGAGGCTATCTTTACCAAGAAAGCAACTAAGAAAATTGTTATGGATTTTATTTTAAATCACTTAATTTGTAATTTTGGAGTACCTGTAAAGATAGTTACTGACAATGTCATGATATTTTAAGATAAACCATTAGTGGCCATCTGTTAAGAGTATGGGATAATCCTAACATATGCATATAACTACAACCCTCAGGGAAATGGATAGGATGAATAAAGAAACAAAAATTTAATGAAGATAATTATAAGAACACTAGAGGTCAACAAAAGAAGATGGGGTGAGTATTTGAGGTTTGTTGTTTGGGAAGATAGAATCACTGCTAAGAGAGCCATTGGGAAAATCCCATTTGAACTATTTTATGGAATGCAAGCCCTTCTTCCCCTACACATGTAATTATCCTCTTACCAATTCCTTCAATAAATTGAGTATAACGAAGTAAGCCCTTATGATGCAAGGATCAATCAAATTGTTCAATTAGATGAAGAAAGAAGAGAATTCCACCAAATGCATTTGAAATTTAGGAGAAGCTCAAGAAGTTATTCGATAAGAAGATAACTCCTATAACTTTCAGTGTTAGAGATATTTTGCTGTAGTGGGATAGCAGTCATGAGGATAAAAGGAAACATGGAAAATTTGATGCATTATGGATGGGCCCCTTATTCCAGTGATATCAGAATTGGTGAACACACTTTTTTCTTGAACTATTTAGATGGAGAATTACTTGAGTTTCCTATTAATGGTAGGCACCTGAAGCATTTCCTTTATTTATTTCAAAACAAGGTATGAATCATTTTACAATGTATAGTATGCTTTTTTTTGTGTGTTTTTTTCCCTTTTTGTTTTCCTGGTCTACAGTGACCAGTTGCCCTAGTTTCTTAGTACATTATTTAGAGATGTGTTATTATCACATGACCTAGTGCATGTTTTCTCCTGACTCTATAACAAAATGGACTTTTACACTTGGTCTATTATGTGTGTGTTTTGTATGGATCTTTTAGCACCCACAAGGGGGTTCCCATCCCCGACTTGGAGCTGGTGTTGGTGCTCAAAATTATCTCACCCATTTGTCTTGAACATGTATTCAAAAAAATTTACGTTGTCTGGTTTAACCATGTGAAAAATGTGAGTTCAAACATTAAAGTCCTGCTAAATCCATCTTAAAATCCCATGTTTAGGTTTTTTTCATCTTTTTCTATCAAGGATTGTCTTAGACGTATTTTTCTCAAAGATCCATGTAAAAACCTGATCGTGAATCATTTTTAAATCATGAAAAATGCCTTTATATACCATTCCTGGGTCATGTTGTAAATTTCATGTTTGGCTCCATCGCCTGATGATATGTGGTGTTTTGAAGTTGGTTTTGGTTTGACAAATTTATGTTGGAAAGTTACAATAATTGCATAACATCACAAAAATTCTAATTTGGCCCTGAGGCTCGACGAATATTCCTTCAAATATTTGTAATAAAAAAATGAAAAAATAGAAATTGACTTTGCCTCCGAAGAAGTAAATGTGTCACAAGTTTGTTAAATGTAGGGGATCGGAGCCTAATTTTATTTCTTGAAATTTATGTGATAAAGTATAAAAGTGCAAACAAGCCTGAGACCCATCAAGGACATGTGGCACTTTCTTATTCAAAGAGCGGGGAAGCGGGTCAGGAGAAAAAATATGTAACTTTGGGTTCAATTTAGAGAGACAACAAATATTTAGAAATGGCCCATAGCTCTGCCACCATTGGGATGCAACCATGTGTCAAACTCAGGATTGAAATTAATGGTGGGTGATCAGGTCAAGTAGCTAAATGTTTTTGTGTTTAAAACACATTGAATAATTGTAAAATGTTTCCTCGATCCCGCATTGCATAAGGCTACTCCACATGGATGGATCATATTTAACATTGGGAAAAGAAAAATGGATGGCCATGACGTAACACATTAATGAATGCCATCATTAATGCATATTTTACACAAATAAAGGAGGAACTTTGAAGTTTTCAAATGTATCGAGTTTTTTCTATTGTTTGTTGAGATCTGGACACCATTATTAGCAGAAATGTTTGGAGAACAATGTGAGATTGATTGCGAGACACGAATTGAGAACTAGAGATTAAAAATTCTTCAAACCAAAGCTGAAAAGAAAGGATATTCACCTAAAAATTGGCAATAACTAAGATGTTCATGTACTCTTGTTCATTTGCAAGGAAATTTGAAGTAAAACTAGGGCATTAAAGATGAAGACTATGTTGTTGGGTTTTCCTACTACTTCCGTAATAACTAGTGATCTATAAAAAATCACGGATAGAAATTTGATGAATGCTAACCTAGATGAATTATTGCAAAGAGTCAATATCCCAAACAAGAGTGAACTAATGGAGGAAATTCAAGGTAGCAATATTTCTTTAGTTGGTTTTTATTCCACCCTCAGTACATTGCCCCCGAACTAGTAAGACTCTTTGCCATGAATTATGATCTAGAGAAGAGGGAAGTACCTGATGGAAGTGGCGAAGTGGTATTAACTTTAATACTTGCAACGATCAAGATAATGCTAAAATTACTTTTGATTAAAAATCCAATAACCTTGGGTATCAACTTAGCCCTACAAGATTATGAAGCTAAGAAAAATAACTATACCCGACTTATAAATACCAAATGAATTTTAATAGAGAAGAAAACAACCACTCGAATCCCTAAAAAGACTTGTTAGGGAACAATTCATTGAGGAAGTAGTGTAATGTGATGGTATTGTTGATTTGAATGGTTGGATTATAGAAAATAAATGAACTCAAGGAGGGCATGTGCACCTATATGTGTATAGTTTTTAGATAATAAGGGGAACATTTTATGGGAAACCTTCATTGCAGAAGAACTTCATGATCATATGATAGCATTAACAACAAAGATTAATATGGAAGGCACTGAAGAACTCAAATTTTACATGATTACACACATGATCTAAAATAATTCATGTAACAAGAGTTTCCTTGGACTTGTGCCACTTGCTAATTTCAAAAAATGCAAAATACATAAGATTTTTCCATAATTACAATTGGAGCAATTGAGAAGCGGAATGTAAGATTGGTAAATGATGCATTTTTTACACCTATTATATGCTTTTTAAAACTATAACGGGAATATTATATGATTTCAGATGAGGATAGGAAAAAAATAATGGATTATGGATGTTATTTCATTCAATACAGGAAGTTTACATAAATCAGGGGTCAATGGATTTGAAGCCCAACCATGTAAGCTGCCTAGATATTTAGATGTTAAAATGGCCTCATGTGAATTGGCAAGATAGTTAACACCAATTCACTAACTAATTTCTGGAGAACACAAGACAAACATCAAGTTTCCCATAAATATTTGAAGGAAATCATGTCCTTCAATTATAAAGGGCCTAATTAATGGGAAAATGAGATGAATAGGTTTTAAGAAAGGGCCAATTATGACATGAAGTGGGTATTCGATAATCTTACAGAAATTTTTTAATATGATCCTCAATTTTAGGATTATTAAATGAATTACAAAGATGAGGAGGAGGCCAGGCTAAGAGACTTCTAAAGAATGACCCTCACCCAAATTATAGACTTCAATATTGATGTTATCCCTAAGCGAGTTGTGGATGATCCACATACTGTGAGTCAATATTACCTTGATCAAAAGATGTAGGGACAACAAATGCCCCCCTTGAATTAGAATTAAGAGGTTTGAGATGAGCTCGAATAACTAATGTAGTGAGGAGAAAAATTGAATTGGTTAGCCCATAAAAACATTGATTTGTCAATTCAAAGAACAAGAATTCTTAATAAATTCAGGGATATGGGAAAATTTAAAGATGACATTCCTCCCTTGAAATAAGTAGCTAACAAAATGGATATCATGGGAGGA
This sequence comes from Taxus chinensis, assembly GCA_019776745.2. Lineage (NCBI taxonomy): Eukaryota > Viridiplantae > Streptophyta > Pinopsida > Cupressales > Taxaceae > Taxus > Taxus chinensis. The sequence goes on from CM034149.1 coordinate 316,043,055, forward strand.
AACTCCCCTTAGTGGCCTTGAAGAAGGCCTTACCATAGGAATAGTGGATGATATGAACTTCTGCTACTAGTGGAATTGGTACTTCCATGTCTTCTCTAAAGTAGAAAACTTAAGAAATACTCAAATCAATGAAAAATAATACTATCACTTTGGTACTTCCACTAAAATCAAAAGGAAAGGGTCCAGATACACAAAGGGACCCTCCAAAAATTTTGCCAAAATCTCAGAACACTGAAAATCTAATGAGAGGAGCCATAACTAGTGGTAATATCCAATCTAAATCACAGAGTGTTGAAAGAAAGGTGACATCCAATATTAAGAAATTTTAAACAAAACACGAGAGACAAAAATTTGTGCATGAGCCAATTTTTGTTAAGAGAAGGTGATCGTACACACAAGAACATAAGCATAGGGATGAATTGATTGATCCTCTAATACATGAAAGGATTGACATTTCACAAGTACAGCATGTGGCATCAGTGTCTTTATTTTCATATTTGTCTTTAAAGGGAGTGATAATTGGGAGCACTCAGGAGAAAAAAACTCAAGGTAATGTCTTTAACTAATCCAGTAGATAGTAATACCTTGAATCAAGGTATGAAAAATTCTAAATCCATGTCATTTGAATGTGTTAGTGTACCTTCATTTTGAACAATTGGAAGAGTCAGTAACGAGTCAAGTAGAGATAATGGATGTTGATACTTGTGAGGAGTTTACCACATCAGATGCATTTAACATGTTTTTTTATGAATAAACAATAAAGAATGTAAGTGATCTAAAAATCAGTGAAGAAGTTGAAAAAATTACTCATATGTAAACCATTGAAATTAGAGATCAAAACATCAGAGGTATTCTATATAGATTAGGAAGATCTAGAGTTGAACAAAACATAAGTACCTACTAGAAAAAATGTAAGTACAAAGGTATTGGATGAGAAGGATCCCTCCCATGAAGACAGGGTCACTAAGAATAGTGAACCATCTTGAATAGGGATATATGTAGATGAAAAGATAACAAAAGTTACACAAGATGCAACTGTTAAGGATAAGGTTATTGATAGTGTGGATGTACAAGATTTGGGTAAAGTTAAGGAGCTAGTAATGGAAATTCAAACCACCATGTTACATCATGAGGAATCAACAGAGAAAAAAGATGATAATGTTTTCATCTCAGTAGCCTCTAAAGGAGGTGGAGTTCATGGAAGGAAAAGGAGTTACTACAAGAGAGATATCAGCTCAATAAAATCCCTAAAGAAATGTTGAGATTGCATCAGCTGAAGAAATGAAGAAAGAATAGATTGTAATCACTGATGTAACTCAATAGGAGACTGATAAACCCCAAACTCAAGATCAAGAAGGAAAATAGTTAGGGGAAGTGCTAACACAGGATGAGAATAAAGAGATAACTATGGGAGATGAAAAGGTAAAGAAGTTAGAACCATCAATCCAAAATGTATAAGAGATGTCCAAGAATTTTGTGGTTGTCCCAAAGAAACCTCAACAAGAACTACAAAATACAAAATGGGACCACTTTTATAAAAGTCTAGATAGGAGAGACGATCTCAAACAAAGAAAAGGAAATTATCCCTGTAGAGGCTATAGATCTCACAACTATATCTTTTCCAAAACAAGTTAAGAGCCTCCAAAAGAGAGAGTTCTCACAAAAAATCATAATGATCCACTATGATATAGCAAATTTAGAAGTGGAAATCCCTCATGAGGGAAAGACAAGAGAAAATACAACAACCAATGATTATAGTTTCCAACTTATTACCCTAGGAATCCCTTTAAGAGACCAATTGAAATAGGTAGTATCCTAGGCAGTAAGTGACTTGTTGCAAAAGGTTGAGGAGGATTGAATAACTAAGAAATAATTGAAAGAACAAGTCAAAGCTTCAAGTTCTAGTCTACAATAATTAATTAGGTAGTCTAGTCAAACTCAAGACAGTACCTCTGCCAACAATCTTGAAGGAATGAAAAAGATTGAAAAGGCTATTAAGAAAGTTCAAGTTGTGGACACATGGGTTGAGAGGTTAACATAAAAGGGAAAATATCAATTGAAGAAGTTAGGACAAAGTATGAAGAGCTCAAAAAAAAATTTAATGAAATTGATGAACTGATTGAGCAATTTGATAATGAAATCTTCAACTTTGAAGGAATTTTTCCATAGTTAAACTATATAACTCAACTCAGTGATGAATTAGTTGAAAAAAAGGGATTGTGCCATAGGAATTTAGGGGGGGGAACTCAACATGCTATGGAGGAGTTAGAAAGGATCGAGGTGGAAGTTTTGAATTGAATAAAAAGAAAATATAGAATCTGAAAGGAAATGCGTTAGTGATACCTTAGATGTGATTGGTTCAAAAATTGAATGTATGGTTTTTGAAAATTTTGAGTAAAGCTATGGTGATCTACCAGATGACTTTTTGTTTAGTTATTTTGAGAAAAACATTCAAAAATATGACTTTTCTTATGAAGTTATTTAAAAAGGAGGAAAATTGAGAACAAAATTACAAAGTTGAAGGCTAAACCATCAGAGTTTAAGCGAAAAATGGTTCACTATGTGGATGCAATAAAAAGGAATATTTTTATCTTTCTACACCATAAAGGGCTCGATGAAGAAGAAATAAATGATATTTCCCAAAGGTATGATGCATATGTGGCAAGGCTACTAAAAGAAGAAGAAGGTGAAGAAGAAAAGGATGCAGACATGAAAAATGATAAAAAAATATTAGGTTTTGTATTCTTAAAACTTTATCTTCTTTTCATATTTCATTTGTAAATGATGTTTTATTTGATACTATTGCTTCATCAAGGATGAAAATTACATTTAAACTTGTTATTATCAAATATAAATTGTAATTTGAGACAATGCATTAGATTTTTATATTTCTTGGATAAAAATTTTATGTCCATTATAAAATCATATAAACTAATGAGATGTTTGTACTCTCTATATTTTGAAAAAGAAAAAATTAGGATCTATAGGGGGCCCAACCCATGAAAATAAAGACTACATATATCCTCAAGAGTTTTATCACAAAATAAGGGACAATAATAAGAAACTTGTAGGCATCCAATAACAAAAACTCCTTTACCAAAAAATGCTCTCTGCAAAGATGAAGTTTTTTCAATAATTTAATTTTCCTAAGCCCATCTTCATCTATTCCTAGTTCCATTTGAACAAAAATAATGTCTCCTACTAGTGTGTGAGACATACCCATTGACAAAAGGTTATCCATGCTAGACAAGGGACTATCTAACAAACTAATAAATTTTGACCGCCTCTTGTAAATAGAGACCCATTCACCCATATTGAAACCAAATTTAGAAAACATAATTTCTCTTCTATTTTTGGTAGAATAAGTTTTCTGATAAGCTTTAACTATAAGGGAAACCACAACTGAACTTTGGAATAACTAGAGAAAAAGGAATGGATGTAGGTAGTAACTAGAGTAGAAGTCCTGGAACTAAACTCACCCTTATGCTTTCTCACAAAAGGAAATGATGATTCAGGAGTTGGAGGGGGTGTAGTCATTGGTTTTTTATCCTCCAAAACTGAAACACATTATTCCAGTGCATTCATCTTGTGGTAAAGGGAAGTCACTGTATTTAGTGAGATATCTCCATCTATCACATATGATCCTAGGGGATCTCTTTTACAACAAATGCTTCATTATAGATAAATTGGCATACATAATTTCCTATACCATGCACACTAGGCCCTCTCACCATCCAAAATATCATTAAATCATTAGGAAGTATTTAATGATGAAAATAAATAATTTAAAAGGAAAAAAAATATAGAACTTATCTTGACAAGCATTCTAACCAATGCATCTCAAATAAATCATTTTTCAAAGGCCCAGTATAATCCTCGGGGTCATCAAACTCAAAAAAAATTCTCATAAATGTTTCATCTGGACCCAAAAAATAAAAAATATAATGCAAATCTTCAGAGGATATCTCCTTCAAGATGGATGCTACTAGTTTTTTTTCATAATGCATATGAATTTCCTCAAAATTCTCATACTTAGAACAGAAAGTATGAATTTATGAAGAAAATGGTGTACTTTATAAGAATCTTGAGACACGTGAGTTGAGATGGATATAATTATGGTAAACTTTCCTCTAAGATACAAATAAGATATTTGCATGAGGAAAGTAAAAGTTTAAATGAATTGGCATTGAGAAAAAATGCTCAATTGATATGATTTGACAAGAATCATGCTTGGTAACTAACCCATAAAGGCATGAAAAGAAGTGTGCAACATCCAAAATAGATTCTAGAAAAGTAAGTAAGAGCATTTCTCAAATCAAATCACCTGGAGGCACTCGAAAATCATTAAAAGTGGACATCCATTCACCAATTAAAAATAATAATTAAATAAATGGCTAGAAGTGATGATATAACATCCCAATCATATGTAAATATAGAAAAATACATGAAAAGCTCATATTTCTCACACATGGAAACATTTTATGACTCATCTCCATGAGAATAACATAAATTGAATTATATATTGTAAAGAAGGATATTCTTTTTGAATATTCACATATTTGGGGAGAAAATTAGGGAGTAAGTGAGTAAATATAATTTCTAAATGTGATGAGAATACCCATGCATAAAGGGGGGGTTAAGTTTTTCTAAAAAAATTGAAGAGAAAGAAAAAAATGAGATAAAACCACTTTTCCCAAGAAATTGTCTAAGAAACCTATTAATTTATGTTTGCTTTCATATTAAATAATGTCAATAGGGTTGCAAGTGTACAACCATTGTGACTGTAAATCAAACTTTCCCTTGTTGATAAATTTGATTGATCTTTGAGTTAATTTTGTTTATCATGAGTATTTTTTTTTGCTTTTAAGATGAAATATTTCAAAATAGTTATTCATGTTCCTGTTGCACTCTTATATTAGGGATGTCTATGAATCACACAAAACTTTATCCTTCTAGTAGCATCATAGGAATCACAATTGTACTATGAGAAGTGCTTTCATTTCATATGTACAGTAAACAATTTGAAAATCATTGTGTCTCCATTTTGTTAAAGTTCATTTGTAAGTATTTGAGTGCATCTTAGGCATGAAAAATTGTAGATCCCTGACATTTTCTTCAGTTTTAAGCATGATATTTTGTGTTTAATTTATCAAAGATTCAATGAAATCATGCATTCTTGGGCCTCCATGAATGTACATATTCTAATTGAAGGTGCATTTTGAGCTATTTGAGGTGTTTTTTCTTTCACTAGGTAGATTTCCCAGCATTTGTTAAAATTTTTGTTATAATCAATTTTTATCCTACTCAATTCCCCACCCAAATACATCTAAAACAAAAAAATTCCAGCCAAAACTACCCATGCTTTCCTTGTTAAAGCTAGAATATGCATAAGCAAGTTGGTTCCATTGTTGTCTTTAGTAGTTTGATCTTTTTTTTTGGGGAGATCTGCTTTATCAAAAGTGGCAACTCATGAGAGTTAGAATTTTTTGAATTGACCATGTATTCCCAAGGTTAGGGGTTCTCAATTTCCTTATAAATCCTGGAGTAGCAAATACTGTTTGATAGATTCATTTACCTTACAAATAGAGACTGTAAAATGGGTCCTCTCACCCTGGATGAAGGTAGAGCCTAAAGTAGGAGGGTAGGTCCTACCCTCAGCTACGATGTTACTTGAATTCTCCAAGCTTGAGTGATAAAAACTGATGAGATCCAACCCTGACTACAAAACGAAACAAATCTATATCCATCATCCTCTAAGAATCCTACTCATCTTTGTTCATATTTCTTAGGTCACAAAGGGAGAACCGATTGTGGGCAAACGAACTATAATCTTATCGGCATTTTTTAAAAAATTACCAAGGAGATTTGTGTGAATATTGATAAATATCGACCTCTAGTAACTTTCCAAACATGTTTAGATGTAAATACGTGGTCTAGATGTCATCCTTTGTTGATATATGTGAAAATTAAGCTAGATTAGAAGTTATTTGCATGATATTTCCTAGTTCATGTAAGATTTTCACTAAATATACTTGACAGGAAATAAATACCAACAATGCATGCCAAGATTTGTCAAGATTTATTGAAATTAAGTACTCATCTACAACTAAAAATTTATTTACAGTGTTATACACACCTAACGTGTAAATCCATAGTGGCAACTCCATGTTTGTTCTAAATTTATTATAAATATAAATTTTTTGAGCTTTGAAAATTGAGATTTATTTTTTATATTTACAAAGGTGGAAGGAAGAAGGTACTTCTTTAGCACATATCCTAATCAAAGACTATTTCTAGATCTTGGAAGAACAAACCCAAATAATAAACAATTCTGGAAAGCTTTGGGGATCAAAGGTCAAGAGAGAAAGTAGTGCATCTGGTTGAGAGCGACTAGCCTGTAATAGAGGATTATTATAGTTCCTCCGATAGTTCTCGATGAAGAATTACCTATGATAATTTATATACTCAAAGTGGTGAGGATTCTTCATTTACGAATAATATAGGTATTTCTCATCTTCCTCCTTTATCACTTAGAGCTAATCGAGCATTCTATGAGACCATGTCTTTGAAGGATCATTATTTTGAAGACCATATGACATTACCTCAAAGTTTCCTTGTACAACACCATTTTAATCCTCCTATAGGATCACCTCCTTAGAATAACATGGCTCATCCTCCACTTAGATCTCCCTTTGCTGTCAACGTGTTTGGACCAATAGATGTTAGAGGCATGGTTGGGTATCATAATGTTGTACCACAATATGTAATAAATAGGCTCCATAAATTTTGGGGAAATAATGTCATCACTAGTTATCAACACTTAGAACTCTTTGTTAATATGATGGAGGATTTTGGAATATAACATGAAGATGTATATGTAAAGCTATTCATTCACACTCTTGAAGAAGATGCATGTGACAAAATATAAAGCTTTACCAGACAACTCAATAGATTCATGGACTGAGATCACCCAAGTTTCCTCTTATCTAAGTTTGAGAATATAAAAAAAAGAATCCCAATAAGCTTGTTCAGGACTTCAATACTAGATTCAATAAGATTTTTACTAGATCACCCATAATTTTGAGTCATAATGATGAGTCTTGCCAAATTGAATATTTTGATGATTTTGAATAAAAAATTTCTTATTATTTGAGGGATAAGAACCCTATAACTTTAAGGAAGGACTTCACCATGACCTTACAAATTGAGAACAACATTAAGGAAGCTAGAAAGCCTTCTAAGAGGGAGGGTGTCAAATTGATTAATCTCGAGAAACCTCAATCAGGTAAGGTAGTGGATCTGGAAGAAGTTGTGAAGAATCTGACATGAGAAGTTAAAGAAATATCTTATAAGCTTACAAGAGAAGAAAAAGGAATAGGACATATCTCTCAATCCCAGCACCAACCTCAGGGCCAAAACAGATTCAAAAATCATCCTAGAAGTGATCACAAATCATATGAGAGAGGAAAAGGGCCCATGGGATCTGGAAATAAACAACCATAACCAAGAGAAAATAATTTGGTCCCTGATCCTTTGACTATTAGGGTTTCCATGGTAAGAGAAAAATATGTTATTGATTAGTGTGACAAGTGTTTCTTGCCACACCCCCCTGTGACCTAAATGAGGAAGTTGAGGGGGTAGATGATGATGGGACATTCGGTGATGTATGTATGATGGAGTGCCTTGATAATCCACAACAAGGTACCACTTCTACTGACTTTCTAAGTGCTAGAAATATAGAGTATTTTTGGGACTGTATTCACCGGGTATCTACTTTCCCTTCTAGTGATGATGTTAAAGTTTATATGTTAAATGATTTTGAATCACCCAATCATTACTTTGAGTATTTAAGAGATTTAATGATTAAGAAGTATGATGGGGTAACTCTTTCTAAAGAAGACAAAAAACTATTGATCAATGCAGTAGTGGCTCAAGAAAAGTATTACAATCTAAGAAGTATAGTTGTCAAAGGAGGAGGGCCACAAACCAAAAAAAAAAATTCTCTTTTCACTAACATCCCAAAGGAGCCCCCTAAAAAGAATAAACCTAGAAAATCTCTAGCCGCTCCAAATAAATCATGTATCCTAGTTCATGCCCAAGCTATAAAGATTATTAGACCACAAGAAGGTGTAATCAATCTCCCTCCCAACACATTATTACCGAAGTAAACCCCATGTGATACAACCTAGATGCTAAGTCAAACCAAATTCACTGTGCCTATGGTTGAACTCCTTAGGATCCCTGAGCATAGGAAGAGGGCATTTGAGTACTTAGAGTTCAAAGAGAAAGTAGTATTGTCAAGAAATAATTTAAATAATGTGGATACTCCCCCTATCATAGAATAATTAGAAGTGCCACAAGAATTTGAATACCTAAGAGAATCACCTGATGTATATTTGGGTACTTCTCTTGTTGAATCTTAGCTTGATGTTGCTCCCTTTTATACTACTTTAATAATCAAGGATAGATTAATACACAATTGCATGCTTGACTCAGGGGCCTCATGTAATGTGAGGCCTCTTGAGGTAATGAATGATTTAGATATAAAATTTATAAAATATTTTTGAAAGTGCACTGTTATGGACTCAATGGAAGTACTGGTGATTTGGTATGTTTGGTAGTGCAGTTGGCATCTTACCTAGGAAATTGTTTAACCATGAATGTAGTTATTGTGGATTATCCTGCTAAGTGGGGAATATTATTGTCAAGAAATTCGGATGCTAGTATGGCTTGGAATGTGTAAATTGACATGTAATATGTAACCATACCAAGTAGAAGGAATCCTTGTTAAATTATATGGAGAGAAAAAGATTCTACATCTGATTGAAGATCCTAAAAATGCTCCTTATGAAGTGTTATATACAGATGTAGATGTTGATAATTTTATGGTCTATACATATTTTAAAGAGCATTTCATTGATAAGTGTAAATGTCTTGAACAAAACAGTATCCCCTAGACTTTGATGTTTGATGGATCTTGTTCCAATTTAGGGAACAGTTGTGGTGTTTTCCTTGTGTCTCCCAAACCAAGAGACTTTCAATTTTTCCTTTAAACTCAAATTTGAGTGCACTAACAATTTTGTAGAATACGAAGCATTGTTTTTGGGTTTAAGGATTGCTTTGAGGTATGGTATCAAGGAAATCATCTGTTAAAGGAGACTTCAAAATTGGTAGTCAAGACAAATTAGGAAACTGTATGCAACCAAGAATCAAAGAATGAAACAATATAAGCATGTAGTTTGGGATTTTATTGAATTTTTTGACTCTTTTAACATAGTATATCATAACAGAAGTCAAAATGCTACTACTAAAATAGGTTTGTAATATTGGGATCCAAATTTGAAAATTTTAAATTGTCTCCTTATTGTGACTATGATATAGAAGTGTTGTCAAGACCATCTTTCCCTGAAAATCTAAAACATTGGAAATTATTTGAAGATGATGTTGAGGTTCATAGGTTCTTGTAGAATGAAGGAGAATTTACAAACCAATATATGGATTGGGAACCAATGTTTTGTGTTTCTGACGGTAAGGAGATCCAATTCTAAAAATATATTATCTAGTTTAAGACCATCACTATTCCAAAATGTTTGGCCACTTTAGGGTCAAACTTTTACATTGTTGACAAGGTTTTCCAGAGACGTATATCATCCTCAAGAGATGTGGAAGAGCACAATTTGGGTACTGAGGAAAAACCTAGAAAAATAAGGCTAGGTAGTAATTTGCATAAGAAAGAGAATCAGTCTTATTTCAACCTATTTAAAAAATCAAGACTGCTTAACATGGTCTTACTCAGAGATAAAAGTAGGTAGAGAAGACCTTTTTCAACATGAAATACCTTTAGAACCTAATGTTAAGACATTTATGAAAAAGCAAAGGAAAATCAATCCACTCCTTTTCCTTAAAATGCAAGATGAGTTACAGAAATTAAGGGATGGAGGCATCATACAACTAACAAGATATTCTTCATGGGTGGAAAACCTAGTTCCAATTAGAAAGAAGAATGGGGACATAAGGATGTGTCATGAATTTAAAAATATGAATAAGGCCTCAATCAAAGACAATTATCCTTTTCCTAATATTGATAATATGTTGCAATTGGTCACTAGATCTAAGTTGTTGTCTACTCTAGATGGATTCTCAGGGTATAACCAAGTGGTTGTTAAGAAAGCAGAAATAATCAAAACTTATTTCATTATTCCATGGGCTACTTATGTGTATGTAAGAATGCCATTGGGTCTGATGAATGTTGGAGATAACTTTCAAAGAGATATGGATGTAGAATTCTCAGGTTAAATAAATGATTTTACTGTTGTTTATCAGTATGATGTGATAGTGTTTTCAAGAAAGAAAAGTGATCACTTGCAACATGTGGGAAAGATGTTATTGAGGTGCAGAGACTATGACATCTCATTAAACCCTAAGATGTTCCATTTTGGGGTTAAAAAGAAAAATTTATTGTAGCACATTGTATCTAAGGAATGGGTCATGATTTACCCTGAAAGAGATGAAGTTATTGGGCATGATCCTATTCCCAAAATATAGAAAGGGATTTAGTCCTTCTTTGTTCAGATCAATTTCATCAGGAGATTCATCTCCAATTTTTCTAAAATGATTATCCCCATCACAAGTATGTTAAATAAAGATCAGATTATCAAATGGGAGGAGGGAGTTGTCCAAGATTTCACATGAATCAAGGAAGCACCAAAAAATTCTCATGTCTTAGCAGCCCCTGATTACATAAAGGCCTTTTAAATTTTTTCTTTTTCCTCTGAAAATACCATTACATCTATATTATTGCAGAAGGATGAGGAAGAAATGAGAGGCCAATTGATTTCTTCAGTAAATCATTACAGCGAAATGATTCTAAATACGCCATCATGGAGAAGAAAGATTTTTCCTTGGTTAGAATAACAAAATTTTTTAGGCCATATATCTTAAGCTCCAAGATTATTTCTTATGTTCTCCACACTATGGTCAAATACATCGTATCAAAAATGGAAATCTCTAGTAAAAGATTTTGATGAGTGAAACAATTTCAGGAATATGACATGGATATTCAAACTGCTAAAGTGGCTAGAGGTCTAGGCCTGACAAAGATAATGGTAGAAAGTAATCTGTAGGTAATGGAAGTAAATGAAGTTGATGGAAATATCAATTTCCATGAGAAACTAGTCAACTCTGCATGGTATAAGGACATCATATTTTACCTCAGGAATTTAGAGTGTCCTGGGAATTTAGATAAGAATGAAATAAGGAAACTCAAACTAGTATCCAAAAATTACATCATCACTAATTATGGGTTGGCATGGAATAATCTTGAAGGTGTTCTTCTAAGATGTATTATAGAAGATGAATCTCCCAAATTGATTACAAATTTTCATGAGGGAGTATGTGCAGGTCAGTTTGCTAGAAGAGTAATTGCCCATAAGATCTTGAGGGTAGGTTATTGGTGGACCACACTTTTTAAGGGTACAACCTTGTTGGTAAGAAAATGTAAAATTTGTCAAATATTTTCAGGAAGAAGAAGGCCTCAGGTGTTGTCTGACTACAACCAATGTCAACTAAATCCATTTTTAAGCAATGGGGTATGGATTTTGCTGGGGAGATATCAGATACTTCATGTGTAGGCCACATATATATATATATATATATATATATATATATATATATATATATATATATATATTGGTGGCCACTTATTATTTAACTAAATGGGTTGAGGATATCCCTACAAAGAAAGCAACTCATCAAATTGTTATGGATTTTATTTTAAATCATATAATTTACAGGTTTTAAGTACCTGTAAAGATAATTGCTGACAATTCCATGAGATTTCGAGATAAACCATTTGTGGCCATGTGTCAAGAGTATAGTATAAGCCTAAAAAATGCATCTAACTATAACCCTCAGGGAAATGGAAAAGCTTAATCAAGAAACAAAAACTTGTTAAAGATAATTGGAAGAAAACTAGAGGTCAACAAAAGAAGATTGGGTGAGCAATTTAATTTTGTTGTTTTGACAAATAGAATCACTTCTAAGAGAGCCACTCATAAAATCCCATTTAAACTAGTTTATGGAGTGTAGTCCCTTCTTTCCCTACACATGCAATTATCCTCCTACTAATTCATTCAGTAACTTGAGGATGAAGAAGTCAGCCGTTATGATGCAAGGATCAATCAAATTGTTGAGTTAGATAAAGAAAGAAAAGAACCCCAGAAAAGGAATCTAAAATGTAGGGAGAAACTCAAGAAGTTATTTGATAAGACTGTAACTTGTATAAATTTCAGTGTTGGAGATCTTATGTTGTTGTGGGATTGTATGCATGAAGATAAGAGGAAGCATGGAAAATTTGATGCATTATGAATGGACCCTTATTCCATTTACATCAGAATTGGTGAACACACTTTCTTCTTGAAGGATCTAGATGGAGAATTAATTGAGTTTTCTTTTAATGGTGACCACCTAAAAAATTTCCTGAATGGTATCAAAACAAGATGTGCATCAATGTACAATGTATATTTTTTTTCTTTATTTTTTGTTTTTTGCTTATTGTGTGTGTTTTTGTTTCCCTTTTCATTTTCCTAGTCTACAGTGACTAGTTTCCCGTGTTTCTCGGTACTTTATTGAGAAATGTGTTATTATCACTTGACCGAGTGTATGTGTTTCTCCTAACTCTGCAACCCAATGGAATTTGGCACTCGGTCTGCTATGTGTGTGTTTTATATTGTTCTTTGTATCACCCACAGGGGGTGTCCATCACCGAGTCAGAGCTAGTGTTATTTCTCGAAATGATCTCACCCGTTTGTCTTGAACATGCATTCAAAAACAATTTCATTGTCTGGTTTACCAATGTGAAAAATGTGAGTTCAAACATTACAATCGTGCTAAATAAATCTTAAAATCCATTGTTTAGGTTGTTTTTCCTATTCTTCGGTCGAGGATTGTGTTAGAAGTATTGTTCTTGAAGATCCCTATGAAAAACTAATCATGAATTAGTTTTAAATCATGAAAAATGCCTCTATATACCAATCTTGTGTCGTGTTGCAAATTTCATGTTTGGCTCCATCACCTGATGATACATGGAAGTTTCTAGTTGGTTACAGTTTGACAGATTTATGTTACAAAGTTACAAAAATTGTATAACATCAACAATTTGCTAAATTGGCCTTGAGGCATGTCGAATATTTCTTCAAATATTCGTAGTCAAAAAATGTAAAATAAAAAATTGACTCCACCTTCGATGAAGTACACATGTCACAATTTGGTTGAATGTAGGGGATTGGAGCCTGATTATATTTCTTGACACTAAAGTGATAAAATATAAAAGTTCAAATAAGCTCTCGAGACCCACCAAGGACACATGGCACTTTCTCATTCAAAGAGTGGGGAAGCGAGTCATCAGAGAAAATTGGTAATTTTTTGTTCAATTAAGAAAGAGAACAAATATTCAGAAATGGCTCACATCTCCACCATGGTTGAGATGCAACCACAAGTAAATTTTAGGATGGATATGAAGGGAGGGCGATTGGATCAAGTAGCTAAACGTGTCTATGATTAAAATATGATCAAAAAGTGAAAAACTTTTCTCCGAGCCCGCATTGTATAAGGATATTCCATATGGATGGATCATATAGAAAAATTGGGAAAAGAAAAATGCAGGGCCATGATGCAACACATTAATTAATGTCTTAATTAATTAATTAATTAAAATATGATCAAAAAGTGAAAAAAATTTCTCCAAGCCCACATTGCATAAGGATATTCCACATGGATGGATCATATATAAAATTGGGAAAAGAAAAATGCAGGGCCATGATGCAACGCATTAATTAATGTCGTAATTAATGCATTTTTTTATAAAAATCAAGGAGGAACTTTAAATTTTTTGAACACATTAAGTTTTTTTTTATCGTTTGTTGAGATCTGGACATCGTTGTTAGTGGAATTTCTTGGAAAACAACATGAGATTGATTGCAGAATAGGAATTGAGAACTAGAGCTAAACTACACGGATATTCACTAGAAAATTGGTAAGAACTAAGAAACTCTCATACTCTCATTCATTTTCAAGGAAATTCAAATTAAAACTAAGGGATTAAAGATGAAGAAAATGTCATCTAGTTTTTCTATTGCATCAGGAATCACCGGTGATCTAGATAAGACCATATAGACGGATTTAATGAATGCCATCCTGAATGAATTCCTGCAAATAAATAATATCCCTAATAAGAGAGAATCCATGAAGAAAATAAAATCTAGGAATATTGGATTAGCTGGTGTTATTCCACGCTTAGTACACTACCAAGAACTGGTAAAGACTTTGCGCCATAAATTATTATCTAGAGAAGAGGGATGGATTTGATGGAACTGGTGAAGTTTTATTAACTTTAACACCCACAGTCATTAGGATAATGCTAAAATTGCCTCTAATTAAAAATACAATAACTATGGGTATTGAATTAGCCCTACAAGATTATGAAGCTAAGAAAAAGTACTATGACCAACTTATAAATACCAAATGGATTTTAATAGAGAATAAAGCAATCTCGAATCCAAAAAATACTTATCAAGGCACAATTCATTGAGGAAGCAGCGGATGTGATGGAATTTTTGAATCGAATGGATGGATTAGAGAAAACAAATGAATTCAAGGAGTGGATGTGCACCTATATGTGGATTTTTTGGAGAAGAAGGGGAACATTTTCTAGGCAATGTTCATTGTAGAAGCACTTAATGATCAAATGATAGAATTAAAAACAAAGATTAAGATGAGTCGTACTAGAGAACTCAAATTCTACATGATGACATACCTGATCTACAAAATTACAGGCCATGGGAATTTCCCTAGCCTTGTGCCATGTGCTGATTTAAAAAAAATCCAAATGCATGAGATTTTTCCCCAATTACAATTGAGTAATTGGGAAGGAAATGTAAGATTGGTAAATGATGCATTTTTTACACCTATTATATGCTTGTTTAAACCAGAATGGGAACAATATAGGATTTGAGATGAGGATAGGAAAATAATAATGGAGTATGGATGTTATTTCATTCAATAGAGGAAGTTCACATACATCAGGGTCAGTGGATTTGAAGGCCAACCATGTAAGCTACCCAGATATTTAGATGAAAAAATGGCCTTGTGTGAATTGGAAAGAAGGATGACACTAGTTCACAAACTAATTCCTTGAAAACATAAGACAAACATCAAGTTTCCCATCAAGATTAGAAGGTATTGTTATCCATTTTTCACACCCCCTATGAAATGGATAAGTTAACAGGTCATAACATCGGTAGTTGATTGAAAAATGGAAATTCTTTTACAGTTGGTGACCAAGCATATTAAATAATTTATCTGCTTAGTTGGTCGAGTGATAGGTTGGTCAGTACATTTTATCATGTGATAGGTTGGTTAGCATAGTTGGTTAAGTGACAGGTTGGTTGGCTTATTTGGATGGGTGACAGGTTGGTCGACATGGTTGGTCAGGTGATAGGATTGTTGGTATGGTTGGTTGGGTGATAGGTTGGCCGGCTTGATTAGATGGGTGATAGGTTGGTTGACACAATTGGATGGGTGATGCATTTGTCCGACTGGTGTGTTGGCTGAATTTTGTGGAGAGTTGGATGATGAGGTTATGATTATTTGGATGGACTTCGTATGGAGAAGTTTTTCTACATACTTAGATGATGTCTAACCCCTTGGGGTTTGATAGAAAACATAAATGTATGGCTTACAGTTGTATGACATGGGTATTCGAGTAACCACGTTGGTCGGCTCATTCGTTCATTAGCTATAAGAATAGATGAGTAGTGTTTCATACGGGTAGAGATAGATGGACATCCAACCTCCTAGGTAGGATGGCCCACAATGTGAAGATGGAAACTCCTAGGTTGGTCATCGACAAGAAGCATGTAAAATCACGAAGTTAGACTTCTTCTAATCCCAATGTGTTTGATAAAAATTAGGTTACACAAAATAATCCTCATTATATAGATCATGGTTAGATGGATGTCTTACCTAAATATGGAAAGGAACTCGTAGGCTACGTAGTTTTCTCATAGAGGATGGACAAAGTCCAACCCAACATGGTTGGAATACCTACATGATGGACAAGTTACAATCCAAATGAGGGTAGGTGAATGAATGACATCCCAACAATCATAATTAATGAGGTATAGTGTCCATGAACACCCATGTAGGAAAAGTACCAAAATGAATGGTTTCCCATACCTCTTTAATGCATCCTTCTGGTTGGTGACCCAAATTTCCTATATATTGTAGAGTTCACATCATTTTGAGGGAGCTTTTTTGGAAAAGCAAAGGAAATCTATTAAAATTGGTCTAGAGCTATTATGAGCTAAAGTGCTTGAATTTTGGCATATTGTAAAGGTTTTTTTCTTGTGCTTATGATATAATGGATTGTGCATGTTTTTGAGAAAAAAAATTCATGTTTTTTCACCATTTTCACCCTAACTTTTATAAATTTCATCTTTTTCCTTTCATTATATTTATAAGTATATTGTACATGTATTTATCTCTTTGCAGGGTCTATAGTTTGTTGTGCTCTATGAATATAGGGAATTGAATATTATCTTGGACTCTAGCATTTCTACCAAGCATCTCCTACCCATTTTTAGTCCTATATTTCATTCTCTTAGATTGTCTCACCGTTTTTTTTTGCATCATCTTCACTTAGAGTAGTTTTCTATCATGCATCTTTTTATCCTTGTCTCCTTGGAAAGTATTAGGTTAGTATTGGCTTAGCTTTCCATTCTCTATACTTTGGAGAAGTTGGCACTAGGTTAGGGGAAGAAGTTGGCTTTCTCTGGAGGATTATCCTACTTGTAAGGTCCCACACTACAGGATAATCACATGTTATGTAGGTTGTACTGATTTCCTCGTACACAAAATCACAAGCAATCGGAGGTGTCACAATTTTACATTAACATTTTTGGCATATCTAGTGGGATATAAGAAGCTTTTATTTTGCTACAACATGTTTGATGTGCTCTTGTTGTGAAATTCCAGCTTATAAGAGGCTTTGAAATATCACTTTTGGTGACTACAAAAGGGCATAATCCATTTGTTTTAGTAGTCCAAGATTGGTAGATTTATGGGAATAGTTCAAATAGGGTCAAAACATAGAGAGGAAGAAATTTTAAATACATGGAGCTATCCCCAGGAAGAGGAAGAAGGGGAAGAAGAGATCAAAGGTCTCTATATCCACCAAATAGAACATTATCCACACCTCCATTTGGTAGGCCTTTCATTCAATCAACTATATTTCTTAGAATGATTATAATGGCACATCTACAACAAAAACCACTATAAGGGCCACGAATCCCTATGTAAATTTCACAAGCGACATTCCTCTCACCCTTAATACACATAATCCTATTTTGGTGGAAGCATTAAAGAGCTTCCTTACTTCACTGGGGTTAATTATACAACCCCCATTGATAAAATTCGAGACATTGCGAATGTATGTGCCATTCATGATATCAACAAGATGTATGTTACAGTTAGGCTCCTTGTTTCTTCTCTCAAAGGTACTTCACTGCAATGGTTTACGATCCTAACAATAGGGTCAATTTCAAATTGTGATGTGTTGTGTTCAGCTCTATGCAACAATTTTATAGATGAGGAAAATAATATGTCTTTGTTGGAAAAATTAACCACAATCAAGAGGGCCTTGAATGAGCAGATGGTTGACTTCAACTTTAGGTTCTAGCGGACATGGGACTATATTCTGATTTTTGTGAGGACAACAATGGAATGTGTATTCCTTTATTTTTTATTATCTCTAAATTTTGACATAGCTATGATGATATAATCGATGGGGGAACAACACTGCCAAGGACATATGTTATATAGATATCAGAGTAGATAACTACTTAATTTAAGCGGGCAACATAGTGTCTAGGCCACCTATGCCTCTATATGCAGAATTAGGGAACCCCTCTACCAATCAATCACCTGAAATATCCCTCATTCTAGCCCCCAAAAATTAGAGAAATAGTGAAGTCTTCACTTCTTCTAGTACTTCCAAGGAACTACACAAAGTTGTGAAACAACTGCAAAATTTGGGGAATACGTTGGTGAAAATAAAAAGGAAGAAAGCCAAGAGATCCAGACCTTACCAGCCTCAATCCCAAATAAGCATTCATATCAGCTTAACAAACCTCCCACTCAGGAAAAAAATCAAAATCCAAACCAAGGGTTGTCTCAAACTGTCATACCGTTTCAGCCTTAGAACCCAAATGTAATTTCAACATCAATGGCTTTGGTTCCTAATCAAAACAACATTTCTCAAGAGAATAAATTGTGTTACCCTTATAACCAAGCTCATAACCAATCAACATACTTCAATGATGCATTGAATCAATCCTTGATCGTGTAAGCCATTGAGGTTACCCAAGAGCCAAGTGAGGAAGAAAATCAGCAAGCATATTAACAAGAGACTCCTCCAATTAAAACCACGCTAGTCAATTGGTAGCTAGAGGAATTTTACGGGGTTAATTATTCTCCTTACCAGGATATAACTATCAATAAAAAATAAAAGAAAAGGAACATAGAGGAGGGGAAATAATTTATTATAGTTATTTCTCATCCCACTCTCACTCTATAAGGAATTAGTAGGCCAAATCTAGATCCTAATGCATAAAGCTAGCTCAAGGACACTACTATAGTAGCCCACAATGTGTAGAATCAGCCCATAATATGAGTTGCGGCAACTCATGGACCAACCTAGGCACTAGAAAAGGCCACTCCCATCAAGGGAAAGAAAAGAGTAAACTCACCCCCTTTCAATCTCATTGATCAAATGAAGAAGATCAATATCATTATTTCCATGTGGGAATCATTGACAATTCCAGGGCATCGGGATTTGTTACAAGCAACTATGGTTAATTGGTCCCCTTCTAATGAGCCATCCAAAAATTTGGAGAGGGTTCTTAATAACACCATGCAACAAGTAGAATTTCATTCAGGTAAGAATGTGAATCCTCCACCGTTCTATGTCTCATTGATAGTGTGGGATAAATTAGTACAAAATTACATGATCGACTCAGGGGTGAGTATTTTGGTAATACTGAAGCAAATCACCAATAAATTATGCTTAAAATATGAGCCTATATTAAAGGGAGTAGTGAAATTAGATGGGACAACAGTAAGCACAGTTATACAGATTAAAGAACTAATCCTTACACTCCATGCTTTCCTAAATGTCACAGTTCTACAGGATGTATCAGTGATTGATTTTCCACCTTTATTTACCTTATTCCTTTCGAGGGATTTTACTACTAGGATTGGTAGATACCTATAAGCTGATTGGTTCCACATGTTATTTGGGATAAGTTATGGAGCTGAGGCTATGATCAAATCATAGCCAATTGCCAATTTTCACATTGAGCCTTATGTTCCCAACCCAATTAATGAAAATTGTACTATATTCGACCAAGAAGAATGTTTGGAGTCTCAAGAGGAAAACAAAAATGTTGGGAGCATTATGGACCTAAAACTTGATTATTGGACTCAGAGGAAAGATGCTTTCGATCCATACAAAGAGATGGAGAAGTTGAGTTGGTAGTTTATTATCTACATGAGGATAATCCATCCATCCCTAGCCTTAGCAAGCCAGGAAAAAAGGATGAGGATGAAGTGTGGCAGCTATTTTTAGATGGTTAAGGAGTAGGAAAGGTGTTGGGGGAGGTGCAATGCTTTTTCCACCGCAAGGTATGAAGTACTACATATCTTTCTGTTTTCATTTTGGTTGTTTAAACAATACACATAAGTATCAGGCTTTAATCCATGGGTTGCATTGGGCAAGAAAGAGGGGTATTAAAAACTTGCAGATGTTTAGGGATAGTGAGATTATTGTCAACCACATTAGCAGAAAATATGCTACTAAGAATGATCTACTCAAAGCCTACAATCATCGGGTATGGGATCAGATTTAAGACCTTGAAGCCTTAAATATTTAGGCCATATTGTGGAAGAAGAATGAGGTTGCGGAAAGGATCATAGTAATTGGAGCAAAATTTGATGTGGTGGAAAGTATCAAGAGAGATAAAACACACCCACATATTCATGTCATTGTAAGGCCATCTGTGCCGAATAATAACACAAGCTTACAGGTATTTGAGAATGATCAACAAATCATTAATTTTTTACAGGAGGAGACTAATTTTTTAGCTAAAAATTAGGAGAAATTGGAGCAGCAATACGGGGATCAAATAGCGTAGTTGTGGAAAAACAAATTTCCAAAGGGTTTAGTGACTTTAGAATCAATATGCAACTGAAATGATCAATTCTAGAAAGACAATACTACCTTTCAAGTCAAAAAGAAGGATTCTGAGCCCATTTCGGTTCAAGAAGGTAAGAAGCTCCAAATAGGAAGATGAGTAGTGAATAGGAAAATTACAACTTTGTGCATCTTTGCTAGGAATTTCTACATATTTTCACTTGGAGATATGAGGATTAGAAGGGTTTTAAACCAAAATTGGCATAACACACCATTGAGTTAAATCTGGAGGCTAATTCCATCAGGGAAAAACAAAGGCTAGTCAGCCCTCATATAGAGCCTCTCATGAAGAAGTTGAATAAGGTCATTGAGGAAAGTATCATTTTCCCGATCAAGCACTCAATTTGGGTGGAAAATCTAGTGCCTATTAGGTAAAGGGATGGGAAATCAGGTTGTGCATGGATTTTTAGGATTTAAACAGGGCCTCCATCAAGAATCATTATCCACTACCCTCCATTGAGCATATTCTATAGGTAGTGTACAGTTCATAAATATTCTCCCTCTTAGATGGATGTTCGGGCTATAATCAAATTATGGTGAAAGAGGAGGATCAGATCAAAATAGCCTTCACCACAAAATGTGCACCTATGCCTATACGAAGATGCCATTTAGGCTATCAAATGCTGGAGCAACATTTCAAAGAGAAATGGATATGGCATTTAAGGGGTTGTTAAATAAAATAGTTCTTTCCTATCTTGACGACATCACTGTATTTTCTAAAAATGTAGAAAGTATCCTCTTTCATCTCAAACAATTCTTCTATTGTGTCAAAGGAAGGAATGAAAATTGATTAGGAGAGGGTAAAATTCATCCAAGCTCTACCATTTCCTAGTCATAAGAAGGATTTCAAAATCTTCTTGGGGACGATAAATTTTTTTCATAGGTTTGTACCAAATTTTTCCACTCTTGTGAAGCCATTAACAATGATGCTGAAAAATAATTTGTATTTCAAATGGAAAACATATGGAAAAGAGAGTTTCGAAGAAATCAAGAAGGCCATATCTCAATCTCTAACTCTCATTAATCCATACTTCTCTAAACACTTCTTTTTATATGCCGTTGGTGGTTCGGACACCATCTCCACAATCTTGGTGCAGAAGAGTAAGGAAGGGATATAAAAACATATTACATTCTTCATCTAAGGTATTATGGACTATGAGGTGAGATATGCATTCATTGAGAAACATGTCCTTGCTATGATTAAAGTTTGAATAAGTTCATACATTTATTGTCAAATAATAGGATTCATTTACTAGTCACACATCCTGGTATAAAACATTTTATTTTAAAGAAGGACCTCAATGAAAAAATGGGTTGGTTGGTTAACCAAGGTCATGAAATATGACATTGATATTAAGGTGACCAAGATAGTCAAGATTAAGGGATTATGTGAACAACTAGTTTTGGGACAGCATGCCGAGTCAAGTGGTAAAGGATATGTTGTTTTGGTGCTATGCGGCAATAAAGAGAAATCAACTGATGCCTCAGTTGATCCTTGTTGGACTCAAGATATATTTCATTTTATTTAAACAGATAAATTTTTTAAAGGGCTAAACAAGGCCAAAATAAGATATTTCACACTCCATTGTATCCCCTTTGCATTGTTTTATGGTATCTTATTCAAGATTGATGTAAATTGTGTCCTCCTAAGGTGCCTTAAGGTAGATCAAATAGAGAAGGTCCTACATTAAATTCATGTTAGAGAAATAGGTGACCATTTTTCCACAAGGGTGATGTTTCTTAGAATTATGAAGGTATGCTATTATCAGCCTAACCTTTTTCATGATTGTTATGCATGGATTAGGAAGTGTAAAAAGTGTGCCTTCTTCAAATGCAAGGAGAGGTTAACATCCCTTCCCCTCGACCCCATTTCTGTAAATGAACCATTCATACAATGGGGGAAGGATTTCATTTGGGTGATTAGCCAAAATTCTAGCTTGGGCCACAAGTGGATCCTCACAACCACAAATTATTTCACCAAGTGGATGTAAGCAGATGCACTCAAGAAATAAAATGAGGCCAACAAACTATATTTGTATGATGGGATAGTGACACAGTTTGGAGTTCTAACCACCATTATATCAGATAATGCTTTGGAATTCCTAGGTGCCAAGATCACAGAGTGGGAAGTTAAAAATGAGATACCCTTGAGCACCTCATCAAATTACTACCCACAAGGTAATTGGCAGGCCGATTCCACCACCAAATATCTTTTTAAGATTATAAATAGAACTCTAGACGAGAACCAGAGAACTTGGCATGCCAAGTTGAAATCATCCTTGTGGGCCAATAGGATTACTCCCAAGAAGTCAATAAGGAATTCTCCTTATAGATTAGTCTATGGAAGGGAAGCAAGGTTGTCTATATCCCTTGAATTGACCGTATTTGAACTCATGAAGCAACTAGAGTTATCTGAATTTGAACCCATGGAAGATATATATGTAGAGCTCATGAATTTGGATGAGATGAGGAATCAACCATGCACATAATGGAGAACGATCAAGTGTTGATTAAGAGGTTCTTTGAAAATAAGTTAAAGGCTAGAAACTTCCAAGAGGGAGACTTGGTCCTTAAATGGGATGAAGACAGGGAAAAACTGGTAAGACACTCTATGTTTGATGCAATATGGAGTGACCCTTATATAATTTTAGGATATAAATAAAACAATTCTTTCCAGTAATCAAGGTTGGATGGATAAGGACTGCAGATTCTAGTCAATGGTATTTATCTCGAGCATTATTATTGAATTAAAGATCCTTCTTGTGTATATTAGTTTAAGAGTTTTAATTAGTTTAGGCTACTTTTGTAATAAGTTCTTGTGTACTCTCTACATATTATATTTGAAATGTGTATGACCTTTTCTGTTTATACATAGATGTGCCCTTATTACTCTTGCACTTTCCAATTCTAGGAAAAGTTTGCTGAAGAAACAACTAGTTCGCAACCAGGGATTTCTTTTGAAATTAAATTATCCAGCAGTGCTCCAGAAGTTGGAAGATGGATTTTCAAATGATGGGCTAGTTCCAGCAATCAATATGACTCCATGCCCAATGGATCCCCTAAGGTCACTTTTTTTTAAGATCAATAAGGAATATCATCCTGCAAGTTACCAATTATTATCCATTTTTTGTACCTCTTATGAAATGTATAACTTAGCAGGTTGGAACATCGGGTTGATAGAAAAAGGGAAATGCTCTTACAGTTGGTGATCAATATTATTAGAGAATTGGTCAGATCAGTTGGCCATGTGAAATATTGGTTGACACGGTTGGTCAGTTCGGTTGGTTGGGTGATAGGTTGGTCGACTCAGTTGGTTGGGTGACAAGTTGGTCACCACATTTGGTTGGGTAACATGTTTTTCGGCATAGTTAGACAAGTGATAGGTCCTTCAACATAGTTGGATGGGTGATGGGTTAGTCAGATTAGTGTGTTGGATGATTTTTGTAGTAGGTTGGATGGCAAGGGTTCGATTGGTTAGATTGATGACATACATAGAGGTTTGGTAACATACATACATGACTTCCATCCCCTCAGGGTTTGAATAAAACACATATGGATGTCTTACAGTTGTACGACACAGTTGGTTGAGTCATCAGGTTAGTTGGATCATTGGTTCATCGGCTGTACGAATAGATAGTGTGTCGTATGGGAAGAGATAGATGATTTCCCAACCTCCTAGGTAGGATGACCCACAATGTGAAGATGGAAACTCCTAAGATGGTCGATAACAACAAGCATGTACAGTCACAAAG
The DNA here is from genome assembly GCA_019776745.2 of Taxus chinensis. Lineage (NCBI taxonomy): Eukaryota > Viridiplantae > Streptophyta > Pinopsida > Cupressales > Taxaceae > Taxus > Taxus chinensis. The sequence continues at coordinate 316,067,112 of CM034149.1, forward strand.
TTAGAAATCATCCAATCCCAATTTATTGGATGACAATCATTTAGAATACCTAGTCACAATTGTTTAGATCATGGTTAGAAAGTCATCTAACCCAAATATAAACAGGAACTCATGGGCCAGGTAGTTTTCTCAAAGAGGATGGATGATGTCCAACCCAATGTGGTTAGACGATCCACATGATGGATGAGTTACAAGAAAGATCAGGGTAGGTGAATGAATGACATCCAAATAACTAGAATTAATTAGGTTTGGCACCCTTGACCATCTATGCTGGAAAAGTACCAAAATGAATGGTTTCCCATACCTCTTTAATGCATCCTTCTAGTTGGTGACCCTAATTGTGTATATATTGTAAAATTCACCTCATTTTGAGGGTGATTTTTTGGAAAAGAAAAGAAACTCTATCAAAATTGTTCCAGAGCTATTGTGAGCTAAAGTCCTTGAATTTGGGCTTATTGTACACAAATTTTTCTTTTGGTTATGATATAATGGATTCTGCATGTTTTTGAGAAACAAAATTCATGTTTTGTGGAAATTTTTTTCCCTAACTTGTATGAATTGCATATTTTTCCTTCCTTTATATTTATAAGTATATTGTACATGTATCTATCTCTTTTTAGGGTTTTGTTTTTTGTTCTTTATGAATATAAGGAATTGAATATTGTCTTGGACTTTGGTGCTTCTACCAACCCTCTCCTTCCCAGTTTTCTCCCTATATTTCACTCACTTGGATTGTATCACCATTTCTTAGTGCATCACCTTCACTTAGAGTAGTTTTGTTTCATGGATATTTCTATCCCTATCTCCTTGGTAAGCATTAGGATCGGATTGGTTTAGCTTTCCATTCTCTACACTTTGGAGAACTTAGCACTAGGTTAGAGTAAGAAGTTTAATTTCTCTGAAGGATTATCCTACTTACAAGGTCCCATGTTGCAAGATAATCCCATGTTATGAAGGTTTTACCGATTACCTCATACTAAAAATCACAAATAATCAGGGGTGTTGTAATTTTTCATTAATAGGTACTCATGCCCTTCAATTATAAAGCCTAGATTAATGGAAGATGATATGAAAAGGTTTGATATGGAAAGGTTTGAAAAAAGGTCCAATTATAAAATCAGGTGGGTAATCAATAATCTTGTAAATTTTTTTGAAGATGAGCCTAAATTTGAGGATTATTGGATGAATCATAGAGATGAGGAGGAGTTAAAGATAAGATACTTCTCAAGAATGACCATAACCAAAATTATATACTTCAATATTATTTTTATACTTGAGGGAGATGTGGATGATCCAAATATTATGAGTCAATATTACCTTGATAAAAAGGTGGAGGGAAAACCAATGGCCCCATTGAATTGGAATGAATAGGAGTCGTATGACTCATGTACCTAAATAACTGATGAAATGAGAAGAACATTGAATTGGTAAGCCCAAAAATATTGATTTGTTAAAAATTTAGAGATTTGAGAAAACTGAAAGATGACCTTCCTCCCTTGAAAAAAGGAGCTGACAAAATGGATCCCTTGGGAATAAAGGTGCCTCAATTACATTAAAAAATAACTACCATAGGAATATTGGATGAATGGAATTATCCTACCAGTGGAACTAGTACTTCCATGTCTTCTCTAAAGCAAAAAATTGAAGAAATGATCCTAAAATCAATGCAAAATTATACTATCACTTTTGCAGTTCCACTAAAATCAAATAGAAAAGTTCCAACTACACAAGGGCCCCTCAAGAAGTGTTTCTAGAATCTCATAATACTGAGAAGCTAATGAGATGAGCCATAAATAGTGGAAACATCAAATCTAAATCACAGAGTGTTGAAATAAAGGAGGCACTAGATATTAATAAATTTGAAAGGGCACATAAAAGACAAAAAGGTGTGTATGAGCCAATTCTGGTAAAAGAAGGTTCTCATACACACAATAAATATAAGCACATGGATGAAGTGATTGAACCTCTAGTACAAGAAATTATTTATGTTTCCCAAATACAACATGTAGCATCAAAGTCTTTATTTTCATATTTGTCTTCAAAGCGAGTGACAATTGGGAGAACTCAAGAACAAAAAACTCAAGGTAATGTCTTATTTGATCTAGTAGATAGTGATGTATTGAATCAAGGTGTGAAAAATTCTAGAGCCATGTCAGTTGAAAGTGTTAGTGTACCTTTATTTGAACAATTACAAGAGTCGGAAAAAAGTCAGGTAGAGATAGTGGATGTTGATATTGGTGAGGATCTTACCACATTACATGTATTTGACATGTTTATTGATGAACAAACAATAAAGAATGTAAGTGATATTCAAATGAGTGAAGAAGTAGAAAAAACTATGGATATTCCAACCATTGAAAGTAGAGTTCAAACATCAGAGGTATTCTTTGTAGATCATGTAGATCCAAAGTTAAACAAGCCAGAAGTACCTAGTGGAAAAAAAAGTAAGTACAAAGGTATTGGATGAGAAGGATCCTTCCCATGAAGTCAAGGTCACTAAGGATAGTGAACCATCTCAAAAAGGGAAATATGCAGATGAAAAGATATCAAAGGTTTCACAAGATAAACGTGTTAAGGATAAGGTTGTTGATAGTGTGGATGTACAAGATTTGGGTAAAGTTAAGGAACTTGTAATGCAAAGCCAACCAACCTTGTTACCACATGAGGTATTAATAGAGAAAAATGATAATGTGTTAGATCAGAATCCTCCAAAGGATGTTGAGGTCATGGAAGGAAAAGGAGTTCCTGCAAGAGAGATATTATATCAAGAAACTACCGAAAGAAAGGTTGAGATTGCATCAGTGTAAGAAATGAAGAAAGAACAGATTGTGATCACTAATGTAATTCATGGAGATTGGCTAACCCCAAACTCAAGATCAAGAAGGAAAAAAATCAAGAGAAGTGTGAGCATAGGATGAGAAAAAAGAGATAAATTTAAGAGCTGAACATGAAATGTAGGCAGGATCGTCTATCCAAAATGTACAAGAGATGTCCAAACAGTTGGTGGTTTTCCCCAAGAAACCTCAAAAAGAACTATATGAAACAAAATTCGGGACCAATCTTACAAAAGGATGGAAAGGAGAGATGATCTCAAAGGAATAAAATAAAATTATCATTATGGAGGCTATAGATCTCACATCTCTATCTTTTCCAAAACCAGTAAGAACGTCCAAAAAGTATAGAGTTCTCACCAAAACTCATATTGATCCACTGGGATCTCAAAATTTAGAAGTGACAATCCCTCATAAGGGAAAGATAAGAGAAAGTATAATAGCCAGTGATTATAGTGTCTAAATTATTCCCTTAGGAAAGCCTTCAGCAGACCAATTGAAATAAGGAGTATCAGAGGCAGTAAGTGACTTGTTGTAGAAGGTTGATGATGATAGAATAAATAGGAATCAATTGAAAGAAGTCAAAGATTTGAGTTATAATATGTAATAATTATTTTGGGAGTCTATTCAAACTCAAGAAAGTTCCTCTTCTAACACTCTTGAAGGAATGGAAAATATTTATAAGGCTATAAAGAAAGTTCAAGTTGTGGACACATGGGTTGAGAGGTTGAGACAAAAAGGAAAAGAAGCAATGTAAGTATCCATGACAAAGTATGAGGATCTCAAAAATTAACTTAATGAAATTTATGGACTAGTTGAGTAGTGTGATAATTAAATCTTCTACTTTGAAGGAATTTTTCCCAAGTTATTTACCATATAACTCAACTCAGTGATGATTTATTTGAAAAATAAGGGATTGTTCCATGGGAATTAAGGCTAACTCAGCATGCTATGTAGGATTTAGTATGGATCAAGGTGGAAGTTTTTAATGGAATCAAAGAAAAGATAGAAGCCAATAGGAAATGGGTTGATGATACCTTAGATGTTATTGATTCGAAACTTGAAGATATGGTTTTTCACAAATTCTAGAAAACTTATGGTGATCTAAAGGCTCACTTTTTGTTTAGTTATTTTCAGAAAAACATTCAAAAAGATGAATTTTTTTATTAATTTATTAAAACAATTAGGAAAATTGAGAACAAAACTACATAGTTGAGGGCTAAACCATTAGATTTTAAGTGGAAAATGGGTCACTATGTGGATGTAATAAATAGGAATATTTTGATCTTCCAACACCATATAGGGCATGATGAAGAAGAAATCAATGATATTTTTCCAAGGTATGATGCATACATGGCAAGGCTACCAAAAGAAGAAGAAGCAAGAGAAGAGGTAGAAGAAGAAAGAGATGTAGACATGAAAAATGATAAACAAGCGTAGGCTTGTCATTCTTACAAATTTATCTTCTTTTCATATTTCATTTGTAACTGATGTTTTATTTGATACTATTTCTTAATGAAGGATGAACATTAATTTTAAAGTTGTTATTCTCTGATATAAATTGTAATTTGGTACAATGCATTAGACTTTATATTGTTTGCATGAAATTTTATGTCCATTATAAAAGCATATAAATGAATGAAATGTTTTTACTTTTTTTATTTTGAAAAAGGAAAAATTGGGATCTATAGGGGCCCCAACTGATGAAAAGAAAGATTAGATATATCTTTAAGAGTTGTATCACTAAAAATGGACAATACCAAGAAAATTTAGGCATCCAATATCACAAACTCCTTTACCACAAATTCCTCTCTGCAAAGAGGAAGATTTCTAACTAATTTGTTTTTCCTAAGCCCATGTTCATTTGTCCTTAGTGCAATTTGAAAAAAAAATGTCTCCTACTAATTTGTGAGACATTCCCACTGACAAAATGTCATCCATACTAGAAAAGGGACCATCTAACAAACTAAGAAACTCAGACCACCTCTTGTAAGAAAGAAATACATTAACCCATATACAAACCACCTTTAGAAAAAAACTCTTTTTCCTCTGGTTTTGATAGAGGAAGTTTGATGAGAAGATTGAACTAGAAGGGAAACCACAACTTAATATGGAATAAATGGAGTAGAAGGTATGGAGGTAGTAACTGGAGCAGAAGGCATGGAGGTAGTAACTAGAGTAGAAGGCTTGGAACTAGACTCACCCTAATGATTTTACAAAAAAGGAAATTATGGTTCAGGAGATGGAGGGGATGTAGTTATTAGTTGTTTTTCCTCTAAAAATGAAACACGTTCCATTGCATTCAACTTGTAGTAAAGGGAAGGTACTATATTAAGTGAGATCTCTCCATCCAGCACATATGATTCTAGGGGGGTCTCTTTTACAAAAAATTCTTTAGTATAAATAAATGGGCATACATGATAGCATATACCATTTAGACTAGGCCTTCTCACCATCCAAAATCTCCTCAACTCATCAAGAAGTCTTTGATACTCAATTTGGAATAGATGAAAATACATCACCTAAAAGGAAAAAAAAATGGGACTTATCTTGAAAATATTTCTAACCGATGCAACTTGAATAACTGTAGCTTTCAAAGGCCCAGTATATTCCTTATGGTCATCAATCTCAAACAAAATTCTCACAAATGTTTCATCTGGACCTGAAAAATAAAAAATATAATGCAAATCTTCAAAGGATGTCTCCTTCAAGATGGATACTATTAGTGTTTCTTCCATAATGTAGATGAATTTCCTCAAAATTCCTATACTCAAAAAAGAAAGTATGAATTGGTGAAGCAGATGGTGTGCTTTTATAAGAATCTCGAGACACATGATATGAGCTAGATATAATTATGGTCAAATTGCCTTTGAGATCAAAATAAGATATCAGCACTAGGAAATTAAAAGTTTAAAAGAATTGGCATTGAGAAAAAATGGTGAATTAATATGATTTGACAAGAATCATGCATGGTAACTAACCCAGAAAGGCATGAAAATAATTTTTTAGCATCCAAATCAGATTCTAGAAAAGAAAGTAAGAGAATCCGTCGAATCAAAAAACTTAAAGGAACTTGAAAATAATCAAAAGCGGATATCATGCCACCAAGTGAAAACAAATAATTAAATAAATGGTCAAAATTGATGACATAACATCCCCTTCATATGTAAAAAGAATAAAATATGTGTAAAGCTCATATTTCTCACACCTGACAACATTTGATGAGTCATCTCCATGACAATAACATAAATCAAATTATATATTGTAAAGAAGTATATTATTTTGAAGCTCCACATTTTTGGGGGTACAATTGGGGAGTAACTAAGAAAATAGAATTTTATAAATGTGATGAGGATACTCTCACATAAAATTTCTAGGAGACATATGCATTGTCTAAAGCGACAACTCACAAGAGTTAGACTTTGTTGAATTGACCATGTATTCCCAAGGTTATTCCTTAATTTTATTATAAAGGAGTATCAAATATTGCTGATATATTCATTCTCCTTACAAATACAGACTAAAAAATGGGTCCTCTCACCCTGGCCGAAGACAAAGCCTAAAGTAGGAGGGTAGGTCATACCCTCAGAAGAGTTTTACCTAGCTTCTTTGAGCTTGAAGTATAAAAAGATGATGAGATCCATCTCCAACTATAAAATGACACAAATATAGATCCATCATCTTCTAAGAATTCTTCTCATTCTATTGATGTTGTTCAGCCACAAAGGGAGAACATATTTGAGTATCAACATGTTTGACCAACCATGCATGACGTTTCCAGAGTTTTAAATTTGACGATGCCAGTGCCTTATCCTATGTAATTTCCTAATATCTAAATGAACCAACTGAACCCTAGTAATAATTATAGGATGTATTTAGATAGGTATCTAGATGGTAAGCACATTGATGTTACATGGAGCACAAGCTTTACTCCTAAAAGGAATTTATTTGTGAGATTTAGAGAGGTGATTTCAGAAAAAAAAAATTGAATGGAACAAAACTTAGATGTTGTTGTGATGGGAAAAAAATCATCCCCTAGAGTCCTCTCTTTCCCGGGATCTGCTTTTCTCAATGCATGAGCCGATTTTTAGGTAAAAATGACTAGTTTTACCTGTTACAGTCCATATTTTTTCCATAATAATTCAAACCACTTCGAACCCTCAAAACAGATAAAAATGTGGCTGAATTTTGTTTAGAAGGGGAAATTTATTCCTTTTCCACTTGCCGAATAGGATTGTTTTCATCATACCTAAATCAATCCATTTCTAATACTAGTAGTAGTACACTCTTATTTTGTTGCCTTCTCATAAATACTAGTCTATACTTTAATACCACCTCCACTACTACTTTACTCAACACTACTTGTATCCAAACTTGAAGTATCATTCTAGAGGCAACAAATGTATTCATGTTTTGTGCAAATAAAATTGTCTACAAAAGGTGACGACTCCTCATATAAGATTTACAATTGTATATGTATGAATTTGTAACAAATTCTAAATGTATAGATAGAACCTTTCAATGTAAAGATGATGAAAGGTCAGTTATGTTATTCCTGACTCACAAAGAATACAATTGTGGCACAATGAGTGTTTTTATTAATGTAAACTATAAAATAATGGTTCAATGTATCTCCAAGGGCATGAGACAACATTTCTCAAATACATTTTTCTTGCATTGTGTCAAGGATTATTTCATTTTCTTGCTCACCGAAGTGACTCATTGTTTATATGTAGAGTGGAACAATTTACAAGCATAAATTCTACTATCTTTCAGAGTAATATAATTTGTGATATGAATAAATCCCAACTATGTTGTTACATTTTAATGATTACTCAGAGATATAGTTAATAATAATAAACACTAGTGAACTTATACAATCTAAAAAATAATACTTGAGTTGTTAAAAGGTATATTTTGGGGTGAGATTGTAATTTTATTGTGAGTTCCACCAGAAATGAAAATAAAGCCACTAGAATTTAAGGCCCGTGTCAAATTTGAGAATATGTGTTGAAAGTGCATGTCTCACACTTTCAAAGATTGATATTCCCACTCTAAAACTGCGAGTGCAAGACTTGACACTTTCAAAGTGTGAATCTCAAGCTTTCAAAGTGCTAGGCTCACACTTTCAGAGTGCAAGGCTCAAATTTTTAAGAGTGTGTAGATATCACTTCAAAAGTGTGAGGCTTGGACTTTTCATAGTGTTGGGATCACACTTAGAAACTATGAGGCTCTAATATTTTAAAAGTGTTAGCCCCACACTTTTAGAGTGCGGGGCTTTCACTTTTAGAGTGCGAGGCTCATAAATAAACGTTAAGATTGAGGCTCACAAATTCAAAAATGTGTGCCTTGTAGTTTTTAATTAAGAGACTCGTATTTATAAGAGTTTACGACCACTCACCTTAATACAATGGGCTCACCAAATAATAGTTAGCGACTTCTCATGACTTTGAACTGGATTTTGTGGGAAGTTTTTGTTAATTTTTTATTTTTATTAATCCAACATGCTCATGCCTTATAATAGTTAGCGATTTCTATCCTTACATACTCTCAACATTGAAAATCTAAAAAAAGGTGAAATTGGAATACAATAATAGCCAAATTGGAATCCAATAATAGCGATATTGGAATCCAATAATAGTGTAATTGTAATCTAATAATAGTGAAAATGGATCTAGAATAATTCCAATAATGACAATATTAAAATCCAATATTGCTACTAATGGATTCCAATAATAGTAATAATAGAATCTAGTATAGAAAAAATGGAATCCAATATACACAAAAACATAGATGGATTTCTTCCAATACTTGAAATACTTGAGTCTATATTTAATAGAATATGTCTAGATTTAGTGGAATGAGCATTAATACTAAAATAACATTTCTAAAACATTGATTGCACTAAAATTCTTAGAATGGTCATATGTCAATTCTCATATAAATAAACATTTATTTCTTTTACTGAATTAATTTCATTTGAACGTTTAACATGGGCATATTCCAATTCTCAAATTAAAAAAAATATTTTGTCTTGTATTGAATTGGGTAACCAAACATTTTTTCCTTGTATTGAATCAAAAGTTTCCCACTAACACATCCTATATAGAGGTATTAAAATGATTAAGTTCTTGTACAAACTAGATTCTCATTCTCACATCCTTTATATAGGTCTAAAAATTATTCAAGTTCAATATTTAATTTTATTTAATGGGTATATGCCCCTTCAAATATATGAACTAAAGTAGAATAATAGAAATAAAATCTAGTTTGTTTAAGAATTTTTAGAATTAAAATTTATTTTGTGCACATTATAAACATTCTAATACCCAATACTATACAATAGAAGAATTTTATTCAACAAGATAAGATCATATTAATGGAAGTGCAACATTTAATCTCAAAGGATAAAGCATGTGTACCTTGGCCTTGCACATGTGGTAAATAATTCATCAATGTAAAGAGAAACATACAATATCAATGCTAACAAACTTGACATGATTCACCATTGATGCAAGGCCAAGTAGAAAATGATTCACCGTCAGGATAAAATTCTTTATTTGACATTATTCACCATTGGTGTAAGGCCAAGTTGCAAATGATTCACCTTCGGGATAAAATTATTTATCTAACATTTATGAACATCGATCATGAATAAAAGATATCATTTTATGGATAAAAGAAGAATTATATAATTATCATTTATTTTGTGATCAACTATCACGTCCGATTCGACAACCAAGCAATGCCTCCTAAGTGGTAAGCCCACTCTATAATTTCGTAAAAACATAACATATAACTCCTCATCGTAGCATGAAGGATTGGTAGTGGATTTCTTAGGTAACTCCCCTTTTTACCAAGAAGGAGAATCATATAAGGTTTTTGCAAGGGAATGTGATCATGTTGAAACTTTGAAACATGCATGAAAAGGTCATATTTAGATACAATATTTTATAACTATGGAGGATAATAACTATGTAAGTATTACAAAATATTGAAGTGATATTTTCAAAGCCTATATAAAAAATAAAAAAGATCTAAAATAAAAAATTATAATTTATCTTTATACCCAAAGACTCAGAATACAATAGAGAAGAGTTAAAAGTATCTCTAAAACTTATATTCAATTTAAAAAATATGTAATTCCCCAAATTAGGAACTACAATTAGGATAACAACTACGCATATCTCACAAAAAATTGAAATGATATTCTTAATACCCAGATCAAATAATAAAGAAGATAAAAAATAGGGCATTATCTTTAAACTAAGAAAAGAATATAAGGGAAAGAAAACCAAATGATATTATTCATCTCATAATAATTCAACAGAGAAGAGTTGAATAATCTATGCCTTCAATTTTCTTCAAATCTAGTTCTTCACAAGCCAAAATGGTCTTACGAAATAAAGGGAGCCCAAAGTAGAAAGAGTCAATGAAAATGTAGTGGAGAGAAAAACCAATATCTCGAAAATATTGCTCAAATATTCCTCTTGAAAGAATGAAACGGTCTATGGGAAGGTACTTTTTTTTATAATGGAAAGCTATGCATTGTGACATCCTTTATAGAAGTTGTGCATGTTTATAATGGGCACAATCCCATTCTAACACAAAAAAACATTTTATATTTGGTAATAATTAAGAATTATATTACATTATCACCCTCTCATAAAAGCTTAATTAACTCACACCCCCTCCTGAATGGTTAACTACAGAGAAAAAATGGGAAATCATTCAATGCTAGTGAATCATCTCCATGTGTGTGTGTATGTACATGTATATGTATATGTATATGTATATGTGTATGTAAATATTTATATTTTTAGGAAATGTAGGAAGCTCGAAAAACAGAACCTGGATGATAAATAAAATGGAAAGGATGAACAAGAAAGAGATAGATTCTCCAACCCATGGTGAACCTTGTAATTCCCATAACCTATACCAACATCAAAAATAGTAACCGTTTTCAATCTCTCTACAGTGCCACAAAGTGGCATGAATAAATTGCCATTAATTTTTCCAATTTCCTTCCAATGGGCAGTCAAAGAGGTTCTTGATAAACAAATACCTTCAATTAATAAAAGGTGGTAAAAAAATTATTTGCAAATTAATGGTCTCATTATGCCATGGTAAAAAAAAAAAATATTAAACAATATCGTAGCCATGTTTTAGGTATATGATACCTATATGAAAATTGGCATATGTCCATTCAATACAAGAAATATTGAACTTAAACATTTTAATACCTCTATAGAAATGGATACCTAACCATTTAAAGGAAGATGAAAAAACTTGTATGAGAATGGGCGTATGCAAATTCTAATCATTGTAATACAAGTAATATTGAACTTATTATTTTAAATAACTCTATAGAGGTTGCGAGAATGGGAACTTGTCCATTATAACAAAATATACATTTTATCTTTGTACTTATTTTATGATTCCAATTATGAGAACGGGCATGTTATCATTAGATACATCATTTAATATTACTTAGCTCGGTAGGTTAGCTTGCCCTCCCAACTCAACCTGCACATCTTGCCCACCCATCTAAGCCTTCGTAACTAGGTCACCAGCTCAAAAAATAAGTAACATTGCCGAGGTCATTCTACTTTGGGCTACATGTATTTCATAAAAATACAGATAATTATACACACACACACACACACACACACACACACATAGACATGATTCATTTGCATTGAATGATTTCCTATTTTTTCTGTGTAGTTATAATTTTTTTACAAAATACTGAAGTGATATTCTTAAAACACATATTAACAATACAAAAGATCAAAAATACGTCATTATCTTTATACCTAGATCAAAATAAAAAATAAATAAAGCTAGATGATGTTCTTCAGCTCATAATAAATCAACAGGGAAGAGTAAGAAGTATATATGATATTTATCTTCAATTTGAAAAAAAGAAATCCTTCTTCTATGAGTCATTCTTCTTTCATGTTTTCTATATGTTAAATGGGCATTTTCCTGATTCTAAAACAAAGTAATATTTATAATCGATATACCTCTTCTAAACATCTATTGATATTCTATCTGTTGTTCTTCTATGTTTTATATGAGATACAAAATTCCCACAATTATTCTATGATTATTATTTGAGAATGGACATATTCCTATTATAAACAAATATTATTCTTTTGTCTATTCTTCTACATTTTCTATACAAGAATGGGCATCTTCCCATTTCAAATGGGCTTGACATGAAGATGAGTATTAATTTGTTTTACAAATGGGTCACACCTCCTTTTGTAATGGAATATGTGTTTCAAAACAGTTACCTTTAATTAATAAGTAAATTGTGTTAAAAACAATAAACAGTAGCAATCAAAATGAGATACAATTAAATATAAAAGACATAATGCTTAAGTCAAGCCAAAATGATTGAGTTCAATATATCCGACCCAGTCATGAAACGTAAATAATTGAACTGACATAAGGATTCATCCTTTAACTCTATAGTGACAACAGTAGTGAACCACTTACTGGTGCCAACACTTGGTTCCACCAAGACTAGTCTCTGCCAATCAGATGATCAGTAACAATTAGGAGACAAACTCAGAGAACTACAGAAATGTTGATCATGAGAGTTCATTTGTCTGACCTTGGAGACACTATGAGATATGTGATTCCATATCAATCCAGCGAACGAAAAATGACAATAATTTTTCTTCTACCATGCTCAGAATCACCCAAGTTATCATCCGAAGTGGGTACAAAGGCACCGTCAAGGACTCACACTTTGCAATAACTCCCAGATATATCATCTAGCAAGTCAGAAATAAGGAGTCAAACAAGCTCAAAATTGAGGTAAACTTTTCACTCATGAGTTCATTTGATTAATAGCTCCGAGCCTGATAATGATTTGTGAAGCACTCAGTAAAACTCAGTGGAAGGAAGCCATGGATACAAAATATGACATCACTCATAGAAAAGATATAGGGTTACATAGGGAAATTGTCGATCTACCTATAGTTTTCGTAAACCCATAGGCTGCAATATTAGGGATTTTCAAGAAATTGGAAATGGTGAATTTTTAGTAGGCAGTTGCCCGATCCTAGTTCGACAAACATAAATCATGTCTTGGTAGAAAAAGGATATGCTCATAAAGTAGGGCATTCAACTATGAATAAACCTATTGCACCCACTGTCGAAGATCAAGACTTATTCAAAGTTGTATTACACACTAGTATAGCATATGAAAGGATGGATGACTTCAGTAGATGGACGTCAAGAGTGCTTTCCTAAATGGTGATGTAGACAACAAATGATGGATGGTACATGACCCAATCTAAAGGATTTTTTGATGAAGATCATCCTAAGAAGGTATGTCTTCTCATACAAATTATTGTATGGACTGAAACATCTAACTAAGGGCATGGTATATCAAGAATCAACAATCACCTTTTGCAAACCATGGGTTCACTCGTAGCTCCTCATATTCATCGTTTGTCATATAAAGAAGTTAGAAAAAGAAATTGTCATTCAACCTTGTGTATGTAGATGATCTTGTGATCACTGGTAGTTCAAAAGATATAGGTTGATATTGTGAAGAATGATCTCAAAAGAACCTGCAATGTGACATATTTGGGGCTACTCCATTATTGTCTTGGTCTTGGAAACTTGTGTTGAAAAAGGTTGCATCACATTTTTGTCTCCCAGATAAAGTATGCTAAGACACGCCTAGAAAAGTACATAATGTTTGATGTAATGGTTTTGATAAAGAATGTAAAAAATAATAAGTGGAGCTTATGTCATCATTTCTTACTGAACTAATTCTTGGTCAGAGGGTTGTAGATGGTCTTAGGATTACACCCTAAAGGGGTGATCTCTATTTCAACATGATAGTGGAAATATAAAATTATGTACAATTATTACATTTTTCTAGTTGATTTTTCCCATTACTACATAAGCCTCATTTGTCTCATATGTTTCCCGCCGCATGAATATTGATAAGGAATTGGGCTAATGAAAATTACATTAAAAAAATTAACCATGCTTAGAAAATAAAAATATGTTTACCATGCTCATAAGACAAAAATTATCTATGTTGGGAAAAGGAATTTCAGAATCTCATTTTCAAGAGGTGAAATGATCTACAAAAGAGAAATTATTATTAAAACAAGCTCAAAATTGATGAAATGATTCATCCTTTTTAACTTGCTGAAAATTCATTCTAAATTGATTTAGCAAGTGTTAGTTTCCTTGTCCACTCTAATTCATTCAACATGTATAGAGGTGGAAGATGTGAAAGTGGATCTGGATTGACAACATTTAGAGCCCTTAGATATTATTAAGCTAAAATAAATTAAATTTATCATCCCTAAACATTCTTTCAAATGATTGAGATCAGTGCATTTTTGGGAGCACCTGATGAAGAGATGCAACTCTAATGTGTCCCCTGTATTAATGTTACATGGTGGGAGAAATGCATTAAACAAATAATTCCTTGCTTATCTTTATGGTGGATAATCGGAAGCAGGAGATCATGCTCCAAAAATATTATAAATGTCTAACTACCTCTCCAGGTGCATCCCCTCTATAGTTTTTGTGTTATTTTTATTATATTCATTATGTATATGTTAATTCTTAATAATGTTTACTTTGTTCAAATATTAATATGTGCATCCTTCATATAGTTTACCCCTAAAAGTTCTTTTGATGTTAATGAATATATATGTAAAAAGAAGTTAGAAGTTTTATTCGAAGAATAGAGTTAAAAATTCTCAATTCTCACAACTTTTATAGATTTTTTAAAATTATTAAGTTCAATATTGATTGGGTATATTCCCATTCTCATATAGATATCATAAAAGATGAACAAGGACAAAATTAAATATGTTTTACAATATTTAGAGGTATTAAAATGATTTAATTCAGTATTGGTTGTATTTGAATGTTTACAATGGGCATAAGCCCATTCTCAGACAATTAAAATTAAATATCTTATAGAATATTTAGAGGTATATGCCCATTCTCAGAAAAACAAACATTTTAATAACTCTAAATATTCACTTTGTTTTAGAGTGGGAAGTAGTGAATTCTTATAGCCTTTGTACTATATTGAATTGGTAGATGCCCATACTGAAGCTACATCACACCCTTCACCATCAATTATGACAGTTGGCTCATGAACAATTATCAAGTATTTTTAAAATTTTAATATTATTTTTTACATTTCAATATTAGTTTGAATCGATTTGATAAATATATATTAATTTCAAGTTTTATGTGCAGATACAAATGGAGAATATCCAAAAAATACATCTAAAGAAATAGGTAAAAATATTAAACCTTTTCATTTGTCAACATTAGTTCAAATTAAATCGATAATTATATCCTAATTTTAATTTTTATGTGGAGATACAGTTGGAGAAAATCTACAACTAACATATATGTGTAAAGAAATGGGTAAAATTATTTTAGTGAAATATTATTATTGTATTTTAAATAAATAAAAGTTAATAATGATTTTTAATAATGAATTTATATTTCCCAATTTCTAACTTTTGTATCTAAAGTGTTTTATCGAAGTGCATTCTCATGGTCTACGTTGGATACAAGTTCCAATGTAGAAAAAGTAATTAGACTAGACGTGCATCCTTTGTTTTGATGTGGTATGGAGAATTGTGAAAAAGAGGGAGACAAATTTATTAAATATTTGGAAACAATTTGGAAAACACTAAAATTTCCATACATATGTGAAACTATGGTTGTAGTTAATGTAATTAACAAAAGAGTTCCTGAAGAAATATTTTTGGTGTCTTCAAAGGTTTCTGACAAAGACTTCTAAAATATTAAGAGGTTTATGTCATTGTTGTTTATAGAACTATTATTGGTAGGGGTTTTCGATGATGTAAGAGACATCTTAAAGGGATGTTCTCTATTTCAAACAACAATGGAACGAATCAATATATAAAATTGGTATTATTACATTTTCCTAGTTAACTTTCCCATTTTCCATTTGAAGAGATGTTATTGATGGTTATTAGTATGTAGTGCTCGAAATGTGTTTAAAAATAATAAGTGGCTTATGTCATCGTTGTTTACAGAATTATTCCTTGTACAAGTTCCACATGATGTAAGAGACATGTTAAAGGGATGTTCTCTATTAACAAACAAGGACTGGAACAAATCAATATATAAAATTGTGTTTATTAGGATTTTTTTGTTCTTTTCCCCATTTTCCATTTGAAGTGATACCAAAAATTGATGGTTATTTTTATGTAGTGCTCAAAATGTGTTTATTACAAATTTTTAGTTCTTCACATTTCATCAATATTATGTGATTAGTATATGCTGCTTGAATCTAGCTTTGACAGGCTTATACAAAGATCTCGTTTTCTATGAAAAGACGTTATTGGTTTTGGGGTGGAAATTTAAAGGCATCATAAAAAAAAATTCACACTTATTATGTACATGGTTAAATCATGTGGGTTCACACCAAAATTTACGTCGGTCTTTGGAAACATTCAAAAAAAGAATTGTTGAACTTGATTGAGTTTATATAGATAAATTATTTATTTTTGTTCTTTTTTTCATAAAAATTCATTAATATTGGATTTATAACCATCATTTTATGCAAAAAAATTATGACTTATATTATCTAATAACACCACATTTCCACAATTCCTAAGATTGATTGAGTTTACTTGTTACTATCATGTTGATTAATAAATATAAATTAATTAGGTTTATTTCCCTTCCTATTTCATAGGTCTGCTAGGTGGGAGGAAGCGATCATTATGGGTTAAGTTTCAAAGCATGGAAATAGCCCCGCTACCTAGTTTGTTTTTGTAGGGTGTAAAGAGAGAGAATGATTTCTTTGGAGACATCATGCGGGCTTGCATATGCATAATTTTATAGGATGAATATGGGTCTGTATGTGAAGCCATTAAAAGGTTTATGGGTGAGGAGTATTTGGCTGCTTCTGTGAGGGCTAGGATGAATTCTAAGGTGGCATCCTAGTTTTTGTCTCGGCTTCTTTTAGTGTGGAGGAAAAAACTCAAAGTCAAGGAAATTTTTCTTCATTTTATGAAACCCCATCATCGATTTAAGTTGGAAAAAGAATTGGAGGATTTTATCCTGGATTAGCCACTTCAGGCCATGGATAAGGAATGGATTTCTTTAAATGCTCGGCATGTCATTGTTTTTTTTTCATCAAGGAATGTGAAGCTTATGAAATTTACATTAGATGTTCATAGGGCGTGCTCGGCTTGGATTTATGGTGGTTGCAGAATCAATAAATTGGATTTTATAGAGTTTTCAGTGCCACTAGTTCTAGAGTCAAAGATTAAGGAAAGTTTTTGCAAGAATTTGAAGTTTTCATACAAATTTCTACATCAAACTGCTCGAGCTAGTGGGACTACTGGTGTTAGGAATAAGACAGAATCAAGTCATCATGTTACTAAGGTGGATGTCATTTATCTAGATGATTGAATTTTTTTCTTCTCTGGGTTTGTTTTTTGTATATAAGCATCGTACGTTGTTTCCTTGAGTTGCTTGTATGGTTTGCAGGATTTTATATCTTTTTTGGTTTGGGTAGTTTGTTTGGGGTGTTATAGGTTTGGATGTATGTGGGTGGGATCCCTCCAATCCCATGGTTCTAAGCTCTAGTGAAAAACGTTAATATATATATATATATATATATATATATATATATATATATATATATATATATATTAATTGACTTTATTTTTGTAGTCTATCTCATAACAATATATTAAAATTGGTTTTTTATAGACTATCTCTTAACAATTCATTTATTACCATCATTTTATGTTGTAAATATCTCATATTCTATGCAAATAAATCCACATTATAATTAAACATTTGTCACACAAATATATATGATCAAAATATGTAAAATATACAACATTCAAATGCGCACTACCCCATAGTTAAAATAAATCACATCTAAATTTTTCTTTCTTTCTATATTGAGTTTATTTTTCTTCTATGATTCTTATATGATAATGGGCATATGCCCACTCAATACAAGATAAAAATGTTTTTTTTGTATGAGAATGGACATATGCCCATTCAATACAAGATAAAAATGTTTGTTTCTATGAGAATAGACAATATAAGTATTTGCTATGAATTGCAATTTTATAAATGTATTAATTATTTGAATACTATAAGATTGTAAACTCCTAAAATGGAAGTCCCTTATACATGATATATAATTCCAAAAAATCCCTTTTTGGATTCCAATAATAGCCAAATCAAATTCCAAAAATCCCCTTTTTGGATTCCAGTAATAGCCAAATCAAATTCCAATATTTGGTATAAGAAAAATAAATATAATTGATTTTAGTATTTAATCTAGATTGTTATCTGTCCAAATTTAATGAAATTATGGTTAGTTTTGTATTTATATGATTCTCTTGTTTGAATTTCATAATTAACCACTGAAAGGCAGACTCGTAAGAAATAAAGATGTCTAATAGCTAGAAATGACCCAAAATATATGAGAAGGATACAAATATGTCAGGGGCACCTTGAGGGGATAGGGGCACCTGGATGCTAGCATCCTGGCTTGGTGTTAGTGACCAGACTTAGAAAATTTGAAGTGTCGAAGTTCATACTGGGTAAGAAGGTGTGTAAGACAAAGAAGAAAACTAGACATCAAGAAAAAAGGTGAAAGACAATGGTTGATTAGTACTTTTCTCACTTAGGAATCATATGAATTGTGGTATGTGATCAGAACCTAGAAATGTACCCTAAGGTGTGTGATTTAGTGTAGACTACACAAGATTACCAAGGGATGAAGTAGAATCTTAATAAGACGAAAAAAAACATCTAGTTCAAGAAAGTGAAAAATAGAAAAGAACAAGGAAAAAGAGGACACTAAAAAAAACTATTTCAAAAGGAAAATTAATAAGAAAGAAGAAAGTGCAAAGGAAGAACCACTATATAAAGCCACAGTAACTACAGGAAGTGGCCATAAAATGGAACAATGTAATGAAATGAAAAAATCATCAAACTAAAAACATAATATGATACATCTAGTGAAGAAGAATGGAACCCAAAGTAGTTCAAACCAAAACTTCATGAAAAAGAGGTCACAAAAAGTAAAACACATTAAGTAATTCCCAACACTGTGAATAGATAGAACATTTTTTTAGAGGAGATGACTGCTCTTAAAGATATATCCAAACAAACCCTCATACATGGGTTAGTATAAAATTTATTTTTTTTGTAAATAATGGAATAAGTAGGACAAAACTTTTCTTGTTCGGTGGATTGAGGATTCACACATGAAGAAAAATAAAATGTATTCCACAAGTAAAGAACATGGCAGAAATCTACTATATACCTAGGTATTGAAATATTTAACACAACAATTGCTAAAATACCATTGGATTTAGGTGCGGATGTGTATTCACAAAATCACACACTTAGAGCTATTATTATACCACCAAGTATGTTGTTTTATATATGGATCTTGCATAAGAAATGTATTCACTAATGACCGATTCCATAGTCCAGTCATCTATCTTATTGGTCTTTACCATTTCTAGTCTTGTAAATTTTTCACTTACTTGCCCAGTTCCAGTCAGGTCTTACGGATCCCTATTTTCCAATTATCACTTAGTTGTTGTCACTAGTCTTTGAAATAGGAAACCTAAAAAGGGGTTAGGGTGCCTCAGGAACCTTGGTCCTGAATCGAGGTGCCCTAATCCCTTTCACACTTGCTTTTATTTTTGACATTCGAGGTCAGTTTTTTTCATTTTTCCCTCTTATCTCCCAAAGTACTAGTTGGCATATCAGGTCATTAGTGTTGAAATTTGAACAAGATATCCCTATATAAACACAACATACATGTTGCCTTATGGGAGGATAATTTCCATCAAGGGATAACTATATACATAGAGCAAAGGACTACTTTTGGGAATTATTCTACATGACACACTGCATAGGAAGAGGAGTTCATTCTATTTCATCCACCATTTTGCATTTTTTCTAGCTATTGCTCACTGTCTTTGCGTCATTAGCACTAGGGAAACCT
Organism: Taxus chinensis; assembly: GCA_019776745.2. Taxonomy (NCBI): domain Eukaryota; kingdom Viridiplantae; phylum Streptophyta; class Pinopsida; order Cupressales; family Taxaceae; genus Taxus; species Taxus chinensis. The sequence continues at coordinate 316,086,975 of CM034149.1, forward strand.
AGGAACATTATTGCACACACAAGAATGCAAAACTACATTGGGTGTGAGATGTAGAAAAATGCTCAGTTGTAAGTCCACCATTGTGGCAGATGAGGATATTTTGATCCCTCATTATGCATTTTTATTTTTTACGGTTTGTTGTTTTGTGTGGGATTTTGCAAGCGATTCTTCATTATAGGTTTACGGAGATACCAGTGAACCAAGTTTGACACTCATGTGACCAAAGGAAAAGTACTGCAAACACCTAATGAGAATATCAGAATAAGATTATGATATTTTTTTATGTCCAAGGTACCCCATGTGCCCTCATGCCTTCCCAGGTGCCTCAGTCTGGTCAGATCTTCCTCCGTTGCAATTTTATGAGGTTATTTGTGATGCTTTGTTCTACCATTCCATCACTCTATTCATTCCTATATCACTTCCCGATATGTCAAATTTAGGTAAGTTCCTTTTCCCTTCCATTTGATTTTATTTAACTTATCAAATAAATTACTTAGCATTTTTATTTCATTATATTTAATCATTTTGGGGAGCCCATAGATTAGAATATTTTTCCCTAGGATCCACTCAAGCCCTAATGGCTAAGGATAACTCTTCTCCTTCTCGTATCATTATGCCTCATGTCAATATAAATCCTATCTATGATGAGCCAACTATAGCTGAGCTTATTATTCTGTATCATGATGTAACTATACCGGATCATATTCTACACCAAATCTTAGTCAACGAATGCAATGTGCCTATTATCTTTGAAAAATATACTATTGGCATCATTTCTGATGTGATGAGATTCATTCATTGTAAACCATGTTATACAGTTAGCAATGATCCTCCTTTTAACATTTCCAAAGAAAATCTAGATGTTTCTCTTATTAATTTTATTTTTGGTCTTGATGATAGTACACATATGCATACTACTCCTCTTAGTCAGACCACTACTATAGCTACATCTCATGCTTCTCCTATTTCTGATAATGCTTCTCATGATCCCTTGCATACTAGTTCACATAATCATTCATACTATGTTGATGATCCAATTTATGATACAATTAATGACATTTTCATATCTAATTCTTTCTCTCATTTTGACGAAACAATTGATAGTCATGAGTCTACTACTTTACATATTGTTGAGTGTGAACTCCTACATCATCTTATTCTAATTTTTTATGTAATAATATGCATGAATCTTCTACATCTATTAGTTCATGTCCTTCTACCACTTCACCATCTATTAGTTTGTCTCCTCCTATCATCACATCTTCACCAGATGCTTCATCTACTACCTGGTTTTTTTATGTTATTCCTACCTCACCTATCACTTCTTTGGAACATACACCTGCTTTTACCTTAGCATCAGAATCTCCTTTGTCTCCTCTTGATGTCCCTATGATTACTCACAATGATAAACTACAACTGCTTAACACATTATTTCCATCCTCTATTATTCCTTCACAGGATATCTTGTATCTCATGCATATTTTTGAGAAATTATATTATCATGTTCAATCACTCACATTAGAAAGCAAGGCCTACTATGCTTCCATTGATAACAATTCATTACATGGCAACATTATCCCTAAGAAGATTCATAATTAAACATTTCTTAAGGATTTTATAATTTCTACCTTTTCGATGGTACTAGAAACCCCTACTTGCATCTCAAGCATTACTGTATGGCTATGGTTTCATATTCTAATGATCGATTATTACTTAAATACTTTCGACATAGTATTACAGATGATGCTCTAAAATGGTATACTCATCTACCCTTTGGATCTATTAGCACTTATGGTGACATGGAGGAAGATTTTTTCTATCACTTTATCATAAAGAATAGCCCTCGAGTTACATATGATAACCTACCTACTTTACATACAAGAAAAATAAAACATATCATGGATTATATATTTTGATTAAACGCTTGTATGAACCAATTATTATTTCAACCTATCGACTTAGAGAAGCAATTTATATTTTTTTGTGGTTTGATTCCAGCATTAAAATAAAGATTGCAATATGACACATGTGAATGATTCACACTTCTACAATACAGAGTCTTTGATATAGAAAAATACCTCATCTATACACATGTTATAAATCCTCCACCTATTATTTACTACTGCTACATCACCTATTTCTTCTCCATTGGCATCTGCTGAGTTTCCTACATGATATCCATCTCTTTCTCGCAAGAAATTTCAATCTCCTAATTTGTGGTAAGATACACCTCAATATTATACACATGTTTCATGCAAGCCATTACATTCATCTCATCACGCTTGACCAAATGATGTTTTGTGTGCTTTTATTGAAAATAATTTAATTCTCTTACCTTATAACTAGCATCATCCACAACATCACTTAAAACGTCATCGTGATCGACACTAGTGTAACTATCACCATATCAATGGCCATAGGGATTATGATTGATTTACCCTTCATGACTAATTACAAAAATTAGAATTTAAAGGCATAATTTCCATTAGCTCTCGCTCATGTGAGTAGTACATATATCCTCTCCCTTATAGGGGAGCTCCTACTCAACTTGAGTTATCTCCTTCCTCTAGTGCTAAGGTCATTATTCATCCATCACCACAGGTTGTCACTCATGCACACTCTCCATCACATCCATCCATCATTGCACCATCTCATCCATCACATATGATATTGTTGCACATTGGCTTCCACATCCCTTTGCATTCGTACCTCTCGCTGCTACTCCACATGACATTTAGTTTGGTTCATATACTCACGTTGATCTCATTCCACATGCTTCCTCCACTTCACAGTGACTCAGTATTTGGTAGGTTATTTTTATCACCTTACCCCCTGATGACGCACTCAAGTTCTTACAGTTCTTACATGACTGTTGAGGGATCTATTATAATAAAAACAAGTCTTCACATGGTTCTTTGATCAATCTAGCACATTCTATCAAATCATTTCCTAATGATGCATTCTTGCTTTATGGTTCATTCTTAACTATTTAAGGGTCTTATCTAAATGATGCTCATCATCTATATGCTAGGGGGCATTGCTAATATTCTCCCCACTATCTTCATCATACTAAAAAACGCTTCATTATAATATTACAACCACATCATACTTTTTATAAATCATAAAACATTCATCACAAAAAAAAATCACAATCACACTATATCATCATCACATTACGCAACAACTATGCATCACAAGTGAATTCAACAAACATGAACAATACTCAATGTATCAAAGTTTCATACATGATAATCAAATAAATCATACATCACCATCACATTATAGCATCAATAAACATCAAATACAATCATTGTATCCCAATATATATATATATATATATATATATATATATATATATATATATGTATGTATGTATATATATACATATATATATATATATGTATATATGTATATATATATGTATATGTATATATATATATATATATATCAATTACAATCATAGTTACAAAACATCTCATCCCTAGGGGAAATTCCCCTATATAGAACATGTCAATACAAATCATCTCATCATCGTTGTCACTAATTGGTACTATAATATAACTAGAACTCAACACCTCATCATTGACTCTGTGTCACTGATCACAAACTCTATACATCTCCACCATCCTCCTTAGTAGTGTAACCACTGTAGACTACTCTGCAAAATGATTTTGTAATGTGATGAATTCTCAAAACACATCTTATGCTAAGGGACCACCACCTGCCACATCTTTAGCTCATTGTGTCTCCTCGCATGCCTGAATCTTTCTCAATAACATGGTACACATGACTATTACTATTGCTACTAGATGAAACAAATGGGAAAGCTCACCTACAATATCATCCACACACTCTAACATCCTACATAAAAAATTATGTCAGTGGGAACATTTTGCGTCAATGTGTGAATAGATGTGTCCAAAATCAGGGACAAATATGCGTCACCTACAATTAATAGAAAAAAACATTAGACAATAATAACCTTCACATAATCAAGTAACAAATCATACATCATAATAATACAAATACTCACGCTCTGCTATCACCACCGCTACCTTATTGGGGACATGTGCTTTCCCCTCCACTCCTCCTCTCTATGATAATCCCTCCACATCTTAAAATAATGGAAACATAAACACCCATCAATGTACAACGTAACATGCATGATATGCCTCTGTAAACCCTACATCATCTACATATATCAACTCTATCACCGCATCAGCCTCCTCTAGCTCGGGAGATACTAGATGCTCTCTTATGGGCTGGGTCTAGCTCCAAGGTGCTCTAATAGCTAACTCATACATATGGTTATCGGGGAACATCCTGGGCCATACCAAACTGTTAAGATACTAGCTCCACCTAGAATAATTCGGTCACCCCTGGAAACTGATCCTCCAACCACATCATCCGCCATATGCATCGTAGCTCTACCACATCCTCTGGCCATCCTCCATATTCTCGGTATGGCCTTTAAATCACTGTTTCTTATCCCATCTGATATATCAAAACTCCGTAGGTGTCAGTATCCATATTTTCCCCATGCACACCAATCCATCTCCTAAAAAATATGTTGTTCCTAGCCCAATCTACTCACGGACCATTGACTTGCCTCAATATCGCTATATTCTCATAGGCCCTTATGTGTAAAAAATTAGTTGTTTTAATACCACCTACATGATCCTCTTGTGTAAATATATAAATATATTTATACAAGTGGGCCAACACACATCGTGTCATGGGCATACCTAATACCCTCCTCCTCTATCTAGTAGAAAATATAATGCATCTTATATAAGATTCTCACACTAGCTCCCTCTATTTAAATCAATGATGCAATAACATGGATATAAAATTACGCAAGCGCATAACCCCTAATCTAAATATCACATCCAAACTACTATGGGCCTCGACAGGAACTCGAGTCCCCATAATATACCACCTAGCATACCTCATATGTCTCTCCATATCCTCCACAAATATGACTTGTACCCTCTAGCCAGTAATAGGTAATTGCAGTATGCGACATACATCCTCTAATGTGACTTTCATCTCACATGTAGGTAGCAAAAAAATATAGGTTTCCATAGACCATCTGTCACATATAGATATTAACATAGGCATATTATGGGGTACATTCCCCATGCTCGATATGTGTTGTAGGCTAGCACAGTCCATAACCTCTCAATCATCATCTGATAAACTAAAACCAAAAAATTTACTCAAGTGGTGGCCCCCATGGAGCTCCCTTGAATGGATATACTTTTACACACCACAAAAAAAAACCAAAAACAATTTTACAATGCCATATAAGTACACACATACTTACTTACAACATCACTGGACATTGAATTTCACACTTACATCACTTAGGAAAAAAATTAGACTTTTTGGACATGGGCACCTATAAGAAAGATTAGGGCACCCAAGAGTATGACACTAGCACCCATGTCTAGGTGTTCCTATCCCAAAGGCCACTGGTGCCTTCAATGCTCTTGTCCAGGTCCAAAACGCCAAGACAAAAAATAACAATTTCACAAAAATTCCCCAAAAACTTCTACTATAAACAGATTTTCAAAAAAAAAAATCACTTAACAACTCCACAGTCATATGCGATGCCATGATGGTCACTACTATCTCAAAATGGCTAGGTTGTAGTGTTCTAACTTGTGGCATTCTTACACACTCAAAGCTCACTCTCACACTCATGCAAAAGATAAATGAGTTGACTAATCACTTTATCACATTAGTATTTATAGTTACTTTCCACCACCCATTCTAATATGGTCATTATTTTGTGATCATTTTCTCAACTAGTAAACATTGCGTGATTTTTCTCATATCTTGAGAATCCTCACTCTGATTTCTACCTCGTTTATGGAATTCTTTTCATAATTCTTCCTACTATCATATCTTATACATGACATACATGCTATTTTCGTCAACATTTTATTTTACTCAATGTACACATATTTTTATGGTATCCATCATACACTGGTTATTACATGCTTACCTTTAGCTCAATGTTCATTCTCATTATCACTTCCCTTTTCATTGAAGGGGGGGCATAAAATTGGGTCATCTCATAATTCCTCTTACACTTTTTCATTTTTGTTCATTTGCTATTACGTCATGTGACATTTCATTATTTTCTATTGATTCCCCCTAATGAGCTAACATAGGGGAAACAAGTGTAAAATATATCTATGAGTAAGACAATAAAACAACCAATCAATCAATTGTATAATACTTAAACAACAATCAAAATCATACCATTCAATTGATACAATACAACACATTCGGCCTCCCAGATGACCTAACTCGGGTGCTACATGTAGCATCCCAGATGACCTAACTTAGGAGTTACATTCGTTATTTTCCTAGATGATCTAACATGGGAAGTTATTCTACATGTTCATTTTATTACAGATGAATGAATTTGGAATCCATCACACATAATGGTGACACCCTTCGAGTGGGGGAAATGAGATGTCATTGCCTTTTCTATACTTCTCCTATATGGGTCAACACATTTGATCTAAATATTTAGATCCAAAATCACTGAGAATTTGATCTATGTCAATCTGTAGTGGCTAAATATTTTGAGGATTTAGTTAAAGGCTTGAGAATAACACAAGTTTATCCCTACACTCTTCCTCTGACGGAAGGACTCATAAATCCCCCATTTTTTCATACGCATGCAATCGGGTTAGGAACTTATCACTCACTACCCCATCAGATCGTCATCATATAAAAGACGAAATCATCAGTCATTTAACATCATAGTCATCACTCTAATTTAGTGAACTTAATCATGATCTTACATCTCTCGTTACGCAACATGGATTAAAACCTTGATTCACGGTTCTTAACGCTATATTTTTTCATTCAGCACACTCTTCTACCACATTTGCACATTCTTCTAAAACATGGGATTATCTGAATTTCTCTCAGCTATGCATCTCTAACTACATTGTGTTATAGAGTTATCGCTCACCAACATAAAGTGGGGGAAAATTTCATCAAAAATTCATGAACTTACTAATATTATTATACCACCAAGTATGTTGTTTTATAAATGGATCTTGTGTAAGAAAATTATTCACTGATGACCCATTCCATAGTTCATTCATTTGTCTTGTTTTTCTTTACCGTTATTTGTCTTATACATTTTTCACTCTCTCACACAGTTTCTCTTAGGTCTCAGGGATCCCTATCTGTCAGTGCTCACTCAGTTTTCATTAGTAGTCTCTAAACTAGGGTTCCTAGAGAGGAATTTGGGCACCTAGGAAACCCTGGTCCCCATCACATTTGGTTTTATTTTTGACATTCAAGGTCCATCTTTTTGTTTTTCCCTCTCATCTCCCAAGCTACTAGTTTGCATGTAGGGTCATTAGTGGTTAAATTTGAACAAGAGATCCCTATATAAACACAACATAAATACTACCTTATGGGAAAACAATTTCTATCAAGGGATTGTAATCTACATAGATCAAGGGACTAGATTTAGGAATTATTATTCATCACACGCTTAATAGGAAGGGTATTTAATTCTATTCCATCCACCATTCTACATTTTATCTAGCTACTTCATGTTATCTCTATGTCATTGGCACTAGGGAAACCTAGGAAGATTATTTCACACACAAGCAGACAAAACTACATTGAGTCTGAGATGTAGTAAAGTGCTCAGTTGTAATTCCACCATTATGGCAGCTAAGGATAGTCCAATCTCTCATTCTGCATCTTTATTTTTTAGATTTTGATGCTTTTATGTAGAGTTTTGCACGTGAATCTTCATTGCAGGTTTACAACATAACTAGTGTACCAAGTGCGACATTCAAGCGACAAAAGGAGAAGTTATGTAAATACCTAGTGACTATATTAGAATCATATTATCAGTTTTTTACCAGATGAGGGAACCCATATTTAAGACTAGGGTGCTCCTGGAGCCATCATCCCTTCCCAAGCACCTCATTCTCGGTAGATCTATCTCCATTGGAATTTTCTAAGGTTTCTTGTGATGTTTTATTCAGCCATTCCATCACTCTATTGAGTCCAAGATCACTAATAGGTAATTCAAAATTAGGTAAGTTCCTTTTCCCTTTCATTTCATTATATTTAAAGTATCAAATAAATTATTTAGCATTTATATTTCATTTATAGCATCTTTGTACTTTTAGATTCATTCTAAAATTCATATTTTATTGAATCAATTTGGAGAACCTATAGATTAAAATATTTTTCCCTAAGATCCACTAGAACCCTAATGGATAAAGATATCTCTTCTCCTTCTCGGCTCATCATGCCTCACATTATCGCAAATCCTATCTATGATGAGGTAACTATAGATGAGCTTACTCCTCTATACCATGATGTTACTGTTATCCCAATTTTTCCCTCGGGTAAAATTGGTCAGCCACGACCCCGCACAGAAGAAACCAGAGAAATAACATTCAAATCCTACAATCAGAAAAAAAGGGACTCTACAATGGACTAGAAGGGCTTACAAAAGATCAAAATGACCCCGTGCAAGAAGAAATTTAAGAAACAGACCCATAGAACGAGTCGTGCTTCAAATCCAATACACAAGTTATAGGTAGGCTCTAAAATGAAATAGCAGGGTTGGGGAGAAGAAACAATGTCAAATAACTAGAGGCTCAAAGGAAAATAAAAGGTGAAGGCTCGAAGTCTTCGGGATCTACAAATGACTTAGAATGAGCAAAAATTGGCTAAGTATAAAGAGTCACCGAAGGCTGCCAAGTGTCCAAACGACACACATTCAAAAGCGGGATTCTGGGCAGAGACTAAAACTTGCACCATTCCTCAACATGGCCAATGGTCAATAGAGGTATAAAAGGAGAGCGGGCCTAAAAGGACTAAGTATAGAGTGCAGATGGTACGTGCCACATGTCTTAATGATGCTCCTTCAAAGGTAAAGTCCTGAGCCGATTTTCAAATGAGCACGGGCTTGCCGCATGTACCAGGTCCTAAAAGGGATAGAGTCGGGGGGTTGAATAGTCAAAGTAGAGGCAGGCCCATGGAAGCTACCACATGTCAATCCAGTGCTATTTTAAAAAGTAAAATTTGGGACAGGTTTCCAAACAAGCGCTAGGCCTCCACGTTTCTAGGGTTAGACTTTTGGCCCCGCCAAGCAAAGAAACTCAGGTAGAGTACAAAGGAACATTGTGGAGCCTATGGAAGCCGCCACATGTCACTCAGATGCTATTTTAAAAGTAAAATTTGGGGTGGGTTTCCAAACAAGCACCAGGCCTCCATGTGTCCAGGGTCAGACTTTTGGCCCGCCGAGCAAAGAAACTCAGGCAGAATACAAAGGAACACCATGGAGCCCGTGAAATCTGCCACATGTTAGTCCAATGTTATTTAATAAGTGAGAGGAAGGATCTGTATCTCCAAGATGCGTGAGGCCACCACGTGGACCATGTATGGATAAACTCTTTAAATATTTTTCTCCTGCTACCCGAAACTTCAAATGGACATATCTTTTGACTAGAAACTCACATTTGGGCAGGAGAAGGCTTTTCAGAAATGTATCAACACCCTCTACGCCATGGAAACATAAAATATAATTCCTAATAGGATTTAGTAGGTTAAAAATGGGAAAACTTCTTCTAGGCCATTAATACAAAATTTGATTTCTTTAACTACAAGATTTGATTCGACTCGATCCGCTATTTTCCTTCTTCAACATGCTGAGCAAACATAGGGAACCAAAATTGACAGATTGTATGTGGATTTAAGGGGGGGCATTGATTGATGGTGGTCAAAATTTCAAAGTAGGATTAAATGCATATCTCAAGGTGGTTGAAGATGGATTAAAATTCTTCCGTCCTCTCTCTCATTCTTCCTATATATTGTAATGAAGGGGCATATTCAAAGGGTTGATCTTTTCTCTCCTGCCCCCCTTCTCTTTCTTCCTTAGGGTATAATGTGGAGTGTAATCCTCCTCCCATGGCGATGTAATGGAATTTTCTTACCTCTTGCCCACTGATTATGTACTGTGTAACTTTTGGAGCAATAAAATCTATTTCGTGATGAATCTATCCAATCTTGGCTCATTTTATTATCTCTTCTTACCTCTCATTGTCAGAGGATATATTGTGCATATTATGATGTTTGTTACAGATTATGGGGGCTGTGCTTAATGGGTTTTAAAGTGTTTCTCTATCTGAAAACTATCTCTGGTCTCTGGTGCATTCTGTCCACCCTCTCCTCTGCTCATCTCTCTCCACTTTAGGTAGTTGGATCTGTGATTCAACCACTTCCTTTTCTGGTGTATCACCACTTAGTGTAGGATCTTTCTCTCTCTCTCTCTCTCTCTCTCTCTCTCTATCTTTCCCCTTGGAATGCTTAGATTAGGATAGAATAGGTTCTTCCTGCATTGACGTAGTTTGTGTTAGGTAGATTAGGAAACAAGAACTGACTTTCTCTATATTTCCATCTCAAGTTTTGTAAGTCTCACAACTTGAGAGATGGTCCCATGTTATGCAATCACACTGAATGCCCCACCCCACACCTAGGCCATTTGAGGGTGTTTTGATTTTACATTAAGAGTTTTGGCATGCCTGATGGGATAGGTCTGAGGCACCTTACCACTTCATCTTAGTAGGTCAGTGTGTTCCTATTAAGGTTCAGCCTTTGAGGCACATGCAAGCATATCTGGTGAATCCATCTGGTCAAATAATGTATCCTCTAAGTTACATACCTTTTCCATCCATTTCCATCCTTTTTTCATTCATCTTTCTTTCCACATATTTCATTTTCTTCCATTTCATGAATTTGTGTAATCATGACTTCATTTCCTTCTCGGAACTCAAACTTATAGCAGAAATTCATTCCACTTCCAACGCATTTCCCAACACCTCCAGATCAGCATTATTATTAGATCCAAAATAATCATGCTTACCCATATGAGCATTTCTAAAACTAGTTTGGCTATGGAGATTATCAAGAACAAGGGTATGCATGTGATGACAATAGTCAAATGGAAGAGGTCAATCTGCTAGAGAAGATTCAAAAAATCAAGGCTAGCATGGTTCAGTCAAGATCCATAGCACAAATGAAGGCATTCAATATTACTTGCAAGGCACCTTATCCATGGGGAGGCCCTTTTCGAAGACATTACAGCCCTCAAGAGAATCTTGACTTCATGGTTGAAGTGATACCTAAACTTACATAGTGGATTGAGGACATTAAGGCTTATGAAAAAAGTGTGAGATAGCCTTTTCAATGGGTAAGTCAACCACCAGCTCCCTATCCTTCATTTTCTCTTTCTCAATCTTTATCATTTCAGCAGTGTTAAGAGTTAAGCCCCTTAGTTGTTGCCCCAAGTTTTGATTTCTCTTCTCCATCTCCTGATCTTCCATCCCATTTAAATTCTTCTCCCCTTTTCTTTCCCAAGAAGTCAGCCCCTCTAAACAAATAAGAAGTTCAACCTCCCTCCCCACCAAAAACAATTGCAAAGATTTTTGAAGCCAAACTTGTCACTCCTCTTGCTTTCCCATTCCCATGTTAGGAAGAAACTCAAGAATCCAGCCAAGGAAAGAAAAAAGAGGTGGAGCCCAACAGAGGAGAAATGACAAACAATCTAAAGAGTTGGGATGCCAAATTTGGATTTACCAAGATCACCTTGATTGTCAAGCCAATAGAGGAGGTCAGGGTTGAGGAGCCAGTGGTGGCTAAGGATGAGTTTGCAGCAGAAGGAGAAGAAGAACAAGAAGAAGAAGATCATAATTTTTTTTACTATGAATGCAGCGTCCCTAATGGCACTTTATTTGAAGAAGATGCAGATATGATCTAAGCTACACATCCAGTTAAGGAGGAGGAACAATGAGCTGTAAGTCCCATTGAAGAGAAGTAGATGGGAGAGATCAAATCAGAGTTGAATCCACTCAATGAAGAAAGCATCATTGAATATTTTTTTATTTCATTCCAAGGGCCTAGTTTGATTGATGAACCCATGATGGAGGAGGGCCATATAATTTCAGAGGCTCCAAGTGTGGAGTAGGCCATAGAAGAACCTTCAGTTCTTCCTCCCACTTCATCCCCTTCAAGATATAATGTTGAAGAAGAGTTTGAGATTTCAAACATCATGTTGTAGGATGAAGGGAACAATGCTGAGTAAGTTACAGATCAGGAGGTCACCATGGAGGAGGTTGAGCATATACAATAGGAGAACAAGGAGACATATTATCTATCTGACTTGGAGGATTGCTTTGATGGAGAATATCTCATGGAGATTACATCATTTCATCATCCATCATCCACATTCCAAGCACATGAGTCTTCTACCATGAAGGAGGACATTCAAGGACAATAGCCTACACTTCATAATTGCTCTCTGGGAACAAGGATAGAAGTTATGTGTCTTCCATGTTCTTCACAAGAGAAGGTAGGGAAAGAACAAGAGCATGCCATTATCTCTCTCACATCATCCACCCAGGAAGGTCAGCAAGAAGAATCCATTCTTGGAGTTGAAATTAAAACTAAGGGGCACATCTAAAGGATCATACCTTGCCCAATAAGATACCTAGATTCATTGGAGCCAAGGGAGAAGCCAAAACTAGTCATGCTTACTTCTAAGCATGAGGATGAGCTCCAATGTACTAAGGAACAACTATAATGTCTCTTCAATCAAAATGAAGAGCAACTAAAATATGCATTTGTCTTGTTTCAAGCTGACACCTTGATGATTTGGGTGGAGGACTGGCTTATGGTCAGTTTTTCACTCATCCAGGCAGCCATATTTAGTGTCAAATCATTTGTATGGCTGCCCCTTTTGAGAAAGGGAAGCTAATTTTCCCTATCTATAGTAGGATTTTTTTAGCCTCTTTTTCTCTGGTTAGTGTAGCAATAGGAGTAGAATTTGTTTTTAGCAGAAGAAGTGCTTGTGCACACTTTGCATGTCTCATTTCAAGCATGTATGGTTTTTATCTTCATACATAATTTTTGTTCATATTGCTCCAGAATGCCAAGGTCGGGCCTTTCAATATTCAAGGTAAAATACCCATAGTTGCCTGTAAAAATTACAAATTTCAAAATAAAACAAATGTGGAGCAACTAAAGAAGTCTTTGAAACAGTCCATTTAGGAATAGATGAAAGCCTCAGGTCAAAAAAAATCCTACTCTCAGAAGTCTTGTTTCAAGATTTCTTATGAAAATTAAGAGTACAAATAGTCGGGCTCATGGATCAAAGGTAGGATTAGTATCATGCCCTCATTCTTGACTCCATTCTCAATGGATGATTTAAGGCTACTGGTCCCTTCATCTAGCAAGAAGATGCCTCTGTGAGTCACCAAATTTTTATCCCAATTTTTCCCCTTAGGTAAAATTGGTTAGCCATGACCCCACACAGAAGAAACTAGAGAAATCATGTTACAATACTACAATCAGGAAATAGAGGGACCCTACAATGGACTAGCAGGGCCTGCGAAAGATCAAATGACCCCGCGCAAGAATAAATTCAAGAAACGGCCCCGTAGAATGAGTCGTGCTTCAAATCCAATAGACAAGTTACATGTGGCTCTAAAATGGAATAACAAGGTTGGGGAGAATAAACAGTGTCAAATAACAAAAGGCTCAAATTTAAAGAAACGATGAAGGATCGAAGTCTTCGGGATCTGCAAATGACTCAGAATGAACCTAAAATTGGATAAGTATAGAGAGTCAGGGGAGGCTGCCAAGTGTCCAAACGATGCACATTCAAAAGTGGGATTCTAGGAAGAGAGTCAAACTTGCGCCAACCCTCCAAATGGAAAATGGTCAACATAGGTCAAAAAGGAGATCGGACCCAAAATGACTAAGTATAGAGTGTAGACGGAAGGTGGCAGGTGTCTTAATGATTCTCCTTCAAAGGTAAATTCTTGAGCAGATTTTAAAATGAACCAAGCTCACCACATGTCCTAGGTCAAAAAAGACAGAGTTGAGGGGTTGAATAGTCAAAGTAGATACAGGCCCGTAGAATCTACCACATGTCACTCCAACACTATCTCAAAAGTAAAATTTAGGGTGGGTTTCCAAACAAGCGTTAGGCCTCCATGTGTCCAAGTTCAGACTTTTGGCCCTTCGAGAAAAGAAACTCAGGAAGAATATAAAGGAACATTGTGGAGCCCACAGAAGCCACCACGTGTCAGTGTGGCACTATTTCAAAAGTAAAATTTGGAAAGGATTTCGAAACAAGCGCTAGGCCCCCATGTGTCCAGGGTAAGACTTTTGGTTCCACCGAGCAAAGAAAATTAGGCAGAATAGAAAGGAACACTGTAGAGCCCGTGGAAGCCACCATGTGTCAGTCTAGTGCTATTTCAAAAGTGAAAGGAAGGAGCCATATCTCTAAGATGCGCGAGGCTGCCACGTGGACCCTGTATGGATAGAATCTTTAAATATTGTGCTCCCATGACCCAAGACTTCAAATGGCCATAACCTCTAACTGGAAACTCAGATTTGGGAGAGATAAGATTTTTTGGAAACATCTCAATACCCTCTACACCATGGAAACATAAAATATCATTTTTAATAGGCTTAGTAGGTGAAAAATGGGAAAACGTATTCCAGGCCATTACTATAAAATATGATTTCTTCAACTACCAGATCTGATTCGATTCGATCCACCGTTTTCCTTGTTCAACACGCCGAGTAGACATAGGGAACCAGAATCGACATATTATAGGAAAATTTAAGGGGGCATTGATTGATGGTGGTCGAACTTTCAAATAAGGATTCAATGCATATCTCAAGGTGGTTGAAGCTGAATTCAAATTCTTCCCTCCTCTCTCTCATTCTTCCTATATATTGTAATGAAGGGGCATATTCAAAGGGTTGATATTTTCTCTCCTGCCCCCTTCTCTTTCTTCCTTAGGGTAGAATGTGGAGTTGAAGCCTCATCCCATGGCTCTATAATGGCATTTTCTTGCCTCTTGCCCACTGATGATATACCGTGTAACTTTTGGAGCAATAAAATATGTTTCATGATGCATCTAGCCATCATTGGCTCATTTTATTGTCTCTTCTTACCTCTCATTGTCACAGGGTATATTGTGCATATCTTGATGTTTGTTGTGGATTATGGGGGCTATGCTTAATGGGTTTTTAAGTGTTTCTCTATGTGAAAACTATCTCTGGTCTGTGTTGTATTTTGTCTACCCTCTCCTCTGCTCACCTCTCTCCACTTCAGGAAGTCAGATTTGTGATTCATCCACTTCCTTTTCTGGTGTATCACTGCTTAGTGTAGGATGTTTCACCCTCTCTCTCTCTCTATCACCTTGGAATGGTTAGATTAGGATTGAATATTTTCTTCCTCCGGTAGAGTAGCTTGTGGTAGGTAGATTAGGAAGCAAGAATTGGCTTTCTTAGGAGGTCCATCTTAATTTTTGCAAGTCCCATAGCTTGAGACATGGTCCCATGTTGTACAATCATACTAAATGTCCTTCTCAACACCCAGGCCATTCGAGGGTGTTGTGATTATTCACTAAAATTTTTTGCACACCCAATGGGATAAGTCTGAAGTAACTTACCACTTCATCTTAGTAGGTCAATGTGTTCATGTTAAGGTTTATACTTTGAGGCACATGTAAGAACATCTAGTGACTGCATTTGGTCAAATAACCCATCCTCTAAGTTACAGACATTTTCCATCCATTTTCATCCATTTTTTGTTCATATTTCTTTCCACATCTTTCATTTTCTTCCATTTCATGAAGTTGTGAAATCATGACATAATTTCCTTCTCAGAAATCACACTTACAGTAAAAATGCAGTCCACCTCTAACCCATTTCCCAACTCCTCCAGATCAACATTATTATTAGATCCAAAATAATCATGTTTACCCATATGAGCATTTCCAAAACCTGTTAGTCTATGGAGCTTATCAAGAACAATGGTATGCATGTAATGACAACAGTCAAATGGAAGAGGTCAATCTATTGGAGAAGATTCAAAAAATTGAGGCTGGCATGGTTCAGTTAAGAGCCATAACACAAATGAAGGCATTCAAGATTGGTTGCAGGGCACCTTGTCTAAGGGGAGGCCCTTTTCCAAGACATTACAGCCCTCAAGAGAAGCTTGACTTCATGGTTGAAGTGCTACCTCAACTTACACAGTGGATTGAGTATATTGAGGCTTATGAGAAAAGTACGAGACAACCTTGTCAATGGGTAAGTTAGTCACTAGCTCCCTATCCTTCATTTTATTTTTCTCAATCTTTATCGTTTCAGCAGTGTCAAGAGTCAAGCCCCTCAGTTGCTGCCCCAAGTGTTGATTTCTCTTCTCCATCTCCTGATCTTCCACCCCATTTCAATTCTTCTCCGATTTTATTTCCCAATTAGTCATCCCCTCCAAACAAACAAGAAGTTCAACCCCCCTCCCCACCATAAAAAAATACAAATCTGGTTGAACCCCAACTCGTCACTCCTCTTACTTTCCCAAGCCCATGTTGTGAAGAGACTCAAGAATCTAGGAAAGGAAAATGGCAAGAGGTGGAGCCCAATAGATGATAAACGACAGACAATCTAAAGAGTTGGGCTACCAAATTTATATTTACTAATGGTCAAGCTAATAGACAAGGTCAGGGTTAAGGAGCTAGTGGTGGTTGAGGCTGAGTTTGCAGTAGAAGAAGAATAGGAACAACAAGAAGAAGATCAGTAGTAGATTTACTATGAATGTAGTGTCCCTAATGGCACTTTTTCTGAAGAAGATGTGTATTTGATCTAAGCTACATAGCCAGTTTAGGAGGAGGAACAATTAGATCCAATTACCATTGAAGAGGAGAAGATGGGAGAGATCAAATCAAAGTTGAAGCCACTTAATGAAGATAGCATCATTGAATATTTTTTTCTTTCATTTGAAGGGCCTAATTTGATTGACGAACCCATGATGGAGAAGGACCATATAGTTTTAGAGGCTCCAAGTGCAGAGCAAGCCATAGAAGAACCTTCAATTCTTCATCCCCTTCAAGCTATAATGTTAAAGAAGAGTTTGAGCTTTCAAAATTCATGTTGGAGGATGAAGGGAACCATGGTGAGAAAGTTGTAAAACATGAGGACACCATGGAGGAGGTCAAGCACATGTAACAAGACAACAAGGAGATAGATTATCTATCTGACTTGGAGTATTACTTTGACGGAGAAGATCACATGGATATTACATCATTCGATCCTCCATCATCCACCTTCCAAGCACATGAGCCTGCTTCCATGTTGGAGGAGATTCAAGGATAACATCTTGCACTTCATAACAGCTCTCTGGGACCAAGATTGGAAGATATGAGTCTTCCATGTTCTTCACAAGAGAAGGAATGGAAAGAACAAGAGGATGTCATCATCTCTCTCACACCATCCACCCAATAAGGTCAAAAATAAGACTCCATTCTTTGAGTTAAAATTCAGATTAAGGGGCACATCTAAAGGATCAGACTTTTCCCAATAAGATACATGGCTTCATTAGAGCCAAGGGAGAAGCCAAAACCAGTCATGCTTTCTTCTAAGCACGAGGATGAGCTCCAATTTACCAAGGATCAGCTGTAATGCCTCTTCAATCCAAATGAATAAAAACTAAAAGTGGCATTTTTCTTGTTTCCAGCTGACACTGTACGCCGAAAAAGTGATAGGTGAGCGTGGGAATCTACAAGTGACTCTTTCGCGTACCCGACCTCTCGAGGTTGTGCCGAGACATCCAGTGGGGGTAGAATATGTGTGGGATACAGATAAACTAGTTAGGCAATCTAATGTCTTCGATACACACTAATGGAATTTGTGAATCTAAGGCAAAGAAGGCCCTTCTAACTTGGACTGGTGTGATAGATCGATCGGCAAGGATGACTGCTCGAAGGCTCCAATCAATATCGAGCTCTGGCGTGATTCGATCTATGGGTTGTGGAATACGTGGAAAATGACCTGGGATAGTTTCGTGTACGTCCCCAGACAAGGTCATATGGTGGATGGTGGAAAAAATTGACTCTACGGATGATTCTCTGGCCTAGTCCAGAATTCTCTAGCTTCGTTAGCCGCTATATCTAGTAAGGACAATTGTTCGATGATGATGGGTGGAAATGGAGTGGATTGGAATACTAGTGTGCGTAGGCCAGTGTTTATGTCTGATTGACTTGTGGATCCAATAGGCTATGGGACTTGTGGGTCACAACCGTAGACTCTTGGTTGTTGCGGTCTTGTTATGGTCATATACGAAATCAAGTCATGATTCCTAGTATCCAATAATTATATGCTTTCTCAGCTTCTATGTTTAGGACCAACAACTGTGTGATTTTCTCATAATATCTCACAGGCGTTCGTGCAACCTGGATCCTTAAACTAGTATCTATGTTTGTGAGAGTGTCTCGTGCGCCTGGCTGTGGGACCAATGGATCACAACCAAAGGTTTGTTCTCTTTCGAACCCTTCTACAGTCATGCGAATGTTTTCCTAGGGTAATCTATAGTTTGGTTGGTTTGACCAAAACATGTGTGCTTGGTCGTCTTCTATATTTAACCCTCTCAACTGAGAACTGATCAGTTGCAAATCTATTGTTGTTTGGAACACTTGTATTCTGAGATTTTGGTCTATGTCAACTATTGCTGTGATGAGGTTTGGTTGAGGCACGATTGGCTCGAATATATATTCTCTGGGCTCCCGAGGTCCCGTGATTGTCATACGAAAACGAAACATAAATCTAACTTATAACAGAGAAAATTCTAACTACATAGAATAAACCTAAAACATATGTAACCTCTACTGTTCTGAGAAATATCTTAAGGTTTTTAGTAAAGCAACTATTTAAACGTATCTAGAAATAACAATTAAATAACAATTTAAAACAAACAAGATAACCGAGTGTAGTTATTTGTCTGTGTGATTTGTAGATTTATTCTAAATAATGCAATAACTTTCCTAATCTACTTGCAAGATTCTCGATCCTACCTCAGAAGTGAGGAGTGAATCATAGTTTCTCAGAAACTATCAATCCTCACAGCTTCCCTGGCAATATCGAGAATAGAATTTACTTAAATGAAGCAATTAACTACTTTATTTGATATGATTCTAACTAGAACTTTGAAAGTTAAAACCTGGATTCCGCAGAACAGTGGCGAATCCGATGGTGTGTGTGATCTTGTCCCCTCAGTATGATCTCCTCGTTCTTTCGTGTTCACGTGGATCCAGAAAAGCGTGTAATGCTAGCATCGACAGAAGTAGATATTGGGACAAGGACAGCTCAGAATGCAAACTGAAAAATGTGAGTAGGAGAGGGATAGCGCAAGAGTACAGAGCTTGGCTTATGAAATTTCTAGCGGGATTTTATTGTGAGTCATGCAACGTAAAGTGACCGGAACCTGAAACTATCCTGTTTGAAGAGAAAAACCTGCAACTTTAATGGCTTCCTAACCTATTCTACTCCAATGGAATGGATAAAACAACACTGTTTGCACAAGCTGGATATGTGGCTTACCAACAGCTGAACAAAACTAACTAAGCTTGCAAATGAACTGAAACTATGGATTCTAAACAAGATAAAAGACTGAACTATGAAAATTAGAGCATGAAAGTGAATAAGGGGCAGACCTGGTTGGATAAAACAACAACACTTCTTGCACAAGCTAGATATGTGGCTTACCAACAGCTGAATAAGGCTAACAAAGCATGCAAATTAACTAAAACAAGTACTCTAAGAAAAATTATAGCTAAATGTAATGCAAAGAGAAATTTAGAGACAAACTTCAGACCATTTGTTTGTGCACAAACCATTTATTTATAGCTTTCATTCACCCAAAGATCAAAACCAAAATGAACTCTAAAAACCATAAACAATGGCCAAACACTATTCCAGGGGACCAAAAACATAAATGCATGCCCAAGTCGGCAAGAAAAGCTGGTGAAACGTTGATATTTTACGTGAGTCGCGTCAAAATGCTTTCTGGAAAACGCATGCAGGACCGCCGCTCTAAGTAGGGCGGCGGTTACAGGACCGCCTCCCTGATCAGGGTGGTGGTCACGAGACCGCCGCCTTGTAGGGTGGTGGTTTCGTCACTGAAGATCAAAAGGCCAAGGAAAGAGGGAAAAAGGGGAAAACAAAGGGCGCGGGGGCTAAGCGGGGCATGCGGGATGTTAACGCATACTCCGAGGGATTTTCTGGATCCTGAACACCTTGCGAGGAGACCTGTATCATCATTGGGGAGCTTGTTACACTGTTCTGGCAGTACAGTACCTTACAATTTTGGGTACGTACATATTGCCCCCTCGGAGAATTGTTTTAGCCATAAAGAGGCATAAAACGGTGGGTCCGAGTATGGCAGTCCCGAAATGGGAAGTTTAGAAGTTATACCTTACACGTCCGTGTGTTGAAATGACGCCATCCAAAATTCCCGCTACCTGCAAAATGAAAAGAGAACTCAAGTGCAGATAGATACAATAATTCGAAAAATAAATGCTAAGAAAACAGGGAATGAGAACGTACCATTCGTGCGGGGATAGGAACTTACCTCCATCAGCGCTCCAAACCTGCGAAAAAGTTATTTAAAACGAAACAGAGCGCTATATATATGAAAGTGGGCCCATTTTCCTATTCATTTGCGCGAGTTGATTTGATTGTTTTTGAGCTCTGGGGCCCATGGTGACGGTTTCTTGCGCGAGTAGAGTCAAAACGTTCGCAGCGAGATCGTGATCATGCATCCACATGCGGAACACCGCCCTTCTAGATCACAGGTTGGTTTTCTTCAATTTTGTGTTTTTCCCCCCTTTAATTTGAAATACTAAATTTGTTGTAATGGGGGGGTCATTTTTGAAAATGCTAGTGTTAAAAGGTTCATCTAGGGGAGGCGCCTACTGGGTAGGCTCCGTTTTTAGGTTAAATGGTCTTTTTTTTGCTTGTTTTTAGGCTTTTTAGATTAAAAACCTGCGTGGGTTTTCAGACCATGACCGCCGCCCTGGCCAGGGTGGCGGTTACATGACCACCTCCCTGACCAGGGCAGCGGTTACATGACCGCCGCCTTTAAGGCGGTGGTTACAAAACCGCCTCCCTGCTCAGGGCGGCGGTTTTGCACAGAATGCAAAAGGAACTTATATTTGAGATTGCACTTATATTTTTAGCATTTCTACATGTTTTTATGACTCTCTCGGTATTGTTCGGATGTTAACTTGCTCTATTTTTTGTGTTTTTGGGTGTATGCAGGCAAGAGAGGAGTACATTAGATGGAGCAGAGAGAGAGAGTGTGATTGGCTCTCAAGGGTACTGGATGCCCTCTCACAGGACGAGGAGGACACACTACAGAGGGCCGGCATATTGCATATATCGTGCATGCCCCACATTGCACCATCTAGTCACATCCTTTGTGACCTATTTTCTTATTGGGATGCAGATCGGAACACCTTCCGACTGCCAGGGGTCCGTGGTGAGTGGACCATCACCTTAGAGGATGTCTACCGCATTCTGGGGGTCCCGATCATCAGGAGGCGACTTACACTAGAGACAACAGGCTCTCGGGCATAGATTGCACAGTGGGCAGCATATATGGGAGATGCAGTCATCTCCATGGGGTCGAAGAAGGGGGTGAGAGTTCGATCCATTCCTTCTTTGCCTATCCCCATATTTCGACAGGCCATCATGGGGATCCTTGCCTCGAGATTGATCGGGGACAAGGGAGGGGACACACTGTTATATTGCTGGGCCCCCATCATTACACAGATAGAGGGGCATGGCCGGATATACGCCTGGGGTGCAGATATTCTGGGGACCACCTACCATGATCTATATAGGGTGGTCCGTTTACAGGGATAGTCATTGAGCCACCCAACTCTAGTCATGAGTTGGGTGTATGAGCATTTTGTCCCTTATGGCAGGGGTGTGGAGGTGGCAGATCTTGGGGCTGTGAGGGCAGCCAGATGGATGGACATGTCAGTGCTCAGAGCACCTCATCAGCCAGTTGCCTCCCTTACTACTGCAGACATGGAGGCGATGCCGTACCGGCTTATGGCCGGCATATGGGGCGAGGAGACTCTTACCCTGATCTCCTACTCCACCACAGGGCAGCTTATTGATCGAGTGGGACGAGTGGAGGTACATCCCTTTGGTCGGGTTCCTCAGCAGTTTGGTCTTCCATACGTGGGTATGCTTCCCCCAGTGGCACCAGTTTACAGATCAGTTCGCGAGGCCAGAGGGGGGCCTAGAGGCCGAGGTTGGACAATGATTACCCCTAACATTCCTATTGCAGCCAGGAGGGTAGTTCGGCTAGAGGGAGAGGCGGTGCGCCTCGGGCACCTTTGCTTCAGATTGTTGTGGGTCCTACTCATAGCAGCGATGACCCCATAGATATTGAATCTGACTCCGAGGAGTTTTCAGAGGGAGGGACAGAGGAGGAGACCGAGGACAGCGATCCTGAGTGGCATGACACTCAGGATATTATGCAGGCAGAGAGGGCTGAGCAGAGCGCAGAGAAGGACACTCTAGTTTCAGAGGAGCCACTCTCTCAGGGCCATGGTGGAGAGGATGAGTCAGTTGCAGGGTGACATGTTGCTCCTGCCACAGGAGCAGCCCCTCAGTCGGTAGCGGCATCCGCGGCAGGTGCCGGTCCCAGCGACCCATCTTGGATGCCTGGGGATCCGAGTAAGTTACCCTTTCTCCCTTTTAATGTTTATTTGTAGGCTCTCCTTAGTTGCTATTGTTGTATCTTTTAGTTTCTTGCTTAGTTTCTAATTCATTTTTCTCCTTTGTTTGCAGAGACTATTGACGAGTGGCGAGATTTGATCCGCAGGGTATGTACCGATTCCCTGATGATCCCCATGGATAGGACCCGTGCGGAGCTATCCGTAGATGCCGGGGAGCCCTCAGCAGCCGGTAGGCATACCGATGTCTTCGCTCCCATTTGGCACGTGGCCAGGATGGTGTCGACCCTCCTTACAGAGTTAGCGGGCTACAGGATGGCTGAGCACCTCATGAGGAGCCATTCTCGTGGTGAGACCGCGGATGCCCCTCGGGACCCTGAGCCCTCCATACATTCAGAGCGCCAGCGTAGCCGGAGTCTTAGGCGTGGGCATGCACCTTTGGAGGGGTCGCATAGGGACTGAGAGGCCTCTTGGCCCTCGTGTACTTTGTATTATATATTATTTGTATATCACGGGCTCTTTGAGCATTTTGACCATGCTTAGAGCATGATGGCATTGTATATAAACATTGATTATTTATATATATGCATTCATTTTTGGATCAAAATCTTGGCACTCATGTTTTCCTTTCTATTTCCAGTTTCCTTGTGTATACTACGATGTATGTTTATATGATTTTTAGAATGTATGCAATGGAGAATAGATGATGCAAATGTTTGCTTTCTTTTTGTGTTTCATGATGCTGATACATGATATTATAGATATATTGTGATTTTGAATCTTAGCTTCTGCGAGCGATTTGGATACCTCATGTTTGTTTTGCAAAGTGGTGAATATAACCAGTACGATGAATAGATTAACTTGCCCCATTCCTAACTCCATGCAACTAGTAAGATGCGAGGGCTCATCACTGAGAGTTAAGAAGGGCGCAAGTGGTGAAACGATAGTGATGAAAGACAGACAAAGCTTTGGCGGAACCAAATTAGAAGCTACAAGCTTACTCTACCCGAATGACTTCATAGTTTAGAATGCAATTTATTTTGTGGTTTATCTAGACTTAGACCCGTAGATGGCCACATAGTAGACAAGATCTGGGTTTTTAGGATTTTAACTCTCTTGGAATTTTGAACATCTGATTCATTCGTTTTTGACTCAAAGTTTGAATTGTTTGTTTATGACCTTTTAACATTTGTTGTGTCAAGAGGACCCCCTATACTTTGCCCCACACTACTAGTAAGAAGCGTGGGTTTATCACCGTGGGCAAGGCATAGGCGAGTAAGGGCATTTCCATCATTTCCCAACCCTACGTCACTAGTAAGAGACGCAAGCTCATCACCGAAGGTTGGTGGGGCAAGGAAATGTGTAAAAATAAAATTTTCTGTTTAATCACTTTTTGACTTGCTTATTTGAGTAAAATGTCAATATGTGCTTATTTCCAAAGAGATGTATATATGGGATAGATGTGACACCATGAAGCTTCTAGAACAGACCATAGGAAAGACACCTATCCTAAGAAGAAATCAAAGCGAGAACAAACTTGTAGATCTTGGTATGGTTACCGTTAGGACTTTGTCATGTTTGATTTTATTTGATAAAAGATTCCAAGATGATTCGATGATATGTGAAGATGGAGTGGTATGATTAAAGAGCTTTATGCCAACAACATCATGAGTTTGTAATGAATTTCTTTGAGAATAGATTCCTTGATCACAATTTATGTGAGAAACAAGTGGACAAAATGATCTTAATCTATATGAAGATGCAATGTAGATAATTATACAAGTAGTTCTAGTTGCTTATGCGTAGAATTGCTTGAGGTGAAGAGAATTGACTGTTTCGCCAAATTCCTCACCTTCTAGCGTACATAAGAGGTAAACACCATTTCCGTAGTCCTTCATGACTTGGTATGGGCCCAACCATTTGGGCCGGAATTTCCTTCCTTCGCCGATCTTCTTGTCGATCCGGTTGTCTATCCTTAGAACTAGATCACCTTCGTATATGTCGCATTCATAGACCTTCTTGTTATACTGCTGGCACATTCAGTCAGCATAAGCTCTATGCCGCTGTTCAAAATCTAACCTAGTTTCATCTAGGATTTCTAGTTGGGAAAGACGTGCTTCTCTGTAAGCGTCTTCATCCAGAATTCCTTGTAGTGAAATGTGGAGACTGGGTATTTCGACCTCAGGCGGGAGAACTGATTCTGCTCCGAATACAAGCCAGAAAGGAGTTTCTCCCATTGGTGTTCTTATTGAGGTTTGGTGGGCCCACAAGGCTGGATATAACTTCAAATGCCAATCTCGTTTGTTTTCTTTTACCGTTTTAAGGAGAATGGCTTTCAGTGTCTTGTTTGTCACTTCAGCCTGTCCGTTGGCTTGGGGATAATACAAGGAGGCCGTATGATGGCTTATCTTAAATTTATTGCATAGTTCGCGAACCTCTTCATTCTTAAAAGAAGTTCCATTATCAGAGATAATGATTTGCGGGATACTGTACCTACAAATGATTTGGTTCAAAATGAACTTGGCGATCACAGAACCAGGTACAATAGTGAGAGGCATGGCCTCCACCCATTTGGTAAAATATTTAGTGGACGTGATGAGGGAGAGAATTTCCCTATTAAGTCAAGACCCCATGTAGAAAAGAGCCACGGAGTAGCGATTGGTTGCAGAGCTTGTACCGGCATATGAATCTCATGGGAGAATTCTTGGCACTTATGACACCTGCGTATGAACTCTATCGCGTCATGTTCTAGAGTGGGCTAGAAATAGCCCATTCGGTGTATTTTTCGAGCAGTGGCATGGCCACTGAAGTGGCCTCCACATATTCCACTGTGAGATTCATGGAGAATCTTCTTGGATTATTTCATGTTGACACATCTTAGGAGCATTCCAATGAATGCTTTTCGATAGAGAACCTGCTCTATAATGACATATTTAGCTACGATTATGTGTAACCACCTTCTTTGTTGTGGTGTAACTCCTTCTAGGTACGTATGGTCCATGATATGATTAATGATATCAATGTACCAAGGAAACTCAGAGATAGAGGGTCGGGTTTCGATGTAGTATACGCATTCATCTAGAAATTCTAAATCTACTAAATCACCTCCGTTTAATGGGTTGTCAGCTAACCAATCCGCAATGATTTGCCCTTTAACCGACTTCTGATTTACAAATGTTAATTCGAATTCTCCCATTAAGGTTATAAAACGTCCAGCCTTTTTAGACAATGACCCTTGTGTGAGGAAAGTCCGTAAATGGTCCATTTTTACCATGACCTTCGTTTCTTGATTCAGCATATAATGTCTTAGGCATTTAGTAGAAAAGACTATGGTAAGGCATTCTCGTTCTGCCTGTGTATAGCGTGTTTCATAGTTGAGCAGCGTTCGGCTAATGAAATAAATCACACGTTCTCTCTTGTTATCGTCTTCTTGGGCCAACATACAGGCCAGCGAGACATTGGTAGCTCGTGAGTATAGAATTAACGGGTGATCTAACTTAGGTGGCATTAGCGTAGGTGGTGATAATAAGAAACGCTTAACTACATCGAAGGCTTCATTGCAATCTTTGGTCCAATCAATGCTATAGTCTTTCTTGAGTAAATTTTTGATTGGATGAACGACGAAGCTTAAGTACGGGATAAATCTCCAGATTGCACCCAATTTTCAGAGAAATGATCTGATTCTAGATTCATCTGAAGGTGGAACCATTTCGAGGACAGCCTGAATTTTGGTTGGGTCGACGTCTATCCCTCGTGACGATATGATATAACCTAAGAGCTTCCCTCCCGTTACACCAAAGACACATTTCTATGGGTTTAGTGTGACTCCGTATTCTATTAGACGTGAACGAATGACGCGGAGTACTTTCGGATGGTCACAACACTTCTTGGCTTTAGCCAATAAGTCATCTATGTAAGATTCCATGATTTTATGAATTAGATCGTGAAATATGTATGTCATGGCCCGCTGGTACATAGCACCGGTGTTCTTGAGACCGAATGGCATAACAACGTAGTAATAGGTTCCCCAAGGAGTTATAAACATGGTTTTAGCTTGATCTTGCTCAGATATTTTGATTTGATTGTATCCCGAGAATCCATCCATGAGAGACAAAAGTTCAAAACCAGCCGTTGCATCAACAATAACATCTATGGATGGTAATGGGAAGTCATCCTTAAGACATGCTTTGTTGATATCTCAAAAATCTATGTAGATGCATATCTTTCCATTCTTCTTGAGAACGGGAACGATGTTAGATACCCATTGGGAGTAGTCGACTGGCTTGATGAATCCTACCTGGAGGAGTTTTATTACCTCCTCCATTACCATGAGAGCTACCTTGGGCTTCATGGGTCTTGATTTTTGTTTAATTGGCTTTGCATTTGATTTAGTGATGAGGTTGTGCACCGCAATGTGTGGTGCAACTCCTGTCATTTCCTTATAATTAAATGCAAACACCTTCTGATGTTATTTGAGGATCTGAGTATGTATTTCCACTTCTTCTGGGGTTAATGAAGAACCTAGTTTCAATATTCTCAGTTCATCTTCTGTCCTGATGTTGACATCGATTGTTTCTTCAATCAAAGAGGCGTTACCCTCTTCGAACTCAGGTGGTGTTGGAGGTAAATCCAAATCATCCCCATTTTCTATTACGTATATGCTAGGTTCCATTTGTGAGGGGAGATCCATCATGGGATTTCCGAAGTGGGAAGACGAATGTGGAATTAAGGATAAATCTAGCATATGATAGGAGAGATTTAATGCTGCATAAGCGTTTAAGTAATCCAAAGTAGCCGCATCACTATCAATACGGTCTAGGATGGTAGATTCACTTCTGCTTGAAAGGGGATTTGTCGTTATTTTTATCAACGGTTCATCACAAATGGACACCGTGAACTGGGTATCTTCTAACTCATTACTTGGAGTAAAACGTGATGCTGAAGTTGCTATTGAATCGGCGAGAATATTTTTCTCTCGCGGGATTGCTTCAATGGATATGAAGTTAAATGCCTTGCTTAAATTTAATACGGCTTCTTTGTAAAGTTGTAAGTGTTCGGCTTTAGTTTCATATACTTCAGAAACTTGATTTGCCACTAATTGCGAGTCTCCTAAGACTTTGATGTTATCAACACCAATTCTCTTGGCTAAGGTGAGGCCAAGGAGGAGGGCTTCGTACTCAACGCCATTGTTTGTGCATTCAAAATTTAACTTAAAGGCGAATGGGATGACTTTCTCCTCGGGTGAAGTAAGAATTATACCTGCCCCCGCTCCATAATGGAATTTAGCTCCATCGAAATGGAGAATCCAATACTTAGCCGGGAGTATAGATGTTGGGGCATTTGCTGCATTTACGCACTCTACTTCTACCATGCAGAGGTCCTTTGCTGGAAGGGAACCAACACCTAGGGAATACCCTATGCCTACTGAATCAAATGGTAAGAACATTGGTGAATCTTGTTCTATTAACTCAACGATTTTTACAGTAGTCCCTAATGATACCATTTCTTTAGCTTTATCGTTAGGGGTTGGGGTTGTTTTGGCTATGCTGATAGTTTCAAGATCCGTTGTAGGTACCAACTTCTCCTCTGGTTTTGGGTCAATGGGTTTATTAAGTTGGTTTGTTGGAAATTCAAATTCTGGGTGCACACCTGGTCTTTTCTTTAAATCAGCTAGGTGCAAATCGAAAGGTTTGGGATCGCCTTTGGCTACAAATACCTTTCCTAGATGCAATAATATTACTTCTTGAAATAACGTAGAAGGGATTGCCTTCATTCGGTGTATCCATGGTCGGCTGAGTATCATATTATAATTAGTTTCCTGATCTATAATATAAAACTCTGTCAGGATTGTTTTGGGTCCTAAGGTGACCGGTAGTATTATAGTTCCTATCGAAGTGGATTTAAGGCTATCATAGCCTCTCAACGTATTTCGAGTGGTGGAACAGTTTGTTTCCCCATATCCTAATTTTTGGAGGAAAGAGAAAGGGACTATGTTAACTGCGGCCCCATCGTCAACCATTGCCCGTTTTACATAGTTATTATAAACCCACACTTGTAAGTGTAAGGCTAGATCACCTCGGCATGCGACCTCAGCATCTGTAGGCATTTTACTTATTTCAAATATGAATTCGACATCCTTTTCCGGCTGCCCCGGAGGGTGGATATCAAAATCTATGTGATTTACTTGTGTTTCAGGAGGTGGAGTGATGTTAATTAGATGAGCTAGACCTAATGCTTCTAAAAGAGAAGCTCTGTGAGGGGGAGAGTTCTTTAGTAAGTCCAAAAATGAAATGTGTGAGAAGGTCTTTGTTAGGTCACTAATTAAATCATAGGCACCGATGGGTTTTCCTACTATTTGTTGACTCTTATCTGTTTCTGGCAGATGACTTGGGCTTGGTTGAGAGAAATACTCTCATGTTCTTGTTATAGCTTCGATAGGTAGCTCAGCGTCTAGTTCTACCAAGTTGACTATCTTGGGTCTCGGTTGACTTCCTAACTGTGACGCAACTAATGGATTTAGTGAAGTCGAGGCTTCATGATCATTGTTTCCTGTTATTGCACCTTTGTTTGTTCCAGTTGGATTCAGCCTATTGCTATCATGATTTGGGAGTGGATCGTTGAAGATCTTGAGGGGAGCATTCTGAGGGGAAACTGCCCCTGCGAGTGTATATGGTGGTGATGAGACGGGATCTGCCAAAAAAAAATATGTGAAGAACTGTCTTTGTTCTTCTAGCAAACGTTGCATGAATTTATTATAGTCACGACACGTTCTAGTATCGTGACCCCGAATTTTGTGGAAACCACAATAAGAATTGGGGTTGTATTTCCTGTTTTGTTGGTTTGGTGTATATTGTGGCCTAAAATTCTGATCAAACTGTTGCCTATTAGGATTAAAAATTTTCCTTTGTTATTTCTGGCTTTGGTTTTGATAACCAAATGGATTTTGGCTCGGCCCTTGTATAGAATTTTTCCGTTGTTGTTGTTGTTGTGGATGGTTAAAATCCACTGTATTGATTGTCGGGGTAAAGTTGTTGTTTCGTTGGTTGTTTGTTTGTGATGGAGTATTGACAACATTTACCCTCTTGGGCTGGTCGATTACTCCATCCGTTGTTACACCCCAATTTTTGTTAAGGATTTTGGGTCCTTGGTTGACATTCGTGGTAGTTATAGTGTTCTGGCTGGAGGTGATTAACCTCCCATTTGATCCATATGTATTACGACCACTATCTATCACTGCTTGGTCTATTCGAAGAGCGCTCTCAAGTACTTCATTGTAAGTTCTTAGTGGGAACTTCTGGACTTCTTCCTTCACCTCTTTGCTGAGAGAATGAAGGAATAAATCACATAGTTCCATCTGATCCATGTTTGGAGCACTTGCCGAGGAATAAAGGACTGTATGCCACCTTTGGATGAAATGGGTGACAGATTTGTTGTGTTCTTGTTTGATGTGCAAGAATTCCCTGATTCCTATTCTCAACAGTTTGTTCATGTCGAATGCCTTAATGAATTCTGATACGAGTTGTTTAAATGAATGGATGGAGGCCTCAAGTATTCTATAATACTAGTCGAGAGCAATGCCTTCCAAGGTTTTAGGGAATATTTTAGCAAAAACCCCATCCCAAGGGAGTAATTCTCGTATGGCTGTAGCGTAAGCCTTGATATGCGCGTTTGGATCTCCCTTGCCTTTGAACTTGGGTAAATTGGGAAGGGGTCTTGGAAGCATGACGCTTCGTATGGCAAAATCTAAGGGCTCTTTTAAATATTCTGAGTAAGTCCCTATCGCATATGTTTCAACCATTGATGGTGGTTGCTGAGGGAGTGGTGATGGGATGGGTTGTTGATATGGCATAGCGTATGCATTGGCAGGGGCATAGGGAAGTCCCTGTGTTTGAGAAAACATGCCAGGAGAGGAGAACATATCTCCCTATGGTGATTTGGAGTACATGTTTAAGTACGACGGGGTATTGTCTAGTAATGGATTGTTTGATACTAGACCAGGAGGAATAATGTTAGAGATGATGGGCCTTATTGGTATTTGTTGTGGATAGTGAGGCGGCATGCCTAACGTACCTACAGCTGTGAGGAGATCTACTTGGACAGGGTGGTATGGAGGGTTGGAACTTCCTGCTTGAATGAACTGATAATTTAGACTTGCTTGAGCAAGTTCTAACCCTCTCACTTTTTCTACTAACGTTAAAATAACTTCATTTGGTGAAGTCACGGTGCTTTGCTTGAGCAGCATTTGTTGTATACCCTGGTGTTGTATAGGCATGTGATATCCTATCATGAACTGATCACTATCTTGCCAAGTTTCTCCGAGAGCATTTCCTATATGCAATGGCATAGAGGTATTTTCTTGAAAAGAGACCTCAGGTTGTATTTGTAAACCTCCTATAAGTGGGTACATACCCCGAGAATGTTGTTCACTCCTAGGATAACGTATTGACCATTCATCATCTAAGACCAGATATGGGTCTGATTGTCTACTAATTTGTGGTCTAAGTAGCATTTGAGGAGATGAACCAGATTCTCAGGTAAACGTCATATTGTTCGAGCCTGAAGGCTCTGTTTGTTGCATTCGAGGAGGTTGATCTAACTCCCCCGTTTGAAAAGATGAGTTATATCTAATTCTTGGGGTTTTTGTTGACAACTAATTAGTTGAATAGTTGTTGCCCCATACTGAGATCGAGGGTGATGATTTCCTATTCTGTTGGGCGTAGTATGCCTTGAGACCCAAGGGGGGTCTGCCATATTCATTGAATCCCGACATATTTGGGGGGTATATGAATACTCGCAGAATAATGGGAAGGAAAGAAGGTGATTTTTGAAAGAACACGTGATATTATGACTCCAAACGAGAAAGTAGGAAGTTTACGTCAGCTTCACTAATTTTATTTGGTTCACGTCGAGTTCACCAATTTTATACGCCGAAAAAGTGACAGGCGAGCGTGGGAATCTACAATTGAATATTTCGCATACCCGACCTCTTGAGGTCGTGCCGAGACAGCCGGTGGGGGTAGAATATGTGTGGGATACATATAAACTAGTTAGGCAATCTAATGTCTTCGATACACACTAATCAAATTTACGAATCTAAGGCAAAGAAGGCCTTTCTAACTTAGACTGGTGTGATAGATCGATCAGGAAGGATGACTGCTCGAAGGCTCCAATCAATATCGAGCTCTGGCGTGATTCAATCTATGGGTTGTGGAATACGTGGAAAATGACTTGGGATAGTTTCATGTACGTCCACAGACAAGGTCATATGGTGGATGGTGGAAAAAATTGACTCTACGGACAATTCTCTGGCCTAGTCCAGAATTCTCTAGCTTTGTTAGCCGCTATATCTAGTAAGGAAAATTGTTCGACGATGATGGGTGGAAGTGGAGTGGATTGGAATACTAGTGTGCGTAGGCCAGTGTTTATGTCTGATTGACTTGTGGATGCAATAGGCTGTGGGACTTGTGGGTCATAACCGTAGACTCTTGGTTGTTGCGGTCTTGTTATGGTCATATACGAAATCAAGTCCTGATTCCTAGTATCTAGTAATCATATGCTTTCTCAGCTTCTATGTTCAGGACCAACAACTGTGTGATTTTCTCATAATATCTCACAAGCGTTCGTGCAACCTGGATCCTTAAACTAGTATCTATGTTTGTGAGAGTGTCTCGTGCGCCTGGCTGTGGGACCAAAGGATCACAACCAAAGGTTTGTTCTCTTTCAAACCCTTCTACAGTAATGCGAATGTTTTCCTAGGGTAATCTGTAGTTTGGTTGGTTTGACCAAAACGTGTGTGCTTGGTCATTTTCTATATTTAACCCTCTCAACTGAGAACTGATCAGTTGCAAATCTATTGTTGTTTGGAACACTTGTATTCTATGATTTTGGTCTATGTCAACTATTACTGTGATGAGGTTTGGTGAGGCACGATTGGCTCGAATATATATTCTCTGGGCTCCTGAGGTCTCGTGATTGTCATACGAAAATGAAATGTAAATCTAACTTATAACAGATAAAATTCTAACTACATAGAATAAACCTAAAACATATGTAACCTCTATTGTTCTGAGAAATATCTTAAGGTTTTTAGTAAAGTAGCTATTTAAACGTATCTAGAAATAACAATTAAATAACAATTTAAAAGAAAACAAGATAACCGAGTGTAGTTATTTGTCTGTGCGATTTGTAGATTTATTCTAAATAATGCAATAACTTTCCTAATCTACTTGCAAGATTCTCGATCCTACCTCAGAAGTGAGGAGTGAATCATAGTTTCTCAGAAACTATCAATCCTCATAGCTTCCCTGGAAATATCGAGAATTGAATTTACTGAAATGAAGCAATTTTAACTACTTTATTTGATATGATTCTAACTAGAACTTTGAAAGTTAAAACCTGGATTCCGCATAACAGTGGCGAATCCGATGGTGTGTGTGATCTTGTCCGCTCAGTATGATCTCCTCCTTCTTTCGTGTTCACGTGGATCCAAAAAAGCGTGTAATGCTAGCATCGACAGAAATAGATATTGGGACAAGGACAGCTCAGAACGCAGACTGAAAAATGCAAGTAGGAGAGGGATAGCGCAAGAGTACAGAGCTTGGCTTATGAAATTCCTAGTGGGATTTTATTGCGAGTCATGCAACGTAAAGTGACTGGAACCTGAAACTATCCTGTTTGAAGTGTAAAACCTGTAACTTTAATGGCTTCCTAAGCTATTCTACTCCAATGGAATGGATAAAACAACAACACTGTTTGCACAAGCTGGATATGTGGCTTACCAACAGCTGAACAAAACTAACTAAGCTTGCAAATGAACTGAAACTATGGATTCTAAACAAGATAAAGACTGAACTATGAAAATTAGAGCATCAAAGTGAATGAGGGGTAGACCTGGTTGGATAAAACAACAACACTGCTTGCACAAGCTGGATATGTGGCTTACCAACAGCTAAATAAGGCTAACCAAGCATGTAAATGAACTAAAACAAGTACTCTAAGCAAAATTACAGCTAAATCTAATGCAAAGAGAAATTCAGAGACAAACTTCAGACCATTTTTTTGTGCACAAACCATTTATTTATAGCTTTCATTCACCCAAAGATCAAAACCAAAATGAACTCTAAAAACCATAAACAATGGCCAAACACTATTCCAGGGGACCAAAAACATAAATGCATGCCCAAGTCGGCAAGGAAAGCTGGTGAAATGTTGATATTTTACGTGAGTCGCGTCAAAACACTTTCTAGAAAATGCATGCAGGACCGCCGCTCTGAGTAGGGCGGTGGTTATAGGACCGCCACCTTGTAGGGTGGTGGTTTGGTCACTGAAGATCAAAAGGCCAAGGAAAGAGGGAAAAAGGGGAAAACAAAGGGCGCGGGGGCTAAGCGGGGCATGCGGGATGTTAACGCATACTTTGAGGGATTTTCCGGATCCCGAACACCTTGCGAGGAGACCTGTATCATCATTGGGGAGCTTGTTACATTGTTCCGGTAGTACAGTACCTTACAATTTTGGGTACGTACAGACACCTCAATGATTTGGGTGGAGGACTGACTTATGGTCAGTTTTTCACTCATCTAGGTAGCCATATTTAGTTTCAAATCATTTTTATGGCTGCCCATTTTGAGAAAGGGAAGCTACTTCTCCTTGCCTGTAGTAGGATTTGTTTAGCCTCATTTTCTCTAGTTAGTGTAGTAATAGGAGTAGACTTTGTTTTTAGTAGAAGAAGTTCTTGTGCACACTCTTCATGTCATGAGTCTACTACTTTATATACTATTGAGTGTGAATATCCTACTCCATTTTCATATTCTTCTGAGCTTGTATCTAATAGTATGCATGACTCATATCCATCTATTAGTTCATTTCCTCCTACAACTTCATCCCCTCCTATCACTCCATCTCAATATATTAGTTTAACTTCTTCTAAGAATGTATCTAATAATATGCATGACTCATATCCATCTATTAGTTCATTTCCTCCTACAACTTGATCCACTCCTATCACTCCATCTCAATCTATTAGTTTTTTTGCTCTTATCATCACATCTCCATCAGATGCTTCATCTCCTAGGGATGTTTCTGATGCTAGTCCTACCTCTTATATAGATGTTCCATTTCCTTAATCACCTATTACTTCTTTGGAACCTACACATAGTGTTCCCTTAGCATCGAAATCTCCTTTGTCTCCTCTTAATGTCCCTATGATTACTCACAATGACAAATTACAAACGCTTAACACATTATTTCCATCCTCTATTATTCCTTCATAGGATATATTATCTCTCATGCATGTTGTCGGGAACTGACAATCTCAATTCCAATTGCATATTATAAAGAAATGCCTACTATGCTTCCATTGATAACAATTCATTACATGAAAACCTTATTCCTAAGAAGATTCATAATTCATCATTTCATAATGATTTTATCATGCCTACCTTTTCATGATTTGATGGTACTAGAAACACCTACATGCATCTCAAGAATTACCGTATGGTTATGGCTTCATATTCTAAAGATCAGTTATTACTTAAAGCATTTTCAAATAGTCTTACGAATGACCCTCTACAATGGTATACTCATCTACCATTTGGATCTATTATAATTTATGGTGACATGAAGGAAGCTTTTAAACGTCTCTTTATAATCAATAATGGCCCTCGAGTTACATATGATCACCTACCTACTTTACATCAGTGAAGAATATAACCTATCATGGGTTACAACTTACAATTCAATGCTTGTATTCATTAATAAGTATTTAAACCTATCGACTTAGAGAAGTAATTTATCTTTTGGTGTGGTTTGATTCCATCATTAAAATAAATATTGTAATATGACACATGTGAATCATTCACATTTATACGTTATAATGTCATTGATCTAGAACAAGACCTCATTACTATACATGTTATAAAGCCTCCACCTACTGTTACTACTACTACACCACCGAGTTCGTATCCATTTCCATCTGTTGAGGGTATTATATGATATCCATCTCTACCTCCCAAGAAATTTCAATACACTACATCACATAAGCGTCCTTCTTCTCCTACTTCACGAAAAGATACCTCAATCTTCTACATAGTTTATACACGAGCCATTACATTTCTCTCATCATGCTTGACCACATGATGTGTTGTGTGCTGTTCTTATCAATTGTTTAATTCACTTGCCTTATAACCAACATCATCCATAACATCACTTGAAACATCAACATGATCGACCCTAATGTAACTATCATTCTATCAATGGCCATATGGAAAATGATTACTTCACCCTTCATGATTGATTGCAAAAATTATAGGATAACGACATCATTTCCTTTGGATCTCACTCACGTGAGTGATCCATATCTCCTCTTCCTTGTAGGGGAGATAATACTTTGGCTGAGTTATCTCCTTTGTCTAGTGCTAAGGTCAATATTCATCCATCACCATAGGTTGTCACTCATGTGCACTCTCCACCACATCATGATATTGTTACACATTGTCTTCCACATCCCTCAGCATTCACACCTCCCACCACTACTCCACATGAAATTTATTTTGGTTCATACACTCACATTTTTCTCATTCCACATGTTTCCCCCACTTCAGGATGGCTTAATCTTTGGTGTTTTTTTTTATCACCTTAGCCCCCAATGACGCACTCGTGTTCTTATGGTTCTTAAATGACTGTTGAGGGATATATTATAATAAGAACCTCTCTTCATGTGCTTATTCAATCAATCTAGTGCACTCTATTGAATCATTTCCCGATGACGCACTCTTTCTTTATGGTTCATTCTTGATTGCGAAGGAATTTTATCTAAATGAAATTCATCATCTATATGTTGGGGGCACTTCTAATATTCTCCCCCCTATCTTCATAAAACTAAAATATGATTCATTATACTATTATGACCACATCATACTTTTTATAAATCATATAGCATTCATCACAAAATTATTTGCAATCATAATACATACATCATCATAAACACTATATCATTATCACATTACGCAACAACTACGCATCACGGGTAAATTCAAAAAATATGAACAATTATCAACGCATCAAAGCATCATACATGGCAATCAAATAAATTGTATATTATCATCACATCATAACATCAATAAACGTCAAATATAATCATCGTATACCAATAAATCCATCTATATATATATATATATATATCGATTATAATCATAGTTAAAAAACATCTCATCACTAGGGAGAAATTCCCCTACATAGAATACATCGATACAAATCATATCTCATCATCACTATCAGTATCTAGTACTGCAAGAGCTCTAGAACTCAACACCTCACCACTGACTCTTCTCCACTGATCGCAACCTCTATACCTCTCCACATTCCTCCGTAGTAGTGTAACCTATGTAGAATGCTCGGAAAAGTGACTTTGTAATGTGATGAATTATGTAAAAACATCCTATGCTAATGGACCCCCACCCACTACTTCTATAACTCATCATGAAACCTCGCATGCCTTGTCCGTCTTGCTCAGCAACATTGTTCACTTCATTGATGTTATCACTACTAGCTCAAACAAATGGGCATGCTCTCTTGTAATGTTGTCCACACACTCCAACATCCCTCCACCAATGAGTATTTATTTGGGCACATTCCACGTCAATGTTTCGATAGACATGTCCATAATCAAGGACCAATATGTGTCACCTACAACCAATAGAACAACAAATTAGACAACCAAAACCTTCACATTAGCAAGTAACAAATCATACAACATAACTATACAGATACTCGCGCTCCTCTATTACATCCACTACATTATTGGGGGAATGTGATTTCCCCTCCAATCCTCCTCCCTGTGGTAATCCCGCCACATCTATAAATAATGGAAATAGAAACACCCATAAATGTCCCACCCACCATGAAGGATATGCCTACATACACTATATATTATATATCTTTATCGTCTCTACCGTTGTATCAACTTTTTCTTACTTGGGAGGTACTATGTTCTCTCCTATGGGCCCCATTCTAGCTCTGGCCCTCCTCAGTTCTATAACAGATCTAACCTAGACATATGTCTCTAGGGGTACATCTTGGGCAATACCAAACTGTCGAGATACCATCTCCACCTAGAATGATTTTGTCACCCCATGAAACTGATCCTCTAACCAATTTATTGTCTTTATGTATCATAGATCTACTGCATCCTCTAGCCATACTTCAAAGTATCAGTATGGCCTCCATATCACTTCCTCTAGTCCCATCCAATATTTCAAAGATCTATTAGTGTTAGTATCAATCTTCTACCCACACACACAAATCCACCTTCTAGAAAAATATGTCTGGCCTAGCCCAATCTACTCGTGGACCACATATTGGCCTCATTATCACTATAATATTATAGTCCCATACCTTTAACAAAGTATTCACTCTAATCCTACCTCCATGCTCCTTTTTTGTAAATCTATAAAGATCTCTATATAGGTGGGCCAACACACATCATGCCCAGGCATACATATTACCCTCCTCCTCTATCCCATGGAAAATAGCATGCATCTTATATAAGATGCCCACACCACCTCCCTATACTACAATCAATGATGTAATAACCATGGATATAAACTTCTATAAGCGTGGAACCCTTGATCTAAAACTCACATCCAAACTAATATGGGCCTCAACAGGAACTTGAGTCCCTAAAAAATACCACATAACGTCCCTCAGTTGTCTCTCCATATCCTCCAAATCCATTACCTATACCCTCTCACCAGCAATAGGTAATCTTAGTATGAGATATACATCCTCTAATGTGATTGTCATTCAACCTGTAGGTAACCAAAACATACAGGTGTACG
The DNA here is from genome assembly GCA_019776745.2 of Taxus chinensis. Lineage (NCBI taxonomy): Eukaryota > Viridiplantae > Streptophyta > Pinopsida > Cupressales > Taxaceae > Taxus > Taxus chinensis. The sequence goes on from CM034149.1 coordinate 316,125,406, forward strand.
CACACCATATCTCACACAAATTTGTCTATATAGACATATTATGGGGTATATCCCCCATCCTCACTATGTGCCACATGGTAGCACTATCCATAACCTTCCAATCATCATATGATAAACCTAACCCGAGAAATATACTTGAGTGGCGACCCCCACGGAACTCCCTCGAATGGATATCCCTCTGCACACCACAAAAAATCCAAACATAGCATTATAACACCATTAAAATACACACCTGCTTACTTATGACATCACTACACATCAAATTTCACATTTACATCACTCTAGTCAAAAATCAAACTTTGATGATATGTAAGGGATTTACATCCTCAATAAGCTATAAAAATTTGACAAATAATTTGAGCCAAATTCACAAGGTGAAATTTCAGTCCACAATGAATCGACGAATGAAATCTCAAACCATGCGATAGAAGTATAGGTACATGTATTTCTAAAATCTAGAGTAAGGAAATTACATTATGCAAGAAGATTGACATCCAGAAGAAATACATTAGAAAATGACTAGTATGAATCCATGGATGAAGAAGAAGAAATATATTGGCCCGCACATGAATTATTCCAAGATGAAGATGGATACTACTCTAAAAATAATAGTTTAAACCTTTGAAGGACTATCATAAAGAAGAATAACTAGAAATAATAACAAAAGGAGTGTATAGATTAAGCTGTATGACATCCCATCTTACCCTACCAAAATTTTCAAGCTTCAGAGACTTGAAGGGCTAGATAGAGAAAATGGAGAGGGTATTTCTAAATGAAACAAACCACATAGAAAAACTAAATGAAACATTAACTATCAATGTTTTTGATTGGTGGGAAAATTGTAAACGTAGTATGTCACATTGGAAATCACTAGTAACACTCCTTAAAATAAGGTACTTGGAAAGTGAAGGGTATTATGGGGCTATTCCGGAATATAAGGGTTAAGGAGACCCACAACAACACATCAAAGAATGTTTTAGGAGTTAGAAAATATGCAAAGAAACATCCTCTATGGTATGACTTCAAATTTTATTCTAGACATTGTGGCCCCTACCTAGATCGACGTGAAAGCAATGAAAAACTATCTAAAAATGGAATAAAAACAAACATTTCCAAACCTCCCTATATCCTTCCAATGTAAATATCAACTAAGATTGCATAATCTTAGCTTGTGTAACCTTGTAAAATATTATATAATGGAGAATTTTGGGTGCTCTTGGATGTCCTCCAAATGGGGATGCATATTGCTACAAGAAAATGTTGGCTTGGAAAGCTTCAATATGCAAATTAACAGAATTTTCTTGCAAACAATCTAGGAGGATCCAAGATAGGATAAGATTGTATTTTATAAGGCTAAACGGTTGTTGGAAATTGGTTATAGATAGTTGAATGCAAATGATATTTTTATCATTTGAGGAACTTACAATAGTTCCGAGAAGATAAATTCCACTGAGATGTAGTAAAAGAATTAATTAGTATAAGTTGCATCCGAAAAGGTGGTTATATGTACAATTAAATTTCCCCCAAATTTATAGGATTCTAGAAGTAAAATTGAATAGATTGGTGAAGTGGAGTCCATGTGGAGCTGACTTGGATGAGGAAGTATATCGCAAGTGGATTCCAAGTAGGAATCTAAATACCAGTTGAGTAGGAAAATACGGGTAATTTTCTTATTAGATAACTAATTTAATTAGTTATAATGTGGACACTTAATTAATTATTCATTTATTTAATAAATGATAATTAAACTCATTAAAGGGATACTAAGTATTAATGTAATTAATCTAAGGTATATAAGTCCTTGAATAATTAATTTTATTAATCGATCGCACTGGGGGGGAATAACATGATGTGTACTATGATAGTACATGAAACTAGTGTGTAATTTAGGGTGTCTACATTTTCCCCTATTTAAAGTAATATTGTGAATTAATAGTGATTTAAAGATAATATACACATGCATAGTAGTGAGCAGAAAGAAATGAAGCATTAGAATTCCCCAACACGTAGGATAGTAGAGGAACTCCCCCTCGAGTGGGTGGGCAAAGCGGTAAAGCGGTGGACAACTTATTGATAGGAAAAATACAAGGGATTACAAGAAGGATGATAAGGAATGTGCTCATAGCATGAGCATAATTTGGAGAATAATTTTAGAGAAACAATTTTTTTGTTATTGCACAATAGAGTTTTCACCATGATTATGGAATATTCAAGATGGTTAACCCATATGCGTGTAAACAAACACACACAAAACAAAGAAAAGATAAAAAGGAAAATGGAACCAATATACAGAATAGGTGTAGGCATATGGATTATAAAGGAACCAAGATGTAATCATACCACTTACAAGAGGTACAAAAAGGTAAACATTAATAATGAAACACAGTTAAAAAAGAAGACAATCAAATATGCATGTAATGCATGCCATAGGTATGATTAAGTAGTTTTAAATTCTCCGAAGGTGGGAATAAGATCAAACTAGAAGAGCATAGTAAAGTGACTCCTTTTTACACTCTTGTTGGATCCGTTGTGCAAGTGATCATAGTTTACATTTCACTAGGTGAATTTATATCGCGAAGGAAAAATAATTTTGTTACTTTCTAGGACAAAAATCATTCAAAGGGAAGTAATTGTTATTTTAGGATTGGAACAGTCACTAGGGTAGTAGATACAGGTATGATTTGATCAATATTGTCTTGATATGTTGAGAGATTCACTTCAACAGTTTTCCAATTGTAGAAGTTATGTGATAAGTGAATGTTTTCTCAAATAAAATTATAGTTTTTTATTTATTTAGATTTTGAAATATTTTATTTTTTTGGATTTTTATGAGTTTGGAAACTTTGAAATTCACATGAAAATAAATGCAAACAAACCTGAAGCACATAGCAAAAAAAATACGACATTGCGTAGTTAATAAACCACGAGGGAAAACACAAATGTACAAGCGACAAAAATACACAAAATAAGAAATGTAAACAAACCCAATATGAAAAACAAGAAATCACACCAAATTAATATGTGAACTAAGAATCAAAGAAATTTCCTATAATTATTTTATAAGTGCAACAACATTCTAGATACATAGAGCACTGATTAATCTAACTAATGAAATAAGATATTGAGCTAAGACAACATTTTATATGTATAATAAATAGACAAGGAAAGTTACAAACAAGAAAATAAAAAAATGTGTACAAATGTTAAAACTAATAAGTAAGAAATAATATAACACAGTTCACAATAAAAATATCTGAATACATTCATATTGTGTTCCATAGTGAATAGACAGATAGTTGTCGATTTACCCCCAAGATATAGCTTTAGGGCATAGTAGGATTAAATCAAGACAAAGATCTAAATGATGTGTACATACTCCAAAACAAATCTTGGCAGATTCTATTAAACAATCATCTGTATGAGGCCAAAGTTGAGTTTTGTCCCTAAGAAAATTTATATTACAAAGGGTGACATGATTAATTTTTAAATGAGTGAAACGATCGGATGATGAAATTAGAAAACATAGTTAAAAATGTTTTTGTCAACATTTTGGAAAGGTTTTGTATTTTTTGTATTTTTGAAACAATTTTATATTGTTTTTGAATAATTTTATTTTGTTGTTTAGGTTTTTAAACAATTTTATACTTTTTTTGGGGTTTTTAAAAATCTTATATCATTTTTAATTTTTGTGATAAATATGTGAATGATTTTTGTCTATTTGGAATTTTAACCACACACCAAAGAAGAGGGGGAAATGAATTCGTAAGTCATAACAAACACGTTACACATGAACAAGATGGAAAAAAGCACGATAGATGATTTAAAAATAATATAAATTATGTGAAATTCTAATTTCAGAGTGACAATGAAATGATAAAACAATAAAGCACATATTTGACCTAAGAAATAAGCTAGAAAATATTAAACCCAAGGTGCAAGATGAGGGATAAGATACTTAGTTGATTTTCTAATAATCTCAAAGTTGTGTCGAACTGGAGAACTAATGGAATGGGAAGGGAGAATGACACAACTGAACCCACAAAAATGTAGAGATATCAGAATAGGTTGTACTGGGGTTCCTGGATCAGGTCAACGACATCTGGGTGCTGCAGACCACTATTGGGCATCCGTGACTACTTAGAACCTCAAAAAATTATTTTTACATTATTGTTTTCATGTTGTTTCCCTTTTTTTTTGATCGCTTGTATGTCATCCTAAGATCTTTGAGTCGTTTGAAATCTTCAAAGAGAAAGAGCACTTGTGAAACCCCAAAACACATCAAATCCTACAAATAAAAAAAATGCAAATAGGGATTCAGACTCACCCCTGTGGTCACTTGGTTGAGTGAAATTACGATCAGGGTGTTGCACTACATTTCAGACTCCATGTAGTTATGCATGTTTCTATGTAGAATCATTCCCTAAGTGGATCTTATGCAAGATGCACTTAATAACGAGCAGTAGTTAAATGTAAGAAATGTAACTTTATGTGTGCATGGAAATATTAAATTCCCTTCCTATGAATTATATGTAAAATAATGCATTCCCTTGTCCCTTTAATGATAGTTAGATGTATGCTTTGATGATCTTGAAATACCTTTCGATACAACCTTAGGTTATAATAGTAGATTATTAAATCTTGTTCTTTTATTATGGTCACATAGCTTTGTATTTATATTATTCCCTTGTTTTAATTTCATAATTAAATGCTAAAATTATGAATATCAAGAAAAAACATTCCCAATGGATAGAAAAGACCCAAAATATGTGAGCAATATATAAAGAGGTCTGGGCGCCCGAAGGGGATGAGGGTTCTTGGACGTTTGTGTCCTAGTTGGGTGTTAATGTCTAGACTCATAAAAGAGAAAGTATGGAAATTCAAACTGGGTAATAGGGTGTGTAATGCCAAGAAAGAAATGAGAAAGAAAGGAAAGAGGCAAAAGAAAATGGTCAATTAGTACTTTTATCACTTAGGAATCATATGAATAGTATTATGTGCCCAAGACCTAGAAATGCACCCAAGTGTGTGATTTAGTGTCTACATTTTCCCCCACTTTATGTTGTTGAGAGAATGCTTGATAAAATAAAGTAGATAGGATATGCATACCTGATAACCATGTAGATCGATGGAGAAAAAGTGTGTCATGACAAGGGAAAAAGTGTGAAGTGAATAATATGAAGTGTGGAAGCAGAGGAGGAAGTGGTCCTAGGGATTAAAAGTGTATGTGTATATGCCACATTTTACTTGTTGTCGATGTATCTTGATGCTTGATTATGTGATTGTTGCTTCCCATAAGGATGGACCTGTAAAAAAGGAGAAAAAGAGTAATCAGAGTCATGTATATGTGAGAAGTTTGAACCAAGTATGTAAAAGTATGGAAAAATGTGAAAAGGAACATGTGCAACTGATCTTTGGTGAGTGAATAGAGTAGAGAGGATCTTGAACATGTTGTAGAAGAATTATTTTTTTGGTGGCCTCATGCCAAGAACATTTTTTTTGTGCGATCTCACACCAATTGCGAGTTTTTTGGGAAATCTCACACCATGACAAAGGAGTGTAGGGAGAAGGGTCTAGTGTTATTCTCCCTCCTTTTACTACTTCCCAAAGCTTTATACACCACTGTAGATGGTGTGATCCTACTTTTTTCAAATCTGATCTAGTTTAATCCAATATGAATAGGAAAAAAAAGGTGAAAGAATGCATGTTGATTGCTGAAGGATTGTTCTTGTACTAAGAAAAGTACTATGTAGACTGTTGAAACTATGATGATCTGAGAAAAATTATGTAACTTCCCCCTAGTCATAGGCACCTAGGAAGGGTTAGGAGTGTCCGGTCACTAGTATCGGTGGTTTGGCATTGGAATTTTTGTTATGATGAAGACCCAAGTTATATTTTGAGTCCTTTATGAGACTATAGAATGTGCTTATTTTGTACTAATTTGTGTTGTATTGTGTCTATGAAATATTGTATAGGGTGAATGTTTCACCCAATTATGTCCCCCTTGTTTGGGGTGCATGCAACGTTACTAGGAGAATGCATCTCAAAGGAGGATCTAACGTACATATAAAATTGTATCCCTATAGGGTGGGGAAATGTGTTTGGTAGAAACTAAGGCACATGAAACCAATTTGGCTGGAAATAATTGTTAGTACAAACAAGATAAAGACACATATAAAATACATTGTGTAATCTAGCATGTAGGAAGACAATGCAGACCACAAAAAGTGGGTTACAAACATGGGAAATTTCTCACAATGTCATAAGAAAATTGAGGCTGAAGTGGCCAAAAGAATATAATGTGTGCACAATACAAAGGGAAAATCCCGCAAACAATGGAAAATAATGAAAATTGATGTGCCAAAATTAGCAGGAACTTGACAAGGTCATAACTTGAGCTTTAGGTGTCTGTTTGAGTCCATTTTTTTTAAACCACATGTCTCAATGATACAAACACAACAAAATCCTACCCTACCAGTTGGGGAAAGTTTTCGGTCCCTAAATCCGCCATTTTGAGGCCGAAAAATAGGATTTAAGTTATAGTTTGGTTTTTTCCTATTTTTGGGCATTAGTTAATTTTAGTCTATTAGTTGAATTATGAGTTAGAAAGTTGGAAATTCCTCTAATTTAGGGATGTATAATATGCGTGGAAATTTCTGTTCCCGTATGAATAAGCATGTGAACTTACTAAGAATAATAGGTTCAAGTAAACTGCTAAAAATAGTAATTTCCACCACCTAGAGTAGATTTAGTCAGAGTTAGTTAGATTTTACTTGGTAACTCGAGTTGGGAATTGTTTTCCTATTTAGGAAACATTGTAATTCATTATTCAATAATGAATAAGGAGATCTATTTTCTTTGGAGTTCATATTATTTGTAGTAAATCAAGTTTGGTTAGAATTTGGCTACATTAAAAATAGTGGAAAACAAAGTGTAATAGACAACCATGATGGAAATATTTTCCTGAAAATAAAATGCTACATATGAAGCACATGTTAGCATGTTAAAAAGATAAAAATAATTTCAAAGTGTGTATGGTCTAATATAGTAGCTTGCTAGTTAAAATATGAAGTAGTATAAAATACAATAGCACTTGTGATGTGTACGAAAGTAGATGCCCTCAGGATCAACTATGGGATTGGTAACAAGTACAATCCCAAGCATCCATGTTACATGTAAAAATTTGTATAAAGATTACATTCACAACTAGAAGGCAATTGAAGGTGCATGTGTATATAGTAAAGATAGTGACATATGAAATATCTATCTAGGATAGTAATCAAAGTGTAACATGTAAGCATAAGTAAATAAGAACAATGTGCAAATAAGCTATGCAATATGTTGTGAATGAGTAATATGGAATAATATGTAATGTGATTATGATAGGAACAAAGTGACTCCCAAGAAAAGGTGAATGATTACGCATGAGATGAGGTTCATTTATAACAAGACCCCTCAGCAGTCAATAATAAACCATAGAAAAAGAGTGCATCATCGGGAAATGGTTTGAAAATGTGCATTAGAAATATATGATTGAAAAATCATTGAGCATAGAAAGTGAGTGAGTGTGGTGATTTTCATTTCAGATTTATACCCTCAGCAGTTGAGTATGAATCGTGGAACTAGAGTGCATCATAGGGAAGTGTGATTTGATGAATATACACAAGAAATATGTGTTGTGAATGCACTTAGTGTGTATGAGTTTCATGAATGTAGTGATCCCTCAACGGTCAATTTTTAACCATAGTACAAGAGTGCGTCATCAGGTAATGATGATACAAATGTATAAAGATGTGCAAGATTTGTGTGGAAGATTGTATGTAAAGCTCAAAGTATATGAGTCAAAATGCGAGACATTTTATAATGATATAAGGGGAGGAGAATAAGTATGATGCCCCCTAAGTGTACGAAGAAAAGAATGATCAACTAACATCATCTAAGATATCATCGCTGTCATGGTTAAAACCATATGGAGATGCATCTGAGACTTGGTAAGCAATTTTATGAGGTTGACTGTATAAGGAGCCATTACGGCACAAATTATACATTCCCATTGTTTTTTCTTCATCAATGAAAGGTGTTGGTAGACATCCATGCGCATACCAGTGAGTGAGATTTATGAATAGTTGAGAAAGGAGTCATTGCAAATAGAAACATGGCTTAATGGCATAGGAAATGTGATGTTAATATGATCAAGATCCAAAGTTCCCTCAATGTAATCAAGTCAAGACCATAGGAAGTAGTAATAAAAACATATCCATGATAGAGATGAGGTGAATGAGGTGAAGGTAGGATATAATCAAGTGTAAATATAAGCCGATTCAAGCCCTCATATGTACAAAAAGTGTAAAATAAAGTAGGATTGAATGGACTGTGATGCCAATAAGAGTTATTCATGAAAATATTGTATGTGAAAGGAGGTAGCGCAGATGCGGGCTCCTCATGAGAAGATGATATAGGTTGCATGACATCCAATATATGGGTAAACCCCTGATAAAACACCATAACATTAGTAGAAGGAGGGGGTTTCTTTAACTGATATTCACCATGGACAATATCAATGAAAGTATTATTAAAGTATGAATCATCTATATTGATAGGAGTATAAATAAGATTGCACACTTTGTCATAATAAGCTCAATGGTATCAACCTTTTCATCAAAATCATCAATGTCGGTATTATCATGTTGGATAGAAATATTGAGGATATTGGTTGGTGTTGAATCAGATGCAGGAACGAGATGATTCTCAATGAACTGAGTGGAAGTGTTCAGTAAAGAAAACATAGTGAGTGAAATAATATCGGTGATATGAGTGGAGATAGATTGAATTCTAGTAGCGGTGGAAGGAAGATATGAAGAACTATATTGACCAATATCATATGTTTGAATATTGCTATAAAGAATAGGTTGTTTGAATATTTCTATATAGAATAGGTTACGATGGAGGAATATGCATAGAAGTGACAATGTCTATGTGACAGAACTTGAATGGATGAGGGTCCAAAAAACTGGTATTCTCATAGCCATCATGTAATAATTCAATGCAATAATGAATATTAGATGGGACAACATGCATGGCATGAATCCAGGGTCTACCCAGCAAGATATTAACCTGAAATGAGGCATTAATAACGAATAATATTGTACAAACAATCTTATGTCTGACTTGTATAGGTAATGTGATAATGCCTAAAAAAATTTAGTAGTAGAATCATAGCCATGAATAAGAAGTGAATTCTTAGTAATTATATTATTTGTAATGCCAATTTTCTTTAAAAGGGAGTGAGCATACAATTTTATAGTGGAACCATTTTTAATGAGCACATGTTTGATACAAATGGTGTCGTTGATAGCAGTGATAAGTAGAGGTGCACATGGATTGTCAAGAGTAGATGGAAAGATATCCTCATCACTAAATGATATCATATGTGGTATATTTTTTAGAGACTAATTGAGATTTTTGAAGGCCACCAAAGAATAATTTCTTTTAATGTGGATTAAATGAAGGTCAACCTCTAATGTATGAAAACAATGAGGTGTATTACGTAACAATTCGTAGAGAGATATTTTAACTAATGTATTCTTAAGTTGTTCAATAATATCATAGTTTTTAGAAGTGGTAGGAGGATCCATGAAATTGATAGGCGGTGGGATGGAAATTGGCGAAGTCGTATGAGGACGAGTGTAGCAAGTAGTGACTACATTAATAGTTGGATCAGCCCTAGGCATAATATAGTGAGTAGGATGTTGAGTACCAGCTTGCATGAAGTCAGCAACAGTAGTAGTCATGCCAAAAACCTTAGTTGGAGAAAAATAAGGATGAGAAGATTGATCAATGACTCGAGAAGAAGAAAACACACTCAGAAGGTAGGGTTTGAATGGGAAATTTCACCAAATGATTTAGAAATAATAGAAATTATGTTAAATTCTAATTTCATATTCACAACAAAATGATAAAGCAATAAAGCATAGATCTGACCTAAGCAATAAGCTAGAAATATGAAACCCTAGTTGAAAGATAAGGGATAAGATACTTAGTTGATTTCACAATAATCTCTAAGTTGTGATGAGACAGAAAATTGATGAACAGGAAGGCATATTATCGCAATTGAACCCATAAAAATTTAGAACTATCATAATAGAATGGACTAGGGTGCCTAGATTAGGTCAGGGGTGCCTGCGTACTGTAGACCACTGTTAGGTTCCTGTGACCACTCATATCCTTATAAATTATTTTTACAGTGTTATTTCTATGTCAATGCCATTTTATGTTGATCTCATGTATGTCACTATAAGATCACCAAGTTCACCTGAAACTTTCAAAGAGAAATAACACCTGTAAAACCCCAAAACACATCAAATCCTAAAAATAAAAGATACAAATTGGGAGTCAAACTTACCCCGATAGCTACCTCACTGAGTGAACCTCTAATCTAGGCATTGCACTACATTTCAAAATCCATGTAGTTTTGTGTGTGTGTGTGTGTGTAGAATCGTGCCCTATGTGAATCTTATATAAGATGAACTGAATAGCGAGTAGTAGCTAGATTTATCAAATGTAAGTATAAGTGTGCATGGAAAATTTAACTTCCCCTCCTATGAAGTGTATGTAGAATAATACAGTCCCTTGTCCCTTGAACGATAGTTAGATAGATACATTGATGCTCTTGAAATACCTTTGGATGTAACCTTAGGTGATAGTAGTAGATGTTTAGAGCTTGGTCCTTTATTATGGTCACATAACTTTGTATTTATATGATTCCCTTGTTTTAATTTTGTAATTAACTACTAAAAGGCCAACCACCAAGAAAAAAAATGCCCAACAGCTAAAAAAGACCTAAAAGATGTGAGCAAGATATAAAGAGGTCAGGGGTGTGCAAGGGGGATGACGATTCCTGTGCACTGGCATCCTGGTTGGGTGCTGGTGTCAAGACTTAGAAAAGCTAAAGCATCAAAATTTGGACTGGGAAATAGGGTGTATAAGGCCAAGAAATAAACCAGAAAGAAAGTAAAGAGGTCAAATATAGTGGTTAATCAGTAATTTTCTTGCTTATTAATCATATCAATAGTGGTATGTGACCAGGACCTAGATATGTACGCAAGTGTGTAATTTAGTGTCTATAATGGAAGGAAAAAAGTAGTGGTAGAAAATGGAAATAATGAACAAACAAGGAGAACATGAGACGCAACAATAGGTAGATTGACACAAACATGAGATGAGGTGAAAAGGGTGAAGTGAGCGAGGGTGTTGATATGCCCCCAACATAAGAGTTACTCATTAGAGACTCAAGCATAGAAAATTTTTAGATGAATTACATTCATAGGATATTTCAACTCTTTTCCATCCTCAGTAGATAGTTTGTATGTGTCAGATTCTAATTTTGTAGTGATAACATAAGGAACCATCCAATTAGGCTCAAATTTTCCCTATTTTTCAAGTGGCTTGGTTGTGTTCTTCTTAATTTCTTTCAGAACCAAGTCACTAATCTTGAACTGTAGTGGTCGAATATTTATTTTATAGTTAAGACACGACCGATTCTAGTATACTTATAGATGATCCAAAGCATGAATGTATATTTCATCTATTATTTCAAGCTCAGCAAGTCATGCGCAATGACAATCCTCTTCATGTATGAGGTATTGGAGGGAGACATGAAGTAAAGTAATTTCAACTTCAATGGGTAATATGGATTCATATCTATATACTAGGAAAAACTCTTGCAGGACTATGAAAAGATGTGTGGTACGCCTTGAGGACATGATACAACTGTGTATGCCAATTACGTCTACACTTATTTACTATATTTTCCAAGATGGATTTGATAGTATTTTTCAAAACTTTGGATTGGCCATTGTATTGTGGGTTATAAAGAGAGGCCCATTTCAGGTGGATATGATATTTTTTAGTAAGGGATTTGACATTCTTATTTTTGAAGCAACCACCATTTTAAGTGACAATGACAGTGGGAATTCCAAAACAAAAACTAATATGATTAAAGATTAATTTAGAAATATTGCAGCTAGAAACGTAGGTGAGAGGCATATCCTCGATCCACTTGGTGAAATATTCTATGGTTGTGATAATAAAGGTATGGATTTTGGAAGATGTGAGCTTTATTTTTGTGATTTGATCATTCCCCCATTTAGAAAATGGCCATGGTTAGGTGATATGATGTAAGGCTTGGGAAGGTGTATGAATTAGATTACCATGCTTCTGGAAATCTTGGAATTTCTTGACATAGTTTTATGTGTCCATTTCAATTGTAGATTAGTAGTATCCAACTCACAAGATCTTCTCTGTAAGGACCATTCCACTAGTGTGTATATCATAAATACTCAAGTGTACTTTAGCTATTATCTTATTACCTTTATCCTGATTAAGACATCTTAAGAGAGTCCCATCATAGCCTCTTTTATACCAAGTGTTAGTTAGGATGGTTTAGCGTGAGGCATGTTGTGCCAAGGATATTTAATTAGATAATGCCATGTTGGAAGGGTAATATTTATCTTGAATGAAGGTGTATATGTCATTATACGAAGGATGATCATGACCAACAATCTCATAAACCATGGTTGACTCTAGAAATTCGTATGTGGGATTCAAAATATGTACAACAAGGAACTCATTGTGAGTTTGATTAGTGTTGAATGAAAGAAGGGATGTGATAGTTACCATGGATCTATTGTTTTTTTTGTACACAAGGAACTTGTTCAAAATTTAAAATCTCTACATACCCTTTGAGACTATTAACCATGAATTTTTAGGGTAAAAATTTCTCATATTTGACTTTATATTCACGATTGACTTGATTAAGGATGAGAAGGGAATTGCCAAAAAATTCTAACTCTTCTAGGAACCAGGAGATGGCCAAGTCTAATCTTGTTATCAATGCTTCGTACTTGACTATGTTTTTTATGTAAGGTAAGCCAATGCTATAAGATTTAGGTATGAGGTCCATGTCTGGTGTTTGTAAGAAAATTCCTTATCTTGAACCATGGATGTTGAAAGATCCGTCAATGAATAAATTCCATGATGGGATTACTTCTATGTATAATAGCTATTCGTCTAGAAATTCAAATTTTAATGAATGAGAACCTAAAAATGGTGCTTTGGCCAATTGATCTGCCATAACTTGACCTTTTATAGCCTTCTAATTGAAAAATTCAATATAAAATTCACTAAGGTGTGTAATCCAGTTGGACATCCGTCTTGTTATTACTAGTTTTAAAAGTAAGTACTTGAGAATTACCAAAAATGTCTAATTCTTGTAGGCACTAGGAGATGGCCAAGTCTAATCTTGCTATCAATGCTTCGTACTTAGCTATGTTTTTTATGTAAGGGAAGCCAATGCTATAAGATTTAGGTATGAGGTCCATGTCCTGTGTTTGTAAGAAAATTACTTGTCTTGAACCATGGATGTTGCAGGATCCATCAACGAATAAAGTCCATGATGGGATTGCTTCTATGTATAATAGGTATTCATCTAAAAATTCAAATTTTAATGGATGTGAACCTACCAATGGTGCTTGGGCCAATTGATATGCCATAACTTGACCTTTTATAGCCTTCTAATTGAAAATTTCAATATCAAATTCACTAAGGTATGTAATCCAGTTGGACATCCACCTTGTTATTACTAGTTTTAAAAGTAAGTACTTAAGAAGGTAAACCTTTACAATTAACATGGTGGTATGATTCAAAAAATAGTGTTGTAACTTGCCAAAAGTGTAAGTGACTGCTAAGAAATATTTTTAAACCTAGGATTACTTAGTATCATGCTCAAGAAGAATTCTTCTCAAATAATACACAACTTGTTCTTGAGCCTTGTCATTGTGTCACGCCAATAAGGCCCCAATGGCATGTTCTATTGCAGAAGTGTATAAAAACATAGTATTTTCTTGTATTGGTTGCATAAGTACAGGTGGAGTGGAAAAATATTCTTTCCATTTGGTGAAATATTATTGACATTCCTATGTCCACTTGAATTAGACATCCTTCTTAAGAAATTGGTTAAAGTGATGGAACTTATTTGCAAGTTGAGAAATGAACCGTCGGATAGACTTTATCTTACCCTATAGTCCTCTTAGTTGATGTAGATTCTGAGGAGGTGGAATATCCATGATAAATTTGAGTTTAGGAGGGTCCAATTTGATTCCCCTTCATGAAACGATGAATCCCATAAGTTTACCATACGTGACACCAAAGACACATTTTTTGGGATTAAGGTGAACCTTGTACTCCCTTAATCACATAAATATATGCCTAAAAATGGTTAGATGATCCAATTTGGTCTTTTACTTAGAAATAATATCATCAACATAGTCCTTCATTATGTCATGGAAAATAATAGTCATTGCACGTTGATAAGTTGCACCAATGTTCTTAAGGCCAAAAGGCATGACCATGTAACAAAATTTCCCCCATGGGGTTTTGAAAAATATCTTATATTGGTCTTTTTCAGTAATTTGAATTTGGTTATATCCTAAAAAATAACCCATAAGAGATAACATCTCATGGCCCATAGTAGAATCAATGATCATGTCGATGTTAGGAAAAGGGAAGTCATCCTTAGGACATGTCTTATTGATGTCACAAAAATATGTATAGATATAGATTCTGGGGGTCTTCTTTGAAACCGGTACCATATTATATATCCACTCTAAGTATTCGATGGACCATATGAATCTTGCATCTAGTGATTTTTGTAGTTAGGCCTTGACAAGCAATGCCACCTTGGGGTGCATTTTACGCAACTTTTACTTTATAGGATTGACATCGGGGCACACCACAAGGTGATGAACCACAAGAGAAGGATCAAGGAATGGAATTACCTTGTAGGATCAAGCCAATACATCTTTAAATTCAATTAGAATATTTTTCAAGGTATTAATTTTAGTGTCAAAGAGAATGGCAACGAGTTGTAGTAGTCTGGTTTGGTCTTCAGTCCCAATGTTGATAGTTGTCATTTCTTCCACTAACAAATTAGAAGCTTCATTATCTATAAATGAAGTTATAGGTTTGTGTATTTTATTTGATATTTCCATATCTGAATCTCCTCTCTCTAGTGCCTCTAAAATGTTTTCACAAGGATATGTGTCCTTTTATTTCTTTTTCTTTTTAATTTCTTACTACTCACATAATGCCTTAGATTTTCACTATGTAAGATATGGTTTTTTTTCTTTTTTATTTATTTATTTTACCTTTGGGAAAGATATTTATATTTCTTTACCTAAGTAAGTAGTAGCATCAAGGTTTATATCGAAACCCTTCTCATGATCCGATAAGGAAAAATTGTTTTGAGCTGCGAGGAACTTCTGAATGGCCTCATGATTTTGAAAGAGGTCCATTGAAATATGACACTGTTGGTCCTGATAAATGAGGGAGTGGTAAAATAACATCAAATTTTTGAATGGATAAGGAAAATCATGGTTTCAATGAGGTATTCAAAGAGGCTATGTGTGGAACTAGTCTCAACTTCACAGTATGAGTCCTCATCATTAGTTAATACATCAAATATGACTAGTCTCTTTTCAAATGTCTCATATCCTAGAACACCCATGTAGAGGTTAGACATTATTTCCATAGGTTCGAGAATTTTTTCTCCTTATGGGCCAATTGCTCTTCCTTTATAGTTCATGTTTTTCATCATTTTATGATCCTTGGTATATTCTATGGATTCTTAGTATTTTGTCATCTTGTCTTCATATAGTCAAGAGATGTAAAAGCCTTGAATATTTTCATCTTCTAGATATCCATATCATCTCCAAAGACTATATCCCATATATTAAATGGGAGGTTCTCGTAGATTGGAAGTGTTAGGGAATCCATAACTATGAGGCGATAATGGAATTTTTCCAATAAAAAATTCATTTTCAAGCATGTAATCACCTAGATAGTTATAGGAGAATTTAATCTTAGGTGATGGTTTGGATGTAGATGATTTATAATAAGATGTAGAGGCACTAGAATACTGTACCATTTTTAGATCGATGTAGTTACTAGTAATGGGGATAACACAAGGTTCAACATATCTAGCGGAAAATGGACAGTAATTTGCATTTTGGTACTTTGATTCGAAAAAATTACAATACTTAAAGGGGTTGGCATCACCAAGTAAAGTGAACTATTTTCCATTATGTGGGAATTCAATACACTAATGGAAGGTGGAAGACACGTCTTTGACTACATGTATCCAAGGTCTACCTAGAAGAACATTATATGATGTTTCTACATCCATGGTATGACAAATGGTATCGAGAAGTTGGGGACCGACTTATATAGGAAGGGTAATAGTACGCAAGGATTAGCACTCAGTGTTTTAATAACCATGAATGATAATAATGTTATAATCAAAGTCATCTATTGCATGACCAAGGAAACGAAGTATTTTAATAGAGAATATGTTAAGAGTTAATTTATTTTCTATAAGAACTATATTGAACTTATGTTTTTCTTATGTACGCTTAGAATTAAAAATAATTATTGTTAAGTAGATTGGCGTTTAACATATCCAGAGGGCCAAAATATAGGATAAGACTTTCAAGTGAAATTTTTTTGATCATAGCTTGAAATTGTTAAACATTAAGGGTTAGAGGAATACATGCCTCATGATGAGCATGAGTGAGGATGGCTGGAAGGTTAGGTGAACCTTTTAACATCTCCATTAGATAGATATGCGTTGACATGGTTTTTATCTATTTAGTGAGGTCATACTGACCAGGAGTGGAAGATTCAGCATTAGAGGTTAGTTTCTTATTTGAGGGATTTGTGGTTTGAGACGTTTGAGGCTCTGTAGAAGACATAGATGGTTGGTTTTTAGTGGGAAACCATATCTTATTTTAATGTGTGGCTAAAACATTATTCTGATGTTTGAATTTATTAGTGGCTACTATAATATGCACTTCCTCAATAAATGAAATAATTGAACTGTAATTAGGGTTATTGGTGGAGTAACCTTTGTCAGCATTTTTATTATCAGTACCATATTAGGAAATGTGTTTAAAAAACTATGATATTTTCATTTAGTTTTTTATTTGATGAGGTTTTTTCACTGATGATATCCCCACTATCAATGACGTCTTGGACAAAGTGACGTAAACCTAAACATTGATCAATTGTTTCATCGTTAATGCGTTAAAATTCATAATAAGTGTTGACTTTATACCAAGCGGGCTTGGCTTCTCCTTAAACACAATTTCTTGTAATATGATAGGTCACCATGTTGGATTTACAAAATTTTCGTAGGATATTTGAGATAGGTTCTCCAAAATGAGTGAAACGACGTTGTTTTCAGTCATGAGATGAGTAATCCTATTTAGTTCCAACAACAAGAGGTTACTTGGCTTTGTTAGGCTTAGTTTGATTGTTCTATTTTTTTTATTTTTCAGTTATCTCTGACACACTCATTGATGATGTTGCGATTTATATTAATGTATTTAGATTTATCATGATGAAATATATTTTTATTGTTATTTTTTTTTCCACTGTCCTTTGAGTGATGTTTGATCAAATCTTTTACAACAACGACCTTTTCAATTTGTGATCCTTTCTCAATAATTTTCTCCAAATTATTGAGGTAGTGCATTTACATGTGAAAGAATAGTTCACTAATGATATTTGCAATGAAAATACTCACTATTAATATTTTTAGGAATTGGTTGTGGGAATAGACTTGTGATTCTACACCATTTTAATAAAAACTGTGCAACGGTTTTGTTATAATGTTTTTTGGCATTAAAAAAGTCCATCATTTTAATTTTGTTTTCTATATTGAATGATAAATTTTTAATGAAATTATTTGAGAGGTATGAAAAATTATGGATAGAGACCTTGAGAACTTGTAAAAATGGGTCCAAGGCTTATCCTCGTAGACTACATGGAAAGAGTCGTAATAGAAAGATCTCACTATATGCCACTTCATGGAAAGCCATGTAAAATTCCTTGATGTCAGATATTGGGTAATTATTTCCCTTGTATTTATAAAACTTGGGTGTTTCAAATGATTTAGGAAAGCATATGCATAAGATGTCCTTATCAATTGGGTAAGAAAACAACTCGTCAAAGTTGAATTGTTTACGCTAGTGTTGTATACCCGATATATTGTCTTTCATAAGTTTCCATTCACAAGTAAATGGAAAGTCATTGTGTAATATGGATGATGATGAGCCATCATTCTTAGATTGGCTGTTCTCTTTGTTGGGTGCAGTATGGCTCTTAGATGATTCATCACTAGTTTTTGAAGAATATTTGTTAGGAGGTTCAGTAGTGACTTTAGAGGATAAGATGGATAATTTCTTGGCCATCTCTTTGATTGTATCCTTGAGGATTTTAGTGGAATTAGTGGCTGAGTCAGTATATTTTCCCTTATTCCTAACATTCAATTTTTTTGGGTTCGATCCATCGTCATTATCATTGTTTGAGTTATACTTTCCTTTATTCTCATTGTTTGTGTGGCTAGGGCCACACCCATCATAATTGTTTTTGGAAATGAATGGGTCACTCTTCTTGGTTTTTGGTTTTCCAAGTAATGTTTGTATAACATCCTTTTCGAATTCAAAGCGTAATTTTTCTCCCATCTCAAGGAAAAAAAAAAAATCTCTTTATTCATAAGTAAAATATTTTCAACATGGTATTGTTCCTCGGGAGAGATGTCATTTTGATCATCCTCAGGGTTTTGTTCATCATCACTACTGGAATGTACAAAAAAAATTCAAAGTATTTTGTTTCTTCCAAAAGGACTCTAATCTATGAGTCATGTTCCCACCATTTTTAAAATAAGGGGGGGAGGAAAAAGAGATGTGAAAGATAACTCAACCCATAACAATGTGAATGCCAGGATGGAATACAATTTTGCAATTAAGTTTGATAGTAACTTGCTCCTTAACACAGTGAAAGCTAAGATGGAAAAGGTTTTTGGAAAATTTTAATGATCTGACCCTTAACAAAGTGAATGTCAAGATGGAAACATGCAAGAGTGATGATAAACTCAATCCTTGGAAAACTGAATGCCAAGATGGAAGAGGCATCCAATGTGATGAAATTTATTGTCCTCTACCAAATTGAATACTAGATGGGAGGAGGATTATAGTGATGAAATATCAAATGTGTTCAACCTCTAACAATGTGAATACTAGAATGGAGGAGCGAGGATAGATTGATGTCTAGTATACTATACCTCTAGCGAAGTGAATGCTAGATGAGAAGAGGGTTTAGCAAGTAATTTTCAAAAGTGTTCAACCTCTAACAGTGTGAATGCTAGAATGGAGGAGTGAATATAATTTGATTTTGAATGTACTCTACCACTAGAAAAGTGAATTCTATAAGGGGATAGGGTTTTGCAATTAAATTGTGATTGTTCTCAACCTATAACAATGTAAATGTTAGAATGGAATAGGGTATGAAAAAGGATTCAAATCATATGAGATGTGCTCAACCTTTAACAAGACATAGTTAAGATAGAAGAGACTAATGAGGGAATAAGACTTGAGTAGAAAAAATGTAAATGTTGGGAAAAGATATGATGAAATGTCTAATAAATAACAAAGGGTTTGTAAAATTAGAGACACAAAGAAAATGAACATATATAGTTCAAAAATGATGGTGTCAAACTAAATGATGTAATAAGAGGATGAAAGTATAAAATTTATAATGAAAGATAATATGTAATGGACTTGATCGTGACAACGTTAGATATAAAAATGTCAAGAAGTGAGTTGTAAGATGAAAATTCTTGAGTGAGTATGTGGGTATCCAAAACTCAAGACTTGATGTCAAAAAGGAAGGGGAAAATTAAACTTTGGAAAATGCAATCCACATGTTTAAGTTAAGGATAAAATGTGGATAAACACAAAAAGAGATAAGTCCAGAAGATAGGCGAATTTGATTATTTTGAAAAAGGAAGACTCAAATGGGAAGTGTGATGAGAATGAAAATATTGAAAGGATGAAAAATAGATAAAATATCCAAAAAGGGGATTTTTTAGATTAAAATGAAAGGTAGTGAATGACTGAAAATGAAGAGAAATGATGACAAGAAAAGAGGTAAATGACAAGTCCAAATTAGGATAAATTTGGATATTGAGAAAAGAATTGAAAATGAGCCCAAATAAGGATTATTTGGGATAACGAAAATAAGTTGAAAAATAATTAGAGTAAAGATTACTTGGAAAGATGAAATATGAATCCAAATAAGGAGTGTTTAGAAACTACAAAAAGGTATGAACATGAAAGATGCATAGAAATAAGGAGTGTTTGGTAAAAGAGAGTGTGGAACACTACTATGGAAAGAAAGAAATGAAAAGAGAGTTTTTGTTTTTGGTTTATTTTGGCCTCTACCTTAGCTTGGCTTTAAAAGTGTTTGGATTCCTAGGTGTCTCTCTCAACTAGGTGTCACTAGTATACCCGAGAGAGTGCAGTGTTATTACTAGATAACATCTTTACATTACCACATTTGAAACCTTGAGAAAAGATCTTGCTAAAAATGAATTGCACTACGGTTGCCACTAATGGATGTCTATGACTCTAGTCTCACAAGGTTTTAATAGTCAGTTAGGACAAGGGTACCTGTTTTATCAGCCTATTCCCTCAATGTGCTAACCACTTTTGTGTTCTTATGGTACTCCTAAAGTGATTTTTATTGCTTAAGCCAAAGCACTTACCTCAGTTATGGAGGTTGGGAAATAGCCTTTTTAACTGCACCTACAAATACAATATGTAGTGTTCATTTTATCTTCATTAATAGGATTCCCTACGATTAAAGTAGTTAGTATTTTTATCAGCATGCAATCAAGGAAACCTACAGTTAGTAGTTTTAATGTGGTCTTTGTCATACATTCCTAAAAAAGTGTTAGTAGTTTGCTTAAGGTAGAACATAGATATAACAATGAAAAACGACACAAATTCATGTTTCTTATTCCCAAGATCTCTTGTAACAAGCATGAGAGAAGATACTACATGTGAAATTTGTTGCGAATAACTTCACAAAAATGCAAAATGAGAAAAAAATTTTGGTGCTCAATTTGATCTCGCCCCGTTTGTCCTTGAAATTCTTCCGTTTGCGGGCTATGTCATGTTTTCTATCTCCCTGTATTGATGCATGAAATTTTTTTCCTCAATTTGGTTACCATGATCAGTCCCTTCCTTTGGTCAAGGATCACTTTAAATCCAGATTTTTGTTTTCCTTTCCTCTATCCATGAGAAAGATCTGTAACTTGGGCGTAAAATCATGTTTTTTTCCTTCCTTTAATTTTCCACAGTCATGTTTTGTTTTCCATGTCATTTTTGTCACAAGTATATGTGGAAACATGATTGGATGTGGCTCAGAAGATCATATTTTGGCCTTATATCATTTCCAAATTCTCTATCTGGAAAGAAATATTCATTTTCGGGCTTAGATGGTGATTTTCTTTCATTTTACGGTTTGACGGGTGTATTTTTCCCCGTCAAATTTACATCTCAACATCTGTGGAAACGTGGCCCTTTCTAGTTAGATGCGTCTTGGAGGGGAACTTGAAAACTCTAAGGATTTCTTTAACTCAAAATTTTTTCACGTGGAGGACCGATGCTCGTCTCAAAAAATTTCCTTTTAGTTTGACCTTAGAGTTGCATCGGGGAGACACGTGGAGGTTTCCACTACCTTGCCTAGACTTAGACAATTTTTTCATGCGATCAGTACTGCTTTGGTGGACCATGGACACGTGGAGGGCTAGTGCTCATTTGAGAATTAGCCTTAGGGTCCCACCTTAATAGAAGCGCCAAGAGGACACTTGGAGGCTTCCTCCGGCTCTGCTCTATACTTAAAATTTTCAAAGCAATTTTCTAAGGCATGGAACATGTGGAGGAACTGCACCTATTTAGGGACTAGCCCCTAAATTTTATTTTAAAGAAGCTCTAGGAGGACACTTGGAGGCTTCCACTCACTCTACCTTTTCTTGGACTTTCCAATGGCCAAGGAAAACCATCTCAGACCCTAGACACATGGTGCCTTCCGCTGATCCTTCAAATTTTTTAAAAACTCTACCGGACTGAGACATGTGGTGAGCCCACACTTGTTTGGGTTCTCCTCTTTTTGGGACCATCTCAAAGTGCACCATTGAGACACGTGGAGGCTTTTTCTGGCTCCTTTTTATACTGAAATTTTCCAAATGCCAAAAGGCATTTTTCTTGGGCCCAAGGCACGTGGAAGGCCCGTGCTTCTTTGGAAACTTTCCATTGTATTTGTGCTTTGCATTTTCACCAAGGAAACACGTGGATGGCTATAATATAAAGTAGAGAAGGGTAATAATCAAAGGTTGATGTGTATTATGTCTATTTTTCTACCCTTTTTTCTCCAAGACTCTTGGAGATGCGAATACGCACTATTTTTTATCATTTTTTGATGAAATTCCTTGTCATTTTTGTCTACAAAGTGCCATTAAATGGATTCAGAACTTAATTTTTGAGTCCAAGGATTGTTAAAATCAATATTTGGAATTTGGAATTGCTCGGGCACTTGCAAAAATGTGAATTACCAAATAAGATGAATGCGGGGCAGAGTTGCAAAGGAAAAAGAGGGAAAAGATGAAATGATGAAGGTTGCAGGTGCAAAATATGTAAAAGGTGTTGCCTCAAGAGTGAAAAGGATTACCTGTTAGTTCCAGCTGTACAGAGCCTCCAGAAAATGATTAAAATGGGTATTTCTCGCATGATAGAATATGAATGATTAAGAAGACTGTCAAAAAGGTTGTGGCATGGCATCCTAGTCATTAGTCAAGGGTATGACAAGCGTGATCAGTTCATAATTGGTCCACCTGGAAGATTTCATATGTGAATTTGTTAAATGTCACTTTTTAAGGAAAATTGGTAACAAGTAAAGGTCCCTCAAATATTATTGTTTCTTGGGGGGGAAATTTGGGATGAGTGAGCGAGTGAAACGTATAAATGCAATGAGAATAATCTTTCAAATGGTTGGGGGTTGAATTCTTAAGAGAAAAATTTGAGAGAGCCCATCTCCCTGAGAGACCAATCCGAGAAACCAATTAATATCATGTGTTTTAAATTTCAATCATGTCAAGATGGTTGCAAGTGTACAACCATTGACAAGCTCTAAGATTGTTCAAAGGACCTTTCCCATGTTGATGAATTTAATCAATTTCAAGTTAATATGTGTCAATCTTGGATAAATTTGTGTCTAATTTATTTCAGAATGTATGTAAGTAGTTTTTCTTATTCCTATTGCAATATTTTGTTAAAGTCCCTCCAAATCACACAGGATCTTGTCCTTGTGACAGTTTAGTGGCATTTGCAATTTCATTTCCAGAAGAGCCTTCATCTTGTGATGAGATAAGCATCTTAAAATCACTTCACTGTCATTTGTTGATAAAGATTGTTTGTAAGCCTTCAAGTGTGTCTTAGGCATGACGAACCAGTGGTCTTTGATGTTTTATTGAGTCTTTATCTTGAGCCTTCATGCTATATTCTCAAATATTGTATAAAACCGTGTGGATTTGGGCTTCCATTGAAGCACACCTTCTAGTTGAAGGAATATTTTAGATATTCTGGAGCTTTCTATCATTTATCTTTCGAATTGTTGTGAAGTCTCTCAAATATCTTGTATAATCAACTTTATCCTGCTCAATCTCCCACCAAAATTATTCAAAAACCATGAATCCATCCTGAACTATCCCTTTTTTCCCTATATATCAATAAAGGAACAAAATCTATCTACTAAAATATGCAAAACAATCAGGATCCCATTATGTCTTCAGTAATCTTAGCCTTGTTTTGAAAATATCTCCATCTTTTAGAAGTGACAACTCTTGAGAGTTAATTTATGGTGTATTGATCTTATTTTCCCAAGGTTTTATTCATTAAATTTGTGTAAAATTAGGATATCTACATCTCCTTCATCAAATAGAGGTTATTCTACGTGTCCTCTCACCCTGGTTGAAGAGGCAAAACCTAAAGTAGTGAGGAGAGGTCAAATCCTCTTGAAGGTTCTATCCATCTCTCCACAAATTTGAGTGACAAAGGGCCAATTAGATATCATCCCTGGCTACAAAACGACACACATCATGGTCTATCTATCTCTAAGCTTCGTGTCAAATATGTGATGCTTCTCAGCTTGAAAAGGAGAACAAATTTGGATACCAACACTCATGACACTATTTCTAGGGATGATTTGAGCTTCGGGATCTATTTGTGTGGAAACAACATTGTGGCACCGTTGTTGGATATTATTTGAGCTCCAGGATCTATTTGTGAGGAAACAACACTTATGGCACCATTGTCAGGTATTATTTTAGCTTCGGGATCTATTTGTGAGGAAACAACACTTGTGGCGCCATTATCAAGTATTATTTGAGCTTTGGGATCTATTTGTGTGGAAACAACACTCGTGGCACCTTTGTCAGGGATTATTTGAGCTCCAAGATTTATTTATGCGGAAAAAAAACTCATGGTGACATTGCTAGGGATCTGATTTGAATTGCTGGGGATTATTTGAGCTTCGAGATTTATTTATGCGGAAACAACACTCGTGGTGTTGTTGCTAGGGATATGAAGTTGTGTGAAAAGTTTGAACACCATCAACAATGCATATAGACCCTGGTAATGCTTCTTACAAATTTCAAAGTGAAAATACATTGCTGAAACATCATTCTCTATTCAGATCTGTAAGAATTGTCCAAAGTTGTAATTTTTGAGTGCAATATTTCCAGCTTATACAGTTATTGAAATAAATTTTGTATCATCATTGACAAATTTGGGTAGAAGAAGAGTAGATATTATAATATTTTAATGAATATGGTATTGACAGACATTTGATAGGTCTTTCATAGTGTATTTGCACAAAATAAGGTGATAATCCTTAGTGGTGACTCTGTGCTCTTTAAATTCTTAATAAATACCAGTGTCTTAACATATATCAAGTAAGATTGGTCATTAATCTCCACAAATATGGAAGGAAGAAAATCTTTCTTTGTTAAGGACCCTAGTAGAAGGTTGTTTCCAGAGTTAGGAAATTATAATTCAGAAGGAAGAAGAATTTGGAAGGTTGTTGAATATCAAGCATAAAGAAAAGAGATCTCCATTAGTGAAATTGATCATATGTGATTGAAGATTGCAATACTTCCTCAAGTGAATTTGAATCAGGTAGTCTCTTTGTTGAATTGAATTCTCCATCTGGAGAGGGGCCTTCATTTGTATTTGAATTTTTTTTTCTCAATCTGCCCCTGTATTTTCAAAATTTGATAGATTTTTCCAAGAAACAGAGCCTTTATAGGGTATTCATTCTGAGAATTACATCCCTATACCACACATACCTATCACTCCTCATCATTTTACATCTCCTCCTAGGTTACCTCCTCAAAATAATATGGCTTAGCCTCCACCTAGACCCCCATTTATTGTTAATAATTTTGGTCCCATCAGTTTTACAGGTATGGTTGGCTATCCAAATGCTGTGCCAAAATATGTAAGAAATAGATTGCCTAAGTTTCAAGGAAATAATGCAATCACTGGTGATCAACACTTGAAGCTCTTTGTAAATATGATTGTGGAATTTGAAATAGATTTTTAGGATGTGTACATTAAATTGTTTATCCATACTCTAGAAGAATACGCAAGGGACTGTTATAAATATTTTCCAAATAATTCCTTTGATTCTTGGACTAAGATGAAGAATGCTTTTAGATTGCAGTATGGAGATAAAACAGACCGTAAGTTTCTTTTATCAGAATTTAAAAATATAAAAAATAATCCTAATGAATTAGTGCATGATTTCAATACAAGATTTAACAAAACATTGATAAGACTACCTGTTAATTTAAGGCCATGTGATGAATCATGTTTGATAAAGTATTCAGATACATTTGATGATAAATTTTCTTACTATTTGAGGGATAAGAACCCTAGAAGTTTGAGGAAGGCCTTTACCATGGCTTTGTAAATTGAGAACAACATTAAAGCAGTTAGGAAA
Source organism: Taxus chinensis (assembly GCA_019776745.2). Classification (NCBI taxonomy): domain Eukaryota; kingdom Viridiplantae; phylum Streptophyta; class Pinopsida; order Cupressales; family Taxaceae; genus Taxus; species Taxus chinensis. Next base: position 316,151,359 of record CM034149.1, read on the forward strand.
CCTCCTTAGAGGGAGGGTGTTAAATTGATCAACCCAGAGAAGCCTTAATCAAGTAAGGTAGTGGATCTTGAGGAAGTTGTAAAGACTTTGGCCAAAGCTATCAAAGAAATATCTTACAAGCTAGTCAGGGAAGAGAAAGGAATTGGAAAAGGTTCTCAAGGTTAGTATAGGAAAAATGGACAAGATATATTTGCAAATCATAATAGAAATGATCAGAGGTCTGATGACAGAGGTAAAGGACCCATGGGAGCTAGAAACCAAAAGTTAGGGAAAATAGAGTAGTGCGTGATCCTCTAAATGCCAGAGTTGTTGTTAAAGAGACAAGTGAAATTGATTGGTGTGACAAATGTTTCTTACCCCACCCACCATGTGAAGTAGATCAGAAAGATGAAGAATCTGATGATGATGATAACATTGATGATGTTTCATGCATGGTGGACTGCTCTACAAGCTCATAACAAGGAATAAATTCAATTGAAGTAATAAGTCCAAGAACTGTTACAAGTTTTTGGGATTGCATTCACTGGGTACCTCTTCTTCCTCCCTCTCATACTTTATAAATAGATATGGTACAAGCTTTTGAACTTCCTAATAATGATTTTGAGTACCTAAGATCTTTAATGATTAAGAAGTACGATGGAGGAATCCCATCACAAGGGGATAGACAGTTGTTAATGAAAATTGTTGTTACCCAAGAAAAAGAGTATAATACTAGGAGTAAAGTTGTCAAAGGGGCAGGGCCTCAAGACAAACCAAAAACCCTAGTTCTCATCAATGTCCCAAAAGAAACTCCAAAGAAAGATGCATCTAGAAAATGCCTTGTTGTCTCAAATAGAACTGGTGTTCCCACCCATGCCCAAGATGTGAAAAATCTTGTGCCATCTGATGAGTTTATAAATCTTTCTTCAAATGATGCATTGCCCAAATAAATTCCTTATGACATTTCCCAAGTCTTGAGTCAGATCAAGATTTTTGTTCCAATTTTTGAGCTGCTTAGGATTCCTGAGCACAAAAAAGGGCCTTTGAGTATTTGGGATTGAAAGAAGAAAATATTACCCAAGGCAGAAATGTAAATAGTATTGAGACTCCTCCTACCATTTTAGAGTTGAAAAAATGCCAAGTGCTGGAAGAACTAGGTGAACCACCTAAAGTTTAGTTGGTAACATCTTTGGTTGAGTCTTAATTAAATGTTGATCCATTTTTAACAACACTGATTATTAAGGACAAATTGTTGCACAATTGTATGTTTGATTTTGGAGCATCATGCAATGATATGCCTCTATAAGTCATGAATGAATTGAGCATTAAAGTGAAAACAACTTATGGAAGTGTACTACAATGGATTCTAGAGAGGTGCCAGTTATAGGATGTGTAAACAGTTTGGTGGTAAAACATGCAGCTTATCCAGGTAAGAACTTGAAACTTGATGTTGTTATTGTTGATTTTCCTACCAAATGGAGCCTATTGTTATCAAGAAAGTGGGTTCCAAGTGTTCATGGAAGTGTTCATATGGATATGTCTTTAGTCACCATTCCAATTGAAGGAAGCCTTGTAAAGTTGTATGGAGATAAGAAGATGTTCCACCTCATTGAAGATCCCAACAATGCTTCTTATGAAGTGTTGTATGCTGATGTAGATGCTAATAACTTAGTTGGATTTGTTAATGGAAAAGAGCACATGATTGATCAATGTAAATGTCTTAAACAAGTAGGTTTTCCTTGGCCCTTATTATTTGATGGAGCTTGTTCCAAGTTTGGAAATGGTGTTGGTATTGTTATGATTTCTCCAGGCTAGGAAGAGTTTGTTTTTTCTTTCAAACTCAACTTTGAATGCATTAAAAACATTGTTGAATATGAAGCACTATTATTGGGCTCGAGAATTGCATGGAAATATGGTGTAAAGGTGTTGGTATCCAAATTTTTTCTCCCTTTCAAGCTGAGCAACATCATAGATTCAACATGGAGCTTAGAGACAGATAGATCATAATTTGTTTCGTTTTGTAGATGGGGATGAGATCTAAATGTCCCTTTGTCACTCAGATTTGTTGAGAGATGGATAGCACCTTCAAGAGGATTTGACCTATCCTCATTGCTTTAGGCCGTGCCTTTCAACTAGGGTGAGAGGACCCATTTTATAACCCTTTTTTGATGAAGGAGATGGAGATATCCTTATTTTGCACAAATTTTATGAAGAAAACCTTGGGAAAGTATGATCAACGCTCCATAATTAACTATCAAGAGTTGTCACTTCTAAAAGATGGAGATACTTTCACAACAAGGCTAAGGTTACTGAAGAAATTATGGGATCCTAATTGTTTAGCATATTTTAGTAAATAAATTTTGTTCCTTTGTTGATATACAGGAAAAATAGGGGTAGTTTAGGATGGATTCATGGTTTTTGAATAATTTTGGTGGGAGATTGAGTAGGATAAAGTTGATTATACCAGATCTTTGAGAGAATTCATGAAAATTTGAAAGCTAAATGATAGAAAGCTCCGTAATAGATAAGTTATTCCTTCAACCAGAAGGTGTGCTTTAATGGAGGCTCAGATCTACACGGTTTCACACAATATTTGAGAATCTAGCACGAACACTCAAGCTAAAGAATCAATAAAAAATCAAAGACCCCTTGTTCCTCACGCCTAAGATACACTTGAAGGCTTACAGAAAATATTTATTAACAAATGACAGTGAAGTGATTTTAAATTGCTTATCTCATCACAAGATGAAGGCTCTTCTTGAAATTAAATTACAAATTCCACTAAATTTTCACAGGGACAAGATCATGTGTGATTCAGAGGAATTTTAACACAATATTGCAATAAGAATAAGAAAAAATACTTGCAGGAATTCTAACATGAAGTAAACATAAATTACTCCAAGATTGACATAGATTAACTCAAAATTGATTAAATTCATCAACAGGGGAAGGCTCCTTTGAATAGTCTCAGATCTTGTCAATGGATGTACACTCGCAACCAACTTGACATGAGTGAAATATAAAACACAGGATATTAACCGGTTTCTTGGATTGGTCTCTCAGGAAGACGGGCTCTCTCAAATTTTTCTCTTAAGAATTCGACCCCTAGCCATTTGCAAGAGTATTCTCATTGCATTTATACATTTCACTCTCTCACTCATCCCAAATTTCCCCCCAAGAAATAAGAATATTCGAGAGACCTTTTCTTGTTACCAAATTTCCTCAGAAAGTGACATTTAACAAATTCACATCTGAAAGCTACCAGGTGGACCAATTATGAACTGATCACACTTCTCAGAACCTTGACTAATGACTAGGATGCCATGCCACAACCTTTTTGAAATTCCTTTTAATCATTCTATTTATTTCATGTGATAAATACCCATTTTAATCATTTTGCGGAGGATCTGTATCGCTGGATCTGATAGGTAATCCTTTTCACTCTCGAGACAATAAATTTTTCATCTTTTGTGCCTACAACCTTCATCATTTCATCTTTTCTGTCTTTTTCCTCTGCAACTCTTCCCCACATTCACCTTCTCTGGTAATCCACATTTTTACAAGTGCTCAAGAAATTTGAAATTCAAAATATCAATCTTAACAATCCTTGGACTCACAAATTAAGTTTTAAATCCATTCAATGGCACTTTGTAAACAAAAACGACAAGGAATTTCATCAAAAAATTATGAAAAACATTCTATATTCACATCTCCAGGAGTCTTGGAGAAAAAATGGCAGAAAAATAGATGCAATACACAAGAACCATTAATTCTGCCCCTTCTCTACTTTATATTATAACCATCCACGTGTTTCCTTGGTGCAACTGCAAAGTAGAAGTACAAGGGCAAGTTTCCAAAAAAGTGTGATCCTTCCACGTGCCTTGGGCCCAAGAAAAATACCTTTTGGCATTTGAAAAATCTCACTATAAAAAGGAGCTAATGGAAGCCTCCACATGTCTCAATACCACACTTTGAGATGGTCCCCAAAAGTGGAGACCCCAAACAAGCACGGGCTCACCATGTGTCTCATTCTGATAGAGTTGTTAAAAATTTTAAAGGATCAACAAAAGGCACCATGTGTCTAGTGTCCAAGATAGTTTTTGTTGGTCGTTGAAAAATCCAAGCAAAGGCAGAGTGAGAAGAAGTATCCAAGTTTCCTCCTAGGGCTTCTTCAAAATAAAATTTAGGTTCCAGTCCCCAAATAGGCGTTGTCCCTCCACATGTCCCAGGCCTTTGAAAATTGCTTTGAAAAGTTTAAGTATAGAGCGAAGACAGTAGAAGCCTCCAAGTGTCCTCCTGGTGTTTTTGTTAAGGTGGGACCCTGAGGCTGATCCTCAAGTGAGCGTCGGCCCTCCATGTGTCCATGTTCCGCCAAAGCTGTATCGGTCGCATGAAAAAATTGTCTATGGGAAAGGCAGTGGAAACCTCCATGTGTCTCCCTAGTGTAACTCCAAGGTCAAACCAAAAGGAGATTTTTTAGATGAGCACTGGCCCTCCACGTGGAAAAGTTTTGAGTTGAAGCAAGCCTTATAGTTTTCAAATTTTCCCTCCAAGATGCATCCAACCAGAAAGGGCCATGTTTCCACAGATGTTGAGATGTAAATTTGATGGGGAAAAACACACCCGTTAAACCGTAAAATCTAGGAAAATCACTATTTGAGCCAACTGTTTCGCACGGAATGTTTCAGCTCTGCAAAATAGACTTGCTTCTATCCTATCATTCCTTTGAGAAACAGATAAGGGTTAGGGCTAGGAGGAATACCTGTTGAATGTTGAGATGGTGTGCGCGTACCGTAGAGAAAGACCAGATCGACTGCGAAGAACTCATTTTTGTCTTGGAAGGACTACCTGCAAGTAAGAATACAAGACCACCAGATTTTAATTAGACAACAAATGAGGGATCTGCCTTAGGCCCAGGAAATATAAAAACTTCCTTTCGAAGGTGGTCAGTTCCCCTTTTAATACGATTTAACACAAATGATAATATAGAAAGCTATTGCAAAATCATGATTTAGGTATCTCGTTACAAAGCAATAGAAACTAAACTATCAATAATAAAGCATCACGTTGTTTGTTCGGTTACTGGTCGTTGATACATTCAGGTTGAGTTATAGGGATAAACCAGACTAGATTTGGGGTTATTAGGTGGCAAATAGGCAAGCAAAAGGTTTTTGGGGTATAAGTCACAGTGACCGACGACGGTCACTGGGTAACCGACCGCAGTTAGATAACCGCTGCCGGTAGAGGATAAACGATACCGGTAGGGTCAACAATCTAAGTGCTTCTGGATAGAAGTTGGTTGCAAGGTGATTGTGGGGTTATTAGGATTGGTGGATGGCTGAGGGGAATGATGGGAGGATAGGGAAGACTCAGAGTGTGGTAAAATGGCCTTCTGGGCAATATCAGGATGTATGGGTGAAGGTTAAGTGAAGTATGTTGCTGGTAGTAGATCTAGGAATAAACTTATGATTACTATTAATCAACAGGCTCAAGAAAATGGTGCTTAGAAACATATAAAACACTACTTACTCGTCCTTGATGCAGATGCAGGTTTCAGGACTGTGATGATGAAGACAGGACCCAAGTTGGATGATCTGACAATCCAAGATGAGTTATCTCCTCTTCTGATGCTCAGATGAGTGTTACTGGGCTCTTGTTATTCAGTTGCAATCTTGGGCTTGATGTCCTTTTCTGTAAACTCTTCCTGTTTCTTCACTTGTCTCTGCTCGGCCAAGCAAAATCTGGATTCTCTCGATGATTTCTCCTTCTCCCGATCAAATGAAAATATGATGCTTGTTTTTGGTTGGAAGTGGTCATTTACGGGGAACCGATGGCGGTTACGCAACCGACGGCGGTCGAGTAGGAACCGGTATCGGTCAGGTCAAAGCGGGCTATTTTTGGTAAAATAGCCAGATTTCCCTCCTTTTCTTCCGAGGGATTGGTTGCGGGCTTGGTCAAATCATTATGACGTTGGTTTTAGGTGCGGATGAGGAGTAATTAGTCATAGGTGTGGAATTGGACCAAGTTATAGGTCTTAATTAGGTTAGTTTAGGGTTAAGACTAGGTCATGATGAGGTGGCGACATGAGGTGGTAGGTATGCTGATGTGGATTTATTAATTATAAGGTCTGGCCAATGAAGTTGGTTATGGCCACGGGTCAGGCCAAATGGTAGGTGATGGCCTTGGGTCGGGCCGATGAAGTTGGTTACGGCTGCGGGTCGGGCCAAATGGTAGGTTACAGCCTTGGGTCGGGCCAAATGGTGGGTGACAGCCTTGGGTCGGGTCAATGAAGTTAACAAAGGGTTGTCAACAAAGGTGGAAATAGGCGATGTTGGTAGAAAGGGATATTAGGAAATAAGGGCCGAAATTGGGGGAAAAGTTGGAATAAAATCGATGTCGATTATCTATGACCGATATCGGTTAGGGGACCAATACCGGTTCCTTAGGGCATAATCAAACCGATATCGGTTATAGGTCAAAAACCTATAAAAAGAAAAATACGGCATGTCATTGTCACATTTGCAATTTGAAAACTGATTTGACTTGTCTGAGGTGGATTGTTGAGATTGGAGCATTTTTTGGTTGAGGTGGCGCTATTTGAGTGGAGGAGTGAGTGATTGGTGGGCCCGAGTGAGTAGGAGGCAGCAGTTGATTGGTGAAGGACCCAGCAGAGGAGAGGTGGAGCTATGGCACAGCTAGGAGGAGTAGGAGGGGTTGGACCAGCTGGACCACCACCACCCATCCCACCACGACGATGTGTCGTCGTACCGGTAGGTTCGAAACCCCTCATTGTGTGAATTTGATGTTGTTAGGCTATTTTTGGGGGTTTGGGTAGGAATTCATGTTTTGGTAAAATAATGAAGAAATTGAAGTTATTTAAAAAACAAAGAGGATAGATGGGTAAAATAGGGCAAGGCAGCAGGGTGGGTAGGATTTTAGGGTGTTTGGGTGGGTAAATAGATAAAAATAGGCAAAAAATGAGTTTGGGTGGCCGCGTCAGGTTTGGCCTGGCAATTTTTTAGTGAACGATGCCGGTCACTAATCGACCGGCATTGGTCAGGAAGTTTTTGGGGTAGGGTGGGGTTGGGGTTGACTGGTATCGGTCGTATAGCAACCGGCGTCGGTGAAGAGAGGACCGGTGTCGGTCATAAGTGACTGGTACTGGTCCTTAGGTATTTTTATTTTTGTTGGGTTGGGTTTAGGTTGTGGTGGGGGTGTTTGGTTATTGTTGGAGTGTTGTGGTTTGTTTAGGTGTGTTGATATGATTTAGGTTGTTGTTTGGGTGTTTTGGTATTGTTTGAGTGTTTTGGTATGGTTTAGGTTGTTGTTTGGGTGTGAAGAGGGAGGGGGATATCGTAGAGGTTGTTAGGGTAAGATAGGTGGGTGTAGGTGTGTGTTATAGAGTTAGGTTGTGGTTGGGTGGGTAGAAAGAGGGTATAGAAGGTTAAAGTAGTAGTTGTTTGAAAGGGTAGGTCTAATGTAGTGGGTGATTTTGTGCAGGCACGTCAGCAGCTGACGATGCGGGATAGGATGCCTCCGCTATTAAGATGGATGTGGCCACACGTGTCCGCAGCGCAGTGGGGTATCATGCGCGAGGTGGGACTTGGCGGAGTCCAGCGATACAGAGTGATTGACCGGGATCACAGTTTGATGGTCGCCCTCATCGAGAGATGGGATCCGGCAACCAATGTGTTCCATCTGCCGACTGGAGAGATGACCATCACATTGGAGGATGTGTATCGCATCCTTCGATTACCAATTGATGGAGAGGCAGTCTTTCAAGTTGATGCTGAGACAGCCATGGACAACATCCTACACATATTCACGGATGCAGTTGCGCTACTGACATATCACAGCGTGAGTATCGCGTATGGGGATATGTACTGAGCCCACCACCATGAGACACGGCTTGCCGTGCTGATGATGATCGGGATCACCTGCTTTGCCCTCCCAGACTTAGAGGGAGGCCGATTTCCATGGGCGCTGATGGGGGTGCTACATGAGATGGTGGAGGAGCACACATGTTATGTTTGGGCACCAGTGTACCTGGTGCAGTGATATCGAGAGCTATGGGGTTATCGCCGGATGAGGTGATTCAGGATTTGCTCGACATTTTTACTACACTATTGGGCATATGAGCATATCATATGCATTAGGCCGGTAGGGCTGCCCCAGTAGCTAGGGCCACATGTCATCTATAGATATGGATTTTAGAGGTGGTTGGGGGTCGTGGGCCAGCCACGAGCAGTGCTTGCAGGGCGGGACATAACTTATTATAGACATATGTTAGAGGGCTTGACAGCGTTAGATATCGTATGGAGACCGTATAGAGGTCATCACCCGCACAGAGGAGCCCGAGCACAGTTGCAGCGGATCCAGTATACATTCTGGATAGCGGGACGGAGGCCTGGGGAGTATGAGAGGATACCCCTGGAGAGGGTACGCAGGCAGATGGGGCTACGACAGGATGAGCCACCTCGCTTCCCTCAGTACCAGAGAGATGATATAGAGGCTCCACTGCCTGCACCATAGCCCGTGGACCCAGATTGGGTTGCTGAGAGGCTGACAGATGATACCATAGATGATGTCGGCTGCACAGGAGCATTTTTGGTTTGGTGGGATGGAGAGAGAGCTGCGAGGATAGCACAGCCTGCACAGCCAGACTTAGCGGCTGTTAGAGTAGAGAGGGACCAACTCAGAGGGTAGGTACAGTTATTACAGGGGCAGCTTGCTGCTACACAGGCACAGATAGGTGTCTTACAGGGGCAGCTACCCCAGGCTCAGGTACAGGTACAGGCTCAGGTACAAGTATAGGCACCAGCAGCAGCACCACCAGCGGTACCGGCACAGCCGCAGGTACAGGTACCACCATAGCCACAGGCACCACCTGCGGCACCAGTACAAGTATAGGGGGCACTGGTAGTAGGAGTCAAGGGACCAGCCCCAGCACCTACGGTGGCTCGAGATCGTTATATGGAGGCTAGAGCGGAGGCCCGGTACTATCAAGATGTTCTTGATAGTACCGGGGCTGATTATCAGCCATATGCGGCACATAGAGCAGAGACCTCTCGGAGCCAGAGATCTCAGGGAGGTGCAGCCACAGCCGGTGGGTCTGTGACAGGTAGGAGGCCAGAGGCAGCACAGGGACCAGTAGGTTGACAGGAAGAGGGCGGTGGAGAGAGATGAGGGGTGCCTGCATAGTTTTGTATTGGTTCATTGGATATGGGCACCGGTCTATGAACCGGCTATGTTTGTAGAGGCCTGCGTGCCTAGATATTAGGGATTCAGTTATTCATTCATTCATTTATTGTATATACCGGCCTGTGAGCTGAGTATGGGTTGTACAGTGGATACCGGCCTGCGAGCCGAGTATGTTTTTGATATGAGAGACCGTCCTACGAGCCGAGTCGAGATTATTGATAGTTATTGCAGCCTGCGTGCTGGCTTTGTTGTATTATGAGATTACGGAGGCCCCGATGCAGGGCACATTGTATATTTGAAACTTTGTATATATATAGATATGATGATTTGACCCACATGTTGTGCGAAAAAATGTGTTAAGTGTTTAGAAAATGGTTTGTGATATTTAATGTATGATGAGTTTGATTTACATGGTGTTATATTGATGGTGTTGATGTCTTTTGTTGATGGGATGTATGTATGTATATAGATGATGAGTTTATTTGACATGTTGTGTGAAAAAAATGTGTTAAGTGTTTTGAAAATGGTTTGTGAATATTGAATGGTTGTAGCTGTTGATTTGGATCCAAATGGTGTATAGATTAATGGTTTTTGATATCGGTTATTGATGGCTTGTTTGTTGTGTAATATAGAGAAATGATGTGAATGAAATTGTAATGAGATGTGGATTTAATGAAAAATATGGATAATGGTGTTGTTGATGCAGGAAAAAGGGACGAGCACCACAAAAATTTGCAAAAATGAAGAGACGACTTAGGTTTAAGCAACAAGGGGTAACTTGACAGATATCAGTTATGTAACCGATGTCGGTAGCTATATGACCGGTATCGGTTATGGAAGAATTGTTTTCCTAAAAAAAAAGAACTGCTGGATTGGCAAATTAAGTTCTTATTTTAGCATTTTTATTTTTAGAGTCATGAAACACGTTAAATATGTGAATGCAATGATGTTTGACAACTGCTACAGGTAATTGCATGAAAGAATTTGATTGATAAGTAGGAAAGAGACAGGTGAAGTTAGCGTGGGCTGAGATTCAGAAGGTAGAAAGACAAGTTATATTTGAAGAGGGTGGTGAACATGGTTGAACGAGGAGAAGCATCCAGCAGGTAGGGACGAGGGGGAAGACATGTTCCGCCCCAAGCTGCTGCATCCGGAGAGGTAAATTGTTTGGTTGTAATTTGATTCTTGCATGTGTTTGTAAATAGTATGAAAGAAGTGTAAGTGGGTAAAGATTAGAAAAAATGTGATAGGCAAGGGTTGGGGATGGTATGAGTGCTACGGGGCAGGTAAACAGGGTGGGCCTGTATGTTTTTAGGTAGAAATAGGAGTAAACGGGCTTCATAAATATCGAAGGTGTATGTTTGAAGCAGGGTAGGTATATTTTGACAGTGACCGGTATCGTTTATAAGTAACCGGTATCGGTTATGCATAACCGCTATCGGTTACTGTAAGGGTTTCCAGATTTTGAGAAAAAAACCCGTAGAGATTTGTTCTTTTGAATAATTATGTGTCGTTTTGATGTATGTAGGCAGAAGCAAGGTTAAGGATGAATGATACTGTGCCAGCGTTGTTGTCACGAATCTGAGCGGATGTAACACCAGCTGAATGGGCATTGATAAATCGGTTGGGGTTAAGTGGAATCCACTATTATTCAAGAATCACGCGTAACCATGCTATGTTGCAGGCGTTGATTGAGAGATGGAATCCAGAAAAGAATACCTTCTATCTACCCACAGGGGAGATGACAGTGACTTTGGAAGATGTGTTCTATATTTTGAGACTCCCAATGATAGGAAAAACAGTATATTAGGCATTGCCCAACGTGGGGCGGGCAGCGATAACAGCAGTATTTGGGTCAGCTGTACGAGATTTGACACAGCGAGGTTTATCATTTACGTATGGTACAATGTATGCAACACATCCTAAGGAAACAAGGTTGGCCGTGCTATTAATGATAGCGGTGGGGTATTATGCATTGCCGAGGGCAGAAGGTGGAAGATTTCCCAAAGCATTGATGAGTGTTATTTGGGAAATGATAGAAATGAGCGTGACATTCGCATGGGCACCCGCATATCTGGTAGAGTTATATAGGGGTTTATGGGCATGCAAGCGAAAACACAGGATGACGCTGGATTGTTCATACTTATTACATTGTTGGGCCTATGAGCATATTGTTTGTGTGCATCCAATAGGCCGACCCATTGAGTCGGGAGAGGCAGGAGTGCAAAGGTTGGGATTCAGAAGATGGGTCCAGACAGAACAAGAAGCGAGATCCCAGGCCGTGATAGATGACATCGAGTATTATAGACAGGTATGGGAGATGGTGACGATTGCGGATATTTTTTGGAGGCCGTATGGGAACTATATGGTGATAGAGCACATAACTGAGGAGTTGAGGGGTGTAGAGCGATTGAGGTGGATCACAGGGCATAGGCCGGGTGAGTACGAGAGGATTCCTCTAGATCGTGTGCGGTGACAATTTGGGTTCGTTCAGGATATTCCTATGACATATAGACCATACATGAGGATCGACGCCGAGGAAACATTCTCACCTCCCCAGCCTACACCTCCAGAAGGGCCATAAGACATAGCAGCCGATCGTAGGGTTATGGATGCGGGAACGACAGAGGCGTATAGAGTATGGTGGGTAGCCGAGCTGTGAGGTGCACGTGAGTGCCCTGACATAGCTGTGATTACAGCGGAGAGAGATCGTCTATAGGATTTGGCTCACCAGCTTCAAACACAGGTGAATGAGACAATGGGATTGTTAGAGGCTTCATAGTTACGAGTGGAGAGACTGGAGGCAAGATTCCTCCATGCGAGAGGACGTATTCATATGTTACAGGAGATGTTGGCGGATCAATGGGAGGAACCAATGGCAGTGGCACCTTTGAGGATGGAGAGGCTAGCTGAGGGGCATCGACGATCACGATCACCACCTGATTCGAGAGGAGGTGCAAGAGTCTAAGTGAATTTTATAGGAATATAAGAATAAATAAGGATGCCGACCTGCGAGTCGATGATAGAGAAGATGTATTTGTTTAACATCTAAAATAAAACTAAAGATGTATGTTCTTTTAAGTGGTGATAATAATAAGAATGGTTGTGTTTTAAATGTTGTTTTTGTTTGTTTTGAAAAAGGATAAAGAGGAACGTTGGCAAATAGAAATACACAAAAAATATTTATATTTACAACACATGATAGGGTATGGTAGGGGATGGTCGAGCTAACCTTGGGAGACCCCATGTCTCCTAAGTGCTGCCTACATAGCCCGTTGCACAAAGAAAGGAAGGGCCTCAGACCGATGTAGTTCTCCCTTAGGATCAGGGAGAGGTGAATTCAGGCAATTTGGTTGTGGTTAGGCAATTTTATTGGTTGGTAAAAATTTGATGTTGGTAGGGTAATGTTGTTGGTGTTGGTAGGGTAAAGTGAATGTTAGCATACCCAAATAGTAGGGAATCGTGTCCTGATTAAGGTCAACACACAATCCTAGAGCCGAGAAAAAGAGGCAAGAGTGTCCCATAATTGAGAAGAGCTAAACAAACCACATATTAATGTAGGATGAGCTTGAATCCTTAAGTACCTTGCATAGGCGAGAAGTCGATAGGTGAAAAGAGTGGTATAATCACAATATATCGGATATACGTCACGTCCCTTGAGTTTTGGTGCTTTGAAAAATGGTGAGGTGAGGTGGTTGATGTGGGCGAGGGTGCAGAGAACTTATTATAAGATGATGATTCTGACAAAAGAAAACCAAACCTAAATAGACAAGTCCATGACTCAAAAGTGCTTTGAAGTACTGCTTTTATTTTTATTTTATTTTGCTGGATATAGACTGATCGATGCGGGAAGTCTACATGGGATATGTATTTTGTTGTTCTTGAGGTCTTTTACGAAGCTGAGCAATGCGAGAAGCTTCGGATAAAGGCTGACTGTGTATAGCTGTCCTTCAAGGGAGAAGTCTATTTATAGTAGCAGATGCGGTGTTTATGTATAGCTGTCCTTCGGGGGAGCAGTCTATATATAATAGTAGCAATAGTTTGGCATATAGATGTCCTTCAAGGGAGTAGTCTATTGTATAATTTAGAGGTCTAGATGTCCGTTGGGCATGAAGCATCTAGTTTTTTGTAGGAAGTTTGACTCAAGAAAATCCCATAAGTGTTTTAATTAAGAATGTGTTATTTTGATACTTTGAAGTCATGGACTAGACTAAAAAAGGGGAAGAAATCTTTTAAGGGGAGGTGATAATCAAAACATGTGAGCTTGATTTGATTTTGAGATGTAAGAAACAAAGTGTATGCGGTGGTAAATGAGCTCAAGGGACGAGCGTAAGGTAGATAAGAAGTGATATAACACTAATTTCAATAGTAGAATGGTCGAAGATGCAAGGCATTAAGGGGCTTAGGCTTAGGTTTACCATTAAGCGAAGCTAAACGATAAGTGCCTGATCCATAAGTGTGAGTGATAATGTAAGGCCCAATCCAATTAGGAGCAAATTTTCCATGTTTACTCTTTTCTAGTTTGGTTACATGTTGATTCTCTTTGAGGACAAGATCACCAACCTTAAAAGTATGCTCATGAAGTCGTTTATCATAGGCACGCTTGATGCGTTTTTGGTAGATTTGAAGGTGATCAAGAGCCGTAAGACGACGCTCGTCAAGAAGCTCTGATTTGGATAACCTCTCTTGGCGGAAATCATCGTTGGTGAGAATATCCTGGAGAGATATTCTGAGGGAGGGTATTTGTATTTCGAGAGGCAAGACAACCTTGGTACCATATACCAAAGAAAATGGTGTGGCATTAGTGGAGGTATGAATGCTAGTACAATAAGCCCAAAGGGCAAAGGGAATGTGATCGTGCCAATTTCTTCCAGACTCATTGATAACTTTCATGAGGATTTTGGTTAGGGTTTTATTAGAAGATTCAGCTTGACCATTGGCCTGCGGATAGTAAGGTGATGAGAAACTAAATTTGATACCAAAGTTGTCACAAAGGTCTTGTAACAACTTATTTTTAAAAGATTTACCATTATCTGTTATTAGGCGATGAGGAATACCAAAACGACAGATAATGTGATGGTTAACGAATTCGACAATTTTTTCTTTTTTGATTGAAATGAGTGGAATGGCCTCCACCCATTTTGTGTAATATTCGGTTGCTGTGATTATCCAATGGTGATGTTGTGAAGAAGGCGGGTGAATCTCACCAATAAGGTCTAAACCCCATTGTGAGAAAGGCCAAAGATCTCGTGCGACCTATAGTGGATGGCTAGGAGTATGTTGAAGGTTGGCATGTTGTTGACACATAACACAACGCTTAGCATATTCGTAACAGTCACTGTTAAGAGTAGGCCAATAATAACCTAGGCGAAGGATTCATTTAGCCACGGCAAGGCCAATAAAATGTCCACCACAAATAACATCGTGGACTTGTTGGATGGTATAGGTGACCTCCGCGCCGGTTAGACATCGAAGGAGGATGCCATCAAAGCCACATTTATAGAGGAGTCCCCCCATGACAACATAATGAGAAACACTTCTAAGAAAAGAACGTTTGCCATTACTAGTAAGGTTAGGTGGGAGAACAGAGGTTGTAAGGTAGTCATGAAATTGGTGGTACGAAGTATCCTGCGAATTAGCAGACACATTATTTATCATACAAACAACCGAGGTTCAGTAGGATGGGGTAAAAAGTTGTTGGACAAAGACGAATATGTCAGATTCAGTTGGTGAGGCAGGAATTTGCGAGGCTAAGCAAGCCATAGTATCCGCAAATTTGTTAGTGGAGTGGGGAATGGTCTGGATAGAATAACAAGTAAATGAGGTCAAAAGTGAATCCACGTAATGTTTGTACTTTTGAAGTTCCTCATTCTTACATTGGTAGATGCCCATAACTTGATTGACTACCAATTGAGAGTCACCAAAAATATTAATAGATTTGACACCTAAGTGTAATACAACCTGGAGACCCAAAACAAGGGCCTCGTATTCCGTTGTATTATTAGTGCAGGGGAAATTGAGCCGGAATGAAAGAGGCATAGGTTCATCGTCAAGAGGAATGAGAACAACGTTGGCTCCTCCGCCGCACTGGCATTTAGATCCATCGAAGAAGAGGGTCATTTGATACGAATCCTCCCTGAGTGAAAGAGTGGTGATGAGTTTGTCGGGGAAATTAAAATTGGTGAATTGTTCCCCAGGTAAAGGGGCCTCCGCAAGTTGGTCCGCAATAGTTTGTCCTTTGATTGACTTCTGTTGTACAAACTCAAGGTCGAGGTCAGCGAGGAGCATAAGCCATTGGGCGATGCATTGGTTTAGATGTGGTTTGGCATACATATAATGAATGGGGTCCGTGTTAGTGATGAAAAAAGTTTTGTGATTCAGGAGGTAATGTCGGAGTTTGGTGGCTACGAATGATAGGGCTAGGCACAATTTTTCTACATGTGTATACCTAGTCTCGTAATCCACGAGAGTACGACTTATATAATAAACAGCTTGTTCTCGACGTGTCGAGTCTCGATGTGTGAGCATGGCTCCTATAGCATGGTCAGTGGTAGAAAGGTAAAGGTAGAAAGGGCGATCATCCTGAGGTGGAATAAGCACGGGTGGCTGCAAGAGATAGGCTTTGAGAGCTTCAAAGGCTTGGTGACACTTGTCACTCCATTGAAAGGCAATGTGCTTTTTAAGAAGGTGATGGAAAGGTTGACATCGATCCGAGAGTTGGGAGATGAAACGCCGGATGGATTGAAGTTTACCCTGCAAACTACGCAATTGTTTGAGGTTTTTGGGTGGGGGCATTTCTAGGATAGCTTTGAATTTAGATGGATCGACCTCAATGCCACGCAAAGAGACAATAAAGCCAAGAAGTTTTCCTGAAAGAACAACAAAGACATATTTCTTTGGTTGAAGCCGGACTGAATATTGCAACAGGTGATCGAAAATAATGGTTAAAACATCGAGATGTTCACTGCGATGTTTAGATTTGCCAAGAAGATCATCAACATAATCCTCAAGGATAGTGTGCATAATGTCATGAAAAATGTAAGTCATAGCCTGCTGATAGGTCGCACCAGCATTCTTAAGGCCAAATGGCATGACACGATAACAGAAGGTTCCCCAAGGATTTATGAAGGCAGTTTTATGTTGATCGGCTGGGGCTACCAAAATTTGATTGTATCCCGAAAAGCCATCCATGAGAGAAAGCATTTCATGGCCCGCAGTGAGATCAACAAGTTGATCAATACTTGGGAGGGGGAATTCATCCTTGGGGCAAGCGAGGTTAAGGTCTCAGAAATCCGTGCATATCTGAAGTCCCCCCATCGCTTTAGTGATAGGTACGATGTTAGAAATCCATTGAGGATAGTCAATAGGCAAGATGAAGGAAACCGAAAGAAGTCGTTGAAGCTCTTCTTTGACCAAGAGGGCAATGCATGGATGCATTTTTCTCAGTTTTTGTTTGACTGGTTTGGAATCGGGGTTTAGGGTGATGTTATCGATGGCAATGGTAGGATCAATTCCTGGCATGTCAGCGTAGGACCAAGCGAAAGCTTGGTTGCGGGTACGGAGAAAGGTAGTAAAGGCGGCTTGTTCTGATGTGTTAAGGGATTGTCTGATCTTCACAACGTGAGGATCCTCCTCTGTGTGGATGTTGATTTCTATAGTCGACTCATTCAACATGGTTTGTGTTTCAGACGGTAAGGCGCGTTGAATATAGGAGTCGTTCGCACCAAGATAAGTGAGGATAGAATCGTCATCCTGGCACTCAACAATGTTAATCGAAGGTGAATCCTCTTCGATCATGTCTGGATATAGAAGGGGAAGAGAAGATGGATCCTCATTATCGCGTTGATAAGTGAGAGGACCTATGAAGATAGCATTTATGAAAAAAAAAAGTTAGGAGGGATAGATTCAGGGTCTATCGACTCTGTGGGTGATGATGGCAAAGTGGGTGATGATGGTTTGGTAGGGGTGACATCATCTTCTTCCAGGATACAACTGACACGAGGTGTCTCCTGTGTAGGTGTTTCAGGAAAACTGAGACCACTGCGATCATTGTGTTTGCGTGTAGTCACGGGAATGAGTGTATGTCGGCCTTGTTCATAAAGACCAAAACCAAAGCCTTTCCAAGCACAGCGAGTCAAGAAGGTGAGGGCGAAACGATGATTTGTCAAGTATTGAAAATCAGATTGGAAGGAAACCACACCAAGAGGAGGTTCAGGGGTAATGGAGGATGTGTCAACACCCCCATACGTTAGGTTGGTGCGGCAATGGGGTGGTCCGTAAGAGATTACCTCCCCCACGCGACGGTCGTAGGTGGGATGTGCATGTAACTGTCCGTACTCCTGCAGGGTATGGAAAGAACTAACGTTATATAGGCAGTACTCCCCCAGCATAAGGCATTGAAAAACATCTACTAAGGGGTCGTAGGTTGGGATGTTATCTGCAGGAAAGGAAGTAATATTTGTAACGGTGGTTTCACTGGTTGAAGGTGTAGGTGCGTCGGAAGTGGATGGCTGGGTTGGATGAACGGGTGTCTTGACTGGTACAAGTACATCATTAGGGCGATACAACATATTGCAAGTTTTAAAGGGAGGAGGATCAGCTTTTACGGTGTAGGACTTCCCCTCGTACTCAAATTTTATGCATCTATG
The DNA here is from genome assembly GCA_019776745.2 of Taxus chinensis. Lineage (NCBI taxonomy): Eukaryota > Viridiplantae > Streptophyta > Pinopsida > Cupressales > Taxaceae > Taxus > Taxus chinensis. The sequence goes on from CM034149.1 coordinate 316,169,187, forward strand.
TAAGGTGGAGGGAACACATCCCATAGCCCGGATCCAAGGGCGGCCTAACAACATATTGTATTGGAACTCTCCCTTAAGGACATAGAAGAGTTCGGGTAAAGTACGTGGTCCTACACGAATGTTAAGGATCACGGTGCCTAAAGTAGAAGTAATAGCATCATTGAATGATCGCAACATGATGGGGTTGGCACACATGCAACTAGAAGGGATATTCATTTGTTGGAAGGATTTTGAAGAGATGATGTTTAGGCTAGCGCCCCCGTCAATCATAACACGACGTACCCGAATATCCCGAACGTACACTGAGATGAAAAGAGCAGGGTCAGGATCTTCGGCACCAAAGTCGATAATTTCATCTTCGGAGAAACTAACAGCAGCGGCTTGCTGTACAGAGACAGAAGTGGTTGGGGAGATAGATTGTTTGGTGAGTGAAGCAACGTGATTGGGTGTTAGAATAGAGGTAACAGGAAAGGTTTCATTAGGTAAAACCTCTATCCCTTGAAGGATTTCAACGAGAGCTTGGCGATGAGATTCAGAAGTCTGAATGAGATCATACAGTGTCATTTTTATAGGCGATTGGTGAAGCTGTTTGATCATAGTTCTGTGGGCAATGCCATTAGAGACGGGATAGGCGGGTCTACGAATAACCACTTTAGGTGGTGGTGCAACCGGGATGGTGGACGGAGAAAGAGATGCCGCGGGTGTGTTTTCTTTCTCTTTCCCATTGTTTTTCTGCCCTCGAGTAGCAACACTAATCATATTGATCTCGTGAATACGAGAGGAGGAAGATGGTAGGGATAGGTTATGGTTTTCGAGAGGTGGGGCTGTAATAATGATAGATCTTGGTGAGGTGGGGATAGGTGGTAGAGGAGAGGGAATTGAAGCTAAAGGTCTTGTTGTATATATCTCCCCTTGCGTAGATATAGACAAGCAGAAGAATATGGGAAGTCAGAGAAACTCAGAGCCTGATTTTTATTGCATCATCATAGCCTTGGCGCATGGAAAGGGCGCATGACATGATATGTCGACATGAGAAAAGTTGCACCTTGGCGCACGTAAATGGCGCATGATACAGAGTGTTGACATGGTAAAAGATGCGCCTTTGGCGCACGGAAAAGGATGTTGACAAAAATGTAGATGTGCCTTTGGCGCACGAAAAAGGATGTCGACACAAACAAATATGCGCCTTTGGCGCACGGAAAAGTATGTCGACACAAACAAATATGCGCCTTTGGCGCACGGAAAAGGATGTCGACACAAAAAAATATGCGCCTTTGGCGCACAAAAGGAGATGTCGACATAGAAATGCATGCGCCTATGGCGCACCTTCAGGAGGCGCAACATTCTGAGTGCTGGCAAGAAGCAGACCCTGACCCAGATATTCAGATGGCCATAACTTTTGACTGGGAACTCGGATTCACGCAAGGTTGGACTTTTTGGAAAGCTTACAAGGTCCTATGTCCAACTACAACTGGATATCTTTAATTGGGTGAGAACAAATTCTTAAAATGAAAAATACAGTTTGCTACTTTTGGGGTTTGATATGGTCCTCACCTACCACCATAATGAGATGAATTAAATACAACCTGAGGTGGTTGGGGTAGATTTGGACTTTCTCTCTCTTCTCTCTCTTATTCTTCCTATAAATTGTAAGGAGCGGCTTCTTTCTAAAGGTTGGACATTCTTGTTTTGCCCCTCCCTTCTTCTCTTTGGAAGGTGAATCTGTGGAGTTAAAACCTCCCATTTAAAACTGTAATGCAGCTTTGCCTCTTGGCATTTTGCAGTGTGTTGTATCAATCTTTGGAGCAAATTAATGCATGTCTGTGGATGATTATCAACCCTCTCAGTGTTTATTTTCATCTTCTTGATCTTTCACTGCAAATCTGGTTATCTGTGCATGATCTTGCATTACATTTTTATGGTCTGTGTTTATTGGCAAGACAGGTGTTCTTCATTCCTCGGTACATCACCTCCTTAGCTTAGGTTTGTTTTTATGCATTTCTCTCTCCCTGTCTCCTTGGTAGTTAGATTAGGTTTTAGTAGACTCTCTGCATTTTATTGGTGCATCTGAATAGAGGAATAGGAGCCGGCCTTCATCTGGAAAGCTTTTCCGATTTCGCAAGGTCCCACACTTGGGAAAAGCTCCATGTTGTGCAATCGCACTGAGATTCTCAACCCATCGAGTTGCAGAGTCCCAAGGGTGCTGTGATTCGACATCAACAGGTCTCTCTCTTCGTAAGTTGTCTTTCTTAACTTTTCTGTCTGAGAGAGGTGACGGACGAAGTATGGCTTTCAACGCTTTGCATCCCTCTACGTCATGTCCTGGTGTGTGGTGGTAAGCACAGATTTTAGACTCATCGTAACCTATTGGTCGAATTTTAGATGGATCATATGGTCTAAGTGGGGGTAGGGAAATGGTCACATTCTCCACCAACATAGCAAGGATTTTGGCGTAAGACCCTTTGAGCGGGTCAAAGTCAGAGGAAAATGAGGCTATTGACTGGGTCGATTTTGGTGATGACGTGGTGTGGTTGGTTTGTATGGGGGGTGATTTAGCCAAGGAGTTTTGATAATGGGTTTTAACTGACCGTGGTTTCTTTGACGTAGAAGCTATGTTTATGTTGGATGATGAGGCTATAGATGATGTGGTATCAAAATACAACCACGGAGAAATAGGAGTGACCGAAAACAAATATTTTGATGATGGAATTTGTTTAGGGTTGATAAGTGGAAAGGATACGCGGGGTGATGGTGTTGCTATACCCTTGGATTTCTGTATGGGTGCAGAAGGCATAGGTCGCTTTAAAGAAAACACGGGAGGTATGATATATTGATGTAAGGTAGAGGGATGGGGTCCCAATATGGAAGGTAGGTGTGACGATGATGGTTTTAGTTGTGATAGAGGCATAGGTCGAGGAGATTGAGTCTGTCTCCTAATGGGATGGATGGCTTTATTTTTAGATAAATCAAGCCACTTAGGTGGGTGTGTTAGACTAGGTATGGGTGAGGTCCCAAGCGTAGGGGAAGATTTGGCTAAGTTAATAGAAGTGGATGAGGTATTTGGTAGAGATGAGGGGGGTGAAGATGAGGACATAGGAATTTTAAGCTTCTGTAAACACTTCGGGTATATGGTGGAGGCATCAGGATCGGTCATTTGCATTTGAGTAGAATATGGTGTACTCAAACGTTCCCATAGGACCTGTCTATCTTCTATGGAATGACAGTCCTCATGTGTGAATAGGAACTTTTGTATGGAAGAAAGGTGGGTTGTGATTCCGGTCCACTGTGGGTGTGATACAAGGGGTATATGAGGCACTGTATCAATGGGCGTTAAGAGGTCAACCGGTTGCTGAAAGGATTTAGGTGATGAAGGACTAATAGGTAGGAGGGAGTGTTTGAGAGGATCTGTCATGTTTAAAGATTGTGGTGATGTCGGTTCAAGTGGTTTCTCGTCTAAGGATGACAAAAGAAGTGGCGAGCCTTCCTCTTGTACAACAAGAATGGTAGAAGGAGACGTTTGGGAAATAGATAAACTAGATAACATCCGCTCACAGTCTTACAAGGATGTGGTGTAAGAAGGCTCATTTGTGAGAAGGGAACTCTCTGCAGTTAATTCCTTGATGGGTAAAGGAACAGCAAGGATTTCAGTTTGTCTTGATGGTGAGGAAGGGGGTTCGGTTTCCTACGTTAGTGAAGAGGTTTGATTTAGAATTTGTTCGATAGAGGTCTTTGGCTGGGAATCGAAGACTGCATGGATCTCATGAACACTCTCCTCGGCTAAGATATCTTGGTTTAGTTTACTGTTAGGAGAATGATTCGGGAATGGTTTGTTGAATATTTTAAAATTTCGGTTAGCAGGGGCGTTAGGATTATCGAGGGCTATATCCTCTGCATCAACCATTTCCTGCACTATGTTTTTCAACATCTTGCAGTTCTGATGACTGTGTCCCTTCACGCGGTGGAAGTTACAGAAGTCATTTTCTTTGTACCAGGAAGGTATGGCGCTAGTGGAATCAAACCCGGAATGAGGTTTAATAGGAGGTAAGGTAATGGCTCCTACTTTGAGCAATTTTTCCAATATCACACCATATGTTTCTCCCAAGGGAGTGTAGTTGATGGGCTCTGCTTTATACTTATAGGTGGTTTTTGGCGGGGTATTAGACGGTGGTTGGGATTTTACCATCACCGCGTGCACGGCCCCTTTTGATTTCAAAGCAGTCGATGGGTGAGGATTGGTGGTGTTGGGTTTGTTGGTGGAATCTTGGGTTCGGAAAGTGGGGTTTTTGTTGCGCAACCACAATTTCTCTTCCTCTAAGGCTCGAATCTCTAGTTTTCGAGCCATAGTAAAGGCCTCGTCAAATGTACAGAAAGTTTGAATTTGGAGGGTAGGAGAGATGTGCTTAGCGCAGGCCCGCGTAAACAGTTCGATAAGTTCGGTCTGAGGCAAAGCATACATAAGTTAGTTGATAAGGCCCTGCCATCGTCCAACGAAATCTACGATAGATTCGTCTTCAAATTGTCGGATGGCATAGAGGTCGGTGATAGATACTTTCTTGGCAATGTTAATGGAGAAATGATCCAAGAAAGATTTGGCTAGCTGGTTAAAAGAGAAGATTGAGTGTTGGGTTAAAGCACTGTACCACTCCAAGGTGGGTCATGATAAGGACATGGGAAATGTGAGGAGTAGTAAAGCTTCATCGTGAGCAATCAGATAGCAGGCATGTCTAAATGATCGCAAGTGTTGTTGAGGGTCCTCCTTACTGTTAAAACGGGTAAATTTTGGTAATTCCCATTGAGGAGGATATGAATGAAGGGGGACCGAAGGGTGGATAGGCTCCCGAAAAACTTGCTCGTATGTCAAGGCGCTACGACTTCCTAAAACAGAAGCCTCCAAGTTTTGCATTTTGTCCATCATTTGTTTAATTAAATCAGTAGTTGGATGAGATGATGGTGTGGTTGTGGTAAACGGAGGCAAATTGGGCCAAGGGCCACCTCTAGACAATGGTGGGGTTAAATGTTGATAAGGTATGGAGGATGACTGTGTTGAGGCAACCGAATAGGGATGTCCTATATAAGCTGTTGAGGTTACCGGATATGTGTGTGGAAATGAAAAGGTGGGCGGAGATTGAGAAGGAAAGCTCGTGTGGACAGGTGGCAGAGAGCAAGTCATGAACAGAACAGTCTGTAAGAGAGATGAGGTAGGAGCAGTTGGCGGTAATGACATGTTGGGCCCAAGATTAACTGAAGGAAAGCCAATCTGTGCTGTATGGACCCCTGAAACTGCCGAGGTAGGCGACGGGACTAAGGATGCAGAAGGAAAAGTGGAGTTATCAAGCGGAGAAGGGGCTAAATGAGTAGCTATATTGATAGGCATGCCAACAAGGAGTTGACTGTCGGGTGTACGGTCAAGGGCATGAGACAAATAGTACTGTACAATGCTAGGATTAGCATCCAGAAATTTGGCAAATTCTTTATCTCCCACAGGAATTTTAGGAACCTCGCTGGTGTCCGTAGGATTCCCCACAGAATGTGAAGGGGGTGATTCAGGAAAAGGTACAGAGAAAGCATGTGAAACCATGGCGATGGCTTGCTTTCGAGTGATAACAACCATGGACAGGAGTACACAGTAGGGTTTCAATCTCTCAGGAACAGAAACAGACTCAGAATGGTGAAATTGGTAGGTTGCTGGTTTGTCGGGAACTGTAAAAGACAGTAACCGATATCGGTTTGATAACCGATGTCAGTTAGACTATAGCCGACGTCGGTCAGTTAACCGATGTTGGTGTAAGAAGACTGGTATAAGAAAATATAAGAAGCTGCTGATTTGATTGTTAACAACGCTCAGTACATTTATCAAATTGTTCTAAGGTAATCACAGAAGACATTGTATAACAAAGAAAACAGAACTAAAAACAAACAAGAGGCACACGTAAATCTAGAGACTAACCCTAGGGTTAACTTTAATTATTGTGGGCTTATGCCTTTAGATGCGGAATGATGTCAATCCTAAACAAAATACTTAGGGGAAATGTCAAGTTTGTTTTGGCTTATAAGGTTACCTCAATCGGGCAGAGGAATACCGCGGAAAAGGGGGGATGTTTTGAGCTGTTGTGTTAATTGTGAAGTGATTCGGTATGTGTTGTGCAGTGAAAGTAAGATTAATTTCCTGTCAATACCATGGAAATCACCCCCACGTGTACGACCTGTTACTTAGTCTATGTTCACTAGAATTGAAAACAACAAGCAAGAATGTAATGCATGTGTTTTAAACCCAAGTCGAAAATGATATTCGATGAAGCAATTGAGATGAATTTCACTAATGCGAAACTAGGAAAGCAAGACAAATTCTTTACTAAATATATAACAAAAATAGCAACAGCAAGTAAGCTTCCTAAAATGAAAACAAGCAAGAGAAACAGAAACCCAAAATGGGTCCCACCGAGCGTGCCAAAATGTTTCGCACGGAATGTTCGGCTCTGCAGAATAGACTTGCTTCTATCCTATCATTCCTTTGAGAAACAGATAAGGGTTAGGGCTAGGAGGAATACCTGTTGAATGTTGAGATGGTGTGCGCATACCGTAGAGAAAGATCAGATCGACTGCGAAGAACTCCTTTTTGTCTTGGAAGGACTACCTGCAAGTAAGAATACAAGACCACCATATTTTAATTAGACAACAAATGAGGGATCTGCCTTAGGCCCAGGAAATATAAAAACTTCCTTTCGAAGGTGGTCAGTTCCCCTTTTAATACGATTTAACACAAATGATAATATAGAAAGCTATTGCAAAATCATGATTTAGGTATCTCGTTACAAAGCAATAGAAACTAAACTATCAATAATAAAGTGTCACGTTGTTTGTTTGGTTACTGGTCGTTGATACGTTCAGGTTGAGTTATAGGGATAAACCAGACTAGATTTGGGGTTATTAGGTGGCAAATAGGCAAGCAAAAGGTTTTGGGGTATAAGTCACAGTGACCGACGGCGGTCACTGGGTAACCGACCGCGGTTAGATAACCACTGCCGGTAGAGGATAAACGATACCGGTAGGGTCAGCAATCTAAGTGCTTCTGGCTAGAAGTTGGTTACAAGGTGATTGTGGGGTTATTAGGATTGGTGGATGGCTGAGGGGAATGATGGGAGGATAGGGAAGACTCAGAGTGTGGTAAAATGGCCTTCTGGGCAATATCAGGATGTATGGGTGAAGGTTAAGTGCAGTATGTTGCTGGTAGTAGATCTAGGAATAAACTTGTGATTACTATTAATTAACAGGCTCAATAAAATGGTGCTTAGAAACATATAAAACACTACTTACTCGTCCTTGATGCAGATGCGGGTTTCAGGACTGTGATGATGAAGACAGGACCCAAGTTGGATGATCTGACAATCCAAGATGAGTTATCTCCTCTTCTGATGCTCGGATGAGTGTTACTAGGCTCTGGTTATTCAGTTGCAGTCTTGGGCTTGATGTCCTTTTCTGTAAACTCTTCCTTTTTCTTCACTTGTCTCTGCTCGGCCAAGCAAAATCTAGATTCTCTCGATGATTTCTCCTTCTTCCGATCAAATGAAAATCCGATGCTTGGTTTTGGTTGGATGTGGTCATTTACGGGGAACCGATGGTGGTTACGCAACCGATGGCGGTCGAGTAGGAACCGGTATCGGTCAGGTCAAAGCGGGCTATTTTTGGTAAAATAGCCAGCTTTCCCTCCTTTTCTTCTGAGGGATTGGTTGCGGGCTTGGTCAAATCATTATGACGTTGGTTTTAGGTGCGGATGAGGAGTAATTAGTCATAGGTGTGGAATTGGACCAAGTTATAGGTCTTAATTAGGTTAGTTTAGGGTTAAGACTAGGTCATGATGAGGTGGTGACATGAGGTGGCAGGTATGGTGATGTGGATTTATTAATTATAAGGTAATTAATAAATAATTGTGTAAGGTTTAGGTGATGAGGTTAGGTTGTGAAATGAGATGCGGGGCACAGGGGGTCGTAAGACAAATTTGGTGTCTACACCCAGAAATGAATCTTTCTTTCAAGAAAGACAATTTGGAAATGATATAAGGCCCAAATATGATCTTTCGAGCTGCATCCAATCATGTTTCCACAGATACTTGGGAAAAAAATGACAGGGAAAACAAAACGTGACTATGGAAAACAGAAGGAAGAAAAAAAACCCAATTTTACGCCCAAGCTACATATCTTTCTCATGGAAAGAGGAACGAAAAACAAAACTCTGGATTTAAAGTGATCCTTGAACAAAGGAAGGGACTGATCATGGCAACTAAACAGAGGACAGATTTTTCATGCAACCAAACATGATAGAGCCCGCAAACTGAATAATTTCAAGGACAAACAAGGTGAGATCAAATTGAGCACCAACACAAAACATTTACAAAATCCACCAAAAAAATTTAGTTGATGTCTTAAAGTGATTAAATAGTGACAAAATGTCTAAAAAGTGACAAAAATCAAATGAAACGTCTAATAACCCTATATTAGAAATTTTTACGATTATTCTAAGTGTTGAAAATCAACGACAATAAAAAGTGATTACAATGTCCTAATCAAGGTAAAAGGAGCCTAAGTTAATTTTTAAAACAATGACAACAAATGAAGTAAACTAAGAAATTAATTAAAATGAACTAATGAATAAATTAAAAACACCAAATTGAGGTGTAAAATACTTAATGCAATAAATTACTCATTAATTTACTAAAACAAATCAATTAACTAATTTAAAAATCTAATTAATCTTTTTTTAAATAAAACATTAACTAAGGTAATTTAAAAAAACCATCAAGGGAAAGTGGAGTAAGATTAATACATAACCTAAGGTTAGAAACTAAGTGAATAATAAAGAAGGAAAAGAATCCCCAAAAACCTAAGTGAAAACATTTAAACAAACCCTAAAAGTGGAGGGAGAAACCTAATATCCAAAGGTCATGTTGCTCAACTAGTTGTAGGAGGATTTTATTCTAATGCAGGTGTGCTTGTATGTAAGAGATGGTGGTCGAGGTTTTGGCAAACAGATCGGGTTTGGCACATGGTTTAGACCCACAAGAAGTGATTCTAAGTAATTACAGGCCACATGCAAGCTGATGGTGACGTCGTAATAATAGCATGAAGTTGTCAGGCAGAGGGATTTGTGTGGGGAAGTGGGTGAGAGAGGGTTTATAGGATTGTTTCATAGCTCAAGCGTAGCGGGATGAGAGTTTGGGAATCAAGGGCAAGAGTGTTGATTCTTGGGTCGTAGGGTGGGGGACTTTGGGAGTACGGGGCGGTTTAAACCGATGGATCAGCGGGGTAGCTTAGTGTGTCTAGGGAGTTTGTGGGGATTTAGGGATGTGGCTTGGCCGAGTCATGTCCGAGACGACATGGGTGAGTCAGAGGGCAGTGTGTTAGAGGGGTCAAGAAGGTAACTCGCCAAGTAGCTTTGGTGGGTGGGTAAATGGGTAAGTGTCAAGGTGAGGAGACGGGTTGAGGGGAGGGATCCGCGAAGCTCAATGAGCTATCTTTCTGGGATGGAGGGGACTAGAGGGGTAGGGGGAAAGGGGGGGTTCACAAGTTTACTTTTTAATTTTTTAATTTTTTTGAAATTTTTTTTTTTTTTTTATTAAAACCATTTTATGAGATAAAATGTAATTAATTTTTTTTCGTTGTGTTATTTTAGGATTTAACATGTTAGAAGAGGGATTAAACAACTATATAGAATTAATTGCAACCAAAGTCTTGTCAATTTTTCTATGTGTACTTTAAGAAATTTTCTACAAACAATTGTGTTACCCGTTTTTACCCGCTAATAAAACTAGACAATTTGCCCATATACATAGTCCATGTCCTGCAAAGTAAAGTCCAGTCGCAAACCACCAAAATTTAATGCAGTATGGGAGTATTTATTCTCCAAAAAGCTAAAAGACATGGAGGGATGGGATTTAGTAGGTTCTCCATGATATTTGTAGGTCATTTAATTACTTTTGTTAGAGGGTGAAGTGGGAAATCCACGGTTATATACCTCCCTCTCTCTCTTTCCACTTTCTTCTATAAATTGTAAACTTCACATTTGAGAAGTAGGGGGGGTATTATGGGATGTGGGGAAACTCTTCCATTTTTTATTTCTCAACACCATTAGTTGTAATCCTTCACATGGGCCTAAAAAATGTATTTATGCCTCTATTTCATCAATGTAATAGACTGTGCATATTCTAAGAGGAATAAAATATTTGTTTGTGGTTTTCTTCCAACCCTTGCATTGTTTTGTTGTATATCTTTACCTTTCCATTCTTATTGTTGTTGTATTCTATACATGTTTTAGATCCTTTGTAGATTCAAGTTGTTGTGTTTCATGGAGATCAAATGGTAAATGAGGATTTGGGTCTATGTCATAGTTGTTTGGCATTTCCTTACTCCATTTTCCTTCTCCTTCTCCCTCAGCAAGATATTTCCACATCCATGTTTCTTATGCAGTCACCTTTATTATTGTAGTATTTTCTTTTCATGCATCTTTCAAACCATCTTTCTTTCCCTGGTCCCTTAGAATTGATACTTTAGGATTATTTACCTGCATTTTATTCATTAGAATTAGTTTAGCATTATGATTAGGTAGAAGAAGCCGGACTTCTATAGAGGTCCATCTCAGTTCACAAGTCCCACAACTTGAGAGATGGTCCCATGTTATCAAATATTAGGGATCTATCATCAAATAATCCTAGGGTGCTAATTTTTTCTGATATATTTTTTTATTATCATTGGTAAATAGTATTTTGAAAGGGACTATACCCTTGTGTACAAAAGAGGGCCTAGAAGCTAGAATAGGAATGAGGACCAAAACAAAAAGGATCAAGATCCATTTGAGACATAGAAACCCCAAGCAGTCCAAGAGTAGTTACCTCAACGAAACAATCCAGAATGAACACTGCTGAAGAGCAGCTAAAAAACAAAAAAAAAACAGCAAAAAATACAGAGAAGCACAACAAGAGTATCCAAAATTACTTCGTGGCAACTTTGTCAATTTTGGTTTTGATATTCTGCCAAGAGGTGAACATAACCAAAGTCGTCATGCGGGTAGAGTCAGTAACATCCAGCTATTCAATGGTCCTTTTGCTTTCCTCTTCTGTACCCCAAAGAGTTGCTGGAATTCTGCTAAGATTAAGGACATGTGGACATGCTGCTCAATAAACTCTTCAATTACATTAAAAATATCCATATTATGATCATGGTGAGTCTTGGTCTTCCCTAAATGGTTATCTAAGGATTTCATCTTTTTGTATATGTCTTCAACCTATTTATTATCAATGACAGCCTCCTCCTCCTTCTTCCTCTTACCTTTTTACTTTGTCAAGTTTTTTACCTCTTCTTTCAGTAGCATCATGTCGGCTTCTAAGGCTTCCAGCCTTGTTTTGGATCTCCGAATGTGTGCCTCCTATGAACTAGTACTACTAATATGCAGGAGGTTATGGGTAATTTATAACTCCTGAGGAACATTCCCCACAACAGGGGTATCAAGGTTCAGCCTTCTAGAAGACATAGTAATAGGTCTAGATGAAGTGGAAGTGAAGGGGGTGGGAGCAGAGGTGGGGGGGATGATAGAGGGAGCTGAGAAGGTAGGTAGAGGGGTGACAACAGTGGTGTAAGGGGCAGAAGGTGAAGAAATGGGGCTAGTGGCAACTGCACTGGGTAGAGGAGGAACAGAGGGATACCAAGAGACCTAAGAAGACAAAGCTTATGCAACAAGAAGATGAGACCCTGATGCAGCGGAACCACACACGTATGCTTTTGAAACTCCAAAATGGAGCACTCAAGAGAGTTAAGCAAATAGTAAGTGAAGCATACCGTGAAACTCCTACATAAGTGATTGAGGAATACAAGATGCTTAGAGGGCACAGTGACAAATATCCCCTCCAAATAAATGTAACACACCATCATTTGGGTGACCTCGTCAAAAGGTGGAGGGATAGAACTGACCTTTAGGCCCACCATGACAAAGATCAACTTCTCATTACCCTCAACAAACTTCCTCTCCTCAGCAACTCTGTCAATCCTTTTATTAAAAAAATGGTACCCATCCATGCCAAGGCCAGTAGCCTCGGCTATTAACTCCTCAATGATCGAAATATTTTTCCCTCCATAATCCACAATGTGATCCTTCCAATCCTTCACAAAATGAATGGAAATACTTTGGTCATGGCCCTAAATCTTCTCAATAAAATTAGTGATGCCTCCCTGTCTGAGAAGATTCCGAAGTTCTTCATTACTTTTCCATTCTGGATCTGCGCTGGGCTCTATCTGGCAAGGGGCTCCTCCCATAATTACCGTGCCTAAGTTTTTGCAAATAAAATTTTCAAAATCCTTATGTGGAGGTCTATAGCAGTCGTAGATGCCAGTCTGTCTTTCACTATTAATTTCTGTGGGATGAGAATGATCACTAGGATAGCCATTGCTGTTATGTACCTAGGAAAATCAGCATGTGTGAACTTTAATCCTTTTAGAAGCCCACTCCAACTCATCATCATCCTTAGTAATGACTTGGAAATCCGTAAAGTCCTATTTAAAAGCTATTGAGATCTCAATATTTCCCGTATGCGCATCTATATTCTTCATATATATCCACTTTAAGGTCTCATTATACTTCATATAATCTTGATTTCCCGTCAAGATATGCTTGAGTGTTGTTTTAAAATCAGCACGTGTGGGAGTTTTATTATTGCAGTTCCACTCCCAATGCTCATATCTCATACCTCGAATTTTCATCCTCATAAGTATCCACTTGTATGCTGCTTTGAAGATGTTCAGGCATGTTATCTTTATTATCCCAAATCATGTGATTAACATTTATGCCATAATTAGCCAATGCATCTGCACCTTGTTACCCTCCCGGTAAGTATGCTTGATCTGAATGTTATTGAAGGTTTGGAAAATACTTATGGATTCCAAGATGAAATCCTTGATGTTCCAACTTGGAGGAAAACACTGATTTAGATGATTGATAATATTAAGCGAGTCCCCTTCAAGAATAAGGTTTTGGATATTATGAGTCTAAGCAATTCTAAGACCCCATAAAGAAGATAATGCTTCAGAAAAATGATTAGTTTGAATTCCCATTTTCTAGCATACGTAGCAATCAAACTACCTTTATGATCCCAGATCACTCCACCCCCCACTACAATTCCAGGGTTACCCTTAGAGGCCCCATCAAAATTCAACTTATACCAGTTAAGATCAGGAGGATTCCAATGAATCAAATATCTATCAATACTATTTTCGGAATTATTCTAGATATTGTTAGCTCTAATCTTCCAGTGGGACAAGATATGTTCTTCATTTTCTGGATAACTCTTGTTCTTGGGGGGTTTAAATCTAGTAATATTTTCTTTAATATCATTAGAAATTTTACCAATAATGAGCTTAAAATTCTGTGTTTTATTTCTAAAGATAATATCATTTCTATCTTTCCATATCCTCCAAATAATACGAGGAATAACCAGATTCCAGAGCCTTCTAACAACACAATGTTTATAAGGTGGGCTCCATTGGGTCCAAAGCTGACTGAAATCCTTCAGAATCACCCAAAAAGCTTTAAAATTAGAGAGGACAACACTCCATATTCTGGTAGCATAATCACAACGGATAAACAAATGAATGATATCCTTAGAGTCTTTTTTAAAAATATGACATCTATTAGGCATTATGAAACCCTTTCTTATCAGGTTGTTAGTGGTAAGAATTCTGTCTCTAAGAGCCAGCCAAAAGAAAAAAATTATTTTAGGTGTTAACTCAGTCATCCAAATTCTACTTCATTTAAACTCAGTTTGACTATTGTCAAAGAAATTATTATACCCAGTTTTGACAGAGTAGTCCCCATCAATAGAATTACTCCAAACCAATTCATCCTTAACATCCAGCTGACTTAAGGGAATAAGATCTAACTGGTCTTGAAGGGAGGAAATATTTTGGATCAGATCATTTCTCTCCACAGAAAGTTTTTTCCATTTCTTATTGTTGCCATTTCTCTCAATATAATCCTTAATTCTAGTGTCATACTTGTTTTCAAGACTATCTTTGACCATCCCAAATCTGTCCATAAGGCTGCCATTAAACTAGTTATCCTCCCAGAATTTTATATCACAGCCATCTCCCACTTTCCATTTACTGCCTTGTTTAATGAAATCTCTACTAAATTATTCCAAAAAATGGAACCATAGGGAAGGTGCTCATCATGAAGAAAAGAAAAGATAGCTTGTTGATTAAGGTATTTATCCTTAATTAAATATATCCATGGTTACTTCTCAGAAAGCATTCTCTAGCCCATTTTCACAATGAGAGCCTCATTCATTTTCTTGAGGTATTTTATTCCCAGTCCTCCTATAGATTTAGGAGTACAAATCTTATCCCAAGAAACTAAATGAAATTTAAACTTCTCCTCCATGCCCTGCCATAAGAAATTTTTCTGAATCCTCTCAATTCTTTCTCTGAAGGTAGCAGGGATCTTATAAAGAGACATGATATAGATAGGTAGATTTTGAAGAGTGCTTTTTATGAGCAGGCACTTACCAGCACTAGATAAAATGGCTCCTTTCCAACCAGCCATTTTTTTTTTTTGAAATCTCACAAATAGATCATCCCACACCTTGTTAGAGACTTTTTTAGTGCCGAGAGGGAGCCCTAAATAAGTGGCTGGAAGCGCACTTATTTTATAGCCCAGAATTTTAGCAATTTTAAGTTGTCTTTTCTCAAGAGTGTTGAAGAAGAAAATGGAGATTTTATCATAATTGATCTCTTACCTAGAAGCAGACTTGTAAAGTTGTAGAATAGCCTTGATAGCCTTAGCTTCAATGATAGAAGCCAATAAAAGGAGGATTGTATCATCCGTGAATTGCTGATGAGAAGCAGCTTGACTGATGGAAGTGGGCTTTGAGCCTTTCAAAAAATGGTCAATGACTAATTTACCAATAGTTCTACTAAGACTGTCTGCCATAATAATGAAGAGTAGTGGGGAGATGGGGTCCCCTTGTCTTAGTCCTCTACTGCTTGTGAAAAATCCCACTGGCTCCCCATTAACCACCATAGAGAATCTGACCATAGAGATACAAGCCTTAACGATTTTACTAAATTTGGTTAGAAAACCAAATTTAATTAAGACTTTGTCAAGAAAAACCCAAGAGACCTTATCAAAGGCTTTATTCATATTGATCTTAATCACCATATTCACTTTTTTATTATTCTCCATAGAATGTATGGTCTCATGAACCATAATCAATCCATCTTGGATAATCCTACCTTTAATGAATCCATTTTGCTGCCTTGAAATTAAATCATTCATAATGCATTGAAGCCTGGTAGCAATGATTTTGGTAAAAATTCTATAGATAACATTCACAAGGATGATGGGTCTGAAATCTTTAAAGTCTTTCGTATCCATTTTTTTTGGTGCCAACACAATGTGGGTGTTATTCAGCTCTTTCAAAAGAACTCCAGTTTGAAAGAATTTATTCACTGCTCTGAGAATATCATCTGATAAAATTTTTAGCACACCCAGTGGGATAAGATTGAGGAGCTTTACATCTCCATTTCATCAAGTTGGTGTGTTCTTATTGAAATATCAACCTTTGAAGGCATGTTCAAGCACATCTGGTAACTCCATTGATCCAAACAACCCATTTTCTGAGTTGCAGACCTCTTCTTGTTTCCATTCCATCCATTTTTCCTTACATATATTCCATATTATTCCATTCATGAATTTTTGCAATCATGACTTCATTTCCATCATGGGATCCCCATTTGGAGTGGCAACAATGCCATTCAAATCCATCTCCAGCTTGTTATAACAATCCTCTAGACAAGTTCTATGGAAAAAATAAAAATTAGTATGCACATCCATATGAGCCAAATGTAATGTAGTTTTTTCATCCACCAACTATGGATTTGTTCAAGAGTAGGAGTATGCATATTTTGGATGTCATCCCACACCCAGAGATGTTGATTTATATAGAAAGGTTCAAGAGTTGGAGCTGAGCATGGTGTAGATAAGGATTAAGAATAGAATGAAGGCAACTCATATTGGTTTCAGAGTTCCATATCCATGGATTGGCCCTATACTAAGTAAATTCAATTCTTAAAAAAAGCTATAGCTTATAATACAAACATTGACTCAAGTTGAAGAGTGGGCTAAAAATATGGAGGCTCATGAATCTAGTGTTAGCTAACCCTATCAATGGGGAATTCCTACACTACCATCTCACATCGATCCCATTCCTCTTTCCCAACCTACACCATTTCAACATACTTGTCATATTCCTAAGTTTCTACCCGCTTCCCCCATTTAGGATCTCATTTCTCTATCCTTTTTCCTTCCAAACCTCAATCCCCTCCATAAGAAGAAATTGAAAAACCTTCCCCTTCCCCAAAAGCATTGAAAAAATTAGTTAAATTCCAACCCACCCCTTCTCTTGCAATCCCAAACCCATTTTGGGAAGAACAAAATTAGAAAATCCGTCAAGGAGGGAAGAAAATTGAAGATTCAAGAAGAGAGAAACTTGTGCAAAATTTTAAGAATTGGGTTGCAAAGTTTCAATTCAATCAAATGCCACTAATGAATAGTCCTTCCAAAGGAGTTGGAACTGAAGAACAAGTGGTGAAAGATAATTTTTTAACAAAACAAGAAAATTATGAAGATGACTATAAGTCTCTAAGCTTAAAATGTAGTGTGCATGTTGGCACCATATTCTCATAAGTTATCTATTCATCACATTTTGCAAATTCAAAAGAGAAGGAATAATCAGCTCAAAATCCAAATGAATAGGAGCACATGGAGGATAATAAATCATATTCAAAGGTTCTAAATGAATAATAAATCATAGAAAGCTTCTTGCTTTCTTTTGGTGATGAAAATTTAGACCTATCTCTCCCTTTATCTTTTGTTGAACCTGATTTGATTGATGAATCCTGATTGTAGGAGAACCTTGAAGAAAAACTTTATGCCCATAGCATTCCTCAAAAGTAGAAAGTATAAGATTTTTATCTTTCAAAATTAGTGTTGGATGAAGAAATCAAATATACATATCAGTTTGGTCTTCAAGAAGAGGAGGAGAAACTCCCAAGTGAGCAATAATTTTGAACTAGTTTTAGTGTTTCACCAAGAAATTCATTATATGTTGTAACCAATCATGAAGAGTTTCATGTTGATGATAAAAGGAGGATGATGACACCATTCCCAAATCATTCAGCGGGGCAGAAGATGAGGTGTTTGTGGAAGAAAAATAAATTTCAAATCAGCTTCTAAACTCACTCAATCACAAGGAAAAGGAAGAGAATTCTCCTTGTGGCTTTATTCATGGAGATACATACAAGGAATATGGGAAAAATTCAAGGATCAAATCGTACCCAATCAAATATTTGGCTAGTTTAGAGCCAAAATCGAAGTCATAACTAGTCATGTTCACTTCAAAATATGGGGAAGAGATTCAGAGTACTAAAGGTTAGTTATAATTCCTCCAACAAAATGCAGATCATATTAAGGAGGTATTCATCTTGTTTTTAATTGATACTTGGAATAATTTTGGAGTACAAGGTATGTTTGCATTTCCACCATGTGATTTTTTTGCCAAACATATCACATGGACACCTTTTGTGATGAAGGGAGGCTACTTCTCATAACCTATTGCAGGGTTTTTTTAGACTCCTTTTCCTCTACTTAGAGTAGAGTAGGTAGGTTTTTTTAGCAAATGAAGTAAATTATGCACACTCTGCTTGTTTCCACTTGGAACATGTATGAATTTCCCTTTTGTATATAGTTTTTTTTCACTGTCGTTGTTGCAAAGTTCATTGGAAGTGTTCATGGGAAGAAATGTTTAAACAGCTCCAAGTACATCCATTAAATCAACATGTGTTTTAAATCTCTGCAATGTTTCATTCTTTCTAAGAAATTAGTTTAGTTTAGCTATTCATACTTGGAATAAATCAGATTTGGGATATCTTTATATTCTCATTCATTCACTCTCAACAAATCACTTATAGAGGATAGAGATGAATTTTAAGATTCAAAACAATTTTCCACTCACATAAAACCTTATTCATAATATTTATTATGATGTGAATGGTCAATTTAGCAGTTAGTAGATAAAATCCAAGTTCGGCAGTTCCTAATGCAAATTCAAGGGGTTGTATTTCAAGTATCAGATCAGTTTCATGGTTACCAAGTTGAATCCATGCCCAATGGATGCTTCAAGGCCACTGAAAAACTCATCTAGCAAACACATGTCCCCATGAGTCCCCAAATTTTTATCTATTTTTACCCCATGAAAAAATGTACAACTTGAAAAAATGGGCCTGAGTAGTTTATGGAGCTTTAATGGAGAATCTACAAGTTTCGAGTATTTTGGGGAGCTTGGAATCATTTTTGGCACATTACCTTTCTCTTAGGCTTCAAAATTAAACACTTTTCCAAAGAATTGTAAAAAATGTTTAAAATTGGGAAAATTGGCTTGGGGGCACTCTACTTCATTTTTCCTAACTCCCCATTGCAAGAAAAATCCAAACAGTTAGGGAAATTTGGAAGAAAACTATAAAAAGGTTTTAAAATGAGGTAGAGTTAGAGTAACTCGGTGAGTTCATGGCTGAGAAACTTGACGGGTTGGAGATTTGTGTGGGGAAATGGCCCAGGAAAAAAAAATTTAAAGCATCTCAAAAATCCACAGAACAACAAAACAGGGAGTGAGGGAAAATCAAGGGGAGAAATTGTGGAGTAATGGAGGCTCAAAACTGAAAACTAAAGTCTAGTCACAAACACACAACGAAGGAGATGGAGAGAAATTAGGGTTTGAAACTCATATCATCTCCAAAGTAATGACACCTCGTAAACCCGAGTAAATCTAAGTAGTCCCAAATATTCAGAAAACAAGGAAATTGGTGGAAGAAGTGATGCGGGATTTTAGAGTTGTTTTACTACTAAAGTAATAAGAAAAGCACTCCTGCATGCCTGAGTCAAGGCACCCTAGAAACCCACAACAAAGGAGCGAGCAAAGAACATGTGTTAACCTGAAATGCTAAGGAAAAAGGTAGAGTGTTGCAGAGTTTTTATGTGAAACTACTTTGAAGGAATTCCCACTCACATTCCTAAGTCAATTAATCCCAAAAAACCCACAAAGAATCAAAGTGGTGAGAGGAGTTATGTGCAAATCTAGGACTCCTTTACTTCTTGAAAGGAAATAATTAAATCTCTCCAAAACCCACAAGTAAAGTATTCCATAAATCCCACATAACTAAGGCAATGAAGCAAGGAGTATTGCGGAGATTCGACTATCTCTAAATGTGAAGTAAAGGCTATCCTAAAATGTGAGTAAAGTAACTCAAAAAACACTCAAGTCGATAACGAGGGAGTGACACAGGGATCTGATGGGCCATGGCTATGAAATAGTAAGGGATCACAAACCAATGAGTAAATTCATGTTGGAAACCCGTAGAACAAAGGAAATTCAAAGGAGAGTAGTGAGCATTTAGAGCCCAATGGAGCTTAAAGTAATGAAGTCTCGAGAACCCGTAAGTCAAGCAGAGCTACTTCATAAAATTGAATGACCATAACTTACTCCCTAGTGCTCACAATTTTATAATATTGGACTTTCTAGAAATGTCTCATTAATCTCTTCACTATGGATTCATGAAAATCAGGTTTGGATTGGGGTAAATTGGTGAAAAATGAAAAAAACACTTCTAGCATGAGATGAATATTTCCAGGAAACCACCCACCATAATTTAATGCAGTATGGGAATATTTCTTGTCCAACAAGCTAAAGGACATGGAGGTATGGGATTTGGTAGGTTCTCTGTGATGTTTGCATGTCATTCAATGACTTATTTTTGTGGGTGAAGGGGGAAATACAGGATTATCTCTCTCTCTCTCTCCTCCACTTTCTTCTATATATTGTAAACTTCTCATTTGAGAAGTAGGGGGGATATTATGGGATGTGGGGAAACACTACCATTTATTTTATCAACACAATGAGTTGTAAGCCTTAACATGGGCCTAGTAAATTTATTTGTTCCTGTATTTCATCATTGTAATGGACTGTACATATTCTAAGAGAAATAAAATGTATTTTTTTGGTGTTCTTTCAACCCTTGCATTGTTTTGTTGTATCTCCTTACCTTTCCATTCTTATTGTTGTATTCTTTGAATGTTTTATCTCCTTTACATGTTCAAGTTGTTGTGTTTTATGGAGATCAGATAGTGAATGAATATTTAGATTTGTGTCACAGTTACTAGGGCTAAATCCTAGTGATTTTTAAAACCTACAAGCATTCTTCTCAAAGTTTGTCCACACTAGATCATTGTTAAAGGAATGTCAAGTAGAGAAGAAATATTCTCAACTGATCTTGTCGATTCTTCCTAAGTTAGGTCCTGAATATTTTGTCTTTGTGTCAACTTTTTACACTACAAAATATTCCTTGGGCAAGGATTGGAATATGCCATCCTTTGACTATTTTTCATCCTAAATCATTCTAGAAAAATAAAAAATCATTCAAATGGGTTCTCTCAACTCATTCGCATGCCCTTGTAGCAAGTAATAGTAAGGAAAAGAAGACTGAAAAGAAGAAATAAAAAAAGGATCAACCTAAGAAGGAAACCAAGACCAAAACTAAAATTGACATGAACACTTTGAATTTTGAGCCTAGAGCATAGAAAGATAGGTATTTGTGTTCCTATTACAACAAGCCTGGTCATAAAGAGCATATGTGTATGAGAAAACAAATTGATCACCTTACTCAATTACTTGAGAAAAATAAAATAGGTGTTCTTGAGTCTATCAAACAAAATTCTCTGAATGCCAAGTCTTCCACTGCAAAAGGTTCTAAATTCAAGAAGAAGAAAGGAAAGGCTCTTGTATCTATAATTTCTCCTTCATCAATGTGGATTATAGATTTCATTTCCTCATAGCACATGGGTACTTCCTATGTTGAGTTCTCCAACATCAAGCCTTATGTAATGTCCCAAATCACGATGGCTAATGACATGACAGTGTCGATTTCTAGTAGTGGATCAGTAGATATAGACGGGGGGAACATTCACCCAAGTGTTGAGTGTTCATGATCTCTCTACCAATATCTTATCGGTTTACCAAATTACTCACCTTGGTGAAGGAACATGAGAAAAATTTGGTCCTAACTCGGTGGTTATTTGTGAGCTTAACAATGACACTACAGTGGCTAAGGGAAAGGTGGATCACCATTCATGGTTATATACCTTTTCCCACTTTACTTTTGATACTACGCCCACTGGCTTGCTAACTCATACAAATGAGGTTAGTAAGTTATGGCATGAGCATTTTAGACATCTAAATTATCGCTACCTTGAACAATTGCACCAAAACAAAATGGTCAATGGGTTACCCCACGTCAAGTTTTCTAGGGGTCTTTGTGAGGGTTGTACCCTTGGAAAGCATCCTAAAAAGAAATTTGACAAAGGAAAATATTGGAGAGCTACTCGTCCCTTAGATCTTGTTCACAACGACATTTTCGGTCCATTTTCATCTCCTTTATTTACTAGAGCACTTTATGTGCTAACCTTCATTGATGACTATTTGCGATATACTTGGGTATATTTTATTAATCTTAAGTCTGAAGTCTTTGAACATTTTCAAGACTTTAAGGCTCTTGCTGAGAAACAGGAGGAATGGTCTATTAAGGTTCTTCGAACCAACAATGGAGGTGAATATATCAACAATAGGTCCATGGATTTCTACACATTTGAAGGGATCTCCTTGTAGCATATAGTTGCATACAGCCCTTCGCATAATGGAGTAGTAGAAAGAAATAACTGTACTCTTAAAGAGATGGCCACTTATATGATTCACTCAAAGTATCTTCCTTCGCATTAATGGGTTGAAGCAGTGAATTGTGCTAATTACATTTAGAATCGTGTTCCACATAAGGCAGTAAGAGGAATGAAACCATTTGAAGCCTGGTTTGGATGCAAACCTGATGTTGAGCACTTTTGAGTCTTCGGATCTAAGGCTATGGCTCAGATTCACAAGAAGAAACACAAGGCTTTGGAACCACAATCCAAACCTTATATATTTGTAGGGTATCCTAATGGCATGAAGGGATACCAATTTATGAATCCTACTTCTCATGAGTTGTATATCGAGAGAAGTGTTAAGTTCAATGAGTCTTCTTCAACTTATACTTCTCCACCTATTGAGGTTCTTCAGGTCACTGATTCGGATTTTGACTCATCAGATGATGATGTTGAGCGTTCTCCTCTTCTTGATCCTCCCGACCATCAGACCTTTGATTCTTCTTATTCTGACAGTAGTGATGATGAGAACTATTTCCCTTCTCACTCAAGTGAAGAATCTTCTGACTCTGAGCCTGATCCTCCTGGTCCTCTTTGGGTTAGGAAAACTTTGCAAAGTGCTGGAGATTTAGTTGGAGATACTTCAGATATGAGATGTACTCACTCAGATTTCATCGGACCCCACTCTTTCTTCACCTCATCTTCTGATCCATAGTCTTTATGGGAGGATTCTAGTATTCCTAAGTGGGATTCTATCATGGATGAGGAGTATTCATCTCTCATGAAGAATTATACTTGGGATCTCACCCGTCTTCCGAAAGGAATAAA
This sequence comes from Taxus chinensis, assembly GCA_019776745.2. NCBI lineage: Eukaryota > Viridiplantae > Streptophyta > Pinopsida > Cupressales > Taxaceae > Taxus > Taxus chinensis. Next base: position 316,191,795 of record CM034149.1, read on the forward strand.
AATCGTTTGGTGTAAGTGGGTGTTCCGAAAAAAGTATGGAGTAGATGGAGACGTCAAAAATTTTAAAGCATGATTAGTAGCTAAGGGTTTCTCCCAGATAGTTGGGGTTGATTATACTAAAACCTTTTCTCCGGTTGTAAATATGACTTATAGTTGACTGACCCTAGCCATTGCTGTAAAAAACAGATGGAAAGTCCATCAAATGGACGTCAAGAGTGCCTTCCTTCATGGCAACCTAGAGGAAGAGATCCACATGGAACAACCTCTGGGTTATGTCCATGATCCCTCCCTAATCTGTAAGTTAAAGAAGTCTCTTTATGGCCTTAAACAAGCCCCTCGGGCTTGGTATGCCAAGATGGACTCCTTTTTACTTACATCAGGGTTTACTAGGTGTCACTCTGATCCAAATGTTTATATTTTATGGCAAGATGAATCTATACTCATTATTTTTCTCTATGTTGATGACTTGTTGATCATAGGAAGATCTTCCTCTATTATTGATTTTTTGAAGATCACCTTGTCCAACAGGTTTTCCATGACTTACTTAGGTCTACTTCATTACTTTTGGGATCTATATTTCACAATTTGACTTAGGAATTTTGATTTCGCAACCTAAGTATGCTCTAGATTTTCTAGCTCATTTTCAGATGTCTGATTGTAAGTATTCTCCTACTCCTTTTATTTCTAGGGTTAATTTGGTTTCTAATTGCTCTACTCCCTTGGTTGATGGTACCCTTTATCGATAGTTGGTTGGGAGCTTGATTTACTTGACTCACACTGGACTGGATTTATCGTATGCTATTGGGATCATGTCTAGATTCATGCAGGATCCACATGAGCTGCATTGGAAAGTAGCTAAACAAATCCTTCATTATTTTCGTGGCACCTATACTAATGGCATTCACTATCATGGAGGGGTGGATATTGACTTGATTGGGTTCATATATTTTGATTGGGCTGGTGACTTAGATCACCGGAAATATACTTCTAGCTACATTTTCTCTCTTGATTTGGGTCCTATTAGTTGCTCTAGCAAGAAGCAGAATGTAATTGTGATATCATCTACAGAGGTAGAATATAGAGGAGCAGTTAAAACTGCCACAGAAGCTATTTGGCTACAGGGTATTCTTTCAGAGTTTGGCATCCACCTTCAGTGGCCTACCATTATCTACTATGATAACATGAACACTATCTCTATTTGCAAAAATCCAGTTCAACATCAGTAGACGAAGCACATTGAGATCCATATGCACTTCATACGAGAGCTTATTCATGATGGTATCATCAACATTTAGTACATTCAGAAAGTTGATCAGATTGTAGATTTATTTACCAATCCCTTCACTAGGATGAAGTTTCTTCACTTATGGTCTCTTCTTGCGGTGAGGTCTTCTACAGCTACTCATCTTCTTCAGGCTATGTAGTCCCTCTTTTCTCCTTCTTCTTCTAGGAATATATTGTTTGTATATGGGCACCTTATCAGGCCTTTAGTTTCTAGGCCCCATTGACACATCTTTCTTAGTTGTTTAGGAATGTCTTCTCTTTCCGTCTGACTCATCATAGCCACTAACCCAGCTTTGATGAAGGGGGGTTTTGGTGTGAGTTATCCTATGTGTCCTCCGCTCACATATGGAGGGTCATCTCACATGGGTTAGGTTTAGGGTTTGATATTGAGTCATTCACTAGGGTTACTCAGAACCCTATATGTACCCTTTCACTTATGATTTATGAGTATGGCAAGATACTCTGCTATCTTTTCTCTACATGTGCCATGTTTGTTCTGTTATGTAAGTTATTCAATTTTTGATCGATTCTTCCTTGTGATTACGTTAGAGCCATTATAATTCAACTAGAGTGAAACTTCATCATGGTGCACAGTTTCCAATATAATTCATCAACTCTTATAGAACCTTGTATCCATAGAAATATCATAGACAACCCTTTTATGTGGTATATGCTCTAGGTTGGGGGTTTTAGAAAGTATATCATAAATTTGTAAGGGTGTGATACCTCCTTAACTAGGGATTTTGGCTTGGCATGGAAGGATGGTAAGGCGGTGGTCAAAGGTATGGAAATTGAGACCTCGGAGGAAGCCATTGCCCATCTTACTGGTATGGACATGGATGACCTTGAAAAACATAAGGACAATAATAGATGTGAGCATAAAATTAACATCTTTTTCACTGGCAAGGAAAAGGCACATTACTTCACTGATGGCATTGCTCGGTCTTGCGTCCCTAGTGTGTGAAGGGAGTTTTTCCTTCACATTATTAAGTATTTAACTTTGGAATGTAAATATCGTAATATTTACACTCATCACTTATCTCTCCTGAATATGTTAAGTATCCCTTTCTTTTTGTTCGTGTATTTGAATACCTCTGTGAAATATTTTCAGAAGGGTATGTTAGATATACCTATTTATGAGGGGCTCATTCTCCTTCTATTTCAAAATGGTAAACCTATTGTAGATAATCACATGCCCCAAATTGAGGTAGAGGAGGATATCACTCTGGTTGAATGTCTTTCTAATATAAATGAGGGAAGATTCGACCATAATAGAGGTGCGGAAGGGAAGAATGTGGTGGGCTCAAAGAGTCAGGAAGATGGGTCCTCATAAGGTAAAGGAAAAATGATTTTTTAAGCTAAGAAAAGTGACGAGGACTTGAAGAAAAAAGTGCAATACTTGGAGACTTTGGGTCAGGTCATGAAGGATGTGAATTCGGTGGTTGGGAAGGGTATGATCGACAACATCGAAGTGACCAAACAAATCTTCATGGCCCCAAAGAATATTTGGGGAGAATTTAATGGCCTAGATAAACTTATTCGAGATATGAGGGTTTTTTTGGAAGTGGTTTTAGAGGATCATAGGAAACAAATTATTTCAGGGTCACTAGCTCTGATGAATAAGAAGAGGATGAAGACGAGACATAGGAGGATGTTGTGAGAGAAGAAGAGGAGGATCCACCTCCAAATAAGATACAAATTGATCACAACAATGATCCTGAGACAATGGAGGCCAAACCCTTTGAGAAACAAAAGAAAAATTAATGGTGTTGCTCCTAAACTTTAGGATTTTTTTTGGCGAACTGTCTCTGTGTTTTGGTTTCCTTATGTAGTTTTTGTTTCTCTCATTTTTTGGGTTTCTAGACCTTTTTGTTTCGAGGTTAAGCTTATTTAACCCTTTTTGATCTTGTTCCTCTTTTTGTTTCTTTATGTGATCTTTCACGATGTTCTCTTTCATGTACTGGCCTCTAGGAGCTGATCCCTATTTTTACCCTCTAAAAAAAGATGTTTAAATCATAGTGGTCGAAAGATATAATGTTTGTTATTTTGAGGAGAGTATTTGAGAAACAAATAACATTAACGGAGTTAGTGATAACTAATCATTTTTTGTAATAAAATACAATGTGAAATATACGTATATTGGGCATACTTTTTTCATTATGTTTAAATGTCTATAACTACTCTAAGTACTATATTTTAAGCGTAGCACTTGGTGGGTAATTATACAACAAGCAATCAAAAACAAACGAGAAGGATTACACTTTTCCTAAATGTAAGTATGGCCCTCTTAACAATATCAATTTGCATGGAAATTGCGCTCTCTATAAGGTTATGATGGGTTTTACCTATTTGAGAAAATATTTGATTATTAACAATTTTTTTAGTACCAATAAAACAAGGGTCTATTCTCTCTTACTCTAACTATAAGTTAGATTTACAATACTAATTGAATAAATTTATTCCAAATTGTTAGAGCTTATGTTAACTTATTTATAGTGTCAGTCTACTTAGGCTGTAAACATTTACTTTCCAATATGTTGTATCCATTGAGGGTAAAAAGCACTAATAATTTAAAAGAGATATAAAATAACAAATCATGACCTGGCTTAGCGGAAGTTAGGGTCATAACATTTTATCTTATCATTGTAATCATCATCTGTACTCTTTTGGCTCGCTAATGATTTTCATTGATTATTATTCTATCGTATTTGATAGCATATCCATGGCAGAAACATGTTATACACTACAAATCATCGATATGGATCAATCCATATGTATTTTCGATAAAATATATTTTTTGTAACATATAATTCACAAGGTTTTGTATCAAAAAAATTGTTCACCTAACGCTTAGTTTCATTTATTATCAAAAGTAACGGCATAGTAGATGTTAGTCTGAATAGTTACTTTTATTGAAAATTGTGATAAAATAATAAGTCGCAACCTAATTGAGTGACCGCAAGGCTCTTACAATTACGGTCATTGTAAACACTATCTATACAACTTTGGATTGCTATTATTTTTCATTGATTATAATTATATCTTGTTTGCTGGAATGTACTTGGCGGAGACACTAGCTTCACTGCATACCATATAGAGGGATCAAGCCTTATGTAGCTCCCATAAGGTATATTGTTTGAAACACGTAATTCACATCGTATCTTATGTGAGAAATTTTTTAGTGAATTCTAAGTATTTTTTCCTTATTGAAAGTAACGACATAGTGGATGCTAGGGTCAACATTTTCATAATTTTAAAATAGTGATAAAATAAAATATGATGGTTTAATTATTATAAATACCAATACTACAAGTCATTATAAATACCAATACTACCATTCATTATAAATACCATATGTATATAGCTTTGGGTCACTACTATGTTTTCATGGATTATGTAGTACTCACAAGACGTATTGTTTATAACATATAATTCACATATGTTCGTACAAGAGAAAATGCTTACCGACCACTAAGATTTTGTATGTATTGAATAAAATTCCATAACGACCACTAGGATAGTATGTTTTTTATTTTAACACTATGTACACGGATTTTGAACGATAGTGTTATCCATTTATTTTAATTGTATCATATTTTATAGTCTATATGTGGCAGAGAGAAATTCCTGCATTACATACCCTCTAAATGGATTAAGACATATTATGTGTTTCCCATAGACTCAAAAGTTTTTTATTTTTGAAAATAGCCATAAAATAGAAACCCATGGTATAACTTAGTGGCCGTTAGGATCCTACCTTTACGTCTTCTCATTATAAAACAATATCTTTACATTTTTGGAACACTAGCCTTAATATGTAGTTCCCATAAGATACATGGCTTTCAACTCATATTTTACATCATTTACTATCAAATAAAATTCTTAATGAATACTAATATCCTTTACTTATTGATAGAAATGGCATACCATACCCTAGTCTCAAAAGATTCTTATTGTGAAAATAGCCATGAAATAACAAATCATGGTACAACTTAGTGGATGTTAGGATCATACCTTTACCTCTTTTCATTATAAACTCTATATTTATAGTTTTGGATCCCTAGCCTTGGTATGTAGTTCCAATGAGATACATTGTTTTCAACTCATACTTCACATCATTTCCTATCAAAGAAAATGATTAGCACCTGATAAGCTCAATAACTTATTAACTAAAAAGACATATCAGACCCTATGATCAATTTTTTTTAATTTTGAAAGTATCCATAAAATAAAAAAACATGATTTAGCTTAGCAATCTCTAGCCTCCTACCTTTACATCTTCTCATTTTAAACACTATCTATAAATTTGTGGATCAATAGGCTTAGTATGTAGTTTTCACAAGATACATAGTTTTCAAGATGTATTTCACATCGTTTGTTAACAAATAAAATGCTTAGCACCCGCTATGCTTCTTAACTTATTGACAGAAACAAAATATCAGATCCTTGGCTCAAACGTTTCTTATTTTGAAAATAGCCATACAATAACACTATATGCACAATCTTGGATCGCTAGCCTTATTATGTATCCCAAATAGCTTGTTCGAACTTGCCACGAGGCACATTTTAATTGGAAAATTAATTTAAAGTGGGGAACACTATATCTAACATTGTAGAAATCAATTTTGATAAAGAATGGAATGTAAATGTTTGTATATTATTCTAATAAACTTCAAAAATATGTTTAGGATTTATTTCTTCTATTTTCTTATAATATATATATTTTGTTATGCTTGTTTTAATATATGTTGTATAATATATTTGTTATTATGTTTATATTATTATAGACTATAGACAATGAAATTTTTTATTTTTATTAATTTTTAAACCATGGAAAAATAAAAATACGGAAATTTGAATTCCCCTGTATTTTTGGATATTTGAAATTTCAATAGCCCCCCCCTTTTCCTTTTAGAGGGGGAAAGTGAAAATTTCAAATTTTCGTATCCCGATCCTTTTCTATTTTTGAAATTTATTTTGTGGAATGTGCTATACAAATTATTTAAAACCTTAGAGAAATATTGAGTCGGGTTTCTAATTTTTTCAGTGAATTAGTAAAGCATGTTTTCAAAATAATAAAATATGCCTAGGCCATAGATTGCAGGGTTGAGGGTTTGAATCCCGGTTGTTTTTTTCATGCGATTATAAGATTTTTTGCAGAGAAGGCACACAAAAGATACACAAAAATATGTACACGAAGGATAATATCAATAGAGGTTGCAAAAATAATCGCGTATATTTTTTTTATTGAGGTAGCAGATGGAGGTTTCATAGACAACATACAACACGAAATAAACCCAAATATTACTAAACCAGGTATTTATATTAAAGGTATACCTTTTTTTATCATGGTATCTATTAGTTTCTCTATAGTCGACTAGTTCTTGTGTTTTGCACAGTAGTCCAATCATGATGCCCACAAGCCCTACTTTGTCATACTGAATCGTGTTCTGTAATCAAGCCTTGTTTTCCATTTTCTTTTGATCTCCACACCAAATTGCCTTGTTCTTCATGGAAACTCACTTTTTTTTGTTAAGGATATACAATTTAATCACTTTTCTTATCTAGTATTTATATTTTTTTAATGATTTCCCATTTCCGCCATTCTATGTCTCTCTTTGCCTATTTTCATTTTGAGCTTTTCGTTCTCATTATTGTGATTATTTTTAAAGGATAATCATAGATTCTGGCACAGTCACCTTTTTTTAATTTTATTTTGGTCAGGACAACCAAAAATATTTTAATGTTGTTCATTAAGATGATGCAAAGAAATGTCGCTAATTAATGCATATTACATTTTTTATAGGTTTGTCACTTAGATATTTTAGGAAAATATATGAGGTTAAAAAAATTAATTCAAAACTATAAAAATAAATTAAGAATTCAATTGTATGATAATTATTTCCAATTATATATGTATTTCCATGTAAAATTAACCAAATGTAATGTCTTCATCAATTTTATGTTATGTACATTAGAATTTGAACACATTATATATGCAATTATACTATTACATCTAATTTTAATCACTATGCATTTGATAATAAATATATTCTTCCTTTTGAGCCCGCTAATCTATCCCAAAAATTAATATAACTTTGAGGCTTCCACAATATAATTCTTTGTTTCGACAACCTATTTACGAAACCCCAATTCTATTTTGAATTATATAGAGAATTCTACACGTATATTTATATATCCATTATATAAATTCCAGATTTATTTTTTATTGCTTGTATCTTTTCAATATGATTTTTTTTCTATGAATAAATTCTACCATAGGAAAATTTGTCTACCCTAGTGTCTGCTAGGCTGTAATTCCAATTTGGAAAAGGCATTCTTTTTCCTTGGCCCCTCGTGGATCAGTTATTTTTATATAGGCAACACAATGTTTTTTTGTCCTAGCGATCACTTTTATTTGTTGTCTGCTATTATATTCGCAAATATTAACAATTTATATTTTTAAAAAAATTCATTACGAACATGATATATTTACCTTTAAGAATAGATTAACGGCCGGTAGTATGCAACGAGTAGATGGTGTCATATGTAAAAACTTGTTTTATAGATTCTTAGTCGCAATTCCAAGTTTCTATATTTTTCATAAATGTAACATAATTCTACCAAAATCTTGTAAGACATAGATAAAACTATACTTATGTCTATATAACATATTAAATATATGATTTTACACATATATTTATGTATCCATTATATAAAGACTAGATTTATTTGTTATCTTTTATATCATTTCAGTATGATTTCTCCTGTACGAATACACTCTACATGAAAAATGTTGCATGCAGTAGCACCCACTAGGCTATAATTCTTATTTAGAGAAACCATTTATTTTGTGTTAGCAATTTCTTTTTTGTTTTTCTTTGATTATCTATGCAAAGATTAAGAATTTAGATTTAGAACATAGCTTCATTTTGAACATGATATATTTATCTTTATGAATAACTTAATGGTCGTTAGGGTGCAACGAGTAGATCGATTTGTATTTAAATTATGGTAGTATAAATTCTAGGTCGCTAGTCCAAGTTTCTTTTTTTGTCTTGAATGTAAAAATATTCTACCAAAATCTCATAAGAAATATAGAATTCTAGACGTATAGTTGTGTAACACGTGAAAAACATGATATTAAATATACACAAATTCATTATGAACATGATATATTTTCCTTAAAGAATAGCTTAGAGGTCGTTATTATACAACGAGTCCAAGTCTGTATGTATACTAATATATAAATTCCATATTTATTTTTTACCGTTTATATAAACTCCTTTTTTAATACAATCGACATGAAAAATGTTTCCTGCTCTAGAAACTACTAGGCTATAATTCTTATTTGGATGCAGTCTTCATTTACCTTTGTGGACTCACATATAATTGGATTTTGTTATAGGCAACAAAATTTCTGAGGCAATTGATCACTTTTTTATTTTTCTCATGCTAAATACGTAAATACTAACAATTAAATTCATAACACAACTACACTATAAACATAATATATTTAATTTTAATAATAGCTTAGCATCTGCTAGATTATGATTCAACATAATATTTGGATTTTAGAAGTCTCTAGGTTTAAGTGAAAGAAAGTAATATATTATAAGATTGGTGGCCAGTAACTTTTGCCAAAACTTAATAATACAATCTTAGTGAATACTAGTATTAAGAGTATAACGGCCATTAGGTTATGTCACAACATATGATATTAATATTTTAAATTGATATATTTCGAGCTTAGTGGCTGCTAGGTTATGCTACCACATAATCATTGGAACCTAGTGGTGGTTAGGATTTAATAAAATAAATTAAGGTATTAAGAGCTCAACGGTCGTTAGGTTATACAACAACATATTATTTGGGTATTCAATTCTCTTATTTATGTATCACAAACATGATATGTATCGTAAATAAGATGTAAACAAGATGTTTTTAAATTAGTTCAACTTATCGTATGATTTTAAGATTTTAAATGTATATATTTCAAGCTTAGTGCCCACTAGGTTATGCTACCACATAATCATTAGAACATAGTAGTTAGGATTTAATAAACTAAATTAAGGTATTAAGAGCTTAGTGGCCACTAGGTTATGCAACAACATATTATTTGGGTATCCAATTCATTTACTTATGTATCGCAAACATTATTTGTATCGCAAAGAAGATGTGTTTAAATTAGTTGAGTTTATCATATGATTTTAAGATTTTAAATTAAGATATTTCGAGCTTAGCGCACGCTAGGTTATGCTACCACATAATTGTTGGAACCTAGCGGTGGTTAGGATTTAATAAACTAAATTAAGGTATTAAGATCTTAGCGAAAACTAAGTTATGAAACAACATATTATTTGTGTATTCAATTCACTTGGTTATGTATCACAAAGAAGATTTAAACAAGAAGTGTTTAAATTAGTTAAATTTATCGTATGATTTTAAGATTTTAGATTAATATATTTCAAGCTTAATTCCCGCTAGGTTATGCTAACACATAATCATTGGAACCTACTGGTGGTTAGGATTTAATAAAATAAATGAAGGTATTAAGAGCTTAGTGGCTACTACGTTATGTAATAACATATTATTTGGGTATTCAATTCACTCGGTTATGTATCACAAACATGATAACTGTGTCCCACTTTTTTGTAGTTTTTGTACTTTCAGCAAACTATGACTGACAACCAAAACATGACCAAACACATATAAAATGAGCAAACATGAATCTTTAAGAGGCTATAAATACCAAGGTGCAAGGCATCCAGAAATTACCTGATTTTTTAAATTTTTATATTATTTTTTAATTATTTATTTACTAGTCAGATTTTAAAATATTTATGGCCACAAAGTGGGACACACTTGTATGCTTTGACCCGGCAACTAAGTTATGAAACAAAATATTTTTTGTGTATTAAATTTGCTTGGTTATGTATCAAAAAGAAGATTTAAACAAGAAGTGTTTAAATTAGTTAAATTTATCGTATGATTTTAAGATTTTAGATTAAGATATTTCAAGCTTAATTCCCACTAGGTTATGCTAACACATAATCATTGGAACCTACTGGTGGTTAGGATTTAATAAAATAAATGACGGTATTAAGAGCTTAGTGGCTACTATGTTATGTAATAACATATTATTTGGGTATTCAATTCACTCGGTTATGTATCACAAACATGATATCTATTGTAAAGAATATGCAAACAAGATGTGTTTGAATTAGTTAAATTTATCATATGATTTTAATATTTAAAATTAATATATTTCGAGCTTAGTACCCGTTAGATTATGCTACCACACAATCATTAGAACCTAGCGGTGGTTAGGATTTAATAAAATAAATTAAGGTATTAATATATTAGCGGCTCTTAGGTTATGCAACAATATATTATTTGGGTATTCAATTCGCTTGGTTATGTATCGTAATGAAGATGCAAACAAGATGTGTATAAATTAGTTGAATTTATTATATGATTTTAAGATTTGAAATTAAGATATTTTGAGCTTAGCACCTGCTAGTTTACGCTACCACATGATCGTTGGAACCTAACAGTGGTTAGGATTTAATAAACTAAATTAAGGTATTAAGAGATTAGAGACCGTCAGGTTATGCTACAACATATTTTTTGGGTATTCAGTTCATTATGTTATGCTAGATTATGTGTTTAAATTAGTTGAATTTATAATATTATTTTAAAATTTTCAATTAATATATTTAAAGCTTAGCGTCCGCTAGGTTACACATAATAGTTTGAACCTAGTGGTCGTTAGGATATAATAAAACAAATTAAGGTATTAAGATCTTAGCGACTGCCAGGTTATGCTACAACATATTATTTGGGTATTCAATTCATTAGGTTCTGTATATCAAACATGATATGTATCGCAAATAAGATGTAAAACAAAATTTGTATAAATTAGTTGAATTTATTGTATGATTTTAATATTTTAAATTAAGATATTTCGAGCTTAGCACCTGCTATATTATGCTACCACATAATAGTTGGAACCTAATGATTATTAGGATTTAATAAACTAAATTAAGGTATTAAGAGCTTAGCATCCGCTAGGCTCTGCCACAACATATTATTTGGGTATTCAATTTGCTAGCTTATTTATCACAAAGAATATATATATTAGTTTAATTAATTATATGATTCTAATATTTTAAACTAGGATATTTCAATGATAATTCATAAAAAATAGTACATGAGGAACAATTCCATGATAATTCTTCAAGCAGTGGATTCACATGATGATTATAAGCAACTTATCGTACTAAATAAATGCCAATATATGGGGAAGAGATGTAATCATCTTCACGTCACCCAAAAATACTTCCTATATATATACACTTTTCTATACAGACAACCATTCTGACCCTTAAACAAAAACTAAAGAAAAATGCATCCAGGAAAGATTAAACCATTCGGCCTCTCAACTCCACCTCATCGATGATGTCGAAATTCGTGTCCCATTTACTCTGATCAGAGGAGGAGGATGAATCAACACAACATTCCATAATTTTCACTTTAGCACTAACAGGGAGTTCTATACTAATATTTTCTAGAACCGCCTCTAGACCATGCATATTCACCTACATCTCCCAAGTTAAGGTATGGACATGATACTGAATGTTGACTAGACACTCTTCCAACTTCTCATTCTCCTTATGTAACAAATATTTGGACACTATGTTTACCCCACTCAACCCTTGTGTCACTTCAAAAACATTCCTCCGCCATTTGGACTAGTTTAGTTCAAGCATTAGCTTGTGCATACTCTCAAAAATATCACTGTCATCTTCTTCTTCGAATCACTCCACGACCGACCAGACCTTCTTGATCTAATTCTACATAGTTGTGTTTCAATTTTTCCTTTCCATCCAAGAAGTAAAAAACTCCCCAGCATCCTTTATTTTCATAACTCTCTACCTCTTCTTGCTACGACCAAACTCCATGTAACCCAATAAACCACTAACACCCTTATCACTTTCGCATAGAGACAAGAAGAAAAATGATAAAAATTAAAAGAGGAAAGGGGTAGTGATATGTCCAGCTGGATCAGAGATATAAAGCCAACAGCACACAACACACAAAAGGAGGTAAGTATGATGGTAGAAAAGATCATCTATTAGATATCCTAATCATAAATATCACGTTTCCCATTTACAATCTTCAATTCTCGACGCCATCTTACATCTTGTGTGCATATAACACTTAATCGATTTCGTATATCACACGAATGCAATCTATCGATGTCATAAACAACCATTAAAACCACACATGCCATATCCTCTTGTCACTGCCAAAAAAGGTTACCCCTTAGAATAATATAACAATTTTTATCAAAATCTTATAAGTCACTATGTTTTGAAAAATTAAAGTAAGTTGTTTTTAGCTTATCGAAATCTAAGTTAATCAACCACATTAACTTTGGAGAAATGTATAGCAATCAAGATATGTATAAATTAGTCGAATTTATTGTATAATTTTAAGATTTTAAATTAAAATATTTCAAGCATAACATCCACTAGTTTATGCCACCACACAATCTTTATAGCCTATCAGTGGGTAGGATTTAATAAATTAAATTAAGATATTTTGAACTTAGTGGCCACTAGATTATGCCACAACATAATATTTTGATCTTAGCAGTATCTAAGTTTCAACAAAAGAAAGTAAGAAATTGAGAATATAATATCTTGAGCTAACAATTCAATATTATTTAACAAACAAAAGAAAGACATTTTAAGTCCAATGTCCTCTAGGTTATGCTTAAACATAACCTGGAAATTTATATTGTAAACTTAGAAGTAGCCAGGTTTCAAAAAATTAAATTACGTTGTTTTGAGCTTAGTGACCTCTAATATTATCAACGACAATAAATTTGGAGATATCTATAACAATCAAGACCAGTAGAAACTAGTTTTATTTTTTTTATGAATTTAAGATTTGGAATTAAGATATTTTGAGCTTAATGCCCGGTAGGTTATGCCACCAAATAATATTTGGAGACTACCGGTGGTTTCAGATACTTTAAGCTTAGCAGCGGGTTACCTTTGCCACAACATATTATTTAGATATTAAATTCACTAGGGTTCAATAATTCATAGTTACTATATTTTACAACAGTTAACAAATTTATTTTGAACTTAGCTAATGTTAGTTTAAGCAACGACATAATATATGGAAGTTACGGTTGATAGGATTTAAAAAAAATTAACATACTTTGAACTAAGTGGACACTAGGTACTTCCATAATATATTATTTTGAGCATAGTGGTCGACATCATTTGAGATGTTACTAAATGATATTTTGAGCTTAGCATCTACTAGATTATGACACAACATAATATTTGGTGCTTCGTGCTCACTAGGTTTAAACAAAAGAAACAAGATATTAGTAGCTTGGATACCATTGGGTTCTGTCAAAACATAATATTTGGATCTTAATGGTGACTAGGATTTAACAAAGTAGAATCAACATAATTTGAGCTTAGCAGCCACTGGGTACTTAAAAAATATATTATTTTGAGCTTAAAGGATAGTAGCAGTTAACAAACAAGGGAAATATATTTTGATTTTTTGGCCACTAGGTTTTTCCGCAACATGTTATTTGGGAATTTTATCACTAGGGTTTGATAATTCATAATTAATATATTTTACAACATGTAATAAATTAGAGTTATATATTTATAACTTTAATGGTGTTAAACCCATAATATAATATTATGAGCTTAGTTTTCACTAGCACCTAACTAGTAAGAGAATTACATTTTGATATTAGACAATGGTAAATTATGCCACACTATAAATTTTTAGAGCTTGGTGGTTTCTATAATTTATCAAAATAAAGTAGGATACTATGATCTGAGAAGCTGATACGTTATACAAAGACATGAAATTTGGAGCATAGCGATCTTAAGGATGTAAGGAAAATCATTAAGATATTATGAGCTTAGCTGTGATTACAATATGCGAAAACATAAAACTATTTGAAATTAGAGTAAAAGTGGATTTTCCTTGATGACCTGCATACTTGTAAACAAATTCCCTCATAGGCAGATATTATAGTGAAACAAGAAGAGAACAATCCCATATGCAGAAAAAAATAAAAAACCAAAAATTCCCAAATTGGATAAATAAAAATTAAATTTTATGGATATTCATGAGAGTATTTGATTCATCCTTAACATCAACAGTAGGGATTCCTTCAACCATCACATATACTAACTTAATGTGTTCCAGTAAGTCTTCATTTATTTTCAGCCAGGTCATGTCTATGTGACTTTTCCATTCCTTGATAGCAGATAATGAGAGTAACATGATCTTCAATGGCCTCGTATAGATCTAGAGAGATGTTTTCTAGATGTTCCTTGTGTTCTAAATCTATAGTGGGGGATCCCATTTTATTTGATAGATGAGAATAAGGGAAAACTGAGGAGAGATCCCACAACACACCTAGAATTTCTAAATTCCACGTAAAAAGGAGGGAGGGAAGTCACACATGCTTCCGTGATTAGGTGAATTGAGTCGGTTTAAGCCATTACAATGTCTGTGGAGATGAGAGGAGAATCAAGAGAAGCATTGGTAAGAGGTGGAGAGGAAGTAGATGTTGGTTCCAAAATTGGTTCAGAGACCTTAGGAGAGTTATCGGAGAGGTCCAAAGTGTTAAGAGCCACCAATGAAGATGAGGGATACCCAAGAGCGAAATAATGAGGGGAGACCATTGGACCACTCTAGCTAATGATCATGATGTCTGAATCGATTTTAGGAGGGAGAAAAAAGCAGCAAAGATGATAATAGAAAGAGGAGGGGGCATGAAATTTCTTCCCTAGCTTAGAGGGAAAGTATGAGATTTCTTTTTGCGAAAATGTCATTTTAAAGAGTAAAAACAAAAGACCTTGGTGTAGGAAAGGACATTCATCTTCTATACCCAGTTAAAGGTACCTCTCAAGTGATTGAAATAGAAAAGATACAAATTTTACCTTTTGATCATATCAAATATGCGTAAGAAGAAAAAGATAAGGTCTATAGATCATGTTGTAGCATCACTCCAACATGAAGTACCTCCTCAATTTCTCAACAATCCTATCCCAAGGTTATGGAAGTGAGTCCCATTCATATCCCAAGTGATACATTCTCATATTTTCACCAAGAAATAATAACTCATCCATCTCCTCTTGAAGAAAGAGTTTAAAATAAATTTCTACCTCCACGGGGAGACCTGTCGCAGATGCAATGGACTATGTCGAAATAATGAAATTTGTCTTACCCACTTTGACTCTTCCTTTCATCTAGGTTTGTAGCACACATGTGGTTACTCAAACAAAGTGACCAGATAGTCTTTCCATAAATGACATAATACCACCATCATGCAAAATATTCCATACGACCAGGTTGACCTTGACCTCTTCACAGGAAGAAGGCTCAATGAATTTGATGGTGCCACCCAAAGTGAATAGAGCTATACTGATAGTGATTACTGAAGGCCCAATATAGATGATGTTCAAATATATATTTTGAGCACCTTCATTCCAATATTTAACATGTGTCTCCAATATTTCTAATTGAAATCTATCATAATTAGTAATAGCCATTACTTGGTCTCGTCCATCAAAGGAACACAATCTTTGAATGCCATAAATTCCCCAAAAACCCAAAAATGTTGTATCCTCTTGCCACCACCAAAAACGATTATGCCTCAACATAACCTAACAAATTTTATCATAATCTTAGTTATTGTTTAGCCAACCACAACACTAGTTAGTTAATGTTCTTACAATTAATCCATTTAGGGGAGGTTGAAGCTTTGAATGTTAGTGCTATTAGATGTACTTAGTGAATATATATTATAAAAGAAGAATTTGTAAACAAAATGAAGCAAGGTGAAATAATTAACATTGCTAGACATGATTTCATTATGTATAGATTATCATAAAACAAATCATAAAGTAATATCTTATTACAATTTCTTTACTGACACATCTATTTGTTACATTACGTTCTCCAAGGTTGTTCATTATACACATGGAAATTAAGTGGATAGGCATAGAGATGTTACAGGGAGAAAAACCAACACTTGTGATGTGAATTTATTTGTGGTATTTGTTGAGGTGATTTCAAAAAACAATGTATGACTATAATGAGATGGGGACGGTGTTATCTCGAACAAAAATGCATCACCTTGAGTCCTCTCCATCTTGAGGTCTAATTTTTTTAATGGAGAGTGTGTGTTTAGTTCAGAACAAGATAAATTTAAATGTAGATATGATTACATGTATGTGGGAAGAATAATATTCTTATTGGGTTTGTGTTCTCTTACATGTATAATTACAGGTACATGAAAAGAATAATATGCTTTTTCTTCTTTTAACTAGCCTTTTGGATGTTAAAATTTCTTCTTATATGTAAACCTTACATGACTTCAAACTAGTGCGGGTATATATATTAACTTGAATCAAGATTGTTTTGCTGCAGGTACATTCAGTAGTTGGTTGTTTATATTACTTCAAGTGTAGTGGCCGCTTTCATTTAACAAGTTATTGAATGATATTTTATTATTAGTGTCCTCTAGCTTATGACATAATATAATATTTGGATCTTTGCAGTTTCAAGGTTTTGATAAAATAAAGAGAGATATTATTGTGATTTTATTGGTCACTACAATTTAACAAATTAAATGAACCTAGTTTGAGCTTAGCGGTCGAATGTTTTTAAAGAATATAATATTTCGAGCTAAAGAGTCACTATCATTTAACAAGCTAAAGAAAGAAATATTGAGGCTATTTTCCACTAGTATCTCCATTGTTAAGCTCGTAATGAACTTCCACCATGTTGGAGTATTGAATTGATATTAAAACAAGGTATAGTAGTTTGGGATTCAAGTGAAATCTATAACCTATTTTTGAAATTTGTTACTACTCAAAAAAAAGTGCGACCAATGTCGTAGATGTTACAATTTCTTCTTATTTGAAGGATTGAAAGATTTTTTAATTACTACAAAATTCCTTTTATGTTGTACTTATAATATGTTTTTGTTTGAATGAAAAAATATTGAACATGTTTGCAAACTAGTTTGATGTATTTTAAACATCCTAGATCAATTATTTTCACAAAAACGCTTTGCTTACGTGCATTGATGAAGATAAATGATTACAATGATTAAGTATAAGACCTTACATATCAGTTATTGCACCAAACATATTTTGTCTTACAAATGACTTATGGAGGAAAAATTGGACTAAGGATCTATTCCCGAAGGTCAATAAGATGAATTCTACCTACCTTAACTGGAATTGAATTGTTAATATTGGAGGATGAAAAATGTATTTACTTCAAAGATTTGTTACTTACTAAAAAATACCTTTTATGTTGTAATTATAGTATCTTATTGTTTAAATGAACAATATTGAACATGTTTCTAAAATAATTTGATGTCTTTTAAACATCATAGATCAGTTGTTTTCACAAAAATGCTTTTCCTACATACATTAATGGAGATCAATGACTATAATTCTTAAGTATAACACCTGACATATAAGTTCTTGAACCAAACATGTTAATTTTCCCAACATATGTTGTCTTGCAAAGGATTGTAGAGGAAAACTTTGATTAAGGATTTACTAACCAATGTCAACATTTTTTTCTGGTTATTTGTTCAAAACAAGATTTTAAACCTTGAAAATGTGAGAAAGTATAAAATTAATAATTAGACCATAACAATATCCTTAAAGATACTAAATAAAATTTTCTGAAAGAGTTAGATAAATAAAATTATTCAGAGCCATAGAAAGGGTAATAAATGTGCGGATTATCTTACCAAACTGGGGTTAAAGTTGGTAATTTTAAAGTGGGTGAGAGGGGAGACTATATCACTAATGTTAGTTTTCTCATTAAGAAAATTAAGTACTCATGTTCTAGTGGATATTTTCCCTTGTTGGGATGTCATCCTTGTATGCATGGTTAGTAGGACCCTTCATGCATGCAGGATATATGGTGGGATTCGTATTAATTTTTATCTTAAAATTCATTTCGGCCATTATTTCTTCAATTTTAAATCTCAGTTTAGTAAAACCATGGGAGGTGTTCATTTAAGAACTGAGCCCTTGAGCTATGGTGCCATGAAGGATAACCCTTAACTTGGGGGGTTTAGGAATTTCATCTCAAAAATCACGCGGTCTGACCCTTAACTTGCATTGGATTTTGGTCGAGCATGGATCAATGACAACATGGTCATCCACAAAATGGAAATTTAGGTTTCATAGGATTCAATAACACATGAAACTGGAATGGTGAAAGAGGCCTTAAATATATTCAAAGACCACACCAGACGCAAGCATGAAATTACAACTTACTTCCACAGTAAGGAAATGGTTTACCTACTACTAGATGGTATAGCTATATTCTACATCCTGATATTTGGAATATGGTATGTCTTCACCTTATGAGGATAATTACTCTTCATGTAAATTACAGAAAGATATTTACTCACCATCTTACTATTCTTAATATGTTTAGGCATAAGGTTTATATGAGCCTTCACTTTTTATTGTTTATGTCGCTATCTACGTCAGTGAATGATTTTCAACATGGAATATTGATAACCCGATACACCATGGAATAATTATTCTGATTTTTAAGAATGGTAAATAAGTTTTGGAAAAGGAATTAGAGCCTAGATTTGGGGATTTAGATGAAAATTGTACTCTTGTGGATGTTATCAACCAATTTTGACTTCGCAAAATTAGAAAAAAAAAAATTAAAAAATAAAATAAAATTGAAAGTGTTATCTTGCGAGATTTTTTCTCCTCCACTACAATCGTCTTATTCTCATGGTCATTCTGGTCTTTGTTTTGTTCATTTTGAATAAGCCCTTCTCCCGCTACACTACAAACCATATTTTGATTATTTTAATTAATATTTATCCTGTTATTTAATAAAATTAATATTTATTAAATTTTAGGGTTTTTAATTGATAAATATTAATTTTAATATTGGATGGAAGTTGTTTGACAAACTTGGGAGAAATTTTCTTCTTTTTATTAATTTCCGTAACTTTCGTGAGCAAGTGTCGGGGGGAATTTTTCTTCCGCTTCCATTCTCGTAGACAATTTTGATTTTTCTTCTATCATCCAGAGATTGATAAGGAGACAATTATAAGAGATTTCAGGAGCAGAGGAGATTGGGAAGAAGGAGAAATAAGGAGATATTGCAGATATCCAGATCCTAGAGAAGGAAAAGTTTGTTCTATAGACATTATCTAGCTTTCACATGGAAACCTAGCACCGGCATTAGCTAGAGCCAGGAAACCTTGAAAGTTTCACCAGTGCCTCCCAGAGAATGAAGAAATAATTATGACATCCCACGCATGTTGTCCCACTCAGGAAAAAGCAAAATCAGGCCAAAATCCATGCATGGGCAGTCTGGAGATCTTTCACGCAGCAGAGGAGAAAAAGACTGTTTTTTTTATTTGTTATTATTTTGCTTGGTTTTGATGCAATTTTTTTTCAATTCCTAGACAAAGGAGAAAGAAGAAGTGAATGAGGAGGTTTAACACATTGTTTCATGCTTATGAAGAAAGTTAAAGCCAAATCCATGAGTTGTTTTTGAAGAAGATCCACCCCATGGAAAGAGACAAAAAAAAACCAAATGAAAATCCACACATACAACCAAGGAGGATAGTCTATAAAAAAGGAAATTTTGTTTACATTGACGATATCAAAATCCACGCAGGAAAATATTTGAGCTTTCATGCCTAAAGAGGAGGAAGGGGCTGTTTAGTTTATTCTTTTTTTGACTTGTTTTGTATGTAGTTGAAGTCTGCGCCTAAGGATAAAAAGAACAACCAAAACCCACACAAGAGCAGCTTGGATTTGTCACGCAACCAAGGAAAAAAATTGTTTTGTTTAAATTTGTTTTGGTGTAGAAAAAATCCACGCCCAAGGAGGAAGTAATGCCTAAAGAGGAATCTACACATAAAGCCACATTTTAATTAAAGGAATTCAATAAAATCATAGCAAAGCAAGTTATTTTGAAGTTTTGCGCATTCACCAAAGGAGGTCACGTGTATATATATATATATATATTCTCTCTGATATTTTTTCAATGCATGCAATTGTTTCTTCCTATCACAAATCAACACATCCTAGGGAGGGGAAACAGGTTAAAACACAATTCAAAAATAGAGTACTTGCACATGCTTATTGTGGTAAATTTCAATGCAAGTTTACTTGTGTTTTCTTTTATTATTTATTATTTTTATATTCATGGTGCTACATGTTGAAAAGACAATGGATTTCCAGTACTCATGCACACAGTGCATATTTTATATATATATATATATATATATATATATATATATATATATATATATAATGGAAAGAGTCATATTGTCCTTCCAACAATGGTGGCCCGGAGACAGACCTGACACCTTCTCAGTTTTTTTATTTTATTTTCATTCTCTACATTATTTTTTTTATAAAAAAAAATCATAATGAGTGAATGTTCTAATAATTTGGCATTGAAATATGCATACCAAGGATTAGTTCCAGCATCGCCTTTAAATTCAACATATGACAACATTTTGGATAATAATTTGGGTCATGTAGACATGGTTCATTTCTATGATAGGGTGAGATGGGGAGGAACCATTTTCTCAAAAAGGCTTTATCGTTGTGGTTTACCTCAAGCTACAGCATTTCCCGTTTCCATACAATGCTTTAAATTTTTCCTAGCTTGTGCTGAACATTATGATCCTGAACATCAGGGAATTTTTAATGATAGAAATAAATTTTTTTTTCTCAATTATCCAGATCATATGGAAGATTTGTTAAGAGTACCACTCCATGAAAAAAAATGCTAACAACACTCAAGAATCGACACAACAGTTTTGGGATGAGAATCCTCTAAGATGGTCAAAGATGGTTGATAAAAATTGGTTGGTCAAACCAAAACTCACACTTCAAGAATTCCCAAAGAGCTATATCGGGTAGAATTTCATGAAGAAATAGAAGATATGATTACTCTCCTCAGTAGGGTTTTTGGTCTTCCTTCTACCAAAAAATTTCACCCTTGGATTTACAAGTTCATTTGAATTATCCTTGATGTAAAGATGTTCATTGATTGGGCAAGTATTGTTAGTAATAATTTACATAAGCAATTGATTGAGGTAAGGATGACAGGTCATTTTTACATGACTTCATATTTGATTTATGCAGTAGCAAGAGGGAGGATATTTTTAGGATTAACAACTAGAGGTACAATAGGTCCTAACAAGAATAGTGTGTTTCATTTTTACCCACAGATGGAGTTCAAGAATATTTTTCATCATTTACGAAGGGTAAATGATGCTTTCCTATTTTATATAATCTAGTCATTGAGAAGAAACCCAGAGGAAAGCTTTTTAGAAGATGAAAAGGTGATGATAAAACAATGGGGAACGTGGTTTATCCAATTTCCCTCTTACTCCTATATTCGAGTTGATGGATTTTTGGGAGCTTCTTACAGGATTCCTAAATATATTAGTGAAAAAATATCATTGATGTAACTCTCATGACAGCTTTTCAAAATTCATTTCTTATTGGTAGACAAATGCAAAGAACGCATTCGTTTCCCAATTCAGATTGGGGAATACAAATGTCCAAATTCTCATAGTGCAGGCTTATGGAAAAATAAATTTCCCATATAGCTATACATCCTTTCACAAGTAGGGCTCAATTCAATATTAAAGGATCTATGGAAAAAGCTCTAGGGGCAAAATATAAGCACAAGGCAAACATAGAAGACTATTGGGTAGAATGTGCAAATGATAAGGAGATAAGACAACGAAAATTTTCTCGCCTCACATTGGCTCAAATAGAGAATTACGGATTGAGAGATCATCCTTTAACCCTTGTTGATAGTGGAATGGATCTTATGGATCATGCCTATGATCAAATATTTTTCACCCCGCTCCCTGGTATTGATTGGAGTAGGGGAGATGAAACTTCCCTAGATGTTATAAATCAACCTGTGTTAAAAAGTAATATGAATTGGTATGAGGATTAGATAGCCAAATCTCTCCCATTTCAGGCACATATGTCACAAATACAAAGTTTTCTAGAAAAAGGAGGAGTGACACAGGAAAAGGGGTTGAAAATTTCTTCACACCAGTCACCACCAACATCATCACATGTATCTCAAAGGAAAAGCTAATGGTTAGCATAATCTATCCCTAATAAAGAAGTAGTGTCTCAAGGATCGGTAAAGAGTGTGCATCTTCAGGAAGGAAAATAATGTGTTTCTGGTATTTCTACCCCAAATTCATCTATTCACATCACTGAGAGTTCCAATAGGCCTACCAAAGATCCAAATCACCAATGTCATACACCAAAATCCAAGCAAATCCTAGTAGTACAGATATCTAATTCTTCTAAACATCGAGGTGTTAAAGATATTACACAAGAACATGAGGATAATCAAGAATGTGTTACAGATGCCAATTCACCAGGGATTGAAACCACATAGCCACTTCCTACTTATTTTAGTCATGAAAAAGGCAAGGAGGATTTTTCTTCCAGTTCTCGACATTTTTGTGTCGAATTAATGAATGAAACACCACCCTGGGTGGACTCTGAAATAAACAAGAGGAAGAGATTGGTCAAAGTGGCCAACATTAATTTGGAATCACTTTATGCCCTCTCCAATAAAATGGTTCCTAAAAATCCTAAGGTTTTCTCTAGAGTAGTGACTGATGATATCGAAGATAAGTTTTTAGAAATTACAGTTCCTACTACTGAAAAGGATCATGGAGACATAACAATCACCAATTACGAAGTATCCAAGATAGCCCTCGGTAAGACCAATTTTGAAAGTGATGTTTCTATGGAAAAGGATTCAATGAATAGTGTTCTTAAAAGGTTGGAGAGATACAAATTTCAAATTTCTCAACTTAACGAAGAAAAGAATGAGTTGATTTCCTATGTTCAGCATTTGATTAGCGCAATCAAGTCTTCTATTGCTGTTCTAGAAATGATGGCTATCCCAGATCAAGAAATTCTCAATCAAGCAAAAGATGTTATCACTCTAGGGCACACTCTAAGGTCATGGGTTTCTGAAATAGAAAGTGGTGGTTCGAAAACAATTGCTGAAGTGATAAAAATATCTAAGAATATTTATGCTTACCTTGATTCGGTGTTCCCATTCAAGGAGTGCCTCATTACAGAATTAATCACATTAGGTCAGATTTTTCCAACTCTTCTGCACTCGTCTGCATGGAATCTACTTCCATGTTTTCAAAGGGAATACTTGATTTTGATCATTGCATGACACATATTTTATGGTTAAATCATGCTAAGTCTAGGAAAATGATCCTAGAAGATTTGGTAATTCAGTTTGATGGTTTGTACAATGAAGACTATACCATTCTCTCTTCCATTCAGGTATTCATCGAAGATATTCCATGCACCTTCATTAATGAACACAACCAAAGGAATTTAGTACAACACCTGGTGGAGCAGTTTACAAAATTGATACATGAAATGTATACTCCGGTTGATGTTTTTTCCACTTCTTCTATGGATCAATGTTTCAGAATTAAACATCTTTGTGAAGAAATCCAATCTAAAGTTACAAACTTGCATACCATACCAGGTAATATTCTTGAAATTCAAGTACTCTGTGAAGCTGGTCTTCTCCCAAGTTTATTTCCAAAAGAAGACAAGATGCATCAGACACTGCAAAACCTCAAGTCTTATGAAATGGAAAAGAATCAGAATCCTTGTTTTGCTAACGATAAATTAGGATGATTTTCTGTATTTCCTTAAGAGTGGGAGAGTCCATTTATCATACAATTGAGATAGGCAGACCCCACGCCAAAGGGATAAGGCACTGGTTATTATTGTATATGTTTAAAGGTGTTGTTATTTGATTTTTGGAAAACTATGGATATTTTAAGTAATTTCTATTTTTGGTTGTCTTTAATAAAAGTTGGTTGAAAAAGTCAAAGGTCACTTAAGTTCCTTATTTAATGATCATGTAAAACCCTAACTACTTTGTAACCAACTTTTGGGTTATAAAAGGAAGTGAGGGGCTCATTTGTAAGGGTGAATTTGAGAGAGGAGAAGAAATAATTTTGTGTGTAAGCTTTGTTCTAGGAAGAAACTTTGTGTTCTTTTGTAAAAAACATTTTGGAGTTAATGAAATATGAACTTTGTGTCTCATTCATTGTCTCTTGTAACATTTGATGTTCTTTTGTTCATTAGATGTTAGGTGTTTGATCAGGCATTATCTTTGATATTATTGTCAATGTTATTAATCAATTGTTCTAGTTCACAGTGATCAAGCTCTGATTATCTAATTGCTCATGTGTGTTCCCTTTTACATGTTCTTTTTTGGCTAACTCAAACTTCATTTTAGTTGTGATAGTTATTCGTCTTTATTCTTTGCACAATATTAGGCTTTGTGTTTACCTAAATCTTGTAGTTTCTTTTAGTTTATTCCATTTCACTCCTTTCCTTCATCCCATTCCATCTCCCTCATTCACTTTTCTTTCCATTGATGTTCCAAAACACCCCCCACATACAATTTTGAATGTATCGATGTAAATACAGCTTTGGTTTTTAATAAAGGCAGCCTCACCTTCATTAAGGAGAGACTTTGTTCCCACATTGTTGCATGTCATTTTCATGTGTGCAAATCCATTAATAGAGAAATCTACATTGAAGACCTTAGAAGAAGAGCACCTGGACTTGTGGCCAGAAGTCCTCCTAAACACGTGTTGATCATTGTTCACCGACATGTTCCTCTTCCACCAAGGTAATAAGTTGTATGACTATTACATGTAACCCACCTATCTTGTAACCAAATCTTGTCTTTACAGATAATCAAGAATATATATCATCAGATTTAAGGTAAGCTATTTGGGAAAAAGCACATGAATAACTATCATTTTCATCTCGCTGCATCAGTACTAGATTACAAAGAAGAGAAAGCCATGAGAGTTCCTAGAGCTATTCAGGCACAAATAGCTCAAGAAAGAGATCGAAGAGAAAAGGCTAGAGCTGGTCAGAACACACCATTGATCCCTTCACAATAAAGATTTCAAACTGGAAGGGAAGAGGTTTACGCGAAGAGAAAAAGCTAAAGGTCTATCTGATCCCACTTTTGAATTTCAAGGAAAATTTTATTTCAAGTTATCTCCTCCAAAGAATAACATGCCTCGTAGATCTCCAAGCCTTGCATCAAGTCCTAAAAGAGCAAGCAAGGAAGGAATCACTACCAGTCATGCACTTTTCCTTGCTCACATTGTTTTACCTTCACATACCACCTTTCCCAAAATGGCAGTCAACGTACCATGGGGAAATGCCATAGGCCCATTGGCCTTACCTGCTCGACATGAACTCCCACAAGGATCGAGAAAGATTCTTCCCAAGTTTGACATGGATGGGAAGACGTCACCAGATGACCATATTTCTACCTTTTTTTCTACATGTGTTATTTTTTCAGTAGAATATGAAGATGTTTCTATTCGCCTCTTTGTTGAAACATGGCATGATTTTTCTGCAAATTGGTTTCATCATTTGCCCAATGGATGTATCACAAATTGGAATGATATGAAAACTAAGTTTGAAAATCAATTCAAGATGGTAGAAGATGAACACGCTCTTCTTGCCTAACTATCTCAGGTGAAGAAAGAGCTAACATAACCCATGAGGAATTTCATGGCTAAATTCAACAAAATGGTGAAAAAAGTTCCCGTCGGGATTCATCCAAACCTTGATGGACAAAAATGTTTCTTTATTAATGCACAACAACCAAAAGTGTGCTATCAACTGAGAAGGGATAGAGTGGCTACTTTGGAACTTGCTCAATCTTTGGCCATAGAAATTGAAGATGACTTAATCATGGCAAAAAAATTCAAGAAAAATTCCCTCAAAGGAAAGAGTCAAGAAACCCCCAATGCTTCAGAAGCTATACTCACTAAGTTGGCTAATGATGTGCTGGCTTTGAAAGAGAAAGTTTCTCAAAGTAGTAAACCTACTCCTTACAAAGACATCCCAAGAAAAGGATATGTTCCCAATAAATCCAGGATTACGGGTGCTCCAACGAGGCTTGTTATTGAAGTAGCTCCCATAACTAACTCAAAATGTGATGTCATTGAAGAAAGTGATGATGAGGTTGAAGTCGTTGAGGTTGATGAGGAAGAGCCAGATTCTAAGGCATCTGAATCTGAAGTTGAAGATCCTGAGGGGGAAAGTAATAATCATTTCTTTGAGTATCGGTCAAAGGAAGAAGATGAATACAAGTAAATTATAGAAGATATGAATAGTCAATCATGCGCTATCTTCACATGCTCTCATAAAAAGGAGTAGGAAACCACTAAGGTAGGAGATAAAGAGGTTTCCAAGGAAAATCCCAAAGAATCCAAGACAAATGAGGCTCCTAAAGATTCCAAGGTGACTGAGGTTTCAAAGGTCAAAACTATCTTAAAGAAAGGAGGTCCTTTGTTAGATCAATTAGTTGGTAAACCAACTACGAAGAAATATTATTCTTCCACATCCGTATCAACCAAGCCCGAGGAAAAGGTCAAAAGTGTGCCATCATCAAGTTTGAAATAATTAATATCTGAGACATCAAGTACGGTTACTTTTCCTAAATTTGATATCATTGATCATATCAATAAAACAAAAATGTCCATGTCACAGGTAGAGTACTTGAAGTCTAATAAGGATCAACTCAAGAAATTGGTCTAGTTTATCAAAGGTGACTCTACTGTTCATTCCTCTAAAGGAATTTTGAAAACTCCCAAAGATGGGAAAAATCAAAATATTGTGGCGGCCACTATACCTTCAAATGAAAACATTGAACCTTTCTTTGTGTCCTTTCTGATCAACGGATGTAAATTAAGTAATTGCATTATAGACTCTGGAGCCTCAAATAATGTGATGCCGGTAAAAGTAGCACATTCTCTTGGTTTGACTTGTACAAGAACATTCATATCATTCTACTCCATGGAAACCAAGCAAGTTCCTTTGATCAGATAGATTAAAGATGCCCAAAAGGTTTTAATCCAATTCCCTCGAAAGCGAGTTAAGGTAACTATTTTAGTTGCTGATATTCCCACCTCATATGGAATGTTATTGAGCAAGAAATTTTGTAGAGATCTAGGTGAAGAAATTCAAATGGATTTGTCTCACTCCATGATCCCTATCAATGGAGAAATGAGGAAGCTTATGCCTGAAGCTCAAGAAAAGTTCACTGTAACTAAAACCAAAGATCCTCGCGCATAGATCCTTTTCTAAGGCTCAAGTATGGGTAATTATATGATGACTGTAGAAATTCATACCCCTAAGATCACTTTCCAAGATTCCAATGAGATATGTACTATTGATTTCAATGGAAGTTGTTGTTCAATGAGTTCTGGTGCAGGAGTAGTGGTCATATCTCCAAATGGTAAAATATTTCTTTTTTCCTATAAACTTGAATTTTCAAATACTAATAACACTGCAGAGTACAAGGCATTAATCCTTGGCCTTCAAGCTGTAGAGGAGTAAGGGATCAAAAATTGGAAGTCTTTGGAGATGTGGAATTGATCGTGAAACAGGTAAGAAATCAGTTCCAAGTAAAGAATGATCGTTTGAGACACTACAGAAATAAATTATGGGACACAATATAAGTCTTTGATGTTTTTTCCATAAAATATGTCCCTCATGAAAAGAATGACAAAGTAGATTCTCTAGCAGTCTCATCTTCATTAATGATTCCTCATTGAGAATTTGATCAAGTCAAATACACCATTGAAATGGTTTTTAGGCCAAGTGTTTCTGAAAATGTAGAAAATTGGCAAGTATTTAATGATGATCAAAAAATTATTGCCTTCTTGGAAAAGAGGGATAATTTTGAACAATTGTACTTTGAAAGAAGTGATTCTGAATTTCACGAATCAACTACCTCACCCATTCAGGAAGGAGTTGAGAATGAAGATCCTGGTGACGGCATCATCCAACTCAAAGGAAATAAAATTCCAAAAGGATTGGTTTCACTTGAAGACCTTTTTGACAAACATGACAGGTTTATCAAAGAGAAAGAGTAGGCAGGACCTATAAATTTTGTTGACTATGAGCAAGTTAACATCAGTACCAAGGATAAACCTCACCTGGTCAATATTGGTAAGTGTTGTTCACCTGAGGAGCACATGAAATTCATAAGCCTCCGTACCAAATATTCTTACATTTTAGCTTACTCATATGAAGACCTAAATTCTTTATAACCGAGTGAAATGGAGCATGCCATACCCTTGAAGCCTATTGTATTTCTATTCAAGTAAAATCAAAGACAATATAATCCCAAGATTGCAGGGACAATATTTCATGAAGTTAAAAAGATGCTAGATGCACGAATAGTGTTTCCTATTCGACATTCGACCTGGATATCTAATATTGTACTAGTTCACAAGAAAAATGGAGAAATTAGGATTTGCGTGGATTTCCGCAATTTTAATCAAGCTTCCTTGAAGGATAACTACCCACTTCCAGTCATGGACCATATTTTGTAGGCAGTAACTTGATCAGAAATGCTATCTATGATAGATGGCTTCTCTGGCTATAATAAGATGGAAGTGGCTAGAGAATATCAACATAAAACCACGTTCACGTATAGAATAATTACTTTTGGTTTGATTAATGCCGGCACTACTTTTCAAAGGTATATGGATATGGCATTCATAGATTATAAACATAAAATCATCGTGATATACCTAGATGCCTTGACAGTGTTCTCAAAGAAGTGAGATGATCACCTAAGAGATTTAGAGAAAATATTGCAAAGATGCATACTTCATAAGATTTCTCTAAATCCAAAAAAGTTTGTGTTCAGAGTTACAGAAGGGAAACTCTTAGGTCATATTTTTCTAGGGAAGGAACTAAGATCGATCCTAAGAGTGTTCAAGCTATCAAGAATCTTTCCTTGCCTATAAGTAAGCCTGGAGTCCACTCCTTCTTTGGAAAGGTGAACTTTTCGAGAAGGTTTGTGCCATAATTTTCCGAACTGACTAAGGAAATCATTGATATGATGAAAGGAAAAGAATCCTTCAAATGGTGAAAGGAAGGTAGAGAGGTATTTTAACAAATCAAGGGTGCTATTGCAAAAGCTCCTACATTGGTGTGTCCTGATTTTAAAAAGGATTTCATAATTTATTGTTATGCTTTACCACACACAATCTCCGCCATTTTGACTTAACACAATCAAGAAGGGATCAAATCTCCTATTGTATTTGTGAGTTATGGATTCAAGAAACATGAACTTAATTACACTTCTCTTGCGAGGCATGTGTACATGGTGGTGAGATCCTTGAAACACTTCAGGTATTATGTGTTGAATTCTCACACCAAATTCCTAGTTCCAGACACCACAGTTAAATTGATGCTAACACAACATGAACCTGGATCTAAAAGAGGTAATTGGGTCTCTAAGATACAAGAATATTATTTGGATATCATGCCTACCAAGTTGGTTTGAGGAAGATGACTCTTTCAACTCATTGTAGAGAATGAACCACGAGATAACTCTGAAGAACCAGTTGAAGAAAGTTTACCATTGGTAGTTTTTGTTGTACCACAGATGAATGGTATTTTGATATTGCTTACTTCCTCACATATGGTGAGTGTCTAGAGAATTTGATAGCTAAGGAGAAACAAGCTATCAAACTAAGATTTTCTAGGTACGTCATTTGGGATAACACGTTGTTCAACAAATGAACTGACAACATGTTCCTCAGATGTGTTGATAAAGAGCAACAACCTAGATTATTGGAAGCTTTCCACAATCATGCTTGCAGTTGTCATTTCTCTGGCCTATTGATGGCTCATAAAATTCTACGAGTGCATTATTACTAGCCCACTATGTTTTCCAATGCTCAGTAAGGGATGACAAAATATGAATCATTTCAGCAATTTGTTGGAAGACCAAATTTGGCATCTTTATCTTTAAAGCCAGTTGTCATTGAAGAACCCTTTCAACAATGGGGTTTAGATTTCTTTGGGGTTTTGAATCCTAATTCTAGTGTTGGTCATACTCATGTGATCACCACAACTAACTACTTTACAAAGTGGGTAGAAGCTATACCAGTGAAACAAACATCTACTGCAGTAATTTGTGACTTCATCAAGGAAAATATATTGGTTCGTTATGCAATTCCACACAAGCTAGTGACAGAAAATACCTCAAATTTTTCTTCTATAGAGATGATAGGTTTTTGTTATGGGTATAGGATATATTTGTCTCATTCGTCAGATTACTACCCTCAGGGAAATGGTTAGGCTGAATCAGTAACAAAAACATCATTACTATTGTGCGCAAGTTAGTTGAAGAAAATAAGAGAACTGGACATAAAAAGTTCTATGACGCATTATGGGCTGACTGCATAGCTCCCAAAAGGGAATTCAGATTGTCTCAATTTCAAATTTTGTATGGAACTGATGCTCAAATTCCCATCACACTGGAGTTACCAACATTAAAATTAGACCAGACAATTGATGATGAATGCTTCACCGATGCATTAGATAATAGGATCATGTTCCTAAGCAAGCTTGAGGAATAAAGAAGTCAAGTGGAAAATAGGATCGAGGAACATCAATGCAAGGTGAAGAAATTTTTTGATAGGAAAACTAGGGAGAGACAATTTCAAATCAATGACTTAGTTCTTCTCTGGGACAAATGATGTGAACCAAAGGAAAGCACGGGAAGTTTGATTCACTGTGGTTGGGCCCATTCAAAATAAGACATTTCTATGGAGATAACACCTATTACTCAGCATATCTTGATGGAATTAATTTTCCTTTGCCCTACAGTGGGCAATATCTCAAGCACTATCAAAATTGAAAACGGGTCGTTCTTTGTATGTACATAGGTAATTAGGATTTTAGTTTATTTTTTTCATTCTTTTTCAGTCTCCTCTCTTGTGTCACCCCATTTTTGTGCCCCATTGTGTTGAGATCATATTCATGAATATATGGTCTGGGTCAGTTGCTGCGTCCATGAAGTCCTTGTCCCCAATTAGAGCAAGCTGTTATCAGCCAATTTTGACTTTGCAAAATTAAAAAAATAAATTTTGTTTTTTTTCGAAAGTGTTATCTTGCAAGATTTTTTCTCCTCCATTACAATCATCTTAGTCTCACAGTCATTCTGGTCTTCATTTCATTCATTTTGAAAAATCCCTTCTCCCGCTACACTACAAACCGTATTTTGATTATTTTAATTAATATTTATCCTGTTATTTAATAAAGTCAATATTTATTAAATTTTAGTGTTTTTAATTGATAAATATTAATTTTAATATTACATGGAAGTTGTTCGAAAAACTTGGGAGAACTTTTCTTCTTTTTATAAATTGTCATAACTATCGTGAGCAAGTGCCGGGGGGAATTTTTCTTCCGTTTTCATTCCCGTATACAATTTTGATTTTTCTTCTATCATCTAGAGATTGATAAGGAGACGATTACAAGAGATTACAGGAGAAGAGAAGATTGGGAAGAAGGAGAAACAAGGAGATATTGCAGATATCCAGAGCCTGGAGGAGGAAAAGTTTATTCTACAGACATTATCTGGCTTTCACACGAAAACCTTGAAAGTTTCACCAGTTCCTCCCAAATAATGAAGAAATAATTACGAGATCCCACACATATTTTCCCACTCAAGAAAAAGCAAACTTAGGCCAAAATCCACACATGGGCAGTCTGGAGATCTTTCACACAACATAGGAGAAACGGACTGTTCTTTTTATTTGTTATTATTTTGCTTGGTTTTGATGCAGTTTTTGTTTCAACGCCTGGAGAAAGGAGAAAGAAGCAGCGAATGAGGAGTTAAAGCATAGTATTTCATGCTTATGAAGAAAGTTAATGATAAAGCCACGTGCTGTTTTTGAAGAAGATCCACCCCAGGGAAAGAGACAAAACAACAACCAAATCAAAATCCACGCATACACCCAAGGAAGACAGTCTAAGAAAAAGGATTTTTTTTTGCATTGAAAAAATCAAAATCCATGCAGGAACAGATTTGAGCTTTCACGCCTAAAGAGGAGGAAGGGACTATTTTGTTTATTCTTGTTTTGACTTGGTTTATATGCAGCTAAAGTCTGCGCCTAAGGATAAAAAGAATAGCCAAAACCAACGAAGGAGCATCTTTGATTTGTCACGCAGCCAAGGAAAAGACTTGTTTTTTTTAAATTTTTTTTGGTGTGGCAAAAATCCATGCCCAAGGAGGAAGTAATGCCTAAAGAGGAATCCACGCATAAAGCCACATTTTAAAAAAAAGAATTTAATCAAATCAGAGAAAAGAATGTTATTCTGAAGTTTTGTGCATTCACCAAAGGAGGTCACATGTATATATATATATATATATATATATATATATATATATATATTCTCTCTGATCTTTTTTCAATGCATGCAATTGTTTCTATCCCTCACAAATCCACATAGCCTAGGGAGGGGAAACGGGTTAAAATACAATTTGAAAATAAAGTACTTGTGCATGCTCATTGTGGTAATGTTCAACGCAAGTTTACTTGTGTTTTCTTTTATTATTTATTATTTTTATATTCATGGTGTTACATGCTGAAAATACAATGGCTTTCCAATACTCATGCACATGGTGCATATATATATATTTAAATAATAGAAAGAGTCATATTTTTCTTGCAATAGCAGTGGTCTGGAGACTTAGACCCGAAACCTTCTCATTTTCTTGATTTTCTTTTCCTTCTCTGCACTATTTAAAACAAATCATAATGGGTGAATGTTCTAATAAGTCGGCACTAAAATACGCATACCAAGGATTAGTTCCAACATCACCTTTGAATTCAGCATATGACAACTGTTGTTCTAGACTCACAGCACCCCTGGATGCAGATCAGGCTTCTAGGTTGATCACTCTAGCATCCAGTGTGATTGCACAACATGGAAACCTCTCTCCAAGTGTGGGGACTCGTGAAATTGAGAGAGGAATATCCATATTAGAGGCTGGTTCCTCAAACTCCTTTGATTTAGATCTATATTTTGCAAAACTACAAAGGTTTAGATCCTAATCCTACTCTAACTTGCAAGGAGACAGGGGTAGAAGTGCAAAAATTGAAACTAACTAAAGATGGTGATGCACCAAAAGGAGTGGTGAAACGTATTTGTCATGCAAATAAACACAGACCAAAGTTCACAACATAAAACATACACAGAATGATAAGGTATAATTTAGGATCTGAAATGAAGCAAATAATACAAACAGAGGACTGAAACCCATTCACAGAGCTTGCATTATCTTTTCAGTGTCAAAAACACGCATTACACCCTCAGAGAGGTAAAAGAAAACTGTTACAATCTTTAGAGAGGTCTGATCCTTGCTTAAGTCACTTGCTAGAGCTGAAAGAAGAAGTTGCTATGTCAAAAATTGTTCCCCCCTTTTGAAATGAGCCAAATCTGGCTTTTACAGTGCAAGGGTCGAGCCCAGGGGACATAAAACGTACAAAAACATGAGAGCCCATCCCTCCTCAACTGTAGATGCATTAAGACAGCATGGGGGACCTTACAAACCCATACCCTATCACTTTGACTGAATTATTGGAGAATGCGACCCATTCTGCATTAAATCTGGCCGCTGAAATGTCACTTCTGGCCATGAACATGCATCAGAGCTGTTTCTCAATTTTCTCTCTCTAGACTACACCAAAACTCAAGATTAACCCTGAAATCATGTAGAGAATTTGAAAAGCTTTCCGTTGGTATAAAGAACGTGCAAATCCGGGCTCTGGATCGAAAGATATGTCGATCTGAAGATTTAGGGCACAAAACAGGCGAAAATGTGTTTTGAAATTTTTCCCGCGCTCTGCCACCTGGATGACACGTGGCACGCTCTGATTGGATATGTAATTCTCTCTCCTCTCTGTCCTGTGGGTTTTCCTACTTCATTGGACACGTGTCCTCTTTTGATTGGCTCGGGTCAGTGCTTGAAACCTCACCCTTTGACTTTTGGACTTTCTCCCTTGTGACACGTGTCGCAATTTGATTAGTCCGCGGATCTGCTGGCTTTTGGCGCCCTTCGCGTCATTTTGTCCCGGATGTCTCAGTGCTGTTTGGGACAGAATCCTCCGATCCACCTGAAATGGGCTTCCTTGTCCCTTATCTTCTGATGACACATGGCGCAATTTGATTGGCTCTTGGCTTTTTCGGCTATCTGCGTCCCACGCGTCCCTTTATTCTAACTATCCCAATACGAAATTTCTCTGTTTCGGGTGAACCGGCCGGTTCGCGTCCTCTGTGCACTCACGGCCCAGATGTCCCTGTGTGAAAGTTCCCCGTTCTAGCCGAACCGGATGGTTTGCATCATTCACGTACCTTTGTCCCACTTGCTCCCGGACTGTTTGAGACAAATTCTTCTGATTCACCCGGTTCGGCCAGTTCGCGTCCGCCACATACTTCTAGCCTGACTTTCCTAGTGCTAAAGTTCTCTGTTTCATGCAAACTGGGTGGTTCGCATCCTCATGGCCTGAATGTCCCAAACTATTTTGCTCAGTAGTTAGTCAATTTTGCTTGCTCCTTCGGCCGGATCAGCTTCTCGCGCCCTGCGCATCCTTCTATCCCAGATGTCCCTTTGCTTCGTGAGCCACCTGGAGGCTTTTCGGCCGATCTGCGTCTTGATGTCCCACACGTCCCTACTATTGTGATGGCTAGGACTTAGCCAATTTTCACGATTTTTCCTGTCCCAAGCTTGTTTTTGCCACTTTTTTCACCTTTCCTCAGAACTTGCTCTTTTCCTCCTGGACAGGAAAGTTAGAAAAAATCTGAGGGGACCCTGGAAACATGATTTTTTTCCCTGGATCAATCAATTTTCCTGGGACTTGAGAATTCTGATGTATGTTATCGAATTAACCCTGGGGGGTGAATTTGGATAACAATTTGGCGACTCAGCGGGGTCATCTGCTTGCTAGATGAAAAGACCAGTTGCCTGAAGTAGTCCATTGGGCATGGAGTCATCAAATATTCTGTTTAGAACCCTAACTGACTCAGAATGTGCAAGGAGGAAGATGGAATGTCACCTGATGAAAGCAAGGACTACAAAACATCTCCATGGACAGCAAGCTGTGCCAAAGCACTTAGGGAAAACAAAACTAACCTACAACAAAACAATGTGTACAAGCACTTGGAGGAAAGAAAATCTAATCTAATATTTATAGAGGTAGTGAACTTCCCTCTAGAAGCAACACTTGAGATAAATTCCATTGATTGGAATCTGCAGTTCTTCACCCTCCAGTGAGGCTAATTGGAAAGCATTGTTGTTCTTGCACTTTGTGACCACGTATGGGCCACTCCAAATGGCATCAAATTTTGAATGCATTCCAGGTTTTTCTCTATCTGCATCCCATTTCAACACTAGATCTCCAACTTGAAAAGATCTATCCTTGGCATTTCTATCAAAGGTCTTCTTGATCAAAGCTTGATCCTTTTCCATTGCTTGGGATGCCTGATTTCTGATCTCTTGCAGCTCCATCAACTCTGCATATCTCACCTCCATGAGCTCAAATTCAAGTAACTCTAGCTGCTTCATGAGTTCTAATGTTGGCAACTCAAGTGACATGGGAAATATTGCCTCTCTTCCATAGACAAGCCTGAATGGAGAGTTACCTGTGGATCTTTTGGGAGTTATCCTATCAGCCCATAAGGCTGATTTCAGTTTGGTATGCCAAGACCTCTGATTCTCATCAAGAGTCCTCCTAATGATCCTCAACAAGTTCTTGTTTGTAGACTCGGCCTGGCCATTACCCTGAGGGTAATAGTTTGATGAAGTGCTTAGGTAAATACCGTTCTTGACAGCCCACTCAGTCACCTTGGATCCAATGAATGCCAATGCATTATCAGAGATTATTGAGGCAGTTACACAAAATCTAGTTGTTATCCCCTCATAAAAGTCTAAGATGTTAGACTCATTCGCCTCTTTGAGTGCTACTACTTCTGTCCATTTGGTGAAGTAGTCTGTGGTTGTCAAAATCCATTTGTGCCCTTGGCTTGAATTGGGATTAATGACTCCAATGAAGTCCAAACCCCATTGCATGAATGGCTGGTCAACTGAGATTGGATGCAATGGAAGGGCAGCAAGTCTCTCTTTTCCTGTGAAGAATGCACAATTCTTACACCTCTTGATCCATGCATGGCAATCACTGAAGATTTTAGGCCAATAATAACCAGCCTTCATGATTTTTAGAGTTATCACTCTTGGTGCAAAATGGCCACCAGCTGGTCCACCATGAAACTCTTCCAACACCCTTTGAATCTGACCTATGCTAATGCATCTCAGCAGCACTCCATTCACATCTTTCTTGAACAAAACTCCATCAACAATGGCATACGGAACAGCCTGCAACCTGAAGTGTCTCCTTTGGGTCTTGTTCATCTCTGGAGGGCATAGGCTTGTGCCTAGGAAGTGCATAATATCTTGGGTCCAGCAAGGAGTGGGGGAAGCATTGTCTTCTTCTTGATTGCCACTTGGCTCATGGCTGTCCTGGACTGTCAAAACAGCCTCTTCTTCGTTGCATACTTCCTTTTGCTTCCCCAAAACCAGCTGCTCACACAGTCCTTTCCCTCTTACCAGCTTGGTGATCTTGATATCAATGTCATATTCCATGACATGGGTGATCCAACCTACCCTTTTCTCATTCAAATCCTTGTTGAGGAGGAAGTCCTTAACTCCAGCATGTGAGACCAGCAACTGGACCTTGTTGTTTGAGACTAAATGCTTGAATTTCTTCAAGCTTCTGATTACTGCAAGTACATGCTTTTCAATAAAAGAGTACCTCACCTCCCAGTCATCTAGGCTCTGGCTAAAAAAGGCAATCGGCTGCTCATCATTATCTTTGTTCTGCTGTACTAGAATGGCAAAAATAGTGTCATCACCTCCAAATGCATAGAGGATGAAATCCTTGGAGAAGTTTGGGTTGATGAGAGTTGGTGCTTGAGAGATAGCTTCTTTTATTGCTTCAAAACTCTCCTTGCCTTTTGCTGTCCACTTAAAAGCCATGCTCTTCTTTAACATTTTGGTGATGGGTTTGACAAGGGCTGCAAAATCTGGGAAAAACCTGTGGACAAAATTGATCCTTCCCAAGAAGCTTTGAAGATCCTTCATGTGACTTGGTAATGGTAGTGCTCTTATGGCTTCAACTCTCTCTGGATCAATTACCAGTCCCTCTTTCGAGACAATATGGCCTAGAAGTTTCGCCTCGTGAGCCAGGAATATGCATTTTTTGGGATTCAATGATAGCCCAAATTTTCTACACCTCTGAAATACCTGCCTCAGATGAAAAAGGTGATCCACTGCATTTTTGGAGAATACAGTGATGTCATCAAGATATATCAAAACTATTTTGTTGATCAACCCCTTGAATGCCATATCCATTTCCCTTTGGAAAGTGGCCCCAGCATTTGATAGCCCAAATGGCATCTTCTTGTAGGCATAGGTCCCCCATTTAGTGGTGAAAGCCGTATTGAACTGGTCATCTTCTTTCACCATCACCTGATTATACCCTGAGTAGCCATCTAGGAGAGAGAATCTCTCTGAACCGGATACTACTTGCAATATTTGTTCCATTGAAGGAAGTGGGTAATGATCTTTGAGAGATGCCCTATTGAGGTCTCAGAAGTCCACACACAACCTAATTTCTCCACTCTTCTTCTTGACCAGAACCAAGTTAACAACCCAGCTTGAGTGCTTGATTGGGAATATAATGCTTGCCTCTATTAGC
This sequence comes from Taxus chinensis, assembly GCA_019776745.2. Lineage (NCBI taxonomy): Eukaryota > Viridiplantae > Streptophyta > Pinopsida > Cupressales > Taxaceae > Taxus > Taxus chinensis. The sequence goes on from CM034149.1 coordinate 316,229,845, forward strand.
TTATTTAGCTCTTTCTTCATTAGAGGCTCAATGTGAGGGTTAACAGGTCTCTGCTTCTCCCTGATGGGCTTAGCATCTGGATCCAATTCTATGGTATGTTATGCCAAATTTGGATTGAATCCTCTCAAGTATTCATAGCTCCAAGCGAAGACATCTGGAAATTCTTGGCAAAGCTGTATGAAATCTTATTTCTCCTGCTTAGTGGCCACTTTACCAATTTGAAGTGTTTTGCCTTCCCCAATCGGAATTGGCTCTGAATCTTCTCTCTTGACCTGTATGTTAGCCTTTTCCTTACGAAACTAGTCGTTAGGGTTGAAGATAGACTCCAATGTTACTAAACCCTTGGGAAGCTTGTTTGTCCGTAGCTACACTACTTGATCCCCATACTGCTGCTCTAGTCTGTCCTGATTCCTAGCTGAGAATTCAGCCTCTTCTTGTAAAAAATTGATGATCTGTTGATCGTTCTCAAACACCTGCCAGCTTATATTATTATCTGGAACTGCTGGCCTCACAATCACATGGATATGTGGCTGTGTTTTTTCCCTTTTGATGTTGTCAACCACATCAAACGTTGCTCTAACTGCTGCGAGCCTATCCGCGGCTTCATTTTTCTTCCTAGGTATGGACACGATGTTGAAAGCTTCAAAATCCTCAATGAGGTCCCACACCCTATTCTTGTAGTTCTTCAGCAGGTCATTCTTTGTAGCATGTTGTTCCCTAACTTGATTGATGATTAGCTCACTATCCCCGAACACCTGCAAGTTATTTATGCCCTTTTTCCTAGCCCAATGAAGTCCATGAATCAAGGCCTCATATTCAGCTATGTTGTTTGAACAAGAAAACTGGAAGCGAAAAGCTAAATAATATTTGATGCCTTGAGGTGAAACAAGCATAGCTCCTCCCCCTGCACCTTGCCTACTCCTTGATCCATCGAAAAATAATTTCCATACCTCATTGTCATCCTTATGGTTTGGTTTGGTGATGTTAGGAATAGGCTGGTTTTCTTTGTGTATGCAATAGACTCCTAGTTCAGATTCTTCTACTTCTTGGTAGGGATCAAAAGCATGTACCTTGCTTGCCCATTCATCAAGAGTCAAATTTGGAATGCTCCCAACTTTGGTGTCGACTTCATCTGTGTTTGGATTATCTTCTTGATCAAATGTTGAATAGTTCGTATTGATTTGGCTTGGAGTATGAGGCTCAATATGAAAGTTTGCAATTGGTTCGGATCTGATTGTGACCTTAGTACCATATCTTGTTCTAAACAACATGTGTGACCAATCAACAGATAAGTAGCCTCCAATTTTGACTGTGAAATCCCTTGATAAACATAGGGCAAAGAGTGGTGGCAAATCTATCACTGACACATCTTGTAAAATGGTAACGTTGGGGCATGTATGCAAGGTAAGATTCAAACCTTTAATTACTCCCGCGGTTTCTACTGCTGTCCCATCCAATTGCACTACCCCTTTAGATATTACTTCATATTGGAGACCTAGCTGATCAACTATTTGCTTGGGCATCACTGAGCTACTTGCCCCGGAATCAATCATGCAATTGTGTACTAGTTTATCCCCAATAATTAATGAAACATAGAAAGGAGGGGGCTTCAAAATTTTACCTTGTTGTCTTCCATGATTTCCTTCAGGCTGGGCAGCATTTTTGAGTACCTTCTCTTGCATTTGGACCTGTTGGTTCGAAGTTGACCAGTCCTTCATGGCATCTTGTAGCAAATCTCTTTGTCCTAGGATGGATAGGGATTCCCACATTGATATATTGACGTTAGTCTTCTTCATCTGTTCAATGATACTGAACGGGGATGAAGTATCCTTTTGTTTTCCCTTGGTTTGTACATTCACCCCTTACACGTGGGCAGCAACAGCTGGCATTTGAGTTGGCCTAGGGGTTGTTCTTGGCTGCCCTTGTGCACTTGAAACTGGACTTTGCTTGCCAATCATTTGTGGAGCCGTGGAAGGTTGTGGATTGGCTGGGGCTAATGGTTGTTCTTCACCCAAATTTCTCCTCTTTGACCTTGTGTTGGCTGCAACACCTTGAGAAACTACCTGATTCATGCCACAGAAATCCTTTGCTTGTCAGTTTACCAATGTGGTGTCATTTGAGGCTGATTGCTATTGGAATGTTTCTTGTTGTTGGCTGTTTCCTTGACTTCCCTCACCCTCCACACCAGTAGTTGTCACCATCAATGCTTGATTGAGAGCACCATTGAAACACATGGATTGGTTATGAGGCTCGTTGCATGGAAAGCACCAATCATATTCTTGGGCCATGTTATTTTGGACTGGCACTAATGCTTTAGAAGCAGATACGACATTGGGGTTATAAGGCTGAAATGGTCTATTAGCGGGAGGCCTTACTTGGCTTTGATTTTGATTCATATTTGTAGCTGGATTACGTGGTCTTTGTGGTTGGTATGGCTTCCTATTAGGCTGAGCTTGGGGTTGATAAGAAGGTTTGAAACATTGGGCTTGCTGCCTCTTGAGAGTAACCAGCTCATTGCCTAGGTTTTGCAGCTGTTTCATGACCTCTTGGAGTTCATTTGAAGCACTAGAGGATGAAGTAGAAGTTTCACTTGAACTTTGGTTTCTAGGGGTGGGAACAGGAACCAAAGTGGGTGCTTGACTAGTGCTTGGATTTTCTAAATTTGGATACAAGGGCATGGGAGGCCTAGGAGCCAGTTTACCAGCTTGAATAAGATAGTTTTCGGCTCTAATGGTAATGCTATAAGCAGCAGGTAAGGTTGTGCCTCCCATAGATTGAATTAACATAGAAAAATCAGAATTCAAAGCTTTAAGGTAATATACAAAAGCACCTTCTGTTGTTGGCCTGACTACCACTGGAATCCTATCCCAAGACCTTTGAAATCTGAAGTTGAAGTCAATCAGCTGCTCGTTGGGGGCTCTCTTGATAGTTGTCAGCTGCTCCAAAAGAGACAAGTTGTCTTCCTTCTCTCCAAATTACTCGTGAAGTGCAATACACAACTGATTCCAGTTTGTGATAGAACCAGCTCCAAGGCTCCTAAACCATTGCAATGCTTTACCCTTGAATGAAGATGCCAGTAACTTCACAACCACTTGCATTTCATTGATTTCATGGATTGCACAAAGGTTAGCAATATCTTTAACATGATCACCTAGAGTAGTTGCAGACTCACAGCACCCCTGGATGTAGATCAGGCTTCTAGGTTGATCACTCTAGCATCCAGTGTGATTGCACAACATGGAAACCTCTCTCCAAGTGTGGGGACTCGTGAAATTAAGAGAGGAATCTCCAGATTAGAGGTTGGTTCCTCAAACTCCTTTGATTTAGATCTATATTTTGCAAAACTACAGAGGTTTAGATCCTAATCCTACTCTAACTTGCAAGGAGACAGGGGTAGAAGTGCAAAAATTGAAACTAACTAAAGATGGTGATGCACCAAAAGGAGTGGTGAAACGTATTTGTCATGCAAATAAACACAAACCAAATTTCACAACATAAAACATACACAGACTAATAAGGTATAATTTAGGATCTGAAATGAAGCAAATAATACAAACAGAGGACTGAAACCCATTCACAGAGCTTGCATTATCTTTTCAATGTCAAAAACACGCATTACACCCTCAGAGAGGTAAAAGAAAACTGTTACAATCTTTGGAGAGGTCTGATCCTTTCTTCAGTCACTTGCTGGAGCTGAAAGAAGAAGTTACTATGTCAAAAATTGTTCCCCCCTTTTGAAATGAGCCAAATCTGGCTTTTACAGTGCAAGGGTCGATCCCAGGGGACAGAAAACGTACAAAAACATGAGAGCCCATCCCTCCTCGACTGCAGATGCATTAAAATGGCATGGGGGACATTACAAACCCATACCTTGTCACTTTGATTGAATTACAGGAGAATGCGACCCATTCTGTATTAAATCTGGTCGCTGAAATGTCACTTCTGGCCATGAACACGCGTCAGATCTGTGTCTTAGTTTTCTCTCTCTAGATTGTACCAAAACTCAAGATTAACCCCGAAATCATGTAGAGAATTTCACAAGCTTTCTGTTGATATAAATAACATGCAAATCCGGGCTCTGGATTGAAAGATATGTCGATCTGAAGATTTAGGGCACAAAACAGGTGAAAATACGTTTTGAAATTTTTCCCGCGCTCTGCCACCTAGATGACACGTGGCATGCGCTGATTGGATATGTAATTCTCTCTCCTCTCTGTCCCATGGGTTTTCTTGCTTCATTGGACATGTGTCCTCTTTTTATTGGCTCGGGTCAGTGCTTGAAACCTCGCCCTTTGACTTTTGGACTTTCTCCCTTGTGACACGTGTCACGATTTGATTAGTCCGCGGATCTGCTGGCTTTTCGCGCCCTTCGCGTCATTTTGTCCCAGATGTCCCAGTGCTGTTTGGGACAGAATCCTATGATCCGCCCGAAATGGGCTTCCTTGTCCCTTATCTGCTGATGACACGTGGTGCAATCTGATTGGCTCTCAGCTTTTTTGGCTATCCGCGTCCCACGCGTCCCTTTGTCCCAACTGTCCCAATACGAAATTTCTCTGTTTCGGGTGAACCGGCCAGTTCGTGTCCTCCGCACACTCACGACCCAGATGTCCCTATGTGAAAGTTCACCTTTCCGGCTGAACCGGCCAGTTTACGTCCTTCACGTACCTTTGTCCCACTTGCTCCCGGACTGTCTGGGACAAATTCTTCCGATACGCCCGGTTTGGCCGGTTCGCGTCCACCGTGTACTTCTGGCCCGACTGTCCCGGTGCTAAACTTCTCTATTTCGGGTGAACTGGGTGGTTCGCATCCTCACGGCCTGAATGTCCCAAACTGTTTTGCTCAGCAGTTAGTCAATTTTGCTTCCTCCTTCGGCCGGATCGGCTTCTTGCACCCTGCGTGTCCTTCTGTCCTAGATGTCCCTTTGCTTCGCGGGCCACCTGGAGGATTTTTGGCCGATCTGCATCTTGATGTCCCACACGTCCCTACTGTTGCGAGGGCTAGGACTTAGCCAATTTTCATGATTTTTCCTATCCCAATCTTGTTTTTTCCACTTTTTTTACCTTTCCTCAGAACTTGCTCTTTTCCCCCTAGACAGGAAAGTTAGAAAAAATCTGAGGGGACCCTGGAAACATGATTTTTTTCCCTGGATCAATCAATTTGCCTGGGACTTGAGAATTCTGATGTATGTTATTGAATTAACCCTGGGGGTGAATTTGGATAACAACAACATTTTGGGTACTAATTTGGGTCACATAGACATGGTTCAGTGCTGTGACAGGGTGAGACAGGAAGGAGGAACCATTTTCTTAAAAATGCTTTATCGTTTTGGTTTACCTCAAGCTAAAACATTTCCCGTTTCCATATAGTGCCCTGAATTTTTCCGGACTTGTGCTGAACATTATGATCTAGAGCGTCGGGGAATTTTTAATGATAGAAATGAACCTTATTTACTCAATTCTCCAGATCATATGGAAGATTTGTTTAGAGTGCCACTCCATGAAGAAAATGTTGACATCACACAAGAATCAGCACAACAGTTTTGGGATGAGAATCCTCTGAGATGGTCAAAGATGGTTAGTAAAAATTGGTTGGTCAAACCAAAGACTCACACTTCAAGAATTCCCAAAGAGCTGTATTGGGTATAATTTCATGAAGAAATAGGAGATATGATTACTCTCCTCAGTAGGGTTTTTGGTCTTCCTTCTGCCAAAAAATTTCACCCTTGGATGTACAAGTTCATTTGTATTATCCTTGATGCAAATATGTTCATTGATTGGGAAATTATTGTTAGTAATACTTTACATAAGCAATTGATTAAGGTAAGGATGATAGGTCATTTTTTACATGACTTCATATTTCATTTATGTGGTAGCAAGAAGGAGGATATTATCAGGATTAACAACTAGAGGTGCAATGGGTCCTGACAAGAATAGTGTGTTTCAGTTTTACCCACAGCTGGAGTTCAAGAATGGTTTTCATCATTTCCAGAGGGTAAATGATGCTTTCCTATTTTATATAATCCGTTCATTGAGAAGAAACCCGGAGGAAAGGTTTTCAGAAGATGCCAAGGCGGTGATAAAACAATGGGGAACTTGGTTTATCCAGTTTCCCTTTTACTCCTATATACGAGTTGAAGGGTTTATGGGAGCTCCTTACAATCTTCCTAAATATGTCAGCGAAAAAATAGCATTGATGGAACTCTCACAACAAATTTTCAAAATTCATTGCTTATTGGTGGACAAACACAAAGAAGGCATTTGTTTCCCAATTCAGATTGGGGAATACAAATGTCCAAATTCTCATAGTGCAGGACTTATGGAAAACGAATTTTACCGCATAACTATACATCCTTTCAAAAGCAGGGATCAATTATATATTAAAGTATCTATGGAAAAATCTCTAGGGGCAAGATATAAGCACAAGGCAAACATAGAAGACTATTGGGTGGAATATGCAGATGATAGGGAGGTAAGACGATGACAATTTTTTCACCTCACATTGGCTCAAATAGAGAATTACAGATTGAGAGATCCTCCTTTAACCCTTGTCGATAGTGGAATTGATCTTATGGATCCTACCTATGATCATATAGTTTTCACCTTGCTCCCTGGTATTGATTGGAGTAGGGGAGATGAAACTTCCCTTGATGTTATAAATCAACTTGTGTTAAAAAGGACTATGAATTGGTATGAGGATCAAATAGCCAAACCTCTCCCATTTCAGGCACATATGTCAGAAATACAGAGGTTTCCAGAAAAATGAGTGACATAGAAAAAGATGGTGTAAACTTCTTCACACCAGTCACCACCAACATCATCACATGCATCTCAAAGGAAAAGCCGATGGTTACCCAGGTCTATCCCTAATAAAGAAGCAATGTCTCAAGGATCAGTAAAGAGTGTGCATCTTTAGGAAGGAAAAGAACGTGTTTCTAGTATTTCTACCCCAAATTCATCTATTCAAATCACTGAGAGTTCCAATAGGCCTACCAAAGATCCAAATCACCAATGTCATACACCAGAATCCAATTAAATCCTAGTAGTATAGATATCCAATTCTTCTGAACATCTAGGTGTGAAAGATATTAAACAAGAACATGAGGATAATCAAGAATGTGTTACAGATGCCACTTCACTAGGGATTGAAACCATAGAACCACTTCTTACTAGTTTTAGTAATGAAAAAGGCAAGGAGGATTTTTCTTCAAGTTCTTGACATTTTTGTGTAGAATTAATGAATGAAACACCACCCTGGGTTGACTCTGAAATAAAAAAGAGGAAAATATTGGTCAAAGTGGCCAACATCGATTTGGAATCACTTTCTTCTATCTCCAATAAAATGGTTCCTAAAAATCCTAAGGTTTTCTCTAGAGTAGTGATTGATGATAACGGAGATAAGTTTGCAAAAATAGTAGTTTCTACTGCTGAGAAGGATCATGGAGACATAACAATCACCGATTACGAAGTATCCAAAATAGCCCTCGGCAAGACCACTTTTGAAAGTGATGTTACTCTGGAAAAAGATTCAATGAATAGTGTGCTTAAAAGGTTGGAGAGATATAAATCTCAAATTTCTCAAGTCAAGGAAGAAAAGAATCACTTGATTTCCTATGTTCAGCATTTGATCATCCCAATCAAATCTTCTTTTCTAGTTCCAGAAATGATGGATATCCCAGATCAAGAAATTCTCAATCAATCAAAATATGTGATCACTCTAGGACACAATCTAAGGTCATGGTTTCTGAAATAGAAAGTGGTGGTTCGAAAACAATTGCTGAGGTGATAAAAATATCTGAGAATATTTATGCTTACCTTGATTTGGTGTTCCCATTTAAGGAGTGTGTCATTACATAATTAATCACATTAGATCAGATTTTTCAAACTCTTCAAGATCTCGTCTACATGGAATCTAATTTCTTGTCTTCAGAGGGAATACTTGAGTTCGATCATCACCTGACACGGATTTTATGGTTAAATCATGCTAAGTCCAGGAAAATGATCCTGGAAGATTTGGTAATTCAGTCTGATGGTTTGTACAATGAAGCATATACTGCACTCTCCTACATTCAGGTATTCATTGAAGATATTCCATGCACCTTTATTAAAGAACACAACCAAAGGAATTCAGTACAACACCTGGTGGAGTAGTTTACAAAATTGAAACACGAAATGTATACTCCGGTTGATGTTTTTTCCACTTCTTCTATGGATCAATGTTTTAGAATTAAAAATCTTTATGAAAAAATATAATCTAAAGTTACAGACCTGTATACAATACCAGGTAAGATTCTTGAAATGTAGGTACTCTGTGAAGCTGGTCTTCTCCCAAGTTTTTTCCAGAAGAAGAGAAGATGCATCAGACACTACAAAAGCTCAAGTCTTATGAAATGGAAAAGAATAAGAGTCCTTTTTTTGCTAACGACATAGTAGGATGATTTTCTATATTTCCTTAGGAGTGGGAGAGTTCATTTCTCATACGATTGAGATATGCAGACCCCATGCCCAATGGATAATGCATTGCTTATTATTGTATATGTTTAAAGGTGTTGTTATTTGATTTTTGGAAAACTATGGATATTTTAAGTAATTTCTATTTTTGGTTGTCTTTAATAAAACTTGGTTGAAAAAGTCAAATGTCACTTAAGTGCCTTATTTAATGATCATGTAACACCCTAACTACTTTGTAACCAAATTTTGGGTTATAAAAGGAAGTGAGGGGCTCATTTGAAAGGGTGACTTTGAGAGAGGAGAAGAAATACTTTTTTTTGCAAGCTTTGTTCCAGGAAGAAACTTTTTGTTCTTTTGTGAAAAATATTTTTGGAGTTAATGAAATACGAACTTTGTGTCTCATTCATTTTCTCTTGTAACATTTGATGTTCTTATGTTCATTAGATGTTAGGTGTTTGAATCTTGCATGAAAATATTATCTTTGATCTTATTATCAACGTTATTATTTGGTTGTTCTAGTTCACAGTGATCAAGCTCTAATTATCTACTTGCTCATGTGTGTTCCCTTTTACATGTTCTTGTTTGGCTAACTCAAACTCCGTTTTATTTGTGTTAGTTATTCGTCTTTCTTCTTCATGCAATATTAGGCTATGTGTTTACCCAATTCTTGCAGATTATTTCATTTCATTCCATTTCACTCCTTTCCTTCATCCCATTCCATCTCCCTCATTCACTTTTCTTTCCATTTATGTTCCAAAACACCCCCCACATACAATTTTGAATGTATAGATGTAAGTACAGTTTTGGTATTCAATAAAGGCAGTCTCACCTTCATTGAGGAGGTACTTCGTTCCCACACTGTTGGATGTCATTTACATGCATGCAAATCCATATGCTAAGATCGGACCATATCAACAAACTAAGGAGAAATAAGATTAAGACACCTCAGGGGAAGGAAAATATTGGTACTAGGGCTAGAGGTTCTCTGATTGATACTAAAGGGGATTCATCTAAAGGGAAAGAAACAGTGGAGCTGAGATGGAATGTAGCTTTTGGTAAAATTGTTCTCAGGGTGAGTTAGGTGGAAATAGATATGGAGGCCTTAGGAAAATTTGAAATGGATATGGGAAATAATGTCATGCATTACATCTTCACCTCTAAACCAATTTTCATCACCCAAAAATCTATCACGGTTAATATGGTAGAGATCAAAATTTTGGTTTTGGAGTTGCAAGGGAGTGTGGTCAAGCTAGAGCAGGGACTAAAAGTTCACATGTATAACATCCACCTCAGTAGTTCTGATGAGGAAGAGCAGGTTGAAGAGGACATCCCTATCATGAGTGAGCATGATGATGATATGAAAGGATAGGAAGAGCATCAACCAGAGGAGTACAAATTTTTTATGACTAACTAGTATGTTGGCTCTTAGAGATTATGTTCAACTATTTGTGGATTGTATCATTTGGGATGTTTTCCCCTCCATTTTTTTATATTTTTCCTTGTATTTATCTCTTAGACTATAGTTTGGGATAATTTGTTTTATCTATTTTTTTCATGTTTCTTTTTTTTTCATTCTTGGTGATGCTCACGATGCATTATATTGTAAGGTTTCAGGGTGCCTTAATCCTTGTATAAAGTAGCTAATCATTATATTCATGAATATTTAATAAACGTTGTTAATATTAAGTTTGTTCATGACATTTTAAATTAAACAAGAAATAGTGGCAAGTTCATGCCTCATGATTGGGAGATGTGCTAGTTGTATGATTTTTCAACAAAAATTCTATATATTTTTGCATTATGCATTTTATATTGCTAAGAATAACCAATTTATAATTTTGATATAAAGTACAATGTACCAATACTTAATGTATAAATTATGCACATATGGTATGCCGACATCCACTGAATGCTAAAAAATAGATTGCCCCTATGTAATGATTTTGAATGCATAAAATATGTATATACTGTAAGTTCCCAATTTAAATGTTGCAAATATTGTAAATACTCACGTTAAAATTTAGGTAGAAAACAAAACAATAAATAAAATTATGCATCAAATATATAATTCTTTGGAAAAACATAGAGTGACCTAGAATCATATTATGCTTGAAAATATTGTAGCAATAGAAGCGACATTTTGAAATACATAATATGCTAGATTTTTTAGGTGCAATAAAAAAAAACCACCACGATTTTATAGGTTGAACATACCTACCTAAAGATAAAAAATTTCTATTAAATGGAATAACTGAAATAAATCAGTTAAAATATTTATCATAATAACAATGTTTAATAATAGTATTATTTTTCTTGTCTTTAAAAAATTATAATCCATATAAAAAATTTACGGTTAAATAATTTAATACAATTATAGAAAAAATTATATTTTATAAAATGTAACTTCTGAATCTAATTTTTATTAAAAGCAGGGATAAAGCAAAGATTAATTTTTTTGACTAGCGAGAACAAATTAGTAATAAATATATAAGGAGTGGGATGGGATTTAATTTAGAACTTTTTATAATGCGATTTGTTAAATAATTTTTATGAATATTGTACTATTATGAATGTGCCACTTGTCTAAGCATGTAAATACATCTTCCTTTTTGGATAAACATTAAATGCAGTTAATATTCTATTAACATTTAAAAATATGTATATCATATCTTATTTAAAGATTGGACAAATGTGTTTCTTAGCATTATGATTTGTATTAAATAGAATAAATCAATGTTGCAACAAGGCCTTATATTTTTCAAATCAATACTAACTAGCAAATAAAGAAAAATATAAATAAGTTTTGTAGATTAAAAAATTACTTAAATAAAATATAAACATTAGAAAGTTGAAAAGTCAAAGAATTTTTTTTATTTTAATTGGTGGATTGAGGATTAATTTTAAGTAAGATTTTTTGAGCTTAGCACACACTAAGGTAACTTAATACTTCCATATATTATATTTTGAGCTTATGGATCGCTAGCATTTAACAAGTCAAAGAATATTATTTTTAGCTTAGCATATGCTAGCTTATCCGACACCATAGTAATTGGATATTATTGATCAATAGGATTTAACAAAATAAAGTAAGATATTGTCATCATAGTGTCTACTAGGTTATGAAAAAGCAACATATTTCGATGTAAAAAAACTATGTCCATTTTTTGTATAAGGGTGAATATGCGGGCTTTGAAAGGACCCACATCCTTTTACCAAAAGGTCCTTAAGGAATAGTATGACATTGAAGCATAGAAGAGAGAAATCATGTAGGCAACAAAAGACAAAAAGCCACATATCCACGACACAAATTGAGAAAATTGAAATTTTGTGTAATTTTTTTAGGATAGTTGTTGCTTCCATAGTAGCAGCATCTTAGAGTTTCCTTTTTCCTCAAATTTTCCTTTCAAAAATTTGTATTTGTTCTTTTTTTCTCCAAAATCAATTGGGTTTTCCTACTCTTGCATTACAATTTTCTTTCACAAATACATCATTGTAATCCAACACCAACACATTGAATGTTAATTCATTCTTAACATGAATATATTATAAAATATATGTCAACGATGTTGTTGTGAGGTAGAAATAGAGGAGAGAGAATAGAGATTGATATCTCTTATTATTCTTTTGAACAAAGAACCCACGTACATTATTTATAGGTACAAGAATAAACAAGACTCCCCTAAATGGATGGAGAAGTTACAAATAAGAAGGAGAGAATAATGGAATAGATAGAACAACTAGTCTAATAATTAAAAAAAAAGTATGTAGACTATGCTAACATTCCCCCCCCCCCCCTTATTACGTTATTCTTGCAAATGTGACCCCTGAAAAGTTCACATTTCACTTTGCCAAGATATTTTTTGAAAATTTCAACTACTTGTGCTTCCGTAGGATAGTACTTGAGCTGAATGTGATGGTTCAAGATGTGCTATCGAATGAAATGGCAGTCAATTTCAATATGCTTTGTTTGTTCATGAAAGAATGGATTCTACATGAGCTTCAACACACTCTAATTATCACAATAGAGAATAGGTGGCTATTTTTTAGGAATTCCCAAGTCATCCAAAATGTGACATAACCATATCACTTCACACACAGCTCCTTGTGTGGCATGATATTATACCTTTGTGAATGAGATAGAAACAACATTATTCTTCTTGCTTATCCACAAGATAGGTCCAGATCTGAGATGAAATATATATCATGTAGTTTACTTCCTGTCATCAATAGATCCGGTGTGGTCCAAGTTAACGTATCCCTATAAGAAGAATTGATCATTCTTCTTATATTCTAGACCATAATCAGTTGTTCCTTAGACATATCTCAAAACACACTTTGTTGCATTCCAGTGACATTTCTTCGGCTCCTACGTGAACCTGGAAAGATAGCTGACATCATAGCAGAGATCTGGTATGGTATATGTCAAATAGATGATTCCTCCAACAAATTTCCTGTAGAGAGTAACATCTACTTGAGGTGAGTCTTAGAATCTTGAAAGTTGCAGGCCTTTTTCCATGGGAGTGGATATAGGTTTATAGTCAAGCATTCTATACTTTTCTAGGAGTGTCTTGGCATACTTTTTCTGGGAGACAAAAATGTGATGCTCCTTTTTCCATATCTCCAAGCCAAGACAGTAATATAGTAGCCCCAAATTTGTCATGTCAAAGGTTCTATTGAGTTCATTATTTACAATATCAACCTGATCTTATGAACTTCCAGTGATCACAAGATCATCTACATACACAACAAGAATGACTATTTCTTTTCCTACCTTCTTTATATACAAATTGGAATTTGAGGGGCTATGAGTAAACCCATGCTACAAAAGGTGATTTTTGATCTTGATATACCATGCCCTTAGAGCTTATTTCAGTCCATACAGTGATTTGATGAGACGACATACCTTTTTAGGATGCTCTTCATCAAAAAATCCTTCAGGTTGGGTCATGTATACTTCTTCTTTTAGATCACCATTTAGGAAAGCACTCTTGACATCCATATATTGAAGTGTCCATCCTTTCTGTGCTACAAGTGTGCAAAATACTCTGATGGTCTTCATCTTCGTAGTGGGTGTAAAGTTTTCTTCATAGTCGATGCCCTCTTTCTGAGCATATCATTTTGCTACAAGTCGTGCTTTATGTTTGTCGATGGATCCATCTTCCTTATATTTTGTCTTGAAAACCCATTTGTAGCCTATATGGGTTTCTTTCCTGTAGGTAGATTGACAAGTTCCCATGTCTAAATTTTTATGAGTGAGTCATATTTTGTATCCATGGCTTCCTTCCACTAAGGTTGACTGAGTGCTTCACAAACATTATCAGGATCAGAGCTATTAATCAGTGAACTCATGAGTGCAAATTTTACCTCATTTCTTGTTTGACTCCTTGTTTTGACTCTGGATGATGTATCTGGGAGATGTTGCAAATGTGAGTCCTTGATGGTGCTTTGTACCCACTTCAGACAAGAAATGGGCTGCTTTTGAGAAGAAATTTTTCATTTTTGTGTTGATTGATGTGGAGTCACATTCTCCAGTTCTCCAAGATCAACAAAAAGCCCTTTTGGCAGTATTTCTTTTCTTTGAGTACTCTCTTCTAGTTGATCATCTTATTCAGAGACTAGTCGATGAGAGGTGGTCGGTAATCGATCTTCTGTTGTCACTACTGAGTCAAAGGATGACTCATCACAAACCACGTCCTGAATCTCGTATATTTTCTTTATCTCAGGATCCATGAGATACTATGCCTTTGAGGTAGTGTTATAGCCAAGTAGGATGCATGAGAGTGACTTTGGCTTAACCTTCTTTCTCTTCTGATCTGGGACACGCATGTATGTTGTGCAACCAAATACTTGTAAATGAGAAATTGATGGATTTATACCACTCCATACCTCTTATGGAATTTTATTTTGAAGAATATTTTTCAACACCCTATTGAGAAGATATACAGCTATCTGTACTGCTTCAGCCCAATAGTGTTCCTCTAGCTTTGTTGTTGTTAGCAAGCAGTGAGCCATCTCCATCACTGTGCGATTGCGACGCTCAACAATGCCATTTTGCTGGGGTGTGTAGGGAGCAGTCAGGTTCTGCTTAATGCCATATTGGTTCAGGAAGGCCAAGAACTTATTTGATGTAAACTCCCCCCCCTTGATCTAAGCGAAGTAGAAGAAGTGGTTGTCTAGTCTCTTTCAAAACACGATCATAGAAGTTTTGGAAATGTTGAAGAGCCTCACTTTTCTTCTTCAGGAAATATACCCACATCTTGTGAGAGTGATCATCCATGAATATTTGGAAGTATTTGTAACCTGAAAATGGAGCAGGAAATGGGCCATTCAGATCGGTATGAACTACCTCCATACGCTTCTTGGCATGGAAGGTGCTCACCTGAAATGGATCTCTGTGTTTTTTCCTTCAAGATAGCCAGGGAAAATAGGCAAGGAACATGAAAATTTGGGTAGTCCATGGACCATTTCTTTTGAACTCATCTAGTGCAGTGAACTAACCAATAAGTGTCCATATCTAAAATGTCATAGGGTAGTTGATTCTATTGTAGAAGTAGATAAAGCTACTGTAGAAGATGAAACAGTACCTAAAGAAAATAACTTATTTTTTACAAATGCTTTAGCAAGAACCGTACCTTTTTGGGAGATTAAGAATGATTTAATGCCATTTTGAACAAGAAATTCTACTTTAAGGTGATGATTCAAGAGATGAGTAACTGACAATAGGTTGTTAGTCAAGCCAGGAACATATAGTACCTTTGTAAGTGTACATTTTCATGGTCCCAGAGGAATGGTGAAATTTCTAATTCCTTCTGCAAAATATTCTTTGTCATTGGCTATCCGAACCTGATCTCCAGTTGGTTCTTTGTGTAGTGAATCAAACAAATTCTTGTCACTTGACATATGCTTGCTTGCACCAGAGTCTATCGACTAGAATTTCTTTGTGGGCTGAGAAGTTTGAGAGACGAGTACAAGGTTATTACCACCATGGGCTCCTTCTGATGTCTCCTCATCAGATTCATCATCTTCTTGGGCTGTGAAATGTGCCTTCTACTTTCTCCAGTGGGGACGTCGTTTGGATTTTTGAAAATCTTTGTACCTTGATGTTCCTGTTTGATTTGAAGATCATTGTTTCAAGCTATTGTACCAGCAGTGACTAGTGTCATGAGTGTTGGTTCTACAAATGTGAGACCACCTCTTTGAATTTTGATCTTTCTACTTTTGTTTTGGTTGCGCTTGATTTGGCTTCTCTAGGGGACCCTTCTGATTCTTCTGGACATTGTATGGCTTTTAGAACAAGGCTTTAGCCTGAGACTCCTTATGCGATGAAGTGATGGCCTCCTCCTACTGCAGAAAATTCACAAGTTCTTTGAATGCCATTTTTTGTTTAAACACATTTAGTATCGTAATAAACACTCAGAATTACGAAGGGAGTGCTCTCAAGGTGATTGCCATGAGAATTTTATCATCTACCATTTCACCAAGTGCTAATAAATCTAATCACAGCTCAGCCACGTGACATAAGAACTCCTCCACTTTCTCATCTGACCCCATAGAGAGGGTGTGCAACTTTGACTGAAGATGAAGAATCTTCGTCTGATTTTTGGCTTCATAAATTATTTCCAGCTTGTTCTAGGCCTCCTTTGGTTTGTCCACATTCCAAACATGCAGTTGCACATCTTCACTGATACTGAGCATTATTAGCATCAAGGATTTCGCACTAGCCATCTCATACTTTATTAATTCATCAGGGGCTCTGGGAGCAGGCACAAACCCTGTGAAAATTCCCCATAATCCTTCAAACTAAAGGATTGTCTTCATTTTTTTTCCAAGCCACAAAATTGGGCCCTTTGAGCCACTGAGCATCAAAAAGAAGCAACTTCAAAGTAGACATTGTAATAATTTTTTTTTTAATTTCAAGAGTTATTACAACCTTGACTCACTGATGAGAATTACTTACTCGTGCTCGTGATATTTGCATGTTGTGAGATGATGAAACTTTGTGGGGTGTTCTTATTCATTGTTACAGTCAGTGTCCTATCCGGCTTCTAATTCTTCTTGAACTCACTTTTCTTGGCAGATGACGTCGAAAAGAAAATATTCAAGAAGTCCTTCTCAAACTAGCTTGTCAAAGGCTAGATTGTCGGTGTTCCAAAGTTTTTTGAGCAATGAAAATTAGAATCGAAAGCCCTTAGGGGCTTATTCATGGTGTTCTCTAGCTTGTGATTTGATGTTTCAGCTTTCATCTATGGCGACTATGTTATTGACACTCTCAATCGAGTTGTCTACACTCAACATTGAGTGAAGTGTAGTAGGATCAGCTTCACGTTGCCTTGGTAGAGTATTAGTATCAAGCTTCCACGCAGAGAAAAATAGTCACCTCATTCTGATCAAATAATCTTCCATGTAATTCCATACAGGTGATTTTTCTTTATTTTCCACACAGGTTTAGGACTAGACACTTGTCTCTTACTACTTGCACTGGATCTTTGGTCAGATTCCACACAGAAATGCACCACACAGAGAGGAGCTTCTAACTATGAATTCTTCTCTCCACGCAATGAATTCCAACCTTCACATAGAAATAAAATGTGTAGTAAAAACAACAGTAGCAGTATCCTTCTCACACAAATGTGGTCACAAATTGCCACGCAGAAGTATATTTAACTCCACACAGGTTGAAAGACTCTCCACGCAACAACAAAGATACAGTTTCATGCAGCATGTAGCAAAAAATATATCCAGGCACCAAAGAGATTTTTGAACAATAGTTGAAGACAAAAAGAATAGAAGGTTCACCTTTCCATGCTTTAGGAATCACTAAAGTCAAAAATAAAAATAGATGTTTTCACGCAAAAGATGACAAGAAATCTCCTTTCAATGCATCTCTTGTCCATGCAGGTTAAAGGCTCCAAGCAGGTAGCTAGAACACACTAAATTGCATGTAATTTCTTCCTTCACACAGCTCCACACAAGTTGTCTCCTTCACGTAGGAAAAAAAATATACTTCTCTTCCCGTTGCTGAAGACTTTGACTCTCCATGCAAGTGAATGCTCAAGCAAGTGAATGATTTCACTCGATTTGATGTATAAGAGATGCTTCCACATTTTTTCCTTCACGTTTTTTTGTTCTACATGTAGGTTTGCTGCAAATTAGTTAAGATGCCACAGTTCCATTCTGAAAGTTGGTCTCTTCCTCTACGTAGTAGCCAAAGGACTCAAAACACTATGCATCTCCACGCAATTATATGCAGAAGACATAAGACCTCCATGCATAGAAAAAACACGCTGTCCACGTTTTTTTTCCAACTCTCCAAAATTTCCATGCAAGGCTTTCTCTTCTTTCCACGTAGGATGTGGATTATTCTACGTAGCTCCCTAGTGATTTTCACGTAGGCTTTCATGTACAGGTAGGAGATATTGACTTTTACGCAGGTTCAAGTATAATCCTCCACGTAGGTTTCGGATGGAATGCTACTCCACGCTATCAAAAAAACAAAGTTCTTCACCTAGCAGCAAAATAAAATGTACTGAGGAGAAAGACACTGCACACATGTCAGAGATATTATTGCTATGATACCAAAATGTGAGGCAGAAATAGAGGAGAGAGAATAGAGATTGATATCTCTTATTATTCTTTTGAACAAAGAACCCACATACATTATTTATAGGTATGGGAATAAACAAGAATCCCCTAAATGGATGGAGAAGTTCAAAATAAGAAGGAGAGAATAATGGAATAGATAGAACAACTAGTCTAATAATAAAAAAACAAGTACATAGACTATGCTAACAGTTGTAGCCATTGAATTTTGCTGAGTATGTGCAACGGATGACTATTTGCGGACAACAATAAGGTCAACAAAATAATATCAATCGTATAAAATACATCTGATCATATATTCCTACTCACCACCATGACCATAAATCGATTCCAATATTCAATTTTTTTGTGCAAATCGAGCCACCATCCATACCACCATGATTATTTTCAAGACATAACAAAAAATTTCTTGGCAGGTGTTATGGGTTTTTAAAAATTCTGCAAATCTTCCTCTCATATTATTATGTATTATTCTACGTCATTTCTCTATCAATATGTGCTTCATTCCATGCACTTTTACTACTCAAACAAATGTTTACTATATTACGAAATCATTTATTTGATAAACAAAACTACCTTCTACAAAATATTGAATAAAATATTTGCTTCCGTTTAATTATATATAAAAACCCTACATGGATATAAGCCCTAATCAGCCATGGAAAATTTTACATGGATATAAGCCCTAATCAGATATGGAAAATTTTACATTAACAAATTTTCATAATTTTGGAGGGACTGAAGGTGAGAATGCATACCAATTTTTTACACGAAGAGGAAATCAAAACATTTCTTGAAATCGAACACAGAATTTTCAATGCTTTCCCTAGTGAGATTTCTCTATTGATTAATAATCTCATGCATTTACGAAGACAATAGAACGGAAAATGTTAAAAATATCAACTCAAAAACTATTTATTTATAGTGATATGTAACTAAAAAATCCAACTACCAATTTCATTGACTCATGAATTTAAGAGCACACGCGTATGATTTTACATTGCTTTACATTAAATGGCTAATTAATGGCTGACAACATTTACATGCTCCAAAAGGAGCACATATTTCAAATGGCGCATGTAATTTTAAATGGTGAATTTTACATAGCTCATTTTAATGGCTAATTAATGTTGAGGCAAACACAATATTAATAAGCATTTTCCCTTACAAAATAGTTATCATTAATACAAGATTTGGTATTGTAAAAAATTAACGTAAGTATTTAATATTAATTTTTTTACACTGCAAATAAAATCCATTATATAATTCATGTAAAATAGAGCCCTTATTTCTTGTGCATGCACTTTAAAGTGTAACTCGTGATGCTTGTCTAGAATTTTTTGTTGATTGTAGCCATAAAATACTTACAAAAATTTGTAAGAAACGTTACACAAAAATTGGATATTTAATATTTAACCATCAATTATTAATATATATTTATATATAAATTATAAAAACTATAAAAATTTACATCATTATATAATAAAATAATGAATTTTATACATTATAATTGGTAGAAATAAACACTATTTTGTATTTTTTAAGGACAATGTTGAAAAATTACCATTACTCAAAAATTGTTTGACAAGTGAGTTATCACACTTAGCTATGTAAATCAAGACTCGCACTTAGCAGTACGAATCAAGACTCTCACTTAGAAGTGTGATTCGATACTGGAACTTAGAAGTGAGATTCAATACTTGTACTTAGAATTGCTAGTCGAGACTCACACTTAAAGTATGAGTCAAGAGATGTGTGACTCGAAGCTTGCACTTAGATGTGTGACCAATCTCACTTGTAAGTGCAATCATTCGCACTTATACACTACTTACAGAGTTTATAAATGAAAATTCCATATTTTTTTAACTATGCTTTATATATATGAATAATTTTTTTATAAAAATGTATATAAATATTAAAGGTCACCTTTTAAACATGCAAGTCATACATGCGAGTTCTATAAAGTATTTGAAATTATGTTACGTTTAAAATCACAAAAAACTTTTAAACAGTCGTCAAATTTAAAACTATTCAAGGATTTCCAAGGAAAAGATTTTCAATGTCAACGTTTAATGATTTGAATAAGGTATGCATGAATAGTCGTATATGTATGATGATATTAAGATTGATATTTGGCATAAATGACAACAATCACTTACAAACTATATTGAAGTTAGGAGTTGTTTGGCTTATGTAAGTTAGCAGCCTTTTAACTTATGTAAGTTTGTAACTGCTTGACTTATGTAAGTTAGCAACCACTTGACTTATGTAAGATAACAACCACTAGGATTATGTAAGTGGGTGGCCATCAGGCTTATGTGGGGGAATCAAATAATAACAAAATACAAATCCTAAAATAGTGAAACTGAAATCCAAAAATCAAGATTTATTAATTGGATTATAATATTGGTGAAAGTAGAATCCAATAATAACATTATTAGAATCCAGTAATAGTGAAATTGGAGCCTGATAATAGGAAAATTGGAATCCAATAATAGAAAAATTTGAATCCAATAATAGAAAAATTGGAACTCGAATAAGTCACATAATGACAATATTGGAATCCAATATTGCTACTAATGGAATCCAATAATAATAATAATGGAATCCGGTATAGCCAAAAGTGAAATCCAATATACGTAAAAATGGAGATGGATTTCTTCCAATACTTGTAATACCAAGTATAGATTCATTGGAATATGTCCAGATTTAGTGAAATAAGTGTTATATCAATAAACAAGGTAATAATGAAATCTCTATTGGAAAACAAATTTTACTACCTAATTTTATAATCATATAGAAAATTACAAATTTGATAAGCAAGGAAAAAAATACATTCATCATCACAAGAATCAATTTAGAAAACAAGGTAATAGTAACATCTGATAATGATACAAATGCCAACATTAAATAAGATCATTTCACAGTCAATATTTTACTTAAACAAATGTCATACATCATCACAGGAATTAATAGAGATAAATTTTAATTTCTTTTGGAATGAACAGTCCCCTATTATCGCATACATTATATAGCTCTCAAAATGATTTACTTCAATATATCTTCCTATATGTGAATGGGTATATTCCCTTTCTCATATATGAATCATAGAAAAATAGAGATAAACGTTACTTTTTTATACAACAGTCAGTTCACTACCATGTAAGGAAAAAAACCAGATGATATTCTTCATCTCCGAATAAATCACAAGAATCAATGTAGATGAAATTTAATTTTCTATTGTTCTGCTATGATTCCTATGTGAGAATAGGCATTTGAAAATTCTCATATACAGATCATAGAAGAATATATATATAATTTACTACATTGTAAAACTATAAAATAACTTTTTTCTCTATCATTATATTATGATTCCTATGTGAGAGTACGCATATACAATGGGCATATTCTCATTCTCATATAGGAATCATACAATAAGATTAAAGATAACAAAAAAATGTTGCAAAATGGGAAATTCTCCACCATGTAAGGGAAATAAAACCATATGATATTCTTCATTTCAGAATAAATCAATAGAGAACAATTATATAAATTAATGCCTATGAATGATTGGTGTTTCTCAGAAATTTACTTTATAACTTTTGTTTCACAAGCCAAAACAGTCCAATGAAAGAGAGAACCCAAAAGTAAAAGTATAAACAATCAAAAATTAAATAGCTCACATGCAAGGAAGCGGTCTAACAAAATAGAGGATCCCAAAGTGGAAATGAAAAACAAAAAAATGGAGAGATCAAACAATATATTTGAAATATAACTCAAATCTCGTGCTTCACAACATGAAATAGTCTAATGAAATGAAAAAATGCCCGTGCTCATATAGGAATCATAAAATAATAATAGATGTAAAATCTAATTTTTTTTAGAATGGTAAAGCTTCAAATTCCCAAGAACTTTATCATCCTTGAAAACATTAGCTAACATTCATATCGCCACTATGCCACATAGTGGCGTCGATTAAATTCCATTAATATCTCCAATTTCCCTCCAATGAGTGGTCGAAGAGATATTTTACAACAATTACCTTCAATTAATGGAGAAGTGGTGGTCAAGAATATATTTGCATGGTGGTCTCACTATGTTGTGATCAGAAATAAAAATAGATTTTTAACATTTTTCATAGCCATGTTTTAGGTTATTTGCATTTAAAATACACTAGCAATAATATCACCTTTGTGCCACGTAGTGGCCTATATTAAGTTTTAATTATATTACGTGGTTTTTAATTCTTAGAATGGGTGTATGCCAACTCTCAATCAAACAAACATTATGGTTTTTTATTTATGGGTTCAACTGAATATATAACTCGACTCTTTTAGCATATAATATAGGTATGTTTTCCACTAGCAGATATATGTGCAAAAAAATACATGGTAATTGGAGGATGTTGGAACATAATGATTAAGTGGTTTGGCCAACCCTTAATTAATATGGGTCCATCACTATTATATAGGTTAAATATTTAATAATATGAAATATTTTTCTATTATTAAATATTCATACTTAGGTAATATACATTAGGTAAGTATTTAATGATGTGAATTACTTATGTTTATATTTATTAAATACACTCACCTAGATATACGTGTCAACCATTTAGGTTGAAAAGGTGGGCCGAGAGACATACCTGATCACCTTATATAAAAAGGAATTTAGGTCCTCATTTAATATATTCGGAAAATATATCAAAGGTGTGCAGATCAAGTGATTTGGTTTTACCCTTGGTAAATAGGGTTTTAAGGAGGAGGTGATCTTACTAGATATGAAATAAGTTCTCTGAAGTAAAAGGTTATTTTCAAAGTGGTTTTTACCCTTTTGGGGTTTTCTACTATAAATACTATGTCACATGTGTTATTTTTTTCATGTAAGTATTTCTTTATTTACTTATGTTATGATGTAATGTTTATTGAAATATTTATTGTAACATTATATAATATGTACTTTGATTAAATCCGTATTTATTAGAATCCTCAAATTCTAACATGGTATCAGAGCAAAGTAAATTAAATAAATTAAGATCAAATGTTTTGTATTTTATTTATTTAATTTGTACGGGGTTTTTCAACCAACTCGGAAGGTTATTTAAAATAAGTGCAACCTAACACTTTTACTTTGTGAAGAATCATGGTGAATTCACAGATGGAAAATTTGGAAACTTCTTACCTTCCGTGAAAACTTTTGTAGAGGTAAGGGTAAAATATTTGAAATATTTTTTTCTATAGTTTTAATATGTGCCGATTAAATTTTGTCAATGGTAAATGAAGGAGGAGACAAATCTCCATCAAAATAGGATTCAAATTTTTTCCATTGGATGTGTGAAAAATGTTATCTCCTCTATAAATTCTAAGGTTTATGTAGAATTTAAAATTACACGGCCTAGTAAATGTTTTAAATCTTTTTTCATGAGGGGCCCCATAATAAGGGTTATATGTGTTTATTTTTTAAAAAAAAATTATATATACTATAGTTTATAATTTTTTATAGACTATATGTTATTTTTTATTTACATTATATAAACTATATACCTCTTTTTTTAAGTGAATATATTTTTACATTATAAATTATAATAGGTTAATATAATGTATTAAAATATAAAAGGTTAATATAATGTATTAAATTATAACCTCCTTAATATTATATAGAAGAAGAAATTATTAAAATACACGGCAAGTTTTGACTTCATTAAATTTAACGGTCAAATGACCGTCACAACAAACCAAACATAAAGCAGTATGACGGTCATTTAGACGTCAAATTTAAGCAGGCCAAATCTTTGTCTACTTTTTTTTTAGAAATTTGAAGTTATATTATATTCTAAAGGGTTTCTTCTTCACTTATATATGGTTAGAATCTTTATATATATAAGTCTAGAGTATAATGCAAATCCCTTTATATTACGGGTTATTATTTTGATCATGGGAGGTTAATTATTATGCATTGTAATGAAAAAATTAGTTATGATTAAATATTTTATGTACATCTACAAAATTTAGATCTATTTCTATTAAAAGTGTTGGTTTTTTTGATAAAAATGTATCTAACTTTGTGGTACATTATATATTAAAATGGGGTGTGTTTTATAGGTTCAGGAAAACAATGACGTCCAACTATTTCTTTCTTGACAAAACCCAGATCTTGAATGGGACCAACTACAACATTTGGAAGATCAGGGTCAAATTAGAACTTATGGCGATGAAACTCTGGACAATTGTTTCTGGATCTAAGGTTGCTCCCACCGGTCATCAAGCAATTGTAGATAACATGAATGCATTCTTGCAATGAATGTAAGAGGATATTTCCATGACTTTACGCAATGTGAACGATGAGTTCCTTATACATATTGGTAATATCGAACATTCGAAAGAGGTATAGACACATCTAGAATCCATGCATGAAGGTACGTGTTTATCTAAAATTATTAAATTAGTTTTATAATTGCTTACAACTCCTATGGAAGGAGATGAAAAAGTAGTTAATTTCTTAGCCAAAATTAAAAATATTAAAGCACAATTAGATGGATGCAATTGTGATTTAATTGGTGAAAAATTAATCTACTTTTTTGTTCAGTTAAATATGCATGAAAGATTTAGGAATTTTATTTCTATCTTAAACTCTAAATATCAAAATTAAAATGATCTACCTCATTTAAATACCTTGAGTTCACTTTTGATATAGGAAGAGCAATTGATGATGAACTTTGAATCTAAGGAGAATACCTCTCAGGAACTTCTTGCTTAGAATTCAAAGTTCAATCCTGACAAGCCCTTCTCAGATAAAAAATTTATATCTAAATCTTCTTTTGTTGATAAGAAAAGTTTTCCTTCTGATCAATTGTGTGTTCGGTTTAGTGGTAAATGTCACAAATTTGGTAAATTTGGACATAAAAAGGAAGATTACAAAACTAATAAACATATCCATAAAAATAGAAAATAAATTGTTTCTCCAAAATACAATTTAAGGCAAATGATAGCTCTAATGATATTCCTAAAATTATTGCATATATGTTGCGTTGTATTCTTCCTCTAATTCTAAATGGATTCTAGATTCATGTGCATCAAATCATATGACTGGTGTTTCAAATTCTTTATTTGATGTTGTGAAAATCAATGAACGTGTGTATCTTGGTGGTGAATCATCTTTAGAAGCAATAGAGAAAGGGAAAGTAAAATGTGCTAATGGTGTGTTCAATAATGTTTTATTTGTTCCTAAGCTGAAAAAAGAACCTTTTATCATGTTATCAAATAACTCATGATGGTTTGGCTATTCAAATTTTGAAAGATACTTGGTATATCAAGGATAGTAATGATGATATAATAGATGAAGGAATTCAAAGAAATGGTATGTATATTTTTGATGATTTCCATTCTGCATCCTGTTTTGGTTCTCAAACTTTGAATAATTCAAAACTATGGCATGAAATATTAGGACATGTTAATTATAAAATTTTATATGAAATGGCTAGATATAATCTTGTGAAAGGTTTTCTTGTGTTTTCTTCTTCTCATGATGTGTGTGAAGGGTTTTTTGGCTCAAAACAAAGCGCTAAACCATTTCACTCACATCTTGAAGAGAGTTTTTCTTCCCCACTAGAACTTATTCATAGTGATGTTAGAGGGCCTCTTGAAGTAGCTTCATTAAATGGTTCTTTATATGTTGTGACTTTCATTAATTATTTCACCAGGATGATTTGGTCATATTTTCTTTAAAATAAATCTGATTTACTAGGGAAATTTAAGGAATTTAAAGAATCTGTTGAAAACTCTTCAAAATTTAAAATTAAGAGACTTAGAACAGGTAATGGGGGTGAATATCTTAGCAAAGCATTTGAATTTTTTTGTATTGACTGTGGTATTAAAAGGAAATTAAATTCTCCTCATTCTCCCCAATCTAATGGTGCTGTAGAATGTAAGAATAGGACTATTTTAGATATGACTTGCACTATGCTTCATTCTACTAGTCTTCCCAAATTTCTATGGGAAGAAGCAATGAACACAACAGTCTACATTCTAAATAGGGTTCCCACCAAACCTATTTATCTTTCAACTCTTTTAGAAAATTTGTCAAATCAAAAACCTTATATTTCTCATCTAAAAGTTTTTGGTGGTCCTGTTTCTTTATACATTCCCAAAAAAAAAAAAAAAAAACTTGATATGACTTCTTTCTCTTGTGTTTTCATTGGATATGGTATAAACACTGCATGTCTAAGGATTTATGACTCTGTAAAAAGGGAAGTAACTAAAAATTGCAATGTGGTGGTTTTGGAAAAATGTTTTTGTTCATCTGATAATGGTAAAGATGTTCCTAACTCTATCAATATTTCTAATAATGGTTATGATTCTGATATTGAGAATATAGTAAATGGTTATGATGATTTTTCTTGTGTTGATACTATATATGCTTCTGAATCTCCTAACTCCCTAGTTAAGAAATGAAAATGGTCTCAATCTATGCTAGAGAATTTTAATCCTATTAAATTTAGGAAAATTACCATAAGCCATCATATGTACCATGCATTAATTACCTTGTATGACCTTGAGCCGTGAAGTATTATAAGTCTAAGTGGATATACAAAGTAAAATATAATGGTGATGGTATTATTAACAAACATAAAGCTAGACTTATTATTAGAGGTTTCACTCATAAAATTTGTATTGATTATGATGAGACATTTCATGTAACTAAAATGAGTACTGTTAGGGCCTTATTTGCAATTTCTACTCAATTTGGGTGGGAAATCCACCAAATAGATAAGAAAAATGATTTTTTGAATTGTGATTTAAAAGAAGAACTTTACATGTTTCAACATAAAGGATTTGAAGAAACTAGTGAAGAAAACTATGTTTGTAAGTTGAGAAATCCTTGTATGGTTTAAAACAAGATCTTAAAGCTTGGTATGTGAAAATTGTTTCCTTCTTTAAACTGTTAGGTTTTGTTTATTGTTCTTATAAAAATGATATAGTCATTAAAAAATAAGGCTCGCATTATATCATTATATGTATATACGTTGATGATTTGCTTATGTTTTGTGACAATTATTATTTAATTCATAGGATTAAAGAGAAATTAAAGTAATACTTTGAAATGAATGAGTTAGGTCTCTCACATCATGTTATTTGTATGATTGTATTTCATTTTATTGTTATTTTTCAAAACACAATATGAAACCATTGTATTGAAAAAGTTTCTTATGATTGATTGTAAACCAATTTCTACTCCTATGGAAGTTGGACTGAAAATTAATCATAAACCTGCATGTGAAAAATTTGATCTTACTTTATATAGGCAGTTAGTTAGTAGTTTGATATATCTCACTATCACCAAACCATATATTTCCTATGTAGTATGAATTGCTTCTACGTTTATGCAGGAACCTTATAGAGATCATTGGAATATTGCAAAAAGGATTCTTAGATATATGAAAGGTACAATCAATTATGGGTTGCATTATACTAAGAATGAAAATGCTAACTTATATGGATTTTGTGATTCTGATCATGCTGGTGATGTATTGGATAGAAAATCTACTTCTTGTTATGTGTTTAAATTTTGTACAGGTGTCATTACTTGGTGTACTAAAAAGCAACCAACTGTTTCTATCTCTTCAACAGAAGCTAAATATAGAAGTGCAATGGAAGCTACAAAAGAGGCTTTATGGACAAATAGGTTGTTCAATGAGATAAAGATGAAGGATCCACGTAGTTTTCCTTTGTTCTGTGATTAAAAAAGCACCATAGATCTTGTACATAATCCAGTACAACATCAGAGGAAGAAGCACATTGAGATACATATACACTTCATCTATGATAAGGTGCTAAGTGGTGAGATAAATCTCAAGTTCGTGCCGACTGAAGAGCAGGTTGCTGATATCTTCACAAAGCCCCTGAGTGTTGTAATTTTTTGTCACTTTCGTGAAAAGCTTGGATTTTCAGAGTTTCCATTGAGAGGGAGTGTGTATGAAAATGTAACCTCCTGATGGAACTTGGTTTTTGTAAAAATACCTTCGAGAATTTATAAAAAAGACCTTTGGGCATGTATACCTCCTCGGCTTTTTTTAGAAAGAAGTGTAGAAAGATCTTAAAGGTGGTCTTCAGTAAACTCTCTAGAGTTATTGAGTTTATTAGTAAACATCCAATACAAGCATATTATTAAGGAGGTCCTTGGTTATAAAAGGCTCCTATATGCTTGGGTTCAATAACCTTTTATGAGAACCTGTGAGAATATGTAAAAATCAAAAATCATACTTAGTCATTGATCATGGGATTATCTTTGGGATTACAAATCCTTTTGCACCAAAAGTTAATTTGAGTATGATGAAGGTGTTATTATTCCTTCACCCAATATGCTAGCCTAAAACCTTTATGGTTAAAGGATTGTAAATCTTGTAGTGTACCACGGGAAGGTAATCTATTGGCATATGTTGTCCAACTTAACATTAAGGGGGAGTGTTGGAACATAATGATTAAGTGGTCTGGGCAACCCTTAATTAATATGGGTCCATCACTATTATATAGGTTAAATATTTAATAATATAAAATAATTTTCTATTATTAAATATTCATACCTAGGTAATATACATTAGGTAAGTATTTACTAATGTGAATCATTTATGTTTATATTTATTAAACACACTCACCTAGGTATATGTGTCAACCATTTAGGTTGAAAAGGTGGGTCAGGGACATACCCGATCACCTTATATAAAAAGGAATTTAGGTCCTCATTTTATATATTCAGGAAATTTATCAAAGGTGTGTAAATCACGTGATTTGGTTTTACGCTCGGTAAATAGGGTCTTAAGGAGGAGGTGATCTTACTCGATGTAAAGTAAGTTCTCTGAAGTAAAAGGTTATTTTCAAAGTGGTTTTTACCCTTTTGGGGTTTCCCACTATAAATATTGTGTCACATGTGTTATTTATTACCTGTAATTATTTCTGTATTTACTTATGCTATGATGTAATGTTTATTTAAATATTTATTGTAACATTATATAATATGTAGGTTGATTAAGTATGTATTTATTAGAATCCTCAAATTCTAACAGATGATCTGCATAAAAACTATACAAAATATAAATGACATAATCTCATTCTATATTACTCGTATAGAATGGTCAAATGCCCACTCTCATTTTTGAGTCAAAGAAGAATAACATAATTAAAATTTACTTTGTGTTAAAACATTTATATGACTCCTATGAAAAGTATTAACATGATTAAATTCAATATTGCCTTTATAAACACACTTCCCCTTCTCACAACCCATTCTAGAAATGTTTACAATCATATAAATATATTATATGTTGAGAATTACATAAGCCTTGATCCATCTCAAGGGTATGTAGTGCATCACTTGGCTTTTCCAGAGATGATACAACTAGTATAATATAATTATAAATAATGATAAAAACAAAAAAGTGTATGTTTGTATAAGAATGGCCTTTTTCCCATTATAAAGCTTCTTTCACTAGTAATATTTTCTATCTATAAGGGTTGTGAGAATGCACATATTTTCATTCTAAAATAAAGTAAATCATTTCTTTATTATACTTATATGATTCTTATATGAGAATGGGCATATGCCCCTTCTAATGATCTAGTCTTATTCTATGTTTCCTATATGAGACTGGGCCTCTTCTCATTACAACCATTTTTATAGTAGATTTTTTTTTATCATTTTCATATATTAAGAAAAATTCACTTCCTCCGTATTTTCTATACGACAAAGGACATACTCTCGTTCTATACAAAATAAAAATATAACATCTATTCAATACAAAAAGGAAATGTAGCTTCTTTTCAATACTAAATGTAAAAGTAACATCTATTCATTCGAATTGCTACATGATGGACACTGTACGACGGAAAAGTGACATGCGAGCGTGGGAATCTACAAGTAACTCTTCCTCGTACCCGACCTCCCAAGGTCGTGCCGAGACAGCCGGTGGGTATGGAATATGTATGGGATGCAGACAAA
Organism: Taxus chinensis; assembly: GCA_019776745.2. Classification (NCBI taxonomy): domain Eukaryota; kingdom Viridiplantae; phylum Streptophyta; class Pinopsida; order Cupressales; family Taxaceae; genus Taxus; species Taxus chinensis. The sequence continues at coordinate 316,259,883 of CM034149.1, forward strand.
CTAGTTAGGCAATCTAATGTCTTCAATAAACACTAGTGGAATTTATGAATCTAAGGCAAAGAAGGCCCTTCTAACCTGAACTGGTGTGATAGATCAATCAGCAAGGATGACTGCTCGAAGGCTCCAATCAATATCAAGCTCTGGCATGATTCGATCTATGGGTTGTGGAATACATGGAAAATGACCTGGGATAGTTTCGTGTATGTCTCCAAATAAGGTCATATGGTGGATAGTAAATATAGTCAACTCTATGGATGATTCTCTGGCCTAATCCAAAACTCTCTATCTTTGTTAGCTGCTGTATCTAGTAAGGATAATTGTTCAATGATGGTAGGTGGAAGTGGGGTAGATCTAAATACTAGTGTGCATAGGCCAGTGTCTATGTCTTATTGACTTATGGATTCGTTGGGTTGCGGGATTTTTGGATCACAACCGTAGACTCTTGGTTGTTGTGGTCTTGCTATGGTCATGCATAGAGTTAGTTCCTAATCCCTAACACCTAGTGATCATATGCTTTCTCAACCTCTATATTCAAAACTAATAGTTGTGTGATCTTCTCAGAGTGCCTCATAGGTGTTCTTGTAACCTGAATTCTTAGGCTGGTATCTATGTCTGTGAGAATTTCTCCTGCATCTGGATGTGGAACCAAAGGATCACAACCAAAGGTTTGTTCTCTTTCAATCCCTTCTACAGTCATATGAATGTTTCCTAGGGTAATCTGTAGTTCGGTTGATTTGACCCAAACATGTGTGCTCGGTCGTCTTCTATGTTCAACACGCTCAACTGGGAATTGATTTGTTGCAAGCTTACCATTGTTCGGAAGACTTGGATCCTAATATTTTGATCTATATCATTTATTGCTGCGATGAGATTGGGCTGAGGCACGATTGGCTCGAATACATATTCCCTGGGCTCTTTAGGTCCCGTAATTGTCATGTAAAAAGCAACAATGTAAAACGAACTACAGTAAAATGAAATTTAACTATGTGAAATATATCTATAGCATATATGATTCCCCTATTTTTTTGTGTTTTCTAATGAACTTTATGAATTTAAGAAAACAACTATTTAAAATATCTAGAATTGATAGCTAAAATAACAATTTAAAACAAACAAAATAACCGAGTGTAGCTATTTTTCTGTGCAATTTGTAGATCTATTCTAAACAACGAAATAAATTATCTAATCTATTTGCAAGACTCTCAATCCTACCTCAGAAGTGAGAAGGGAATCATAGTTTCTCATAAACTATCAATCCCCACAGCTTCCCTGGCAATATGGAGAGTATTATTAACTGAAATAAAGCAATTAGATACTCTATTTGATATGATTCTAACTAAAACTTTGAAAGCTAGAACCTGGATTCTGCAGAACAGTGGCGAATCCGATGGTGTGTGTGATCTTTTCCCCTCAGTGTGATCTCCTCGTTCCTTCATGTTCACGTGGATCCAGAAAAGCGTGTAATGCTAGTATCAACAGAAGTATATATTGGGATAAATGCAGCTCATAATACAGATTGAATACAATGTGAGTAGGAGAGGGATAGCGCAAGAGTACAGATCTTGGCTTATGTAATTCCTAGCGGGATCTATTGTGAGTCATGCAATCATAAATCTTCTAGAACCTGAAACTATACTGTTTGAAGAACAAAACCTACAAATTTAATGGCTTCCTACTTAAAACAAACTGTTCTACTCTAATGGATTGGATAAAATAACAGTAGTACTTGCACAAGATGGATATGTGGCTTATAAACAACAAAACAACACTAACTAAGCATGCAATGAAATAAACTAAGAACTCTAAGAAAAATGAAAACTAAATCTATTGCAAAGAGAAATCAGAGGAAAATTTGAGGGGCCATTTGCTTGAGCACAAGCCATCTATTTATAGCATTTGCATTTACCTAAGGTAAAAGCCAAATAGAACTCTTAAACTATAAACAATGGCAAAACACTATTCCAGGGAACCAGAATCATAAATGCAAGCTTATGGCGGTGAAAGAAAGCTGGTAAAATGTTGAAATTATGTGAGTCATGTTAAAAGAGCTTTATGGAAAATGTGTAAAGGACCACCACCCTGAGCAGGGCGGTAGTTACAGGATCGCCGCCCTGTTCAGGGCAGCGGTCACTAGACCGCCACCCAGGCAGGGTGGCGGTTTTGTCACTGAAGAGTAAAAGGCCAAGAAAAGAGGGTAAAAGAGAAAAACAAAGCACACTGGGGCTAAGCGGGGCATGTGGGATGTTAACACACACTTGGAGAACTTTTTCAGATCTCGAACACCTTGCGAGGAGACCTGTATCATCAATGGGGCACATGTCATGTTATTTTGGTAGTACAATACCTTACAATTTTGGGTACGTACATATTGCCCCCTCAGAGAAGCGTTTTAGCCATAAAGAGGCCTAAAATAGTGGGTCCGTGTATGGCGGTCCCGAAATGGGAAGTTAGAAGTTATACTTGATACATCCGTTTGTTGAAATGATGTCGTCTAAAATTCCTGCTACATGTAAAATGAAAAGAGAACTCAAGTGCAGATAGACACAATAGTTTGGAAAATAAACGCTAAAATAACAAGAAATGAGAATGTACCATTTGTGCGGGGATAAGAACTTACCTCCGTCGGCTCTCCAAACCTGTGAAAAAGGCATTTAAAACAAATAAGGGCACTATATATATGAAAGTGGGCCCATTTTCCTATTCATTTGCGTGAGTCGATTTGATTGATTTTGAGCTCTGGGACCCACGGTGACAGTTTCTTGCGTGAGTAGAGTCAAAATGTCGGTGACGAGATAGCGATCATGCCTCCACGTGCAAAACATCGACCCGTGAGATCACAGGTTAGTTTTCTTTAGTTTATCCTTTTTACCCCCTTAAATTTGAAATGCTAAATACTTTGTCATGGGGGGTAATTTTTGAAAATGTTAGTGTTAAAAGGTCCACCTAGGGGGGGTGCCTACTGGGTAGGCTTTGTTTTTAGGTAAAATGGTCCTTTTTTGCATTTTTTAGGATTTTTAAGTTTAAAAACCTGCGTGGGTTTTTGAACCACGACCGCCACCCTTAAGGAGGCAGTTACGAAACCACCTCTCTGCTCAGGGCGTCGGTTTTGAACAGAATTTAAAATGAACATCCTTTTGAAATTGTTTTTGCTTTTCTAGCATTTCTACGTGTTTTCAAGATTTTTCTACTATTACTTGGATGTTAACTTGCTCTGTTTTGTGTGTTTTTGGGTGTATGCAGGCGAGAGAGGGAGTGTGATTGGCTCTCAGGGGTACTAGATGCCCTCTCATAGGATGAGGAGGACACTCTTCAGCGGGCTGGGATACTACGTATTTCATGTGTGCCCCATGTTACACCATCTATTCACATCCTTTGTTACTTGTTCTCATACTGCGATGCAGATCGGAACACCTTCCGATTGCTAGGGGTCCGCGGTGAGTGGACTATTACATTGGAGGATGTCTATCACATTCTGGGGGTCCCGATTATTGGGAGACGATTCACCCTAGAGACAGCAGGTTCATGGGCCTAGATTACACAGTGGGGTACATATATGGGATATGCAGTCATCTCCACGGGGTTGAAGAAGGGGGTTAGAGTTCGATCCATTCCTACTTTTCCCATCCCCTTACTTCGACAGGCCATCATGGGGATACTTGTCACAAGACTGATCGGGGACAAGGGAGGAGATACATTATTATACTACTGGTCCCCCATTATTGCACAGATAGAGGGGCACAGTCAGATATATGCCTAGGGAGCAGACATTCTTGGGACCACCTACCATGACTTATATAGGGTAGTCTGTTTACAGGGGCAGTCCTTGAGCCACCTGACCCTGGTCATGAGTTGGGTCTATGAGCACTTCATCCCCTATGGCAGAGGTGTAGAGGTGACAGACCCCAGAGCTGTGAGGGTAGCCAGATGGACAGACATGTCGGTGCTTAGAGCACCTCATCAGCTAGTTGCCTCCCTGACTACTACCGACATGGAGGCCACACCATATCAAACTATGGTAGGCATATGGGGTGAGGAGGCTCTTACTTTGATCTCCTACTCCACCACAGGGCATCTTATTGATAGAGTGGAGCGAGTGGAGATACACCCCTTTAGCGGAATTCCTCAACAGTTTGGCCTACCCTACATGGGTATGCTTCCCTCAGTAGTGCCAATATATAGATCAGTCCGAGAGGCTAGAGGGGGGCCTAGAGGTTGGGGTTGGATAATGGTTACTCCTGACGTTCCTATTGCAGCCAGGAGGATAGTATGTGCCAGAGGGAGAGCCGGTGCACCTCAGGAACCCTTGCTTCAGATTGTCGTGGGTCTTGCCCATAGCAACGATGACCCTATTGACATAGACTCCGAGTCCGAGGAGTTTATAGGGGGAGAGAAAGAGGAGGAGACCGAGGATAGTGATCCTGAGTGGCATGACACCCAGGATATCATGTAGGTGAAGAGGGCCGAGTAGAGTGCAGAGAGGGTGACTCTAGTTTTAGAGAAGCCACTCTCCCAGGGCCATGGGGAGGATGAGTCTTTTGTGGGGTGCTATGTTGCTCCAGCCACAGGAGCAGCCCCTCAATCGGCAGCGGCATCCATGGCAGGTGCTGATCCTATAGATCCATCTTGGAGGTCTGGTGATCCGAGTAAGTTACCCTCTCTCCATTTTAATGTTTGTTAGTTAGGATCTCCTTAATTGCTATCTTGTATTTCTAATTTCTTGTTTGGTTTCTAATTTGTTTTCTCCTCTATTTACAGAGACCGCCGATGAGTGGCGAGATTTGATTCGCAGGGTATGTACTGATACCCTGATGATCCCCATGGAGAGGACCCGCGTAGAGCTGTCCGTGGACGCTGGGGAGCCTTCAGCAGCCGGTAGACATACTGACGTCTTCACCCCAGTCTGGCATGTGGCCAGGATGGTATGGACTCTCCACATAGAGTTAGCAGGGTATAGGACGGCCGAGCGCCTGATGAGGAGCCATTCTCCTGGTGAGACTATGGCTGCCCCTCAAGATCCTGAGCCCTCTTTGCACTCAGAGCGCTGGCGTAGCTGGAGTCCTAAGCGTGGGCGTGCGCCTTCAGATGGGTCTCATAGGGATTGAGAAGCCACTTGGATCTCATAGATTTTTATATGACACATTATTTTTTATATCCCGAGCTCTTTGAGAATTTTGACCATGCTTAGAGCATGATGGCATTGTACAGATTATTTTAATCATTGATATATATATATATATTCATTTTGGACCAAACACTTGGAATTCATGGCTTACTTTCTATTTCCGGTTTCCTCATGTATACTATGATGTATGTTTATATGCTTTTTAGAATGTATACAATGGCAAACAAATGATGCAAGTGTTTGAATTTCATTTTTTTTTGGTATTTCATGATGTTGATGTATGATGATGTAGATATAATGTGATTTTGTATTTTTAGCTTCTGTAAGCAATTTTGGATACTTCATGTTTGTTTTGGCAAAGTGATGAATATAAACCAGTATGATGAACAGATAAACCTGCCCCTACCCCCAACTCCACGCAACTAGTAAGATGTGAGGGCTTATCACCGAGAGTTGGGAAGGGCGCAAGTTATGAGATGTGTTTGAAATGATACTGATGAAAGAAAGACAAAGCTTTGGTGGAACCAAATTGGGAAGCTACAAGCTTACTCTACCCGAGTGACTTCATAGTTTAGAATGTAACTTACTTTGCGATTTATCCAAACTTAGATCCTTAGATGGCCACATAGTAGAAAAAATCTGGGTTTTTAGGATTTTAACTCTCTTGGAATCTTGAACATCTGATTCATTTGTTTTTGACTCAAAGCTTCAAGGTTTGCATTATTTGTGTATGACCTTTTGTATTCGTTTGTCAAGAGGACCCCCTACACTTTGCCCCATGCTACTAGTAAGAAGCGTGGGTTTATCACCGTGGGCCAAGCATAGGTGAGTAAGGGCATTTCCATCCTTTCCCAACCCTACGTCACTAGTAAGAGACGCAAGCTCATCACCAAAGGTTGGTGGGGCAAGGAAATGTGTAAAATTAAAATTTTCTGTTTGATCAATGTTTGACTTGTTTACTTGAGTAAAATGTCAGTATGTGTTTATTTCCAAAGAGATATACATATGGGATAGATGTGACACCATGAAGCTTCTAGAACAGACCATAGGCAAGACACCCACCCTAAGAAGAAACCAAAAGTGAGAATAAACTTGCAGATATTGGCATGGTTACCGTTAAGACTTTGTCATGTCTAGCTTTATTTGATAAAATGATTCCGAGATAACTTGATGATATCATGAAAATGGAGGAGTATGATTAGAAAGTTTATGCCAACAACATTATGAGTTTGTAATGAATTGCTTTGAGAAAAAAATTCCTTGATCACAATTTGTGTATGAAACAAATGGACAAAATGATCTTAATCTATATGAAGATGCAATGTAAATATGATTATAAATAGTGCTAGTTGCTTATGCGTAGAACCACTTGAGGTGTAGGGAATTGACCGTTTCACCAAATTCCTCACCTTTCAGCGTACATAAGAGGTATGCACCATTTCCATAGTCCTTCATGACTCGGTATGGGCCCAACCATTTAGGCCGTAATTTCCTTCTTTCGCCGGTCTTCTTGTCGATCTGGCTATCTAGCCTTAGAACTAGATCACCTTCATATATATCACATTCATAGACCTTCTTGTTATATTGCTGGCACATCTGGTTAGCATAGACTTTATGCCACTGTTCAACATCTAACCTAGTTTCATCTAGGATTTCTAGTTGGGAAAGACGTGCTTCTCTGTAAGCGTCTTCATCCAGAATCCCTTGTAATGAAATGCGGAGACTGGGTATTTCAACCTCAAGCGGGAGAACTGCTTCTACCCCGAATACTAGCGAGAAAGGAGTTTCTACCATTGGTGTTCTTATTGAGGTTCGGTGGGCCCATAAGGCAAGATATAACTTCAAGTGCCAATCTCGTTTGTTTTCTTTCATCGTTTTAAGGAGAATGGCTTTTAGTGTTTTATTTGTCGCTTCAGCCTGTCTATTGGCTTGTGGATAATACAAGGAAGCCATATGATGGCTTATTTTAAATTTATTACATAATTCGTGAACTTCATCATTCTTAAAAGAAATCCCATTATCTGAGATAATGACTTACGGGACACCGTACCTGCAAATGATTTGGTTCAAAATGAATTTGGTGATTACAGAACCCGGTACAGTAGTAAGAGGCATAGCCTCTACCCACTTGGTGAAATATTCAGTGGCCGTGATTATAAAATTATGGCCATCTGTAGATGAGGGAGAAAATTTACCTATCAATTCAAGACCCCGCGTAGAAAAGGGCCATGGAGTAGCAATTGGTTGTAGAGCTTGTGCCGGCATGTGGATCTCATGGGAGAACTCTTGGCACTTATGACACTTGCGTACAAATTCTACTGCGGCATGTTCTAGAGTGGGCCTGAAATAACCCATTCGATGTATTTTGTGAGCGGTGGCATGGCCAATGAAGTGGCCTCCACACATTCCGCTGTGATATTCATGGAGAATCTTCTTGGATTCTTCTGTGTTGACACATCTTAGAATCATTCCATCAAACGCTTTCCGATAGAGCACTTGCTCTATAATGACGTATTTTGCTACAATAATGCGTAGCCGCCTTCTGTGTTGCGGTGTAGCCCCTTTTGGATACGTATGGTCTATGATATAAATAATGATATTAGTGTACCAGGGACACTCAGAGATAGAAGGTCGGGTTTCGATGTAGTATACGCACTCGTCTAGAAAGTCTAGATCTACTAGATTTCCTCCGTCTAATGGGTTATCAGCTAACCAATCTGTGATGATTTGTCCCTTAACCGACTTCTGATTTACAAACGTTAATTTGAATTCTCCCATTAGGGTTATAAAACGTCCAACTTTCTTAGATAAGGACCCTTGCGTGAGGAAAGTTCGTAAATGGTCCGTTTTTACCATGACCCTTGTTTCTTGATTTAGCATATAATGTCTTAGGTGTTTGGTTGCAAAGACTATGGCGAGGCATTCTCATTCTGCTTGTGTATAACATGTTTCATAGTCAAGAAACGTTTGGCTAATGAAATAAATCACACGTTCTCTCTTGTCATCGTCTTCTTGAGCCAGCATACAGGCTAGCGAGACATTGGTAGCTCATGAGTATAAAATTAATGGGTGATCTAGCTTAGGTGGCATTAGCGTAGGTCGTGTCAACAAGAAATTATTAACTTCATCAAAAGCTTCATTGCAATCTTCAGTCCAATCAATGTTATAATTCTTCTTCAGTAAATTGTTGATTGGATGAATGACGAAACTTAAGTCCCGGATGAATCTCCGGATTGCACCAAGTTTTCCGAGAAATGACCTGATTCCAGATTCATCTGAAGGTGGGACCATTTCAAGGATATCCCAAATTTTGGTTGGGTCAACATCAATTCCTTGTGACAATATGATGTAACCTAGGAGCTTCCCTCCTGTTACACCAAAGACAAATTTTTCTAGATTTAATGTGACTCCGTACTCTATCAGACGTGAAAGAATGACGCATAGTACTTCCGAATGGTCACAACGCTTCTTGGCCTTAGCCAACAAGTCATCTACGTAGGATTCCATGATTTTATAAATTAGATCGTGGAATATATATGTCATAGCTCGCTGGTATATAGCACCATCGTTTTTGAGACCAAATGGCATAACAACATAGCAATAAGTTCCCCAAGGAGTTATAAACGAGGTTTTTGCTTGATCTTGTTCAGATATTTTAATTTTATTGTATCTCGAGAATCCATCCATGAGAGACAAGAGTTCAAACCCAGCTGTTGCATCAACAATGACATTAATGGATGGCAACGGGAATTCATCTTTAGGACATGCTTTGTTGATGTCTTGGAAATCTATGCAGATGTGTATCTTCCCATTCTTCTTGAGAACGGGAACGATATTAGATACCCATTGGGAGTAATCGACTGGTTTGATGAATCCTACTTGGAGGAGTTTCATTACCTCCTCTTTAACCATGAGAGCTACCTTGGGTTTCATGGGTCTTGATTTTTGTTTAACTGGCTTTGAATCAGATTTAGTGACGAGGTTGTGTACCACAATGTGGGGTGCAACTCCTGTCATTTCCTTATGATTAAATGCAAACGCCTTCTGATGTTCTTTGAGGATCCGAGTGTGTATTTTTACTTCCTTTGGGGTTAATAAGGATCCTAGTTTCAATATCCTTGGTTCATCTTCCGTTCCGATGTTAATATCAATCGTTTCTTCGATCAAAGAGGTGTTACCTTCCTCAAACTCAGGTGGGGCTAGAGGCAAATCCAAATTGTCCCCATTTTCTACTGTGTATACACTAGGTTCTGTTTGTGAGGGAAGTTCCATCGTAGGATTTCCGAAGTAGGAAGATGAATGTGGGATTAAGGAAAAATCTATCATATGATAGGAGAGATGTAGTGCCGCATAGGCATTTAAGTAATTCAAAGTGGCCATATAAATATTAGTGTGGTCTAGGATAGTAGATTTATTTCCGTTTAAAAGAGAATTTGTCATTATTTTTATCAATGGTTCATCACGAAGGGATACCATGAAACAAGTATCCTCTAACTTACTATTTGGAGTAAAGTGTGATGCTGAGGTTGCTATAGAATCAGTGAGAAGATTGTGTTCTCGCGAGATTGCTTCAATTGATATGAAGTCAAACTCCTTACTTAAATCTAATACAGCTATTTTGTAAAGTTGTGAGTGCTCGGATTTGGTTGCATATATCTCAGAGACTTGGTTTGCTACCAATTGTGAGTCTCCTAACACCCTGATGTTATTAACACTGATCCTTTTGGCTAAAATGAGGCCAAGGAGGAGGGCTTCGTAATTAGCGCCATTGTTTGTACATTCGAAATTTAGTTTGAAGGTGAAAGGTAAGGCTTTTCCTTCGGGGGAAGTAAAGATTACACCGGCCCCTACTCCGTAACGGCATCTAGCTCCATCAAAATGGAGTGTCCAATATTTAGCTGGGAATATGGACGCTGGGATATCAGCTATGTTTGTGCATTCTACTTCCACCATATAGAGATCCTCTGCTGGAAGAGAGCCAATTCCTAGAGAACATCCCATGCCTGTAGAGTCAAATGGTAAGAACATTGGTAGATCTTGTTCTATAAATTCAACAATTTTTGCATTAGTTCCTAATGATACCATTTCTATGGTGTTAGTCTCATATTTGGGGGTTGGGGTTTCCTTGGCTGGGCTTATAGCTTCAAGATCTGTCGTAGGTATTAGCTTTTCTTTTAGTTTTGCATCAGTAGGTTTATTAAGTTGGTTTTTTGGGAGTTCAAACTCCGAGTGCATGCCTGTTATTTTCTTTAAGTCAGCTAGGTGTACATCGAATGGTTTTGGATCAACTTTGGCTACAAATATCTTTCCTAAGTGCAAAAACCTTACTTCTTGAAATAGCATAGAAGGGATTGCCTTCATACAGTGTATCCATGGTCGGCCGAGGATCATATTATAGTTAGTTTCCCGATCTATAATATAAAACTTAGTCAAGATGGTTTTGGGTCCTAAGGTGACCGATAATATTATAGTTCCAACCGAGGCAGCTTTAAGGCTATCATAGCCCCTTAGTGTGTTTTGACTTGTGGAACAATTGGTTTCTCCATACCCTAGCTTTTGAAGGAAAGAGAAGGGGACTATGTTAACTGCTGCCCCATCGTCTATCATTGCACGCTTTACATAGTTGTTATAAACCCATACTTGTAAATGTAAGGCTGGATCACCTCGGCGTGCGATCTTAGCATTTGTCGGCATTTTGTTTATCTCGAATATGAATTCGACATCCCTATCTGCCTGCCCTAGAGGATGAACATCAAAGTCTACATGATTTACCTGTGTTTTAGGAGGTGGAGTGATGTTAATTAAATGACCCAAACCTAATGCTTCTAAAATATTAGTCTTGTGAGTAGGAGAGATCTTTAGTAAGTCTAAAAATGAAATATGCGAGAAGGTTTTTGTTAGGTCGTTAATTAAATCATAGACACCCACATGTTTTGCTATGATTTGCTGGATGTTATCCGCCTCTGGCAGGTGGCTTGGACTTGGCTGAGAGAAATACTCTCACATCCTTGTTACAGCTTCGATGGGTAGCTCAGTGTCTAACTCCACTAAACCGACTACCTTAGGTCATGGCTGACTTCCCAGTTGTGGTGTAATTAATGGATTTAGCGAGGTCAAGGCTTCATGATCATTATTTCCTATCATTACACCCTTGTTTGTCCCTGTTAGATTTATCCTGTTGTTATCATGATTTGGGAGTGGATCATTAAAGATCTTCATGGGTGCGTTTTGAGGGGAAACTGCCCCTGAAAAAGTATTTGATGTTGGTAACGTAGGATCTGCCAAGAACATATCCATGAAAAGTTGTTTTTGTTCATTTGGAAAACATTGTATGAATTTATTGTAGTCACAGCACGTTCTAGTGTCATGGCCCCGAATTTTGTGGAAACCACAATACGAATTAGGATTGTAATTCCTAGTTTGTTGGTTTGGCGTGTATTGTGGCCCAAAATTTTGATCAAACTATTATCTATTAAAATTTTGCGTTTGTTGTCTTTGGTTTGAATTTTGGTTTTGGTATCTAGTTGAATTTTGACTCGGACCCTGTGTGGGGTTTTTCCATTGTTGTTGTTGTTGTGGATGGTTAAAATCCACTGTATTGATTATTGGGGTAAAGTTGTTTCATTGGTTGTTTATTTGTGATGGAGTATTGACAACATTTACCTTCTTAGGCTAGTTGGTTACTCTGTCTGTTGTTACACCCCGATTTTTATTAAGGATTTTAGGTCCTTGATTGACGTTCATGGTAGTAGGATAAGTTGTAGTGTTCTAGTTGGAGGAGACTAACCTCCCATTTGCTCCATATGTTTTGCGACCACTATTAATTTCCTCTTGATCTATTCAAAGAGCACTCTCAAGTACTTCATCGTAAGTTCTTGATGGGAACTTCTGGACTTCTTCCTTCACCTCTCTGCTAAGAGAATGACGGAATAAATCACATAGTTCCATCTGATCCATGTTCAGAGCACTTGCCAAAGAATAAAGAACTGTACGCCACCTTTGGATGAAATGGGTGACATATTCATTGTGTTCTTGCTTGATGTGTAAGAACTCCCTGATTCCTGTTCTTAATAGTTTATTCATGTCAAAGGCCTTAATGAACTTTGAAACGAGTTGTTTGAATGAATGGATGGAAGCCTCAGGTATTCTATAATACCAGTCAAGAGCGATGCCCTCCAAAGTTTTGGGGAATATCTTAGTAACAACCCCATCCTATGGGAGTAGTTCTCGAATGGCTATAGCGTAAGCCTTGATATGTGCATTTGGATCTCCCTTGCCTTTGTATTTGGGAAAATCAGGAAGAGGTCTAGGAAGCATGATGCTTCATATGGTGAAATCCAAGGGATCTTTCAAATATTCTGAGTAAGTCCCTATCGCATATGTTTCGACCATTGATGGTGCCTGTTGAGGGAGCGGTGGTGGAATGGGTTGTTGATATGGCATTGCGTATGCATTGGTAGGGGCATAAGGGAACACCTGTGTTTGAGAAAACATGCTAGGAGAGGAGAACATATCCCCTTGTGGTGATTTGGAGTACATGTTTAAATATGACGGGGTACTGTCCAGGAATGGATTGTTTTGTACTAGACCGGGAGGAACAGTGTTAGAGATGGTGGGTCTAGTTGGCGTTTGTTGTGAATATTGCGGAGTCATGCCTAACATGCCTATTCCTATGAGAAGGTCTACTTGGCTAGGAGGATGTGGAGGATTGGAACTTCCTGCCTGCATAAATTGTGAATTTTGGCTTGCTTGGGAAATTTCTAACCCTCTAACCTTTTCTATTAGAGTTGAAATGACTTCATTTGGTGAAGTCACGATATTCTGCCTTAGTGGCGTTGGTTGTATATCATGGTGTTGTATAGGTCTATGATAACCTGCTATGAACTGATCACTACCCTACCAAGTTTCCCCAAGGGTATTTCCTATATGTAATGGGATGGAAGTATTTTCTTGAAAAGATACCTCGGGTTGTATTTGTAAACCTCCTATAGGTGGGTACATATTCTGAGAGCATTGTTCATTCCTGGCATAATATAATGAATGTTCATCATCTAAACCTCGGTATGAGTCTAATTACCTACTAATTTATGGTCTAAGTAGTACCTGAGGAGATGAACCAGATTCTCCGGTGAACGTCATATTGTTCGAGCCTGAAGGCTCTGTTTGTTACATTTGAGCGAGTTGTTCCAACTCCTCTGTTTGGAAGGACGACCTATATCTGATCCTTGGAGTTTATGTTGACAACTGATTAGTTGAATAGTTCTCACCCCACACTGAAAGCGAGGGTGATGATTATCTATTTTGTTGGGCGTAGTATGCCTCAAGATCCAAGAGGGGTCTGCCATATGCATCGATTCCCGACATATTTGGGGGGTATATGAATACCTGCAGAATAATGGGAGAGAGCGAAAATGATTGTGAAAGCCAATGAGGTGGAAAAGATGAAAAGTATACTAATTTGGAAGAACATGTAATAATATGACTCTGAACTAGAAAGTGAATGTACATGGATCAAATTTTGGTACCCAAGGATGAACCGGTTGAGAAATTTGTGGATGAAAATGAACTCTTGGATTTAAAATTAATACCGACAGGGTTACACAGTAACCGATATCGGTTGAACCCTGACCGACATCGGTCAGTAGAACCAGTATCGATTATAGAAGATCCAAACCAGCATTGGTTAGCAGAACCAACGTTGGTTACAAGTGAGCAACGTTGGTGTACGACGGAAAAGTGACAAGCGAGCGTGGGAATCTACAAGTAACTCTTCCTCGTACCCGACCTCCCGAGGTCGTGCCAAGACAGCCGATGGGTATGGAATATGTATGGTATGCAAACAAACTAGTTAGGCAATCTAATGTCTTCAATACGCACTAGTGGAATTTGCGAATCTAAGGCAAAGAAGGCCCTTCTAACTTGAAATGGTGTGATAGATCGATCGGCAAGGATGACTGCTCGAAGGCTCCAATCAATATCGAGCTCTAGCGTGATTCGATCTATGGGTTGTGGAATACGTGGAAAATGACCTAAGATAGTTTCGTGTATGTCTCCAGATAAGGTCATATGGTGGATAGTAAATATAGTCGACTCTATGGACGATTCTCTGGCCTAGTCCAAAACTCTCTAGCTTTGTTAGTTGTTGTATCTAGTAAGGATAACTGTTCGATGATGGTAGGTGGAAGTGGGGTAGATCTAAATACTAGTGTGCGTAGGCTAGTGTCTATGTCTGATTGACTTAAAGATTCGTTGGGTTACGGGATTTGTGGATCACAACCGTAGACTCTTGGTTGTTGCGGTCCTGCTATGGTCATGCGTAGAGTTAGTTCCTAATCCCTAACACCCAGTAATCATATGCTTTCTCAGCCTCTATATTCAAAACTAATAGCTGCGCGATCTTCTCAGAGTGCCTCACAGGTGTTCTTGCAACCTGAATTCTTAGGCTGGTATCTATGTCTGTGAGAATTTCTCTTGCATCTGGCTGTGGAACCAAAGGATCACAACCAAAGGTTTGTTTTCTTTCAAGCCCTTCTACAGTCATATGAATGTTGCCTACGGTAATCTGTAGTTCGGTTGATTTGACCAAAATGTGTGTGCTCGATCGTCTTCTATGTTCAGCCTGCTCAACTGGGAATTGATTTATTGCAAGCTTACCATTGTTTAGAAGACTTGGATCCTAAGATTTTGATCTATATCAGTTATTGCTGTGATGAGATTGGGCTGAGGCATGATTGGCTCGAATACGTATTCCCTGGGCTCTCTAGGTCCCGTAATTGTCATACAAAAAGCAACAATGTAAAATGAACTACAGTAAAATGAAATTTAACTATGTGAAATATATCTATAGCATATATGATTCCCCTATTTTTTTGTGTTTTTTGATGAACTTTATGAATTTAAGAAAGCAACTATTTCAAATATCTAGAATTGACAGCTAAAATAACAATTTAAAACAAACAAAATAACCGAGTGTAGCTATTTGTCTGTGCAATTTGTAGATCTATTCTAAACAATGAAATAACTTATCTAATCTATTTGCAAGACTCTCGATCCTACCTCAGAAGTGAGGAATGAATCATAATTTCTCATAAACTATCAATCCCCACAGCTTCCCTGGCAATATTGAGAGTAGAATTAACTGAAATAAAGTAATTAACTACTCTATTTGATATGATTCTAACTAAAACTTTGAAAGCTAGAACTTGGATTCTGTAGAACAGTGGCGAATCTGATGGTGTGTGTGATCTTGATCCCTTAGTGTGATCTCCTCATTCCTTCATGTTCACGTGGATCCAGAAAAGCGTGTAATGCTAGCATCAACAGAAGTAGATATTGAGATAAAGACATCTCAGAATACAGACTGAATACAATGCGAGTAGGAGAGGGATAGCGCAAGAGTACAGATCTTGGCTTATGCAATTCCTAGCGGGATCTATTGCGAGTCATGTAATCATAAAGTGTCCAGAACCTGAAACTATCTTGTTTGAAGAACAAAACCTGCAAATTTAATGGCTTCCTACTGAAAACAAACTATTCTACTCCAATGAATTGGATAAAATAACAATAATACTTGCACAAGATGGATATGTGGCTTACTAACAGAAAAACAACACTAACTAAGCATGCAATGAAAGAAACTAAGAACTGTAAGCAAAATGAAAACTAAATCTATTGCAAAGAGAAATCATAGGCAAATTTGAGGGGCCATTTGCTTGAGCACAAGCCATCTATTTATAGCATTTACATTTACTCAAGGTAAAAGCCAAATAGAACTCTTAAACTATAAACAATGGTAAAACACTATTCCAGGGAACCAGAATCATAAATGCAAGCTTATGGTGGTAAAAGAAAGCTGGTAAAAAGTTGAAATTATGTGAGTCGTGTAAAAAGAGCTTTCTGGAAAATGCATAAAGGATCGCCGCCCTGAGCAGGGTGGCGATTACAGGACCACCACCCTGTTCAGGGCGGCGGTCACTAGACCGCCGCCCATGTAGGGCCGCAGTTTCGTCACTGAAGAGCAAAAGGCCAAGAAAAGAGGGGAAAACGGAAAAATAAAGCACGTGGGGGTTAAGTGGGGCACGCCGGATGTTAACGCACACTTGGAGAGCTTTTTCGGATCCTGAACACCTTGCGAGGAGACCTGTATCATCATTGGGGCACATGTAACGTTATTTTGGCAGTACAGTACCTTACAATTTTGGGTACGTATAGACACCCATATCCATCAACAACACTACTTCATTATTATCATTTTTTTAATCTCATTTTCACTCATACTATACTGCTACTTCAATAACCTAGGTATTACATTAGTTTCAAATTTTCACTTATATTGCAACTCAAATGACACCCAAACGACTCAACAAAACTTCTTCAATATTATCATTTTATAAGAGTATGAATTTGTGCATAAGAATGTAGTTTCTAAATTATAATTTTCATATAAAGTTCTTATTACATAGTTTTTTCTTCCTTTCCTATAAATCCCCTCATATCATCCTTCACCATCTCATTCACCTATGAGATGATGAGGTATAGCTTAAGCATGTGCTTTTTTCTTCCCTTCTTTAGTTGAACTAATTTCCTTTGAATATCCATAACCATATTTTTAAGCCTAGACAATTCCTTTTTGATGGAAATTTTGAATATTACAAATTTTATTCAAGGCCTCAATATAATTCATCCAAGTACATACCATGGACACCCTAGACTCATCGAGGAATCATCATTCTTTTCCAATTGAAGATCCCTGAGGGAAATTTTGTCCAATTCTATACACGAATCAGACTCAAAATTTTCTTTTCCTTTGGAAGGTTCCCCTTTTATACAAAACATAGAAATAATGGCCAAAATATCAATACCCTTCTTCTTCTTCAATTCATTCATTCATTTAACAAAAGTATAAAATTCTTATAGGTCTTCCAAAACCTCCCTCTCCATATTACAAACAACATCCACAATGTTTATCGATGGAATGAAAGACTCTTTTATGTCATCTGAGCCCAAAGAGGAGGAATCCTCAAAATCCTCTGGCTCCATATACTTATCATCCTCAACATGATTTACATCATCCTTCAACAAGCCCCTAAACTTCTCATATTTGGTGAAATCAGTAGAACCCAAATGGTATAAGGTCATCATAAATCCCTGATGAAGAGGTATTTTTAACTTTTTTTTTTTGAAAATTCTTGATTTATTTGTGCAGGGAAAGACTTAGAAAGAATGGAAAATTAGAATCCATACCATGGTGAATATGAATTAACATAGGGAAACTGTGGGCATGAACTACCTTCTACCTACCCTCCAAGGTGATAAATTGCATCAAGATTAGCGATATTTTGTTGTGTTTGTGCTCAATTTGGTCTCACCTTGTTTGTCCTTAAAGTTATCCAGTTTGTGGACTCTTTCGTCTTCTCTATCTCTCCCGTATTGATGCATAAATTCTTTGTCCTCCATTTATTTACCATGATCATTCCTTTCCTTGGTCAAGGATCACTTAAAAGTCTAGAATTTTTTTTTTGTTTCTCTGTCCATGTGAAAGAGTCTGTAACTTGGGTGTAAACTCAGGTTTTTTCTATTTCTTCCTTTTTCCACAGTCACGTTTTGTTATCCCTATATTTTTTGTCCCAAGTATCTATTAAAACATGATTGGATGCATCTCATAGGATCATATTTGGGCCTTATGTCATTTCTAAATTCTTTGTCTTGAAAGAAAGATTCATTTTTGGGATCAAATGATGATTTTCCTACATTTTATGATTTGACGGGAGTATTTTTCCGCATCAAATTTAAATCTCAAAATCTGTGGAAATGTGGCCCTTTATGGTTGGATGAATATTGATGGGGCACTTTGAAAACTCTAAGGCCCGATTCAACTCAAAAAAATTTCCATGTGGAGGGTCGGTGCTCATCTGAAAATTTTCCTTTTGGTTTGGCCTTGAAGTTGCACCGGGGAGACACGTGGAGATTTTTGCTGCCTTTCCTAGACTTATACAAATTTTTTATGTAGTCAGTGTAGTTTTGGCAGAGCATGGAAATGTGGAGGTCTAGCACTCATTTGAGGATCCACCTAAGGTTCACACCTTAACAATTGCGATAGGGAGACATGTGGAGGCTTCCGCCGGCTCCGCTCTATACTTAAAATTTTCAAATAAATTTTGAAAGTCTTGGACACATGGAGGGACCATGCTTGTTTGGGGAATGGCCCCTAAATTATTTTGAATAAGTGCAAGGACACTTGGAGGCTTCCACTCACTTCTGCCCTTGCTGTAACTTTTCAACAGCCAAGGAAAACTATCTCAAACCCTAGACACATGGCGCCTTCTGCTGATCCTTCAAATTTTTTAACAACTCTACCGAACTAAGACATGTGGTGAGCCCATGCTTTTTTTGGGTCTCTAATTTTTGGGACCATCTCAAAGTGCACCATTGAGACACATGGACGCTTCCACTAGCTCCTTTTTTGCTGAGACTTTTTGTAGAGACCGAAAGGCATTTTTCATGGGCCCAGGGCACGTGGAAGACCAACGCTTGTTTTGAAACCTACCCCTATATTTATCCTTTGTATTTTTGCTAAGGAAACATGTGGAAAGCTATAAAATAAAGTGGAGAAGGGGTATAATTAACAGTTTTTATGCATTGCATCTGTTTTCTTGCCATTTTTCTCTAAGACTCCTGGAGATGTGAATACGCACTATTTTTCATCATTTTTTGATGAAATTCCTTGTTGTCCTTGTCTGTAAAGTGCCATTGAATGGATTCAGAACTTAATTTATGAGTGCAAGGATTGTTAAGGTTGATATTTTGAAGTTGGAATTGCTCAGGAACTTGCAAAAATGGGAATTACTAGAGAATCTGGATGCGGGACAGAGTTGCAGAGGAAAGAAAGGGAAAAGAATGAATAGATGAAAGTTTCAGGCACAAAATATTGAAAAGGTGTTGCCTCAAGAGTGAAAAGGATTACCTGTGATATCCAGCTGTGTAGAGCCTCTAGAAAATTATTAAAAAGGGCATTTATCACATGAAATAATTATAATGATTAGAAGGATTGCCAAAAAGTTTTGGCATGACATCCTAGTCATTAGTCGAGTGCCCAAGAAATGTGATTAATTCACAATTGGTCCAATTGGAAGCTTTCGGATGTCAATTTGTTAAATGTCACTTTCTGAGGCAAATTGGTAACAAGAAAAGGTCCCTTGAACATTCTTCTCTTTTGGGGAGAATATTGAGTGAGTAAAATGTATAAATGTAATGAGAATACACTTGCAAATGGTTGGGGGTTGAATTCTTAAGAGAAAATTTGAGAAAATCCATCTTCCTGAGAGACCAATTTGAGATATCCTATTAATTTCTTCTATGTTAGATTTTATATCATGTCAAGTTGGTTATAGAAATATAGCCATTTATGAGCACTGAGATTTCTCTAGAATATTTCCTCTATTGACGAATTTAAGCAATTTTGAAATTAATTTGTGTCAATCTTGGAGAAATTAGTGTCTGCTTTGTTTCAAAATGTCTGTATATCATTTCTTTTGATCTTATTACAATATTACATTGAAATCTTTGTGAAATCACATAGGATCTCGTTTCTGTGATAGTTTAGTGGCATTTGAAATTTCATGTCAAGAATATCCTTCATCCTGTGATGAGATAAATGATTTAAAATCACTCCAATGTCATTTGTTGATAAATATTGTCCATAAGTCTTTGGGTGTACCTTATGCATGATTGATCAAATATTTTGGTGTTTAATTGAGTATTTTAACTCGAGCCTTCATGTTAGATTCTCAAATATTGTGTGAAAATGTGTTGATCATGGCCTCCATTGAATGACACCTTCTATTTGAAGGAACATCTTAACTATTCTGAAGATTTCTGTTGTTGAGTTGTCAATTGTTGTGAAGTTTCTCAAAGATCTAGTATAATCAACTTTATCCTCCTTAATCTCCCACCAAAATTATTCAAAAAACAATGAATCCATCCTAAAATACCCCTGTTTTTCCCTGTATATCCACAAAGAAACAAAATCTATTTACTAAAATATGTAGAACAATCAGGATTTCATAATGTCTTCACTAACCTTAGCCTTGTTTCAAAAGTATCTCCATCGTTTAGAAGTGACAACTCTTGAGAGTTAAATTATTAAGTATTGATCATACTTTCCCAAGGTTTTCTTCATAAAATTTGTAAAAAATAAGGATATCTCCATCTCCTTCATCAAATAGAGGTTACATTATGGGTCCTCTCACCCTGGTCGAAGGGCACGGCCTAAATTAGTGAGGACATGTCTAATCCTCTTCAAGGTGTTATCCATCTCTCCACAAATCTGAGTGATAAAGGGCCAGTTAGATCTCATCCCCGGCTATAAAATGACACACGTCATGATCTATCTATCTCTAAGCTCCATGCCAAATCTGTGATGATGCTCATCTTGAAAGGAAGAAAAAAATTGGATACCAACACTTGTGGCGCCATTTTTGGGGACTATTTTAGCTCTGGGATCTATTTGTGTGATAAAAACACTGGTGGTATCATTTCTGGGGACATGATTTGCATTGCTGGGGATAATTTGTTTATTTGTTGCCATTTCATATCCATTTGGCCCATTAACAACACTCATGGCATCGTTGTCGAGTATTATTTGAACAAAGGTATACGCATATAGACCCTGGTAATTTCTCTTACATGATCTAAGTTATCATACATTGTTGAAATATCATTATCTATTCAGATCTGTAAGAATTGTTCAAATTTGTAAGTTCTGAGTTCAATATTTCTAGCTTATATAGTTATTGCACTAAATTTTGTATCATCAATTGATAAATTTTGGTAGAAGAAGAGCAGATCTTGTAAGCTTTGCATGAATCTAGTATTAACAGACATTTGATAGGTCTTTTATAGTGCATTTTCACAAACTAAGGTTAAAATACTTAGTGGCTACTCCGTGTTGTTTAAATTCTTAATAAATACCAGTGTCTTAACATATATCAAGTAAGATTTGTAATTAATATCTCCAAAGATGGAAGGAAGAAGATATTTCTTCACCAAGGACCTGAGTAGAAGGTTGTTTCAAGAGTTGGGAAAGTCTAATTCAGAAGGAAGAATAATTTAGAAGGTTATTGAAGATCAAGCATCAAGAAAATATATCTCCATTGGTGAAAATAATCAGCCTGTGATTGAAGATTGCAATACTTCCTCAAGTGCTTCTAAATCAAGTAGTCTCTTTGTTGAATTAAATTTTTCCATCTGGAGAGGGTCCTTCTTTTGTATTTAAAACATTTTCTTCTCAATTTATCCCAGTTTTTTCCAAATCCAATAGATTTTTCCAAGAAACAGATCCTTTAGAGGGAATTCATTCTAAAAATTACATCCTTGTACCACACAGAACCCTCACTCATCATTTTTTTTCTCCTGTAAGATCACCTCCTCAAAATAATATGGCTCAGCCTCCACCCAGACCTCCATTTGTTGTTAATACTTTTGGTCCCATTAATTTTATAGGTATGGCTGGCTATCCAAATTTTGTGCCACAAGATATAAGAAAGAGATTGCCTAAGTTTCAAGGAAATAATGCAATCACTGGTGATCAACACTTGAAGCTCTTTGTCAATATGATGGAGGACTTTGAAATAGAATTTGAGGATGTATACATTAAATTATTTATCCATACTCTAGAAGAAGATGCAAGGGACTGGTATAAATCTTTTCCAGATAATTCCATTGATTCTTAGACAGAGATGAATAATGCTTTTAGAATGTAGTGTGGTGATAAAATAGACCCTAGGTTTATTTAATCAGAGTTTGAAAATATAAAAAAATAATCCTAATAAATCAGTGCATGATTTTAGTACAAGATTTAACAAAACATTGAGAACATTGCCTATTAATTTGAGGTCATGTGATGAATCATGTTTGATAAAGTATTCAGATGCATTTGATAAGAAATTTTTTTACTATTGGAGGCATAAGAACCCTGGAACTTTGAGGCGGGCCTTGACCATGGCTCTGTAAATTGAGAACAACATTAAATTAGTTAGAAAACCTCCTAAGAGGGATGGTGTTAAACTGATTAACCCAAATAAGCCTCAATCAAGTAAGGTTGTATATCTTGAGGAATTTGTAAAGACTTTGGTTGGGGCTGTCAAAGAAGTCTCTTACAAACTAGCCAGGGTAGAGAAAGGAATTGGACAAGGTTCTCAAGGTTAGCATAGGCAACAAGGACAAGAAAGATTTGTAAATCATCTTAGAAATTATCAGAGATATGATGACAGAGGTAAAGGACCCATGGGAGGTAGACAACCCCAAGGTAGGGAAAATAGAGTAGTGTTTGATCCTTTAAATACCATATTTTTTGTTGTTGAAGAGACAAATGAGATTGATTGGTGTGACAAGTGTTTCTTAGCCCACCTGCCATGTGAAGTAGAATAGAAAGCTGAAGAAGCTGATAATGATGATAAAATTGATGATGATGCATGCATGGTGGATTGCTCTACAAGCTCACAATAAGGAGCAACTTCAACTAAAGTAATAAGTGTAAGAACTGCTGCAATTTTTTGGGATTGCATTCACCGAGTAACTCTTCTTCCTCCCTCACGTACTTTAGAAATAGATATGGTACAAGCTTTTGAACTTCCTAATAATGATTTTGAGTTCCTAGGAGATCTAATGATTAAGAAGTATGATGGATTAATCCCATTGGAAGAGGATAGACAGTTGTTAATGAATTCTATTATTTCCCAAGAAAAGAGTATAACACAAGAAGTAAAGTTGTCAAAGGGGTAGGGCCTCAAGACAAACCAAAAACCCCCATTCTCACCAATGTCCCAAAAGAAAATCCAAAGAAAGATGCATCTAGCAAAGGCCTAGTTGTCTCAAGTAGAATTGGTGTTCCCACCCATGCCCAAAATGTGAAAAATCTTGTGCCATCCGATGAGTTTGTCAATATTTCTCCAAATGCTACTTTTCCCAAATAAATTCCTTATGAAATTTCCCAAGTCTTGAGTCAGATCAAGATTTATGTTCCAATTTTTGAACTACTTAGGATTCTTAGGCACAAGAAGAGGGCTTTTGAGTATTTGGGATTAGAAGAAGATAGGATTGCCTAAGGTAAAAATATAAATAATGTAAACACTCCTCCTCTAACCATTGCAGACCTAGAAAAACCACCAGCATTGGAGGAGATAGGTGAACCACCTGAATTTTATTTTGGAACATATTTGGTTGAGTCTCAATTAAATGTTAATCCATTTTTTACAAAATTGATTATTAAGGATAGACTTCTGCACAATTGTATGTTTGATTCTAGAGCATCATGTAATGTTATGCCTTTAGAAGTCATGAATGAATTTAACATTAAAGTGATAACAGCTTATGGCAAGTGTATTGTAATGGATTCTAGAGAGGTTCCAGTTGTAGGATGTGTAACAGGTTTGGTGGTACAACTTACAGCTTATCTGGGTAAGAACTTGAAACTTGATATTTTTATTGTTGATTTCCCTACCAAATGGTGCATGTTATTATCAAAAAAGTTGGCTGGAAGTGTTCAGATCGATATGTCTTTTTGCCACCATTCTAATTAAAGGCAACCTTGTAAAGTTGTATGGATAGAAGAAGATGTTGCACCTCATTGAAGATCCCAATAATGATTCTTATGAAGTGTTGTATGCTGATGTAGATGCTGATAATTTTGTTGGGTTTTTTTATAGCAAAGGGAATAAGATTGATCAATGTAAATGTATTGAACAAGTAGGTTTACCTTAGACCCTGTTATTTGATGGAACTTGTTCCAAGTTTGGAAATGGTGCTAGCATTGTTTTGATTTCTCTAGGCCAGGAAGAGTTTGCTTTTTATTTCAAACTCAACTTTGAATGCACTAACAACATGGTTGAATATGAAGCATTGTTATTGGGTTTGAGAATTGCATGGAAATATGGTATAAAGGATATCATTGTCAAATGGGATTCAAAACAGATTGTCAAGAAAATTAGAAAATTGTATGCTACTAAAAAATCAGAGAATGAAACAATAAAAGCATGCAGTATGGGATTTGATTGAAATTTTTGACTCATTTAATATTGTGCACCATGATAGAAAGTTTAATGTTATTACAGACAAGCTTAGCAAGTGCTAGGATCTAGATTTGCGAATTATAGAGTATCTCCATTTTGTGAGTATGATGTTGAAATACTAACACAACCATATGTCCCTAACAACATTAAAAATTGGTAAGTGTTCGATGATGATTCCCAGGTGAAATGGTTTTTAAAGAACCAAGGAAAGTTTGGTGACCAAAATATAGATTAGGAGCCAATTTTGTGTGTTGCTGAAGGAAAGGAAACTTTATTTGGCAAAGACATCATCGAGTTGAAGACAAACATGATTCCCAGAGGTTTGATGGAACTTGAATTGAACTTTGATAATCCTAATTATATTATTAAAATAATTATGTTGGTTTAAAGAGATGTGGTAGAGCATGACATGGGTACAAAGGGAAAACCATGTACAATCTGGTTAGGAAGAAATCTCAGTAAGGAAGAGTAGCAGTCCTATGTTTAATTGCTGAAGAAATATCAAGACTGCCTAGCTTGGTCTTCCTCTGAGTTGAAGGCATACATGGAAGGTTTGTTCCAACATGAGATTCCTTTTGAATCTAATGCCAAGACTTTTAGGAAAAAACAAAGGCCAATCAATCTGATCCTTTCTTTTAAGGTGCAAGAAGAACTGAAGAAGTTGAGGGATGGAGGGATCATTCAGCCCACAAAGTACTCATCTTGGGTTGCAAACCTAGTGCCCGTAAGAAAAAATAATGGTGATATAAGGTTGTGCGTAGAATTCAAGAACTTGAATAAAGCATCATTGAAAGATAATTACCCTTTGCCAAACATGGAGAATATGCTACAATTAGTAACTGGTTCTGAATTGTTATCCACTTTAGATGGTTTCTCTGGATATAATCAAGTTGTTGTGAAGGACTTAGAAAGAATAAAGACTACCTTTACCACTCCTTGTGGAACTTATGTCTATATCATGAAGCTTTTGGCTTAATGAATGCTGGAGAAACTTTCCAAAGAGCAATGGATGTAGCATTTGCTAGTTATATTAATGATTTCATTGTTGTTTATCAAGATGATGTAACTGTGTTTTCCAGAAAAATAAATGATCACTTGCAACACTTGGAGAGAATGTTGTTGACGTGTAGAGAGTATGGTATATCATTAAATCCCAAGAAGTTGTCATTTTGGACTACAAAAGGAAAAGTTTCTTGGTCACATTATATCAAAAGAAGGGGTCATGATTGATCCTGAGAGAGTGGAAGCCATCAACAAGGTTCCAATTTCTGAGAACTAAGAAGGGATTTAAATCCTTCTTTGGACAAATAAAATTTATTAGAATATTTGTGTTCTAACTTTGTTGAGCTGACCATCCCCATTACTAGCATGCTGAAAGAAGGACCAAGTTATGAATTGGGAAGAAACTTCCATTCAAGATTTCAATGGGATCAAAGAAGCATTAAAGCATGCCCCTATTTTAGTAGCTCCAAATTACAAAAAGCCTTTTCAAATGTTTTATTTTTCTTCAAAAAACACAATTGCATCTATCTTGTTGTACAAGGATGATGAAGGAGCTGAGAGACCAATTGCCTTTTTAAGTAAGGTATTGCAAGGAGCTCAGTTAAACTACACCATCAAGGAGAAGCAAGCATTTGCCTTGGTGAAATAAAAAAAGGTTTTCAGACACTACATCTTGAGCTCTAAAGTTGTTGCTTATGTTCCACACACCATGGTGAAAGACATCTTATCATAGATGGAGGTATCAAGAAAAAGATGCACATGGGTGAACAAGTTGCAGGAATATGACATGGATATCCAAACCACGAAATTGGTAAGAGGTTTAGGCCTAGCTAAGATTACGGCTGAGAGTAACTTGCAGACTATTGAGGTGAATGAAGTAGAAGGAGAAAGGGTGGATGTCCTTGAAAAGTTTGGTAAGCTCTAAATGGTACAAATATATAATATTTTATCTTGGACATCTATGCTGCCCTCAAAATTTGAGTAAAAATCAGAAAAGAGCTCTTAAGTTAGCCTCTCAAAAATATGTCATTACTGATTTTGGGTTAGCTTGGAAGAACCTGGAGGGAGTGCTCTTAAGATGCATTGTTGAGGATGAAGCCCCAAAGGTAATTTCTGATCTCCATGGAGGATTTTTTGGGGGAAATTTTGTTGAAAGAATTACAGCAAATAAAATCTTGAGGGCTGGTTATTGGTGGCCAACTCTCTTGAAAGATACAACACTATTGGTTAGGAAATGTGAACGTTGCAAGCATTTTTCTGGAAGAATGAAAGCTTCAAGTCTCCCTCCCTTTGCATCCTTTGTTAGTTGAAGCCCCATTTAAGCAATGGGGAATGGATTTCATTGGTGAAATTTTTTATCCTTCCAGTGTTGGTCATAAATGGATTCTTGTAGCCAACTGATTATTTCACTAAGTGGGTGGAAGCAATCCCCAACAAGAAATAAATACACCAAGTTATCATGGACTTCATGCTAAATAAAATCATTATGCCAGATTTGGAGTGTTAGCTAAAATTTTTGCTAATAATGCCATGAGTTTCAGAGCCAAACCTTTGGTGGCAATGTGTAAAAAGTATGGAATCGATTTGAACTATGTTCTTCTAACTACAATCCCCAAGGAAATGGAAAAGTTGAGTCTAACGATAAAAACTTTTTGAAGATCATTAGAAGAACCTTGGAGCTGAACAAAAATAGAAGTGGGGTGAGAAACTTAAGTTTGTTGTTTGGGCTGATAGAATCACTATCAAAATAGCTACTAGTACAAGCCCCATTTGAGTTTGTATATGGAACTCAAGATTTGATTGCCCCTTGATTGGAAATTGTCTTCTTTTTAGTTTGTTCAACAAATTAAAGATCAAGAAGTTAGTCCATATGATGCTTGAATCAATGAGATTATTGAGTTAGATGAAGAAAGAAGGGCATCTCATCAATGGCATGTGAAGTTTCAGAGACAAGTTGAAGAAGTTATTTGACAAGAAGGTGACTCCAAGAGCTTTAACCATTGGGGATCTTGTGCTATTATGGGATAACAGGCATGAACATAAGGGAAAGCATGATAAATTTTATGCATTATATGATGGGCCCTTATTCAATTGACATTCGAATTGGTGAAAATAACTTCTTCATAAAAGTCTTAGATGAGGAACTGCTTGAATTTCCTAATAATTGATAGGCATTTGAAACATTTCCTTGATTGATTTTCTCAATTAATTAAGGTATAATCCATTATATAGTGTATAGTTTTTTTTTTTCTATTCTGCTTTTGTGTTTTTGTTCATTTTAGTCCTTCATGACCTGGTTTTGTCTGGTTTCTCGGTTCGTTTTTTAGAGGGTGGTTATGGTTACTCTATGCTCTACAAGATTATTCTTTGAATCCATTGCCCAATGGTTTGTTTTAGGAACTTGGTCTGTTGTTTGTTCTTGTGGCACTCATAGGGAGTGCTCATCCTTGAGTCGGAGCCAATGTTGGTGCTCAATTTGGTCTCACCTTGTTTTTCCTTAAAGTTCTCCAGTTTTTGGGCTCTGCTGTCTTCTCTTTCTCCCCCATATTGATGCATAAAAAACTATGTCCTCCATTTGGTTTCAATGATCAGACCCTTCCTTAGTCGAGGATCACTTAAAATTCTAGAATTTGTTTTTCATTCCTCTGTCTATGTGAAAGAGTCTGCACACTTGGGTGTAAACTCATGTTTTTTCCCTTGATTCTGTTTTCCACAGTCATGTTTTTTTGTCCCTAACTTTCTTATCCCAAGTATCTACAAAAAAATTATTGAATGCAGCTTAGAAGGATCATATTTGGGCCTTATATATATTTCCAAATTCTCTGTCTCGAAAGAAAGATTCATTTCCGAGGCTTAAATGGTGATTTTCTTGCATTTTACAGTTTGACGGGAAGTGTTTTTCCCCTGTCAAATTTACATCTCAACATCTGTGGAAATGTGACCCTTTCTAGTTTAGATGAAGCTTGATGGGGAACTTTGAAATACTCTAAGGTCTTATTCAACTCAAAACTTGTCCCACGTGGAGGGCTGAAGCTATCATCTTAAAATTCTGGATTTTGGTTAGGCCTTGGAGTTGCGTCAGGCAGACACGTGGAGATTTCCGCTGCCTTTCCCTAGACTTAGACAATTTTCTTATGCAGCTGGCCACATATAGTTTTGGCATACCATGGATGCACGTTGAGGGCTAGCACTCATTTAAGGACCCTGCCTCAGGGTCCCACCTTAACAATTACGATAGGGAGACATGTGGAGGCTTCCGTCGGCTCTTCTCTATACTTAAACTTTTCAAAGCAATTTTAAAAGGCCTAGGACACATGGAGGGACCACACCTGTTTGGGGACCAGCCCCTAATATTTTATTTTGAAGAAGCGTCACAGAGGACACTTGGAGGATTCTTCTCACTTCTGCCCCTTACATGGGACTTTTCAATGGCCAAGGACAACTATCTCGGACCCTAGACACATGGCGCCTTCCACTGATCCTTCATATTTTTTAACAACTCTGTCAAACTAAGACACGTGGTGAGCCTGCACTTGTTTGGGGTCTCTACTTATGGGGACCATATCAAAGTGTGGCATTGAGACATGTGGAGGCTTCTGCTGGCTCCTTTTTGGCTGAGATTTTTTTTAGATACCAAAAGGAGTTTTTCTTGGGCCCAGGGCACATGCAAGGCCCGCGCTTGTTTGGAAATTTTTTCCTGTACTTTGCCTTTGTAGTTGTGCCAAGGAAACACATGGATAGTTATAAAATAAAGTGGAGAAGGGGAAAAATCAATGGTTGTTGTGAATTGTGTTTGTTTTTTTTCCATTTTTGCTCTAAGATTCCTGGAGATGCAAATATGCATTTTTTCATCATTTTTTAATGAAATTCCTTGTCATCTCTGTCTGTAAAGTTCCATTGAATGGATTCATAACTTAATTTTTGAGTCCACGGATTATTAAGGTTGATATTTTAAGTTGGAATTACTCAGACACTTGCAAAAATGAGAATTACTAGAGAAGCTAGATGTAGAACAAAGTTGCAGAGGAAAGAAAGGGAAAAGGATGAAATGATGAAAGTTGCAGGCGTAAAAGATGAAAAAGGTGTTGCCTCGAGAGCGAAAAGGATTACTTATCATATCCAACTGTGTAGAGCCTCTGGAAAATGATTAAAAAGGGGATTTCTTGCATGATTCGAAGGATTTCCAAATAGTTGTGGCGTGGCATCCTAGTCATTAGTCGAGGGCCCAAGAAATGTGATCAGTTCACAATTGGTCCACCTGGTAGCTTTCAGATGTCAATTTTTTAAATGTCGCTTTGTGAGGAAAATTAGTGACAAGAAAAGGTCCCTCGAATATTCTTCTCTTTTGGGGGGAAAATTGAGTGAGTAAAATGTATAAATGTAATGATAATACTCTTGCAAATGGTCAGGGAGTTGAATTCTTAAGAGAAATTTTGAGAAAATTCATCTTCCTGAGAGACCAATATGAGATAACCTATTCATTTCTTTTGTGTTAGATTTTATTTCATGTCAAGTTGGTTACAGATGTATAGCCATTGATGAGCACTGATATTTCTTTGGAAACTTTCCCCTACTGATGAATTTAAGCAATTTTGAAATTAATTTGTGTCAATCTTGGAGCAATTAGTGTCTACTTTGTTTTAGAATGTCTGAAAATGGTTTCTTTTGTTCCTATTGAAATTTTACATTGAAATCTTTGTGAAATCACACAAGATCTCATCCCTATGATAGTTTAGTGGCATTTGCAATTTAATTTCAAGAAGAGACTTCATCTTGTGATGAGATAAATGATTTAAAATCACTCCACTGTCATTTGTTGATAAATATTGTCTATAAGTCTTTGGATGTACCTTAGGCATGATTGATCAAAGGTTTTAGTGTTTAATTGAGTCTTTTAACTCAATCCTTCGTGTTAGATTCTCAAAGATAATGTGAAAAAATGTTGATCTAGGCCTCCATTGAAACACACCTTCTGGTTGAAGGAATGTCTTAACTATTCTGAAGCTTTCTATTGTTGAGTTATCAATTGTTGTGAAATTTCTCAAAGATTTGGTATAATCAACTTTATCCTGCTTAATCTCCCACAAAAATCATTAAAAAAACCATGAATCTGTCCTGAACTACCCCTATTTTTCCCTATTTATCCACAAAGAAACAAAATCTATTTACTAAAATATGGAGAACAATTAGGATTTGATAATGTCTTCACTAACCTTAGCCTTGTTTTGAAAGTATCTCCATCTTTTAGAAGTGACAACTCTTGAGAGTTAAATTATGGAGTATTGATCATACTTTTCTAAGGTTTTCTTCATAAAATTTGTGCAAAAGGAGGATATCTCCATCTCCTTCATCAAAGAAAGGGTACATTATGGGTCCTCTCACCCTGGTCAAAAGGCACAACCTATAGTAGTGAGGATAGGTCAAATCCTCTTGAAAGTGTTATCCATCTCTCCATAAATCAGAGTGACAAAGGGCCAGTTAAATCTCATCCCCGGCTACAAAAGGAAACACATCATGATCTATCTTTCTCTAAGCTCTGTGCCAAATCTGTGATGTTTCTCAACTTGAAAGGGAGAACAAATTTGTATACCAAAACATTGAAAGGATCAGGTAAATATTGATCTTAATTTTTTTAGTAACTCTATTAAGGCTGTGAGAATGGGAAACTATACATTATAAAACAAGCTAGATTTTATCTATGTTCTTTTTTTATGATTCAAATTTTGAGAATGGGAAATTTATCATTTGATACATCATTGAAATTAATCATTTTAATTCCTATATCAAAATGTTTAAGTTCAATAATTCTTAGCTTGGTAGTGAGGTCACCCACCCATCTCGACAGGTCATCCTCACTCGCCCATCACAGCATGTCAACTAACCCACCCATCTCGATAGTGTAGCCCCCCAACCTAGCTCGGGAAGTCATCTCAAACACCTAGCTCAGTAGATCACCTCAGCCGCTCAGCTTAGCAGGTTAGTTTTCCTACCCAGCTCTACAAAATAGCATAGCCACCAGCTCAAGGGATTAGCTCACTTGCCCAACTCAGAATGTCAACTCACCTGCCAATCTCGGTGAGTCTCCTTATTCACTGAGCTCAGTGATTCAGCTTGCCCACCAAGCTTGGCGAGTTGACTCATCCGCCCATCTTGGCCTACGCAACTCACCTGCCCATCTTAGCCTGTGCAGCTATGCCACCCAACTTGAAAAATAAGTAATGTTGCCTATGTTGTAACCCCACACTGTGCTTTTGTAATAACAAAACAATTAATACCCTATCTTAGCATGAAGGATTGGAAGTGGTTTTTTTAGAATCATTTTTTTTACAAGGGAATGATGTTTTTTAGAATCTAAAACATGCAAGAAACTATCATATTTAGAGGCATCATTTTATAACTATGGAGGATAGTACTATGCAAGTCTTTCAAAATATTTAAGTGATATTCTTAAAACACATCAATAATACAAAAGATATAACACATGACATTATATTTATACCCAAATCAAAATAAAAGAGAAATAAAGTAGGATGATATTCTTCATCTCATAATAAATCAACATCTAAGAGTTAGAAGTATCTTTGAAACTTATCATCACTTTAAAAAAGAAATAAAAAATTTCTTCACTTTAAAAAAGTAAATTCTTATTCTAATAATGAATCATTCTCATCTTGCATAAATTTCCCACACATCTCAACAAAAAAGCAATGTCACCTAGGTGAGAAGACCACTTGGTAGTTTGGTAAAATCATAACATATAACTCCATGTATTAGCAACTATGATTTGGTTAACAACTACACATGTTTCATAAGATTGAAGTGATATTCTTAATACCCAGATCAAAAAATACTAAA
Source organism: Taxus chinensis (assembly GCA_019776745.2). Lineage (NCBI taxonomy): Eukaryota > Viridiplantae > Streptophyta > Pinopsida > Cupressales > Taxaceae > Taxus > Taxus chinensis. The sequence continues at coordinate 316,291,929 of CM034149.1, forward strand.
GATCAATAAAGGGCATTATCTTTAAACTTATAATGGAATATACTTCTAATCCTCAACATGTTTTACAAAATCATTCAAAAATCCCCTAAACTTCTTAGATTTGGTGAAATCTATAGAATCCAAATGGAATAAGGCCATCATCAATCCCTGATTAAGAGGGATTTTCAACTTAACTTTTTGGAAATTCTTGATTGATTTGTGAAGGTAATGACTGAGAAAGAATGGGAAATTATAATCCATACCATGGTGGATATGACTTAACATAGGGAAATGGTGGGCATAAACTACCTTGTACCTACCCTCCAAGGTGATAAATTGTATCAAGTGAAAGGTGATTTCATTGAAAGGATGAGGTAAAGAATTTCTCTCAAAACCTACACAGTGATGTCTTAGTTTCTCTTTACCCACAAAAAACAATTCCCATCTAATCATCACATTTTTCTTCAGTTTGTAAATATCCCTCCCCTCATTGTGCATCCCAACCACTATAGCTATAAAATCCGCATAAGTTTTTATAGAAAAATGGCTGATACTAGCCCGACCACCCTTCCAATGAGTAGAAAAATCCTTTCTCAGGGCTTCTTCATGGCCTTTCAAACTTTGAAATATAGATGACATACATTCCTTTTCTAGTATCATCCAAAATATTCTACTAATCCCATTGGTCTAATCAGGTTCTAGATGAGCCAATTCACCACCCACTTGTTTGTTTCTCTATCAAAATGGAAATAAAAACATCCCAGTTCAAAACCTTCTTGTCTGTTCTAAAACCAATGATCATACTTTATCAAGCCCTTTTCTAGACCGAATGTCCTTTCTTAACCCAATGCAAGCAATTATATCATCCAACCTCTAACATGTCTCCTCATTACTTGTTACTATTCCTTTATACCCAATACTAACAGAGAATTATTTTCAATCATTACAATGACGTAGAAATTTCAACCTCTTTAACCTTTGTTTACAAGGTAAACAACATCTTTGTTCCCTTCCCTGTAGACATCATTATAGGAAATTAATTAAAGGATGTTTCCATGGAATTCTCCCATTATTTTTATTTTAATACAATCAATAGTGAACTTAATAATTTTAATAAATCTTTAAAGGCTGTGAGAATGGGAAGCTAGCCATTCTAAATATAATTTAATTCTATCTATATTCTTCTTTTATGAATCCTATATGAGAACTCACATTTTCACATTTCATACATGATTGAACTTATTAATTAATTTAATAACTATGAAGATTTCGATAATGAAGAACTACCCATTCTAAAATAAAGTAAAATTTCTCTACTTTTCCTAATATATTATTACAATATGAGAATAGGAAATTTCCCTTTCAAAAAAAAGTTAAATTTAATCTCTATTGTTATGTAATGATTCCTATAATAGACTGTGCATCTTCCCGTTTAATATAAAAATGTAGTTTTATATGAGAATGGGCATATTCCCATTCTAATCATTGCAATACAAGCAATATTGAATTTGATCATTACTAATGGGAAAAGTAAAAAGATATAAGTGTGAAATTAATGGTCAATCGAATACAATAATTATTTAAGTTAATTAATTTAAAAATTATATGAAGGATGTGAGAATGGGAAACTTGCCATTTTAAAATGAATTATATTTTATATATATTCTTCTTTTATGATTCCTATATGGGATTGGGTAGTTGTTCATTCAATACAAGGTTGAACATAATCATTTAAATCCCTATGAGGGATGTGATTATGGGGAACTTATCATTAAAACACAAAGTAAATTTGATATATTTTTCTTATATGATTCCTATTTGATAATAAGAAGCTACCCATTCTAGAAATAATAAATTTGATCTATATCCTTCATATATGATTCGTATATGACAATGGGCATTTGCCCATTCAATACAAGAAATAAATGCTTGTTTGCATGTATAAGGGCATAAGCTCCTTATAAACATTCTAATAAAATAAATAGTTAACTTAAACATTTTAATACCTCTATAGTTATTGATACCTGAAAATTGAATGGAAGATAAAAAAATTTGTTTTGTATGAGAATGGGTGTATGCCAATTCTAATGATTGTAATACAAGTATTATTGAACTTAAATTTTTCAATGACTCTATGAAGGGTGTGAGAATTGGAAACTTTCCATTATAAAAAAAGATATATTTTATCTTTTTTTTTCTTTATAAATCCAAATTTTGAGAAAGGGAATTTTCTCATGTTGTCATGCAAATGTGCAACAGGAAAATTGACAATTTTCAAGAATGAAAATGATACCCATGTGCTGAAATTTTCAAGTTTCACACTTCTGAGGCACCCCAGGTATACAAATTTAGTCCAATGACCTACCAAATGATATTAAATCAGTCCCCTTGGTGATTTACAAAATTTAATTCAACTCCTAGTAGGTGGTTTTAGGAACTCTTGAAAACTACTATTTCTGGGCAGTGTTGGGAAGGGTTACCATTGGCCTTCCCAACACTGATGCACCCCTCTGGGGCATAACAAAGGAGAAAAATCCAATTAAAATGCATACTGAAATTCTAAAAACATCATGGAAGTGATTTTGAAAGATTCAGGAAGGATTTAGAGAAGTGGGGGCAGTTTCACCGAAAATAGGGTTCACAGGCCTAGGCAGTGGATAGGATCAAAAGAGTTGTTGAGATTCAGGAAGTGTTTTCAGGAGCTTTGGATGGAGTTAGGAGAAAAAGAAAAAAAAATTAGAAAGGGAATTCTAAGTGTGGGTAATGGAAAGTGGAAAAAGCTATGGAATGAGGCTAAAGAACCTCAAAGCTTCACTAACTCATCCATGCACCATGAGATTTCTTGGCAGTGTTGGGAAGGGTTACCATTGGCCTTCCAAAGACTGATGCACCCCTCTGGGGCATAAAAAAGGAGAAAAATCCAATTAAAATCCATACTGAAATTCTAAAAACATCATGGAAGTGATTTTGAAAGATTCAGGAAGGATTTAGAGAAGTGGGGGCAGTTTAACCGAAAATAGGGTTCACAGGCCTAGGCAGTGGATAGGATCAAAAGATTTGTTGAGATTCAGGAAGTTTTTTCAGGAGCTTTGGATGGAGTTAGGAGAAAAAGAAAACATTTTTAGAAAGGTAATTCTAAGTGTGTGTAATGGAAAGTGGAAAAAGCTATGGAATGAGGCTAAATAACCTCAAAGCTTCGCTAACTCATCCATGCACCATGAGATTAGAGCTAAACAAGATAAAAATAACATGCAATAATTATAACTTTGACAAAAACATCAAAAACTAAAATTTATACTACTCGCTACTCTATGAAATCTTAATGAAAGTGAACCTAGTTAGATTCTAAGCAATCAAATTGTTTGTTGTTTACTAAAAAATAGTGAAGAGATCTCTCTAAGTTGGCTACATGGCCAAGCTTTAGATCTTCCCTTACTAACTATATTTGGAATGGATGGATGCAAGATGGGGGAGCTTAAACAATGGAGGATAGCCAAGATCAAATGCCTATTAGCTTGGCTAATGCAAATGAGGTATAATGCTAATATATCCAAATGTGAGAGAGATTTTTTTATGTAAACAAGGTTTGTTTGTGTGTAAAGTTGTAGTTTGAATGGGTAGGCTTAGCCTTGTATTTATAGTTTTCCACTTGGGAGAATTTTGAATTTGGGTGCATGTGGGACTAAAGCTCAAAAATCACTTTTAGATTAGATTAGGATAAACATGCTTTAGGCTTAGTTAAGCTAGGATTAGGCTAGTTAAACTTGATTAACAGGTGATTATAGACTCATTGAGAGTTGGGAGGGGTCTTGATAACCAATTTTGACTAATAGATAGCCTACAAAGCCAATAGAAGTGGTCTAGAGAGAACTAGGGAGGTTCTGAATGGTAGAAATGAGGAATGTTTAGCTAATAAGAAAGATATTAGCCAAATAAGTTGATTATAAGAGGAATACGACCGAAAGAGTGTCGTGAATGGGAATTCGAGAATGGAGCGAAGTATGGGGATTTAATGAAGTGTCGTTAATTGGTTGAATCAGATGAAATGCTAAGTGTAAGCATATTTTAGTTGTCTACATTTTCCCCTCTTTGGGGTAGTGTAAGTGATGTCACTTCAAAGAAAGTAGACAAGAATAAACAAGTAGAAATTTTTGAAGGGATAGAAGAAAAATGAGTAGAATGAAGGATGCCCCCTCGATTGTCGATGGGGTGATATAAGAACTTGATCGATGATTGAAAAGAGTATAGAAAGAGAACCAAAGAAAGAATAGTGTGAAGAAGAAGAAAAGAAAGGGGATATAGAGGAAAAGTAGTATGAGGAAGAGGGAATGAGCTAACATCCATCCAATGCCTTTTAAACAACTTTATTTTCATCATATTGCTAGTGATATTCATCATCGGTCCTTATTAAAAAAAGAATGAACAATAGTGTAATATGACATGAAAATCCATATACAAACAAATGTCCATTGCTAAAAACACCATATCCATGCAACATACAAAATGCAATGTAATACGAGAAAGTAAAATATGCCTAACTCCATGCAACATACATAATGCAATGCAATACGAGAAATTAAACAAGCTAAACTAACAGAGAAAAAAGATGCAATGTTTTTGTTATCAAGCTTCAGTTCCAACTTGTTTGATTTAACAAAAAAGGGTAATGATGGTGCCCCAAGAAAGGATATATGTAAAGGGAAAACAGAGGACACTTCAGTCTAATGAAAAATCAATGTGCACTATGAAATAGTACTAGGCAACTCGTTGTGCCCCAGAGTACAGATGAAGTAAGCAGCCTAACTTTTGTTGATGGAGGTAGATCAAGATGATCCGCGAGTTGTTTATGATGAGAATAAGCAAAAACCAAAGAACAAAGTTTTGTAGGATGATTTATATTGATTTTTAGAAGTTTTTTGAAACATATTTGAATGTTTTTTATTTTTCTAACATATTTGAATGTTTTGATTTTTGTAACATATTTGAATGTTTTCTGTGATTTTTCTAACATATTTGAATGTTTATGATTTTTCTAACATATTTGAATGTTTTTGATGATTTTTCTAACATATTTGAATGTTTTTGTGATTTTTCTAACATATTTGAATGTTTTTGATGATTCTAACATATTCGAATGGTTTTGATTTTTTTGAAAAATTTCTGAAACTATGTACAGGAAGACGAGGAAGCATGAATGCCCCTAGCGATAGATGAGATGTACAAGGGCATAAGGCCACGTGCGTGTGAGAAAGGTGAAGATGTAAAAATTCTCCAGTGATTAGGTGGGATTATTCAAAGGAAAAATCTTCACATGTAGAAGTGGGACCCAAGGCCATTATGGATAGGTTCAACATGATGGTGAATGTAAACCAATGAAGTGTTGGGAAGAAGCAAGGATGCCCCCACTGTAAGTTGGCCTAAAATCACATGATAGAAAGGAAGGAGAACATTTTTTTTGTGGAAGGGGACAAAGGGTCCATAAAACATGGAAAAAAAGTAATCTTATACACATGGATGTTCTGAACGAAGTAGAATAATTATGTGAATTATATGAATGTAGCTTAGAAGCCTTGCGATGAAGAAGTGATTAGCCAAAGACACAAATTGTGAGACGAGATATGGGCTAGAGTAAGAGTCTGAACAAGGTCTAAAAAATACACTTGGTAACATACTAATCCTGTTTACTCATAGAGATCTAATGTGTGCACATGGAATTTATTACCTCTTGAAGGGAAGATTTAATATACAAGTGAAGATACCCTAGCCAATGTATATGAATGATTTATTTTGATATGTGATTTTTTGAATGAACAATGGAAGGATAGTCGTACATTACTCTACTGCTAGCTAGGTGTCCATAGCCCTGACGAAGATGTATTTGATTCTAATCGCAACATTTTTCTACTTCCAGTTAGGTGTCCATAGCCCCAATAGAGATTATTGGAAATACCCCAAGAGAGAGTTATATATCAATTTGTTTTTTTCTTGTAGCTTTTATCTTTTGATTTTTGATTGATTTTGATTATTTTTACTTTCTGGAAACTTATTTTAGCTCTCTTGTTTGACAAGGGGTTAAGAACCACATATGGCTTGATTGAAGGATGTGGAAGTGATTGTGATGAAAACATTGGCTAGTGTCAACAAATATGCCCAAAATTTCTTCGCAACAAGTTTATTAGATGGTGAATGTGATAGGATCTCTAAGAGGTTAGTCATTCCTTAATTTACCAAGGTGATAAAAGGCTAGGGTCAAATGGATACCATAGAGATAACTGTCACAAAATGCGTGTGAATAGGCTAACCAAAATATCACCAAAGGGATGAAATGGTAGGAAGACTTGCAAAGGAATGATAAGAAGGGGAAGAAAGAAACATCCACGTGTATGTAATACCCGATTGTAATGTTTGATCCTTGTACCTTTGATTTTTGTTTTGTTTTCTCATATTTTTGTATTTTTGAACTATTTTATGAATTTTTTTCTAAATTTTTAGATGTTTTAGAAGTTGGGACCAACAATGTCACTCTATGTGGTAAGATCCAACAACAATTTTTATAACTTCCTTGATAAGGGAGACTAGGCGCATTTGTTTATCGAGAGTTATATTATCCCTGAGCTCAATGATCGATGTGAGTTCACACTCAATAAATGACTATTATTTGTTTTGAAACATGGATTTCATATGTGGTATATTTAATTCCCCTTACAGAGGTTTACACACTTTGTGCCATACTTGATGGTTACGCTGGAGTGCATTCTTGAATCACGCATGATTTAGAATTTTGAGATTGTTTGATTTGTTAGGAGCTTTGGATCTCTTCAGATTTTGTATCTTGGCATTATAAAGAACCTGTCTGGGTTTTTTATAAGCTAATGCTTGACTTGTTTGATCTTGAGAAGGAGAAGAAAGTGAACGTGGACATTTAGAACAGATGTGAGAAGTGACCATGGGCTTGCCACCATCTTTGGTAGAAGAATAATGTGATGGATAAAAAGGATACAGTCCAAGGATTGAAGAATATGCGATACTGAGTGGTGAGCCATAGATAGAAGACAAAGGGCTACTAGGATGTGGCCCAAGAATATAAGAAGAAGGGCTACTAGGACGTGATCCATAGATAGAAGATGAAGGGATACTAGGATGTGGCCCAAGAATAGAAGAAGAAGGGCTACTAGGACATGAACCATAGATGTAAGATGATGGGCTACTAGGATGTGGCCCAAGAATACAAGATGATGGACAACCCGAGGGTGATCCATACCTAGAAGACAAGGGGCTAGTTTGGTATGCCCCAACAATATAAGATAGTGGACTACTTGAAAATGTCCCACAAATAGCAGAGGGAGGGCTACAAGAAGGTGACCCACACCTAGATGAATATGAAGGGCTACTTGGCATTGAGCCATAGATGTAAGATGATGGGCCCTACTAGGATGTGGCCCAAGAATAGAAGATGATAGACTTCCCTGGGGTGATCCATACCTAAAAGACAAGGGGCTAGTTGGGCATGCCCCAAGAATAGAATATAGTGGAATACTCAAAAAAGTCCCACAAATAGTAGAGGGAGGGCTACCAGAAGGTGACCCACACCTAGATGAAGATGAAGGGCTACTTGGCGTTGACCCCATAAGAGATTGTGATTGAGGAATTAAGATAGACAAAGATTTATTTGGTGATGAGAAGATATGTCATGGATCAATGCAAGACCAAGGAGTTTCATCACATAATGAAGAATGAGAAGATGGAAAATTACGAGAAGGATCAAGTTACATGATCTGAGGCTCTTCCTCCATTTCTTGATAAAAGGAATCAACATTTTCCTTACAATATTTAGACGTATCAAAGTCTGAAGAGAATCCTTTTTCATAATCTGCTAAAGGAATATCTTCATATGCCCCTATAAATTCCCTGATTTTTTCTTCATTCTGAAAGAGACTAATTGGTATGAGTTTTTGATCGACCACCAGGGGTTGATTGGAAGAAAGAGGTTCACTTGGTGTGGAAGACTTAGAATATGTTTGATGATGATTGATAGAAGAAGATGATGGGGAGGACGAAGAAGATGTGTAGCTAGATGTCTCAAGAGTAGAAGAAGGTTGTTTGGACCTACCTATATGATGGTATATCATCTGTAAACTAGTAGGATTAAGTCTAAATTCTGTAGATTGTGACGTATGGGTCGATTTAGATGTTTAAATTGAAGGACTTTGAGTCATACAAATATTCAAAGAAGGAATATTTATTGGGGGTAATTAATGAGGAAGGTCCTGTGAAGAAGGGGAGGACCATGATTCAAGAATCACATCGGATGAATAATAACAAGGGTCCTGCAAAGAAAGAGAGGACCAAAATTCAAGAATTGTATTAGATGTTTGATTGGAGGGACTTTGAGTCACATGTATCTTCAAAGGAAGAAGATTTTCATTGAGGCGACTAATAAAAGGGGTCCTGCGAAGAAAGGGAGGACCGCTACGTAGGAGTCATATTAAATGTATGATGAAGAGGTTCCTGCAAAGATAGGGAGGACCATGACATAGGAGTCACATTAGATGACTTAGGAGTCAAATTATATGAATCTGAATAGTAGTTTGGATCCGAATAGTAGTTTGGATCTGAATCATCAGAAGAATCAAAAGAAATGTTTGGATTGGAATCCTCAGAAGAAGAGGAAATGTTTGAATTAGAATCAGAAGAAATTTTTGGATTGGAATCCTTAGAAGAAGAGGAAATGTTTGGATTAGAATAAGAAGAAGAGTGGGGGGAACCTGAATAATAATTTGGATCAGAAGTGTCCAAACCATACCACTGACTATGAGATGAAGGTGGGGAACAGGTTACCCATATGGGCTCTCTAGCATGAAGAACCAAATGAGGTTTAGTTATAATGGGAATATTTTGATTTGAATTGCTAAACCTAGGTTCCGTATTTTGGTAAGTATGGGGAACCATGAGATAGTCGGTCATTTTTGGCACCATTTTAAGCACAAATTTCTAGATCTAGATAGTGTGATGGAACTCCTTCAAAGGGAAGGAAGTGACATGTCAATTTCGGTAGCATAAGGAAAACCAACTAGACATTTTGTAAGTATTGATATGCGTGCATGTTTTTTTGAAGTTCTAACGAAAATAGACATCGTGATGACACAATATCGATGAGATAAAAAGGTATTTTCCTAGAAAATAAGTTTTCCAAATGAATAATAACAAGGAACAATCATGGAAGTATGAAACACAAATCCAATCAAAAAGGAAATACACCCTATGAAAATGCATGTGTAAAGTGATAGTTCGATGCAAAAATGATCAAAACAATGTCAATATTTACGTCAAGCTCAAAATGAACAAGGCGTAAATATTAACAAAGGGTAGATGTGACTCCTAATCAAAGGATACCACGAAAAGTTCAACAACCAACAAGGCCTAAATGTTAAAGGGTGAGGATTACAAATGTAAGCCACATAACCACACCAATTGGACACATTTATCAAGCTTCGCAAAGAAGTGAGATATTAGTGTCAAAGTGGTATCGAAACGACATAAACAAAATAAGTGACACTCTTCATGATTTTAGAAAATGTTTGAAGTAAAACTAAGTCAAAGTATACTAAGGATGTGCTAAAATGTGTGCAACGTAACACCACAATGCAGATACTTAAATAACCTTTATGAAAAACATGACATAAGTATATTAATTGTGTTGAGACAATGCAAACAAGGTAACACATCAAAGGAAGATCAAATGATGAATCATTACGAACTATGATGATGATCTTGAAATCAAGATCAAATGGCCATCAAAGATATAAGGATGCATCCACGCACTTTAGATGTTTAAAAACTCAGCCGCAAACATGGATGAGTGTAAACGGAAAAAAAAGTGGCGAACACTATCTATGACAACAATCCCGAAATATGCCTTCTGTTTCCCCAAATGGGCAACAAGAATGCAAAGGTGTAGATAAAAATATGGAAATGAACTAAGCATTACTTAGGCATATATTTTCCTCATCTGAAGTTGAGAAAGAAGCTAAGCTAAGTAAAACTTTGTCCAATTTCTGTGATGAAAGCCACTTAGATCCAACTTAAGTGGATTCTTTTCCTTTTTCGAAAAAAAAGGTTTTGAATCCAAACAAGTTATCACTTCATGATGGCCAAGATGCAACAAAGGACTAGTAAAGTGGGCCTCAAGACAAAATGGCCTCCTTAATAAGATCTCTCAACTAGGTGTTACAAAGCCGTCTAAGAGCAGGCAGGATTTACCGAAAAAGTCACACTGACTAATTTGGGAGTATCTTGGCTGTTCCCCCTTCAAGTACAATGGCCTATAATTGCATCCATCATGTACTCTTTCCAGGGTTGCGATAGGGACAACTTTGTAAGGCTAACTCACAAGGAAAACTAGTCAAGTGGGTAAGCGAGGCGCTTCTTGTTTCATCCACGAGGTTACATAGTGGTGGACAACTTTAGGGTTCATGGTACCACCCCCATTGTTGTAGCTTAAGGCGTTATGCCAAAGGGGTTATGTTCTAGTTAAGCAGATAGGGAGATACCCTTTTTTGAAACCTGCAATACAGTGTGATGAAAGTGGTGTGTTTTTTTATTTTGCTTATCTTAAATGTGGTTTTAAGTAGCACACCATTTGGCAACCTATATGAAAACATATATTAGAAGGTTTTATTTTTTCTTAGTTCCTCCTTTCTTTAACATGCAATTTTGGTCCTACATACCAAGATTAGTAATTTTCCACAAAATATCATGATATCAAAAGATATTTTACATGTTGCTTTTGATTCCTAAGATCACAAAAAGGTGTGAAGGAAGAGCATACACAACGTGAAAACTCAACTAAAACAAGTTTATGAAAAATACATAAAGTGTTTTTGAAAATTTTTGAGTTCATTTTAACAAATTTTGAAATGTTCATCCATTAAGAAGTGTAAATTAAGTGTTTTTGAAAGCAATAAAAGGGTTTTTAAAGTGTTTTTAGTTCCCAAGATCACCTAGAAGGTGCGAGGGAAGAGCATACACACTTCAAAAATACCTCTATTAATTAAGAAATGAAACACTTAACTACGTTAGTAAAAAACAAGACCAAAATAACCCTACAAATAACTGATTAGTGTCACAAAACCTTTCAAAGTGTAAGAATAGTCAAGAATACAATTTTTAAGACTTTAAGATACATTAGAAAATGATTATTTACCTAATAATGTAAACCATAAGTTTTTGTATGTCAAAATCCTAATTTTATGATTCCATTGTGTATTTATCTTCAATACCTTTCCAACTCAACAAAAATGGAGTCGTTTTCGAGTTCTAGAGCAAAAGTTATGGCCTCTAGAAGATTGCTAATGATGTCTGTGCCAATGTTAGAGTACCCACGCCACTATTAGTATACATGAGTCACTGATTAGTGTACTTACTACCACTGATTAGTGTACCTGCACCACTGATTAGTGTACCTATGCCACTATTAGTGTACCTATGCACCTCTGTAAAAAAATGATAGTCAGAGTTGTACCTGCATGCATATAATGGTATGTGCACTCCCTTTCTTATAGGTGGCCAAAAAACACAGGATTTTTCAAAAATAATCTCAAAAATATAAAAAATTTATCGATTTGGTTCAATTTTGGTAGCACTTCACCTCCTTTGATCTTACAAAGAGCACAAAAACAGGACAAACCTAGCTTAACTATTTAGGAAACCTGATTTTAGCCATTAATACAAGAAAGGTTAAGGAAATCAAAAACTTCAAACTAATCTAAAAAAATTTGAAAAATTAATCTAGAAAGCTTGAAACTAATCTAGAAAGATTGAAACTAAAAAATTAGAAACTAAAACAAAAATCTCCAAAGTGAATCCATTAATGGAGGATGGACAAAGTTTCCCACCGGGCATGCCAAATGTGTGGAACGGAAAGTTGCAAAAGCTATAGAATGAGGCTAAATAACCTCAAATATTCACTAACTCATCCATGCACCATGAGATTAGAGATAAACAAGAAACTATATATGCAAGCATATAAAAATTTGAAACTAACATTCAAACCGTAGCATATATACTACTCTCCACTCCATGAAAGCTTAATGAAAGTGAACCTAGTTAGATTCTAAGCAATCAAATTATGTGTTGTTTACTCCCAAAAATAGTGAAGAGATCTCTCTAAGTTGGCTACATGGCCAAACTCTAGATCTTCCCCTACTAACTATATTTGGAATGGATGGATGCAAGATGAAGGAGCTATCAACAATGGAGGATAGCCAAGATCAAATGCCTATTAGCTTGACTAATGCAAATGAGGTCTAATTCCAATATCTCCAAATTTGAGAGAGAAGGACTTGAGTGTAAAGTTGTAGGTTGAATGGGTAGGCTTAGCCTTGTATTTATAGTTTTCCACTTGGGAGAATTTGGAATTTGGGTGCATGTGGGACTAAAGCTCAAAAATCACTTTTATATTAGATTAGGATAAACATGCTTTAGGCTTAGTTAAGCTAGGATTAGGCTAGTTAAACTTGATTAGCAAGTGATTAGAGACTCATTGAGAGTTGGGAGGGGTCTGGATAACCAATAGTGACTGATAGATAGCCTACAAAGGCAATAGAAGTTGTCTAGAGAGAACTAGGGAGATTCTGAATGGTTGAAAGGAGGAATGTTTGGCTAATAAGAGATATATTAGCTAAATAAGCCTATTATAGGAGGAATACAACCGAAAGAGTTTCGTGAATGGGCATTCGAGAATGGAGCAAAGTATGGGGATTTAACGAAGTGTCGTTAATTGGTTGAATTGGATGAAATGCTAAGTCTAAGCATATTTTAGGTTTATACACCAAGCCATACAATATGGTGAAATAATATTTCCCATATCACTTTCAAGCAATACGTTTATAAATAATTATTTCCATGTACATGTAAGGGACCAGATAGAAAATCCATTTTTTCAAGGCTTAAATGGAATAATAAAGATCTTATACTACCACCATTGGATTTGAAGGACATTTTCAGTCACAATCATATAACATTTTCAAAAAAAATTAATCGGGAGCTCACATTATCGGTGTTTCAAGTTTCCCTCTAGGATATTTCTCTTACATAGACAAATTTAGATGATGACATGTGTCAGCTCCAGGATCCTGGAACAATTTGGCATCCCTTTCATCCCTCTAGTCACACATACGACCTCTCGTATCACCAATTCAGCACCCAGGTGGTTGCAAGAGCTCATAACCTCAACCATTTAGATCATGAAAAGTGGCAGCTTCTGGTGCACCATGTAAATTGATGACCCTCATGTCCATTATTTCTAAGGTACATGAGGGACAAAAAAAAATTCCCATCCCTAAGAAGCCTTTAGGTCACCCATGTGACCCCCTTTAATGCATTTTCTCAGCCCCCAGGAGCTATTGGAGTTAAAACCTCAGCCATTGGATCTCTGACAAGTGTCACCACTAGGTGTCATGTGAAAATTGATGACCCCGATGTCCCTTTGTGATGAAGTACGTGAGGGAAATAAAAAATCACCTAACCAAATTAATGTCTCATGGTCCCCCATGCAACCATTTTCCATCCTCCAGGTGCTTCCAACAAAATTTTTGGCCAAGACACTCCACCATCAGATCTTCTCCAAGTGTCATTGTGAGGAACACCATGCAAATTGATGTCCATCATATCCCTTAATGATTAAGGGACATCATGGAAATTAAATTGTGTCCCACCCCTGGCAAGCAATTATTAAAGCATTTTTTAATTTAATTTTGAAGCTAACTTTCCCACTTCTAACTTTACAATAGCTCCATACTTGCCATTGCTCTGCAACTTGCTCATACATGTACTATTCACCATTTCTACTCCAAACCATCTCCGTAACAGAAAATGAACCCCAAAAATCTTGATATCATATAGGTTTCATATGAAATATTGATTGAAAGACTTAAAATATTGAAGAACAAAAGGAAGAACGGAAAAATCCTTTAAAAGACTCGATTACTGTGAGAAGAATATTTGAACGTATCTTGCTAACCAATACATGAAATAAAGAACCATTTTCTACTGTGTTACTTGCTCTTAAAATCCATTAAAACACCACTTTCAAATCCTCCTTCCATAGCACAAACCACTCACTGTGAGAAATATTTCTTTCGCTCTAGTAAAGGAAAAAACTTGATTTCCCGTCAAACCGGTAGTCGGTTGAAAGAGAAATTTCACTTTTGGAATAAGAAGAGAAAACCCACAATGAAAAATGTGATTTTTTTCACAAACAGATAAGAAAAGAACACCCCCAACTTTCAAGGTTCGGTAATGGCTTCCGTGTTCAGAGGTACTGCCAGGTCTATAAGTTTAACTTTTAAAATCTCCCAAACCATTGATTAGGTAAGTCCAAGATTTCAAAGGGGCAATATGGGTGAAAACCCATATTTGAATACTTCATTCCACAAAAATCTGACCAAAAAAATATCACTTTCGAAAAATAGCAGGTATTATACATAGGGGGCTATTATTTTAGGAAATTGATCATCTAAAGATCCTACGAAGGAGATAGTGAACACAGAAGAGGTATTACAATTGAAAATTCATTGAAATGTCATCTTCGTCCAAAATTGGTAGTTACTAAAAATAGTAAGTGGTCTCACGAACACCTGTTAAAAATAGAAAATTGATCCTCAAGGTGAGAGAAACGTAGAGAGAAAAGAGGATTCGAGTTGGTGTATCTAATTGAGGTTCGAAGGAGGTAATTTTTCATACGTACTAAAAATAATAATAATTTTTTTATCAAGAAAACATGAAGAACAAATTGGTAGGAAAGAAGCCATCATATCCTTTTGCTTCTGAGTATGAGATAAAAGATAGTGATGTCTCATAGATGGACGTAAATGAAAAAAGGGCTTGCATGACAGTCAATGAATGAGGGAAGATTAAGGATCATGTATTCATAGGTTGATTATTCGCAGCTGTAAGACACCCCATGTCTGTATAAATCCTTGAGTGAGTCTTGGCTGGATCACACCACTATGATCCCAAAAAATGAATGATTCGAGTTAAAAATGGAATGGAAATGGTGTTGATTAGTCCCAGAACCATCTCAATTTCTCTACAAATCCTGACATCACCTAGCATGGTTTTCATCTTAAAGGGAAAGACTTTGCATGATTGGGAAACAATGGATACATATGGACAAGAGGTTGCACTTGGATCATGGATGAAGATAGGGAGAAATACCTCAATGATGCCCAAGACCCTTCTAAGATGTGAGTTTTGGGAGAGATATTCAGATGCAATCATCCTCCTTAACAATGTTATGGGAGAAGAGAACACGAGAGACTTCCAGGAGTGGATGGGCCTTTTAATTTTGATAGTGAATTAAGGAAAGAAAAGAATCGATTGGGGGTAGATAAATAGTGATAACCTGCATCTATAATTTCTTCAAGTTCCCATGATAAAAATTTTCCACATGACTTCTTACTTGGTCTATCTTCTCGCTAGTGCAATATCGTTTAAAGGATTATCTCTCATGAAAAACATCACTTCCAATGTTCCTGCATTCGATAAAGGTCTGCAAATCATGATAGAGGAAAGCCATAGGCACTTTACTCGTGTGAATGGTGCATTTACAATGTATGTAGTCTGAAACTTGGAGGGTGATTTGGAGGCGAGGATGTTGCCACAAGAGGAATCCTTAATCAAAAAATATGACTCTTACATTATCCAATTTTTAACCTTCTCCTACCTAAGAGTTGTTAGCTTCGACCAAGATCCCCTAAGGTTATCAGAGTACCTTAGTGACCAAATTGTACTATTCAAACTTTACAGGATGATCATACAAGTAAAAAATAGGTTCAAGAGATGAAAGAAGAAGTTTATCTCATTCCCCATCTCTATCAGGGTATTCACATTTAACAATGAAAATGGCGCATCACATTTGGAGGTAGCCTTTGCACATTTGAGTTTGTATTCCTACACCACCAGGCCTACTTTCAACATCTAAGATGATCTTGATTATTTCCATGTTCTAGACTTGCACCATGAGCCAAAAATAGAGGACTAATGGGAAAATTGTGTTGATGAATTTGAAGTATGGGAAAAGGATCATATGAGGTTGATAGTAAATTAATTGAATAAATTCAAGTTCTCTAAGTACGAAGATATTTTACAGGATGATAGGACATAGATTAATGATCCTGAGTACATGGACATCAAGGTTTCTCCACTACCTCAAGTCAACTGGTACGTCTTTGAATCAGGGGATATAAAGGACTGAATCAAGAAGGTGATTAGGAGAATGAGGGATTTGTTTTAGAGGAAGATAACTATGATCATCCAATCACATGGTATGCTCAAAGGAAAGAAACAATCCTCTCATAAGTCATCATCAAGAACCGTGGAAGTTGCCTCAAGTTCAAGGCATTCTGGATAAAGTCTTAAACGAAGATCCATAGAATTGGAGACTTCTTCTAATATAGGATCACCAAAGAAATCTAAGGTGGAAGAAGGCTCAGTTCTTATACTGCAACAAGAATATCTAAAGGCAGAAGCACAAGAGGATGGAGAGCACGTAGTTCAAGACCCAATCTTTAAACTACCATAGGAGCCTTTCCTCTTATAAACACCAATCTCTCCCCATCGAAGATGTGCCTCTTCTTCCAAAGTAGGGAATAGTTGATGTACTGGTCATAGAACCTGATTCTGATGAGATGTACCCATGGATACAGGAAACAATAGCTCAATAATCTCACACATTTCAAAAACTGGAAGCCCCTGACCTTTCAACAATTGTCTCACCTGCTAGAGTAAAGAAAATAAATTTTGCACACAAAGTTATGTAGTTTTATAGTTTCAAAATAGGTAATCAATACATTGAGGTATCCCATCCAAATTTGATCAAGCTAGTGGATAAGATGACACTGGTTGACTATGAGATGAGAACAATCTAAATAGGGTCGGCTACTCATGAAGGGGATCTACATATTTATTATTAGAAATCTTTTTCTCACATGGTGGAAATGAAAAAAGAATATAAAAATAATATTAATGAGATAAAGGAATAGGTATGAACTCTATCATCCTATGTGCAACATGTGGTAGATCCAAATGTAATGACAATTCCCATTGAAGAAGTTACACCCATTAGTAGCTTCAATCTAGAATCTATCAAGAGGACACACAAGTTCATAATGTAGAGGCGAGATAATAATGAATGGATCAATTCAATTTATGAAAATGGGAAGTTATTGCTCCAAGAGGGATTTAAAATATTCATCTACAAGTGTGCAAAAGCAAACAAGACGTAAGAACTCAAAGAAGACATGGAGAAAGAAAGGGACTACTGGGATTCTATGTGTCCAGTAGTGAATGAAATGAGAAAGACTCATCATCTGGAGTTAATCAATAGGAATATTTTTGAAACTCCTTAATAATAATTTTCATGTGTATGGGTGAGGTCTTTGGAAATTATATTTGAAGCAGTCAATCAGGCCTTTGCTGAACTAGAGGGACAAGTGTACAAGTTGTAGGATAGTATAAATCATCAAATTAAGACACTTGGAGTACTTGCAATGGGAGAAGACACAACTGTTGATGATTTTATTGGTCAATTTGAGGAACATGTTAAGAAAGAGGCACGAAATCCATTTTCATTCACTAAGGATACCCTAGAGTTCCTCTCAAAGATTTGGGCTTCCATTTCACTTATGACAGACAAACATCCATCATGGTTTTGAAAATTTAAAGACATCAACAGTGTGTCTGATCGATGGACAGAGACCCTCAGAAGTTTTCATATTCCTCATGTTGACAAAGTGGAACCTAAAGAATCTCATTTTAGTAAGGAATTTGTAGGGAGGGAGATCTTCTTAGGAGCACAAGATGGAAACCAATCAGGGAGTGAGATCAAATCCACTGTAGTGGCTCATTCTTCTCCATAATTCTTCTTCTTCCCTCTCCCTTCTTCTTCTTCCTCCTCTTTCTCTCTCTTCTCTTCTCACCCAATGATCTCTCTCTTGAATGTTATAATTTTATGTTGGGGTTTTCACTTTTTGATATATCTTTAAGTAACCTTGTTTTTATAAAAGGGACTTAAATATTTAATTGGAATATGAATAGTCTAAATTCAAACTATGGTATTTGAGAAGTCACCAGGAAGATGAAGAGTTTCCTTCTCTTATTTAAATTGTAGAAATATCTACATTTGATGGTCTTCTTATATCTTCTTATACTTCTAAGATATTTTTGTGATGTCATGAGAGAGATATCCTTGTGAAGAGAACAAAGAGATAGTAAAATTTCTTCCATTTCTCCATTCTAAAATTTCTTCCATTTTTATGATATGTACAATTTCTCCTTGTGCATCAATACAAGAAGAAATTTCAACCTCTTTTGACTAAGAAGTTTAGTGATAATTTGTACTCATTAAATTCTATTTGGTCTTGTTTTTGTTATGCAGATTTGTTTCTTTTTAATTTTAGTGCATGGAACCTAGTTTCTAACTAGTGTATGAAAGTCTCTGATTTTCTACTAGCAGCATTAGCTTCCCTTATCAACATTCTCACTCCCTTTCTTGCTCTCCTAGAAAATTCCTCCCTTGTACATATTTGCAAAAAAATTCTAGAGGGTCAGTGGAGTACCCCTGTTGGATCCCCGACCGAAAGGCCACTAGGAAAATCCACCTTTTTAATCATGCATGCATATATGAAAGCTACATTAGTTAAGTAGAGGGATTTATATTCCTAGAGAATTGGAAATAAATCCACCAATTTGTCCCTAATAAATTTTCTTGGCAAAGTTTTTTGGTGCCCACCATGAGGTAGATTTATCAGCATCTGCACACAAAATGACCTTGAAAAATATAAAAAAATTATAAAATCCCAAAATTTTAAAAAGAAAACTTCTTGAATTTGAATAATAACTTGAGATTTATGTCTTCGAACCATGAATATTTTGGGAAATCCTCCTGTTACAAGCCCTGAATTACTCTTCCACATTCAAGAAGATATTGCTTCAGATCTGCAAGAGGCTATTTTGCATAACAGGTAAAGTGTCAATCACTACTTCATCTCCACAAGAGTACTTGATATTGAAGAAGAACACACTACTGATTTGGAAATATGAGGACAAAATCAAGAACTATAAAGATGAGAATTAATCTCCAAGCTAGTGGATAGAAGATACACCCAACAATAAAGAAAAGGAGGAATAACTGAGCCCACTTTGTAAGAGCTTCAAAGAAGACAAGAGATGCTCCGAATCAAGAGGTCTCCATTTTGTCACATGACTAGTTCTACTAGAATTCCAAGTGTTGTCAATCCATTTTACGTTGAATTTCCATACATCAATGAGAATCTTGAAGAGTTCATTGAAGTAGACACCAAGTAAGAAGTTAGAGAAAGAGAGGTGAACGCGGAAGTAGGATCAAGAGCTCAAATTGAAGAAATTTACTGACTTCAAGTCAAAGCAGACACAAGAGCAGAAGTTGAAGTTGTATCTTTAGAAAGGTTGGAATCTCGAGTGAGAAATGGAATGGTATACCATGAACGTGAAGCATGAAGGAAATTTTTACCATGGATTCGAAACACTAGTCCACTTACCCTTTCTTAACCTCTGCATGAGCTACCAAAAGGATCAAGAAAAAAATTTAAAAAATTCAGAGGTGGTGGTTCAAAACTTTCCAAGGAACAAGTAACAACATTCATCATAGGTTGTATTATGTTGGGTGTTGAACATGAAGAAGTTTCAATTTGGCTCTTTGTTGAATCACTCCAAGAGAAGGTTGCAAAATGGTTTTACATGTTGCCTCTAATTTATGTCACCTACTCGAAAGATATAAGAAGTGCATTTGAACATAGCTTTAAACCCAACGAAGGCTATCAGGATATTTTGGTTCAGTTCATATAAATGAGGAAAGAATTTTCCGAATCAATGAGAGATTTCATCTCCAAATATAACCAGATGACAAGGATGATTCCCAAAGATGTCATTCCTCATGAAAAAAAATTCAAGAGATTATTCATCGGCACCTTACCACCGGCAGTTTGTTTTTTCCTTAGAATATCCCAAGATAGAAATTTGAAGGAAGCATAGAAATTCATGATCAAGAAAGAATATTATCTGATCTTGTCTAACAAAGTGAAAGGTCTGCATGGAATTAAAATGGTCAAAGTTTGGACTCAGTTACTAAAGACCCGATGTTTCAAAAAATGGCGAGTGAATTTATTTATGTGAAGAAAAAACTATCTCATATCATGATACAAAATACTCTAAGGAAGAAAAATCCTTCAAACAGACTGAGGATCACCCTACCTCCTTGCCATCTTGCTCCCGAAGCACCACTAGTCAATGCCACTTATGAAATCAAGGATCCAGAGGAAGAAGTAGAAATAGAAGAACCTGAGGAAGATGATGCGGGTGATGATGATAAATATCTCAAGGTTGAGGAATTTGATGGTGATACACATAATGGTCTAATTGAGTACGTCGATGTAGATGAAGATGATGATGATGATGAATATGCCCCAATATTATCATGTATGGTATTCACTCGAGCACAATCTTAAAAAGAAGCCTCATCCTCAATGGATGTGGTGAAAGAAAAGAAGAATAAATAATATCCTCATGTGGAAATTCCTCAAAATAAAATCATCAGTAGAGGATCACCGCTACCGCCTTCAATGGAGTCAACCAAAGAAAAACCAAACCCACTAGTTAGCAATAATCACACAACCATACCAATTAATTCATCTAGTCCTTCTCCTAATCCTGAAATTGCTAAAAATAATTATTCTTCAAATGCAATTCCTACAAAACCATCTAAGTTTCAATCAAAATCTGCATCCCCATCTCCTTCCAAGCCATTTTTTATGCTTTTAACATAAAATATAATCCCTAAATTACAAAAATCTTCACCATGTAAATATTATATCATTCTCAAAACTTCTACCTTGCCCACTATAACACCATTTGACTTTTTGGAACACGCAAGCAAAAACAAAGTCCAGATCATAGAACTAGAAAACTTACAGACGCACCTCGCTCAACTTGATAGGTTCATTGATGTAGTCCTTGGAGGTAGTACTCTAGAATCAAAATCTAATTCCAAAGGCTTTCTTCCTACACTATCCACACCACCTTCTCAAAACATGCTAGCCCTCAGTTCCTCCAAAGTCAACAAGGTTGAACCTTTTTACTTGTCACTTCTCATCAAAGGTTTCTAACTCAATAATTGCATCATAGATTCTAAAGCCTCATATAATGTGATACCCATAAAAGTTGTAAATTCCCTAGGTCTCACCTTAACCCAAAAAAATGGCTCTTGTTATTCTATGGAATCCAAAAAAGTGTCGTTAGTAGGAAAAATCAAGGATGCGAAGGTATCACTAGTTGATTTTTTAGAGAAGAAGGTGCTTCTTACCCTTCTGGTGGTAGACATTCCAGCATCCTTTGGGATGTTATTGAGCTAAATATTCTATAGAGATTTTGGTGGAGAAATAAAAATGGACTGGTCATGTGTAACTATCCCGATGAAAAGAGAAATGAAGAAATTATTGTCAATAAGGAAGATAAACTACACGATATGAAAATCTGATGACCCAAGAGAAATCATTCTATTTCAAGTAACTTCTTTTAGAGGAAGAATAAGACCAGGTCTCAAAAATGGAAGTTTATGGTAAGCACTCCAACATAGGTTCAGGAGTAGGTGTGTTGTTTTACTCTCCTTCTAGTGAATTGTAACCATTTTCCTATAAGCTACAATTTGATAATACAAATAACATGAAAAAGTATGTATCTCTCCTCTTGGGCATAGGTGTAGTAGAATATATCAGAACCAAGAAGCTAAAATTTCAAGTTGATGTAGAGGTGATAGTAAACCAAGTTTGATAGAAAAAGCAGGTAAAAAATCCAAGACTCCATCATTATAGAAATAGAGTATGGGATTACATTTAATCTTTTAATGCATTTTCCATTGAGTCTATCCCATGTGAAAATAATGAAAAGTTTTATTCCCTTGCATTTTCTACTTCCCTAGTGACACCTCACCCTTATTTTGGAAATGAAAAATCTACCATTGAGATGGTGTTCAAGCCTAGTGTACCAGATAATGCAAATCATTGGCAAGTATTCAATGACGATTATCACCTCCTGGCATTCTTAGAAATAAGAGACAATTTCAATACTCTTTTTTTTGAAGGAACTGAGAATCCACACTGAGAATTAATAGCCAAAGAGGAGAAATATGTAATTCATGGAATTAATAAAGAGGGAGTAATCAAATTGAAAGGAAATATGATTCCTAAAGGACTAGTTTCTCTGGAGGACCTATTTGATAAGCATGAAATATTCATTCATGAGAAAGAAAATAAATATTCTTAGTGCCTAGCTGATTTTGAGAAGGAAAAAATAAGTACTCCTGAGATTCCAAGAATGGTCAATATTGGGAAGTTATGTTCACCTAAGGATAATAAAAGGTTTGTTTCATTGCTCAATAAATATGTAGATTTTATTCCTACTCTTATAATGAGCTCAAATCCTTCCAACTGAAGGAAATGCATCACTTGATCCCCTTGAAGTTGTATGCCAAGCCATTCAGGAAAAACCAAAGGCCATACAACCCAAAAAAATTTGGTACTATCAATGAGAAAGTGATGAAGATGCTCAATGCAAGGATCATCTTTCCCATCCATCATTCAACATGGGTGGCCAACATCATGGTGATGCGGAAGAAGAATGGTGAAATAAGGATTTGTGTATATTTCAAAAAATTAAACCAAGCATCATTGAAATATAATTACCCCCACCTGGTCATGGATCAAATTTTGCAGATGGTCACCAGATCTAAAATGCTCTCATTTCTTGATGAATTCTAAGGGTATAATAATATTATAGTGGTAGAGGAGGATCGTACCAAGTCATCGTTCATAACACCTTGGGGAAATTTTACATACAATAGAATACATTTTTTCCTAATAAATTTAGGAGCTACGTTCCAAATGGAAATGGACCTAGCACTCAAATATTTGAAGCACTAATTTGGCATATACCTTGATGATATCACAGTCTTCTCAAAAATGAGGGGAGACAATATACACCATTTGGAATAGGTACTCACAAAATATAGAAGGAATAGCATATCCTTGAATCCAAAAAAGTGAATTTTTGGAGTCACAGAAGGAAATTTGTTAGGGCATATCTTGAATAAGCATGGAGCACACATTTATCCAAAAAGATTGAAATCCATCTAAGCACTGTCTCTTCCCACAAGTAAGAAATGAGTCCACTCCTGCTTTTGCAAGGTAAACTTTTTACATTGCTTCGATCCAGAGTTTGCAAAATTGACGAAGCACATCACCACCATGATGAAGCCTTAAGAAAGCTTCAGGTGGAATAATGATGGAAAAATAACTTTTGAAGAAACCAAAAAAGATATTGCCAAATCTCTGACTCTCGTGTCTTCGGATTTTAAAAAACTAATCCATCATGTATTTCTATGCATCAGAACACACAATATTTGTTTTTCTTGTCCAAAATAATGATGAAGGTGAGGAATAACCTATTCCTTTCATGAGCTTCCAATTGAAAAATCATTAAATAAACTAGAGCTAGCTAGAGAAACATGCCTTTGTGGTGGCCAAGGCTGTAAAAAATTTCAGATTTTACATACTCAAATCTCATACGGTGGTGATGGTCCCTGGAAGAGAAATCAATTCTATCATGAAACCACAAGATCCTTGAGATAAAACAGGAAACTGGGTTGCAAAAATTCAAGAGTATGACTTGGAGATTGGGCCCTCCAATTTGGTATGGGGAAATGGGATATGTAGATTGATCGTTGATGATGAAGATCTCAAAGCTCAATATGGTGAATATAACTGTGCTTGCTCAACTTTATTTGAAGATAATCCACAAGTTATTTTCTTAACTACTACTGATGAGTGGTATTCCGACATCAACTATCATCTAACCTATGGAGAATTCCCTACTCATCTTGATTATAAACAAACGAGAACAATCAAGCTTAAGGAAACAAATTTTGTGATCTGGAACCATGTTCTCTACAAAAGGGGCCTAGATGCATGTTCTCTAAAATGTTTTGACAAAGAAAAACAAGAGAATTTTCTTAAGGCATAGCATGACCAAGCGTGTGATGGACATTTCTCAGTGATAGTCACAACACACAATATCCTTCGGGGAACTAGGGAAGGTATTATTGGCCCACTCTCTTCATAGAAACTCAAAAATGGGTTTCCAAATGTGAAGCATGTCAAAAATTCATTGGGAGACCATAACTTGCAGCACTAACACTTAATCCATTTGTTATTGAAGAACCATTTTAGCAATGGGGGCTAGATTTAATTTATTTTATGAATCCTCACTCAAATTCCAGGCACACCTACCTGCTCACAATGACGGATTATTTCACAAAGTGGGTGGAGGCCATCCCAATCAAGTAAGATAATACTGAAATGCTATGTAACTTTGTCAAAGAGAATATATAAGTACATTTTAGAGTGTCATAGAAGATTGTAGCGGATAATGCTACATGTTTTTCTTCAAGGGATTTGACTAAGTTTTGTTATGGCTATAGAATCTCCATGTCCCACTCATCATACTAATATCCACAAGGAAATGATTAGGATAAATTAAGCAAGAAGAATATCGTGGCCATTGTATGTAAGCTTTTGGATGAAAACCAAAGGAATTGGCACAAAAATTTGTATGATACATTATGGGTGGACAAGATCACCCTAAAAAAAAGAAATAGGTATGTCAGCATTCTAACTGCTATATGGAGTGGAAGCAAAAATTCCCATAACGGTTAGAATTCCATCTCTCAATTTGATCCAAGGAATAGAAGATGTATAGTAAAAGGATTTCATTGACAAGAGGATCCTTTTTCTTAAGAAGCTAGAAGAAAATAGACTCCGAGTGGTAGACCATATCAGAGAGAATCAAGAGAAGGTGAAGAAGATTTTTAACAAGAATGCCAAGGTGAGAGAGTTAAAACTTGGAGAACTTTTCCTACTATGGGATAAAAGGTGAGAATCAAAATGCAGCCATGAAAATTTTGATTCATTATGGCTCGCCCCATTCCAAATTCATGAAACTTGCAGTGAAATTTTTTTTCTACTCTCATATCTAGATGGAATGCTGATGGAATTTCCTCGCAGTGGGAAATACCTGAAATAGTATCATAAGTGAAAGCGGGTTGTCCCCCACTGTGTACCATAGGTGATTTGATAGGTTTTTTTCCCTTTCTATTGCATGTGTTTCCCTTCCCATTGTGTGCTGTGCATTTCCATTTCATCATTTTTTATGTGTGTGTGTGTGTGTGTTTTCTTCTTGTTATCTCTCTCTCTCTCTCTTGTAGATTTGTACATGACTCCACAAGACCCAATTGATAAGGCACTGGTATTTTTATTGTAAAGTTAATATTATGGGATTCTTCATATCATGTCTTCACTGCACTTATTCCACGTCATGTTCCCAAGCTAGATCAAGTTTTTTGCATGCAAATGTGCAACAAGAAAATTGACAATTTTCAAGCATAAAAATGATACCCCTATGCTAAAATTTTCAATTTCACTCCTCCGAGGCACCCCAAGGCTACTCAATCAATAAAATGACCTCCCATATGATGTTAACTTATTCACTTAAGTGATTTAGTAAATTCAATTCAACCCCCTAGGTGATTGTAGGAGTTCTTGAAAACTACTATTTCTACAAAGTGTTGGGAAGGGCTAACACTGGCCTTCCCAAGACTGATGCACCCCACTTGGGGTAGAACAGAGGATATAATTATAATGCAGAGGTGGATTGAAGGTCTAGACATATAATTAAATTTATGTTCAAAGATTCAAGAAGGACATGGAGAAGTTGGGGTAATATCATGAAAAACAAGGTTCACAGGCCTAGGTAGTGCAAAGGATCAAAAAAAAATTTGAGCTTCAGGAAGTGATTCCATGATATTTTTATGCCTTTAGGAGTTAGAAAACATATATTCAAAAATGGAATTCCAAGACCTACAACATGGTGAAATCATATTTTTCACAACACTCTGGCGCAATAGGTTTATAATTGGGACGAGATAAAAAATCCAATTTTTAGGGCCTAAATGGAGGAAACAAGATTTTATAGCTCAACCATTGGATCCAGAAGGACATTTTCAGCCAATAATCAAAAAACATTTTTCAAAAAAATTCCATCAAGATCTCAAGATATCATCGTTTAAAGTTTCCCTTAGGAGAGTTCTCGTAGTTAGACAAATTTGGATGAGGACACGTGTCAACTCCAGAAGCAAGGCACAATATTATGTCCCTTTCATCCCACAACCTAAGGGACATGAGGGAAGAGAAATATATCCCAGCCCCAATAAGCCCTCTGGTCACACATACAACGTCTCATATCAACAGTTCAGCCCCCAGGTGCGTGTAGGAGCTCATCCCCTCAACCATACAAATCATGACAAGTGGCTGCTTCTAGAACACAATGCAAATTGATGACCCTCATGTCCATTTTTTCTAAGGGAAATGAGGGATATTAAAATTATCCTAGCCCCAATAATTCTTCAGGTCACCCATGCGACCCCCTTCAATGCATTTTCTCACCCTCCAAGAGGTAGTGGAGCTAAACCCTCAATCATTGGATCTCTAAAAAATGTCACCACCAAGCACCATGTGAAAATTATTGACCCTCATGACCCTTATTTTTTAGGGACATAAAAATTCACCTAGCCAAAGGAATGTCTCCATGTCCCCCATGCGACCATTTTCCAGCCCCCAGGTGCTTCCTATATGCTTTTTGGCCAAAACACTCCACTGTTAGATCTTCGCCAAGTGTCATTTTGAGGTACACCATGAAAATTGATGTACCTCATGTCCTTTAATTCTTAAGTTACATCAGGTACATAAAATTGTGCCCCACTCCTGGCATGCAATTTTTAAAGCTTTTTTGAATTTTGTTTTAGAGCTTATTTTCTCACTTTTAACTTTACAATATATCCATCCTTGCCATTGCTCTGCAACTTGCTCATACCTGCACCGTTCACCATATTTCCTCCAAGAAAGCTCAGCCACATAAAATGAACCTCTAAATTCATTATATCATATGGGTTTCAGAGGAAATCTTGATCAAAAGACTCGAAAGATTGAAGAATAGAAGGAAGAAAAAAAATTCTTTAGAAGACACCATTGTCATAAGACGAAAATATAAACATATGTTACTAACCGATGCAAGAAATGAAGAATCATTTAATTCTTTGTTCTTCTTCTCAAAATACATTAAAACACCACCATCAAATCCTCCTTCCACAACATAAAGCACTCACAATGAAGAAATATTCCTTTTGGCCCAAGGAAGGAAATAACTTGATTTCTTGTCAATCCGACAGTCAGTTTGAACAATACTTTACCCAGTAGAATAAGAACTAAAAACCCGAAACAAATGTGATTTTTTTCACAAATGGAGAAGAAAACAAGACTTTCAAATTTCAAGGTGCATTAATCGTTTTCGTTTTCAAAGGTACTGCTAGGTCTAGAACTTTAACTTTTAAAATCTCCAAAATTGTTGATCGCGTAAGTCCAAGATTTCAAAGGGGTGATATTGGGAAAAAAACCATATTGGAGAACTTATTTCCACAGCAATCTAGCTGTGAGAAGATCTCTTTATAAAAGTAATAGGTATTCTACATAAGGTATTTTTATTTCAGGAAAGTCGTTAATTGAAGAACCTACAAAGGAGACAGTTAACAAAAGAGGTATTGTAGTTGAAAATTCATCACAAGTTCATCTTGGTTGAAAATTGACTCTTACTAAAATAAGTAAGTGGTCTCGTGAACACATGTTAAAAATAGCAAATTGATCTAGAAGGTGATATAAATGTAGGGAGAAAAGGGGATTCCAGATGCCGCATCTAATTGAGGTTTAAAGGAGCTAATTTTTCATACTTACTAAAAATAGTAAGTTGGTTTTTCTAAAGAAACCATGGAGTACAAATGGAAAGGAAAGAAGCTAGCAAAAACTTTCACTTTTGAGTATGATATAGAAGACAAAGATGTCTCATATATGGACCTAAATGACCTAAAGGCTCGCATGATAGCCAAGGAATGAGGGAAGATTGAGGATCGGGTATTCACAAGTGCATTCTTTGTAGCTATAGGACACCCCATGTTTATACCAAGGCTTGAATTAGTCTTGGATTCATCACATAACTATTAGCCTGAAACAAGAACGATTCAAGCTGAAAATGGGACGACAATCAAGGTCATTAGTCCCATAACCATCTCACTTTCTCTAAAAATCCTGACATCACCTAGCATGTTTGTCATCTCAAAGGACAAGGCTTTGCATGATTGGGAAATGATGGATGTATATGTACAAGGGGTTACACATGGATCATGGATGAAAATAGGGAGAATTCCCTCAAGAATTCCTAAGACCCTTCCAAGGTGTGAATTTTGTGAGTGATACTCATATGCAATCGTCGTCCTCAACAAGGTGATGGGAGAAGAAAAAATGAGAAACTTCCAGGAGTGGATGGGATTTTCATTTTAACAGTGACTGAAGGAAAGAAAATAATTGACTGGGGGAAGATAATAAATGATAACCTACATCTACAA
The DNA here is from genome assembly GCA_019776745.2 of Taxus chinensis. Classification (NCBI taxonomy): domain Eukaryota; kingdom Viridiplantae; phylum Streptophyta; class Pinopsida; order Cupressales; family Taxaceae; genus Taxus; species Taxus chinensis. The sequence goes on from CM034149.1 coordinate 316,320,505, forward strand.
TTGCTTCAGGTTCCCCTGAAAAAGTTTCACATGACTTCTTACTTGGTCTATATGGTCATTATCTCAAGATCGTTCAGTGGATTAGTTCTCATGTAAAACATCACTACCAAGGTGCCTATATTCAAGAAACTTATATAGTTGGTGATGGAGGAAAGCCATGGGTACTTCACTTGCATGAATGATGTAATCATAATTAACATATTCCAAAACATGGAGGGTGATTTTGAGGCAATTATGTCACCACAAGCACCATCCTAAATAAAACAATATGTCTCTCACTCCATCCAATTCTCAACCTTCTCCTACCTGCAAGTTGTCAGATTTGACCAAGCTTTGCTAAGGATTCCCAAGAACCTTAACGACCAAATATTACTATTTGAGTGCTCCATACAGATCATGCAATTAAACATCAAGATCAGGAATAGGAAGAAGAAGTTGATCTCATTTCCCATCTCTCTCAGGGTATTCACCTGTAAGAATGAAAATTACTGATCTCATCTGGAGGTTGGCTTCACTGATTTGAGTTTGCATTCCTTCACTTCCAAGCCTAATTTCGACATCAGAGATGATCCTAATTCTTTCCATGTTATAAACTTGCACCATGAGCCACAAATCAAGGACTATTAGGTCATTTTTGTTGATGAATTTGAGCTATGAGAAAAGGATCATATGAGGTTGAAAATCAATGAAATGAATAAATTTAAGTTTTTCTGGTATGAATATATTTGGCAGGATGATGGGACAGAGATATATGATCCTGAGTACGTGGCAGTCATGGTTTCTCCACTACCTCAAGTCAACCACTACCTTTTTGAATCATGGAATATAAAGGAGTGAACTGAGAAGGTGATCAGGATAATGATGGACTAGTTTCAGAGGAAGATAACCATGATCATCCAATCATGAGGTATGCATGTAGGATAGAAACAAGCCTCTCATTAGTCATCATCAAGAGTCGTGGAATTTTCCTCAAGTTCAAGGAATTATTGAGCAAGTTGTAAATGAATATCCATAGAATTGGAAAATTATTCTCATGAAGGATCACCAAAGAAAGATAAGGTGTAAGAAGGGTCAGTTGCAACAATGCAAGAAGAAGATCTAGTGACAAAAGCACAAGTAGATGGAGAGCACATAGTTCAAGACCTAGTCTTTGAACTACCATAGGAGGCCTCACATCTCATTAACACAAATGTCTCCCCCATAAAATATGTTCCTATTCTTCCATAGTAGGGAATGGTTGATGCACATGTCGTAGAACATGATTATGATTTGATGTTCCCATGTATGCAACAAAAAATATCCCCTGGCCTATCAGTAATTTACTCACCAGAGAATGGAAAGAAAATAAATTTTACACACATGTATTTATGGTTCTATAGTGGGGAAATAGGTAATCAATACATTGAGGTAGCTAAGCCAAAGGTGATCAAGCCAGTGGACAAGATAACATTGGTCGGCTATGAGCTGAGAAAAATCCTACTAAGGTTAGGTACTCATGAAGGGGATCTGCATATGTATCAACAATATTATTCTCGCATGGTGGTAAGGAACAAAGAATATAAGAAGAATATTAATGAACTAAATGAACATGTGTTAAATTTTTCATCCTATGTGCAACATCTGGTAGATCCAAATTCCATGAAAATTCCCATTGAAGAAGTTACACCCATCAGTATCTTCAATCTAGAATCTATCAAGAGGACACATGAGTTAACAATGTAGGGGCAAGCTAATAATAAATGGATTAATTCAATTTCTTAAAATGGGAAGTCAATGCTCCAAGAGGAAGTCAAACTGTTTGCCTAAATTTGTGTGATAGAAAAAAAGATGCAAGAACTCAAAGAAGACTTGGAGAAAGAAAGGGACTACTAGGATCCTCTGGGTCCAATAGTGATTGAAATGAGAAACACTTGTCATCAAGACTTGATCAACGAGAAGATTTTTGAAACTCCTTCAGAAAAATTTTCACATGTATGGGAAAGGTATTTGGAAAACAGATTTTAAGTAGTCAATAGGGCCATCACAAAAATAGAGGAAAAATAGGGACAAGTCTACAAGTTGAAGGATAGTATAAATCGTCAAATTTAGAAACTTGGAGTACCTACAATGAGAGAAGATGTAACTACTGATTAGATGATTTTTCCATTTAAGGAACATGTCAAGAAAGAGGAAGGCAATCCCGTGTACTTCACTAAGGATACCTTAGAGTTCCTCTCAGATATTTGGGCCGCCATTTCACTTATTGCAGAGAAACGACCATCATGGTTTAGAAAATGTAAAGACATCAAAAATGTATCTGATAGATGGATAGAGACCTTGAGCAGTGTTCATGTCCCTCATGCTGACAAAGTGGAACCTACAACAGCACGTTTCAGTAAGGAATTTAGAGTGACCAAGATCTTTTCAAGAGCACGAGATGGAAACCATTTAGGGAGTGAGATAAAATCCACTACACCGGCTCATTCTTCTTCATAATTCATCTTCTTCCTCCTCTTTCCCTCGATTCTCTTCTCACCCAATGCTCTCTCTCTTCAATGTTATAATTTTATGTTAGGGTTTACACTTTTTGATATATTTTTAAGTGAATTTAGAAATATAATGTAAAATTTAAGTCTCCTTGTTTTTATAAAAGGGACTTAAATATTTAATTGGAATATGAAAAATTTAAAGTCAGAATATCAAAATTTAAAATTCAGTAGGAAGATAAAGATTTTCCTTCTCTTCTATAAATTATAGCAAGCTCCTCATTTGAGGGTCTTATTAGATCTTATAAGACTTCTAAGATGGTTTGTTTGAATTCCTGAGATAGATATCCTTGTTAATATAACAAAGAGATAGCAAAATTTCTTCCATTTCTCCCTATCTAAAAATTATGTTTGAGCATCAATACAAGAAGAAGGAATTTTACCCTTTTTGAATAAGGAGTTTAGTGATAATTTTTTAGGGATAATTTGTGCTGATTAAATGTTATTTGGTCTTGTTATTGTTATGTTGATTTATTTCTTCTTATTTTTAGTCCATAGGATGTAATTTCTAACTGTTGTATGCAAGTCTTTGATTTTCTTCTTGTAGCAGTAGTTTCATTTATTTAACATTATCTCTCCCTTTCCTGCTCTCCTAGAAAATTCCTCACTTGCACATATCATCAAGATTTTACCACAGGGTAAGTGGAATGCCCCTATTAGATCTCTGGACGAAAGGCCACTAGGAAAATCCACGTTTTTACTCATGCATGCATATATGGCAGCTGAACTAGTTAAGTAGACAGACTTAGATTCCCAGATTATTGGAAAGAAATCCACCAATTCATCCCCCAAAATATTTATTTCCAACAAATCATTAGATACATTAGAGAACTTAATCATTTTAATTCCTATATGAAAATGATTAAGTTAAATATTACTTAGCTCAGTAGTGAGCTCTCCCGCCCAGCTCAGCAAGTCAACCTCGTTTGTCCAGCTCGGTAGGTCAACTAGCCCACCTAGATCAATAGTTCATCCCTCTAGGCTAGATCAGAAAGTCATTTCACATGCCCAATTTGAAAAGATATCTCACTCACTTAGCTCGGTAGATTATCTCACCTGACCGGCTGAGAATGTCAACTCGCTCGCCCTACTCAGTGAGTTATCTTGCTGACCGAGCTCGGTGGGTAAGCTCACCCACCTAGCTTGGCCTACAAAACTTACCTTCCCATCTTGGCATGTATAGCTAGGTGACCCATTTTAGAAAATAAGTAACGCTTCCAAGGTGGTTACCCCACACTGTACTTTGGTAGTAACAAAATAGTTAAATCCTTGTCTTAGCATTAAGGATTGGAACTGGTTGCTTTAGAATAATAAAAATTTATTTACAAGGGAATGATCTTGTTTAGACTCTGAAACATGTAAGAAATGGTCATATTTACTGGAATCCTTTTATAACTATGGACGATAATACTATGCAAGCCTTTCAAAATATTGAAGTGATATTCTTAAAACACATATCATTAATAAAAAAGATCAAAAATATGACATTATTTTTATACCCATATCATAATACAAGAGAAAGAAAGTAGGATGATATTCTTCATCTCATAATAAATCAACAGATAATATTAAGTAGTATCTTTGAAACTTATCTTCAATTTAAAAAAGAAGTAAAAGTTTTCTTCACTATAAAAAAAAGTAAAGTCTTTTTCTCATAATGAATCATTCTTGTCCTACAGAACTCACCCACACAACTCAGAAAAAAAGAAATTCCACCAAGGTGACCCATTGGTATTTTGGTAAAATAATAAAAGATAACTCCTTGTATTATAAACTATGATTTAGTTAATAATTACACATGTCTTTCAAAACATTGAAGTGATATTCTTAATACCTAGATAAAAAAATATAGAAGAACAAAAAGGGCATTATCTTTAAACCCAAAATGGAATATAAGGGAAAGAAAACCAGATGATACTCTTCATCTCATAATAATTCAGTAGAGAAGAGTTAAAATAATTCATGCCTCAATTTTTCTTCAAGTCTTGTGTGTCACATTCCATAACAGTCTTAGGAAACTGAGGGAGCCCAAAGCAGTAAGGGTCAACAAAATTTTAGCAGAGAGGACAAAAAATATCTCAAAAATATTCTTTGAATCTTATGCTTCACAGGAAAAATTGCTAACGAAATGGGAAGCCCAAAGCGGAAGGAAAAATGAAAAAAGAGGAAATTGGATGAAAAATAATGTAGAAAGGATGAACAAGAAAGAGATAGCTTCGTCGATTTGTTGTGAACCTTACAATACCGAAGACCTATCCCATCATCAAAAATAGTAACCATTATAATTCTCTCTATAGTTCCATGGAGTGACATGAATTAATTGCCACTAATTTCACCAATTTCCATCCAATGGGAGGTCGAAGACGTGTTTGATAAGCAATTACCTTTGATAAATAAAAAATTAATGGTGGTAAACAATTTATTTTCAAATTAATGGTCTCGTTATTCCCTGGTCAAAAAAAAATATAAATATTAAAAAATATGGTAGCCTTGATTTAGGTTTAATAATTGCACCTAAAATAAAATTTAAATTTTCAAAAAAATTCATAGCCATGTTTTAGGTTTATTACATATAAAAAATATATAGATTTTAAACTTTATCATTGTCATGATTTAGGTTATTTACATTTAAAATAAAATATTATTATTAAACGCTATCATAGCCATGTTATAAGTTATATATTGCATTTGAAATTAATTCATACTAATTTATACTAGAGAGGGGATAGTTAGAGAAACTATATATGATGCATGGTTTTCAAGAAATCATTCAAATGTTGAATCATTTACTTGCTTCAACCACTTCCTGAACTCTAGATGGGAATATTGACTTAAATAGAAAGAGGGGATGGGGTGAATCCATCAAAAACATATATTATTATTTCTTCATTGATCAAAAAGGACAATCCTATTACTTATTACTAATACCATATTTCATGATATCTACATTTTTTTCTTATTTGGATTTTTTCATCACATTTAACCTTGACTTGTATTTTTTACCATATTTCAATAGGTATCTTTGATATTTATCAAGTTTAATTATAAATATCTTGAATGTACTTGAAAATAATTACGTATCCCATACGTGTTTGTGTTAAAATCATTGATACTATAATATGGTTGTGAAAATGATAAAAACTATATAAATTATAGTGATCACATCAAAGGTTAATATTAGATGTTCTAAATAATGAGATAGTACCTTGGAAGAAAATTTAGAGAAATTATTTTTTATTCCTTTTTGAGTAAAAATATTATTAACTTGAGGCAATACACATAGACAGAATGCGCATATGTCCATTCTCATACAAACAAACATTTTTATCTTATATTGAATGGGCGTGACCATTCTCATAAAAAAAATATTTTTAAGTTTTATTGAATGGGCATATGCCCATTCCCATATAAGAATCATAGAAGAAAAATAGAGGTAATATTTAATTTGTTCTGGAATGGATAGTTGCCCATTCTCACATCCTTTAGAGTGATATTAAAATGATTAAGTTTAATATTGCTTCAATAAGTTAGAAGGGTTAGAAGGGGCACATGCCCATTCTCATACAAAAAAAGAATTTTATTATTGTGATGAGAATGGGGATATGTTATTTTTTATAAAAACAAATATTTTTATCATTTTGATGAGAATGAGCATATGCCCATTCTCAGAAACTACATCTAGAAAGAAAGAAAAATTCTCTTATGTGAAACATAAAGAATGAATGACAATTAGATCCTTTTATGAGAATGTTTAAAATGGAAAAATGCCCATTCTCATAGTCAATGAATATGGGAAGTACAAGGAATTCTTGTAAATGTAATATATGTTATGTTAATATGATGATGATATTTGGATGAAGCGGTTAGAAATCATGTTTCTAATTCACTTTTATTTAACCTCTATTTATTTATTTCTCATCAATTAAATTCAAATGAGTCAAGATCAATCATAGTTTGGAAATCATGTTATAAATATATTCATGTCAATTTTAATTATATGTATAATTTTGAAGTATTTACAAACCTTATTGAATTATAGAAGTTCACAGCTCATGTGCTATGTGTATTCAATATAATTATGGTTGTACATACATGATAATTTTATAATTTATTTTATGCAATGGTTTAATAGATTTTCCATCATCTCACAAACTTTGTATTTTATGTTGTTTCAGCAACAGGGGCTTTTGCATTTGTAGAGGATGATCATGTGGATTTTTTTTCAAAAGGAACTAAAGTTGCAGAGTGAAGAGTATATCCATTTAAGAAGACACTACATGAAAAATATGTGGGAAGAGGATTTGTTGTTGTCAATGTTATCATAGTATTAGATGGGAGATTAAAATTGCCTTTATCATTTGATGAATTTGAAACCTTAACAGATGTAGGGAATAAAGGATACTACATTCCTTGTGAAGAGATTTAATTTGTCAAAGAATGCAAATTAATCCATTCCCCCGAATTTGGGATGAGAAAACATTTTTAGTGGTTCAGAGGATTACAATACAGAGAGTGATAGAGATTGTAGTGATTGATATAAATGGATCACAAAGTAATTAGGAATGATATTCAATATAATCAAAATATATTCATTCATGGAATAATGCATTTATATAGGAGTAACATCTCCTCATTTATAGGGAGGCTATAACAACTCCTATACCAACTCATATAATATGGATGAGTGGTTGTAACACTCTCCACCATAAGTAGGTTGTTGTAAACAACCTCACTAACAATTATATCATCGTAGATAATATAATTATTAATTACAACACATTAATAATATGAGCACTAACCAAGATATTCCTAACATTCCCCCGCTTAGTGCGAATATGGATAAAACTTTCATTGTACTTCAACATGTCACTACGTAGCTTGCTCATGATCTGGATGGTTTCAAGGATAATACCAACAACCTCTTGATGGTTTTCCAAGTGGTTAACCAACAACCGCACAACGGATGGTTTTTGAGGATAGTACCAATAACCTTTGGATATAGTTTCTAGTGGATAACTAACAACCACAATATCATGATGTTGTAGTAGTATCAACGACTCTCATCACTATCTCACTTACAGGAATAATATAGGAAAATTCACTAAATTTTGTTGCTCATACACACAAATTGAATATTATAAATGGAACATTGGATCATGTTCCCCTCTCAATGTGAAATTTATAGTTATTAAAAACATGAACACTGCATAATGTAACACACCAAAATAATTCCACCAGAACTGATATGTGGCCCCATCATTGGCGATTGACAAGAAGTCATTGATTACCCTCCATCCTTTGTGTATCCTCTAGCCTCTAGTTTCATGCTACTAGATTAGCCAAATTTGAATTGAGGCTCAATTACATGCCTAAATCAAATGTCAGATTCAACCAAAAATGCATTCGTAAGGAAATTTTTTATTTTATTTATTAGACTTTTATAATGACTCAATTTTGACACTATGACCCTATTATGACGGTATACAAAAATCACTATTTTGACCTCGATAATAATATTTGACAAAGAAAATGTTTTAGAATGATGATATTGTTATCAAAATTCCACCCTCAAGGTAGATTTTGGTAACTTATGCAATTTCTTCAAGCTCAAGTAGGTTGAAATGGTTAGAGGGCCAAAATTTTGATTTTTGGGGTCCCTCTCCACTTTTCTCTAACTCCTCCATCCAAGAAAAATCCACGAACTTAGAAAAAATTGAAAAAATCCAGAAAAAATGGCTTCAGATAGTGTATTGCATGTAGATCGGTTATTTATGTCCCAGACAACACAGGTACACATGGGACATCAAGGACCCGAAAAGAAACAATGGCTGCAGGTGATTCAAATCAAAAAAATTGGATATTTTCAACCTACGTGGGACATCGTGACAGTCAGGACCCGAAAACCTAATTTTCTCAAAATGGCCAAAAATAGAAGGAATCAATGAAGTCAGGTCAAAATGACTCAGGCAGTCCATGGGACACTGGGACATACAGGAACTGCATCTCCTAAATCATGGATTTGCAAAGGAATAAAAAAAGTCCAGTTTTTTCAGCCCAGGCCACACATGTACGTGTGGGACATCAGTTCACCAAAATACTAAAATGGCCAACCAGAAAAGGATGTGGATGAAGTGGAGGTCAACGGCCCTGATGGCCTGGTCAACAGCAGGACACATGGGACATCAAAACTAGATTTTTCCATGGAAGGAGGCTTGCGGGTGGATCAAAGGTTTTCTTCTAGGATAGCCAAGACACAAGGACCCATATTTCCAAAATTCCCACATACAAAGGAAAACTCAATGCCTGACCCTCCCGAACTTCAAATGGCCATAATGTTTGACCTCGAGTTTCGATTCTCATGAAATTTGACTTTCTGGAATGAACACAATGCCCTCTACACCACAAAAACATCTTCAGATCTAGTAAAGTAAAATTTGATTAGTATAGCTATATGAAAAGAAAGGAAACATCTTCAGCTCTAGTAAAGCAAATGCTCATTCCCGTTAAATGACAGAAATTTCTAGAAAACCCAAAATATCTACCCATATTGAAGGCCATAACTTTTTCATTTCTCACAAAATTAGTACTGTTGGAACCGTATTTCCAAGTGCAACACACAAAAATCAAGAAATTTAGAATTTGATGACAAATCAATGGTGATTTTATAGAAAACATTGCCAGGTTCAGAACAATGTTTTATTTGGTAGTTGAGATGCATTAATGAAGCATGGGTTGACATATTTCACTACTGCGAGTTATGGGACAATATGGGGAGATTTTTTTAAGAAATATAACATAAGTTCACTTCATTTATGACATCTTGTAAGTGGTGTGAAGTCATATTTCAGGACTTTCTTTTCCCTCTCTCTCTCTTCTCAAATTTCTATAAATTGGAGTGTTGGGCTCATTGTAAAGGGAGACAATTTTGAGTAGCAAAAGTATGTCAAATTTTTTTAGTGAATCCAATGTGCTATAGGCCCTTATAGTGGACTCCTTTCTTGGTGATCTAGGCCCTTATTCTATAATAGATTGGATTGTGCATATCAATGAAGCAACAAATACAAGTTTGTGGATACTTCTTCCCCTATTGTGTTTGTTTACATTCTTCTTCCCTTTCAAACTCATTGGAAATATATTGTGTCTATTTATACTCTTACATGGATTCATTATCATTATGCATGTATGGAATATTGTTGAGAATGCATTTGCTAGACTATGGAGAATTGTTATCACCCCTTCTAGTATGCACTTTGATTCTATTTTCCCACGCATTAGATACTATTCTCACACTCTCTTTTTCTGGTGTATCACCATTTTAGTGTAGGCTTTGTTTTCATGTGCTCTCTCTCTCCCTAGTCCCTTGGAAATTTAGACTAGGAAAGATAGATTTTCCTACATTAGCGAATATTGTTGTAGATAGTTTAGTAGCAAGAACCAAATTTCTGTGGAGGTCTACCTCAAGTAGAAAGTCCCAAAACTATGATATAGTACCCATGTTATCCAATCAAACTATGAGCTCAAGAACACACACTTTTGCAAATCATAAAGTGTTGTGATCCAGTGATAATAGATGCATAATTTTTATACTAAGAAAATAAAAAATATAAAGAAAAGTAATAGTTTAATTACATGACTATAGAAAATACAAACTCTTTGAAGACCAACACGTTAGTGACTATGATTAAACAAATGAAAACATTTTTTATGCAATGACAATAATAATTAACACGAGAATACTAACCTATATGATATGAGACTACTAAATGGTGAAATATTGCAATATACTCTAAAAATATTGTAATGGTTATATGAAAATAACAAAATATCAACTAAACCTAAATGCCTATCCTTGATAACAAAATGAGATGATGTGTTTTCTTGTAGAAACTATTGTATGTCACTGACAATTAGTTTGAGGATAAGTGGAATGAATTTAATACATAGGTAGAAACCACAGTACATGGGGAAGGCAATAAACTATGGAAGATTTGAAAAATACAACCAATTGATGTAGTATATTCAATCTACAATGGAATATATGCATAAGAAAACCATGTGGTGGACACAAAGAGAAATAATTAAGTTTCTTCCAAAGAATATTTGAATGCTACGAGATTGAGTCTTAGTGCAAGTAAAAGACAACTCTTGTTTTGTAGACCACATGTAATACAAGACCATGGACGATCATGTGAAATGGAATATGTTTCACCGTGACTTAGAATAAGTCTACATAGATAGATCAGATATATCAAAAAATTCCACGTCACTTAGCTAAATGTGCACATGAATTTGAACAGGTACAGAATGTGGATCAACCCTTCCTTATATATAGATGCATAGACTGGCAAAAAAATTGTATTGATCCTCAAACTATTAGATTTGTAGCAGATTTTGTAAGATGGGTTGGTGTTGAGATGACGGAATGTGCATAAATGAATAGCGTTGAACACCTTACTCAGGTGGATCTAAAATATTACAAAAAAATAGGAAGTGCATACAATGATCTGTTGGGAATTCAGGTGGTTGCACCGATATACATGGATGAAAAACTTGAAAAATTAAATGTTAAAATATGGTGATATCAAAAAATACATAAAATTCATGACAGAATCTCATGAATCTGTGTGAACATCCTCATAGAAAAATTCTTTAAAAGAATCTCATGTTGGAATAACCTCACTTTAATACCATATGATAGAAATGGACCACAAAGTAATTAGGAATGATATTCAATATACTCAAAATATATTCATTCATGAAATAATACATTTTTATAGGAGTAACATCTCCTAATTTATATGGAGGCTATAACAACTCATCTAATATGAATGAGTTTTTGTAACACTCTCCACCATATATAGGTTGTTATAAACAACATCAATAATAATTATATCATCGTAGATAATATAATTATTAATTTCAACACATTAAGAAACCCATATAAGTCTCAATAATATGAGCACTAACCAATATATTGTTAACATTGATGACACTGAAAGCACCATCAATACAGGCCCTAAAGATATAAGAGATTCTGTCACAGATAATTTCATACTCAAACACAAATCTTTTAGCAGAGATGTTGACATAACCATGGGTTATATAACTCATGTTCTAGAAGTTCATGAAATTGATGCAGAGAGATTGGGTCCTTTGAATTTTTGTGTATGGATAGAGAATGTGGTAAATATGTGTTCTGAATGATCATACTTGCTACAACCTAATAAATCAATTGTTTGTCCAATAAAAAAATTGATTTTAAATGCAACAAGAAGTTCCCTTACGGTTATGCAAGGGAGTGTTCAACTGGATAGTCTACACCTTGTACAAAGTGATCAACAAAATTTGAAGTTCAAGGGAGTTGTTACAAAATTAATTCATTACTGCTCGATTGAGTCTAAATTTGTAGTAGAGGGAAAAATTAAAAATGTAGTTGAAGAAGACATGGAACATTTTAATAGATTGGATGTCAATAGCTTTGGTGTGCGTATTGATAGAGTATTTAACCCTCCTTCCAAAGGATCTCTCATACAATGGCATGTTAGGTAATTGGCTGACATAAACAGTTCTCAGATGCATATTATATTCATAGAAGTCCCAAAGGAGGTTGAGGTCATCATTTGGGATGTATTAGAAGAGCAAAAACCTCAGTTTTTAAATCCAATTTCAAATGATGCCACTAATCATAATAAATCCAATAGAGTGATAAAAAGATCTTATAATGCTACAAAATGTCTTAAGTTAGATACCCCTGAAGCCAATCCGTCAAAGCAAAATTCTTATGAGGATAGAAAATGGTCAATATTTTTTAGAAGAAGTGGAAAATGCGGAGTTTAGTTGTTGAAAATCTAGTTTTCTCCAAAAATTGCCTCTTTCTTCAGTTAGGATTCAAAATATGAGGCGCACAACTAGAGCCTTGAATGAAGTTGACAAAATAATTTGTGTTTGATGCATTAACAACAAATTCCATCTTCAATGTTGGTAAGAAAACTACGGAGATACATAAAATCATATTTGATGGGATGGATGTTTGTCAGAATTCATGGCACAAAGTATATGGTTACCTAAGGAGTTCCTTCTATAAACATAAATCTGAATGGATAAAAATAAATAGGATTATAATGAATGGAAACGATGGAAAAGAGAAACAAAGGTTAAACATTATTGCAAAAATTGCTTGCATATCAAGAATTGTTGAGATAAATTTAGATATCTCTCCACATATGACTCGGTATATAGGATAGGATGGAGAAAAATTTTCAAAAAGGTTTCTTCCTTCATTCTATACCCAAAATATACTGCAAAAAAATGTAATAAGGAGCTTGAATTCTTGAAACTTCCTTAGGTGTCGTAGTCAAGCTTCAATGATATAATGACGAAAACTTTTCCACATGTTTCCATTGCAAAAAATAATTTCTTTGCCAAGTGTAATGAGTGCACATATTTTTTCAGCACAAGTAGAGCCACCACATGCCCAATATCACTTGCAAAGATTGAGTAGGAACAAACATGTCTCAATAAATATATTCAAAGTTGTCGTGTAACTTACTATTCCCACATATTGTAGTCAAAAGAACAACCTCATGGATTCTTGAGCATTTTGCATTATAAAATGGATAAAATGAAAACTTCCATACCAAATATGGGTAAAAAATCAAATTCAATAAGTAATGTTATGAACCTACCAATTACTTGGATGTGTATGCTCACACATGGACACAAAATAATGGGTTTTGGCCATTTTGCCCTACCAGTTTTTGAATGTGGAGAAAACACATTAGCTTTGTGTCTTAGGAAGTTTGAAGAACCTATAATTGACGACTATGGATATTTTTGTATCATTTTGGATCATCCAAAAAACCATTGCATGATGCATTATTACAAAATGATGAGCATGAAAAATGTAAAAGGTGCAAGGAAGTATTTGACCATTCAAAATCAGTTAGTGTTGTTAGCACAAATAATTATTTCATAAAGAAACCATTGATCCTCTACTTGCAATTGGATAATGCTTCAAGTGATAAGAAGAATCTTACATTATTTTCATTTGTATCAATGTTGATGGAAAAAGGGGTATTTAACATTGTGTATATAATCTTCCTTCTAGTAGGACACACCCATGAGGATATAGATGTGAATTTTAGAAGATTTAGATGCATTGATACTTAAAGGAGACACATTTTCTTTTCCACATATGATGGACTATTACAAAACATGCCAAGAAGGGTGAAGTACATTCACTCCTTATCTTATTGAGGAAGTGTACAACTTCAAGGAATTTGTGGAGCGATTCTTATTGGAGAGAAACAATAAGATAATGGGTATCGGAAAATTAAAGATGTTCAAATTCCATGTTGTGGATGGTATACAGGTGATGGAGTGTGAAAAAAAAATCAAGGATCATAAATGGTCTCATTCTATCCATATATGGCGTACAAAGGATAATGGTGAACTAATATTTCCGGAAGGGAAACTTCTTTTTGCACCTTTCAAGGAACTCAAAGAAATGGAAGATCTAAAAAAGGAAATAAAAGAGTATATTGAGCATTGAGGGGAAATTGTAATAGGATAAGGTAGTGACTATTGTCTTCTTAAGATCGCATATTGGGAAAATGTTTTACATGCTTTGGATAGACTATTTGTAAATTGTAGGAGTCAGATTTTGTTTTGGCCAAAAACAGTACAGGAAAAAAACATATATGACTAAATACTTGGAGCCACACATAAAAATAAAGAAACTACATTAGTCAACATATGCCAAGTAATAATGATAATTGCATTTGGCCTATTTTTTGAAGATCTAACCAAAAATTAAATCAATTAAATGATGTGTTGAAGGGACAAATGCTACTTATACAGCTAGGAAATGATAATGAAAAGATATATGGGGAGAGAATTTTGGGATATTTTCATTCAAAAGGAAGGAAATGATGTAACTAAAAAGATGAGAGTTCAATATTAGAAACCTGGAGGTAGAGGAGAAGGTACAACATTGTATCAGGATTGTGTAAATAAAAATAAAACATATACCATCTCAAACAAACCTAAATTAGATATCGATGTCCAGATAACATCATTTGGGAATGGACACAATTTTTTTTTTGGAAAAATGGATCCATAAAGATACCCGATAAAGGAAATATGTCCATTAAATCATACCTTGAACTAATGTAACAAGATAAGGAATGTTGACTTGGAGAAGCTATTGAATTTCTTAAATTTGTATGTGAAATCAGCTTGGCCAGGGATGTGGGTTTTTCAAAAAAATTATTCCAAACCTTGGTCCTATAAAACTTTATAGTTATACTATTATTTTATAATTAAATGAAATATTGAGTATTATATTACTTTGGAATATTTTTCAATAGTATAATTCTATAAAACATTGTGTTGCTTATGGAACTCTTAAATCTTATTAATGTATTATTAATAATATGATTTCCACCATGTAATTAATTTAATTTGAAAAAAATCCTTAATTATGTTGTAAGTAAGTTTAGAGGGAGTTGGATCTTGTGATTTAAATGGAATTGGATTTTATTTATAAGTAATTCATTTAAAAAGATTAATTCTTTGGATTTTTCTAGGAATTAGTTTTGATTTATACATTCATTACAGCTATGAAATTATATGGTATTTTCCTAAAGATATGTGCATGAGTTTAGATAATTTATTGTTTAATTGTTCTAAACCTTTATAAAATACAAACCTATCTGAAGTGTACTTACTAAATTATATTCCTAGAATCCCCTAATTCTTGAATGCAAAACTATAGTATTGGGAATGCCAGGATATATTATTTAATGTTCTCAACAAAAGTGTCTAGCAATGCACCATGGCTTAACCTACTATCTGCCAAGATATAAATTTTCAAAATAGGTTTAAGTCCTTCATATATGAATTATAGAAGAAGAATAAATATAAATTTGATACACATAAAATGAATTAGGAACATACTTGTACCATGAGTGTGATGAGAATGGGCATATGTCCATTCTCATAGAATCAATACTTTCTTCTTATTTCATACAACATGGACCCATTTCACATTGTTTTAATTTTCAAAAGGGATCAAAATTCCTCATATAGGAATCATAAAAAAAATATGAGATAGAGAAAATACACATAAAATGAATTAGGAACATTTTTGTACTATGAGTGTGTATAGAATGGGCATATTCACATTCTCATAAAGTCAATATAGAATTATGAACATACTTGTATAGCATAGTGTAAATATTGGAATCTGATATTACACTACTTAAATTCCAATAATAAACATATTAGAATATGATATGACACTAGATAAAAACCAATAGTGGAAATTTAGGAATCCAATTTAAATAATTATAGAATTAGAAATAAAAATACTATAAATTTAGATTCTTAGTAAAGTGTCCATATTTAACGTAATTATGGTTAGCTATGAGACCATAATAAGGGACAAAGAACTAAACATCTACTATCACCACCGAAGGTTACATTCAAAGGCATTACAATATCATTAAAAGAATCCATCTATCATCCACACAAGGGATAAGGGATTGCATTTTTATACATCTAGCTACATAGGAGGGGAAGTTAAATTTTCTATGCACACATCTATCTACATTTTCTACCTCTAGCTATTGCTCGTTGTCAAGTAAAACTTGCACTAGAGCCACCTAGGGAAGAATTATACACACACACACACACACACACACATGCGCGCGCGTAGAACTACATGGATTTTGAAATGTAGTGCAATGCCCAGATCACAAGATCACTCAATCGGGTGACTTGTGGGGTAAGTTTGAATCCCCATTTGTATATTCTTATTTTAAGGATTTGATGTTTTTTGGGGTTTTGCAAGTTCTCTTTCTCTTTGCATATTTTAGGAAAATTTAGTGATCAATAAGTGTAAAGACGACTAAAGGAGAAATCCAATAAACATCTTGTGACCTTGTAAAACTGATTTTCTCAGGTTTTGAGCAGTCATAAGCACCCACAGAAGGTTTATAGTTCCCCAAGTACCCCTGACCCTACATAGGCACCCTAGTCCCAACATTTCTAGCATTCACACCATTTTTTGGGTTCAGTTGTGACACTCTTTTTTTTTGTTTCATCAATCTTCTATCCTAGCACAACTTCATATTTATTGTGAATCAACTAAGTATATTACTCTCTCTCTTACACTTAGGGTTTCAAATTTATCAGTTTTCTTTCATGTGTCAAAATTTGTACTTTATTGCATATTTATATCTGCACTTACTTAATTTAGAATTTAACATTTATATTTCTATTTTTGTTAAATCATTTGTTGAGCCCATCTCATTTAAACACTCCTTGATGTTCATATTTATTCTATCATGGCTCATAAAATTCCTCAAATTTATTTGTATGATTTAATTCTAATGCATCCTAATTGCAAAGTTATTCTAAAAAAATCCCTAGACACCATGTATCTCCCTAGAGATACACTGCCACATCAAGTGATTATCATTTTCAATCGTCTCTCTGATGACCTTAACCTTCGTGATCCTCCATATAATAAAAATATATTTGATTCAATTCAAGATATGAATTCTTTATTTCAAGACAAATTTTAGGCTATGTAATGCACGATTACATATCTTAAATCTGAAATCCAACATCTTAAAGACACTTCTCAGGCTCATGTTAGTTCTTCTTCTTATCTTCATTCTTTTTCTTCTATATGTTCTCATGTTAGTGAGCCTCAAGTGTTTCCATTTCTATAACCTCCCACATTCGATTCCAAATCTAAGAAACATGATATTCTTACTTATCTCCTTATTCATCAACTAATAAATTTTCCATCTACTCATGGTTATCCTCCTTATCATCCTGCAAAGTATCAAGGCATTCCATATTGCAATTATCATCGAACCAATGGAGATAATGATAATGATTTCTATGCTCTAAAATGAAGCATCAAGAATCTTGAGCATCAAGGGTTTATCTCATTCACTACACAACATTTTGTTGCATACCCATCTACAAATGCTACATCCAACTGGGCCCCTAAATTTTCTCCTTCTATGTCCAATGATCATCATGCCGCCACTTCTAATGTGCCTTTTTTGGTATGTCAAGCACCACCTATTCAACCCATCCCAACTAAGCAATCACTTTTCAAGGTTCATATTCGATCACCTCCTTCTACTAATTCATCTATAGCATTACCGAGTACAACTAAGAAACCTCCTCTAAAGATCGGTACAACTCCTACACCTCTCAAGTCTTCTACAGAATTACCAATTCTAAATAAGTAACCACCCACTATGCAAGAACAGAAAAATATAACTAGACTAATTCAACTTCCACCGCTCAAGGATTCTTCACCATAACCACTTCAACATCCAATCACTTTTTTCAAGAAAAATACTCCTTACATTGATCCACTTAATGTCATCGACTAGATCTCCATCACTTACATACTTGGGAGGAATCATAGCTTCTCCCCCTTCAATTTTTATTAAATATCTCTATTGTCTAATGCACTTGATGCTCTAAACTTAATTTCTAATATCACCTAAAAATCAGTATAAACAACTTGATACATATGTATCGTCATTACACGATGACAAACACTTATGATATGATTCACACTTGATTTTTGAGGGCTCACTACATTCATGAACCTCATACCATCACATTACACACTACACACTCGGTGCATTCATGACACATATTTCTCACGTAAATTCAACATGACTCACTACCCTATGACACACTCTAGTTCCAAAATTAATAATTGACTATTGAGGGTCTCAATATAAAGTGAACCTCACCACAATCACTCACTCTCTATGCTCTATGCTTTATCAATCATATATTTATAGCACAAAATTCAAACCATATCTCGATGACACACTCGGTGTATTCATGACACATTTTTCTCGTGCACATTCAACATGACTCACTACCCTATGACGCACTCTAGTTCCATGATTCATAATCAAATGTTAAGGGTCTCAATATAAATTTAACCTCACCAAAATCACTCACTCTCTATGCTCTATGCTTTATCGATCATATGTTTATAGCACAAAATTCAAACCATTTCCTGATGACACACTCTAGTTCTATGGTTCATTCTTGACTGCTGAGGAGTCTTTTATAAATGAATCTCATCTCATTGCATACTCATTTGAATCCACTCGGGGGCACGTGTCTCCTATTACACTAACATTTAATTCCATTCCATCTCACACTCACAACATATTACATATCTTGATTACACATTATTTTTTCTTACTTATACTCACATGATACATCTTCCTTACTATGTTAGTCAGATAATTTGTATGTCATTATCTTTATCATATACACATTCACGTTCAATTTCCTTCAAGTTGTGGTCATATACTTTACGAATATCATTACACACAACATAGATGCTTGGCACTGTACCTCCTATCAGTCCCGGAGCAAGATCCTAGGGGCATCCACTTTCATACACATCACAACTGATATTGTTTTGATTTATACTACGTTCTATTCTTATTAACACACTTCTATATCATATAATACATGCTTTTACATAATTTTTTGTGTTTCAAACATTCTAATAAGTTCTTCATGTGTATCATTTGTCTTTTAGAAACTATTTGTTCCCATGGTTTTCTGATATCTTGTTTGTTGTTGTTTTTAATTTCTTGCTATTGTATGCCATTGTTTGTGGGATTGGCCATCTATCTTGTTTTCACATTGTATTCTTTTGGCCACTTTTGCCTTGATTTTCTTGTGAAATCATGAGTGATGCCCCATGTTTGTAACATGTTTTTCATGTTCTATATTATTTTCTTGCGTATTATATTTTTACTTGCTAGCTTACATATTGTATTTTTCATGTGAATTCATCTTATTTTCACTAAAACTTGTTTTCCTAGCCACTTTTTTAATTTTTGTGTTGGTTTTGTGTGTTGGTTTCTACTTGGTTTCTACCAAGCACACTCCCTCCCCCTGTAGGGCATTGGTTTCATCACAACATCTAGTCCTCATTTGGGCCGCATACTCCTTGCGACGTCGCATGCACCCCAAACGAGTATGACATCATTGGGTGAATCAATCACCCCACACATTAGTTCACGGTCATAATACAACATATTTGAGTACTAATACAATCGAGTCTTCAATCTTAGAAACTTCCTAGAATCTAAGTTAGGTCCTTAGTAGAAAATAGACAACAATGCCCAAACACGGACAATAGCTCTTGGGTACCCTTGACCCTTCCTTTAAACCTATGACCATGGGGTAGTTACACATTTTTTCTTAGTTTCACACAGTTCACATCAGTTTAAACAAAAGAATTTACAAGAAATAGATATTATTTTAGCACTCAACATGCATGTATTACACCTTCTTTTCTATTTTCACGTTTGATCATATTAGATAAAAATGGGTCATCTTTTCACACACCATATGCAGTGGTTCTTATACTTTGGGAAGCAGTCAAATGTTGTAGAATAACACTAGACCTTTATCCATACACGTTTTCTCTACTTGGCATGAGATCGCAAAAAAAATTCGCACTTGTTGTAGCTAGCGTGAGATCTCCTAAAAAACTTGGTCTTGGTGTGAGATATCCAAAAAAATGTGGTCTTCAACAACATCTTCAAGATCCTTTCTATCTCTCTCACTCATCACAGATTAGGTGTACATATTCCTTTTCACATTTTTACATGCTTACACACTTGTTACTCATTTTGATTAAATTATGCATACACACGACTTTGACTACTCATTTGCTCTTCTCCTTTGCAGGTCCGTCTTATGGGAAGAAAAAATAACACAACATAAAGCATATATCAACATCAAAAATAGGTACAACATGACATTTACACATATGATTTATCCCCTAGGGTCATCATCATTTTCACTTTCTCTTTTATAGCTTTCATTATTCACTTTTTATCACTCCACGCCTTTATTGTCTCCTTGGCATAATTTTTTCAATCGATCTACATGGGTATCATGTATTTATCTCTTATATACTTTATGTTATTGAGAATTCACTCAAAAACATAACCTGGTGGAAAATTTAGACACTAAATCACACACTTTTAGCTACATTTCTTGGTTCTAATCATATACCACTATTCATATGATTCCTAAAGGAAAAATATACTAATTGACCATTGTCTTTCACCTCTTTACTTGTTTTTTGGTTTTCTTCTTGGTCTTACCCACCTTCTTTCCTAGTCTTAACTTAGACACTTCATTTTTTCTGAGTTTGGACACAAGCGCCCTATTAGGATGACGACGCCCTGCTAGGATGCCAATGCCCAAGCACCCTCATCCCCTTTTGGAACCCCCAACCTCTTTGTATCTTGCTCACATCTTCTAGGTCCTTTCTAACTGTTGGGCATATTTATTTCTTACAAGTTGGCCTTTAAGTGGTTAATTATGAAATTCAAACAAGGGAGTCATATAAATAAAAAAGCTATGTGACCATAATAAAGGACCAAGAACTAAGCATCTATCATCACTACCTAAGTTTGCATTCAAAGACATTACAAGAACATCAAAATAATCCATCTAGAATCAACAAAAGGGACAAGGGATTGTATTCTTTTGCATACACTTCATAGGATGGGAAGCTCATTTATCAATGCACAAAATTGTCTATAATTTCTACATCTTGTTATAACTCGTTATCAAGTGCAACTTTCACAAGATCCACCTTGGTCATGATTCTAGACACATGCAAGAAGAACTACATGGAATATGAAATGTAGGGCAATGCCCAAATCATAAGTTCACTTAGGTGGGTGACCTCTGGGGTTAGTATGACTCCCCATTTTCCTATTTTATTTTAGGATTTGATGTGTTTTAGGGTTTTACAGGTTCTCTTTCTCTTTTGAGGTTTCAGGAAAATTCAGAAATCAAGTAGAGAAGTATAGGTGACTAAAGGAGACATCCAACATACATCTTGTGACCTTGTAAAACTGATTTTTTGAGGTTCTGATCAGTCATAGGTTCCCATAGGATGTATTTAGTTCCCTAGGAACCCTTGACCCTATATAGGAACTTTAGTTACAACATTTCCATCATTTGCACAAGTTTCAAGGTTTGATTGTGACACTCTATTTTCTATTTCATCAGTTTTCTAGCCTGACACAACTTCATATTTATTAAAAATCAGCTAAGTATCATAACTTGTCTCTTGCACTTTGGGTTTTAAATTTATTAGTTTGTTTTTTGTGTCAAAATATATACTTTATTTCATATTTATATTTGTTTCGTTACTTAATTTAGAATTTAACATTTATGTTTATATTCTTGTTAAATCATCTTGTTATCTGTTGTATATTCTTTTGGGCATCTTTCACCATTGCTTCTGATTTTGTGCCACCATTTCTATAGAATTGTGTGGCTTTCAAACAAATAAAGGAATCATGTGTTCATTTTTCATGATAGAACCCACAGATTTCTGGTTCAATGTATTTTCTAGCCAATTTCCCATCTTTCCCATATTTGTAGAAATTTAATGAACTTATTTCCTATGGTACATTCCTAGGATTATTCAGGTTTCCTCCCCCTTAGTATTCTTGGTAACCTCTTCCTTGGTATCCTTGATATCCCCTACCATCTTGATAATTGTTATAACCTTTCCTATATCCACTTCAGTATCCACCTATATATCTGCATATGTATCCACCGCCATACCTTTCATAGTTAGGATTGTAATTATTTCCTTGATATCCTTCTCCATAGTGTGGTTGTCCTCCATCATATCCTTGGTATTTTGGTGATGTGGTTATTGTTGGTATTTGTATTTTGGGGGTGGTTGTAGTGCTATTGTGGGGTGTGTTTGTTCTAGTGGGGGGTGTTGGTATTGTCTTTTTCCTATCTACTATCACTCTTATAGGATTTTAATACTTCAAATCTTCCATGTCATCAATTGCAGGACAAGTATGATGATAATGATTAAATTAACCACATGTTTTATAGTACATCAACTAGTTTTTGGGTGGGGATACTTCCATCAAGGGACAAGTATCTTGTGTTCTTTAGTCCCACAATCTACATATTCCACAAAAGTTCATTCAGCCATGTGTATGTTGCTAGGAGAGGATTTTTATGAGGAGTGTTATCTTTTTTTCCGCAACTCTTTTTACTTTTTCTAGGTATGGACATTCTATCTTAATATGTCCAATTGTAAAATATACTATGTAGTAGATTTTTAGTTTTACGGTGTTGTTGGGGGGTGAATTGTTTCTTAGATCTTATTTTCTCTTAATATCTTGTTGTAGTTTCAGTTAGACCAATTCTAACTATACCTTTTATAGTTTAGTATTAATTAAATATTATCCTTGTGTTTTCCATTTTTTATCTTCTAGCCTTGTAGCCATTTCTAATGCATCTACAAAACTTGCAAATACCTTCCCATATAGTGAAGATCTGAACTAAGGTAATAGGCCAGAGATAGAAAACTCAATTATTTATTTATATTTTAACGGATTGTCTAGTCTTCTTGAAACATTCTTGAACCAATAGTCAAATTATTTTACTATTTCTCCTTCTTTCTGTATTAGATCCCTCATCTTACTAAAATATTTTGTTGGTGTTTCAAGGTAGTTTAAGTTAGATTTGAATTATTTTTCTATTAAATCCCAATACTTTTCATGTTGAAGGTTTTTCTATATGTACCATCTTAAGGTATCATCTCTTAGTGTTCCCACAAATTCAAAATGCTTGGTTGTGGCATCAATGAAGTTATTTATCTTCTACAATGAGATTAATAGGAAAAATTTCTCCCTCTACATACTTGGTATCTTTTCCAAATAGTGGAAACATGATCTTGTTGGCCATTCTTTTAATAGAATGGGTGTTTGGTGGAATCTGAACTTCTTGTTGTATTTTTGGTTCTTTTACGTTCTTGTTTTGAGTACAAGTTGTTCTTTGAGATCCTTTTCTTCCCTTATCTCTTGTAAGAGTTCTCCTATTAGTTATATGAATTCTCTCACTGTTTCTTCCCTTCTCTTAGTCTCTTCTTATAATTTTTAATATATTTCTTTGAAACATTCTTTGTTTTGTATCTTTCTAATTGATGTGTGAAGCATCACGTGGAATAGAGAACAATCTGGGGGTTCACCTCCTTTTGGATAGTACGATGGTTTGGGGGTGCATCTTTTATTGGAAACTTTTCATAATTATCTTCTTCCACAAATAACTTTGTACCTTTAACATATCTTAACCTATAGTTTTCTTCTAAGTTTGTATATCCTTCATCACTTCCTTTCTTAATTTTCTTCTCAAACTCCTCTGGATCTTGTTCTTCAAAACTAATTGTTTTTTTTCCCTGATCCTCTTTTATGTTTTTATTTTCCTCTAACTCCTTAATTACTTCTTTTACGATACTAACCTATTCTTCTTCTTTTTCCTTTTTCATAATCATTAGTGGAGCTTCTAATTTATATTTTTTCCATTCCTCTTCTCCTAAAATATGCTTTATCCTTCATTAATCTATCTTAGTGTGATGATGATTATTGTAATATGTTGAATGGAAATTGCCGCACGGGAATCCATAGGGTAACAAAAATATGTTGGTCTCTACCTTGTGCCGGAATGATAACAAGACTTTGAGTTTCTTCCTCCATTTCTAGGGTAGCCATTGGTTGGCCTCCACTTAAATTTGGCTTATCCTTCTTTTATTATTTTTTATCTTTATTTATTTTTTCGTTTCTTTAATTTAGTTTCTTTAACCTTTCCTCCCTTGTTAATATCTTATTTTTATTTCTTTTTCTCTAACTCCCTCTTCTCTCTTGTTATCCTAGCCTTCTCTTCTAATCTCCTCATATTATTTTTTAATTACTAATTTTACTAATTATCCTAATATTTATTTTATCAACTATGTATTTTTTTAGTTTTTATTTTCTTCATGTCACCCTATTTCTTCTAACCTAACCATCACCCCACAAGTTTCTAATAGTTATGTCTCTTGGATCTCCCCATTTCATTTATGCAATCCCGCAATGTTTACCCCTTAAAGGAACTCCATTTTATTTTTAATTAATCATTTTTCTACAAGTAAAATGTGAATTAAAAATGGGACTTGTGTGACAAACATTCCTCTGGCTCTATGTAAAATTTCATCCTTATTTTTATTGAAGCTAGTCCAACCATGAATCGCCCAAGTAATAATGAAGGAATCTAGTGTAGTCTCAAACCAATAATTTAGGGTCGTTGTCCATGGTTTATCAAGATCTTGGAATATTTATAATTTATTTTGATTACACTCAAAAGGATCCTGTAAATCTAGATGCAACCACTCAATTATTTTATTGTCACTAAAATTCAAGGCCACAAAAGATGTGGAAATTCAAATAATAATTCCTCTCCAAATTCTATAAAAAAATCATCTTCAGTTCCTTTGTAATATGCTTTGAGTATCCTTGATTCCTTTAAAAAATATGTTAATCTAATTTTCCCATCAATATTTGATCATCGTTAACGTGGGTTTCCAATACCCTGGTGATGAAGTTTTCCCATACATCTGATTAAATAAAGGAACCTGGGCTCAGAAAAAAAAATGTTGACCTTAAGCCTCAACGAGGATGTGAGGGTTAATTATTTTTCCCTATTTTTAAGGATGTGTCGGGAGTGCAATTTAGATTATAAGTAAAGCAGAAAGAAATCAAATAATAGAATACACACTCCTCATTGCACCAAAATTCTTTATTTATTGAGTCAATATAAATCTTACATATTTCTTTCATATCTATCTCACACACTCTCACTAAATAATCCATGTATTATTTCTCTTATTTAATCTCTCTCTATTCATCTCATTCTCATTGTATATCTAGTTATTACATTCAAGTACAATAAACATCTTGTTATGCTAATTATCTATAATTCACTTATTTTGGTGGAAAATATTTGGGCTTGGTCTGTGTATTGTTTTGTTATTTTGGCAGATATTGTGGCTTTTCATAGTCTCTGATGGATTTTACAGTGTTCCAAAACTTTAATAGTGTTATGTGGATTTATAGTATTTTGTGGCTTCTTCTTTATTTCTTCCTTAGTCTCAAAAATTGATGAAGAACATTTTCAATACCAAGCATAGAGACAAATATTTAGTGACGATGCTTAGAGTTTGAGAGTCCTTATAATAGCATCCAGTAGTAGTGAGGAGGATGTATGATATTTGTTATGTTGGAAATTTTCTCGTAGATTTTTTACTATGAAACTTTTGAGAAATGTAAATATATATGATGAGATCATTTTTGTTATGATGATGTGTATTTTTGTTGTTCTATAATTTTTTGACTATATTGTGTTATTTGATATGATATGTTGTTGAAATGATGATGATATAGTTATAAAAATTGATGTGGTAATTGTTGTCTAAAATACCCCCTGGAATAATTTAGCAACCCGCAACTGCATTTTTGGACTTGGGAAAATTTTTAATTGTTTTGGGGCTGAGGATTTCATTTTCAAGTGTGTTTGGTTTTTAGGCTCTTAATGTATTTCAACATGTTCCATATTCCTTGTTCTCTTCCCTCCCCCCCCCCCCAAAAGAAAAAAATCATTTTTTAAAATCTTGAAAAATTTTGATTGTTGAAATATTTATTTACATTTTGGATGTCGAGTTTCGTGAAATAATTTTTGATTTCCATATAAGTTGTTCTTTGAGCTCTGGAACCTAAAATAGAAAGGATATAGTGCATTTCATGTTTCAACTTTTAAATTAAGATTTACATGAAAATTGCAACATGAAACTCAATCCCTGAAACCCGAGCTTCCAAGTGCATTTCGGGTTTCAAGTTCCAATTTGCAATTTACATATTAATTTCAAATCAATCCCCGATTACCAAAATTCAAATAAAATAGTTCATTTCAGGTTTCAAGTTCTCAATTGTAATTTACATTTTAACCATCGAAACTTGACCAAGTTGCAAAAAGATGGTTGAATTCTGACGTAATTATTTTAGGTTTCTCATTGTGCAATGTAAGGTCTGAATTCTGCCAAAGACCATTTTTAGAGTCCCAAGTTATTTTCTAGGTCCTGAGTTCCATCATTTGTATTTCAGGGTTTGACTATTGTATTACAAGGTATGAGTCCTGCAAAAGACCATTTTAGAAGTTGGAGGTTGTAAAGGAATTATCAACTTCCATCAAGACTAAATCAAAAGTTTGCAATTTCTGTTCCATATCCAGATTTTTCCATCAGTGTGTTGAGGTTAAGGGGATGTTTTGCAAGGCTACAGACCCAAAAAAGGTTTGATCTAATAGCTCAACCACTCTCATTTATTGAAGTATGGCACCCTGAACTTTAAATTGCCATAAGTTTCAACATGTCACTCAAAATTTCACAACATTAGACTTTTTGGAAAGGTACCCTCATGTACTACACCATGCAAGCTAGAAATCTTAAATTTTATGAATTTAGGAGGATGAAAAAGAGGAAATATAGTCCCATACTTAGAAGAACATTTCCAAGTATCTCAACCACCAAATTTGATGAGGTATTATGCCGATTCCTTCTCCTATAAGAAACGTATCATGGGGAATGACCTTGGAAAGGTACCCATGCCTATATTTAGAAATTAAATGCATGATTTTTTTGGTTGAAGGTGAAAATTCAAGTTTCCTTCTCTTTCCAATTTCTAGTATATAATGTAAAATCTCTCCTTTGTAATGAAGGATGTTCTAAAATGTAAAGTAACTATGTCAAAATTGTCCCTGAGTAGCTATGAGGTGTATACCTCCTTTTGAGCTTGGCAATGTATTCTTATGCCTTATTCTTCACATTTAATGGTTTGTGCATAATTTCAAGGCCATAAAATATTTATTTTGTGGTGTCTATCAACCATAACTAATGTTTTTTTTCATTTCCTCGTCTCTCCATTCTTATTGTTTTACCTTTTGCATGTATTTCTGCTTTACAGGTTCATTTATTTGTGTCCCATGGAGAATAGAAGGTAAAATGTTGTTTTTGATCTATGTCACTCATATTTGACCTCTCCCTTCTCCATTTTTATTCACCATTTTCCCTCATTAGATTTTATTCACCCTTTTTATTTGTGTTATCACCTTCCGCTACAGTAGGATTTCCCCTTACATGCATATCTCTCTTCCCTTGGTCCCTAGGATTGTTAAGATATGAATGTATAACTACATTCCTAGCAGTAGGAGTAATTTATAATTAGGATTAGGTAGAGGAATCCACCTTCTCTGGAGCTTGATCTCACTTTACAAGTACCACACTTATGATATCATCCCATGTTAACAAAAAGTAGGGATTTGTAACTAAAAAATTCTTGGGTGCTACTTCTTTGTTATGATAGATGTGTTGATAGCATAAAACATGGGATATGATAGAATATATGTTATGATATTGTATAGTGATGATAACAAAATAAATAGTAGATTGATAATAGTAATGTATGTAAAATGATTGGCTAAAGAGATCATGTAGTAAAGGAACTAATGATGATAAAGATAAGAAAGAAAGAATAAACCTCATGAAGTGAGATAAATCATGGAATATATCTAGAAAATAGGTGTGAAATCATGTCGCACTTGAGAAAATATACCATATAGATAGAAATAAGGTGAAAATTATGTTGGGATCATAAACGTAATCTGATTGTTGTGTATGCTGGGAAAATGGGAATCCAAACTAATCATTTTGCCGAAGCATTATCTGCTCTATGGGGCCTGAGAATTGCCCAGATCAAAATATCCAGAACCTCATTATTGAAGGGGACTCCCTGAATATCATTAATCTCCTTAAACAGTGCTCATCTCCAAGTTGGAGCATCAAGGATTTTATCTCAGAGTCCATAAGTATTTGTCAAACATTCAATGACATCAGGATCATGCATACTTACCGGGAGGGTAATAAATTGGTAGATGCACTGGCTAATTATGGAATTAATGTTAACCACATTGTTTGGGATAATAATAGCATCCCTAAGCAGCTTCAAAACAAAATTCATGTGGATTTCTATATGCATGCAATATCTTGAGCTGATTTATGATTATTGGGTGTGGATCAACATCAATAAAACTCCCACACGTGTTGACTTAAAAAATATGATTATGCAAATCATGTCAAATAATCAAGATAGTTTGAAGTATATGGGGAATTCCAAGTGGAGTTACATTGATTTGAAAATCGCGCATGTGGGATGCACTACGTCTGCTAAAAGTTGGATACAAGGCTCCACAGAAACTGAAGACAGTAGTAATGTGATTGATGATAGGGAGCAGGCTAACAAAAAGGCTGTTATTCCCACATGTGATTTTCTGCAGGCTCAGATCAGCAGGCACGCAGACGTTCGTGGGAAAAGAAACGGCTCTCATTTCCAACATTGTGTGGATTACAACAATAAAAAGCAGACTGGCTTCAACGCTCACAAGGATTTGGGAATTTGTTGCAAACAGTTAAGCACAGTGAAGATGGGGGGTCCCCCTTGCCAAATTGAGCCTAGTGCTGACCCAGACTGGAAGGATAATATTGAGCTATGGAGCATACTCAGCAAGGGTGGCATCACCAACTTCATGGAGAAGGTTCAGGGGCATGATCAAAGCATCTCAGTGTGTTTTGCGAAGGATTGGAAGGAGTAGACTGTGGAATATGGGGGGCAGATGATCTTGGTCAATGAGGAACTTATTCCTGAAGTGACTGGCCTTGGCTTGGAGGGCTACCATTTTTTTAACAAAAGGGTCAACAGAGATGTTGAAGAGAGGAGATTTGTGGAGGGATCTGAGAAGCTGATCTACGTTACAATGGGCCTTCTTGTTAGCTCGATCCCTCCACCTTATGATGAGGTTAATCGCATGATGATACAGTTCATTTCCTTGGAAGGAAGGTTTTCACTGTACCTGCTAAGCACCTTATCTTTCTTAACCACTTCCATAGGAATCACATGGTTTGTTTCCCCCATTACTTGCTGAAATATCTTGAGTGCTCCATTTTAGAGGGTGGTTCCTTTACACCAGGGGCTTATTTTTCTACTGCATAAATGCTATCTTCTTAAGTATCCTGGTCTCCTATCCTCTCCTAGCTCAGTTCCCCCTCTACCGGGTTCTGCTGCTGCTAGCCCCGTTTCTCCATTCTTTGCCCCCGCCACTGCTGCTATCACCCCCCTATCGGCCATCCAGGCTTCTTCTTCCATTCCCCCTACTACTTCTCCCACCCCCCACTTTACCTCCACTTCGGCCAGACTGGTCACCAGGGCTTATAGAAAGCTTAACCTTGAGACTCTTGTTGTGGGGAAGGGTCCTCATGAAATTGAAATTGCACATGACCTACTGAATATTAGCAGTGCCAGTCCTCAGGATGTGCATATGGAAAGCTCTTCAAAAAGGCTGGAAGCCTTAGAGGCTGATATGAAACTGTTGAAGGATGAGGTTAAGAACTTGGCAAAACAGAAAGGTAAGAGGAAGAAGGAGGAGGAGGTGGATATTGATAACAGCCAGATTGATGATATCTACAAGAAGCTAAACTCCTTAGACTCCCGTTTAGGGAAGGCCAAAACTTTTCATGATTACAATATGGCCATCTTTAGTGCGATTGAGGAGTTCATTAAGAAACATGTCAAAAGTGTCTCCAATCTCAGCGGAGTTCCGGCAACACTTTGGGGCAATGATAAGGAAAGAAAAAGGACCATTGATCAGCTGGATAAGACTGACGTTGCCCACATGACAAATTTGGGTATGTTCAAATCCTGGAAGAATATCAAGACCAGCATCGACAAAGCTACCAAGAAGTAGTTGTAGATGCTTTAGTTGTTCTTGTCTGTTTTTTTGCAGTTTTTTTGCGGTCTCTCTACTACTTTTTTGCAGTGTTTTTGTTGTTTTGTCTTGTTTAGGTAGCTGTTTTTTGGCTACTTTGGGCTTCATTGTCACATTTGGATTATGATCCTTTTTTCTCTGGTTTACATTCCTATTTTGGCTCCTAGGCCATCTTTTGTTCTCAAGGGTATAGTCCCTTTCAAAAAACTATTTGCCAATAATAAAAAAAAGGTGACAATTATGCATAAGAGGCTCAACTACTGTAGTATCTGGTGTATATGTATAAAATGACAATATTGAAGTGATCATAGAAATATTAAAAATATGTGAATCATAGAATGGAAAGTTTTTCTCCTTCAGGCACCACTTAGGTCTAGCATGTATGATAATTAGAGGAAGATTCACATGCATAGTCTAAACTAAGGGAGGAGAAGACAAAAAAACCTTACGATGATGAGAGGTAGTCAAAGTAACAGATGTTGGTGTGCGGTGACACGAAACTAAAGAATGTGATCTATCAACATGACATACACAAAAATAAATAACACCCTTGTCCTTAAGCAACTAGAGCCTATCATAGAGTGCATAAAAATCATTATCTCTATGACCATTGATCCTATAGAAATTACAAAATGGTTACTTATGGTTTCTTTGTAACTGATGAGGAGGAAGCTCATTATAAGGTAGCCTAATCAACTTCTAATCAATCAATGCATGTAAAATATCATGAAGCCTAATAGAATGTGACAAGTATAATGGCTCCATCTTAGGAGGGGGAGGAAAACATGGTGGAGGATTATGAATATGAGATGAATGATCATGACTGTGTTTTATAGGATATGAATAATGTTAAGGGGTTCAATAGGAGGAAGAGAAGATGTAGTGAGTAGAGAAGTGGTAGAATAAATAAGAGAATACGTAATAGTAGATTCATTAAACGTCTCTTGTTCTAACATTATAAACTAAAAGAAAATAAGTGTAAAAGATTCACATGTATCATATAATAATTTTTATTTCAAAGGAAGAATCAAGTCATGAAAAAAGATATCTTGCATTTCTTGACCTGTGAGTTGATAAAGTAAGTGATGTCATTAACATGTTCATTTTTTCCTTTATGCAAAGAATACAAATGCTAAAATGAAACTTTAGGACCATTGTTAGAAATAAAACATCTAAGAAATTATTCTTCCACATCAAGATAATTACTAATAGATCCACTAGGTAAATGGTGAAAGTAATGAGAAGAAATACTAATAAGACTACTAGGAAATGCTTTAAGAAATAATTTATCATTAGAATATGAATCCATAACTAATCGAAAATCCTTAAAATGTTTATAAGGATTACCTGTACTTTCAAAATATTTAGAGGTAGCCAAAGTAAAAATTTGGCAAAAGTTGAATTGTAAATATTTTTTAGGAATAGGATTTCCATGAAGTGAATTATTATCATTGTTATTATAATAGGCCCTAATTTCAAGGGTAAGGGTATGGATCTTATTTTCCAAATATCGTACACCATGCATAAGAGAAAAACATTCTTTGGGATAAATGGAATAAACATTAAGGGATTGAATCTTTCCATTATAGGTAGCCATATGAAAACTATTGGGTTGAAGGTCAAATTTTTTTTTAGCAAGTGGAAAACTAGGAATAGAAACATAAGAAGAAGAATCAACAGGAATATAAGTTTATGCACTTTAATCAATAAGCTCAGTAGAAGAAGGAATACATGCAACATGCATATTACCCTTATGATCATCATTATTTACACTATCTTTGGAAAAAAAAGAGTAGAAAAACATGAAACATTAACTATTGCATATTTTAACTCATTATGAGAATAAAGATGAGTACTAATATCATTAAGAAGAACACAAGAGGTGGAAGACGAAAGATATGGATTTTGAGGCACAATATTAAATGAAGAAGCACTTGGTTGAGAAGAAGAGGGATTGACTTGAATATAATTATTAATAGATATAGGATCATCTCTAATGACTTTTTCATACGTAAGTGGAGGATTTAAGAAGTAGGGAGAGGGTCATTTATGATAGCATAGACAATAACAAAAAAAGTATGGCTATCACAAGCATTATTAACAAGACCTTCCTCATCGTAAAAATTAACCAAATCTTCAACACATGTATCATTTGTAGAAAGATAAGAAACATAACTATCAGATTCATAAGAGCTAGTAGGTTCAACATGGGTTAGGAGTATAAATTCAAGACAGGTGTAGTAAAGATTTTTAAGGACACGAGGGATCTTAGAATGACATGTGGCTGTAATATGTGACTTTTGATAGAAGTTTTCTTCATCTATAACATTTGTAAAAATAGGATGAAGACAAGTCATAGGAATAGGTTCATACTTGGTTGAAGGAGGTTTAGGATGATGGTTTTACAACACATTTTGATAAGTCCTGAGTTATTGTTGGTCGTCAAAAAGGACTTCAAGAAGAGCAACAGTCAGGGAACAAGAAGTCCCTCCTCTTTAATGGGATAGGTTCCCTTATTAAGAAACCAACCTATTTACACATATACAGAGTATGGTTTTCTTGTGGAACTTGGATATTATGAAAGTGTTTTCTATAAGGATCATCAATTACGAAAGGACTGAGGAATAAGAAATGTGAGAACGAGTAGAAAGGCACCATTCAGAATTATAGATGACAGAGTAATTCCTTATGCATGCGAGGGTACAACGAATTAGAACAAGATCATTTGTATCATATTAAGAAGATGAAATTTGAAAAGACACAAAGTTCTGTAAATAACATCTACGAGAATACAAAGCTTCTCAGCATAATACAGACAAATGATCTAATAAAAGTAAATGAATAGCTTGGGAATAAAGAAAAAATGATAGACAAAGAATGAAAAGTCCTTATGTATTGATTTCTTTATGATTTATTTACACTTTCAAAAATAAGCCAAGTTCTTCCTTTTTTCAAAATGGCGAGGAAAGGCCATTATATAGTTTACAAATCAGTTACTCTCGGTAACTACTTCTTTTAACTAAAGATTAGTTAAAGGGTTGCTAATCGCAATACCCCAACTAATTACAACAAATCTGAGAGAAAGAATGAGAAGAGAAGAGAATAATTAGGAGAAGAAAACAAGCGCTTATGACTGGGAGGGACCCACCGACTTTAAGATCCAATGTCTGAATCTTTTCAACGCCTCGGCTATGTCTCTGCCACGTGGGACTGATGTGTTGGTAGTAGACTGAGTCCAAAACCCGAGGCACTTCTCCATTTCCTTATCAAACTCGACATGAGTATGATAGTCTTTATTTGCTTCTTCAATGGCAGATTGAAGAGAGTAGATCTCCTTCATTTTTTCTTTGGAAATGGAGCTTTCCTTGAATAGATCACCCTTGACAAAAGCTCTGAATTGAGCTTTGATTTCTTGTAGGGAAAGAGGCACACCAAAAGTCTCATCCTGAAGATGAAAATGTATATCTTTGAAAGAAGATACAACTAGTGTTTTAAAATCCTCACCCTTCTGCCAGCTATTTCTCAATTCTCCCAAAGCCTCCTCCAGGACCTTTATCTTCCAATCCACGGTGTAGACCCAGGACTTTGACAAATTATCCTTTGTATCCTCGAAGACTTTGCTTTCCATCAAAATATTTTCATCTGTTTGTCCCATGAGGCGGAGGTCTACTATGCAACTGCTCCAAAGTTTAAGTTCTTTATCAATGCTCCCAATAGTGGAGGAGAGCTTCTGTTGCAATTTGTTCACCTTCCTATGGAGTTTGAAAGCTTCATCAATGAAGTTTAATCCCGCAACAAGCATATCATCCACCATGGCCTCCATAGCTCTGCCATAGATAGAATACTTGTGCATATCTTTGATACTCTGTACTTCATCTTGGCTCAAAATTACAGGTGGTGGAAGAGTAGTCAATGGGGTAGGGTCCAAAACTTTGTCCTTGGACAAAAGAGATTTGATGAAACCTGTAAGAATCTGGGATTGTTCTTGCAACTGTTCTATGGTTTTCTACCCTTTCTCTACCCTCCCAATGACTCTGGTGACTGTTTCCTGAAGGTTGTGGATCTCACCTTCAGGGGTAGACTCTCCCATGGGAATCCTTGAGAGTTCCAGGTCAGATGCCTGCAAATCCTGCTCTGGTTTATCTACCATAGGCTTGGCTATCTCCAGGAATTGCTGGCCTGAGCATCAGACACTATCCTGGAGGTAATTTTGGATTTTTTGGCGCGAGAAGGAGGAGTAGTGCCTAACAAGGCTGCCACAACATCAAAATTTGGTCCTGAGCTCCGAGAGGAAGACTTTCTCTTCCTACTATCGACAAGAGGCTACACCCATGCAAAAGAGGAGGAGGAAGAAGTAGGTGGGGCAAGAGGACCAAGAGATAGAGAGATCATGGCGCCCAAGGTTTATACTGTTGTTGTCTCGAGTTGAGACATGAGTGGGGAAACTGAGACAACTGGTGCAAAGGAATCAACACTACTTGGAAGTTCAGTGCTCTGGACTTCTTTGTACTTATCCATTAGAGCTTCAGGGTGCTTGCAGGAGCTGGCACCTCACTCTCTTCACTTTCACTGAGAACAATAATGTTCTCTGGTCTCGAAGGCAATTCTACATGCTTTCTCAGGGAGTCTTTTTCCACTGGCTCCTTCTTAACTTCTTTGAATTTCTTCTGATACACCTGGGTTGATGAGGAAGGAGTAGAGACTGTAGGTCCTTGATTTGAAGAGGCTGGAGGGGTTTGCATAGGTGCTTCTGATCTGGATGGAGATGCTTCCTTCCTTGGTGTTGAAGCATCCTTGGAGGAGGATTCCCCTGAGTGTCTCCTGTGCTCACGAACTTTCCTATCAAACCAGATCTTGGTCTTGACTAGGACTGGAGCCAGGATTTCAGCCAAATCATCCTTTCTCCTTTTTGAACCAATCCAAGTCCTCCAAGGGAGTGTGCTTGACCACATTGTCATACTCATATGAGTACAGGTCAGAATTATCATCTTGGAGCCCTTCAGGAACTTGATACAAGCCAAGTTCTTGAATTAACTGTAGGGAGAACCTGCCATAATGCCTCCTTCTGGCTTCAAAATCATCAACACAGTCAGCCCAATAGTCCTCTATGTCTGCCCTATGATGATAGGTTATTTTGATGTTCTGCTCAATAAAAATTTTTAAATCGAAGAAAGTTCTGGGCCTGAAGAAATGGACAGTGATGGGAGCTAGGGCTCTTTCTATATTTTGTGCATCCAGGGCTGTTTTGCAGGTGTAGTTTCCCAAGATGATAGGGAAGTGCAGGCCAGTAATTTTCTTATCCCTGCAGGTTCTGTGCAATTTATCCAGCTGCCTGCATACTTCTATTAAATCCATTTTGTCATTGTAGAACATAGGAAGCTTGAGAGGAGTGCTCTCATAGCCTGCAAGCCTTATATAGGAAAATTTCCTATGAATTGGATAAAATAAGCACCGTAGTGTGACTATCAGGACTCATGGATTCATCAGAAAATATCCTTGCCATGTCACTTTCAAGAAGCCTGACAATGTACATGGTGAAAGCATCATTCACCCTTCGGAAATTGTGATTGTTGGTCTCTAGGGTGAACTGCGGGCAGTAGGCATACACGGGGTCATCCTTGTGAGCATCGATGTATGAGAAAGCCAAACCATTGCCTTGATGCTACCAGAGTATACATCAGTGTATGAAGTCATATAAAATTTCTTCATTTTGTTGTACATTAGACAGCTGCTCTACTAGGTTCATACTGATGATCTCTGCCCAATTGATATTCTTAGTTCCTTCAGCACACCATATTGATAAGTGGGCACATCCAAAAATGGAACTCATTGGTAGAGGGTAAGCCCATAACCCGAGCCAGTAGGATTATGAAATCTGATAGTTCCTCGTTGAAATCAGCACGGAACAGAACCTTGGATAGATGGGATGCCCCCTTTTTAGGGTTTTTAAGCCATGACTTCGCCACCCTTGCTTTGTAGTTCTCACTGTCTTGGTCGAAGAGGGCCTGTGCCTGGTTTCGAGAGATAACTATGGAATTGTCCATTTCTGGAATTCTTAGGGTAGTGCCAATGGCGGCAGCGTCAAGTTTGGTGATGAGCTCCCCATGCATGTTGGCCAATTCACTCGAGTCGGGGCTGAAATGAGCACCGCAGGAGAGCACTGTATCTGCGCATTGCACTGAGATAGGGAAGCCACCAGCGAAAGCCAAACCACTGTCATGAATCATCTGTGCCATAGGTGAAGGGTTCGCGTCTGTCATCCTTGCCCAAAAATCCCCAAAATCAAGGTGGTGAACTTCACTGTCCCCGATATCGGGAATGGCAGACTCGAGTGGTGAAACTTGTTCTTGCCCCTAGAATTTGATCTTCATGTTGATAGTAATTCGGAGAGCAGAGTTGCAAGCTAGACCTGGGATGGAATTACAGGGGGAAAGGATACGCGCGTAGGAATTTCAGTCGCAAGGTTTTGAGCAAAAGATAGCATGAAAGCAGTGTGTAAAAACGCATAGGGGGCAGTTCATTATATAGCCAATTAGGAGAGAGAAAGGAAATAAATGCGCATTAAATACATATCTACCAAATTGAAAAGCAAGATATTCGGGTAGAGTGGGAAAAATTAGCACGAATGGCACTTGGTTCATTTGGGACACGAGGGATGCGAAAAAAATTACGCAGGAAAAAGTGCACAAATGGACCTGGGACACTCGGCCGCAGATTCGGACTCGGCCAATTCGGGAGAAGCGGGGAAAAGATGCACAAATGATTTTGGGACATGCGGTACAAAAATACGTGGAGTACGGACTCGGCCGAATCGGCTGAAAAGGGAACAAAGGGTCTAGACTAACTTGGGAAATTTGGGACAAAAAGTTCTGACAGGCCCGAAAAGGACTGACTTCAGTTAGATTGGCCAATCAGGGAATAGAGAGCCCGTATAAACCTGGGACACGTGGGACAAAAATGTTCGACAGGCCCGAAAAACACACAAAATGACCCAAAAATTGTAGATTTTTCCAATTTCTCGACTTTTCACATTACCAGGATAACAGAGAAGACACTTAACCTCAAAATTTTAAATTTTCAACTTCTTAAAAGCAGGGGAATTTTGAGTGGACAACAGCTGGCTCCTTCTGGGGATGACTTGGCATAGATTCAAAGAATGAGACAAGGCAAGGATTTAGACAAACTCAGGGAAGTAGACCAGTACCTTATCCATTGGGCCACAGAGTCATCGAATCAAACCAATACAGAGGACAACACACCAAAAAAAAAGGAAAGAAAAACAAAACGCTATACAGAATATACAAAAGGACCTCCTAATCACCTATGACTTGAACAATTTCAGGTACTGCCCACTATAAGGAAGTGGGAGAGAAGAACCATCCATATAATCAAGGTAAAAAGAATTCTCACCAGCAAAGTGCCTGATCTTGAAAGGTCCGAGCCAAAGGGAATCAAATTTTCCATGGCTGCCACGAGGTTCATGCCTTTTATCCCATAGTAAAACGATGTCTCCAACTTGGAAATCTCTGAACCTGGCTTTCTTATCAAACAGGACCTTTACCTTCTGCTGGTGAGCAGATATCCTATCAGCAACTTCCAATCTGTCCTCATTCAATTTGTGAAGATACATGATTCTTTTATCCAAAGCGTCATTGAAACTGGTATCTTCAATGGCCTTCATTAGATGCAAGGCTGGCAGCTCCACTGTTACTGGAAATTGAGCTTCTACTCCATATACTACCTGAAAGGGAGACATCCCAATGGCTCTCTTAGGTGTGATCCTATCTGCCCAAAGAGCATCATAGAGTTTCTTGTGCCAGTTTTGTTGGGACTCATTGACTAATTTCCTTATAATGGTCACCAGATTTTTATTTGTGGATTCTGCTTGTCCATTTCCCTGAGGATAGTAATCTGAGGAGTGAGCCAGAGAGATGCCATATCCATAACAAAAATCCATCATCTCAGTTGAAGAAAATTTGGAAGCATTATCTGTCACAATCTTGTTGGGCACACCATACCTTACCAAGATGTTTTCTTTGATGAAACTGCATACTACTTCGGAAGTAGTACTCTTTACTGGAATGGCTTCTACCCATTTGGTGAAATAATATGTGGCAGTTAATACATGAGTATGACCAGCACTAGAAGAGGGATTAAGTGTTCTAATGAATTCCAAACCCCACTGTTGAAAAGGTTCCTCGATCACAACTGGTTTAAGAGGCAAAGAGGCCAACTTAGGTCTACCCACGAAAGTCTGACATGCTTCACATTTATCAACCCACTTTGATGCATCTCTGAACAAGGTAGGCCAGTAATATCCTCCACGAAGAATCTTGTGAGCAGTAACAGTTGATGAGTAGTGCCCTCCACATGCCTGATCATGAAAAACTGAGAGTAGCTTTTTCTGTTGTTCCTTGTCCACACATTTCAAAAACCTTCCATCCAATCCACGCTTAAACAAGGCATTCTCCCACAAAACATATTGGGTTGACCTTAGTTTAACAGCTCTCTTTTCTTTGGTAGTCAAATGAGAGGGGCATTCCCCATAGGTGAGAAAATGAGTGATATCAGCATACCATTCATCAACTGAGCTAAGAAACAGAACGGTAGGAAGACCAACTTTATCTTCCAGTAACTCATGTCTAGCTCCTTCAGCGATGAGTTCACACAGGCCTTTTCCACAGACGAGCTTGGTTGGTTTGATGTCAATATCATATTCTTGGACCTTGGCCACCCAGTTCCCTCTCTTGGATCCAAATTCCTGCTATGTGAGAATTGACTTAACAGTTGTATCTGGTACCAACACCGTGGAGTGAGAGTTAAGAATGTAAAAACGAAACTACTTGACAACTTTAACCACTGCAAAAGCATGTTTTTCCATTATGGTGTATTTTAACTCATGATATTTTAGAATATAGCTCATAAATGCAATTGGGAGTTCGTGCTCATTAGAATCTTCCTGAGTCAAAACAACAGCCAAGGTGTTATCTGTGGCGTAGCAATAGATAATGAAATCTTTGCTGAAATCTGGACATGCTAAAATAGGAGTTTTAGCAATGGATATTTTAATACCTTCAAAGGCTTCTTTCCCTTCAGGAGACCAACCAAACGTTTGTTTTCCTTTCATCATTTGGGAGATATTCAGAGTTAGCTCTACAAAATCAGGGATGAACCTTCTCAGAAAGTTGATCTTACCAAAGAAAGAGTGCACGCCCTTTTTGCTGGTTGGAAGAGGAATTTGCTGAATAGCTTGAACTCACTCAGGATTGATCTTTATACCATCTTTGGAGACGATGTACCCTAATAATTTCCCCTCTGTGACACAAAAGATAGATTTCTTAGGATTCAAAGAGATCCCATGTTCTCTACATCTTAGCATAACTATCTCCAGGTGCTGAAAATGATCCGTCCTTGTTTTAGAATACACAGTCAAGTCATCAAGGTATACAACAATACACTTCCCTTTCAAAATTCCAAAGGCTAAGTCCATAGCCCTCTGAAAATTAGCACCAGCATTAATGAGCCCAAAAGGCATCCTTTTGTAAGAAAACGTACCCCAAGGGGTAGTGAAAGTCATTTTGTGTTGATCTGCAGTATTAACTTCTACTTGGTTATATCCTGAGAATCCATCAAGCATAGAAAACATTTCAGATCCCGTTATTGCTTGCAAGACCTGATCCATCATAGGCAAAGGATAATTATCCTTCAAGGAAGCTTGATTCAAATTCCTGAAGTCAACACAGATACGAATCTCACCAATTTTCTTTCTAACAGGCACAATATTGGAAATCCATGTTGAATGATGGATAGGAAAAATTATTTTGGCTTTCAACAACTTCTGTATTTCTTGAAAAATGGTGTCAGCTATTTTAGGATTGTATTGCCTTTGCTTCTGTTTAAAAGGCTTAATCCCAGGTTTGAGAGGAATAAAATGTTGCATCTCCTTTGGTTGGAAAGCTTTTAAATCTTCATAGGAGTAAGCAAGAACATCCTTATACTTCTTTAAAAGATCAATTACCTTCTTCCTCTCATCTGGTGTGCAACATTTTCCAATGTTCATGAGCTTAGGGTCAGTAGAACTCCCAATATTAATTTTTTCATATTCAGCTGATTGTTGAGGTCCAGTAGAAGCTCTAGACTTCACATACCTGTCGTGTTTATCAAACAGTTCCTCTAAACTCACCAATCCCTTTGGAATCTTGTTTCCCTTGAGTTTGATACATCCATCCTGATCCGTTTCTTCTTCTTGGGTGGCTTCTTTGTCAAAGGGCACACTTTCACGAGGTAAATTGTCACTTCCTTCAAAGTACAATTGTTCAAAATTATCCTTGAGTTCTAAGAAAGAAAGCAAGTGTTGATCATTATTGAAAACTTGCCAGTTACTTGTATTATCAGGTACACTAGGTCGATGGATCATCTCAATGGTGAACTTATCTTGAGAAAAGTCAGGATGAGGTATGAGCAGTGACCCTGAGACTGCTAGTGAATCAGCCCTGGTATTCTTCTCCCTAGGTATTGCTTCGATGGAGAAGGCATCAAGAAATTCAATGGAATCCCAAACCTGATTCCTGTAATGTTTCAACCTTCCATTTTTTACCTGGAAGAGGTTTCTAACTTGCTTGACAATTAGTACCGCATCCCCACGAGCTAGAAGATTCTTCACACCCTGTTCTTTTGCCACATGGAGTCCAAGAATGAGAGCCTCATACTCTGCTGTATTATTGGTATTTTCAAATTGCAACTTGAATGAGAAAGGATGAAGGCTTCCTTCAGGCGACACCAATATGACACCAGCTCCAGAACCAGCTGAGGAACAACTTCCATCGAACTCTAATATCCAAACACCATTAGGATCTTTAGGTGAGACTTTGGGAGGTTGGATTTCTTCAGGAGACATAATCATGTAGTTGCCATGCCCCATATCCTCATAGAGTATTTGTGCTTTGGGATCATCAGTTTTTTGTACAATATACTCAGACTGCTTCTCAGGCAGCAACTTCTTCATTTTCCCATTAACAGGTATGAGGGCATGTGACCAATCCATTTGAATTTCTCCACCCACATCCTTACAGAAGTTTCTGCTTAGCAACATCCCGTATGAAGGAGGAATATCTGCTACTAAGATAGTAGCCAAAACTTTCTTCTCAGGCAAAGCAGCAAAAGCCACTTGTGCATCTTTAATTCTTCCGACCAAGGGCACTTCCTTACTCTCCATAGAATAACAAGATCCATAAGTGCGTGTGAGAGTCAAGCCTAAGGCATGAGATACTTTAGCAGGCATCACATTGTCTGATGCTCCTGAGTCTATGACGCAATTACTGAGCCTATGGCCAGCTATAAGAAGTGTCACATAGAATGGTTTGATTTTGTCACTGGGTGAGGTGACAGTGGCTACCAGATTAGGTTGTGGTGTAGAAGAAGGAGTGGGTAAAAGGCCTTTAGAGGTAGTTTTAGAATGGGAATTGACAAAGTGAATCATTTTAGCAAAAGCCTTAGGATGGGTTTG
This sequence comes from Taxus chinensis, assembly GCA_019776745.2. NCBI lineage: Eukaryota > Viridiplantae > Streptophyta > Pinopsida > Cupressales > Taxaceae > Taxus > Taxus chinensis. Next base: position 316,362,292 of record CM034149.1, read on the forward strand.
ATAATATTCAGCCTCTGAGATTTGAACCTTAGTCTTTTTTAGGTGATCAATAATATCAAAAGACCCAGAAGTGGATGGGTTATCATCACTTGAAATCTTAGGTTTATCAATTTTAGGGGAAAAAGAAGTAACTTTAGTAGCAGAATTGACAGGACTCACCTTTGGTGTAGATGAAATGGGGATCGAAGATCCTCTTTTTGCAATTACGGGGATAGTTGTCGGCTGCTCCTTAGATTTCTTGGTGGGCTGCATCACTTTCTCCCTCTGATTTGTCTACTCTCGAGTCATGACAGCGTATGATTCGCTATTCATGTCTACTACTACTTCATCATAATCATCTCCTTCATCAATGCCTTCAGTGGTGAAGAAATTAACTCGAGATCCCTCAAGTTCATCTGTTTCATCATCAACCTCTTCAACAAATTCCTCGCAATCTTCATTAACCTCCTCATCCTCTGGTTCTTCAACTTCACAGGTTGCATTGACAGGAACTTTAATAGGAGGTCCTTCAAGTGCTAGCCTTGTTTGAGAAGCAGGCAAATGATTTCTGGGCTGAAAATTCCTCCTTGGAACGTCTGCATAGGGAGCATGTTGAGCCAATTGTTTCTTAATGGCAATGAGATCATTTGCAAGTTTTGTACCAATGGATCAGTATTAGGTCCAGGAGTGGAAGAGGAGGAAGAAGCAGACTTAGATTTAGAAGGGTCTCTCCTCAACTTCCCTGACATGATTAAATCATCTTCAACACTAACAACAAGAGTTTGATCCTCGGCCAATGTTGCGAGATTAGCCCTTCTTAGTGCATAACTAACTTCAGGCGATTGAGCATTTAGGAAGAAACATTTTTTAATTTGGTCTACAGGTCGAGTATTTGGCGGAATTTTGTTAATCAACCTGTTGAATCGAGCCACAAATTCTCTCATGGGCTCTTGTGAATCCTTCTTTATTTGAGAAATTTGGGCTAGCAAGGCATGCACGTCTTCCGCCGGTTTGAAACGGTTTTCAAACCTAGTTCTCATTGTGTCCCAGCTAGTGATAGCACCGGCCGGAAGGTGATAGAACCAATCAGCAACATTATCTTGTAAAGTCTCAACAAAAATCCTTACGGATATGTCTTCATGTTCAACTCCCAGAACTCCGCATGCGACTATGAAGGCTGCGATGTGTTCATCAGGATGTACTTTGCCATCGCCTTTGAATTTAGGGAAGTTCTTCCGGTTACCTCTGGGTAACTCATGCAAAGGCTGAGGAAGGGCAAGAGGCCCAACACGATGACCCCAAGGCAATGGTACCGCCATTCTTGGGAAAATGGCTTGAAGAGGAACTGCAACACCAGCAAGAATCAAAGCTCGAAGATTAGGACTGATTGGCTCTGAAGGAATACCACCCGTAGGGTTTCTATCTTGGACAGGTGGAGTGCTTGTTGAACGAGTCTTTATATTTCTTCTTGTTGAAGGGAAAGGAAAACCCTGCTGTTCCAAAAGCTGAAACTGAGAATCTTCAATACCAAGGGCCCTTCTCCCTCGAGTAAAACACGGAGTCGCCAGATCAAAAGATGATCAATAAATAAACTGGAATATGATTCCCCAGTGGAGTCACCAAAAACTGTTGGTCGTCAAATAGGACTTCAAGAAGAGCAACAGTCAGGGGACAAGAAGTCCCTCCTCTTTAATGGGAGAGGTTCCCTTATTCAGAAACGAACCTATTTACACATATACAAAGTATGGTTTTCTTGTGGAACTTGGATATTATGAAAGTGTTTTCTATAAGGATCATCAATTACAAAAGGACCGAGGAATAAGAATGTGAGAACGAGCAGAAAGGCACCATTCAGAATTATAGATGACAGAGTAATTCCTTATGCATGCGAGGGTACAGCGAATTAGAACAAGATCATTTGTATCATATTAAGAAGATGAAATTTGAAAAGACACAAAGTTCTGTAAATAACATCTGTGAGAATACAAAGCTTCTCAGCATAATACAGACAAATGATCTAATAAAAGTAAATGAATAGCTTGGGAATAAAGGAAACCGGATAGACAAAGAATGAAAAGTCCTTCTGTATTGATTTCTTTATGATTTATTTACACTTTCAGAAATAAGCCAAGTTCTTCCTCCTTCAAAATGGCGAGGAAAGGCCATTATATAGTTTACAAATCAGTTACTCTCGGTAACTACTTCTTTTAACTAAAGATTATTTAAAGGGTTGCTAATCGCAATACCCCAACTAATTACAAAAAATATGAGAGAAAGAATGAGAAGAGAAGAGAAGAATTAGGAGAAGAAAACAAGCGCTTATGACTGGGAGGGACCCACCGACTTTAAGATCCGCTGTCTGAATCTTTTCAATGCCTCGGCTATGTCTCTGCCACGTGGGACTGATGTGTTGGCAGTAGACTGAGTCCAAAATCCGAGGCACTTCTCCATTTCCTTATCAAACTCGACATGAGTATGATAGTCTTTATTTGCTTCTTCAATGGCAGATTGAAGAGAGCAGATCTCCTTCATTTTTTCTTTGGAAATGGAGCTTTCCTTGAATAGATCACCCTTGAAAAAAGCTCTGAATTGAGCTTTGATTTCTTGTAGGGAAAGAGGCACACCAGAAGTCTCATCCTGAAGATGACAATGTATATCTTTGAAAGCAGATACAACTAGTGTTTTAAAAGCCTCACCCTTCTGCCAGCTATTTCTCAATTCTCCCAAAGCCTCCTCCAGGACCTTTATCTTCCAATCCATGCTGTAGACCCAGGACTTTGACAAATTATCCTTTGTATCCTCGAAGACTTTGCTTGCCATCAAAATATTTTCATCTGTTTGTCCCATGAGGCGAAGGTCTACTATGCAACTGCTCCAAAGTTTAAGTTCTTTATCAATGCTCCCAATAGTGGAGGAGAGCTTCTGTTGCAAGTTGTTCACCTTTCCATGGAGTTTGAAAGCTTCATCAATGAAGTTCAATCCCGCAACAAGCATATCATCCACCATGGCTTCCATAGCTCTGCCATAGATGGAATACTTGTGCATATCTTTGATACTCTGTACTTCATCTTGGCTCAAAATTATAGGTGGTGGAAGAGTAGTCAATGGGGTAGGGTCCAAAACTTTGTCCTTGGACAAAAGAGATTTGATGAAACCTGTAAGAATTTGGGCTTGTTCTTCCAACTGTTCTATGGTTTGTCTGCCCTTTCTCTACCCTCCCAATGACTCTGGTGACTGTTTCCTGAAGGTTGTGGATCTCACCTTCAGGGGTAGACTCTCCCATGGGAATTCTTGAGAGTTCCAGGTTAGATGCCTGCAAATCCTACTCTGGTTTATCTACCATAGGCTTGGCTATCTCCAGGAATTGTTGGCCCTGAGCATCAGACACTATCCTGGAGGTAATTCTGGCTTTTTTGGCGCGAGGAGGAGTAGTGCCTAACAAGGCTGCCACGGCATCAAAATTTGGTCCTGAGCTCCGAGAGGAAGACTTTCTCTTCCTACTGTTGACAAGAGGCTGCACCCATGCAAAAGAGGAGGAGGAAGAAGTAGGTGGGGCAAGAGGACCAAGAGACAGAGAGCTCATGGCACCCAAGGTTTGTACTACTATTGTCTCGAGTTGAGACATGAGTGGGGCACTTGAGACAACTGGTGCAAAGGAATCAACAGTACTTGGAAGTTCAGTGCTCTGGACTTCTTTTTCCTTATCCATTGGAGCTTCAGGGGCGCTTGCAGGAGCTGGCACTTCACTTTCTTCACTTTCACTGAGAAAAATAATGTTCTCTGGTCCCGAAGGAAATTTTGCATGCTTTCTCAGGGAGTCTTTTTCCACTGGATCCTTCTTAACTTCTTTGAATTTCTTCTGATACACCTGGGTGGATGAGGAAGGAGTAGAGACTGCAGGTCCTTGAGTTGAAGAGGCTGGAGGGGTTTGCACAGGTGCTTCTGATCTGGATGGCGATGCTTCCTTCCTTGGTGTTGAAGCATCCTTGGAGGAGGATTCCCCTGAGTGTCTCCTGTGCTCACGAACTTTTCTATCAAACCAGATCTTGGTCCTCACTAAGACTGGAGCCAGGATTTCAGCCAAATCATCCTTCTCCTTTTTGAACCAATCCAAGTCCTCCAAGGGAGTGTGCTTGACCACATTGTCATACTCATATGAGTACAGGTCAGAATTATCATCTTGGAGCCCTTCAGGAACTTGATACAAGCCAAGTTCTTGAATTAACTGTAGGGAGAACCTGCCATAATGCCTCCTTCTGGCTTCAAAATCATCAGCACAGTCAGCCCAATAGTCCTCTGTGTCTGCCCTATGATGATAGGTTATTTTGATGTTCTGCTCAATAAACTTTTTTAAATCAAAGCAAGTTCTGGGCCTGAAGAAATGGACAGTGATGGGAGCTAGGGCTCTTTCTATATTTTGTGCATCCAGGGCTGTTTTGCAGGTGTAGTTTCCCAAGATGATAGGGAAGTGCAGGCCAGTAATTTTCTTATCCCTGCAGGTTCTGTGCAATTTATCCAACTGCCTGCATACTTCTATTAAAGCCATTTTGTCATTGCAGAACATAGGAAGCTTGAGAGGAGTGCTCTCGTAGCCTGCAAGCCTTATATAGGAAAATTTCCTAAATTGGATGAAATAAGCACCGTAATGCGCTATCAGGCTCATAGCTTCATCAGAAAATCTCTCGCCGTGTCACTTTCCAGGAGCCTGACAATGTACATGGTGAAAGCATCATTCACCCTCCTGAAATTGTGATTGCTGGTTTCCAGGGTGAACTGCGGGCAGTAGGCATACACGGGGTCATCCTTATGAGCATCGATGTATGAGAAACCAAACCATTTCCTCGATGCTGCCAGAGTATACATCAGGTATGAAGTCATATAAAATTTCTTTGTTTGTTGTACATTAGACAGCTGCTCTGCTAGGTTCATACTGATGATCTCTACCCAATTGATATTCTGAGTTCCTTCGCACACCATATTGATAAGTGGGCACATCCAAAAATGGAACTCATTGGTAGAGGGTAAGCCCATAACCCGAGCCAGTAGGATTATGAAATCTGATAGTTCCTTGTTGAAATCGGCACAGAACAGAACCTTGGATAGACGAGGATGCCCCCTTTTTAGGGTTTTTAAGCCACGACTTCGCCACCCTTGCTTTGTAGTTCTCACTGTCTTGGTCGAAGAGGGCCTGTGCCTGGTTTCGAGAGATAACTATGGAATTGTCCATTTCTGGAATTCTTAGGGCAGTGCCAATGGCGGCAGCATCAAGTTTGGTGATGAGCTCCCCATGCACGTTGGCCAATTCACTCGAGTCGGGGCTGAAATGAGCACCGCAAGAGAGCACTGTATCTGTGCATTGCACTGAGATAGGGAAGCCACCAGCGAAAGCCAAACCACTGTCATGAATCATCTGTGCCATAGGTGAAGGGTTCGCATCTGTCATCCTTGTCCAAAAATCCCCAAAATCAAGGTGGCGAACTTCACTGTCCCTAATATCGGGAACGACAGACTCGAGTGGTGAAATTTGTTCCTACCCCTGGAATTTGATCTTCATGTTGATAGTAACTTGGAGAGCAGAGCTGCAAGCTTGGACCTGGGATGGAATTACAGGGAGAATGGATACGCACGCAGGAATTTTGATTGCAAGGGTTCGAGCAATAGATAGCATGAAAGTAGTGTGCAAAAACGCATAGGGGCAATTTCATTATATAGCCGTTTAGGAGAGAGAAAGGCAATAAATGCGCATTAAATACATATCTACCAAATTGAAAAGCAAGATATTCGGGTAGAGCGGGAAAAATTAGCACGAATGGCACTTGGTTCATTTGGGACATGAGGGACGTGAAAGCGCGAAGTACGCGGTTCGGCCGATTTGGGAAAAGTGGGAAAAAGACGCACAAATGCTTTTGGGACATGCGGGATAAAAATCCGCGGAGTACGTGACTCGGCCGAATCGGCCGAAAAGGGAACAAAGGGTCCAGACTAACTTGGGACATTTGGGACAAAAAGTTCCGACGGGCCCGAAAAGGACTGACTTCGGGTAAATCGGCCGATCGGGGAACAGAGAGCCCGTATGAACCTGGGACACGTGGGACAAAAATGTCTGACAGGCCCGAAAAAACACACAAAATGACCCAAAAACACAAATTATTCCAATTTCTTGACTTTTCACATTACCAGGATAACAGAGAAGACACTTAACCTCAAAATTTTAAATTTTCAACTTCTTAAAAGCATGGGAATTTTGAGTGGACAACAGTTATACAAGAAATGAAGGATCTTAGGTAAATTTATGGTCCAATTAATAAAAAATTTCACCAAATGATTAAAATAAATTTAAGTCTTTATTGAAGGAATGAGATCAAATAGATATAACATTAACAAGTGAGATAGGAGATAAGAATGAATTATCTTGTATCGGGAGATATGGACTAATTTTAGGCTAGGAAACAAATAGAGAAGGTTGGATCTAGACTATGCAGGATCTATCTGAGAAACTAGAGTCTAGAAATTCTTCAAAAAAAACCTTCCACAGTGGAACATGACCACCACAGGCACTAGTGTTCTAGAAAGTGATCTAGTTTTGGTCTTTTTAGGGTATAAACTTATCTTCTTCCTATCCTTATTTTTCAAGTCAACTTTGTTATAGGTTTCCTTTGTCACACTTTTACATGAAAAACAAACCATAGATACATGTGAAAATATCAATTAAACATTAGATTTAATAAATAATGCATATGCTTGATTCAAACTATCCTTGGCGGTCAACCCAATGTGATTATCACCAAACATTACACTACATTTTAGATCTATGTAGTTAAAGTGTAAGTGTGTGTGTGTGTGTGTGTGTGTGTGTGTGTGTGTGTGTGTGTGTGTGTGTGTGTGTGTGTGTGTGTGTGTGTGTGTGATTGAATTGTGTCCCTTAAAGCTAGGTTTCACTTATGCCAGTCACACCAAGATAGAGGGATATAACTAATTTTCCCTAAAGATGATTGTGATCGAATTCAGAAATAACCCCTCCTATGTAGTGAATAATACATCCTAAATTTAGTCCTTAAATGTTTCTCTTTTCCCAAGAAGTAAATAGTTAGCAATAGACCAAGTTATCCAGCCCCTAATAATAGTTATTAGCTTATGTATATATGAATTCCTTGTTTAAATATTGAAACTTAGTGACACCAAAGGATGACCCGAAGAATTTGAAAAGACCCAAAGTTAAGTACCAAATGGTAACTTAGAAAACCAAAGAGAATGGAAAAACGTTCCTAAAAGGGACACTTGTGCCCAGGCGGTAGTGTCCATAATGGGCGGTACTTTCCCAAAATCTAAGAAATAGAAACAACACCGAGAATGGAGGTAGGGATCCCTATGACATGACTAAAAGATGTAAATGTAAGAAATAAGAGACAAATTCATAATCAAAATTAGTCAACACTAGTAAAAGGACTAAAAAAAGGTGTCACCAATGTCTAATATGTTTACTTGGAAATCATACACATAACAACATACTAGAGGAGTCATTTAATAGTAATAAGTTCATTATTTTTTGTCTACAACCCTTGAAGCTCTGCACATTCCTAGGACATATAGGGTATTATAATAAATTTATCAGGGGATATGCAAGCATAATATAACCAATGGAGAAGTTATTTCTTAAGCAAGAAAATTTTGAATGGACAATGGAATGTAAGAAAGGATTCACATAATTAAAAATAGAAATTGGTTTATGCAGTAATACTAGTATTTCTAGACTGATCAAATATTATCCATGTGGATGTTCATGCATCAAACAACACAATTGGAACAATTACTGCTCAACCAGGGGAAGGAGGCATATACCATCCAATCTACTTTATAAGCAGGAAATTGTCACCCATAGAAACAAAAATACCACAAAACTATATAATGGGAATCTTTAGCTATGATTTTTGCACTCCAAAAGTTTAGGCAATATCTATTAGCAACTGAGTTTGATTTTTTCAAAGATCACCAGGCATTTTAATATGTGGTGAATAATAAACTCTTGGGAGGTAGGATATCAAGATGGTTGATGTTGTTTCAACACTATAATTGTAAAGTAAATGTGAGACTAGGAAGAGAAAATGTAGGGCCATATCACTAAATTTGTATAAAAACAAGAGAAAAACCAAAGGAATTAGATGAAGATGATCCAAATGAAAATTTATTCTAGATCATCATAATACCCGAATAATTAAAAGATATTTTGTAGTTTCTACAGCAAGGAATGTCTCCATGACACGATAAAAAAACAATTAATTACAAAGACCTTAACATTAAATATTTTTAATTGATTTTTGTACAAGCTAGATAAGGATGAATTATTGTGAAAAGTTTGACTAGAACATGAAAGACTATTATTACTATGTGAAGCTCATGAAGGGATAGTTGGAGGACATTTTTCAGGGAAACTCGTTATGAAAAATATATTGTAGAGTTACATTTTGTGGTGAACTTTGTTTCAAAATGTGCATAATATGGAAAATCATTGTTACATTTGTCATCCAGTGGGGAAACTAAATCAAAAGGATGAAATTCCTCTTAATCATGCATTAGCATTGCAACCATTTAAACAACAGGGAATAGAAATCATTGAGCCAATTCACCCTTTATTAAGAAGGTCAAGAGAAAGATATATATAATCATAGCAACAAATTATTTTACAAAATGGGTAGAAGTTGCAAGAACATAAAATTATGCAACAAGGGATACAACTATATTTTTATATGAAAACATAATAAATAGATTTAGATATTTGTAGAAACTAGTAAGTGATAGGATCACACATTTTTTGAATAATACCATCAAAATAGTCAAAGAATAATTTATGATTGTATAGAAGAAAAATATAGCATATCACCCACAAGTGAATGGATAACAAGAATATACAAACAAAGTTCAAGAAAAAATCTTAACAAATATCTAAAATGTGTAAAGGGATGATTGGGAAGAATGAATACTCACAGTTCTATGGGAATATATAACCAACTACAAGAGAAGTACATGATAGACACCATTCTAGTTGGTTTATAGAATTGGAGTAATCGTGCTAATAGAATATATTGTAGCATTCCTTTGCATTGTAATAATTACTTGGTTAGGAGACAAAAAATATATTGAAATTAGATTTTCATATGGGACAAAATTTGATGAAAATAGGGAAATAAAAAAATGGAATCAAGAAGTACATAAATAGAGCTAGAAATCATGATATGACTGCAACCTACACAACAAGGAGTTCAAAACAAAAAAAGGGTTTTCTTGTATGAAATCCTGGTTAAAACACACCTAGGAAAATTTGACATAAGAATGAAATACCAATATATCATCCATCACTGCATGAAATAGGGCATTATAATATTGCATTATCTACATAGAAACATATTTCCTAGAAGAATAAATGAGTGTAAGTTAAAAATGTACAATGCGTGAATGTTCAAAGTATTAAATAATACAATATGTGCCTCGACATAGTGGTTAGAGTAGAAATTTGTTAAAATTTTGAGGTTTCGTAGAATTTATGTTTATGTAATTAATCAATTGTGTGTGAGTTTTTACATAATAGAAAGGATTCAAATAATATCACCATCAAGTAGGGTGTAAAGCAAAAAGGGGAAAGGGAATGAATCCAATAATCCCAGAAAATATACATAGTAAACAAGAAAGAAACAAAAGCAAAAAATCAAGTTTATAAAATTAAACCTAATAAAAGAAGCAATCTAGCTAGCATTAAGAACTACGCATCAAAGGTCTAAAAAATCAAGGAAAATTAAATATCCAATGGATAAAATTAATTAAGAAGGTAAATCAAGTGATCAATGGTTCACAAAATACCACTTAGAAATAACTAAAGGTATAAACAAATGAATGAACTTTTTAAGAAGTGATTTTCATGCCAAAAAAAACAAGAAATAAGAGTGAAGTGCTAACAAAGAGAAAGTGTGAGAATGTAACAAGTTAATCTGATATAGAAATGGACATGTTCAATAGACCTACTAGGCAGCAATCTAATAAATGACGTAAAAACAAGGATTTGCATTCATTTCCTTATCAAATGCAGTAAAATAAGACATGGGGATCTTTGCAATGTTATGAAAAGATAAATGAAATGATCTACTACACCATGATCTTGCAAAGTAGGACATAAAAATTTGGGGGTAGAGTAGTTTAAATCCCAAGTAGAATGTATACAAGAGAATATTATGCCGAAGGATTCAGTTTGAGGAAGGATTTCACACAGTCTCATAAGATTTCCTTACATGGGAGACCATCATGAGATCATGCAAAAAATCATGAATGTATAGAAAAATGAGGCCATTTGGTTTTCTATGTAACACATCATTCCCATCAATGTAACCATATTTTCCCAAGGCACAGGTCCCCCAAAACGGGTCCTATTTATCTTTCCATACAAAATCACCAAACCTCCTCTAAAGAAAACATCGATGACCATCTATGCTCATTCAAGAAAAGGGAGATACATTCCATTTTAGGCCATCAAAAATCATGTAGTCAAAATTATGTAAGAAATCATTCTAGAATGATATTTGGAGACATCTAATGTGAGTCAATAAGCATCGCTAGGAGTTATGGACATCATCACAAGAATTTCAGGTTACATGGATGAGTTCAACTGGCCAAAACTTATTGCACATGAACTTTATAGAAATGCACAAAATATCATGCATGTGGGAGGTAAAGTTTTCCAGTACCAAAGTTTGATCATCCTTCCTTGTTTCACACACTCGAAGGCCCCTGAGGGCATGATAGAACTAGACAATGAATATTTCCCACAAGAGAGGTTTGTATATTTTATTCCAGAAAATCCCTACAAAACTTTTGAAAAAACCCAATTATTGGGAAGATGAATACTAAAAATTAAATAATATCTTAGCATAGATACCCACGTACTTAGGTAGGTAAGAAATTATACATCCCCATATGCCAAGATCACTCTGTTACATGATGAGTTCATACTATGATCAGAGGTCACAAATACCAAACATTCAAAGACATTACCAATTTTCATCAACATGGATATAGCCAAGGTCAAATTGAGTAGACAACATGGCATGATCGCAACAAGTGTCTAACCATTGTGCACACAAGGACTAGGGAAAACATTGATATGAGAGATATAAATCAGAGCAATTGAATAAGATCAACCCACAACACAATTTTAAAGGGAAAAGACAACAAAAGAGGATAAGTTGAAAATAGGTAAGCATATGATCATTATACCAAATGCAAAAAATCACCAAAGGTAGAAAAAGACCACATATTAGCAAGTTGTTTTTCCAATCTTGACTTTCATCAAATGAAAATTTACAAATAGAGAACACGTGTAATCATAATTTCATAAATGGGAACAAAAATATATTTTCCATAGGAATGCGAATGGTAAATTTGAAATCTATCACAATAGAGTAGGATGTAACTAAGAAGTTAAGGTTAGATGATAGGTTCAAACTCTTTCTGATGACAAAGTATCTCACAATCAGTTTATGATAGGGGATGTGGCACAAGAATAACCAGTTTGAAACATAAAATATTGTCTAAAAGACCAAGGGATTGATCCAACCATACTATAGGAATAATTACTAGTCTCTCCACCTAAGAAGAATAGAAGTGAAAAAATCCCTTTCAAATTGGTGTGACTTCCTACAATTAAGAAACCAATTTTGTTAAGTATGGGTGTTAGCACATACAAAAGAGCCTTTCTTACATAGGAGGAAAAACAAAATTAAAATATAATTTCATAATAGGAGTAAGAAAATCCTATCGATGAAAAGGATCTAGAAACATAGAAGAGACGATAATTAAAGGAGAAAAGAAGAATGAAAAAAGTCCCCAAAGATGCAATCCAAGTACTAACCACACATTATCCACCTCCATCTATGTAAGATATAAGTAATCTATTTGAAAGCGGTGAAATGGAAATTCCAAGGGTAAAAGAAATGAAATAACAAGAATCTATCATACATATTGGTGTGTAATCAATGGAAGAACCAATACAAATAATTGGTCAAGAAGAGGACACATTTGACCACCAACATTTTAAATATAAGGAAGATGAAGACCTGTAAAGACAATAGGACGAGAGATATTTTAAGGAATATAAGAAGAGTAGAAGAAGATATAAATTATGTAGGACCAAGCACATAAGTTCATGGAAATAAAAAGGAAACAAAAATAATAAGAAGAGAAGAAGAGAGAGGAAAGTAAAAGAGTAGAATAAAATACCTAGAAAGAAGAAAATAAGAGAAGAAAAGGAAGCATGGGCCAAGGGAAAAAAAGGAGAAAGAAAAAGAAGCAGAAGAAGGCAGAATGAAAGAAGAAGTAAGAATTAAGAGGAAGATGAGATATCATTAAAATAACAATATATGTAAGAGAAAATAATTGTGTAATCCAAGGAAGTAAAGGAAAGAATAGAGGTAGGCACATTCAGTGCAACACCAAAAAATGTAGAATAAGCAGACAAGGGGTATTCACAAACATTTGGGTAGAAATCACAATCAATGGCACCAAAAAAAATATAATCTAATTTTCTAATCATCCCATGTTCATAGTGTACTCCAAAATATTGTTCGGATAAGTGATTCGCATATAACCTCCTAGTCTAAAATCAGTACAGTGGAAGTATATTTTGAGCAATTGTCATTGCAAACATAGATTGAAGGAGTACACATAATATAATAAAATATTGGAGCATTCGCACTATAGAATACGTAGTAGAAAGAGAACTTGGAGAAGACACTACGTAATATGAGGTCGTATGTCAAACCACATTGTCTTAAGTTTGATACAAACACTATACGTGACCAATTCATGAGAGAAGTAATGCTTATAACACTTCTCATTGACAAGATAGTGGAAATTTGGAGCAATAATGAAGTGGTGATAAATATTTCAGCACAAGTATTCAATTTCAAAAATGAAGTACAAGAGATGATAATGATACTCAAGGAGTATGTCACAATCTTGAAGAAGTTCAAAGATTAGGCGAAGAAGATAAAATTCAAGCTCTTATATTAGAATAAACATTTATAGGATGCAATGAGAGATAACAAGAATGATATTGAAGTGGGGACAAAACTATAAAAATATATGTTGATAGAGGTGGAGGATCAAAATCTTGAAATTGATTTTAAGTCATCATTGCAATCTAGGGATAATTTCAGTGAATGATTGTGGGAATGGAAACAAAATGTTATAATGAATACTTGTACATGGGTTCAAGCACATTATATGAGAGACTGGCTGGAGACACTCATTCAAGGTATCCAAACAACTATTTTGATTCATGACCAAGATTCCCATTAGGCCAAGGATGATCAACTATATGAAGTTATGTAGGTACTCAAGTAATTTTATATGTACTATAGAAGAAGTAATGCATAATTTATAGATTGGAATACATACAAGGTATATCTAGACGTCATTCTCCCAAATAACCATCATTTCATTAAATTTAGACTAATTTTAGTCCAATATATTTTTTTTAAAAGTTCATTATCGGTTTCTTCAAATCTAAATTTTAGTATTTAAAAGTGTTATTATTATTTTTCCAAAATGCTATTATTGGTTTTCAACATTTGAGTTATTGGTCTCAAATATTTACATTATTGGTTTTGAATTTTTAGCGAATTGATTTATGAGGTATAATGTGGGGCTACCCATTTGTTAGTGTAGGTTATTATTTATCCTTTTATTTATTTATTAGGATAATTCTTACACTTATGTTAGTCGTAAACTTGTTGGGTGAGCTTGTTTAGGTGTACTAGTTGTGTGGAGTTAGCTTACTAGTCTTCTGAAGTTCACTTAACTACTAGTATCAATTAGTGGTAGTTCTTCACCACTTATTTAGGTAGTAGTTGCACCTCCCTCCTCCTATATGTACATATTTCTTATTGAGTAATTCAAGTCATTATATTTTAACGTATTGAGAATTATGGATTATGATGGATTTCCATATAATGTATTTTAGCTCTTCTATTTTCCAAATCCAATGTGGTGTGCTATTATCATCTGAGATCGTGGCTTGGAACAATCTTCTTATCGTTCGATTCATGGTATCAAAGCTACAGATGATATGGACATCCATCTGTAAGTTTTTCTTTACAAACAAGGGTTTATTATTTTCATGTATTTAGAATTTGTTAGCACTTTTTTCATCATGTATTTTTATGCAAAACGCAATGCGTCATTGGATTTGGAAGGTTCCAAAACCCTATAATCGACTGTAAAATCAATCATGTTTTAAGACAGTCCAATCCAAAAAAATTAAGTGTTTTTAGGCACATTTCTCAAAAAATCTATACAATTATGTACATACATATTTTTTGACTTAAAAATTCTATCATCTTTCTAGATTTTTCGAGAAACTTTCTGGGTTTCTCTCTATTTTTTAATACAGGTGCCATAAATAAGAGATATTTGTAGTCAAAGTTTGTATTAACAATTATACTTTTTGGGTGCATTCTTTTATCATGTACATTCTAGATGCATTCTTTTACCCTTTGGATATTTCTATTTTGGATGCAGTATTTTATCCACTGGATGCAGATCTATACCCTCTAGATGCATTCTTTTATCCATTGGATATAAGTTTGTACCTTAAAGATGCATTCTTTTACCCTATGGAAATTTCTATTTTAGATGCAGTATTTTATCCACTTGATGTTGATATGTGTTAGTGCAAAATCACAGCACCCCTGGACGCACATCAGGCTTCTAGGTTGATGTTCAGGCATCCAGTGTGATTGCACAACATGGAAACCTCTCTCCAAGCGTGGGGACTTGTGAAACTGAGAGAGGAATCTCCAGAGAAGGCTTGTTCCTGCTCCTAAACTACCTGCCACAAGCTATTCTAGTGCAGGCAAGCTAATCTAATCCTAATCTAACCGTGCCAAGGAGACAGAGAGAGAGAGAGAAAGGAAAAAACAGCAAAAGCCTACACTAAAACGGTGATACACTAGAGAAGGAGAATGTTGGACATCTATCAAAACTACCATGGGACAAAGAGAGTTGAGCAATGGGAAGGATGGATAGATGCATCACAGGCCCAAGACTAGATTTCACACAGAAAATGTCCCAAAACTCCATGAACACAGCTCCAAACCTGCAATGAACATTCAAACATGCACAAATACCTGCAATGAAGAGAGGAAAGAAGAGGACAAGAAAAAACGAGGAAGGATGGACAGATGCATCACAAAACATGTTTTGTTGCTCCAGAAGTTTGCACAGAACATCATTCCATTAGTAAAAGGCAAAAACGCCATTACAAAGCAAGGGAGGAGGTTCGAACTCCATTTTCAACCCTAGAGAAGAAAAGAAGGGAGGGCAGAGCAGAAAGAATGAACAACTTTTTTTTAAAATGAGCCAAATCTGGCTTTTACATTGCATGGGTCGAGCCCAGGGGACAGAAACGTAGGAAAATGTGCCAGCCCATTCCTCATTGACTGCAGATGCATTAAAACAGCATGGGATACCATACCAACCCATACCCTACCATATTTTTACCAATTTGGAGGAGAATGCGACCCATTTATATTAATTTGGCTGCTAAAATGTCACTTCTGGCCGTGCAGAAGAAGAATGCGACCCATTAGCATTAAAACGGGTTATTGAAAGGTCGCTTCTAGCCATTACCACACGTTAGATCCGTTTCTTGATTTTATCTCTTCAGACTACACCAAAACTCGAGATTGATCCCAGAATCATGTAGAGCATCTCAACATCTTTCCGTTGATATAAAGAACATGGAAATCTGAGCTCTGGATCAAAAGATATGGCGATCTGAAGATTTAGGGCACGGAGCAAACCAAAACGGATTTTGAAATATTTCTCGCGCTCTGCCACTTGGATGACACGTGGCAGGATCTGATTGGACGAGTAATTCTCTCTCCTCCACCTTTCGGTAGGTTGTCTTTTGAATTTTCCTCATGGGCCCTGAAATGAAACACGTGGCACGATCCTATTGGTTCGGCTCGGTGCTCGAAAACTCGCCCCTTTGACTTTTTGACTTTTCTCTTGTGGCACGTGGCGATTTCTGATTGGTCCTCGGCTCCTTCGCGTACTTCGCCTCCATTTGTCCCAGATGTCCCATTTGATTTTGGGCCCTTTGTGCTCATTTCGGCCGGTTCGGGCATTTCGCGTCCATTTGTCCCAGATGTCCCATTTGATTTTGGACCCTCTGGACTCATTTTGGCCGATTTGGCCGGTTCAGGCATTTTTGGCCCGCTTGTCCCACTTTGCTTTAGACTGACTTGACTCTTTTCGGCTGGTTCGGCCGGTTCACACCTTTTTGGCCCAATTGTCCCATTTGATTTTGGACTGTGGCCCTTTTTCACCCAGTTCGGCCGGTTCGCGCCTTTTTGGCCCGATTGTCCCATTTGCGTCCCTCTCAGTAGTTAGCCAATTTTTTCTCGGTCGAACCGGCATTTCGCGCCCGCCGCGTACTTTTGTCCCAGATGTCCCTATTGCTTTACGGGTTGTTTGTGCTTACTTCGGCCGAGCCGGCCGGTTCGGGCCTTTTTGTCCCAAATGCCCCGACTGCCCCTAGGACTAGGACTTAGTCATTTTTATGATTTTTTCCTGGATCAACCTATTTGCCTTTCTGCAACCTTTTTTCACATTTTCTCAAAGCTTGCTCCTAACTACCTGGACAGGAGAGTTAGAAAAATATCTGAGAGAACCTCAGAAACATGATGTTTTCTCTGAATCAATCAATGTGCCTGGGACTTGAATATTCTGATGCATGTTATCAAAATTACCTAGGGGGGGTGAAATTTTGACAACAGTTTGGTGACTCAGCAGGGTCATCTGCCTGCTAGATGAATGATCAGTAGCCTGAAGCATCCATTGGGCATGGAGTCATGAGTTGCAACCTGCAACTGATCTGAACTTTGAAAACCTCCCTCTGAGCCACTTGAAACCCACCGGACATGGATTTGTTCTCACCAAAAACCACTGAAAAGAACTGTGCAAGAGAAAAACCAGCAACACCAAAACTATGTACAAAACTGAAAATCATACATGCCCCAAATGGAACATGCAGAGTGTGCACAAGCACTTCTTCTCCTGAAAGCAAATCTACCTACTCTACTCTAGCTGGAAGCAAAGGCAAGCTAAACAAACCCTGCAACTGGTTGTGAGAAATAGCTTCCTTTCTTCAAAATTGGCAGCCATGCAATTGATTTGGCACTGATCATGGCTGTTTGGATGGATGGAAAATCAACAAGAAGCTGGTCTTCTATCCAAATCATCAAGGTATCAACTGAAAAATCCAATACCTCTTTTAGTTGCTCTGCATTTGGATTGGGGAGGTATGGCAGCTGATCCTTGGTTCTTTGTAGCTCATCCTCATGCTCAGAAGCAAGCATGACTGGTTGTGGCTTCTCCTTTGGCTCCAATGAAGCCAAATACATGATTGGTCAAGGTCTGATCTGTTTGATATGCCCATTGTTGTGATTTTCAACTCCGAGAATGGAGTCTTCTTGTAGACCCTCTTGAATGGATGATGTGGAAGAAATGGTGAAATTCTTCTGTCCTTTCTCTTCCTCCAATGAAGAACATGGAAGATTTAAATCTTCCAATTTTGGTTCTAAAGGGCTGCTATAAGATGCAGGCTGCTGCAAATGAATGCTCTCCTTCATGACAGCAGACTCTTGTGTTTGGAATGTGGATGATGAAAGAGAGAATGGTGAAAACTCAACCGGTTCTTCTTCATCAAAACAGTCCTCCAAAACTGACAGGTAAACTGCCTCATTGTTGTCCCGCTGTTCTTTTTCAACTTCCTCCATGGTGTCCTCTTGATCTGCAACTTGACCACCATGGTTTCCTTCACTCTCCAATATTGAGTTTGAGAGATCAAACTCCTTTTCAGTATTAGAACTTGAGAGAGGTGAAGTAGAAAGAAGAACTGAAGGTTCTCTTGTAGCCTGCTTTGTGCTCAAAGCCCTTGGATCTGCACTTTTCTCCTCCACAGCTAGATTGTGCTCCTCTTCTTTTGGATTTGGAGCATCTTCTCCTTCCTCCAATGTTTGAAGAGAATCTTGCTCTTGATTGAACTCCTCCTCCAGCATGAAGTTTGTCAAGTCAAACTCTTCAATTTGTTGCTCTAGAGGACAAGTTGGGACTACAAGATCTTCTTCTCCAACAAAATCAGTCCTCACCACCACTTGTTCAACCTCAGCCTCTTCTGTAGGCTTAACCATCAAGGGGATCTTTGTCATCCCAAATCTAAGAGCCCAACTCTTCAGACTGTCTGTCACTTTTTTTCTTTTTGGCTCTTCCTCTTGTTGTCCTTGATGACTGATTTTTTCAATTTCTTCTTTCCCACATGGAATTGGGAATGCAAGAGGAGGGATAGGTTGAAACTCAACTGATTTGACAATTTTGTGTGGTGGTGGAGGCGGTGAAACTTCTTGTTTCTTTGGAGGAGGGGGTATTTCTGTTAGCTTTTGTGGAGGGGATGACTGTTTGGAAGGGAAAAGAAAAGAAGAATCGAGATGGGGTGGAAGACTAGGGGATGGAGGGATGGATTCAATACATGGGACAGCAGATGAGGAGTTTAAATGAGATGATGCTGCTTGAGTAATGGAAAGAGAAAAACCAGATGATGGTGTAGAACTTACCCATTGACAAGGTTGTTCAACAACAAGTCTGTAGGCCTCTATTTCTGCTGTCCATTGTGCAAGCAAAGGTAGCATTGCAATCATGAAGTCAACCTTCTCCTGAGGGCTGTAATGCCTTGGAAAAGGTCCCACCCATGGACAGGGTGCTCCATAACCGATTCCAAAAGCTTTCATTTGTGCTTGAGCCCTGGACTGCACCATCCCCACCTCCATCTTTTAGATTTTCTCCAACAGACCAACATCTTGGATCTGATGGTCTTCATTGTATGCACACTCTTGCTCTTGGAAAGCTCCATTGCCAAACTGACTTTGGCACTGCTGTTCATATGAGTATATATGCTGATCTGGAGGATTTGTAAAACGTGTTCGAGGTGGAATATACTGCTGTTGTTGATGTGAAATCCATGATGGAAATGAATTCATGATTGCACAACTTCATGGAATGGAAAAGAATGAAAGGGATGGAAAGAAAGATGGATTAAAATGTATGGAAACAAGTATGCAAGCTCAGAGAAATGGGTTGCTGATCAGATGGAGTCGCCAGATGTGTTTGCAAGTGCCTCCAAAGGCTGAAATCTTCACAGGAACACACCAACCTGTAAAAGATGAAGTGAAAGACCTCTAAGGTCCCACCGGACGTGCCAAAACTATTAGTGTAAAATCACAGCACCCCTGGACGCACATCAGGCTTCTAGGTTGATGTTCAGGCATCCAGTGTGATTGCACAACATGGAAACCTCTCTCCAAGCGTGGGGACTTGTGAAACTGAGAGAGGAATCTCCAGAGAAGGCTGGTTCCTGCTCCTAAACTACCTGCCACAAGCTATTCCAGTGCAGGAAAGCTAATATAATCCTAATCTAACCATGCCAAGGAGACAAAGAGAGAGAGAAAGGAAAAAACAGAAAAAGCCTACACTAAAACAGTGATACACCAGAGAAGGAGAATGTTGGACATCTATCAAAACTGCCATGGGAAAAAGAGAGGTGAGCAATGGGAAGGATGGACAGATGCATCACAGGCCCAAGGATAGATTTCACACAGAAAATGTCCCAAAACTCCATGAACACAGCTCCAAACCTACAATGAACATTCAAACATGCACAAATACCTGCAATGAAGAGAGGCAAGAAGAGGACAAGAAAAAACGAGGAAGGATGGACAGATGCATCACAAAACACGTTTTGTTGCTCCAGAAGTTTGCACAGAACATCATTCCATTAGTAAAAGGCAAAAATGCCATTACAAAGCAAGGGAGGAGGTTCGAACTCCATTTTCAACCCTAGAGAAGAAAAGAAGGGAGGGCAGAGTAGAAAGAATGAACAACTTTTTTTTAAAATGAGCCAAATCTGACTTTTACATTGCATGGGTCGAGCCCAGGGGACAGAAACGTAGGAAAACGTGCCAGCCCATTCCTCATTGACTGCAGATGCATTAAAACAGCATGGGATACCTTACCAACCCATACCCTACCATCTTTTTATCGATTTGGAGGAGAATGCGACCCATTTGTATTAATTTGGCTGCTAAAATGTCACTTCTGGCCGTGCAGAAGAAGAATGCGACCCATTAGCATTAAAACGGGTTGTTGAAAGGTCACTTCTGGCCATTACCACACGTCAGATCCGTTTCTCTATTTTCTCTCTTTAGACTACACCAAAACTTGAGATTGATCCCAGAATCATGTAGAGCATCTCAACAGCTTTCCGTTGATATAAAGAACGTGGAAATCCGAGCTCTGGATCAAAAGATATGGCGATCTGAAGATTTAGGGCACGGAGCAGACCAAAACGGATTTTGAAATATTTCCCGCGCTCTGCCACTTGGATGACACGTGGTAGGATCTGATTGGACGAGCAATTCTCTCTCCTCCACCTTTCGGCGGGCTGTCTTTTGAATTTTCCTCGTGGGCCCTGAAATGAAACATGTGGCATGATCCTATTGGTTCGGCTCGATGCTCGAAAACTCGCCCCTTTGACTTTTTGACTTTTCTCTTGTGGCACGTGGCAATTTCTGATTGGTCCTCGGCTCCTTCGGCTCCTTCGCATACTTCGCCTCCATTTTTCCTAGATGTCCCATTTGATTTTGGGCCCTTTGTGCTCATTTCGGCCGGTTCGGGCATTTCGCGTCCATTTGTCCCAGATGTCCCATTTGATTTTGGACCCTCTGGACTCATTTCGACCGATTCAGCCGGTTCGGGCATTTTTGGCCCGCTTGTCCCACTTTGCTTCAGACTGACTTGAGTCTTTTCAGCCAGTTCAGCCGGTTCATGCCTTTTTGGCCCGATTGTTCCATTTGATTTTGGACTGTGGCCCTTTTTCACCAGATTCGGCCGGTTCGCACCTTTTTGGCCCGATTGTCCCATTTGCGTCCCTCTCAGCAGTTAGCCAATTTTTTCTCGGTCGAACCGGCATTTTGTGCCCGCCGCGTACTTTTGTCCCAGATGTCCCTGTTTCTTTGCGGGCTGTTTGTGCTTACTTCGGCCGAGCCGGCCGGTTCGGGCCTTTTTGTCCCAAATGTCTCGACTGCCCCTAGGACTAGGACTTAGTCATTTTTATGATTTTTCCTGGATCAACCTATTTGCCTTTCTGCAACCTTTTTTCACATTTTCTCAGAGCTTGCTCCTAACTACCTAGACAGGAGAGTTAGAAAAATATCTAAGAGAACCTCAGAAACATGATGTTTACTCTGAATCAATCAATGTGCCTGGGACTTGAATATTCTGATGAATGTTATCAAAATTACCCAGGGGGGGTGAAATTTTGACAACAATATGTACCCTCTTGGTGTATTCTTTTATCCATTAGATATAAGTATGTACCTTCCAGATGCATTCCTTTACCCTATGGATATTTATGTTTTGGATGGAGTCTTTTATCCACTAGACGTAGATATGTACCCTCTAGGTGCATTCTTTTATCCATTGTATATAAGTGTTTACCTTTCAGATGGATTATTTTACCTTCTGGATATTTTTGTTTTGGTTGCAGTCTTTTATCCACTAGACGCAGATTTGTACCCTCTGGTTACATTCTTTTATCCATTGGATATTGACGTGTGCCCTCTGAATGCAATGATTCACCCTCTAGACATTTAGGTTTTGGGCGCAAGATTTTATCCTTTGGTTGCAAGCATCTATCATGTGTATGAACTCTTTTACTCTTTGAACATTTGGGTGTCATGTGTACCTTTAAAAAAAAGCATTAGCGTTAAAATATTATTTTAATAGCAAAACCTTCTAGAGCTCATAACTTTTGATCTGTAGCTCAGATTAAGGTGTTTTTTTTAAATTGTGTATTTTTTCAAGATCTACGCATTGGTGACATTTTAATACACATATTTTAAATGTAAAAGGTATTTTTACTCATTGTGATATTAACATGCACTTAATTATAAAGTGCCTAATTTTGGAGGGTGGTGTAATCACTTATGGACGCAATTTCAATTGAGCCTGACGTCCTAAATTTTAGCGTGTTGCATTCTTATATCTATGACCGTGTATACATTTATATCTCTCTTGTTTGTTGACATATTTTAGATCTATATTTTTGACACTTTTTTTGGCATGTTGATAGTCTCTCTTATGGGGGAGCTATTCTAGTGAAGCCTGATGTTAGTTTGTCAGTGTCTGAGTAGTTGATTTTTGTAACTCATATAGATTTGTGGTATCACTCTACTCATTCAATAATATAGGAGGGTTTGGTGTCTATACGGATTGTTTGGGTTTCGTGTACTTTCTTGTTACATTGACTTTTCTTGGTTCATGGAACTCATATTTATTTGGATCTCATGTCCTTGCCTTGTTACCTTGGTTATTGTTCTTAGATCGTGACACACTTATTTGCAACAGTTGATCTTGCTTCATCACATTTTTTTTCCTTTCCTTGTTACCTTGCCTTTTCTATTATTGTGGCACTCCTATTTATTTGGATCTTGTGTCCTTGCCTTGTTTCCTTGGTTGTTCTTGGATCGTGGTACACCTATTTGTAGCATTTGATCAAATTATGTTTGGTATTTTTTTGCATTTTCTACATCACTCCATTGAAATTCTCCTTGGATGGAGCTATTCTGGTGAATCCCAGTATTATTTGATTTTAAGTTCTATGATCGAGCAGTGGATTCAGACCAAAATGCGCACCACACTTCTTCGGCATTGTACGAGTTTTTGGAGCCGATCTTCTGAGGATATCTTGTAGTGGGATTTTGTTCTCTCTACTTTGTTATTACTGGTTTTAGGTACCTTGCAGTGTCTAATTTTCCCAGTTATTGTACTTGGGTACCTTATTAGGCCTTATTTCCAAGACTCACCTTCTTTTTCACCCACCTAAGCTATGCTTATGGGAGGGTGTTATTGTAGGTTATTATTTATCCTTTTATTTATTTATTAGGATAATTCTTACACTTGTGTTAGCTCTACACTTGTTGAGTTAGCTTTCTTAGGTATACTAGTTGTGTTGAGTTAGCTTCTTAGTTATGTGGAGTTAGCTTACTAGTATTTTGGAGTTCACTTAACTACCAGTATCAGTTAGTTGTAGTTCTTCACCACTAATTTAGGTAGTAGTTGCATTTCCCTCCTCCTATATTTACATCTTTCTTATTAAGTAATTCAAATCATTATATTGTAATGTATTGAGCATTATGGATTATGATGGATTTCCATAACTGGTATTTTAGCTCTTCTGTTTTGGAAATCTAATGTGGTGTACTATTATAATATGAGATCGCAGCTTCGAACAATCTTCTTATCGTTCCTTTCACCATTCTCACTATTGATTTTCACTCACATTGGAAAAAAAATCATTACATGTAGACTAATTTTAGTTCAATAATTTTTCAAGTAGTTCATTATCAGTTTCTTTACATATAAATTTTTTAAGTTAAATATTAATTTTTGGATTTCAAATATGTTATTATTGGTTTTCAAAATTTGAGTTCTTTCTCTTTAATAATTGTATTATTGGTTTCTAATTTCTATTTAATTAAATTATGAGGTAGAATGTGAGGCCACCCATTCTCGCTATTAATTTTAACTCACATTGGAAAAATAGATTTAAAAAATTATTTTCCTTATAATTTTAATTAAAAATAATGGGAGGTAAATATATTACCTTTTATACCCATATTAGAAGGCTTCTCGGTTTTTCCAGGTTTTTTTACATTGCATGAGAGTGATAGGCCACACAATCTACCTCTTCATGTTTATTTTGATCTCAAATGGATAATAGGATGTCATCTAGTTTAATAATTTAATTTTTCATAATATATTTTGTTTCTAATTATCGGTTGATATTTGAGGTAAAATTGGAATCCACTTATTCTTCCTATTAATTTTTAGTTTGAAAAATACAATATAATTTCATCTAGTTCACTTAAGGATTAGATCATTTAAATGGTGATTAGGAGGCCATATAATTCAACATGTGTGATTTCCATATTATTTTTACTCATACAAACGAAATTGAGTGAAAAATATACTACTAAATCAATTATTTCCATTTTGTTAGTTGACTTCTCTTTACATTATTGCTATTCATAATATCTATGTCAGCACTATTATTATAAAAACAAGAAAATCAACATATACATTTAATATATTTTACTCAGAAAAAATAATTTCACAATTTAAGTTTCACTTATAATTAATAATCATCAATAGTTTATTTAAAAGTTCTCAATGAACGCATCAAGTTTTTTAGAGGCCCCACATGATTAACCCAAGTACATAGTCAGGTTTTTATAATTTTATATTTCTCATAAGATCCATAAAAATCCCAACTATGTGGGATCTTGAAGTAATTATCATTTCCAAACTCTTCAAATATGTATTTCCCCTCATCAATGAATAATATGTTAGAATCAACATATCTATCTCGTACACATCAATAACATCCTTCAAAATTTTCTTATATAAAGGCGTCAAATTTTCACTCCGAGATATCTTAAATGTATTTGATATTATACAATGTTCTCTTCCTCAAGTGAACAAAAAACTTGTATCTCGTAACCAAGTATAGTGTGCAATAAAAGAATTTACTTCTTTGTTATCTAAAAATGTAAACCACAAAGTAAGATCAAAATTTTCTTTTGCAAACTCTAATAAATCAGGAGAATAAATCCTTTATAAATATGTATATGAAGCATATTTAAAATCATGTTGTAATTTGTAAGGCTTACTTCTATAATATCCTCAAACTCTGAAAAACAATCCTTCTACTCTCAATATCAACAATTTCCATACAACTGAAATCAAATGAATGATATACATTATTATAGAGATTAAATTAATGATTAATCTAATAAATAACCACATCAAAAAAATAAAATCCATCTAGTTTTATAGCATAAATAACAAGATGTATCCTAAATTTAAAATAACTTCCAAAAGTACATCCCTATTACAAGAAAAATCAATAAATTCATTGTAATTGAAGTTAAAGATATGACAAACAATACTGACATTTTAATAATTACACTAGTAAAATAACAAATAAAAAATAAATTTATGTCAATGCTATAAAATAAATAATAATAATACATTATATTAAATTTGGAGTGGATTTTATTGTCTTACAATACAACATCATATCTTCAAAACGATTTAAAAATTGGCTTACCATGAAACTATCTCAAAATTTTCATTGGAATATCATTTACAATTTTTTAACTAATGATCTTACATCATCAACATCATTCTCAGTATTGGCGAACGAGGGAGTTGCAAAAACCCATACAAATCTCACCATTTGGAATTATCATGACGCCATCTCAGATAAGCTTGGAAAGATCTTGGAGCATGTTAGAAATCCTAGCCATACTGGTTAGTTGAATTTATTGCATGCATTATGTGCTGGAAAACAAGTACACCACTGCAAACCAGTCACTTCACCCTATGCAAAATCAAAGAAACAGCTACCCTTCACATGCTTTCTAGGTCTTTAATAAGCCTGGTCCAGAGACGTTAGTTTGCAGTTTGATCGTTGTTGTTAAGCGACTGTTTCTGTTAGTTTGTTGTTTAGTTGTTGTTTTGTCACTGCAGCTTGGCTGCTTTCTGCTCTGTTTCATTTTTGCGTTTTGGATTTTGGCTCCGTTTGATCTCCTCTATGTATCCAGATTTTGATCCTTTCTCTGTTCTTCTCTTGCCCTTTCTAGCTGTTGAGCTTTTTTGTACAAGGGTATAGTCCCTTTCAAAAAACTAATTTACCAATAATTAAAAAAAACATCATTCTCAGTAGTGCTCAGGATCTTCCAAACATGAGCCATTAACCAATTATCATCTTACATATCGTCTGAGAAAGAAAAACTTGGTGTAATGAAACAATTTTCTTGAGGAACCCCTACCATTTCAGAACTGATTAATATTGTATTTGTAGTGTCATATGATTTATTATTTGACCATACTATATTCAAATATTTTACTTGTTTACAATCTGTATTTGTTCACATTTCAACACCATAATAAAATAAATCTCTTTTCTTACCATCCACATATTTCTTCAAAATCTTCTTCCCTAAATAGTTAACATCTTGGTCACATAAACCTGAACAAAATAATATCTCAAATTTAGTACATATGAATTTTTAAAAATGAGATAACTTTTATCTTGGAACATAATGACATCCTTTGGTCAGGAAAGATTGGGATATTTGAGAATTCACTTGAAAAAATAACACACCTTAAAAATCTAGTATCAATAGAGGTTTTTTACTTAGATCTGCACAAATAAATTATTGAATCAAATACTCTAAAAACTACCAATTACACCATTTTTTAAAATTAAAGTAACTAAATTTTCTCATACTATACCTAAATATTGTGGTATTTAGCCTTGAATTATTGACTCTCCATCTATATTTTCATCGAGAACTGTAAATAAGTTTTTTATAAAATTAATCTTTTAAATTCACTAATTACAAAAAAACTTATTATATGAAATTTAAAAGTGAGTAGTTAATTACATGTTTTAGCTACAGTGCTATTCAAACCTTGCTCAACTTCTTGATTCTCTAATTTTTTTGTACATTTTACAACATTAGGTATGATTGGATCTTCTGCATCAGGAACATTTTCCAAATATTTTTTATTAGATATGTATTTACATTTCTTAGAAACTATTGTTTTTTATTACATCCATGTCAATACCATGTGAAACATCTCAAAAAGTCAATGCAAGTGTCTTTTTATATGTTTCAGAGACACTCAATTCTTATATTTCCAAATCTATAAACAAGTATTCAATAATATTAGACCAATTATGAGAAAATAATGAAAATGGTAGTTAAAAACATCTTATAAAGAAATCAAAAATTCTTACATCATTAAGGATTGTTGTCATTAAGTATGTGACCAATTAGATATAAAAAAAATATTCATAAACTATAAAATAATTTGTGATAAAAAAGTTCAATTTAAAATATAAATATTTGAAATATGTTTTTTTTTTAGTTCACATATCTATAAAACTAAAAATAGACTCCAAAATTGAAATAATAAAAATAAAAAGAAAGAGGTCTCATATTCTCTCTCAATGTGATAAAATCATAAATGAGAAATGATGGCTTCCTAATCTGTTAAGAGTAAAATAGGTGAAGATGAGTAATTATCTAAGTTTTAAAATCTTTTGAAATAAAACTAACAATGAAGAGAGAGAATGATAAGCCTCAAATTCTCTCTTAGAGTGAAAAATTAATTAGAGGAATAATGGGAGGCCTCCCATTATCCATCAACATGAAATTCTCATGGAGAATATGAATGACCTCACATTCTCCCCTAGAGTGAATTAGAACAATCAAAGGGCGAATTGTAGGCCACATCAAAAAACATTATAGGGATAATGAGAGGTATCACATACTTCCTCAATTCCTCAATGTGTAAAAAATATTATCTTATAAAAAATAAAATTAAATTTAAGAGAATACATTTTTATAGTATAATTATTTAATGTTTTCTCTTTCTAAAATAAAAAATTATAATCATATAAAGGTACAAAATTCACCAGCTACACATGAATACTCAATTGATGATATGTCCTTGTAAAATGTCTTCATAAATAACTCTTGGTCAACATTTTCAACAATTGATACAAGAGAACGATCACCTATTTTTACAAATGTCAAAAGTAATGTGTATCTTGTATATATAGAGATAATGTTACTCTCCTCTTGTGTGTGCTTTTTTATCAAATTGTTCCAAAAATTCTCCATTCAATCAAATCGGAATGGATGTCTTGACCCTTTAAGATTAAGATAATTACAAGAAGGAATTTTCACTTCATCTTGATTATGCTCCCAATCTAAATCAACCTAATTTTTTTCTTCTTCTTCATCATGGTTATGTATGTCATAAACAATGCATATTAATGAAAACCCATCAAAACCATGGGAGGTATATAATTTATAGCACCCATAATCAAGCTCTGAAACATTATCCTTAACATCTCTGAAGTATATTTTCATAACCTCTATCACAACTAGTACTTTTAAAATTGGAACCAGAAACACACAAACACATCTAATTGCATTTTTTCCAAAAAATGTTAGCATGTCAATAAGTTCCTTTATTGTTATGTCAGTAACAATATTACACATAACCATAACAAGAATATTGCATGCAAGCATAGATAAACTAAAAATATTCTCCAATGTACTTTTGAGTCCAAATGGAAAACTACAACAAGAAGTAAAATTATTTGTAGCTAGATCTCTGGATAGAGTATTTTTATGAAAAGATTGAATATACAAATCTAATATTTGTGTTGCAGTTGTAGGTTTTTTTTGTTCCTTAGCCTCATCTAGTTTATTTTTTATTTTTTTAGCATTTTCTTTTCCTTTCTAAATTTTTGACTTTCCCTTTTGAGAAGTTTTCTGACCAATAGTTGATTGTTTTTCTTCACGATTTATGTGACATAGTTTATCCAAATGGGTTCTATGAATTCCATATTTATTTATCACATTTTCTGCATCATATTGAACTCTTATACAATTTTCATCATCCTTCATGTAAACATATTCAAATATCTTTTCTTTCGATTTTCATTCTTCCTTAATTCTGTTGCAATAATTACAAATGGTTTGAGCTATTTAACCCGGTTCAAATAATGTCCTCAGCCAAAAATGTCCTTCATATATCTCATCAGCAATACATTCCAATCCCTTTTCATCAAGCCCATGTATGCACTTAAGAAAATTAACACTGAATTATTTTATTGAATTTGTTATGAATTCATCTTGGTTTTCTTTTTTTGGGTGAATTGTTTTATTGAATGTTTTTTCCCACTTTTCCCAAATAGAATCAAGAAAGTACACAAATGCCAACTTATGAAAACTACTCTGCGTTTTCATAGCCAAATTCAATTTTTTTGAGCTCATGCCCTTTGTTGGTGTTTAAGCCAAGTTAGAGATTCAAGAAATTAGCAAAAGTCATGCCCTAGAGTTGTTTAAACCCCTGTTTTTCTTGTTTTTAGAAATCCTCCTTTTCCCAGTCTATGCACGTAATATCCTCTTTGCAACCTCCATTTTTATCAAAATTATTCACTTGTTCTATGGTCTAGGTCGTCAAATTATTTTTTTTCCTCCATGCCTCTAGTTCATGAAGGAAATTTTAAAATTGGACTCAAAACGATGAAGTTTTCTTCCTCTACGTATTTTCCATAGTCGAGATGATGGGTATATTTTCCCCATCAAATTTTGACCCCAATAAATGCATGTAAATGGTCAGATCTGTCACTTTTGGCAAAAATGGTAAATTTTCCCTGTGGCCCCGATCAAGCTATAAAGGTAAGAGCCAAATTTTGAGCTCACAGAGAAAATTCAAAGTTGAAGCCCATAGGGAAAAATTCAAAGGTGAATCTCACTGTTGAAAATTCAAAGTGGACGAGTGGGCCATCAGGGAACTTTTGGAAATTTAACCAAATTCCCAAAAGTGAAGTAAAAGTTCTAGAATTCTCCACGGCTCTGCCAAGGTCTCGAGCCCGTCGTTGAAAATTCAAAGCGGAGGAGCTGATCGGCGGAGAACTTTGAGTTTTTAAGCCTTTTATCCAAAAAGGTTAAAATGTTGAGAAAAGGGTCATGATCTCATTTCCAATTAGAGGATGCCACACGTCAAGAGTTCAATTAGAGCAGCAGGCCAGTGGAGGAAATTGAGTTTTTGAGTCTTTTTCCAAAAAAGGTTAAAATGTTTAGAAAAGATTCATGACCCCGTCTCTAACTAGAACATGCCACGTGTCCTAGTCAAATTGGAGCAGCGGGCCGGCGGAGGAAATTGAGTTTTTGAGCCTTTTTCAAAAAAAAGGTTAAAATGTTTAGAAAAGAGTCACGATCCCGTCTCCAACCAAAACGTGCCACGTGTCTAAGTTGAAAATTCAAATTGGGTTTGTGGGCCAATTGTTCCAAATTTCCAAATCTCATGAAAAATCACAAAATGCAAAGGGCTTCCCCTGTAACCACTCTAATCCCCTCCTTCCACATGGACAACCCAATTTCAGAGTTAGAGGAGCAAATCAAATGGTCTATATTTAAACTAGCAAATCAAATGTAACGATTGCTTTCAAAGATCTAGTTTTTAACCTGCCATGAGCATTTTCTTCACAACAAAGGAATTTGAAAAGGCGTTGAGGATTTATGAAGTTGTAATGGTTTCTTGTGAAGAATATAATGGCTTCTTGACATCATTCCAAGGGGCTAGCGATTGATTTCAAAAAAGACCGATGTTATGTACCTAGAAAACATAGAAAATGCCACACTACTTCTATTTTCTCTTCTTCCTTGAATTTCTTCCATTCTCAAGGTATGTATAAACTCTGCTCGAGTTTCAATAATAAAAGAAGGAATTTTTTCCTCTTTGATTGAGGGATTGATTGGTACCGTGTGACCAATGAATTTCATTTGATCTAGTAGCTTCTCCTGTGGATTTTTTTTCTTCTATCTATAAATGCATGTAAATAAAATTTCTAATTAATGTGTATGGGCATCTGATATTCTAATCACAGCATTAGTTTTCTCCTACCTCCATTTCCACTCCCCTTCCCCTTTCCAAGACAAATTTTCTTCTCTAGTGAGAAATTTCTATCTTTGCTACAGGGTCAGTGGAGAGCCCTTGTTGGATCTCTGGTCAAAAGGCCACCATTGAAATCCACTTTTTCACGCATGCACATACAGAAGCTGCACCATTCAAGTAGAGAGACATAGATTCCCATAGCTTTGGCTAAAAACCCACCACATTTTTCCATAAGACAAATTTTCTCACCAGTAGTTTTTTGCGCCCACCATGGGGCATATTTTGCAGCATCTGCACATAAAAATGACCTCAGGGTCATAAAATACAAAATAAAAAGATTCTAGAAGAAACGTTTCTGGAGATTCAGTAGTCACACAAACTACATGGATGTAAATCATGGCTATTCTGGGAAATCCTCCTGTTGAGAGACCTTATTTACTCTTTCACATCTAAGTAAACATTTTTTATGATCTGAGAGAAGCTATTTGGCATAATAGACAAAGTTTCAATCAATACTTCATTGCCGTAAGGATTCTAGACCTGGAAGAGGAATGTGCTTTCAAATTGGAAAGGCAGAGACAAATTCCAGTACCCCAGAGAAGAGCATAAACTTTCAAGCTAGCTGATAGAATATACACCTGACAATTGAGATAAGGAGGACAAGTTGATCCCACATTTGAAGAGCTTGAAAGATAGGAAAGAGTTGAAGAGGAGATAAGGGATTAACTTGAAGAAATAGAAAGACTCCAAATTGAAGAAAAAGAAAGAGCAATAGCATAAGTAGCCTTAGCAAGACCGGAGGCTAGAAACAGGGATATAATGGGTGATCATGAGCATGAATTACACATGCTTAATGTACCATGGGGAAGAAATACTGGTCCACTTGCTCTTCCACAACTACTTCATGAGCTATCAAGAGGCTCAAGAAAGAACTTCCTAAAATTCAAAGGGGATGATTCTTAGCTCCTAGAAGAACATGTAGTAGCATTCATCACTGCTTGTGGAGTTTTGGAAGTTAAAGATGAAGATGTTTCAGTTAGGATATGTTTGGAGTCACTCCAACAATTTTTTTTTGAATGGTTCTACATGTTTCCCCCAAGATCTGTCACATTCTGGAAAGATATAAGAAGTGCATTTGAAAATAGGTTCAAGAGCATAGATGATTATTAGGATCTGCTAGTCTAATTGGTTCAGATGAATAAGGAGACCTCTGAATCAATGAGATATTTTGTAGCAAGGTATGATAGGTTGACAAGAAGAATCCCAGAAGATGTGGTGATCTCTTAAAAATAACTTAAAAAGGTTCTTCATTAGTGCTTTACCATCAGAAGTTGGTTTCTTCCTTAGAAGAGCCCAACCAAGAACATTGAGGGAACCTAAAGACTTCGCAATTAAGACTGATGATGATCTAATTCTTTCTGGTAAAGTGAAAGAACCAAATGGGAAGCAAAAAGGTCAGAGTTAAAATTCAGTCACCACTAATCCAATGTTCCAAAAAATGGCAAATGACATAGTTGCTTTCAATAAGTAACTATCACAAATCACAATGAGGAATGCTCTAAGGATACTGAATCCTCCTGAGAGACTAGGAATTTCTCCACCTCCTTGTAGGCTTCCCCTTGAATCACCACTAGTTAATGCCATCTGTGACACTGGGGAATTAGAAGGAGTAGACATTGAGGAAATTGAAGAAGAAAGCATGGATGACTATGAAAAATATCTTGAAATTGCAAAGGTTGGCATGCACAATGGCCTGATTGAATATGTTGTTGATGAGGAGGAATGTCATGAAGAATATCCAAGTTTTTCATGTGTCTTTTTCACTCGTACACAATCCAAGAATGGTGTTTCAGACTCAGCAGTTGCAGCAGATGATAGGAATAATAAAGAAGATTGGTCTCCAAAGCTTCCACAAAACAAGATCATCAGTAGAGGATCACCATTAGCATCTTCCATGGAATCAGCCAAAGATAAATCAGATTCACTGGTTATTAAGGATCATACTACTAATCCAAGTAAGTTATCTGATTCTTCTCACAACTCAAAATCTGTTAAGAGCAATTCTCTTCTAAATGTTGGTTTTGCAAAAACATCTAAATTTCAATCAAAGGTTATACCCTCACCTCCTTCCAAGCCAATTGCTACATTTGAAAAGGAGTACCCAACACTAAAAGTAACAAAACCCCTGTCATTTAAATCCTCTCCCACTGCTGGAACCTCTTCCTCATCTACTCCATTTGATTTTGTGAAGCATGCAAGGAAAACCAAAGTTCAGCTCTCTGAGATTGAATACCTATAAACACATCCTACCCAATTTGACAGATTCATCAAGGCAGTTCATGGTAGTAACCCTTTTTCTTCAATCCCAATCTGTAAAGGCCTATTACCACACCATCCATACCACCATCTCAAAACATGTTAGCCCTCAGTGCCTCCAACACCAATAGAGTTGAGCATTTCTACCTATCACTTCTCATCAAAGGCTTCCAGTTGAACAATTGCATCATAGACTCTGGAGCCTTAGATAATGTGACGCCAACAAAAGTTACAAATTCTCTTGGCCTCAATTTGACCCAGGTAAATGACACATGTTATTCAATGGAATCCAAACGAGTTCCATTGGTAGGAAGGATCAAGGATGCCTAGGTTGCACTAGCTAATTATCCAGACAACAAGATACTCTTGACCATCTTGGTGGCAAACATCCCAACCTCTTTTGGTATGCTAGTGAGCAGAAGTTTTTGTAGAGACCTAGGTGGAGAAATAAAAATTTATTAGTCATCTACAACTATCCCAGTGAAAGGAGAAATGAAGAAGTTGTTTCCAGTTAGGAAAATGAAATTCACAGTAAGGAAATCTGATGATCCAAGAGATAACATCCTCTTTCAAGATTGTGGGCTAGGAAACTACTTCCTTACATCACAAAATGAAGAGAACTTTCCACTCCTCATTGAGGAAGAAGAAAATCAGATTTGGACAATGGAGTTTGATGACAGTCATTCTAGAGCAAGTTCAGGAGCTTGTGTATTATTGTACTCTCCTTTTGAGGTGTATCCTTTTTCCTACAAGTTTTAATTTGACAATACATATAATACAGAAGAGTATGAAGCATTACTCTTAGGCATGAATATAACAGAGGACATGGGAATCAAGAAGTTGAGATGTAAAGGTGATGTAGAGGTTTTCATAAAGCAGGTCCACTAGCAATATCAGGTGAAAAATCCCAGACTCAGGCACTATAGAAACAAAGTGTGGGACTGCATTGAATCCTTTGATGCATTCTCCATTGAAGCTATCCCTAGGAATCAGAATGAAAATGTTGATTCTCTAGTAGTTTCAGCTTCCTTAGTGACATCTCATCCTTCTTTTGGCAAGGATAAAGTGACCATTGAGATGGTTTTCAGACCTAGTGTACCAGACAATGCTAATCACTAGCAAGTCTTCAATGATGAAAATCAGATCCTAGCCTTCTTAGAACAAAGAGATAACTTCAATAATATTTTCTTTGAAGGAAGTGAAAATCCACATCCTGAATCAGTCCTCAAAGCGGAGAAGGAAGGAATTAAAGAGACCGATGAAGAGAGAGTGATCAAACTGAAAGGAAAAAAATCCCCAAAGGCCTAGTTTCTTTGGAAGACCTATTTGAAAATCATGACAGGTTCATCCAAAAAAAAGAAAAACATTCCTCTCAATGTCCATCTAATTTTGATAAAGAAAACATTAGTACTTCTGAAGATCCAAGGATGATCAACATTGGTAAATGCTGCTCACCAAAAGAAAAAATAAATTTTTTTGCTCTGCTAAAAAAGTACGCAGATATGTTGGCCTACTCCTACGATGAACTCAAATCTTTCCAGCTAAAGGAAATGCATCACTTCATTCCTTTGAAGCAAAGAGCTAAGCCCTTAAGGAAAAAAAAAATTCCCTACAATCCAAATATTGCTGATGTCATCAAAGAAGAGGTGACAAAGATGCTCAATGCTAGAATCATCTTCCCCATCCACCATTCAACATGGGTGGCTAACATTGTGCCAGTAAGGAAGAATAATGGGTAAATAAGGATTTGTGTAGACTTCTAAAATCTGAATCAGGAATCTCTCAAGGACAACTACCCTCTTCCAATCATTTATCATATTTTGCAAGCAGTCACTAGATCTGAAATGCTCTCTTTTCTTGATGGATTCTCAGGGTACAACCAAATCAACGTGGTAGAAGAGGATTGCAACAAAACAGCCTTCATAACACCTTGGGGAACTTTTTCCTACAACAGAATGCCTTTTGGCTTTATCAATGATGGGGCCAATTTTAAGAGAGAAATGGATGTGGCCTTCTAAGATTTTAAATATTACATTGTCATTTACCTTGATGACCTCACATTTTTCTCAAAGAGGAGGGGAGATCATATCTTCCATTTGGAGAAAGTCCTTGCAAGGTGTAGGAAATATGGTATTTCTCTAAATCCAAAGAAGTGAATTTTTGGAGTCACAGAAGGTAAGTTGCTGGGACACATTGTGAACAAACATGGAGCACACATTGATCCTGAGAAGATCAAAGCGATCCAAGAACTAGCCTTACCAACCAGTAAGAAGGGAGTTCATTCATTCTTTGCAAAGGTAAACTTCCTTCATCATTTTATGCCTGATTTTTCTAAACTGACTAAGCATATAAATTCCATGATGAATCCTCAAGCAAGTTTCAAGTGGAATAAGGAAGGAAAAACAACATTTGAGGATATCAAGAAAGCCATTGCCAAAGATCCAACTCTTGTATCTCCAGATTTCAACAAGGATTTCATCACGTATTTCTATGCATCATAACATGCACTCTCTATTTTCCTTGTTTAGAAAAATGATGAAGGTTTTGAAGCACCCATTGCTTTCATGAGCCGTCCTTTGAAAAATCATGAGCTAAAGTACAACCAATTGGAGAAACATGCCTACGCAGTGGTTAAAGCTGTTAAAAGTTACGGATTCTACATTCTCAATTCTGAAACAGTGGTGATGGTCCTTGGAAGTGCAATCAAGTCCATTTTTACTCAACAAGATCCAGGGGCTAAGAGAGGAAGTTGGATTTCAAAGACCCAAGAGTATGAATTGGAGATAAGCCCTCTAATCTAGTAAGAGGAAATGGCTTGTGCCAGCTAATTGCTGAAGATGAAGATCTAAGGGCTCAACAGAGAGAAAAGGATAATTTTTTCTCAACCTGTTTAGGAAATAGTCCACAAGTGCTCTTTTTCACCACTAGTGATGAGTGGTATGTTGATATTTCTTACTACCTCACTTATGGAGAATGCCCTCCTCATCTTGATTACAAAA
Source organism: Taxus chinensis (assembly GCA_019776745.2). Taxonomy (NCBI): domain Eukaryota; kingdom Viridiplantae; phylum Streptophyta; class Pinopsida; order Cupressales; family Taxaceae; genus Taxus; species Taxus chinensis. The sequence goes on from CM034149.1 coordinate 316,398,234, forward strand.
AATAAGAACACTCAAGCTGAAAGTAGTCAAGTTTGTGATCTGTAATCATGCGCTTTACAAGAGAGGTCTGGATGGTTGTTTCCTTAGGTGTCTGGATAAGGAGCAACAACAAAAGTTGCTCAGGGCATATCATGATCAAGCTTTTTGCGGACATTTCTTAGCATAGGTCACTGTGCATAATATTCTCAAGGGGATATATTATTGGCCCTCCATCTTTGTAGATTCTCAATATTGGGTTTCCAAATGTAAAGCATGCCAACAATTTGTTGGAAAACCACAACTACGTACATTACCACTCAAGCCTATAGTGATTGAGGAACCATTTCAGCAATGGGGGCTGGATTTCATTTGGTATTTTGAATCCTCATTCAAGTGCAGGGCATACTAATGTACTCACCGCAACTAATTACTTCACTAAATGGGTGGAAGCCATTCCAACCAAGAAATCCAGCTTTGAAACAGTCTACAACTTCATCAAGGAGAATATCATTGTCCGTTTTGGAGTACCAGAGAATATTGTTGTAGATAATGCCACCTATTTCTCTTCAAAGGAGCTCACAAAGTTTTTCTATGGTTTTAGAATCTCCTTATCTCACTCTTCTAACTACTATCCATAGGGAAATGGTCAAGTTGAGTCAAGCAATAAGAACATTGTGACCATTTTTCGCAAGTTGGTAGATGAGAATCAAAGAAACTGGCACAAGAAGTTATATGATGCATTGTGGGATGATAGGATCACTCCTAAGAAGGAAATAGGTATGTCACCTTTCTAAATGTTGTATGGAGTTGAGGTAGATATTCCTCTCACAATTGAGATGTCATCTCTCAAGTTGTTGCAAGAAATAGAAGATGGTCAATACAAAGACTCCATTGATAAGAGGATCCTCTTCCTCGAGAAGCTGGAGGAAAGAAGATGCTAAGTGGTGGATAGAATTAAAAATCACCAATTGAAAGTGAAGAAGATCTTTGACAACAGGGAAAATGCAAGAGAATTCAAGGTTGGAGATTTTGTCCTACTTTGGGACAAGAGAAGAGAACCAAAGGGCAGCCATGGAAAGTTTGATTCATTATGGCTTGGCCCATTGCAAATTCATGGAGATTGTGGTGAGAATTTTTTTCTCCTCTCATACTTGGATGGAATGCTATTGGAATTGCCTCGAAGTGAGAAATAATTGAAATTGTATCATCAGTGAAAGCGGGTTGTCCCCCGCCTTATACCATAGGTGATTTTGTAGGTGTGTTTTTCCCTTTTCTGTTGTGTGGTTTTGGTTTAGTTTTGTTTAGTTTTTGTTGTGTGTGGTTTGGCTTGTGTGTTTCCCCCTTATTCCTTTCTCTCTCGGAATTGTACATGAATCTGAAAGGCCAAATGGATAAGGCATTAGTCAACATAATATGTTTTGAAACTTGAGATTTTAGATCCTCATGTCGTGCCCTAGCCATGCCCAATTCACACCATGTCCCCAAGCTAGAGCCAACTGTTGTCTCCCAAAAACTACTCTACATTTTCATAGCCAAATTCAATTTTTTTGAGCTCATGCCCTTTGTTGGTGTTTAATCCAAGTTATAGATTCAAGAAATTAGCAAAAGTTGTGCCCTAGAGCTGTTTAAACCTCTATTTTGCTCGTTTCTAGAACTCCTCCTTTTCTTGGTCTGTGTACGTAATATCATCTTTACAACCTCCATTTTTGATCAAAATTGTTCACTTGTTCTATGTATAGGGTCGTCAAATCATTTTGTTCCTCCATGCCTATGGTTCATGAAGGAAATTCGAAAATTGGACTCAAAATGATGAATTTTTCTTCCTCTGCATATTTTCCGCAGTCGAGATGACGCGCATCTTTTCCCCATCAAAATTTGACCCCAATGAATGTAGGTACATGCTCAGATCCTATTGGATGGGGCGGAATAGCGTTTTTGGTGAAATAAACACTTTTGGTCACTTTTGGCAAAAATGGTAATTTTTTCCCATGGCCCCGATCAGGCTTTAAAGGTAAAAGTCAAATTTTGAGCCCGCAGAGAAAATTCAAAGTTAAAGCCCATGGGGAAAAATTCAAAGCAGACGAGTGGGCCATTGGGGCACTTTTTGAAATTCAACCAAATTCTTGAAATTGAAGTAAAAGTTCTATAATGCTCCATGGCTCCACCAAGGTCTTGGGTCCACCGTTGAAAAGCCAAAGTGGAGGAGCATAACAGCGGAGTACTTTGACTTTTTGAGCCTTTTTTCCAAAAAGGTTAAAATGTTGAGAAAAGGGCAGCGACTCCATTTCCAATTATAGGATGCCACGTGTCAAGAGTTTAATCAAACTAGCGGGTCAGCGGAGGAAGTTGAGTTTTTGAGTCTTTTTACAAAAAAGGTTAAAATGTTTAGAAAATAGTCGCAACCCTGTCTCCAACCAGAATGCGCCACATGTCCTAGTCAAATCAGAGCAGCCAGATGGTAGAGGAAATTGATTTTTTTAGCCTTTTTCCAAAAAAAAATTAAAATTTTTAGAAAAGAGCCGCGACCCCTTCTCTAACCACAACCCGCCACTTGTCTAAGTTGAAAATTAAAAGTGGTGTTGCAGGCCAATTTGTTCCAAATTTCCAAATCTCATGAAAAACCACAAAATGTGAAAGGCTTCACTTGTAACCACTCTAATTCCTTTTTGCCACATGGACATCTCAATTTCATAGTTAGAGGAGCAAATCAAATGGTCTATATTAAAACTGGCAAATTGAACGTAACGGTTGCTTTGCAAGATCTGGTTTTTAACCTTCCATGAGCATTTTCTTCACAACAGAGGAATTTAAAAAGGCATTGAGGATTTGTGAAGTTGTAAAATTTTCTTACAAAGAATATAATGGCTTCTCGACGTCATTCCAAGGGGCTAGCGATTGATTTCAAAAAAGACCATAGTGCTTTGTACTTGGAAAAGACAGAAAATGACAAACTACTTCTATTTTCTCTTCTTCCTCAAATTTCTTCCATTCTCAAACTATGTAAAAACTATGCTCAAGCTTCAATAATAAAAGAAGGAATTTTTTCCTCTTTGATTGAGGGATTGATTGGTACATTGCGACCAATGAATTTCATTCGGTCTTATAGCTTCTCCTATGGATTATTTTTTCTTCTATCTATAAATGCATGTAAATGAAATTTCTAATTAATGTGTGTGGGCATCTGATATTCTGCTCACAACATTAGTTTTCTCTTACCTCCATTTCCACTCCCCTTCCCCTTTCCAAGAAAATTTTTATTCTCTAGTGAGAAATTGCTAGCTTTGCCACAGGGTCAGTGGAGTGCCTGTACGTACCCAAAATTGTAGGGTATTGTACCGCCAGAATAACGTAACACATGCCCCAATGATGATATAGGTCTCCTCACAAGGTGTTCAGGATCCGAAAAATCCCTCCAAGTATACGTTAACATCCCACATACTACTTAGCCCCTGTGTGCTTTTTTTTCTCTTCTCACCTCCTTTTCTTTATGTTTTGGTCTTCAAAGAAGAAAACCGCCGCCCTGCCTAGGTGGCGGTCTCGTGACCGCCGCCCAGGTAGGGCGGTGGTCCTGTAACTGCCTCCCTGCTCAGGGTGGCGGTCCTTCATGCATTTTCCAGAATGATATTTTTAACATGACTTGTGTGAATTTTCAATGTTTACCAGCTTTTTTCACCACCTTTGCTTGTATTTATGCTTCTGGTTCCCTGGAATAGTGTTTTGGCATTGTGTATGGTTTAAGAGATCAATTTGGTTTTCACCTTTGGGTAAATGGGATTCTATAAATTGCTAGCTTGTGCTCAAGCAAATGGCCCCTCAAATTTTCCTCTGAATTTCTCATTCCAATAGTTTAGCCTTCCTTTTTGTTTAGGATTCATAGTTTCATTTGTTAGATGCATAGTTAGTGTTTTTTAGCTATCAGAAAGCCACATATTCTCCTTATGCAAAGTGTTGTTTTCATTTCATCCAAATCAATTGGACTAGGATAGTTTGATTTCAATAGGAAGCCATTAAATTTGCAGGTTTTGTTCATCCAACAGGATACTTGTAGGTGTTGGATGTTTTATGTTGCATGACTCGCAATAAATCATACTAGGAATTGCATAAGCCAAGCTCTGTACTCTTGCGCTATCCCTCTCCTACTCGCATTGTATTTAGTTTGCATCCTAAGCTACCTTTGTTCCATTATCTACTTTTGTTGATGCTAGCATTACATGCTTTTCTAGATCCATGTGAGCACAAAAGAACAAGGAGATCACACTGAGGGGACAAGCTCACACACCATCAAATTCACCACTGTTCTGTAGAATCCAGGTTCTAGCTTTCAAAGTTCTACTTAAAAGCATATCAAATAGAGTAGCTAATCATTTCATTTCAGTTAAATTTTACTTTCGATATTGCCAGGGAAACTGTGGGGATTGATAGTTTCTGAGAAACTATGATTCACTGCTCACTTATGAGGTAGGATCGAGAGTCTTTCAAATAGAGTAGATCAGTTATCAGGTTATTTAGAATAGATCTACAAATTACACAAACAAGTAGCTATACTTGGTCGCTTTGTTTTTTTTAATCATGTTATTAGTTTAGTTGTCAATTTTAGATATATTAGATAAGTTTCTCTTTAAAACCTGTTCAGTAGTTTAGTAATAAGCATCAAACTTAGAAAGATACATAAATATATCTTGCATGTTTAGTTTATTCTGTCATTAAATTAGATTTATATCATTTTCTTTTGTATGACAATCACGCGACCTAAAGAGCCTAGAGAATACGTATTCAATCCAATCTTGCCTCGACCCAATCTTATTACAGAAACAACTGATATAGATCAGAACCTTAGAATCCAAGTCTTCTGAAAAACAACAGAATTACAACATATCAGCTCACAGTTAAGCGGGTTAAATATAGAAGATGACCAAGCGCACACATTTTGGTCAAATCAGCCAAACTACAGATTACCCTAGATAAATATCTGCATGACTGTTAAAGGACTTGAAAGAGATAAAACGTTTGGTTGTGACCCTTTGGTCGCACAACCAGACGCAGGAGACACCCTCATAGACATAGATACTAGCTTAAGGATTCAGATTGCAAGAACGCCTATAAGATACTCAGAAAATATTACACAAATGTTAATTCTAAATGTAGAGGCCGAAAAGGCATATGAGTATTGGATACTAGGGATTAGGGACTGATTCTGCACATGACCATAGTAGGTCCACAGGAACCACGAATCTATGGTTGTGACCCACAAATCCCATAACCCAACGAATCCATAGGTGAATCACACATATATGTTGGATTACGCACATTAGTATTTAGATCTACTCCACTTTCACCTACCATCATCACACAATTATCCTTGTTAGACATAGCAGCTAACAAAGCTAAAGATTTCTAGACTAGACCAGAGAATCACCCATAAGAGCCAACTATATCCATCATCTATCTTATGACCCTGTCTAGAGACATACATGAAACCATCCTAGGCCATTTTCCATGTATCCCATAACCTATAGATTAGATCCCGCTAGAGCTCGATATTGATTGGAGCCTTCGATCAGTCATCCTTTCCGACCGATCTATTGTGCCAGTTCAAGTTAGGAGGGCCTTCTTTTCCTTAGATTCGTAGATTCCATTAGTGTGTGTCGAAGATATAAGATTACCTAACTAGTTTACCCATACCCTACGCATAATTCATCCCCACCGGTTGTCTCGGGACGACCTCGGGATGTCAGGTGTGAGGAAGAGTTACTTGTAGATTCCCATGCTCGCTTGTCACTTTTCCATCATACAAAATTGGTGAACCCGACGTGAAACGAACACACAACCTTCTGATACCTCACTAAGCCTTCACATCAGCTTCACCAACAAAATTGGTGAACCTGACATGAAGAACACAACGCTTTCACTATTACCTATTTCTTCCACCTTCGTTCCTTCCCATTATTCTGTGGGTATTCATATACCCCCCGAATATGTTGGGATTCAATGCATATGGTAGACCTCTCCTAGGTCTCGAGGCATAGTATGCTCAATTGAATAGACTGTCATCGCCCTCGCTCTTAGTATGGGGTGACAACTATTCAAATAACCAATTATCAACATAAACTCCACCTCCAAGGACTAGATATAGTTCATCTTTCCAAACAGAGGAGTTGGATCAACTTTCTCAAAGACAACAAATAGAGCCTTTAGGCTCGAACAATATGACATTCATAGGAGAATCTGGTTTGTCTCCTTAGGTGCTTCTTAGACCACAAATTAGTAGACAATCAGATCCATACCCAATTTTAGATGATGAGCATTCAGTGTGTTATGCCAGGAATGAACAATGCTCTCGGAGTATGTACCCACCTATAGGAGGTTTACAAACACAACCCAAGATCTCTTCTCAAGAAAATACCTCCATGCCACTACATATAGGAAATGCCCTCGGGGAAACTTGGTAGGGCAATGATCAGTTCATAGCAGGGTATCACATGCCTATACAATATCAGGATATACAACAAACGCCACTAAGGAAAAATACCGTGACTTCACCAAATGAAGTCATTTCAACTTTAGTAGAAAAAGTTAGGGGATTAGAACTTGTTCAAGAAAAGCAAAATTTCCAATTCATGCAGGTACAAAGTTCCAATCCTCCACACCATCCTAACCAAGTACATATCCTCACAGGAATGGGCACATTGGGCATGTCTCCTCAGTATTCACAAAAAACGCCAACTAGAACCACCATTTCTAACACTGTTTCGATACCTCCTCGTCTAGTACAAAATAATCCATTTCTAGACAATACCCCTTCATACTTAAACATATACTCAAAATCACCACAGGGAGATATGTTCTCCTCTCTCAGCATGTTTACTCAACCACAGGGGTTTCCTTATGCCCCTGCTAGTGCATACGCTATGCCATATCAACAACCCATTCCACCGCCACCCCCTCAGCAGGCACCATCAATGGTCGAAACCTACGTGATAGGGACTTATTCAGAATATTTGAAAGAGCCCTTAGAATTTACCATACGAGATGTCATGCTTCCAAGACCTCTTCCCAATTTTCCCAAATACAAAGGGGATGGAGATCCAAATGCACATATCAAGGCCTATGTCATAGCCATTCGAGAACTACTCCCTTGGGATGGGGTTGTTGCCAAAATATTTCCCAAAACGTTATAAGGTATCACCCTCGATTGGTATTATAGAATACTTGAAGCCTCCATCCATTCATTTAAACAACTTGTTTCTGATTTCATCAAGGCATTTGATATGAACAAACTATTGAGAACATGAATCAGGGAATTCTTGCACATTAAGCAGGAACATAATGAATCTGTTGCTCATTTCATTCAAAGATGGCGTACAGTCCTCTATTCTTTGACAAGTGCTCCAAATATGGATAAGATGGAACTATGTGATTTATTCCTTCATTCCCTCAGCAGAGAGGTGAAGGAAGAAGTCCAAAAGTTCCCACTAAGGAATTACGATGAAGTACTTGAGAGCACTCTCCGAATAGATCAAGTTGCAATAGATAGCGGTCACAAGACATATGGAACAAACAAGATGTTAATCACCTCTAACCAGAATGTTACAACTTACCCCACTACAACAAATGTCAATCAAGGACCTAAAGTCCTTAATAAAAATCGCAGAGTGACAATAGATGGAGTAATTGATTAGGCTAAAAGGGTAAATGTTGTGAATACTCCACCACTAATGAACAACCAATGAAATAACAACCTTACCCCAAAAATCAATGCAGTGGATTTTAATCATCCACAACAACAAAAACAAAAACAACAAAACCTTACAAAGGGTCCGAGCCAAAACTCAACTGGATATCAAAACCAGAACCAAAACCAAAAGCAACAAATGCAAAACTTTAATCCTAATAGGCAACAGTTTGATCAGACTTTTGGGCCACAATATGCACCAAACCAACAAATTAGGAATTACAATCCTAACTTGTATTGTGGTTTCCACAAAATTCAAGGCCATGACACTAGAACGTGCCGTGACTACAATAATCTCATGCAACATTTGCCAGAGGAACAAAGATAACTTTTCATAGATATGTTCTTGGCTGATCCTGCGTCACCGGCACCAAATAATTTCACGGGGGTAGTTTCCCCTCAAAATCTTTAATGATCCACTCCCAAATCACAATAACAACAAGTTAAATCCAAATGAGACAAATAAGGGCATAATGATAGGAAACAATGATCATGAAGCCTCAACTTCACTAAATCCATTAGTTGCACCACAATTAGGAAGTCAGCCATGACCCAAGATAGTCAGTTTAGTGGAATTAGATGCCGAACTACCTGTGGAAGCTGTAACAAGGACACGAGAGTATTCCTCTTAGACAAGTCCAAGTTACCTACTAGAGACAGATAACATCCAACAAATATTAGTAAAACCTGTGGGTGCCTACGATTTAATTAGTGATCTAACAAAAACCTTCTCGCACATTTCTTTTTTGGACTTACTGAAGAACTCTCCCACCCACAGGGCTGCTCTTTTAGAAGCATTAGGTTTAGGTCATTTAATTAATATCACTCCACCTACCGAAACATAGGTAAACCACATAGACTTTGATATTCACCCTCTGGGACTATCGGATAGGGATCTCGAGTTTATATTCGAAATAAACAAAATGCCAACAGACACTGAGATTGCACGCAAAGGTGATCCAGCCTTATATTTGCAATTCTGGATTTATAACAATTACATTAAATGCACAATGGTTGACAATGGGGCAGTAGTTAACATAGTCCCCTTCTCTTTCCTTCAAAAGCTAGGGTATGGAGAAACAAATTGTTCCACGACTCGAAATACATTAAGAGGCTATGATAGCCTTAAAGCCACATCGATTGGAACTATAATACTACCGGTCACCTTAGGACCCAAAACAATCCTAACTGAGTTTTATATTATAGATCAGGAAACCAACTATAATATGATCCTTGGCCGACCATGGATACACCGTATGAAGGAAATCCCCTCTACATTATTTCAAGAAGTAAGATTCTTACATTTAGGAAAGGTGTTCGTAGTCAAAGGTGATCCAAAACCATTTGATATACACCTAGCAGACCCGAAGAAAAAGCCAGGAACTCATTTTGAGTTCAAACTCCCAACAAACCAACTCAATAAACCCACCAATGCAAAACTAGAAGAAAATTTGGTACCTACAACAGATCTTGAGACTATGAGCCTAATCAAGACTACCCAAGCCCTCAAGGATGAGGCTAACATTGGAGAAATAGTATCGTTAGGAACTACTACAAAAATTATCAAATTATTAGAATAGGATCTACCGATGTTCCTACCATTTGACTCTGTAGGCATGGGATATACCCTAGGTGTTGGTTCTCTTCCAGTAGAGGATCTCTGCATGGTAGAAGTAACCGAAGCAGAAGATGTTAACACAACAAATATCCAATTGGCCATATTCCCAGCTAAATATTGGACTCTCCATTTTGATGGAGCTAGATGTCATTATGGAGCTAGGGCAGGTGTAATCTTTACTTCTCCCGAGGGAAAAATCCTACCATTCACCTTTAAACTAAATTTTGAGTGTACAAACAATGGCGCTGAGTATGAATCCCTCCTCCTTGGCCTCATCTTAGCTAAGAGGATCGGTGTTGATAAAATCAGGGTGTTAGGAGACTCACAATTGGTAGCAAACCAAGTCTCTGAGGTGTATGAAACCAGAGCTGAGAACTTACAGCTCTATAAAATAGTTGTATTGGATTTGAGCAAAGAGTTTGACTTTATATCAATTGAAGCAATCCCGCGAGAACAAAATCTTCTCACCAATTCTATAGCAACCTCAACATCACACTTCACTCCAAATAGTGAGTTGGAAGATACCTATTTCATGGTATCCCTTTGTACTGAAACATTGGTGAAAAAAATGTCAAACCCTCTTTTGACAAACATAGATGAGAACAAATCTACTATCCTAGACCACATTGATAGTGATAGAGCCACTCTAGATGACTTAAATGCCTATGCAATGTTACATCTCACCCGTCATGTGATAGATTTTTCCTTAATCCCACATTCATCTTCTTACTTCAGAAATCCCATGATAGAGCTTCTCCCATAAAAGGATCTCAGCATATACACGGTAGATAATGGAGATGATCTGGAACTACCTCTAGCTCCACCTGAGTTTGAAGAAGGTAACACTTCTTTAATTGAAGAAACAATTGATATTAACATCGGAACGGAGGATGATCCAAAAATATTGAAATTAGAATCTTCGTTAACCCCAGAAGAAATAGAAATACATAATCGAATCCTCAAGGAGCATCAGAAGGCCTTCACATTCAACTATAAAGAAATGACAGGAGTTACACCGCACATTGCAGTACATAACCTCGTCACCAGGTCAGATGCAAATCCAATTAAAAAAAAATCGAGACCAATGAAACCTAAGGTAGCTCTCATGGTAAAGGAAGAGGTAATGAAACTCCTCCAAGTAGGATTCATCAAACCAATCGACTACTCTCAGTGGGTATCTAATATCATTCCCGTTCTCAAAAAGGATGGGAAAATACGCATTTGCATAGACTTCCGGGACATTAACAAAGCATGTCCTAAGGACGACTTCCTGTTACCATCCATAGACGCCATTGTTGACACAACAACCAGATTTGAGATTTTGTCTCTCATGGATGGATTCTCAGGATACAATCAAATCAAAATATCCAAACAAGACCAAGCTAAAACCACATTTATAACTCCTTGGGGAACCTATTGCTATGTTGTTATTCCATTTAGTCTCAAGAACGCTGGCGCTACATACCAGTGGGCTATGACGTATATATTTCATGATCTTATTCATAAAATTGTGGAATCCTACGTAGATGACTTGTTGGCCAAATCCAAGAGGCGTTGTGATCACCCAGAAGTACTCTGCATCATTCTTTCACATCTAATAGAATACGAAGTCATGCTAAATCCAGAAAAATGCATCTTTCGTGTGACAAGAGGGAAACTCCTAGGTTACATTATATCGTCACGAGGGATCAATGTTGACCCAACCAAAATTTGGGTTGTTCTCAAAATGGTCCCACCTTTGGATGAATATGAAATCTCGTCATTTCTCAAAAAACTTGGTGTATTCTGGAGATTCATCCCAGATTTAAGATTTTCCATTCATCCAATCAACAATCTACTCAAGAAAGATCATAGTATTGATTGGACCAAAGAATGCAACAAAGCTTTTGACGTAGTTAAACATTTCTTGTTATCACCACCTACGCTAATGCCACCTAAACTCAGACCACCCGTTAATCTTGTACTCACGAGCTACCAATGTCTCGCTAGCCTGCATGCTAGCCCAAGAAGATGATGACAAGACAAGAACATGCATGATCTATTTTATTAGATGAACAATAATCGACTATGAAACACGTTATATGCACAGGCAGAATGAAGAATGCCTTGCCATAGTCTTCACAACCAAACGCTTAAGACATTACATGATAAATCAAGAAACAAAAGTCATTATAAAAACAGACCATTTACGAACCTTCCTCACGCAAGGGTCCTTGTCTAAAAAGGTTGGCCGCTTTATAACCTTGATGGGTGAGTTCAAACTAACTTTCGTTAACCAGAAAGTCTGTTAAGGGACAAATCATTGCAGATTGGTTAGCTGATAACCCACTATACCAGAGGTGATCTAGTCAGATCTGGACTTTCCTAATGAATGCATATACTACATTAAAACCAGACCCCCTATCTTTGAATGTCCTTGGTATACTGATATTGTTAATTATATCATGGACCATACTTATCCAGAAGGTGCTACACCACAACAAAGAAGGCATGGTTACACATTATCATAGCTAAATATGTTATTATAGAACATGTGCTCTATCGTAAAGCATTCAATGGAATGCTCCTAAGGTGTGTTGACACAGAAGAATCCAAGAAAATTCTATACGAATCTCACAATGGCATGTGTGGGGGCCATTTCACTGGCCATGCCACCACTCGCAAAATACACTGGATGGGCTATTTCTAGCCCACTTTAGAACACGATGTAGTAGATTTTATACGTAGGTGTCATAAATAGCCAAGAATTCTCCCATGGGATTCACATGTCAGCACAATCTCTACAACCAATCGCTACTCCATGGCCCTTTTCTATGTGGGGCCTAGATTTGATAGGGAAATTCTCTCCCTCATCTACAGATGGCCATAACTTCATAATCACAGCCACCGAGTATTTTACCAAGTGGGTAGAGGCTATGCCTCTTACTACTGTATCGGGTTCCGTAATCGCCAAGTTCATTTTGAACCAAATCATTTGTAGGTACGGTGTCCCACAAATCATTATCTCAGATAATGGGACTTCTTTTAAGAATGACGAAGTTTGTGAATTGTGCAATAAATTTAAAATAAGCCATCATACAGCCTCCTTATATTACCCTCAAGCCAACAAACTGACTGAAGCGACAAACAAAACATTAAAATCCATTCTTCTTAAAATGGTGAAAGAAAACAAATGAGATTGGCATTTGAAGTTATATCCGATCCTTGTGGGTCCACCGAACCTCAATAAGAACACCAATATGAGCGACTCCTTTCTCGCTACTATTCAAGGTAGAAGCAGTTCTCCCACTAGAGGTTAAAATACCCCAGTCTCTGTATCTCATTACAAGGGATTTTGGATGAAGACGCTTACAGAGAAGCATGTCTCTCCCAAATATAAAGCCTAGATGAAGCTAGGTTAGATGCTGAACAACGACATAGAATCTATGCCGACCGGATTTGCTGGCAGTATAACAAGAAGGTCTATGAATGATACATATATGGAAGGTGATCTGGTTCTAAGGCTACACAGCCAGATCGATAAAAATACCAGTGAAGGAAGGAAGTTCTGGCCCAAATGGTTGGGCCCATACCAAGTCACGAAGGACTATGGAAATGGTGTATATCTCTTATGTACACTAGAGGGTGAGGAATTTGGTGAAACAGTCAATTCCCTACACCTTAAATGATTCTACACATAAGCGGCCAGCACTATTTGTATAAATATATCTACATTGCATCTTCATATAGTTAGGTTCATTTTGTCCGCTTGTTTCGTACAATTTTATGATCAAGGAACTCATTCTTAAAGAAATTCATTACAAACTTCTAATGGTATTGGCATAAACACTCTAATCATACTTCTTAATTTTTACAACGTCATCACTTGTTTCGGAATCTTTTTATCAAATAAAGCTCGATATGAAAAAGCCTTGATGGTAACCATACCAAGATTTGCGGGCTTGTTCTCACTTTTAGTTTCTTCTTAGGATAGGTGTCTTTCCCATGGTCTGTTCTAGAAGCTTCATCATGTCACATCTATCCCGTATGTATATCTCTTTGGAAGTAAGAACATACTGACATTTTTCTCAAATAAGTAAGTCAAACATAGATCAAACAAAAAAATTTAATTTTACACATTTCCTTGCCCTACCAGCCTTTGGTGACAAGCTTGTGTCTCTTACTAGTGACGTAGGGTTAGGAAAGGATGGAAATGACCTTACTCACCTATGTCTTGTCCATGGTGATAAGTCCATACTTCTTACTAGGTATCATGGGGTAAAGGTATAGGGGGTCCCTCTTGAAAAATAAACATTGAAAGTGCAGTAAGCAAACAAATTCAAATGAACCTTTGAAATCTTGAGTCAAAAACAAATGAATCAGATGTCCAAAATTCCTAGAGAGTTCAAAACCCTGAGACCCAGATTTTGTCTACCATGTGGCAATCTACAGATCTAAGTCTAGATAAACCGCAAAGCAATTTGTATCCCAAACTGTGGAGTCACTTTAGTAGAGTAATTTTGTAGCGTCCTAATTTGGTTCCACCAAATCTTTGTCTATCTCTCATCACTACCATTTCAACACATTTCATAACTTGTGCCCTTTCTAGCTCTTGGTGATGAGCCCTCGCATCTTACTAGTTGCGTGGAGATAGGAGTGGGGCAAGTTCATCTGCTCATCATACTAGTTTATCATCACACTTTGTCAAAAAAATATGAAGTACCAAAAAATTGCTTATAAGAAACTGGAGTTTAAAATCACATTGTGTTTACATTATCATATATCAGCATCACGAAATACAAAAAGAAAGTAAACATTTTTTATCATTTGTTCTCCATTGCATACATTCTAAAAATCATATGAACATAACATTTTATTTTACATACAGAAAACAAAGCCATAAATTCCAAGAGTCTGATTCAAAAAGAATATATATATATATAAACAATCAAGTTTCCTATACAATGTCATCATGCGCTAAGCATGGTCAAAATGCTCAAAGAGCCCGGGAGATACAAAATACATCATAAAAAATAGTCCAAGAGAGCCAAGTGGCTTCTCAACCCCTATGATATCCCTCTAAGGGTGCACGCCCCCGTCTAGGACTCCGGCTATGCCGGCACTCTGAATGCACAGAGGGCTCACAATCCCGAGGAGCAGCTGTGGTCTCACCATGAGAATGACTCCTCATCAGGTGCTCTACTGTCCTGTACCCTGCTAGCTCGGTACGGAGGGTAGACACCATCCTGGCGACATGCCAGATAGGGGAAAAGATGTCGGTATTCCTACTAGCTACTGAAGGCTCCCCTACATCCACGGATAGCTCTGCACGGGTCTTCTCCATAGGGATCATCAGGGTATCAGTGCATACTCGACGAATCAGGTCTCGCCACTCATCAGAAGTCTCTACAAGAAAAGGAGAAAACCTAATTAGAAATAATCAAGAGATAAAATCAAACGTAAACAAAAGGAGAGTTAACAACTAAGGCAATCATAAACTAGAAACAAACATTAAAAGGAAGGATGATAACTCACTCAGATCGCTAGGCCTCTAAGATGGATCTCTAGGATTTGCACCTGCCACAGATTCCACCGCTAACTGGTGTGCTCCTCCTGTGGCTGGGGAAACATAGCATCCCGCTACGGACTCATCCTCCCCACCAAGATCCTGAGAGAGTGGCTCCTCTGAAGCTACTGTCACCCTCTCTGCACTCTTCTCCACCCTCTCTGCCTATAAAATATCCTGAGTGTCATGCCACTCTAGATCACTATCCTCCTCTTCACCTAACTCACTAGCCTTAGCCTCGGTATCCTCCTCCGTTTCTCCCCTATGATCTCCTTAGACTTGGAGTCTATGTCAATGGGGTCGTCGCTGCTGTGAGCGGGACTGGCAGCAATCTGAAGTAAGGGTGCCTGAGGAGCACCGACTCTCCCTCGAGCATGTACTACCCACCTAGCTGCAATAGGAACACCAGGAGTAACAACTATCCAACCTCGGCCTCTAGGACCTCCCCTAGCCTCTTGAATTGATCTATATATTGGCACCACCGGGGGAAGCATACCCACGTAAGGTAGGCCAAACTACTGAGGCACTCAACCGAAAGGGTGTATCTCCACCCTCCCCACCCTGTCAACAAGCTACCCTGTGGTGGAGCAAGAAATCAAAGTAAGGGCCTCATCACCCCATAAACTTTCCATGGCCTGATAAGGTGTCACATCCATGTCATCAGTGGTTAGGGAGGCAAATTTTTGGTGAGGTGCTCTGAGCACCGACATGTCTGTCCATCTGGCTGCCCTCACAGCTCTGAGATCTGCCACCTCTACACCTCTCCCATAAGGGATGAAACGCTTAAAGACCCAGCTCATAACCAGGGTTGGATGGCTCAATGACTGCCCCTGCAAATGGACCACCCTGTACAAATCATGGTAGGTAGTCCCAAGAATGTCGGCTCCGTAGGCATAAATCCGACCATGTCCCTCAATCTATGCAATAATGGGGGACCAACAATAGAGTAAAGTGTCTCCTCCCTTGTCCCCGATCAATCTTAAGGTAAGGATCCCCATAATGGCCTGACGAATCAAGGGGATAGGCAGGATAGGAATAGATTGGACCCTCACCCCCTTCTTTGAACCAGTGGAGATAACTGCATCTCCCATATATGAGGCCCACTGTGCTATCTGAGCTCGTGAACCTGTTGTCTCAAGAGTGAGTCATCTCCTGATGATTGGGACCCCCAAGATATGGTAAAAATCCTCCAAAGTAATGGTCCACTCACCTTTGACCCCTGGTAATTGGAAAGTGTTCCGATCAACATCCCAATATGAAAATAAGTCACAGAGTATGTGACTAGACGGTGCGACATGCGGAACCCGTGATATACGCAGTATACTAGCCCTCTGAAGAGTGTCCTGGTCATCCTGAGAAAGGACATCTAATACTACTGGGAGCCAATCACACTCTCTCTCAGCTCCATCGAATATACTCCTCCCTCACCTGCATACACCCAAAAACACACAAAACAGAGCAAGTTAGTATCCAAATGAATTTAGAAAAATCATGAAGACACATAAGAATGCTAAAAATGTAAAATTAACTTCAAAAGGGTGTTGTTTGTGCATTCTGTGAAGGACCACCGCCCTGAGTAGGGAGGTGGTTCCGTAATCTCCACCTTAAAGGTGGCGGTCTTGTAACTGTTGTCCTGAACAGGGCATCGGTTGTGTAACCACCGCCTTTCGCAGGGCGGCGGTCATGTCCTGAATTTCCATAGGGGTCACATGACCTAAAAATGCCTAAAAACGCTAAACAAACTCTATTTTGACTAAAAAAAGCCTACCCAATAGGTTCCCCCCTAGATAGACCTATTAAAACTAACATTTTCAAAAATTATCCCCCCATGACAAAGATTTCAACATTTTAATCTTTTGGGGATAAAAATGGTAAATCGAGAAAAACTAGCCTATGATCTCGCGGGCCAACATTCCGCTCGTGGAGGCATGATCACGATCTCGTCCTGAACATTTTGACTATACTCTCGTGAGAAACTGTCACCGTGGGTCCTAGATCTCAAAATCAACCAAATAAAAGCGTGAAAATGAATAGGAAAATGGGCCCACTTTTACATATATAGCAACATGACTTTTTTTGAAGGCCCCTTTCCACAGGTTTGGAGCACCAACGGACGTAAGTTCTTATCCCCGCACAAATGGTATGTCCTCATTTCATGATATTTTAGTATTTATTTTTCGATCTACTTTGTCTATCTGCACTTGAGTTCTCTTTTCATTTTATAGGTAGTGGGAATTTTGGATAGCATCATTTCGACACATGAACATACCAAGTATAACTCCTAATTTCCCATTTTGGGACTGCCATACTCGGACCCATCGTTTTACGCCTCTTCATGGCTAAAATGATTCTCTGAGGGGGCAATATGTTTGTACCCAAAATTGTAGGGTACTGCACCATCGGATTAACGTAACACGTGCCCCAATGATGATACAGGTCTCCTTGCAAGGTGTTCAAGATCCAAAAAATACCTCCAAGTATGCGTTAACATCCCACATACCTCACTTAGCCCCTGCATGCTTTGTTTTCTCTTCTCCCCTCCTTTTCTTTGTGTTTTGGTCTTTAGTGATGAAACTGCCGTCCTGCTCAGGGAGGTGGTCCTTCATGCATTTTCCAGAATGATCTTTTTAACATGACTCGTGTGAATTTTCAATGTTTACCAGCTTTTTTCACCACCTTTTCTTGTATTTATGATTCTGGTTCCCTGGAATAGTGTTTTGGCATTGTTTATGGTTTAAGAGATCAATTTGGTTTTCACCTTTGGGTAAATGGGATTCTATAAATAGCTAGCTTGTGCTCAAGCAAATGGCCCCTCAAATTTTCCTCTGAATTTCTCATTCCAATGGTTTAGCCTTTCTTTTTGTTTAGGATTCATAGTTTCATTTCTTAGATGCATAGTTAGCATTGTTTAGCTATCAGAAAGCCACATATTCTCCTTATGCAAAGTGCTATTGTCATTTCATCCAAATCAATTAGAGTAGGATACTTTGATTTAAATAGGAAGCCATTAAAGTTACAGATTTTGTTCATCCAACAGGATAGTTTCAGGTGCTGGATGTTTTATTTTGCATGAATCACAATAAATCCCACTAGGAATTGCATAAGCCAAGCTCTGTACTCTTGTGCTATCCCTCTCCTACTCACATTGTATTCAGTCTGCATCCTAAGCTACCTTTGTTCCATTATCTACTTTTGTTGATGCTAACATTACACACTTTTCTGTATCCATGTGAGCATGAAAGAATTCAGAGATCACACTAAGGGGAAAAGGTCACACACCATCAGATTCACCACTTTTCTGCAGAATCCAGGTTCTAGCTTTCAAAGTTCTACTTAAAAGCATATCAAATAGAGTAGCTAATCATTTCATTTCAGTTAAATTTTACTTTCGATATTACCAGGGAAGCTGTGGGGATTGATAGTTTCTGAGAAACTATGATTCACTCCTCACTTTTGAGGTTGGATCGAGAGTCTTTCAAATAGAGTAGATCAGTTATAAGGTTATTTAGAATAGATCTGCAAATTGCACAGACAAGTAGCTATACTCGGTTGCTTTTTTTGTTTTAATTTTATTATTAGTTTAGTTGTCAATTTTAGATATATTAGATAAGTTTCTCTTCAAAACCTATTCATTAGTTTAGTAATAAGCATCAGAGTTAGAAATATACATAAATATATCTTGCACGTTTAGTTTATTCTATCATTAAATTAGCTTTATATCATTTGCTTTTGTATGACAATCACGGGACCTAAAGATCCCAGAGAATATGTATTCAAGCCAATCGTGCCTCAACCTAATCTTATTATAGTAATAACTGATATAGATCAGAACCTTAGAATCCAAGTCTTCTAAACAATAGTAGACTTACAACATATCAGCTCACAGTTAAGCGGGTTAAATATAGAAGACGACCAAGCGCACACATTTTGGTCAAATCAGCCAAACTACAGATTACCCTAGATAAATATCCACATGACTATAGAAGGACTTGAAAGAGAGAAAACATTTGTTTGTGACCCTTTAGTCCCACAGATAGACGTAGGAGACACCCTCACAGACATAGATACTAGCTTAAGGATTCAGGTTGCAAGAACGCCTATAAGATACTTAGAAAAGATTACACAACTGTTAATTCTAAACGTAGAGCCTGAAAAGGCATACGACTATTAGATACTAGGGATTAGGGACTGATTCCACACATGACCATAGCAGGTCCACAGTAACCATGAATCTACGGTTGTGACCCACAAATTCCACAACCCAACGAATCCACAGGTGAATCAGACATATATGCTGGCTTACGCACATTAGTATTCATATCTACTCCACTTCCGCCTACCATCATCACATAATTATCCTTGTTAGACATAGCAGCTAACAAAGCTAAATATTTCTGGACTATACCAGAGAATCACCCATAAGAGCCAACTATATCCATCATCTATCTTATGACCCTGTCTGGAGACCTACATGAAACCATCCCAGGCCATTTTCCACGTATCCCACAACCTATAGATCGGATCACGCCAAAGCTCAATATTGATTGGAGCCTTCGAGCAGTCATCCTTGTCGACCGATCTATCACACTAGTTCAGGTTAAGAGGGCATTCTTTTCCTTAGATTCACAGATTCCATTAGTGCGTGCCAAAGATATAAGATTGCCTAACTAGTTTACCCATACCCTACACATAATCCATCTCCACTGGCTATCTCAGCATGACCTCAGGACGTCAAGTGCAAGGAAGAGTTACTTTTAGATTCCCATGCTTGCTTGTCACTTTTCCATCGTACAGTGCCCCTATTGGATCTCTGGTCGAAAGGCCACCATTGAAATCCATTTTTTCATGCATGCACATACGGAAGCTGCACCGTTCAAGTAGAGGGACTTAGATTCCCATAGCGTTGGCTTGAAACCCACCAAATTTGTACACAAGACAAATTTTCTTGCCAACACATGTAAAAAAATTTATTTTACTATTTCAAATATATCTAAGCACCTTTTAATGAACCCCTACATTTAAATTTATTACAAGCATGAGTGCTAATTTATATTTAACTATAAATTTTCAATAAATATAATTTTGAAATAAATTTGTAATACACACCTTCCACTCTATTTACTATTAATTTCCCCTTTCTGGATGTTTGGATCTTCCACATATATTATCCATTACTCCCTTTCTTTTGATATGTTATCAATAAACTATGTCTCAACCCACACTTTTTTTGCACAATTTTGTTTCTTGCAAATAACATATATTGTACTCAATGGAACATTGTGAGCCATGATTCTAGTATTTCTCATTTTATAATGATTGTGCACATCAACATATTTGGGATTGCAAATTATTTTGTTTTGGGAACTAATAGTGTGTTTCCCATCTAATATATACAAATTTATGTTCTCATCCATGAGATCCTCTTTTGTTATAATTTCACCAAGTTGTTTTGTTATCTTATTGAAAGGAATAAGTATTGCATATTATGGATTTGTAATCATAGTTTGTATCACTGAGGAAACTATTTTTGAAACTTCATCTGCATCTAGCTTCCGGAATTGATATCTTTAGGTGCAATTTCACACCTTTTAACATCAATAGAAAACACTTTTTCATCAAACAAGAAATGTTTTATGTCTTCAGTAAGTTCTGGAACTACTTTTCAAAAGAGAGTCTATACTTTCTTTTCAACTTATTTATTTGGATATTTTTTCATCTCCTTGAAAGAGGAAAGAGATATATCTACCTCTAATGAAGGTAAATATGAATGCCTGTGATATATCATTTGTTTAACAAGTGCATGATTAGTTCCACGGTGTGAAGAGTTTCTGTTAAGAAGATGAAGAATTGAATATGTTGTAGGTTTTCCATACAATGTTTTAAGACTTTGCAACATACCTCTATATATTTCTTGTGATGTAGTAACACCTTTCTTATTATTTCTATCAGTTGGGAATGGAAAATTATAACCAAAACTAGCACAAGAATATTTAGCATTTTGTGTTGACCTCTTCATTAAATTATGATAATTGGCCACATAGAGATCTATTTCCAAAAGATAGAGTTTTCTTGTGATGTTATCAATTCTCTCCACTTGAACCTTGATCACATATTTAGTTATTATTTTTACAACTATAACCATACCAATTTATGTCACATCATTAACTATCCTATGAAACATTCATCAGTCATCATGAAATTTATCTCACTTATGTACTTCAAAAAAACATTCTTCATCCAAAATACCTCTTTCAAACTCTCTATCAATTTTTTTTAGTGGTATTTGTACAAATAAAACTTGACCAAGTGTTTCCATATTGTTCCTACAATTGAGACATTTGAACATAGTTATCCTAATATCAATAATAATGAAAAAAAATTGTAAAGTGTTTCCATAATGTTCATACAAATGAGATATTTTAACAAAGTTATCTCAATATCAACAATAATGAAAATAAACTATAAACAATTCTAGACTACATCTAATTATTTTTTCACTAAAAAAAATAGCAGGGATAATAGTTTTATAGTATCATCAATATAATATAAAGTGGCCTACCACTGTCCCTAAATTTATAAAACATTTTTCATGGTATGTTAGGCCTACCATTCTCTTCCACTAATATATTTGAGGGAATGGGTGGAGTATCATTCTCTTTCGAGAATAGTTTTTAACCTCAAAGTTAAAAACAATATAAAGAGGGAGAATGGGATGTCTCATATTCTCACAAATATTAAACATTAATTATGAAGTAGAAAAGGAGATCTTCCTTTTTCCTTAGAGTGGAAAAAATATTTTATCTTCCTCAAAAAGTAAAATTACAATCAAGAGGGTAATTGGGAGGCCTCCAAATCTCCCTAAAATTATAAATCAAATTTTCATGGTATATGAGGCCTACCATTCTCTTCCAATAATAACCTTCATTGGAGGAGATACCTACAATCGTTAACCAATGATAGTTTTCATCCTTAGAATAAAAAGTAAAAAAAGGTATACTAGGATGTGTCCCATTCTCCTTCATATTGAATAATAATTAAGAGGTATAAAGGGAGCTCTCCCTTTCTTCCTTAAGTGAAATTTGTTTCCCTCAGAGTAAAATTCCAATCAACATAAATGGGAAGCCTCCTAATCTCTCATAAACTATAAATAAATGTTTCATAAAATGAGAGGCATACCATTCTCTTCCAATAATATTTTTCAACATTATATTTAAAAAATATCAAGAGGGAAAATGAGATGTCTCCAAATCTCAATCATATTAAAGACTAATTAAGAGGTAGAAAATAATCTCTCCCTTTCTCCCTCAAAGTAAAATTATAATCAAAATAAATGGGAAGCCTCCTAATATCTCTAAAACTATAAATCAATGTTTTATATAATGTTAAGCCTACCATTCTCTTCCAATAGCAGTTTTCATCCTTATATTTAAATAATATAAAGAAGGAAAATGGGAGATCTACCATTCTCATTCATATTGAAATATAGTTGTAAGGTAAAAAGGATGGTGTCTCATTTCACTCAAAGTGTAAATAATAATTTATCTTTTTCAAAATAAAATTATATTGAAGAGGGGAAAAGGGAGACCTCCCAATCTATAGAAAATAATAACTATTTTTTCCTGTAATGGAATGCCTACTATTTCCTTCCATAATATTTTAAATAAAATAAAAAATTTACCATTATCTTCAAATTTTAGTTTTTAACATCATAATAAACCAGTAATAGAGAGAGAGATAATGGAAGGTCACAAATTCTCACTAATACTGAAAAATTATTATATGGTATAAAGGGAGATCTCCCTTTTGCCTCAAAGTGGATTTTTTTTCCCTTAATGTAAAATTATAAATAAATTTTCTGAGAATATCTTTAATGGAATGGGAGGCCTAACCATTAGGTATTTCTTTTTCGATAATAAAATTCAACCTCAGAGTAAAAAAATATTCCAAAGGGCTACTGGTATGTCTCACATTCTCCCTCATATTGAAAATTAATTATGAGGTAGAAATGGAGGCGTTCCTTTATCCATCAAAGTAGAAAATATGGTTTTTTTTGTCATAATGTAAAATTACAATCAAGATGGTAAACGGGAGGCCTATTAATCTCCCTACGTTTTTAAATCAATTTTTCATGGTATGTGAAGACTACAATTATTTTATGATAATATATTTCATGTAAACTTCCAATAATAGTTTTCAACCTCAAGGTAAAAGAATAATTAAAAGATAGAATGTGATATCTCTAATTCTTACTAATATTGACAAATATTATGATGTAAAAAGGAACGTCTCTCTTCTCTCTCAAAATAAAATTACAATAAACAGGGTAAAAGAGAGGCCTTCCAATCTCCCTAAAAATATAAATTATTTTTTCTTAGAATGGGAGGCCTACCATTTTGTTCAAAAAATAGTTTTAAACTTGAGAGTAAATAAATGATCAAGAGGGAGAATGGGAGGCCTCCCATTCTTACACATAATGAAAAATAATTATGAGGTAAAAACGTATGGGTCTCTTTCTCCCTAAAAATAAAATTACATTGAAGAGGTAAAATGAGAGGAATCCCAATCTCTCTAAACTTTTATATCAAATTTTTCATGGAATGGAAGGCCTACCATTTTCTTATATAATATTTTTTATGAAATGAAATGTCTAACATTCTCTTCCAGTAACATTTTTCAACAATGTAGGAAAAATATAATAAAGAGGGAGAATGTGAGGTCACCAAATATAACTCATATTAAAAACACTTATCATTCTCTTTCAATAATAGTATGCAAGAGGGAAAAAACGCTCCTCCCAATCTCCCTGAAATTATAAACAAATTTTTTTATGGAATGGTAGGATTATTGTTCTCTTCCAATAATATTTTTCAACCTCAAAGTAAAAAAATAATAAAGAGGGAGAATGGGAGGTATCCCATTCTCACTCAAATTGAAAACTTATTATGAGGTAGAAACAGAGATCTCCATTTCTATCTTAATATGCAAATAAAAAAAAATTATCCCTCAAAATAAAATTACAATGAAAAGAGTAAATGTTAGACCTCCCAATCTCCCTAAAATTATAAAACAATTTTTCATTTTATGTGAGGCATATCATTCTCTTCTAATAATGTCTTTCATGGAATGGTGGCCTACCATTCTTTTCCAATAATAGTGTTCAATATCAAAGAAAAAATAATTAAGAGATAGAATGGGAGGTCTCCCATTCTCACTCATATCTGAAAAATAATCAAGAGGGATATTGGGAAAGAGGTAGAATGGGAGGTATCCCATTCTCAGACACATATCTAAAAATAATCGAGAGGGACAATGGGATGTATCTATTTCTTACACAATGGGATGTGTCCCTTTCTCTCTCAATGTTGAAAAAATGATTTTTCTCTATAAATCTTGAAAAACAATGTTTCTCCCTCAAAGTAAATTTACAATCAAGAGGTGAAAAGAGAGTCATGTCATTCTACCTAATATTATTTGTTGTGATGATCCATTGATGATGTTGAGAAGATTGAGGGATAATCTCTCCGAAGAGATCCAAACCCTATTTAGAGAAAGGCCAAAAGTCCCTGGTGAATTGTAAGGCATGAGTTTGGGTGTGGTGAAGGTTAGCGTGCTATTAGCACTTCAAAAAGCCTTTTAAATAGTCACAAAAAAATTGTTAAGGGTTGGCTAGTAATAGCCAAGGCATAGAATGCATTTTGCAACAATGTGACCACTGATATGTCCACCACAAATCCCATCATCTAGTGAGGCACAGTAAGAGGATACCCTTAAAGCCATACTTGTAAATAAGGCCCCCCATGATGACATAACAAGAGACCTTTTGGAAGAAGGTTCGCTTACCATTACGAGTGAGATCTGGAGGCAAGATCAAAAGAGAAAGGTATTCAGTGAACTATTTATACCATATGTCATGTGGGTCGGTTTCAATTCTTCCCACAAAATTTACGTCACAGATGAGATAAGAAAGTGATTGCAAATGTTGTACTATGAAAAATATTTTAGAGTCTGAAGATGAGGTAGGTATTTGTGAGGCGAGGAAACCCATGGTATCTACAAATTTTTTAGTGGATCACGGAAAATTTTGAATTTCATAATTATCAAAGGTATTCAAAATCATGTTGATGTGATGATTATACTATTGAAGTATTTTATTATGACACTGGTATAAACTATTGACTTTGTTGATGACCAGTTGCGAATCGCCAAAGATATTAATAGTCATAACATCTAGGGAAATACCAGTTTGGAGACCTAACAAAAGTGCTTTGTATTCATCCATGTTGTTGGTACAATCAAAGTCAAGTTTGAAAGATAAAGGCATAGTTTCACCATCAAGAGGAACAAATATAACCCTTGCTACACCCCAAAATTGACATTTATAACCATCATAGAATAGGGTCATCTGATAAAAAATGTCATCAAGGGAAAGTGTAGCAATGGATTCATTAGGAAAATTGAAGTTAGAAGATTGATTTATGGAAAGAGGTGTATCTGGAAACTGATCTGCAATTGTTTTTCCCTTAGAAAAATTTTGATGAATGAATTATAGATCTAGGTATGCAAGGAGCATGAGAGAATGTGAAGAAAACTAGTGTTAATAAGGCTTAGAGAACACGTAATGCAGAGGGTTGATGTTGGTGACAACGAAGGTATTGTGGTTTAGTAGGCAGTGGCGAAGTTCAGTGGCAATAAAGACTAGGACTAAGAAAATATTTTTAACATGGGTATATCTCATCTCATAGTCTAAACGTGTACAACTTATGTAATAAACGTCTTGTTCCTTGTGTTTCTCCTCACGATTAGAAATCATGGCACCCAAGGAATGGTCAGTGGAAGAAATGTATAGGTAGAAAGGTTTTTCATCTTTAGGTGGGGTGAGCACAGGTGGTTGAAGAAGGTATTTCTTCAATGCTTCAAAAGCTTTTGTCACACTCATCATTCCAATTGAAGGAGACATCCTTTTAAGAATATGATGAAAATGGTGACATCATTTGGAAATTTAAGAAATAAATCATCAAATCGATTGCAATTTACCTTGTGAACTATAATATTGTCGAAGGTTAGTAGGTGGAGGCATTTGAAGAATAGCCTTGATTTTGGTGGGATCAACTTCAATGCCTTGCAAATAAACAATGAAACCAAGGCATTTTCTAGAGAGATCTACAAAGATGCACTTCTTTAGTTGAAGGTGAACGTAGAAGTTGATGAGACGGTCAAAGCATAGTTTGAGAACTAAGAGATGTTCGGAATGAATTTTTTTATTTTCTGAGAAGATCATTGACATAGTATTACAATATGTTATGCATGATTTTGAGGAATATATAGGTCATCACGCGCTAATATGTGGCACCAACATTTTTCAAGCCAAAGGGCATGATGTGGTAATAGAAGGTCCCCCAAGGCATGATAAAGGCAATTTTTTGTTGATCCTATGGTGTGAGTAATTTTTTGTTATAACATGATAATTTTTGCATAAGAGATAGTATCTCATGGTCAGTTGTAAGATCAAAAAGTTTGTCGATCCTAGGAAAAGGAAATTCATCCTTAGGGTAGGTGAGGTTAAGGTCACAGAAGTCTGTGCAAATGCAGAGTTCGCTTGTAGCCTTAGTGATAGGAAGAATGCTAGAAATCCATTACGCATAGTCGATAGGTAAAATGAAAGAAATAGAAAGAAGGCATTGGATTTTTTATTTAACAAGGAGTACAATGCGTGGATGCATTTTTCACAGCTTCTATTTCACAAGTTTTACATTAGGGATAGTAATGATATCGTGCACAATGATATTTTGGTCAATACTAGGCATATCATTGTAAGACCAATAAAAAGTGTTGTTATGATCTCGGAGGAAATTAGTGAAGGCTTCCTATTCAGCAGAGTCTAAAGATTGACCTATCTTTATAATTCGAGTGTCATCCTAATTGTGAATATTGATCTCTATGGTCGACTCATTCAACATTGATTGTGTCTCATATGAGAATGACTGATGAATGTAGAAATCCTCGGCACCTAGATAGGTGAAAATAAAATCATCATCTTGACACTGAATGACATTTATAGAAGGTGTATTGTCATCAATCATATTAGGATAAAGAAAAGGAATGGAAGAGGGAGCCTCTCCATCACATTGATAGGTCAAAGGTCCCAAGGAAATGGTTTTCATGAAAGAAAAAGTTAGGGGAAATGGACTCTGGATCCATGGACTTCATTAATGAAGGTGGTGCGATAAGCAAATAAGGTGAAGAACGTATAAAAAGTTGATCTTCCTCTACGACATTGACTCTAGCCTTCTTAGGACTAGGTGGTTCAGTGAATCTAATACCACAACAGTCCTTATGTTTATGGGTAGTGAAAGGAATAATTGTGTGATGACCTTATTCATAAATACCAAAGCCAAATCCGTTCAAAGCATAACGATGAAGAAAGGTGTGGTTGAAGTAGTGGTTGGTGAGGTAACGCAAGTTGGAGGAAAAGCATTGTGTTTGAGTGGGTGTTTTGAGAGAATAAGAAGAAGTATCAAGTCCACTGAATGTCAATTTTATGCAAAGGTGTGTAGGACTATATGGAAATACTTATCCTATATTATGATCATAATGTGCATGCTGATGAATGTTTCTATACTCTTAAGGAGTTTAGAACGTTTTGATGTTGTAAAGGCGATACTCCCCCAATGTATGGCATTGAAAAACATCTACTAAGGGGTTGAAAGTTGGTACTTGGGTGACGGAAATGGATGAGCTAAAAGGGTTGGAAGATGGTATAGCTTTTGAAGCTATGGAAACAGTGGGGAGAACTACGTTAATTGAGGAAGATGTGGTATCATAAGTGGTAGATGAAATAGAGGAAGAATATGAAGCGGAAATGGTAGTAGATGAGGCAGAAATGGTAGTATATGATCTAGTAGTGGTAATAGATGCCTTAACTGGAATAAGGAAATCAGTGGGTTGATACAACATGTTGCAGGTTTTGAAAGGTGAGGGATCTTCTTGAATAGTTTAAGGGTGTCCTTCATATTCAAACTTGATGTAGCAATGAAGATTCGAATGTACACATCTCATGGTACAGATCTAGGTTCAGCCAAGCAACATGTTATATTGTAATTTCCCTTCAAGAACATAGAAAATTTTAGGAATGGTGCGGGGACCCATGTGGATGTGGAGGATGACAGTGACGAGAGTAGAATTCAAAGCATCATTGAAATAATGCAGCATAACTGGGTTATTGTGCATGTAATTGGCAGGTATGCACATTTGTTCATACGTGCAGAAAAATATAATATTATTACTTGCACCTCCATTGATCATAATGTGTTAGATGTGATTATCTTTGATGTAGATAGAGATGAAGAGGGTGGGATAATGATCCTTTGAATGGTGAGGAGCAATCTCTGAGTCTGAGAAAATAGATAGTAGAAAACTGGTGAGTGCCAGGAAGAATAGAAATTTTAGGCAAAGCCATGAGAGAGGCCACATGATGAGGGGTTAATATGGTGGCAATGGGAGTAGGGTCATTTAGTAAAACCTCAATAGTTTTTAAGATCTCAAGGAGGACCTTGCGATGAGACTTAGTGGTTTGGATGAGGTCATACAAATACATTTTTAGAGGAGATTCATGTAGTTGTTTGATCATGGTGTGATATGTGACAACATCTAAAATTAGATATGTCAGCCCATAGATGGTTACCTTATCGGTAGGTACAGATGGAATGGTACATATAGATGCAGTTGATGTGTTTCCAGCTTTCTCTTTTCCTTTTTCTTTTTTTGATTAAGTAGCTACTTGAACCATATTTATTTCGAAGAATGAAGGAGGAAAACAAGGTTGGGAAGATATAGGTGAGGGCCGCCAAATAGTTATGGGTTTATGTCATGCAGCGGTGAGAAAAGGGAGAATGGAATTCTCCTACAATTGGTCATATTCTTCCAAGGGTATTTCCTAATTACAATGCTTAAGGAGAACATTTCTAAGGGCCTTACAATCCTCGATATCATGTCTTGGAGATCGATGATATGTACAAATCTTAGTATCATCAAACCCCACTAGTTTAGGTTTGAGTGGGTCCTAAGGTTTGATGGATGGTAATGTGATAGTAGAGGTTTCGAGAAACCTAACAAGGACATTAGAATAGGATCCTGCCAACAGATCAGAATGTGAAGTCAGAGTGAGTTTTGGTGAAGGCGTAGGTGATTTTTGTGGAAGAGGTTTTGTTGGAGGTGGCAGAGGCGGGGTTACCTTTTTTCTAGATAACAAGGGTTTTGTTTTTGTTTTTTATTTAGGTTTCACCTTCTTGGGTAAAGGTGCGGGTGGGATATATGAGGTAGAAGGAAACATAAAAGATGAGGGAAATTTAAAAATCCAAGGTGAAAGTGAGAGTTTTGGATATGATATGGTGATGGATAATGGAGAAGATGTGTGCAATGGAAGTGATGAAGGTATACGCATGGGTGCAGGCTGAAGAGGTGGTGAAGGTAAAGGTGTGGGAAAATGAGGTGATGAAGGTAGATTCATGGATGCAGGCTTTCGTGCTTGGGATTTATTTTTGTTAAGAGGTAAAGGTGTGGGAAAATTAGGCGATGAACATAAGGATGAGGGTTGTTATACCTTAGACTTTCCTTGGTAAAGCGGTTGCTTGACCAGGGTTAATGTGGGCCTAAAATTTATGGAAGAGATGAGGGTGAATAAGGCCTAAGAGATTGTGTCTTGTTCTTATGCATGGGATTTGACTTCGTGATAGACGGTTGTTTAGTAGTCATGTTTGATTTGACTATGGGATGTAGTAGAATAGGAATAAGATGGAGCCCCAGTGTAGCATTAGGTTTAGGCATGGGTGAAGGTTTGGATGTGAGTGAAGATTGAGGTGAGGGAAAGGTTAATGAAGGAGATGCTAATATGAATAGTTCAAGTGTTGTGATCTTAGTTGTTTGGAATATCTTTTGATAAATGGTTGAAGTGTTTGGGGTTAGCATCTTCATTTTTGTAGGTACCAGGAGACACAAGCACCCTTAGAGTGTTGTTTGAACAACATACTCTAAGTGATCATCCAAACAAGAGAATGGCATAGAGGTAAAAGAATATGGTGATGAATTTGTGGTAATCCCTGTGAAAAATTTTGAGGTCTGCGAGACAAGGAAATTTCTTGCTTATGACTCTATAGGTAGAAACTATGCAAGAAGATTAACATGATCTTGGTATACCTTGGGAGATGCATCACTGATAGGAAGAGAGTATGAAACTGTCTCCTCTAAGGGTCAAATAGGGAGCAATGTAGGTAGTGTAGGATTTTCCTTAGGTGGGGAAGAAGATGAAATATGAACTTCCATTGGTAGAAGCATGGATTTTGTGGGATCCTTGATAGGTGGGGGGATAAGTGGAGTAATCTATGTTGTAGATGAAGGATTAGGTGATATACATTATTGGGTAGGTAAAATAATAGGTAGGGTTGCCTCTTACATGAGTAGTAGAGTAGGATAAGTAGGCTCCTCTATGGGTAGAGGAGCAGTAAAAATAGGATCCTATGTGGGTAGAGGAGTGCTAAAAATAATTTTATCAATAGATGGGACAGGAGGAAACTAATCAAAAGAGGTACGTATGGTATCAAAGACGATGTGAAATTCATGAACATTGGTGTGAGAGGTCTCACCTACCTGGTTTGATGAATGAGTATTGTTCAAGAAAGGTTTAGATGATATCTCCATCATCTAGCATTTCCTAGATGATTTTCTTAAATGTTTTATAGTTTCCATCGCTATGGCCCCTAACACTGTGATAATTGCAGTAGTCATTCTCCTTAAACCATGTCGATATAGGATGGGAAGGGTCAAAACTAGTATGTGGTTTGATGGGAGGAAGGGTGATAGCACCTACTTTTAACATCTTTTCTAGTACATAGGATTAGGGTTCTCATACGAGGGTATAACATCTTTGTTTATACTTATGCTAGAAATTCTGAATAGGGGACAATGTAGAAGGTAGTTTTGGTTGGTTCGATGGATGATAAGGACCAGATTTTAGAGCCACCCTGTTGATGGATCCTTTTTCTTTACAAAGTTTTTTTTTGGTTTAGAAGAGGAAGAGAATTCATTCGATTTGAATGGAGCGCTCTTGTTACACATATGAAGTTTCTTCTCTTCCAATGCATGAACTCCTAGCTTCTAATCCATGGTGAATGCCTCATCAAATGTTCTGAATCTCTGTACTTGTAGAGTTGGTGAGATGCGTCTAGCAAAAGCTCTAGTGAAAACATATATCATCTTGGTTTCGGGAATTTTAAAGATGAGCTGATTGATAAGACTCCGCCAACATGTGACTAAATCTATTATAGGTCGATTCTCATATTAACACATTAAATACGAGTCATTCATGGAGACCTTCTTGGTAATTTCTATGGATAAATGGTCGAGGAAGGCCTGGGATAAATTATTAACGAAAAATATTGAGTTCCTCATTAAAGCATTGTACCAATCTAAATTCAGTCCTCTTAAGGACATGGGAAAATTCCTAAGAAGCAAGGCATCATCGTAGGTGATTAGATAATATATGTGTTTAAAAGATAAAATTTTTTGCTACAGATCTTCCTTGATATTAAACCGATTGAATTCAGACATCTCCCAATGTGGGGGATAATAATGAATGCGTATGGAAAGATGAATAGGCTCATTACATATTTCATCATACGTCAAGGCATTACAAGATCTAGAAATAGATGCTTCAAGGGTCTGCATCTTGTCCATCATGATTTTGATCAGATCTGTGGTAAGATTAGACTAAGAAACACCTCCCGTGGTATAAAGAGGTTGATATGATGAGTAAGATGTAGAGGGCACACCAGTGTATAGAGGCGTTGAGTAAGAAAACTGAGAAGGGGGAATATAAGTAGCGGTAGATGATGATGGAATATACCCTGAATGGGAGGCATAAGCAACGGGTGGAAATTAAGATAGGGTATTGGTAAGAGGGACCTTTGTAGAGACCCTCATAGCGATAGGTGTCAGATTAGTAGGTATAGACATGAAAAAACTATGAAAAGGAGTCAAAGAAATTGGAGGTTTCGAGGTAATAGGGATTGATGATGTAGGGATCCCTACACTATGAGTTGTAGATGATGGTGAGGCAGATGTCAAAGAGGTGAATGACATTGAAGGTGCAATAGATGTCATAGGTATGAAAGATATCGAATATGTAGGGGTGATTTGAGAAAAATTGAGTGGTAAGGTAGAATTAGGTAACGCTACACTAGTGGTGGCCGATACGGAAGTGGGGGAAAGAGTAGGAGAAATGGAGACAGACATCCCATATAAGGGTTGTCTTCATGAATCACGGGTGGAGGAATGGGAAAGGTAATACTGCAAGGCTATGGGATTGTTATCAAGGAGTTTTGTGAACTCCTCATTACCTGGACTTATAGCAATAGAAGAATTTGGGTCCATGGGTGAAGAAATAGAATGAGGTGAAGGGCTAGGAGGTAATGGTTGATAGCTAGCGTAAAATATTAGAGAGTTGGCTTGTCTACGAGTCAAAACCATGTAAATGATGGACAAATAGGTGGTCTGAGCTTTGCAAATGGTACCAAAACATTGAAAAAGAAGACCAAAATAATCTAGAAAATGATGATAAGCTGTAGTTTTGACAGGAAAATCAAAACAAAAAAATCATCATGGATTGGGTAACCGGTTCTAGTTGGGCAGATGAACTGATGTCGGTCCTTTTACTGATGTCAATTACTATGGATAATCAAGAATTTTTAAAATATGGATACAAAAAGTACAAAAAATGTGAAACATGGTTCTGTAAGTGGTGATAGAGACATAGAAATGAGTGTATCAGAAGAAACCAGAACACAGGAAGTGACAGAAAGTGTAAATGTCATATTGAAGTTATTTTTGATAGTATTACGAAAAACACATAGAGACCGATGTTGACCAGGTAATCGGTTTCAATATAATAATGGAACTGACCGTGGTCATGGGACTGATGTCGGTTACTGAGAAATTTGAGAAAATCAAGAAATTTTGAAATTTCAAGTGATTTAAGTCAAATAAAAGCCAACACAGAAGCTGATTACAGAAAAATGATGTCCTATCACACTCAAAAAAATCTAGAATACACCAACTATAATTTTTGAGTATAAAAGAGAAGAAAAATGATGAATCATTCTCACAACTCAAAACGCAAATCAGGTAATAACTAACAAACAAAAAAATCGTATGTATCAGATATTTATATTATGTGGCTTATGCCTTTTCAAACTTAGTATGAGTAGAGTAGAGTTTTTTTTCAACGAAGGTTCCCTATAAGCAGTCTATGGCTAGTATCAAGTGTTTTTTGCCAAAACTGTCCCTGATATATACTTCACATTACGTGAGGTCTGAACTCTAATATGATGACTGACCAGAACACCAGTTGGATCCACCATCAATAGGTTATTAGTCTATGATGACAACTATCGGAAAGGAATTTTTTTAAGAAATGAGTAAACTGTTAACATGATTTGGACATGGATGTGTGTGCAAAAAGTGTGAACTATGCTTAATTATTGCCAATTTTCAACTGGTCATGACCTCTAGTATATAGATTTCAAATAAAATTTACATGATTTAATGCAACAATCACTAGGATGAAATGCATAGATATTTAAAACCCAAATTGAAAATGAAATTTCATGTAGCAAGTGGAGAATAGGAAGATAAATTCTCTTTCACTAGATGTAATCCAGAAGAATAGAGGAAGAAATGTTCCTTCTAAGCACCAAAGAATGAATTTCGTTTAGACAACTAGGAAGAAGAGAAGGTTTCTAAGAAGAAATTTAATGTGAATTTTTTTGGAAAGAAACAAACACACAAATATTCCCTAAAATGAACTATGCAAAGAACCCAAAAGATAGGGTTCCACCGAGCATGCCAAAAAATTTCACCACAAAGTAGAGACAATAAGGATAAGGGTAAGGTCAAGGAGGAATACATGTGATTATGTAGATGGTGTGCGCGCATAGAATGTTGACCAAGATGATTGTGAGATCTTCCCTTTTGGTAGGAGGAACTACCTGTATAAGAATCACAACAAGACCACAAAATGATAATAAATAGCAAATGGAAGAGGACTACCTAGCAAAGGCTAGATCTAGGTAGCATGATGCTTCCTTGAATGGATGTTAATCCCCTATTTATAAAAAATTAATCCAAGAATAAATTGTAAATGAATTATTCCTATTGTAGTTGATAATATTTAGGTATCTTCTATAACATACACTAAGGAATTTTAATCTTACAAGAAAAGTTACGATTAAATTTGGATGACTAGTAGGTTGGTTTGAGTCTACAGGTATAACAGAGGCTGTAGGTGAGGTATGGGAAAAGTTGGGTAAGATTCAGGGTTTTTTGGAGCAAGTTATAAGCTTGTTGGTTTATAATATATTACCAGTCTCAGAGACTGATGTTGGTTAAGTGGGTGATACCGGCTGCTGGTAATGGATGAACGTTAGCTGGGTAACCGGTATCGATAGGGGAAATTTTGCAATAATATTAAAAATGGGGTTTGAGAAATCTTTGTGATTTCACAGAGAGTGAGGGGAGTTTAGGTTAGGTTATGGGATTTCTATAAGGACTCATAAGTAGTAATATAGAGATTTAGGCAAGGTATGATGGGTAAATGTGAAGATAGTTAGATAGAGGTGGTACGGGAGATATCTAGGTGAGGTAAAATAAGAAATGAAACAAATAGCTAAAAAATAACTAATCTATTGAAAATGAAAAGGAAGAAACAATATTTACTTGTTGAATGTAGGTAGAAAGCATATGGTGGTGACGGTGGTGAGGAAAGGTGGTTGCGAAAGAATGCAACAATAGTTAGAAGGCACGGTTCTTCCTAGAGAGTACACTAGATCTCTAGATCAATCTGTGGATGGTTGATATGGTCTTTTAATATAGTGAGAATATTTGGTGTGTCTCAAATCTATTGCAAAACTCGTGAAAAAGAATGTTAGGTCGCAAAATCCAAATGACAAGATTCAGAACCTGATAAATTAGTTAAGATTTGTTATTTAACCTAACTGATGGTGGTTAGGGGACTGATGCTGACTAAGAAATAACTAGCATCGGTTAAGGAGAATTGGTATAACTTGCAAAAAATAGGGATTTTCTCTCAAATTTGGTGTGGTATCTTGCTTAGTCTTTATTTGGAGTGTTGAATGGCATAAATAAGATCATGGAATTAGTTAGACGATTAATAGGTCATGAATAGTTAGGGTTGGAAAGATTCCTAGTTGGTTAGAATAAGTGGGGACTTGGTCTAGGTTCATTATTAGGATAGGAATGGGTCTAGGATGAGGTGGGAATATGAGGTGGCTATTAGTTTAATTATGGTAATTAAAAAAAAATTATAATGTGAGAATGAGGATTAATTTAACTATGGGTAATTAAATTAATAATAATGAGTAGAAGGTGTCATGGCTACGTGTATGTGTCTAATTATTTAATTGAAAGGGGCTAGAGGAATTGTGAGCCAAATTTAGTGTCTATAGGAAGATCTCTCATTATCCCTAAAAGTAAACAAAATAATCAAGATGAATATTAAGATGCCTCTCATTCTCCCTAAAAGTGAACCATTCTAAAAAAGGATCTTGAGAACAATGTAAGGTCTCGCATTATCCCTCAAATTATAAAAATAATCAACACAAAGAATGTGAAGCCTCCCATTATCCTCAAAAGTGAATAACAATGTAACGTCTCTCATTATCCCTCAAACTATAAAAATAATCAACACGGAGAATGGGAAGCCTCCTATTTTCCTTAGAAGCAAATAATTCTTAAAAGGGATATTGGTGGCCTCTCATTTGAAGGCCTCTTATCATCAATAAAAGTAAAAATAATAATCAAGATGGAGTATGGTAGGCCTCTTATTCTCACTAGAAGTAATAAATTCTTAAAATTATATTTCGGGGCCTTTCATTCCCATTTAAAGTGAAAAAATAGTTCAAAACATCATTCAAAAGAGATATAAAAAGACATCATTCTCTCAATGGAAACAAAAATCTACCAGGAGAATGACACATAATCCCTCAAAGAAAAAAAATGAAGATTGAGAATGTGATGCCTGTCATTCTACTTGAAAGTGATCAAAGTAATCAAAATCAAGATTGGTTTCTCTCATTTGAAGACCTCTCATTATCCCTCAAAATAAACAAAGTAATCAAAATGGAGATTGGGATGCCTCTGATTCTCTCTAAAAGTGAACCATTCTTAAAAAGGATATTGAGAACAATTTAAGGTATCTCATTATCCCTCAAAGTATAAAAATAATCAACCTGGAGAATGGGAATCCTATCATTCTCTTCAAAAGTGAATAACAATGTAAGGTATCTCATTATCCCTCAAAGTATAAAAATAATCAACACGGGGAATGGGAATCCTCCCATTCTCCTCAAACATGAATTTTTTTTAAAATGGATATTTGTGGCCTCTCATTTGAAGGCTTCTTACTATCCCTCAAAGTAAACAAAAATAATCAAGATGGAGAATGGGAGGCCTCCCATTCTTCCTAGAAGTAATAAATACTTAATAAATATATTTCAAGGCCTCTCATTCTAGCTTACAATGAAAAAATAACTCAACCAATCATTCACAAGAGAGATAAAAAGACATCATTCTCTCAAAGTAAAAAAAAAATATTCAAGGATAAAGAGACATTATCCCTCAAAGTAAAAAATTAATAACGAAGATTGAGAATGGGAGGCCTCCCATTCTGCTTCAAAGTGAAAAATTATTAAATGGGATAGTGGGGGCCACTCATTGGAATACCTATTGTTATACCTCAAAGTAAACCAAATAATTAAGATAGAGATTGGGATGCCTCTAATTCTCCCTAAAAGTGAACCATTCTTAAAAAGGATATTGAAGATCTGTCATTAACCCTCAAAGTATAAAAAATAATCAACATAGAGAATGGAAAGCATCTTATTCTCTTCAAAAGTTAATAATAATGTAAGGTCTCTCTATATCCCTCAAAGTATAGAAATAATCAACATGGAGAAAGGGAAGCCTCCCATTCTACTTAAAAATAAATAAATCTTAAAAACGGTATTGGTGGCCTCTCATTTGATGGCCTATTATTATCCCTCAAAGTAATAAAAATATAATCAAGATGGAGAATGACAGAACTCCCATTCTCCCTATTACTTACAAATACTTATAAAGTATATTTCAGGGCCTCTCACTCCAGCATAGAGTGAAAAAAAATTCAAACAATCATTCACAAGAGATATAAAAAGACTTCATTCTCTCAAAGTAAATTAAAATCTTCAAGGAGAAAGATACATAATCCCTCAAAGTAAAAAAAATAATGAAGAATGAGAATGGGTGGCCCCCCATTCTCCTTGAAAGTTATAAATTATTTAATGGGATAGTGGGGGAATCTCATTGGAATACTTCTCATTATCCCTCAAAGTAAAAAAATAGTAGAGGTGGAGATTGGGATGCCTCATTATCTCTAAAGGTGAACCATTCTTAAAAAGGATATTTAGAACAATGTAAGTTCTCTCATTATCCCTTGAAGTATAAAAAATAATCAACATGGAGAATGGGAAGCCTCCCATTCTCCTCAAAAGTGAATAATAATGTAAGGTCTCTTGTTATCCCTCAAAGTATAAAAATAATCAATATGGAGAATGAGAAGAACCTCATTCTCCTCAAAAGTGAATATTTCTTAAAAGGGATATTGGTGGCCTCTCATTTTAGGGTCTCCTATCATCCCTCGGAGTAAAAAAATTTATCAAGATGGAGAATGTGATGCCTCTCATTCTCTTTAGAAGTAATAAATTATTTAAAACTATAGTTTAGGGCTTGTCATTCCCACTTAGAGTGAAAAAATAGTTCAAAAACTCATTCACAAGAGATATAAAAAGACATCATTCTCTCAAAGTAAAAAAATCTAAGAGGAGAATGAGACATAATCCCTCAAAGTAAAAAAATGAATATTTAGAATGGGAGTCCTCCCATTATCCTAGTAAATGAGAAATTATTAAAAGGGGTAGTGGGGGTCTCTCATTGAAGGACCTCTCATTATCCCTCAAAGTAAACAAAATAATCAAGATAGAAATTAGGATGCCTATGAATTCTTGATAAAAGTGAGCCATTATTTAAAAAGGATATTGAGAACAGTGTAAGGTCTCGCATTATCCCCCAAAGTATAAAAAATAATCAACACGGAGAATGGAAAGCATCCCATTCTCCTCAAAAGTGAATTATAATGTAAGGCCTCTCGTTATCCCTCAAAGTATAAAAATAATCAACATAGGGAATGGGAAACCTCCCATTCTCCTCAAAAGTAAATATTTATTAAAAGAGATATTGGTGGCCTCTCATTTGAAGGCCTCTTGTCATTCCTTGTAGTAAACAAAATAATCAATAAGGAGAATGGGAGGCCTCACATTCTTCCTAGAAGTAATAATTTCTTAAAAAGTATATTTTGGGGCCTCTCATTCTCACTTAGAATTATTCACAAGAGATATAAAAAGACATAGTTATCTCAAAGTAAACAAGAATTTAAAAGGAGAATGAGATGCCTTATATTCTTCTTCACATTGAAAAAATTAATATTTATAATACGAGGCCTCCCATTCTAAATTCAAATGAAAAAATAGTCAAAAATGAAAAATGGAAGCTCTTCCAGTTTACATCAAAGTGAAGAAACACCGATGATGTAGAAATAATCAAGAGTAAGAATGACATTCCTCCCATTCTACCTTCAAATGAAAAATAGTTAAGAAGGAAAATGAGAGCCCTTCCGTTTTACATAAAAGTGAAGAAACACTTAGGATGTAGAATGGAAGACCTCTTAAGGGTAAGTGCACAAATTTTGGGGGCCAAAAAGTAGACAAGAATCCGAAAAAGCAAAACTTGTACGCATTCTATTATAACATGATCACATTTTCAATTGTCAGGTTTGGGATTTATCGAGGCATAACACGTATGTGTTATGCCGCATACACATTATGCCTAATATAAAAAAAAGAGGCTTGAGCCTCTATCGGTTTATCTCCCACAAACACGAGTTTCAAATTTTAATCGTGCCCTCACGTTTTTTCATTCAGTTAGATCTCAAGCTCAAAGGATCATTTCTAGATTGCCAGGAAGATATGAATCAACGATGGCACCATGGAGAAGACGTAAGCACAATTATTTTCTCAAAATTGCATTAAAATATGATAATTATAGATTAAATTTTGAATTGAATACATATTTTTTATATTTACAGTTAGAGGTCGAGGGAATCAACCACAACCAAACCCTGTTATTCTTGTCATCCCTCCCAACACTCCCACAATTGTTCAACATCCCCCGAGTAGTCAAGAAGATTTATCAACCCACATAGTTGAAAAAAAAAAATGAAATTGAGGATTTAATCAAAACAATGAGGGATTCACAATCTACAAACCCCCATTGCGCCTCTCTTGCAAACACATTGGAGGCATTACTTGTTCAAATTCACGCGGCAATGGGGGAAATTAATCGTTGGACAACTTACATAGAGGGTTGTAGGGTTTATTATTCCAAAAAATTGTCATATGTGGATGTAAAGAAAAAAGAAATTTTAAAAGACCTCATATGCACCTTATTCAAAGACCCCCACACTAATTTTCATGTTCCATTGTCATGTAAATGGTTTCCCATCCATTGGTGCAATATTAATTTGATTAAAAATAATTTTTGGGACTAATGGTGGATGGTGTTTCATTTTCCACCTTGTAATAACAACAAGATGCCACTATACTTTCTGAGGAAACTCTATTACAAGTTTATCCTCAATGAGATTACAAATTATTTTGATTTCTGAGATTTTCAGGGCGGAGGAAAAGGATCTTCACAGGATTGACCAGGTGTAAAACGTGAACCTATTCAGCAGGGTATATTCCCCGTATAGAAGCCTCCTCACCCTGAGATTGTCCCTCAAGTAGTAAAGGAGACAGTAGAGATTGATACACTCCACACACTTCAAGGGATTTCTATGACCCATGTTCGACATACGAGGGATATTTCTGAGCCAGATGCTCATGAAGGTACACAGAGTATTCCCTCAAGGAGTACTAGCATGAGGCCACATCTTTGCTCGTCATGTGGTAGCATATGTTTGGGGAGCGAGGAGGATGATACTTTCATGCGTATTGATTTTGGTGCACCTGGTACTAGGGGTGCAGATGATAATGTCACTATGTCAGATGTCCTTTTGAGTGAGATATTTTGATTACATTCATCGGCGTCACCTTCGCAGGTAATTTTTTTATGTTTTGTTATGTATGTTACAAAATTTTTGGAGTATTTGATTTACTTATATATGTTAAATTTTTGAAATAATTATATTTGTAAATGTATATGCATTGATATTACAGCATGTGAGAGGTGCATCTTCATCCCGACCATAGGCAGTGATCACCATGCATACACATACATTCACATAGGTAATTTAGAATGTTAA
This sequence comes from Taxus chinensis, assembly GCA_019776745.2. Classification (NCBI taxonomy): domain Eukaryota; kingdom Viridiplantae; phylum Streptophyta; class Pinopsida; order Cupressales; family Taxaceae; genus Taxus; species Taxus chinensis. Next base: position 316,438,570 of record CM034149.1, read on the forward strand.
TTATGTAAAATTTTCACATACATGTGTATGTATGTATATATATATATATATATATTAGTTTTGAAATAAAATATATGTATGTTCTTGTATGCCCATCTAACTCGTGTGATATACATGTTTGATAAATATGTTGACTTCACTAGACACCCCACCATCTCTGCGACAAGTAGATAAAGGTGTTTCCATTGCGATTTCATCTGCGCAACAACTCACTAAGGTATTCAAAAAACACGTAAATTTTTTTAAATTTCTCGTGTAATTGATATTATATTAAATTACATGTTAGAAATGTCTTTCATTGTAGAATTATTAAATTATGTTAATAATGTCCTTCATTGTGTATATGCAGGAGTTAACTGTGACAGGTAGTAGCCTTGTTCATTTGATTCACAGGCGTGGTGGGGTAAAAACAATAGTTCTGTATTTATAAAATTAGTTAAAATATTGTCATTATGTACATACATGTACTTAGTTCTATTTTCAGTAATTATGATGTTAGATTTTTTTATGTTATGTGTATGTAGGGAACTTCAACCCCCTCCATTTTGACTTCGAGGGCACAGATTCATCCATCTCTTCATCTTCGTACCCCCGTTCGTATTACAGGAGCTCCCAATGACTCATATGAGCATGAGATGCAAATTCGGTGTGATCGAAAACTTGCGGTAAGTTTTTGTATTTATGTTAATACTTTCATTCTAGCATGGTCTTAAATACATGTTGAAAACATGTATAAATCAAGTTTTGACAAAAAAACATTATTTGCATTTACAGGCTCATCTATAGGTGATTATTCAGCAGAAGATGACTCGAAGCATGCACTCAGATGATCCAAAGTCATGTCATGAATCTCCATCTTCTTCTAAGGGAGGGCCTTATTCGAGAAAGGCCAAGAGAGGGATAGATTTTGATGAGTAAGAAATATGTATGTCTTACATGACATGATTTTTGTATTCCTATGTGCATGGAATTATATGTATGCCTATATGGAATTTGAACTTGATGGTATATGACCTATTTGGGCATTTTTGTATTTATTATGCACATTAAAATACTATTTGGAACTTGATAATTTTGTATGATACCTTACATTTCTGATATTATTTTCGCATGAAACTAATATGATGTGCACTTGACAATATTTAGGACATTATGGATTATTTTTTCATTTATTGGTGATGTACATGTACTAGCATTTTCAATCTATAATATGCATCAAAATTTGGAAATCAATATTTATATAATCTATGTATATAAAGAGTTACCTAATCTGTGTAATTATTCATTCAATTTATCAATGTGTATATGTGTATTTACCTTACTTGTGCTTCTTCTTGCTCATGGTCTCTTTGTACTGGTTCCTATCTTATCATGCACTTACTACATTCTTCTATGCTTAGTAGTCTTATCCCCTATTAAAACACCTAAGATTCATCACAATTTGATGCCTTTCATCTGTTTATATTTTGAGAATGTCTCTCCATATACATTACTCCAATGCTTGAGAATGTCTCTAGATGCAATGAAATTCTGATTCAGACACTCAATGATTCTTGATTGTCTAATCCTATCCAATTCATGTTATTACCTTTAAATCTGTAGGCATTTCAAGTTATTTGGAAATCACATCAAACCCTTCACTAGGCCAAATGACTATCCCTATCCTTTTGAAGGTTCTTTTGAAATCATACATGGGTCTATCATAGCATATATTATCAATGATTGGAAGGTCACTAAGCGGTAGGCCGGCTGACACCCATCAAATTCATTCAGGTCTCTTAAGGGACTGCACCCAAATGAGGTAGCCTAAAATCACATGGAGCGTAGGGAACCAAAAGGAAGACTCCACTAGCATTATCTTGGCCAACCTGACATGTTGGCATAGTTGGCTTAGTCCCATGAGGTTCTGTTTGAAAACTACGGCATCTGACAGCCCTATAATGACTTAGACTACACTCGTTTATGCCTTTACAAACAATAGGACAGTGAGAGAACAAAATGGAGATGGATAAAACTATGATATAATTTCATAGAGGGCCCCGATGTGGAGGTCTGGGATCTAACGAGATGTCTCTACATGCCACAGAGTCCTAGAAATCACTCGTCAAAGATATGGCCTGTTTGGGCCTTAGGGCTCTTAAGGGACTACGCCGAGACGAGGTAGCCCGAAAGCAAGGGGAGCATAGGCATCCAAAAAAAATACTCCACTAGTGTTTACCAGGATACCTCGACATGTTGGCATAGTTGGTTTGGTCCCATGAGCTACTATTTACAAAATACAGCCTCTATCAGTCGTACACTGACTCAAACTGCACTATTTCGAACATTTGCAAACAATAGGACAACGAGAGAACCAGATGGAGATGGAGAAAACCACGAGAGGATTTCATATATTCCTTCAACATGGAGGTCTTGGATCTAACGAAACATCTCTAGGTGCCATGAAGTCTGAGAAATCACCCGTCGAAGATATGGCGAGTTTGGGCCTCAGGGCTCTTAAGGGACTACGCCCGAACGAGGTACCTTGAAAGCATGAGGAGCGTAGGGAACCAAAATGAATCCTCCACTAGCGTTCACTTGGCCATCCCAACGTGTTAGCATATTTGGTTTGGTCCCATGAGATTTTGTTTACAAAATACAACGTCTTGCAGCCCTACACTAACTCAGACTGCACTATTTTGTGCCTTTGCAAACAATATGACACCGAGAGAACCAAAAGGAGGTGGATAAAACCACGAAATAATTTTGTAAAGGAACTTGACATGGAGGTATTTGATCTGATGAGATGTCTCTACGTGCCACGGAGTCCGAGAAATCACCCATCAAAGATATGGCGTGTTTTGGCCTCAGGGATTTTAAAGGACTACGCCCGGATGAGGTAGCCGAAAGCACGGGGAGCGTAGGGAACCAAAAAAAAGCCTCTACTAGCATTCACCTAGACACCTTGAGATTTTGGCATAGTTATTTTGGTCCCATGAGCTTCTATTTGCAAACTATAGCCTCTAGAAGCCCTATACTAACTTAGACTGCACTATTTCACGCCTTTGCAAATAATAGGACAGCGAGACAACCGAATGGAAATGGAGAAAAATGTGAGAGGATTTTTTAGAGGGACCCAACTTAAAGGTCTCATATGTGATGAGAAATCTCTAGGTGCCATGGAGTCTAAGAAATCACCCATCAAAGATATGGCATGTTTGGGCCTCAAGGCTCTTAAGGGACTACGCCTAGATGAGGTAGCCCGAAAGCACAAGGAGCGTAGGGAACCAAAAAAAATCCTCCAATAGCGTTCACCTAACCACCTCAACATGTTGGTGTAGTTTCTTCGGTCCCACAAGCTTCTGTTTGCAAACTACAACGTCTAGTAGCCCTACACAGACTCAAACTACACTATTTTGTGCATTTGCAAAAAGTAGGACAGCGAGAGAACCAAATGGAGATGGATAAAACCACGAGACACTTTTGTAGAGGGACTAAACCTGGAGGTATCATATCTAATGAGACATCTCTAGGTGCCACATAGTCTGAGAAATTGCCCGTAAAAGATATAGTTTATTTTAGCCTCAGTTCTCTTAAGGGACTATGCCTGGACGAGGTAGCGTAAAAGCACAGGGAGCATAGGGAACAAAAAAAATCCTTCAATAGTGTTCACCATGCCACCCTGATGTGTTGGTGTAGTTTTTTCAGTCCCACGAGCTTCGATTTTCAAACTATAGCCTCTGACAACCCTACACTGACTCAGACATTAGTATTTCATGCATTTGCAAACAATAGGATAGCGAGAGAACTGAGTGGAGATGGAGAAAACCATGAGTCTTTCGTATAGGGATTAAAATTGGAGATGGGATCTAATAATACATCTCTAGGTGCCACAGAGTCTGAGAAATAACCCATCAAAGATATAACATGTTTTGGCCTCAGGGATCTTAAAGGACTACACCCGGACGAGGTAGCCCGAAAGCATGGGGTGTATAGGGAAACAAAACAAATCCTCTACTAGAGTTCACCAGACCACCCAAACATGTTAGCATATTTGGTTCGATCCCACGAGCTTCTATTTGCAAACTACAGTGTCTGACAGCCCTAGATAGACTCAGACTGCACTATTTCACATGTTTGCAAACAATGGGATGGAAACAGAACCAAATGGAAATGGAGATAACCATGACAGGATTTCGTATAGGACCATAACATAGAGGTCTTAGATGTGACGAGACATCTCTAGGTGCCACAGAGTCTGAGAAATCACCCGTCAAAGATATAACTCGTTTTGGCCTCAGGGCTCTTAAGGGACTCCACCCAGACAAGGTAGCCCGAAAGCACGGGGAGCGTAGGGAACCAAAATGAATCCTTCAATAGCATTCACTTGGTAACCCTAACTCTTTGATGTAGTTTGTTCGGTCCCACGAGCTTCCGTTTGTAAACTATAGCGTTTAGTAGCCCTACATTAACTTAGACTCCAATATTTCGCGTCTTTGCAAACATTAGGACACCTAGAGAATTGAATGGAGATGGAGAAAACTGTGAGAGGATTTCATAGAGGGCCCCAACATAGAGGCCTTGGATCTGATGAGACATCTCTAGGTGCCACAGAGTCTAAGAAATCACCCATCAAAGATATAGCATGTTTTAGCCTCAGGGCTCTTAATGGACTACACCCGGACGAGGTAGACCGAAAGCACGAGGAGTGTAGGAAACCAAAACAAATACTCCACTAGTGTTCACCATTCCACCCCAATGTGTTGGAGTAGTTGGTTCGGTCCCACGACATACCATTTAAAAAATACAGCCTCTAGCAAGTCATACGCTAACTTAGACTGCACTATTTCGCACATTTTCAAACAATAGGACAACAAGATAATGGGATGGAGATGGAGAAAACTGCAAGATAATTTTGTAGAGAGCTTCAACATGGAGGTCTTGGATCTGACGAGACGTCTCTAGGTGCCACGAAGTTCGAGAAATCACCCGTCGAAGATATTGCGTGTTTAGGCCTCGTGGCTCTTAAGGGATATAGTGACACCTTCACCTAATTGTTTTTGTTCATGATTTTAATTTTCATCTAAAGTTGAAGACTAAAAATTTATATGGCCTTTGGATTCTTTTTGGGCACAAACAACATTTTGTAATGTCCAAAAAAATTCAAGCTCTTCATTCTTTGTTTGATTGAAGATATTCATTCTTTCAAAATGAATAGTTGGAACATTGGTGGTCTCCCCAAAAAAAATAAGTCCATAGTCTACATAGTTGCATCTTGTGGAAAAATCATTGAACTTTGGTGGTTTCCTCCACCTGTGCTTTCAGGCTACCTCATCTGGGCGTAGTCCCTTAAGAGCCCACAGGCCCAAACATGCCATATCTTCGACAAGTGAATTCTCAGACTATGTGGCACCTAGAAATGTCTCATCAGATCCGAGACATCCATGTTGAAGCCCTCTACGAAATCCTATAGTGATTTTTTCCATCTCCATTCGGTTCTCTCATTTTCATATTGTTTACAAAGGCATGAAATACTAGAGTCTAAGTTAGTGTAGGGTTGTTAGATGTTGTATTTTGTAAACAAAATCTCATGGGACAAAACCAACTATGCCAACACATCAGGATGGCTAGGTTAACACTAGTGGATGCTACATTTTGGTTCCCTACACTTCCCATGCTTTCAGGCTACCTCATTCAGGCATAGTCCCTTAAGAGCCCTTAGGCCCAAACACACCATATCTTCGACGGGTGATTTCTCAGACTCTATGGCACCTAGAGACATCTCATCAATTCCAAGACCTCCATGTTGAAGTCCTCTATGAAACCCTCTTGTGGTTTTCTCTAACTCCATCTAGTTCTCTCGTTTTCCTATTGTTTGCAAACACACGAAATAGTACAGTCTGAGTCAGTATAGGGCTGCCATAGGTTGTAGTTTGCAAACAGAAGCTCATGGTACCAAACCAACTATGTCAACACATCAAGGTGGCCATGTGAATGCTAGTGGAGGATTTTTTTAGGTTCCCCATGCTCCCCATGCTTTCGGGCTACCTCGTCCGGGTGTAGTCCCTTAAGAGCCCTAAGGCCCAAACATGCCATATTTTGGATGGGTAATTTCTCAGACTCCGTTGCACCTAGGGATGTCTCGTTAGATATGATACCTCCATGTGTTGGGCCCTCTTTGAAAGCCTCTCACTTTTTTCTCCATCTCCATTCGGTTCTCTCGTTGTCCTATTGTTTACAAACACGCGAAATAGTGTAGTCTGAGTCGGTGTAGGGTTGTCAGAGGCTATAGTTTGCAAACAGAAGCTCATGGGACCAAAACAACTATGTCAACATGTCGGGGTGGCCAAGTTATTACTGGTGGAGGCTTTTTTTTGGTTCCCTACAGTCCCCATGCTTTCGGGATACCTCGTCCGGGCATAGTCCCTTAAGAGCCCTAAGGCCCAAACACACCATATATTTGATGGGTGATTTCTTGGACTTTGTGGCACTTAGAGATGTCTCATTAGATCTGATACCTCTATGTTGAATCCTTCTACAAAATCCTCTTGCAGTTTTCTCCATCTCCATCCGGTTCTCTTGTTGTCCTATTGTTTGTAAACACACGAAATAGTGAAGTCTGGGCCAGTGTAGGGTTGTCAAAGGCTGTAGTTTGCAAACGGAAGCTCGTGGTACCAAACCAACTACATCAACACATCGGGGTGGCTAGGTGAACACTAGTGGAGGATTCATTTTGGTTCCCTACCCTCCCCATGCTTTTGGGCTACCTCGTCCGGGCGTAGTCCCTTAAGAGCGCTGAGGCCCAAACACGCCATATTTTCGACGGGTGATTTCTCAGACTCTATTGCACCTAGAGACATCTCGTCTGATCCGAGAGCTCCAGGTTTGGGCCCTCTATGAAATTATCTCAAATTTTTCTCCATATCCATTTGGTTCTCTTGTTTTCCTATTGTTTGCAAACACGTAAAATAGTGCAGACTGAGTCAGTGTAGGATTGCCAGAGGCTGTAGTTTGCAAATAGAATCTCATGGGACCTAACCAGCTACACCAACATGTCAGAGTGGCTAGGTGATTTCTAGTGGAGGCTTTGTTTTGGTTCCTTACACTCCCCATGCTTTCAAGCTACCTCGTCCGGGCGTAGTCCCTTAAAAGCCCTGAGGCCCAAACACGCCATATCTTCAACAAGTGATTTATCAAACTCCGTGGCACTTAGAGATGTCTCATTAGATCTGAGACCTCCACGTTTTATGAAATCCTCTCATGGTTTTCTGCATCTCCATCTGGTTCTCTTGTTGTCCTATTGTTTGTAAACGTGTGAAATATTGTAGTTTGAGTCAGTGTATGGTTGTCAGATGTTGTAGTTTGCAAATAGAAGTGCGTGGGAGAAAACCAGCTACGCCAACATGTTGGGGTGGCTAGGTGAACACTATTGGAGGCTTATTTTTGGTTCCCTACACTCTCAGTGCTTTTCGGCTACCTCATCTGGGCGTAGTCCCTTAAGATTCTTAAGGCCCAAACACGCCATATCTTCGACGGGTGATTTCTCAAACTTTGTGGCACATAGAGACATCTCGCTAGATCTGAGACCTCCATGTCAGGGCCCTCTACAAAATCCTATTGTGGTTTTATCCATCTCCATTCGGTTCTCTCGTTGTCCTATTGTTTGTAAATGCACAAAATAGTGCAGTATGAGTCAGTGTAGGTCTTTCAAACGCTGTAGTTTGCAATCAGAAGCTCGTGGGACCAAACTAACTATGCCAACACGTCAGGGTGGCCAGGTGAATACTATTGGAGGATTCATTTTTGTTCCATACACTCCCCGTGATTTTGGGCTACCTCGTCCGGGTGTAGTCGCTTAAGATCCCTGAGGCCCAAACACGCCATATCTTCAATGGGTGATTTCTCAGACTCCATGCCACCTAGAGACATCTCGTCACATCCAAGACCTCCATGTCAGGGCCCTCTACAAAATCATATTGTGGTTTTATCCATTTCCATTTAGACTGAGTCAGTGTAAGGTTATCCATTGCCAATCACCTAAATAATATAGGTGGTTCATACAATATAGGTGGTGAAATGAGAATTTTTGTTTGTTGTTCTTTTCTAATATTTAATTTCTCTTAGCTTCACTTGGCTTTGAGAACAATTAATTCTCTACTGACAATGCCAACCGCGTGAAGGTGGAATCTTTTTTGGCACAACTAACCTACATAAACATGTTAGTAAGAAATTACATATAATTTTAAATGATACAAAATTTAAACAAAATCATTTTAGTAAATATTCAAATTAAATTCATGAAGAACATACCTTTTCAAATTCAATCCAATGATCCGCAAGGATCAACTCTATTCTTGACAGTAACAAGAATTACTTCATGATCTGATTCACGAACCTTCCATAGATTCTTGTTTGATGGCCGACCTCGATATTTGATCAATTTAATATTTGTTGCAAGGACTAAATGTGAATAGTGAAGTATCTTCTGATGTACTTCATAGTCTTCAAACAACCAAATGTTTGATTTTTTGATAGGATATCATTGAAGACAAGTTCCAGTGACTACCACTGATCCAGTGGGATACTCAAGGTATTCACCATCAATGACTATGGAAGTCAAAAAAAAATTCCCTCTACGTAATGAGACAAGAAGTATTCTATTCCCTCTTTGTTAAATTATGTCACAATAACTGTAAAAATGTCCCATATGTATCACAAAGTAAAATTGTTTAGTCAATTTAAAAATACATTAATATTTTATCATTAAATAATTTATAAATCTAAAACATGGCATGTACATATATGTATGTACCTTGTTGCACTAAATCAGAGACTTGGTCAAAGTCAAGTGATGTTATCATTTGATCTGAAGACCCTGCAATTTGTAATGCTCATGGAACTTGATGTGTGTCGAGTGGAATTAGAGGTCTCTACAAGTCCATTCATCCACCCATTGCTATGACTCACATTCATTCCATGCAAAATCAATGCATTATATACAAAACATGTCATGCACCTAGTATAAATAGTCTAAGCATTTGCATCTGAACTATGGAATGAGTGCATATCACTTGATCCTGCAACTATCATACAATGTTCAAAAAAATTCAGATGTTGTTCCTCTATCAACAAAAAATATCTACGAATCGTTGATCTCTCTTGAGATTCATGGCTAATGTTAATTTGTGGATTTTCATTTTTAAACTTAGAGAAAAATTCTGTTTGAGTCATATCTAAGAAATGTTTTGCACACAATTCACGATTACGAGAACTTATTCTTATTTTTACTATATCTCTTCTATTCGGTGACACCCTTGTGTTCTCATTCAGAAAAATTACAATTAATTCTTGTAGAATATCAGATGTATTCTTGTCTTTTCATGGAAGTCTGCTAGAGAAATCCCAATAGTTAGTGTTATTGACTAACTCAAGACGTTTACGTCTCTCTATTTCTTTCATTAGTGTTTTTCTGTTTAGCTTCAAAGCACTGCTTGTTTTTCTATTCAAGCATTTATTAATTGTTTTATCACTTACTATACAATTAGTAAGTGCACGTCGTGTAGCATTACTATCTTTGGTGCATCTTTTGCCACCTACAGTTTGGTATGCTTTATGTATGTTTTCAAAAATTGATGCATTTTGATCAACAACATTAGATGTTCCTAACCCCAGGGTCTTCATTATAGTCTCATCTTAATTAATTTCATCAATGAAACAAATGATTGGTATCTTTGTGTGTCATTTAAATTCTCAAAGTAATTATCCCAAATTCCACTATCTTTTCTTCTCGCATTTCTTTCAGACATTTTGTTAGGCATTGGTTTTATAATGTTTTCATCAATTTCAATTAAGTGAATTGGTTTTCTTCAAAAAATGGAAGGAGGTGTTCTTAGAGGTGAAGATTCATTTACAAGGTTACTTTCTTCATTCAGTGTTTCATACAAATTTCGGGGTTAACATTTGGATTCTCAAGTAAGGGTTCAACAATTGGATTCATATCAATTTCTTCATCCATACCAACATTATCATTTAATTCAATATCATTATTCATTGCAAAATCATTATTCTCTACATTTTCATTATGTATTTCATCCCCATTTTTTAATACATTAACTACATTTGATATAGCGGATGCACCTTTCCCAGCTCGAATTTTTTCCATTCTCTTCAATTTCTTTATTCTCCTCTTCCAATTGCTCTGGTGTCTTGTTCTTGACTTTCCTCTTGTCCTTAGCTCGATGTTTATCACCCATGATTAGAAAAAATCAGCTAGTGGGGTAGGGGACAAAATGAACAACTAAAAAATTGTGCAAGAATGTAGAGAAAATTGCAGACAAAACAAAATGTTTTCAGATTCCCGTATAAGATATGAAAGGGACGTTGGGGGGCCACAATATATAAAACAAAGAAAAACATGTACGTGTTATAACACGTATGTTTTATGTAACGTGTACACGTTATAACACATATGTGTTATGTAATGCGTACACATTATAATGTGTACGCGTTATAACGTGTATGAATTTTATATTTTCTCTTTTTCCAAGCCACGCTTCAAGGCTTGGGATCCGGTTTGGATCCCCAAGCCTAAGGCATGGACCTATACAAACACAACAAACAACATTTTTTTACAAAAAAATGTAAAAATTTCACTTCCTCTATGATAAATCAAAATAAAACAATCAGTCCATTTTTAAAAAATTATACCACAACATAGAGCAGAGTTTCTTCTTTCTAAAAATTTAATTTTTCAAATTTTCTTACTAATATAAGGTTTCCATATTATTTATTTTCTATGCCTTTTTATAGCTATTTTTTGAAGTGAAAATATGTTTATATTTCATGGTGTATCTTTTTTTTGGATGATCAAAATTAAAAAAAAAAAAAACTATACTAGCCCAAACTAGGCATAATTGTATACATATTAAAAAAACAAAAAAACTAATTTTTGATATTTTTTGAGGTAGTTAGGGGGGAGGGCATGGTCGGAGCTTCGTTATTTTTCAAAATATAAAATTTCTGTACTAGAAAAATTATAAATAAAAAAATATTAGCTAAAAAAACTTTTAAAAAATGGAGCCCAAACTAGATACTCCTAGCTATCTTTCTACCAAAGGGTTTTCAAAAATACTAAATGGTGCTCAAAAAATGGTGCAGGGCACGAAATTCACTCTATTATGTTTTTTTATCAAAAACAAAAGCATATGTTGGTATTTTAGTTATTTGACCCTTTTAAATTTATCAGTTTTCAATAAAATTTAGTAGATTAGAAACTAGACTCAAAATGCTACGATTCATATTTCTACAACATCTTCTAATTTTGAGTGTAACTATTTCGAAAAACTCGTACAAGTTGAAGTTTTTTTTCAGAAAAATACGTCCACTTAAGACCCCCTTTTGGTCCCCCAACTTGGTGCACTTACCCTTAAAGTGAATAGAAATAATGTGACGCCCCCCATTTCCCTATTATATTTGTTGAATTTAAATTATGTTGCATTAAAAAACATGTAAGCAACATAAAATATGTTAAAATAATAAACATATCTATCTAATTTAGAATGTGTACTCAATATTTTTTGTTTTTTATTAGCTATACATGGGAAATTTTATGGTTATGGGAATTATAATTTATACTAAAACATATGTCTACTTTATCACTTTGATTTTGATTTGCTTCATAATTGCCACTTTTTTATTTATATATTATGTTTATATGTATAAATTTTTTTCTTAATTTATAGATTTCCCAAAATGCATCATATATTTAAAGAAGCAAACATGGTGATTTATTTTCACAAGGATTGAAAGTTGTTGATAGAATATTTTATCCAAGTAGAAAAACTCTACATTGCTGAGTAATGGGAGAAGGTTTATTTTCCATTACTGTAGATAAAGTATTGGATGGAAAAGATTGGTTGCCTTATTTTTTTTACGAAGCAAAAACATTAGCAGGCATAGAAAATAAAGGGTACTATATTGCATGGGATGAGAAGAAAATGTTAGCACATGATGATTCATCAATACCCGATATCAATGATATAGACGAAACATTGAATTTTAATTCAATGGATGTAATTGATTCACATGATGTTGAAATTGAATACAATGAGCACATTAATGGCACATATGAAAAATATTGGCTCCATTTAATTACAGAGGATGTGATACTTCAACAACATAGTTATGCATAAGGAGACAATATACCTATGTGTTTTATATCAAATGCGATTGAGGACCACATTGTTCAAGGTGAGAATTTGGGTCCTCTAATGTTTTGTGTGATGGTGGAGAAAATATTAATTTCTTACAATATATGTTCATCATAACTGAAACCAAATAGTATAATAACATGGTTATTAGAGAATTTGGTGAATCAAAATACATGGTCTACACTAAATGTCAAAAAGAGGGCTACATTAAAAAATTTGGTCTCATCAAATTCCTATGATCACAACTTGAAATTTAGAGGACTTAAAAGAAAAGTTAATCCATATTTGTTCAAAGGAGAACAAATATGTTGGAGAGGGGTCAATTACAAATGTACTTGAAGGAGATATGGTTCATTTTAAATTGTTAGATAGAAATAATTTTGGTATTATTGTTAATAATGTATTCAACTGTTCTTGTTCCACATGTATCATATCAGAAGGTTCTCTCATACAATGGCCTGAAAATCAACTACCAAACCTTGGTTGTTCACTGATGGACGTGAAAATGAAGGAAGTTCCAAAGGAGATAGAAGTAAATATGTGGATTTCATTAGAAGAATCACTTCCTCAATTGGCGTGTCCAATTCTTATTGATGTCATGAATTACACATATCCACAACCTTTGACAAGAAGGTCACATAGAAATCAGAAATGTTTAAATCCCAATGCATCAAATGTCAATATGTTAAATGCAAGATCATTTGAAGATGAAGATGAATTATATTTCTTCGATAAAGTAATAAAGATGATTTGTTTGAAAAATAAATGTCTTAGCTCCATAACTCCTAGTGGATCAATCGCTAGTGGTTGGCGCAAATTTAGATATATGAGTGAGGGTTCAAAAATATATTTTATGTTGAATGCATTGGGAGAAAATGGATCCATACAGAGAAATGACATAATAAGTAATAGAGGCATTCTTACCATGAGTTTGACACCCATGATGTATGTTAAAATGCTTATTTTAATGCCTTTGGAATACCCAGACACAACTTCTTTGAATACAAGAAATACTTTTTAAATGGTGATATCAGGGAAGTGACTATTAATGTTAGTTTACAAAAATCAAGGCCAAATACTATGGAAATGATTGCTAGTATCAGAAAAATAATTTATGAAAATTTAGATATAGCTCCTCATTTGAATCTCTCCATAAATCATCATGGAACAAGAGTTACTGTGAGGATTTTGATGGAAAATTATACCCAATTTTCAATTCTTAAAAAGTGTAATGCAGACCTTGAAATCCTAAATCTCCCTCCAGTGTCACAGTCTAACTTTAACAAGATATGGTCACAACATTTCCAAGATGTTTTAATTGCAAAGAATAACTTATTTGTAAAGTGTGATGAGTGTATGGATATTTCAAACAAACGAAAAGCCACAACTGGCCCAAAAATAATCATGTAATTATAGAAGTATCAAAAATGTCACAATGATTACATTACAAGTTGTCGTGTAGAATATTATGCCCACATGATTGAATCTGAGGAAAACCTTGAAAATTTCTTAAGAATTGTGCATGATAAGATGGACAAGATGAAGACTTCCATACCAAGGTTAGGGAATAAGTTCAAAATAATCAGTCCAATAAACTAATAAACAAGAAGCTATACTGAACAGAATATTCAAGATAATAAAAGAAAATAGAAAACAAATGAAAAAACACAAGATTTAACCTAGGAAACCCTTTTGGGAAATAACCTAGCACAGTAACTTCTCTCTCTTATTGTATTAACTTAACCATTTACAAAACAATAATGTACTTCTAAGTTTTTCTTTACCCTACTATGTCACCAGCTATTTGTAAGCAAAACAGTAAGAAACATTCAAAGCGGTTTTACAATACAATGGGTACCAAAACCATGGACTACTAAAAACCCATAATGGTTCCCAATAATTCATGGATTATGACACCACCCATATATACATATAGATAAAAATAACATATCTATACTCCTAGAAAAATATGGATTAAGGACCCCTATTAACACTCGTGGAAGAGGTGTACAATAATCCTTAGTATACAATATACAAAATATACAACACATTCTAACATTCTCCCCCTTATGGTATGATTTTCAAAAGGGGGATACACAACCATATAGTCACAACTCAGATAATTTAAGCCCATCATTTTCTGCACCAAGAAAATTTCTCATCACTCATAACCTTAGTTAAAGAGTCAGAAAAATTATCCTTTGTTTTAACCTTACTTAGTAGTATCTTCCTCTCCTCCACCATTTCTCTTACAAAATGGTATTGAACATCAATGTGTTTCGTTCTTGAATGATACTCAGGGTTATTTTCTATACAAATTTCACTTTGATTGTCACAATCAATCCTTGCAACATTTTGAGTGAACCCAACAGTGGAGATCAGTTACCGAAGCCAAACCGCTTCTCTACTTGTATGAGTAATTGTCATGTACTCAACCTCTATGATGGATATCACAACACTTTCTTAAAATTTACTCATCCAACTTACCACTCCACCAAATAATTTAAACACATAACCATTGGTAGACGTGTGCATATCCAAGTCTCTACCCCAGTCAGAATCCAAAAAACCATGTAGATCTAATGTTTTATTTTCATCAGGTTTTCCCTGATAATAAAATACATAATTAGATGTCCCACGTAGGTACCTACAGATTCTCTTTACCACATTCTAATGTTCCTTTCCAAGATTTGACATGAATCTTCTCACTACTCCCACTGCATGTGCAATATAAGGTCTAGTACAAACCATTTCATACATCAAACTACCAACTACACTATCATATGGTACCTGAGACATGTCCTCTATTTCTTCTTCAGTTTTAGGACATTGTTCAGAAGAATTTTTTTGAAAAATAGGAAAAGGAATACTAACAGGTTTGCTTTCATGCATTTGAAACCTTTGCAATATCACTTCAAGATACTTTCTTTTATTTAACACTTGTTTCCTATTTACATGATCTCTTTTTATTTCAATGCCCAAAATATATTTTGTAACATAAAAAATCCTTCACATCAAAATGAGATGAGAGTTGAGATTTAACATGACTGACCAATTTCTTACTGTTACCAATTAACAACATGTCATCAAAATACAATACAATGATAACATAATATTCACCTTCGTGTTCAAAATAAACACAAGGTTCAACTTTACTTCTTTCGAGCCCAAGTCTCAACACATACCTATCAAATTTCTGGTTCCACATTCTTGGTGATTGCTTCAAGCCATATAATGAATTTTTCAGCCTACACACCAAATATTCCTTTCCTTTGATCTTAAAGCTTTCTAATTTCGTCATCTATATTTCCTCCTCAAGCTCACCATGCAAAAATATTGTCTTAAAATTCATTCTGCTCTATTTCCAGATTGAAAGCAGCAACACTAGCTAAAATAAATCTAATAGAATGTAACTTAGCAACAGGAGAAAATATCTCACCAAAATCGAGTCCCTCCACTTGAGAGAAACCCTTTGAAACAAGGTGAGCTTTATAATTTTCTATTTTCCCACCTGCATTATACTTCTTCTTAAACACCCATTTACAGCCAACCTATTTTCTTCCAGGAGGTAATTTCACCAAGTCCCATGTATTATTCTTGTATAAGGACTCCATTTCTTCCTCCATGGATTTTTTCCAAAACATTCTTTCATTATATTTAAAATCCTCCTTCACAGTATTGGGTTCATCATCAGTAAGAGATATAAATGACAAAATATAAGTAGAATGGTAATTAGGAGGAATATACCTCTTATGTGTCATTCTAAGCCGATCTAATCTTCTTAAGATAGGATTTTCTAGTTCAACATCTTCTAGTTCCTCATATTCTTCATCTAAATCTTCCCCTTACAAATTTCTTTGCAGTTCATCTTTTGTAGTCACATAAAATTCAGACACAGATTCATCTTCCTCGATTTTAACATGATCCTCCTCGTGTTTTTCTTCTTTCTCTGGAATTTCCTTAAGCTCCCTAAAAATTACATTATGGCTAAAAAAAACCTTATGTGATTCTAGATTCCAAAGCTTGTATCCTTTTACACCATTAGAGTATCCAATAAATATGCACTTAGAAGATTTATTATCTAACTTGGTTCTTTTGTCTTTTGGAATATAAATATAAGCAATACAACCAAATACATGTAAATGTCTAACAAAAGGTTTCTTACTAGTCCTTGCTTCCTATGGATTTTTCCCTTCAAGTGTAGATGTCGGTGATCTATTAACCAAATAGCACGCAGTTGCCACTACTTCTTCCCAAAATTTTGTCCAAAGTGGCACCACTGAGCATACTTCTACACTTATCCAACAACATTTTGTTCATCCTTTTTGCAACTCCATTCTGTTGTGGCTTATATGGAGTTTTCTTCTACCTTTCTATTCCACACTCTATATAGAATTGTTCAAAGGCATTAGAGAAATATTCCCCGCCATTGTCACTTCTCAAAACCTTTATCTTCCTTCTTGTTTGATTTTCCACAAGATCTTTAAACTCTTTGAATTTATTAAAAACCTTAGATTTATTCTGAATAAAATATACCCAGGTCTTTCTTGAGAAATCATCTATGAAACTAACATAGAACATGGATTTTCCTAATGATGGAACTTTTACAAGTCTAAAAAAATCACTATGTATCAAATGTAGAATTCATAGGAAACTTTACTCTAGTTTGGTTTCCAAACATACAATGCTCACAAAAATTCCTTCAACCATACATTTTATTTTTAAAGTAGGAATTCCTTTCTCTCCAATGTGTCCCATCCTTTGATGCCATATCATCATCTTCATTATAAAAGATACATTAGGATTTGGATCTGAAGCTTTATTCTCATGTAGAACCATAGAGTTATTGCACTCATCAGTAACAATGATTTCCTCAAGCTTAAACAATGTTCCAATATAGATGCCTCTTTCCAATACCATTGTACCCTGAACCATCTTTCAACTATCTTTACTAAATTCTACCTGATCACCTGCATCATTCATTTTAGTTACAGATATTAGGTTTCTGGTCAAACTTGGAATGTGCTAAACACCTGGGAGGGTTTTAATCCTTCCATCTTTAAACCTCGTCTTGATTCTCCTGTGACGAATGATCTTTCAAGTTTAGTTATCTCCCAGATATACATCACCTCAATTACACTTTTCATATTCACATAACCACTCCTTGTGTGGTGTCATATGAAAGGAGGCACCCGAGTCAATCAACCATGCACTGTCACATGCATGCAAGCTGGAAGCCATAAAAAAATACATCTCGAGTCTTCATTAGAGTTTTTTGTATCTGAAGATCCACCATCATCAGAGGACTTACCATTTTATACCTTCTTAGATCTACAATATTTCTTGAAATTCCCCATTTTACCACAGTTCCAACATTTCCTCTTATCTTTTTCCGTAGTCTTTGATTTACTTCTCGACTTTGAGTGCCCTTGCCTCTTTTTTATTTTCTCTTGGGTAATACCTCTTACATATAAGGCATCCTTGGATTGATAATCCTCAAAGGATTTCCACCTCATTTCTTCTGATAGTAAGGCCGTAACTACATCCTCAACTAATAGTTTTTTATAGTCCTACTAATAGCCATACCTAGATTATCCCAAGACTCAGGTAAAGAACACAAAAGAGTAATGCTCTTATCCTCTTCTTCCATTTTAATGTCAAAATAAATCAACTGACTTACCACAGTATTAAAGATGTTCAGATGTTCTACAACAGAGTCTCCTTCATTCATTCTCAATGAATATAGCTTATTTCAAAGAAATAATTTTTTCACCAAAGACTTTTTCTGATAAAAAGTCCGCAACTTCTCCCATAACACCTGAGTTGATTTCTCATTTGAAAAATTTAGAAGAATTGAATCTAACAAACACAATCTGATTGAAATCCTTGCCTTCCTATCGATCTTTTCCCTATACTCTACCTTCATAACCATAGGCATGACTCTAGACACATTAATCCATTGATCTCTATCCATAGGAAGATCTTCCATCTTGAGATTCCATAACTCAAAATGTTGGCCATTAAATTTTTCAATTTCAATCCTTGTGCTTCCCATCATTTTCTTCAACTTGAAAAATTCACCCACTGAGCTCTGAATCAAAAATGTTTATCACAGGTTTTAGAAACCCTAACTCTTCACATAAAATCTAAAACCTTGCTCTGATACCAAATGAGAAGAATCAATCCAATAAACTAATAAACAAGAATATATATTGAACAAAATATTCAAGATAATCAAAGAAAACAAATGACAAAACACAAGATTTAACCTGGGAAACCCTTTCAGGAAAAAACCCAGCACAATAACTTCTCTCATTTATTACATTAACTTAACCATTTACAATACAATAATGTACTTCCAAGTTCTTCTTTACCCTACCGCATCTCAAGCTATTTGTAAGTAAAACAGTAAGAAACCGTCAAAGAGGTTTTACAATATAGTGGGTACCAAAACCATCAGCTAATAAACACCCATAATGGTTCCCCATAATTCATGGATTATGAAATCACCCATATATGTGTATAGATAAAAATAGCATATCTATACTCCCGAAAAAATATGGATTAAGGACCCCTACTAATGCTCATGGAAGAGGTGTACAATACTCATGGGTATATAGTATACAAAATATACAATGCATTCTAATAAAAGTCGAAGTCAGTTAGTAATGTTTGGAACCTCCCAATGTCTTTAACAGGTGTGATTACTCATGAACACAAGATATAGGGTTTGTGTCACTTTATCCTTCCATTTCTATAAAGAGGTTCATACTTCATAGTGACATCAATAGCCTTGTGCCTTTGCATGCTCAAAGAACCAGTTGTTGATGTATATGGGAACCTATTGTACAAGAATGGGTCTTCAAAACATCCACTACATGATGAATTATTACAAAATGATTCATATGAAAAATGTCAAGTGTATAAGGGTACAACAATGCAATCTATTTCAGAAAATGTATCTAAAGAATGTTTTTCACTCAAAAAATTACCACAAATCCTCTACTTAAAACTGGACAATACTTCAAGTGATAATAAAAACAATTATTTATTTAGTTTTGTATCAATGTTGATAATCAAAAGGGTTTTTAATGCAGTGCATATAAGCTTTATTCCATTAGGACACACCCATGAAGGTATTGATGGAGCCTATGGGAGATTATCTTCCATTTTATGGTGAGAAGACACATATTCTCTACCAAAAATCATGGATGCATATAAAACATGTCAGAGTGATACAAGCTCGTTCACACCATACCTGATTGAAGATGTCTATGATTTAAAATCCTTTTTGGGGCCACATTTACTAGATGGGAGTCGTAGGATAGTTGGTATTAACAAGCCTCAATACTTTAAATTTCATGTCATAATTGGAATACCAATGATGTAATACAAAGAAGCCAAAAGGTATCTTGCATGATCTAATCCTATCAATTTCTGACATACATTGCCTGATGGAAACCCAGACTTTCCTAAAGGGAAACCTCAACTATCACCTTTTAAGACATCAAAAGATATGGAAGAACTAAAGACAAGAATAATATCCTATATCAATCAATGGAGTAAAATTTCTATATAAAGATAAGGTATTGGGAAAATGTTTTAGATTCTTTAGATGAGGCCTTCATCAATAGTGATATTTTAGAAGGTGATTTTTGGCCAAGAACTAGACAAAAATCAAATACCAATAATTATTCTCATTTTCTCTTAGATGATTCCTTGAGACAAAATGTCATTACCAATGAAGAAATTTATGTGGGACCTAAATGTACACAATAAAGATATGTATTCAATCCAAAGGGAGATGTGGTATAGGGACAATTTGTTTTTATATGGACAAGATCAAACAAATTCCCAATATGGATGGGTAAAGTAGATGGGAATGTCTACCCTTGTAAGGATATTGGGAGTGAGACATATAAGGTAAAGCTTTGATGGTGGACACCAATTGGAAAATGGAAATCATAAAAAGTTTTCTATGAGTATTTCTTACATAAAACAAAATAATGGAAAGAAGGAAATGAACGAACAAGTGACATAGATGTCAATAATATCATTTGTTCTTGGTCAACAAAAGCAGGATGGAATTGAGAAGGAATAAGAATAACAGAAAAGGGACATGGAACCATTAAAGAATATCAAACACAACTTCAACAAATTGTGGATAGCCAAATTGATAATGACGTTGAATGATTTACTATAGGTAATGAAATCTATATCAAGGACAATATGTGATAGTTTATCTTGTCTCAAGTTATGGGTTTTATGAAAATTTCTATTTTTTTGCACTTAAGATGATGGAAATATATGTTTTATGCAAATCATTATTAGTATTTGTTTTCAAATAAAATTATCTCTATCTTGATGTATATCCAATGTATGACAAAATGATATATTTCCTAGGAGAATTGTAATGAACCCATTTAACCTCTTAATTCATCCATTTCAATATGGAGAATAGTAATATCACTTTTAAATAGAATGGTTTTGAAATAGGGTCATTCATGTATCAGTATAAGTCCTTTAAACTTGACTAGTTTTAATGTGTTTTCATGGTTCTGTGATAAACATAAGAATGCAGTTGAGACCCATTTATTATTTAAGGAGAAAGTGTGACTAGAATAAATCCCCTCATGTTTTTGTGACAAGATTTTATTTGTACACAACAATCTTTGATGAAAAATTTCATAGGTAATCTAATTTCAAAATAGATTCCTCCTTCGAGTAACTAGTTATTTACCAAATACTACGCATGTTGGTTCCTTATGCCATCATCATTTTTTTGTTTCATATAATGGATAATAATATGATATGTTCCTTAAGACCACAACATCACAACATTGCAAGGAAGAATACATATGATAATTGACAGAAAGTGAATTGTTATGTAATTGTTGTCCGTAAAACTATGCATCTTTAATTTTAAATTTTATGAAATCCTTTCTCAAATATATTAATAGAGTTAAGAGGTTAAAAATTAGGTGCAACAATTTGTATCATCATTGCGAAACACTAATGATGATAAAAAATTATTTCATTTAAATATATTATTGGTAAAGAAGAGTACAAATATTTTTTATTAGATGGTAAAAATAACTTGAAGATGGTTGATACTTTATGGTAAAAATAATGTGTATGCTTGGAATGAATTAAACTAAGTTGAACATGTATGGATTTCCATATCTATACTTAGTAGATGATGTAAATATTAAGTATATTATGATATAAAAGCAATGTATAATTAATGGCATTATATAAAGTATGTTTATTATAATGGACGTGAATGCATATAACAACCAAATAAATACAAATAAATTCATGGAGATGACAACCACCTAAAAAAATAAACTCATGAGAATAACATCCACTAAAAAAGGGTAAAAAAATTGTAAAGATAACAACAAATTATGTTTCCAAGATATGCAATACGTCAATTTTAAAAAATCCTTGGGTATGATACATCCATAAATATATAGTAAAAAATTATACACACACACACACACACACACACACACACACACACACACACACACTTAGTACATAAGAAATACAAAACTTGAAAAATATAGTATCGTCAATGATTATAAAATTCAAAATACTTAAGATTTTACATTTTTTTTTATGATATATGATTATTTTGTTTCTTTGTGTTTCATCCATTTCCATTGAGATTAATTTTGTGTTACGATGGTGGTCATAAAATATGTATATAGGGATAAGTCTTTCGAACATTGGAATGTATTAATCATAAAAAAAAAATTCCCACTCTGCAACTTTTTGAATTTTCATTATGTCTAGCTTCTACATCGAAGGCGGATCTGTCTGGTCCGGGGCCTGACCCCGCTGACGTCTTTGTAGGCTCTAGGAAGGACATTTCTACTGGATCTTCGAAACTTGTGGACCTTGGAAAACTCCAACCTCATAGCATTGATGGGACTTTATCTCTACAAATCCTTTCCTCAATCACCGAAGCAATGTAAGCCTTTAGGGAACTGTTGTTATTAGGCAAACTTATGGGTCCCAGACCGTGTTTGAAAGAGATTAAAAAATGGGTATGTATTAAATTGGCCCCTTGTGATCTGGTAGATATTTCTTCTCTTTCCAATGGGTTCATTTTGTTCACTTTCTCTCATAAAGAATATTTTTCTCAGGATCTTCCAGGTGGTCCTTGGTTTTTCAGAAGGAGAGGATTCTATATCCATCATTGGATACCTAGATTCAATGCCAAAACTGAAATAATGTCTCAGTATCTATTTTGAGTTCGTCTTCCTGACCTCCCCTTATATTTTTGGCACTCTACTCTCATTGAAGGCATCTCCCACTCCATTCGTACTCTAATAGTTGTGGATCAATCTACCAAGGTGGGCTCCAGTTTTTGTGCCAATGCTGACATAAGCTCACCTCTATCGTCCTCCATTGATCTTCACTCTGAGCCGGGGACTTGGGTTCATCCCATTGAATATGAATATATCCCTCAATATTGCTTGAATTTTAAAATAATTTAACATTGGGCTATGGCATGCCTAGGCAAGCTAACCTAATCTACCAAAGAAAGAGCTTGATCACTAATGAACAATAGAAAGTACATTCCCAAAACCTAAAATGTTGTAAGTATTTCTAATCCTTTTGATGTTCTTTTAGAGGAGATTTTTCTCCCTTCTACTTCTGCCTCACTTCCCCTTTCTTCCTTGTCCCCTTTGATGGCTCTGTTTGTCTAGTCTCTGCCCCCGCCTACTTCCTCCCCCCTTTCGGTGGTTTCCTCCTTGCCACCTGTTGTTTCTATTTCACTTTCCTCTACCTCCTCCCCTTCTCGGTTCACTCCTTCCCTTCCTTCATCTTATTTTCCTTCTCCCTCTGATCTGTCTCCTTCCTCCTCCCCCTCCTTTAATTTTCCTCTCACTTTTTGTCCTTTTGGCTCCTCCCCTCCTCTCCTCCTTCCTCCCCTTCTCTTTGTGATTTTTTGGATCCTATCTTTTTTCATGTTCCTTATGTTCCTTTGACTAGCACTGCTGCTACTCATTCCCCTCTTCATGAGAATGCCATCATCTCTCATTCTACTATGTTATCCATTAATACCATTCCCACAAAGAATACCAAAAATAACACTAAAGAAAAGATTGATGTAGGCACTAAGAAAACAAAAGGGAGACTTACAAATCAAGAAAAGATTAGGAGGAAGAATTTCTCAATATAACTCGAGGAACACAGGGACTTCTTGCCATCCCAAGTGGAGGTAAGCCAAAAAAAGAAATGAAGATTTTCTCTTGGAATGTTCAGGGACTGAATGCTCCCTAGAAAAAAAGAATGCTCATGGATTTTAGACTCAAACATTTTCTGGATATCTTAATGCTACAAGAAACTAAATTCAAAGAAGAGAAAATGATTAATAAGGTCTAGCCCAATGCCTCTGTGGTCTCCTATGATTTTGCTGGTAATGTTAGAGGTTTGTGCACCTTTTGGAATCTGAAGATTCTCTTTGTGTAATGTATTATTAAATCACCCCATTTTTTAGGAATGTTCTTCTAAAAGATTGGGTCTAATTTGGCTTGGATTATTGTTAATATATATGCACCTAAGACTGAGTCTCGGAGAAAAAATTTGGACTTACCTGTTAGATTTTTGTTATACCTGCAAGCATATTCCTTGGCTTATAGATGGATATTTCAATACTCCTTTATATCTATCTAAGAAGCAAGGTGGAACTAGTGTCAACACTACTAGCATTAAAGCTCTTACTGAATTTATCAGAATGGGGGAATTTTTTAATATTGATTTACATAGAGCCAAATATACTTGGTCTAAAAAAATTATGGGAAACACTCACATTCAAAGTAAATTGGACAGATTCCTTGTTTCTATGGATTGGATGGCTCATTATAATGATTTCTATCAGCAGGATTTTCTTAAGATAGCCGCTAATCATTTCCCTTTACTCCTTACCGCATCACAAGCTCAAAGTTTGAAACATCCTCCCTTTCATTTTGAGTTGACTTGGTTGCAAAATCATCAGTTAGAAGCTCTTATCAAGGACTTGTGGAAAAATTATATCCAGGGCGTAGATATGTACAAGTTCACTAAAAAGCTTATATTTTTCAAGAATAAGCTAAAGAATTGGAAAACTCAGGTTTTTGGGGATATCAGCAGAAGAAAGGATTTGTTAACTCTAAAGCTAGCTACTATCTCAGAGGAGATTGACTCGAAAGGAAGATCCCCTCATCTTTATCATCAAGGCTTTCCCTACTCGGTGACTATGACAACACCTTGGCTGAGGAATAAATCTATTGGTGTCAAAGATCTCGAGGCACCTGGCTTCAGCAGGGAGATCGAAACAAAAAATTATTCCATATGATTTCTATGAAACACAAGAGCAGGGATAAAATAAAAGAGTTAGTCACAATGGATGGAACCTACGATAACAAAGATGATGAAGTTGTTTCACTTATCAATTACTATGCTAACCTTTTATATGAGGGCCCTCCCACAAATGAAGAGGATTGTCAGGAAATTATCAGACATATTCCTAATTTAATTAATGAGGATATGAAAGTTAGACTCACCCAGACCTTCTCTGTTGATGAAATAAGGAAATTTTTCTTTGATATAAAGGGTGATAAATCACCTAGCCCTGATGGATTCTCTGCATCTTTTATTTAATCTTTCTGGCACATCATATAATATGACCTACACAATGTTATTCTAGAGTTTCAACAAAAAGACCTTATGGTAATGGATTGGAATAATACCTTTATTTCCCTTGTGCCCAAGTCTATTTGATCCAAATTGATCACTAATTATAGGACCATTAGATTGTGCAACACGTCTTACAATATTATTACAAAAAATCTTACCTCCAGGCTCAAACTAGTTATCGTGAGTTTAATTTTGGAACAATAAAATGGGTTCATTGGAGGAAGGCTAATCCAAGGAGACATCTATACTATTCATGAGGTGATGCACTCAACTTCACTCAAAAAATCTGCTAGTATGATCCTTAAACTCGATATGCAAAGGGCGTTTGATAGAGTTAGATGGCCCTTTTTACTTTGAGTCCTTAAGAAATTTGGATTTGGGAAAAAATGGAGATCCTAGATTTATAATTGTATTTCAACACCTAAATTCTCCATAATCATTAATGGTATCCCCCAAGCCTATTTTCACTCAAGTCGGGGAATCAAGTAAGGGGATCATTTATCTCCCTTCTTGTTTTTAGTCATGGTTGATACTCTCAACAGAGCTTTGGAAGCAACTAAAAGTGAAGGCAACATCAAAGGTATCACTACTACCTCTAGGACTCCAACATCTACTCACACCCAATTCACTGATGACACCCTTCTACTGGGTTTAGCTTAGTCCAAGAGGAATTTTTTTTGAAACGTATATTGGATTTTTATCAATTGGCTTCTGGTCAAAAGATAAACTTTGGGAAGAGTAGCATTTCTTTCATTAATACCCCAGCTAGCAGACAAAGAAAGATTGTTGACATCTTTGGCTACAGGATTATGGATCTCCCCTCTTCATACCTTGGTCTTCCGCTCTTTTTGGGAAGACAAACTAAGAGCCTCTGGAATTCAGTTATCTACAGATTCAAAAACAAACTCGTTGGCTGGAAAGGCTCCCTCCTCAGTTAGGCAGGTAAGCTACAACTAGTTAAGGCCACATTGCAAAATTTTTTGATCTACTTTATGTCCTTACTGAAAATGCCTTCCTTTGTGGTGGCCGCTATTGAACAAATCTAGAAAAATTTCCTTTGGTCAGGATTTGAAGAAAGAAAGATAATTCACTTAGTTTCTTGGAAAGTGGTTTGTAAACCTACTACTTTAGGGGGATTGGGTTTGCACAGAATTGCTGATATGAATGTTGTCATGCTCGCTAAATTAGGTTGGGAAATTGCTAACAATGGAAGAGCCTCTTGGACTCAAATGATGATCTTTAAAATTCTTTCTTCAGTTGAGGAATTCTATGATGAAAAAATCCCAAATGGCTCGGCTATTTGGAATTCCATTAAGAGCACCAGAAACTTGATTCAGGCAGGCACTAGATGGAAAATTGGCAATGGTCACACGGTCACCTTCTAGACTGACAAATGGATGGGAGAAAAGGCATTATTTGATGACTGCTTATGGGATCCTATAAGATCTAGACTAATTAGAACCTGTGGTCCTTATGTCACAAATTATGTTGATCGATCATCATTGTACCCAAGCTATTCCATACCTGTTTGGGAAGGTGCGAGTTGTCTTCAAATGCAATTGATAGAAAAGTTGAAGCTCTTACTGGTGCAACAGTTCTTACCCGCTTCTTCTGTAGAGGATGTTAGAATCTGGACTCTTTCTATTTAGAGCTCCTTTTCCATCAAGGTTCCTACCTCTCCCTTCCACACAACGTGGAGAGCCTTACATTACATTAGGTCTGGTTGTCTCAGGTGATTCCTAAACTGGGCGTTTTCACTTGCCTTGCTTCTAGAGATGCATTCCTATCGAGTGAAAACCAAAATCGGAGGGGATACTCATTACCTAGGTCAGGTGTGTGATATGTCTTAATGCTCTCGAATCTTTCATTGTAATTACTCCTTCACTGTTTGGAGTCTTCTGTTTAATATTTTTGGAGTGTCTTGGTTTTTTCCAAAGTCCATCCCAGAAGTTATTGATCAATGGATTCCCCTCTTTCATCATCAAATCGTCAATCTTTCTTGGAAATTGCTTCTCCCACACACACTATGGAACATATGGAAAGAATGAAAAAGGAGAATCTTTAAGGATCAACACAGTACCCCCCAATAGGTCTTCACTTTGGTCACAGTTGGTCTTCAAGAAAATCTAAATTGCTACATTTGGAAGCAGCACAAGTGTAAAATTGTTCTCAGCATAGAAAGATAGTGGTTGCAGCAACTCATGGTTCCCCTCTAACCTCATAATTTTGTTGCTTTAAGGGCTACTACTACTTGGACCCCTCCCCCTACTTGATGGCTTGAATTCAATAAAGATGGGATGAAAAAAGGTAATTTAGACCTCTATGGTGGGGGTGATGCTATTAAGGATGAATTGGGACAACTGATGGCAGCTTCTACCTCTTTTTTTGACTTGGGAACTAACCATAGAGCTGAAGGTTTGGCTATTTTAAAGGGTCTTGAACTAGCCACTAATTTTGGCAAGATCAACATAATTGTGGAAAGTGACTCCCTAAACTTGATTAATCTTCTTAATAATAAGGGTGTCGTCAGCTGGACTATCAGCAACATCATATCAGACATAATACTCCTCCAATCTTAATTTAACAACGTTCAATATCAACATTTTTTTCAGGGAAGGAAACAAAGTGGCTGATATGCTTGCTAATCTTGGATTCTCACAATAGAGTCAACAAAAATGGATAGGGAATCTTCCTGAATTAATTCTAAAATCCGTTAAGGATGAATTTCATAAAAATTGCTAAGTTTTACATGTATAAGGTATGCACCTCTTCTCATGATTACTTGGGAGTTAGATTTTTTTGGCCGTATGCTTCCCTCACCGCCGGTGATGATCACATTTATGATGATTGGAAAGTTTATTTTATTGATTATCTTCGTCGCACATGGGAAGCCAAGCAAGAGAAATTTGAATCATTAATGCAGATTTTCAAAAATAATTGCAAGCAGTCTTTATTCTCACACACACGTGTCAATAGAGGTTCAGGTTTGTTTATTTATACCCGCGTTAAAACTTCATTTCATGTAACTTGTTCTAGTTGTTGTCTTTGTTTCTTGATTCTGGCAAATATGGGGGGTGCCCTGGTTCAACTTGAGCCTGCGAACTGCGATGATCTCAAAAAGGATGAAGCAGTTTGGAAAATCCTGGTAGAGAAAGGGGTGGTAAATTTCGTTGAAAGACTCTCAAGGCAATTTGTAGTGGTTTCTACCAGTTTTTTGTCCTCCTAGAAGCAGGGCCATGTTCGTGTGGGTAAAACGAGGTTTGAAATTTCAGAGGAGAGCATTGCCAAAGTGACAGGGCTTCCCAATGAAGGGGATATTTATTTTAAGAGGTCTTTAAAGACGGAAATGACAGCTTTCTTAGCTAAAAGGAAAGATAAAGTTTTCATTTACAAGTCGGGATATGAAAGAACCTCTCTTAAGGAGCCCTGGGATCGAGTAGCTGAACAGATTATGAGGTACATTACTTTGGAGGGCAGATATAAACTAGTTTACGGGCCCCAACTCTTCATCCCGGCTCACTTCCGTAATGGGGGTAAGGTTAATCTTGCCAACTTTCTTTATCAGTCTCTGGTTTTATCCATCCAAAGGAAAGATCAGGTGAAGGTAATTTACTTCACCAAGGTCATATTTATCTTCTCTTTAAGCATGCTACAGATGCATATGCCCTGAATCAATTTCCCACCTTCATTGGCTCAGCTCGCCATCACCCCCTCCTCTGCCTCCTCCCTACTCTAATTCTCACCACCTCTTCCACCTCATGAATTACCTGGCTTCCTCTAACCCGGAAGTGGAAATTACTGGTCACCACGATGTTGCCTCTTCTCTCCCTACTCATTCTCTGCCCCCATTCCTCTCCCATCTCCCCCTCTCATGTTTTTGGGAGTGTTGTTCCTCCTGGGATGGATGCTTCAAATATTGAAAAAGATGACCCAATTCCTGATATTTTTCTTGGACTAACTAATGCCAACCCAAAATCCTCAACTCACTCTGGTTCTGGGGGGAAATTACAAGTTTCTAAGGAGATGGAAGAGGAATATGGTTTTGAAACTGAGGAAGATGTTGTGGAAGAAGAAGACTATGCAGAGGAAGATGTCACTGAGGATGTCACTAAGGAAATTTTTGAGGAAGAAGATGTTCTGGATTGTGTAGAGGAAGTTTCTGAGGACATGCCCGCCCAAGATGTTGAATTAGAACCCATTTTTGCTACTGAAAAGTGTGTAGAACCTATCGTGGAACTGATTCATGGCATTCTTGGTAGCATTACCATTGTTTTTAATGTCATTAAGAACTGGAAAATCACTACGGATGTTGTTGGTATCCAAATTGATTCTCTTGCGAGGGCTGAGCAACATCACGAAACAGTAAGATGTTTAGAGATAGAGGAATCATGATATGAGTCATTTTGTAGTCGGGGAGGGGATTCAACTGACTCTTTGTCACTCAGGCATTGGAGAAATGGATAGTACCTCACTAAGGTTTTTATCTACCCTCACTACTTTAGGTTGTGCCTTCAACTAGGGTGAGAGGACCCGTTCTGTAACCCGTGTTGGTGAAGGATATCAGGAGATCCTTCTCTACGCAATGTTAATGAGAACCTTGAGAAAATATGATTAATAAAACACAATCTAACTCTCACGAGTTGTCACACTAGAGAGTTGATATGTTTCCTGGACAAGGATTGGGTTACTAAAGACAATAATTGAATCTTGATTGTCTCTGAATATTTTGGTAGTGGAATTTGTTCATTTATGGATACACAGTACAAACAAGGGTAGTTCATGTAGGATTCATCATTTGAGAAGTTTTTGGTGGGTAGTTAAGCAAGATGAAGTTGATTATACCAGATCTTTGAGAACCTTTACAAATATTGGAAAACTCACATACAAAATGCTTCAAAAGAGCCAAAACATTCCTTCAACTAGAAGGTGTGCATCCATGGAGGCCCAAAGATGCATGATTTCATACATTCTTCAAGAATTCAACACAAAGGCTCATGTTAAAGACTCAATTAAATGTTGAAATTCCATTATTCATCACGCATAAGATACACTCATAGGCTTACAAACAATCTTAATCAGCATAGTGAAATTAAAATGATTTTAAATTGTCTATTTCATTACCAGATGAAAGATCTTCTCATAATGAAATTGCTAATGCCATAATACTAACACAGAGACAAGATCTTGTGTGATTCAGAGGGATTTCAACATAATATTTCAATAGGAAAAAGAAAAACTATTTGAAAACATTCTGAAACAAGAGCAAACACAATTGTGCTCATGGTTAACACAAATTCATTTCAAGGTTCATTAGATTCATCAGCAGGGGAGAATTTCTTGAACAATCTCACATATTTTCAATGGTTGTACACTTACAACCATCTTGACATGATTAAATCTACAACACAAGAAAATAAACAAGTTTCTCAGACGATCTCTCGGGAAAATGGTTTTTTCTCGAACTTTCTATGAAAATTTAACCCCCCACCATTTGCAAGAGTATTCTCATTGCATTTATACAATTTCACTTTCTCACTCATCACAAATTTTCCCCCCAAAAGAAGAATATTCGAGGAATACTTTGTTTGTTATAGATTTTTTCCAGAAAGTGATATTTAACAAAACTACACCCAAAAGCTGCCAGGGGTACAAAAGATAAGATTTTTCAATTATTTCCACTTATTACTTTATCTAGGGCATCCGGTCATCTCTTCTGGAAGCATGTCCATCCTCTTTTGAGCCTATAGCTTCCTTCTCTTCATTATTTTCCTCTGCATCTTTCTCTACTAATAATTTGTTTTCTGCAAGTGCCCAAGCAACTCTGTTTCAAAACTTCAATTTTTGCACTTCTCAGATATACAAATCGAGCTCCACAATCAATTTGATTGCACTTTGCTAACAAAAACAACGAGAGACCATGGAATTAACCAAAAAGGATGAAAGCAATTGAATCCCTTAAGGTCTCTGGTTTGCGTAGGAGCAATAATGGCAGCAAAACCAAATGCATTGTATCACAATCATTTACTTTGTCTTTCACAAATTCAAATTTGATCCGTCCACGTGGAAAATATTTGAGTTGAAGAGGGTCTAGGGGTGCTTTTCAAATTTTGTACCACTTAAATAAAATGAGTACTTTTAGACAATTTGGCCCGCCCACCCGCTTTTAATATAGGCCCTACATGTGGCTTTTCTGGGTGTTGACGGGGCTGCGACTTTATAACTTTTATTCTTTTTCAAAACAAAGATGAGAATCTCAAAATTCCCTGGCAACCCACCTCTCCGCTTTTAACTTGTGATGTGAGCCCCAACGGAGTCGCGACTCACTTTTGTACTTTTACTTCATTTCAAAACACAGCTTAAAAAATCCAAAGTGCTCCGAAAACCCACCTCCCCACTTTTGATGTAGACTCAACACATGGCTTTACTTGGGCATCAGCAGGGTCGCGCTTCACTTTTATACTTTATTCCTTTTTCACAAAACAAAGCCAAAAAAATTCAAAGTGATTTGATAGCCCGCCTTCTCGCTTTTGACTTAAAAGCGGCCACGTGTCCTCTTGCGGGCCTTAGGCATTTCTTTTACCTTTTTACTCATTTTGCCATAATGCCTTAAAACACAAAAATGCCCACTTTCCCACAACTTCTCAACTTACGACATGTGTACACCTTCAGGGAAAAAATAAGAAATTTGCTTTGTCACTTCATAATTTTGACTAGCCAATTAGAAATCAACGGAGTCATGGGGCCAATTTGACATTTTTGCAAAAATGACAAGTTCATCAAATAAACCCACCATGCCTTGTCCAATTAGAGATGAACACGTATCTGCAGACATTGAGATAAATTTTTATAGGGAAAACACGATCGTGGAAAAATAAAATGCAGGGGAAACTTCACCATTCGCACTTAGAATTCAAAATGGTCCTCATGGACAGAGAAATTGCAAATAATACATGGCTAAATGTGATCCACGACCATAGAGAAGGATTAACAACGACATAGAAATGAAGGAGAAATTTTTCACGTGTCCATACAGGGAAACATAAAATACTTCAAACCAAGCAGACTGAATTTTTTTTTGAACTAACAGGCGAGATTAAATCGAGCACCAACAGATGCCACTTGGCTCCATCTTCAAAATAGTTGTAAGGATCTGTTAAATGTTGTTGAAACCTTTGTTAGCAAAACCAAAGAATTTGTTGTGTTGGATGGCATTACCGAACTTAAAAATAATATACCTATATAGCCCGGGGTGTGGGAGTTTTGCAAACTTTTTGGATTATGGTTTACTTTTTATTGTTAGGCTAGCAACTCTTATCTCATATCAAGTTTATCTACCCGATAAGGGTCGTATGTAACAAGGATGTGGGTCCTATTAAAACCCTCACTTTTTAGCATAATCCAAAAATATGGATATGGGGATCTCTTGAAGGACTATTTAATTAGGTTGACTCTAACCTACCAATGATTACTAAAGAGATCAATTCAATGGTTGGATTTTGCATTCATATTATCCAAAATCACCTTCTAATCCTCATTAAGGATGTTGGAAGAGTCAATGATTTATGATCTACCCGAACTATTTAATATTCTAACAAATATAATATCAAGTTTTATGTAAATCTGTTGCCATATATACAATTATATATGTCGCAGAAAGCAATTCCATTTAAATAAATGTTTGCAATATATAAATGTTTCAAACCTGAATGCCATAAATGGTTGGTTTTTATTTTTTTATCCTTATTTTGATCTTGAATTTATTTTCCACGCACTTCATCTCGTTTCACCACTACCCACGATTATTTAAGCCTTGGATAATTGGAACCTTGCATAGTTTATCTTTTTAATCATTGAGTAATTACCATGTGGGTGGCATGATTGAGTTCCAGGTGGTGGGATTATCATAGTAGTGGCAGTAGTGTAATTTGGGGGCTCCTGCACTCGGCAAGATCCCATTAATTGGGTGGGATTATGTAAGTAGCTTAATATATAAATAAATGTTTGGAATATATAAATTATTCTTGACATTTAGGTTTGGGATATTTGCGGAGAATGCGATGTTTAAAGAATTCACAAAATTTCGAAGCATATGATTCGTGTATGCATGAGGAAGGGATCAATACTGACCTTGATATGTGATTTCAATGCATATCTTTCTCACTCTCTTCAGCATTGTATACAAACTTCTCTTACAACCACTTCTCATGTTCTTTTTTCCACGAAATCTATATTAAATATTGTCTAGAAAACATCCGATCGATTACCCTACATGCGATAAACCCAAAAAATATTAACAATAAAATTGCCAAACAATTTGTTTTCAAATTGAAAAAATACTTAGCAGAATGAAAGTGTGTGCGGGAAAACGTGATCCATCAGGAGGCCATGCAAACAACAAGGATGTGTTGTATGTAGTAGAGGATGAAGATAGCCATACAGAAAATTATGGGGGATATTATAAAACATAGAGAATTGTGTCAACGATAAAAATGTAGATATTTATGCTTAAAAGCTTTCCTATAATGACATCGAGGGCTGAAATGGCGTGAGTGGTTCATTTTTTACGCTGACATAATGAAAAAGAATTTTAGGTAACATCAAAAAAAGACTGATACCTCTCAAATATAAGCCCACAGCGCATCCAATCAATTTTCAAATAACAACAAAAATTAATAATAAATAGAGGTGTCAATCGACACCAAACCCCCTAGGTGCCTCCCGAATACTAAACACCTGCACCCTGAAAACAAAAATAAAATTAATCAAGAAATAAAATTATAATTTACGAACGGAGGAAAATGGGGATTTTTAGTAATTTGGAGGTTTTTAGCTGTTATTGGAGGAATATAATAAATGTACAGTTGAGATAATGTATGCTAATGACAAGAAGTGAAAGGAGTTGGCGAAATTGTGAGACGTGGGAAGAGATGCAGTAAATCCAGAATGTACCTGCTGACATGCAGTCAAGAAAGTTTTACCGCAAACAGTTATACACTAAGAGGCGTATATAGCTAAGCTCTTACACTATTTATTGTCATCTTGTGGCATTGGAAAGACATCAGTTAGAGGTGCTTTGCCAATGGAAGTGTTATATTGAAAAGAAAATAACCTCCGAATCGTCGAAATCCGCATACCAAAGATTGTGTAATCCATCAAACCCCCCATTCAGACGTTGCTTCTTCACCTTCATACTTTTCATAAAATCTCCCGTCCATGATAGACTCCACTTTCCTTCCATCCCAAATAGACATTGTTTTCCTGCAAAACCAAAGGAAGGCATCTTTATTCAACTTCACAATGCTTTCATTTTTCAGTCCGAGAAATTGAATGGCACAATTGTAAATTAATAGTCGGAAGAAGGCAAACCAACCTGATACAGTAAAGTTCTTGTTTACATTGGAGTGGTCGACTCCAGTGGCGTATGAATCTTGTGAAGGCTCTCCTTTACTAAGATTTTCTCTTTATTTCTATCTTGATTGCGTTGTACTCGTGCTCACAGCTTGGCGGGCCTCGTCCACGTGTAGTAGTTAAGATTGGCAAGGAAGGGGAAGGCCTTTCCCTTCCCCTGCAATAAATAATGTAGCCAAATTAAGAACAACCAGATAAACTGCAATAAAATGAACTCCAAAAGAAAATAGATCTCCTTCTTCGTTCCCAAATAATGAATTACAATGTTTCCTAAATAGGAAAATAACTCCCAACTCGAGTTGCCAAGTAAACTCTAGCTAACTCTGACTAAATCTACTCTAGGTGGCGGAAATTACTATTTTTAGCAGTTTACTAGAACCTGCTATTCTTAGTAAGTTCGCATGCTTATTCCTACGGGCACAGAAATTGCCACGCATCTTCTACATCCCTAAATTAGAGGAATTGCCAACTTTCTAACTCAAAATGCAATTAATAGACTAAAATTAACTAATGCTCAAAAATAGGAAAAAACCAAACTATAACTTAAATCCTAATTTTCGGCCTCAAAATGGCAGATTTAGGGCCCGAAAACGTGTCGAAAACTTGCCCCAACTGGTAAGGCGGATTGCCGCTGCGTTCATCTCATCAAAACACGTGGTTTCAAAAAAAAAACGGACTCAAACGAACACCCGGAGCTCAAGTTATGACCTTGTCAAGTTCCTGCTAATTCGGGTGCATCAATAAATCCAGAACACTCCACCCCATGCAGCCCCTGCACTCTCCCTCCAATCTTTTCCACACTCGCCCTCGTCACAAAGCTTGCTCCACAGCCACGCTTCCCCTCACCATTCCCTTCATTTCCTCCTCCTCCTTGACCGCCGCTGCACCTACACAAAAACAACAAACAATAAAACAAAACATTGTAAAGAAATTTAAAAATATAAACCTAAAATCAAGTCAAAACTCATACGTATGATATTAGTTTTAAGTTTAGGTAGGAATAGGGTTATTAGGATAGATTAGTTAGTTTTAATGAATGATATTTTATAATATATAACATATTATATATGATAGGTTACAACCTATATAAAATGACATATATATTATAATATGTAATATATTACATTTATTTTTATAATATATAATATAGAATAACATGTAAGATAATCTAAGTATATATGTTTATATAATATGGTATAATGAAGAAATATTAAACGGTTTATTATATAATATATTGATATTATTAGGATTTATAGTGTATAATATATGTTTTTAATCGAGTGATTTTTTAGTCTCTTTTTGTCGAATTTCATGATTTCATAAAACATTTCATTAAAGGAATGTTGTTAGATTAAATTTCTTACACATATTAAACATAGAGTTAACACTAAAAATTCAACTTCTAGTTCCATATCACTTTTATAGACTCGGTAGAATTGTGAATACTATTTACCTTCTTATATGTTACCTCATATGCCCACAATGTGAAAAATAATTGTCATCCCAATCTATCTTCCAAACATCATAGGCATTATTCAAAGTATTTCCCAAAATATTGTTAAAGGTTCTATTCATTCATTTTCCTATGGTAGGTAGAGAAAGTATTGTGATGCACAGTCATAAATTCATTTAGTGAGATATAATTTATTTCTACAAGGGAATGGGTTCATCATTCATCAATAAACATCAACTAAAAAAGTAATGACAATTTTTTAATAGTTTTCGTGTCATCACTGTTAGAGTAGGTATTTACCTTAGCTCATGTTCACCTAGGTATTTTATTTACCTTTATTGTATTTATCCCCACCCACTTATGTGTGTGGATATTTTTTTATCTTATTTAGATATTAGAAGATATTATCCAGTTTTTAGGTATAGTTATTTACTTGATCTATAGTATTGACTAGATCTTTAATGTCTGGTTCTCTCATAAATCTATGGTTTTGACTAGTTCTTTGATGACAAGTTATTTCCTTGATTTATGGCTTGATCTACAACCTTGACTGGTTCTTAGATTGTTATTCCTTGCCTATATAAGCAAGGTCCATTCTCATTGTATTTCATTGAGTTCCATAATAATATATGATATTGCTACTTATTTGTTTGCAAAGCTTTTATGTAAAATTATTTTGACGAATTACTTCCATCTTATAGATCATGGTGTTTTATTAGCATCTATGTTCTTGGATTGGTATGATCTGGTTATCATTCCTTTTATAGTATAAGAACAGAAGATTGTTGTTGACATCCGTCTGTAAGTTTTATTTTGTAAATAAATTCTTTGTATATTCATATATTTGGGATTTGTTTGTATTTTGTTTCTGCATGTGGTTTTATGCAAAAAATAGGATTCCATTGGATTCAGAAGGCCGGAAAACCCTAAGATCAACAGTAAACCTGACCATTTCTAGAGGCACTCAAATTTTTTTGTCTTTTGTTGTTTCGGAGGCATGTGCAGGGCCGTCTCAAAATTCATGTCAATCAGAACAAAACCTACAAAATCAATTTTTGGGTTTTATGCAGTTGTTTGAAATCTGTACTGGGTTTTTTTCTATAGTGTCGTAGTATTCTCAATTGGCGTGAAATAGGCGGTTTTAGAAAAGATGTTTCTTTCCTTTTCTGGCAGGGATCCACGGGCAGTTGTGCACTTTTCCACTATGTCTGGAAAATCCATTGAAAGCTATTTTGGGAAGTGAAGGTCATTTTCAAGGAAATCCTGAAATCGTAATTTTTACCAGGAGTAGTTGGATGTGACTTTCTCAAAAACAAGCGGCACCCCCCGAATAGTAAGTTGTGCAAACACCCAAATCCTTAGCCCCTAGTCATATGGTATGGTCATATGAGGGAATAAATATTGTGATTCCTACTAGTAGGTGCTTAACTCTAACCCCCTTTAATTTTTTTTGTGTGATGAAGGCAAAATCATTTTATTTTGTTCCAGTGAGAACTAAAATAAATAGCACAGCATAATATTGAAAAGATTGTATATTTTGATCACTAACTCGGTTTTGAGTGTGCCTTTTTTTACAAAAGTGCTTATTTTTTCATATTCTTTCCATTGGAAATATTTATTTTGAGATTTGTCCTATAATTATAAAGTGTTATATTGTAACACGCACTCATTATAAAATGTTAAATATGGAGGAGTGTTGTAACCAATTGTGGACGTAGTTTCGGCTGAGCCCAACGTCCTAAAATTTTGGAGTTGCGTTCTTGTATCTATCATGGATTCTAAGAATGATATGCTTTTCTCTAAAGTGTGTGGAATTTAAGAGGATATTGTAAAGTTTGTAGAAGAAAATAGATCACTCAAGAAACAAAATTCTCTTCTATAATCACTCATTCGCGATAATGATACATTAATACACTCCCTGCAACAAACACTTGCTAACCTACAACATCGCCATCATATTGTGGACAACCATGTCCATACTCTTAGTCCACTTGCAGTTGTTTCTCTTGTACCCACTGACATTGATCTTCCAGTCTTTGAGCTTGTTACTGCTCTTGATGCTCCTAAGCCTATGAGGCTTGTTATTGCATACTCTTCCACATCTGTTCCTATTACAGTAACACATGTTGTGTATCCTACTTTTGCTCATATGCATGGCTCTTTTGAGAAGCATTCCACTACATTAAGTTATCGCATGCTTCGTTCCATGGGTTTCACTAGCAGAGGTATTGGTAGACATTCACAGAGTATTGTTTCCTCTATTCCACATGTTAAGTAGAGTTCTCGCCATGAAATTGGTTTTTAAGAAGATACTTCATTGGGATCACAGATTGACAGAGCTCCTTTTTTTTCGTTTGCCTCTTTCTGAGGATCATGAGCAACAAATGAGTTTTTCACCTTCACTCAGGCTTAAGAAGCTTGAGATTTTAGCTATCAAACATTATCTACCTGACACACATTCTGATGTTCCTTTGCATACACCCATTGTGCATTTTACACCAAGTCATATGTAGTCATCGTCTTCATCCATCCGTGTTAATTTGGGGTGGATATATGATCACATGTGGCGGTGACATAGGAATTTGTTAAGAGGACTCTACAGCCATGGCTCCTCCACCATTTGGCCTCATGCTCCACTTTTTATACCTTCTGCATTGCAATGCTTATTGTTTTGAGCATTTCTCTTTAGCAAGTGTAGTGTATCTCTCTTGTTTGTTGAGATATTTTGTTTCTGTATTTTCGACACTTTTGGCATGTTGACAGTCTCTCTTATGGGGGAGCTATTCTAGTTAAGCCCAGTGTTATTTTGTTAGTGCAACTCATATAGATTTGTGGTAACTCATACATATTTGTGGCATCACTCCACCCATTTAGCAGTATGGAAGGGTGTGGTGCTGATCTTGCTTCTTTAGGTTTTGTGTCCTTGCCTTGTTACCTTGGATTTTCTTGGATCGTGACACTCTGGATTTTGTGTGCTTTCCTTGTTGTTTTGGTTATTGTTCTTGGATCATGGCACACCTATTTGTAGTAATTGATCAATTTATGTTTGGTTTTTTTTTTACACTTTTGACATCACTCCATTGACAGTCTCCTTGTATGGAGCTATTCTAGTGAAGTCCAATGTCATTTATTTTTTAGTGTTGTGATCGAGTAGTGGATTCAGACCATAGTGCATATCAAACTTCTTTAGCATTGTACATTTTTTTTGAGTCGAGCTTCTTGGGATGCCTTACAGCAGGTTTTAACTCTCCTTACTTTGTTGTTACTAGTTTTGGCTACCTTGTGTTTTCTATTTTTTCCTAGTTATTGTACATGAGTACCTTATTAGGCCTACTTGTCAGGACTCGTACTATGGACATGCTACTTTTATTTTTTCCCCTAGCTTCACTTGGGGGGGTGTTAGAGTAGATATTTACCTTAGCTCATATTCACCTAGGTACTTTATTTAGCTTTATTATATTTATCCTCATCCACTTATGTGTGTGGATATTTCTTTTATCTTATTTAGATACTAGGAGATATTATCTAGTTGTTAGGTATAGTTCTTTCCTTGATCTATGGTATTGACTAGATCTTTGATGTCTACTTCTATCCTAAATCTATGGTTTTGACTAATTCTTTGATAACTAGTTATTTCCTTGATTTATGGCTTGATCTACAAACTTGAATGGTTCTTATATTGTTATTCCTTTCCTATATAAGCAAATCCCATCCTCATTGTTATTCATTGAGTTCTATAATAATATATGATATTGCTGCTCATTTTTTTTCAAAGGTTTTATGTAAAGTTATTATGGCGAATTGTTTTCATCTTATAGATCATGGTGTTTGATTAGCATCTGTGTTCTTGGCTTAGTACCATCTAGTTATCGTTCCTTTTAGTGTCCCTTTCCCAAAAATATTGTTATAGGTTCTATTAATTTATTTTCCTATGGTAGGTATAGAAAGTATAATGATGCACAATCATAAATTCATTTAGTGAGGTATAATTTTTTTCTAAGCGGAAATGGGTTCATCATTCATCAATAAACATCAACTAAAAAAGTAATGAATTTTTTTTTAATAGTTCTTGTTTCATCACATGAACTAGTTCCATCTCATATATTATTTTCATCTTACCCACACTTTCAAAAAATCACATTACAGAACATATTTATTAGAATTATTGAATGCTATTGGTGACATGCAAATTGTATTGTTAAAATTCCATTATGAAAGTACATGCGTGAGAAAAATGGAAGGTTCTTAGTGTCCAGTAAAGGATCAATGGTAGGTCATCATGGTTGCATATTGTTAAACTCAGATGATTTGGATTTGGAAATGACATATAGGGATAATTCAGATCTATGAAGTCCATTAACATAAGTTTGGTGTTAAATATTCATAAGGTGATAAAACAATGAATATGAAGAATGCATTTTCTTCCATTATCCCTTAAATTAGATAAATAATTAAGATGGAGAATGGGTAGCCTCTCATTAGCCTTTAAATTAGAAAAAAAATGAATATGGATAATGAGAGGCCTTCCAATCTCCTTGAAAGTGAATAATAAATCAAGAGGGAGAATGGGAGGCCCCTCATTTTATCTCAAAGTAAAAAAATGAAGAATAAGAATAAGATTCCTTCCATTCTTTGTCAAAGTTCAAATAAATGAAGAGATAAAATGGGAAAGTGAAAAAAATTCAAGACGAAAAATAGGAGAAAAAAATCAAAAGATAGAATAGTAAAGTAAAAAAAATCAATGGATATAATAGATAGAATGGGATAAAATCAATGAATAAATTAAAAGGTAGAATAAGAATCCTCTTGAACCCATATATGTATTCAACACATGACAATATTATATGGTGCTCCATAGTTTACATTTAAAATTTTGGCTACTGATTTTGAAAAGTTTAAAACTTATAATAACACATTTGGTTACCAATATTCACATGCTTGGAAACCAACATTATCACAATTGGAAACTGACAATAACACAATTGGAAACCAAATTTCATGTTTATAAAACCATGAACCACATTCTTGGAAGTCTATATTTTTGGTGGTTTGTCCAAATTTAATAAAATGGTGGTTAAATATGCAGGAAATGAAGAACACACCAAGGTTTATTCTGCCACATATACTTCTTCCAAGATCCAAAGTCACACTAATAATACCGTCGCTGCCATTCACCCCTCGCAATTAAATCGATTATATGGAGTAATAGAAGAAAACTCAGCAAAAACAATAAACAAAGACCATCATAATTATGCAAAAGGTAATTAGGTGAAAATATTAAATGCATAAATTTGTTGTAACTGTAAGCAAACCGGCATAGTATGAAAACCTAAAAGTTCATATTATGAGTTATTTCCCATATATTGAAACATCGAAATGGAATTATGATTAATTCAAAACCCTAACTAGCAGTTAAGTAGTACGCAAAGCATGAAAACTTGTATATGGCATCCTGTGTGTCGAATGTGAACATAGAAAGTTACAGCACAACACAACCATCACTTAGCACTAGATAGAAGAAAACATGGATACAAGTCCTCAGTAGTTGAAATTAATTTTTTTCTTGGGAAGAGACAACTATTAAGTCTAAGAAACTGTTGGATAGTAAAATGTAATAGTAAGTCAACATGGATATAGTTCATGATTTTGTAATCTTTTTGTATGTATATAGTAGTATAAAAAAAAGAAAGAATGTATATATTCTTTGTGTATAGGTAGATAATATGAAAATCCTATGAATATAGGAGAAGGAGATCAAAGGACTGGTAATTCAACACTCATCAAATTTTATATAAAGCTATATAATCCTATTTGAGAGAAGGTTGATCTTAGATCCTAATAGAAATTACTTTGGTTCATTTCCTTTTTCCATCTATTTTCTGACACAACTCTATGTAATTCTAATTACATTATGGTATTCTTTTGATATATTTATTTATGTTCTTAAATATTTTCATTATGAGTATTACATAATTGAACACTTAGTTATATCCTATGTTTAATCTACACTATAACTTGTTGCAAGTTATGATTTCATAATCCATGAACCTATTCTAAAAAGATATCAGAAGTATAATAAGAGCCAATGGTGGGGAGCATTGTACCACATTTTATGATAAGATAAAGGGAATAATATGCCATGGAAGAAAAATATCGAAAACCTCTAGGTTGAAGGGAAATATTGTAGAAAGAAAAAGGAACAACAATTTATCTTCTATAAAAGAAAGAAAAAGGAAAAAGAATTGAATAAAATGATTTTAGTGATGAAGCATCCTCAAATGTTCCACTTCTAACCTTTTGTCATATCTTAATTTCCCATCATCATATGATGAGAAGGGTAGTAATGATAGTAGTTAGATGATTAGTTAGCTCAAGTATAATTTGAAATTAGATATGACACATGTAGCCATACATGTAGTGATTGATGGTGTACTACCTTAGAATTTTTTTGTGTTATTCATTATACAAAAAATGCTTTTTTAGTCATCCTTTAATCAAATGGGGATGCTTTATGGTGGATTATTTATGAGTCAAATATTGTATGTGTTATTTTTGTGTATTCATATTTCAAGAACCATTCAAATAAACTGTGTTGAAATATGAAAATAATAATATATATACATGATAATAGATATTTTGCATGATTAAAGCCATTAAATAGTTGTAAATATTTGCGATATTCATCTCACATGACTTGCATATTTACAATATGACCATCATTTTTAACATAGATTTTAATATGTGTAAACTATATTGGTATCCATTATTAAATATATATGAACAATAACTATATTAATATATTGACAAATATAAAATAATTAAGTAATATTATATAAATTTAGTTGGTAGTGTATGAATAACCTTGTTTGAAGGATGATATTAGAAAACTACCACCACATAAAAAGCCTTTTTACCAAAATAGGTTACCATCAAATCTAGCCCCTGAAGGCATGACATTATGGCTTTGTAGGGGGAAAACAAGGTTAAATTTGATGTCTATTTAGACATTTTTTATGATTTTAGCCATAAAATAGTTACAAATATTTGAAATAATTATGCCATATGACTTGGATATTTAGAATATGACTGTCATTTTTCATATAGTTTTATATACAAAGTATATTGATATACATAAATATATATTAAAAATAGTTAAATATATATAGAATAATATTATTTTACATTTATGAAGTTCAATATTAGACAATTACCATTTGACCTAAAAAAAATGTTTTACAAGCATAGGTGGTTGTCATATTTAACCCTTGAGAAAAAATTTGCAATTGATAACTATTGAATTGCCAATAAAAACAAATGAATCCTTTTGGAATTGAGGGTCTCGGAATTGATAAGCGTTTGGAAGGATTTTTTCATATTTTAAATCCAATTTTAAAAAATAGTGTTGAATTTTTCTCCAATTTTATCATTTTTAACTCGAGTGATTTAGAACCATAGGAAAGATCTTGCAAAAAGAACTATTATTCATCTCTCCTTTAGTTGATGAGTAGACAGAGAGATTAACTAGGGAATGGTAGTGACTATATTAAAGTCAAGGTCTCCTTTTATGTTGTTAATCCTTTTTTTGATGAAAGGGGATCTTATATTATATTAAATGCAACATGATACAAGAATCTCTCAACAAAAAAATCAGGTGGTATGAGAGCACGCCCCAAAGGCACAAACAAAAAATGTCGAGCCTAGAAAAACAAAAAAATAAAATAATTAAAGGGGTGCTTGAGGAACACCAAAAATAAAGCTACTCAAGTCAAAAGGAGAGCGAGAAACATGAGGCTCAAAACTCCCCTTTTTCTCTTTCAAACATGTGACTATGGTCCATGGCACCTACTAGGGTCTCAGGTTAAGAGGAGGATCAAGGCACAAACTACCCTAAGTGGGGTAAGTGCAAGAAGAGTTAGATACATGTGTCCGCTTGGCACCATCGCCAGCATGGGGAAGCTCGACTGTCATGTCGTTTGGCTGATCTTTGACTTCTAGTTGGGATGTGACTTCCGATGTAGAGAATGGTTTCCAACCCTTAGGCCATTAAGAATCCCCTTTGTTATTCTTCTGTTTATTCTAAGTGGGTGAGAGTGGGTAAGCCTCATGAAGGTGCCCAGTTTGATGACACAACTTGCATCTAAAGGCCATGTTCTCATATTCTAAGACTTGAGTCCACTTGAAACCATCATTGATTAATTCCAATTTGTCCAGAATACCTTTTCTGAAATCCACCTCAATGTAGATATGAGCATGAGTGAATAACCCCTGTTTAGAACGCTCATCATCTAACTTGATGAAATGACAAAGAGAATCACCAATAGCTACAGATACCTGAGGATGCAAAAAGGGAAGAGGAAAATTGGGTAGACAAACCCACACAAATTTTTTTGAAACCACAATAGAAGAGG
Source organism: Taxus chinensis (assembly GCA_019776745.2). Lineage (NCBI taxonomy): Eukaryota > Viridiplantae > Streptophyta > Pinopsida > Cupressales > Taxaceae > Taxus > Taxus chinensis. The sequence goes on from CM034149.1 coordinate 316,482,717, forward strand.
GATCAAAATCCAAAAACCATGGCATAGAAAAAAGGCCAGCCCTACCCTAAAACCAAGGTCCTTCACTAAAAACCCGTTGATAATATCTAGCAGAAGAGAACTGAACAATAAAAAAACTCTTAACACATAACTGGAGCTCAAAATCATGGGACCAAGTAGAATAAATCCATTGATGCAACTCTTCACTTTGAGGCCAAAATCCGTTAAATCTATAGATAATGGCATAATTTTTAATGGCACAAATTAAATCAGTTACCTTTGGGAGTGAAAGAGTAAGAACATGGGTGTCTGATGCATTCCCCACAATGAATGGTGCATCAAAAGCCCTCAAAGAAACCTATGTATGCATTCTAGTGGTAGCCTCTAAAAAAGTTTTTGGAGTCATTGGAGGGCCACGATGGAGAATGAAACCACCATTGTGCCTAAAAATGGACCCGCTGCCTCCACTGGTACCATCTAGCCTGGAACTGTCATTGGCTCTACTAGTGGCATGTTAGGCTGAGGATGATGAGGCGTATCCATGTGGCTAATGTTCCACGTAGATCCACTGCCAAAACTACCCTGCACCGGTGTGCATCCCCACTGCTCGGGTTGGTTGGGCGGTGATGGTAGCGTAGCAGCGTTGCTAGGGTTTTTGTAGGCCATATTCCCTCCTCTAACTTTTTACTTTGTTAATCCTTTGAATATTGAGCATCTAGTTTTTTTTCGAATAGTTTTTTGATCTATGATTTTTTTTGGCAAATCATATATTTGACTTTATTTTTTATCAATTGTATAGTTATAAAGGAATATACATCATTATACCCTTGTGTGAGCATAAATATAGTGGTATATATCAAAATATTTTCATTTATATGTATGGAATTCGTTATATTTTTTCTATCTCTCTTTACTCAATGGAATTTCATGGCATTGTGGTCATGTCATAGGGGAAACTTGTAAATTGATAACCATAGACTTATTAATGACTTAAAAATATGACTGCTTTTGGCATTGAGGGTATGAGACTCGATTTTTTTTAAAGGAATTTTAAAATATTTAAAATTTGATTTAAAAGAAATAGGGATGATTTTTTCTCCATTATCATTGTAAACTTGAGTGTCGTGGAACCCTAGCTATGATCTTAGAAATAACTATAATATCTCCTTCAGTAGGTGAGTAGACATGGAGCTTTGTTATGGCTCATCCTTGACTACAATAAATGAAATATGGTCTCATTTTTCTTTGTTAAGCTTCTAAATATTGAGTATCTAATGTTTCTTTAAATAGTTTCTTGATTTATGAAATTTCATTGTAAATATGAATATATTTTGCTCTATTGTTTATCAGTGATATGGTTGTATGGGAATTTTGATTGCACATGAGTTGTAATTTAGAGGGATCTAGTTTCATTGTGAAATGAGTTTCCCTAGTTGAAAATTTGGCATGTGGAGAAATAATTTTTCTAAATTTAAAATGTAACTTCCCTATTTGAACATCCTCTATATTTTTTTCTAGTCATAGAAATCATGAGTGAATCATTGAATACTATATCATGTGGCAAACGACCAATTCTACATTTCACCCACTCATTACTTTCACTCACATTTCTTGTTTTCTATGTAATTTTACTTTTTATGTAAACATATTCCTCTCCTTTTTCATTGCTTATTTTTTTTCCTCACACTCCATATTTCTACTTTAGAGATGTATAGTTAAATTTTATCAATCTTCTATGAAATTGTTAAATAGTAATAAAAAATATCTCATCATTATATTTAGGCAGTGATGCATAATATATAAATTGATAACATCAACTCAACTTGACGATCTGACTCTAAAAACACAAAAAAATGAAATATGAGTATAAATGGATTCCTTCTTACCAATACAAGTCTAAAATTATGCACCATGTTATAGTTCAAGTCTTTCTTTATAGCTTACCTTTACTAAACATTAGCTGCAATAATATTCATAGTAAAATTGTTTATGTTTGAAATGATAGAACATGTATAAAGTTATCCGAACATTTTTTCTTGCAAAAAATATTGAAGATAAGCTCAATTGATCTTGCAATAGTATTGAAGATAAGCTTTATTGCAGCATGTCATTCACCACATATTCAATTTTTTTTAAAAAATCAATAGTTGTTCCAAGGGATGTGTTTAACAACCCAAATGTAATCACAAAATTCTCATAATATGGTCGTAGAGGATTACTTCTCTCGTCATCCTCCACATCATTTAATGTAGGTCTTCTATGTGGCATATACCCATCTCCTTGCATCTCCCAAGATAATTTATCTAAATTTAGATCGATTTCCTATGTTTTTGTGTGTGATCTATCTCTTACACAAAAAACATGTACTATTTTATGGACATTAATCCAACTACATCTAGGTATTTTTTTAATTCATCCATCTTTCATCAATATTATTAACTTTTGAACGACACCCCACCTACCCATTATTTAATAAATGTATGCCACAAATTTTCTAGGACCCATATTTTTTATGTGATCTACAAGCTCCCATAAAACACACCCACACCATCACACCATGTTTTATCAGCATTTTAAACCATCCATTGTAGCCAATATAGTAGGAATCACTCGTATAATTGAGGTATGTATAACTCTTATCCACTAGACCAACATGGATGTATGTAGATAACATAAAAAAAATCTTAAATTGTCAAGATTGAATATATAATGTTTCATTGGTTCAATGATTTTTAAGGCGTGCATACTATAGTCATGGATCGCATATTATGCAATCTTCATTTTCCATGAGACCAATTTTTCATTATACACTTTATCCCTGACCTTTTCACTAAGCCCATTTTGTGCATAACCAATCGCAAATATAGTCTATGAGACTCATCTTATTGAGGTATTTCATTCAAAATACTTAACACCTTTTCCACAAATCCATTTTTTGCATATCCATTTAAGAAAATAAAAAGAGAGACAAGACAATGAATTGGTCAATGATATGTATAGGCCTTCAACATGGTTTCCCTTATAGGTATGTCATTAAAATATAGTTCGTGTGGTTTTATAATTTATTGGTTAAAACATAAGATAAAACCACATTTTAATTTTTTTTGTTAGGAATAATCTTAGGATTAGTGCTCACATTATTATTTGTAAAATGTAATATTCATATATTACATTAGTGAGTTTGAGTGATATTAGTTAATTTGTAATTTATTAATATTGAGTTAATATAACTCATATTAATAATATAGTGTGAGAGTATAAATAAATAAAAATGCGTCGTAATAAACAACTCATATAGATTATTGTAATAGTGAGTTGTGAGAACAACTCACGTAGATAATTGTGTGTAGAGATATTGGTGGGATATGTGAGAGAATAGTGGTAAGTGATTATAGGAGAGATATGTGAGTATATTGTGGGATAGAAGATTGGGTTTGAATCCTTATATTAAGGATATCATTTTCCTATATATTGTAAGCTTACACTCTTTGTAATTTTCTCAATTATTATTCAATCAATAATATAGTGTTCTTGTTATAATATGATTTATGCAACTTTGTTTCATGTCTCGTATTGCTTTCTTCCATTTTATAATGTAACTGTTGCTTATTTAGATTAGTTAAGCTATCAATTTCACATAATATGGAATCAAAGAAGGTTAGGAAGAGTTATGAGAGTCATTATAGGACAAAACCATAACCTTTAACATGCAAATCTAAGAGTTTTAAATCTTTCGTCGTCATTTTTTAAATTATGATCTTTAAAAAACGTGACTAGTAATTCGCATTTTTTTCAAAAACCTAGATTCAAAATTTTATGAAAATATTTGGGTTTGTTTATTTATATTATATGAAACTTGTGTCAAAAATAACAGAAACCCAGTTTTTATTTTAAGATAATTTGTGGAAACAATTCTGATGTTTTTGATTATTCTATAAAACATATAGTAGGTGATTTCCTGCAATAAAACTATGATATGCTTTATTATTTTGGTTAAATGTAAAGCTTATTTTTATTTTAAGGGTGCATTATCAGTTGAAATAAACACCTAATAGAATTATAAAATGTGCCTCAAAGACAAATTCAGATGATTTAGCAATATCACGATGGAGGAAGGAGGCAACAGAGGAAGGACGTTAATCAGTGACCTCTTGCCAACCACAAGCGATGAGGCCACATAATGAATTTGTGGCATTTATTTTTTGTTGTGTTTAATTTTCATTGTGTATTGTAATAAGAACAAATGATTTATTCTTGTTCGATCTTGTAATAATTGAGCTCCTGTGTGAGCGATATTTCTTGTATTTTCCCTTGAATGTAAGGATGGGGGTGGGGAAACATGTACGTTGCTATGGAGTGGTTGGTGGTCCACTAGAAAACCAATTTGAGAGTTTGTTAATCTCTTATAAAAACACATATAGAGTGGTTAATGGTTCCACTAGAAAACACGTTGGAGTTGATGTTACTCTTTGAACTCCATCATGTCATGAACAGGTACTAGACAAAACTCATCCATGTCCGCACTAAGGGGGGAATGCTAGGAATAATCTTAGGATTAGTGCTCACATTATTATTAGTAAAATGTAATATTCATATATTACATTAGTGAGTTTGAATGATATTAGTTAATTTGTAAATTATTAATATTGAGTTAATATAACTCATATTAATAATATAGCGTGAGAGTATAAATAAATGTAAATAAGTTGTAATAAACAACTCATATAGATTATTGTAATAGTAAGTTGTGAGAACTCCTCACGTAGATAATTTTGTGTGGAGATATTGGTGGGATATGTGAGAGAATAGTGGCGAGTGATTATAGGAGAGATGTGTGAGTATATTGTAGGATTGAAGATTGGGTTTGAATCCTTATATTAAGGATATCATTCTCCTATATATTGTAAGCTTACACTCTTTGTAATTTTCTCAATCATTATTCAATCAATAATACAATGTTTTTGTTATCATATGATCTTTGTAACTTTTTTTCATATCTCTTATTGCTTTCTTCCATTTTATAATGTAATTGTTGCTTATTTAGATTATTTAAGCTATCAATTTCACATCATTTTTATGTTTCCCTCTATGGGTAGTTGAATTTAGGGATGTTGTAACATTAGGTCTATAATGATATTGTAATTGATGGAACTTTGAAGATATATTTCCCTATTATTTTAGGTCTTTATAACATTAAATAAGGTCTTAATAGAGTAAATGGGACTCCATGCTAGTTCAGTTAGAGTTGGCCCATGTTTTATAAATTCATGCTGAAAAGGAGAACGAAATGAAGATTAATGCATGATATTTATGTTGACAGTCAATGTCTACCAAGTTTTATTGTTTCAAATTTAGGACTTTAAATAGTGAGAAATCTCTTTCCAAGTTTAAATACTAAACCTCACATGTAATATCACACTCAAAATTTGATATTTGATGCCTATCCTGAACATATTTTATAGTTTTATATGATTGCAAATTTTTTATAACTATTCCAATTTTTTCTTCAACCCTAAGAGCATGTCATTTTGGCTTATTATGTTATTCTATAATAAAAGGCACATTTCAAAATGTCTACATCGTTACTATACTTTTAAAAAGTACCTTCAAACATATGAAAAGATCATAGAATATTTATGACGTCTATAGAAACATCTTGTTATTAATGTATTATTGAATAAAATAAATTTCAAATATCAAATTTTCCTCCCTTTTATCTAGTGAAAAACATGGAGAACAAGAAACAAATGATATAATTGTTTTTTTGTTGAAGCGGGGGAGATTTTTTTCACATTTAATTCATTGTAATGTATGGTGTTTCAACTTTAGTCTTATGGCTATTGGGAGGTGGAACTATGTAGCAATGGCAAGGGCATGTAGAAGTTGTGATTCCACCTTATCTTTGTTTTCCTGTTATTTGTTTCCCACTCCTCTCCATTCCATATGCAAAGTCGAATTAAAAGTTAGGAGCACCTTAGGCAATAAGTGAAGTGAACACCCTTCTTACAATTTTTGTTAATACTTTTTCCCATCAAATAAATAATTAAAAGCTACGTACATTATTGTATTTTAAAATTTGTATACGAATTATAATAAATCACCAATTTAGAGAAATTGGTATGCAAAAGGAATAAAAATATCCTTTCAATTTTTCAAATAAGGACAAGTAATAATCCATGAATGGAGCAAATAAATCACAGTGTGTGCTCAGAATGAAACAAATACAATTTTTTACACAAGGTTGGTTACTAGTCTTATTTACCAATATCGAGTTGGTGATAGGACTCAAAACTAAACAAAGCACTATGTTTTTGCAAATCAATAAAAATTCTTACGTAGCTTCCATGGTTTTTTGAAGACTTGTATCTAGATAAAGCCTACTAATTCCTCTATAAAAAAGAGACATTTCTCCTAGATTATCTAAAGCTACATTAGAAAATGAGTAAAAATACCAACAATATTCTAGTAGCTTAAGAATATACATATTATTTTTACTTGCAAAAAATATTATAATATCATTTTATGTATATGCGTGAAATTTATATTAGTTTATAATAGTATCAATTAAATAATCAATTAATATTGACTTCATGTAAAAAAAAATATTAAATTCTAATAATAACTAAAAAAATAATAAAATTTGTTAGAATTAAACACCCCTTTCTTTTTTAGCACCCTAGGTAGTTGCCTACTCCACCTAGGACTTAATCCCCTTGGTCCATATACTTACATACGTAATGCCTAAACTAGCATTGTTTCTGTGTCCTATGATAGGGATTTTGTGTGCAACAAATCTGCATTTGCAATTTTAGAATGTATATTCTAATCCAAAACATGGTGTAGATCATCTGCTCCCTATTGTAAAATATCTCTTTTTCCCTCGGGAATTCAATATCTATCTCATCTCGTTTGGTTGATTAGAATACAAATGCAGCATATCAAACTAAAATATCTTGTTCTGTAACTACCAAACATATATTTGAATAGATTAAACAAAAATATTTTATTATGTAGTAAGCTACGAATTTCTCGGTAGAGTTTCCTAGTGGGAGCTTTCCAAATAGATATATGCTTATCAAAACCGGCACGTGAATTTTATTAATATAAAACCTGTTAACAGATGAAAAGTAGGAAAAAGGAGATTATCCACATTACTAATATTCATATTATTAATTTTCTTACAAATATATAAAATTAATATTTGATGAGACTAGATAAAGGAGGTTTATATTCATTACAATTCAGTTCTAATTTTGTATACCTTGCCATTAATAAATTGAAATCCATGAGGGAACGTTAATATATTCTTGGGCGTTGTTTAGAGGACATTTAATTATTTTAGATTGTATTTTTACTTATCGTTTAACAATCTCATCTTTTGAACTTTAGTTTATTTTAAAGTCAAATGTTTTGATTTTTATCTTGTATGTTAGTTAGAAATAAATCAAACAAAATTAGCGTTCACAAAAATATATTTAAAAAACTAATGTTCACAATTAAATAGTAATATTGACAATGATATTAATAAATATTGTTATTGTTCCATGTTCTTCATGGAAATATAGTAGGTGCACATGAGAAATAGTTGGATCAGATACAATCCATGTTCCTACATCTTCCATTTGGTGACGCTACCGATGTTGTTAGAGGTGGTTGTAGAAAACATAGTTGGTGGTGTTGGTTTATTGCTTCCACAACTCTAACAATCCATATTCAGACAAAAAATCAATCCTGCTATGTTGGTTGGCCTTTACCGTGATAATATATTACGATCTTTATGCTAAAAGGGGCAACATTGCATTTGAGGTGGCCCTCTAACTAACATAATGGTAGATTGGTTGAGGAATATGTATGTTTTTTTCCTGGCTACCCACGTTGAATACGCCTCTTCAGTGCACCTTGTAATATCTTTGACAACCCTACAAACCATATATGCCTTACTACCTAGGTTGAACAAACCTCTTTAGTGAATCTTGAAATTGCTTCAAAGACTCCGCAAAACCTCATATTTTTACTATCAGTGTAACATTGCACCTCCTGTTGGTAAAAGTGTTATTTATGTAGTCTTTTATTTACCAATACATCTAGGCGCTCTAGCACTTCATCCAAACAAGTCTGGAAGCTCACCCGAAGCCCACGCAGTCTCTAGGTCCCTCCTTTGTTTGTTTATAAGGATGTTAGCATGCATAATCATATAAAATGAAGAATTGGAGATACATCAAAGCACCATTCAACAACACATATAATAAGGAAATTCACTCATAGATAATAGTTAAATTTTTTTGAATATCTAGAATACCATGCTTAGATGTAGTTACTTTATCTTTTCAAACACAATTGTCCATTATAACCATAATTCCTTACATAACATATAAGTTAATTACATCGTAAATCATTACACCCATGCGTTGGACCTTGTGCACTCACATAAACACTCTAGAACAAGCTTACATTAAGACATCTCAAAGTAACTCTCTCTGACTCGAAATATGCATTAAATTGTTACCATTATAATGAAGCATCACCTATATTTATAGGGTGAAGACATTCCCTTCACTACCTAGATGCACCTTCCTAATAATAGGTGTGTCAAAAAATAGATTGCATGTTTTTTACAATTTGTGCTAACAATAGATTGAACTATAAATAGCTCCATGCTCTTATCTACTTTAATCCTATTATTAGCCTTCTTCATGTATTGTTCTTTTCCTTACCCTGCATGAGCTTTCTTATCCTTTTCTTTGCCACCAAGTCATCTTGCTTTTATATATTTCTAGACCTTGCTTGAGCAGCACTCCATCTCCTGTTTTCTATTATTAGCCATGTCTGGAAAATTGGCTAACTCCTTAATGTTGTCTATATGTGCACAACCTTGAGCACTAACCTGTTCGTTTGTGGTGTATACACATCTGTGTACTCTCTTTTTCTTACTTCTTCTCTTTGCATACATGCCCTTGTGCATAACTCCTAGCTTCCACGCATGGGTAATACTTAGCCATTTTCTCATACCAACATTACCCAACACTAGGTATATTTTCCGTCATTGGCAATACTTGTTCCAAAGAATATTCTTCAAGGAATAAAAAATAAAGAATTGGAAGATCAAAGATTAGTAAGGGCATATACCCAATGAATCAAAGAAGATCAAACTTCCCGATGCAAGCGTTCAAGTTAATCCTAGGTTTTCTGGAGTAGCTCTCAAAACTCCATGTTCAAAGTATTCTCTAGCTCTTTACATCCTTTAAGCTCCTCAGTAGCCTTGTTTGGCACTGACCTAGCAATATCTGACACTTGCCTAGGGGTCAATTATTCACCCTTCTCTATCAGTTCCCTGACTATTCCACCAAGTCCTGATGTCATTCCCTCTAAAGAATCCATCTTGCATGCAACCAATGATCCAAGTTCCTTGACCTTTACCTCAAATAAATCTCTCACAACCTTGAAAATATCACTTTTTTATTATCTCTGCCATGATTTCCTTGTGTTTAACCTTGTTGTCTTTCTTAGCAGACTGCGTTTGTATTAGTTTAGCCTCCTCCTCTGGTGTATTCCCTAAAGATGGGATCAAGTTCTTGATAGTTTTCAAATGTGCACCCTTATTTCTTCATGGCCTCCTTGATCATTGTGTTTCATACCTCATATTCTACTATCTTGCATGTGACTACTTCCCTATTCCTTTTACGTTGTGAAACTAAATCTTCTTCTAATTTCCCTGGCACATACTTCTTCTTATGTAACATCAAACACACCAAGTCCTCTAAGTAATGTAACTTTGATGTGTACTCATCTTTGGCGTTCCCTACCAGGTCTAGGCATGTAGCTGTGATGGCATTTATTATTTGAGTAGCCTTACTATAAGCATACTTTGTATGTTTCTTTGCTTCTTCCAAATCCTTCATAATCTATTGTGCCTCTTTTTCTTTTTCCCTCTTATCCTTCAATAGCACTCTGATTATGGCCCCCTTATCTATATTTGGGCACACAACTTCAAGTGTCATTTTATTGAGTGCATTACTGGCATGCTCATCAGTTAGATCTAAGGTTTTGATTGTAGTAAGGATTGTACCCAGATCCTCCAACAGTTTTGTCTTAGCGTATGCTTCATTATTGATTTCAAATGTGGTTTCCTCCATGTGTGTTTGCATGCTCCATGAAAGAATCGTCATCGTACACATATTTTCTCCCTTAGGATCGATCAATTCCCAACAATAGAGTTCTTTGTTTATCACCGCACTTTGGAAACTTTCCCGCAACACCTTTGTATGATCATGGATATAGCTCATTTGGGAAAATTACAAAATTTCCTCCCTTTTCATCCTTCCATTTTTGCACCTTCCCTTGGGCACCTCCTTCTCAATGTTCAGCTGCACGCTACCCACATCTTCATTGATAGATCACATGCCTTCTCTGTATGGTTCTCCATATATTTTCTCCACTTTTTTACCCTCGGGGCTCCCAACATGTGTGTTGTGTATTTCCACATTAGGTTCTCTAGTCTCATCGTTTGTTTCTTCTTTTTCATGGGTCAACACTTCATTGTTCACAACCTCTTCCAAAGAGTTATCTTCATCACTCTCCTCATTAGTAACCAACCATCATATTCTCTTTCTTAGAGGACTTGTCTTCTTTTCTAGGCTTGGCTTGGTTGGAGTGACTTTAGGTGACTTCTTGGCTACCTCCAAAGTTCATCCATCATGGCTTTTTCCTCTACATCCTCTCTTTAATTTCCTTTTGTGACTATGGTCTAGCACATTGTTTTCTTCCTCTACCTCCTCCTCCTCATACTTCTCTTTTTCTTCATATTCTTCTTCTTCTTGTCGAGGAGGGATTTCATCATGCATTCTCTTAAAAGTCCCTACCATCTACTTTCCCTTTGGCATATCTAGGAGATGAAGGTCCCTTGCATCAATATACTTTCCATTCTTCATCTTTGGCATCAAGTATATGTAGACTCTTGCTAATTCCTGTCCAACTACAAAATTTGTAGGAGTTATAACCATATTATCAAATTCTATCACCTCCACATAGGCTAACATGTAGGTGTATACATATGTGGTGCAAAAGGTGTGGAAATCAATATCTACCTTATATGTATAAAATATCAACTTTTGTGCATACTTAATCTTGTTAAAAGATGTTTGAAAATACTTTTCAGTGAAAGAAAAGGGAAATTTACACAAAGGGCCCTTCTCCCGATTGTTGTGTAAAGCCTTCCCAGGAAAACGTGTTTATGCACTGCGAACTCTTCCTTCCCATCAAAACTTAAGGGTAGCTCCCTCGGTATGCATCACTCATTCTTGAATGCCTTGTGCATTTTTCTATACCATTTATCCACATGCAACTTGAATGGATTTGTAATTTCCCCATCACATGTATAATCAATCAACTTTACCACGATGGACTTATTATCTACTAGGTAAATCCTTAAATTGTCCTTAGATCTGCTTGGAACCACTTGTATGACGGAAAAAAATGTGTCTCGGCATCATGCACTCTTATCATTCATTCAACCATGGTATTTGAGGAAACAAGTGAGGGACACACTAAGACTTACATACACAAGGGGTTCATTCACTATGCAATATCCTAGCACATGAGTTGATATTGAGGTAATAAAAATTAATAAAAGTAAATTCAATATACCGATAGACATGAGGGGTGAAAGGGTTTAAATTATTAATATTTTGAATCAGGTATTAGAGGTAGGTTAGACAGGTGGGCTAAAGGAAAGGAAGGTTTAATTTTAATATAAAACTAAAACATTTGAACCCTAGTTTTTAAAAATAAATACCTTAAAATTACAATTTAAGGAGTGTGATCATAAAGTTAAATTATAATATTTTTTTGAATAAAGAAATATCAATTAAGTGATTTTTAACCAAGAAATAACAAGATGGTACAAAACTAGGATTGGGTATTTTTTCAACAGAAGTGATATTATTTCACCATCTTAATTATTTTAAGAGCTATTGATAAATGATTAAAGCTTAAAATTTATACAGTAACTGGTAATAGGTCTTGAATGGCTTCAAACTATCTTTCGAGAGAAAATGCATATTAAAAAAATGAGTGAGAAATATGATATATTTCCTATTTAATATATTAGGGTAGAAATAAAAAGGGGTAAATAAAATTGTCATGGAAAAATGGGTTAGTAAGGGACATTGAAAAAATAGGGGGTATTTTCATTCTAATAATATAATTGGAGGAGGTATTATCAATTGAATAATTAGATGTAAAAACTAGAAATAAGGATATTCTTTAATACCCTTCGAGTGAACGTGTCATACCATACTTTTACTAAGTGAACCCCTCTTGCTGACATACAAATAGATAGAATTAAAGGGGGTAAAGGGACCAATATGATTGCATACTCCAAGGGAAGTAACCCTTACACTAAGAAAAACTAAGATTTCTAAGGCCTTAGGTTGAAGAAGAGGAGGGAATCATATGGAGGTATCGACACTATGGGGGGAAATGAAATATGAAAGAAGCATGCAAATCCTATGCTAAACTAAGAAAAGCATGTAAAATGAAATAGAAAACTAAAATGAAATATGTTAACCTAACATGTCCATAAAATACTAAGCTAACATAAAGCATGTATCTAATGTAGGAAACTACTCTATACAAAATGACAAAGTGAGTTAGAGAAATTACCTATTGGGGCTTGGTCATTTATGCAACTATCTACCAAAGGAACATACACGAAGAGAGAACAAATTTTAGGTGGAGAAGGGGAAACAATCCAGTCTTAGCTCATTATAGATGACCCAAAAGTCCAAGAAAACCAATCCAAATAATGATAATCTCCAAGCCAAGAGTCAAGATGCAAGAAATCCATAAGCTAAGTGAGCAGGTGCAAGTTGGAACAAGAGACCAAAGATAATGACAAGTTCCTTTGTGACAATTATGTGATGTCCTAATGTGTGAAATAGAGTTGGGGTACTTATACCAACGCCATCACCCATGGCCGAAGGCATCGGCAAGGAATTTAATTTACACCGATGCAATATCCCACGGGTGATGGCATCAGAAACGGAGGAAAAAGCAAAGGGATATGTGCAAGGATACACGAGAAGCAAGGATAATGCAAAATGAAATAAGTGGGGTCATGATTGAGCAAGATGTTGAAGAATGAGGACAAAAAAACAAGAAGATAAGAGGAAAAATAAGAGGACTATCAGTAAAATAAATACACACATGGGATTGAAAGCTTCTCTCTCTCCATGTATCATCCCTAACCTAATGGTTATGTGAATAACCATACCCCCATCCTAGAATGATCCCGTTAAGGCACCCATTCCAGAGATAAATGCATTAAAAACCTCTAACCTGAAAAAATAATTGTTAGTAATAGGTATGAAAATAGAAAATGTAAATAATTTAGGTGTATACATATGCCCCAGCCATTGATTACCACATTTCACAATAGTGAAACATGGGGTAGTCAGTGGAAAGAACTATACATAACACAAAAACTGAAAGTAAATGTTGAAAGTAAAGGAAAGGACTAGCTAAAATGAAATATACCCACCAATGTGTACCTGATAGTATCGTTCATCCTGCTACGTACGAGTGGAAACCATGTTGTTATAACCCTGGAGAATTAAAAATGAAAAATAAACACTAGAGGATCATCAATAGAATAAAACATAAATCATCTAGCTAGGGCCCCATAGGATGGATGTCGTGGATTTTGGAATTCGGAGATAAGGGGATGAAAAGCTATGATTTTTGGTTAAAAGACAAAATAATCTGTGTAATATGTCAAAAAGAACAGGAGAAGATCATGATCCCACATAATTGACGGTGGATTTTTCATATATCGGGAACACAAATGACGTGATTTGAAATATTGAGGACCATCGCGGTGAAATTAAATAGAAATTATGAAGTTTATATAGGATTTTGAGGTTATTATCCTATTACCATTTTTGGAATTAAAAGAACTGAGCTCTAGAATTCCAAATTTGGAAATTATTGAAGCGAGATGGCATGAGTATGAGGCTGAGGCTGAGATCAATGAGAAGGAGCATGTGGTAGCGCTTGACCATGGGTAATTCGATGCATTTAATTTTTTTAGTAGATTATTAGCAAATTTTTTTTGGAAATATGAAGGTGGCAGGGCACCATTTTTTCCAAAACTTGTGTTATTAGGTAGAGTAGGAAAAAATGCAAGTGGGTTTTGGAGGGATTGAATTTTACTTTTGTCATTTAGTAGATTTTTAATTTTCAAAATTTTTGGTTGTAAGGATGTATACGCCATCGTCTGCCTAAATAAACAATGCCAGTGGTGTTGGGATATGTAGAAATTTTTGAAAGGGGTCAATGGCGTAGGAAAGTATGATGAAGCATGTAGATTATTATGATTATAAATATTAATTTGACTTTTGATGAATCTAATGCCTGAATTTTTTTGATTTGTGATTGCATGAGGATTAGAGGATCCACCTATGGAGAATGGTGGATATAGCATAAATGAATTACATGATTGACGGATTGACAGATATATAGACAACACAGTTGCAGAGATGGGGATTTGGGGGCATCATGCATATGCCTAGGATACCATTGAGTCTGGATTTTTTTACAAATGCTCTTAGCAGCATGGGAGCCTAGGGCCAACACCTTTCGGTGGTGGGCATAGGAGATAGTAGAGATGAATGTGACACTTCATGATGTGCATGGGATATTGGGACTACCGATAGAGGAAGATCACATGTATTTTGATCTCACCATGCATATAGTAGAGAGGAGATCCTTGGTTGTATGGGCCACAGGAAGTGAGACATATGATGAGGGGATGCTTAGTGTTAGGTGTAGTGTGGTCACACTGCAAAGATTCTAGCTATCCAAAAAATAGGGATGGGCTTTACTGTGGCACACATCTTGTGTCACAAGGAATATGAGATAATTCCATTAATTTTGGTGGCTTTATGTAGAGACATGATAGAGCCGGATGTATTATTTAGCTGGGGGACCACTATATGGTTACACGCAGTGCATGATCTATAAAGGGTCTGATGGAGGGCATAAATGACAATTGGTCAGGTGATAGTATTGACAATCTATATATATGAGATATTTCCCATGCATAGGCCCACAACGAAACCCCTAGTCATTGTAGAAGAGGCTGAGAGAGTACTCTAGTGGGCACGAGGGCTGATAGTGAGACCACTTCCATATTATCGGCCACTTCGATAGGTACATCCAGATGATTTTGTATGGGAGCCCTATATTGGGAATGTAGATCAGTGTCCTAGTTGGCCACAAGTAGAGGATTTAAAGACACCTATATATGTGACAAGTCATTACTTGCATTGGGTAGAGGCCCATCTGATAGATAGGGTACACCAAAATAGTTTTGAAGGCCTGATCCTACAGTGATACCACCACTACAACCCTATAGATAGCGATATGCAAGAGAAGCTGTGAGGGTATTGGATAAAGTACTAACGCTTCAACCCTAGAGAGCATGAGCCATAGGAAGATAAGGGAAAGTGTAGAGATTGAGATGTTGGAAGTTCAAGACCCAAAAGAGATCATTGCAGTAGAGAGATCAGATGAGGGATGTAATGGAGGACCTGCCATCCTGGAACCACACATGGGCGATGCATGTGCAGCTGGCCCTAGAAATAGAGAGGAGAGAAAGACAGTGCCATGGTTGAGAGAGAATAATATGTGGCATCCGGGAGGTGGTTATCTGATGCCAATGGGTATAGAGATGGCCTTGCAGCTACGGGACAGGCCCAGGATTCACCGTAGGGGAGATATGATCTTGATGCCCAAAGATAGATGAACATAATATGTTGGATGGAGGTCTAGGAAATTTGATGATGCTAAAGTATTATTGGGTAGCCATGGAGATGGCAAGATGATAATTGAGCATGCCAAGCAGCTAGGTAAGAATGAGATGATCTTATTTTAGAATGTATAGATGATTAGATTTGATGAAAATATTGATATTGATTAGTAAATTTGGGGTTTTGTAGAGTGGACGATAGAGGAGTGGCTCTCATTTATTAAGAGTTCACACCACGAGATCCTAGAACAAGTATTGGATGTTCAGGATACCTCTATAATGGCATACCCCACCATGCCATTGGCTGGCAATTTAGTGAGAGTATTTTAGCTAGTGTGAGAAGATTCCAAGACACTATGCAGATTCAAAGATGCGCAGGGGATGGAAGACATGGGTAGCATGGATATGATGAAAGAGATCTTATTGTAGGAACATAGTACGTTAGTTCAGGAACATACAACGTACCTCACAGATGTTAGGAGTGATGCAAAGAGGATCATGAGGCTAGAGGAAGAGTTTGCAAGAGCACACAAAGAGGTCTCCAAATCCTGATGTAGAGCATAGTCTCTAGCTCGCACAACTCAAGCGTCCAAAGAAACACCTTCAGCACAAAGCATCTAGAGACCACTCGAAGGGGGTAAGGATGCTTGAGCCACCTACAAATGACATATTATGATGGATTTTGAGAGATTGTGATTTATTTTTTCAATGTATAAACTAATTCAATATATATATATATATATATATATATGATTATTTTTATGATATTGAAATTGATGGAATTGATGGGTGATGATTTACTTATTTCTTTCCCTTCTTTCTCATACATGTATGTGGTAATACTCATGGTACTTAGGAAAAAAATTAATGATGATTAGGCAAGAAAGTTGATAGGACAAGAGAAAAATCAAAGCAATGCTAGAGACCTAAGAAAGGATGCATAAGACCCGATAACCTACTTAAGGAAATCTAGGGTAAATCACAGCCAAAAGATGTGGAATCAATACCACAACACCCCAACTTTAGGAGATGTCAAGGAAAAATAGATTGATGATAAACCCAAGTGAGGTGAAGATCCCAAAAAAATAGAGAGCTCAGACCAAAGAAATAATAGTTAAGATATTTTTGAAGAATATGCTTAGCCATGAGGGGCGAATGATTGTAGAGTATCGGTGATGATATCATCTACTTGGTTTACAATATGAATTCATGCATGAGTCCTGAGTCATGAGGTCCTTAATATCATGATGGGTAATGGCTAACTGATAATAGACTTCAAATCATGTGGAAAATAGGGTGTAATTAATTTGGACCTCCAACTAGGTGAGGACACCACACCAAATATCATGAAGAGTGGGGTGGGGCATAAAGCGAGGTGGGGGTCCATAAGTAGGTTTTTGTCTGGATGGTCTAAGGGAAGGTGGATGGATCCAAGAAGATTCATCTCTACACTTGTTTCCTCACACATAAGACTCAGAAATTGGGTGCTTTTCGCGCATAATCCGACAATATATGTCGGTATGTGAGTAATAACCATGACATGAGAAATATAATGGATATGAGGATAAAAGTTGTGTATCCTTTTAGGATTGATCTCGCCTAACCTAAAATTTGAGAAATTTTCATATACTTTCTAGAGGCTCTAAAGTCAAACACATCATGCCCCACAACCTCATGCTATGTGTAGTATGTCTCTACCCCAGAATGTGGAGGATCCATAATGGAAAAGGGTAGGGAAGGATGCAGATAAGTGATATGGGTCAGTATGGATGATGTTGAAACATATAGTGCTTTGTCATCCATAAGTGCACTGGATTCATAGTCAAAACCATATATATGCTCCCCTTGCTTTAGAGGAGGTATGTTACGTGATCTAGTAAGTGTCATGAGAAGATCATGATGTTTTCGGAGATGCATGAGGTTAAGGAAACGATCTGCTAGGAGGAGGCTTGGAATAATTTAAGGAGTCTTCTTTCACAAGAATAATATTCACATCTCAAGAGTGTGTGTTCAAGGGAGATTTGGTAATGTTGGACCTCTCTGTCTCAAATTTGGGTGTAACAAGGAAAGTGAGGATATTCCAAAGCATAACCATCATCATAGTCAAGGGTAGAGGTTTCTATCATGTAAGCATCATTGTAGTTTCAAGTTGAACATTTTTTTTAGGTGGAGGTTGAGGTTTTCATGAAATAGTAGTGGGAATAGATGATTCCTTACAAGGTAATAAGTGAGGAGGAAGTTGTGAGATGAAAATATCTAGTAGGTCATAAGTGTTGATCCTCAACGATAATTTTACTAGGTTCATCATCATCAGAATCAAAGATATTGGGAGACGTGCTCCTGACCAACTCTGGATGACCTGCATTACTATGAAGATACTGAACTGGATAATTGAAATGTTGATATTCATGGAATTTAAGTGGTGATTGATCTTGAAGGTTTGGTAGTTTATACATCCCCTTTTTTTGAAGAGTATCATAATTCTATGGATTTGGGTCACCGTGGATTTTACAGATTTCCCCTTGGTGTGCAAAATTAACACATTGATACACATAAGAGGTGATTGCATGCATGCGGTGTATCCAAGGTTGACCAAAAAGGATATTATAAGATAATATAAATTTGAAGACTATGATACAGTGTCTGGGGAGGGATAGTGATAGGAAACACAATACAACCTATGGGTGGAATTTTATGACGATCATATCTTTGAAAAGTTGTACACATGGTTTTGAGATTATCTATTAAATAACCTTGGGCCTTAATGAAGTATAAAGAGGTCACATTAGTGCCATCACCCTCATTAATGAGAGAATGTTTGAATTTTTTTTGACCAATTTGTATGGAGATAAAAAGTGGAGGACGATCCACCCATAATAAGAGTTTGTCTGGAATCATGGCTGCTATGGGAAAAGGGATGTAAGTTTCGACATTGGTGGTTTGATCTGTACAAATGGATAGTTCCTCACACTGACGCAGATACTTTCTTATTATCCGTGTAATGTAGGATACTTCCCCAAAGTATGAGTGAAAGGTATATTCATATTAAACAACGTATTCATGAGTCATTCATGATGTTGAGGTGATGTGCGCATGAGATCTAGGAAGGGAATTGGTCCTAGAATCTGAGAGTTCTTCCAAAGGATCCCACCTATTGTGGCTAGACTGATCAATAGAATGAGAGTGTTTAGAATCCCTAGAAATAGACTTATAATAAGGAGGATTGATTAAGGCCACCTCAGAAATGATTTTTTTTTATGCTTGATGTCATTAGCCTGGCCGAAAGCATCTATAGTTGGGAAAAAAAATTCAAACACCTTTGGACCTACAATATTTTTGTTACAGTGGCCGATGGCATGTGAAAGGTGGATTTTCCTTCTTTAGGAATCTGATTCTAGAACACAAAGGGATAAATGACTTTGGGAGGCTTAGACTAGATTGATGGAGGGTATTCAGGCTCTATATATGCAATTACACGTCTCACATCATTCATAGTCATTGTGTTCTTAGGGGGATAGTCAGGATCAACCACATTTGTTGTGGAACTTTTTAGGTTCTTAGAAAATTCTTCTGAACTATGATTTGGCATTGGGTTAGCAAAAAATCTAAGATCTTCATTATCTTGATTAATGGCATTTTGACAATCCTTTTGTCTTTAAGGGTAACGAGCCTTGACTTCCTCCATCAAGTTATCTCTAGAGATAACATTATGGTAAAATTTAGGGACTAAAAATAAAGTGATTGCAGCCATGTAAAGGGCATGACAGTTCTCATGAGAGTGACTCCAATTGGCATGCCACCAATGGAATTTTTTCCTCATGCCATTGTGGAATGGATCAAGAATGATCTAAGATCAGACTAAATGGTTTAGGCATACACTTTCTTAACTCATCCTTAGTTAATGATTGATAATGGGTGGGTTGGATCTTATTATTATTAGTTTTTTATCAATAGCAAAGACATTTCTATTTGTAGAATATATAAGAGGAATGTTATCTAAGAACCTGTTATCCATGGCATTCTTGTACTTTTATTTTTAAAGTATTTGTAGATGTTTATCTTCTTAGTTCTTAGGAGGATATTTCTCAAACTCCCTCATGAGATAATATTGTCTTTTGGCTTGTTCAAAACCTCATCTAGGGAGGTCAGAGAAAAGGGCCTAACCTTATACTGAATGTGAGGTTCTAAGGCTTAAAGGAAGAGTTGGAAAAGACTATCATTCGACATATTGTTTTTTTCCTTAGTAGACAGGGTATTCCAATTCTTGATGAACATTTGGAATGATTCATTCTTGTTTTGTTTGCAGTTGATAAAATCATTAATGTTATTTTCAGGTAAGTCATGATATTGAAATTCATTAACTAAAGTTTTTACTAGAGATTCTAACTCTACTATGGAGTTAGGGGTGTAGTATGATATCAGTCCAAATCATCTTCAGTAAGAGTCTTAGCTAAGATTTTATTGGTGGTATATGAGTTGAATTTAATCCTCTCTTTATAAATATATCCAAAGTCCTTAATGTGTAAAGTAGCATTAGTTGACCCATCATATGAGATAGAAGGGGAAATACCTTCAATATCCGTACTAGAAATGTAAGGTTCTAGTGACTCTTATTGGAATTCCCTCAAGAATTTTCTTAATGGGAGGTTGGGAAATATGAGTCCCATTAGCTCCATTAGGAAATGGCAGGGGAATCGCACTCACAGAACTCGGATTAATATGGTTTACCATTTGGACCATATTAGTTTGCATTTGTAGGAGTTAGTCTGTAGTGGCAGTTTATTGTTGACACATCTTGTCTATGAGATGATGGATAAGATTAGTGGTATCAGAGCTAGAGGAAATCCTGGATGAGCCTACCATGGTATTCTTCTCATTATCTACCCTATCATCAAGTTTCTTAGAGACAAAGTTAAGGATGTGTTTTTGAATTACTGACTCAAGTTCCCCTTTGTATTGAGGAAACTTATCAAGGAATTTATGGATTTGAAGTAAGAATTAAAATATGTCCTCAATCTTAATCTCTTCTTCTTCCTCACCCAAGACATTATTTTTGCAGTTATTGTACTTTTTCCAATTAGATCCTACCACACAACAATCTAAATAGAAAGAAATTCCTAATTCTAGATAGCTAATTTATAAAAATTTCAAGTCACCAAAATTAGAGATCCCCAAGCTAAGATACTCCATGATGGAGTGCTAATCTAACCCTGAATATACTCAAGAAATTTAGGCTACTGACACAATCAACTATGTAAACAATGTTTCATAGAGGCAAAAGACATATGTGGTAAAGGTTGGGAAAAATAGACAAGATTGGCCTTGTCAATGAAATAAGGATTGATGGCGTTTGTGATGAATATTGGCCAAGAAAGAAAGGATCAACCCTATATAGAAATGAAATAGGGGCTGATGGTGTCTGGAAAGATTGATTTTTAGGGTTTTTTAGAATCTTACAAACTGAGACAACTCTTATCATTCGTTCAACCATGGTATTTGATACAACAAATGAGGGACATACCAAGACCGAGACATAAATGGATCGAATTAAAGGGGGTATGGGGACCACTCTGATCGCATACCCTAAGGGAAGTAACCCTTACACTTGGACTAAATAAGGTATCCAAGGCCTTAGGTGAAAGAAGAGAAAGGAACCCTAGGGAGGTATCGACACTATGGGTGGAAATGAAAGATGAAAGAAGCATACAACTCCTATGATAACCTAAGGAAATCATGTAACATGAAATAGATAACTGAAATGCAATATGATAACCTAGCATGTTCATAATTTACTAAGCTAACATAAATCATGTATCGAATGAAGGAAACTAATCTATACAAAATTAGAAAGTGAGTTAGAGCCCTTACCTATTTCGGGGAGATCTCTGATGCATCTATCAACCAAAGGACCATACATTAAGAGAGAATAGCTTTCAGTTGGAGAAGGGGAAACAATCCAATTCTAGCTTACTATAGATAACCCAAAAGTGAAAGAAAACCAATCCAAACAAGAAGAATCTACAAGCCAAGAGTCAAGATGAAAGAAATCCAGAAGCTAAGCGAGTAGGTGCAAGTTTGGGTAAGAGAGAAAATATAATGGTGAGTTCCTTTTTACAATTATGTGATGTCCTAATGCACAAATGAGAGTTGGGGTACTTATACTGATGCCATCACCTATGGGTAAAGATGTCAACAGGGAATTTGTATTTACACTGACATTATCACCCATGGGAAATGACATTAGCAAGGGAGGAAAAATAAAATGGAGATGTAAAAATATACATGAGAAATAAGGACGATGCAAACTGAAGGAAGTGAGGTCATGATTTAGCAAGATTTCAAAAGAATGAGGTGAAAAACAAGAAGATAAGAGGTAAAAAAAGAGGAATATGAGCTACAAAAATACATAAATGGGACCGGAATCTGCTCTCCCTCCATGTATCATCCCTAAGCCAAGGGTTGCGTGAATAACCATACCCATATCTTCAAATGATCCCCTTAAGGAACCTATTTTAGAGATAGATGCATTAACGACCTCTAACCTGAAAAGTGAATTGATAGTCACATGTATGAAAATATAAAGCGTAATTAATTTAGGTGTATACACCACTATTTCCCACAATACTATCAAAATTAGTATGACACCCCAAGTTATTTTCTCACCTTTTTTCACTTAGAGTCATGCCTCCTCCACTATCCATTTTGAAATGAATCTTACAATGTTGTACATTATGTTCTACATGATCTTGTGCACTATGTGAAGCCATTTCTTGTTCACTTGAGACCACCTCTCTGATGTGCCTAACTTACAACTTATTAGGTAAATTGCAACTTTGGTGCTCGGTTAATTGATGAATGTGATATCCATCATGCGATTCCCCCATTGACAATTTAATTACATTGTCATGGCTTCTACTCCATCATCATCATATAAATATTTCTCAATTTCAATACATGAGATGTGAAAAACTCTTACTCATCCAATCAATTGTGTGGTGATGCACATTATTCTCTTAGAAAATAGAAGAAGTCCTCATGGGCATGTGACATGAGCCACTGGTATAGTCACTTAGGCTTGCCAAAAAAATTAATTCATAAAGTTTGAGGACTCTAGCACTCTCCAAGTGATTTTTCATTGTATCATCATAAACTAGTTTCCCTACCTCTTTCCATTAGGCCATTTGTGTCATCACTTCCTTGTTTATTTCACCTCAATGGGCCTATGAGTGATGGTTATGATATTTTTTTTGATTTAGTCAAGTACGAATCCCATGGCTTCCCTACCAGTACCTCTAGGGTTACTGCATCTCTAAGAACTAGTCTTCTAGCACATCCACTACTACAAGCTTCTTACTTTTTTCATTACCCTTTCCCTTGGGTGATACGGTGGGTGTTTTCTTTGGTTCCATTGTTAAATTCTCAATTAAAACTTACAAAAATGGATACCTTACTCATTTTATTATGCCATGGTAGTGAGCATTATAATTATTCAATCTATTCCCTTACTTAGAACCTTCAACCTTGTGCTCTGGTTTATGCTTCACAACCCTGTGCTCTAAGACTGCAACTTCAAAATTTTCTAATTCAAAACTCTTCAAACCTTAGCTCAAACCCTTCACTCCTCGCGAACACTTCACACCTTCTCCCTTTGCTTCAAATTTGACCAAAGGAGATCTTATTAGCTAAGGTCACCTTTAGGCTACTTTGGTTCAACTTAAATTTATGGTTCGATATGCATACTAGGTTTCACACTCAATTCTCACTTAGTCTCTCTTTAAACGTTGTTCAATCACTCTAATTCTTCACTAAGAAAGGTAAGAGTGATGTTTCTCATGATCCTTTTATAGATTTCCAAAATTTTAACATATTTATTTCTCCTCACCTACCACAACTCTAAAGATTTAAATGTAATTTTTTATTTTTCCTGCACTTTTTCATGCTTTCTTCCATATGTGGTAGTTGTAACCTTTTGGTGCACTAGTACTCTCCAGGATGCAGTCATATTTACACACACTTCCCTCTGCCACAACCCATCTTCCTTTACGCCAAACACCGATTAGGTTATCCAGCTACTTCCTCTCTCACGTTACACTTCACAAACCTTTACATGGTCTTGTAATATCTGAGAAATCCATTTTGAGTACCATTATCCTAAAGTAGCTGCAACAATTTCCTTTACTTTTGCGCATACTCAATTTATATCCATCAAACACCATTCTTTCATATTGTCACACACACCTTTGAGCCAACTCCAATAGATGTATCAGTATCACATAGTCTCTTTTAATGCATTCACACATGTTTCACCCCACAATAAAAGTATGTGTGGTCCTCTTCACATAAACTTAAAACATTGTAATTAGGTCCTTCATGCGAATGTGCTTATTACAAAAAAACAAGGAAAGAAAAACATGAAAGGGAAATCTAATGTAAGTGGAAACACTACTTTATAAGAAAGATAAAGAAATCTTATTTATAGTAGGGCTTCAGCTTACTCCCATTGAAGTAACCGGGCAACATGGTGTCATCCATTGCTTGTAATTGACATGCACTTGAGTCTAGTATCTTGGTCACTACAAAGGGTCCCAACCAAAGCACTTTCAACTTCATTAGATGACGTACAAGATTAGTTTCATATAGAAGTACCATCTTTTCAAATTCAAACGAATTTTTCTTGATGTTCTTATCATGCCAAGCCTTCTATCATGCCTTTTTTTTCTAATATGAAAATGGTACTTTTTTTTGTACTTTTAAAATTTTAAATTTCTGGATATTGTACTTTATATTGAATTTATTAAGATTTGTAAAGGAATTTGAGGTGTTATTAAATATAGCTTCTAAGCTATATTAAAGGCCTTAATTATTTTTTCAAGGAATTATTTTTATCAGCCTATTATTTATTAGGAAAAATTTGAAGATGAAGCTCTGATTTCTCTCTATGAAGGAATGATACATGCACTAGCTGTGGAAAACAATTGGTGAAG
Organism: Taxus chinensis; assembly: GCA_019776745.2. Lineage (NCBI taxonomy): Eukaryota > Viridiplantae > Streptophyta > Pinopsida > Cupressales > Taxaceae > Taxus > Taxus chinensis. Next base: position 316,507,485 of record CM034149.1, read on the forward strand.
TTTGAAGATGATCGTGGTGATGTAATGGAGACCTTATGAAGAGATATAAATGCTTATATATTATTAGTATAAGCATGATGGCCTACATTATTTGTTATAGGCAATATGAAAAATGAAGAATTCCTATATTATTCATTATAGGCACATGACAGAAGTCTGATATTATTGTTATCGACATGTTGATAAAGTAAGACATATTTATTTTATAGGCATATTGAGGACCGATATTATTTGTTATCAACAAGACCTATTATTAAATAGGCACATTATGGTTCGAAAGTTATTACTTTTTTAACCCACCGACAAAGAGACTTCTCAAGTTGAAGCTCGGAGACACCATGGAGTCAAGGGACAATTACAGGGAAGTAGACTTCAAGCTCATATTTGAGGCACTTCTGGTCCAAATTAGGACTTGGTGTAAAAATTAAAAGTGCTCATAATTTCCTCTAGTTTCCAAAAATGTAAACATTTTTCATGTAGGTGTTGTGAATTTCAATTTGTAGGTATTTTTTAGATGCATTTGCATAGGACACTCACTCGGAAAACATTGTAATAGCCACGGATCGATACAAGGACAATTTCTTCTATTTTTTAAAGTTTCTTGAGTCTTCGATCAGCTCATTTGAAGTTATAAAGGTTTTTTAGTCATTATTAGAGGGTTAATTGTACTTCATTGGATGTTGAATAGATCGATTCTCTTTTCAAGAATCTGGAGACGTAGCCTTTGGGTGAACATCGTTATCAATCTTGTGTTGTGGAATTTTTAATTCTATTATAAATGAAGCTTTTGATCAGATAAAAAATCAATTGAATGGATTTTAATTATTTGATTAAGAAATCATCATTAAAAAAGAGAAAATGGATTAAAGTATCAATTTCAGTATTCATAGTTCCATAATTGCTCATTTCAGTGTGTTGAATGAAATTCAAACTGAGGTGGAAATTAGATAAAGGAATTAATCAATGTTTGGGGTAATTAAACCAATAAATTGATGTTGAGTTCCTATTATCTAGAAATTTGAAAAGTACAAAAAATTAGTACAATTTTTGGATCATTGTCTTCTAACTCCAATGCGCAATGGTGCACCGTTCATCCAATTGAATCAATTTTTTAATGCACTCATTAAATGTTTGTTCATCATGCAATCCACGTGTGCATGTAATATGTAGGGATGGAAATATAAATTTCACAAGTAATATAGTATCAACGTAAAAAAAAAACTAAAATGGTGTAGCCTTATTCAATTGTTTATAGGTTGTTCGATATGCCCAAAGCACGAATGATACCTTATCGTCCCAATCTTTTCTTCCAACATCACATATCTTTGTTAGTGTCTAGCCTAAGATCTTGTTGAAATATTCTACAGTCCCATTATCCTACAGGTGATAAGGAGTAATCTTATGTTGGGTCACCATAAAATCTACCAAGAAATATAATAGTCTCATTTTAAAAATGAGTCCATATATCACTTGTTAGACTTAATGGACACCCATACCTACAAATGAAATTTTCCCAAAGCAACCTGACTATTGTGGCCAAATGAAATTTTCCCAAACCAACCTAACTGTTGTGACCCTTGTGCAATGTTTTATAGGTTAAACCTCTTCCCACCTTGTTAAATAATCAATACATGCGATGATGTAACACACACCTGTCCTGCACACAGGTGGTGCAATAGGTCCAAAAAAATCAATTTCCCATTTTTCAAAAGATTTCACACTCACTATGGGTCTCAATGTAATTTCATATCTATTTCTAGGCTTTCCAATTCTTTGACAGTTATCACATGCTTTAACATAGGCTTTATTCTATTTGTATAATATCTCCCACCATAGAGTAGCTAATAGGATCTTGTGTGCAGTCACATTCCTAGTATATTTTCATCTAGAAATTTCACCATGAGCCTCCTCCATGATGGTTGCATGTTCATGCTCCAGAAAACACCTATGAAATATCTCATCTACCCCCATTTCATAAAGGTCTCCTCAAATGATATGATATGACGTGGCTCAAATAACAAGCTACTTCTTTTCTAAGGTATTTATTCCTTTTGGTGCAAGTCTAGTACAAATAAATAATGAAATGTCTTAAAGATTTGTTAGCATGTGATTTAATCTAAATAATAATGCATTAGGCATAGTATATTCAATTTTCTATGTTTCCTCTCTAGTGTTGATACTTGATAAGTGATCAAGCCTCATGTTACTCTTTCATGGCTTTATTATGACTATAAAATCAAACTCCTGAAGAAGATGTATCCAATGGCAGATGTACCCTTGCAAAAGTGATTTTTTGACCAAGTAATTCAATACTATATGATCTATATAAAATATGAATGGGTTGGCCAATAAGTACTATCTAAACTTATGGAGCATGTAGATCATAGATAACACCTCGCGCTTCGCAGTTTATATCTCTTCTCAATTGGTGTCAACTTCCTACTTGCAAAGCATATGGGGTGATCCATATTTCCCTCTTGTGGTTACACCAAGACTAATCCAATTTTCATACCAAAGGAATCAATGTGTACATGGAAATGTTTTTTCCATGAAGGGAAGTGCAAGATAGGTTTTGTGGTACACTTCTCCTTCAAGGTCTCAAACACCTATTGTTGTATGTCACCCAAGTAAAACTTTCCTTTGGCCTTGAAACATTCTTTCAGGAGTATGGAAATATTTGCATATCATTTTATAAACTTCTTGTAATAAACATTACGCCACAAGAATCTGTAAACTTCACTTTGATCGGTAGGTTCTTCCAGCTCAAAATGACTACAAGCTTAGCTAGATATACTAATAATCCTTCCTTCCAAATGATGTGCTCAAGTAATGTGCCAAAGGAATTGGAAAATTTATGATTCTTAATGTTTAGAGACATGTTCAACTACCTACACATTTCAAAAATCATCCTTCGATTATCATAATGATCATTTACTAGCTCATAAATGGTCCAATCATCTAGATAAACCTGTAAAATATTATGAATGAAATTATATAATTCCTTAACAACGATGCGTGAGAAAACTACTGATGCATTATTCAATCCAAAGGGCATGATAATGTATGCAAAATTTCCCCATTCAGATGTGAAGGTGGTTTTCTCTTGATCCTCGTGTGTAATGTGTACCTGATGGTACCCTGAAAATTCATCAGTGAAGGAATAGATTTCATGCCCTGCAACTCCCTCAAGGATTTCTTCTGTACATAGCATCAACAAAGGATCTATGACAGATGAAGCATTGAGTACCATGTAGTCCATGCAAATCATGATCCAGAAATATTTTTTTATACAAATCATCATGGGGCTGACCCACTCAGATTCCTCAATAGGCTCTATGGTCTCTGACCTAAGAATTTTTTCAATCTCCTCTTTTACCTTTTCATGCAGGTTTAGGTTCATCCTATAAGTCCTCTTCCAAACTATACACATGCCTTCTTTCATCTTAATCTTTATCTCTCCCAACGAGGGGTGTATGCCCTTTAATTCATGATAACCCCTTGCAAATAGGTCCTAGAATTTGTGCAACATCTCAATAATCTTCGCAACCTCTAGTTTTGACCAATAATCTATAATAATAACCTCCTTAGGCACATCCTCAGTGAATGTGTGTGCATACTCATCTACAGAGTCCATCACTTCATGTGCATCCTGTGTGTGTTTGATTTCTAGATCTTAAACTTCCTCATCATCAATGAGTTAGACCATATTCCCTTTTTCCTTTTCTTTCCATGTGCACCGTAGTAGCGTCTCTTATATTTCTAGAATATCCTTGTGTTCCTCAGTTTCAGGTTCTCTTAAGAGTTGAACCATAAGTACCTCTTCCTTCACACTATCTCCCAATGTGATGCACTTTATGATATGTAAAGCTTCATGTACTGGTGGCTTATTGGAAAAATAATGAAAAGTGTGAGCCATACCTTCAGTCAGGTCTCACCAATGTGTAGTCTCTTTCCTTAACTTGGCATGTACATATCATGCTCACGTGCATCCTCATAGTGTAGAGTAGAAAATATATACCCAAAGGGATGGTTGTATAGCCTATTGTCCATGCACCATTGTATCTCACAATTTTGGATGTGTACCAAAGTAGGATTCTTCCCATAAAAATCGTGTATAAGATAAGGAATATTTCTTGGAGTAAACCTCGTTAAAAAAGGTTACCCTTACCTTTCACTATCCTAACAGATTATCTTTTTGTGTCACCCACCAGCGTGCTACTATTCCATGTAATGTATAAAACATTATATTCAATATATCACCCTCATTTTTCCATTGATTCTCCATTGCACACAAGAAATATTCAAGTTTCTCTTCCCCAATTTACCTTAGTAATTGAGCCTTACCCAAGTACATCATCATGTGTGGCTGAATCATTCTGGTGACTCTTCCTTTGACCTCTTGATCTACCATTTCATAATTTATATGGACCTAATTTTCATAATAAACATTGGTAGTGTCAGTGACAGATTACATATCTTCCCAATAAAGTATGCCTTCTTTCTATGGCTCAATGTTTTGAAGGTCATGAAATGAATGTGCATAGATTATATTAAGTTCTTCTTCATTGAGAGGCTCTGTATAAGGCACAACCTTCACATCATCCAAGTGTAGGACAACATGCTCATCCTTATTATCAAAACTTATATATCTTTTGTTAAAGCGCATGTCTTCGTTATTATCATAACACCAAGGATGACCTAAAATCACTGGGAAGATATCTACCTTAGCAAGCTCCAATACTTCAAAATCACCTATAAATTTAGCTTCGTGAATAGTGATTGAAGCATCATTCAATGCCCCAATGGGCATGTCCCTTGTTTTATTGTCCATGTACATAACATTAGAAGATGGCTACAGTTGTGGCCTTCCCATTTGGTTCCAAGCATCTAATCTCAAAACATTGAACTCTACACCTAACTCAATAAGAATGTTACTCCCCAACCAAACATCGATGACTGTGTCTGATATAATCTCCTTGTCATATTCATGGTCATGTGGTGGTAAATTTACATGCAGGATCTAAAAGTCTCGCTCAATTCCCACATGTAGTATGCTCTTTCTCAACCATTCTCCCAACAAAGTAATGATGTTCTTTCAAATCATCCACATCCCTTTGAGGAATTTTGACACTCTTTAAGTATTCTATCTCGCAAGCCTATTATTTAAAGCACTAGATATCTCCCTGTAAATTCTTGATGACTCCCATGGTCTGTTGATAGTTATAATTCTTATTAGCCACATTTGGATTTAAGAGACACATGCTAAGTATGCACACTTAGTGACTAACACATGTTAAAGTTCTGGATTAGCTATCTTCTTAGGATCCCACTATTCATTATTCATGTGTTCCACCTTAATCATTGTAACATCCTTATTTTAGACAATAGAACAAGTCAAATTTTTTTTTTTGATAATTGCATACTGGTTCTAAATACATAATTTAGAACTCACAATTCAAATAACCATTTATATAATAGACAACCATATGCAGCTGTAATGACTCGGAATACCTCCGATCTATTCATTCCATGACTCGGTAATCTACCGATCTATTCATGAGTAAAAAGAGTTAGTGCTTTTATTTAACACAACACTCTGGCGGTTCTCTTCCCTAATCTGGGATTCAGAATGCTCTGTCCAAGGAATCTAACTGAATAACTGTTACCATTATTCATCGGCATCTCATCCCTTAGACTAGGTGAATTAGGACAACGCAATCAGCAGCTTGCGATACTTTGGCCAAAGATTTGAAACATACTGTTCATGTCTCGTATTCCTTAACGGCATACTCGTCAATCTGGAATACGTCCTTCACCCCATTCATATGTTATATAGAATGTCTTATACTGACTACTGTCAGTCCTTCCTTTCACAACTGAATCACTCGGAGGCAGATTAACAAGGTGATAATGTTATATGGATACCCACGAAGATTAGGGATATGATGACATACTGGTTCAACCTTGCAGTTCAACCAGTGTGTCATGATACCCCAAATCTCCGAGGCAGTCTTATAACATGACCACGTTCTTAATCGGTCCCAGGGTAACTCGTGCGAAATCAAGTGTAAATCTTAGCGATCAATGCAAAGGGTGTCGCCATAAATCACCTGCATTGTTGTAACTTCGAGAAGATCCTAATCTTCTCGGAGGTACAGCCCTGCAGTCGACTTTATGTCGTCAACCTTTAAATCCGCCTCGAGAAGATTTACCCAATAACAAGCGTTACGCACTTGAGTTTAAATTACTTTTAAAGACTTTTCCCTAAGGTTAGCCTTTCCAAATCCCTGGATTCTTTGTCTTAAGACGACCCTCCTCTAAAAGACTCATTACTGGTAGAGGTATTACGGTCACGCTCTCATCAATGAGTCATTAGAATACACCTGATTCTAAAGCAACAGAATGGGACAATATCTCATAACCTATGCTTGAGATTGCCATCTGAACTCCATTGATTGCCTATCAGTTCTCTTAACTGAATTTATATCATACTTTTTAGTTTAAAGATATAAATGATTAAGAATCCAATTTACTATTGTCCTGTTATACTTAGGACTAGGGATTAGTAATTCAATCCAACTTGTTTAGCGTTCTCTTTTAGGCTCAATTTTAACCTATCTTCTAGAGAGACAATAATTAAATTTCAATATTGCTTTTGCTAGAACAAATTAGAACTACTAAATACTCATAAGAATTTAGTCTAATTACTTACAAGCTTTTATTGTCAATCACAAAAGCATCCATATTATACAAAGATAACTATGCCCCTTCGTTACATTAAACCGAAGAAGTTCATCTTTCAGAATAGAATACAACACATAAGTATCAAACACTTATTTTCATTCCTTTCAAAACTCATACAATTACATTTTATGCAACAGCACGCTTGATATAATACTAACGGAAAAGAAACATCTCTTCACATATAGTACATCTATAAAATCAAGCTGTAATTCTTTATAAATCAAATAAACTATCTGATCAGCCTGCCAGATCTGCATTGTTTTTACCTCTTACGGCAACCATCTGCAAAAATAGTCAACATGAGTCAGTTCAATGAACTGAGCATGATAAGCACTAACTTTTAAAACAATTGCAATCCATCAATTGTTTTCATTAAACACCCTGTTTAAATGAGATCTGATATTCACATAAGTAAACATAATCAGACTATGCCCTTGTAACACAAAATGATTACAAATATGTAACTCTACCATTGTTACAAATAGTCTTAATCACTTTCTAATATTTCATCAAATATTAAGAAACAAGGAACGAATGTACACAACAATCATTAAATCCAAAATCACAACATTGGTCAGATTGTTTCATTCTCCTAAAAGGAAATATCATAACAATTCGGAATTCCACCAATATGTTACAAACAATTTCCCACTGCTAGACAATTATCAATAATATTAAATAAAGGAAGAGAAAGAACCAAACCATTCATACTTCCTTCCACATAAGTTCATCACTGCACTGCCTTCACATATGAAAACATTCAACTAGTATATAAATGAACAATTTAGACAAGCCGCAAGCAAGATCACTGTTCTAAATCGCGAAAGTAGAAACACAGCAAAACTCCTGTACAACAACTAACACATCAACAATTCATATAACAACCTTAAGCCCAATGCTAGTTCCTTTTACACAGTGAGGCTTGACATAAGTTGAAAACAAGAACTACAAGCGCATCGCTGAAAACCGCAATCTTATTGCATCAACAATCTAAGGTTTCCCAAAGGACTATGCTATGTTGCCCACACGGTATTTCCAAATCATGCATAGTCAATCGGACAGATTAATAGGAAGAGAACATAGCATACATATTCTTGCTCAGTCAAAATCAGACTGAAGTAAAAGAAAGGAATTCATCCAAACGATCCTTACCTTGCCGCATGCAAGTCTTGGTGTGATATTCGCGACTTACCCAAACAGGGTCAGAACACGAAACAGTCATCCATACTTAAGGATCTCAACAGTGACAAAAACAGTGTCCAAAGTCGAATTCAGAAAGAGACAGAAGTACTAGTTACCTTTCCAGAATTCCAATGATTCAAACGGAGGTATCAATTCAAGCAAATGCATAAGAATTCATACTGACATTCATCAACGAAGCATAACAATAATCAGACAACAAATTACTCTCTGCCAATCATTTTACACTAATTTGCACAGGTTGAAGACGTACATGTCCACCTAAGAATCTGTACCTCAGAATCCCAAAAACGCGAAGGAATTCCATTCGCAATAACAAGATCGAAATACATGTTATTCCATTAAGTCGCCGGCACTTAAAATACCAACAGCTTAACTTTATTCGGCTCAAAAATAAAATGAATCATTCAATCGACTCCTCAGAGTCGTCCAATTCACAATAGTATAAATCTATATATTCACACTGTAACTGTTAATGGTTTTGCACTCATAACCACTGAACCCTACAGCAACATACTAAGAAATTGGTTGATAAATCCATATATGCCATTCATGGCTAATATTCAGAATGAAACAAGTGAAGCAATCGAATACCCACTTTAAGCAAGGAAAACGACTGAACCGCTTCGAGCTTTCGAACAGCTTCCACATAGAAATGAAAATGCTTACCTAGGAATTCTATACTGATTATTTATTACAAATAACCGGGGTCAGAAGGACTGTCCCTTTCTCTAAAGGACTTCCACGAAAGCAAATAACCAAAACACAAGGATGAATCAACATCCACAACAGTAGATAGTTTATATGTGATCCAATCAAGGACTCCACTGAGTCGTTATAAAAAAACATAGATGTATTTACATTACACACAGTCCACAAGTAATCCCGCTAACACAATAACAAGGAAAACAACTTCCGCAGTAACGATATTATACAGAGTCAACATTAATCCCGTTTCCACAAAAACAAGGAAAACTCTTCTGCTGGGTCGCAAAGACTACGGTAACACAACAGTTGCCTGTTCCAAACCAAAAATCAGGAAGCAATGAAAACCCAAAAGGGTATTATTAAACACAGTCAACAAAGCCCATGACAGAGTTTCCAAAGAAGCGATAATACTGACAAATCTTACAGTATTCATCAAATCATTCCATACGGTTTCCATAACAAGAACAGCGACCACTAAACACAAGCACACAACAGTCTTATACTACGCACAGGTATATTCTAAGGGCTCACGCAAAATAGGCCGAACACTCGAATCTTGCAAATAAATACCTCACATGCATAAGCCAGAATGAATACTCAAACAAATAGAGTTGAAGTTCGATTTCAACAAACACCCATCAAGAGGAAATTGAAAAATTGAACCAGAAGAGATACAGTGCCAGAAAATCAAACTAGATCTCATACAAAATTCATCCAATCATCACAAAACAATTGAACAGAGTTGTTTTAATGAAAGCATTTGAAAGACAGCAAGATATTTAAAGGATAGGGCCTAGCATGCCTGTATGTTGATCAAATTTCCGAAGCAGACCACAGGAAGAGCTCAAACTTCCTTTTCTTTTTCCACAATAAAGCGACCAACAAAATTTCGCTGTCTCCATCACATATATATCCTCCATGACAGAGAAAAGAGCTAGAGAAATTCATTCTTGCCATGCAACTCAAAGAGAACTGGTGCGAAGAACCAGTAAACCAGCAGAGCAAAAACCGAAAATCGCGATAAGCCAAACAAACCCACAAACTTCCCGTTTGCATGCCTTCTCGCGAGTTCCGTGCTCGCTTTCCGAGAAAATTAAATGCCATTAAACCAACTTTCCCGCTTAAACTCAACTTCCACCGACCGCCAGCTTTGGTAACAGTCAATCCAAAACTCATGTTCATTTCCAAACTTAGCGACCTGCCACGTCCCCACCGTTTAGCCGTCGCCTAAGCCTCCGCCATGACCTGTCCCTCATCCTTATCCCTTACATTTATTGCCATGGGAAACACCGCCCATGGTTCGCCACCCCTCATAGGCCCCTTCATAATCTCCTCCAAAGTTAGGTTAGTATCTTAGGTTAGAGTTTAGGGTAATGCCCACACTAACAATTTTACACAAAGATACTAACTTAGGATATCAACAAATAGCCTAGGTCTAGGTTAGACTAACAATAATCTAACCCCTAGGTTAGGTTTTAGTTTTAGGTTACTAACCCTTAATAATTCAGTTTGGTCCTCGTCCTGAAACTCGGAAAGACCTGTAACATACCTACTAGAACAGAGTTAGCTCCCGTTCTTATTGCAGAATTGTATGCCAATGAATTATTACCTGGTCTCCAATCGAGACCTTCCAGATATACTTTGATATCGGGAACCGTTTCATTTCTCAAGATCAGCCTGAGTCATAATCCTAACTAGCTTAATAAATACTTCCATACCTTGCAACCTGTTCAAGGTCTGTGATATAATTTATCACATACAGATTTAAAGCATTACTTAGATCAATTCCACTGATCCAAGTCTAGATATTATAGATGAATATCTCTATAATTCATTCCGTGATCAGATTAATATTCAGACACAAAATGAAATAAATAAAAGAGTCTATTCATATTTTGACTCAGTCAAGATCTGCAATCTGCAAGAAATTCAGTACATTTCAAGCATGATTTCTGAATCGAGGAACACATCCTTTTACAAGAAATCACATATCAACACTTGAATGCTTAGGAGAAAGTAACAACAGTTCAGGGTGTTACAATCATCCTGTTCCTTTTTCCTTCTATTTGTTCTTACAAATATGTTCATAGAGGTCTCGAAAATACTCAATATTTTTTGCCTTTCCACAATATGCATATACTTGATTTTAGGTAACTCACACTAATAATGATCTGGTGATCCAAAACTGTAACATGTGCCACGCACAAACCTTCCTCTACCACCACATCCTCTATTATGATATCCACCTTGAAATATACCATATCCATTGATGCACAACTTCATCGGTCTATCCTTCTTGCGCCTGAGGACTACTGGCCACACTAGTCTATCAGAATTCAGTTTCACATGCCTTGTGAATATGATCAATCAAATAGCAGTTGACTATATTGTGGGTGTGTGCATTGAAAATAATATATTACATTGAAATATTCTTTAGTGTCATGTACTATAAGATGTAAAATTTTGGACATCATAGTTCTTGTGGAAAATCTCAGAAGATGTTAACAAATCAAACACATTCCTACGTAGATAACTGTCCTTTGTATGTCCTTCAACTTCGTAATTAGTACACCATAACCCATTACACATCTCATGCACTAAATTGGAACATAATGTTTCTAGTTTGGTATGCATAACTATTATTTGTGCCTTGACAAAAGGATTTTCTCTTTTATCTGCACTCTTACCTGCTTCTGTGTTGAGAGCTACTTTGAAGGACTCACGTGGATAGGTGAATGTATTATGTTATAAATCCCTTCGAAAGGGATTCAACAAGCCTCTAATGAACCACTACACATATTGGATCTGATGAATATCATAATATAATTTGGACAACAAAGCATTAGATTGTGTGTTATACTCCCTCATACTTTTAGACATTCCTTTCTTGATGTTTTTTAGTGTAAAAATACTCTGTTGTGAAAACTCAGGGATGTGAAATTATGCTAAAAACGTAGTGCGAAACATATTATAATCCACTGTAGTATGATGTGGATCATATTTCCTATACTAGATGTGTGTGTGCCCTTGAAATGGGGTGGAAAAATGACTTACTTTCCTGTTAGGAGTTGTTATTCCTTTAGCTTTCCATTATAACTCACACTTATGCACATGTTTAGCTACATCTTCTACACCTCTACACTCTGGAAAGTGAAGTGACATCTTAAAGTAGTTATAAGGTGTCTTCTACGCTGGTTGTTAAGGTTATAATTTTTGTTCTGATGGCTACTTTGGCCCTTATCCTAGAGTGGAGATAGATCCTCAATATGAACCTCTACTAGGACTTCCTCCATGCGGTGGCTAACATGAACTACCTTAGCCTCCTATCATGACATGTGGTTTTGTAGATGAGATCCCTTGTGTTCTAGTTATTTCCTAAACTGTACACCAACTATATTTTCTATAGTTACACCTATATGATTTATTCCCATAGGTTGTATGCCAATGTTATTTCCTATCAAAGATCCTATGAAATTACCCCCAAAAATACTTGTTCCAAACATGGGTACTTGTTGCGATGCCATGTGCATGTATTTAATGTATTTTTATTCCTAAGCTGATACGAAAATATGCCTACCTATGTCTCCTAACCAACTTGAAGATCCTCCTTGCTCACCTTCACTATGATTCTCTTCTATAACAACCTCTGGATTATGAAAACCCTAGGCAATGGCCAAGAGGACAAGATAGGTTAGATGTGCACTCAGGGTTCTCATTCTCCCCTCAAACTCACTCTCATCAGATGTCGATGGGGTCTCTCTACTGCACTTTCCCAATGTCACGAAAATGTGATCCTGTCATCCCTCACCTTCTGTGAGGCTCTCATCACTTCCACCATTCATTTTTCTTCTCGACCCCAGTGTCTAATCAACCGCCCTCTATCACAATACGTTATACTTGAGTTGTATTTCCTTTCTTTTTCTTTCTTCCACCAGGGCCACTATCATCATTCCCAAACCTTCTTCCTACCCCTACACACGGTGGGTCTTTTATCATGCTATCGATGGGTTTTCCATTCCTAGTTAAACCATCAAGATCTTGATATCAATTTTTTCAGACACAAATAAGAACCTCTTCGTTTGCATAAAAACCAAAACTTTTCTTCCTCTGGGAAGGATTATGTAGAATTCACGTACTCGAAGGTATAACTTCACACCATACCTTCCCACCAATGATCCAAGGCTCTTTTCCACAACTCATCCAAATTAGAGATTCCTAATAATATTCTAGTGTCCACACTTGCTTTCTACCAATCCAGATGCCTATGTTAGCCTTGTAAACTCCCAACCACTGGTACAATTCTATTGGTAAAAATATGAAGAATGTCTCATACAAGTAGTCATAGAGATTGTATTCCACCCACTTTCATGCATTGAAATCAAGTTCAATGTTATATCTCTTAAAAAATTTGTCTTAACCTTCAGATATTAATTTTTCAATATTCTTCAAGGACAATCGAAATGCCATCTGCATGCAACATCCTGGTAGACATATTGAAAAAGAAGTCTTGGAAATGGAACCAAAATGTAGTCTTTTATTTACCATGATAGCTAAGTGCACCAAAAATTGATCCAGAAAAGTCTAGAAGCTCACCCAAAGTGTGTGCAGCCTCAAGGTCCCTCCTTTGTTTCCTTATCAAGATGTTAACATGCATAATCATATAACATGAAGAATTGGAGATACATCATAGCATGATAATTCAGAAACACATATAATAAGGAAATTCTCTCATAGGTAATGACTAACAAGATTTTAATACCCAAAATACCATGCTCAGATGTAGTTACTTTAGCTATCCAAACACAATCATCCATTATAACCATAATTTCATACATAACATTTAAGTTGATTACATTGTAAATCATTACACCCATGTGATGGACCTTATGTGCTCACATAAAAAATATAGAAAAATATTGCATCAAGACATTTCAAATTAAATATCTCTGACTTGAAATATAGATTAACTTGTTACCATTATAATGAAGCATCACCTATATTTATAGGGTGGGAAATTTCCCTTCACTGCCTACATGCACCTTCCTAATAATAGGCATGCTCACAAAGAGATTACATGCTTTTTACAATTTTTGCTAACAATAGATTGAAGTATAAATAGCTCCATGATCTTATCTACTCTAATCATATTATTAGCCTTCTCCATGCATTTTCCTTTTCCTTTCCCTGCATGCACTTTCTTATCCTTTTCTTGAACACCAAGTCATCTTGCTTTTATCTTTTTCTGGATCCTTCTTAAGTGGCACTCCATCTCATGCTTTTCTATTTTTAGCCCTTTCTGGAAAATTGGCTAATTCTTCAATGTTTTCCATACACACACATCCTTGCGTTCAAGCATGTTCGTATTAGGTGTGTGCACCTCCCCACACTCTCCAATTCTTACTACCTCTCCTTGTGTGCAACTCCTAGCTTCTGTGCATGGCTAGTACTTAGCCATCTTATCATACTAATAGTGACTTGAATTCAAATTGGTAGGTCATTGTCCATACTAAGATCTCAATATAGCAAGTGCTTTGAAAATAGTGGAAAAATTGTTAAGTAAAAATTATTAAAAAAATCATTGTGTGCTTCTATCCAAATGAGATTTCTCTATGGTCAGTACTCTAAAAATAATAGAAACATGGTTAAGTAAATAATTCCATGAAATCAAAATTAAATTTTATCATTATTACATTTCATTATAATGAGTACTTCAAAACTAATCTAGAAACATGGTTAAGTAAATAATTACATGCAATCGAAATGGACTCCAATCCTTACGACATCTCGTTATAGCAAGTATTTGGAAAATAATAGAAAAATGGTTAAGTAAACAATTACATGCAATCAAAATGGACTCTAATCCTCATGAAAACTCGCTATAGTTAGTACTTCGAAAATAATTCATTTTCATATGTAGGGTTGGATCGAGATTTAGATGCCCTAAGAATTACTACAACCAAATGTGCTTTAAATTTCTTTAAAAACTATATTTTAATGTTTAACAACACAATTAAAAAAAAATAAAAATCCCATTGATTATATGTATTTAATGATTTGTATTTGTCTATGGTGTAATCTATAAATGCACAACATGGTGTATAGGAAAAATCATAGGCTATATTGGCATGGTTTGTTTGGTCAATTCTTTTTCATCTTCTTATTTGTGAATCATGATAAATATACCCAACATCAACCTTGGATGCTTGATAGTATGATGTTACTTGTTTTACTCCTCCATCTTTGTACACATAGATTAACAATATACATAGAGGTAGATAATTTATTACTTTTCATAATATAAGAAAAGACAACAGTCTTTATCCTTTATATGGGTAGACAAATAAGGGTAGGGGTGTTGTAATTAAGTCACAATAGGATGTTGAAAAATAAATAAATAATAGGTGGTTGAATATAAAAGTAAAAATAAGTGCTTAAACATCAATATCGAAATAGACATGGTTGAAAATCAAATTCAAAATAGTTAGTTGAACATCAATGTCAAAATAGGTGGTTAAAAAACAATGGGAGAAGTGTGATTTGACCATTATAAGTAATTCCACATTGAACCACCTACTCATTTTTAGCTTCATGTTTCACATGGAAACCCTTCTCTTGTATTGATTAAAATACCATTGTAGAAAGATTTTATTTGGTAATAAGCACAATTTTGTGAACAATAACTTTGATACATATATTAAATATTTGGGAGTTTCATGAATACATTTTACCAATATTTTTATAGATGTCTCCTAAGTGAGATGTTCAACCAAAACAATAAGTGTTGTAAAAAATATATTTTATGTCAAAATATCATATTGATGTGATGATGTGAAGGTAAAACTACAAAAAAAATTTAATTCTTTGCATAAGTTACAATTTACCTACTAATAGTGTATTCTTAATATTTCTTCTAATAATTATATTATGTTAAAATGAAGATGTATTACATTAAAGATAGTGAGCACACTCTTATTGAAAAATAGAAGAAATTTCAAACCACTCTTGAACATGATGTGTAAAGTTTGAGTTTCCAAATCATTCTTTGAGAGATCACAAACACCTTCCTGTATATCCATGCCAAATGACTTATGTTGATTCATGGTACGTAGAGCCTGTCTTTCCATAAAATATGCATCATGAAATATATTTAGATGCATCAAATGTAGGAAAAGTATTCCAAATCATTGGGTATCGTATTTTCTTGTGAGAAGAATCATTGTTTTTTATATTATTACTTTTTTTTTTGAAATTTGGAATTGAGATTTAGGGACATTGTGCCTTGCAATAGTAAATTTCAAAAATATTAAATCGAAACATATAAATTCCACTAAAATGGGAAATCATCCTTCCTACAAACCTTACAAGTTTGACTTAGAAATTTTCAAGGGATTTTCAAAATCGGGATTGAAAGATAGGAACATGATTCTTCTTTAAATTATAAATAAGGTTGTAATAACATGAACATGGTGCAAAAACATCTTCTTGTTGTAATTATCTCAATATGCACAATGAATACCCTATAATAATGGATGAAACAAACTTAAAATAACGTGTCATACTAGATATTCCCATCTATTATGGGACATAATAAACGTTTTGGCTATTATGCTACGGGGTGAAAATAAAATCACATGTAAATTATAGTTGTCTTGTGTGAGATTGGAGATGCAAAAATTAATATTAGGAACATAAACCCCCAAGGTTGGGATATATTAGTTCACACATTAGTCAAAAACAACAAGGTTCCAATGAAATATGATCTCCTTATACCTTATAGTAGAAATAATAAAAATGATATCATAAGTACTCCTAAATTATTAATCCAAGGAATAAAGAAAAAATAATGAGATTCAAGATTGTAGATGTACAACATATTATCACAACACAATAAAGAATAATCATAGAAAATAAATTTGAGAATTTAAAAGTTCTAAGAGAAAAATGTAAGACTAGGAGAGCACATTTATTGAAAATGAATACTCCTTTTTATATTGTTCATAAAATTTGTAATCAATATAATTAGGTAAATGAGTCAATTCATAAGGCCTCTTTTTTTAAAGTTTATTTGTTGCACATGGCCTTATAAAATTAAGAAAATGGAAACCAATAGAGATTGGAAAAATAAAAATAGTAGAAATGAATGAATAGTAAAAGGATTTGATGGGGTAGATGAATTACACATTAGAATATTTAAAATAAATAGTTTTATATACATGATAAAATATATATGAGATCACTTACACAAAACATTTATATTGTTTCAAATTGGTGCAATATTTCTAGGTTCAATTAAACGTAACTTGAAGCTACTTGGGACAACATTGTTATGAAATATGTAGGGATTGAAAGATGAAGAAAATTTGGAACTTGCACATAATATAGAGTAGGGTAGAGTTTCATTTCTAAGGACTCTAGGACTTGAGAGTATGGAGTAGTCGTATAAAATAGTAAAATAAAAAAAATCATAGACATATTTTTTTTTTACTTAATCAATGAAAATGTTGTGGATCTAAATGGACAGAAGGTCAAACCATTAAATTTTCTTGAGACTTACAACACTACATCCAAAAATTCATATTCCTTTTGTTCCCTCGATGAAAAGACAAAAAAAAACATAGAAATCCTTGTTTAAAGATACCATTAAGATTCTTGCAAAAATTTTGAATTGAAAATAAGGAATTATATTTTAGTGTAGGATTTATTTTCATTTCTTTATTTGTATTATCCTAATCGGGATATTCCACCTCAATTGGAGTTTCCCTACACTTATGTGATATGCTTTCTTAAGTGTACACTTGACTACACTATTCTAGGTGTTGGTTACCACTTGAATACACTATTCTATGTTTTGGTTACCACTTGACTACACCATTCTAAGTGTTGGTTACCACTATTCTAGGTGGAGATTGCCATGATTCTACGAGGAGGTTATACATTCACCTTCTATATGTACATCTCTTGTATTATTCTATTTGATTGTATTGAGTTAGAACTATTTTTTTGTTATTCTAATTATCTCTCTTGTATTTTTGTAATTTACAGTCTTGCATGCTTTATTTTTTTTTCTTGGAACAACTCACGTTTCATTTTGTTCACCTGTGCATTCTTCGAACTAGTAGATGTTTTGCACTTCTCCGATATGGTATTAGAGTCGAGCTAGTTTTGAACATTTCTGATTATTTTTCTGCAAATTTATTTTCATTTGAGATCATTATTTTTAAGTATTTGGGTGTTATTTGGTTTTGGTTTTTCCTAGTTTGTGGGTATATAGCCTATTTTAGAGCTTATGTGGTTTACAGGCCCACATAGTGCATATACAGTTCTAGAGATTTATTTTTTGTGTGCCCTAAATCATTGTTGCAGGATCCTTAGAATTTTATCCAGATCTATGCATTTTCAGACATGTGAAGGGTGTTTTCATCTATGGTAGTGCTTTGCATGCATGTTCATACTTGAGAAAGGTATTTTTCCTAATCAAGAGGCATTTTCATACCTACAAAAAAGTTTCCAACAACCCATACACAAATTGAAGATCCAACTTGAGTTAGTGTTTTAATTCCTACAGAAAAGCTATTTGCTACACGTAGATCTATGGAAATTTCAAAGCCACATTGAAGATATTTTTCTAAAACTATATTTTAGTGAAAAAAGTGCATTTTTAAATTTCGTGCAAATTCATTTAAAATAGGGCTTATTTATGGGAAATTATTATTCTGAAACTTTTGATTGGTATCTCGATATCGACTTCCATTTTTTCCAAAAGTTAAATATTTTTTATTTCCCAAAGCATTAGAATCATTTAGTTTGTAAAGCATGCTAAGTTATAAAGTTCCAAACATGTTGGGCGCATTTTTAATATAGTTTTTAGGGGGTGTACAGTTTGTTTCCTCTCTTGATTGGAACTTATTTGATTTCACACATTTCTTTGTTTTCTATAATAAATACAATAGCCTTTCTTTCCATACTAATGGATCTAAGTTCAATTAACTACTTACACCTTTTAACTACCATGAATGGAAATACAAAATTACCATTACACTTAGGAGGAAAAGGTTGTGCCATATCACAATGGGGCTAGAACCAGAGCCTAGTGAAGTTATAAACAAAGTTAAGTGGACTAATAAGTGTGACGAATCATCTTAGAAACCTTATTTGGAAAATTTGAAACTATGAGGAGTCATGAGATACAAATAAAACTTATCAGCTTAATTCCTAGCAACTTTGACACTTTGGAATATTTTTTTACTAAGCTCAAGTCCTTACAATTTTAATTAAAATAATGTGGAACAAAATATAAGGATGAATAACTAGTTCTTTCTATGTTTGCCAAACTAGGTCTTTAATACTCTATCTTTGTTTCTAAATTTTATGCTACCAAGATGGCTCCTTAAGCCACATGGTCTATGCCATCCTTAGAGGACTTCATTGCTGATTTGACTAAGGATCAAGACAAGTTAATCCAAATGGGTACCTTGAAGGCATCCAAACCTCAAGCCCTAATTTCTAGGAATGGGAAACAAAAACCCTCTAGCAAGCAAGAGAAGAAGAAAAAGAGAAAGGATCTAGAAAAAAGAAAGAACATAAATCCACTACCTCTTCCAAGTCTACCACTGAAACCTCATGTTCAAATGGGAAGCCTAAGAAATAAAATGTTAAGTGTGTATATTGCAAGAAACTTGGGCATGATGAGCACAAATATATGAAGAAGTAGATTGAACACATTAGTCATCTCCATGAGAAGAACAACATAGGGGTCCTTGAATCTATCAAAAATTCTTCATCAACCAAAGAATATACTAAGGAAAAGGAAAAAGATAAAGAGAAACATAAGGGAAAGGAACTAGTTATAGTTGCATCCTCATTTACTCCTTTGTGGGTTATCTACTCTGGTGCTACATACCACATGGGTTAATCATAGGTTGAGTTTTATTCCTTAGATCCCTGTAACATGGCCTCCATCACTTTAGGTGATGATACTCTAGCCACGGTTTTAGGGAGATGTTTTTATGGATTCGAAGGTGGAACTTTCACAAATGTTCTCAATGTACCTTCACTTTTAACTAATCTCCTATCAGTGTATCATATGACTCATATAGGGAAGGGCATGATAGTACTATTTGATCTAGATTCAGTTGAGATCAAGGAATTTTATAGTGATACTATAGTAGTAGTGGGAAGGGTAGATCACCATGATAGGTTATAGACCTTCTAACACTTTTCACTTGATGTTTCCCCTACTGCATTGCTCACACATTCAGATGGAGTTAATAGATTATGGCATGATCGGTTTGTCCATCTTAACTACCACTACATTGAGTAGCTTAGTCAACATGACATGATTGCAGGATTTCCTATATTTCTTATCTCAAAGGGACTTTGTGAGGGTTGTGATCTTAGAAAATACCCTAAAGAGAAATTTGATAATGGAAAAGATTGGAGAGATTCACAACCTTTAGAGTTGATTCACAGTGATGTCACAGGGGATTTCCCCCACCCTTCTTTCACAAAGGCTAAATATGCTCTCACCTTCATAGATGATTTTTTCTTATATACATGGGTCTCTTTCCTTAGGAAAAAGTATGAATTGTTTGTTTTTTTTAGAACTTCAAGGAACTTATTGAGAAATAATTTGGGAAATGCATAAAATTTCTTCAAACATATAATGGGGGGGATTATGTTAATAATATATTTGAATATTGTTACACAGAGAGGGTATTGATCTATAGAAGACACTACCTTACACTCATCAATAGAATGATGTGACAGAACACAAAAATAGGTCCTTGAAATAAATGACAAATTATATAATCCACTCTAAATATTTTAGGTCGTAGTTTTAGGAAAAATCCATCAATTGTGTCTTTTATATACATAATTGGGTTCACTGTAAAGATTAAAAATGTATAATTCGTTTAGAAGATTGACACAAAAGGAAATCGGAAGTTAATAACTTCAGGGTCTTCGTATGACCAGTGATGGTAGAAATTCCTCAATCTAAACCTCAATCTAAACCTTGCATATTTTTTGGGTCTCTAGAGGGGGTCAAGGGATATACACTTATCCATCCTACTACTCATGATTATTTCATTGAGAGACGTGTTAATTTTTAGGAGATTCTCACTCACTCTTTACTTAATACTTCTCCATCTACTTTGGCTTCACTCACTTTTGATGAGCAATCTGAGGATTCAGATCATCCACAATATGTTCCTATAGTAGAGTCTTTTATTTCTTATAGTTATGACAATGATAAAAGTAAGGAGGATTCATCCTTATCTACTTATATCTATACTTTAGAGGATGAGGATTCGACACATGACTCACACACTTCATGCCCTCTTTGAGCTAGGAAGACACTTTAGAGTACAAGCTATTGGGTAGGGGATCCATAGGATGAAAGACGTACTCAAAAATACTGTAATATTAGGCCACATTCTCTTTATTGTTTAGTGATAGATCCACATACATTCCGATAGGCATCAAGAATACCTAAGTGAGATAATGTTAGCATGAGGATGTTGCACCCTTTGAGTTAGAAATTAATCTCATTGATGTTAAAGGCATTGATGGAAAAGGGAGAATTTTTGCATGCTTATCATATTTTGTTCAAATTCTCTAAGTGAGTTCATCAGGTTTCAAGAAGACAATGTCTTAGATGGTTAGTGGAAGTGGCAGTTCAGAGTTGTTTCAGGTACCTAAGCAGTGAAACATGATGGTACAGATTATAAAAATCATGGGATAGGTTTTGAGAGAGTATCTATAGCATGTATGAGAAAATTTTAGTCTCAGCTCATATCCAAGAGTGAGGTTTGTCTGTTAGTTAGAACTGGACTTGAGAACTGACAATGTTCATGGCTGTAAATGAGATGGGATAGATAAATTCAGATATATTATTTTCTATAAACTTTGGGAGGTGATAAAGGAATGTTGCATAGTGCTTCATGCCAAATTTCAGGTAAAATTTAGGTTATTTGTTCAAGTTATGTGAGTTTGTATGAAATGGGCTTCTTAAATAACTCATTCTGAGCTACCTAGATTCTTAGCACTCAAAAAAATTATACTTCCTCCTTAAAATAAATAATAGAAGGAATTTTTTGGAATAAATTAGGATGAAAATCATGTGCAAAAATAATCTTGTCAAAATGAGGTGTAGTTAAAATGTTATGAGCATTCTAGTGGAGTTATTCTCTCTCCTAGGGTGTGCACCAAGTCAACAAGAGAAAGAAGGGTAAGTTGGTCTCCAAATCTTGTGTTATCCTCTCTAGAGAACTTTCACTAGTATTTTTCAATGTAATTTATCATACCCAAAGTCTTCTTAGTTTTTTAAGGCACATAATCCTTTCAAGATCAGTTTTAGTCAATCATGACAACTAGAGGCTTATTTAAGGCATCATGATCCATTTGTGAGTTTTAGAGTGAAAATTTAGTTTTCTTTCTCCAAGGAATTTAGTTGAAATTTTTGAAGCCTACATGTCACCATGTTGTATATTAAAGAGATAATATCATCTATCTCCATACAATTTTGAGGTCTGTATCAAGAAAATTGAGCTCAAGAGCATAACAAATACACTTACTCCTCACAATAGCAATTTAAGAGCTTGTTGGTAAAATAAAACATGGCCTTGAAGCTTTAAATCAAGATTCCACTTGAGTATAAAGTATTTATACATGATTGGTTCGTCATATTTGAAGGAATCCTCCTTGTGCATTGTTTAAAATAGTAAAGGAAATGACTAAGATGAGATTGCAAAGTATAAGTAAAGTATGCAATATGTTTCTAAGAAAAATGGTGGTATCTTAGAAATTACCTAAAGAATTTGAATTGATTATTATTCTCTTCACAAAATGTATAAGGAGTGGTTGAGACCTCAAGTTCAATTTTTTTCTCTAAGACCATGCACAGTTATAATGCATATCACAATTCATTGTTCTTTTGAGTTCTAGGTTCAAACAAAGCTTCCTCATTGGTAAATAAGGTATGGAGAAGTTGAAGGAGATTGTCTCAATCCAAATGGACAAATAATTATCAAATTTCATTCAAAATATTGAAATATATAACTATTTTTATCCTCTCGGGATTTAATTGTGTATTCACCTTGATCTAGGGTTTTAAAAAGTCAAACTTGATTCGTTCTCTAAAATCCACTAATGAAAGACCATGAAATTTTTAATGAAGCTCTATGGGGGTTACAAGAA
Organism: Taxus chinensis; assembly: GCA_019776745.2. Taxonomy (NCBI): domain Eukaryota; kingdom Viridiplantae; phylum Streptophyta; class Pinopsida; order Cupressales; family Taxaceae; genus Taxus; species Taxus chinensis. The sequence continues at coordinate 316,530,333 of CM034149.1, forward strand.
TTAATTACAAAAATAATTTCAAGAAATGATAGAATGTATAGAAAGCAGTTTATAGCAGAAATGTTTCTAAACCATGTTGGACTATGAAAATTACACAGTTTGAAATTTACCTATTATTTAATCAAATACAGTTCAAGTTTATAGAAGGATTCTAATTAGTTGGAGATCATCTTGGTTGATTGAATGTGTCTTGTTTTGACAAAATCAGTTGACAATGGTCTTGATTTTAGTACACAGTCCCTGTCATGACTGAAAATAACTATCTATCATATTGAATTGGCTTTCTCATGAGTTGGTATTCATTTCCCAAGTTTTTCACATTTCTCAAATATTTCCATAGTAGTTAGTTTCCATAAATCGAAGGAAAGGTTTCTTCAACAGTAATTAATAATATGTATGGTCTCAAGAAGGTTAGAAGACAGTTGTTAGAAGATGAGATGTCTCACCTTTAAGGTCTTAATAAATCAAAAGAGAAAAAGCTTCTGAACTCAATTATTCAAAGTAAGGAAGCTGAGATGAATTTTTTTTATGACTCCTAAAGAGTCAATGTGAACTTGAAAAGGTAATTCAACTTCCTTATTTGAAGATTGTTTTCATGTTCTAAAGAATGTGAGAATTTTTAGAATTCTAATTGAAGAAATGAAATAGTGTGTGTTGGATGAGTTTTATAAGGATAAGATGAGAATTTGAAAATTGAGAAGATGATACAAGTATTGTAGTGTGAATTTTTTTTTAAAAAGTTGATGATTTGAACCTAAGACTAGTATGAAGTAAGGATCTTTGTAACAACAGGACTGTTCAGGATTGCAATGTGTGAAAAAGGAGTTGAAGTCATAAATATATAGAATTCGAAGAATGTGTAAAGGATGAGAAAATAAAAGAGAGTGACCTGAGGTTGTTTCAATAAATGAATGAAATCAAAGGACAACATGATATGGTGATGGAGATATAGAATTACAGAGAATTTGAGAAGAGAAGTTAAGAGATATAAAATTGAACTGACATTATAGAGAAAGAACTCGGTGAATGCTTGAACTTGACTTGTGAATGGAACAATGAAGTATGAATATTTGTAGCAAAAGAGGATTTTGAGAATACTTGTGAGTAATAAAAATAATGATACAGGTGTATGTTTTAGAGCATAGAGTGTGAGAATAAAGTTTAAGAAGAATGGACAACCAAGGAGATTGATTTGTTCAAGATAGAGTGCTTCAGAGAAGTAGAGAAGAGCACTAATTTGGGATCATTTTTAGATGAGAATATCATCATTTTGAAGTGAAGGCAAGAATAATTTCTTGTTTACTAGGGATTCGTAGCTTCCTTACAAGTGGGAGTTTGCAGAAGGCAAGTTGAAGCTAGCCAAATTATTCAAGAATTTTTTGCTTCATTCACCAAGTTACAAATTAGGTGATTATGAGGTTGTAGCATCATATGTTGGGTTGTAGTTCAAAAAAAAATTTGTAACCATTTGTCACTTAGTTGACTGGTTCAGTCCATGTTTTCTCCCTATTTTGGTTTCTCGATTAAAATTCTTGTCTCATGTGTGTGTTTTCTCTCATTTTGAATTATCTTTCAGTTTATATGGTTGATGATATGATTTGTAAAATTTGAATTAAACAATGATTCACCCCCCCTCTTAGTGTTCCAGTTTCCAAAAATTGGTATCTAAGAAGGTATTAGTAAAGTGAGTCTAATAGGTCAAGGGAGATCCTAAAAATTCAACCATGGAAAACAACCAATCAAGTGGATTTTCTACTTCGAAAGCATTTATATTCAATGGGTCTAATTATGCCTTCTGGAAAGTAAGAATGAATACTTAATTGATGTCTAGGATGTAGTTAAAAGTGGTTATACAGTTCCAATAACACCCTCACTGACCAAGTACGAAAGATAATAGCTGAAAATAATTCTAAGGCTATGAATGCAATCCTTCGTGGATTGGTTGAATTTGATTTTGTTAAGGTTATGCAGTATGAAACAACCAAAGAGATGTGGAATAAACTGAAAACAATCTATGAAGGATATGAAAAAGTAAAGGTAGCCAAGCTACAAACTTATAGAGCGAGCATATTTCGAGAGCATAAAGATGAAAGATGGTGAGAGTGTTTATTCATATTTACATAAAGTTGATGTTGAATAGATGAAAGTGGATACTTAGCAGAAGGCACACAGAAAGTTTGTGTGTGAGAATAGGACGTAGTCAAAGGCACAAAAGGATAGGGAAGGACACACGCGTAAAAGATAAGGGCGGATTTTGGACTTAGCCATTTTCACATGTGCGGGCTATTTTTAGAGATAGCGTGTAGAGCAAACAAACCAGGTAAAGACTTGCATGACATGCATCAGCTATTTTTGGAAGAGCGACTACTAAGTGCTTTACATGGGTGCGGGCTAAGAGTAAAATTGGTACTGCCATTTAAATATAAGAGGTATATTGTTAGTGCACTTACATGTGTGGTTATGATTGTAAAGGTGCATGGCTATTTCCAGTATGAGACCTATTTTTGGAGTTATGCAGGTGGTGAAGGGAAAGTAACCACCCTTATTAATATGTAATGATCTACATAGAATAGGAGGACTATGTGAGTACTGAATTACTGTGAAGTTATGTTGCCAAATTTGATTCACGCATAAGCTATGGTATTATCTATTGTAATAAGCTTATGTGTATTCATTATGTTTAATGTAATGGAGTGTATTGGCTGAATCAGAGTGTTAATCCTGAGTATGATTGGTTCTTGCATGATTTGTTTCATTATGGACATTGTTAAAATATGTTATTCTTTAGATCTAGATTTGAACCTGCACTGTAGAATGATATATTAATTATGAATATGAATGCATTAAGTCTTCATCATACTAACATCCTACGAAAACAACCCTAAAGAGGTGCATGGTACCTTTGCACACTTTGGGTGAGTGCTCAGTCTAGGCTAAGTGATGTGCCAATGTGCCTGAGGTTTTACCGTTAAATCATAGGTTGCATCATTGTTTCCATTTCTAGGATCTCTTTTTTCAATTATTTTTAGGATGTTTCATGATGAAGACATACCGATTGACCTTAGCAAGTGTTGAGGAGTGGATACATGATCTAGAAGAAGAATACACACGTAGGTTCACCACCAGATCTGATTTTAATGCACGTGCATGGATGGAAAAAAATATCTATGATAGTTTGTATGAGATATTCTTCACTATTATTGTAGTAGAACTATACGAGTGGTTGATTGCTTATGCATCTAAAAGGAATTATGGGCATTACACACTTGTTTGGACATAGGAAGAATTTTAGGCCCTCTATGATGCTGATCTAATTTGGACACATGTTGTGGATACTTGGTTTCATGGTGTTCTTAACAACTATATTCTGGAGTACTCAATTTACACATATTATTGCCTAGGGGTAGAAGAATTCCAATTTTTATGATATCCCAGGGGAACTTACCTACAAGGCATTCTACTGGAAATGAAAATCTTGATGGTAACCATGAATTAGGAAAGAAAAATAATGGCTAACTAAACCCCACCATGCATGGGGGAAGGAACAAGTTTGGTGAAATATGGAAAACCTAGTGACAGAAAGGAAGGATAGAGGAAAGGCGGCTTAAGTATAATGAGGCATGTGAGAGGGAGATAGAGAAGAAATGGGATATTATAGAGTGAATGAAATTGAGGAGAGAGATGGCTCATGAAGGATTTGAAGTTCACACAGAAGATGCATGGAACCAGAGCATTAGGAGCTCCCCCATTTGGGAAAGTATGAAAGGGAACCCCCTTTAGGCCTCATGTAGAAGTGTGCCAGTAGAGATGACCTAAGCTGCCATGGTTGCATATCTGGATCTACCTGGAAACCTTGCCCTTATTCTTGGTCTTCCAACATCTAGTACGAAAAATAGTCAGCAAGATAATTTAGGTAGTGGAAGAGCAGGAGTAAGTCATATAACCAAATCACATTGATGGTAGTGTAAACATATTCATTGTTGTTTGGAGGTACCTTTTCAGGTGTATCATCCACACAGAATTCAAGGAACGCATAATTTTGGAATCACTTCTAGGACTAGTAACACTTCGCAGATTGATAGGAGGTGAAGTTCAGTACTACTATTGGTTCTAGACTAACTCCTGCTACAGGTTCAGGATCCTGAGGATCCGTATATTTGGTTCTAGTTCTGGTGGATCTATTGGTTCTGAAGGCAGAGAAAACATAGGAGGTTCTATATCAGGTGGGAAATGTCTGCACCAACCCCAAAATATTTTCATGGAAATGTCTCTTCATCTTATCAGAGTATAGGGGCATAGAAGATGTTGCTGAACACAGTGAACACGTGTGAAATCCTGTGGTGCACGTAAAAGGAATCTATGGCTTTCGAGCATAGGGTAAGTCAATTCACCACTATGTTATAAGGGACACGCACACAAATGGTACAAATTTTTTGACCTTGATCAGACTTGCGTAGGACTACATGCAGCTTTAAAAGATGCTTTTCTTAAAGAGTTTTACATCCCTAAGTTTGAGCAGAAGAGTATAAGTATGCTTAAGGATATTAAGTAAGGCACTACTGAGAGTGTTAAAGAGTATGATGCTCATTTCAAAACATTGTTATCTAAGCTTTCTTATAACATTCATGCAAGCAAGCATGCACAATGGTTTTTTGGACGTCTGATTACACCTTTTAGAAGGGAATTATCATATAATACATATACATACCCACGTGAAGCACTTGACGAAAATTTATGCGCTGAGGTAGTTGGAAGCATAGACATTGGGGTGAGCCCATTTTTAGATGCACATATTGAATCTATTGTAAAACAGTTGGAGAATCTATCAGAAAATTCAACACATGAGACATACACAGGTATTTAGTACATAGATTGTGAAGTGGAAGGTCACACAAAGGATAGTTTTCCCCAAAGATTAGTATGCTCATTATTATTGTTAGACTCTGAGATATGTCATTTAAACCATGATGCTAGTAGCTTCCCATTATTATAATGCACAATAAGAAAGAATGTCTCTTATTACTGTAAGATTTATAGGTCCATAAATCATGACACAAGATACTGTCGACTGATTGATTACATCCATGATGTTATAGATATTGGTTTACGATGAACAAGAGTATCAGATAACTCCCTTCGAGCATCAAGATCGGGATCACAATCAAGCGCAATATGATCAAAATGAAGGTTGTTTTGAAGGAAGTCATGGTAGAGGTCGAGGATACCATGGTGGATTTGGAGGATGAGGTTGTGGTGGTGGATGAGTCGAGTTTCCTCATGGAACATGTTTTACATGCGGATCTCCCGCCCACTATAAGCGTGAATGTCCTCACAATATTACATGCTCTTTATGTGTAAATAATCATAGTTATGAGGAATTACTGGACTTGTATGAGTATCTTAGTAAGTAGAATAAATAAGAAAACAAAGGTGTATGGATGGTTAGGATACAACGTGCTTTGGAAAATCAGTGGATGACCAAGTTGGAACAAAAATATGAGGCATTACAGGTAAAGATCACTACCAACACTGAATTAACGTGTGCTAAAGAAGCATTGCAGCAGAAGCCTACCATCACTAAGGAGGATGTTCTACATTCACGGTACCAAGATCCTATCCATTAGAAGGAGGTTTATCAGAAAACAATGGAGGTACTCAAAAATCTTCAGGTTGAAATATAGTATTTAAAGGAGAAATCGTGGAAGATGGAGAAAAATAAAGCAATAGAGATGGTCTAATCTGATATGGTAGACTTGAAAGAAGTGTTCAAGATGTTGTGCTAGGAAAATATCACTCCACTGTTAGGGAATTTGTTAAAGGTAAACACTCCGCATACAAGTATTGAGACTGGATGACAAATCCTGCATGTAAATATTCCCCCTCATAGCTTACATTATGACAAGGAAATCACTCTAAATGTTATTGTGGATGGGTGGCTTTTGAGTCATATATTGATTGATACAAGTGTGGAAGTCAATGTTCTTACTTTATATGCATGGGTAAAAATGGGGAGACCTACATTGGAACCATCTTTGAATGTATTGTTCATGGCTAACCGAACTAAGGCCATTCCCATCAAAGTTTTAAAATATGTATCCATTACCATACAAGGAGCTATGTTCAATGGAGAATTTGAGGATTTAGTGCTGGAAGAGGAAGATAGCTTCCTGATGCTACTTGGGAACCCTTGGTTCTATGCAAATAATGTTGATCTTCAGTTCAACAAGGGTTGTATCCATTTTGAAAATAAGGAGGAAAGAGTTATTATCCCTTTAACATATGGAAAATCTGCACCCTATTGTTGAGCCTTTGAGTGAGGAAGACCTAAATAGAATTTATGTATGCGTCATCTGGGACCTAGAGGTGCTTGAGCCATCTAAAGAAGGAATCCTTTTGTGGGCATATGTATAGTCTATTAGTGATACTACAAGTGTTGCTTGTGATAATTGGGCTCATAGAACTTGTGAGTTTGTAGGGCACAAATTCAAGAGCACATTTGTGTGGGACAAAAAAAATCATTGTATCAGAAGAATAGGTAACAAATCAGTACCCCGTTACACTAGAGATGGAGATCCTATGGTATTTCTATGAGCCATGGAGGAACATTAGATAGACCAATTGGAGAGAAGGAATATGTTATCATATACCCTACGTGGGACAACAACACATTGGTGGGTGGTTCAAAAGGATAATCTTATAGGATTGAATGAAATTAGGATTTCCCTTGCTTCTATGTTCTTCAAGAGAAATATACCTACTTATATATGCACTTATCATGGTATTCAACCTGTTTAGCACCACGTTCAACAGTGTGAGAGACTTTAGACAAAGGGATAGGAAGTTTTACCACCTTCACTTTGGGTGCACAAATTTTATTCCACTTGACAAGGTTGTGCCTGTGCTTGGTATGTATATGTGGAACTCCTTATAAAGACTATAAACTGGAAAAATTTAATTATAGGAATGACCTAGACATTTGACTTGTTATCTTCTAAACCTTCGGTAGAAGAGGCATTAAAGGTTATAAAGCACTTAACTATATGAGATAGTGCCAAGGCGGAAGAAATCCTTCAAGAGTTATTTGATGAAGGAGACTAAGGAGCGTGTTTTGCTGAAGAAATAGAGACATACTCCACACTACTTAAGTGCACTTTCCTTGAGAAAGAAAGAGGAAAAATTGTGTACTTAGTGGACGATGAAGAAGTAGAAAATCTAGATGTAGACTATTTAATAGGTAGGCGTGAGGTGTTAGACAATGTAGATAAGACCACGCGTGCCTATCATGAACCTATGAAGACAGAGAAAGTGAATATTGGATCAGATGTTGAGCTTAAGGAGGCCATAATTACATACTATTGGTCTGAATCTAAAGTGGAAAAAATCATTGAGTTACTATGAGATTGTTAGGACTTATTTCCTCAAGGGTACCATGAACTTAAAGGCATTCATGAATCATTAGGAGAGATGAAGATAAAGCTTAAAGAAGCTATGGTTAGAAAGAGACCCTACAAGATGAACCCCAACTTACGTGAAAAGGTCAAAGAAGAAATTGACAAAATGTTGCAGTCAGCAATGCTTGATCGAATATAGTTACCCAGTTACTTCAATGGGAGTAGGCTGAAGTGCTACCATAAATAAGTCTTCTTGGTTTTTGTAATAAGGTAGTATTTCCATTTATATTAGGTTTTTGATTATGTATTCCCTTCTTCGTCGCTATGATTTTTCAATTTAGTTGTTGTTTTGTGAAATAAGCACATTTACGTGGTACAAGCTAATTACCATTTGCATTATTTTTATGTGTAGAGAACTACACATACCATTTGTGTGGGGTGGTTATTGAGAAATGGGTACACATAAAGGGATAAATTGCGATAGATGTTATTCAAATTTTGAAGAGTTGGTGAACAAAATATTACTTCCAAATGAGGACCATTAATGGGGATAAATGAAGGAACAATATAATGTGAGGTAAGTGGCAGCCTTAGAGACTACCAGGAGAAGGCACGGTGATGAGGTACTCAGGCGCATGGAAGCATGCTAAAGGGAAGGTTGTAGCCAAAAGGTAGGAAGGCACACTAAAAGGTTATAGCTGAAGGGCGAAGATGTACCACGCGGAAAATTGTGAAAAGGGTCAATTAATGAGGAATGTTGGTAGGTGAAGGATAAATAAATGCACCAATGTTTTCATGATCTACTTAAGGAAGGGATACAAGTTCATTTTTACAGTTGTAAATTTCAAAAATTTGAAATATCTAAGTGCGACTGAGTTGAGCGAAGAGTGTGAAACGAGATGTGAGGAGTATATTTTTGCGTAGGAGAAGCTTACGCCCTTGTTCATAAAGGGTTTGAACAAAGTAGAATATTAGAAAGAGCTAGGGCATGTGATTTTAACTAGGGCATGCAGATTCAAGCTAGGTTTTGAGTTTGCATGTTACAAAAGCTAGAAGGTAAGAATTTGAAGACAAAGAGTTATGATTTACATATGGCACCAAAGAAAGCATCCGTCGTAGGAGCAAAAGGGAAGAAGAAGGTGGAAGAAAAGGTTGAAATTGATCCTGAGAGCAATTTTTCAGAGATGTAATACCTAAAAGGCATAATGGTGGGAAAAGAATGGGATTCTCATGTCTGAAAATGCAAGATCAGTGACTGCAACCACCAAACATCAGAGAACAAAAAGGAATTGGATGCGCTATTAATTAGAAATACAAACAAGCAAATAGTAGAAGGCATGCTAATGTATGATGAGGTGGGAGAGAAGTTGCTAAAATAAATTGGAGTCTACCAGTTATACAAGCTTCCATATTTCAGAAAGTATGAACCTTTGTACCAGTGGCTAATGAGCAGGGTACATGAATATTTCTTCTATTTTCCAGACGTAGGGTAAGGATTACAAATACTTTTATTTCAATGATAACAAGATTGAGGGGCACAAGAGTGGACTTGAATAGTGACTTGAAAGATAAAGCAGGCATCTTGGAGACACAAAAAGAGTTAGGATACACCAAAGGTCTGCGTGGAATGGATATCAACAAACTGAAGAAGTATCCAATGGTATAGGAAGCTGCACATCTAGTCACCAAATTAAATGATCAAGAGAGATGGTCCCAAGTGAACACAATGTGGTTACACATTACAAGGAGAATGTCTGAAATGTTTAACATTATGTTAGTATTATAGAATGAAAAAGGAGAAATTTCCTAAGATGAGTTGGAATCTATTGTAATGAATATTCTAGAAAAGGAAAAGGCCGCACTGAGTGAGTGGCAGACATTAGAGGTAGAAATAAAAGAAGAATATCCAGAACCGATTCTTCCATTTGTAGCAGAGGGTGATGCAGGGTAAATACCTATTCTTTGTATAGAAATTATTTTACATTCTTTCCATTTCATTATTCTTTGTGGGGTAATATTGAGCGGGTGAAAGTGGGATACCTAGTAGAAGGCACACATAAGGTTTGCGTCTGAGAATAGGGCACAGTCAAAGACATAGAAGGAGAAGGAAGGACACACTTGTGAAAGATAAGGGCAGAATTGCGACTTAACCATTTTTGCATGTACAAGCTATTTTTGGAGATAGTGTGCCAAACATACAAACCAGATAAATACTTGCCCGGCACGCATCAATTATTTTTAGAAGAGTAGCTACTAAGTGCTTTGCATGGGTGTGGGCTAAGAATAAAATTACTACTGCCAGTAAACTAGAAGATGTCTATTATTAGCGCACTTTCATGTGTGACTATTATTGTAAAGGTACATGGCTATTTCTAACATGAGACCTCTTTTTGAAGTTATGCAAGTGGTGACGGGAAAGTCCCCGCCCTTATAAATGTGTAATGATCTGTGTAGTATAGAGAAAGTGTGTGAGAACTGAATTACTGTGAAGTTATGCTTCCAGATCTAATGTAGACATAAGCTATGGTATTACCTATTGTAATGAGATTTTTTGTAATCATTATGTTTAGTATAATGAAGTGTATTGGCTGAATCAGAGTATTAATCTTAAGTATAATGGGCTCTTACATGGTTGGTTTCACATGGATATTGTTTATACTTGTTATTCTTTAGATCTAGATTTGAACATGCTCTGTAGAATTTTGTATTAATTATGGATCTGAATTCATTTAATTATTCATCATGCTAACATCCTACAACAACAACCCTAAAGAGGGGCCTGGTACCTTTGCACACTTTGGGTGAGCACTCAATCTAGGCTAAGTGATGTACCAGTGTTCCTGGGGTTTTACTAGTAAATTCTAGGCTGCATCATTTGATGAGATCATAAATGTGATCAAAGGATTGGGAGAAAAGATGGAATAAATTATAATTGTGCAAAAGGTGCTTAGGTCCTTATCCTCAAAATTTGATGCCAAAGTTTAAGTAGTAGAAGAAACTAAAGACTTGAATACTCTAACAATGGATGAGATTCATTGATTCAAAATCAAAAAGGAAAGAATTATCCTTCAAGGTGACAAAGTGTTACAAGGAAAGAAGAAGGTAGCTTATTTTGATATGGACATAGATGATGATAGAGGAGAAGCTATGTTTTTGAGAAATTTTAAGTGAGGTTCAAGAATATACAAATGTAAGTTACCCTTCAAATGCTTCAGTTGTGGTCAAGTTGGTCATTTTTCCTCTAAATTTCCTAATAAACACAAAGAAGAAGAGGAATCCTCTAATAGACAAAAGAATAAATTCAAGAAATATGATGGAAAAAATAAGTAATCCAAGAATAAGAAAAATTTCTATTCTCAAGAAGATTCAAGCTCTTCACATTCAAGTGACTCTAGCAGCTCTAAAAGTGATGATAAAGGTACGGTAGCTGAAACTTTTTTTTATGGCTATTGAAATACTTGATGCAAGAAATTCTAAAGGTAAAAATCAGACTCAGTATGGTAGCTCAGATGAATAAGAAGAAATAGTTAATCTTGAAGCTTAATTGATAAGTTCTCTAGATGAAATAAAGCATCAAAAGAAGAGAAACCAAAAACTTAAAATTATTGTAAAAAATATGAAAGTAAAATCACATCTCTTGAATAAAATAAGAAGGAAGATCAAGAACATGAAGGAAAGTCAAGGAATTTGAAGCACAACTAAAACAAATTTAAGATGCTTTTAGAGAAAAAAAAAAAAGACAGTTGTAAGCTCAAAACAGAGATGTAGCAACAACAAACTCATTTAGATCAGACCTCTAAAAAACTTAAAATGTATCACAAATTTGAGAAGAGCACTACTTATTTGAATGATCTTTTGAGAAGGAAAAAAGACTCGAGGGAAAAATTTGGTTTAGGATATGAAGAGAAGAAGGAAGATGACAAGTCAGAAAGAAAAAATATGGTTGAGTCAAATAAAGAACCTTCTAAATCCAAGAGAGCTAATTTCAATAAGAAGAACTATCCGATGATGCACAATGCCATGAGGTATGCATACTCATTCTATGGATATTTTTATACATGTCGTGAATTTGGTCACAAGGCTGCACAGTGTAGGAGGCACTCCAAAAGTGATGGTAGGCATATAAATTCTTATTATGTAAGAAACATGGATGAAATGATATGCTATAACTGCCAAAATTATGGACATGTTGCTGAATTTTGCTATCAAAGACCTCCATAGAAGAATAGGAGAATCTACAAATCCAAATCAAACTCTGCAATCATCAAAGAGCAAGGGTTAATAGTTCAGAAAACCTTTAATTCACAAAGTAATTAAATGGATTAGTACATTGATAGTGGTTGTTCTAGTCACATGACAGGAAACAAGAACAAATTCATTTCCTTAGAAGAGAAGACATTTGGTATAGTAATATTTGGGGACAACACATTAGAAAATATTGTTGGAAAAGGTATGTTAAGTCTTGATAATGGAAAAAATATCACTTAAAATGTGTTTTATGTTGAAGAAGCAAAGCATAATCTTCTGAGTATTGGTCAAATGTGTAAAAGAGGATATACTATTTTTTTCATGATAGAGGATGTGATATAAAAAAAGGAGAAACATGCAAGGTTATGACAAAAGCTAAAAGAACCAAAAACAATATGTATGTGCTGGAAGAAGTAAACAAAGAAATTTTTTTTTATAAGTAAACTGAATGATATGATGATTAAACCAATGCCTAGAGCTAGTTTTGACCATAATAATAATTTAATAAAAAATTCAATCCTAAAGAGCATAAAAGGTATGAGAATTCTTATTATGCTCACAAGTAGCTCTAGGAAAATAAATCTAAAGTGTTTTACATAGTTTGCAATTTTACCTGTTATTTGATCAAATTGAATCAATTCGTTAATGGTTCAAGGTTATAAAAGGATGTTAATTGGTTAGAGATCATATTGGTTGATTGAATATGTCTTGTTTTGGAAAAATAAGTTGAAAATGGTCCTTATTTTAGTTCACAGTCCTTGTCATGACTGAAAGACACTTTATATCATCTTGAATTGGCTTCCTCATGAGTTGGTCATCATTTCCCAGAATTGTCATGTTTTTTAGAGATTTCCACAGTAGTTAATTTTCATAACTCGAAGACAAGGTTTCTTCAACATTCATTAAGAATATGTATGGTATCAAGAAGGTTATAAGATAATAGTTCAAAGATGAGAAATCAGACCTTTAAGGTTTCAAGAAATGAAAAAAGTAAACGCTTCTTACCTCAAGTATTTGAAGTAAGGAAGTTTAGATGGAATTTTGTTACGACTCTTGAAGATTCAATGTGAAGTTGAAAAGGTAATTCAACTTCCTTAGTTGAAGAGTCTCTTCATGCTCCAAAGAATGTGAGAATTGTTAGTATTTGAATTGAATAAATGAGATAGTGTGTGTTAGATGAGTTGTATGAGGAGAAGAGGATAATTCTAAAAGTGAGAAGATGATACAATTCTTGTAGTGTGCAAATTTTTTTTAAAAAAATTATGATGTGAACCTAAGACTAGTATGAAATAAGGATCTTTGTGACAGTAGGATTTTTTAGGATTGTAATGTGTGAAAAATGAGTTTAAGTCATAGATATATAGAACTTGAAGCGTGTGTAAAGGCTGAGATAATAGTAGAGAGTAGCCTAAGGTTTTTTTTAGTAAATGAATTAATTTAAAGGACAACATTATATGGTGATTGAGATACATAATTACATAGAATTTGAGAAGATAGGTTGAGAGATATGAAATTGAAATGGCATTTTAGTGAAAGAACTCAGTGAATTCTTGAACTTGACTTGTGAATGGAACAATGAATTATGAATCTCTGTAGCAGGATAGGATTTTTAGAATACTTGTGAGTATAGGGTGTGAGAATAAAGTTTAACAAAAAAGGAGAAACAAGGAGATTCATTTGTTCAAGACAGAGTGATTCAGAGCAGCAGAGAAGAGTGCTAATTTTTTATCATTATCAAATGAGAAGAGCATCATTTTGAACTATGGTTAAGGATGATTTGTTGATTACCAAGGAGTTGTAGATTCCTTACATGTGGGAGATTATAGAAGGATAGTTGAAGTTAACTGAATTATTCAGGAAGTTGTTGCTTCCTTCACCAAGTTTAGGCTTGGGTGATTATAAAGTTGTAGCCTCATAGGTTGAGTTGTAGCTCAACACAATTTTTGTAACCAGTTGTCAATTAGTGGACTGGTTCAGTGGGATTTCTCCCTATTTAGGTTTCCCACTTAAAATTCTTGTCCCCTATGTGTGTTTCCTCTCATTTATGATTATTTTTTATTTTATGTGGTTGATGATATGATTAGTAAAAGTTGAATTAAACACTAATTCACCCCACCTCTTAGTGTTCTAGTTTTCAACATCAGAATATAATTATTTAATCAACAATCACACTTGATATTTGACTTCACTTCCTAAGGGAAGGAATATGGTTCGATGTTGATGGATATATTAGGCCGAATTTACATTCTTGTATGCGTTATTTGTTTTATCTTCGAAAAACTCATGTATCACATCGTTCACATGTGCATTCTTTGAATTATTATATTTTTGGCACTTCTTCGATATGGTATTAGATGGGTCAGTTGATAAGTACAAGGTTCAGTTAGTATCCAAGAGTTTTTCACATGTAGCCAACATAGACTACTCAGAGACCTTTACACCCATATCTAAGATGAATTCGATTAGAATCACACTTGCTTTAGCCACAACACATGGTTGGAGTGTGCACTAAATGGATGTGAAGAGTAATTTTATTCACAAAGACCTATAAAAGGATATAAACATGGAGAATCCACCTGGGTTTGTTCAAGATTTATCCTTAGTTTACATACTTAAGAAATCAATCTATGGCCTCAAGAAGGATCCTAGGGATTGTTATGCCAAGATGGATTCCTTCCTCCTAGCTTCTAGTTTCACTTAGTGCCATTCAAATCCCAATGTATATGTATTATAGTGAAATGATTCATTGCTGATACTGGTACTTTATGGTGATTACTTTTTGATCACTGGGAATACTTCATTGGTTATGTTAGTAGCGAAGAAAACTCTTCAGGATAGATTTTCCATGACTTACTTAGGTCTACTGCACTACTTCCTTAGCGTTGAGATCACAAAGTTTGATTTAGGGATTTCACTTTCATAGACCAAGTACTTTCACGATCTTCTGACTCAGTTTCACATGTTTGAATGCAAGCCATCTCTGACTATTTTTTATCTGAATTCAAGATTAAGGTTTATTTTTCCAAACCCTCTATTGATGCTAATTTGTATCGACAACTTGTTGGAATCCTTATTTAATTGAATCACACCATAATATATATCTCATATGTCATTGGTATTGTTTTGAGGTACATGCTAGAAATTCATGAACTTCATTAGAAAGTAACTAAGAGGATTTTGCACTGCGTTTGGGACTCACATAGATATGGGATTCATTATAGGGTTGGTTCAGATATTGACTTAGTGAGCTACTCATACTCATATTGGATTGGTGACACTAAGTTTTTTAAGTCCACTTAAGATTGTAGTTTCTCATTGGGTTCTAGTCCTATCAATTGGTCAAACAAGAAACATAATGCTATTTCTCTATCATCCACAGAGGTAAAGTACATGGGAGTTGTTAATGTGACCACTGAAGCTATTTGGCTTCAGGGAATTCTTTTTGATCTTTACATCTAGATCAAGAAGCCTAAAATAATCTTTTGTGACAACCAGACCACCATCTAGATATGAAGGAATTAAGTCCTTCATCATAGGAACAAACACATTGAGATTCGCATGCACTTGATTCAGGAGCTCATTAATGGGTAGGTCATCAATTTGATATTCTGAGTGTCTTCATAGCAAGTTATTGACATCTTTACCAAACCTTTCACTGAGAGAAGTTTCAATCATCTAAAAGATCTTCTTGGGGTGTGATCTACATCAGTAGCTTCATCATATTTAGGGATATTTCTAGCCTCTTCACTTCTTCATGTCTCTCTTTAGGGGTATTTTTTCCCATTGGGGTTTTTCCTTTTAATCTATCTTATGAGAGATTGCATTGTACGTGGGTACCTCATTATGCCTTGTTGTCGGCACCCACTTTCCTTGTTCACTACTCACCTATGTTGTGCTTATGGGGGTGTTAGTGTAGGATTTAGTTTCCTCACTTTATTTGTATTATTCTACTTGGGATATTCCACCTCAAAGGGAGTTTCCCTACACTTATGGGATATAATTGCTTAGGTGTACACTTGACTACACTATTCTAGGTGTTGGTTACCACTTGACTACACTATTCTATGTGTTGGTTACAACTTGACTACACCATTGTATGTGTTTGTTACCACTATTCTAGGTATATATTTCCATGATTATTGGAGGCTCTTACACATTTACCTTCTATATGTACATCTCTTGAATTATTCTATTTGATATTATTAAGTTGGAGCTATTTATGTGTTATTACAATTATCTCTCTTTTATGTTCGTAATTTGTAATCTTGTATGCTTTCTTTTTTTTCTTGGAACAATTCACATCTCACATCATTCACATGTGCATTATTCAAACTAGTAGATACATGGCACTTCTTTGATATTATACTAGGTATGGAATTCATTGAATTTAGTTTCCATTGAAATTCAACATCTCTTCTTCCATATTTTCTAGATGAATTTCATGAAATATTCAACATCGAAATGAATGTAAATTTGATCATATTTGATATGTTGAACATATTTGATGACATACAGGATGAGCAATTGAAAATTTTATTTCAATATTTTTATGATAACCTAAGTGTTACATCATTTACAATGTTATTTATTCATAGGGTGGAAGAATATTAAATAATAATTTCCCAACTTAATAAAGGCCTCATAGAGAAGTTTGAAAATGAAACAAAAATATGTATTGTTCATTGGGGCCTCAAGGAGGATGGATTATCTTGTGAAACGATAATGGAAATTCATTTTTACCAACACCCAACATAAAGTATTGTTTCTTCTTGTTCGTTATTCAATGAACAACACGAAATTTTTCACAGAGAGAAAATCTTCGTTGAAACACCTTATTTTTAAATGTTCGATGTAGGTGATGGAGGGAAGGCTATTTATTGTCATGAAAATATGCAATAGGGAAATTAGAAGTTTTCAAGCATGAAAACTATACCGATGTGTCGAAATTTTAATGCTTTATCATTCCTAGGCACCCCAAGTAAAGTCCGTCAGTCTGGTCACCCCATATTTTATGTCAAATTAGTCCCCTAGGTGATTTAGGAAATTCTATTACTTCCCCCTAGGTGATTTTAGGGAGTTCTGAAAAGATGCTATCTTTTGGTAGTATTGGGAAGGGATATCTCTAGCTTTCCCAAGAATAGATCAACCCCCTTGGAGTAGAACAGAAGGGAAAAATTAACATGGAGGTGAATTAAAGACCCTTAAAAAATCATGGAAATTATTTTGGAAGGTTTGGGGAAGTTTTGAAATACTCGGGGTAGTCTAAGTAAAAAATAAGGTTCACAAGCCTAGGCAGTATACAGGCCTAAAACAACTACTGGGCTTGAAAAGAAGTTTCTGAGAGCTTCGAATGGAGTTAGGATAAAAAAACATCTCTAGAAAGAAGATTCCAATACCTACATGATGGTAAAATAATATTTTCACAACACCTTGGTGCATAGGATTGGAAGGAATTTTTTCTTAGGAACAAGTGGAGTCTCAAATCTAAAATCAAATTTTTAAGGGATCAGATGGTTGAATAAAGACATGATAACCCAAACATTGGATCCAAAATATCATTTCCATTTAGGGTAATATAAAATTTTACAAATAATCCCACCGGGAGCTCATGTTATCATCGTTACAAGTTACCCTCTCAAAGGTAGTTAAGGACTTAATCATTTTTCAGGAGGACACGTGTTAGCACCAGGATTCTAGTGGGATTTCATGTCCCTGATGGCCCTGAGGTAAGGTACAAAAAACCTTGAAAAATTCACCCAGCCCCCATGTTACATCGTGGACCCTCATGTGACCTCCAGACTTGATAGTTCAGCCCCTAGGTGCATTTCTGGAGCATCTATTCCATGTCTTCAGATCAAGCGCCATGGGTCAGCTCCAAGACCATTGTGGAACCTAATTTCCCTCATGTACCTAAGGTGAGGTACATAAAACATGGAAAAAGGTTCCCATCCCATATGGGGAGTCTTTTGGTCACCCATGTCACCAACTTTCAGCCCCCAGGTGCATTTTTGGAGCATCCATTCCCTACCGTCGGATCAAGTTCCACGTGTCAGCTCCATGACCACCATGGAAAATAATGTCCCTCATGTACCTAAGGTGAGGGACATAAAATATTGAAAAATGCACTCAGACCTCTAGGAGAGCATTTTGGTCTCCCATATGACTAGTTTCTAGCCCCTCGATGCTTTAAAGCTAATTTTGGAACACTCATTCCCTGTCGTTGGATCGCCACCACGTGTTATCCTCTTGAACACCATGGAATTTGATTTCCATCACATCCTTGAGCTCATGGACATAAAACATGAAAAAATTATCCCAAATCTAACCCAAAAATTTGAAAAAATTCCTAACTGGTAGTTGTTTCTTGTTGCTTCTTGATGCTTCTCCATTACTAGAAGAAAACTGCAGAGAACACAAGTCCACCACTCCACCATTGCCAAATATTGAA
The DNA here is from genome assembly GCA_019776745.2 of Taxus chinensis. NCBI lineage: Eukaryota > Viridiplantae > Streptophyta > Pinopsida > Cupressales > Taxaceae > Taxus > Taxus chinensis. Next base: position 316,548,420 of record CM034149.1, read on the forward strand.
CCAGATCCATTAAATAATATTATCCTTCACTCCATGATGGTAAATAGGTCTCATAAGAATAATTTATTGAGATAAGAAGAAGAAACGAAGAACAGTGGAAATCCCCATTGCCATGAAATCAATATTTTGAAGAAATCTTCCAAACCAAAGCACGGATTGACAAACCATTTATTTCTGAATTATTCTCTATTCAAGGCCATTAAACAATGTTATTCAAACCTCCAATTTTCAGCAATGAGTTCTCGCAGTGAAGAAATCCTCTTTCCGGCTCTACGAAGGAAAAAACATGATTTCCCATCAAACTGGTCGCCGGATTGAAGAGAAATTTCACATGAAGCACCATAATGAAAAACCTATCACAGTGGATTTGGTTTCATTTAAAATGGAGAAAAAATACATAATTAAAATTTTCAAGCTTCATTAATGGCCACCATGACACAGTAGTGGAAAAAATGAGCAAGCTACCTCTCCACTTCTTAAGGTTCCGGTGGGCAAAATCACCCGAAAATTGGAGGAAACGATCGTCAAAAAATCTATTTTCGCACGAACTAGTTTTTATACCATGAAGTCCCTATTTTTTATGGATATGGAGGGTTGTGTTTTTTATCATAACTATTCCCTTGTTAAAGAAATTTTCAAATTCTCAAAGATTTGACGGGTAAAATCATCCGAAAAATTAGAGGGAATGATCATTAAAAAATCTAGTTTCACGTGAACTAGTTTTTGCGCCATGAAGCCCCTATTTTTTAGGGATATGGAGGACTGATTTTTTTGTTAGTATTGTTCCCCCACCAATGAAAAAATCATTTTCCCACTTCTTCAGATGAAGGAATTACTCAAAATTTGGAGCATGGAACCCTGGAATAAAACCCAAAATTTCAAGACTCGTTTTGTCATAATCTGACATTCGTGGCTTACTTACTAAAAAAATCATGTCTCCTTTCTTAGGGGTCTATTACTTTGGGTAAACCACCATTTAAAGATTCCATGAATAACTTAATGACCAAAGAGGGAGCATCACAGGAAAGGTCATCAAAAAGGTCATCTTGGTTTGTAAATCACAATTACTAAAAATAGTAAGTTATACTCAAAAAGTAGTTTTGGCACAATGGGTTGTAAATTCGAGATCATCCTAGTAATTTTTCACATGGAATTATAGATCCATCTTAGTTTATTCAACTTGGCGAGTGTTCGTGAGCTAATTTGGAGGAGTTTCATAGTGTGCAAGGAGTTCGAAGATTCAGAGTTTCACTACATTTAGAGTTTTCCATTAAAGAGGGTCAAGGGAATTCATCTGATGAAATCTCCTCTTATTCTTATTTATCTCTTTCTCTCTCCTCTCCCCCCAATTTTCTCTCCCCTTCAAATTTTCTAATTCTTCATTAGGGTTTACACTTTTTTATATGCCTTTAAGTCACCTAAAAATGACTTTAGAAACATAATGTAAATTAAGTCACATTGATTTTATAAAAGGGACTTAACTATTTGATAGGAATACGGATATTATAAAGTTAGAAATAAGGCATATAGAGGGTCATGAGGAAGATGATAAGTTACCTCTCATTCTATAAATTGTAATGCCCTTCCCATTTCAAAGGGTCGGTGATTGATCTTGTAAACGCAAGGGTGCATTGTACCTAGAGAAAGCAAATGAGTTCACCATTTTCCTCTATTTTTCCTCTCTCAAAAATGTCTTCTATTCCCACACTATGTACAAATTCTTCTTGATCTTTAATAAAGGAAGAAGGAATTTTAGCCTCTTTGATTGAGGATTTTATTGGTACTTTGTTTTCATTAAGCTCTATTTATTCTTGTTGTTGTTTTACATATTTGTTTTTTTCTAAAATTGAAGTGCATGTAATGAAACTTCTGATTGGTGTGTGCAATTCTCTAATTTTATACTTGCAATATTAGTTTCTCCTTTCTAAACATTTTCACTCCCCTTTCTCTCCTTCATAGAAAATCCCTCCCTTGCAGATATATGTAAGAATTTTCCACAGGGTCAGTGGAGTGCCCCTGTTGGATCCCCAGCCAAAAGGCCACTAGAATAAAAAAACTCACTTTCTATTCGCACATTCACATACGAAAGCTGGACCGATTGTGTAGAGGGACTTAGATTCCCAGAGCGTTGGAAAGAAATGCACAAGTTTTTCCACCCAACAAATTTTCTTTCCAAAATTTTTTGGCACCTACCATGGGGTAGATTTAGTAGCATCTGCACCCAATATACAACTGCAAGGTTTGAAAATTTAAAAAATCAAATCAAATATTGAATAAATAAAAAAAGGAGAGCTCATGAAAGTCTGTTTCTGAAAGATACATTACTGATTTCAACACATGACTTTTCACATTCCATAGTGTCCTTTTGTGTTCCCACTACAAAGATTTCCAAAAACTAGGTGAAGGAAGATACACCAGGTTGAGTAGGTCAAGATGTGTTGTTTATTCCAATTTTGAGGCTTTGAAAAATCAGAAAGAATGAATTAGAGATAATCCATACTTCTTCTCTCAAGCCTCCTCTTCATCCATCTCTTCAAACAGTTCACCGGGAAATCATGTCAAGACTCCTGTTGATACTCCCCCTTCAAATTCTCCCATTTTTCAACCACCATTGGTCATTGATTTCCCAAAAGAAGAGTAATTTGTAGAAGAAAGAGAAGAGACAAAAATGACAATGGAAGACGAAGAAGAAATACCTCAACCCATTATTCCATGGGGAAGAAACACATGCCTGCTTGCTCTTGAACCACCTCTCCATGATCTACCAAAAAGTTCCCACAAGAACTTGCCAAATTTCAAAGGTGACAAAAAAAAACATCTTGAAGAACACATCACTTCCTTCATGACATCATGTGGAATTCTTGGTGTTAAACATGAAGATGATGCTGTAAGACTGTTCGTGGAGTCCCTCCAAAAAAAGTAGTAGAATGGTTCTACCTCCTTCTTTCCCGATCTATCACTGGTTGGGATGACATGAAGACTACCTTCGAAGAGAGATTTAAAGCAACTGAAGACTTTCAAGACATCTTTGTGCAGTTGGTTCAAATGAAGAAAGGAGAAAATGAAACCATGAGAGAATTCATGTCTCATTTCGAATGGTTGCTTCGTATAACACCTGAAGAGGATTCACCCACTCAAAACAATGTCAATAGATTTTTCATAAATTATCAATCATCAGAAGTAGGGTTATTTCTGTGAAGAGGCCAACCAAGGAGCATTGTAGAAGAAAAAATTATGGCCATTGAACTTAATGACGATCTCATCCTCTTTGGGAAGATCAAGAATCCATAAAAGGGTAAGGCCCAACATCCTGGAGATGAGCAAACCAATCCATCACTACAAAATTTGGCAAATGAGATGGCCTCTTTAAAGAGGGAATTATTTAAATGAGTATCTTCTCAAAGAAGCAACAAAAATGAGATTGCAGGAGCACTCCAAAGGCTCACCTTAAAGGAACCACCTGTGAACATAAATTTCATATGTCAAGAAGGTGAAGAAGAGCTTGAATAAGAAAGTGAAGGTAGTTATTTCCTAGAAAATTATGAGTTTGAGAATGATACAAAAATCATATTTTGTGAGTATTCTAGATGTGATGAAGAAGATGAAGAATATGCACCTATTTTCTCATGTGCGGTATTCACTCATTCTCAATATGAGAAAGGAAAATATCCTTTCACTATCATAAATAAAAAGAAGACTAAAGATCCTTTTGTCGTGGCTCAACAAAACAAAATAATCAATCGAGGATCCCCACTTCCATTTTTCATGAAGTCTGCATTGTTGACAGCCTGATCCCATAGCAAGTAAGAAATATCCTGCAATCCCAAGTGTGTCTTCCGATGTCTCTTCCAATTCTAAATATAAATCTCCTCTAGGAAAATATATTACCTTGAAAGCTCCTAGTGTGCCATTCAAAATACCATCCATCCCTCAAACATCAAATCTTGTTCCCAAGCCTATCCAAACTTCAAAATAAGTCCCTTCATCCCCCTTGTCCACATCTTCTCCTTTTGACTTCATAGAATATGAAAACAAATCCAAAGTGCAGATTACCGAAACTAATTTTTTGCGTAGTCACCCTGAACAATTTGAAAGGTTTGTTCAATACATCAGGAGTAGTATTTTAACACCCAATGATGCAGATCCTCATTCTAAAGGAATACCATCAAACCTACCTACAACTCCCTCATAGAACATGCATTCTCTGAGTGCATCGAAGACTAATAAAGTTGAACCTTTCTATATCTCCCTCCTTGTTGGAGAATATGTACTGGACAATTGCATAATAGATTCTCGTGCCTCAGACAACATGATGCCTTTGAACATTGCAAAGGGTCTAAAACTTACCATGATTCTATCCAGTGGCTCTTGTTACTCTTTTGAGTCAAGAGAAGTCTAGCTTGTAAGCAAGGTAAAAGATGCACAAGTGGTTCTTGCCAAATTTCTAGACAAGAAAGTATTTGCGATGATTTTGGTAGTAGATGTCCCAGCCTCATTTCAAATGTTGTTGAGTAAAAATTTCTTCCGAAACTTGGGAGGTAAAATTTATATGAATTGGCCTTTTGCAACCATATTGGTGAAGGGATACATGGAGAAATTTCTTCCCAAAAATAAGATGAGGTAGATGGTATAAAATTTTGGACGCCTAGAAGCTAACACTTTGTACCAGCGTAGTAGGTAGATGAATCACTTTATGACAACCAAGGAGGAAGAGGATATCCCCATCTTGATAGGTCTAGATATGCCTTCCCGAAGAGATTTAGACTTTGAATAGTCATTGAGGAGATTCGAGTTATAGGAGGGTATCCCTGAATTACCAGATGATGTAGACCATGAGGAAGAGAAACTGGTGCTTGATGATTTTCAAGGAGAAAAATCAGCTTATATGCTTTTCTAAGATGAGAAGTTATTATCATTCCCATTTTGGGATGAAGATGATCTTAGTCAGGCCATCTATGGAGAGAAAAAAGTAGCTTGTGAAGAGCCTTTAAAAGGCTTGAAAGAAATATCAATACAAGGACTACTAAGAGCCGCGAAAGAAACAAAAGACCCTGAGCTAAGTCTCGAACTCTTGATGAAAGCCATGAATATGTAAGACAAACATGAAGCTGACTTGGAAGCCTCAACTAGTGTGAAGGTTGGCTATGTTGAAACAAAACAAGATGTGAAATGTGATGTCCTTCTTGAACCAATGGTTGATGGATACAAAAATGAAATGGAGATATTTTCTTTCCCATTTGCAGAAGAAGATTATTTCCATGATGAATAAATGGAAGAAAAAATTTTAAAGGCCTATGAAGATGAATCTCTTTTTCATGGAGGATTGGTAGAGTGCAGGGATTCCCAATATGATGAGGTAATCCCTCCAAATAGTTTTCTTAAACTATAAAATAAAGATTCTTCAAAGGTGCACAAAGAGGAGCTACATGAAATGACAAAGCATAACTCTGTGCAAGAGATCTTGGATGCAATATAAGTTGTGGAAGATCCCGAGTTGATCCTTGATCTCTTCACTTGTGCCATGGACATACAAGGAAAGTATGAGGTCACGTCCAATCCTTTCGTCAATACTCAAACACCTCATAGTGGAGTAGAGATAAAGGATAAATCAAATGTTTCTCATGGAGAATATGTCAATGAAAATAGACATGAGAAAAAAAGTAACTCAAATACCCAAGGAATTGGAACAAAAATCAGCTTTGAGGCAGTGATGAGATGCTCGATGGAGAATCAGCTATATGGTTAAACAAGGAAGGAAACTGGCACTATAAAACTGACTTCAAAGAACATGAAGGAAATGGAATTTCAAATTAAGGACTTAAGGATCAAGAAGCTCACATGGACTCACTCCTACAAAGTAAAAGGAAAATCATGGAAGCACATAGCTTCCATAAACAATTGAGGAGGGTAGGTTATTTTATGGAACTTGTCAACGGCTTCGCAGAACATCATCACTCAGTGTTTCCCACTCATAGGTAAATTTTGAGGAAAAGAAAGTTCTTCAATGAAAGTGGGTTGTCCCCCACCCTATACCATAGGTGATTATTAGGTGTGTTTACCTTTCTATTACGTGTGTTTCCCTTCCTATTTTTTTTTGTGTGTTTCCTTTCCATTTTTTTTTTGTGTGTGTTTCCTTCTTCCAATCTTTCTTTCTAGAGGTTATACATGACTCTGCAAGGCCCAATGGATAAGGCACTGGTCACTAGTCTAAGATTGATATTCTCGATTCCCATGTCATGTCTTTGCTGTAATCTGTCCATGTCATGTCCCCAAGCTAGAGCCAGTTGTTGTCATGCAAATGTGCTACATGGAAATTGGAAGTTTCCAAGCACAACAACTATACCCATGTGTCAAAATTTCATGTTTTATCATTCCTAGGCACCCCAAGTTAAATCCATCAATCTGGTTACCCCCTATTTGATGTCAAATTAGTCTCCTAGGTGACTTAGGAAAGTCTATTCATTCCCCCTAGGTGATTTTAGGAAGTTCTGAAAAGATGATATCTTTTGGCAATATTGGGAAGGGCTATCTCTGGCTTTCCCATGACTAGAGTTGAATAGAAGGGCCAAATTCAACATGGAGGTTAATTGAAGACCTTAAAACATCATGGAAATTATTTTGGAAGGTTTGGGGAAGTTTTTAAATACTTAGGGTAGTTTAAGTAAAAAATAAGGTTCACAAGCCTAGGTAGTACACAGGCCTAAAACAATTGTTGGGCTTCAGAAGAAGATTTTGGGAGCTCCGAATAGAGTTAGGAGTTAAAAAAAAATCTCCAAAAATAGGATTCCAATACCTACATGATGGTAAGATAATATTTTTCACAACAACTTGGCACATAGGATTGAAAGGCATTTTTTCTCAGGCACAAGTGGAGTCTCAAATCAAGAATCCACATTTTTAGGGATCATATGGTTGAATCAAGACATGATGACCCCACCATTAGATCAAAAATTCCATTTCAATTTGGGATAGTATAAAATTTTACCAAAAAATTCCACCGAGAGCTCAAGTTATCATTGTTACAGGTTACCCTCTCAAAGGTAGTTTAGGACTTAGTCATGTTTCGGGAGGACACGTGTCAGCACCAGGATCCTAATGGGATTTCGTGTCCCTGAAATCCCTAAGGTAAGGAAAACCAACCCTAGAAAAATTATGTTAGCCCCCATGTGACCTCTAGACTTGAAATTTTAGCCCCCAGGTGCATTTTTGGAGCATCCATTCCCTGCCATCAGATGAAACGCCACATGTCAGCTCCAAGAGCACTGTTGAAAATTATATCCCTCATGTACCTAAGGTGAGGGAAATAAAACATGCAAAAATGTTCCCATCCCCTATGGGGAGTCTTTTGGTCACCCACGTATTGGAGCATTTGTGGAGCATCCATTCCCTATTGTCAGATCAAGTGCCATGTGTCAGCTCCAGGACCACCATGGAAACTGATGTCCCTCATGTACCTGAGGTGAGGGACATAAAACATGGAAAAAGGTTCCCAGTCCTCTAGGAGAGTGTTTTGGTCACCCATATGATGAGTTTTGAGCCCCTCGATGCTTTAAAGTTGATTTTAGAACACACATTCCCTATCGTTGGATCACCACCTCCTATCATCCTCTTGACTACCATGGAATTTGATGTCCCTCACATACCTAAGGTCAAGGATATAAAACATGAAAAAAAATTACCAAATCAAACCTATTTTTTTAAAAAAAATCCTAGTTGTTAGTTGTTTCTTGTTGCTTCTCCATTACCAGAAGAAACCTGCGGAGAACACCAGTCCACCACTCCACCATTGTCAGAGCTTGAACCAACTCCATTGTAGATCATTATCCTTCACTCCATGATGGCACACAGGTCTTGTAAGATTAATTCATTGAGATAAGAAGAAGAAACAAAGAATAGAGAAGAAGAACATTGGAAATCCCCATTGTCATGAAATTGAAAATTGAAGAAATCTTCTGAACCGAAGCACGGATTGACAAACCATTTGTTTCTAAGTTCTTCTCCCTTGAAGGAAATTAAAAATTCATATTCAAATATCCAATTTTTAGCAAGAAATTCTCGTAGTGAATAAATCCTCTTTCCATCTCTACGAAGGAAAAATCTTGATTTCCCATCAAACCGGTCGCCGGATTGAAGAGAAATTTCACATGAAGCACAATAGTGAAAAACCTATTGCAATGGAGTTGATTTCATTGCATATGGAGAAAAAATATAGACCTTAAAATTTCAAGCTCCATTAATTTCTGCCAGGGCACAGTAGTGAAAAAATCAGTGAGCTGCCTCTCCACTTCTCAAGGTTCTGGTGGGCGAAATCGCCTAAAAATTAGACAAAACGATCATCAAAAAATCTAGTTTCACGTGAACTAGTTTCCACGTCATGAATTCCCTATTTTTATGGATATGGAGCACTATATTTTGTATCATAATTCTGCCCTCTTCAAAGAAATTTTCAAATTCCCAAAGATCTGATGGGAGAAATCATAAAAAAAGTGGAGGGAATGATCATTAAAAAATATAGTTTCATGTGAACTAGTTTTTGTGCCATGAAGCCCCTATTTTTTAGGGATATGGAGGATTTTTTTTTTAGTATTCTTCCCCTGCTAATGAAAATATCATTTTCCCACTTTTTTAGATGAAGGAATGACTCAAAATTCAGAGCATGGAACCCTAGAATAAAACCCATAATTTCAAGACCCATTTTGTCACAATTTGACATTCGTTGCACACTTACTAAAAATATCATGTTTCCTTGTATAAGGGTCCATTACTTTGGGTAAGCCACCATTTGAAGATGCCATGAATAAGGTCATTAAAAAGGTCAACTCGGCTCATAATTCACACTTGCTAAAAATAGTAAGTAACACTGAAAAAGTAGTTTTTGCACAATGGGTCGTACAAGGATAATAATTCAGGGGGACATCATTATTTGGGAGAATTCTAGTCGTTTTTCATAGGGCATTCAATATCCATCTTAGTTCATTCAAATTGGCAAGCATTCGTGAGCTAATTTGGAGGAGTTTCACAGTGTGCAAGGAGTTCGAAGATTCAAAGTTTCACTGCATTTGGAGCTTTCCATCAACGAGGATCAACAGGATTCATCGGGTGACATATCCTTTTCTTCTTCTTTCTCTCTTTCTCTCTCCTCTTTCCCCCAACTTTCTCTCCCCTTCAAATGTTCTAATTCTTTGTTGGGGTTTGCACTTTTTAATATGCCTTTAAGTCACCTTAAATTTTGCATTAGAAACATAATGTAAATTAAGTGACCTTAATTTTATAAAAGGGAATTCAATATTTAATAGGAATATGAATAGTATAAATTTAGAAATAAGGCATATGGAGGGTCATGAGGAAGATGATAAGTCACCTCTCATTCTATAAATTGTAACGCCATTCCCATTTCAAAGGGTTGGTGATTGATCTTCTAAACTAAGGAGAGAATTGTACCTAGAGAAAGCAAAGGAGATCGCCATTTTCCTCTATTTTCCCCCTCTCAAAAATGTATTCTATTCCCACACTATGTACAAATTATTCTTGAGCTTCAATAAAGGAAGAAGGAATTTTAGCCTCTTTGATTGAGGATTTTATTGGTACTTTGTGTTCATTAAGCTCTATTTAGTCTTGTTGTTGTTTTACAGATTTGCTTTCTTCTGAAATTCAAGTGCATGTAATGAAACTTTTGATTGGTGTGTGCAAGTCTCTGATTTTCTACATGCAACATTAGTTTATCCTTTCTAAACATTCTCACTACCCTTTCCCACCTTCATAGAAAATTCCTCCCTTGTAGATATCTGTAAGCATTTGTTGTAGGGTTAGTGGAGTGCCCCTATTTGATCTCCCGATGAAAGGACACTAGGATAAAAACTCACTTTCTATTCATGCATGCACATATGATAGTTGCACCAGTTAAGTAGAGGGACGTAGATTCCCAGAGCATTGGAAAGAAACCCACAAGTTTTTCCACCCTACAAATTTTCTCGCCAAAACTATTATACAATGAAACTAATGATTTATTTTATAATTCTATCATTATTTATTTTAATAAGGAAACATATATGACATGCTTAGTATATATGTGGGTACAACATTGATTCACAGTTGCATTCAACTTTAATGATATTTTACTTGCAACATAATTGCCATGGAAGAAAAAATAGTTTTTGGTGTTGAATTTTACAAATAATTGAATTTTTAAGGATATGAAGACTTACAACATATTCACTCCATAACTTATATGGGATAAAAAAAACATAATGAAGGAAACATAAGGTTAGATTATACTTTTCTATTAGTTTTTAATTTTTGTTAAATTTCTTGTAACAGTAACAAAATAAAAAATAAGACTTGGTAAATTCATTTACTAGATCCAATTTAACATTTAGGAAAATAATTAAGGAACCTTTAACATTACCATAATAAAAAAAATAGCTATATTCATTTACAAGAAGTCTCCAAATTACCAAATAGGAAAACTATATGTCATTGTTACAGACAATACTAATTAATATTTTTTATATACATAAAAAAAATAAAACCAGCCAACACATGTGCCACATGGAAAAATGATGATAAAATTCATTTATTTGAATTGTTATAATCACCATCATCCAAGAAAGGTTAGGTGATTTTAATTCTACTCAAAACATCTTGTTATATACTTGCTGCCAATTTATATATATATATATATATATATATATATATATATATATATATATATATATATATATATATATATATATATAGGGTGCATAACTAATTTGAACCAATTGACATAAATGATAACACCATATGTGCAAGCTTCAATTGTTACTGGATCATCTACAAATTATAGTTCATATAGTTTATTAAAAATTATGTCAACTTCTTTGCAACATAAAAAATCACATGAGACAAAAATTTAATCCTTCACTGTGTTACTATGACAAAAATCTACATGCATAAAAATATATATTATTTACATTGTAAGAAACTAAAATAACATTTTACTTTAGAATGGTAGCATGCCATGTGCCTTTCTAGGAAGATGTCCCTTAAGATACATCTTCCTAGAACTCAATTTTCTATGTCACTCTATTACACTTTATACCATTTCCAAGTATTTATGCTCCATGTCTATCTCAATATGAAGAATTTTCATACTTAAATAAATTGTCATTAGAAAATATTTCGAGGGTGAAATTTAACTTCCATTAATATACCAGTAAGAAAGGATAGTCATAGTGCTAAATAAAATCCATAAACATGAGACCATCATTAAGAAAGAGGAAACACCATTGTATGGTACATAACTAGGTCATAGATAATGAAATTACGCTTTATTCAAAACATTCATTTCTATAATTACAATTGAAGAAAACACATAATTTTAATAACTCCTTTAATAATGCTGACTTATTTTATCCTTTTTTGATAGAATGACTTGAAAGAAAGGAAGAAAAAAGAAAAAATAAAAAATAAACAAATTATCTATGTCAAGGTTGTATACACTTAATTTTTCACTACTCATCTTTCATACATGTTATTAATAATTTATTTTATGCAAATAAGGGTCAATGATGCATCCATTTATAGAGTGGGTGCCTTATGGGGCTTGCTGAGAATGGGGAATGGTTATGCATGTAACCATTATGGGTTAGAGACACTACACAAAGAGAGTTTTAGTATTTGTTCTTAGCCTTAGTTTTCCTTGCACTAGTTTATCTTGTCCTCCTAGGTCTCATATGCATTGCATTCACATCTTTTTGCTAGCATCTCAACATTTTTCACCTTGTTTATCCACATCCATGATCTACGACACACTATTTTTAATATTTACAACAAACTACCTCTCTTCATTATTTTTGGCTGATGCCATCACCCATGGGAGATGGTGTCAGTGTCATATTTTTCCCATGGTTACTGCCATCACCTATGGGTGATGGCATCCTATATATATATATATATATATATATATATAAATATATGCATGTCACACATTTGACATTTATAAGAAAAGGAAGATAGATCAATTGAACTTCCCTTTTCTTTGCTCTTTGGTGTCATCTTGACATCTACTCACCTAGCTCTTGGTTCATCTTGCTTGGATTGGATTGGATAATATTCTTCTTGGATGGTTACTTGCATTATTAGGTCACCTATAGTGATTCTATGATAGGAACGATGTTTTCCTTTTCTACCTAATAGTGATTCTCACTTAGCTTGTTGATTCTCTAGAGAAATAGATGCATCACTGACCACCCTTCAAGTACAATGTGAGTGATCTAACCATCTCTTGTAATTTTTCATAGATAATTTCATTTACTTCTCTTATTGTGTTATGTTAGTTTAGTATTATACACGTTTGGATGTTATTTAGCATAGTACTCTTATTCATTATCATATCCTTAGTTATCACCACTTTCATTTTAGCTACATCATGCACATCTTTTATCCATACATCTCCACAACCTAACTACTGATATCTCAGTAAGGTTCCTCCCTCTAGCTTGACCGCGGGCCTTGGAAACCCTAGGTTGAACTAGTATAGGAATTACTTCCCTCTAGATATATGAGCCTGCCACTCAATGTATCCCCTTTATGTCTACCCCTTATATGTTGGTACATGTGTGTTTCCTACTCGTTTCTTTGATACCATTATGGAATAAATGATTTAGGAGTGTAAGATATTGAGACACATTCTTGGCCCCCATACATCTCTAATGAACCTGATATAAAAACTGCAGACATTCTAATCAAGCATAGCTCATTAAAAGCACCGCTTTTACATTTTGAATTCATTTAAATACCCAAATACCCATAAAACCTCAAAAAAGCCATCTCCAAGACATCATCACCATTATAAAATCCTATCTATCTATGTTTTCTCATATCTAAACACCTTCATCCCTCGTGTAAGCCTGGCTTTATGGCTGATCCTATATATTTTCCTAGATCTTCTCCCATATACCTTCAGCCCCTATGTACATTTTTCTATACATTCGATTGTGTATGTAGCCTTAACTTTATACCTTCTCTCACCAAGATTATCACTTCACCATGGATTATCTAGGGTTGGGATCCTCTTACTATGTTGTGTAGACCTTTCATAAGGTATATCATCTTGAAGTTGATTTTCCCTTTTGTATGGATTGTTACTTCATAGGAACACCTAGAAATTATCCTTCTACCTGCCACAATGTCCCACCTTAGGATGATGAAGAATAAAACTATAATTATGATACTATTGACCATCCTCCTAAGATTCATAAATGTATATCTCAATTTCCTTAATCCAAAGGATAATCTGAAGAAATGCTAGGCAAGTAACTTCTCAAATTTATCTCTGAATAACTTGACCATAGGCAAGAAAGAAGGAAATCTACAAAAGTAGGATCATATGAAAATTCCTCCTATTATGAACCTACCAACCTCATTCTCTAAATCATTTATAAAATGAGCCAAAAAAAATCTACTACTACAACTCAATTTCTCCAAAAGCAAGCCAACATGGCTCGATTAGTCATCCATCCTTCAATGGTCTCTTGGGTCACCACAACCCATCTTGTACCAAATGGGCCTACTAGGGTGACCATCATCCAACCCCCCATCCAAAATAAAGTCTTGTGAGAAGTCCAACAAGAGCCTTTACCTAATTATATCGCTAGTATGGATATTAGTGGCATTTCTCCTTCTATCTATTATGACGAGTCTACTGATCACATCCTTCATATCAAGGCCTTTGTAAATATTTAAAATGAGTGGATCATAACCAATTCATATGCTTCCACCAAACTCCTATAAATTATTTTCACTATAGATGATTTCGATTGGTACCATACTTTTCCCCCTAACTCTATAGTTGAGCTAGAGTCCCTAGTAAACAAATTCCAATATCACAATCTACATGAAAAAAAAAATTAACACTTTCATCAATTGTCAAAAATATGAGAAGGAATCATCATAAGCTTTCGTTAAGTCCTAGAAAACTCTATTTACACGGGAAGAGCATAACATGCCCAATGATAGCATCTTTCAACTTTTCTTACAAGCCATGATCCTCACCTTTAATACAAGATGAGGTCCTTTTCTCCCACTTCCCTAGAATAGGCCTTTGAAAAATATAAAAGGAAATACTATCTCATGAGGGAATTCAAGAAACATCCTGCCAAAACAAAATCCATCAAACAAGTCCAAATCCTTCAACGCTCTAAGAATAAGAACATGACAGAAAATAGTGTCTCAGCTACTCTTCCCATTATCTCTTCTTCAAATAGGACTATATTAAATATTGACCAATAATCTAATAACAAAAAAATTCAACCTAACTTTCATCAACCACTATGTAAGGAAGAGTTAAAGTGTCAGTTTCATAAGCCTTTTACCGCGATCTTGGATCCTTCTCACCCTATTCCTCAATAACATGATGAGAGTAAGTTTTTTTGGTGGCATGTTAATTGGGGTCACTCACATAATAATTTTTGTGCACTCTGAATGGTTACCATGAGCTTCTTCTTAGGACACAATTTTGATTATGAAACCATCACTAGCGAGCACTTGACCGAAGTAATTAAATCTTGTGACATGTCTTAACAAAAGGATCATCATGAAGCTATTAACCAAGCTAATGAAAACTAAAACTATTATCTAATCATACGCTTAAGCATGATGTCACTGAAATTTATAAGAAGTAATAAAATGATACAACCAATGTAGTTGAAAAAGATTACCCTTATGGAAATATAGCTGTAATTAATGATATAAAGATGTCATAACTTTTGTAAAACTAGAATACCCTATAAAATTATAACCTCATATTCAAAGAGTCATATATCCTTTTGTATCTTAGAATCAAGCTCTTCAAATCAAAAACCCTCCTCCTCCATATACCATCGGCCCCTATGGAAATTTTCTTACAATGATGATTATGTTTGGATTTGGATCCATGTCCAGAAAAACCATCAGACCCTATGAAAATCAAAATTTCAGGATTGATGGCATAGGAATTGAACAAAAACTAATTTCGGAAGTCTGTATAATCACCCTTGCTCCTTCTATATTTTTTTTGAGGACTCCTTACACTCTCAGCCTACTACACAGTCAATTCATGATGAGCGGGATCCCCTCGAAGGAATTACCCAAGATCCTAGTCCAATTCCCTTTCTAGAGCTCATGCATATGTTGTATCCTGCATTCTACATTCATCCACAAGATGATGAAAAGTAAACATTAAATTTTTGAAAATTAAATTTTGGAGTGAAAAATCAAAGAATGCTCCCTATTCTTTCCAAATGCCTATGCCATCGGCCCCTACCAAACTTCCCCTCTGTCATCGTCCCTCTAGCAGATGCTAAAGGGTAATTTACTCCCTTTTTCACATCCTGACACCATCGGCTATCCTGTTACAAAGGGGCCGATGGCATTTGGCCAAAATCGTGTCTGCGACATTAAAAAATATTACTTTAAAAATATACAAAATGATAAAATGAAATTTAAATCCATCCCAAACCCACATGTATTGCATCTTAATCTACCCAAAAAATCAAGTTTGACTAAGTTTGATGTCCTAACGATTCCAAACAATCAAAATAAATGAATATAACCTATTATACTCAACGAAATTAAATGTGACGACTTACCCATTGTTATGCTTCGTCACATGCTCTTCCGCATTTTCCTCCATCACCGCCTTGTATTTGTGTCATGACATCGAAATACACCTAAAATTTAGAATTTTAAAGCTCAGTTCTCTCAATTTTAAAAATAGTAACGACCAAATCAAAATAAAACTCAATATATAAAATTAACTTTTCTATTCCAAATTGGTTGTGATCAACAACAATCTTCAAAAAATTGTCATTTTCACTCCCAAAATCTGTAACACACATCGTTCATTATGTTATGACCGTAATCTCGTGTAATTTATTTCTCCTTATTATATGACTAATTTTGATGATCTCCAATTTTTACCTATTTTTGACATCATATAATCATATGACATGAAAATAGGACATCCATCCCATGGGCCCCTAACAAGGTGATTTATGTCTTATTTTACTGATGATCATCTAGTGTTTCCTTTCACTTTTTCTTCTCAAGGGTTCTTACAACATTGATTCCACCCGCACGTGGCAGGAAAAGTGACACTATCAGGTACACATTGGTTGGCATATTTCATTTCAACTAGTCATTACAGCATTCATTTATGTACTTACTTTGAGTATTGGTATTATGGACTATTTTTTTTGTTAACCACCGCATGTTTTACTATTGCAACATGTGATGATCAACGACTGGGACATATGTATACACCTAATTTTTCACTTTTCATCTTTATACTTGTTACTAACAATTTCCTTCTTGTAGATAAGGGTTATTGATACATCTATTTCTAGAGTGGGTGCCTTAAGTGTCTTGCCAGGAATGGGGAATGGTTACTCATGTACCCATTATGGGTTAGAGACAATACACAAAGATATTGTTGTTATTTAGTCTTAGCCTTAGTTTTCCTTGCACTAGTTGTCCTTGTCCTCCTATGTCTCATATATGTTGTATTCACAACTTCTTTCTTACATCTCACCACTTTTCAGCATTTTTATCCACATCCATGATCTAAGACATGCCAATTTTAAATTTTATGGCACACTACTTCTTTTCACTATCCTTGGTCTATTCCATTACCCATGGGAAATGATGTTAGTTTCATATTTTACCATGGCTTACACCATCACCTACGTGCGATGGCATTTTATATGTACCTATCACACATTGGACATTCATAAGAAATTGAATCCAGATCATTTGAAATTCCATTTTCTCTACTCTTTTGCACCATATTCACATCTTCTCACCTATCTCTTGGTTCATGTTACATCTTGCTTGGATTGGGTTAGATACTCTTCTTACTGGATGGTTGTTTACACTATTAGGTCACCTATAGTGAGTCTAGTACATGAATGGTGTTCCCCTTATCCACATATAAGTGACCACCTTATAGGTACAAGGTGATTGCTCTAACCATATCTTGTCATTTTACATAGTTAATTTCATTTCCTTCTCTCATTGTGTTATGTTAGCTTAGTATTATACATGTTCAGATGCTAGTAAGCATTTTACGCTTATCTATTATCATATCCTTAGCTATCATCATGTTTATTTTAGTTACATCATACATGTTTGTTGATCCATACCTCTCCACAACCCAACTATCGATATTTCAGGTTCCTTCCTCTATTTTGACTATGGGCCTTGGAAACCCTATGTTGACCTAGTGTAGGGATTAATTTCATGTATATATGTGACCCTAGAGTGCACAGTAGCCCCTTTAAGTGAACCCCTTGTATGCCAGTACATTTGTGTTTCCTACTCATTGCCTTGATGCCCTTGTGGAATGGATAATTTAGGAGTGCAAGATATTGAGACACATTCTTGGCCCATATACAAAGGTAGCTTTCAACATTAATTAAGATACTATGCACATTATTTGACTTTAAATTCATATACATAAAATATATGTTCTCTTATTTATTCCACACTTGTAACACCTAAGGAAATTATTTTTTATTGAAAAAGTGTAGAAATCATCTCCCCATGGGTGAAAAGTAAACGATGAGTTTTAATTATATATATATAAATGAAGTCTTATTATTTCATTTAGATAAGAAACAATATTAAAATTATGGTGCAAATCCCTATTTAAAATCTGTATGTATCATCATATTTTTGTTAGGATGGGATTTGATTCATTTATTAAAATGATATTAATACATTATAATGTTGCTTTATGGTCATCACTGATTATTAGTAACATAAACTACATATTAGAAATTTATTTTCAAAAATATAAATCTTTCTTTCTTTTTGTTTGAATCCAAGCTGAATTGGACTCCAAATATGTAATGGTATCCTCGGTGATGCCCTCATTCAAAATAGGATTCTAACTAGAATTAAAAAACCTTTTGCAAAGCTATATAACAAATGGAAATTTAACAATCAATGTACCTTGATTATGGATGACTCTTTGAAAAATGTTATATAAAGGAAAGAAAATATGGATTTTTGTTAAAATATATGAAAATCAAAATATATTAGATAGTTGGTTGATGGAAATTCTCTTTCCTCATCTATTATATATTAAAACTTTCCCTGATGTCAGATCATATATTTAAAATTTGGCTACACCATTGTCTTAATGATGATAATTACAATTTTTTTCAAATGTTTCAATGTTGCATCCCTCATTTTTGGATTTAGAAATTTGATACTCAGTTAATATGGATGATTAAAATGACAAGCTTTATTTGAAAAATGAACTATTATGATCAATTTTAAATGAAGAAATTGGCATGTTTATTATCGTTATGTGGAATTTTGATGATATGGATTAACTACCTTTTTTGTTGATTTGAGCTAAATGCAGGATCATGTATACCCTCATTAAAAAGGTGAGGGAGGGCATCATCGGGGAGAGGTTGGAATATCATGATAACAAAATAGAACCTGCGAAGGTAATTGAGAACTATCTGATAACAATAGGGGCAAAGTTCTCAAAGACAACTTATCAAGTTAGTAACCAAATACAATCAAATCACCAAAAACATGCATTGTTCAATAAGTCAAATTTGCTTGTAAATGTCAAAATACCTTAAAAACTAAAACAAGGGCTAATGATACCTTTCACCTAATTAAATGCATCCAATAAACATGTTTAGAAACTTCAAGAAGTTTCAAACCATCATTTTTACTCATTTACCATATAAACCTTATTATCTAGCTTGTAGCCCTCCCTAGAGGAAAATCTTGATGACTATAACACTCCTCAAGATATTAGATCTCACTTTGTAAATTTTTAGATACCCTTTAAGGCCTTTAATCTTATTCCAAAGTTTCAAAACCCATATCTAAGCCAAATAGAACTTATTCTCATTCTATTGCTCATAACTAGGCCTATGTAGTAGCCCTCCAAACTCACAAAGGTTATAACTCATAATAACCTACAAAATTTCATAAATACATATGTATTTTTCCATATACCCATTATATTTTTCTTTCTTCATGTTTAATTTCATCCTCAAACTCTCAACACTATTCTCCCAACACCAATTTCTTTTTTTCAATTAGGTCTATCTAGGTCTTCTTAGATCTTCAATTAAGTTTCTTGGCTTTAATGCCTTCACCTAAGTCACATATTCCTTTAAAAATCTTATACACCCTAAAAATACTTATTTTAATATGTGTAAGGCCTCACTTTCTTACTATTCTCCTTAACCTCTCAATATCATGTCATTTTTTACCTTGCTCAACAAGTATGGTTCTTGTTCTCATTTCACACCATGTTTCTTCTCTCACCCTTGCACTCACTTTTCATAATTTCATAAATATCCTTATCATGTTTTGACCCCCTCTCATATTTGAAACTCATGTAATTTTACTATGGTCTTCAACTAGACTACTAAAAACGTCGTTTGTGTGAAATTATCAATTGTTTCAAGGACCGAAACAAGACTGTCAAGAGTCCTTTTGTTAGAGATGGTTTTGTTGGGAATTTTGTCTATGTTTTTCATTGATATAAATTGAAAATATTATTTCAAATGGTGTCTAGGTGATTGAGGAGTCTTCGTGAGGTTTCATCCATGAGTTTTGATGAAGGTTGATTACTAGTGTCTTGTTTTGATGTAGTTGTTATGGTATCTAGGCATGGTCTTTAGCATGGTGCAAGATAGTATGATATAGTATGAGTACTCCAAATGTTGTATGAGGTATTTAAGAGGTACACCATGTTCAATGAGATGTGTAAGATGTGTTAATGATTCTGTAATAGGTCATCATGGTATGTTCATGTGAAGTTTGTTTTGAGTCACATCATTTTAAACCTAGTCCTAGACCTAGGTCACGCAAAATGATTGAGTAGTATAAAGTACTGATTAGGGAAGTCTGTTATAAGCATGTTTAGATCATTTATAAATTTCATAGCATGTGTGGTTGATGTATTAGGTCATTATTTAGAGGTTTAGTGCATCTTCAAGGTCCATTGAAGTAAGTTTCTTGAGAATAAGTTAGGAAAGCAAAGGTAAGTCTTTGTGTTGAGATATTTTAAGATGTAGTTTAGAAATAATGATAGATGGAAACCATGGAGGAGGTTTCCATGGTTCTATGGGTTGAATTTTACCTCAAGAAAGTGAAGGAAATGCAAAAAAAATGATTTTTGGCAAAACCGAGTTCTTGTGAAGGCAAAAACCAGCTCGATGGGCATGTTCGAATGCTCACCCACATGTATAGGTTATATATGGGATTATAAGGATTTCATGGATGATTTTTCCTTGAGCTAAGATTTTTTTTCAAAAATAATGGATCAATTTGGTTTTCAAATATTTATGAATAATCAATAACAAGTTAGACATGTCTGAGTAAAAAATAAGGTTCACAAGCCTAGGCGGTACACAGGCCTAAAACAACTGCTGGGCTTTAGAAGAAGATTATGGGAGCTCTGAGTGGAGTTAGGAGAAAAAAAATATCTACAGAAAGAGGATTCCAATAACTACATGATGTTGAAATAATATTTTTCACAACACTTTGGCGCATCAAGTCTGCAGGCATTTTTTCTCAGGCACAGGTGGAGTACAAAATAAAAAATTGGATCAAATGGAATAATCAAGACATGATAGCCACAAATTTGGATTCAAAATTCCATTCCAAGTCAGGATCATATAAAAAATTTCCAAAAAAATCTATTGGGAGCTCAAGTTGTCACTATTACAAGTTCAGGACTTAGCCAAATTTTTGGGAGGACACATGTCAGCACTAAGAGCTTGGCGGGATTTTGTGTACCTCATGTCTCATAAGGTCAAAGACATCAAGATTGGAGAAGTATTATTAGCCCCCTTGAATCCCTCTCAACCCTCATATGACCTCTTAGAACCTCATGTGACCTCCAGACTCGACATTTCATCCCCCAAGTGCATTTTTGGAGCATCCATTCCCTACTGTTGGATTGGTCGCCACGTCACCTCCAGGACCACCGTGAAAACTGATGTCCCTTATGTACCTGAGGTGTGGGACATTAGACCTTTAAAAATTTGTTCAAAACATATGGGGAGTTAGTTGGACACTGTACGTACCCAAAATTGTAAGGTACTGTATTGCCAGAACAATGTGATACGTGCCCCAATGATGATATAGGTCTCCTCGCAAGGTGTTCGGGATCCAAAAAAGATCTCCAAGTATGCATTAACATCCCGCATGCCCCGCTTAGCCCCCGTGTGCTTTGTTTTTCTCTTTTCCTCTCTTTTCTTAGCCTTTTTCTCTTCAGTAATGAAATTGCCACCCTTCATGGGCGGCGGTCTCATGACCGCCACCCTAAACAAGGCAGCGGTCCTGTAACCGCTGCCCTGCTCAGGGCGGCGGTCCTTTACACATTTTCTAGAAAGCTCTTTTAACACGACTCACGTAATTTCAACGTTTTACTAGCTTTCTTTCACCGCCATAAGCTTGCATTTATGATTCTAGTTCCCTGGAATAGTGTTTTGCCATTGTTTATAGTTTAAGAGTTCCATTTTGTTTTTACCTTGGGTAAATGCAAATGCTATAAATAGTTGGCTTGTGCTCAAGCAAATGGCCCCTCAAAATTTGCCTCTGATTTCTCTTTGCAATAGATTTAGTTTTCATTTTTCTTAGAATGCTTAGTATCTTTCATTGCATGATTAGTTAGCATTGTTTTACTGTTAGTAAGCCACATATCCATCTTATGTAAAGTACTGCTGTTATTTTATCCAATCCATTGGAATAAAATAGTCTGTTTACCAATAGGAAGCCATTAAAGTTGTAGGTTTTTCTCCTCAAATAGGATAGTTTCAGGTTCTGGACGCTTTATGTTGCATGACTCGCAATAGATCCCGCTAGGAATTACATAAGCCAAGCTCTGTACTCTTGCGCTATCCCTCTCCTACTCGCATTGTATTCAGTCAGTATTCTGAGCTGCCTTTATCCCAATATCTACCTCTGTTGATGCTAGCATTACACACTTTTCTGGATCCATGTGAACATGAAGGAATGAGGAGATTACATTGAGGGGACAAGATCACACACACCATCAGATTCGCCACTGTTCTGTAGAATCCAGGTTATAGCTTTCAAAGTTCTAGTTAGAATCATATCAAATAGAGTAGTTAATTAATTTATTTCAGTTAATTCGACTCTCGATATTGCAAGGGAAGCTGTGGGGATTGATAGTTTCTGAGAAACTATGATTCACTCCTCACTTCTAAGGTAGGATCGAGAGCCTTGTAAATAGATTAGATGAGCTATTTCATCGTTTAGAATAGATCTACAAATTACACAGACAAATAGCTACACTTGGTTATTTTGTTTGTTTTAAGTTATTATATTAGCTATCAATTCTAGATATTTTAAATAGCTACTTTCTTAAATTCATAAAGCTTGTCAGAAAACACAAAAAAAAATAGAGAAATCATATATGCTATATATACACTTCACATAGTTAAATTTCATTTTACTGTAGTTCGTTTTACATTGTTGCTTTTGTATGACAATCACGGGACCTAGAGAGCCCAGGGAATATGTATTTGAGCCAATCGTGCCTCAGCCCAATCTCACCACAGTGATAACTGATATAGACCAAAATCTTAGTATCCAAGTCTTCCGAACAACGGTAAGCTTGCAACAAATCAATTCCCAATTGAGCGGGTTAAACGTAGAAGACGACCAAGCACACATGTTTTGGTCAAATCAACCAAACTATAGATTACCCTAGGCAACATTCATATGACTGTAGAAGGGCTTGAAAGAGAACAAAGATTTGGTTGTGATCCTGTGGTCCCACAGCCAGGCACAAGAGACACTCTTACAGATATAGATACTAGCCTAAGAATTCAGGTTGCGCGAACGCCTGTAAGATATTCTGAGAAAATCACACAGTTATTGATCCTAAATATAGAAGCTGAGAAAGCATACGATTACTAGATACTAGGGATTAGGACTTGATTTCATGCATGACCATAATAGGTCCACAACAACTAAGAATCTACGGTTGTGACCCACAAATCCCGCAGCCCAACGAATCCATAGGAGAATTAGACATAGACACTGGCCTATGCACACTAGTATTCCAGTCTACTCCAGTTCCACCTATCATCATCAAAAAATTATCCTTGTTAGACACAACAACTAACAAAGCTAGAGAGTTCTGGACTAGGCCAAAGAATCATCCATAGAGTCGACTATATTTACCATCCACCATATGACCCTGTCTGGAGAAATACACAAAACTATCCCGGGTCACTTTCCACGTATTCCACAACCTATAGATCGAATCACACCAGATATTGATTGGAGCCTTCGAGCAGTCATCCTTGCTGACCAATCTATCACACTAGTTCAAGTTAGGAGGGCCTTCTTTGCCTTAGACTCACAAATTCCGCTAGTGCGTATTGAAGACATTAGATTACCTAACTAGTTTGTCTGCATCTCACATATAATCCATACCCACTGGCTATCTCGGCACGACCTCGGGAGGTCAGGTGTGAGGAAGAGTCACTTGTAGATTCCCATGCTTGCATGTCACTTTTCCATCGTACAGACACCCATGTGACCAACTTTTAGCTCCCAGTGCTTTTTTGGAGCATCCATTCCCTACCATCGGATCGGGTGCTACGTGTCAGCTCCAGGACCACCGTGGAATTTTATGTCCCTTATTCACCTAAGATTAGGGATATCCGACCTTGAAAAATTCTCCCATCCCCCCATATGGATTCTTCAGGACACCCATGTGACCACCTTTCAGTTCCTAGTGCTTTAAAGCAGCTTTTTCCTCCTTCATTCCCTGTCGTCAGATCACCGCCACATGTCGTTCTCTTGACCATCATGGAATTTTATATCCCTCAAATCCTTGAGGTCAGGGACATCAAGTCGTGAAAATTTTTCCCAAGCTTCTCCTTCCATGATTTCAAAAAATTCAAAAAATCTAACTGTCGCTTAGTGTTTCTAGTACTTCCAGCTTCTTCCACTCTCGTGCACAAACAATCTTCAACCTTCCTCTACAAATTTCTTCCATCACTCCACCATTACAAGAAGCTCAAGAAAGATCAAACAAAGGAACTAAATCACCTTTCCCATAGTTATGTGTAGGTCTCAGAAGGAATCCTCATCAAGCTAAGAAGGAGAAACGAAGAATAACGAAGAAGAGAACAACGAAATCCCCATAGCTAAAAAATGGAAATATAAACAAAACTTGCAAACCAATGCACAAATCAATGAACCATTTTTTTCTATTCATTCCTCTGTCCAATACCATAAAAAATTAAACCATAAAACTCCCCCCATGTGTGACAGAGCATCCACAATGAAGAAATCTCCTTTCCAGCTCAACAAAGAAAGAAGCGGGATTTCCATCAAACCGGTTTTTAGATTGAAGTAAGATCGCACATGGAGCACAAGAAGAAAAAAACCACATAAAAAATCTAATTTTATTCACAAACAGAGGAGGAAACTAGACCTGAAA
This sequence comes from Taxus chinensis, assembly GCA_019776745.2. Classification (NCBI taxonomy): domain Eukaryota; kingdom Viridiplantae; phylum Streptophyta; class Pinopsida; order Cupressales; family Taxaceae; genus Taxus; species Taxus chinensis. Next base: position 316,572,904 of record CM034149.1, read on the forward strand.
TTTTGAGGTCCATTAATGGCTGCCATACCCAGAAGCACTGCCAGGCCCAAAAATTAAAACTTTAAAATCTCATGGATTATTAAGTGGGTACACCCTAAATTTCAGAGGGATGATATTGGGAAAAATCCATATCAAAAAAATTCATTCCATGTCAATCCAAATCCAAGAGGTCAACTTTCTAAAAATAACAGGTCTACTACATAGGAACTATTATTTCGGGAAAGTAATCAACAAAAGAACCTGCGAAGGAGATGAAGACACTGGAGGTGCATGTACGTACCCAAAAATGTAGGTACTTTACTACCAAAAAGAGGTTACAGAAACCCCAATGATGATTTAGATCTCTTCGCAAGGTGTTTGGAATCTAGAAAAGCTCCCCAAGTATACATTTGCATCCTAGAAAGCCTTGTCTAGCTTTTGCATGTTTTGTTCTAACCTCTGCCCCCTTTTCCTTGCATTTTGTTTTTAAGTTACATAACCACTTCCCTGCCTAGGCGGTGGTCCCGTGACCACCTCCACAGATAGGACGGTAGTCTTGTAACTACCTCCCTGTGTAGGGTGACAATCTTGTGTGCATTTTCCAGAACGTTCCGACGATTCGTCAAACATAAAAAATCAAATTTCACCCACATTTCTCAACCACTAAAGCTTGCATTTATGTTTTGGCCACCTGGTAAATAGTGATTTCCCTTTGTTTATATTAGAAGAGATAAATTCAAACTTACCCTCTGGTAAATCCAAATGATATAAATACCTAGCTTTATCAGAAGCAAATGGCCACTCTCCTTCCATGTTTGATTATTCAGTGTGTTTTGAAGTTCTTCCATAAGTTTCAATAGAGTTATATTTTGCATGAATTATCGGCCTCTCCTTTCGATTTTAGAGATCATTTGATCTTATTGCTTTAATTTTACTCCATTGTTGTCCATACAGTCAACTTAGAATAAGGTAGTTCTAGTTCTAGATTAGAATCCATTTGATAATCTTAGAGTCATAGGTTTTATTTTGTCACAAAAGATAGATCCCAAAATTCTCGGTATATTTTCATTGTATCCCCGCGATAAAGCCTGCTACAAATTGCATAGTCAATATCTGTTAACTTAAACTATGCCTCTCTTGCATTATATTCAGTCTATATCTAAAGCTGCCATTTTTTGAGTATCTTCTTTTGTTGATGTTATCACATTCATAATTTTCTAGATTCATGAGAACATGAAGGAACAAGGAGATCACACTGAGGGGACAAGACGTGACATGACTAGATTTACCACTATTTTGTAAACTTCAGGTTTGAGCTATCAAAGTTATAGTTACAATATATCAAATAGAGTAGCAAATCATTTTATTTCAATTAAAGTTTGCTTTCAATATTGCCAGGGAAGCTGTGGGGAATGATAGTTTTTGAGAAACTATGATTCATTCCTCGCTTCTGAGGTAAGATTGGAAATCTTTCAATTAAGCTAGTTAGTTATTTAAATATTTAGGTTAAATTCACAAGTGCACAAGAAAATAGCTATATCAGATTAACTTGTTTATTTTTATTCTATTATTAGGTTATTTTTCCATTATTTAAATATATCAGAATAGCTTCTCTTTTAATTTCATTCAAATACCCATCATTGAAAATACAAAAATAATAGAAATATAAGCATAGTGTAGATATATCTTTCATATTATTTTACTTGTTTCAGTAAAAGTTTGATTATCTTTTCCATGACAATTATGGGACCCAGAGAGCCCAGGGATTATGTATTTGAACCTGTAGTACCTTATCCAAATATCTTCACATTATTAATAGATATAGATCAAGGGATTAGGATTTAGGTTTTTCAAACGAAAATAAACCAACAAGCAATTAGCAAACAATTAAGACAATTGAATATTGAAGACGACAAAGCATACACATTCTGGTCAAGTCAACCCAACTATAGACTGCTCTAATAGGATATCCACATGACCATACAAGAACCCGAAAGAGAAAAAATATTTGGCTGTGATCCGTTAATTCCACAGCCAGACGTATGAGACCTCCTCATCAAGATAGACACAAGGTTGTGTGTATAAGTTTCCAGAACACCCGTAAGGTATTCTAAGAAAATCACACAACTCCTGGTACTAAACTTAGAAGCTGAAAAGGCTTATGACCATTAGATAGTCAGAAGAAGATATTGATTCTTCACATGACCATAACAGGTCCACAATAACCATGAACTCATGGTTGTGATCCCCAGGTCCCACAACCCAATGGGCATGCAAGTCAATTAAATATTTATACTAGTTTATGTATGTTGGTATTCAGATCCTCACCACTCTTGCTAGATATCATAACACAATTTCCCGTATTAAAAATAGAATCCAATCAATCCAACATTTTCTAGGCTAGACCAAAAAACCACCCAGAGTTTCTACAAACCCACTCTCATTACCATTTTCCATGACCTTGTCTAGAAATATACATGAAGCACCTACAGGTCATTTTTCACGTATCCAACAACCAATAGATATGATCTCGGTAGAGCTTGACATTGATTGGAGCCTCCAAATAGCTATTATATCTGAATGACCCATTACACCAATTCAGGTTAGGAGTGCCTTCTTTTCCTTAGATTCGCATATTCCATTATTGCGTGTTCAAGATATAAGATTACCCAACTAGTTTGTTTTTATCCACATATATTTAATTCCCACCGACTATCTCAGCATGACCTTGAGAGGTCAAGTACGAAGAAGAGCTACTTATAGATTCTCATGCTTGCATGTCACTTTTCTATCGTACAAAATTGGTGAACCCGACTTGAAGCAAATAATTGTTCCCCTTTTATTTTCATTTCTTTCTTCCACCTTCACTCTTTCCCATTATTCTGCAGGTATTTATATACCCCCCAAATATGTCTGGATATGATGCATATGGCAGACCACTCTCAGGTCTTGAAGCATAATACGGTCAAACAAATAGACAACCGTCACCGTCACTTTCTGCATGGGCTGACAACTATTCAAGTAACTACTTGTCATCACAAACTCCTCCTCAAAAAACTAGCTCTAGTTCTTCGTTTTGAATTGAGGAGTTGGATCAGCTCACACAAACACAACAACCAAAGCCCTCAGGCTCTAACAATATGAAATTTACTGGAGAGTCCATTTCATCTCCTCAGGTTTTGTTTAGACCACAAATCAGTAGATAGTCAGATCCACTCCCATTTTTTGATAAGGAGTATTTAGCATGCTACGCTATAAGTGAACAACACTTCCAAAACATGTACCCACCTATACGAAGTTTACAAACACAACCCGATACCCTGCTCTACGAAAACACTCCCATTCCTCCACCTATAGGAAATACTCTTGGTGAAGCTTGACAAGGTAATGATCAATTCATAGCGGGGTACCATACCCCTTTACAACCTCAAGGTGTACAACAACCACCATTAAGGAAAAACACTATGTCTTCACCAATCAAAATCATCTCAGCCTTAGTTGAGAAGGTTAGAGGATTAGAAATTGCTCAAGAAAATCAAAATTCACATTTCAGGTAAGCAAGAATCCCCAACCCTCCACATCATCCCTATAAATACATATGTTATGACATAGCAACAACCCATTCCACCTCCACCCCCTCAGTAGGAACCATCGATAGTCGAAACCTATGCGGTAGGGACTTACTCAGAATATTTAAAAGAGCCTCTAGATTTCACCATACGAAGTGTCATGCTTCCAAGACCCCTTCCTAATTCACCTAAATAAAAAGGGGAGGGAGATCTGAATGCACATATCAAAGCCTATGCCATGGCCATTGGAGTATTACTCTCTTGGGATGCGGTTGTTGCTAAGATATTTCCTAAATCCTTAGAGGATATTGCCCTTGATTGGTATTACAGAATACCTGAAGCCTCGATACACTCATTCAAACAACTTGTGTCAGATTTTATCAAAGCTTTTGACATAAAAAAATTGTTAAGGATAGGGATCAGGCAATTCCTTCACATTAAACAAGAGCACAATGAATCTGCTACTTATTTTATCCAAAGATGGCGTACAATTCTCTACTCATCAACAAGTTCTCCAAACATAGATCCAATGGAACTATGTGATTTATTCCTTCATTCTCTCAATAGAGAGATAAAGGAAGAAGTCTAGAAGTTCCCACTAAGGACTTACGATGAAGTACTCGAAAGTGCTTTCCAAATAGATCAAGCGGAAATAGACAACATTCGTAAGACCTATGGAACAAATGGGAAATTAATCACTCCCAATCAAAACACTACGACCTATCCTAATGCTGTAAATACCAATCAAGAACCCAAGATCCTTAACTAAAACCAGAGGGTTACAACAGATGGAGTAACAGACCAGATTAAAAGGGAAAACATCATAAAGGTTTCACCACTCGTTAACAATCATTGAAATAACAACTTTACTCCAACGATCAACGCAGTGGATTTTAATCGTCCATCATGACAACAACAACAACAATAACAATGACAAATCTAGACACAAGGTCCAAATCAAAACCCAACTAGATATTAGATTCAAAACCAAAGGCAACAGTCTCAAAGTTTTAACTCTAACAACCAGCAACCTAATCAGAGTTTTGGACCACAACAGGTTTCAAACCAACAACCTCGAAACTATAATCTAAACTTGTATTGTGGTTTCCACAAGATTCAACATCATGATACTAGGACTTTTCGTGACTACAGTAAATTCATGCAACATTTTCCAGAAGACCAAAGACAACTCTTTATAGATATGTTTTGGGAAAATTCTATAGTACCCATGCCAAACATGTACACAAGGGTAGTTTCCACTCAAAATGCACTCTAACAATAATAGGTTAGATCTAGGTGGAATGAACAAAGGTGTTATGACAGGAAATAATTATCATGAAGCCTCAACTTCATTAAATTCACTTGTCACAACCCAATTAGGAACTCGAACACAAACTAACATAGTTGGATTAGTAGAATTAGACACTGAGTTACGAGTAAAAACTACAACAAGAACATGAGACTACTCTTCTCATCCAGTTCCAACCTATTTGCTAGAACTAGACAACATTCAACAAACATTAGTAAAACCCATTGGCATTTACGATTTAATTAATGACTTAATAAAGACCTTCTCTCACATTTCCTTCTTGAATTTGTTTAAGAACTCTCCTACCCATAAGGCTTCTCTCTTAGAAGCATTGGCCTTGGTCATTTAATTAACATCACTCCTCCTCCTGAAACGTGAGTAAACCACTTAGACTTTGATTTCTACCCTCGAGGGCAGCCAGATACGGATACTGAGTTTATATTTGATATAAGAAAAATGCCAACAGATGCTGAAATTGTGCGTAGAGGTGACCCAACCTTGCATTTACAAGTATGGGTTTAAAATAATTATGTTAATCATGCTATGATTGATGATGGGGCAGCAATTAACATAGTCCCCTTTTCTTTTCTTCAAAAGCTAGAATACGGAGAAATAAATTGTTCCAGGACACGAAATACGCTAAGAGGTTATGATAGCCTCAAGGCCACTTCAATTGGGACCATAGTTTTACCAGTCACCTTAGGACCCAAGACAATCCTCACCAAATTTTAGATTATAGATCAGGAAACCAACTATAATATGATCCTCGGTCGACCATGGATACACCACATGAAGGCAATCCCTTGCATGTTATTCCAGGAAATAATATTTTTGCACCTAGGCAAGATATTGTGTGGCACAAGGTGACCCAAAACCATTCGATATACACCTATCATACTTAAATAAAAGACCAGGTGTTCACTCTGATTTTGAACTCCCAACGAATCAACTTAACAAACCAATCAATTCAAAACCAGGGTTCATTTTAAGAGACCTCTTGGAAATCAGAGGTGGAGAATACATGGCGAATATCCCCGGAACTGGTTTCGCGGGAAGGCGAATTTTTTAGGGGTTGTATGAAAAAATTTCACCTGATTGTCAAGTGGCACGACAGAAGGCTGCAGACACGCGACAAGAGATTTTTTCTGTCGCACGTCAAGAAAATGCAGTGACGCGCATCAACAGACCTTAGTGACGCGCTTCAACAACCTTGTTGACGCGCATCACTGAGGTCTGTTGACGCGCATCACTGAGGGTGCTGTCCGAAAGGTTGTTGAAGCATGTCACTAAGGTCTGTTGATGCGCGTCACTTCATTTTCTTGACATGCGATAGAAAAAATCTCTTGTCGCGCGTCTGCAGCCTCTAACCTCTACTTTCTCATCAAAAATCTCCGTGTCTGAGGTCTTTTTCATGTGTCAACTCTGCACTTGTCTCACGTCAACAACCCATTTCCTGTCACGCGTCCACTATCTGAATATACTGTCGTGCATCACCACTGCCCATGTCGCGCGTCACCACTACCCATGTCACATGTCACCACTGCCCATGTCACACGTCTCCTCTGCACATGTCGCGCGTCACCACTGCCCATGTCACACGTCACCACTACACATGTCGCACGTCACCTCTGCCCATGTCACGCGTCACCACTACCCATGTCACGCATCACCACTGCCCATGTCGCGCATCACCACTGCCCATGTCACGCGTCACCACTGCACATGTCGCGCGTCACCACTGCACATGTCACGCGTCACCACTGCACATGTCACGCATCACCACTGCCCATGTCACGCGTTAACACTTCCTCTGTCGCGCGTCAACACTTCCTCTGTCGCGCGTCACCACTGCCCAAGTCACGCGTCAACACTTCCTTTGTCGCACGTCAGTACAGCTGTTTTCACGTGTCAATAATCACAAGCTAACAGTAATCTGAATCTCTAGTGCTTAAGGGTATGCAAGTTAAAATTTCAGAGTATTGGTAATTTGTTAAGCTACTTGAGGTATACTACCCAGCGAATTAGCTAGGTTTTTATAGGAGATGTTTTCAAATGAAGGCGAAGCCGACCCCCCAGAAAAAATATACTATATATTTTAGGTGAACAAGACACCGACCCACTCCGAATAATTCGCCTTTTCAAATTTTCATAAAATGAAATTTTCAACATATTACGAATATTCGCCGCTAAAATTATCCCTATTCAAAACTAGAGAATTTAATACGTACAATATAATTAGAAATGACAAATCTAGTCGAAGGCATTCTAGCACTCAAAAATGAGACTAACATCATATAAATGGTATCATTAGGGACTACCGCAAAAATTGTCGAGTTGTTAGAGAAAGATCTACCCATTCTCCTACTGTTTGATTCTATGGGTATGGGATACACCCTAGGAATTCATTCCCTTCCATCAGATGAAGTTTTTATGGTAAAAGTAATCGAGGAAGAAGAAAAAGACATGAGGAATGTACCAACATCCATTTTTCCAAGAAAATATTGGACTCTCCACTTCGATGGAGCTAGATGTCATTTTAGAGCTGGGGCAGGTGTGATATTTACTTCTCCTGAGTGAAAGATCTTACCTTTTTCCTTTAAGTTAAACTTTGAGTGTACAAACAATAGGGCTGAGTACGAATCCCTCCTCCTTGGCCTCATCATAGCCACAAGGATGGGTGTTGATACCATTAGAGTGCTAGGATACTTGGAACTAGTTACAAACCAAGTCTCTAAAGTATATGAGACTAGAGCTAAGCATTTACAACTCTATAAAATGGTAGTATTAGATCTAACCAAAGGATTCAACTTCATATTAATCAAAGTAATCCCACGAGAGCAGAACCTTCTCATATATTCAATAGCAACCTTAGCTTCCTGTTTCACTCCAAATAATGAGTTGGAAAATACAAGTTTCATGGTATCACTTTGTATTGATCCATTGGTGTGTAAAATACCAAAAAACCCACTCCTGACACATATAAAAGTTGAGAATGAGTTTTCTATCCTAGATCACTTTGATAGTGATAGGTTCACTCTTGAATATCTAAATTCCTATGCAGAGCTACATCTTGCTCATCACATAGTGGATCTTTCCTTAATCCCACATTCCTCTTCCTATTTTGGAAATCCCATGATAGAATCTCCTCCATAAAAGGATCTCGATATATACAAGGTAGAGAATAGAGAATGTTTGGAACTACCTCTGGCCCCTCCTGAATTTGAAGAAGGAAATGCTTCCTTAATCAAAGAAACAATTGAAATAAACATTGGAACAAAGGAAGAACTAAATATTTTGAATTTGGAATCCTCGTTAACTCCAGAGGAGATAGAAATACACACTCAAATCCTCAAGGAACATCAAAATACTTTTCATTTAATTACAAATAAATGATGGGAATTTCACCACATATCGTGGTACATAATCTTGTCACCAAACTATATGCAAAGCCAATTAAAAAAAAGTTGAGACCAATGAAACCAAAAGTGGCTCTCATGGTGAAATAAGAAGTAATGAAACTTCTCCAAGTGGGATTCATCAAACCACTTGACTATTCATAATGGGTATATAATATTGTCCCTATTCTCAAAAAGAATGGAAAGATCCACATTTGCATAGACTTTCGGGACATTAACAAAGCTTGTCCCAAAGATGACTTCCCGTTGCCATCCATCGACGTTATTGTTGATGTAACAACTGGATTTGAACTGTTATCCTTTATGGATGAGTTCTCAGGGTATAATAAGATTAAAATATATGAGGAAGATCAAGCCAAAACCATGTTTATAACTCCTTGGGAAACTTATTGTTACGTTGACATGCCATTCGGTCTTAAGAACATCAGTGCTACATACCAATGCGAAATGATGTACATATTCCATGACCTTATTCATAAAATTGTGGAATCCTACATGGATGACTTGTTAGCTAAGGCTAAGAATCGATATGATCACCCAGAGGTACTCTGTATCATCCTCTCATGATTGATCGAATATGGCATCACATTGAACCCAGAGAAATGCGTATTTGGTGTGACAAGAGGCAAGCTTCTAGGTTACATTATATCCTCATGAGGGATTGATGTTGATCCAGCCAAAATTTGGGCTATTCTTGAAATGATTCCATCATCAGACGAGTCTGGTATTTGATCATTTCTTAGGAAACTCAGTGCAATTCGAAGGTTCATTCCAAACTTAAGTTTTGTTGTTCATCCAATCAACAATTTATTAAAGAAAAATTATAGCATTGATTAGATCTAGAAGAATGTAACGAGGCCTTCAAAGCATTTAAATGCTTCTTATTGTCTCCTCCCATGCTAGTGCCTCCTAGACCAGATCATCCTTTGATCCTGTATTCATGGGCTACGGATGTCTCGCTAGCCTACATGTTGGCTCAAGAGGACAATGATAAAAGAGAACATAGTCTATTTCATTAGTCAGACGTTTCTTGATTATGAAACACGTTACACATAGGTAGAAAGAGAATTCCTTTCCATAGTCTTTGTAATGAAACGTGTAATACATTACATGTTAAATCAAGAAACAAGGGTCATTGTAAAGATAGATCATTTACGAACATTCCTCAGGCAAGGTTCTTTATCCAAAAATGCTAGATGATTCACAACCTTAATGGGTGAATTTGAATTAACATTTGTAAATCAGAAATCTGTTAAAGGACAAATCATTGTAGACCGGTTAGCTGAAAATCCATTAGATGGAGGTGATTTGGTAGATCTAGACTTTCCCAATGAATGCATATACTTTGTCAAAATCAAACCCCCCATCTCTATATGTTATTGGTATGCTGACATCGTCAATTTTATCATGGACCATACATATCCAGAAGGTTCCACATCTCAACAAAGAAGGTGGTTACACATTATCGCTGCTAAATATGTTATCTTAGAACAAGTTCTGTATCGTAAAGTCTTTGGTGGAATGCTTTTAAGATGCGTTGACACTGAAGAATCCAAAATGATTCTTTACGAATCCCATAGTGGGATATGTGGAGGCCAGTTTAGTGGTCATGCCACTGCTCACAAAATACATTGGATGGGATATTTTTTTCCCACTTTGGAACATGATGCAGTAGATTTTGTGCGCAAGTGCCATAAATGCCAAGGATTCTCCTATGAGATTCACATGCCAGCACAAGCTTTACAACCAATCGCAACCCCATAGCCCTTTTCCACATGGGACCTAGATTTGATAGGGAAAATCTCTCCCTCATCAACAGATGGCCATAACTTTATAATCACAGCCACAGAATATTTTACCAAATGGGTAGAGGCCATGCCCCTCACCACCGTATTAGGTTCTATAATTGCTAAGTTCATTTTGAATCAAATCATTTGTAGGTACGGTGTCCTGTAAGTCATTATCTTAGATAATGGCACATCCTTTAAAAATGATGAGGTCCATGAGTTATGTAGTAAATTCAAGATAAACCATCATACAACCTCTCTTTACTACCCTCAAGCCAATGGACAAGCCGAAGCAACAAACAAAACATTAAAAGTTATTCTCCTCAAAACAATTAAGGAGAAAAAATGGGATTGGAATTTAAAATTATACCCAGCCTTGTGATCCCATCGAACCTCAATAAGAACACCAACAGGGGTAACCCCTTTCTCATTAGTATTCAGGGAAGAAGCAGTTCTCCCATTTGAGTTCGGAATACCTAGTCTCCACATCTCATTACAAGGGATCTTGGGAGAATAATCCTATAGAGAGGCATGCCTCTCTCAACTATAAAGCCTTGATGAGGACAGACTAAACACTAAACAATGGCATAGATCTTATGTTGATCGGATGTTCCGAAAATATAACAAAAAATTCTACGAATGAGAAATATACGAGGGAGATCTAGTTCTAATACTAGACAACCATATTGATAAGAAAACTGACGAAGGAAGGAAATTCCAGCCCAAGTGGTTAGGCCCATACTGAGTCATGAAAGACTACGGAAATGGTGCCTAGATCTTGTGCACACTAGAAGGTGAGGAATTTAATGAAACTGTGAGTTCCTTACATCTTAAATAGTTTTAAGCATAGGTCATCAACATCACCATTTGTATATCATATCTATCTACATTGCATTTAATCACTTAGTTGTTTCATTTTGTTCACTCATTTCATAACTATTGCATTCAAGGAATTTATTCTTAAGCAATTCATTACAAGATTCTAAAAATATTGGCAAAACCATTCAAAATCATATCTATTGAGTTTTCATAATATCATCAAATGGTTTCAAAATCATTTCATTAATTCAACAGAAAAAGTCTTGACAAAAACCATACCAAGGACTGCATACTTGGTCATACTCTTTCTTTTCTACTTGGTTAAGTTTTTATTACCTACCGTCTATTCTAGAAGCTTCTTAATGTCACATCTATCCTTCTTACATCTCTTTGAAACAAGGATACTCCAAAGCCATGAATCAGAAATGTCAAGTTAAATAAAAAATACTAAACCATATAGAATATTATATTTTTACACACTTCTTTGCCCCACCAACCTTTGGTGATGAGCCCGCATCACTTATTAGTGATATGAGGTTGATAAAGGAAAGAAGTTCCCTTACTCCCCTATGTCTTGCCTTCGATGATGAGCCCATGTTTCCTACCAGTAGCATGAGACAGGGTGTAGGGATTCCATTTACACAAATTAGTGAATATTAATATTTTAAAGCAAAGTATACTAAGAGAACTTAAATATCCAAATTCCAAAGAGATTAAATCCTTAAAACCAGATTTTGTCAACCAAGTTACCATCCATGGATCTAAGTCTAGATAAACTGGAAAATAAGTTGCATTGTAAACTATGTAGTAGTTTCGAGTAAGAGTAAGTACGCAAGTCTAAATTTGATTTTTGTCAAAACCTTGTCTTTCTATCATCATTTCTATTCAGTCAAACTCGTACAATTTACACCCTTCCCAACTCTTGGTGATGAGCCTTGGCATCTTACTCGTTGTGTGGAGTTAGGAATGGGGCAATTTCATGTCTTTCTCACTATATATTCATCACATTTTGCCAAAATAAGAAGAAGTAACAAACATTGCCCAAAGAAGCCAAAAGTTTAGTACTACAATATGTTTTCATCATCACATATCAGTATTACAAAAACAAATAAAAGAGAAACATTATGTTTAACATTTTTTATCACTTGTCATCCATTGCATACATTCTTAAAAACATATAAAAACAAAAATTCTAAAGACATCTAGTGTACACATGGGAAACGAATCACAAAATTCTAGATATAAGAAGATCTAGATCTAAAAAGAGATACATACATATATAAATCATGTTTTATATACAATTCCATCATGCACTAGGCATGGTCAAAACACTCAATGATCCTGAAAAGTACAAAAAAACACTCGTATAAACATCTGACAAAAATCAATACAAAAAGACACCATGATCTCTCAATCCCTGTGGGATCCCTCAGAGGGTGCACAACCGCATCTAGGACTCTTGCTATGATGACACTCTAAATGAAATGAGGGCTCACGATCATGGCCAGTAGCTGTGGTCTCGCTGTGAGAATGGATCCTCCTCATCAAGCGCTCAATATTCCTATATCCAGCCAGCTCAGTACGGAGAGAGGTCTCTAACTTTGCCACCTTCCAGAAAGGGGAAAAAACATCAGTATGTTGGCTAGCTACTGAGGGATCTCCAACGTCTATAGTAAGCTCAGCCTAAGTAGTCTCCGAGGGGAGAAATAAGGTGTCCATACACACTTGATGAATCAAATCTCGCCATCCCTCAACAGTCACTGCAGATAAAAAGATAAATAAACAAGTTAGACAATCATCAAAAATAAAGTCAAAGACAAAAAAAACAAAAAAGGATAAATATCAACTAAACATTTCTAGCTAAAACAAAATTGAGAAAATATTAGTAACTCACTTAAATCTCTAGGCATCCAGGTAGGGTCCCTAGTATCTGCGCCTGCTATAGAAGTTATTGCAGACTGTGGAACCTCCCCCAAATCTGGAAAGAAGTGACGTTTTACCACAAACTCATCATCTCCCCCAATGTCCTGAGAAGGAAACTCCTCTGAAATCAGGGTCACCTTCTCTGTACTCTCCTCTACCCTCTCATCCCTCAAGATATCTTGAGTTTCATGCCACTCGGAGTCACTCTCATCCTCCTCAGTTGTCCCACCTATCTTTCCTCCCTCCATCTCCTCCTCTGTCTCCTCTCCCGTGAACTACTTAGAGTCTGATTCAACATCAATGGGCTCATCTCCCCCTCCACTATGAGCAAGACCAGATCCAATCTGAAGTAAAGATGCTCAAGGAGCACCAAATTCCCCTCGGGCATGAACCACCCACTTAGCTACAATGGGAACTCTAGGAGTAACCTTCGTCTAACCTCAACTTCTAGGACCTCCCCTAGCCTCACAAATAAAATTGTATACTGGCCCCACTAGAGGAAACCTATCAATATATAGGAGTCCAAAAATGCTGTGGTACTCTATCAAAGGGGTGGATCTCTAACTTCCCCATCATGTCTATCAGCTGACCTATAGTATAGTAGGCGATCAACTTGTGTGTATCCTCTCCCCATAAGCCTGTCATGGCCTGATAAGGAGTGGCCTCCATGTCTGCAATAGTCAGCGAAACCACTGGCTAGTGTGGCATCCTAAGTATAGTCATCCATGTCCATCTCATTGTCCTGACATCCCCGGGATCCTCTGCCTATACACCTCTCCCATAGGGAATGATGCACTCATACACCCAACTCATAACTAGAGTAGGGTGACTTAATGACTACCCCTGTAATCTGACCACCCTATATAAATCATGATAGGTGGTCCCAAGAATGTCTACTCCCAAAGTGTAAACACGGCCATTGGCCTCAATCTATGTAATAATGGGAGCCCAATAGTATAAGAGAGTATTCCCTCCCTTATCCCCAATCAAACGCAAGGCCAAGATACCCATAATAGCCTGGCGGAGCATAGGGATAGGAGAATCAACAATGGAACAGACCTTCACCCCCTTCTTCAAGCCCATGGAGATAATAACATCTCCCATATAGGTGGCCCACTGAACCATCTGAGATCAAGATACTATTGTCTTAAGAGACAACTGCCTCCCAAGAATCAGGACCCCCACTATGCGATAAACATCCTATAGGGTGATAGTTCACTCACCCCTAACTCCTGGAAATCAAAAAGTGTTCTGATGTACATCCTAATATGAAAATAAGTCACACAATATGTGACTAGAAGGTACAACATGAGGAACCTGTGCAATCCTCCAAATACCGGCCCTCTGAAGAGTATTTCGCTCTTCCTGGGTCAGTGCCTCTAACATTGTTGGGAGCTAATCACACTCCCTCTCTCTACTCCAATTGATATACTCCTCTTTCTTTTGCATCCACCCAAAATAGAGAAAAAGAGTAAATTAGTAACATAATCCAACTAGATAAATCATCAAGAACATATAGAAATGTCAAAAATGCAAAGACAATTAAAAAATAAATCTTTTTTTACACTCTGTTCAGAACCACCACCCTGTGCAGAGCAGCGGTTCCCTAACCACCACCTTCTAAGGTGGCTATCGTGTAACCACCACCTTATGAGGTGGTGGTCTCGTAAATGTCGCCATCATAGGGTAGCAGTCTCATGACCACCGCCTTGTGCAAGGCTACGGTCCTGTCCCGAATCGGTGAATGACTCTTAAGCCCTAAAAACACTTTAAAAAAAGAAAAAATTCACCATTTTAACTGAAATAAAAACCTACCCTATAGGTTCCCCCTCCTAGAGACTCATTTAAACCCACAATTTCCAAAAATGATCCCCCCAAGATAAAGTTTTCAACATTTTTACATTTTAGGTTTTAAAAATGATAAATTGAGAAGAACTAACCTGAGACTTCATGGGTTGATGTCCTACTCTCAAAGTCATGATCACGATATCACAATGAACGTTTTGACTGTAATCTCGTCAAAAATGGTTACCATGGGTCCCAAAGCTCAAAAACCACCAAATCGACATGCGTAAATGAATAGTAAAATGAGCTCATTTTATATATATATTATTCTAATCTTGTTTTGAGTGTTCTTACACGGAGTTGGAGTGCCGAAAGAGGTAAGTTCTCATCCCCGCGCAAATGGTAAGTCCTCATTTCATGTTAATTTAGTATTTATTTTTCAATTTATTTTATCTATCTACACTTGATTCCCTTTCTCATTTTGTAGATAGTGGGAATTTGAATGGTGAAATTTCGACACGCAAGTGTGTCAGGTATAGCTTCTAACTCCCCATTTTGGAACTACCATACTCGGACCAACTTTTTTATGCCTCTTCATGGCTAAAACACTTCTTCAAGGGGGTAATATGTATGTACCCAAAAATGTAGGTACTGTACTGAGGGAAAGAGGTTACAAAATCCCCAATGATGATTCAGATCTCTTCGCAAGGTGTTTGGAATCTAGAAAAGCTCACCAAGTATACATTTACATCCTAGAAAGCCTTGTCTAGATTTTACATGTTTTGTTCTAACCTCTGCCCCCTTTTTCCTTGCATTTTTTCTTTAAGTTATAGAACCGTCACCCTGGACCGCTGCCCAGGACAAGGCAGCAGTCCAGTAACTACCTCCCTGCGCAGGGCGGTGGTCTTGTGCGTATTTTCCAGAATGTTCTGATGATTTTTTAAAACGTAAAAATTCAAATTTCACCCACATTTCTCAACCACTAAAGCTTGCATTTATGTTTTGGCCTCCTAGTAAATAGTGATTTTCCTTTGTTTATATTAGAAGAGATCAATTCAAACTTACCCTTTGGTAAATCCAAATGCTATAAATACCCATCTTGATCATAAGCAAATGGCCCCTCTCCTTCCA
Organism: Taxus chinensis; assembly: GCA_019776745.2. Classification (NCBI taxonomy): domain Eukaryota; kingdom Viridiplantae; phylum Streptophyta; class Pinopsida; order Cupressales; family Taxaceae; genus Taxus; species Taxus chinensis. Next base: position 316,588,622 of record CM034149.1, read on the forward strand.
TTTTTTATTATTCAGCATGTTTTGAAGTTCTTCCATAAGTTTCAATAGATTTAGATTTTACATGAATTCTCAGCCTCTCCTTTCTATTTTAGAGATCATTTGATCTTCTTGCTTTCATTTTACTCCATTGTTGTCCACACAGTTAGCTTAGCATAAGGTAGTTCTAGTTCTAGATTAGAATCCATTTGATAATCTTAGAGTTGCAAATTTTATTTTTTCACAAAAGATAGGTCCCAGAATTCTTGGTATATTTACGTTGTATCCATGCAATAAATCCTGTTGGGAATTACATAGCAAGATCTATTCACTTCCAACATCCCTCTCTTACTTGCATTGTATTCAGTCTATATGCAAAGCTGCCATTGTTCAAGTATCTTCTTCTACTAACACCATCACATTCATACTTTTCTACATTCACGATAACATGAAGGAACAAGGAGATCACACTGAGGGGACAAGACGTGACACGATTGGATTTACCACTGTTATGTAAAATCTAGGTTTGAGCTATCAAAGTTGTAGTTACAATATATCAAATAGAGTAGCAAATCATTTTATTTCAGTTAAATTTTTCTTTCAATATTTCCAGGGAAGCTGTGGGGAATAATAGTTTCTGAGAAACTATGATTCGTTCCTCACTTCTGAGGTAAGATTGGAAATATTTCAATTAAACTAGTTAGTTATTTAAATATTTAGGATAAATTGACAAGTGCACAGGAAAATAGCTATATCAGGCTAACTTGCTTGTTTTAAGTTTGTTATTAGATTAATTTTCCATTATCTAAATATATTAGAATAGATGCTCTTTTAATTTCATTCAAATATGCATCATTGAAAATAAAAAAATAAGAGAAATATAAGCATAGTGTAGATATATCTTTCATAGTTATTTTACTTGTTTCATTTAAAGTTTGATTATCTTTTCCATGACAATTACGAGACCCAGAGAGCCCAGGGATTACGTATTTGAACCGGTAGTACCTCAGCCGAATCTCTTCACAATATTAAAGGATATAGATCAAGGGCTTAGGATTCAGGTTTTTCAAATGATAACAAACCAACAAGCAATTAGTGAACAATTGAGACAATTGAATATTGAAGACAAAAAAACATACACATTCTAGTCAATTCAACCCAACTATAGACTTCCCTGATAGGATATCCGCATGACCATACAAGAGCCCAAAAGAGAACAAATATTTTGTTGTGATCTGTTAGTTCTGCAGCTAGACGTAGGATACCTCCTCATCGACATAGACATAGGGTCGCATATACAAGTTGCCAAAACACCCGTAAGGTATTCTAAGAAAATCACACAACTCCTGGTACTAAACATAGAAGCTAAAAATATTTATGACCATTGGATAGTCAGAAGAAGAGATTAATTCTTCACATGACCATAATAGGTCCACAATAACCACGAACTCATGGTTGTGATCCCCAAGTCCCACAACCCAACGGGCCTGCAAGTCCATTAAATATTGATACCATTTTACGTACATTGGTATTCAGATCCTCACCACTCCCACTAGATATCATAACACAATTTTTCATATTAATCATAGAAGCCAATCAATTTAACATTTTCTGGGATAGACCAGAAAACCACCCATAGTTTCTACAAACCCACTCTCATTACCATTTTCCATGACCTTGTCTGGAAATATACACGAAGCACCTACAGGTCATTTTCCACTTATCCAATAGCCAATAGATAAGATCTTAGCAGATCTTAACATTGATTAGAGCCTCCGAACAAATATTATATCTGAATGATCCATTACACCAATTCAGGTTAGGAGAGCCTTCTTTACCTTAAATTCACAGATTCCATTATTGCATGTTGAGGATATAAGATTACCCAACTATTTTTTCTATCCATATACATTCCATTCCCATTGGATTTATCAGCATGACCTCGAGAGGTTGGCTATGAAGAAGAGCTACTTGTAGATTCTCATGCTCACATGTCACTTTTCTATCGTACAGTGCACTACAGCTGAGAATTCACCAAAAAAGAAATTTTTGGCACTCACTAAGAATTGTAAGTGGGCCCTCGAGAACCTACTAAAAATAGAAATTTGATCCAAAGGAGTGAGGAACGTAGGGAGAAATGGGAATCAAGGTCACAACACTGAATGAGGGATAGAGGGAGTTTCTTTTTTCACACTTACTAAAAATAGTAAGTTATGCTCAAAGAGAATTTTTGGCACAATGGGATCTATAAGGATAATCATTCAAGGGGACATCATTTTTTGGGAGAATCCTAGTCATTTTTGATAGGGTATTCAAGATCCACCTTAGTTCATTCAACTTGGCAAGAGTTTGTGAGCTAATTTAGAGGAGTTTAACATTGTGCAAGGTGTTCAAAGATTCATAGTTTCATTGCATTTGGAGATTTCCATCAACGAGGATCAACGGAATTCATCGGGTGACATCTCCTCTTCTTCTCTCTCTCTCTCTCTTTCTCTCTCCTCTTCCCCCCAACTTTCTCTCAGTTTCAAATGTTTGAATTCTTCTTTGGGGTTTACACTTTTTGATATGCCTTTAAGTCACTTAAAAGTGATTTTACAAACATAATGTAAATTAAGTCGCCTTGCTATTATAAAAGGGACTTAAATATTTAAAGTAGAATATGAACAATATTAAGTCATATTAAGGCATATGGATGGTCATGAGGAAGATGATAAGTCACCTCTCATTTTATAAATTGTAACACCATTCCCATCGAAAAGGGTTGGTGATTGATTTTCTAAACTCAAGACTATATTGAGAGAATAAAGGAGATAGTTAAATTCTTCCATTCCCCTCCACTCTCAAATTTCTTCCACTATGTACAATTTTTTCTTGAGATTCAATAAAGGAAGAAGGAATTTTAGCCTCTTTGATTGAGTAGTTTATTGGTACTTTGTGTTCATTAAGCTCTATTTAGTCTTGTTGCTATTTTGTAGATTTGTTTTCTTCTGAAATTCAAGTGTATGTGATGAAAATTCTTACTGGTGTGCACAAGTCTCTGATTTTCTAATTGCAACATTGGTTCTCCTACCTGAATTGTCCCTCCCTTTCCCATTTCTAGACAAATTCTTCCCTAGCAAGAGATTGCTAGCTTTTCCATAGGGTCAGTGGAGTGCCCCTATTGGATCCCTGGTAAAAAGGTGACCACAGAAATCCACATTTTATCGCGCATGCACATACGGTAGTTGCGCCAGTTAAGTAGAGGGACTTAGATTCCTAGAGTGTTGGCAAGAAATCCACAAGTTTTTCCACATGACAAATTTTTTCGCCAACAATTTTTGGCGCCCACCGTGGGGCAGATTTAGCAACATCTGCACCCAATATATGATCGTAAGGTCCCAAAAATTCAAATAAATAAATTAAATATTGAAAAAATTATAAAAAAGAGTTCATGAAAATCCGTGGCATAAAGATACACTGCTTATTTCTACACATGAATTTTCACATTCCAGAGTGCCCTTTCATGTTCTAACTACAGAAGTTTTCAAAAGCTAGCTAAAAGAAGATACACTAGGTTGAGCAGGTCGAGAGGTGTTGCTGATTCAAATTTTGAAGCTTTGAAAAATCAGCAAGAATGAATTAGAGATAATCCATACTTATTCTCTCAAGCCTCCTCTCCATCTATCACATCGATTAGTTTACTTGGCAATCCTATCCAAACTCTTATTGATACCCCCTATTCAAATTCTCCCATTTTTCAACCACCATTGATATTTGAGCTCCCGGAAGAAGAAGAATTTGAAGAAGAATTTGTAGAAGCAAGGAATGAAGCAGAAGCAGAGACAAAAATTAAATAAGAAGAAGAAATACCTTGACCCATTGTTCCATGGGGAAGGAATACATGCCTGCTTGCTCTTGAACCTCCTCTTCACGATCTACCAATGGGTTCCCGCAAGAACTTTTCAATGTTGAAAGGTGACAACACACAGCATCTTGAAGAACACATTACTGGTTTCACAACATCATGTGGGATTATTTATGTCCAGTATCAAGATGTTTCTATAAGATTGTTCGTGGAGTCCCTCCAAGAAAAAGCAGCAGAATGGTTCTACCTCCTATCTTCCCAATCCATCACTGGTTAGGATGACATCAATTCTACCTTTAAGGAAAGATTTAAATAAACTAAAGATTGTCAAGACCTCTTGGTACAGTTGACTCAAACGAGGAAAGGATAAATTGAAATGATGAGAGACTTCATGGCTCATTTCAAGTGGTTTCTTCATAGGATACCGGAAGAAGATTCACCCTCTCAAAACAATATCAAAAGATTCTTCATAAATGCTCAATCACTGGAGGTATACTTTCTCCTACAAAGAGTTCAACCAAGGAACATTGTAGAAGCACAAAGGAGGGCGATTGAATTGGATGATGATCTCATCCTCTCTAGAAATATCAAGAATCTATCAAAGGGAAAGGCCCAACATCCTAAAGATGATAGAACCAATCCATTGTTGCAAAAGTTGGCAAATGAGATAGCCTTTTTGAAGAGGGAAATATTTGAACGTGTTTCTTTCCAAAGAAGCAACATAAATCAAATTGTGGGAGCACCCCAAAGGCCCATCCTGGAGGCCCCACCCATGAACATAAATTGTAGATTTCTTGAAGATGAAGAAGAGATTGAACAAGAAAGTGAAGGTGGTGATTTCCTCAAAAATGACGAGTTTGAGAACAATACAAAAATCAAATTCTATGAGTGTTTTAGATGTGATGAAGAAGATGAAGGGGATGCACCCCGTTTCTCATGTGCAGTATTCACTCGTTCTCAGTCTGAGAAAAGAACATCTCCCTCCACAGATATAAAATAAAACAGGGTTGATGATCCTCTTATGGCAACTCTAAAAAATAAAATAATCAACTTTGAGGATCCCCACTTCCATCTTCCATGAAGTCTACATTGTTAGATCCAGACCATGTAGCAAGTAAGAAGACTTCCACAATCCCAAGTAAGCTTTCTGATGTCTCTTCCAAGTCTAAATCTAAATCTACTCCTGTAAAATCTAATACCTTGAAATCTCCTAGTGTGCCTTTAAAAATACCATCCATTCCTCAAACATCAAATCCTGCTCCTAAGCCTATCCAGACTCCAAAATCAGTCCCTTCACCCCCCCTTGTCCGCATCTGCTCCCTTTGACTTCTTAGAATATCCAAACGAGGCCAAAGTGTAGATTACTGAAAATTAATATTTGTGGACTCATCTTGAATAATTTGAGAGGTTTTTCTGATATATCATGAGTGGTAGTCTAACACCCAATGCTGTAACATATAGTTATAAAGGAATGATACCAAAATCACCTACACCTCCCTCATAGAACATTCTTTCTCTAAGTTCATCGAATACTGATAAATTTGAACCTTTCTACGTCTCCCTTCTTGTTGGAAAATATGTACTGAACAATTGCATAATAGATTTTGGTGCCTCAGACAACGTGATGTCTTTGAAGGTCACCAAGGCTCTTAAACTTACAATACTCCACCTTGTGTCTCTTGTTACTCTTTAGAATAAAAATAGGTCTCTCTTATAGGGAAGGTCAAATATGCACAGGTGGCTCTCGCCAGATTTCCAAAAAAGAAAGTTTTTGTGATGATTTTGGTAGTAGACATCCCAGCCTGGAATGTTACTGAGTAGAAATTTCTACTGAGAGTTGGGAGGGAAAATTCAGATGAATTTGTCTTTTGCAACCATACCAGTGAAGGGAGACATGGAGAAATTACTTCCCGAGAAGAAGATGAGGTACACAGTATGAAATTATAGAAGCCCAGAAGCTAACATTTTGTACCAAAATATCAGGCGGATGAATCACTTTGTGGAAATTGAGGAAGAAGAGGATATTCCCATCTTGATAGGCCCAGACATGCCTTCCCAACAAAATTTATATTTTGAAGAAGAATTGAGGAGATACGAGTTACAAGACGGAATCCCTGAATTACCGGATGATGCAAACCAATAAGAAGAGGAGATGGTTCTTGATGATTTTCGAAAAGAAAATTCAGCTCATGTTCTTATCCGTGATGAAGACATTTTCACGTTCCCATTTGAAGATGAGGACTCCCTTGATCATGTCACCTAGGAAGAGACCAAGCTAGTCTATAATGATCCCTCGAGCATTGAGAAAGGCTTGAAAGAAATGTCTATACAAGAAATTCTTAGAACTACAGAAGAAACTGAAGATCCTGAGATCAACCTCAAGCTCTTGATACAAGCCACAAATCTGCAAGACAAGCATGAAGCTAATTTGGAAGACTTAACAGGGGTAAAGGTTGGCCACATTGAGATAAATCAATATGAAAAATACGATGCCACTCCAGAGCTAATGATTAATGGATGTAATAACAAAATGGAGATATTTTCTTTCCCATTTGAAGATGAAGACTCTTTCCATGAAAAATAAATTAAAGCAAGGAGTTTCGAAGCCTCTGAAGATGAATCTCTTTTTGATGAAGGATCATTAGAGTGCAGCAATTCCCAAGATGATGAGGTAATCCATCTAGGTATTTTCCTTGAGATGAAAAATAAATAGGAACTATAAGAAACAATGAAGTAGATATCTGTGCAAGAACTATTGGATACAATAGAAGGTGCGGAAGACCCTGAGCTGATTCTTGATCTCTTCAATTGTGCCATAGACATACAAGACAAGTATGAGGCCATGTAAAATCTTTATGTCAGTACCCAAGCACTTCACAGTGGAGTAAGGACAAGGGAGGAATCTAATGTTTCTCATGGAGAAGATGTCAATGAGCATATAATCAGGAAAGAAAGTAACTCAGAATATCCAAGGAATTGGAATGAAGATCAGCATTAGGGTAGTGATGAGATTCTCGCTGGAGAATCAGCTATATGGATAAACATGGAAGGAAACTAGCACGATGAAACAAATTTCAAAGAGCATGAAGGTAGTGGAATTTACAAGCAAGGACTTGAGAATCAAGAAGCTCATATGGACTCACTCCTACAAAGTAAAAGGACAATTATGAAAGCACCTAGCTTTCATAAGTAGTTGAGGAAGGGAGGCTACTTTCTAGAACCCATCAACAACTTCGTAGAACATCATCATTCAGTGTTACCTCTTCAGGGGTAAATTTTGAGAAATGAAAATTATTTCAGTGAAATCGGGTTGTCCCCCGCCTTTTACCATAGGTGATTGATAGGTGTGTTTCCCTTTCTATTGTGTGTTGTGTGTTTCCTTTCCTTCTTTTTGTGTGTGTGTGTTTCCTTTGTCTCTCTCTCTCTCTTGTAAGTTGTACATGACTCCACAAGGCCCAATGGATAAGGCACTGGTCAAAAATTTATATGGTCTAAAGTTAAGATTCTGGATTCCCATGCCATGTCTTCGCTCCAGTTAGTCCATGTCATGTCCCCAAGCTAGAGCCAACTTTTGTCATGCAAATGTGCAATAGGGAAATTGATAATTTCTGAGCATGAAAACTATACCCCAATGTCAAATTTTTCAAGTCCTATCATTTCAAGACACCTCGGGTCAAATCCATCAGTTTGGTCACCCCCTATTTGTTTAAAAAAATTTCCCCTAGGTGATTTTAGGGATTTCTAAAAAGACACTATCATCTAGCAGTATAGGGAAGGGATATTGCTAGCCTTCGCAGGACTAGATTCAACTCCCTGGAGTAGAATGGAAGAGAAAAGTTCAACATGGATATGAAATGAATACCTTAAAACATAATGGAAATTATTTTTGAAGGTTTGGGGAAGTTTTGCAAGACTTGGAGCAGTCTGAGTAAAAAACAAGGTTCACAAGCCTAGACGGTACACAAGCCTAAAATAGTTGTTGGGCTTAAGAAGAAGATTCCCAGAACTTCGTATTGAGTTAGGAGAAAAAAAAAATCTATAGAAAGAGGATTCCAATAAATACATGATGGTGAAATAATATTTTTCACAACACTTTGGCGCATCATGTCTGCAAGCATTGTTTCTCAGGCACAAGTGGAGTACAAAATCAAAACTCCTATTTTTTAGGGATCAAATGAAATAATCAAGACACGATACCCACACCTTTGGATTCAAAATGCCATTTCAAGTCAGGATCATATATTTTTTTTCCAAAAAATTCCATCGGGAGTTAGAGTTATCACTGTTACAAGTTCAGAACTTAGCCAAATTATTGGGAGGATACGTGTCAACACCAGGAGCCTAGTGGGATTTTATGTCCCTCACGTCCCCCAATGTCAGGAACATCAAGGTTGAAAAATTTTTCCCAGCCCCCTTAAAGCCCTCTCATCCCTCATATGACCTCTTGGACCCTCATGTGACCTCCATACTCGACAGTTCAGCTCCCAGGTGCATTTTTGGAGGATCCATTCCCTACCGTTGGATCAGTCGCCACATGTCACCTCCAGGACCACTATGGAAATTGATGTCCATTATGTGCCTGATTTAGGGGACATAAGACCTTGAAAAATGCACCTATCACCTATGGGGAGTCATTTTGACACCCACGTGACTGACTTTCAGCTCCCAGTGCTTTTTTGGAGCATTCATTCCCTGCCATCGGATCAAGTGCCACGTGTCAGCTCTAGGAGCACCGTGGAATATGATTTCCCTTATGAACCTGAGTTGGGGGACATCAAATCTTGAAAAATTTTCCTATCCCCCCATAGGGAGCCTTCTGAAAACCCATGTGACCACCTTTCAGCTCCCAATGCTTTAAAGAAGCTTTTTCCTCCTTCATTCCCTGTCGTCGGATCGCCGCCACATGTCGTCCTTTTGACCATCATGGAATTTGATGTCCCTCACATCCCTGAGGTCAAGTAAATAAAGTCATGAAAAATTCACCCAAGCTTCTCCTTCCATGATTTCAAAAAATTTAAAAAATCTAACTGTCACTCAGTGCTTCCAGCTACTTCCACTCCCATACACAGACAATCTTCATACTTCCTTTGCAAATTTCTTCCATCACTCCACCATTGCAAGAAGCTCAAACAAGATCAAAAAAAGGAACTGAAGCACCTTTCCCACAATGATTTTCAGGTCTCAGAAGGAATCCTCATCAAGCTAAGAAGGAGAAATGAAGAATAATGAAGAAGAGAACAATGAAATCCCCATAGCTACAAAAGGAAATCTAAAAAAAACTTGCAAACTAGTGCATGAATCAATGAAACATTTGTTTATGTTCATTCATCTATCCAATAGCATCAAAAATACACCTTCAAACTCCCCCCACATGTGATAGAGCATCGACAATGAAGAAATCTCCTTTCCAGCTCAACAAAGAAAGAAGTGGGATTTCCCAACAAACCGGTTGCCGGATTGAAGTAAGATTTCACGTGGAGCACTAGAAGAAAAAACCCACATCAAAAATATGATTTTATTTGAAAATAGAGGATAAAACCAAACTTGCAATTTTGAGGTCCATTAATGGCTACCATACTCAGAAGCACTATCAGGTCTGAAAATTAAAACTTTAAAATCTCTTGGATTATTAAGCAGGTGGGCCCGAAATTTCAAAGGGATAATATTGGGAAAAAACCCATATAAAAGAAATTCAATCCACATCAATCTGACTCTTAGAGGAAAACTTTCTGAAAATAGCAGGTCTACTACATAGGAATTGCTATTTCGGGAAAGTAATCAACAGAAGAACCCGTGAAGGAGATGAAGACACTGGAGGTGCACTACACCTGAGAATTCACTAGAATGGAAATTTTTGGCACTCACTAAGAATAGTAAGTGGGCCCTCAATCACCTGCTAAAAATATAAATTTGATCCAAAGGAGTGAGGAATGCATGGAGAAAGGGGAATCAAGGTCACAACACTCAGTCAAGGATCAAGGGAGTTGCTTTTTTCACACTTACTAAAAATAATAAGTTACACTCAAAGAGAATTTTTGGCACAATGGGATGTACAAGAATAATCATTCATGGGGACATCATTTTTTGAGAGCATCCTAGTCATTTTTCATAAGGCATTCAAGATCTACATTAGTTGATTCAACTTGGCGAGCGTTCATGAGCTAATTTGGAGGAGTTTCACATTGTACAAGGAGTTCGAAGATTCATGGTTTCACTGCATTTGGAGCTTTCCATCAACAAGGATCAACAGACTTCATCGGGTGACATCTCATCTTCTTCTTCTCTCTCTCTTTCTCTCTCCTCTTCCCCCCAGCTTTCTCTCACTTTCAAATGTTCTAATTATTCGTTGGGGTTTGCACTTTTTGATATGCCTTTAAGTCACTTAAAAGTGAATTTACAAAAATAATGTAAATTAAGTGGCCTTGTTATTATAAAAGGGACTTAAATATTTACAGTGGAATATGAACAGTCTTAAGTCATATTAAGTCATATGGAGGGTCATGAGGAAGATGATAAGTCACCTCTCAATCTATAAATTTCAAATCCTTTCCCATTGCAAAGGGTTGGTGATTAATTTTGTAAACTCAAGAGTGTATTGAGAGAACAAAGGAGATAGCCAAATTCTTCCATTCCCCTCCACTCTCAAATTTCTTCCATTCCCACACTATGTAAAAATTATGCTTGAGCTTCAATAAAGGAAGATGGAATTTTAGCCTCTTTGATTGAGGATTTTAATTAGTCTTCTTGTTGTTTTGCAGATTTTTTTCTTCTAAAATTCAAGTGCATTTGATGAAACTTCTTACTGGTGTGTGCATGTCTCTAATTGTCTACTTGCAACATTGGTTCTCCTACCTCAATTATCCTTCCCTTTCCCATTTCTAGACAAATTCTTCCCTAGCAATACATTGCTAGCTTTTCTAAAGGGTCAGTGGAGTGCCCTTGTTGGATCCCCGATTGAAAGGCCACCATAAATATCCACATTTTCTTGTGCATGCACATATGGTAGCTACACCGGTTAAGTAGAGGAACTTAGATTCCCATAGTTTTGGCAAGAAATCCACAAGTTTTTCCACACAACATATTTTCTCACCAGCAGTACACTGGATGAAATTGAAGATATAGGTCCTCCAATTCACCCCACCACTTTTGGCCTTAAGGACTAAAACCTAGTCATGGAGGTTTGAGATGAGTTTGATGAATTTTCATGTTGTAGTAAATTTTGATGGTATTGAGTATATTTTTGGTATCTGACATGATGTGTTTGAGCTCTTTGAATGATATGAAGAAGTGGTTTCATTCTTGAGCCCTAATGGCCTAATCATCCATATTAGGCTTCTCAAGAAGTAGTATAGTAACATGTGTTCTTGAGTGATTTTATCCATGTGACATATGCATTCAATGGCTTGAAGAGGTGTTTCAGGTTGCTAATGAGGTGATCCAATTGGTTTTAGTTCTTAGAAGTGAACTTGGAGGCGTTTATGCATGTTGGTCTGAAGACTGGTTATTAAGGGCTTAAATCTTTATTGAGATGTTTGAGAAATGGAGTTGTTTGAGTTCCTTGTGTCATGATTTTATGGATGAAGTGAGTCTTTCCAAATAGTATACATCATGATATTTCCATTGATGTGTGGTTTGTTCCTTGGTGAGGTGATTTGATGTTGCAAGTTGTTCTTTCTTGGTGACCTATTTTTGGGAATGATCAACATGCTTGATAAAGGTATGAGAGATGGATGTCTTGGAGTGTTTTTCCATGTTTTGTGATATCTCATGGACCTAGAAAGTTAGTTCAAGTCATGGTGCATCCATTCATATGGCCAATTAATCTTGACAGATGGTTGTTTTATATGAAGTTATTAACTCTTGTTGATTGGTTTTTAGTTCTTGAAGACCTTGTTGAGATTGCTTTCTTCTTGTAGTGTGTCATGAATAAGTCTGAGGTTGTAGTGGTTCCTAATATTTTTGGTGATGTTGATACATTTTCCCTGATATTTTTGAATTTTTTGGAGAATTGAATTTTTTTAGATGCCTTTTAAGTTCATAATTCATTCGCTAGAGGAGTAGGCTTATGTTTTATGCCTAATTGAGATGCTTTTTGCTAGTTCGAGTTTTTTTAGATATTACCAACCCTTGAGCTATCTTGGAACGATTTATATGAGGTTTTAGTTATGTTTTTTATGTTTCATATTACAAAACTTAATGGTCTTAGTTGACCTATAGTTATTATAAGCAACTTTCATATATATAAGTGAGTTGTAATGACTCATTTGAGCTAGGAGTGATTATGGATGTGTGAGAAAGATAGAGGAAGTGAAAGGAGAGTTGTAAGGGGTAAAGGTAAGAGTTGAGAAGAGGCATGAAGGGTTTATAATATTTTAGGAGTAGGTTTACATGTCATTATACCTAATTATAAAATAGAGGAGCATATTTGAGCGAAGTATGAGACGAGATTGTTTGAGATGGTTTGATGTGCATGGAGCTGAACTTGTGATCACAATTTATCATAGGAGTAAAAATACTTAAGTGATATTCTTAATCAGGTGGCTAAGTAGGTGCTTAGTCATCTTAGGGGGTGGTATCATCCTTATATAATGGGTTCTATACTAAATAGGGGTAGGTGCTCCGTGTGAAGTGGGCACTTCACTAATCAAATATTGTGTGATGAGTAATATTCCAATGAGTCCTTTATTATGAGTAATATTAGAAGATGTTTTAGTGGGTTTTCTTCCACTTGAGGTTTTACCACTTTCTATTTGGTTTTCATGTGTTCTCTCTTGTATCTTGCACTTGTAAATGGCTAATACACACTTAATAAGCCCACATTGTTTATAGATGTTGAATGGATGGTTTGAATGATGAATGTATGTAATGGAAAATGAAGTAAAACTTTTTATATAACTGATTCACCCTCCCCCCTTCTTATTCATTGTGCTTATAATAGGTTTGAACTAAATCCACACTCTTATAAGTATTATAATCTTGAAACTTACCTTTTGAAACCTCCTATATTTTCCGCTCTTCATGCAGTCAACTTCAATGGGCTTACTCAAACTATTACAAGTTTATGTTCTTGACTAGGGAGTTCTTAGGGCTTATTTTTTATGTTCTCTTCTCCTTGAGAACCTGTATTACCATTATAAACCCTTTTACCCACCTAAATAGGCTATCATTGAACCACAATATATGATAAGGGGGAAAACCAGCATAGATACTCTTATTTGTTCAACTTCTTTACATTACAACCTCAAAACATGGTCCAAGGATAGTTAAGATTGTATTTACACATTTAAAATCCCTAGAATCATTACATAAACTCTCACCAATAAAATTTTCCCTTCCACTATGTATTCATACATTTACCATGTAGTTTATAACATGATCTACAAAAAAGAATCTTGTAATTATCTCAAACTTGCATTTAGGACCTTCAAAACTTGGATGTATGCTCACAGTCATACTATTATTTACAAGTTGGAACTGGTAAATTCCTTCAATCACTTGGATACTTCATATTCACCTATAACACCGCTAAGACCCTCTTATCACCAATTTATAATAATATTCAATGGTTTCATTTAGAGTTATACAAATTTCTTTACATTAAAACCATCATATAGGGTATCTCAGATCGAGAGGAGGTTTTTGAGTTTTGTTTTCACTTATTTGATCTTTGTGAAGTTTTTTAATGACATAGAGCACACTTAAATTCCTTATAACAACTCTAATAAGTTCCATTCAAACATGAAAATACTCTGCCAAATAAATATTACTCAAATTAGTTATTCATACTATTTATGCAGAAGTACAGTTCAATTTTCCTTCATATAATCAGGAGGGTAACCTTGTAGAATGACCTAGTACCATTGAAAAAAATTATTAACCATTAAAATGGGTCTTATTAAATTCCAAAAATTAGTGAGAATTATTATCCATTTAAAGAGTTAACTAAATAGTATAGTAATCCTTACCTCTGTTAGGATTACCTTTATTTCTAACATAATAGCAAACTTCTTCAATGCTCTATCAACTCTCTTTACTTATTCTATAGATCCTTAACCCTGTATAAAATTCTAAAACCTTACAATATCATTCCTCAAGCCAAAACTAATCAATAATCATCCATAAATGCATAATCAATCATAGTTACAAAATTCTATACTTAAAAAATATTTTTTATTAAATAAATCAATGACAATACAGGACCTCTTAAGCCTCTTGGCTTTTTAAAAATAATTCATCTCCCTTTCAAAACCATATTCCTATCCAATCTCTACTTCTTAATTGAATAGCTCATCATACTAATGAAGTGTAGGAAGGATGTTATTTTTCTAATCCAACTAACTTAACTATGGCAAGGATAACCATGGTGTAACAAAGGCTTGTCAGGATCAAGTAGATCAAGTCCTAGGTGAATTTATGTTCCATAACCCGTTTTAAATCATTTATTTAACTTATGCTAACTCTTATACCTATAACACTCTAAAGACTAATACAAATATTTGAATTGTGGTTTTGGAGGGAAATTCTAAATACCACTTATTTCAAAGCAAGAAGAATCCAAATGGGCTTGAAACGTGCAAAAATCACCCAAAAGGACCTTCACAACCTAAGACAACTAAGAAAACAAAAGTGTTTTTATTTATATGCAATGATGCTCATGCATCATACTCCCCAACTGGGAAGATTTTAGCTCATGCTCAAGCTATTTGTTTTCTTTATTCTTTTCTAGTTTCTTTGCTTGCTTGATTTTATTTTCTTCTTCTTATGTTGAGATTCATCCATCTTGAACCTCTTTTCTCCTTTACTTATCTTCTTTGCTTATTTTTTTCTTGCTTTGCTTGTATTTTCTTTGTATTTGTATTCATTATTATTTTTATTTTCCTCTTCAACTCTCAAATAACCTATAAAACGAGGTTCATGAACATATTCATCTTCCCATGGCTTCTTCCTAACTGATTCAACTTGCTCTTTATCTTCTTTGGCTTCTCATTCATCACAAAATATCTTCATAAGCTATTTTTCTACTTTTCTATAATATTCTTCATCTTCAAATAGGTTCGAGTTTTCTACTTCATTATTTCTTATCAAATAATTCTTCTTCTGTTACAAATTCATCATCTCTTATTTCATCTTCGTTGTCCTGTCTTCTATGTCTTCTTTTATGACAATTTCTTTTTTTCATGCCTTCATTTTAATCACCTACATTGACACATGATAGGTAAATATTATAATGAAAATATTGAGGCCATACAGCCTCATGATAATATGCATGCAAGATGTTTTCTTCATCTTTTCTTTGTTATCCTTCTTCTTCTAAATCTTCTTGGATATCATAAGATGTTTCTTAACTTTCATTATCAAATAACTCTTCACCTTTATACTCTCTAAGAGAAGCCAAAAAGTTGTCTATAGTATCTTCTTCAACATATTTCTGACAATATATCTATACTATCTCTTTAGTTACTTCTTGTTCTTGTTTTTTTATCCTCTTCCTCATTTATTTTACCCTCTTTTCTTCATTTCTTATCCTTTCTCTCAACTGCATTATTTTCCTTCTCTCCATAAGTAACCTTATAGGTCACTTATATTTGTTCTTAACCATTATTCCAAGTTGTTTTTATTCTTCTCTAATTCTTCCCATCATTTCTACTAGTTTATCCACATCCCTTCTCAATCCTTGTATTTCTTCTGGCATCCATAACTCTCTTTTTCTTGTTATTTATTTCATATTTTCTTATTTTCTCTTCCTCTCTTCCTCTTCTTTCTCTTTTTTCTTATGGCACACTAGCTTCATCAATCCCTTCATCATCTATATTCATTCTTCTGCCATTTTTTCTATCCCAAAAGTCTTTATCACCTTATTTTAAGTCTCATTTAGCTTCTTTTTCACACCTAATATTTTAACTTTCTTCCTTCTCTTTTCTTTCTTCTTCTTCTTTTCATAGATTCCATCCACTTTCCTTATCTTATTTCTCTTTCAAATAGAATAACCTTCTCTGATACCACCTGATAATAATAGGATTCAAGATCTTAAAGACAACTTATCAGGTTAGTAACCAAATACCATCAAATCACCAAAAACATATATTGTTCAAGAAGCTATTTTTTGCTTATAAACACCAAAATGCATTCAATGCTGAAACAAAGGCTAAGGATATTTTCACCTACTCAAATGCATACAATAAAAATGTTTAGAAACTTCAAGAAGTTTCAAATGATGAATTTTAATCATTCACCATATAGACCTTATTGTCTTGCTTGTAGCCCTCCCTAAAGGAAAATATTGATGAATAGAACACTCCTCAAGATATTATCTCTCAATGTAAAACTTTTTAGATACCCTTTAAGGACTTTAATATTATGATAAAGTTTCAAAAAAAATCTCCTAGCCAAAAAAAACTTATTCACTTTCTACCATTCTCAACTAGGCTTATTTAGTAGCCCTGTAAACTTGAAAATCTTATAGCTTAGAACGACGTACGAAATTTCATGAAGAAATATTTCATTTTCCTTATACCAATTATGTATTTATTTCTTCATGGTTAATTTTATCCTCAAACTCCCAACACAACTCTCCCAACACAAATTTCTTTGTTTTAAGTAGGTTTATCTAGGTCTTCTTATGTCTTCAACTAAGTTTCCTAGATTGAATGCCTTCACCTGAGTAAAAAATTCCTTCAACAACCTTATAACCATAAAAAAATAATTCTTTTCATATGTATTAGGCCTCACATCCTTATTATTCTTCCTAACTCAACCTCTCACTATCATGTCATCTTTACCTTGCTCAACAAGTATGGTTCTTGTTCTCATTTCACACCATGTTTCATCTCTAACCCCTGCACACACTTTTCATAAGTTAATCAATATCATTATCATGTTATAACCCTATATCATGTACATCACTCATGTAATTTTACTAGGGTATTCACCTAGACTGCTAAAAGCATCATTTGTGTGAAATTCTCAACTATTTCTACAACTGAAACAAAACTGTCAAGAGTCATTTTATTACATATGGTTTAAAATAACTCCACACTCTTCTAAGTTTTATACTCTTGAAACATACCTTCTCAAATATCCTATATTTTCCTCTCTTAATGCATTCAACTTCATTACAAGTCTATGTTCTTGACTAGGGATTTCTTAGGGCTGAGTTTTTAGATTCTCTTCTCTTTGAGAACTTGTATTGCCATTATAAACCATTTCCCCCACGTAAATAGGATATCATTTAACAAAAATATATGATTATGGGAAAAACATAGCAGAGATACTCTTATTTTTTAACTTCCTTACATTACACCCTCAAAACTAGGTCTAAGGATAGTTAAGACTGTATTTACACATTTAAAATCCCTAGAATTATTACATAGACTCTCGCCAATCAAATTTTCCCATCCACTAGGTCTTCATACATTTATCATATAGGTTATAACACGATCTACAAAAATGAATGTTGTAATTACCTCAAACTTGCATTTAGGACCTTCAAAACTAGGATTTCAATCACATGGATACTACATATTCACCTATAGCACCATTAAGGCACTCTTATCACCAATTTATAGTGAGGTTCAATTGTTTCTTTTAGAGTTATATAAATTTATTTGGATTTAAATCCTACTACAGGGCATCTCAGACTGGGAGGAGGTTTTTGAGTTTGTTTTCAGTTCTTTTGTCTATGTGAACTTTCTTAATGAAATAGAACAAACCTAGATTCCCTATAACAACTCTACCTAGGTCCATTCAACATGAAAATATTGATTGAAATAAATATGACTCAAATCATTCTTTCATATTGTTTGTGCAACAATAAAGTCCATATTTTCTTCATATAATCATGAGGCTAGCCTTGTAAAATGACTTAGTACTATTGCAAACACTTCTTGACAATTAAAACTTGTCTTAATACATTTCCCAAAGCCTAGATAATTATTATTCATTCAAAGAGTTAACTAAACACTATATTAGTCCCTACCTTTGATAGGCTTACTTTTATTTATCACTTAATATCAACCTTCTTCAATGCTCTATCAGTTCTGCTTACTTATTTTAAAATTCACTAACCATGTATACCCTTCTAAAACCCTACAATATCATTCCTCACCCAAACATAATCAAGAATCATCCATAAATGCATAATCAATCATAGTTACACAATTCTATAGTCAAGAAATCCTTTTTATTTATCAAATCAATGACAATACATGAGCTCTTGATCCTTTTGGATCTATTTCAAAAATTCTTCTACCTTTAAAAACCCTGTTTTTATCCGCTTTCCACTCCTCAATTTAAATGCTTATCATACTAATGAAGAGTAGAAAGAGAATTAGGTTTCTAATCTAACTAACTTAAATATGGTAAGGATAACCATAGTGTAACAAAACCATGTTAGGATCAAGTAGATCATGTCCTAGGTGAATTTTTGTTCCATGACCCATTTTCAATCAGTTATTTAACTTATGCTAACTCCTAGTGCTCTAACACTCTAAAGATTAATTAAAATATTTGAATTGTGGGTTTGGAGGGAAACTCCAATTATCACTTATTTCAAATCAAGAAGAGTCTAAATGGACTTGAAACATACCAAAATCACCCAAAAGAACCTTCATAACTTAAGACAACTAAATGGCTCTACTCGCGGCTTCACACGGCGACCTCTCTGCACGCGTGGGACAGGCTGCTACGGCATGGAAGACGCGGGAAATTCCATTCAAAACTGGTCACGAGTCAAACAAGGTAGATAGTGAATCTTCCGAATGGGAGACTGGGTCAGAAACAGATTTAATTACGGCAGATTTGGAGACTGCCACGCGGGAAGTGAACCGACATAGTAAATCTATGAAAGCTCATAAACAAAGACCTTTAAATGCGGATTTGAACCGTTGCAGAAGGAAGATGGACAGTAAAAGTGAGGCGAGGGTTTCAAATTCTGTTTTAAATGGTAATTTAGAGGAGGTTCTCAACATGGATGACGAAAACATGGCGGGCTGGAGCACTGTTTGTAGAAAATCTTTCCACGGTTTTCGTGGTGGGGGTGCGCGCCGGGGCACTTAGGCTGGTTGTTATTGTTCCCATCGGCGCTGTTCTTTTGCTGTTCTCTTGTTGGGCTTTGCAGGTTTTAGTGCTGTCTTTAGTAGGTTCTATTCCTGCTTGCGCCCTTGTTGTTTTTGACCTTTTGATATTTTGCTCACTTGGGCACATCTGGCTTCTGAGTCATCTTTGTACAAGGGTATAGTCCCTTTCAAAAAACTATTCGCCAATAATAAAAAAACTTAAGACAACTAATAAAACCAAAATGATCTTATTTACATGCAATGATGCTCCTGCATCACCAACACACACCACAAGAAGGGGGGATTAAAATTTAGTTACTTATGTGATGCATGACTTCTTTATGTTATCGTGTATTTCATCTATCCCTTGATATTGATATCTGATGAGTGGATTACGTCGATGTGGCTAAACACTACCAATATAACCCAACCATCGTACATCACTATTTAACAATGTTACAAGTAATTAGTTTATTATTTTTTATAAGCAAATATAATAATTAAATATAAGTTTGAAAACATAATAAAGTGGTTGGAACATGTTGTTATGTGTTATGATCATTTGTTTTAATGATGGATGGTTAGAAATTAAATTTTTTTTCTTTGATATCGTTAATTTTGTGGTATAGCGGGAAAAAGGTTTAACATGGTATTGAGATTGTTTTTTTTTCCAAGTGGTATGTGAGATAAGTCATGATTATAAATTTTAGTTTAATCCTAGTGATATTATGATCTAAATAATGTTGATTACCTTGCATTAAATTAAACTTATCCTTAATGCTAAGTAGATGGGAGATAAGTAATAGTTAATTGTTTAAGGGAAATTCATGCAAATGAAATTAGAGGTTGGATATTTGTTAAACTTAAGGGATATGTGGATAATAAAAAAGTTAAGGAAAGTTTTTGGAAATTAATTTTGCAGTTAAGTGGAATTTAGGTTTTGATATGTGGGAAGGAGAAGAGGAAGTAAAACAGAAAATGAGGAAAAGGAGGAGAAAGGTTGGGGAAACAAGTTATTTCACTTGGTTTTTCACATTATGGATGCATGGGTTCTTCTGGAGCTGAAAGGATTGGAACATTGGAAATTTCAGAAATCGAATTGGATAAGCATTTCACAAGAAAGGATTTTTGTTTTGGATCTCTTATTTTGATTAGATAACAAAAATTATGAAAAACTATTTTGGTAAATGAAATGCATAAAATATATACACCCTTTTTTTGGGCTTGCATTTAGATGATAAATATGAAATTTACACCCTTTTTGTTCTACATTTTGGGTTATGGTTTTGGATCTTCTATGCTTTATTTTTTTTAGTCAGTGAACACCCATTTTGGACCTGAACATTTTTATGATTTTTAAAGGGAAAATACACTTCAGAATTCATTTTTGCATACCCTTTTGGGTTTTTATTATGGACTGCTATGTTTTATTTGAAGGCAATAAACACCCATTTTGAGTGTATGTGTTTTTTAGGATTCTTAAATAGGAAAAAATACCCAAAATATGGGTCTGCTCATTCTGATTTCTGGTTTATGCTATGTTTGCATTCAAGTCGACTTTTACCCTATTTTAAATCTATGCATTTTTAATTATTAATTTGTGCAAAGACATGTTTAAGAAAATACAAATTTTGGTATTTTTGGGTCATTGTTTGATGATAGAATAATATAGGAAATACTGATTATTGGGTTTGCATCTTTTTGTATAAAATTGTGGCTATATTCAAGATTCCTTTGTTGATCTATACCTGGAACTGAGTTTATAAAAATTGAGTTGAGTTTTTTTTTTTAATATTGGAAAATAATTTTTTGAAAGGGACTATACCCTTGAATACAAAAGAAGGCCTGAAAGCTAGAATAAGAGTGAGAAACAGAGCTGATGGAACAAAGTCCAAGTATTACAATGAAGTTCTACATAGCCCAGAAATAGCTACACAAACGAGACATAACAGCAAAACAACAGCAAAAAAACAGTAAGCCCACTGCCAAAAAATAGCAAAAATAACTGCTAAAAGCAGCAGAAGCATCCAGGACTACTTCTTGGCAGCTTTATCGATACTAATCTTGACTCTTTTCCAGGCATGAAACATACCCAATGCAGTCATGTGGGCAGCATCCGTCTTATCGAGTTCCTCGATGGTTCTTTTGCTCTCTTTTTCATTGCCCCAAAGTGTAGCTGGGACACCACTGAGGTTGGAAACACTTTTGGCATGACTCTCGATGAACTCCTCGATGGCCCTAAAGGTGGCAATGTTGTAATCATGTCTAGTCTTAGCCTTCCCTAGGTGGGAGTCTAAGGAGGTCAGCTTCTTGTATATGTCTTCAATCTGACTGTTATCAATGCTCCCTTCCCCCTCCATGCTTTTCTTACCTTTTTGCTTAGCTAGGTTTTTGACCTCATCCTTCAACAAATTTATCTCAGCCTCTAAGGCCTCCAGCCTCTTAGAAGAGCTATCCATCTGTACTTCCCAGGGACTGGCACTACTAATGTTCAACAGGTCATGTGCAATGTCAAGTTCAATAGGCTCCTTCCCCACAGCAAGAGTCTCAAGGCTGAGTCTCCTGGAAGCCCTGGTGATTGGTCTTTTAGAGGTAGAGGCGAGGTGGGTGACAGGAGCAGCAACAGGAGGAATTGAAGGAGAAGCTTGTGCAGCCAGCATGGGGGTAGCAGCACCGGTGGCGGGGGCAGCAGCAAGGGTAGTAGGGGAAACGGGGAAACAGGACAGGCAGCAGCAGAGCCCATCAAAGGGGGAGCCGGGCTAGGAGAGGAAGGAAGACCAGGGTACTTAAGAAGGCAGCATTTGTGAATTAACAATATAAGCCCTTGATGCAAGGGAACCACCCGGGTGTGCTTCTGGAACTCCAAAATGGAGCGCTCAAGGGAGTTTAACAGATAATGAGGGAAGCAAACCAATATATTCCTACGGAAGTGGTTTAAAAAGATGAGATGCTTAGCAGGGACAGTGACAAACCTACCTTCCAAGGAGATGAATCGAATCATCATGCGAGTGACTTCATCATAGGGTAATGGAATTGAGCTGACAAGCAGACCCGCTGTGCTAAATGTGAGCTTCTCATCTTCCTCCACAAATCTTCTTTCTTCAGCTTCTTTGATAACCCTTTTGTTGAAGAAGCGGTACCCTTCCAAGCTGAGGCTGGTCGCTTCAGCAATGAGATCTTCATTGACAAGTATCTTCTGTCCCCCATAGTCGACAGTCCTCTCTTTCCACTCCTTAGCAAAGCGTACAGAAATGCTTTGATCATGTCCCTGCACCCTATCAATGAAGTTGGTGAAGCCACCTATGCTGAGAATGTTCCAAAGCTCAATGTTTTCCTTCCAGTCGGGGTCCGCGCTCATCTCAATTTGACAGGGAGGTCCTCCCATCTTCTCTGTGGTATACTTGTTACAACAATTTCTCGAATGCCTCTGAGCGTGAAGAACAGTCTGTTTCTTGTTGTTGAAGGTCGCATAAGACTGGGAACTATAGCTGTTGGTCTTCTCACAAACGGCTGCATAACTGCTGAACTGAGCCTGTGGGAAGTCACGTGTGATAACCCTTTCCCTGTCAATGTAATCACATTGTATTTATCATCGGTTTTCGTGGAGCTTAGCATCCAGATATCAACAACTGTTGTACCTCCCGCGTGCGCGATTTTCAAATCTAGATAACTCCACTTGAAGTTCCCTAAATAATTCTTGCTATCATTTGAAATTGATATTATTTGCCTCGCCATATTCATTAAAGTAGCACATGTGAAAGTATTAATGATTCTAATCTTCCTCCAAATATTAAGGCTCATCTCTAGGGATTGCTTGCTTATGAAGGTCCGCATGGATGCTGTTGTGAAGCTGATTAGGGATACTATCATTATCCCAGACGGTGAAATTTATATTAATGCCATAATTGGCCAGTGCATCCGCCAATTTATTGCCCTCCCTGTAAGTATGTATGATTCTGATGCTATTGAAGGTGTGACTAATGCTTATGGATTCAGAGATAAAATCTTTAATACTCCAACTGGGAGATGAGGACTGATTAAGAAGTTTAATGATATTAAGGGAGTCCCCTTCAACAACAAGGTTCTGAATATTTTGAGCCCGTGCAACTCTCAAGCCCCAGAGAGCAGATAATGCTTCGGTAAAATGATTGGTTTGAATTCCCATTTTTCCAGCATATGCAGCAATCAAATTACCTTTGTGGTCCCGTATTGCTCCTCCTCCTGCTGCTGTCCCAGGGTTTCCCTTAGAGGTGCCATCAAAGTTCAGCTTGTACCAATTAGAGTCAGGAGGATGCCATTTAATCGAAGATCTATCTACACTATTCCCAGGGTTGCTCCAATTTCCAATCTGCCAATTAGATAAGATGTGTTCTTCATTCTTAGGATAACACTTGTTCTTGAGAGGTTTAAATTTGGCCATGTCCTCTTTGAGACCTTGAGAAATTTTGCCAATACTGAGTTTATAATTTTGCTTCTTATTTCTGAAAATGATATTATTTCTATCCTTCCAAATCCTCTAGATTAAATGTGGGATGGCTAATTTCCAGCTTCTTTTGATAACACAATGTCTGAATGGTGGGTTCCATTGATTCCATAGCTGATTAAGATCCTTCGGCAACACCCAAAGAGCTTCGAATTTAGAAAGGACAAAGTTCCAAATTCTATTGGCATAATCACAATGTATGAACAGATGACTAATGTCTTCATAGTCATCCCTACAAAGGTGGCACCAATTAGGAATTATAAATCCTCTTCTCATCAAATTGTCAGTGGTGAGAATTCTACCTCTGATGGCCAACCAAAGAAAGAAATTTATTTTGGGTGTTAACTCAGGCATCCAGATCTTGTTCTAGTTAAAATTAGATTGATTACTGTGAAAAAGATTGATATAACCAGATTTGACTGAGTATTTCCCATCATGTGAATTGTTCCAAACCAGCTCATCCTTAGAATCTAGTTGACTTAAAGGAAAGAGATCTAAAAGATCTTGAAGGGAGGAAGTAATTTGTTTCAGCTCAATTCGCTCCACAGTAAGTTTTTTCCAAATCTTGTTGGTGCCATTTCCTTCAATGTAGTCCTTGATTTTAGTTCCATACTTGCTTATAAGTCTGTCCTTAGCTATCCCAAATCTATCCAAGAGATTATCACTGAACCAGCTATCCTCCCAGAAGTTTATCTCACTGCCATCCCCCACTTTCCATTTGCTGCCCTGCTTGATGAAGTTTCTACTCTTGACCAGATTATTCCAAAAAATGGAGCCATTGGGGAGGTGTTCATCATGAAAATAGGAGTAAACAACTTGTTGATTCAAGTATTTTGCTTTAATAACATCAATCCAGGGTTGTTTCTCAGATAGCAATCTCCAGCCCATCTTAGCAATGAGTGCCTCATTCATTTTCTCAATATTTTTTATGCCCAGCCCTCCCATAGATTTCGGGGTGCAGACCTTATCCCAGGCCACTAGGTGAAATTTGAACTTCTCTTCCATGCCTTGCCATAAAATTTTTTTCTGAATCCTTTCTATTTTCTCTCTGAAGGAAGAAGGAATTTTGAAAAGTGACATGATATAGATGGGCAGACTTTGGAGTGTACTTTTAATGAGTAGGCACTTACCAGCACTAGAGAGAGTGGCACCTTTCCAACCAGCCATTTTTTTCTGAAATCTCACCAATAATTCATCCCACACCATGTGAGAGACTTTCTTAGTGCCAAGAGGGAGGCCTAAGTACGTTGCTGGAAGAGCACCTATTTGACAGCCCAGAATTTCATATAAAAATTGAGTTGAGTTATGTTCTTCCTTGTGGGATGAAAATTTAAAAACCCAAGTATTCATATAATCCTTATTAAAATACAAGACCTTATTGCATTTTGTTTAATCCTACATTATACTTTTATATAAAAAATTGTGTTTTTCTTAAGTTCACATAGTTCTAGGTCTGCACTTTTAGCATCATTTAGATGATATTAATGGATTTTTTGGATCAATTGTATTCCGAATATGGAAAATGATATTTTCATATTTTAATTAAAAATGTTCTTTATTAGTTTGGTTGCATACCTATTTTGGGACAATATAAAACAAGTTGTTTTAAATATTCAAACTCATATTCAACTTGAAATGGAGAGGAAAATGTGACTAAAATATTTAGAGAATGGAAATAAATCCATTATGGGTTGAGAAATGGTTTACTATTTTTAAAATGGTGAAATATAAGTGACTAGTTGAAGTAGGCGATTACGCCAAATGATTGTTGTAAAAATATAACTTCTTGAGTTATTACTAAACTTTACCTTGCAATTAAAAAATTATAATGTTTGATTATTATCATTATCTTGATAATTTGGGCATGATGTTATAATATGATGTTATGATGTTATCATACGTAAAGTGATACTTACGTTATCATGTTCATAGCAAAGCTACAATCATGATAACATAAGTCCCCACCTTATTAAAACACATTAAAGAAATGTGAATGATAGTAAAAAAGATAAACCAACATATGAAGGATTTTGGGGAAAAAAAAAATGTATTTAATAATTGTTTTATGCATTATTAAGTGTGTTAAGGAATGTTGTTAAACATTAAATTGGAAGTAAAATAATTAAGCTTATGTATGCTTTCTATTACATCATAAAAATAGTACAAGCATACATGCATATGTTAACGTTGAGTTGTTTTCTTATGTTTAAAATAATCTTGAAATATGGATAGATGGATATTATTCCTTTATGAATATGAAATCAAAAAATATTGTAAATGCTAAAATAGAATTTTTCTAGATGAGGAATGTTGTTTATGAAGTGGTTTACAAGATATTTGTGTTGTGAAGGATGACATATCATATTTGTTAGTGCAGACTATGTGATTAGCTTACATTAGAATAGCTGGAAAACTTTCACCAAAGTGATGTATATAGCTATATGCATTGTCAGTTGACTTATCCTTATTTTGGACTATTCATGAATCATTTAATGGTATTTGTTACCATGATCTAATGATGGGTTGTATATATTTAGAATTTTGGTATATTACACATGGTTCTAAATTTACTATTCCTTATTGATAGTTAATTATTTCAATCTACCTTTTTCATGAAGGGTCGGGCCCCTCTTTCTTGTGAGAGGTGTGAGGGGGAACTGAAAGGTTCTGTGGTAGGTGATTTAATATAAATTGAATTAAATCTTAATTTCAGAGAAACTATTGTATTTTATGATATAAAAGTGATAAAATATATTAAATGGACAAGAAATAAGAATGCAATGATATGAAATCCTAAACGAGAGAGAGGGAGGAGATGACTTAGCTGATTTTACACAATTTGGGGATAATTCGGGAAAATGAATAGTTTATACAATATAAATATAAATATAAATAAAAAGTGGCAGATAACCATGGTTATATTGATCATACAAGACAAACACTACACATGAATCACCCATTAGAATGTTAGGGAGATAAATAATATGTTAAAGTGTATACAAATAAGAAAAATAGATTGATTATAATGATAAGTAGTAAATAATGTAACAATATAACATGTGATGTATGGAGTAATAGAGTATCAAAGGTAGATTCCCTATAGGAGCCTCAATGAGACTAGTAAAGAGTTATGCTGAGCATCATGCATCATGTATGAATCTATGAAATATCATATTCACCTCAAGATACTAAGTTAACGCATATGTGTATATAGAAAAAGATAATGACATACTAATAATCTAACTAACATAGGAAATAAAGTGTAACATGCAAGTAGAATAAGATGACAAGAGTAAATACAACCAAGATATTCAAATGTTGTATAAATGTGATGGTGTGCTTAAATGTGCAAGATGTGAAGAGAGGAGGATCCATGTTTCCCCCCAGCGGATGAGTATGAGATGAGGCTCATTTAGAAATTTTCCCTCAATGCTCAAGAATGAACTATTGAATAAGAGTGCATCATCAGGAAATGAGTGCATTATGTGAGAGTAGATGCTAGAAAAGATGTATCATGAATTAGATAGCATGAAATGTAGATAATGTGGGGATCATTTGAGAATTGGGCCCTCAACAGTCAAGTGTGAACTATAGCACTAGAGTGCGTCATAGGGTAATGATGGTATAATATGTGTACCCAAAGGTGTAGGAGTGTTAAGAAAAATTAGACATGAAGCATGGAGAATGAAATATAGTACTAGAGACAACTAATAGTGGTGGAAGAAGAGGGATAAAGTGCAATGTTCCCCAAGTGTGTAAGGGATAGAAGACTATCTGACAATAGTGAAGGGTGAGGGCCCCCCACTTGATATCTAAGGAGACAAAGGCATATGAAAATGACCTTATGAGACTAATGTGGTGAAGGATATGAAGAACACCTATAGGAAGGGGATTCTGGATGAGGGGAATTAGGTTGACAAGGTGAGCTAATGGACTGATGAGGATGACAAGGTCTTGATGTAGGAAATGTGTGAATAGGATAACGAGGTGAAAATTTAGCTTTATACTTGAGAGGCAAAGGAGGCCTAGATGTCATGATTGGTGCATAGATATCAGCAATATTGGGACGAGGAAATGGTGTACATGGTGGGAGACCTTGTATAGTGACAACTTATTTGTTATGGATGAACTTGATGCACAAGTGATGTATGGAAGGGATAGCTTGTGTAACACAAATTCCAGGAAGACCTAAGAGCATGTCACATCCTATGATTTTAGAGGTAAGCAAAAATGGTGTAAATATAGTAAGAGACCCAACTCTAATGGGAAGAATGACATGACCATAAAAACTAATAACTAGAAATGTCATTAGAGAGGTGGGACATTCGATAGCTAAAAGAAGTGCCATCTATCATGCATTGGTGAGTTCCGATGGATAAGCCATAATATTGATGATGGTATAAGTACCAATAGAAGAATTGATATGCAATGAATCACCAAAAAATGTAGCACAATAATCATGATCTGAGAATGTGATGATTGGTAATGGTACGTAAGTAGTAGCACAAAGGAAGTCTACAGGCCTCAATTAAGGAGGAGGCACAAAACGATATTTTTGGTTTACAAAAGAATCATTAGGTTGTTATATGTGTTTGGGAAATGGGTCATTAAATATTTTGATCTTTTGATTATCATTTACCGGTTTGGAAGTAGATGGATCAGAGAGCTCGATTGCATTATTATCAATAAGATAGTGAATAATATGTTTAAGTTTAAAGTAGTGATCACTAGAATTCCCAATGCATTTATGGTAGTCACAACGTACATTTTCATCATAGTTACATCCACGGGGGTGAGAAGGATCAAGATTGAGTGGTGGATGAAGAGTAATAAGATTTCTTTTAATAATTTTTGGTAATAAGAGTTGAGGTGTGTAAGGTAGTTTAGTAAAATTACGCCTCGTGGGTTACAATTGAAGCTTTTCAGGTGTAGAAAGAACGTTAATAATGGTCATATCTTCAGTGGGCTTAGGAGATGGTTTGAAAGTAGATTTATCTTGAAACCTATTAGAGGATGAATAAACATCATAGTATTTCAATTTTCCCATGGATAAAATCTTGACTTCACACAATTTGAGTGTTTGGAATAATTGATCAAAGGAGGGAGAAGTGTCAAAGATAAAAATTTCTTGAAGTGCAGGTAAGAGAATTTGAATAAATATATCTTACAATTCGAAATCATCTAGTACATTATTCATCTTAGCAAGATTGTTATTATAGCATAAAACAAAGTTAGCTAGAAATTTGTTAGATCCTTGTTTGAGTTGAGAAATTTATACATAATATATCTTGGTGTCAATATTGATAGAAAAGTGAGAAAGGAAAACATCATCTAAGTGTGTAAAAGTGGTTACCAAATGAATAGGTAGATCATAGAACCATCACATAGCATAATCTTGCAAACTTATAGGAAAAAATTTAGCCAGTAATGTAAGATCATCTGCATAGTCAAGACATGCCACATGAAAAGATCGAATATTCTCAAGAGGGTCACCACAGCCATTGAAGGTAGGAATCTTGGGTGAAATGAAGTTAGGAGTAAGTGGATAAGAGGATATGGTGGGTGAGAGAGGAAATGAAGGAGTAATAAGGAATCTAGATATGCATAAGAATTTGAAGTAGTTTGTTGTAGTTGGTGGATTTGGATTTGTAGATCCTAGTATAAAAAAGGCTAGGTCTTGTGTCCTTGAAGAGGAGACTTGTGTGTGAGAAGTAATAGGTGGTGTGAAATGACTTTCCCTGAAAATAGAGATACCTAGCTACACATGCCAACAAACCACATCAAATCTAAAAAATAAATATGCAAAATTTGAATTCATACCGACCCCGATGGTCACTCGAAGAGTGAACTTAGTAATGAGCAGTGCACTACATTTCAGACTCTATGTATTTCTATGTGAATGTGTGAGTAATGATGCCCTTGTGAAATTTACTTAATGATATCAAGCTAGATCTAGAATGCCAAAAATGTATAGAATGTGTGAGATGGAATAAAATACACTTCCCCTCCTATGTTGTGTATTCAGAGTGATGTAGCCCTTTTCCCTTGAGTGAATGTGTTAGATGGATGCTTTGTAATGTTCTTTGGGTCTTTGGATGTAAGCTTAGGTGATGATAGGTAATGTTAGTTCTTAGCACCTTCTTTGAGAGTTATAACTATGTGTGTGTGTGTGTGACACACACACACACACACACACACACACACACACATAGTTATATATGATTCCCTTGTTTGAATTTTGTAATTGATAACTAAAAGGTTGACACAAAATTGTAAAATATGAACAAGAAGTAAAATATATTGATTTAGGGGCATCAAAACTAGGGTAATCTAGACATTTTACAAGACTATTTTAGTGGTAGAAGTCTATAAGGGTGTTTTAAGAGTCATTAGGTAGTCATTTTAGGCTTTAGTGGTCTGGAATTTGAATAAGAATGTTTCCCTCCCTTTTTATTATTTTAAAAAATTTAATTTTGGAAAGCCATTTGTAGGCTTGTGAGCATATTCATGTGTTTTCAAGGTGTGAATAGGTTTCTGGAAGGTTTTT
Source organism: Taxus chinensis (assembly GCA_019776745.2). Taxonomy (NCBI): domain Eukaryota; kingdom Viridiplantae; phylum Streptophyta; class Pinopsida; order Cupressales; family Taxaceae; genus Taxus; species Taxus chinensis. Next base: position 316,618,525 of record CM034149.1, read on the forward strand.
ATAATCTTAATGATTGTTAGGATACCTCCATCATGGTTCATGGGAAGAATTTTTAACTCCTTGCATAAATTGTAACTCCTTGTATGTAACTACCACCCACAGTCTCATCATGAGTCATAATGGTCAATTACACAAGAGCTCGAGTAAGAAGAGGATATATGCACATTTGTAAATTATTTTTAGCTATTGATCAATCAAGGCTAGTGTGGTTTGGATCTCCAAGTAGGAATAATATTGGTTTGTGTGTGAATCTTCATGATTCAAGACTGTATAATATGTTTGTAGGAGTTTGTAGGTATATAGCTTGATCAAGCCAAGCATATCTAGTGAGGGAAGAGATTGTATGAATTTACTGTTAGTGCAAATCAGCAACACCCCCCTAAATGACCTTCAGATCTACAAGTGGGAATTGGGTCATTTAGTGTGAATGCACAACATGGAATCTTTTCCCCAAGTGTGGGACTTGTAAAAAATGGGAAAAAACTCTCTAGATTGAAGGTTGGTTCCTCTACTCCTCTGATCAGATGTAAGCATGAAATTTGTAGAGGTTTAACTAAAAATCCTACTCTAATTTTGCCAAGGAGACAAGGATAGAAGAGAGAAAAGAAGATAAAACTAAACTAACAAGGTGATACACCAAAGGAGTGATGAACATCTATTTCTAAAAATTGACACAAATTATAAAATGAAACAAAAATCATACACAAATTGCTAAAATTGCAATGAAGGATCAGGATAGAGAAAACAACACAAGAAAGGATTGAAAATTCATTCACAAAGCTTGCATTATCATTTCCATTTTTTAAATACAGTGCATTACAATAAAAAAGAGGTAGAAAACTTGTTGCAGTCCTAAAAAAGGGTATGATATTCCACAAATTCATTTGCCAGGGTGAAGAAGGGAGCCTATAGGACATAAAAAAAATTCAACCCTTTACAAATGAGCCAAATCTAGCTTTTAATAATGAAAACCCAAGTTTAAGAAGAAGAAACACGGGAAAATTGAATGACTGATTCAACCACCAACCAGATCCATAAAATTAGTATGGGTACCCTTAAAAGTTCATTCCCCAAGATTTTTGACCATGCTCGAGAAGAATGGATGCCATACTACATTAAAAATGGTGGTTGAATGTCAGTTCTGCTCTTTTCCCCATGCCAAGGCCTTTTCTCATTTTTCTCTCACTAAAATCCACAAAAAAAAATTGAAGATTCCATCGTGTAGAGGACTTCAATAGCTTTTCAATGACACAAAAATTGACAAAAAATTGAGCTTTGGATCAAAAGATATGCCCCTCTGAAATTTAGGGAAAAATTGGGGCAAAAATTGGGTTAGCGGGCCGAAACCCAAAAATTTTCCCCTTTTTTGAATTTGGGAAAAATTCCAAAAAAATCTCTAACACCGCCTACTCTGCTACCACGTGGCACTTCTCATTCATTCTGCGGGTTCAAATGGCCATTCTATGATCTTTTGAATTTTGGAAAAATTTCCAAAATTCCTCCATGCCCCACTGCTCTAGGACACGTGTCATCCTCCTATTCGTTGCCGGCATGTGCTCCAAATTTTTCCTTTTACACCACTGACAACTTTGGCAAAAATTCCAAATTCTCCCTATGCCCCTGACCTCTGCGATGAATAAGACATGTGGCATCTTCTCATTAGTCCATGGGGGTGCTAAAACAAAACTTCCATTTCCTCTTTGGTGGGCTTGTAGGCCAACTTTTTCCTTTGTGCCATTTACTACTTTTTGGAAAAAAACAAAACTTTCTCCACCCGTCCGATTAACACGTGGCACGCTTTAATTTGGAAAAGGCCTTAATCAACTTTCTTTCCTCTATGAGCCCATGGGCAAACATTTTCATTACACCATCTTTCTGACCAATTTTCTCAGCCTACCCTTGCCGGTCTAATCTCTGCCACTGACATGTGGCACCTCCTCATTTGTACACAGGCCCAAACCATTTCTTTTCCTTTGCGGGCCCACAGGAATTTTTTTTTTTGCCCCACTCACTCCTTGGCAAAAATTCCAACTTACCTCCATTGACCTACCATTCCACCGCCACGTGGCACATTCTCATTCATCTGCGGGCCTTCCCAAGGAAATTTTCCCTCAAAAACTCCATTGATCCATAACTTGAAAAATATAAGGAGTTAGAAGCAAATGTTTTACCTTTCTAGAAAGGTGAGAAAATTCTCTATCAAATGACACCATTTCCAGATAATTTTGAGTTCCTGAAAAGTGGAAAAAATTGACTGAGGCACAAGGAAGGAAGGAATGAAAGAAAGTTAGTCAAAATAATCAAGGGGCTTATTTTTGATAACAATTTTGGTGACTCAAAGGGGTCATCTACCTGCTGGATGAAGTGACCAATGGCCTTTGAAGCAATCCGTTAGGCATGGATTCATTAACTTAACTGCTTGGTACTCTCAACTCATTAGAATTTTTCTAGAAAGAATATTGTGAGAGTAGAACATTACTTGATCTGGAACATGGCCTGCAAAGATGCATCCTTGGGACAACAAAGCTTGTGCCAAAGCACGTAGGGAAATGCAAAACTAAGATACAACAAAACAATGTGCAAAAGCACTTGGAGAAATAAAAATCTAAGCTAATATGTACAAGGTGAGGAGTTTCCCTTCTAGTAGCAATGCTTTAGATGGATTCCATTAACTGGAACCTGTAATTCTTCACCATCCAATGTAGACAATTGGAAGACATTTTTGTTCTTACATTTTGTGACCATGTAGGGGCCACTCTAGATGGCATCAAACTTTGAATGCCTTCATGGCTTTGCTCGATCTGCATCCCATTTCAACACTAAATCTCCAAATTGGAAGGTTTTATCCTTAGCTTTCCTATCAAAGGTTCTCTTGATCAAGGCTTGGTCCTTCTCCATTGTTTGGGCTGCATGCTCTCTAATTTCTTAGAGTTCCATCAATTCTACATATCTAACCTCCATGGGTTCAAACTTCAACAATTCCAATTACTTCATGAGTTCCAACGTTGGCAACTCAAGTGACATTAGAAAGATTGCCTCTCTTCCATAAACAAGTCTGAATGGAGAGTTACCGGTGGATCTCTTTGGAGTTATCCTATCAGCCCATAAGGCTGATTTAAGTTTAGTGTGCCAAGTCCTCTGATTTTATTCAAGAGTCCTCTTGATGATCTTTAATAGGTTCTTGTTGGTAGACTCAGCTTGGCCATTACCTTGAGGGTAATAATTTGATGAAGTGCTCAAATAGATCCCATTCTTAACAGCCCATTCAGTTACCTTTGATCCTATGAATGCCAATGCATTATCTGATATTATAGTGGCAGGTATACCGATTCTAGTTATTATCCCCTCATAGAAGTCTAGAATGTTATGGATTCATTTGCCTCTTTGAGTGCCACTACCTCAGTCCATTTGGTGAAGTAGTCTATTGTTGTTAGACTCCACTTGTGTCCTTGGCTTGAGTTTTGGTTAATGAGTCCAATGAAGTCCCAAACCCCATTACATGAATGGATGGTCAACTGAAATTGGGTGCAATGGAAGGGATGATAATCTTTCCTTGCCTGTGAAGAATGCAAAATTTTTTCACCTCTTGATCCACGCATAACAATCACTAAAAACCTTGGGCCAATAATAGCTATCCTTCATAATCTTGAGGGCTATCACTCTTAGAGAAAAATGACCCCCAACTGATCCACCATGGAACTCTTCTAACATTCTCTTAATTTGATTTGTCCCAATGCTTCTCAGCAACACTCCATTTATATCCTTTTTGAACAAGACACCATCAATAAGTGCATATGGAATAGCTTTCAATCTAAAGTGTCTCCTATTGGTTTTATTCATCTCTAGAGGACATAGGCCTATTTGTAAGAAGTGCATTATGTCTTGGGTCAAACAAGGAGTGAGCATACCACCATTCTCTTCTTGAACACCTCTTTGTCTCTTGGTTTTCTTGCAATGCCGAAACAAAATCCTTCCCATTGCTTGCTTCCATTGATTTTCTCAAGACCAGATGATCACATAATCCCTTTCCTCAAACCAGCTCCGTGACTTTGATCTCAATGTCATACTCCATGACATGAGTAATCCACCCTACATGTTTTTCATTTAGGTATTTGTTAAGGAGGAAGTCCTTAACTCCCACATGAGAAACCAACAGTTGAACCTTGTTGTTTGAAACTAGATGCTTAAATTTCTTCAAGCTCCTAATCACTACAAGAACATGCTTCTCAATGAAGGAATACCTCACCTCATAGTCCTCCAATCTTTGGCTAAAGAAGGCAATTGGATTGCTCTACATTTTCTTTGTTTTGTTGTACTAAAATTATAGAAATTGTATCATCACCGCCAAATGCATAAAGGATAAAATCTTTAGAGAAATCTGGGTTAATGAGAGTTAGAGCTTGTGAGATAGCCTCTTTGATTTCCTCAAAACTTTCCTTACCTTCAGCTATCCATTTGAAAGCCATACTTTTCTTCAACATCATAGTTATTGGCTTGACAAGGGCTACAAAGTCTGGAACAAACCTTCGAACAAAATTGATTCTTCCCAAGAAACTTTGAAGAGTCTTTTTGTGACTTGGTAATGGTAGTGCTTTATTGCTTCAACCCTCTCTGGATCAATTGCTAATCCCTCTTTGGAAATAATGTGGCCTAGGAGCTTTCCTTCATGAGCTAGGAAAATACATTTTTTGGGATTCAAGGATACCCCAAATCTTCTACATCTTTGGAACACTTGTCTCAAATGAAAGAGATGATTTGCTACACTTTTAGAAAATATAGTAATATCATCTAGGTATATCAACACTATTTTGTTGATCAATCCCTTGAACGCCATATCCATTTCCCTTTGGAAAGTAACTCTGGCGTTAGACAGCCCAAATGGAATTTTCCTATATGCATAGGTTCCCCATTTGGTGGTGAAGGTTGTTTTGAACTGATCATCCTCCTTTACCATGATTTGATTATACCCTGAATAACCATCTAACAATGAAAACCTCTCAGAGCCAGCAACAACTTGCAAAATATGCTCCATAGAAGGAAGTGGGTAATGATCCTTGAGGGATGCTCTATTCAAATCTCTAAAGTCTACAAATAATTTGATTTCTCCACTCTTATTTCTAACTAGAACCAAGTTTGCAACCCATATTGAATTCTTGATGGGAAATATGATACTTTCCTCTATTAACTTATTCGATTCCTTCTTCATGAGAGGCACCATGTGTGGATTGATTGGTGTTTGTTTTTTAGCACTTGGATCTAATTCAATTGTGTGTTGAGATAGCTTGGGATTGAAACCCCTCAAGTATTCATAGCTCCAAGAAAATATATCTGGGAACTATTGGAAAAGTTGTATGAACTCATACCTTTCTTTCTTGGTTGCCACTTTACCAATTTGAAGTTGACCAATTCTTCATGGTAGCTTGTAGTTGATCCCTTTAGCCTGGGATGGATAGTGATTCCGACATAGATATATTCAGATATGTCTTCTTCATTTGTTTAATGATGTTAAATGGGGATGAAACATCTCTTTTCTATCCCTTATCCTGCACATTATTTTCTTGTACATGGGCTGTAATAGCTGGCATTTGGGCTGGTCTAGAAGGTGGCTTGGGCTGTCCTTACACATTTGGAACTACATTTTTCTTTCCAACACTTTTTGGAGTGATGGAAGGTTGTGGATCACCTGGAGCTAATGACTGACCTTCACCAATATTCCTCTTCTTTGACCACGTGTTAGCTGCTACATTTTGATAAATTGTTTGATTCATACCAAAAAAATCTTTAGCTTACCAATTCACGAGTGTAGTCTCATTTGGAGTTGTATTTTGCTGAGATGTTCCTTGTTGTTGGTTTGTTTCTTGACTCACCTCACTCTCTACTCTAGCATTTGTCACCATCAAAGCTTGGTTCAAAGCACCATTGAAGCACATAGACTTGTTGTGAGGTTCATTACATGAGAAACAACAATCATACTCTTGAGCTATATTATTTTGCACTGGCACTAAGGCTTTAGAGTTAGATGCAGCATTGGGGTTATAGGGCTGAAATGGTCTATTGGCAAGAGGCCTTACTTGATTTTGATTTGCAGCTAGATTGGGTGGCATATTAGGCTAATATGGTTCCTTAGTAGATTGATTTTGATATTGATAAGAAGGTCTAAAACTTTGGGCTTGTTGCCTCATGAGTGTAACCAGCTCATTGCCTAAATTTTGTAATTGTTTCATGACTTCTTGAAGTTCATTTGAGGCACTAGAGGATGAAGTAGAAGTTTCATTTGAACTCTGATTTCTAGGAGTGGGAATAGGAGCTAAAGTAGGTGCTTGACTAGTGCTTGGGATTTCCAAGTTTGGATATAAGGGCATGGGAGGCCTAGGAGCCACTTTACCAGCTTGGATCAAACAATTCTCAGCCCTAATGGTGATGCTATAAGCTTGTAGGTATATTTACACCTCCCATGGATTGGATTAACATAGAAATATCAGAATTTAAAGCTTTGAGATAGTATAAGAAAGCACCTTCAGCTGTTGGCCTTACTGTCACTGGGATTCTATCCCATGTCCTTTGAAATCTGAAATTGAAGTCTGTTAGCTGCTCATTGGGAGCTCTCTTGATAGTTGTCAGTTGTTCCAATAGAGACAAATTATCTCCCTTTTCTCCAAACTGATCATGGAGAGCTATGCACAATTGGTTCCAATTTTGGATAGAGCCTGCCCTAAGGCTCCTGAACCATTGTAAGGCTTTCCCTTTGAATGAAGATGCCAACAATTTGATAGCAATTTTCATCTCAACAATCTCATGGATTGCACAAACATTAGCAATGTCTTTGACATGATCACCAGGAGTGGTTTGATTTTCCCCAGTAAAGTATGGGATGTTCTTCAATGCTACAACTGGAACTGAGTTTTGTGCATTGAGAGCAAGTGGGCTGCTGCCAATGAAGTTGACATAAGGGTTGTGTTCTGCCATTCTTATTAGCCTAAGAACCCTTGTTGATTGGGTGAAAGGTCTACCAGGTGGAGGAGTTGATAGAGTTATGTTTGGTGGAGATGGAGACCTTTGAATTCTTCTTCCCCTCTCTCTTCTTCCTGGGGATAACTGCAGATACTCAAACAATCCCTCTTCTCTAGCCCTTGACCTTGTTTGGATCCTTCTCATGAATCTTTAGACTTGGACTGCTGAAACTAGTTGATTTTATCCCTTTGGAGTCGCTAGATGTGCAAATCAGGGCTCTTTCTAAGCCAGAAACTTACAAAAAATACACATCAACTTTGTTGTAATAAATATGAAGACCTCTAAGGTCCCACGGAGCATGCCAAAACTATTAGTGCAAATTAGCAACACCCCCCTAAATGACCTTCAGATCTACAAGTGGGAATTGGGTCATTTAGTGTGATTGCACAACATGGAATCTTTTCCCCAAGTGTGGTACTTGTAAAAAATAGGAAAAAACTCTCCAGATTGAAGGTTGGTTCCTCTACTCCTCTTATCAGATGTATGCATGAAATTTGCAGAGGTTTAACTCAAAATCCTACTCTAATTTTGCCAAGGAGACAAGGATAGAAGAGAAAAGAAGATAAAACTAAACTAACAAGGTGATACACCAAAGGAGTGATGAACATCTATTTCTACAAATTGACATAGATTATAAAAATGCAACACAAATTATGTAATATTTTCTAAAATTTAAATGAAGGATCAAGATAGATAAAACAACACAAGAAAGGATTGAAAATTCATACACAGAGCTTGCATTGTCATTTCTATTTTTTAAATATAGTGCATTATAACAGCAAGGAGGTAGAAAACATGTTGCGGTCCTAAAAAAGGGTCTGATATTCCATAAATTAACTTGCCAGGGTGAAGGAGGGAGCCTGCAGAACATAAAAATGTTGAACCCTTTACAAATGAGCCAAATTTGGCTTTTAACAATGAAAACCTGAGTTCAGGAAGGAGAAACGAGGGAAAAATGAAATCAATGATTCAACCACTAACCAGATTCATCTAAATAGCATGGGTACCCTTAAAAGTTCATTCCCCAATATTTTAGACCATGCTGGAAAAGAATAGAAGCCATACTGCATTAAAAATGGTGGTTGAATGTTGGTTCTTCTCTTTTTCCCATGCCTAAGGCATTTTTCTCATTTCTCTCACTAAACTCCACCAAAAAACAAAATTAAAGATTCCATCATGTAGAAGATTTCAATATCTTTCCAATGACACCAAAATCGAGAAAAAACAAGCTCTGGATCGAAAGATATACCCCTCTAAAGATTTAGGGAAAAACTGGTGCAAAAATCAGGTCGGCAGGCCGAAACCCAAAAATTTTCCCCTTTTTTTGAATTTGGGAAAATTTCCCCAAAAATCTTCATGCCCCACTACTCTACTGCGATGTGGCATACTTCCATTGGTCCATGGGTTTAAATTTCCATCTACGCTTTTTTGAATTTTGAAAAAAATTCCAAAATTCCTCGGCACCCCGCCGCTCTAGGACATGTGTCATCCTCCTATTCGCTGCGGGCATGCGCTCCAAATCTTCCCTTTGATGCCGCTGACCACTTTGGAAAAAATGCCAAATTCTCCCCATGCCCTTGACCTCTTCTGAGAATAGGACACGTGGCATGCTTTCATTACTCTGCGGGGGTGCTGCCAAAATTTCCATTTCCTCTTTGGCAGGCTTGCGGGCCAATTTTTTCCTTTGCACCATTTACTACTTTTGGTAAAAATCCAAAACTTTCTGCACCCCTCCGACTCCCGCTAGTCCGATGGACACGTGGCACACTTTGATTTGGCATGGTCCTTAATCAACTTTCTTTCCTCTACGGGCCCGCTGGCAAACATTTTCCTTTGCACCTTTTTTGACCAATTTTTCAACTTACCTCATGTCGGTCTGATCTCCGCCACCACGTGGCACATTCTCATTCATCCATGGGTCCAAACCATTTCTTTTCCTTCACAGGCCCATGGGAAAAAAAATCTTTGGGGCCCAGCTCACTCCTTGGTGAAAATTCCAACTTACCTCTGTTGACCCGCAATTCCACCACCATGTGGCACATTCTCGTTCATCCACGGGCCTTCCCAGGGAAATTTTCATTCAAAAACTCCATCGAGCCATAAATTGCAAAATATAAGGAGTTAGAAGGAAACTTTTACCTTTTTGGAAAGGTGAGAAAATTCTCTATCTAATGAATCCATTTCCAGATAATTATGAGTTCCTAAAAAGTGGAAAAATTTGACTGAGGCACAAGGAAGGAAGGAATGAAAGAAATTTAGTCAAAATAAGCAAGGGGCTTATTTTGGATAACATTTACTTGCATCTATTTGGATGAGAAATTTTTCACTTTGGATGGTGTGTGATACTAAGCAAGAGAGAAGCTATTGTTACTCACTGTACCCTAGCTCTATGGGAGGAATTTTCTCATAAAAATAATGGTAAGTTGAAGGAATATGGGTCTTGTATCATGAGGATAATTATTGGATTATTTTAGAATCTTGTAATACTTGTGAGAACACCCAACATTCATTCCACTGTGATTTGTTTTTTCTAGAAAGTAAGTTGATTGTCACTCCAAGCACGAACATAGTGAGATATTATGATGCATTAACCATTTGGGAATATCTCCTTCATATGCACAGAACATTTAAGCGTTGTTAGGAAGCTTGTAATATCCTTTATCTTTTTGGAGAGAGAGATTTACACTCTCAGGTTGTTACAGAAACCCTCTTAGGGTTTAACCTCGTACCTATAATTGGTAGCTTCAATTATCATCTCAAAGGATATAATTCTTAACATATCATCCTCCCTATTCTCACCTTAATATTAAACAAAAAAAATGTAAAAAAATTATGTCAATACAGAGAACTTGTTGACAGTTTGCTAAAGGTACTGTGTCAGGTAGGGAGACCTAACCAAAAAGGTAAAATTGGAATTTTGAAGCTTTCCATAATAAGGAGTAGCTATTGAAACTTTTCATCTTAGGAATACACCAAAATGGGTATGTGAAATATTTTTTAGTTGATAAAGCTAAGTCCTCCATCAAAAGATACTATGGGATTTGGACTAAGACAAGACTGGGGAGAAGAGATTAAACTTGAGGAGGTGAGTTGTGAAGTAAGTAGGAGATGCTTTAAAAGTTGAATAAAATAAAATTACCCACAATTTTACCTTTTTAAATGGTACTCAAAACTATCATCACTTTCGCTAGAAACCTATTGGATCAGTCAAACGCACTCCATTCCATGAAAAATGTTCTCAAGAAGCCAAAGGAGGAAGTTTGTGTAAAGGTGAATAAAACAACTAATCCTAGTTTTTTAAGCCCACTTTTTCGATGATATATAAATTTATAAGACTCTTGAACATGTGTAAAATTTCCTAGTAATACATTAGATCATTTGAAGCCAACGTGACAAAATTTATCGACATCTTGAGTTAACAAGAACAAACATGTAACTAGTTATTTGTGTCTGTATAGAGGAGTGGAACTAATTGATTTAGTTGAGTGGTTTAAGGTCACTATATACTCTACATCATATTTGTATAAGATTTGAGAATGAGAAGAAATTGAAAAGAAGAGATATAGAAGAGAGAAAAAAATAAGTGAAGAGGAAAGAGTTGAGAGAGAAATGAAGAGTTTGACAAAATGCCATCAAGAAGAATGGCTAGAGGAATAAATAGAGAGCATCCAAGAGAAGGTGACTATTTTTTAGTATTTACAAACATCCAAGAAATATTAGGAGCAATAAAAGTAGCTTAGAGAAGAGGGAAATCACTAGATGATGATAGTGATGAAGTGGAAAAATAAGGGGAGGTGGAAGAAACGAGAGCACCAAAACAAGAAAATACAAATTTAAAACTCTTGAAGGAAGTCATAGGAGAAATAACAAAATCAAGAAGGAAAGTGCCAAAATATGGAGGAAGCCTACATCCAGAAGAACTCGTCAATTGGATATCCAAGATGGATAAATACTTTGATTTTTAGAACATTGCAGAGAGTGAGAAAGTGAAGTTTGCATGCATGAAGCTTACATGACATGTTACAGTATGGTGGGAATTTGTACAAGAAGAAATATTCAGTAGAGGCAAAGAGAAGATTAAGAAATGGGACAAGATGGTGGCCAATTTGAAAGTTAAGTTCATTCTTGCAGACTATAAAACTATTTTATTCAAGAAGTTGTAAAATTTGAGACAGAGAAAACTAAGTGTAGCTGATTATACTTATACGTTCTACAAACTAGCTATGAAGTCTGGTCATAAACAAGATGATGTTGAAGAATTAGAAAGGTATGTAACAGGTTTGAGATTGAATATACTAGATGAAATCATTTTATTTCATTTGAGCTCAGTAGAGGAAGCATATTAGGTGGTCTTAAGGGAAGAGGATAAAATGTCAAGAAGACAAACTCATTATTTGAGAGGTAGAGGAAGAGGGGAAAGAGGAAGCGATTAGCAGTTAGGAAGAGGACAACAATAGTAGAAAATAAATGAGGAATAAGGGAATAGTTCATAAACACGGAGTTCATTTAGAGGTGGATACTCAAATAGAGGGAGAAGTAGTTAAGGAAGAGGTAGAAGTGAATTAACTAACAGAGGCTTCAAGTGCAACAATTTTGTTTGAAACAGATCCTTTAAGTTTCATGAACATCCTAAAGTAAGCAGCAGCTAGGCTAATGAAGCAAGAAATAAAATCACACATACAAGTGAAGAGGGGAGTGTAGCATCACCATCCTTGGTAGAGGATCCTGAGACTAGAGAAGAACTGATGATGAGAAGAGATTTAGTGAGTGCAAGAAAGCAAGAGGAACTAGTTCAGAGAAGAACATTGTCTAGAACCATATGCAATGAAACAGGTAGTTACTATAATCTATTCTCAACTAAAATGGTAGAAAATTTTAATTTGAAGAATATAAAACATCCACATACTTAAAAAATATTTTACGTACAAAGAGAGCATCAAGTGTTAATGAATCATTAGTGTTTGGTTGATTTTTGAATATGTAGATATCATGATTATGTGTTGTTTTCTGTAATTCCCATGGATGCATGTCATCTCCTATTGGGAAGACCATGTAAATTCGACAATAAATCCATCCATGACGGATGGGAAAACACTTATACATTTGTAAAGGATGGAACTAGGCACACCTTGAATCTATTAAGGGATAAGCAAGTATGGCATGAACAGTAGTCAAGGGTGATATTCTTGGGATTGAATTAATTATTTTAATAGGAAAAGTAAGGTGGTGTGATGGAGGAAGGAGATAACATAGTCAAGAATATGTGGTAATGGATAAGTGGGGAAAGGGAGCAGAAAAAAAACTTGTAAAAGAGAATGAACCTAGAGGGTTAAGAAGAATATACAAATTATGTTCAAAAGGAGGGTAGTAATGTGACTAAGGAAAGGTGTAATAAAGACCATGAAAATCAATTTCTATATTCAGTCCTAGAAGAGAGTGAAACTAGTCTTGAAGCATGCCTATAGGCATTCTAAGAAGATCCAATCGTGTAAGAACAAGAGGGGAACATGCATGCAAATAATGTAGCAGTCAAGAGTGAAGAGAAGACTCAGGTTTTAACAAATAACCTTGTTTTGGGTGTCATCTATATAGATCAAGTACTTGAACTAATTATAGAGAAATCCCAATAAGATGTGTACTTCTAGAAAGAACCACAATTGTTCAATTTTAAAGTTTTTATGAATCAAGGAGATCAAGAATAAGGTTTTAAGCATGGTTTACGAATGAAATAACCTCAAGAACCATCACAAGTGTCCATGAAACTAGTGCATAACCTCAAGAAATAGATATAGGGTACAGTATACATCCTAAGCAAAATTAATGAGCTCATGAAAATGATTACTTTAAAGGAGAGAAGACTTGCAAAGAGTAAGGTCCAACCACACGGAGGCTTGGGATTAAAAACTCAATCAAAGTGCATCCTCAATAAATTATATGCAGTTTGAAAAGAAGAAAGAAAGGGCAGAGATCAAAACATCACAGAAAGCTAAGTTTTCCCCATTGGTAGTAAGATGTAGGGACATCACTACCAGGGTAGTCTAGACATTTGACAAGCCCATTTTAGTGGTAGAACTCTGTAAGGGTGTTTTGAAATTCACTAGCTAGTCATTTTAGGCTATAGGGGTCTAGAATTTGAATAAGGAGGTTTCCCTCCATTTTTATTATTTTTTATTTTTTATTTTGTAAACCCATTTTTAGGCTCGTTAGCATGTGTAAATGTTTTAAAGGTCTGAATAGGTTTCTAGAAGGTTTGTATAATCTTAATGATTGTTAGGAGACCTCCATCATGGTTCATGTAAAGAAAATGTAACTCCTTGCATAAATTGTAACTTGTTGTATGTAACTTCCACCCACAGTCTCATCATGAGTCATAATGGTTAGTTACACAAGAGCTCGAGTAAGGAGAGAATATATGCACCTTTGTAAATGATTTTCACGTATTGATCAATCAAGGCTAGTGTAGTTTACAGCTCTAAGCACAAAGTGTACTATTTTGTATGTGAAATACTGTATAGTATATTTGTAGGAAGTTGTAGGAATATAGCTTGATCAAACCAAGTGTATCAAGTGAGGGAAGAGACTATGAATTTAGTTGCATCTATTGGGATGAGAAAATTGTCACTTTGGATGGTGTGTGATACTCAATAAGGGAGAAACTATTGTAACTCACTATAAATCAACACTGTGGAAGAAATTTTCTCATGGAAAGAAGGGTAAGTTGAAGGAAGAGGGATCTTATATCGTGAGGATAGTTATTGGAATGTTTTGACTCTTGTAATACTTGAGAGAAGACCCAACATTCATTCCACTATGAAATCGTTGTTACAGTACAGAATGCTATATTTTTGGTAGAAAGTAAGTTGAATGTCACTCTAAGAATGAACATAGTCAGATATTATGAGTCATTAATCATTTGGGAAGACCCCCTTAGTATGCATAGAACCTTTAAGGGTGATTAGGAATCTTATAAGATCCTTTAGCTTGTTGGAGAGAGAGATTTACACTGTCAGGTTGTTAGAGAAACCCTCTTAGGGTTTAACCTCTGACCTTTAATTGGGAGCTTAAACTATCATCTTAGAGGCTATAAGTCTTAACATATCATACTCCCTATTACCACCTTAATATATAGTAGAAATTTTCTAAAAATATTGTGTCAATAAATATAACTTACTGATAGTTTGCTAAAATTACTATGATAGACAGGGAGACCTAGCCAAGAAGGTAGAATTGGACTTTTGAAGCTTTCCATCCAAAGGAGTAGGTATTGAAACTTTTCTTTCAAGGAGTATACCCAAATGGGTATGTGAAATAGTATTTATTTGATAAATTTATGTCTTCCATCAAAATGTAAAGTGGAATTTGGACTGAGATAGGACTGGGATGGAGTGATTAAGCTTGAGGAGGTGAGTTGTGAAGAAAGTAGGAGATGCTTTAGGAGTTGAATCAAATAAACTTACCTATACCTATACCTTGGTGAAGGTTACTCAAATCTATCATCACTTTCCCTAGAGACCTAGTGGTTTAGTTAAACTCACTCCATTCCATGAACAGTGTTCTCAAGAAGCCAAAGTAGGTAGTTTGTGCAAAGGTGAATAAAGTAGTTAATCCTAGTTGTTTGAGCCCACTTGTTAGATGTATTATCATGGTATAATACTGTTGAAAGTGTTAAAAAGTTCTTAGTAATCCATTACATAATTTAAAGCCAAATTGAAAAGCTTTATAGACATCTTGAGTTAACAAGAACAAACATGCAACTAGTTATTTGTGGTTGTACAGAGGAGTGGAAATAATTGATTTGGCTGAGTGGGTTAAGGTCATTATATTCTTTGCATTAGATACCTAAAAGAGTGGGAAAATTCTAGAGAGGACTAGGAGCACCCAGAAGGAACACGAGCTCCTAGGCGCTAGTGTCTGAGACCATAAAAGATAAATCCATTAGATATTGATAGGGCTATAGGGTGTGTAAGGTAAATAAAAGTGTAAGAGACTAAGCAAAAGTCCAAAATACATTGTAAATTACTAGTTTTCTTTTTTAGGGATCATGAATATATTAATATTCTTTATGACCTAAAAAATGTACCCAAGTGTATAGATTTTGTGTCTACAGTAGGAGGAGTAGTTCTCTGATGATGTTATCTCGCTTATACAGTTACATTTTAGATAGACATGTACATAGTAACTTCCAAAAAAAACTTTTGAAAAGAACGAGTTATCATTTCTTTTAGTACTTGTACTAATTTTTTAACTATACAATGTTGTACTTGGCTAGAGATAGGTATGTTGTCTCATAATTTAGATATTAAATATGATGTACCTCTGATATTAATCATTGACTAATGAACTAATTTTTAATCATAGTTTTGTATGGAATATTGTTAAAACAATGTATAAATTTTTTAATGATAGTTAAATGTTCAAACTAGTATTAAAATCTTGGAAATATGGTAATAAAGTATGATGTTTGATCTTTAGGTTAATTATCATTATCGTTTATAATTTAATTATATGCTTGGAAAATTATTTCTAAGTTAATTAATAGAATTTTTTTTAAATTTTTTTTTTTACTTTTTAAGCTTACGATAATGTAGGGTCCTTAAATTTTAGTATCAAAGCAATATTTTAACTTGGTTCTCTACACTTGAACATTATGCTAATATATTTTCAAATTCCAATAGGTATAATGGCTCACACAAGAATAAATGTTGATATGGGATCCAATATTGCTTCTAGAAAACAACAAGACAAACTAGCTCAAATATTGACTACCCTCCACAAGACACGAGACCATATCATTGCCTTAGAGAAAAAGGTTCTGGAAGAACTTGAGGAGAAAAGACAAGATGATGAGGACCAAGAGGATTCTGAGGATGATGAAGAAGAAGAAATGTCATAAGCCAAGAAGGCACTAATGGCAGTAGAAATTTCAATATATATAAAGAGCATTAGTCCTCGTAAGTTTGACATAACCACTCTTGGAGATGGTGTTGAGTCTTGACTTAGTAAGATGGAGAAGTACTTTGATATAAGTGATTTCTTAGTAGAAACAAAAACATTATGGAGAGGTAATAAATTATCTAGAGAATATTTGTCATTATGGGAAAATAAAAAGATGGATCTCGGCATAGATGTCACTATCATATTCTAGGAATAGTTAAAATGGATTTTTCACTAACAATGGTTACCATAACTATATTATGATAAAAAGATGACAGAGTTCTAAGGATTGCGATAGGGAGAAAATTTAGTGACTAAATACTGGGAGAATTTCAAATGAATTCTCAAATATGTAACTAAATACTAAAAGGATGATAAATTCAAAGTTTGAAAATTTATTTTTGGACTAAATCCCACCATTAGTTGAGAGATGGATGTTCACAAACCCTTCACTATGGATTTCGTGTTTGAAAAAATGATCGAGAAGGAACAAAAAATACAAGCGTTGGCATCTTTCATGGAAGAAAAGAAGAAAAATTAGTTGTCATCTACACCCCCTCTAGACACCAAGCAACCTTGATGGAAAAAGGACAACAACAAAGGAAAACTAGTTCCCAAAAGGTTCCAAATAAAAAAACCAGGAAATAATTCCAATAAAAGAAATCACAATTTTGATTTCATGAAAAGGAAGATAGAGAGATAAGGACTGATTGGAAGATGTTTTATTTTTGGAGGTTACTACATGCTAATAACTATCTAAAGAGAAATCAAATAACTTTTTAGCAGCGGATAACTTTATATGATCAAAGAGAGGCATTTCAAAAAAGGATACATGCACCGGTAAATAACCACTAGGCAAAACATTAGACTAAAGTAGTGGAAGCTTCAAGTATGTTGTTTGATTTTTGTGTAACTATTTTGATAGATACTAGTTCTATAGAATTTTTTATTTCACAAAAATTGTTCTCTAAATAACCTACGAGAGTAGAATATATGGAAAAATCATGGACTGTTCAATACGGAAATAAGGTTGAGTATATGGTTAATCAATGTCTCTTTAAAGCAGAGCTAAAGCTACCAAAATTTACAAATGAATTAAACTTATATGTAGTACTATCATGATCATATGATGTTATCCTAAGTGTAAGGTATTTAGCTCAACATAGGGCTAATGTGGATTATTTTTAAAATATAGTAGAGTGTTTGGATGGTAATGGGTATTATGTACATTTATTCAAGGCATAAAGAGATAAATTAGTCTGAGACAAATATTAACTATGCATCTCAAAAATTCCAAGAGAAAGGGGTGCATTCTTTATGTTGTAAAGATATCATACATGGTAGAAGGAAAGGATCCCACAATGGAGGAATATCCTTTTTTGTAGGACTATCAATATTTTTTTCCTAAATAATTACCTGGGCTGCCACCTAAAAGAGAATTTGATTTATATATCAACGTAATACTTGGCAAAAAACCTGTTTCTAAACCACCTTATAGGATCAATACTATTTAGCTAATGGAGCTCAATGATCAGTTACATGAACTGATCGAGAAGGGGTTGATACTTCCTAGTTTTTCTCCTTTGGGAGCACATGTAATATTTGTAAATAAGAAGGATGGTACTTTAAGGATGGTACGTAATACTTGACACATAACCTATTTCTAAACCACCTTATAGGATCACTACTATTGAGCTAATGGAGCTCAAGGATTAGTTGCATGAACTGATGGAGAAGGGGTTGATACTTCCTAGTTTTTCTCCTTGGGGAGAAATTGTAATCTTTGTAAATAAGAATGATGGTACTTTAAGATTGTGTTTGGATTATAAGTTACTAAATAATGCTACAATCAAGAATAGGTACTTATCACCCCATATTGATGACCTTTTTGATAGTATGATTGGCGCCATTGTATTCTCTAAGATATATCTTTGGGTCGGTTATCATCATATTAGAATCAAGGAGGAATGTATGTATAAAATAACATTTAGAACCTGGTATAGACACTATGAGTTCACTGTTTTACCATTTGGTTTAACCAATGCACCTATTTCTTTCATCAATTTAATGAACAACGTGTTCTATGATTATCTTGAAAAAAGAATTCTTATTATTCTCAGAACAAGCAAGAACATCATCATCATTTGAACTTATTTTTGAAAATGGTGTGACAATATAAACTTTATGTGAAGTTTTCAAAGTGTCTTTTCTTCATAAAATAAGTACAATATATGGGTCATATCATCTCAACTGAATGAATAGAAGTTGACCCAGAAAATATTAAATCCATTATGGAATGGTCGGCACTAGAAAATTTCCATGAAGTAAGGAGCTTCATGGGATTGGTAGAGTACTACAGGAAATATGTACTTAGATCCTCCAAGATTTCCAACCCTATTGCCTCACTGAAAAATAAGAGTAAGAATTTTGAGTGGACCAAGAAATGTGAGAAATATTTCCAAGTGCTTAAGGATAAGTTAACAAAAACCCTGATTCTTCGTATTATTGATCCCAATGACAGTTTCATTGTAGTGAAAAATGCATCTGGGATGGTTATGGTAGAGTACTAATGTAAGATGGGAAAGTAGCTTCCTATAAATCCCACAAACTCAAGCCATATGAACAAAATTATGCTCTGCATGATTTAGAATTATCTACTATAGTCCATGCATTGCAAGTATAGAGGAATTTCAACTTGGTTAAACCCTTTGATCTAAAGATTTGTCATTTGGGGTTGAATTATATCTTTACTCAATTGAACCTAAATGTTAGATAGTGAATATGGTTGGATTTCCTTTTGGAGTACAACTTTGATATTGGTTATATCAAAGTGAAATAAAAAAGGGTGGTTAATGTTCTTGATTTTTGTAGGTATTTAGCCACATTGATCTCTCTTATATTGAGTTTCAATGAATAAATTCTCAAACAATTGCATACATATCAGTTTTATCTACATGTCAAAGAGGCACTAGCAGTAAATCTTCTAGATCATAGATATGATGGTTATACTTTTGAGTTGGCTGGATTGCTTTTCTATTATAGAAAATTGTATGTGTCAAAGGAAGGGAATTTGAGAGATACAGTTCTCAAGGAGTTTCATAATGAAATGTATTACGAGAATCCAAGAGTGACTAAGATGCATGTTGATTTAAAAAAATCTTACTTTTGGAACGTTCATAAAATAGATGTATTAGATTTCGTATCAAATTTCTTAGAATGTTAACGATTCAAGTTTAAACATGTGCATCTGGTAAGATTGTTTTATCCCCATAATATACCTTTGTGCAAGTGGCAAGTTATTATTATGGACTTTGTACAAGGAATACCTATGTCCAAAAATAAGTGTGACATGATTCTAGTCATGGTGGATAATTTGACCAAGGTAGTCCACTTCATACTTAGAAATTTGAAGGATGATTCACCTACTCTTGCAAAGAAATTTGTGCATGAAATATTTAGATTACATGTGATACCAGAGTGTATAATCTCAGATAAAGATCCTTACATGACATCTAGATTTTTGCCGATGCTTTATGTAGCCTTAGGAACGAAGTTGAACTTCAACTTTTCTTACCAACCGAAGATCAATGAATAGACTGAGAGGGTCAATCAAGTCCTTAAGGAAATTTTTAGGATGTATTTTATAGATCATAAATACAAGTGGGAATATTATCTTCCTTTCATAGAATTTGTGTATACTAATACATATCACTCTACTCTTAAAATGGAACCATTTGAGGCTTTGTATGGCAGAAGGTGCAGAACCCCAATTAGCTGGGATAATGTGGAAGATAGAGAGGTGGTAGGACCTAATATGTTAGTAGAAATGAAATAGCATGTTAAGTTAATAAGGAAAATACACAAGGAAGAGTTTAATAAAAATAATATTTATGCTAATAAGAAGCAAACAAAAAGGAAATTTTCCGTTGGGGAGAAGGTTTTTCTTTGAGTTAAACAAAATAAGAGTTATATTTAATTTGGGAAATCTGATAAGTTAGCACCTAGATATGTTGGAATTTTCAAAGTCCTGGAAGAAATAAATCTAGTGGCTTATAGGCTAGCCTTACCACCAATTTTTTATTGATTACATAATGTATTCCATACATCATTGCTTAAGAAATATATAGGATATTTAACTCATGTGTTGGATTGGAAATCTCTGCACATTCAAGACCCAAGGGTGGTGATTGCAGAGCCAATCTATATATTGGACACACAAATTCTTAGCTTGCATAATAATTAAGTAGCACAATGTAAGGTCCAATGTGACCAATACAGGGAAGAAAGTTCCACTTAAGAAGTCCTAGAGGAAGTTGGAGTTGTTTTTTGACATTTTTTTGAGTGAGAGAATGTTAAAAGATTAAATTATATGATTGTTTGATTATTGTAATAAATAGCCTTTTGAAAAAAAATATAATATTTATTTATTTTTTATGATAATACTAGTTTTAGCTTGTTGGTTGCATACATTATAGTGTTATATTAACATATAGATAGTTTGATTATGTTAATTTTAAAAATTGAAACTAAACTATATATGTTAGTTATGATAAATATGAAGGAAATTGAGTTCTATTTCTGCTAATAATTGTTATAAATCGAATTTATTATTGTTGTATTTAGAAAAAAAATCATGTAAATCATTAGTTTCCTACAAATTCTATTTGACATTAAAGAATTTTGAATATGAAAAATAGGAAAATAATGCAACTTTTCACAATTTATTATATTTGATATCGTATTTTGATGTATTCATCAAGACGATGAATTATTCCCGAAGGGAAGGATGTCACATCCCTCATTTTTGGATATATAAATTTGATACTTAGTTAATCAAGATGATTAAAATAACATGCTTAAATAGGAAAATTAATTGTTATGATCAGTTTTAAATAATGAAATTGGCATGTTTGCTATCATTATTTGAAATTTTGACGATATGGACTAAATACTCTTTTTTATGTGAGGTGAATGCAGAATTTGGTACACCCTTGTTAATAAGATAAGGTAGGGCATTGTCAAGTGGAGGTTGGTAGATCGTGATAACGAACTTGAAAATGCAAAGGTAATAACCATCACACACCACAGGAAGGGGGAGTAGCATTTAGTTAATTATGTGATGCTTGACTTCTTTATGTTATCTTTTATTTCATGTATTCATCGATATCGATAGATGATGATCAAATTACACCTATGTGGCTAAACGCCACTGGCATAACCCATACATTGTACATCACTATTTAACAATGTTGCGAGTAATTGGTTTATTCCTTTTTATAAGCTCTTATAATAATTGAATACATGTTTGAAAACATAACAAAGTGGCTAGAACATGTTGTTGTGTGTTATGGTCATTTTTTTAACTGATAGATGGATAGCAATTAATTTTTTTTGTCTTTTATCTCATTGAATTTTTGGTATAGAGGGAAAAACATTTTCTAGGGAATTGATCTTTTTTTATTTGAAAAGTGGTATCTGAGATAAGTTATGCTTATAAATTTTAATTTAATCCTAGTGATATTATGATCTAAATAATATTGATTACTTTGCATTAAATGAAACTTATCCTTAATGATAGTTAGATGGGAGATAAGTAATAGTTAATGGTTCAAGGTAAATTCATGCAAATGAAATCAGAGGTTAGATATTTGTCAAAATTTTGGGATACGTGGCAAAGAAAAATATAAGGAAAGTTTTTGGAAATTTAATTGGGAGTTAGTGGACTTTAGGTTTTGATACATGGGAAGGAAAAGAGGAAGTAACACAAAAAATGAGGATGAAGTGGAGGAGAATGGTTGGGGAAAGAATCTATTTCACATGGTTTTACACTCTATGCACACACCAATTTTTTGAAACTGGAAGGATTGGAGCATTGGAATTTTTAGAAATTTGATTGTATAAGTGTTTCACAAGCAAGGTTTTTTCTTATAGCTATCTTATTTTGATTAGATAATGAAAATTATGAATAATTTTCTTAGTAAATGAAATACATGAAATATATACCACCTTTTTTTGAAATTTCTTTTTTTATGATAAATATGAAATTTACACCTTTGCGGGTCTACATTTTGGGTTATGGCTTTGGATCTAGTACGTTTTATTTTTTTAACCCAATGAACACCCATTTTGGGCTTACACGTTTTAATGATTTTTAAAGGGAAAATACACTTCGGTAGTCATTTTATAATACCCTTTTGGGTTGTTATTCTATACTGCTACATTTTATTTTAAGGCAATAAACTCCCATTTTGGGCCTACACGTTTTTATGATTTTTAAGAAGGAAAAATACCCAAAATATGGGCCTACTCATTTTGATTTATGATTTGTGCTATGTTTGTATTCAAGTCAACTTTTACCCTTTTTAAAATCTATGCATTTTGAAATATTAATTTGTGTACAAATGTTTTAAATTAAATATACTTTTTCAGTCTTTCTGGGTCGGTGTTTGATGATAGAATAATAAAGGAAATACCCATTATCGAGTCCACACATTTTTTTATAAAATCATGGCTATATTGAAGTTTCTTTTGTTGATCTATACCTAGAACTGGTTTTCTAAACATTGAGCTGAATTATGTTCTTCCTTGTGGGACAAAAATATAAATACCTAAGTCTAGATCTAATTCTTGTCGAAATACAAGACCTTATTACATTTTGTTTAATCCTACATTATATTTTTTATATGAAGAATTGTGTTTTTATTAAGTTAATATTGTTCTGGGTCTGCACTTTTAGCATCATTTATATGACATTAACAATTGTTTTGGGGTCAATTGTATTCCCAAAATGGAAAATTATATTTCCATATTTTAATTAAATATATTTTCTTTATTAGTTTGGTTGTATACCTATTTTTGGACAGTATAAAACTTGTTATAATTATTCAAACTCATATTTAAATTACAAATGGAGAAGAAACATTGACTGAAATATTTAGAAAATGGAAATAAATCCATTATGGGTTGAACAATGGTTTATTGTTTTTAAAACAATGAAATATCTTAGATAAGTGACTAGTTGAAATAGGTGGTTACACCAAATGAATGTTGTAAGAATATAACTTCTTGAGCTATTACTAAACTTTATATTGCGGTAAAAAAATTACAATTCTTGATTATTATCATTGTCTTGATGATTTGGGAATGAGTTTATAATCTAATGTTATCATACGTAAAGTGAGACTTATGTTATTATGTTTGTAAGAGAGCTACAATATTGATAACATAGGTCCTCACATTATTGAAACACATTAAAGAAATGTGAATGATAGTTAAAAGATAAACCAACATATGAAGGATTTTGGGGGAAAACATATTGTTATTTAATTGTTGTTTTTTGCATTGTTAAACATGCTAATGAATGTTATTAAACATTAAAACATAAATAAAATCCATAAGCTTATGTATGCATAATAGTAAATTATGAAAATGATACAAGCATACATACATATGCTTACGGTGGGTTGTTTTTCTATGTTTAAAAGAATCTAGAAACATCGATAGATGGTTGTTTTTCCTTTATGACTATAAAATCAGAACATATTGTAAATGCTAAAATAGATAGTTTCTGGATGAGGAATTTTGTTTATGAATTGGTGTACGAGATAGTTGTGTTCTGAAGGATGACATGTCATATTTGTTTGTGCAAACTATATGATTAGCTTACATTAGCATAGATGGAAAAATTTATACAAAGTAATGTATCTATTTATATGCATTGTTAGTTTGCTTATCCTTATTTTTTACTAGTCATGAATCATTTGATGGTATTGGTTACCATGATCTAATGATGGGTTGTATTTTCAGAATTTGGGTATATTACACATGGTTCTCAATTTACTATTCCTTGTTGATAGTTAATTATCTCAATCTTCCTTCCTCATGAAGGGTTGGGCCCTTCTCACTTGTGAGGGGTGTGCGAGGGAACTGAAATGTTATGCATTTGGAGGAGTATTACTCTAATTATTCTCTCCCTTTGATATAGTTTAATTATAGTGGAAAATTCTTTCTAAGCTAATTAATAGAATGTTTTAACAAAAAAAAAAACATTTCCACTTTTTAAGTTTGTGATAACGTATGGGAACATTACATTCATGGTAGAGGTAGTTTTTGATATAAAAAAAACTTTATTGCTTATGTACATTTGTGATCGAAATGTTTTCTAGGAAAAAAATAACACTTGATTTAATATACACATTTTTTTGTTTTCTCCCATAAATTTGTTTTCATCAAAACAATTAGTCATTTTATTTGTTGGATTACTATCTTTCTTGCATGAAAGATTAGATTATCTTATAAAAACAACTAAAACAACTAGATTTTACGAAAAAAGGATGGAACATTGTAGTCATCTACATTTAATTTATATGTGCATGATTATTTTTAAGTTTACCTTATTGGAAAACTATACACACACACACACACACACACACACACACACACACACACACACACACACACACACACACACACACACACACACACACACACACACACACACATATACAATTATTTCAAAATTTACTCTTCGCAAAACTTGTAATTTTTGTGTCTCTAATGAAAGGAAAGTCCAAATAGTTTCTATGATATATTATATGAAAAACAATTTTTTTGTTTCTTAAATACTCTAATTCTATATGATATTATGTTTCTCCTCACTATGTCTGAAAATATAAGTGCACTTGTTTCCTTGAAAGTATCATTTGCATTTCATTTTAATAATTGTATAAAATAAAATACTTTATTAAAATTCATATAGTCTGGAGATGAAAATTACGATAAAGAGAAATATAACTTATATCAATGATAATTTTAATATTAAATGTGTACTATTGTTGGTTTGATATGTTGGTCTTCAAACTTGCACCCGCGTCTCAGATATGGAAGAGATGAGCTATTTGAAATCACAATGGAACCGTATCCAAGTTGTGGGACTTTGCACGCTTGAGATGGATCTCTGGAGAAGGTCGGTTCCTCTATCTATTTCTACTGCTACTGCTACTCCTAGTGCTAAAAGGGGAAACTAAGATAATAAATGCCAAGGGACCAGGGATATAAAGATAGCATAAAAATAAACCACACTAAAAAGGTGATAGCACCAGAAAAAGAGGGATGAACATTATATGTTATGAGCGGTAATGAAAGGGGAACATGTGAAAGGAGGCTAGGCATGAGTAGCACAGCTGAAAATGTGTTTACCAGATCATTCTTATGGAACACAACTAAAGAAGGAACTGTAAGGGACGTGAAGTGGCACAATGAACGTGCAAAGTAAAAGAAAGGAAAGAAGAAGAAATGAAAACATGTTAGGATAGAGAATAGTCACAAAATGATGCTTTTATTACTTCCATAAATGCACACAGATGTTACAATGGTGAAAGAGGAGGATATCCACATACATGAGCCAGATCTAGAGGTATGCAACTCAAAATACATAAAAAAGAAATCCTTAGCAAAAATGGCTAAGGATATAGAGTATCCAACATTAATAATGAGCTCATCTCTTACATTTATAGATGAATCTGTAGAAGGAGAAGAGGAGGGAAAACCCAAATTTGAAATATAACCACCAACAAGAAGCATTCAATGCCTACAAATCCACCTAAGAATTTTTCAAATTCACTTCCCTAGGTCTGTTTGGCATGTTGGAATAGGAAGGAGGGTGCATCATAGCAAATTGGGTGGTTAAAGCAATCAAATCTACTCATTAATGACCAAAGAGACGTTTTCCCATTTCTTACCTACCAGATCGACCAAGAATTTGAATTTGGATGTCTAGCATTTTGGCTAATGTTAGCAGATCTTTAAAAAGTATAGGCACATGTTGATTGGATCTCTATAGCAATAGATACGGCTGTCAGGGGATGTCAGAGTTGTCTGTCCACGCAAGACATGTGGCTTGTGTGAATTGGCTAAAAGAATGACCAACTATGAAAAATGTTTGTCATTTTTGCCACGTGTCACTCACTAATTTGTTGCAATGATTTAGCACCTTGTTGGCATGATTTGATTGGTTGCATGTGGCACACTCAAGCATATCAAAAGATGACCTGACATAGAAGGGGAAAAAGGAGGGTACGAGGGAAGGGCACGTGGAAGAAAATAAAGGAAGGCGCAGAGAAACACGCGCAGGGAAATGAGGCAAACTGGTGAGAAGATAATGCATGATCAAGGCGTAACCATTACAAGATGATGTGTAGGCACATGTAAGGTCTAGGGACTTAGCTTATTAAAGCTCATGAAATGTACACGCGTATGGTGAATGGCTGTCAGGAAGAAGGCGAATGCACAGAAGACATGCATAAGGGGAATATGGAACAAAGAAGAAAGGAAGGGAAGAATGGAAAGTGCACAAGGGCGCGCGAGGAAGATAAGGGAATTTTCCAAGGAAAATTGAGCTTGCGTAACCTTGCAATGAAGAGCTTAGAACCAGAAGATGTATACAAGTTATCCAAATCATTAGGAGAGTTATTTGGATAGCATTTTTGGTGACTTTCGGGGCCATCTGCCTACTAGATGAAGAAGATTAGTAGCCTGAAGCATCTATTGGGAATGGAGTCTACTATGTAATCATTTGAAGAACTACCCTTGAAGTCACTTGAAGGATCATTATTGACTCGAGTTTGAATCTTGCAACTATTGAAAATTGTGGTCATCTTGGAAACAAAAAATAAGAACGTATATAGGAAGCATGCGAGAAGAAATAACTATGTAAAAAAAACAATGTGTGCACAACGAACTTGGAGGAATTGAAACTACTCTAATATATATAATGATGCAACAAACTTAATGGAAGGGTTTGAGATACATCCCATTTACTGGGATCTACAACATGCTTATATCAAGATGAGTTAACTCAAAAGAGTTAACCTCTTTGCATGAATTGATGATGTATAGGCCACTCCAAAGTGCATCAAACTTTGAATGGTGCCTAGTTTAGCTTTGTCAGCATCCCATTTTAGAATTAAGTCCCCAAATTTGAAAGCTTGGGGCCTAGCATTTCTATCAAACCATTTCTTTGTTTCTTGTTGATGTTGTTCTAGATTGATCATGGAAAATTTCCTTAGTTCTTCAAGATTAACCAGCTATGTCATTCTTATTTCTCTCTAGTATATGCCTTTGAATTCCAATTGTTGCGTAAGCGCTAATGAATTCAATTTAGAATCAAAGGAAGGGTAGCTTCTTTACCGTAGAGAAGCTTGTAAGGAAAATTTCCTATTACCTCTTTGAATTTAATTCTATCTATCCAAAGCACGCGCGAGACCTTTGTTTGCCATTATATTTGGCTGATTTTCATTATGTGCTTCATGATTCTGATCAGTTTATTATTTGTTGACTCTGCCAAACCATTTCCCTTAGGGTAATAGTTGGAAGAAGTATTCAGGTAGATTCTTAGATTTATCTCCCAATCAGTGATTTTAGTACCAAAGAAGGATTTTGCATTATTAGAGATAGTGGTTTGAGGGATGCCAAACCTTGTGACTATACCTTCGGGAAAATCAAGGAAGACTTACATAGTTGATTCCATGAGCGTGAGATATTTTGTCTATCTAGTGAAATAGTCTGTAGCTTTCAGCACCCACTTGTGTCTATAACTTAAAGGTGGATTGATCATGCCTATGAAGTCAAGACCCCATTGCAAATAAGGCTAATCCATTTGGATTGGTCGAATCGAAAGCGCTGCTAATTTTTTCTTTCCTACAAAGAAATCACATTCCTTGCATTTTGTGACCCACATGTGTGCATCTACAAGCAAGGTAGGCTAGAAGATATGTGCCATTATGATTTTCATTACTATAGTTTTGGTATAAAAGTTTCCACTAGAGAATCCATCGTGAAATTCTGCTAACACCTTTTCAGTTTGGGTGTCATTGATACATCTTAACAGCAAACCAAGATTCTTCTTGAAAATAATTCCATCAACCAAAATATTAGGGATATATTGTAACCTCAAATTTCTTCTCTTTTCCTTTTTCAAACCAGGAGGATATGCGCCCTCGAAAAGGAATGTGATCATGTCCTTCATCCAGTCATGCATGCCAAGATCTGTATTTTGCTCAAGCTCTGCATGTGGAAGACCTTCATTCAAAAATAATGAAGTCTCAGATTCAATCTACGCATTCTCAGCAATGCAAAGTGTGCTACCTCTTACCAGTTTTATGGCTTTGATAGTCACATCATACTCCATGATTTTGGTCACCCATCATTCTCTTTTTTCACTGATATCTGCTCCCACAATGAAGTCTCTGACAGAAGAGTGGAATACTAATACCTTGATATGATTTGTGGTGAGCATACTTTTGAATTTCTTGAGCACGTACATGATGGAAAAGACCTACTTCTTTGTGTGATTGTATCTTAATTCATAATCCTTCTACGTTTAGCTAAAGAAATAAACTAGTTATTCCAACTCTTGTTAATTTTCTTGTGTTAGGACAACATCAACACTAGTATCAACGTCGTAAACATAAAGGATGAAATCCTTGTAATAATCCAGGTTGATGAGTGTTGGTGTGCAAGTAATTTATTGATTGATTTTGTTGAAGCTTTCTCTTCCTTATGTTGTCCATCTAAAGGGTGTGTCCTTCTTGAGCATCAAGGTGATGGGTCAGACTAGTCCTACAAAGTTAGGTATAAAATGCCTAAGAAAGTTGATCTTACCAAGGACTATAAGGCTTTCTTGTGCGTTGGTAGGGAAAGAGCTAGGATGGTTGAAATTTGCTCAGGATTAATTGCGATACCATCCTTTGAAACCACATGGACCAATATATTTCCATGTGCCACCACAAAATTGAACTTCTTGGGGTTAAGAAATACCCCATACTTTTTGTTGTAGACACCAAAATTGGGTCACACTCCCCTTGGTCCCCTTTCAAACAGCTAACTTGAACACTTTTACCTAACCATGACCCTTACATCACACATTAGTATTAATTTAATCACTTTAATTAAATTAATACTCATCCTCACTTTATTCATCATTTAATTATCTTAATTAAACCAATTTCCACCTCACCTAGACACCTCATTATAAACCTTTTTTTAGTGTTTATCTACTCACCATAGCTAACTAAGACTTAGTTCAACCCTAAAAATCAATGCCTATTATACCTCTAACCACATTCCCTCTCATTAAAAGATAACGTCCATTTTGATCTGTGATAAATGGACAGACCTGGCCCAAATGATTGCAAGATCTGTCATTTTTAGTAAACCTAGTGAATCCCACCTTAAGTGATGTCGATCATCCTGAAACCGACGCTGGTCAACCAAAAACTATCATCAGTTACTATATAACCATTTTGGTAACCTTGTTTGGGAGGTTGGCCACATTCTCAAATTTTGGAATAAAAGGGAGATCTGCATGCAAGTAAGGACTAGATCTCTTTCACACATCCAAGTAGCCATAGCCAACATCAAGACAAATCTGGAGGTATCACTCTCACAGTAGCATTCCGGGAAGCACCACTGTGGCACCAAGCTCTATCCCACTGATCAATCATCACCACCACCCATCCATTGGACCTGCAACATTAGTAAGTGCATTCATCACCTGTTTCATTCCATCCTTGTTTTGTTTTAAAGTTTTTTTCCATCTTTGTTATCATTTTCTATTAGCATCTCCATTCCCCCACCATTCATTTTCCTGCAAACTCAACCTTTCACCACCATACCATTTGATCATATATACACAACCTTTATATATCTCTGAGTGTTTCTAAGATCCCCACAGACCTCACCATTCCCCTTTTTTATATATGTCTAACCTCAGACCAATTTCCAAAATCAAGTCTTATTGAGTTCCTACAATCTCGACCGTAACAACGTCGGTTACCCATGACCATCATCGGTTCTCTCTAAACCATATTGGTTATATCTTACCGATACCGGTCTCTATGTTTTGGCCATCCTGTCAATAATAGAAGCTAATAATCTTAACCCAAATAACCTAAGTGACCCAGAACCCGACCCTATCTAGTACCAGAACCCTGACTAACTACCCCACCTCCAGATCTGATCATAACCTATCCTGTTATGTTAGACTTTCTTATTATATTTGGATGAGATACCTAAATCATATCAATTACAAAAGGATTATATTTACTTACATTTTTTCTTACATTAAATTGTATTTAAGAGTGGGTTGACTTCCACCGAAGAAGTATCACACTTTCTAGATCTAGCACATGCTAGGCAGCCCATTAACATATAATATTTAATCCTCTTTTTATGGTCCTATTGTATATTTCAAGTATTTACTCCTAGCCAAAGGAATCTCTCACAGTCATCATTGGATTGAGAAGTCAGAACGTGCACACAACCTTCAAACCAACCACCACAATAGGTATTCCTCCTTTACCCACACCCTTATCTGTTTCATCTAAAAACTTAAAGAAAATGGTGAAACATTTTGGCATGCCCGGTGGGACACTCTCTTGGGTTCATTGCATTTTCTTCATATGGGGAAAACGTTATTTTGTGTTTCTTTCATTTCAAAAATTACACATTTAATCTTCTCCCTGGAAATATTCCTTTCTTCTAATTATCTAAAGTACATTTTTCATTTGGGGCTTAAAATGAACCACTTATTCTTTCTTGCATTGCATTATTGAAAAAACATCCCTCTTCCTGTTCATCATTTGCTACATCAAATATCATATTTCTATTTGATTATTAAAACACTTGCATTACATTTTAATTTTGTGTATTATATCTCACATTAAAAATGAGGGCAACCTATATGCTGGATGCCTAGATGATGGTTGACACAATTAAACTATTAAAAGCACTTGCTTCTCTCTCTTTCTCTTCCCAAACTACACAAAATTTTGAATATACACACCTTCTTAAACAACATCTTACCTAGGAACGCCTATCAATGATCAGACGATCAGAGGATTGATAGGTAATCCCCATCTGGTTATCTTTGTCCAATACCCCATCAAAGGAAGGACTGCCCCCACCATAACATAACCTAAAACCTCACCCTCTAGATTTCCTTTTTCATAGGATGCCTTCCCAACCAAAAACACTATTTTGAATTCACATGTCAATCATAAATAGCATAAGCTACAACAAATATAAAATTAACTTTTAGGACTGTGTGTTTTCATAGCTTTGTGCTTGACTTGCATTTTGAGGTGAGAGGATACATTTTCTTCATATTTCTTTTTCCTTTCATGATCTTCCATCATAGTCAGATTATTCTAACTTTCTTTGCATGTATCAGGGCATCATCCTATCATATCCAGGCTTCTGGGTTGATTCTTCATACAATCTATATTCACAACACCTCATTTTTCTTCATTATTAAGATTTCACAGTAACCGGCATTGGTCCTAAGACCTTCATCGGTTTACATCTAACTGGCATCAGTTTACCGAACCGGTGTCAATTCCTTGTTGTATTGGATCAATTTATCCAGAGAACACTCATCTCACCTTCTTTTCTGTCTAAAAGTTTATATATGTCACCATACTCTCTATATTCTGATCATAGTCCTCCAATATAGTCTCCTTATCTAACAATCACCAATTTCTGCTTTATTTGCTGAAACAACTATTCTTTAGAGTAACTAGCATCAGTCATACCTTAACTGACATTGGTTCTTGAAACTAGGATTGGTCACCCTATTCTTATTTTTATCAAAATATTTACCCAATTTTCCCCTCGAAATCTATTTGGTCCCATCTCTGTTGTCCCCTATGTCATTTGCAAAGTACAATTCACCTAATTTACATTGATTCATATCGTGTTGACTCACAGCAAAACTAATGCCCTCGTGTTTCATGCTATCTTTCATCCACTCCCACCTAGTGCATCACTGCCATCTATTATGTCACCTATGGATCTAACTCAGCTTATCCCCATCACCACTAGTGACGAGGAGTTTGCGAGACTCCTCGAATAGAATCCCACTTCCCTCTAGTACTACCTCGCTCCTTCTTCCACCTAGGATTCCTCAAGAAAATTAATATATTGCATGCATGTATCTATACCTCTAGCTCTATCCCCCACTTATGCATCAGCTAGCACCAATTTGATGCTATCATTATCCACTTTATCACATGTGGTGTCTTAGCTAAATCCCATAGCTACTGTAACCACAACATCTACGTCATCGATTGCACCCGTGACATCAATTTTCCCTCTGACAATCCCTATGAGTCTAGCTCCATCTACACCCACCAGTTCCCATATACCCATTGCATCACAACCACCTTTGGCTTTGGAAACTTACACCCCTTTCCAAATCCTCGTCCTTTTCATCCCACAATCCTTACCCCTGATCGCCACTAGAGTTGTTACAAATACCCCACCCACATACACATTCAAACAACAACCCCTAACCTCATATATTTCTTATACTGGCTATGTGCCACCCACATCCATTCCTCTTGTATATTTCTCATACTCAACACCACCATACACACGCATACCACTCACCTTGTACATTAAGCATCAACCCCCTTTTTCTGCAAGGGGCACCCATTCATCCCAACCTATTAATGACCTCACTAAAATGATGATGGAGAAAATACAGACCTTAGAAGCATATGTTTCTGGCTCGAATAATTCTTTAACATATGATGAAATCTATAATGATCCTATCCATCCACCTATTCCCATTCAACCTTACCCAGTGCATGGGGAAATTCCTAAATTTAATCGCTTCAATAGTAGAGAATACCCACAACAACACTTGTGTTCATTCAAACATGGGTGTTACCTAATCACCCACAATGACGCTTTACTCCTACGACCTTTCCCAATGCCCTTGACAGGACCAGTATTAGATAAGTACAGTGAACTACCTTGACATTCCATTTATTCCTTTAATCAAGTAGCCCAAGCTTTCCTAGATCATTTTTCAATCAATGTTACCAAGAGACTCACCATGGTCAATCTCTATTCAACCCAACAATACAAAGACGAATCAATCACAGATTTCCTTACCTACTGACGAAGTCTTATTAAGCAATTGACGTTCCAACTACCTTAGAATGAACTTATTGAGTTTTTCACTAGATCTTGTGTCAGACACATCTCACAAACTCTAAAAGTCCAAACCTTCTGAACCGTTGATGAAGTGTTCACCATGGCCTGAAAACTGGAAATTCAATCCATTGAAGAAAATAAAATCCAATTACAAAACAAGAACACCCCACTCAAATCCAACGATTCTTCTTCATCTTCAAAACCCCAAAATAACTATTCAAAGAACAAAGGATCAGCCAACGTGGTAGTCTTCAAGGTGGGTCCACCTCATCCTTCTAATCAGTCTCAACCTTCTTCTAATCTTTCTCTTATACAGGATTTTCAACTCTGGTAGGAGTAACGGAAGTACACTTCAATCGGAGACCCCTATTCTTCGGTCTTGGAAAAACTTCTTCAAGTTGGAGCCATTACACTTCCTCTCATAAAACCTCATATAGGTTTCGACCCCGCTTGTCCTATGCCCACATGGTATAAAGAGCATGTCTACTATAATTACCATCACGTTAAAAGACATAGTGATGGTAACTACATAACTTTTAAAAACATTGTTTAAGAGATTATAGACAACGGAGACCTTTTCGTAGAAAACCTGAAAACACCAACAAATCAGAATTTGTACATCTTCAAAAATCCATTCCCTAATCATAAACCATCGTCTAATCAAAATAGCAAACCTTTATCTAGTGACAACACCATCTGTGAGGTTCATGTAGTTTTTGATATCACGTCAATTGTTCCTCAAAACTGACCTACTTCATCTATTGAGGAAATATTGGCATGAGCTCCTCCACCCACAGAGGATAATACCTCTTATACTCCACCCACAGTGGATTCCCTCTCTTCTACCCTTTCTCTCATAAAGGAATCCACACTTTCTACTGATGTCATGTTATTGTCTGCTTCCCAACCTTCTGAACCATCAACACTTGTTATTCTCCCATCCACAAGAGAATCAACATATCCTTCTCCTCCACAGAGAGAGAATTATACCTCACCCGACCTATTATCTCTCCTACCCATGGGATATGCTTCAGGCATGTCACTACCTATCGGAGATTGTTCTCCCTAGCATTCCAGAACCCTATTGACATGATCTTAGCTCTTTTCCATATATAACCCTATAGAATCTGAGGCCAGCCAATTCCCTGTCTCATAGACATATTGTATAGGGATTGCTACCCAACCCACTCCATCATCTTCTTTAGTAATCTCATTTTCACGGCTTTTCGATCATTTGGATTACGTTGATCATTCCATGCTCTGGGGACATCTTCATCTCCTTGTTTCGACCCAAATGCAAATGTTTCCTAAAGATACTTCCACGATCTACCCAAAGGTATTTTTAGAAACCAAAACTACACTAACCATGCCAATTGAAACGACTTCCTCTTCATCATCCCTACTTCCATCCAAAATTCTACCCTTCACTACAACTATTCCCAAACATAAAAACCTACCCACACTTATCTCCCCACTCATATCTAGACCCATCACTACTTTGGGTGTTATGATGACATCAAGCCTTACTCACCCACCTATCAGATTAGACTTAGTTGCATCTTCCAAAGTCTACAGTAGCATTTTACTCCCACCTAAAAATAAAACCCAACCCTCTAGGACACATACATTGGTCTCACCTACTACATGTTTGTCACCCTCCTCCTCTCGTCCATCCTAGGGTCTCATCCATCAACCTTGGCCAAACAATATCACACCCAAATCAATTCAAAAGCTAAACAACCTACTACTACATCATGAGCCTTTGTTACACCTCATTCACCCAAAAACCAAGCTCCCTCACCCTCACCCATGCACTTCTTGCCACCTATACCTCCACCAGTTACTATAACCCCAACCTTTCCTATACAAATTCAACCAATGCCCCCTACCCAGCCTTTACCAACCACCTCCACCATAATTTAGTTTCTCCCATGGGTAGCCTGTCCTCTTCCACCATCTGCTTTTCCTTCTACATCACGTACTCCTATGTCACCTTTAGCCAATAGGGTGCAACCCAAAGATAAGAATCTGCTACCCTCCACTAATGTAGTCAAACCATGAAAACCTTCCATCGCCAGCTCTTCTACCCCACCTTTACCCAAATAGATGCCAGTAAAACCTTAGATCACTCCACATACCAAACTATTAGACCAACCCATTCCCCCTCCTGTAAAGCCTCTTCCTTCATAATCAGCCACACATGTACCCAAACCTTAACTCACCTCCCATTGGGATCTGTTAGCAGGGTCCTACACCAACATTTTAACCAATCTCTTAGAGACTTCCATCATCAAATTACCACTACTTTTACCTTACGATCCTCTCAAACCCAAACCAAAAGGATTTGATGAATCCAAGATTTGTGCCTATCATCATGTTCTAGGACATGATGTTGAAAATTTTAAGGCTCTGAAGACCGTTCTTCTTCAAATTTTTCCTCTTAAACAAAATTTCGATGATGACAACTTACTTGATGAGGACCATGCTCCACCATCACCTGTCACCATACATCATCATCCTTTACCCATTCCACGAACAGTATCTCCACCCCCAAAATCATTTTTCCCACCTCCAAAATTTGAGATCAACATGGTTTGTATAAGAGAGTTAGCCAAACCACCACTCAAATGTCAATGCGCCCTACTCATTTCACAAGGCTCTTATCCACCGCTAGGATTTTTCCCCTCATTCCATTATACCTTTCATGACAAACCATCTCCATTTACATCCCCTCATATTAACATGGTTCACGTTGCTACCCATGCTCAGAAAGACAAAGGAAAATAAAAATAAACTAGCCCTATACCCAATATACCATCTACACCCACTCCCAAAATCACCATCTGTGGACCTACACATGTTAATCAAGACATAGGGAAAACAAAGGAGGTAAGTCAATGATTGAAACATCTTGAGTAATTGTTAAACTTGGAGGTACATGAAGGGTCAATTCAAGATCCTTAATGACTCCTAAGGTATTGACAGTTGATCCATCAAGTTGCAGGACTCCATTAGACAAGGGGCTATACCTAAGACCTAGGACATCAACTATCTTCTTGGGCATAATAGAGGTACTAGCACCTGATTCTATCTTGCAATTATGAAAAAGACGTTCTCCTATGATCAAAGACATATAGAAGGGTGGGGTTTTAACAACCATACTTACCTGCTTCTCCTCTTCTTGGAAGATGTTGATAGAAGCGCGTGGATTCTGTATGGCTAGATCAGTACGTGGGAGTTGTGCTAGAGATTCATGCAACAAATCCCATAGAGATGGAATAGTTAAGGCATCTCACATTGCACTTATATTTGTCTTCTTCATATGGTCAACAATGCTGAATGGAAGACCCATTGAGTTGTGCATTTGGGGAAACATTCCTTTTTGTACTATTCAAACATGGAAACAAGAATTTTAGGTGAAGCAAGAGCTTGACCTACCAAATGAGGTTTGTGCACCATTTTAGGAGCCACAAGTGGGGACTCTTGTGTAGGGAATTGAGTTTTCTTACTACTAGATGCCTTGGCTACTTCTTTCTATTTTTTATGGTTAGACTACGTTGTTGGGAGAATGACTTGTGCACCTAACTCCAACATTCACTTTTTATATCTTGTGTTATCCGAAACTTGGTTGTGTTTTTTGCTTGTATCATCTACCGCTTGGTTGATTTCACAGAATTCATCAGTGCCAAAGAACATCAAATTTACCTCGGGAGGAGCTTCTAGTATTCCTTGGTTTTCTACCTCAGAGGCACTTATTGAAGGTTTGAAAGGTAAATCATTCTAGATCATGTAGGCTTGTGTGCACGCATCATTCACACAATGATATTAACTATGATGCATGTTGCAAGGGAAGCATCATTCCAACTCTTGTGCAAAATATTTCTAAACTGGAATGAGCACCTGAATTGTATTAGGTACTGGGAGACAGGGCGTGGGAGGAATGACTTGCAGGTTTAGATGTGTGTTAGCATGCCATTTATCATTTTGTTGGTTAGGCATGCATGTTTGGTTTCCATATTGATTCTGCCAAGGATGGTATTTTTGGCTATGCACCTGAGTATAATTTCCTATATGGGCTTGTGCATGTTGCTTTTCTAATGATATGAATTTGTTTGATAAATTTCTAATCAGAGCCTTTAATTCTTCATCCTCCTTTTCATGTGCTGGAGAGAAAGATGTTGATGCAACTAGTTGTGCACTTTGTTCAGGAATAGGAATAGGGGCCACAAAAGGTTGGGGTGCTTGTGAAATTTCTAGGAACAAGGGAATAGGTGGTATAGGAGCTATCTTTCCCACCTGAATAAAACTATTTTCTACCCTTACTACAATAATATAAGTAACTGGAATGGTCTCACCTCCCATGGATTGAATCATGACTGAGATATCGTTATTCAGTGCCTTTAGATAATACATAAAAAGTGTGTTGGGTTATAGGTCTGACCATAAGAGGGATTCTGTCCCAAGTCTTCTAAAATCTAATGTTAAAATCAGTCATCTTCTCATTGGGTGCCCTTTTCGTAGTCATCAGTTGCTCCGCCAGAGATAGTTGATCTAACTTATCTTGAAAGTAATTACAAAGATATATTCCTAGCTCATCCTAAGTGGTAATAGATCCAATTCTTAAGCCTCAGTACCATTGAAGTGCTTTACCTTTGAAAGAGGCTGCAAGTAACCTTACCGCTACATCATCATATGTGAGCAGGTAGAGTGAACATATGTTTTCTAAATCCTAGATATGCTCCTTAAGGGTGACTTGATTCTCACCAGTGAAGTATGGAATACTTTTGAGCATGCCATTTGGCATGTCATTTTACATAGCCAGCACCAAGGGACATCCTCCTGTGAAGTTGGAAAATTTTCTCAATGGAGGAGGTGGTTGATGTGTCATTGCAGGGCATGTAGGTTGTCTGCTTTAAGGAGTTGAATGGGTGCAGCACGCGGGAGATGGAGATGTATGCACATACTTTCTAGAACAAACTCTTCTTGAGGATAGTTGGAGATACTCGAAAGAATCTTCAGCTACTACACTTCTTCTTGTATTCAATCTTCTCATGAAAGGCACTCAGGAATGCTACAATAGAGATCTGGAAATGTTGAGAGTCGCTAGATGTGTTGAAATGAGCCTCCAAAGGATGAAATACTAAGTCCACACACCAGAACCTAGAAATATGAAATTTAATATTTCATTTTTGGTCCCACTGGGTGTGCCAGAAACTGTTTGTATTCAAACTTGCACCCACGTCTCAGATCTGGAAGAGTCGTGTTGTTTGAGATCACAATAGATTTTTCTCAAGTGACAAGGTCCCACAACTTGGAGATGGTTAACAAGTTGGTTCTTCCAGATCTAAGACACGGGTGTAATTTTGAATACCAACAGGATATTTTATCGAAGAAAAAATATGGTGTTCAACCATAGAATGTGGGACAAATTCCCTCCTCAAATAAGGGGAGGTTCCCTGTCTATTGTTATTCTAAGAACAATGAAGAAATATTTACAATATATTCACTAATCTAATCATGGGGGTGGGATCTCATCCTTGTAGATTTCATTTTGGGAAGAAAGGAATTAAAAAATGGAGAAAGTTAGTTCCTTCGGAATATTAGAATGAGAATAACAGATAGATGGGGGAGAGAAGGAATTGTGTTTTTAAATGGAAAATGTAGATTCTAATTTACTCCCATAAATTGAGTATAAAAATAAACTAGACTAATACTTAGTAACAAAATTATTATATCACAAGGAAGTACCATCCACTGAACATAAGACAAATAACATAATATTGATATTAACCTCAACACAAAGTATGAAAGTTTGGATCTCTTTATTCCTTCACTGTCAAAAAAATAGAATACAAAGCTTCTTTTCTTCTCACAAAAATCCAGAAATTTTTTTTTACTCCCAATGTAAAAAATCCTTTCTACTTTCATCAAAAGTCCTTAAATGATTTGATAATTCATACATTTATAGAAATGGAGAGATATAAAATAGGGATATTTTCTCCCTTTGACTTATTCTTAATACTAAAATAGACTTATTCCACCTTGAATATTTGACCATGTTAAATACATATTGACTAGTTCTCATGCAAAGTAATTGAATCAATTTACATGTTGTATGTAATGGTGGAAAAACATCTCATAAAAGTGCATGCTTGAGAAACATAAGACAATACACATAAAAATTCAGTGTTCTGCATTGTCATGTTTTTCCTTCTGCACATCTTGATTAGTTGAGATATCCGTGCCCTTTTCTTCTTTGGTGCTTTTCCTCTGTTGATATTCATGATATCTTCCAATCATTTATTTTACAGCCATTTCATTCAGTCTACATGAGTATCCATCGAGTACTTCACAAGTATTAGCGACACTAATCAATTTTCCTAGAAGAATTTGAACCTTCTTTACAACCTTTCAATTAATTGCAAATACAACCTTTACTCAGATCTCAAATCCCCTTCAACCACACTATTAAAATAATCAAAAATGGTGCTAGCTAGTAACGCATTCAAATATTCATCATGAAATTGACAAGGTAGTTCAGCAATTTCATCTCCAATTTCTAAAGTGGCATTAATCCCTTCTCTTATTACCTCTTGTAATTTCTCCATTACTTCATTCAAAATTTAGACATGAAACCTAATGGCCTCATAGTATTCATAGTTTCTACCTCCTTCTTCAATTATTTTCTCCTTGAAGAGAGTATCAACATATACCTTTTTTAGTTCACTTAATGCCTCTAGAGCGACCTCACAATTGTTACATTCCTCCTCAGATTCATTTTCCATCCTTCCAACTAATGAATTTTCAGTTTCAATTTCATCATGGAATTTGATGGATTATTCAA
This sequence comes from Taxus chinensis, assembly GCA_019776745.2. NCBI lineage: Eukaryota > Viridiplantae > Streptophyta > Pinopsida > Cupressales > Taxaceae > Taxus > Taxus chinensis. The sequence goes on from CM034149.1 coordinate 316,658,312, forward strand.
TCAATCAGTTTCCATCCCTGAGAAGTCTTTTGATCCAATCATTAACATCCCTTTCATGTTTTCATATCTTCTTAGATACCATGATGGATGATGCATCCAAGCTCGTTGTTGCAAGAGTGGTAATTTGAGTAGGTTGAGTGACTTTATACAAAAGGGTTGTTAATTAACCCAAATTTTTCCTCGATTCATTATTTTGTTGCCTTGGCCTTGTCAAGATTTCTAAATTGATTGGTGACGATAACTTAAAGATCTTACTTGATGCCTTTTATGGTGACTTTTCATAGAGAAACCTTAGAGATCTAATAATATGCAACATTTATATCTTCTTTTCTTTTTTCTTTAGTTAGGACAATGATTTAGAAAATATCTCCCTAGATTGATCAATAGTGATATAGGAAATTGTCTTTGCATTATTTACTATCCAGGAAGGATTCAGATCTAGTGTGCTGAAATAAAAGGCTTCCAGTAGCACCATCTTCTATCTTTTCCTCAAGGTTTGGCTAATTAAACAGGATGGAGAAGAGGAAAGGACTAACTATTACTTTGAAGCAGATGTGGATGCACCCGCATGAGTTATACCAATAGAGGATTTAGATACCAATACCAAGAGGGGAGAAGGAAATAAAATATCCATGGTAATTTAGTGGATGAGGAAACAACATAGGAACTAGAAGGGACACTCAAAGTTGGAAAGGAAATGGTTTGCGAAGAGAGAAGTATTTAGAAGAGAATCTATGAAAATAATTATCCCTCATGAAATAGGTGGAAGGGAAGAGAAAACCTTGGCCATATGGGAAACATGTATGAAAGAAATGAAATTTGAAATGAGAGAGGAGAAAGAGGAAACTAGTGGTACAAATTATGTGGGAAAAACAGTAACAGTTATTGGAAATGTTGATGGAGAATAAACATGAGGTGGGAAGGAAATATGAGGGATCTGAGTGAAAAGAGGAATGGAAGGAATGGACTTAAACAAGGAATTAGCCAAGGGTTATGTGGTAAGAGAACTAATTGAAAACCCATTACTTTCCTGATGTGGAGGATAATCCAAGTTCACTATTGTTGTTAGAAGAGAAGAATTAGAATACCTTTCCCCTTTGCTAACAATTTTTAACTTTATTGGCTTGATGGAAGCCTTTCCTTTATCCTAAAGGTCCTAAAAAGGTCCTTCTTTTGATGAATTCACCATGCTGGTTTGATTTAAAGGGAGAATATCAACATGTTTAGGATGGATTCCTAAATATATGAGCCAATAAATGGTACAAGTAAGCATAATGGTGACATGTTATTCTATGGAGGTGCATTCTCTAATCAAACAATTAATTTTGGGAAAACCCAAGGTATCAACCTTCATCAAGTTTTATATACCATCTAAGATCTCCCCATCATAATATGTGCCTTTAGGTACATCACCAATATCATACTTCTCGACCTCCTCAACATTCAAATTACATTAATCCTTCTTTCTGAGAGAAAATTCTTATGTTCATTCAATCCATATATCTTTTAGTTTGGGCACAAGTATATGTAAGTATCCAAGAATTTTCATCATCCCCTATAATAAAAAATAGGCCTTAGGTGAAAATATTTCAATGCTACCCTTTGAATATCAACCACAAAATTATTTTCTTTAATGGAAAATGAGCATGTAAGTGAATGTAGGAAGCTAAAGGAAGATGCATCCTCATTTTTAAGTTATACTCCAAGAACCATTTATACATCCACATTTTATAAGTTATATATTCAACTTGCATATGATGTTCTAGAAAAAGGAAACATTCACCCTCCATAAGTGTTTAAAACTTTCTTCATGGTAATTGAGGGTAGAAATCATATACCCTAGTATGATTTCTTAACCCAATAGTTTTTAACTCAGGATATAATTTCATCTTGGTTGTAGCATAGACAAGTTATGAGGTCATATAAAATATTCCTATTGTGTGCACCTCTTTAAGTTGTTTATGAAAATAATTAGTTGTCTGATCTCCCCAATTGATGAACTGTTGATTTTTCCTTATAATATAGATATATTGATACATTCATTCCTAAAAATCCTTAGTCAAAGTAAGACTCACAAATCTTCTCAACAATGTGATAATATCATTTTCCTCTTGTATGAAATCACTTCAAGGTAAAGTCTTGGGGAAACAACTTATTGAAGTCATAGGATTTTTTGTAAAGTTTTTTTTTATGTTTCGCACAAGCCATTGAGTTATCATTCCAATCCTATTGAGATTGTTCCATAATTTTGTCCACATATTCATTGAGACTGGGGAGCTAGAGTTACTCTTCAAAATATTCAATGTCTAATTTGATTACAACATATCTATCTTGATTCTTCATAGTCCTAGTGTTAGTGTCATAATGGTTGGAAGACACAGGAATGAATTTGGGACACTGAGATGAAAATGGGAAAATTGATGTTAATGTTAAACAACTATTGTAAATAGCCTAAATTCAATTTGAATTAGATGTGTTATTTACCTTGCTCCATAAATCAAGAAGATCAATGTTCCCCAAGTCAGTATCTTTTATTTGATCAATATTTGAATTGATTTTAAAAGGGGGCATCACCCATTGAGAGTTGTATTTCATTATTTTTTAATTTCCTCTGAATGATTCCATAATTTTCGTATTAAACATTTCACCAAGAACCTCTCTTATAAGCCTTACAAATCAAGTCAAAATTATGTTCCTACTCTGTGAACCTGAAAATCACTTGAGCAGAGTTTTGATCTTGTCTAGAACTTATAAAATTATGAAAAAAACTTAGTCAAATAATCATACTTGTTCAAAAACTCAATAATCTCAAAGTACACTAATCATGGATTCACACTTGATTTACACCTCCAAAAACCCAAAATAGACCTTTGTAGGGTTTCCTCCTTATTTAATAACCTACAAATCCCAACAAACGCTTAGTTGTCTTTTGGAATTCTTTATTACCTCAAGAGTTTTGAAAATCATAGGTCATGGATTTTCACATGTTTGGAAACCTCCAAAACCCAAAATACATTAGGTGGGTTTTTTTCCTTGACAAGAAGGTCAAAATCCTGACGTAGACTTTATCAGGGTATTTACCCTATTTGTCGAGTCAAAAAAAACCCTTTAATAACACTAAAATTATTTTTTTATGAACTCCAATCTTTTATCATGAAGAATAATCATCAAAATATGGGGAAAAAACCAAGTACCCATAGAATAATAAGAAAAACTTGGAAGGGGAGAAAAACTAGATTATGAAATCCAAAGAACACTAGACCAAAATCATAGATAAAATGAGCTCAAATATCAAGAAAAATCAATGAGGATGAAGAAATCACTAATTATAGTAATTGCTAGGAAGGATTTTTCAAAAACATTCCTGAAAGTGAAGAAAATACTTAATCGGGGTTTTGCGTGTCAAGTGCAAGTTAGAGTAAAAATATGGAAATTAATACAAGGTGAAAATGATGAGGAAAACCCCAAATTTATTTTAAAAATTACATTAATTACACATTGGTGACACATGTGTAAGTCAATTCCACTTGGAAATTAATGTGTTGACCCAAGGATCGGGGGTTTAACCGCATTTGACATGTCTTGATTTTGTGCATGTTAACCCCAAAAATCCAAAAAAAAAGGTGCATTGTATTTCGAGGTTTGGGGATTAAATAGCATTTGGCATATATTTATGTAGGGATGTTATGATGCTTTGAGCCCCGGAAATTCTTTAATACACTATCTATGTATTTCAGGGTTAGGGGTTCAGGAAACAAGTTACATCGAACATGCTTTCATGTTTTAGTGCCCATATGACCCGATGTCTCAAACTTTCGAAATCCCAAAGTACACTATCAAGTGTGTCATTGGGTTTGAGATTTGGGAAGAAAATTGCACCTAAGATGATTTTATGTTAGCAAAGCCCAAAATCCTGAAAAACAAAGCAACTTTGATCATATTTCTTGATTTTCTTGGAAAAATAACTAACTCCAAACTTCCCAAAGGAAACAATTTGGTAGGTTGCACCAAAATCATTATGAAACTCAATTTTGGGATAAAAAGTATCTACATGACAAAGAACAGAGATATGAATACTTAATCACAAATTATATATATTCTATATTTAAATTTTAAATTCATATACTTATAAGAGTACACATACAATAAAAATTTAATAGCATATACATCACTGACAGTTCGAATATGTTCTTATATAATTATATCATATAAATTACAATCACAAAATGTTCTTCTAAAAATGTATATGTTTGACCTATTGTAGAAATATCAAGGAACATGGCATTACAAAAATAATACAAGAATTAGTGTATCTAGGTGTGGATGATTTTTTTTTTGTTATATACAAATCTACAAAAGCTAATAGGTATGTTAGTGGAAGACAAAAAAGTTTTATTATGGAAGATATATCTTACCACTTTTGTACCCATGTAAAGGAAATTTTAAAAGTGACATTAGAATCATTTTTACACATCCTAGTTTGGTTTTCATATTTGGATGACAATTGTTTCAAAACCCTACTCATGGCAATGTATATTAAACATTTTTCTTTCATGCTTATGTGGGGAAAAACATTTTGCAAACCATTCAACAAAAACTAAAAAACTTGAGTAACGTATGTTACAAAGGAACATTTGGAGATGATTTATTCATCAACAACACAATGTTCATTTTTTGTAATTTCCATAATTGTTCGATCTGACAAGAAAGAACAATGCATAAATAGATCTGAATGATATTATACAATTTAGGGTAAGTGCATGGAAATGGGGGACCAAAAGGTGGTCAAAAGAGGACACATTTTTCCTGAAATTAGCGAACCCTGAACTTCATCAAAAAAATTGGCATGCTTATGCTCAAAATTTGACAAAGTGATAAGAATTAGTATCATAGAGCTATGAATCTAGTTTATAAACTAATTTTTTTAAAATGATGGAGATTAAGAGGGTCAAATTTGGTGCACACAAAAAGTATGTGTATTTTGTGTCAAAAATATAATAACCTACTATGTGTGCACCCCCCCATTTTTTGAGTTCTATAATATTTTTTATTAATTTTCAAAGTTCGTGTATCCTGAAAATGAAATATTCGTGTGTACACCCACATAACTTTGAGAAAAAAAGTCATTTTTTTGTTGTTTTTTATAGTGTATGTATAATGTAGTTTTTAAAAAACCACATTTTTCTTAATTTAAATGAAAAAATCATAAATTGTGCACCAAAACATATGCATAGGTTCTCGCAAGAAAACAAGGCACTAGTAAAAGAAATTATGGATGAAAGCCGTAACCTAATCGAATTTTAGAAAGAATTATATCGTCACCAAGCCAAAACCGAGCTTGACATTGTAGTATTTTTTTTTAATATTATGTTAAAATGCATGAAATATCGGGGTGTACACGTGAGATTTTTATGTTTTCTGTCAAACACAGATTTATTCACGGATTACACAGTTCAAACCTTAGGTTTGGATATCCAAGGAAAATCCAAGCCTATGGATTGGGAATTTCAAACTCAAAGAAGATGAAACGTGAGCGCTTTATACGGCGCTCGTATTCCTATTTGTAATTCGGAATATGTCCAAAATAGGAACGCGAGCACATTTCATCTTGGAAAATCTGAGTCATAATGCGCTTGCATTATAATGCGGCATCAATTTTTCCCTTTCGTGTTACAACACACCCGAGCCATAATGCGAGCACGTAATGGCCAAAATATCCAAAAAGCATATTTGTGTCTTCTTTTTCATCCCCCATCTTTGTGCACTTACCATGTAGAAACATTATAAATATAAGAGGGATTGAGTAGTTTAGACAGTTAGTAGGTTGGTTAAGAAACCAAATACCTACGTGGATTAAGGACAATGTAATACATGTCCATTCATATGTAAACATTCCCCACTTTATTAAATTATTTTTACAAATGTACCCCTGAATCATAATCATCATCTTATTCAGATCGACCATCTTGTTTAGTCACAACATGTCCTTTCAACTCCTTGTCGTGATGACATCAATTAGATTTCTTTAAACCTCTGCGACTAGATGTGCTCTCATTTTTTACAAACAAAGATGAAGAGGTGATCTTGGTATGCCCATGTAGTGAGACACGGACACTCATGAGGACATGCGATGTCACATGTTTCATCTGCATCATAGCCTTTTACAAGCTTGGCACGACTCTTCTCTCTGTGGACATCGAATAGGACTCAGTCCATTATGTCCTTGAACTGCATGTTTTGGATACTTTTAAGTAGTGCATAGTAGATACAGTGCTCTCATGGGCTTGAATTTGGCTCTCTCAAAATTTTGCATGTCTCTATGGTTATTTGCAATGTTGCTAACATCTTTGGGCATAATTTCCATGCTCAAATTGTTGCGCGTGATCATAGATTGATTTTTTGCGTTATTTTTCTATAGCTTTATAAAAAATTGATTAATGAAGTTGGGGTTTGAAATCGTGTTGTTCTAATTAATTCAAACAATTTCCACACATCCCTTGATCTTTTATATGATTTTTGCTGGAGATATTCTTTGCAATATAGGTTGCAAACGGTCCACGAAAAGTCTCATTTGCACTAATTCCTTCTTTATAAAAAATGTTCCTATGTCAGACGTTGCCTTGGAAGTCTTCCTTAGGGAGAGGTCACAAATTTGATCAAATTTCTTGATTTTCTTGGGAAAATGACAAACTCCAAACTTCCCAAAGGTAAAAATTTTGTAGTTTGCCCCAAAATCATTATGAAACTCAATTTTCGGATAAAAATTATCTACATGACAAAGAATAGAGTTATGAATACTTAATCACAAGGTATATATGTTCTATATTTAAATTTTAAATTCATATACTTATAAGAGTACACATACAATAAAAATTTAATAGCATATGCATCACTGACAATTCGAATATGTTCTTATATAATTATATCATATAAATTACGATCACAAAATGTTCTTCTAAAAATGTTTATGTTTGACATATTATAGAAATATCAAGGAATGTGGCATTACAAAAATAATACAAGAATTATTGTATCTAGGTGTGGATGATTTATTATTTTTTATATACAAATCTGCAAAAGCTAATAGCTATGTTAGTAAAAGACAAACATGTTTAATTATGGAAGATATATCTTACCACCTTTGCACCCATGCAAAGGAAATTTTAAAAGTGACATTAGAATCATTTTTACACATCCTAGTTTGGTCTTCATATTTGGATGACAATTTTTTCAAAACCCTACTCATGGCCATGTATATTAAACATTTTTCTTTCATGTTTATGTGGGGAAAAACATTTTGCATACCATTTAACAAAAAATATAAAAAGCTTGAGTAACGTATGTTGCAAAGGAACATTTGGAGATGATTTATTCATCAACAACACAATGTTCATTTTTTGTAATTTCCATAATTGTTCGATTTGACAAGAAATAAAAATGTATAAATAGATCTGAATGATATTATACAATGTAGGGTAAGTGCATGGAAATGGGGGACCAAAAGGGGGTCAAAAGTCGACACATTTTTCCTGAAATCAACGAAGCCTGAACTTCATCAAATAATTTGGCATGCATATGCTCAAAATTTCACAAAGTGATAAGAATGAGTACCATAGAGTTCAGAATCTAGTTTCTAAAATAATTTTTTTTAAATGATGGAGATTAAGAGGTTCAAATGTGGTGGATACACAAAGTATGTGTATTTTTTTGTCAAAAAGATAATAACCTATTGTGTGTGCACCCACCCATTTTTTGAGTTCTATAAATTATTTTGTAAATCCCTTTTTTAGAAAGTTAACTAAGACCACGTGGGAGGTCCCACTAAATTTTCATAATTTTTGGATGAATATATAATTTTTTATTAATTTTCAAAGTGTACATATCCTGAAAATGAAATATTTGTGTGTACATATCATAATTTTGAGAAAAAAAGTCATTTTTTTGTATTTTTAGTGTGTGTATAATGGAGTTTAGAAAAAATCACTTTTTTAAAAAAAATTGGATGAAAAAATCATAAATTGTGCACCAAAACGTATGGATAGGTTTTCACAAGAAAAGAAGGTACGAGTAAAAGAAATTATGGATTAAAGCCTTAAACTAATAATATTTTAGAGAGAATTATATCATCACCAAGTTAAAACTGATCTTCACATTGTAGTATAATTTTTTTTTAATATTAAGCTATAATGCATGAGATATCAAGGTGCACACGTGAGATTTTGATGTTTTTCTGTCAAACACAGATTTATTCATAGATTACACAGTCCAAACCATAGGTTTGGATATCCAAGGAAAATCCAAGCCTATGGATTGGGAATTTCAAACTCAAAGAAGATGCAACGCAAGAATGATATAACTCGAGCACATTATAAGGAAATCACGTTCCTATTTGTATTTCAGAATATGTCTAAAACAAGAATGCAAATGCATTTCAACTTGGTAAATCCAATTCATAATGTGCTCGCGTTATAACACGACCTAAATTTTTCCCTTTCGCGTTATAACACACCCTATCCATAACACGAGCGCGTTATGGCCAAAATAGCCAAAAAATATATTTGTGTCCACTTTTTGGTCCCCCATCTTTGTGTAGTTACCCTGTAGAAACATTATAAATACAAGAGGGAGTCAGTAGTTTAGACAGATAGTAGGTCGGTTAAGAAACTGAATCCCTAAGTGGATTAAGTGCAATGTAATACCCGTCCATATTTGATGCTAACATTCTTCACCTTATTACATTATTTTTACAAATGTACCCTTGAGTCATAATCATCATCCAATTTAGATTCACCATCTTGTTGAGTCACAACATGTCCTTTCAACTCCCTATGGTGAGAACATCAATTGGATTTCTTTGAACCTCTTCGACTAGATGTGCTCTCATTTTTCAAAAACACAGATGAAGGGGTGATCTTAGTATGCTCAAGTAGTGAGACATGGACACTCCTGAAGGCATGTGATGTCACATTTTTCATCTACATTGTATCCTTCTACAAGTTTGACATGACTCTTCTCTATATGGATGTCTAATAGGACTCAGTCCATTATCTCCTTGAACTGCATGTTTTGGAGACTTTTAAGCATTGCAAAGTAGATACCAATGCTCTCGCAGGATTGACTTTAGCTCTCTAAAATTTTTGCATGTCTCTATAGTTGTTTGCAATGTTACTAACATCTTGGATACCAAACCTAAACACATCATGGTGCTTTCTGGTCTTCCCATGTGGATCCATGCAGGTGCTGGGAAGAAGTGGTTCCAAGAATAGTAAAATGGTTAAAGAGTAGGTTTCCACGTGGGAGGGGATGTAGCGATTCAAAGAAGGTTCCATCAAACCAAAGAAAGGTACACCTGAGTTGGCCTAATGGTGAAGAACATGTGCTCTTGAAATAGAGGTCACAAGTTCAAATCCTGAAGGGGGTAGGGTATGTACGCCTCATTTGTAGCAAAGTTAGTTTCCTCCCTCATGTGAGAACGAGGTAGTCCCATATGGTATAAGCCGCTTGTAGACCCAAAAACAAGTCCCCTGGCATCGTGGACTGTAAAAACCTATTATTGTTATTATTATTATTATTATTACTCCCACGCTCTTGCTTCTTAGCTCTAATACCACTGGCTAGAGATAACAATGCATAAATATATGAATGATATTATACAATGTAGAAACATTATAAATACAAGACAGATTGAGTAGTTTAGATAGTTAGTAGGTCATTTAAGAAACCGAATACCTATGTGGATTAAGGACAATATAATACCCATCCATTTTATGCTAACAAGATCCCAAATTCAAAGTAAATTACATTTCACCAAATAGATATATCAGAAATGAAAGTTAGACAAGAAAAAAACTTAGAAAATCAACATAACACCTTTCATCACATTCTTAGGTGAAAGAAAAAAAAAACCTATTGGTGTGAATTTTTATTTGGGAATGTTTTAAATTTAATAAACTATTATTTATCAAAAGTGAGTTTTTCACCAAACAACTTTGATTACATGATATTTTTTTCACCAAACAACTTTGATTGCTTGATATTTTTTTCATTAAACAACTTTGATTGTAAAATTATTTTATATAATTGTTAATTATATCATGAAATCTTGCTTGATTTCTCCTATTTAAAAATTTTATGCATTTACATATTAATAGTGATTCTAATTTGTTAAATCATCCATTTTACAGCTCTATACAGATCAAACTTGTGCAAAAAAAAAAATTAATCCAAAAAGCTATAGTTGGACCTTTGCATCATAAGAAGGCTATGAATAAATTGCTTGGCAACTTTGAAAAATCCCTTTCCTATGGTGATGGACTAAAATTAGCACGAACTTGAAAAGGTCATAACTTGTGCTTCGGGTGTCCAATTGGAGCCATTTTTTTTAACCACATGTTTCAACGAGACGAGCGAGCCGGTCAACCTTCCTTGCCACTTGGAGCACGTTTCAACACATTTTCGGGCCTGAATTCCACCATCTGAGGGCTGAAAATTAGGATTTAATTTGTACTTCATTTTTTTCCTATTTTAGGGCATTAGTTAATGTTAGTCTCCTAGATGCATTGTGATTTGGAAAGTTGGAAATTCCTCTAATTTAGGAATGTAGAAGATGTGTGGAAATTTTTGTGCCCGTATGAATAAACATGTGAACTTACTAAGAATAGTAGTGACTAGTAAACTTCTAAAATAGTAATTTCCCTCACCTAGAGTAGATTTAGTCAAAGTTAGTTGGAGTTTGTTTGGAAACTTGAGTTGGGAGTTGTTTTCCTATTTAGGAAACATTGTAATTCATGATTCAAACGAAGAAGGAGATCTATTTTATTTTGGAATTCAAATTATTTGCAGTATATTGAGTGTGTTTAGATTTTGGCTACATCATAAGGCCACTTCCATAATACCCAATATTTTATCAATGAAAACTTTTTAATGAACTATAAATAGCAGTTACCAAATACTATAAGGACTCAGACACAAACAAAAATACCTTCAAATATATGACATATTAAAATACTTAGACAAAACATAATTTGTTAAATCCAAACCAATAATTTTATAATGTGGAATTTACCAACATCATTGTAAGACAGAAACACCTTGACACTTATGGCTACAAACCAATAATTTTATAATGGAGGATTTACTGACACTTCTACAAGACATAAACGCCTTGACTGATATGGCTACACATCTTTACAAACACAAAATAAAATGTTACAATAATTAATCATTATTCCAAAAGAATTGGATTGAATTATTTTATTTGGAATAGCCTAAATTTATGTATTGTAAAGTCTAATTTATTTAAAATATATTCCAACGAAATAGATTGGATTTATCTACTTTATTTCTAATGGGTCCATGTTATTTATGTCAAAGTATAAATTATTTAGAATATGTTTTAGAAAATTGTCTTCGTATTAACTCCAAATAACATTGAATTGATGTAGTTTAATTTTTATAAATCATATCTTATTTATGATAAATTCTAATCTATTTTGAATATTTTTTGTAATTTGGACTAGTTATAAGTCAAAATTAGAAGAAATTATCCTTAAATTACAAAAGAGGGATAAGGATGGGACACTTGGGCTTGGAATGTGCGTCTAAATCACGCTTAAGGTACAAGGCAAAAGTTTTCATTTCCAAATGATAAATTTCCAAAGTTATGTGTTTGCAATATCTTACACCGAAGTATATTTCAGTCTGTTGCAATGGCATAAAAAGTTGCATAACTCCATTAATTGCAATATAAGGATGAAACCACCAAACAACTATGTATGAAAGTAACAGTCATGTACCAACATATTATGCATTCCCAGCATTAGAGACTAATAATTTTTTACACCCTAATTAATTTATGCTATGAAAAATTCACAAAAAATATATAGGATGTAAGGGTTTGTTATAGGAGACTATTATGATCTAATTAATTTATATTTAGCTATGCATTATCAACAACACATTACTACTTGTAACAATGATAAACACATAGATTAATAGCTCAAATACATGAGGAGATGAAGACTTAACCATATGTATGTGGGAACATCAGAAATCTAAATGTGTAGATAGGTGGAACAGTGCAATCAAATACTAGAAATGCTTCATTATTGATACTGTAATTGGAAACTAAGCTGGTGCTAGACCATACCATCCTATTAGGAATAATTGTACTATCTCGACCCTTTTTATGGTCTTGGACACTTTCACAATGAACTTATGAAACTTTTTGTGCCCTTCACTTTTATAGAAATTTGCCTCATTTTATGTCACTCTTTCTTGCACAACATGTAATGACTTGCAACAAAGTAGAAAACTAAGATACTTGTAATACTCTTCATCAAAGCATTATGTAATAAAAGGAGAAATCAAATGTGAGATGATGTTAGATTACCCTTTCCATTCAACCCTTATCAAACCAATACTTATAAACTTGTTACAATATGTGCCCTCGTACAAGATCAAGCCTCATGCAGCTCTCTTAGATAAATGTGCAAGTTTGATTGTGATATAAGCCAACCCCCTATGAGTACCCTCAGGTAAATTGACACAAAAATAATGGGATGACTATATAGTAGATAATGTACCTAACATGATAGTAGTGTGATGTAATGTGCTTCACTTGTGTGAATAAACTTGTTTATCCCTTTAAAACCTTTAACAATGTTTGAAGTGACTTTGCTCTTGCTAAGACATGGCTCTAAGACCTTTTTATGCTTGAAAGTGGAGGAATCTAGACTCTTTGACCTAGTAGTGGCTACTCTAAATGATGTGTAACTAATTTAGGGAGATTTATGAGAGCCTTGAGTTCTTTTGGAGTGATATTTACAATAGTAGCGTGTAAAATTGTCAAGTGAGTTATAAAGTGATATTAACTTACTTATATATCCTTATGTATGTGAAATATTATGATAAGGCCGACTCTAGGAAGATGAAATGACACATTAAATATGTTCAAATTAAAAACAAATTCATAAGGTAATAAGGGGCAAGGTTGTACAAATCAGTAAGGGTCGTATAAAGTTTATCCTGACCAAACTGTAGGGTCCTAAAAAAGAAGTGTGTGGTATGAAACATAAATTCATGGAATGATGCACGATGATAATTTATTGATTTCCTTAATTGATAACTCCTGAGTAAATGACATAGCAAATTATGGAGATAAGCAAGTCAATAAAGAGTTAGAGGGATAAATTGATTGTAATTATAATGTGAGCATTTTTTTTAGTAAGGGAGCATAGTCAAAATTCTCATTTCTAAAGGATAAGTTGTCACATTTGTGTGTCTCCCAGCATCTAAAAGACATTTCCAACTTGTTCATCGTTGTGTCATGCTCAGATCTACTTCTAGACTAGTGAAATAGTTAAGTTTGCTTGCTTTCTCGTGCTTTATTCTATTTAACACATGTTCAAAATGATATATTTTCCACATTGTTATATACATATATTTTGATTTGAATGTTTAATTAATAACTTGAATATGCATATTGTTTCTAGCCCTAATATAGCATTAAATAAGTAAGAAAGAGGATCTTCCATTCACACTTATAATTTATTTCAAATTTGAATCAATTTAGTATAACATATGGGAAGATAAGGAAGAAAAAAAATCCTTCTTTTTATTCTCACGTGGATTTTCAACATGAGTTATAAAGAAAAGTGTGTTTGTGAGAGTTAAATTGTTATTCGTAACTTGTAATTGGTAAGTTGTTTGCATAACCCATTGTAAAAAACAAAAGTTAAAATTAGATGAGTTAGAACTAAAGGATGAAGCTACATTCTTGATTGGAAAATCTCTAAAAGACAATTGACCTCATAACACCGCCCATAAATTTTGCCATAAATTTGTCAAAGGTAGACTTGTAATAGGACCCACGAAGCTAAGATCTGATAACTGGAGTAGCAAATCCACCAATATTGTAAGATAGATCATAGTATTCAATTAATAAAATAAGACAATTCATTAATAGATTAAACAAGATGCTAAATATTGTGGAGAAGGTAAAAAGATTAGTTGTTAAAATGTGGAAGTTAGAAACTTCAAGAAGTATATCCAAGTACTTTTGTATTTTAAAACACCTTTAAAATTCTATTTAATGTTACAACCGTCCATTTTCCATAAATAAGTGTATCAAAAATTTGATTGACCGATTGTGTTGTGTCTTAAATAAAGGCTAACAAAAAAAAGCTTTGAACACTTAATAGACAATAAAATAAAAAATTTTAGTTGATTTTTTTTGGGGACATTGGGAGATAAAATTCTTTATCTTTCACATTTCAATTAACGTTAAACTTTTTTTTGATTCATCTGCCTCATAATAAATTCTTAATAACGTGCGGTCGGCAGGAAAAATTATTTTGTTTTTGGTGTCAATCCGAAGAATACAAATCAAATGCCAATGAGTAGTTGCTATACTTACCCACATACAACAAACCAACTTTCATGGGAAATAGAGACACATTATTCCCGAATGCCCAAGCAAAAAAAATTGCCTATTGCTACATCAAAGAGCTGTTGATGATGTAATGCTGACAGCTTATAGGGTGCTGTTTTGAAATAAATTGTCAATTTCCGATATATTCAAAGAAAATCAAAATTAAAAAAACTCCACTTTTTTGTCGTGGGATTTTTTATTTTGGTCTGTAACCAACATTTAAATCTCCATTTTGGATTGTACGTAACAATGAAATCTCCATTTTGACTCTTAAACTCCACTAAAGCAGTCGTGGGACTTAATTTACAAGGAAATGGACAAATGTGTTTACTTAAACATGGGCTGACAAATGTCCTCCGATAACTCGTAGAGTTTTAGTTCCTACCAACCACTAAGTAGATATTGTATTCACCCAAATCTAATAAACAATTTCCCTTCCTCTTATATATACCTCAGATCTGTGTCTACTTCCACCAAAATGTGGGGTTATTGAGCATTAATCTCTTTTGTTTTCGACAGAAAACATGGAAGCCACGAATCAAATGTTGCTTTTTTCCTTCCTTTATTGCATTTTCTTTACTGCAACTGCGCTGGACAGGACCGATTTCCCCCCGAAATTCATGTTTGGAGCAGCTTCCTCTGCCTATCAGGTATATTTATTTATTGAAAAGATCTTCCTGTTACGAGCAGCCCAACTCTCACGCAGGTTAGCAGTTGACAATGTTATTGTAATGAAAGGCTTTTGTTTTCTTGTTATCTGTAATAGTACGAAGGTGCATGGAGCGAAGACGGTAAAGGCCTTAGCACATGGGACGCTTTCACACATTCACCAGGCCTGCTCTCCAACCTCTCTACTTGATATAATTAACAAGAATATGTTATTTTATTCTTCAATATAAGTTCGGTGCAGTGGGTACCGTAAATTTAATGTCTATTTGAATTACAGGAGGAGTTGAAGATGGAAGCAATGGAGACATTGCTGATGATCAATATCACAAATATCCGGTACACATGAACGACTTATTCAATCTCATGTTCATTAATCAATACACTCTCCAGTACTCTTTTGGTATTGATTTTTCATTGGTTGGTCAATTTTTCAAAGTGTTAATGTAAGGGATGTGTTGTTTGAATAGAATTAAGTTTCTCCAACTGCTAAAAACAGGAAGATATCGAGCTCATGGCTTCACTTGGACTGGACATGTATAGATTCTCCATATCCTGGTCTCGGATCCTTCCAAGTAAGATGTCAATAAAAATTTATCGACTAGGTAAAGGGGAAGGCGTTTCCCTTTCTCTTAGGAGAATTTTTAACTTGGGTTGTTTTGTTATGTTAACAGATGGTGTTGGAGATATCAACAGTGCTGGGATTGACTACTACAATAATATTATCAACGGCCTTCTTCGATACGGTACATTGCATCTTTCTTCAAAGGGTTTAAAGCAAGAAAAAGAGTAATATAATTGGATACGTATCGTTTTGCAGGCATCCGACCTTTCGTTACTTTGTACCATTTCGACCTTCCAAAAGCACTTGAAGACTCCTATGGTGGATGGCTGAATCCACATATAATGTAACAGCTCTGGTCTTTTCCGGATATATATTAAATTTATATTTGTGCGACTTGAACCTGTGACCCAACCGTGGCAGTGAAATTTAAACACTGTTTGTTATGTGCAGAATGGACTTCGAAGCCTACGCAGAGATTTGCTTCAAGGCATTTGGGGACCGTGTTAAATATTGGGCTACAGTGAACGAGCCAAATCTGTTTGTTCCATTGGGTTACACCATTGGACAATACCCACCTGCAAGGTGCTCTCTCCCTTATGGAAAGTGCGTTTCTGGGAATTCCCTGTCCGAGCCGTATGTTGCCGGGCACCACGTTTTGCTCGCCCATGTGGCCACAGTAGAAACCTACAGGAACAAATATCAGGTATTCAATACAGAGGGGGATTAAGACCTAGGCAAATTATGCAACTGCTTGGGTGTTAACATTTAGGGGCGTTAAATTATTTTATTTTACTATAGTTTTTATGAAGAATTGATCAATTTATTAATAATTTCCATTTATGCTTGTAGCCATTAGTGTCCAATCTTAAATACCAATTCAATTCACTCCATTCAAAATAAGATTAAAATTACCTAATCGTATTAAGAATATAATATTTAGAATGCCTCAAATATTTATGCAAGTACCTTCGTTGCAGGATTTTTAAATTTAATTCATATTCATCTATTTTTCATTCTTTATATTGTTTTGAAGTCTTGGAAGAGAGACTAAGAAAGGTGAATATATAAAGAACATGGGAAAACAAATAGTTGGGAAATATATAAGAAAAGGAGGATTATCGTAGACTATATGTTAGAGAATTAACTGGGAATTTTAGGCAGTAGTAGCTACAAAATAATTATTAGGAAGTTTTTCTCAGAAAGCAAAGGCATAACATATCAAGTAATTATATGATATTTGGTTGTGGTTAATTATTTTTATACTATATATTTTATTTATTTATAGAAAGTGTATTGCCTTGGACGCTCATAACCCTTAATTCAGCCTAGATTCAATGTACTTCGGTATTTTACTATTACAATAATTTCAAAAAACGTTTTTTGGTTTACAGAAACATCAAGGAGGATCGATTGGATTTGTGATTAGCGCACCATGGTATGAACCTTTGGAAGATACTTCACATGACCATGAAGCTGTTGCCAGAATTCTTACATTTAATATTCGATGGTGGGTACTGGAAGTGGAAACTATGCATTTTCAGAGTAATTAGGAACATCCGAGTTAGATTGGGCTCAGCCTAAAGATTACATATTATAATGACTAAGAAATCTGATATTAACCACAGGTTTTTGGATCCAATTGTTTTGGGAAATTATCCATCTGAAATGCGTGAACGATTGGGATCGCGCCTACCATTAATAAATTCGGAAATGGAAAGGAAGATTGCAGGATCATTCGATTTCATTGGCATAAACCACTACACAACCATATACGCAAGCAGCACGCCCACTCCTTCCCCTGATTTCACTACAGACTTTTACCCAGACTCCATGGTTTATTTGACAGGGGAAAGACATGGAATCCCAATTGGAGACCCGGTAAGAAAACACACTCCTATCTTTTATTTTTTATTTTTTTATTCTACTTACAACACACATATGTTAGCAAGTTGAATTGTTGACGCAACTAAAAAACACTTAAAAATAAAATTTTCAACAGACAGGAATGAAGGGTTTATATGTTGTGCCTCGGGGAATTCAGAATATTGTGGAATATGTTACGCAAATCTACAACAAGCCTCCAATGATAATCACAGAAAACGGTAAACATGAATTCCATGTTATATCCATATGTTAATAGAGCTCCACTACAGATTATTAATATGATGTTGGTGTGGTTAAAACAGGTTATGCAGGCTCGAAGGATTCTTCCG
This sequence comes from Taxus chinensis, assembly GCA_019776745.2. Classification (NCBI taxonomy): domain Eukaryota; kingdom Viridiplantae; phylum Streptophyta; class Pinopsida; order Cupressales; family Taxaceae; genus Taxus; species Taxus chinensis. The sequence continues at coordinate 316,676,187 of CM034149.1, forward strand.
CGACATTACAAGAAGCTCTCGAAGACGTGAGGAGAATAAATTTTCACAGGGATTATTTGAATTACTTGGCAAAAGCAATCAAGTAATTCTACCAACCTTGTTTGACCTTTTAATGATTTTTTTTTTTAAAAACAATGATTGAAATTTTTGTCTAAGCTGACCTGGAATATTTGTCTGTAGCAGGAATGGATCAGATGTGCGTGGATACTTGATTTGGTCTCTTTTGGACAACTTTGAGTGGGGGCTCGGCTACACAGTCAGATTTGGGCTTTTTCATGTCGATTCCCTCTATCAAAATAGATATCCCAAGCTATCAGCTCGGTGGCTTACACAATTCCTTCGACAGGACCAAACTGTTATGATAAGCGCTGCAATTTAACCACAAAAAGAAATTTGTAAATTCCAATTATGTAGCAGTAGAGCAAAAGTGCAGGTCAATGATTGTATCTTTACATTAAACATGTAAATAATATGTAATTCTTGAGTAGCTTTGCCATTAGAGCTGAGATTTGACTCGTTCTGGATGTTTTTGAGTATTTTCATTGTGTTTTACACTTTGCAAAATTGTCAGCCAGTCCTTATTTGATGTGAAAGATTTTGGCAAAACTGCTATTATTACTACAAAGGCATTCAATATAAATATAAGTGTAACATTACATATATATTTAAATAATTTATTTTATGAAAATATATAAAGATGGAGGAACTGTTTAAAACCTCTTAACCTGATACATTTGGTTTGACAGGTGCAGTCAACCGTCAAATCTCATCCAAGTTCCCCATGTTTGACAATAAAAAATTAGTAATTTGTATAAATGATGCTTTAAAACGCCTGGCAATTATAGGTAAAAGAGAGTTCGAAGAAAGGATGGATTAGGTGTGGTAGGTTATTATGAGTCGTGGTCAGTGACGACATGAATTGTCTCACAAATAATTTAGTCTCGTAAAGATAATTGAGTTTTTTTAATACACCACCTAATCCTTTAACAGTATCAGCTCCATATCACTCGTAGAATATGTCACGGGGATATTAATATTTAAGTGCAAATATATATATAATTAATGCTATGTTATTTGTGAAATAATTCATGTGGTTTTTTTTTTTTTTTTTTTTTGTATGTTTTCATATGTTTCATATTACTTTATAAAGACGTTTGCAATAATAATATCTTGTGCTTGTTTCTACATCTCGAAATTAGGCGTAAGACATGTTAATTCATTTGTGCACAAGTTTGTCCATTGTATGCATCCTAGGGTTTACATTTATGCGTCATCTACTATTGTGGTATACAATCTACCTCTAGCACATATTTCATATGTGTCTCTAGACTTGTTTTTTGTGGCAATATATTTTTGATGACTCTTTTTTACATAGAGGATTTGTATCACTATACATAGTATATTATTTTGAAGAAGGCCTTGCACTAAAGATGTAACATGAGGAGAATTTCTAGGATGCACAAGAAAAGTTTAATATTGCATGTTATATAGGTAAGATCATACTAATTTGAGAAGTAGTAAGTGGTGACACCATAGTACGTACAAATGAGAATGTCTAGGATGCATAAGAGAAGTTTTATATTGCATGTTATATAGGTAAGATCATAGTAATTTGAGTAGTATGTGGTGGCACCATAATAGTTATAATAGGTGTACGAAACACTTTAGAAACAATAGGTACCTAGGTAAATGAGTAGAATAAATAGTAGCATTAATATTAGAACGTAATGTGGAATTTGAGACACCGGAAGGCATATTTTGATAATTTAAATATTCATGGTTTATTTCTTCGCATATGGATTTATTAGATAGTGTTTCATTTTTGTTTCAAGTAAAATATTCTATACATTATCAATTTCCTTAGGATACTCTTTAATGTTCTTTTGAAATATAGAAAGATGTTCTACATGTTACGAGTCTACATCATTAATCTCATTTTCATGTGTATAATAGTCAACATTATTCTGAGCTTAATCATCACAAAGATTATTATTTGTAATATTTACATTAGAAGTAATGAAATTACAATTATTCATAAGATTATGTCTACAAGCATTGACATTGTAATATTTTCGACATTTTCATTTATCAAATGAGCATCAAGATAAGAAGCAACCCGGATATCATTGACAACCACCATTTTATGTTTTAACTAAGCACAAGATTGCATCAATGGAATTTGAACCAAATCATCTTACAAACTACTCAATCTAGCACATCGTTTAATATATGTATTTGACCTAAAAACATTAATTGGAATAAGATAGAAAGATGAAAGCATGAAGAAAGTTAGGGATAATTATATAAATCATAAATCAATTCAAAAACTTGATCTTATAATGGAAATATAAGGAACATTTCATCCCTTGAAAACTTGTATAATTGTTCCCCAATGAGTTAATATCGAGATAATTTAATTTCCAGCTATGTCTTGTCTTGTGTTGACCAATCTTATGGTGTAAAAACCAATCTCAAAATGGGAAATTCCTTTCCATTTCATCTACAAATCATTATGGGAGAGAACCCAATATTTGGGCAGGGTCAAATAGTTGGGAGGGTACTTGAGTAAATTTGAATGAAAAATAGTTGTACAAATTACATACTATTGTATAACTTATACTCGACATTTTTATAAAGTATCCAATCACAAAGTAACACATCATATGCCCCAAGTTTTAGACACCTAGCGCACAAGTTTAGGTCTAAACCTTTTAATTGCATTTAAAATTTGTCATTTTAAATCAATTCAAAACATGACTTTCCCTCCAAATAAACACATGAAACAAAAAAATTATTAAATACATGTTGATTCAATTATGGGTGGATTTTCAAGTGTTGACATGGCACCATACAATTTCCATGTATGTGTCAGGTTAGGTATCACAACTATTAGTTCTACTCCCTTATATCATGGATATTTACACATATAGTAAATAATCTTCGTTGTGTCACACATCCTCACTTAAATTTATGTGAGACAAAAGGTCGAGTCCCATATTCAACCTTCTTGGTTTCACCACGATAATTGAATTTCTTAAAATAACGCAATCCTCTAAAAAAGTCTTCCACGTAGCACATTTTTGTTAACAAGATACTTTAACTCATGATTTACAAAAATATAAATGTTGTCACAAGGAGATACCGTCTAAATTTATACAATGCATAAACCATAGTTTATGTCTCCCTCTCCATGATCATGAAATTCCTTTCTACATTAGACAATTTCCTTCTTGTAAAATTTAATTTGGGGTGATCAATCCTTCCTTCACTCAATTGTGCAAGAATTGACTCTATTGTAGTCCCAATTTATACATCAACATGCACATGAAATGGTTTCTTCCAAACAAATAATTGTAAAATTTGTACAACAATCAATTCTCCTTTATGGCTTAAACACCTCTTTCTATGTAGCAATCTAATGAAATGGAAACCTCTTCCTTTTTCAAATGCTCCTACAATAGTATAAATTTTTTCAAATAATTCCCTATGAACTTGCAATAACATCAACAAGACCTATAAGTACATGAAGATTTTTACATGAGTGTGGCCTCAATTTATAAGATCACAAATAGAATAAAATATGTATTGAGAAAAATAAGGAACATTAACACGAGAAACATGTTGAATTTGAGAAGCATGTTGAGGAACAAAGATATTTTGAGAAGAAACATAAACATGTTTATAAGTACTAGTAGTTACATGTTGAGAAGAAGGGAGAGAGATATAAACATTTTGAGAATTTAAAAACCATGTCAAGCTTTGAGAGGAAGGACATTAGAAATTTAATAGCTACATATAAATAAAATCCCATAGTGAATTTATGAGAAGGTAAATGGTTACATACAACTTATTTCAACGTATTCATACTTAAAGATATATCAATGGTATTATATATATTATATTTCCTAATATTATGAGTGTGTTCATCCATATGTTGTGCTTCTAAATCATTATCATAATCAGTTCATATTTCAAATTTTCATTCCAATAATCCTTTCAAGAATTCTTAATAGACATTAAACTACCAGCACTAGCATTTTGTAGTACAATAAAACCAGGATAATGGATTTTGCCAATTATCCTTAGCATTTATCTCATCCCATTTCATATTTTGCATTTAATTGGCTTACACCTACATGGATCTCGCTCATCTTACCTCTTCTTGGCCATTAGGTCACACTTTTATCTAAACTATCACACGTTAAAAACCTATCTATTGTATACATAACACATCTTCAAACATATGGCCATCTTATCCAACTATTACAACAAAAAATTTACCTTCACAAGACACATTCTTCTGTCAAGGAAAAAATCATTTGAAGATTCTTACCACTATTAATGCTTTCAACCTCCATTCATACGACAATCCATTTTTTATATGCCCAAGTTAACCCAACCCACCTAGTGTCAATTAAAGGGGTAAACGTTTCAAAACAATCACATTTAAAAGCACAATCACCCCACCCATTCAAAGGGCATCAACTTACCACATCTTTAGGATACCTAGGAGACTAAAACAAAGAACCTAATTATAGAATAAATTTTTGAAGAAAAAAATCTAGCTAACTAGTATGAATACATACAAGGATACCCTAGGTCATTATCTCAAGTTACATCCTACACCCAAGATCATTTTTAAGTGTTGGAGGCCATTTTAGGAGTTTTCCAGCACATTGTTTATTATAATTTTTCACAAAATTCCTGAAGGGAGAACTAGATAGGCCTAATGTAAGGAAATTACTTAGATCTAAATATCAAATAAATAAAACACTAAAGAACACCAAAATATAGAGATATGACCACAAAGTGCAATTAGAATGACTTAGCCACTTTGAGGAGCCAACCTCTATACCATATGATAAGACTCAAATTCTCAATGTGATGATAATCTACTAGTTACTAACTCCTATATATAACCTATTATATTATCTAAGCACCAAGGCTAGCCTAAAAAGAATAAATAAATTTAATTTGACATGATAAGAGATTATGTTAGCCACAAGTCAACCATACATATCCCGATCTATGAACTAGGATTAAGAGCATAACATGCCCCTCCCTTTCAAATAAACATTGTCCCAAATGTTGGTAAGCTCCAGATGCTACTACCAGAATGCTTCATCTTCCCATGTTATATCTTCATGTCCAAACTCTTCCACTTGATCATATCCACAACAATTACCCTCATTCGTAACTTCTTAGTGCATGTTTTTAGGATTCCTTTAGGTTCCAAAATGTTGTGTCCCTCCTCATCAAGCTTGTTTAATATTGAATGGAAAGAAACCTTTTTTCAATGAACTTCTTCAAGAAAAAAACATGGAAAACTATATGTATTTTAGTTGATTGAGGAAGCTCCAATTTATATGCCACATTATCATTTTTTTGGCTTAATAGTTAGGGGAAAGCGTGTTATCCTTATTCTATTTTCAAATATATTCACTTATATTACTGCAATAATATTAAAATAATGTCTCCAACTTAAAATATTTTCTCGCTACCATGTTGATCAACTTACATTGCTTCATGTATTTTTCTACCATTTCTAAATTCTCTTTAAGGATAGAAACTACCTCTTTTTAGGTATGAATGTGCTCTTCAACTACTCTCACTTTAGGCTAGACACTCAAGGTATAGGTGAGGGACGTTGGATGGTAACAATATAATACCAAGAATGGATACATTTTGGATTACGTGTGAAATAAAATTTTATACCACCATTCTACAAGTGGTAGCCATTAAACCCATCTATCTTAATTATTTGAAGCAAAAAATCAAAGAAACCCCTCTAAAAATTTGTTCACCACCTCAGTATGTCTATCATATTATGGATGATATAATGAATTATGAGCTAGTTGAGTACCTAAAGATGAGAATAAATTAGTCCAAAAATTGTTACTAAATATATAGTCATGATCATTGACTATAACCATGGGTGTACCATATAATTTGATCAAATCAACATTAAATATTTGATATTCATGACAAAAATTTCAGTTCTAGTGTTTATCTCTCTAGTTCGAAAACATATAAAAGAATTGAGATGTAGGGTCTAGTCTAGGATGAACTATACAATCCTACCCCTTCCTAATCATTGAATTTGATTTCAAATTTAAATTATTCTTTACTTTATTTCAACTTCCTAGGTCTGGTCTTATCATAATATCTCACATATGAAAGGTTATAAAATCAATTCATTATCACTTTAGAACTCACCTGGAATTCTCATAAGCTACTATTATAAATACTATTACAAGAGCACTCAAAGGGATCCTAAATGTTCCTAAATCAAGTGCACATCATCTAGAGTAGTCCCTAATATAAATATGAAGCACTCCACTAGGTAAAATATTCTATATTTGTCTATCTAAAATCATGAAAATATCATAGATTCATGTCTTGGTAAGAGAAAATTCAATCCAAGAATTATAAAAGTGTTTAAACCCGCAAAGGATTAGGCCACATAGTTGAGGCACACCACATGTTACTTCTACCATGTTGGGTAGATTATATGATATGCAATCATCAATTTATATTGGTGTTAAGAGATATGAGGGAACCCTTAGTGGTTTGGTTAGCTATACACACTTGCACAAACACCTAGGAGAAATACACGATGCTTGTTTTTTGTAATGAGGATATGTAGTGTAATAATTAGATTGGTTTAGAATATAGGATTCTAAATACCAAGGGTGGTCCATACTTAAACACACACACACACACACACACTTATTTTCTCCTTTGGTTTTCTAATGCTCTGATGAAGGGTTCTACAGGTTGCTATATTTTTTACTCTGTTGCAGTTCATTGCAAGTCATCCTGAAGCTATACAAGAAAAAGTGACAAACATCAAGGATTATTTTTAGTAAAGGGAATCACATAGGAAGTTAAAATTATAGGTTGTCTCATGTTCTTAAACCATACAACCCCATGTATAGATCGTATAGTTTTGGCCTAGAATGTACAAAATATGTATGATCCTACACCTATTTGTTTTATAGTTTTAGAATCTCTAATGTAGAATCCAAAGCTCTAGATATTCTTAATCCAATATCTTTCACATCTATATCATTTCAAAATCATCCTAAATAGCTAATTTTTTCACTCCTCTCCTATTTTAAGGAAGTTATTTATCGTTTATCAATTGTTTTAATATTTTCAATTTTAAAAGTAGTATTTTGGTAATGTATAGTTGATGTTAGAAGTTAATTAGATTAGAATATTCTACTTATTGCTAACATGTAAATCCTTCTCATTGTTTTACATTAACAACACCTAGTTCAAATCATAGTTTAAACACTTTCATATTTTACACCATGTGAAATGATATCTAATTTTAGTGGAGGGCATACAAAAACTAGTCCAAAAAATTAGATCTATATCTAACCCTATAGGGGTTTTAAAAAACATGAGTTCATTGAAATGTTTCAGGAACAAATAGATTTTACATTAAATATATAGACAACCTTATAATACATTTAATTAGGCATACAACAATATATAAAATCTAATTAATTAGTTCAAGACAAGATCAATAATAAAAATAAGAGGGTTTAGGTTTATCTTGTTCTCTAGATTAATTGAAAGAAAATAAATATATTCTAATTATGAAAATTGGATTTTTTAAGGAAGGCATAGAGAATGCTTAAAACTTGTAGCAAACATGACATTTTGTCCAAAATATGATATTTGGAAATGCACTCTATGGATTGCCTAATAGATGTTCTTCAACAAAAACTTTGAAATGATATTTTCTTTGATGATTAGATTTTCCTAATTCTGCCTTTTAGAAACCCCACTCAGTTTTATGAAAAATCACTTCAATAACTAGGTAATCAATATTATTTCTCCTAACTCTAATTATGTGTCTAATTTTAAATTTTAAGAAAAATAAAATGTGTGTTAGAGATTTTAAATTTCACTCAAAGAAGCATTTCCAACTGATTGAAATATCACATCTAAAAGGTGAGACATTACAAACATGCTAGATTTTTAAAACAAAAATTTAGAAATTTGTAGTAATACATGGCTTAGAATCAATCAAAATAGGAGCTAGGGATATAAGATATAATGAGGAAAATGGAATAAACTCTTGAAAATTATATAATTTCATATTTGACACTATGTGAAGCAATATCTAATATTAGTGAAGGGGATAAAAAATTAGTCCTAAAAAATTATATCTATATATAACCTTATAGGGATGTAAAAAATCATGAGTTCACCATAATGTATTAGGAATAAATAGATTTAATATTAAATATATAGACAAATCCACAGTACATTTAATCATGACTAAAACATGTATACAACAATAAGAAAACTAATTAATTAGTTTAAGACAAGAGTAATGATGAAAAGAAGAGGGTTCAAAAATATCGTGTTCTCTAGAGTGATCAGAAGAAAATCATTAGATTCTAAATACACCAATTGAGATTTTTAAAGAAGACTTGGAGAATGCATAAGACTTTTAGAAAACATGGAACTTATCTAGAATAGGGTATTTGGAGAGTTCACTCTATAGAGTATGCACTGGACATTCTTCCTACAATAACTTATATTGTAGACTTTATTTGAATATTGGTTTTGCCCAATTTTTCCTTCTAGAAACCCCATTGAGTTTTATGAAACATCACTTCAATAAATAGGTAATCAATCTTCTTTCTCATAACTCTAAACATGTATCAAATTTACAATTATAAGGAAATTAAAATGTTTTTTTATTGATTTTATTACACTCAAAATCATTTACAACTAATTGAAAAACCAATGTGAAAGGTGAGACATTACAAGCATGTTAGAGTTTGGAAAAAAAAATAGAAATTTTTTAGTAATACATGGATTGGAATCAATCAAATCGTAAATTAGTGCTATAAGATATAACTGAAAAAAAGGAAATAATCCTTAAAATTTTTAAAAGGAACGATAACCAAATCATACCAAGCCAAGAAAACAAATGCTAATCAAACACCATGATCTATAAGATGAAAGTAATTCACCAGAATAACTTTACATAAAACCTTTGCAAACAAATGAGAAATAATATAATATATTATTATGGAACTTAATGAAATACAATGAGAATTGGGTCTTGTTTATACAGGAAAGGAATAAAAATATAAGAACCAATCAAGGTCATAGATCAATCCATAAATCAAGGAAATAACTAGTCATCAATGAACTAATCAAGACCATAGATTTAGGAGAGAACTAGACATCAAGGATCTAGTCAATACCATAGATCAAGGAAAGAACTATACCTAAAAACTAGATAATATCTCCTGATATATAAATAAGATAAAAGAAATAACCACACACATAAGTGGGTGAGGATAAATACAATAAAGGTAAATAAAGTACCTATGTGAACATGAGCTAAGGTAAATACCTACTCTAACACCACCCCTCAAGTGAAGCTAGGGGCCAAAATAGAAGTGGCATGTCCATAGTATGAGTCTCAGAAACTAGGCCTAATGAGGTACTCTTGTACAATAACTGGGGAAAAGGGACAACGCAAGGTACCCAAAACCAGTAACAACAAAGTAAAGAGATTAAAAACCCGTTGCAAGGCATCCCAAGAAGCTCAACTCAAAAAATTTGTTGAATAAGTTTGGTGTGCACTGTGGTCTAAATCTACTGCTCGATCACAAAACTCAAAAACAAATGACACTAGGATTTACTAGAATAGCTCCATATAAGGAAACTATCAACAGAGTGATGTCGAAAGTGTAAAAAAAAACCAAACATAATTTGATCAATTTCTGCAAATACATGTGTCACGATCCAAGAACAATAACCAAAGCAACAAGACAAGGATACAAAATCTAGAGTGTCACGATCCAAGAAAATCCAAGGTAACATGGTAAGGACACAAAACCCAAAGAAGCAGGATCAACACCATGCGCCCCCCATGCTACTAAATGGGTGAAGTGATGCTACAAATCTGTATGAGTTGTCAAAAAAACTACTCAAACACTAACAAACTAACACTGACTTCACAAAAATAGATCCCCCACAAGAGATATTGTCAACATGCCAAAAGTTATTTCCTTGATTTATGGCTTGATCTACGACCTTCACTGGTTCTTAGATTATTATTCTTGACTATATAAGCAAGGCCCATTCTCATTATATTTCATTGAGTTCCATAATAATATATGATATTGTTGTTCATTTGTTTGCAAAGGTTTTATGTAAAGTTATTCTAGGGAATTACTTTCATCTTATAGATCATGGTGTTTGATTAGCATATGTGTTCTTGGTTTGGTTCGAGCTTCTGGTGTGATGAAAATTTGTGAAACTATGATACTAGACAGTTAAGTGCACTTGACCTGGAGTAGTACTGTGATGGGTGACCTCCTAGGAAGTCCCAATGTCATTGCCTCATAATTTTGTTAGGCCTAATTTGGTGTATACATGGTGAACTCAAGGCTCACGTGGTTACATATGACTCCATCGTCGTGGAGGTGTGTTGGTGTACCAACTAGTTAACATGATGAGATCCCTCTCTATTACTGGTTCGAGTCTCTTATGTGATGGTAAGGTGTGCATCTCTGATACCATAAAAGGAACGATAAACATATTGTACCAAAACAAGAACATATATGTTAATCAAACACCACGATGTATATGATGAAATTAATTTTCCTAGAATAAATTTACATAAAACATTTGCAAACAAATGAGCAACAATATCATATATTATTATGGAACTCAATGAAATAAAATGAGAATGAGCCTTGCTTATATAGGTAAGGAATAACAATCTAAGAACCAATCAAGGTCGTAGATCAAGCCATAAATCAGGAAAATAACTAGTCATCAAAGAACTAGTTAAGACCATAGATTTAGGAGAGAACTAGACATCAAGGATCTAGTCAATACAATAGATCAAGGAAAGAATTATACCTAACAACTAGATAATATCTCCTAATATCTAAATAAGATAAAAGAAATATCCACACACATAAGTGGGTGAGGATGAATACAATAAAGGTAAATAAAGTAGCTAGGTGAACATGAGATAAGGTTAGTACCTAGTCTAACACCCCCCTTAAGTGAAGCTAGGGGCCAAAATAGAAGTGACATGTCCATGGTATGAGTCCTGGAAACTAGGCCTAATGAGGTACTCATGTAAAATAACTGGGGAAAAGGGACAACGTAAGGTACCTGAAACCAGTAACAACAAAGTAAAGAGAGTAAAAACCCACTGCAAGGTATCCCAAGAAACTCGGCTCAAAAAAACGTAAAATACTGAAGAAGTTTGGTGTGCATTATGGTCTAAATCCACTGCTTGATCACAAAAATAAAAAAAGCTTACACTGGGCTTCACCAGAATAGCTCCATATAAGGAGACTGTCAACGGAGTGATATCAAAAGTGTAAAAAAACACCAAACATAATTCAATCAATTGTTGTAAATAGGTGTGCCACAATCCAAGAACAATAACCAAAGTAACAGGGAAAGGACATAAAATCAAGAGTTTGAAGATCCAAGAAAATCTAAGGTAACAAGGCAATGACGCAAAACCTGAAGAATCAAGATCAAGACCACACCCTCCCATACTACTGAATGGGTGGAGTGACGCTACAAATTTGTATGAGTTGTCAAAACAACTACTCAAACACTAACAAACTAACACTGGACTTCACCAGAATAGATCCCCCATAAGAGATACTGTCAACATGTGAAAAGTGTCGAAAATATAGATACAAAATCTATCAACAAACAAGAGAGATGCATTACACCTGCTACAGAAAATTTCTCAAAACAGGAAGCATTACAATGAAGAAGATATAGAAAGAGGAGCAAGAGACCGAATGGTGAAGGAGTCACTCCTGTAGATTCCTTTCAACGAATGCCTATGCCGCCGCCACAAGTGATCAGATATCCACCCCAAATCAACATGGATGGATGAAGAATATGTCTGCATATGACTTGGTGTAAAATTCACAATGGGTGCATGCAAAGGAACATCAGAATATGTGTCAGGTTGATCATGTTTGACAGTTGAAATCTCATATTCCCTAAGCCTGAGTGAAGGTGCATAACTCGTCTGTTGTTCATGATCCTCAGAAAGAGTCGAGCAAACAAAAATAGGAGCTCTATCTTTGTGTGATCCCAATGAAGTATCTGCTCGAAAACTAATGCCATGGTGAGAATTTCATTTAACATGTGGAATAGGGGAAACAATACCCTGTGAATGTCAGCCAATACCTCCGCCAGTAAAACCCATAGAACAGAGCATGTGAGAATTGAATGCAGTGGTATGCTTCTTAAAAGAGCCATGCATATGAGTAAAAGTAGGATACACAACATGTGTTACTGTAATAGGCACAGATGTGGAAGAGCATGCAATAAAATGTCTCATAAGCTTAGGAGCATCAAGAATAGTAAAAGGCTAAAAAACTAGCAGATTAATGTCAATGGGTACAAGAGAAACATCTACAAGCGGACTAGGAGCATGGACATGGTTATCTAAAATATGATGGCGATGTTGTAGGCTAGCAAGTGTTTGCTGCATGGAGTGTATTAATTTATCCTTATCGTGAATGAGTGATTATAGAAGAGAATTTCACTTCTTGAGAGATCTATTTTCTTTAACAAATTTTACAATATCCTCTTGAAGTCCACACACTTCAAAGAAAATCATATCATTCTCAGAATCCATGATAGATACAAGACTGTAGCTCCCAAAATTTTAGGATGTCAGGCTCAGCCGAAATTGTATCCACAATTGATTACAACACTTCTCCATATTTGACACTTTATAATGAGTGTGTATTACAATATGACACTTTATAATTATAGTGAAATTCTAAAAAATAAATATTTCCAATGGAAAGAGCACGGAAAAACAATCACTTTTGTAAAAAATGATACTCAAAACCGAGTTACTGATCAAAAGATACAATCTTTTCAATATTATGCTCTGCTATTTATTTTAGTTACCACTAAAATAAAATAAAAGGCTCTTGCCTTCACCACACAAATACAATGAAAGGGGTTGGAGCTAAGCACTTACTAGTAGGAATCACAAGATTTAATCCTTCATATGACTATACCATATGACTAGTGGCTAATAAAATACTGTTATTTCTTGACTGTGTCGAAAATGAACTTCCCTGCCCAAAATAGATGTCTGCGGATTTTCCCGAAATAGTATCTCTTGAGTAGCAGTCCGTGGACCCTTGTTAAAGAAGGAAAGAATCCGAACACTTCTCCTATGCAAACTGAAAATGTTGTATCGCAACAAAAAAAATCCACAGTAGATCTTGATAAACTCAATAAAACCCAGAAAAATATTTCCTACATTTCTTTCTTGTTGGCTTGAACCCCGAGGCAAACCAGTGTGTTTCTCTGCATCAACAAAAAACACCAAAAAATGACTTCCTCAAGAAATGGTTGAGTTTACAGCCAATTTTAGGGTTTTTCCACCTTCTGGATCCAATGGAATCCTTTGTTTTGCATAAAAATGCATGTAGCAACACAATGTGTACAACTCCCGAATATATGAATATATAAAGAATTTAGTTACAAAATAAAACTTACAGACGGATGTCAACAATAATCTCCTACTCTTATACCATAAAAAGAACGATAACCAGATCGTACCTAGCCAAGAACATAGATGGTAATCAAACACCACAATCTATAAGATGAAATTAATTTTCCAGAATAACTTTACATAAAACCTTTGCAAACAAATGAGCAGCAATATCATATATTACTATGGAACTTAATTGAAACACATTGAGAATGGGCCTAGCTTATATAGGCATGGAATAAAAATATAAGAACCAATCAAGGTCATAGATCAAGCCATAAATTAAGGAAATAACTTTTCATCAGAGAACTAGTCAAAACCATAGATTTAAGAGAGAACTAGACATCAAGGATCTAGTTAATACCATAGATCAAGGAAAGAACTAGTCAATACCATAGATCAAGGAAATAACTATACCTAACAACTAAATAATATCCACTAATATCTAAATAAGATAAAATAAATATCCACACACATAAGTGGGTGAGGATAAATATAATAAAGGTAAATAAAGTACCTAGGTGAACATGAGCTAAGGTAAATACCTACTCTAACAATTTTTGATACATTCATATTTGACACTATGTGATATTGAAAAGGGGCATGAAGATCTCTCGAAATGTGTGAACATCGATGAAGTTGTGCTCTAAACAAAAATATGTAAATAATCCAAGTAATTGGCAAGAAAATTAATCTCAAGGAACTTGTGCATAAAAACATTGTCTAGTCATACTCATAGATCAACAATGAAGAAATAAATATGGGGAGTGTTGTGTAACTCCCATGCTTGGACTTTTCATACTCCAAAAATGCAGAGAGGAGTCACAATGAAATAATAACATGTAAGTCCCATATGATAATGACATTTTGATGCATATGATAGATTATACTACAGAATCTTTGATATGTTATATAACTCCCTAAATACCTATGACTCACCTAAGTGAGATGACTCACCATGTGTGAGTTGTAAATATCCTAATAAAAAATAAAAGGTAAAACAATACCCTCACACCAACAACCCCCTTCATCAAATCTTAGGATGAGGCAAGGAAAGTCAAAAAGAGAAAGAAGAATCCCCTAGAAAAACTAAGAAAGATGTGCCATATGGGTCCTAACAATAAGGTTTGATGAGGTACCCATGTATAAAATAAAATCTTTCCAGAAGAAGAAGAAGAAGAAGAGAGGGGCATTAGAAATCCAAAAGCAGATGTGCTGCTGTAATAGACCTCACCCCAAGAAGAGAGCATGAGTGACGAAACTTGGCTTCAGTGAAGGGTTTGGTAAAGATGTCTCTAACTTTATCTCAATTTTGATAGTAATACAAATTAATGATGTCTCCATGAATCAAATCTCTAATGAAGTGAATGTGTATCTTGATGTGCTTCATTTATTGATGTTGAACTAGATTTCTATAGATGGAGATAATTCTAAGGTTGTCACAATAGATGATGGTAGGCCACCAAAATTGAATACCTAACTCTGTTAGAATCCCCTTAACTAGATATATTCCATGGAAGTATTGACTACTCCCTTGTATTCTACCTCTGTACAAAAGATATAGAAATCACATTTTTCTTCTTTCTTGTCCAACTGGAAGGACTTGAACCCAGAGACAACTTATACCCGGAGGTAGATTTTTGATGATCTAGATCACCGACCCAATCAAAAAATTTGTATCTAATCATGTCAATCTCTTTCCCTCCTAAGTAATATATACGATCTGTGTAGGTTCCTCTAACATATTGAAGGATTTGTTTCACTTATTTTGAATGCAGCTCATGAGGCTCTTGCATAAATATAGACATGATGTCAATAGAAAATGAAAGATATAGTCTTGTATGGCTTAGGTATATCAATATCCCAACCAATTGGCGATAAAGGGTACCATTGACTATAGGAGTGGAGTAATTGGTTACTAACTTGAATCTAGAAAGGAAGGGAGTGGGAGATGGTTTATTATCAACCATGTTAAACCTAGCAAGAAAAAAAAGGCATACTTGGGTTGAGAATTGATGATCCCTGAGTCAAACTAATTTATTTGAATCCCAAGGAAGTAATGAATCAAACCTAAGTTGGTCATGGAGAACTGTTATCCATATTTTTCCCCCCGAAAAAATAATGGATCAGCCACGACCCCACATAAAAAGAACCAGAGAAAGCATGTTTGAATCCTGTAAACAGGTTGCAGGGAGACTCTACAATGGAAGTGGCGGGGCCTGTGAAAGATCAAATGGCCCCATGCAAGAAGAAATTCAAGTAATGGCTCTGTCGAGTGATTCCTTGCCTTAAATACAAAAACAATTACATGTGGGATCGGAAATGGAATAGTAGGGTCGGGGAAGGAGGTCGAGCGGTGTCAAAGGAACCAGAGACTCAAAGGAAAAGAAATGAAAAAGATTCAAAGTCTCAGGTTCTGAAATAGTTCAGGATGGACCCTAAAATCAACTAAGTATGGAGGAGATAGCAGAAGATGCCAAGTGTCCAAATGGCGCACCTCCATAGTTAAAACCAAAGGGGCATGCTCAAAAAAGCACCAAGCCTACAAGTGTCCATAGCTCTAATTGTTGCACCGACCTTTGAAAAGTCTTTGACTCAGTAGAAGGGGCCAAGTGTCAGCTCAATGTAATTCCAAAATGGGAGCCCAAGGCAGAGACTAAAAATTTCACCAGCCCTCCATGTAGCAAATGGTCAACAGAGGTCAAAAGGAGAATAGGCCCAAAACGGATATGTAATGAATACAGGTGGAAGGTGCCAGGTGTCCAAACAATGCACATTCAAAAGTAGGACCCTAAGCAGGTTGTCAAATGAGTGCGGACCTTCCACATGTCCTAGAGCTCGAAAAGGTGAGGGTGACCGTTGAAAATTCCAAAGGCCCACGAAGGTCTCCACATGTCGTATCCAAACTACTCCAAAGCTAAAGTCTGGGAGTAGTTTCTAAACATGCGCAAAGCCTCCACGTGTCTTGAGTCAGATACAGTGCCTTCACCCATGGAAAAGACTCAAGAAGAATACAAAGGAAATAGGGAAACCTGTGGACATCGCCATGTGTCACATGGGCATTATTCCAAGAGAAAAGGAAGGATTCAAATCTCAAATGATCACAGAGCTGCCATGTGAACCTGGTACAGATATAATCATTTAAATATTATGTGCCTATGACCTAAAAATTCAAATGGCCATATATTTTGAGTGAGAACTTAGATTTAGGCGGGAGAATTTTTTTGGAAACGTCTCAATGCCCTCTATGCCTTAGGAACATAAAATATCATTTTTTGCAGGTGTTGATGGGTGAAAAATGGGAAAAATTATATTAGGCCATTAAAGCAGAGCCTGATTTCTCTAACTACCAGATCTTATTCGATTCTATCCGCCGTTCTTCTTTAATATGCAAACAGACAGAGGGAGCCAGAATCGATATATTTGGGTCAGATTTGAAAGGGGTATTGTTGATAGTGGTTGAGTCTTCAAGGCAGGACTCAATGCATATCTCATGGTAGTTGAAACAGGATTCAAATTTTCCCTCTTCTCTCTCCTTTTCTTTCTATACATTGTAACACTTCTCATTTGAGAAAAGGAGATTATTTTTGGGCGTAAGGAAAATTTGTCAAATTTGCTTTCCAACTCCATTTTGAGTTGAAAACCTTCTCCTATGCCTAGCAAGCATTTTTGTGCCTCTAAGCAGAAACATAATGGTCTATGCACCCATATATAACAATAAAATTTGTTTTTGTGGTTTTTCTTCAACCCTTTGCATTGTTTTGTTGTCTCTTCATGCCTCTCCATTTCAAATCTATTTTCTGTGCATGTATTTCACATTTTTAGGTGCAGGGAATTTTGTTTCATGGAGTTTTGACCATGGATTAGGATCTTCGTTTGTGTCACTTCTATTTGACCTTTCCATCTTTCTTTCTTTTGTTTCATCCTTCCCCAACAGAGAATCTCACCCCTTTCCTTCTCTGGTGTATCACTGTTTTAGTGTAGGATTTTCTTTCACCCTCTCTTTCTCTTTGGTTCCTTGGGATGGTTAGATTAGGATAGTTTAGTTTTTTTCTGCATTATAGTAGCTCGTGGCAGGTAAGGAACAAGAACCAACTTTCTCTGGAGGAACATCTCAGGTTTGTAAGTCCCATAGCTTGAGAGATGATCCAATGTTATGCAATCACACCGAATGCCCCATTTTAACCACTTCACATCTTTGGAAATTCGAGGGTGATGTGATTTTGCACTAACAATAACTTGTTGGCTAAGGAATTCTTGTTAGAATCAATGATCGAAGAAGAGCTACCCGTAATCAACAAGTTATCAATGTATAAAACTAAGATAAATATGGACTCATCTTACCACAAGATGTAAACATTTTAGTTAGAGTGACACCTAGTAAACCCAAAAGAAAGAGGAAATGAGTCCATATTTGCATACCAAGCATGAGGTGTTTTTTTCAAGCCTTATATAGACTTCTTAAGTCTACAAATAATGGAGAAATATTAAACATAACCTGACGGTTGTTCCGTATATATTTCTTCCTCTAGGTCATCGTGAAGCAAGGAACTCTTAACATAAATTTGATATACATCCCATTTATTAGCAGTAGTTATGGATAGGGTTAGTTTAATGGAATTCATCTTGGAGACAGGAGAAAATATCTCAAAATAGTCAACCCTATGAGCCTAGGAGAAACCCTTAGCTATGAGTCGTGCCTTATACTTTTCGATGTTCCCATCAACACCATAATTGGTTCAATATATCCACCTACATTGAACCATTTTTTTACATAGTAAGAGGGGTGATATCCCAAGTACGATTCTTCATGAGAGAGGAATATTCATCTTATATAGCATAATCCCACTCAAGGATCTTATTATCCTCTTGAAAATACTATGGATCGAAAGTGGATACGAAGAAGGCATGGGGCCCAATGAGCTGTGAACAAGTTCATATCTTTGATGAACACACACGTATACTAAGGGAGTGAATAGGTATAATAGAATCTTTTACTTATTTACAAACTTAGTATCCAAAATAACAACAATCACACAAGATCTAACAATTATGAATATAATATTTATGTGGAAACCCTTTCAGGAGAAAACCCAAAGAGAAAATAATGCTTAGATCTACTATATAAATCCAGTAAAAAACATATTTCTTATAAAAAATTATAGGAAAACCTACTGGATACTCCAATCCCCATAATTCATAGGCACAATCCTACTAGAGACACCAATCCCCACAATTCATAGGCACAAAACTACAGGAGACACCAATCCCTAAAATTTGCAAGAACCAACCTACTAGAGACACCACTCCCCACAATTTGTAGGCACCATCCTACTGGAGACATGAATCCCCATAATTTATAGACACCAGCTTATTAGAGACACCAATCCCCAAAATTCTAAGGCACTAACCTACTGGTGACACTAGTCCAGAAAATTTGTAGGAACCAACCTACTAGAGACACAAATCCCCATAGTTAAGCACCAAATTAGCAAGAGATATCAATATATTCTATTAAAAATCACTAACCTTTAAATAATATTTTTCAATGAGTGGTGGTAACTTAAACTCCTTCACAACAATATGGTTTATGTATTCCACATTTAGAGTTCATCCTTCTAAATGGTCTTCAATATCAGAGATATGCCTTTTAATTCATTCCACACTTCACTAAAAAATTTACTTTGACAACGATCAACACTTCATTACATACTCAATAAATATGCATAAATTATTCTTATTTAATTTCACCCTCTCACTACTCTTTAATGATTTTTAATTTCATTCCACTCATGGTTAGAAATATGCTCTTAATGATCTCTCATTCATTTACTTATAGAAATCTTCCTTTATTTATTTATTTTGCACTCCCTTATTCTTTAGTAGTTCACCATTTCACCACACTTCCACACATTAATTTTTTCCAACTATATATCCTTTTATACCCTCTCTTGAAAAGGTGTGAGTTCTTCTTAATGGTCAAACCCAAAAACATTCATTTGGATGCAAGACATGAGTCGTCCTTTTTATGTTAATATTTGAATTTTTTATTTTTTCCTTGAATTTCACGGACTTACTCCATTTTCTCTTTATTAGGTGGATTTTCATGACCTTTGCGGCCTTCCTTTGACTTTCATCTTGTTCCATAACTTTCCTAGTCCTCCATGGCCCTTATTTGACTTCAGTGCTATTATGCAGCTTTCCTAGACCTTTGCAGATTTCCTTGACCAAATTATTTGTTATGCATATTTTTAGACTTGTTATCACTCTCAAAATACTATGGATCATCCTTTGTTCTGTAGCACATATCATTTATTCCACGTTATTCTCACCTCCAAAAATTTGGGTGACACTACAAAATGACTTTCTTTGTTGTGTAACTTTTGAAAACCTGTGAAACACTACAAAATGAATTCCTTTGTTTTGCAACCTACAGAATTCAATCTACACTAAAATTTTCTTGTTTGACATCATTCCTTTTACATCAATGATAATATTTCCAATACTTTGACATCATCATTCTTTTGACATCAATAACTATATTTCCAACAATCTCCCCCTTTGTCATTGATGAAAACCTCACATAGAGGAAACTTGTGAATATGGAAAGAACATAATCATCCCCCTTCCTATAATTCTCCTCTTTTATGTAAGTCACCCCCTTTGACATCAATGGAAAATAGACAATTAGAACTATCACACAAAATATTCAACAGATGATCTTTCTATAAGTTGTCTTCACTATGGAGATAAAAGGATACTATAGTGATTAGCTCCCTAATTTGATGTTTTTGAGGGAGACATCACTCCCATTTTTTTCTAAGATATTCATAAGTGTATTTTAGAAGGGGATTTTTCAAAATATCGACAATCTGTTATTTTTTGGTATTGTGCTCCAACTTAAACTGTTTTTCTACCACTTGCTTTCTTAAGAAATGATACTTGATGGGAATATTGTTTTTTTTAGAGTGCATGACAGGATTCTTTGAAAAAAAATTTGCACTAGTGTTATCACAAAATATGGAAATTGGAAGATAAAATTATACCTTGATGTCTTTCAATGTCTAAATCATCTTGAAAATGTGTGTACAACATGAAACTACTCCAATGTATTCTACTTTTTCCGTGGATAAAGAAACAAAATCTTGCTTCTTGTTTAACCAAGATGCTAACTTTTTGCTAATAAAAAATGCTCCTCCACTTGTGATTTTTTTATCAACATTTCCTACCTAGTTTGCATCTGCATTTGATTTTATAGTGAATTCATCACCTCTTGAATACCACAAACCAAAGTCCAAAGTGCCCTTTAGATATCTAAATATTCTTTTAATTGTTTGCACATGAGTTTATTTTGGTGTTTCTTAGAAATGGGATATCATGCCTATTACTTGCATAACATCTGGACTTGTGTTGTCACATATAGTAGGATTCCAATCATTGAACTATAAAGTGTATAATTTACTTAAATATATTCATCATCCTTGCTTAAATTACATCTTGTAACCATGGATGTGCTTATTAGTTTTTAATTTTTTATCCTGAACTTTTTTAACATCTCTTTAATATACTTGGTTTGTGAGATAAATATGCATTTTTTAGATTAAGAAATTTGTAAACCAAGAAAGACTGATAACTAACCAAACATGGACATTTCAAATTCCTTTTGCAATTCCATAGTGAACTCATGACACAATTTGTCACCACTGCTTCCAAAAATTATGGCATCTACATAAATCAAAATAATCAACTGATTCTTACCTTCAGTCTTGACATAGATGTTATTTTCAACAAGTCCTCTTTTGAAATATTTTTTTTGTAAATACTTGTCAAGCCTTAAGTACTAGGCTTTGGGGGCTTATTTAGCCCATAAAGTACTTTCTTCAGCATGCACACATAATCCTTATCTTCTGATAATAGAAAAACTTTTGGTTGTTCAATGTATACCTCTTCTTATAAATTTCCATTGAGAAAGGTAGAATTAACATCTATTTGATAGAATTTAAATTTTTTAAATACGAAATATACCAAAAACATCATAATAGCTTCTAGTCTTATAACAGGATCAAAATTTTCTTCAAAATCAATACCTTCAACTTGAGCATACCCCTTACAAACTAATCATGTTTTATTTCTTACCACTTGGCCATCTTCATTCAACTTATTCTTAATAACCCACTTGGTTCACATCATAATTTTGTCTTTTGGTCTTGGAACAAGTTCCCAAGTCTCATTTTTTTCGATTTGGTTTAGCTCTTATTCTACAACCCCAATGCAATGTTTTTCTTCACATGCTTCTACAAATATTTTATGTTATATTTCAGATTGTAGGGATAGGTTTGTGTGTTCTAATGTATTCTTTGATATTCTTCTAGTATGTACTCAAACATGTTTATCACCAATAATTTTTTGTTTCTAAATGGTTATTCTAGACATATATTAATGGTGTCTTTGTATCTTTCTGTTCAATTAATTCTTCTTCTTTGTTTTCTTCTTTGGAGGTTGTTCCTTTGGGTAATTAGTTTCTTATGCTCTTTCCTTTTGATATCCTACATCATCCTCTTTCACATTTGTACTCTCAACAATTTTGTGCAATATTTTGTTGTAGCATCTATAGGATTTACTTCTTGAGGATTATCCAAGGAAGATGTCTTCATCATATCTGGAGTTAAAATTTCCCAATTCTTCATCGTCTCTCTTCATATAGTTCATAATGTTTTGGTTGTTGTTTAATCTAAATTTCCATATGTTTAGAATGTAGAGTGTTGTATAAAATACTTCTCTCCAAAACATGTTTAATATCTTGGATTCAATTAGCATTATTCTAGCCATTTCATGTATGGATTGATTCTTCCTTTATAAAACTCCATTGTGTTTTGGACTCCTTACAATTGAGAAATATATCTTTATCCCATGATGCTCACAAAAATATTCAAATTCAGTTGAGGTAAACTCACCTCCATGATCTGATCTCAAGTACTTGATTTTTAAACTAGTTTCATTTTTAACCAAGGCTTTAAAATATCTAAACTTATCAAATGCCTCATATTTTTCTCTTATGAAAGTAACCCATGTCATTCTAGTGTAATCATAAATAAAAACATAAAATAGCTTTCACCTTGCAATCTTTGTGTTCTTATAGGACCACAAAGGTCTATATGGACAAGTTCCAATGGATTTATTGTTGAGTATTCCTCTGTCTTGAAGCTTACCCTTGTCTATTTCCCATGTTGACATTTTTTGCAAAGAGTGTTTCGTGGTTTAGTAATCTTTGGCATATCTCTTACAACTTTCTTGGTTCTAATTTTTACTATATTATCAAATGTTATGTGCCTCACTCTTCTATTCCATAGCCATCTCTCAACAACTTGTATCATATAAAATATTTCCCCTTTTATCTCATTGAGTATGTATAGGTTGTTTGTTGTTCTATTTGCATTTGCAATTAATCTTCCTGTATTAGCCTTCATAATCTCACAACCTTTAGCATAAAATGTGAGATTTTATCCTTTATCACACATTTGACTAACACTAAGAAGATTATGCTTTAAACCTTCAACATACAAGACATTCTCTATTTTTTCTTTCCATTATCAATATTAAGAGTACCTCTTGTAGTTATCCTTGTTGTATACTTATCTCCAAAATTTACATTTCTTCCATTTATTTCCTTCAAAGATATAAACTTGTTTTTACTCCCTGTCATGTGGCTTGAGATACCACTCTCAATGTACCTTTGATTTTATTCATTTTAAGCATGCAAGGAAGTTTGTACAAGCATAGATTTCTCCTTCTTCTAATTATATTTCTCTTATTTACTTTCCCAAATATTCATAGATTTTTCTATTTGTTTCGCAGAGGCATCAACTTTCTTATTTTGTATGGGTAATTCTATACAACCACTTCTACAAATACATGTTATATGACCATAGTTTTTGCACTTATAACATACAATATCATTCTCATTGTAATTTGATAAAGGGGTGGATGAATTGTATTTTCTATTTGAGAACCCATAAGAAGTTATGTTCTTGTTGCAACCAAAATTTCATGCACAATTCCTACAATCTATTATTTTATGAATAAAGTGATTACATGAAAAATAATAACCAGAGGATTTTTGAAACCTTTTCATATGATGTTGCCTTAGGGGAAAATATCCTCTGAATTTATCCTTGTTGTCTTTGGGTGGAATGTCGGTATTCTATGGAACATGGTTTTCCTTTTTTTTGTTGTTTTCATTCTTTATGGGACTTTTGAGAGCATCTGCATAGATTTTTGGTTTTTATTCATTTTCATTCTTTGGTGGCACTCTAGGATATTCATTAGTAGTCATCTAATATTCTTTGTACCCAAGACCAATCTTAATACATGGTAATCTCTAGCTATTGATAATATCATCTAAGATTTTAATACTCTTTTCAAACCTGAGGCTTCTGTTCAACTTGGTAGTTATTTTTTCTAATTCCTTCCTTAAGGAAACAATTTCATACTATAGTCTCTCACTATTTTCTTCCTTTGTTTTAAATTTTATCCTCACTTATTCCTCTATGATTTTTTCCTCTTCAATTTGAATCTTTAGGTTAATGGTTTTTCTTTTAAATTACAATCCTCTTCTTCATATTTCAAAATTTTTAACTTTTGTTTCATATTCCTTTTCTTAAGCTTATTGTTCTTATTTAGGACACAAATAAGTTCTTCTTCTAGATCCACTTCCCCCATCTTTTTCAACATTATATTCCTCTTCTGCATCCTTCTCTTATTCTGTTTTGTCTACACTTTCCAAGAAATCCTCATATGATTCTATTACCATGAATACAATTTGTTTTCCATCATTGTATAAGATACTTTCATCACTTTCCTTAGGAAGAGCTACTTTACTCTTTGGAATAGAGGGTTTTCTTATGCTTGTGAAGGTTCTTATTTTTCTTAGCTTCTCCCTATTTGTAGCTCTTTTTATATTGATGGTGTATGATCTCTTTCTTCTTATTATGATCTTTTTTTTCATCATTATTATCAATCTCTACATATGGACACTTAGCAATAAAATGCCCTATTTTTCCACATTTAAAACATTTCAAGGGTATATTTTATTTGTATTTTATGGATCCTTTCTTTAGCTTCCTCAAAAAATGACATTCCTCTTTATCTGATTCATTTTTGGAGCACTCGCATGGTTTGAGATTCTTAATCTTTATATTATTTAATTATTTGAAGGTTACCTCTCAATTTTATGATTTCTTATTTTTAGTTGTCATTTCATATGCTGTGAGGATACCATGTAGTTAATACATTGATAGAGTATTCAAATCATTCATTTCTTCAATGGAAGAAACTTTGAAGTCAAACCTCAAGGTAAGGGACCTTAACACCTTTTTCAAAATCATTGTATCTTCAAAATCTTATCCAATACCTCTGATGGTGTTGAAAATATCATCCACGTGAAGAAGATAGGCTGCAATTTTTTCATCATCTTTTATTTTTAGACTCTTGAATTGACTTCTATGAGTTTTAAGTTTATATTTCTTCACTTTGGCATCTCCTTCATGTATATGTTCTTGATTTTGTCCCATATTTATTTTGTTAATTTACAATGCATCACTTTGAAAAACTTTGATTCTGACAAACCACACAATATTACATTGATAAATTTTGCATTGTTTTCACTTTCCTTCTTCCATCCTGATTTGGTGGTGGAGATGATGGAGTTGCATAACCAATCTCAATTGATTTCCAGATATCAAAGCTAAAAGCCATTAGATAAGTATGCATCCTTATGCTATAAAAAATAATATTTATTTCCATAAAACAAAGGATCTCTATTTTAGGAGAAACCTTTTTGGCATGTCATGTGTTCTTCTAAGATCTACCTTCTAATTGTTAGACCATTCTTGAAGTAAATCACTCTGATACCAATTGATGAAAACACACTTATACTGAAAGTAGGGTGAATCAGTATCATACAATATTTTACTTATTTAAAAACTTAGTATCCACAATACACCAATCACATAAAATCCAAAAATTATGAACAAAAAATTGATGTGGAAACCCTTTCGGAAGAAAAAACACAGAGAAAAGACTGATTTGTTATATTATCTGAATCTAGCCATAAAAATATTTCTTATAATACTAAAGACACCAATCCCTATAATTCATAGGTATAAGCCTACTAGAGAAAAACAAACCCCACAATTCACAAGCATCAACCTACTGGAGACACCAATCCCCATAATTTGTAGGCACCAACCTACTAAAGACACCAATCCTCACAATTCACACATATTAATCTACTAAACACCAATCCCCAAAATTTGTAGGAACCAACCTACTGGAGACACCAATCCCCTTAGCTAAGCACCAAATTATCAAGAGACACCAATCTATTCACTTATCAAGAACCAACCTCAAAATAATATTCTTTAATGAATGGAAACTTAAACTTATTCACAATGATCTGCTTATATATTCCCTCTTCTGTATTTAGAATTCTAAATGATCTTCAATATTAGAGATTTTACTTTTAATTCATTCCACACTTCACTCAGAAATTTTCTTTGACAATGATCAACACTTCATTACATACTTAATAAATATGAATGAATGATTCTCAGTTCATTTCACCATTTCATTTCTTTTTAATTATTTTTATTTCATTCCACTCATGGTTAAAAATCTGCTCTTAATGGTCTCCCATTCATTTACTTGCAAAAATCCTTTTTTATCTCTTTAATTTGCACTCCCTTCTTCTTCTTCTTCAGAATTTTACCATTTCTCCACACTTCCACACTTTAATTATTTCTAACTATATTTCATTTAATAGCATTTTCATCTCTTGAAAACGTGTGATTTTTTCCCAAGGGTTAGCCCCAAAAACATTCTTTTGTATGTAAGACATGAATCGGCCTTTTAGACTGATATTTAAATTTTTGATTTTTTCTTTGACTTTCGTGTCTTTCCATGAGCTATGTAGTCCTTCCTTGATTTCTTCCTTGTTTCACTGATTTCTTAGACCTTTGCAACCCTTATTTGACTTCCTCCTTATTTCTTGGCTTTCTTAGACCTTCGTAGACCTCATTTGACTTCCACCTTGTTCCACGACTTTCCTTGAGAAAATCCTTTTTATGGGGATTTTTAGACTTGTTATCACCCCCGAAACACTATGGATCAATTCCTTTGTTCCTCGGTACACATCCTTTGTTTCACCATGTTCTCACCTTCAAAAATTTGTGGGACACTACAAAATGAATTCCTTTTTTGTGTGGCCTATAGAATTCAAACTGCACTAGCTTTTTCTTGTTTGAAATCATTCCTTTGACATCAATAAAAATACTTCCAATACTTTTACAACATCATTACTTTGACATTGATGAAAATATTTCCAACACTCTCATATGAAGGAAACCCTATCTAATCACTAGTACTCTATAAGGTTTACCTAGTCTAGTGAAGACGAGGAGAGTCGGGATCATAATCTATCAAATCATTGTTGGGGTTGTAATGTTAAATAGGAAACTATCTTAATAAGAAACCCACCAAAGAATAAATGGTCATGGCATTCAAAATATAAGTGTGGTGGATTTCATATCAAGTTGACACATTTCTTAAATTTAAAATATAAGTGTGACCTAGAACTGGGCCACTCGCCTTGATATAAATCAAGGTGATCTCATTATATATTGGTTACTATGAAACACTATATGTAACAAGTGAGTAACAAAATTATGCGAGTAATATATGCAAGTAGAGATAAGATGCATGATGCAAATGATGTACTGATGAGAAAATGTAAGTGACAGTTTGTAATTCCTCCATGAAGGTGTAAGTACTGAAAATAGGAGTGTTGGGTGAAATGTTTATTCCCAATAATGATAAGTGATTTTTCAATGGTTTTTTTACCGAAGGGTTTTCCCACTTAAATATTTTGTCTTGTGTTCATTTTATTTCACGTTAATGTATGCAATCTAATATCTAATTCATTATGTAATGTAATATACCATAATTTACTATTCAAACATAAGCTATAATCTTCAGTATTTTAATATGGTGGATAATTAAATTTATGCTATTATTTATCCATGTAGTTTCCCTAAAATTCTTTGATACCTTGTTAGGACCATGTTTCATGCTTCTAATGTTCCTAAGTTTCTATGGGCTGAAGATATGAACATTTTTGTTCATATTCTAGAATTCCTACCAAATTTTCATATCAAACTACACCTCATGAAGTTTAGACTAAAAATAACATGTAATATTTCTCATTTAAAAATATTTAACAACCTTTCTTATCTTCATTTTCCTAAAGTTAAAAGACAAAAGCTTGATCCTACCTCCCACTATTTCAATTTTTTTGGTATAGTAGTAGAAAAAAGGATTAAGAGTGGATGATCCAGTTAAACACGTGATCATAGAGAATAGGAATTTTCATATTCTTCAGAAACCATTTTGAGAAAAATTATTCTCTTCCCTCTTCTATGTTTTCTGAACCTAAATATCTTAACTTTGATAATCCTTCTTCGGACAATATGGAAACTTATTTCCAAGAGTATGATATTCCTTATTCTAATATTTTTATATTGAGGGGGATTCATCTCAATCTATATCTCGATTTAGAAATCCTAAATGGGCTCAAAATCTGGTTTCTAATTCTGATCCTAATAATCTAAGAAAGATGACTCGCACTCAACAATCTTAGATCATGATTTTTCAACCTTATATGAGGTTGAACCTCAATATTTTGAAGAATCCATCATATAGTTAAAGATGGGTTAATTCTATGAAATATAAATACAATTCTCTAATAATGAATAATATTTGGGAATAAGTCCCTCTTCCTCCTAAATAAAACATTGTAGGATCTATATGGTAGTGTAAAATTAAATATAACTCTACTGGTAATATTGAAAAATTTAAGGAAAGATTAGTTACTAGAGATTTTATTCAGAAACCTAGTTTATATTATGTTGAAACCTTTCCCCATGTTCCCAAAATGAGCATTGTTATAATTATTCTAGCCTTAGTTGATCAACATGGATGGGAGACTCACCAAATGGATGTTAAAAATTCCTTTTTAAATGGTGCTTTGTTAGAATAAATTTACATGCATCAACCTAGATGGTTTGAAGAACCTGGTAAGGAATTATATGTTTGTAATCTTAGAAAATCTTTGTATGGTCTTAAACAATCTACGAGATCTTGGTATGTTAAGATAAATAGTTTATTTCAAGATCTTAGTTTCAAATATTATTTTGCTAATAATGATTTGTTTCTAAAATATGAAAACAAGCATGTTATCATTATTTTCTTATATGGTGATGATATATTCATTACTAGTAGTGATAAGAATCTAATTCATAGAATCAAAGAGAATCTAAGACAAAATTTTGAAGTGACTAATTTAGGATTGTTAAATCATTTATCAGGCATGGTTATTTGACAAAACAACAAATCTATTGTTGCATATCAAGCACAATACGTTGCTAACATTATTAAAATATTTAACATGATTGATTGTAAACATGTCTATTTTCCTATGGAAGTTGGTATTAAATTACATCTAAAACCTTTTTTATATAAAATTTATATAGACATATTGTTGGTAGTTTTATTTATTTAACTATCACTAGGCTTGATATATCATATACATATGGAATTGTGTCTAGATTCATGCAGGATCCTTATGAGGACCATTGGAAAATGGAAACAAGGATTCTAAGGTATATCAAAGGTAAAATCAATTATAGTTTGTTTTATTATTCTTGTGATATTGAAAATTTATTTGGTTACTATAAATTTGACCATACTGCTGATATTGTGGATAAACAATATAATTTTGGATATGTTTTCAAGATGGGTGCAAATGAAATCACTTGGAGTAGAAAGAAGCAACCAACAATATCTATATATTCTATTGAAGCATAGTATACAAGTGTTATGGCATAAGAAAAGGAAGCTATGTGGATGAAAATACTATTGGATGAACTTCATATGAGCATGAAAGGAAATAAACTTCTTCTATGTGATAATGAAACTTGCATTGGTCTTGCAAACAATCTAGTTTAGCATCAAAGAACTAAGTATATTTAGATTAATATACAATTCATTTGAGAGAAAGTTCTGAATCATGACACAAACCTCAAGTTTTGTTTTGTTGAAGATCAGGTTGTAAACATTTTTACAAATCTCTTGTGTGCTAAAAAGTTCTAAATTTTTTGTGCTATATTGGGAATTTCATATTTTGGATCAAATCATCATTTGGATGACATTGATAGCCACCTTTGAATCATATGAGCAAGACTTGATGATCATTTAGATGAATTTGATCTTTGGTCTCTAAATCATATGGTAAATACTCAAATGACCATGTGAATGATGTTGATCTTCACCTCTGAATTAAATGAGAATGTATTTTTGAGATTTGGCCTTTTAGAGTTTCCCTTGAGGGGGAAATAAAGATGAATGAGCATTTTGTACATGGTATTTGAAATGCTGCCAATTTTTCCAATGTAAACCCTTATCATCCTGATTATTTCAAAGGAAGTCTCCCTATACTATTTATATTTTGTTTGAGTAAATTATAATTTTATGTGAGTTTACTTGTAATACCCAACGAAGCATTATATATGAGAGTTTTTTAACTCCATAATCTAATATAATACTTCATATGTAATCACTTTATCTTGAAAATTATGATTTATTATTGTGTATCACATATTTTTGAATTTCCAAAAACACTTAGGACACTATGTAGTGTACTGTATAGTTTTTGTTCCTTCAAAAACTGTGAAACATTATTGTTGTGTACTACGGTTTTAACAAAACTTGCAGAACACTCGCTTTGTGACGCAACTTCTTAAATTCCATGAAACACTAAAGTAGTGAACCATGAATTTTCTAATATTTGTGAAACAATTGCATCCATTCTATGGCTTGTTTAATTCCATGGGATACTGCAGCTGTGAACCGTGACACTGTAGTAGTATATCATGGAGTTACAAAAATTCGTATAACAAAAGTGTTGTTACATGCTAATATTAATCACTTAGATGGTTTATGGATTGTAATTCCTTTTGTACAAAAAGATGACTTGGCATGTGTTATTTGGAACCAACATTATATTTTGGCATGTGTTATTTGACATGTTTACCTACTTAACCTTAAGGGGGAGTGTTGGTGTTGTAATATTAAGTGGGAAACTATCTTAATAAGAATCCCACCAAAGACTAAAAATTCATTGCATTCAAAATATAAGTGTGGTGGATTCCATATTGGATCATCACATTGTTTAAATTTTAAATATAAGAATGACCCAAAACAAGGCTTCCCACCTTGATATACATCAAGGTGATCTCATTAAAGATCAATTACTGCGAAGCACTTTATGTAACAAACAAGTAACAAAATTATGCAAGAAAAGATAAGATAAATGATGTAAATGATGTACTCATGAGAAAATGTATGTGACAGTTTTTTAATTCTTCCATGAAGGTGTAACAATTGGAAATAGTGGTAGTGTTGGGTGAAATGTTTTTTTTTAATAAATATAAGTGATTTTTCAGTGGTTTTTTTACCAAAAGTTTTTCCCACTTAAATATTGTGTCTTGTGTTCATTTTGTTTCATGTTTATTTATGAAATATAATATATAATTCATTGTGTGGTGTAATGTATCATAATTTACTATTAAAACATAAACTATAATCTTTAGCAATTTAATATGGTGGATAATTAAATATGTGTTATTATTGATCCTTTTGGTTTCCCTAACAATCATCACTAGATTGAGAAGGGAAATAGTCCTCATCATCACTACTGTCAAGATCGGTAGATGGAAGAGTGGTAAGAGAAGGATGGGTAGGAGGATTAGGAGAGGGAGGCTTAACAAGATCATCAGAAGAGTCTAAATGAAGGTCAGAGAGGGAAAGAGTGACCTTTGAGGGTGGAGAAGTGGAAATAGGAGATGTTCTTGGAATTTCACACTTCTCTCAATATATATTTGATGAGTGGTGGGGTTCAAAATTATATAACCCTTAAAATATTTTGGATAAACGAAAAAAGTACAAGGATAGAATGTGGCTATAAGGCCTTGCATTTATTCTTGGGTATTCAAGTCATGATAGTTGA
This sequence comes from Taxus chinensis, assembly GCA_019776745.2. NCBI lineage: Eukaryota > Viridiplantae > Streptophyta > Pinopsida > Cupressales > Taxaceae > Taxus > Taxus chinensis. The sequence continues at coordinate 316,707,851 of CM034149.1, forward strand.
ACCAAAGACACAAAAGTTCTCAACATTAGGTTTGCGTCTATACTAACCCTCAAAGGGTTCCTTCCCTTTTACTACTTTGTATAGAATGTAATTCTGAATATAACAAGAAAAATTCACAACTTTTTCCCAATACTGCAGAGGAAGGGATTTGGAATGAATCATGTAGGTGACTATCTCCCTAAGAGTCTATTTCATTTTTTAATTACTCAATTTTGCAAAGAAATGTAATCAAATATACGCTGCAAAGAAATATATTTGGAGGTGCGAAAATCATCAAACCTATTTCTCACAAACTCACCTCCATTGTCAGTTATAGGAACCTTGATAGACCTCTCGGCTTGTTTCTCACCGAGAGCCTTAAAGTCTCGAAAGTGATCAAAAACTTCATATTTCTATTTGAGAAAGTAAACCCACATATAACATGAAAATTCATCAATGAAGTTAAGTATGTATTGAGCTCTAGTGAATGAAGGAAACCAAAAAGGGACAAAAGTGTCACTATGAAGAATCTCGAGGGTATGAAAATCTCTCTGAAATTTTCCCCTGCCAAATTTCACTTTTAGATGTTTCCCAAGAGAACTTCCCTCACAAATACCCTTCGAAAAACTGACACAAGGAAATATATTGACCATCTCATGTTGGATCCATTTCTCAAGGTAACAATAGTTCAAATGGCCAAACCGTTCATGTCATAAATTACTAACATCGTCTGTGTGAGCCAGTAAGACGGTAAAAGAAGAGTCCAGAACAAAGTGAGAAAAGGTGTACAACTGGTCCTTGTGGTTTTTCTTTCCCTCTTTCACTATAGACTACTTATTTATTCATGTAATGATTGTGAAATTAGGGTTGAATTCCATATGCATTCATTGGAAAATTTGGGTGATTTGGTAGACTGATAATAAATTGGTAGAAAGTTGGGGAACATTAAGGATGTCTTTGAAGGTTCCACCATCAACTTCCACTGATCCACTACCAACTACTCCAATAGATGTATAATCACCCAAAGTGATTTCGGACATGCTACAAGGTTATACATCAAATAAATTAATGTGTGAATAACCTATTGTGGTGTGAGGAATCGAAATCTATAACCCATGTCGATGAAGGGGCTACTCTAGCTATGAGGGATTTTCCTTTCTTGTTATCAAATTTTTTTTCCTTTACCTTATATAACTCAAGTTTTGGAGCATTTTTCTTGATAGACTTAGAAATACCTATATTATTCTTCTCAATTAAATGAGTAAGGTGGCCACAATACGTTGGCCACTCACCATACAATTGGTGGAATCCATGCAGATGTGGAGGCTATAATAAGTTTCAATTGTTCACAAGATAAAAAATATGGTAACAAGTACAAATAAAATCATAAAATAAGTGAAAGGGGGAAAAATAGATTCCATGTGAGAAAAAACATCTCATGTCGCAATTTGGCTCCCTTTTTGTAAGGTTTTGGTGGAAGCACACACTAATCCACAAGCAATAACAATAGGTTTGAGGTTATAATAGGATTGTAATAGGCTCTCGGAAAAAAAATAATACCGCTAAATAGTTACCCAAAATAAGATAATTTCCCTCAATTGATAAACAATTAGATTAATTAGGATTAGCTTAAATTAGGTTTTGAAAATAAACAAGAAAACTTAAATGTAAAAGGGAGAGGAACTAGAAGAGGGATACCAAGTTGGAGAGCCAACTCATCTTGGCAAGTTGGTTGGGAGGTGAGTTGACTGAATGAGTTATAGGAAAGTGAAAATTCCATGGTTTGAGTGAGCCAATAGGTGAGTAGGTCAGTTGGTGAGATAGGCGGGCCAAGTAAGATGAATCAGTGAGGTGGCTCAAGGTAATGGTTTGATGTGAGACAAGGAAGAGCTATAAAAAAAGGTCGCAAGAGAAATCCAAATAGGGATGAAGCTATGTTTTAGTGAGGCCAAGTTACAAGCTTCTAAGATGGATTGAGTTTGTTGACCAGTAAGGATTTGAGCTGGGCGAGGACAACACAAGACATGATCTAATGTTGGTTTGAACTGGGAAAGGAGATGGGGACATATGATGGGATTTCACATGATGAGCTCGACTAGGCCAAGTCAAGTTCTGGTAATGGGGAGTAGGAGTAGCATCAAGCTTAGATCATTAAGCTTGAGATTGGAGTCACCTCAAGGATCTCAGAGTGAAAATAATGCAATCTTGGGGTGGTTGAAAAAGAGCTCGGGGAAGATTCCAAGAGAGAAGATGGAGGAAGATCCAGTTTGAAGTGGGAGAGTAAGAAAAAAAAGTATATCAATGGCAAAGGTAGTGCACCAAGGATCTTAGTAGACAAATATTGCAGTAGGAGGAGCTTGGTGGGTGAGCTGGCCCATAAGATAAGAAAGATCCACCTTGAATCATATGTTATATTTTTCTATAACTTTCTTAGATCTACACAGACACAAAAGAACACAAAACCAATCACAAAAAACTCTCAAAAACTAAGTTAACCGAATAAAGCCCATATTGCACAAATACCAATATGGATTAAAAAATTACACTAAGAGATAATAACTAACATGAAATCAAGATTAATCAGCAATAATTAAATGAGTGACATGATTACCGACATGGTGCTCTAATACCATGAAAGAGGAATGGAGGTATCCCAAAATGCATGCACATCGATAGGTTTGCACTCTAAAATAAAATGCGTAAATACTCCAAGTAATTAGCAAGAAAATAAATCTTAAGGAACTTGTGCATAAAAAATGGTCTACTCATACTCACAGATCATAAATGAAGAAGTACATAGGGGGAGTGTTTTGTAACTCCCATGCCTGGACTTTTTATACTCCAAAAATTGTGATAAGATTTATAATTCAATAATAACATGTAACTCCCATATGATAATGACACTATAACGCATATGACAGATTTTATGACATAATCTAGATCATATGTCATATAACTCCCTAAAATAGCGATGACTCGCCTAAGTGAGATGACTCACCATGTGTGAGTTGTAGATATCCTAATAAACAAGAAAAAGGTAAAAGAATACCCTCACACCAACAAATACGATATATAATCTTATGGAGGGAATATAATAATTAGTCCTAAGACATCAAATCTATATCTAATGATATAGGGATGTAAAAAATAACTAGTTCACCCTAATGTGTTAAGAATAAAAGATTTTATATCAAATATATAGTCAAACCTATAATATATTTAATCAACCCTAAAACATGTATAAAATAATTTAAAAATTCTAATTAAATAGTGTGAAATAAGATCAATAATAAATGTAGGAGGGTTTAGGCTTATCTTGTTCTCTAGAGTGATTAGAATAAAATCATTAGATTCTAAATATAAAAAATTGGGGTTTTTAAGGTAGACATAGAGAATGCATACAACTTGTAGCAAACATGGAACTTTGTCCAAAACTTGGTATGTCGAAAGTGCACTCTATGGATTGTGCATTGAACATTCTTCACACAACAAATTAGAGTTCAAATTTTCTTTGATGATTAAATTTTACTAATTTTTTCTTGTAGAAACTCCACTCATATTTTAAAACACTTCTTTAATAGCTAGGTAATAAATATTATTTCTCTTAACTCTAATTATGTTTTGAATTGGAAATTATAAGGAAAAAAAGTGGTTTAGGGCTTGTATTACACTCATAGAAGCATTTGCAGCTAATTGAAAAATCACATCTAAAAGGTGATACATTACAACCATGCTAGAGTTTGAAAACAAATATTTACAAATTTTAGTTATACATCACTTAGAATCAATCAAAATAGGAGCTAGGTATATTATGTATAAGGAAAAATAATTGAAAAAACCTTGAAAATCATGAGGAATTACATACTTTCATATTTGACACTATGTGAAATAATACACAATTTTACTGGAGGGAATACACCAATTATTCCTAAAAACTTGAATCTATATCTAACCCTATAGGGATGTTAACAAGTATGAGTTCACTAAAATGTATTAGAAATAAATAGATTTTATATTAAATATATAGAAAAATCCACTATACATTTAATCAGACCAAAAACATATATGCGAAAATAAATCAACTATAATTAATTAGCTTAAGACAAGAGCAATATTGAAAATAAAGGGGTTTAGGATTATCTTGTTCTTCATAGTAAGTAGAAGAAAATGATTAGATTATGAATATATAAAAATTGGAGTTTTTAAGGCAGAAATAGAGAATGCATAAAACTTGTAGCAAACATGGGAACTTTGTTAAAAATATGGTATTTGGAAAGTACACTCTATGAACTGTGCACTGGACATTTTTCACACAACTTAGAATTAAAATTTTCTTTGATGATTTTATTTGCCTAATTTTGACATCTAGAAATCCCATTCAATTTTATGAAACATCAATTCAATAGCTAGAAAATCAATCTTCTTTCTCCTACCTCTAATTTTGTGTTGAGTTTGACATTATAAAAAATGTATTAGGGCTTGTATTATACCAAGGAATAGTTGTTCTAACTTGATATTTTTTAGACCCCTCAACATTGTACAATACTAAAAATAACACAACACTAAATGGAATGATTCTTTAGTCAGAAAAATTAGTGCAATGTAACTTATATCTAAACATAACTTCAGTGTTGCAATGATTTATTATGATGATTGTTGATTTCTCTAAGCTATCGTGGGTAAACTCCCTTAATAATAATTGAATAAATTCTAATTAAATAATTATATCACATTACTCCTTGATATATTCTAGATGATAAAAAACTAGGGTGTTTGTGTATTTATAAAATGAACAAAATGTGTTTTAGGGCTTGTATTACACTCATACAATGATATGTAAACGAAAATAGACCCCCTATTGTTTTACTTGTTTACAACAAGTACTTTAAACTTATCAGATTTTGTGATTTGAAATTGAATCTAAAACTAATCAAAATCTAAATTTTGTAAGTTTATTAACTGGTCCAGAACTGATTAAAATATTCCTAAAATTAACTTGATTCATAGCTTGATCAAAACCATCCAGGTTTCATTTATTTGATTTCTAATAAATTTTATTAACTAATTATAAATATGATTATTTGAATTAAATATGATTTAAATAATGCGGAAAATCTCATAAATCTAAATGCAAAATCAGATAATAATGACACCATAATTGTTTATGGAGTTCGGAAATGACCTACATCTCTAGGTTCATTTGAACCGATCCATTAAATTTTTCAAAAATTCTAGAATCAAATTTACAATCTATAGTAATAGATCCAAAACCTGTAAATTCATAACTTCAGGCCTTTGAAATAATTTGGTGATCCTCAGTGTTTATCCTCCACCTTCCAAAAGCACTTGTAGAATCTCTTCCCTTCATTCTATGTCAACAAAAAAAATTCACACCTTAAATCGACAACAAAAGAAGCTCAAATTAGGAAAGTAATATATGCACAAAGAACATCTTGGAATTCTGGAAAAGTTTAAACTAAGTGCTAAACAATTCCCCTAAGTTGCTATAAAATTCATTTTTCTAAACTACCTTGTTATCTCCAAATACACAGTCACCGAATTCAAATTGTATAAGACCCAACTCACCCATTTATAGTCTTGAGTCACTTGTATGGTGCAACGGTGGGCCTTATATTTTTTAGTAACGTGGTTGGGGTTTTAAACCACCCCAACCACCACTGCTTGTATTTGATTTTATTTGGGATGTATATTCCACATCCTCTGCATGTAATTTTAAACAAGGCTTTAATAATATATATACTGCCTACTTAACTCATGGTTGCAGCCACGCATACACCATTTTTCTCACTTTGGCATGTCCTCATAAGATGTGGAAATTGTGTTGTAAATAATGCAAGTTGTGTTGGCTCAGTTTGTGCAAAGTATGGCATGTTGGCTCATTCGGTTTATATATTGGGTGAGCTATTGGAGAGTAGGCCATGTCGGTGGGTGAGTTGGATGAGTTGGTTTAGATTATCTTGGAAAGGTGGCACCCAGACTTAGTAATTCAATGGATGGTAAAAATTGCATGGTAATTATAATTTACAAAATATTGGGAATAATCCCATATGCATCATAGAATGATGTTATGTGGCACTTAAATAAAAAATTGTGACTATGGTAATATTAAGTCATGGAGGTAAAGGCACCCCTCCAAAAAAAGAGTGTATCGACCCTGGCTAAGGGCCCCGAGATAGTAAATAGTGAGGCCCAACTTTCTGAACTCGAGTGTTGAAGACTAGAGGTTAAATATCATTAATACCCTTTTACCATTTATATCATTTTTTCACTACCATGTGTCTCATCCCTATTGGTTTACTGCCCTATTTTTAAATCCTCCAACTGGGATATTTTACATACGATATCTTGCTCAAACAAAGTCCATTTTTCACATTCAAATAGGAGATGGAAATATCTCAGTCTTCTATTATACTATAATAATTCTATGTGATTTAGGGAAACTCTATCCTCTCAATTGTTCTCTAGATCACACCTCCCCATTGAGAAGGATTTTGTTCCACAAAATTTGTTTTCACCCACTGAAACTGCTAATCATCTTCCTCCATCTTACAAACACGCAGATCCTTAGAAATAGGATTGTGGGTAAAATTAACCTACAAATTTTTTAGGAGCATATCACCAAAATGATCAATTTGAAAATGGAAAATCTACACGCTAAAAACAGGATAGAGTCTTGTTATTCCATTTTTGAGTTCATCAATAAAATGGAGATAACCAATCACATTTTCATGTTGATGAACCTATTAAAATAAAAAAAAATTCGAAGTGTTTCTTTGAAAATGCCTTCTTTGTCCCTTTTTGTCAAAATTCAAGGTTTTTCTAGCATTTTACATGTATTATGTAAGATGCTTCCCACCCCCGAAAAACAAAACACACTACAGCCTTTCGATTTTCAAGTTCTTATTGTATCAAAACATCTCACCTAGAAAAAACATGGATCCTGTCATGTGTTTTATGAACCTGAAACCCAAAAAACTATAGTATGTCATATTTTGAGTTTTTTTAACACCAAAACATGGGAATCGATTTACATGTCTTATGTTGGCCACTTTTCAAACACGATTCCTGACTCATTTTCCGTCATCTTTGTATCAAGTTTTTAGGACCTTATTACACATTTGCATGACATCTCTCATGCGGTCAAACTTCTGTGCTAGATTCAATGCAATAAATGCTAGGGTGGAGTTTGTGGCCCGCACATGTTGTGTTAGATGTAATTAATAAAATTTCATTTAGAAATGGGAAATATTTCCACATCATTTGTTAGTTATAATTCGTTTCCAATTCGGATTTCCCTCATGATTTCACATTGTGTAAACCTTATTGGTGTTTTCTTGATATTTTCAGTCATTTTTCTTGGATTTTAATTTTTTTTCATATTTTGGTAAGTGTTTATCCTTCTTTTTGCATTTTGAGGGTTTTCATCTTGGTTTTCTATGATTGGGGAGTTGTGCTTAATTTTTCAAATTCTTTCACTCCTCACTTTTCTTTCTCCCCTTATTGTGATTTTTGTTTTACCTTGATAAGTATGTCCACATGAACTTGTTAAGTTTTAAACCTACTTATTATGGTAATAATTTCTGAAGAAACAAGTTGGAAGAAGTCACTTGATGATTTTTAACTCAAAATACTATTTTAGGTTTTTCTCTTGCTGAAGTAGGTCTCTTTCCAGACAAGTGTTTCAGAAATCTCTATTTGTCGAACATGACCTTTCCTCCACCAATGTTTCATATTTTGGGAGGTGAAAAGAAAGGCCAAAAACGTGACAGTTTATTGATATTCTTAAGCTGTAGAACATTATATGAACCCCGACAAGTATGTTGGGTTTTTCAAGCTATCTAACAGGGTCTGTTTTATGACTAGTGTATTAGACTATCTAAGGTGCTTTACAGGGGTTAAAACCCAAACTTCTCTCGGGAGCTTTCAGAGATATTTTCAGATAAATTTATTCAATTCAATCCTTCATTTATGATTCAGGTAAGTGGAAGGGTAAGGGATAAACTTCCAAGGAAATGAAGTACAAGTATGAGGGGGTCGTTCGTCACTCTAATATCGATTCCAATATCGATATTAGAGACACAAAGTATGGACATATTGACATGGAAGAATTTTGGAACAGAGTGCAAAGTTCCTCGCAGACTTCATGGATGAAGTATATCTGTAACAACGGGTTTCCCTTAGCTAATGCCTTTCCAATCTCCGCCCAGTGCCCAAAACTCATTCTTGCTAATAAAAGTCACTATGATACTAAGACCAGGTCTATTCTAGATCAAGATGGAAATGTGGTCATTCATTTGGATACTAATTACTTTGATGATCTTCTAAAGATTCCTAATTTCACAACATACATCAAAAAAGATCCTAGTTTATCTCAACAAGATTGGGATGAAAACATGGCTGACTACATAAAACACGTTAGCAAGAAGTATCTAGTGAAGCCTAAACCTTATGTGTCCAATTTTCCCAAGATAGTTCCCCGGAGTGAATTCATACTTAAAATCAGAGAAATCATCACGTGTCTGAGCAGAGTGTTTGGATTCCCTAAGGCCAAAGAATTCCAAGGATGGATGTACAAATTTCTCACCATCATAAGAAAGAACGAAAAATTCTTCAATTGGGGTGCATTCATCAGTGACACAATCGATAGCCAAATGAGAGAAGTATTAACCATAGGAAATTTTATATGATGTCATATGTTGTCTATGTTGCAGCTGGGATGAGGGTGTACCCAAGATTTTCAACATTGGGGTCAAAACCTTTGGATTATGTTTACAAGTATTACCCTCAGTTGTCCCTGAAGGGAAGTGAGACTTATTTATGGAGGGTTAATGATGCTTTCTTCTCGAATTTCCTATGTATATTGGATCCAAATCTCTCCAAGAAAGGGTTATCGACATTGTGTGGAATGAAGTATCTTATTGGGGTTGTATATTCTTGTAATTCCAAACATTCACCTATATTCAAGTTGGAGCATTCCAGGGTTCCCCAACTCATCTTCTCATATTTCCAAGTGACAAATGGATCCTCATGGAATTGGTCATACAATTGTTGGATCTTCACAAGTTGTAATAAATCAAGCACAGGGTAGGGATCCATTCCCCATTTCCATTGGAAGATATACCCACACCTCTATTGTTAAATCTAAAAATGTCAGGATAGAAATGTAAGAAGAAATCAAGAAGGTAATGCCTCTTAGGCCAAGCTTCGACTACCGTAGCATTATAAAGGCATATGGAACACTTTAATTCCATGTTCGAGGATTTTAGGACATTTTCACTGATTGTAAGGATGAAGTAGCCATTAGGAGAAAAGATAAAATCAGATTACCTTGGACAAGGTTATAACTTTCAATCTCGTTGATGTTCCTGAAGGAGAAGCTGATGATAGAAATGTCCTGGAATCTATGTATTAGAAAATGGATTTTGATAATATGGTGTTTCCTCCAATCAATTGATATGCTAAATAATCTATGTCCATTCAAGATAGATCCACTTAGATTCTCCTCAAAACCAACACTTGGTTATATTAATGTAATATTCAGCCTCAAGATCCCCATTTCCTTGAATTTCTAATCACTTCAACATCAGAGGAAAGTCCTTTCAAGGAATAAAAATATAAAGGTGAATCATCTGAGAACAAGTTCAAGTTTAAATTCTATAGCAGTGGGACCAAAATTCCTCCTCCATCTATTCTCCCCACTTCATCTATTGTTGTGATCGACTCCACTTATCCTTAGCATATGTAGGAGGCATCAAGTGGAATTTTGGTTACCTAATCCATTCCATCTTCCTCCCTCATCACTCATGCGGTCCCTATTATTACCATGCATCCTTAGTAAATTCTTTTCACTCTCTCTTATCCCCAACTTTCCTTTTATTTATCATCTTATTCCTTACAGATCTCATCAATCTTTGTGTCCATTTCTCCCTCTTCCCCTCCATCACCCTCATCTCCTCTAGTGTCACTTAATACAAGTGTCTTCTCATCCCTTTCTCCCCTTTCAACAGGAATAGGTATGACTTTGGGATCTCCTCACATGACCCAACTTCCACCCTCTTCCGGTGCTCCATTTTCCATGCCTTCTTCTCCTCCTACATCTTCTACCATGGTGACTGCCATCTTTTCCACTCCTCCATTCTTAGTAACCAATTTTATCACTCTATCCACTACCACGTTAATGATTACTGCTCCTCCCCCATAAGTACCCTCTTCTTATGCTCCCTCCTGAATGGTTATCCAAACCCCAAAGAAAATGAAAATGGTCATCCACCTAGGGCATTTGATTTCATTTCTTTGAAACCTGTAACCTCACACACATCTAAGAAACTGAAGAACATTTGCAACATCACTATTGATGCATCCAGTCAAATGTTTTTAGATATCGTTATGCATGTTGTTGATAAGACCAAGGAGGATATTACATCCTCACATTATTACTTAAGGTATAAAACAATATCAAAAGCACTAAGGTAGCTCTTCAAGAAGCTCAAGGTTACCAGGCTTTGAAGGTGCACAATAGGATAGGTGAACAAAAAAACCTAATACAAGAAAATATGTTCAAGAAGCTCAAGGAAATTAAGGCTTCAAAATAGGTGTTGAAGGAAAAGGTGGAACAATTGACAACTTTTATGCTCAAGATCTCCTAACCTACTCAGATTAATATCCCTCCCCCTTCTCCAATCATCTTTGACTTCACATTAGTTCCCAAAATAGAAAATATCAGTCAAAAGGGTAGGGTAGTTGAAAACTGGATACAACATCTCCTTACTCAAGGAAAAAGGATAATTAATGATGTTGTAGATACCTAGAATGACATTGACAAGGAAATAGTGGATGTTGATAAGATGAAAAGTGAACTCTTGGAAGAGTGTTGAAATTGGGAGTTGACATTGGAAGATATAAACAAGATTAAAAAGGTTAGTTATAATATCTTACTTGGAGAAGGAATCATAGAAGAGAGGGACAAACATTTTTTAGTTTTGTAAATCCATTGACTTATGATTCAAGATACTTCAAGAAGCTTATGAAAATCTTCATCATGCCAAGGAGGATGCAGTATATGCCACCAATGATATTGATGATGAACTGGTCAAGTTCATCAAGGATGTCTTGGATGATGGATTGAATATTCTACCTGTTGATGATCTCTTCAAAACATTCCAGGACTTGGTTGATAAAGTATCTTCATCTGAGGAATATTTTGGATTGGGAGCCATTGAAAAGTTAATCTTATGTGAAAATGTTCTGAGAAAATTATCCGAATTCATCAAGAAATATAATAAGCTTCCAGGAAATATGGGAAATGTATTCAAGACATGTAATGTATTAAATCAATATTCCCGTGGACCAGATGAGAAAGAAACGTAAGATATGATTCAGAAGTTCTAGGAATTCCACCAGAAGCAAGCTGAGCTTAAAGAAGAAAAAGATATATTTGATTAACAAATTGATATTGTCATTTTATTTTTACATTGTACATGTTTATTTTTGAGATGTTGGAACATATTTTATATTTGCAAGTTGACTGGGTCATTTTGTGAGAACCTGTCAAATGAACTATTAATGTATATTTGTTATTTTTAGCATGCAATCTAAATTGTTTACCCTTTTATCTCCCCCCTTATCTATAAATGTAAAATTATATGGCATTGGAAATGGTTGGAGATTTTTGAAACAATAGTATGGATCTTGGAGTTGAAAGAGAGAGAATTTTTTTATTTTCAATCTATTTGCTAAGAAATATAATAGATAGCTATTACAAAGTGTGTGTTGTGGTGTTATATTTTTCATTTAAGGTATTGTTCTTATGTTCAATGTGTTACATGGTTCTTTATATTCCACTATCTTGTTTATTATATCTTCAACACATTATTATTGTTTAATCTTGTGTTAATATCTTTGGATCTGCATTTTCTTAAGAGAAATCACGTTTCTTCCCATTCTCTTCTAACACTTCTAACTTTATATAGCCATTTCATTTCTTTCATTTTTATTTACCTTACTTTCTATAAAGAATAAATCTACTGGGATGAGATCCCAACCCCTGATGGTTATATTAGTGTAATTATTATAAATATTCTTGGGTGTGTTTAAATTAGTAATAAATAGGGTGCCTCCCCTTTATTTGAAGAGGGGCTTTGTCCCGTGTACTGTGGTTGAACCTCATATTTTTTCATTGACAAAATATCCAACCAAAAATTCTATACATAGATCAATTTAAAAAGACAAACCAAATCCAATAAGAGGAAAATGGTTAAGTGCACCAATTTGGGGGGCAAAAAGGTGGACAAAAAACTGAAAATGAACGAAACATGTATGCGTTTTGTAATAACCCGATCGTGTTATGTTTTCCTTGGTTTGGTTAGTCATGAACCTATAATGGGTACGCATTATAATGTGCATGTGTTTTGAGATATATGAAGTTTGAGAGGGCCAGAAGGATCCATATTTACTAAAATAAATTTTTATATTGTTTCTTCATACTTTTATTATTTTAGTAAATATAAGGAGTTATGGTCACTCTTCACCTAATGGAATTGTTGTAGCTCTAAAAGTTATAATCTAAAAGATAGTTTTTCAAAATCTAATATGGTTAGTACTTACTAGTTTTTAGAATTTTAGAAATGACCTAAAACTTTCAGGCCATATATTGTAGTCGGTATTTGTTTTACGAAAACATATAGTCATTTTGAAGGTTTTTTGACCTTCTAGATTAGATTTTGGCCCTACCACTTCTTGAATTGGTACTAATTTTTAAATTTGGTCCATAAATCACTTAAGTGACCACGAATAAGCTCTATGATGCTTGTCTACTTCTTACTAAAATCAGATCCTCACTTTGTAGATAGAGGCTTGCTCCCTGAATGGGATTCTTGTCCTATGGAAAAAATGAGGTGATTGTAATGTGCCTGCTCTTTAAGGTTTGATCACACTACTATTTTTTGAATGATTTTTTATGAATAATACCAAATGAATTACATCAAGTGAACTCATATGATTGCTCATTCTTAGAAACATGGTGCTCCATATGAAGATCATCCTTTCACCTTTCCTAGCTCTAAAATCATCCTTTTGTGGAATCAATTTTAAGATTATCATATGTGTCTTTCCTCATATGTATCTCATGGAAATAGATGATTCCTTAATACTTCACACATGATGGTCCTGGATACCTCAGTGGCATGAATAATTCATTTTAGCTTGTTCTTTGGAGATATTTAGGTACAATGATAGAGTCATGATGTGATTATCATAAATTCACTCCTTGAGCTCTAAACTTCACCTTTAAATATGATGAATCCTTCATAATTAAATTAATAGACCAAGATGAAACATGGGTGTAAGCATGCTTATGGTACATGGACACATTTTTTCTCAAGTTGCTCCTCATAGAAATGGCTTTCCTCGTCCGGATGGAGGATGAATCCAATTCCTATTTTTTTTCATCCTATGTGTTTCTAGAACTCCTAGAATCATCCAGAGATGTCATTTTTTACCATTTTATCTCTCATTCCATGTACCTAAAAACAAGGTCTTAAATAGATTGCTCCGTAATGAGATTTTTATTTCCTAAACTTTCCTAAATTTACTTAGACATCTTCAATTCTCTATAAAATCACCCTTAAATGCTTTATATTTTTTTATAAAAATTTATGAAGGGTGTTCAATTAACTACAGAATGGCCAAAAATGGCCTTTTTAGGCCTTTAGAGTAAGTAGTCTCTCATCAACACTAAATGAGTTGATTGATCACCTTAGACACTATTCCCTACACAATGAAACACAATAAATGATCTTATTAGGATTTTCCTTTGGGTTAGGTTTTATGATTAAGGGTTTAGGGTTTATGGATCAAGGTTTAGGTTTCATGGTTTATGGTTTAGGTTTTAGAGTTTAGGGTTTTTTGCTTAGGGTTAAGGTTTGAGGGTTTAGGATTTAGGGTTTAGGGTTTAAGGATCAAGGGTCAAGGTTTAGGTTTCATAGTTTAGGGTTCAGGGTTTAATGTTTAGAATTTAGTGTTTAGGGTTTAACGTTTAGAGTTTATGGTTTAGGGATTTAGTGTTTAGGATTTAGGGTTTAAGATTTAGGTTTTAGGGCTCAAGGTTAAGGGTTTAGGGTTTAGGGTTCAAGGTTAAGGGTTTAGGGATAAGGGTTTAGGGTTTAGTGTTTAGGGTTTTGGGTTTTGGGTTCAGGGTTTAGAGTTTGGGATTATGGATTAGGGATTAAGGCTTAGGGTTCAAGGCTTAGCGTTTAGGTTTTAGGGCTCCAGGTTTAAGGTTTAGGGTTTAGGGATCATGGTTTAGGTTTTAGGGTTTAGGATTTAGGGTTTAGGGTTTAGGGTTTAGGATTTATGGCTTAGGTTTTAAGGTTGAGGGCTCAGGTTTTAGGGTTTATTTTTATGTTTTATGGTTTAGCACTTAGGGTTTAGGGTTTATGATTTATGGCTTATGGTTTTTGGTAGTAAAAATAGGGTTTTGGGTTTAAGCTTTAGGGTTTAGGATTTAGGGTTTAATGTATAGGGTTAAGGGTTAAGGGTTTAGGGTTTAGGTTTTAGGGTCTATAGTTTATGGTTTAGGGTTTATAGTTTAGGGCTCTGGGTTTAGGGTTTAGGGCTATGGGTTTATGGTTTAGGTTTTACGATTTATGGTTTAGGATTTAGGGTTTAGGGTTTAGGGTTTGGGTCTCAGGGTTTAGGGTTTAGGGTTTAAGGTTTATGGTTTAGGGTTTAGGGATTAGTGTTTAAGGTTTAAGGGTCAAGGTTCAAAGTTTAGGGCACAAGGTTTAGGGTTTAGAATTAAGGTTAAGGGTTTAGGGCTCAGGGTTTAAGGATCATAGTTTAAGGCTCAAGGTTTATGCTCACCCCTTCACTCACTTTAATGTTTTGTGTCTTACCCATTCTTATTAGTATTGACAAAGAGTATTCAAGTAAAAAGGGTTCATCTGCTTCATTGGAAGAACATTCAAAGGGAGTCATCATAATTTGATTCCTTTCATATATTGATATTTTGAAGGACAGAAATGTCAGATATCAAGAGTGAATTTTTTTTAGAGTGTGAATAAATTGACATTCAAGAGTGTAAGTATATGTGGCAAGAAACAGGTTTGGCATAGATGTGTAATATACATTACAAAGAACAAGGTAGATGTCATATCCATTTAGTTACTTGTCCCACCTCTCATAAACAAAAGATAGTTGTACAAACATACTTAATGATGGTTTTAGGCATGAAACTAGGAAGTATTGATGAAATATGGTTCGTGGTTTAGGGTTCAGGGTTTAGGGATCATGGTTCAGGGTTTAAGGTTTAGGGTTTAGGGTTTAGGGTTCAAGTTTAATGGTTTAGTATTTAGGGTTTAATGTTTAAGGTTTAGGTTTTAGGGTTTAGAAATCAAGGTTTAGGTATTAAGTTTTAGGGTTTAGGGTTAAGGATTTATGGTTTAGGGTTTAGGGTTTGGGGTTTAGGGTTTAGAGTTTAGGGCTTAAAGTTTAACATTTATGGTTTAGGGCTAAAGGCTTGGGTGTTAGGGTACATGGTTAGGGTTTAGGGTTTATATTTTAGGTCTCATGGATCATGGTGTAGGGTTCAAAGCTTAGGGTTTATGGTTTAGGGAATAGAGTTTAGGGTTCATGGTTCAAGGTTTAAGGTTTAGGGTTTAGAGCTCAAGACTATGGATTTAGGGTTTACGTTTTAAGGCTTAGGGATCAGGGTTCAAGGTTTAAGGTTTAGGGATTAGGGTTTATTATTTTGGTTTTAGGGTTTAGGGTTTATAGTTTAGGATTTAGGGCTCAGGGTTAAGGGTTTACGGTTTAGGTTGCAGAGTTCAATGTTTAGGGTTTGTTTTTTGGGTTTAGGGTTTAGGGTTTAGGGTTTACGGCTTAGGGCTTAGGGTTTAGGGTTTAGGATTTAATGTTTAAAGTTGAGGGTTTAGGGTTAGGGTTTAGGGTTTAGGATTTATTTTTTATAGTTTAGGGTTTAGCATTTTGGGCTCATGGTTCATGGTTTAGGGTTTAGGGTTTAGGGCTTAGGGATCAAGTTTTATGGCTTAAGGCTAAAGGTTTAGGGTTTATGGCTCATGGGTAAGGGATGAATGTTTATGGTTTAGGGCTTAGGGCTTAGGGTTTAAGGTTTATGGTTTAGGTTTTAGGGTTTAGGTTTTAGGGATCAGGGTTTAGGGTTTAGATTTTAGGGTTTATGGTTTAGGTTTTAGGTTTTAGGGTTTAGGTATCATGGTTTAAGGTTTAGGGTATAGGGTATAGGGTTTAGATTTTAGGGTTTATGGTTTAGGTTTTAGGTTTTAGGGTTTAGGTATCATGGTTTAAGGTTTAGGGTATAGGGTTTAGGGTTAAGGGCCAGAGGTTTAGGGTTTAGGGTTTAGGGTTTCGATTGTAGAATTTAAACGTTAAAATATTTAGGCTGAATGTTGAAATCCTTAAAATTACCTATATAATTATTAGATTATACTAGAAAAACTATCTCCTAAATTGTGACTCATGGAACTGTGAGACTAGTTCTATAAGGTGCAAAGTGACCATAATTTACTATATTACTTAAAAATTTATTTTTGTAAATAGAAGCATTCCAAAAGCACATATAATGTTTATACTATGAAGAATGTGTGTGTGTGTGTGTGTGTTATAATGTGTACACATTTTAACATGTACATGTTTTATGTTTTGACTTTATCCAAGGCATGCCTCAAGGCTTGGATCTAGTTTGAATACCCAAGCCTGAGTCATGGACCTACACAAACAGTATAAACAATATGTTTTTATAGGAAAATGCAAGAAATGCCACTTCCATCATGATAAATCAATGATGGAGCGGGGGTGGGAGCAGGAGGAGTGGGAGTGGGATTTGCTGGAAATTTCAAAAGAAGGTAATGAGTGGGAATCTCCAGTGGGTCAGACGGAGTAGCAAGATGAGTGGGTTCTGAACCTGGTTAAGAATCACGTAATTTTGTTGCCTAAGGAAAACAAGGATAAGGATGGGGAGGCGAGAACATGGGCAGAACGTTTGGTCGGTAAAAGTTGGACAAGGGGATTTTAGAGGGTCTAGAACCATCTCAAGAAAAAGGTAATTTATCCCTTAAAGTTCCTGAGATTATTAGGGATAGAACCAAAGCCTCTATGGAAGGTGCTCTATTTACAAAGTGCCTGGGCTCTAGACCAAATATTAACTATTTTAGAGGATGGGTCAAGAGGCCCTGGGTGACTAATGGTATTTTGGAAGTTTCAACTTATGCTAATGGTTTTTTATTAGTCACTTTTCCTAGTAAAGACCATGTGGCAAGGATTCTGGGTGAAGGTCCTTGGTTTATTGGAAAATCTCATGTGGTTGTTCAAAAATGGGAACCGGATTTTAACCCTTATGTGACATCTATTTCTAAGCTCCCTATCTGGGTCAAACTTCTGGGCTTACCCCTGGAGTTTTGGGAGCTGAAATTCCTTATAGGCATTGTAAAAAGCTTGGGTAAGATGATTGCTCTAGATCCAATCACAAAGGATAAATCTAGACTTACTCATGCCAAATTTTGTGTCAATATGGGTCAAGCTGCTATTCTAGAGAGTAATATCAAACTCTTGACTTCTAAGGGAATCTGTGTGTAGATATTTGACTATGATCCATCTCCCTTTACTTGTAGAAAATGTAAGATGGTAGGTCATGACCATAGAAATTATCCTCTTTAGAAGAAAAATATTGATCCCTTTGTTGGTCATCAAAGGATAACTAATAAGAAGGCTAAGGAATGGAGGTTGATTGGGAAAAATTGAAGAGTTGTAGAAGCAAAGGATCATCTTATCATCTAAGAGGCTATAAAAGAAGTAGATCCCTCGGTTCATCTTAATTCCACTTGTAAGGATTTGGTTATTTCTAGTTTTCATGAAAATGTTAATGAATTTGAAGATGAA
Organism: Taxus chinensis; assembly: GCA_019776745.2. Classification (NCBI taxonomy): domain Eukaryota; kingdom Viridiplantae; phylum Streptophyta; class Pinopsida; order Cupressales; family Taxaceae; genus Taxus; species Taxus chinensis. The sequence continues at coordinate 316,725,761 of CM034149.1, forward strand.
AATGAAAATGAAGATCTGGTTTTGGAAGAGGTGGTTCTAGAAATAGAGAAAGGGGCTAGCCATGATTAGAAAGGAAATGATTTTTCTCTGCAAGTGGCATGCAGACCTTCGCTAGATGAGGTTTCTTCTATTGGTAAGAGTTCCTTTGGTCAGAGACAAAAATAAGTCCTACCCATATATAATGTTTTTGGGATTCTTATGGACTATGTTGCTAATACATATGATTTGGTAGCCTCTCCCAAGAATCTAGTAAGTAAATCTAAACCTGTCACTCATAGTAACTATAGAGATGATATTGGTAAGGACTCAGCTCTTAAGGGTAGGAAAAGTAATAAGGAATTAAGAGAAACTAACTCAAGAAGGGAAGTGGATGCTGGTATTCAGAGTACTTTGGGGAAGTTTTTTCCTCGAAACAAGAAATGTTAAATGATCCTCCTATCTTGGAACATTAGGGGATTGAATAATCCCAGTAAACACATAATTTCTAAGGATCTCAGAGTTAAAAACAAACCAAATATTTTTATGCTTCAAGAAAACAAAATGAATATTGACAAATTTAAAGAGGTGGGGAGGTTTATTTGGAAATAAAGTGGCTAGGAAGGGTGTAGCTCCTCGGGATCCTCAAGAGGTGTTGTTACTTTGTGGGATCCTAGAATTGTGCAAGGTGTTCTGATCCTTTCTTCCCCTAGTCATGTGGTTATGAGTTTCATGGAAATTTTCTCCAAAACATCTTGGTATGTTTCAAATATTTATGTTCCCAATATACTCAGTGAAAGATGGAAGTTCTAGAAGGATCTCTTGAGTTTTAGACAACTGTTTAAAGATAAAGATTGGATTATTGGAGGTGATTTCAATACCCCCCTTTCCCTTAGTGAAAAGAAAGGGGGCTCAATCTCTTATTCTAATAGTATGGAGGATTTAGTTGATTTCCTGGCCAGTAATGGTCTGTTTGATTTAGAGTTGGAAGGTTCCAAGTTTACTTGGGGAAACAAGAGAATGGGACTGGAGCTCATTAAAATTAGATTGGAAATATTTGTGGTGAGTCATATTTATATGATCAATCAACTATATTCTCTAAAAACTCTCCCTAGAATCAGATTGGGTCATAATCCCATTCTTCTTGATGGGGGATGAATCAATCGAAAAAAGCTAGACCTTTCAGATTTGAAAAGATGTGGTTAGATCACTGTATGTACCCAAAATTATATGTACTGTACTACAAGAAAGAGGTTACAGAAACCCCGATGATGATTCAAATCTCTTTGCAAGGTGTTTGGAATCTAGAAATCACGCTGAGTATACATTTGCATCCCAAAATTCCTTATCCAGCCTCTACATAATTTGTTCTAACCCCGTTCCGCCCTTTTTTTACATTTTGCTATTTAGTTTTAGGACCGTCGCCCTGCCCGGGTGGAGGTCTCATGACCACCACCCAGGATAGGGTGGTGGTCCTGTAACCATTACCCTACACATGGTGGCAGTCCTGTGTGTTTTCAAGAAATTTTTGACACTTTCAGCAACATAAAAATCAAGTGGCGCTCACATTCTTCAACCACTCTTGCTTGCATTTAAGTTTTAACCACCTAGTAAATAGTAATTTCTCTTTGTTTATAATAGAAGAGTTCAATTCAAACTTACCCTCTGGTAAATCCAAATGCTATAAATACCAAGCTTGTTTACAAGAAAATGGCCCCTCTCCCTCTATGAATTATTATTCAGTGTGTTTTGAAAGTTCTCCAATAAGTCTCAATAAGTTTAGATTTTGTAAAGCTTTCAGCCTCTTAGTTCAAGGCTCCATAGTTCTAGTTCTAGATCATGTCCATTTGAATCTTGATTCTACTTAGAATTATAGGTTGTTGTTTTATCATAGGAAGCATAAGTCTTATAGATTTCAGTATTCTTGCATTGTATCCCTGTAACAATCCCGCTAGGAATTGAATAGTCAAGCTCTGTTCTCTTTAACTATCCCTCTCCTACTTGCATTATGTTCGGCTTATGTCCAAGCTTCCACTGTTTGAACATCTTCTCCTACTACCCACTATCACATTCCCACTCTTCTGAATTCATGAGAACACGAAGGAAAAAAGAGATCACAGTGAGGGGATGAGTCATGATACGACTGAATTTACCATTGTTTTGTAAATTCTAGGTTTGAATTGTCAAAGTTGTAGTTACAATATATCAAATAGAATAGCAAAACATTTTATTTCAGTTAAGCTTTCTTTCAGTATTGCCAGGGAAGCTATGGGGAATGATAGTTTCTGAGAAGTTGTGATTTATTCCTCACTTCTGAGGTAAGATTGAAGGTCTGTCAATTAAATTAATTAGTTATTTAATATTTAGGATAAGTTCACAAGTGCACAGGTAAATAGCAACATCAGGCTAACTTGCTTGTTTTAATTATGTTATTGGATTAATTGTTCATTATCTAAATATATTAGAATAGCTTCTCTTTAAATTTCATTCAAATTCACATCCTTGAAAATACAAAAAAAAAGAATATAAGCATAGTGTAGATTTATTCTTCATAATTATTTTACTTATTTCAGTTAAAGTTGGATAATCTTTTGCATGACAATTACGGGACCCAGAGAGCCCATGGATTACATATTCAAACCTGGTAATACGTCAGCCAAATCTCTTCACAACATTAACAGATATAGATCAAGGTCTTAGGAATTCACGCCTTTCAAATGACAATAAACCCACAAGCAGTTAGTGAACAATTGAGAGAATTGAATATTGAAGACGACAAAGCATACACATTCTGGTCAAGTCAACCCAACTATAGATTGCATTGATAGGATATCCGCATGACCATACAAGAACCTGAAAGAGAACAAATATTTGGTTGTGATCCATTAGTTCTATAGCCAAATGCAGGAGACCTTCTCATCGACATAGACACGGGCTTACGTATACAAGTTTCCAGAACACCCGTAAGGTATTCTGAGAAGATCACACAACTCCTGGTATTAAACATAGAATCTGAAAAGGCTTATGACCATTGGATAGTCGGAAGAAGAGATTAATTCTTCACATGACCATAACAGGTCCACAACAACCACAAACTCATGGTTGTGATCCCCAGGTCCCACAACCCAATGGGCCTTGTAAGTCAGTTAAACATTGACACCAGTTTACGTACGCTGGTATTTAGATCCTCACCACTCCCACCGGATATCATAACACAATTTTCCACATTAAACATAGAAGCCAATCAAGCTAATATTTTCTGGGCTAGACTAGAAAACCACCCATAGTTTCCTACAAATCCACTACACCTCTCACTACCATTTTCCATGACCTTGTCTGGAAATATACACGAAGCACCTACAAGTCAATTTCCATGCATCCAACAACCAATAGATAGGATCTTGGTAGAGCTCGACATTGATTAGAGCCTCCGAGCAGTTATTATATCTGAATGATCCATTACACCAATTCAGCTTATGATAGCTTTCTTTTCCTTAGACTCGCAGATCCCATTATTGTGTGTTGAAGATATAAGATTTCCCAACTACTTTTTCTATACCCACATATATTTCATTTCCACTGGCTGTCTCGGCATGACCTCAGGAGGTCGGGTACAAAGAAGGGCTACTTGTAGATTCTCATGCTCACATGTCACTTTTCTATTGTACAAAATTGGTGAACCTGACGTGAAAACAACTATTCCCTTTTTATTTCCATTTATTTCATCCATTTTCACTCTTTACCATTATTCTGCGGATATTTATATACCCCCCGAATATGTCAAGTTACGACGCATATGGCAGACTTCTCTCAGGTCTCAAAGCATATTATCATCAAACAAATAGACAACCATCACCCTCGCTTTCTACATGGGCTGAAAACTATTCAAGCAACTACTTGTCATCACAAACTCCTCCTCAAATGAATTAGCTCTAGTTCTTCATTTTGAATTGAGGAGCTGGATCAGCTTACACAAACACAACAACCAGAGCCCTCAAGCTCTAACAATATGACATTTACTGGAGAATCCATTTCATCTCCTTAGGTTTTGTTCAGACCACAAATCAGTAGGCAGTCAAATCCACTCCCATTTTTGGATGAGGAGTATTTAGCATGCTACGCTAGAAGTGAACAACACTTCCAAAACATGTACCCACCTATAGGAAGTTTGCAAACACAACCCGACACCCTGCTCCAAGAAAACACCCCCATTCCTCCACCTATGGAAAATACTCTTGGCGAAGCTTGGTAGAGTAATGATCAATTCATAGCAGGGTACCATACACCTCTACAACCTCAAGGTATACAACAATAACCATTAAGGAAAAACATTGTGTCATCACTAATCGAAGTCATCTCGACTTTGGTTGAGAAGGTTAGAGGACTAGAACTTGCTCAAGCAAATCAAAATTCACATTTTGGGCAAGCAGGAACTTCTAACCCTCTGCATCATCCCAGTCAAGTTGACCTCCTCATAGGAATGGGAAAGTTAGGCATGCCTCCTCAACATTCGTATAACTACCCATTAACAAACACCAACTAGAACCACATTTTCAAATGCTGCTCCAGTTGAAAGTATGATACCTCCCGGTTTAGCACCAAATAACCCATATCAGAGCAATGCTCCTCCCTACTTAAACATTTATTCAAAATCACCACAGGGAGACATGTTCTCCTCTCCTAGGATGTTCACTCAACCACATGGATTTCCTTATGTCCCTACAAATACATATGTTATGCCATATCAACAACCCATTCCACCTCCACCCCCTCAGTGAGCACCATCGATGGTCGAAACCTATGCAGTAGGAACTTACTCGGAATATTTAAAAGAGCCTCTAGATTTCACCAGTATGAAGTGTCATGCTTCCAAGACCTCTTCCTGATTTTCCTAAATACAAAGGGGAGGGAGATCCAAATGCACATATCAAGGCCTATGCCATGGCCATTCGAGAATTACTCCCCCTTGGGATGCGGTTGTTGCTAAGATATTCCATAAAACCTTAGATGATATTTCCCTTGATTGGTATTATAGAATACCTGAAGCCTCGATACACTCGTTCAAACAACTTGTGTCAGAATTTATCAAAGCTTTTGATATGAACAAATTGTTAAGAATAGGGATTAGGGAATTCTTACATATTAAACAAGAGCACAATGAATCTGCTACCCATTTTATTCAAAGATGGCGTACAGTCCTCTACTCATCAGCAAGTGCTCCAAACATGGATCAGATGGAACTATGTGACTTATTCCTTCATTCTCTCAATAGAGAGATAAAGGAAGAAGTCCAAAAATTCCCACTAAGGACTTATGATGAAGTACTCGAGAGTGCTCTTTGAATAGATCAAGCGGAAATAGACAGTGGTCATAAGACATATGGAACAAATGGGAAATTAATCACTCCAAATCAAAACACTACGACTTATCCTAATGTTGGTTATACTAATCAGGGACCTAAAATCCTTAGCAAAAAGTGTGGGGTTACAACAGATGGAGTCACATACCAGGGTAAAAGGGAAAACGTCATGAACATTTCACCACCCGTTAACAATCAGCAAAATAATAACTTTACTCCAACAATCAACACGCTGGATTTTAATCATCTATCATGACAACAACAACAACAACAGAAAATCCAGACATAAGGTCCAATCCAAAACCTAACTGGATATCAGAATCAAAACCAAAGGCAACAACCTCAAAATTTTAACTCTAACAACCAGCAACCTAATCAAAGTTTTGGACCACAACAGGTTTCAAACCAACAACCTCGAAACTATAATCCCAACTTGTATTGTGGTTTCCAAAAAATTCAAGGCCATGATACTAGGACTTTCCGTGACTACAATAAATTCATGCAACATTTTCTAGAAGACCAAAGACAACTCTTTATAGATATGTTTTTAGAAAATTCTACAGTACCCATGCCAAACACTTACATAAGAGTAGTTTCCCCTCAAAATGTACCCCTCAAGATTTTTAACGATCCGCTCCTGAATCACTCTAACAATAACATGTTAGATCCAAATGGGATGAATAAGGGTGTTATAACAGGAAATAACGATCATGAAGCCTCAACTTCATTAAATCCACCGGTCGCACCCCAATTAGGAACTCGACCATAAACCAAGATAGTTGGTCTGGTAGAGTTAGATACCGAGCTACACGTAGAAACCATAACAAGAACATGAGATTATTCTTCTCAACTAGTTCCAACCTACCCATTAGAACCAAAAACATTCAACAAACATTGGTAAAACCCATAGGTACTTATGATCTAATTAATGACCTAACAAAGACCTTCTCTCACATTTCCTTCTTGGATTTGTTAAAGAACTCTCCCACCCATAGGGCTGCTCTCTTAGAAGCATTAGGTCTTGGTCATCTAATTAACATCACTCCTCCTCCTGAAATGCAAGTAAACCATGTAGACTTTGACGTCTACCCTCCAAGGAAGCCAGATAGGGATACTGAGTTTATATTTGATATAAGCAAAATGCCAACATACACTAAAATTACACATAGAGGCAACCTAACCTTGCATTTACAGGTATGATTTTATAATAATTATATTAAGTGAGAAATGATTGATGATGGGGCAGTAGTTAACATAGTACCCTTCACTTTTCTTCAAAAGCTAGGATATGGAGAAACAAATTGTTCCACAACATGAAATACGCTAAGAGGTTATGATAGCCTCAAGGCCACTTCAATTGGGACTATAGTATTATCAGTCACCTTAGGACCCAAGATAGTCCTCACTAAATTTTATATTATAGATCATGAAACCAACTATAATATGATTCTCGATCGACCATGGATACATCGCATGAAGGCAATCCCTTCCATGTTATTCCAGGAAATAAGATTTTTACACCTAGGGAAACTATTTGTGATGCAAGGTGACCCAAAACAATTTGATATACACCTAGCAGGTTTGAAGAAGAGACCAGGAGTTCACTCTGAGTTTAAACTCCCAATGAATCAACTTAACAAACCAGTCAATTCAAAACTAGAAGAAAAGTTGATACCTACAATAGAATTAGAAATTATGAATCTAGTCAAAGGCATTCCAACACTCAAAAATGAGACTAACATCATAGAGATGGTATCATTAGGGACTACTGCAAAAATTGTCGAGTTACTAGAGAAAGATCTACCTATTCTCCTACCATTTGATTCCATGGGTATAGGATGTACCCTAGGAATTAGCTCCCTTCAAGCAGACAAAGTTTGTATGGTAGAAGTCACTTAGGCAAAAGAAGTAGACACAAAGAATGTCTGAACATCCATTTTTCCAAGAAAATATTGGACTCTCCACTTTGATGGAGCTAGATGTCATTTCGGAGCTGGGGTAGGTGTGATCTTTACCTCTCCCGAGGGAAAGATCCTACCTTTTTCCTTTAAGTTAAACTTTGAATGTATGAAAAATGGGGCTGAATACGAAGCCCTCCTCCTTGGCCTCATCATAGCCAAAAGGATGGGCGTTGATAACATTAGAGTGCTAGGAGACTCACAATTAGTTGCAAACCAAGTATCTGAGGTATATGAGACTAGAGCTAAACACTTACAACTCTATAAAGCAGTGGTATTAGATCTAACCAAAGTATTCGACTTCATATCAATCGAAGCAATCCCACAAGAACAAAACCTTCTTGCTAATTGAATAACAACCTCAGCTTCCCATTTCACTCCAAGCAGTGAGTTGGAAAATACAAGTTTCATGGTATCACTTCGTACTAAACCATTGGTACGTAAAATACTAACAAACCCGATCTTGACATGTATAGAAGCTGAGAATGAGTTTTCTATCCTAGATCACTTTGATAGCGATAGAGTCACTCTTGGATATCTAAACGCCTATGTGGAACTACATCTTACTCATCACATAGTAGATTTTTCCTTAATCCCACATTCCTCTTCCTATTTTGGAAATCCCATGATAGAATCTCCCCCGTAAAGGAATCTCAAAATCTACGAGGTAGAAAATGGAGAAGGTTTGGGACTACCTTCGGCCCCTCCTAAATTTGAATAAGGAAACACTTCCTTAATCGAAGGAATGATTGACATAAATATTGGAACAAATGAAGAACCAAATATTTTGAAGATAAGATCCTCATTAACTCCGAAGGAAATAGAAATACATACCCAGATCCTCAATGAACATCAAAACACTTTTGCATTTAATTACAAAGAAATGATGGGAATTGCACCACATATCATGGTACACAATCTTGTCACCAAACTAGATGTAAAGCCAATTAAGAGAAATTCAAGACCAATGAAACCAAAAGTGGCTCTCATGGTGAAAGAAGAAGTGATGAAACTTCTCCAGGTGGGACTCATCAAACCAATCGACTATTCACAATAGGTATCTAATATCGTCCTTTTTCTAAAAAAGAATGGGAAGATACACATTTACATAGAACTCCGGGACATTAATAAAGCTTTCCCCAAAAATGACTTCCCATTGTCATCCATCGACATCATTGTTGATGCAACAGTTGGATTTGAACTTTTGTCTCTCATAGATGGATTCTCAAGATATAATAAAATCAAAATATCTGAACAGGATCAAGCCAAGACCACATTTATAACTCCTTGGGGAAGTTATTGTTACGCTGTCACGCCATTTGGTCTAAAGAATGTTGGCGCTACATACCAGTGGGAAATGACATACATATTCCACAACCTTATTCATAAGATTGTGGAGTCCTACGTAGATGACTTGTTGGCCAAGGCCAAGAAGTGTTGTGATCACCCAGAATTACTCCATATCATTCTCTCACGATTGATCGAATATGGCATCGCATTAAATCTAAAGAAATGTGTATTTGGTGTGATAGGAGGCAAACTTCAAGTTTACATTATATCATCATGAGGGATTGATATTGATCTAGCCAAAATTTGGGTTGTTCTTGAAATGATTCCACCATCAAACGAGTCTGGTATTAGATCATTTCTTGGGAAACTCAGTGTAATTTGAAGGTTCATCCTTGACTTAAGTTTTGTTGTTCATCCAATCAATAATTTATTAAAGAAAGATTATAGCATTGATTGGATAGAATAATGCAACAAGGCCTTTGAAGTAGTCAAATGCTTCTTTTTGTATCCTCCCATGCTAATGCCTCCTAGACCAAATCATCCTTTGATCCTGTATTCATGGTCTAGATAATGATAAATGGGAACGTGCAGTCTATTTCATTAGTCAAACGTTGCTTCATTATGAAACATGTTACACACAGGCAAAAAGAGAATGCCTTTCCATAGTCTTTGCAAAAAAATGTTTAAGACATTACATTTTAAATCAAGAAACAAGGGTCATTGTAAAGACAGATAATTTATGGACATTCCTCACGCAAGGATATTTATCTAAAAAGGATGGATGTTTCATAACCTTAATGGGTGAGTTTGAACTAACGTTTGTAAACCAGAAATCCATTAAGGGACAAATCATTGTAGACTGGTTAGCTTATAATCCATTAGATGGAGGTGATCTGGTAGATCTAGACTTTCCTAATGAATGCATATATTTTTTTGAAACCAAGCCCCCCATCTCTATATGTCCTTGGTACTTTAGCATCGTCAATTTTATCGTGGACCATACATACCTAGAAAGTTCCACATCACAAAAAAGAAGGCGATTATGCATTATCGTTGCTAAATATGTTATTTTAGAACAGGTGCTCTATCGTAAAGCATTCGATGTAATGCTTTTAAGATGTATTGATATGGAAGAATCAAAAAATATTCTTTAGGAATACCACTGTGGGATATGTGGAGGCCACTTTGATGGCCACGCCACTACTTGCAAAATACATCGGATGGGCTTATTTTGGCCCACTCTGGAACATGACGCAGTAGAATTTTTATGCAAGTGTCATAAATGCCAAGAATTCTCCCATGATATTCCTATGCTAGCACAGGCTCTGCAACCAATCGCAAGCCCATGGCCCTTTTCCAAGTGGGGCCTAGATTTTATAGGGAAATTCTCTCCCTCATCAACAAATGCCCATAACTTTATAATTACAGCCACATAATATTTTACTAAATGGGTAGAGGCCATGCCTCTCACCACCATACCAGGTTATGTAATTGCTAAGTTCATTTTGAATCAAATCATTTGTAGGTACGGTGTCCCACAATTCATTATCTCAGATAATGGCACATCCTTTAAAAATGATGAGGTCCATGAGTTATTCAGAAAATTCAAGATAAACCATCATACAACCTCTCTTTATTACCTCCAGCCAATGGACAGGCTGAAGCCACAAACAAAACATTAAAATATATTCTCCTCAAAAAATTTAAGGAGAACAAATGAGACTGACATTTAAAATTATACCTGGCCTTGTGAGCCTATCAAACGTCAATAAGAACACTGACATGGACAACCCCTTTTTCAATGGTATTTGGCTCAAAAGCAGTTCTCCCACTTGAGGTCGAAATACCCAGTCTCTGCATCTCATTACAAGGGCTCTTGAGAGAAGAAGCATATAGAGAGGCACACCTCTCTCAACTAGAAAGCCTTGATGAGGCTAGGTTAAACACTGAACAAAGGCATAGAGCCTATGTTGACCAGATGTGCTAGTTGTTGGTGCCCAAATTTGTTCTCCTTTTTAGTCTGAGTAGTATCAGAGATATGGCATGACACTTGAAGTCAAATAGATCATGATGTGTGTCATTTTGTAGCCGGGGAGGTGATCTAACTGACACTCAGATTTGTGGAGAGATGGATAGCACTTTGAAAGGATTTGATCTGACACTCACTATTTTAGGTTGTGCCTTTTCAACCAAGGTAAGAGAACCTATATTGTAACCCCCAAATGGTGAAGGAGATGAAGATATCCCTCAATTAATGCAAATAATATGAAAAGGCCTTAGGAAAATATGATCAACACTCTAAATATGACTTTCACAAGTTTTCACTCCCAGATTATAGAGATATTTTCAATGCAAGGCAAGGGTTACTGAAGACATTGTATAATCCTAATTTTCCTTGTGCATTTTTGTAGATGGGTTAGATCCTTTTGTTGAAACACAATGCAATGCAGGGGTAGTATGGATAGGATTAGTTTGTTTGAATGAATTTTTGGTGGGGTGTTGACAAGACAAATTGGGATATATCAGATCTTTGACAACCTCTACAATACTTGAACAACTATTAGAAAAAAGGATTTAAATAAACAAGATCTTCTTTCAACTAGAAGAGGCATAAATGAAAGCCCAGGTTGCACTCTTCACACATTATTTGAGAATTCACCACAAAATCTTAAAGTAAAGAACTCAATTAAACACAAAATTCCTTGATCAAAACATGCCTAAGGTACCCCCAAAGGCTTACAAGTAATCTCTACAGTCAAGGAAGGTAAAGTGATTTTAAATTTGTTTATCTCTTTACTAGATGAAGGCTCTTCTGAACATGAGATTGCAAATGCCACTAAACTATCAACAAGAAATGGAGATTCTATGTGATTTCTAAAGATTGTCAATTCAAGATTGCAAGAAGAACAATGAAAATTATTTGCAGGAATTTAAAAAATGATAACAAACATCATATTTCCTAGAAAAACACAGATTAACTCAAGAGCTTGTTAGATTCATCAGTAGGGGAGAGTTTCATGAACAATCTCAGAGCTGTGTGATGGCTATACACGTGTAACCAACTCACATACATGAAGATCCAACATAGAAGAAATTATTCTGTTTCTTTGGTGGTTTTTTATGAAAAATGAGCTTTCTCTCATAATTTTCTTGTGATTTTCAACTTCTCCTCCTTTATAAATTCTCTAAAATTCATTATATACCTCATGCCACATTGGAGCCTTCTTTCCAAACCAAAGAATATGCCATGGGATCAAGTTTGTTACAAAACAATTCTCATGATTCAATGAAAATGACATCAAACATAAAAACATTCGCAGGTTACCAGGTGTGCCCAAAAAGATTAAATCTTTACAAATATATGGATCATTATCCATCCTTAAGGCACGTTTTTCATCATTGAGGCATGCAAACACCTTTTTCTCATTATTTTCACCTTTTTACCTTTTCAAATTACCTCTGCAACTTTTGATTTTGCCATTTCACATTTTTGGATGGATTAGGGAAAAATTTATTTCAAAACCATCTCAGATAAAAGAATTAAGCCATGAAAGTGATGTCAATGATCTTGGAAAGCCAAGATGACACAAAATCACTATAAATTTGATGAATTTTGATGCAAAATTCATGATTCCAAGCTTCCTGGAGCTCCCATGGCGGTAAAAAAAAATGGATGCATAATAACCGTCAATCTTATCCATCTTTTAATCCTAGCCCTCCACGTGGAAGATGTGGGCTTAGAAATAAGCTTGAGTTACCCTTTTAAATTTTTGGATAAGGTTGGACACCTGGAAAAAAATGATTGGAAATCAATTCGGGCTTACTTTTTGTCTTTTGACATTTTTGAAAAAATGGAAAAAATTGAATTTTTCCTCCAACTCTCCGCCTTTGAATTTTGGATCTAACACATGGCACATGGTGGGTCCCATTGGGATTGTGCTTCAAATCTACGCATTTTGACCTTTTTTAGAAAATTGGGAAAATTTCACTTTTTTCCCCATGGGCCCGCACCTTCAATTTCTCCCTCGCCATGTGTCACTTCCTCTATCGCTAAAATCCGCGGGCCCAATTCTCATTTTAACTCCTTTTTTTGTTAAGGGAAAAAATTCAATTTTCCTTCCACTAGGCTGCCTACCCACTTTTCTTTCATCACGTCTCTCCTTATGATTCGTCGTGGGCCAGTGCTCCAAATTTTGATTCTGAGCCCTTTTTGGAAAAGGGAAAAAATTCCCTCCTGCCTCCGCCGACCCACTTTCTCCTCTGCCACATGTCACTCATTGATTTTCTTGTGGACCCGCGGCTTAAATTTTTTCCTTAACTCCTTCTGTGAAAAAAGGGAAGAAATCCCCATTTCCCTCTGCAGCCCACACTTCCCTCTGACCCTTTTGGACACATGTCCTTTCCTAATTTGTTGCAGAGCTTCAACCCAAATTTTGGCTTTAAACCATTCGAGCCAAAACACAAAATTTCACAAGTTTTCTCCACCACCCGCATCCCCTCTGACCAAAAATACTTCCATACATCCTCCTCTGGTTAACTGCGGGGATTTAGACAAAATTTTGACTTTAACATTTTTGTAAAATAAGGTCTAAAAACCTTAAGGGAATCCGACCACCCGCCATCCCCCTACCAATCTAAACATGCCACGTAGGCAAATTTGGAAAAAATAGGTCCCTGGGCCCGAAAATGCCCCATTGCTTGAAAAAGGTGAAAAATGAAAAGTTACAACACTTCCCTGCTTTTCCTCAGCCAATGAAAACCCACCACGTTGCCAATACCTTCTAAGGATGAATTTGATGGGAAAATGATGCCCGTCTGACCGTCAAAACGTAAAAATTTCAAAGGATGCCCTAGAATTCAATTTTTCCACTAAGGATGGCAGATTTTTTGATTTTAAATCAACTGAAGCATGATTTCCAAACATTTTCAACCTTGGGATAGGATTTTCAATTACAAACAAGTATGAATTGATCAATTTCCATTTTTCCATGATCTGGAAAAGGGAAAAAATGACACAACCTACAAAATTGGAAAAACTAGGGCATAGAAAAGTGCAAACTTGGAATATTCCTTCAAATTAGGGAAAAACAACAAGTTTGTGAGTATTTTTAAAGCATTCAGCTGGAGGGGAAGAATTACAGACCATCAAATCAAAGGATAAAATATTTTTTGAACAGATACATATTTGAAAATTTAGGGCAACATGGTGCAAGCTCAAAATTGGCACCAACATCGGCTCTTGCTTGGGGATGGGCACTCCCAGTGAGTGCCATAAGGACAAAACGTAGACCAAGTGTCAAAATATCCATTGGGAAAAGGATTCATTAGCCAAAATCACCAAAAACCAGCTGAGAACCCGACAAAAAATGGTTGCCACACAGCAAGGCAAACCAAAAAACTGACAAAACACAAAAAACAAAGAAAAAAAAGACTATACAACTGTACAATTGGTGCATACCTCAGATTTGGGGATTAATCCAAGAAATGCTTCAAATGTTTTCCATTAATAGGTAGTTCCAGCAATTCCCCATCTAAGTCCTTAAGAAAGAAGGTATGTTCACCAATTTTGATATCAATGGCATAAGGGCCCATCCATAATGCATCAAATTTACCATGCTTGCCGTTGTCTTCATGCCTATTATCCCATAACAAAACCAGATCTCCAACATTGAAGGCTCTAGGAGTGACCTTCTTGTCAAACAATCTCTTCAAATTTTCCCTAAATTTGACATGCCTTTGATGGGATGCTCTTCTCTCCTCATCAAGCTCAATAATATGATTGATCCTTTATTCATATGGGCCAATATCTTGATCTTCCAACTGTTGGGAAAACTGAAATGAAGATAATTGTAGGTGCAAGGGCAGAAAATCCTGAGTTCCATACACCAATTCAAATGGGCTTTTACTAGTAGCTCTTTTAGGATTTATCCTATTAGCCCAAATTACAAATTTCAATTGTTCACCCCATTTCTTCTTTTTTTTCTCCAAGGTTCTCCTAATGATCTTCAACAAATTATTATTGTTGGACTCAGCGTGTCCATTCCCTTAGGGGTTATAGTTTGAAGAATAAGTCAGATTGATTCCATATTCATTGCACATTGCTATTAAAGGTTTGGCTCTAAAGCACATGGCATTATCAGCTACAATCTTAACTGGGACTCCAAATCTGCATATGATGTGATTCAATAAGAATTCCATTACCACTTGGTGTGTTGCCTTCTTAGATGGGATTGTTTCAACCCAATTTGTAAAATAATCAGTGGCTACAAGGATCCACTTATGGCCAGCACTAGAAGGATCTAAAATCTCACCAATTAAGTCCATCCCCCATTGCTTGAAAGGAGATTCAATTGATAGAGGCTACAAAGGGAGGGAGCTTGAAGCTTTCAGTCTTCTAGAGAAATGTTGGCAACTATCAAATTTTCTAACCAGCTGGGTTGCATCTTTGAAGAGAGTAGGCCACCAATAACCATCTCTCAAAATCTTATGTGTTGTTACTCTTCCAGAAAATTTTCCTCCATAAACTCCCCCATGGAAATCATTAACTATCTTGGGAGCTTCATCATCAGTTATGCATTTCAAGAGGACACCTTCAGGGTTCTTCCAAGCCAACCCAAGGTCTATGATGATATATTTTTGAGAAGCCAACTTGAGGGCTATTTTCTAATTTTTATTTAAGTGACTAGGGTAGCAAAGGTTTCTGAGGTAGAAGATCACATCTTTGTACCACTCAAAACTTACCAACTTTGCAAGCACATCTACCCTTTCTTCCTCTAGCTGATTCACTTCCACATTCTGTAAGTTGCTCTTAGCCATGAGCTTAGCAAGACCCAAACCTCTTACCAAATTTTTGGTTTGGATGTCCCTATCATACTCCCGTAGTTTGTTCACCCATTTACACCTTTTACTTGAGATCTCCATTTATGATAAGATGAATTTTACCATGGTGTGGGGAACATAAGCAACAACCTTTGAACTTAAAATATAAGGCCTGAAAACCTTTGTTGCTTTCACCAAGGAAAATGCTCATTTTTCCATGATTGTATACTTTAACTCAGCAGCCTGTAAAGCCTTGCTACAGAAAGCAATAGGCCTTTTAACCCCATCTTCATCCTTTTGCAACAAAACAGAAGCAATGGTATACTCAGAGGCAAAGGAAAATATTTGGAAAGGCCTCTTATAGTTTGGGGCTGCTAAAACAGGTGCATGTTTAAGTGCATCCTTAATTCCTTAAAAATCTTGAATGGTAGCCTCCTCCCATTTGATAACTTGGTACTTCTTTAGCATGCTTGTGATTGGAAGAGTTAACTCAGCAAAGTTGGAAACAAACCTTCTAATAAAATTAATTTGACCAAAGAAATATTGGTTGCCTTTCTTTGTTCTTGGGATAGGTACTTTGTTGATTGCTTCCACTCTCTCAGGGTCTATCATAACACCATCTTTAGATACAATATGTCCCAGCATCTTGGCCTTTTGCATGCCAAAATGAAACTTCTTTGGATTAAGAGAAATTCCATACTCCCTACATCTGATCAACATATTCTCCAAGTGTTGCAAATGATCACCTCTCTACCTTGAAAACACTGTCACATCATCTTTGTAAACTGCAATGAACTTATTGATGTAACCAACTAAAGCACCATCCATTGCTCTTTAAAAAGTGGCACCAACATTAATCAAACCAAAGGGAATCCTAACAAAAACATATGTTCCCTAAGGAGTAGTGAATGTTGTCTTAATTCTTTCTGATTCTTTGACTACCACTTGATTGTATCCAGAGAAACCATCCAATTTAGAAAGCAACTCTGACCTTGTCACTAACTGCAACATATTTTCCATGTTTGGCAAGGGGTAGTTGTCCTTCATGGATGCTTTGTTTATATTTCTAAAATGAACACAAAGTCTGATGTCTCCGTTCTTCTTTCTAATTGGCACAAGGTTTGCAACCCAAGATGAATATCTAGTGGACTGAATAATACCTCCATCTCTCAATTTCTTTAACTCCTCTTGCATTTTCATGGAGAGAATTGGATTAATTGGCCTTTTCTTTTGTCTGAATGGTTTAGAATTTGTTTCAAGAGGGATCTCATGCTGAAATAAGTCTTCTCTATATGCTTTCAGCTCTGAATATGACCATGCAAGACAGTTATGATATTTCTTTAACAGCTAAACATAAGATTGTTTCTCCTCTTTGTTTAGACTGTTGCCCAACCAAAGTTTTCTTGGTTTTTCCTTTTTTCCCAATTCATGCTCAACCACGTCCCTTGAGGTAGACATGTTTCTATTGATGATGCAATCAACATTGTTAAAATTATATTCAAGGGAAACAAGGCCTCTAGGAATGGTGTTAGTTTTCAATTGGATAATATCTTTTCCAAACAAAGTATCTCTTCCTTCAGTCATACACTGCATTGGTTCCCAATCAATATGCTGATCTAAAAACTCACCTTGATTTTGTAAGAACCTTTGCACTTGAGCATCATCATCAAACACTTGCTAATGTTTGATATTATCAGGGACAGCTAGCCTGGTTAGCACTTCAATGTTCTATTCATAATAAGGTGAAAAGGTACAATTTCCAAATCTAGAACCCAACACTGCCAACTTTTCAATAGTAGCATTAAGACCTCTGTCATGATACACAATGTTAAGATAATCAAACATTTCAATTAAATCCTAAACTGCATGCTTGTACTATTTCATACGCTAATTTTTTGTAGCATACAGTTTTATTATTTGTTTGACAACCAGCTCTGAATCTCCTTTTACAACAATGTCTTTTACTCCATATTTCCATGCAATTCTTAACCCTAACAAAAATTCCTCATACTCAGCAATGTTTTTAGTGCATTCAAAATTAAGTTTGAAAGAAGAATCAAACTCTTCCAAACTAGGAGAAAGCAGAACTATACCAGCACCATTTCCAAATTTGGAGCAAGCTCCATCAAATAGCAATGTCCATGGAGAACCTACCATATCAAGGAACTTTGATTTTTCCATCTTATTTTCTTTTCCATCAGCAAAACCAATGAAATTCTTAGCATCTACATCAGCAAATAACACTTCATAGGAAGCATTGTTGGGATCTTCAATTAGGTGCAACATCTTCTTTTCTCCATAGAGCTTGACTAGGCTTCCCTAAATGGGAATGGTGGCAAAAGACATATCCACTTGGACACTCCCTCCAACACTTGCATCCCACTTTCTTGACATTGTATAAGCCATTTGGCAGGGCAATCAACAATCACAACATCCAATTTTAAACTCCTCCTTGGATAAGATGCAAGTTGCACTACCAAACCTTTCACACAACCAACAACCATCACTTCTCTTGAGTCCATGGCCATACACTTTCCATAGGCTGCTGTCACTTTGATGTCCAACTCATTCATGAATTCTAGAGGCATAACATTACATGATGCACCAAAATCAAACATACAATTGTGAAGTAGCTTATCCTTTATGATCAAAGTTGTGAAGAATGGATCAACATTCAATTGGGAATCAACCAATGATGTCCCCAAATACCTCAGGTGTCTCTTCAAGATATTCTAATATTGGTGGTGTTTCAAGGTCAACAATGATCTGAGGTGGAGTTTCAACAACATTTACATTTCTACCTAGAGTAACCTTCTCTTCTTTCAATCCCAAGTACTCAAATGCTCTCTTCTTATGCTCAGGAATTCTAAGCAACTCAATGATTGGAACACTCACTTTAATTTGGCTCAATACTTGGGCTATGTCATAGGGGAAACTCTTTGGCAAAACAACATTGGAAGGGAGACAAGAAGATTCATTAGATGGTAGTGGATTCTTGGCAGCTTGGGCATGAGGAGGACTGTAATTTTTGTTTGGGATAGCAGAACTTTTGACAGGTGCTTCTCTCTTAGGAGCTTCTTTTGGAATGCTTGTGAGAAAGGGTGTTTTAGGTTTGTCTTGAGGAACAACTCCCTTAACAACTTTGCTTCTAGTGTTATAGTCTTTCTCTTGAGCCACAACAACATTCATTAATGACTGTCTATCTTCCTCCAAAGGGATACCACTAGCATACTTCTTAATCATCAAAGCTCTTAAGTATTCAAAGTTATTGTTAGGAATTTAAAAATCTTGCACTACATCAACTTCAAGAGCATGAGGGGAGAGAAAGACTTGTACCCATTTGATGCAATCCCAAAAGGTAGCAGCAATCCTAGCACTTATTATGCCAAAAGATGCAACTGTCAAACCAATTCCCTATGACATGGCCAATCTCTACAAATGTAATTTCACCCAAATATAGATCAGTAATAAATAGAAACCAAAAGCCAACAACTAGGATAATTTTCATTGACCCTTTGAAACTGCCATATCACTGCAACTACAAATATGTTTTTCAATGTAATCATAATGCATTCTAACATTGTAACCATATTTAGAAATCACATTCATTGCCCACATGGGTCTTATACAACATGTGATTTACAATCATGTTAGAAAAAAATTCTACATTGTGATTACAATTACAAACAATGCCAAAAATATGGGTCTTGAAATGCATCCAATAGATACATGCCAAAAATAGATGCATTCTTAAAAATAATAGTTACTTTGAAATGCAAGTACGAAAAACTGAACACTACCAATGTTCCCAAAAACCTGCGTAAACTAAGATAAAAAAACTCTAAAGTTGAAAATATGAGTTTAATTCCTTTTTACCCCAGTTGTACCAGGAACTCAAATGCTAGACATGAGATTCAAATGGAGTTTATTTCAAATTTTCAAATAGAAGTAGATAAATGAGCATGATAAATATTTGTCTCAGTTCCTCTCATAAATATGAACTCCAAGATAAAATTTAAACAACTTGGGAATTTCCCTTCAATATACAAAAGGAATACCATATAACCAGATGCTCTAAATTATTTGCATGTCATTCAAAAATCATCAACTATGCCACATATGATTAAAGAATTGTTTACCAACCCATTTTAGTGGATTTTCCTTTTCACTTGATTTTATTTCCTTAGTTAATTGTTCTTGGGTTGTTAATTGAATAGTTGGTTTTTCAAAAACTTCATTATTTCCTATCCTCTGAACATAAATGTAAACCATTTCTATCCTACCATAACTATGATGGCGTGATGGATGACATTTCCAACATTTTTCAACCCGATGTGCACTCATATGAAAATGAGTGAAAAAATTATAGAACGGGGACGAAAGCCTGTAAATTATATTAATCAACAAAATCAAAATACAATAGAGCAGGCTACAATATTTATACATATTGGATATCTTGGATACAAACAGATATGGAGTTGTAAATATGCAACAAAAAAACTAAAATACAGTAGCTTCCAAAATACATGCAGGAAGCACAAATGAATAATGAAAATAATATTGTTAAAACAATATAACAACACACATAGTGTTTTGAATACAAAAAAAATGCTTATTATTAAATATAACCATATAAACAATAAATAAATACACTAATTAATATGCAATGCATAATTAATATAGGTAAATAATAATTAACCTAACATTCCCCCCTTAATTGTGCATTGTCTCAAGGGATGAGGAGAGGAACTCTCTGAACAACTCGAAATTGTCACATGCAAGTGACTTTGTGAAGATATATGTCCGTTGTTTAACTATTGGAAAAAATTGAAGTTGTATATTGTGCTTCAACACATGCTTGTGTATGAAATGAACCTTTACCCGAATGTGTTTTGTTCTTTCATGAAAAACTGGATTGAGAACAAGTTTGAGAACACCTCCATTGTCAACATACATGGTGGTTAGTTTTTCCTGTGGTATTCCAAGTCCTTCTAGTATGTGACGTAGCCAAATCGCTTCACAGATAGCTTCTCCTGCAAAATGATACTTGACTTTTGTTGAATAACGAGAAACAAAGTGTTGTTTCTTGCTTCCCCATGATATTGGTCTAGATCCCATAAATAACACAAATCCTGAAGTGGATTTTCTATCATCAATGTTTCCTGCATGATTTGAATCCAAATATCCTGACAAGAAGAAGTTGTCGTTCTTCTTATATTCTAGACCAAGATCCACTGATCCTTTGAGATACCTCAAGATGCACCTTGCTGCTTTCTAATGAAAAACTGTGGGTTCCTGCATGAACCTAGATAGATAGCTTACTACAAATTTGATATCTGGTCTAGTGTAGGTCAAGTAAATGATAATCTCAATCAACTGCTGATAGAGAGTGACACTTACCTTAGGAGATGGATCTCAACAAGATAACTACAATCTACTCTCCATAGGTGTAGAAATCGATGTGTAATCCATCATCCTAAATTTCTCGAGCGCTGTCTTGGAATATTTAATTTGAGAAACAAAGATGTGATTCTCTTTCTACCATACTTCCAATCCAAGATAATAGTGCATCAGCCTGAGATCGTTCATGTCAAATGATCGATTAAGATCTTTCTTCATTGCATTGATCATCCTCACTGAACTACCATTGATGACTAGATTGTCGACATAGATAACGACAATCACTATCTCCCCCCCTTGATTTTTGAGGTAAATATTGGGATCGTATGGATTTATAAAAAATCCATGTTGTACGAGATACTCATCAATATTGATGTACCATGCCTGAGGTGACTGTTTGAGGCCATAAAAATATTTCTTGATTCTGCATACCTTTGCTTCTTGACCAGGTACTACACATCCCTCAGGTTGAGTCATATAGACTTCTTCTTGTAAATATCCATTCATGAAGGCACTTTTTACCTCTATCTGATGGAATTTCCAACCAAACTATGTAGCTAGAGCAAAGATCATCCCGATCATTTTGATCTTAGATGTGGGAGAAAATGTCTCCTCGTAGTCAACGCATTCTTTTTGTGCATACCCTTTTACTACAAGTCTTTCTTTATACTTGTCCACTGTCCCATCTGCTTTGTACTTCATTTTGAATATCCATTTATATCTAACGGCTTTCTTCCTTGGTGGAAGATCAAAAAGCTTCCAAGTTTTGTTTTTCATTACTGAATGATATTTAGAGTCCATGGCATCTTTCCAAGCTTTTGGCTGTAGGGATTCTTGTACTGTAGAAGGCTCATCGAACTAAATAACTCTACTCATCAAAGAAAATTTAACTTCTTCTCTTATTTTACTACGATTCCATGGTCTAGGGGTGGATATATCCGATGGAGCATGCATTCTTGCATCTCGTAATGTGCTAGTACACCACTTGGGCATACATTGAACTCTTCCCGTGGGTCGTGGTTCTATCAGATCAACACCATCATCCCCATCATCACTTTCATCATCTCTGGGAACATAAATTTTAGTTTTTACACTGGTGAAGAATCTACATCAGGTGAGTCTAGGGGAGGAGACTATGCTTACTTCTTCTCAAATAACTCAACATCTTTGCTAGTGTAGACTTTCCTGGTATTTGGATCCATTAATCTGTACCCAAGAGTCTCTTCATTGTACCTAATGAAGATGAGTTTATTTGACTTCATGTCGAATTTATTTCTATTTTGCTTGGGTATGTGCATACTTTCTTTACACCCAAATACTCTAAGGTGTGCAATAGGTGGTTTCCTGTTTGACAATGCTTCTTGTGGTGTTACTCCGTCAAGAGAAACTGTGGGCATTTTGTTCAAAAAATACACTACTATCTTTACTACTTCTACCTAGAATGTATTTGCAAGTCTAGAGTCATCGATCATGCATCGCACCATTTCCATGATAGTATGGTTTCTTCTCTCAACAACACCATTTTGCTATGGTGTGTGTGGAGGAGGAATTTTTCGACGAATCCCATGAGTTTTTAGGTAGTATTTGAACTCATTAATGATGAATTCCCCTCTCGATCTGAGCAGAGATTTCTAATGTGACGACCAATTTCATTCTCAACTACTACTTTGAATTTCTTGAAAGTTTCAAAAGCTTCACTTTTCTTGAGAAGACAAAAAATCCACATTTTCCTTGAATAGTCGTCAACACATAGCATGAAGTACTGAAATTCAGAATGACTCGGTTGTATCGAACCGCAAAGGTTGGTATAAACTAGATCAAGCTTACCATGAGCTCGATATGTACTCTTTTGGAACAAATCTCTGTGTTGTTTTCCTGCTAGGCAGTGAGGACACTTGTATGTATCCTTCTAAAGAGATGGTAACCCATGTACCATATTGTGTCAGCGAAGTGTCTCGAGATACTTGAAACTAACATGACCAAGTCTTTGATGCCATAATTGTGTTGAGGTAGAGTTCTTAGCCACAAGTGCCTGATCATCTCTGTGGAAAAAATCAAGCTAGAACATGTGTCCCACATTGGAGGATTTTGCAACTAATTTTGAGCCTCATGATTTATCTCAAATCAAACACGTTTTCTTTACGGAATGACTATCAGAGTCAATTTTTAAATTGTGATCTAGGAGTTGACTGACTAAAACAAGATTCTTTGTCAACCTAGGGACATATAAGACATTTGATAGTCTGCAGTTGTGTGAACCAAGGGGAAGAAAAATGTTCCCAATCCCCTTAACTGTATAAAGAATCATCACCCAATGAAACATGGTTTTTCACAAGCATGTCCCTCATTAAACTAAACCAATCTCTATGGACGGTCATGTGTTGATTGGCTCCCGAATCAACATACCATACATCACTAGATGACGTGGAAGGTTCACTTGATCAAGCAGTGTACAAGAAGTCTTCATTATCTAAATGTTCTTGTTGTTCAACAATATTTCCTTGTTGATGGGGTCTTCTTTTCCAGATCCCCTTTTTCTGCCCTTGATTGTAGTTAGAATTTCCCTTGTGATTTTTTTGTTGTGGAGGTCCAAAGTTTCTTGATGAACATTTCTTGTAAGTATTATACCAACAATCTTTTAAGTCATGTCCTCTTTTACAAATTGGACATTTTTTCTTCTGTTGTTTTCCCCCTTGATGTTGATACTAATTCTAATGTTGGGACTTTTGATAGGAATTAGGTTTTCCTTTACCTTTTCCTTTCCATTTTTGATGTGAAGAAAGTTCCTACTCCTCTTCATCATCCTTATTGTGCATGGCTTCCTCTTATTACAGTAAGTTTACCAACTTGTCAAAACTAATTGTCGTATCTGAAATGTTTAGTGTTGTTACAAAAATGTGGTAAGAAGAAGGGAGTGCTCTTAGAACAATGGGAATGAGAGCATCATCTGTGACTGCTTCTCCCAGGGCTATAATTGAAGCCATCAACTCTGTAACTCTTCTTAAGAAAGCTTTAATTTTCTCATTCTACTTGAACTTCAGTGAATGTAACTGAATTTGAAAATTTAGTATGACATTCTTATTTTTGGCCTCATATACTGTGTGTAATTTATCCCATGCTTCTTTGATTGTTTTGGCATCTCAAATTTGGGGTTGCACATCATCGGACACTCAAAATAAGATGATGAGTTTGGCCTTCTAATCTACTTTATCAGACTACCGTTCTTGTGTTGTATCAGTAGTTGATTTGGTTAGAGTACCATTCACAACAGTCCAGATCTCTTCAAACTCAATTTGTGTCTTGATTTTAGTCTTCCATGCAACATATTTGTTTCCTCTCAGTAGTTGTGAATTTCGAAGAAAAAATTTGGGGGCATTGGTGCCCATTTTGTAGAAATCGCTAACATGGTTTGGCTCTTATCACTCCAAGTATAATGTCTCCTAATCTATATACCGTCAGTCTGATATACCATGCCTTTCTATATATGTGACCTTCCGATATACCCGACAATATGTGGAAGAAGGTCACACTTTCTATATAATCGGCGGTATGTGAAAGAAGTGTTAATGTACATGAAAGAATTCAATATGTTATACCAAGACAGTACTGGAAGGGGTTTGTGCAATTATTGACACTAGATCAAATAAATATCCTCATATGTGCTCATAACTTTGCTATATACTTGGATAATTTATTAGTCTATATTTATGTCGTGCAATCATTCACAGATGGATGGGATGGGTCATAGTGTGTGCACTGTGACCTTATTACTCCCCGTCAATTTAAAGGGTTCGATGCCCAGATGACGTTGTTACAACTATATTAGGTGTTAAGTGCAGTAGTAGTCATGACGGCTTTACCCGTAAGTGTTTCCCAGAGGCACCATATATACTGAATGCTACGAATGAGATCTAGGACCTTGTGTGTGTTTTAGAACCAAATTTTACTATTTTTTATTACAATTCTCTACCAGTTTCTGAGCAGTTACAAAATTTTTGGTTGACTATGGCAACCTGCAAATTAGTACAATATACTGAAGCATGCAATTAGATTCAAAAATATGGAAAAAATGAATCGCAGGCAAAAAAATGGTTTTGCTGGCCCTGGTGGCCTCTGGAGCCCATAATGAACCTCAATGCAAAAGACTATTAAAAATTATCTCAAAATGAAGTTTTTAGACAATCTTCCTTTCACAAATGTTGTCCGGAATTAAAAAATTAGGCCTAATAGGAGAAAAAACAATTTTTACCCTAAATTAGGGTTTTTCTCACTAAAAAATTTAAAAGGTTTTTTAGTTATAACTAACATGTTTAGTGGAGGTTTTAATGCCAAATGGCCCTCTAACTGTAGCAGTTTCTCCAGTTTTACCTCTAAATGTCAAAATGTTAAAAAACTTGTGTTGGGGGTGGGGGTTGAACCCTAAACCTTCTATCCCCAAATCACTTTCACTTACCAACACAATCGCTTGTGCTTTTAGTTAACAAGCTAAAGTTAAGTGTATCTAATATATTGAAAAAAAAACTCACCTATGGAGAGCTGCGACCTGGCAGTCGACCTGTGTAGTGCCCACTTCCCTTTGACACCTTTTGGATACCTATTTTGATACTGTGATTACATTATAGACATTATTATGTTTTGATTTAGTATGTTGTTAGACATTGATCATGGATTATTGTTGATCTTGATTTGATTATGATGCTTGATGATTATTAGAGATACCTTATATGTGGATGATGATATATTATTTGACATGAATGTTTTATGGATGTTGTTTAGACATGTGATTTGGATATTATGAGTTGATCTAGAAAACGGATATTATTTGATGATGATATAGTTGTTGATTAAAAATGTAATTGATGTAGTTGTTACTTCGATGTTGTTGTGATTCATTTATATAGTTGGTTTTGTGATTTCATTTATATCATGTTGGATGTTCTGATATGGCCATGAGGCCAAAGGAGGTATTTGTATTTTGCAGGTTAAAAATATCACAACAAAAACATCAGGGGATCGGAGACCAACCACAATGGAATTCTAGGTGAATTCGACAAGGTCACCATGACAACTTATTTTGTGTGTGTGTTGTTTTTTTAGGGATTCCCATGGGGGGGATCACCTTTACATGTGACCATGGGGTTGTGTATTTTATTAATGTGCTCAATTTTTACTATTGTTGTATGTATTTTATTTGTGATGTGTTTCTTTTAATTAATTAAAATTGTGATAGAATTAATATGAGAATCATTTGATAAAAATTTAAATAAATTAAATTGGAATATGGGAAAGTAATTATAAGAGTTTTTGGTTCTTTGTAGTAATTATGTAAGGGATGTGTAAGTTGTGTAAGAGCTTGTGTAAGTCAGTTTTAGAGTATGAAATACTCCACCTCCATGACAAATTTGAATTTGTCCTTGGGGCTGTTTTTGGAAGCTTGTGGAACAAGTAAAACTTGTCCCATGCCTCTAAATTTAATTTACCAACTATACTTATGGTTGGAGAAGTGATTTGTAACTTTGATAATGAATTTTATTAATCATGTTGCATGTTTTTAATTGCACTCTCTTACATTTTATTTATTTTTTCGTCCCTTGAGGTGTGGGCTTTTTGGAGTGTGCAAGTAACTTCTTATATTTTCACCCACCTCTTTATTGTGATTGGGAGAATGGATTTTTTATTTTGTGTTTGAATTGGAGGATGTGTGACGTGGCATCCTACATGGATCCAAATCATCCTCTTCTCTCCCTCATCTATATAATTCAAACTCTTTGCTTTTTTTGGGTTGTTGAACCTTTTTTCATTCATCCTTGGGGGCACATTTTTTCTGTTTGGAGCTCTTGTGGATTGTGGAGGAATTTGGTGATAACTTCATACTTGGCATTGTTGTTTTGAACTGTGTTCTTGGCATTTGAATCTTGCTGTTGGAAACAAAAGTAACCATGGAGAGGTAGGAATTTAACTCTCCTTTTTATGCTGTCATTTTCTTGTTGAGTTGTGTGAATGGTGCATGCTTTGATTTATTTTGTTGGTTGGTTGGGTAGACTGCCTTAGGGATGGTGTAGGAGAAGGCTATGTGGAATCCAAATTGGCATCAAAATTTTGTGGAGGGAGTTTGGGTTTGGGATCCACCATGGAAAATAAATAGCTTGCACTTCTTACTTTGTGGGGGGCATAAGGAAATCTGTGGGGGGCATAAGGAGGGATTTGTGGGGGGTATAAGGATATGTGTGGTGAAATTTATTGGTGGTTTGTTCTGGTGAATGCCCAATTCTCAATTGGGAGGCATAAGTAGCTTCCCCCATAGACCTTGATCCTTTGGCTTACATGATCATGCATGAGTTTTGATTGGAATGTCTTCAATTTTAGTTTTGAACTGTTGTTTTCTGTTGAACTATGTTTTATATTGAAATGTGCATGTTTGAAAGAATGTTGTGTGTTGTGGAAGCCAGTTGTTTCCATGGGTTGAATTACATTTATTATTGTATTTTGGTTGGGGCTTGAGGGCTAATGATGAAGGAAGGCTTCCCCTTTCATTGGATGTCTTGGTTGGGTGGAGAGCGTTGCCTTTCCCCCTCTTTTTTGTGATCAACTTGGAGAAGGAGAAAATGTGCATGTTGCTATCCTGGAGCAAAAGAAAATTACAGTTTGATTGTACCTTGTGAAAACATATTTGTTTGTAACCTTTCCCACTTGAAGTGGATGAAATTGTAACATTTGTATTATGAAGAAAAGATGTTGTAATTGGATTGAAAGTGTGAAAGATATTTACATTCTGCTCTGTACATGGAAAAGAAAGAAATAGAATTTTTGTTAATTGCAATCAACGAATGAAAGAATGTAAAGATGTTTCTCCTTTTGAATTAATAAAGAATTGCAAGTTTACTTTTCATTGCATTTTTGGGTTGAGTTGGAATGTTAAATTGTGATTGGAATCTTTGTTTTGAAAATTGAAAGAAGAAGAAATACGTATGAGGGAATTATATTGCATTGTTTCTTTTTTGAAATATATTAAAGTGGAAATCAGATTTGCAATTTATCTTTGAAATGGTTTGTTTATAAACAATAGAATGTATTGGACTAGTTTAGGAATTAAGTTCCACATTTGAAGGATGAATTTGATAAACAAATTTCTAGAAATGGGATTTCTGTGACAAACTTAAAACTAGCAATTAATTTTAATAAAAATGTATAGTTTGGACCTGCACACATTAATCAACTTGGATATGTTAAAATTTAGTATGGTGTATCATAAATGAACTTAAATTGACAAAGAACACTTAAGAAGACAAGTTAAATTAATGCAAAATCACATCTAATTCCTCTAATAGTCGTTTTTCTGTCATTTGTTGAAAAATGCAACTGGAAGAAATTGAACAAATTTACTTCCCTAAAATAGTATAAATCCTTCCTAGAGAAATCCTCCATGTCTGTTTGACATGTTGAGTGAAGGAGGAGATCCAATTTAATAAAATTTAGAAGTTGGAAACTACCAGTTGGCTTTTTAAAATCCTGAAGATTGTTTTTGTAAAATTTACCCTTTAAACTTGATCAAAAAGTAAAATTTATGATTCAAGTGCAAAAACGGAATCGAGATCTTTCCATAAAGTCCTTGTTTTCCCAAAACTGAGCTTTCAAGCTCAAGTTATGGCACTTTGAAGTTTTTCTGCCTTGGTGGGAAAATTTGGGAAAATTTTCCCTAGCGGGCCCGTAGCCTGAAAATTTCCCGTCGAAATTACCCTTAGAATTTTTTTTGAAAATTTTTCTTGGGAAATTTTTTGAATTTTTCTCCACCAGCCCACAACCAATCAGAGGATTCCACTTGTCATCAAGGGGCAGCGGCGGAGGTGCGACATTATTTTGTCCTTAGGACCTTTTTAAAATGTTGGAAAGATTTAACTTTTTACGCCGCTGGCCCGCGGCCTATCACAGGATGCCACGTGGCAGCATGGCATGTTGGCGAAGGGGGTGGAACTAGCATGAAATTTTTGCCTTTGAGGTTTGTTTAGGAAAATTTCCCTTAAACCTTTTGTGGCCCCGCACTCCCGCCCTGCCTCGAAGAAGATCCTTCCACGGACACGTGTACCCGCGCATCAATTTTTTTCCTTATCTCCCCCTTTGGAGAAATTCACCGAATGTCCCCACCGCTCTGCCTGTCTCTCTTCTCCCCATGGTGAATGATGGAGCACCATGTGTCCCTAGTGGACCCACAGGCACATGGAGGCCAAATTGGATTTTCTCCCCCCTTTGGCGAAATGTCCAATTAACCCCCGCCGCCTCTGCTCTTCTCTCACCTTTTTCTGCTTGGATCCGGAGCCACCAAATTTTCCTTGGGGACCCGCAGAGATTTGGGCACAAATGAGAAATTTCTCCCACACGAGGAAAACTTATAAACGCTGCCTCGCGACCCGCCGACCCGAAATTTGCCTTTCACCCCTGCTTGACACGTGTCCCCTTAGGGAAAAATTTGACCCCTAAGGTCTGCTTGCTCATATCTTGAGTTCCTGAAGGACTTAGGAGGACTTATTTATATCACCGAAAAGGTGAGAAAAATTCCTATCCAACTCTGAGCCTCTAATCCTGTTAGAGAGTGGGCATGGGGGTAAGTTTCTCCCTGAACCTAACCAAAACTTCTAACCCCAAAATTTGAACCATGTGAACTTGTTATTTTTTAATGAAGGAAAAACAAGTTCTTGTAATTTAGAATTGTTCCAGAACCTAATAGGTCCAACTGTTTTCTTACAACTTGGTGGTGGACACTTCTAATAAAAAAAATATTCCTTAATTTTCTAACCAACCCTAGGTTGTTTCTTGAGTCTCAAGTGGGTTGTTTTAACAGGCATCATAACTTGGTTGAGTTGGAGTCCACGTGGTGACATGAAGGTGTTTAGGGCTACAACTTTAAATGGATCTAAGGAATTTTTATCTCTTTTTTCATGTTCTTTAATGCCTTTGGAAGAATATATTTGCCTCCATCATTTTGTATGGATTTGATGCTGCTTGGAAAATGGAACGAAACCTCCTTTGAAGATTATAATTCCTTTGGAAAAATTGTTTGATGATCCTCTTTATTATTGCCTCTAACTTCCTTTGCTTTTGCAGGTACATGCATAGTTGGGAGGAGCTCGATCATCGTTTGGCCTTGCTCAGCCGCTTCAATTTCACTATTTTTTATTGTTGGTGCAGGTCCTGTGTTGGAGATGAAAGTCACGTTTTTTATTTTACTTTGTACAGGTTGCAGGCTAGTGGGCTCAACTGTGGAGGAGAGAGGATTGGTCTCCAAACAAATAAAACCTTAGTTTTGCAATATATTATACCTCATACAGCTTGGTGTGGTTGTGCAGAGCTTGTTGTATGTAAAATAATACAACTCGCCTCTATGGCTCTAGCAATGAAGCATTAACGACTCGCTTAGAAACCACAAACATTCAGCTTGGTCGATTTGAGCAATGCAAACAGCAATACGGTGTGGAGGGGAGTAATACAACTTGGTGTATAACACTTTAATGAGTTCAGTCTCATGTAAGATCACTTAGCCGAATAGACTCAGCTCGATTAGGAGATCTACCAACAACTCGGTCAAAGTACTAGCCACTAGAACGCCTGTAACTTGGTGGAATGGATGGAAAGGCCTGTAAAAAATAGAAAAATCTTCTCCAAATATGGTGTTGATTCCACTATTAGTTATGGCTAACAGGTCACTAGATTTTAGTGACATAACCCCTAATGGGGAAAAAAATTAATTTTTTTTAAGTCCTGGGAAACAAATTTTCTTGAGGTAGAGGGCACCAAGGGAAAAAAACATTTGCTTTGTGTTTACCTGGATTTCATACAGGAGGTTGTGGGACTACAGGGAGATGTGGGAAGTTGTTGGAGGTAGCACTGGCTCTCCAATGATATAGATTTCTTCTCCACAATAGTTCTTCCTCTACAACCTTTCTCCAACCTTTCCAGGAGCTTCAATTCACT
Source organism: Taxus chinensis (assembly GCA_019776745.2). Classification (NCBI taxonomy): domain Eukaryota; kingdom Viridiplantae; phylum Streptophyta; class Pinopsida; order Cupressales; family Taxaceae; genus Taxus; species Taxus chinensis. Next base: position 316,756,529 of record CM034149.1, read on the forward strand.
CCGGTACCAAATGTAGAACAAGGACGGAATCCTATAAATTATATTAATCAGCAGAATCAAAATACAATAGAGAAGACTACAATATTTATACATATTGGATACCTTGGATACAAATAGATATGGACTTGCAACTATGTAACAACCAAACTAAAATACAATAGCTTCCAAAATACATCTGCGAAGCACAAATGAATAATGACAATAATATTGTTAAAACAAGATAACAACACCCGTAGTGTTTTGAATACAAACAAAAGAAGGTTATGATTAATTATAACCATATAAAGAATAAATAAATACACTAATTAATATCCAATGCATAATTAATATAGGTAAATAATAATTAACCTGACGAAAATTCCTCTTCATGGGAGAGGAAATCTATTTTCCATTTCTCACCTTAACATGACAAGATTGGTCTTTAACAATAAGCTTGTCAGGAAAACACTTCTATAAGAAATATTTTCTCTTCCAATAATAGGCAACAAAATTATTACTTAACCCACAAAAAGTGTACGGAAAAACATACATCATTTTCTATATATTAAAACTATATTGCTTAAAATGAAAGAGTGGATCATAAAAATTTTTACAACACTTTCCAGTTTTAGTACTCAAAGGTGTGTAAGAAGAAGGATGTGGTATTTGATTACCTTGTATTTGTAATTTCTCACACCTTTCATCCTCTAACAATGAATCAAAATTTCCCTGCACAAAGTCTTCCTGCAGGGTTAGTGGGGTAATCACTTTGTTGTTATAATCTTGTCTTCTTTAAAAAAAATTAGAGCACTCTCCAATTTCCATTCCTGTATTATAATAAACCAAACTTGCAAAACGGTGATGATCCTCGACTTGTATTAGGTTAAAAATACATTGGTCATTCTTACCAAGGCCTCTTCTATAAAATCCCATTATAAGAAAAAACTTAGATCCAATGCCCTTAGTGTGTTTTTCAAAATCACTAAAAAACATTACCTGAATCTGAATCTGAATGGGAGGAATAACAATAAGGTGAATAACTTACATTGAAATCATCTATCTCGGTTTCTTCATCTGAAGTGGAAGGAAAACCTTTCTTCAGTTCACCACACTATAATCTGATAAAGAGCTCATCATTGGATTCTATCTTTGATTGCAATCATACAATTTGTTCTTAAAATGAGTAGAGCTTGCATCTCAAGATATAATTCTTGTCCTGAATTTATTTGTTGATGCTTTCAAGCTATTCCATACTTTCTCTTTTCAATTCTCTTTCCATGGCTACCTGCAAACAACCTATACTTCTCAAATAATGCACACTGTAAATGGAAGATCAAGCCAAAAAAATGTCTACAAATCTGATGGAGTTAGAAAACCCAAACTAATATCAAATGCAACTGAAAGAAAATCCATTGAATTCAATAGGATCTCATACCAATAACTTGATCTATAAACAATAATATACCCTCTATTGTTTTACTTGTTTACAACATATCCTTTAAAATTGTCATCTTTTGTGATTTGAAATTTAATCTAAAACCGATAAAAATATTCCCAAAATTTTGTAAGTTTATTATATGATCCAAAAATGATTAAAATAGTCCTAAAATTAACTTGATTCACAACTCGATAAAAACCACTTGTATGCATGTAAAAGTAGGATAAGTTAAGAACTAGGAATTAACACTAAGTAATCCCTATAACTAAGCTAATTAAACATCAAAATCATGATAAAGCTATCCATGGAAAAAAGATAATTAATGTATCCAAAGTAAACTTGAAAACACTAATCCATTCCTTGCTAATTTAGATAAGCTTTCTAAATTATAGTTGCTCATGTGATTATAATGAGATCAAAGGATGGTTATCTCCAAGAAGAGGAAAGGATCTCACCGATATGGCTTAATTGTCATGTATGGATCTTCTTTACTAATATTTGCAAGGAGAGGATAAATGGGTGCAGGATCAATAAGCTTCTTCCATGGTAGAGAATGCTCTTATCATGTGCATGTAATATCACTAACAAAAGTGTGGTGTTAGTTTGAGAAGGGGCTACTAGGTTCTATATTTGACACTATTTGAAACAATATTGAATCTTAATGAAGGGAATACAACAATTAGTTCTAAAAAAGCATATCTATATCTAACCTTATAGGGGTGTAAGAAAGCACGAGTTCACCAAAAAATATTTCGAATAAATAGATTTATTACTACATATATAAACAAACCCATAATACGTTTAGTCATGCCTACAACATATATACAACAATAAATCAAACCCAATTAATTAGTTTAAGATTATTAATAAAATTAAGATGGTTTAGGATTATCTTGTTCCTTGTGATCGAAAGAAAATAATTAGATTGTAAATATGTAAATCGTGATTTTTAGGGTAGATAGAGAATGAATAAAACTTGTAGCAAACATGACACTTTGTCCAAAATATGGTGTTTGGAAAGTGCATGCTATGGGTTGTGCACTGGATGTTCTTTACACAACAACTTAAAATCTAAATTTTCTTTAAGGATTTGATTTTTCTAGGTCCGCCTTTTGTGAACCCCACTTAGTGTTTTGAAAAATTTCTTCAATAACTAGGAAATCAATATTCTTTCTCCTAACTTTAATTGTGTGTTGAATGTGAAATTATAAGGGAAAAAATGTGTCTTAGGGCTTGTATTACACTAGGGAATAATTGAGCTAACTTGATATTTTTGAGACAAATTAGTGTAATGCAACATGTATATAAACAAAACTTTAATGTTGCAATGAGGTCTTATGATGATTGTTGATTTCTGTAAGATATATAGGGTGAACTCCCCCAATAACAATTGAATAACTTCTAGTTATTAAAATATAACATAGTACTAAATGATATATTATCGATAATCAAATAAATTAAGGTGCTTGTGTATTTATAAATAAACAAAATGTGTTTTAGGGCTTGCATTACAGTCATAGAAGCATTTGCAACTAATTAAAAATCACATATGAAAGGTGAGACACTACAAACATATTAGAGTTTGAAAACATAAATATAAAAGTATTTAGTAATACAGGGCTTAAAATCAATCAATGTGGCAGGTAGGGCTATGAGATATAGTTGCAAAAATAGAATAAAATCCTAGAAAAAATAGTGAAAAATTATATACTTTCATATTTGACACTATGTGAAACCATAGTTAATCTTAGTGGAGGGAATACAACAATTAGTCCTAAAACCCTATATCTATACCTAACCTTATAGGAATGTAATAAAGCACAAGTTCACCAAAATGTATTAGGAATAAAAAATCATTATTAAATATATAGATAAACCCATAATACATTTAATCATGCCTACAACATATATACAATAATAAATAAAATATAAGTAATTATTTTAAGACAAGAGTTATAATAAAAATAAGAGGGTTTACGCTTATCTTGTTCCCAACAGTGATAAGAAGAAAATAATTATATTTTAATATGCAAATTGAGGAATTAAGGAAAAACATAGATAATGAATAAAACTTGTAGCAAACATGGCACTTTGACCAAAATATGGTGTTTGGAAAGAGCACTCCATGGATCATGCACAAGATGTTCTTCACATAACTTAGAATTCAAATTTTCTTTGACAATTGGATTTTCCTAATTTTGCCTTCTGGAAATAAGGCTCAGTTTTCTGAAACATCTCTTCAATAACTAGGAAATCAATATTCTATGTCGTAACTCTAATTGTGTGTCGAACTTGAAATTATAAGAAAAACAAAATGTGCCTTAGGGTTTGTATTACACTAGGGAACAATTGAGTTAACTTGATATTTTTTAGACCCCTCAACCTTATACAATATGTAAAATAGCACACTAATAAATGCAATGATTCTTCAGTGAGACAAATGGGTACAATGCAATGTGTATCTAAACAGAACTTCAGTGTTGTAATGAGTGCTTATGATTATTATCGATCTTTATAAGATATATTGGATTAACTCTAATAAATATCCAAATAACATCCAATTATAAAAATATAACTATTTTAATATATTATAGATGATGAAATAAACTAGGGTGCTTGTGTATTTATAAACAAAATAAAAATAAAAAATATGTTTTATTCGCGCAGAAACTGACATTAAACATACAACCAAAAAAAGAGGATGATATGATGGTTACGTAGCTTAATTTGATAGAGACTTGGACCTTTAAAGGGACTAGCCACTCGCATTCTTAATACAATACACTTTGGAAACAAAAGTCTGAAAATTATAAAGGAGGTCATAGACAATTAAAAATCAATAACTAATACTTAACAAATACACCAACACTATTTTTCTTTTCCAAGAAAGACGGATGTGGGGTCCGTCTTTAGGTGTAACACGCTTGAAAAGGGCATTTACCAACGTTTTGAATCCAAGCAAACGTATGGATTTGGGTCTTGTTTTGGATGAGAATAGAGAACTGTTATGAGTTGGCAATGGATATCGTGAAATTGTATCCTAAGCATTGCCGCCCACACTTTTATTTGATAAATTGAGATGACTCTGAAATTCTCCATCACCACCAACCCCTCCATGGCGTCATCGCCTTACCATATAAAACATTGTTGTGAGAATTCAAATAATATTGTGTATGAAAAATACGTAGGTGAAATGAAATCTTGTGAATTTTGACAAGGTCGTCCGTTGGGCATGAGGTTCGTAGGTCGAATACAAACATGGAGTAGGTGTGTCGGGTTAGTGACGATCCGAAAGGTGTGTTTTTTTTTTTTTTTAAATTGAGAGCAAAAGGTTTTTTTAAAGCTAACAAATATTTTATAAGGAACCACACCTAATCATGTTTAATTATTTTTAAAATAAAAGGGTGCAATTTAGATCATAAGAGTGCTATTAGAAAAATTAAAATTCGAGATATAAATATGTTGGATCTATGAATATAGAAATAAATATTGGTTATATTGGGTAGGAATTAAGTTCAATAAGTGAGGTTAGTCAACCCTCAAAACAAAGATTTAATAGATATAATAGATTAGAATTGTACAACTTTGACTAGACAATGTGAATGTGTTTTTTGTGTCCTAATCTACAAAAGCCTCTCTTAGCTTGTTTAGTTTTGTTGGAATCACTAAGAAATTGACCTCCTTTCTAATTTGCCTTCAATTCTTTGCAAAACCCATTAAAAGGGGATGTTAATGGGGTCTCCCTTATCCTATCCTTCCATTATTATTAGGGCCTTCAAGATTTGACAAAATCACAAGCAACAATCAATGTAACTCAACAACCAATCATGTGTGTGCTAGTCAATCAAAGATGTGCAACAACTACTAAAAGCTAGAATAAATATCTAAATGCTTGAAGTTGACTTTTGACATGAGGATGCTAAAAAAATAGATTATATTATGCTTTTATATCTTCAATATTACTCATACAACAAGAACCCACTACGTGTCATTCATTGTCCTATATGCACTTATGTACTCATAAACATCTCACATTCAAATTAGAACCTTATTGGCATACACATCGACACACAACAAACATGAAAGTCAAAAAGGGAAGACACAAAGCCCAATGAAATTGAAAACAAAGGCCAAAGAGGCGCACATGAGGAATGACAAAAAATGTAGGGATTGACTAGAAAATTAGGTATGAATCTAAAACCATACAAAAGTGGTCACAACCGAAACTAGGGTAGAAATAGGGGAGGAGATAGAACGCTATGATGAAGACAGGGACACCAAAGATACAAAACGAAAAACATGAGGACAAATGAGGTTGATATGGGTATATTGTGATAAGGGATACATTGAAGGAAATTCAATGACACAAAAAAAGACAAAAGTGTGACAACACAAGGGAATGTGTGCCAAAAAACCCTAGCTTGAACTAATATTCAATTAACATATAAATGCACTAACACCAAATCAATTAAATAGTCTTGTACTAGAATTACGTGTCTACTGTTATCCAATTTTGCACCCCTGCAAAATTAGACAACTCAAAAATGGACTTAGTCATTTTAACAAGCTTGGGACGTCCATTTGACCGTCAACTTTCCCTTTCCAAAAGCATCGGCCGTTGGCTTTTAAAAACCCATAGGAGGCTTATTTAAATTCATTAGTGGGTTCTATTTAAAAGCCAAAAGACGTCCATTTGGCTGTCAATTTCAACGTTAGTATCAACAGTAAAAGGACCACATGGCATCATTCCAGACATCCTCAAAGGTTTCGGGCTTGACAGACTTCAAGTTTACAGAATTAGTGGGAATTATTATTTCATCGGGTTCAGGCTACAACTAAGTCAACAAGTCAGCGAGGCGAGCATAAAAGCAAAAGGCAAACATGTGGCAAATATTTTTCAAAGAGTAAAAGTTTTTAATTCCTCCTAAGTAGAAGGTTGCGATGCGAAGGCATAACCAATCAAATGTAAGCAAGTGCTCAAGAAAGACTAACATTGCAAAGTGCGTGGAGCTTTCTCATTGGCTCGCAGTTCACAATTGTCATATGAGTCTATCAAACAAGACTGACATGCGAAGTAGTGTGGAGATTTTATATTGGCTTGCATTTCGAAAGTGTCAGTCAAGGTTATTAAAAGAATGACATAGGCAAGGTACATGGTGTAGACACAAAATTTGGGTCACAATCCCTCTAGCCCCTTCCAACTAAGTAATTAGACACATACACCTAGCCATAACCCCTTCTACACATTAATATAAATTTAACTATCCATAATTAAATTAATCCTCATTCTCACAATATTATTTAATTTAATTACCTTAATTAAACTAATAGACATCTCACTAAGCCACCTCACCTTTCCACCTAATCCTAGACCCATTCCTAGCCTATTAATGAACCTAGACCAAGTCTCCACTTATCCTAACCAATTGGGACTCTTTCCAACCCTAGATATTCATGACCTATTAATCCTCTAACTGATTCCACGCTCTTATTTATGCCATTCAACACTCCATACCTGGACTAAGCTAGAGACCATGCCAAATTTGTGAGAAAAACCTTTTGTTGGCAAGTTAGACCAATTCTCCTTAACCGACACCGGTTATTCCTTGTCCGGCATCGGTCACATAACCGCCATCGGTTAGTGTATTCATTTTTGCACCCACACTTTTTGCACCCACCAAGAACAAGGGAACCTAATGTGCGCTGGCCTATCACCCAGCGGGCACTGGGCGCTCACCCGAGGCACGCGAGAGGGAGCCGAGTCTCTCTTTTATGTGAGTCTAATGGAAGGCATAGTTCATGATTCTGACTTAGTGATTTAAAAAACATGAAGAAGCTATATATCTCAGGATGACTTCTATACCCCTTCAGTTATAATAGAAACAAAGCGCGCAATAGAAATAACATAACCAAGAAGTTGTAAATCCACAATTATATTTAATCATTCAAGTGAGGTCCATGATCATACAAGATCAAAAGCTGGGTAAAAACATGCAGATAATACTAAAGGAGATCTTAATGTAAACATAGTTGTAACCTTATCATATTCATTCATAGTCATGCTACAAAGTTTCACAAAGAGGCAGACCATAGTCATGCGCCATATCTGGAATCATACATGTATTCTCACAAAACAAAGTTTGCATTCCCCATTTCCCCATTACATCCTTACTAGAATCATTTACCCATTTTCATCCCATAGCTCTTGCAGTAATTTGGTAGAGCTCCGCTACCTCACTTCTGTCCCCATTCTTTGCCAAGGGTATGCGTATAAATAGGCATCTGAGTTCTAAAAAAATTCTATGCAGCCTCAGATCTGGCCCCAAGTGTCAAGGTGTGGGTCGCCCTAGGTGCATGCCTCTCTATGCCATGATTAACTTTTTGGATCTTTCTATTGCAAAGTATATTCCTTCCAGGACACCATGTCACCAGGCTAGAACCTTATCCAAATGGAACATGTTCTTCATGTGTTCTGCTCAATAGGTCGAAAATGGTTAGGTCCCAAATTGTACTTTCTACCTTGCGCACTTCGACTTCTGTGTTTCTTTGGTTCCGCGTGTGTTTACACGCCTTTAAGATTTGGAAGCTATATTAGGGGCCCAACATTACCCCACACTTCACCTATTCTCTACCCTTGGGAACCTTCTCAAAGAATGCAGTACAAAAAGAATGCAAGGCCTTGCCTTGGAAAAGAATGGAGGGAAAGAATAAAGAATGTGGAAGAGGAAGAATAGAGGAGAAAATTGCCTAAAGAAGAAGAAGGGGAAAATTTTGCCGTAGGTCAGCCTCCAGTGTACTCCAAGCGCTACCTTCATCCAGCTCTTTAGTGTAGATATTGCTGACCAAGGTGCTTGCCTCGTAGAAGGTTAGCCCTTTCCCTTGTGAGGTAATGGTTTCCACCACAATCTCCAGTTCCTTAGTGTGATCTTCTAGGGCATCCATTTTTCTTGTGATAATCTTGTAGAGCTCTTTTAGCCGGGTTTTGATTAAGACTCGCCGGTTCTTAATAGCTTTGGATTTCTTTTCTACTTCGGCTATGATCCTTTCTCTCTCATCTCTATTGCCCTTATAAGTTTCCCTGAATTCCTTCAGCTCGGCCTCGTCACTGGCAAGCAACATGCTTGTCACTTTGTCTTGATCTGCGCAGTGGTCATAGGTGACCCCCGCAGTTTGTGCAACTATTCTTACGTCGGTAAGCACCTTGTTGTATTCATCCATGAGCGCGATGACCTTTAAATTGTCTTCATTCTCCAAGCACGCAGCTACCTCCTCTGCTGACTGCAAAGGCAAAGGTTGTCTTTCCATGGTGAGGATTTGAGTCAAGTCCTCTAGGCATTCCAAGGAGGATCTATACTTTTGTGTGGGAGGGCTAAGGTCCAAGTGCTTCATGATAATTGCTTGGCAGATGAGTTCCACCTTCTTGGAAACTCCACGCACTTTAGCCTTCTCTTCTTGAAGCTCCCTCTGTAGTTGAGCATTGATTAATTTCTCAAAGCTTAAGTCCTTCGTTAGCTTCACTACTTCTTCTTTCCTCTTCTCTAATAGGTCCTACAAGACTTTAACCCTATCATTCCTGCCGAAGAGCCTATCCTCGATTTCCATGGAGACCTTGTTGAGTGCGTTACACACTTTCTCATCTGATATTTGTTGCGTGTTTACAATGGGGTTGTCCCCCTTTCCTTCGGACAACGCTAATACTACTCCTTGGTTAACCTCGAACTCAGGCTCATCAAGGTGGGAGTTGAATTCCCATGATAGCATCTTCCTCGTTCGTGGGTATCCACCCTCAGGGTCAAAGGATTTCATGGCGGTGAGCTCTTTGGTGGGCACGTTACTTTGGAAACATGCACGCAAAACTTTGTTAGGGTCATCAATGTAGCCCATCATTGTTCTTCCGCCTTCCGTGCGTTTACTTCCCATGCACACACCCTTGGGAATAGTTACCGAAAGAGTTGGGCCTTTTGTGCTACCCACACTCTTCTCCCTCTGCTCTTCTTTGAATTCACCGAGCATGAGCTCCATGCTATGCTCCAAATCCTCTTTGACCAGGGTATTGATTATCTTCTCTGCCTCCCTTGTCACTTTCTCATTCACCTCCTCCTGAGTGAGCTTGGGCATATCTAGCTCCTTGGTACTAGTCCCTTCACTCATCTCTTCACTCTATGTGCCTTCCTCCCCTTGGGCGCCCTTCCCCCTTACGAAGATGAAAGCATCATTTGTATCCTCTGCTTCCTCTCCCTCTGAATCATGGACATTAATCGGATCTTGATCCACCTCCAACTCTTCCCCCTCATCATCATCCTTTTCACCTATATAGGCGTTCGGGTCGTCTGTATCTACAGACCCTTGTTCCTCTGTCCCTTGCTTTTCTTCCTTTTCAAAGAACTCTGGAGTTGGGGATGCTGTCTTCTCTTCATATGAAGGTTCTTCAGGGGATGGTGGCTGCGCAGGCTCTGGGGTCTTCTCCCTGATCACTGTTCCCCTCTTCTTTCAGACGTAGGTACTCGGCCCTGCGGTATCTATATTCTACCTTTCCACTGCCCTTTGTTGTTCTTCTTCTTCCCTCTCCTTGCGCTTTGGCGCGTGCTTCTTTCTTCCCATGGGATCATCTAGGATGGATATCTCATTCTCCACGTACGCGCCCTTTTCAAACTTTGGCCTTATGTGCAGGTAGATCCTAGCAGCAGCGCTTTCAGCAATTGGTAAGGTCAACGACCTTATGATGTGTACGTCCTGAGACACGTACCTTTCAACATATGCACACTTCCCTGGGTAGAACAACTTCTTTCTCATCTCCATGTGCTCTCTATCAAGGGTGGACAACTCCAGATTTAATTTCTTTGATTCATTGTATCTGTTTACCCCTGCTTAGAGAAATTGGGCAGTAAACTAGAAGGGGAGTTTGCACCAGGGACTCTAACTACCATCCACCAAGATGAATCTACCAATGCAGAAGTGCTGGTATACCATGAACTTTGCTTCTCCTTCAGTCACCACAGGGAGTTGCTTAAGAATCCACCATTCAGCCCTAAATACATTCCTAAGGCGCGTGTCCCATTTGTCTAAATGCACCTTGTGCACCCCTGTCATTGACTCACATGTGTATTTCTGGAATTTGTCCGCGGGTGAGGGATCTTCGGTGGGGTACTCCCATAAAAATTTATCAGATGCATCTGGCACCCCAATTTCTGAGAACACAATTGTTAATAGAATGTTTCCAAACAAGATCTTTCCTCCATTCTCTGCGCTGCTTATGATTTTGTCTACTATATACTGGGAGATGTATACGGTGCTCTCCGTGACCTTCCTGTAGACATTCAACCAAGGCTTGCTCACATGGGTCCACCTCTCTTGTCCATTCAGCTTGGAGAAAAGGTGCGTGGCCATCTTCATCACCGGATCGCTGATATCCGAGACGCCGTAGTATCTTGATCCCTTCTTATAATCCTAGGATGCAATGGTTTCTTTAATTTCCTCCTCATCCTGGAGGTCATCTAGGAGTGTATCCCTTTTACAGCTTAGGCATGTAAAGTGTGAAATTAACTGGGGGGTTATGCACATTTTGCACCCTGCGAAGTAGAAGAAATATTCATGTACGCACGCCATTAACCATTGGTACAAGCACTCAGGCTTCCCAAATTTTGGTAACTCATAAATCTAGAGAAGCCCTACCTTCTCCATTTTCACCTTAACTATGTTGTTGTAGATTGACATCCCTTCAGATGTTCATTTTTTTGTGGGGCACTCCAGCTCTAGCGCCAATTCCTTCTCGATCATACTTGATCGGTGATTGTAGTTGATCACGATCATTTGTCTTACGTGGGACTCCCACTCTTCCCCTAGCAAAACCCCATCTAGGTATCGCATCTCTGAGTACCATTCCTCATTGGTATCCAAGGGGATTTCTTCTTCTTTCTTCTTTCCTTTTCCCTTACCCTTTCCCTTCTTGGATTGTACTGCAGGTTTATCAACTGGTTTTGTGGCCGTCATTTTACCCTTTGCTTTCATTCCCTGGTTACTTTCAAGTTGTCCGAGAGTTTTCTTCACGCGCCCCGTGCCCTAGAGCACAAACCCTAATATCTGATTTTCCTCCTTCGATCACGACACTTTTTCACAATGTTCCTCACACCCGTGAATCACTTCTGCTCTAGTTTGTAGATCTAATGGACCGATTGCGCATAAGTTTTTGAGATTTTCCTTCACATGAGTCAACTCTCGAAACCCTAGCTCTTGAAAGAAAATCGTTCTCCTTGTTTTCACAAAGTGAAATAATGAACTGCCCATCCTTGTATTTATAGCTTTTCCTACTTTTACTAATTAAAGGCTAGGCTACCTACCACCGTATGACAATATTTAATGCGGCATTTTTAAACAACCCAACTTTAGTGCTTTTCCTTACACGCCCAATCCTTGCGTGAAATGTTTTCACCTGTGCCTAATCCTTGTGCGAAATTTTTTCCAACCTTCTGGCTCGCAAACAATCCATCTTGACAGAAGAATCTTGCACGCATGTTACCAACGTTAAAGTCACCTCTTCCATCCTCATGATTCTTTCTTTTTCCTACCTCATGTTTTTTCACTTTTTCTCCTTATACGTGGATTTCCAATGTAACCTTATTTTGCCACCCATCTGCCTTCTTTTCTCTTAATGCACCTTTTCAACAGGGCCAATTCCAATGGTCTACCAACCCAATCGTCCTGCAAAATAACTTCATGCTTCTCTTTATCACCTCAACCCACACTAAATCAATGCGTTTTCCTCTGCACATTCAATAGTTAAAAAGTAATAAGGTTACCGACACCTAAGGAACAAAACAAGACAACAACGTGAAAGGGAAAAACAATAAAGGAAAATTATAAAAGGAAATTCTAAACTAACTGACAGAACTGCCTTATTTACAAACACCAAGAAGCATTAGTTATAGTAAGGCTTCAGCCTACTCCCATTGAAGTGTCCAGGTAATTTTGTTCCATCCAGCACTTGTAACCGGCACGCGTCTGAATCAAGGATGTATAAAATTACATAAGGACCCAACCAATGCACCTTCAACTTCCCAGGATGGCGTAGAAATTTTGAATCATATAGAAATACCATCTGGCCAACCTTAAACTATTTGTTCTTAATGTGGTGGTCATGCCATGTCTTTTTCTTAGTTTTTTCAGTTGTTTGGCTCCATCTTGCTAGCGAGTGCCTTTCATCCAAATTCATCAATTCATCTCTTCTTTCTTCCAGTGCTTGTTCTTCATCCAATTCTCCTGCGTGCACTATACATAGTGATGGTAGCATAAATTCAACCGGAAAAATAGCCTCCACACTGAACACCAGTTGAAATGGTGTGGCCTTGTTCAACCTTTTATACGTTGTTTTGTATGCCCAAAGAACTGCTAATACCTTGTCATCCCAATCCTACCTACCCATGTCACATATCTTAGTCAATGTGTGACTAAGGATTTTTTTGAATGATTCTGCAGTCCCATTTTCCCGAGGGTGGTAAGGGGTAGTCTTGTGATGGGCTACTATGAATTCTACAAATAGAATCCTGACGGTTTCATTTAAGAAGTGAGTGCCCCTATCACTTGTTGAACTTAAAGAGCACCCATACTTGCTGATATGTTCTCCCACAAAAATCTAGCAGCCATGGCTATGGTGTAATCCTTAGTAGGCATGGCCTCTACCCACCTTGTCAGATAATCAATATAGGTGATAATATACCATGAGTTAGTCCTTCACGTAGCTGGTGAGATTGGTCCAACAAAATCAATTGCCCATTTCTCAAAAGGTTCTGCGCTAGCAATGGGGCATAAGGGCATCTCATCCCTTCTTCCAGGTTTGCCAAGGCACTGGTAGTGGTCACAGGCCTTGTAAAACTCAATGCAATCCATGTGAATTGTTTCCCACCAGAGTCTGGTGATTAGGATCTTGCGCATGGTTGCATTCCCCACATAGTGTCCTCCAGCAATCCCACCATGGGCTTCTTCTATTATAGCTTTGCATTCATGTTCTAATACAAAATGGCGCAAAACCTCATCGTAGCCCATTTTATACAAATCCCCATTGATCAACATGAAAGGCGCGACGCATATGTCTAAATTTTTCTTTTCTAGTGCATTCATCCCTTCGGGCGCCACACCTTCCTTGAGAAAAACAACAATGTCCTATAAATCTAAGGGCGCATGCCGCAACCGGAATAGTTGCACGTCCGACATGGTTTCCTCAATACTTTATGCTTCCTCTCCCAAATCAATCCTAGATAGATGATCCGGCAATTATTCTTTCCTAGTTTTACCACCACTTTGAATTCAAATTCCTGAAATAAAAGTATCCAATGGCATATGCACCCTTGTAACACTACTTTGTTTACTAGATACTTCAAGGCCATATGGTCAGTGTAGAATATGAACGGAGTTGCTAGAAGATATTGTCTAAATTTGTGGAGTGCGTAGATCATTGACAATGCCTCACACTCGGTCGTTGTATAATTCTGTTCTACTGGTGTCAACTTTCTACTTGCAAAACATAAGGGATGGTCAACAATCCCCTCTCTTGGTTGAGAAAGGATGGCTCCCATTTCTATACCAGAGGCATCCACATGGACATGGAAAGGTTTATCCCATGATGGGAATCATAAAATAGGTGCGGTGATAAGCCTTTCTTTTAGAGTGTCAAATTCCCTCTGCTGCGCCTCTCCCCACCGAAACGCACTCTTATGTCTGAGAAATATTTCCAAAGGCGTGGTGATCTTGGCGTATCCCTTAATGAGCTTTCTGTAGTACCCAGTGTGTCCAAGAAATCCACGCATGGCACTTTGGCTAGTAGGCTCCCCTAACCCCACAATAACTGTAAATTTCGCGGGATCCACTAGTAAGCCTTCTTTGCATATGATATGCCCCAACAACGTTCCAAAAGGAGTTGCAAAGATACATTTCTTGATGTTGAGGGAGATCCTCAACTGCCAACATCTTTCAAACATCAACCTTAAGTTATCACAATGGTCCCTTACCAATCCATACACTGTCCAATCATCCAAATATACTTAAAGGAACTTGTGGATGAAGTCCTTAAATGCTTGTACCACTATGTGCAAAAATACAATGGGCACATTCTTCAACCCAAAGGGCATGACCGTGTATGCAAAGCTTCCCCACTCGGTGGTGAAAGTTGTCTTTTCTTGGTATTCCTTAGCAATCCTTACTTGGTGATATCTTGAGAATCCATCCGTAAAGGAATAGACCTCACACCCAGCAACTCCTTCCAAAATTTCTTCAGTAAAGGGGGTGGGAAAAGGATCTATAATACAAACAACATTTAACTCCTTGTAATCCACACATATCCTAATCTGCCCATCCTTCCTTATGCTAATCACCATTGGAGTTATCCATTCTGATTCCTCCACAGCCTCAATGATACCATATGCTATCATTTTTTCTAGTTCTTCTTTAACCCTTATGCGCATATTGGGATTCATATTGTAAGGCCTCTTCCTAACCGGGTGCACACCATATTTCAATTTTATCCTTATTTCCCCCAATGAATGGTGGATGCCTTTCAACTCATGGTATCCGTGTAGGAAAAAATCCTCAAATTCATACAAGAGATCAATGATCTTTGATACTTCTTTATCTAACCAGTAGTCCCCAATGATAGCTTCCTTGGGCTCCTTCTCCGAGCCAATGTTAACTTTCTTGGTTTTGAGAGGTTCATGATATGCACGCACATGCATCTTCACTGTCAACCACTTTGCGCATCCCAACCGAATGGTCTACATTCAAGTTTTCCATCTCCTCTCCATCAACAATGTATATCATCTTTCCTTTCTCCTTTTTGGCACACGCACGCTCGAATCGTATGTCTTCTGTTTCCTCCTCTTCAAACTGCACTTCCAAGATAGATCCACCAAGTAAGTTCACTAATCTATCTTCCGCCATGGCACAATCCCCTAGAGTGAGGTGTTTGATAGTCTGCAATACCTCATCAACTGGTTGCATGGTACTTTGGTACTCGAATGTGTGAACCAAGTCATCCGCTAATTCTTTCCAATTTTCTATTTGGTGGCGTGTTTCAGAATGGATGTACCAAGCACATGCGCAACCTTGTAGTGTCGAATACAACTTGTGCACCCAAAGGGAGGGTGGTAAAGCTTCTATACCTTCTCCTCAGACCCTCTCACATGCTTGGATGTGGGAATAGGTGGGTCTATTGCCACTGTAATCCTTGATAGTGATGGGTATGTTGCTCTTTGAGAATTAGACAGTGAGCACAATTCTAACTTCACGCCATTCCAATAATTTTTCACTATGCGTGGCCCACCACCTCACTGTTGTGCCTATCAAAACATAACCTAGCATACCTCGTCACTCATCCTTCCTCCATTGAGCTTCCATTTCTCTTAAAAATACCTCAGGGTAGGCATTCCCAGAATACTTGGTTATTACCTTTCCTCCTAGGCATTGAACTGTACGCACCATGGTTACCTTGGTCACCAATCCTTTTAGATGTCGGCTAATCAATTCATAAGTCCCATGCACCTAATTATTGCATGCTATACTAGTAGTATCACTGATAGATTGAGCATCATCAAACTGGATGACTCCTTTTGTAGGGTGGACAGTCTCTGGATCTCTTATGGAGCACACATATATTCTATCCAGGACTTCCTCTCCAAGGGGTTTAGTATAGGGGGTGGACTTTCCATTAGCAAGTGGTATAATCACCCTCTCTTCCATGTTTTCAAATCTTATGTACCCCTTGTTAAATTGGAGATTTGCATTATTCTTATAGCACCATGGGTGCCCAAGTAATGCTGGGAAATTATCTGCCTCAGTAAGTGCCAGGACTTCAAAATCCCCAGTGAACTTAGTCCCCTGATTGGTAATGGTTGCATTCTTCAATACACCTATGGGCATTGCCTTTGTCTTATTTTCCATATACAACACATTCAAAGAGGGCTATAATGTAGGTCTTCCCATTTGATGCCAGGCATCCAGAGTGAGAACATTAACCTCCACGCCCGTGTCAATGAGGATGTTGCTAAGTAACCATCCATCCACTACTGCGTTCAAGGTGATCTCTTTGTCATAATCAAGGATGTGGGGTGGGAGGTTTACATGTAGGATCTACCTTTCGTGTTCTTCCCCGGTGTGGGGTACCTTTTCCCTCAACCATGCTCCTAGAAGGGGAATAATATTCTCCTGCCTCAACAGTTTACATACCTCCTTAACCTCATCCACATCATCCTTTAGCGCTTCTACGGTTCTTCTTTACTCATCTTTTCTAGTCTGTGCTTTCAAGCATTAGATCTCCCCTTGTAAACTTCGAATTACGTCCATGGTTTCTTGGTAGACTTCTTTCTGGGGAGCTGGGTTTGGATACTTCCCATGTACTACTTCTTCTCTTGAAACCAAAGGTTTCTTCCTAGGTGCTTCCTTTACGTGTGCGGACTCTGCCCTTTTTGTTACCATAACAGGCTCCAGATTTGATTCATGTATTACTCATAGAAGCCATTGCATGTCATCTTTCTTAATACTCACCATGGCGCGCCTTTATCCTTCCGGTACTGCTGACTCATATGTTCATATAACTCTGGGAAATCTTCGTACTTATATTTTTTTCCACACCATGAGAATTGTAGAAGATCTGGACATTCACACGTATAAT
Organism: Taxus chinensis; assembly: GCA_019776745.2. Taxonomy (NCBI): domain Eukaryota; kingdom Viridiplantae; phylum Streptophyta; class Pinopsida; order Cupressales; family Taxaceae; genus Taxus; species Taxus chinensis. Next base: position 316,773,601 of record CM034149.1, read on the forward strand.
GGTTTGTGGCCCCACAATTAAAACACGTCCCATGCGGGAACTCACTTCTTCCTCCACGGTTACCATGACCATGAAATCCTCCACAAAACCCTCTTCCACGTGCACCTCCATCTCCGCGCTCTCCATACCCAGGGTCATCTCCTTTGGAACTACTGGCAATGCCAGTTTGGCGCACACCAAGATCAATTACCTCATGAAGTTGGTCAATCAATCTACAATCCTTGGTGTCATGTGTGGTTGAGGTACATATCTTATAATATCAAGATACGTTTTTGAGGATTGCGCGCTGCAGCAAGGGGCACCCACTTGCATCATGGTCCTCGTGACATATTTTGAAATTTATCACTATGACGCGCACCGCCTTCCGAGTACATACCCCATTATTGTCCTTTGTGTGCTCTTCTACGTTATAATCTGTGCACCACATCTCTTCGTGAATCTCTGGAACTATGTTGGCAGATAATTTCTCCAATTACTTAGCCATGGAAGTGATTTGAGCCTCTAGAAAGGGGCTAACACCAATGTCAACACTACCAACTACGTCAGCACGCAAAGTACCTTCCAACACTTCATGCGGGTCCGTGAATGTTTTATGAGATAATACCCTCCTAAAGGGCATGATCAACCCTCTGAAAAACCATTGAGCATATTGTGAAGGGTGGATATCATAAGACAATTTAGAAAAAAGATTTTTAAAGCACGCATCATATTCCTGCATGCTCTCTGTCATACCCTACTAGATTTATTTAAGAGATCTGATGCTCTTTTGTTCAAACTCAGGTATGTGGAATTCCGCCAAGAATGCATTTCTCAGCACGGTATAATCCAAAACAGTTTGATGAGGGTCATACTTTCTATAACAATTATACATGCGTCCTTGCAAGGTCATCGCAAATTGATTGGCCTTTCAATCCTAGGTCATGATCCCCTTCATGCGCCATAGCAGTTCACACTTATGCACATGCTTCGTGGCATCTTCTATCCCACTGTAATATGGTAAGTGTAGAGACATCTCAAAAAAGACTTGAGGAGGTGGCTGAGGCCCTTTTCCTCCCGATCTAGTCCCTTGGTTTCCTATGGGGTTTACTCCTCCACCAGACCCACTAGATCTTGAGCCACCAACTCCACCACTTCCACCTCCAGATCCTCCTATGTTAGGTACAGGGCTTGCGTTTGTCATGCTGAATGCTCCCGTCATCCCACTGAATTACATGCTGAAATTTTTTGAACTAGTACCACTTCTAGTCATATTTCCTCCACCACTTCCTAATGTGCTTCCAAAACTTGCTTTATACGTGCCTTGTCCAAACATTCCACCAAATACCGGAATAGTGTGTGAAGCCATAGAAGTCCCAAATGAGAAGTTGTATCTTCTAGGTGCCGATCGGTTGCTTCCATTGATATAAAATGGATCAACTATACTTTTCCCTCATTCGAACAAACCAAGTGCCAAAGTTCAGTCGCTAGGTGGGGTCAGATGCATGCTAACGAATCTTCTTTCTCTATGTGATGGAATCTCATCAGAATCCGTAAGGTTTTCTCTCCCGCACTTACCAAGATGGGGTACCACAGACTGTTCAGGTTCCACATCCTCCGCGTGAATCTCAACTCCTTTCCACCATGTCTGGCTCCATAACCCACTTATAATCCTACGCTATCTATCGATCTCCTTTTCACAGACTTCGTTATACTTGAGCCGTCTCTCCTCCCTCTCCTGTTCAGTCATCAGATCAACCATCCTTCCCCAACCTGGCTTCCTTGCCAAGCGCTCAAGGTGGTTTAGCCGGCTATAGGAAATGCCTCTAAACCCATGTTTACCATCAAGATTTTGATTGCAAGGGGGATAACATGCAGAAATGATTCCCTGGGATCTCGCAAGAACTCAAACTCAATAACTTCTAGAAAGGAATACGTGGAAATGGCATATTCCAGAGTGTAGCTAGTCAATACTCACTTCCACTAATGATCTATAACATGGGTCCACGTTAGATCAACATCTTGCAAGTTCTGATATGTTTCTTGGGTCTAAGGGTGTGATATATAACACCATCCCAATCTAGATGTATAAGCCGAGAGCCATTCGAATAAATCTACTGGGAAATAGTAGAAGAAGGTTTCGTATAACTCATGATAAATAGTGTCTTACACCCATCTTCACATATCAAACCCAAATCCGGTACTTAATCTCTGAGAGAATTCATCCTCCGTGCTTTTAAACCAATCTTTAACACCTTCATGTGTTAAGTGCTCCATCATCACTTTTTGCACAGATAATGATGTATGCCATGTTCCACTACAACTTCGAAAAGAGGTCCCGGCAACAGAACCAAGATGTAGTCATTTTTGCACCCACACCTTTTATACCCACCAAGAACAAGGGAACCTCATGCACACCAGCCTATCATCCAGTGGGCGCTAGACGCTCACCCGAGGCGCGTGAGAGGGAGCCGAGTCTCTCTTTTATGTGAGTCTAGTGGAAGGCATAGTTCATTATTTTGACTTAGTGATTTAACAGACATGAAGAAGCTATAGATCTCAGGATGAATTCTATACCCCTTCAGTCATAACAGAAACAAAGCACGCAGCAAAAATAACATAACCAAGAAGTTGTAAATCCATAATTATATTTAATCATTCAAGTGAGGTCCATGATAATACAAGATCAAAAGTCGAGTAAAAACATGCAGATAATATAGAAGGAGATCTTAATGTAAACATAGTTGTAACCTTATCATATTCATTCATATTCATGCTAAAAAGTTTCACAGAGAGGAAGACCATAGTCATGCGCCATATCTGGAATCATACATGTATTCTCACAAAACAAAGTGTGCATTCCCCATTTCCCCATTACATCCTTACTAGAATCATTTACCCATTTTCATCCCATAGCTCTCACAATAATTCGGCAGAGCTCCGCTACCTCACTTATGTCCCCGTTCTTTACCAAGGGTGCGCGTATAAATAGGCATCTAAGTTCTAACAAACTTCTCTACAGCCTCAGATATGGCCCCAAGTGTCAAGGTGTGGGTCGCCCTAGGTGCATGTCTCTCTATGCCATGATTAAGTTTTTGGATCTTTCTAACGCAAGGTATATTCCTTCCAGGACACCCTGTTGCCAGGCTGGAACCTTATCCAAATGGAACACATTCTTCATGTGTTCTGCTCAATAGGTCAAAAATGGCTAAGTCCTGAATTGTACTTTCTACCTTGCACGCTTAGACTTCTGCGCTTCATTGGTTTCACATGAAATTACGTGCCTTTAAGATTTGGAAGCAATATTAGGGGCCTAACAGTTAGGTAAAATATAAAAACTTAACTCATTGATTGGGTTCTGAATATTTTCATCTAGATTTTGCAACCTAGTATTCTTGTTCACGAGTTCTCCAGTGACTTGGAAAAACACCAATGACCCTCACTGGATTAAGATACCATACCAATCATCAATGGATTGATCCAAAGCTCTAGTGCACTCTTCAGGAAGCACCGTGCCTTCCAGATACTGTTGTATTCATTCAGGACCACCTTTTCTCACCACCACCCCCATCGTCTACTTTCTACCTATATTCCACAAGTAAGTATTATTCCTTCTTATTCATTTTTATTAGATTGGTTAATTTATTAGCTATATGTTTTATTCCATATTCTACCTCACATGGATCTATCCCGTACCACCTTCATCTAACTATCTTCTCGTTTATCCATCATACCTTATCTTAACCTCTATATTTCTACCCTTGAGTCCTTATAGAAATCCCACAACCTCACATAAACTCTCTTGACTCTCTGTGTAGTCATAGAGAGTTCCCAAAACCCCATTTTTAATATTAATTCCAAATTTCCCCTATCGACACTGGTTACCGTACCGACGTCGGTCCATTACCAGTAGCCGGCATAGGCCGCTTAAGCGGCGTTGGTCTCTGATACTGGTAATATATTCTAAACCAACAAGATTGTAACTTCCTCTAAACAACCCTAAATCTTACCCAAATTTTCCCAAACCTCACCTATAGCCTCTGTTATACTTGCAGACCCAAACCAACCTACTAGCCATCCAGATTTAATCGTAACTTTTCCTATTAGATTAAATTTAATTATTGTATGTTATAGGAGATACCTAAATCTTATCAACTACAGTATGAATAATTCATTTACAATTTCTTCTTGCATTAATTTTTTATAAACATTGGGTTGACAGCCTTTTAGGAAACACCTCGCTTCCCGGATCCATCTCTCGTTAAGTAGTCCACTAGCATATATTATTAATGCTATTTTGTGGTCTTGTTGTGTTTCTTACAAGTCATTCCTCCCAAATAAAGGTAAGATCTCTACAATAATATTGGACAACATTCTACGCGCACACACCATCTTCGATTATCAATAGGTATTCCTCCTCGCCCTTATCTCTTATCTGTTTTATGTCTACTTTGTGGTGAAACATTTTGGCACGCCCGGTGGGACCCTATCTTCTGGGTTATTTTGAATTGTTCATTTTAGGGAATATTTGTGTGTTTTTTTCTTTCTAGAAAAGTTCACATTAAATTTCACCCTAGAAACCTTCTCTTCTTTCTATTTGTCCAAATGAAATTCATTCTTTGGTGCTTAAAAATAACATTTCTTCTTCTTTTCTTTTGTATTGCATCTAGTGAAAGAGAATTCCTCTTCACGTTCATCACTTGCTACATTGAATTTCGTTGTCATTTTGGGTTTTAAAAATTTGTGCATTTCATCCCAATGATTTTTGCATCAGATCACCTAAATTTTATTTGTAATCTATATACTAGAAGTCATGTATAGTTGACAATTGGTGGGTATTAATCGTAGTTCACACTTTGTGCACACACTCCCCTTTCTAAATCAATTTAACAAATTAATCATTTCTTAAACATCTTCCTTCCCGGTAGTTACCTTCAAAGATTAATAATCTGATTAACGGTGGATATAGATGGTTTTCTGACTAGTCATCATATCAGATTTCAGACGTCATATACTATGAAGTCTATATTGGGGACACTTTAACCAAAACACACCTGATACCATTGATAGAATACTTATAGGGCACATTTGTTGACCAACAACTATATTCTACTCAAAGTCAGTTTAAAAAGGTGTAAGCCACATAACATAATAATCTAATACTTAGGATTTACGTGTTTGTTAGTTTTTTCCTGATTTGGGTTTCGAAATTCGTAAGAGAGAATCATCTCTTTTTATTTTCTTTCACACTCCACAATCATAGTTGGTGTATTCTGTCTTTTTATAAGTGTGATAGGACATAATTTTTCCATACTCAGCTTCTGGGTTGAATTTTATTTGACTTAAATCACTCTAAATTTCAAAATTTCTTCATTTTCTCAAATTTCTAAGTGACCGGCATCAATCCAGTGACCACAGTTGGTTCCATTATCATATCGTCACCAGTTACCCAACTGATGTCGATCTTTGTGTGTTTTTGATAATCCTGTCAAAAACAAATTCAATCTGACATTTACACTTTTTGTCATTTCCTGTGTTCTGCTTTCTTTAGGTATGCTCATTTTTGAGTCTCTATCACCACTTACAGAACCTTGGTTCACATGTTTTGTACGTTTCTTATTCAAAATTTCAAAATCTTTTATATACACAATAATCGATATCAGTCCAACAACCGACATCGGTCCATCTACCCAACTGGAACCGGTTACCCGACCGACATCATTTTCTATGTTTTGATTTTCTTGTCAAAACAACAACATATCATCATTTTCCAAAATCTTTCTACCTCCTGTTTATGTGTTTCTAAACCATTTTTAGAGCTCATACTACCTATTCTTTCATTATTCACATGGTTCTGACTCTTCGGTATGCTAACTCCCTAGTGTTTCACACCAGTCGTCAACCGTTACCTCCTATCCCATTATCACCATCTATTTCATCACCAATGGACCCCAATGTTCCTTCCACGGTACCCACAGGTGACGAGGAATTCAAGAATTTCTTTTATCATAATACTGCAACTTTACAATATTACCTATCCTATTCTTCTACTCGTGACTCATCAGGTTAGCCTTTATTCGGGGTGCCTACCTCCATGTTTTCCGCTCTTATCCCCACTTTTGTATTAGCCACCACAAGTGTACTGTTACCTACTTCCACCTCCTTACCCATCATTTCTCAGATCACCCCTACATATTCGGTATATGTTGTACCTATGAAATCTATCATACCTTCGACATCTGTCATCCCATTGACTTCTACCTCACCATCATCTACGTATTTTAGTGTAGGGATCCCTACATCATCAGTTCCTATTACCTCGTAACCTCCAATTTCATCGACTCCTTTTAAAAATTTTGTCATGTCTATACCTACTACTCTGATACCTATTGCTACAAGGGTCTCCCATCTATACCTTATCTCAACCACCACCCATCGCTTACACCTCTCATTTAGGGTATATGTCATCATCATCTGCCGCTACTTATATTCCCCCTTCTTAGTTTTTTTACTTGGAAAATCCATACAATGGCATGCCCTCTACATTTTACTCATCATATCAACCTTCTTATACCATGGGATGCACTTCTTAATCTAATCTGACCATGTCTCTAATCAAAATGATGATGGACAATATGCAATCCCTTGAAGCATATGTTTCCGGATCTCGCAACACTTTGACATATGAAGAAATTTGTAATGAGCCTATTCATCCATCCATACCCATTCATTCTTATCCCCCACATTAGTAGATCACATCTATTATCTGATTGCCTATGATGACACCTTGCTTCCTAAGACTTTTCCCATGTCCTTGACAGGACTGAATTTAGATTGGTATAGTGCTTTAGCCAGGCACTCAATCTTTTTGTTAAATTAGTTAGACTAGGCCTTCCTCGACCATTTCTCCATCAAAATTACCAAGAATTTCTCTATGAATAACTTGTATTCAATGTGCCAATACGATGATGAGTCTATTATATATTTTGTCACACGTTGGTGGAGCCTTATCAATTAGCTCACCTTTTAACTTCCCCAAACCAAGATAATAGAGTTGTTCACTAGAGCTTGTGCCATGGACATCTCACTGATTCTACAATTACACACCTTCATAAAATTTTACAAGGCATTCACCATGGCTCAGAAACTAGAAATTCGTGCCCTAGAAGAGAATAAATTTTAGTTGTGCAACAAGAGTGCTCCGCTCAAATCGAATGAATCCTCTTCCTCTTCCAAACCAAAAAATAAATTTTCTAAAGAAAAAGAATCTACCAACATGGTGGTTCTAAAATCTCATCCTTCTCATTCGTTGAATAAACCAATACTGCCTTCTACTTTGTCCGTTATTTAGAATTTCTAGTATAACTATGAAAAGTGATGTTATAGCCCCACAGGAGAACCCTACTCCTCTGTACTAGAAAATATGTTAAAAGCAAGCGCTATCACCCTTCCACCCATCAAACCACATACTAGTTTTGACCCTTCCCATCTTGTACTAGCATGGTATAAGGAGAATGACTACTATAATTATCATCTCATTAGGGGTCATAGTGATGGAAACTACAAAAATTTTAAGAACAACATCCAGGAAATACTAGATAATGGAGATCTCATCTCGAATAGCTCTAATGTGCCAAAAAATCAAAACATGCACATATTTAAGAAACCTTTCCCAAACCATACTCATTCATTAAACTAGGTGGGTGATACCTTTGACACTAATGTTTATGAGGTTCACTCCTTCTTCGATACCATAGCTACTTCTTTTGCTCAGTTTCCTCCCATCCCATATATTGACGAAATCCTTACGCAAGCTCCTCTACCTACAGAGGAACTCATTTTTCCTACTCCTCTACCAATGTAGGAGTATACCTTGCATACTCTTCTACCCACGAAATAGCTGACCCTACCCACTGTTTTACCTAACCAGTAGCCTATGTCACCTACTCCTTCATCTACCACAGAGATTACCCAACTTATCCCCCTACCTGTCAAGGAGCCCACACTATCCACACTTCTACCCATGGAAGGCACCTATTTCATCTTCTTCCCCACCTAAGGAATATCCTACACTACCTACCTTTCTCCCTCATCGACCCATAGAGGAACCACTTTCATACTCTATTCCTATTAGTGATGCATCTCCTAGGGTCTACAAGGATCTTGTTAATCTTCTTGCATCACTTCTACCTATAGAGTCAGAAGTGAAATATTTCTATCTCACAGACCTCTGAATTTTTCATAGGGATTACCATCAAGTCTTTGCCATATTATTCTATCTTTACTCCATTCTATCGTTTGGTTGAGCTCTTAGAGTATGTTGATCACACCAAACTCTGGGGGCACCTGCGTCTCCTAGTACATACAAAAATGAAGATGTTGACGCCAGACACTTCAACCATTTATCCAAATATATTCCAAATAACTAAGATCATGACACCTAAACTAGTCATATTAGAATCTTCTTCATTAACCTTTCCTTTACCTAAACCTTCACTCACACCCAAAACTTCACCCGCACCTAAACTTAACGCTACACTAGGATTCCATCCTATGCCTAGTTTACTACATCCCGCAATCAAATTAGATCTAACTACTAAACAACCACCTCTTACGAAGTCAATTCCCATGCTTAAGAAGAAGAGACAATCTCCTAGGCCTTATTTTCCCTCGCCTCTTCCATTGATTTTAGGTCAACATCCACCAACCATGGTGAAGAAACTGCTTCACAAGGAAATTCTAAGCTATGAGAACCTACATTTGCACCTTCATCAACTTATTTACCCACACCTTTACCTCTTCATCAAAATAAACCCTAAGTGTGGTAGCCCACACACATACCTTTACCGTCACCACATCCTTAGCCCATACCCACACCTTTACCTACATTACATTTTCAGCCCACACCTATACCTTCACCTTCATTTCCCCTTTTTTATACATCATCTACATTACCTTCCACCATGTCACTTCCGACATAGACACTCTCACCCTGGATTTTTATATTGCCCTCATCTTCTGTGTCTCCTTCTACCTCACATACCCCACCTGCACCTTTACCCAAGAACGTACAACCTAAATAAAAAAAAACCTTCATTACCTACCAAAAAGGTAACCCCACCTATGCCACCTCCAACAACACCTCTTCCACAAAAATCACCTGCGCCTTCACCACAACCCACTCTGAATTCACATTGTGATCTGTTGGTGGGATCCTATTCTAATGTCCTTTCTAGGTTTATAGAAACCACTACTATCACATTACCTCCCTTCAAACCTAATGACCCGCTCAAACCTAAACCAACAGGGTTTGACGATACTAAGATATATACATATCATTGCTCTCAAGGACATGATATTGAGGATTGTAAGACCCTTAGAAATGTTCTCTTTCAACTTTGTAATCCAGAAAGTCCCTTGGAAGAGGATGACCAATTGGAGGAAAATGTCATTCCCCCTTCGCCCGCCGCCGCACGACCTAAACCCATAACCATCCAGTGGCCCTCACCTACATATTACCAATCTTCTTTTCCTCCTCCTATCTTCAAAATCAATATGGTTTGAGTAGCTACTATATTACAAAAAAAGGAAAAGAGAAAGTCAACAACACATCTACTGCACCATGATCAAATAACTACATCAATCTCCTCTAAAAATGTCTTTGCATAAACTCATGCAAACTTCTGAGTCTCATCGCTAGGCTCTCCTCGAGATCCTGAAAACTATTGATGTTTTACCAAATGATCCTATGCCCATTGCCACCATATTCACCCCTCGTCATGTGGCCTCTCTCACAGCTTCACCTAAAATTTCTATTCTTCCTTCCACTCACCAAATTTTTTTCGTCAATTTCTTAGAATCAGAGATTGCTCCTCATCATTTAGAGGATCCTAATCCTGCCCTCTTCATTTCCATCTATATTGAAGATAGTCACTTTTGACGCGTTATGATTGATAGAGGTGTGGGTATTATTATTATCTCTTCCTATGCGTATGAACAAATGCACACACATGCTAATTGCATGCATAATAACCCAGTTATGCTATGTTCTTTCAACAATGTTATGAATTCTACTCTCAGCACTGTCATCCTCCACATTCGTGTGTGTCCCCTCACCATTCTTGTATTGTTCTATGTTCTCAAAGCAAAATTATAATACAACACGTTGTTTGGCTGACCTTGGATCCATGCCATGAGATGTGTACCTTTGACTCTTCACCACTACATCAAGTTTGAATATGAAGGACACCCTTACACTCTTCAAGTAGACCCTTCACCTTTCAAAACCTGTAACATGTAGTATCGACCCAATGATGTCCTTATTCTAGTTAAGACATCTACTACCACTACCACCTGATCTTCTACCATGGCCGCCACCTCATCTACTACCGCTACCACCTGATCTTCTACCATGGCCACTTCATCTTCTTCCACTGTTTCCTTTAACACTTCTGCTACTACATCTTCCTCAATTAGGTTAGTCCTCACCACTACTGCCGTAGCTTCCAAAGTTAGTCCATCTACTAGCCCTTCTATCTCATCCATTCCCATCACCCAAGTACCGGCTTCTAACCCCTTGGTAGATTATTTTCAATGCCTTACATTAGGAGAGTATCACCTCTACAACATCAACAATTTACAAACTCCTCTGGAATATGGAGACCCTCATTAGAATCCACATTATGATCGGCATATAGGAGAAATTTTTCCATATAGTCCTCCCCACCTTCATACCAACTTGAAATTTGGGGGACTTGATACCTATTCTTACTCTCCCGAACCACCCACTCAAACATAAAATTTTTCCCCCGACTTCCGTTAGCTCACCAATCGCCATTTTTTCTGCACCTTTCTTCATCGTTGTGCTTGGAAAGGATTTAGATTTGGTCTTTACGAATAAGGTCATCACATAGTTATTCCTTTCACTACTTGCAAATATAGGTACCATTGTGGTATTGGAATGATGAGCGCCATAGAGCCTTTGAAGAGTTGAACAAATACCTTCTTCAACCACCTATTCTCATCCCACCTAAAGATGACAAAAATTTCTACCTATACATTTCTGCCACTGACCATTCCTCAGGTGCCATGTTTGTTCATCACGAAGAGAAACATAGGGAGTAAGCGGTTTATTACATAAGTTGTATGCTCTTAGAATATGAGACGAGATATAACCATGCTAAAAAGATTTTCTAAGCCATATTATTTTTCACCACTAAACTTTACCGCTACCTACTCAACCACAAGACCTTGGTCATCACCAACACTGACTCTCTGCATTACATGTATGCTAAGCCTTTTCAACACCAACATACTTCATGTTGGTTTATGCTCCTTTCATACCTAGATATTAAATTCATTCATCAAATTTTTTTTAAGGGACAAACCATTGTAGATCATCTTGCAGATGCACCTCTTTCCAGAAATAAATCTTCTAACTTTGATTTTCCTAATAAATTCATTTCTACACTCTCCCTTGATGACACTGTTTATCAGATGACCCTATTTTTTGACGGTTCTAAATGTCAACCTAGGGGTGGCAAAGGGGTTATCCTCATTCCTCTTAACAGCGATCCTATGACTTTATATTTCAAATTTGACTTTGATTGTACCAATAACGTGGCTGAATATGACATACTTGTGTTAGGTCTCCAAACTGCCATTTCCCTTAATGTTAAGACCATTAATATCTTTGGAGATTCTCAACTGGTCATCAACCAACTCAATGGTTTATACTAGTATTGTAGCAAAATACTTTATAAATATAAGCATCACATCGACATAATTTTGACTACCTTTGATACTTATGAAATTCAAATTGTTCAGCGATCCACTAACAAACTTGCAGATACCATGGATTTCCTTGTGTCATAGATACCTACCTCACCTTCAGACTCTGAAATATTTGTCATAGTATGACAGTTACAGTCACCCTCTTATCTCCTCCGTGATGTAAATTTTGTGGGAAGAATTAAAACCGACCCACATGATATATGGTATAAGAAGTTCGCTAACTACCTTTCCCTTTTAATCTTGCCTCCATATCTCACTCAAAGTGGTAAATGATACTTCCTCCAAAAGGTCTCTAGATATGTCATCATGGGGGGTATTCTCTATAAGCATAGCTTTGATGGTATCCTCCTCTAGTGCCTCACTAGTTTTGAAATTCAATATAGTATTAAAGAAATCCATGGCAGGATTTGTGGTGGAAATTTCAGTAGTCACGTTGTTGCCAAACGTATTATTCTCCTCGACTATTATTGGTCAACAATTAACAAAGATTGTTGTGAATATGTCAAATGTTTTTTGAAGTGTTAGGAGCACACTAACCTTCACCACACCCCAAGTCACACCTTACAAATCATAAGTGACTTTTGGCCTTTCTCCCAACGGGGTTTAGATCTCTTCAAAGAGATTAACCCTCATTCTTATCAACATCATCAAAGGATCATCACAAAAAATGAATACTACACTAAATGGGTGGAATCCATCCCTCTCATTTCTACTAGATCTGAGAAAATATGTGAATTCATTAACCATCACATCATTTTTCATTTTGGTGTTCCTCATTGCCTCATCACTGACAATGGTAAAAAATTCGAAAACAAGACCCTACGCAAACCCTATGATAACTTTGGTATTCAACTCAGTTTCTCTTTGCCATATTATCCTCAAACAAATTCAAGCTGGATCAACCAACAAAAACCCTCAACAAAATTCTTATGAAATTTGTCGACGATATTGGTAAAGATTGGCATACACACATTTATTTCTCCTTATGGACTTATTACACCAACATTTGTACCTCAACTGCTGCCACACCTTTCTCTTTTTTCTACAGTATAGAGGTTGTCCTACCACTCAAATTACAAATTCCATCTCTTTGTATCTCACTTAAATATATGCTCAATGATGATGAATTTTGCCAAGACTGTTTGACACAACTTGAATTATTAGATGAATGTCATTTAAATGCTCTCGACCACCTTCAAATCTACCAAAAATGCATCAAACATTCCTATGAAAAATGTTTTCATGAGAAAAATTTCAAGATTGGACATCTTGTCCTAAAGAAAAATCAACACGTAACCAAATCAGAGAAAAGAAAATGGGGCAAGTTTTCTCCTAATTGTCTTGGACCCAACATTGTCACCCATACCTATGGATCAGGTGTTTATTGTTTATCTCCTCTTGAAGGTAAACCTAAACATGATCCCCTTAATGTCTTGCATCTTTGACCATTCTACTATTGAATAAAGTACTACATCACTTTATGTCACATATATTCTCACCCCTTGAGAAAACCTTTCCTCCATCTACCTATTTTAAGGACCAACAACTAAACTAGAATTGTGTGATTATCCATCACCATTTAGCCTTATCTTAAATATGAGTACCATGGCTCTACTCATGACATGATTCTCATGGACAATATTCATCCTTTTTAGGATGGAATCCCATGGTAGTTCTTCACTTAAAACCCCTCTTTCATAGAAAAACCTTTTCGCGCTATGGTCGTGCCTTCATAAAAGAAGCCTATACTCATTTATAGTATTTTCCATGACTTCAAGTTCAAAAATAAACAAAAAACATATACATGATATAACCAAAAAATTAACTCCTTGAGTCAAAATTATTGTAAATATATGAATCCGTCAAAAGGACATCTACCTCTCTTTCTTGGTGCTATAAGTAGACTTCTCCCTTGAAGGACAACCACTTATTGTAATTAGTCTATCCAAAAAGAAGACTGAACTGTATCTCTCAAATAAAATAATTCTGGAGCTTCCCACATCGACCATCTTCATGAAGACCTCAAGGACAACCTATTTATCCCATTATCGAGTTCCCGCATCGATCAATATATACACACAAAAAGAAAAGAAAAATCAAGAAAAATACAAACTTTTGGTCATGGAATTGCCTATTCTGGTTTTAGGTATCTTGAAGAAGGGGCATGCTGTCCCACAAAAGGTTACACTAAACAAAATCTTCCACCTTAACCTCTGATTAATATCTTCTAACTCAAATTCAAGGGATGATGCATGTATTTTACACATTGTGATCACGCAAATTATTTCACCTATAGACCTATCACATTATACAATGTCTCTAGGTACTTACGTTCAATAAGTCTAAAGGTATGACATTTATGGTATTTCCCAACTTGGGGAATTAAATTTCTTTTTAGTTCACCTCTGCCTACCTTGTTGTTTGTTCAATAAGATAAGATCATAAAAATTGATTTAACCATGACACCTTCATCTATACCTATGTCTAACTCACCTTTCCTATCTTCAAACATGCCTTACCCAAAAAACCTATCAATTTAACTTACCTATTGATCTAACGTAACCCAATCTCATTCTTCCCTAGTTTATGGGAGAACTACATCGGTTTGAGGCCCCTTTCGCAAGGGCTATGTAGGCAACACTCTTAGGGCATGGGGCACTTTGAGGTTAGCTTGGCCAATATTTTCCCAATCATCATTTCCCCCATAAAATAAAAAATTAATTAAGTTAATTTCCATAAAAATAATACCTTGGAAAAACATTCATAAAAAAACCATAAATCAAACATATATATCATCATTTACTTTCCATAATGTCACAAACTTCAAAACTACATCGAAACAAACAAAACTTGATCATGCCTACATCTAATTTCCATGACATCAATGAATTGGAAATTCACATCAAAATCAACCACACCTAAATAACTAAGTTTCCATAATAAAAATAGTTTAGAAATCAAATAACAGTGTCTCATTATCATTCATATCATTTCCATGACATCAATACAATTGGAATGAACTCACATTGTGACAACATTGACTAAGTCATGCCTAATCATCTAGTTTCCATAACATCAAAAATTGTGGAAATTAAACTATCAATCACAGAACCATAGTCAAACTATACCTAAACATATATATTTACATAAGATCAATAACTTGGAAATTAAAATCACACCATGCCTAAACTTATAAATTTCCATAACATCAATATAATGGAAATAAACTCAACCATACATCATCATAAAATCATGCCTACACATCTAGTTTCCATGATAACAATACAATGGAAATAAACCAAGTACATCATCTATAGATATCAAAATCCATCTATACATCGAAAATATTCTATATCAATACACTAAATATATAGATATAAAATACAAGTATCCCAAAAGTCTCATATAAATCTCACATCTTTGGCACGCAGGCTGGTATATATATCAAAAATAAAAAATACATGTCATCTGATATAACCTCTATGACAGGCCGACATCCCTACTACTCTCCCTTGTAACCTCACCTGGCCTCTATTGCCATGAGTTGGTAACCTCTTATTCACCCTACCTATGTGGCTGATGACTCTTTGAGCTACTAGAACTATGATTTTGTGTGCTGGTCCTTGTAGTGGCTACCTGATACACTCTATAATCTCCATAGGTAGCATACCAGATACCAGCCTCCATCAATCCATCCTTATAATACTAAGCCTCTGACATGACATCTCTATAACTGACCATGAATATAACCCGGGGAATTGCCATAGCTCTGACACCTAGCTATAGACCCTATTCTTGTACCAATGGTCCCTATCCCATAATTTGTAAAATAGGACTGTACATACCCAAAATTGTAAGGTACTGTACTGCCAGAACAATGTGACACATGCCCCAATGATGATACAGGTCTCCTCGCAAGGTGTTCAGGATCTGGAAAATCTCTCCAAGTATGCGTTAACATCCCGCATGCCCCGCTTAGCCCCCGCGTGCTTTGTTTTTCTCTTTTGCTCTCTTTTCTTGGCCTTTTCTCTTCAGTAACAAAACCGCTGCCCTGCTTGGGCAGTGGTCTCGTGACCGCCTCCCTGAATAGGGCCGCTGTAACCACCGCCCTGCTCAGGGCAGACGGTCCTTTACGTGTTTTCCAGAAAGCTCTTTTAACATGACTCACGTAATTTCAATGTTTTACCAGCTTTCTTTCACCACCATAAGCTTGCATTTATGATTCTGGTTCCCTGGAATAGTGTTTTGCCATTGTTTATAGTTTAAGAGTTCCATTTGGTTTTTACCTTGGGTAAATGCAAATGCTATAAATAGTTGGCTTGTGCTCAAGCAAATGGCCCCTCAAAATTTTCCTCTAATTTCTCTTTGCAATAGATTTAGTTTTCATTTTGCTTAGAATGCTTAGTTTCTTTCATTGCATGCTTAGTTAGCATTGTTTTACTGTTAGTAAGCCACATATCCATCTTGTGCAAAGTACTGTTGTTATTTTATCCAATCCATTGGAATAAAATATTTTGTTTACCAATAGGAAGCCATTAAAGTTACAGGTTTTGCTCCTCAAACAGGATAGTTTTAGGTTCTGGACGCTTTATGTTGCATGACTCGAAATAGATCCAGCTAGGAATTGCATAAGCCAAGCTCTGTACTCTTGCGCTATCCCTCTCCTACTCGCATTGTATTCAGTCAGTATTCTGAGCTGCCTTTATCCCAATATCTACTTCTGTTGATGCTAGCATTACATGCTTTTCTGGATCCACGTGAACATGAAGGAACGAGGAGATCACACTGAGGGGACAAGATCACACACACCATCGGATTCACCACTGTTCTGCAGAATCCAGGTTCTAGCTTTCAAAGTTCTAGTTAGAATCATATCAAATAGAGTAGTTAATTATTTTATTTCAGTTAATTCTACTCTCGATATTGCCAGGGAAGCTGTGGGGATTGATAGTTTCTGAGAAACTATGATTCACTCCTCACTTTTGAGGTAGGATCGAGAGCCTGCAAATAGATTAGATGAGATATTTCATTATTTAGAATAGATCTACAAATTGCACAGACAAATAGCTACACTCGGTGATTTTGTTTGTTTTAAGTTATTATATTAGCTGTTAATTCTAGATATTTTAGATAGTTGCTTTCTTAAATTCTTAAAGCTCGTTAGAAAACACAAAAAAAATAGAGAAATCATATATGCTATAGATACACTTCACATAGTTAAATTTCATTTTACTGTAGTTCGTTTTACATTGTTGCTTTTGTATGACAATCACGGGACCTAGAGAGCCCAGGGAATACGTATTCGAGCCAATCGTGCCTCAACCTAATCTCATCACAGTGATAACTAATATAGACCAAAATATTATGATCCAAGTCTTCCGAACAATGGTGAGCTTGTAAAAAATCAATTCCCAGTTGAGCGGGTTAAACGTAGAAGACGACCAAGCACACACGTTTTGGTCAAATCAACCAAACTATAGATTACCCTAGGCAACATTCATATGAATGTAGAAGGGCTTGAAAGAGAACAAACATTTGGTTGTGATCCTTTGGTCCCACAGCCAGGTGCAGGAGACACTCTTATAGATATAGATACTAGCCTAAGAATTCAGGTTGCGCGAATGCCTGTAAGATATTCTGAGATAATCACACAGTTATTGATCCTAAATATAGAAACTGAGAAAGCATACGATTACTAGATACTAGGTATTAGGACTTGATTTCACGCATGACCATAACAGGTCCACAGCAACTAAGAGTCTACGGTTGTGACCCACAAATCCCGCAGCCCAACGAATCCATAGGAGAATTAGACATAGACACTCAGCCTACGCACACTAGTATTCCGGTCTACTCCACTTCCACCTATCATCATCAAACAATTATCCTTGTTAGACACAAAAGCTAACAAAGCTAGAGAGTTCTGGACTAGGCCAGAGAATCGTCCATAGAGTCGACTATATTTACCATCCACCATATGACCCTGTCTGAAGAAATACACGAAACTATCCCGGGTCACTTTCCACGTATTCCACAACCTATAGATCGAATCATGCCAGAGCTCGATATTGATTGGAGCCTTCGAGCAGTCATCCTTGCTGACCGATCTATCACACTAGTTCAAGTTAGGAGGGCCTTCTTTGCTTTAGACTCGCATATTCCGCTAGTACGTATTGAAGACATTATATTGCCTAACTAGTTTGTCTGCATCTCACATATATTCCATACCCACCGGCTGTCTCGGCATGACCTCGGGAGGTCGGGTGCGAGGAAGAGTCACTTGTAGATTCCCATGCTTGCATGTCACTTTTCTGTCGTACAAAATTGGTGAACCCGACGTGAAACTTCCTACTTTCTAGTTCGGAGTCATATTATTACGTGTTCTTCCAAGTTAGTATACTTTTCATCTTTTCCACCTCATTGGATTTCACCATCACCTTCGCTCCTTCCCATTATTCTGCGGGTATTCATATACCCCCCGAATATGTCAGGATTCGATGCATATGGCAGACCCCTCTTGGGTCTTGAGGCATACTACGCCCAGCAAAATAGACAATCATCACCCTCACTCTCAGTATGGGGTGACAACTACTCAACTAACCAGTTGTCAACACAAACTCTGAGAATCAGATATAACTCATCATTTCAAACTGAGGAGTTAGATCAGCTCACTCAAATGCAACAAACAGAGCCTTCAGGCTCGAATAACATGACGTTCACCGGAGAATCTGGTTCATCTCCTCAGATGCTGCTTAGACCACAAATTAGTAGACAATCAGACTCATACCGAGGTTTAGACGATGAATATTTGGTACGTTATGCCAGGAATGACCAACGTTCTCGAAGTATGTATCCACCTATAGGAGGTTTACAAACACAACCCGAGGTCTCTTTTCAAGAAAATACCTCTATGCCACTGCATATAGGAAATACCCTCAGAGAAACTTGGCAAGATAGCGATCAGTTCATAGCAGGATATCACATGCCTATACAACACCATGGTATACAACAAATGCCACTATGGAAAAACATCGTGACTTCACCAAATGAAGTCATTTCAACTCTAATAGAAAAGGTTAGAGGGTTAGAACTTGCCCAAGCAAGTCAAAATTCACAATTTATGCAAGCAGGAAGTTCCAATCCTCCACACCATCCTAGCCAAGTAGATCTCCTCACAGGAGTAGGCACGTTAGGCATGACTCCTCAGTATTCACAACAAATGCCAACTAGACCCACCATCTCTAACACTGTTCCTCCCAGTCTAGTACAAAACAATCCATTCCTAGACAGTACCCCGTCATACTTAAACATATACTCCAAATCACCACAAGGGGATATGTTCTCCTCTCCTGACATGTTTTCTCAAACACAGGTGTTCCCTTATGCCCCTACCAACACATACGCAATGTCATATCAACAACCCATTCCACCACCACTCCCTCAACAGGCACCATCAATGGTCAAAAAATATGCGATAGGGACTTACTCAGAATATTTGAAAGAGCCCTTGGATTTCACCATATGAAGCGTCATGCTTCCAAGACCTCTCCCCGATTTTCCCAAATACAAATATGAGGGAGATCCAAATGCACATATCAAAGCTTACGCTACGGCCATTCGAGAACTACTCCCGTTGGATGGGGTTGTTGCTAAAATATTCCCAAAAACCTTGGAAGGCATCGCTCTCGATTGGTATTATAGAATACCTAAGGCTTCCATACACTCATTTAAACAACTCATGTCAGAATTCATCAAGGCCTTCGACATGAACAAATTATTAAGAATAGGAATCAGAGAGTTCTTACACATCAAATAAGAACACAATGAATTTGTCGCCCATTTCATCCAAAGGTGGTGTACAGTTCTTTATTCTTCAGCAAGTGCTTCAAACATGGATCAAATGAAACTATGTGATTTATTCCTTCATTCTCTTAGTAGAGAAGTAAAGGAAGAAGTCCAGAAGTTCCCATTAAGAACTTATGATGAAGTACTGGAGAGTGCTCTTCGAATAGATCAAACAGTAATTGATAGTGGTTGTAAAACATATGGAGCAAACGGGAAGTTAATCATCCCTAACTAGAACACTACAACTTATCCTACTACCATGAACGTCAATCAAGGACCTAAAATCCTTAACAAAAACTGGGGTGTAACAACAGATGGAGTAACCGACCAGCCTAAAAAGGTAAATGTTGTCAATAATCCATCACAAATAAACAACCAACGAAATAACAACTTTACCTCGACAATCAATACAGTGGATTTTAACCATCCACAACAACAACAACAACAACAAAAATAGCTAAATCCCATACAGGGTCCAAGCCAAAATTCAACTAGATACCAAAACCAAAATTCAAACCAAAAACAAAAAACACAAAATTTTAATAAACAACAGTTTGATCAAAATTTTGGGCCACAATACACATCAAACCAACAAACTAGGAATTACAATCCTAATTCATATTGTGGTTTCCACAAAATTCAGGGCCATGACACTAGAACGTGTCGTGACTACAATAAATTCATGTAACGCTTGTCAGATGAACAAAGACAACTTTTCATGGATATGTTCTTGGTAGATCCTATGTCACCAACGTCAAATACCTTTTCAGGGGCAGTTTCCCCTCAAAACGCACCCCTGAAGATATTTAATGATTCACTCCTAAATCATGATAACAACAAGCTAAATCTAACTGGGATGAACAAGGGTGTAATGACAGGAAACAATGATCATGAAGCCTCGACCTCGCTAAATCCATTAGTTGCGCCATAACTAGGAAGTCAGCCATGACCTAAGGTAGTCGGTTTAGTGGAGTTAGATGTTGAACTACCCATCAAAGCTATATCAAGGACGTGAGAGTATTTCTCTCAGCCAAGTCCAAGCCACCTACCAGAGGTAGATGACATCCAACAAATCATAGTAAAACCTGTGGGTGCATATGATTTGATTAACGACCTAACAAAAACCTTCTCGTACATTTCATTCTTAGACTTACTAAAGAACTCTCCTGCTCACAAGGCTGCTCTTTTAGAAGCATTAGGTTTAGGTCATTTAATTAACATCACTCCACCTCCTGAAACACAGGTAAATCATGTTGACTTTGATGTTCATCCTTAGGGCAGGCAGATAGGGACGTCAAATTCATATTCGAGATAAATAAAATGCCGACAGATGCTAAGATCGCATGCCAAGGTGATCCAGCCTTACATTTACAAGTATGGGTTTATAACAACTATGTGAAGCACGCAATGATAGATGATGGGGAAGCAGTTAACATAGTCCCCTTCTCTTTCCTTCAAAAGCTAGGGTATGGAGAAACCAATTGTTCCACAACTCGAAATACACTAAGGGGCTATGATAGCCTTAAAGCCACCTCGGTTGGAACTATAATATTACTGGTCACCTTAGGACCCAAAACCATCTTGACTGAGTTTTATATTATATATCGGGAAACTAACTATAATATGATCCTCGGCTGACCATGGATACACCGCATGAAGGCAATCCCTTCTACACTATTTCAAGAAGTAAGGTTTTTACATTTAGGAAACATATTTGTGGCCAAAGGTGATCCAAAACCATTCGATGTACACCTAGCTGACTTAAAGAAAAGACCAGGCGTACACTCGGAGTTTGAACTCCCAACAAACCAACTTAATAAAGCTACCGACGTAAAAAGAAAAGAAAGGTTGGTACCTACGACAGATCTTGAAACTATGAGCCCAGCCAAGGCAACCCCAACCCCCAAAGATGAGGCTAACACTGTAGAAATAGTATCATTACAAACTACTACAAAAATCATTGAATTGCTAGAAAAGGATCTAGCAATATTCTTACCATTCAATTTAGTAGGCATAGGATATTCCCTAGGTGTTGGTTCTCTTCCAGCAGAGAATCTTTCCATGGTGGAAGTAGAATGTGCAAACGCAGCAAATGCCCCAACATCTATACTCCCAGCTAAATATTGGACACTCCATTTTGATGGAGCTAGATGTTGTTACGGAGCGGGGGCAGGTGTCATCTTTACTTCCCCTGAAGGAAAATTCTTACCTTTTTCCTTTAAACTAAATTTCAAGTGCACAAATAATAGCGCTGAGTACGAAGCCCTCCTCCTTGGCCTCATCTTAGCTAAGATAATTGGTGTTGATAACATCAGAATCTTAGGAGACTCACAATTAGTAGCAAACCATGTCTTTGAGATATATGAAACCAAAGCCAAGCACTTACAACTTTACAAAAAAGTTGTATTAGATTTAAGCAAGGAGTTTGACTTCATATCAATTGAAGAAATCCCGCGAGAGAAAAATCTTCTTGCCGATTCAATAGCAACTTCAGCATCACGTTTTACTCCAAGCAATGAGTTAGAGGATACCCGTTTCATGGTATCCCTTCCTGATGAACCATTGATAAAAACAATGATGAATTCTCTTTTAAACGGAAATGAATCTACTATCCTAGACCATGTTGATAGTGATATGGCCACTCTAGATTACTTAAACACCTATGTGGCACTACATCTCTCCTATCATATGATAGATTTTTCCTTAATCCCACATTCATCTTCCTACTTTGGAAATCCCATGATGGATCTTCCCTCGGAAATGGAACCTAGCATATACACAGTAGAAAATGGGGATGATTTGGATTTACCTCCAGCGCCACCTGAGTAGAAGGTAATGCCTCTCTAATCAAAGAAACGATTGATATTAACATCAGAATGGAAGATGAACCAAGGATATTGAAACTAGGATCCTCTTTAACCCTAGAGGAAATAGAAATACACACTCGAATTCTCAGAGAACATCATAAGGCTTTCACATTTAATTATCAATAAATGAAAGGAGTTGCACCCCACATTGCGGTGCACAACCTCATCACTAAATCTGATGTGAAGCCAGTTAAACAAAAATCGAGACCCATGAAACCCAAGGTAGCTCTCATGGTAAAAGAGGAGGTAATAAAACTCCTCCAAGTAGGATTCATCAAGCCAGTCGATTACTTCCAATGGGTATCTAATATCGTTCCTATTCTCAAGAAGAATGGGAAGATACACATCTGCATAGATTTTTGAGACATCAACAAAGCTTGTCCTAAAGACGACTTCCCGTTGCCATCCATTGATGTCATTGTTGATGCAACAGCTGGGTTTGAACTTTTGTCTCTCATGGATGGATTCTCGGGATACAATCAAATTAAAATAACTGAACAAGATCAAGCTAAAACCACATTTATAACTCCCTGGGGAACTTATTGCTATGTTGTTATGCCATTTGGTCTCAAGAACATTGGTGCTACATACCAACGAGCTATGACATATATATTCCATGATCTAATTCATAAAATCGTGGAATCCTATGTAGATGACTTGTTGGCTAAAGCCAAAAAGCGTTGTGACCATCCGGAAGTACTCCACATCATTCTCTCACATCTAATAAAATATGGAGTCACGCTAAATCCTAAAAAATGTGTCTTTGGTGTAATAGGAGGGAGTCTCCTAGGTTACATCATATCATCATGAGGGATAGATGTTGACCCAACCAAAATTCGGGCTGTCCTCGAAATGGTCCCACCTTCGGATGAATCTGTAATCAGGTCATTTCTCGGAAAGCTGGGTGAAATTCGAAGATTCATCCCAGACTTAAGTTTCGCCATTCATCCAATCAACAATTTACTCAAGAAAGACTATAGCATTGATTAGACTGAAGATTGCAATGAAGCTTTCAACGCAGTTAAGCGTTTCTTGTTGTCACCACCTACGCTAATGCCACCTAAACTAGACTGCCCATTAATTTTACATTCACGAGCTACCAGTGTCTCGCTAGCCTATATGCTAGCTCAAGAAGACGATGGCAAGAGAGAACGTGTGATTTATTTCATTAGCCGAACGTTGCTCAACTATGAAACACATTATACACAAGCAGAACGAGAATGCCTCACCATAGTATTTGCAACCAAACGCTTAAGACATTATATGCTGAATCGAGAAACAAGGGTCATAGTAAAAACGGACCATTTGTGAACTTTTCTCACCAAGGGTCCTTATCTAAGAAGGCTGGACATTTTATAACCTTAATGGGAGAATTCAAATTAAGATTTGTAAATCAGAAATCAGTTAAGGGATAAATCATCGCAGATTGGTTAGCTGATAACCCATTAGATGGAGGCAATCTAGTAGATCTAGATTTTCCAGATGAGTGCGTATACTACATCAAAACCCGACCTTCTATCTCTGAGTGTCCCTGGTACACTGATATCATTAATTATATCATGGACCATACGTATCCAGAAGGGGCCACCAAACCGTAGCTAAATACATCATTATCAATAAGAACACCAATGGGAGAAACTCCTTTCTCACTAGTATTCGGGGTAGAGGTAGTTCTCCCGCTTGAGGTTGAAATACCCAGTCTCCACATTTCATTACAAGGGATTCTAGATGAAGACACTTACAAAGAAGCACGTCTTTCCCAACTATAAATCCTAGATGAAGCTAGGTTAGATGCTGAACAACGGCATAGAGTCTATGCTGACTGGATGTGCCAGCAATATAACAAGAGAGTCTATGAACGCGACATATATGAAGGTGATCTAGTTGTAAGGCTAGACAGCCGGATCGACAAGAAGACCAGTGAAGGAAGGAAATTCCGACCTAAATGGTTGGGTCCATACCAAGTCATGAAGGACTATGGAAATAGTGCATACCTCTTATGTACCCTGGAAGGTAAGGAATTTGGTGAAACAGTCAATTCCCTACACCTCAAGCGGTTCTACACGTAATGCAGCTAGCGCTACTTATATATATATATCTACATTGCATCTTCATATAGATTAGGATCATATTGTCCGCTTGTTTCATACACAAATTGTGATCAAGGAATCTATTCTCAAAGCAATTCATTACAAACTGATGATATTGATGGCATAAAATCTTTAATCATACTTCTCCATTTTCAAGATATCATCAAATTATCTCGGAATTATTTTATCAAATAAAGCTAGACATGACAAAGTCTTAATGGTAACCATACCAAGATCTGCAAGTTTATTCTCACTTTTGGTTTCTTCTTAGGGTAGTTGTCTTGCCTATGGTCTGTTCTAGAAGCTTCATGGTGTCACATCTATCCCATATGTATATCTCTTTAGAAATAAACACATACTGACATTTTACTCAAATAAACAAGTCAAACATTGATCAAACAAAAATTTTTAATTTTACACATTTCCTTGCCCCACCAACCTTTGGTGATGAGCTTGCGTCTCTTACTAGTGACGTTAGGTTGGGAAAGGATAAAAATGCCCTTACTCGCCTATGATTTGCCCATGGTGATAAACCCACACTTATTACTAGTAGCATGGGGCAAAGTGTAGGGGGTCCTCTTGATAAATAAATGCAAAAGAAGGTCATACACAAACAATTCAAATGTTGAAGCTTTGAGTCAAAAACAAATGAATCAGATGTTCAAGATCCCAAGAGAGTTAAAATCCTAAAAACCCATATTCTTTCTACCATGTGGCCATATAAGGATCTAAGTCTAGATAAACCACAAAGCAAGTTACATCCAAAACTATGAAGTCACTCGCGTGGAGTGGACTTGCGGTATCCTAATTTGGTTCGACCAAAGCTTTGTCTGTCTTCCATCACTATCATTTCACTACATCTCATAACTTGTGCCCTTCCCAACTCTTGGTGATAAGCCCTCACATCTTACTAGTTGCGTGGAGTTGGGGGTAGGGGCAGGTTTATCTATTCATCGTATCGGTTTATTTTCATCACTTTGCCAAAACAAATATGAAGTATCCAAAATTGCTTATAGAAACTAAGATTCAAAATCACATTATATCTACATCATCATATATCAGCATCATGAAATACAAAAAAGGAAAGTAAAACACTTGCATCATTTGTTCACCATTGCATACATTCTAAAAACATATAAACATACATCATAGTATACATAAGGAAACTGGAAATAGAAAGTGAGCCATGAATGCTAAGAGTTTGATCTAGAACAAATATACATATATATAAATGATCAACATTTATGTACAATGCCATCATGCACTAGGCATGGTCAAAACACTCAAAGAGCCCGAGATATACAAAAGAATGTATCATACAAAAAAACTACGAGAGCCAAGTGGCTTCTCAATCCCTACGAGACCCCTCTGAAGGCACACACCCACACCTAGGACTCCGGCTACGTCGGCGCTCTGAGTGCACAGAGGGCTCAAGATCCCGAGCGGCAGCCGCGGTCTCACCACAAGAATGGCTCCTCATCAGGCACTCGGTCATCCTATACCCCGCTAACTCTGTGCAGAGAGTCGATACCATCCTGGCCACATGCCAGACTGGGGTGAAGACATCAGTATGTCTACCAGCTGCTAAAGGCTCCCCCGCTTCCACGGACAACTCTGCGCGGGTCCTCTCCATGGGGTCATCAGGGTATCAGTGCATACCTTGCGAATCAAATCTCGCCACTCATCAGTGGTGTCTGCAAACAAAGGAGAAAAAAAATTAGAAACCAAACAATAAATTAAAAATACAAGATAGCAACTAAGGAGATCCTAATAAAGAAACGAACATTAAAAGGGAGAGAGGGTAACTTACTCGGATCACCAAGCCTCCAAGATGGATCTATGGGATCAGCACCTGCCATAAATGCCGCTACCGACTGAGGGGCTGCTCCTGTGGCTGGAGCAATGTAGTACCCCACAACAAACTCATCCTCCCCATGGCCGTGGGAGAGTGGCTCCTCTGAAAGTAGAGTCACCCTCTCTGCACTCTGATTAGCCCTCTCCACCTGTATGATATCCTGGGTGTCATGCCACTCAAGATCATTTTCCTCAGTCTCCTCCTCTGTCTCTCCCCCTGTAAACTCCTCAGACTCGGAGTCTACCTCAATGGGGTCATCGCTACTGTGGGTAGGACCCGCAGCAATCTGAAGCAAAGGTGCATGAGATGCACCGTATCTCCCTTTGGTACGTACTATCCTCCTGGATGTAATAGGAACGCCAGGAGTAACCACTATCCAACCCCGGCCTCTAGGCTCCCCTCTGGCCTCTCAGAAAAATCTGTATACTGGCGCCACTGGGGGAAGCATACCCATGTATGGTAAGCCAAGCTACTGAGGAACTCGGCCAAAGGGGTGCATCTCCACTCGCCCCACTCTATCAATAAGCTGCCCTGTGGTGGAGCAGGAGATCAAGGTAAGAGCCTCCTCGCCCCATATACCTGCCATAGTCTGGTATGGTGTGGCCTCCATGTCAGCTGTAGTCAGGGAGGCAACTGGCTAATGAGGTGCTCTAAGCACCGACATGTCTATCCATCTGGCTGCCCTCACAGCTCCGAGGTCTATCACCTCTACACCTCTGTCGTAGGGGATGAAGTGCTCATAGATCCAACTCATAACCAAGGTCAGATGGCTCAAGGACTACCCCTGTAATCGAACTACCCTGTATAAGTCATGGTAGGTGGTCCCAAGAATGTCTGCTCCCCAGGCATATATCCGACCGTGTCCCTCTATTTGTGCAATAATAGGGGACCAACAGTATAACAAAGTATCTCCTCCCTTGTCCCCTATCAGTCTCGAGGCAAGGATCCCCATGATAGCCTGGCGAAGTAAGGGGATGGGGAAAGTAGGAATGGATTGAACTCTAACCCCCTTCTTCGACCCCATGGAGATGACTGCATCTCCCATATATGTAGCCCACTGTGTAATCTGTGCATGTGAGCCTGCTGTCTCTAAGGTGAGTCGTCTCCCAATAATCGGGACCCTCAGAATGCGATAGACATCCTCCAATGTAATAGTCCACTCACCGCAGACCCCTGTATATCGGAAGGTGTTCCGATCTGCATCCCAGTAGGAGAACAAGTCACAAAGGATGTGACTAGATGGTGTAACATGGGGCACGTGTGAAATGCGTAGTATCCCAGCCCGCTAAAGAGTGTCCTCCTTATCCTGTGAGAGGGCATCTAGTACCCCTGGGAGCCAATCACACTCCCTCTCTCTACTCCACCGGATATACTCCTCTCTCGCCTGTATACACCCAAAAACACACAAAATAGAGCAAGTTAGCATCCGAGTAACACTAGAAAAGCCACGAAAACACATCGAAATTCTAGAAAAGTAAAAACAATTTTAGAAAGATGATCCTTTTGCATTCTGTGTGAAACCGTTGCCTTGAGCAGAGAGGTGGTTTTGTAACCACTGCCTTAAGGGCGGCGGTTGTGGTCCGAAAACCCACGTGGGTTTTTAAACTTAAAAAGCCTAAAAAGTGCAAAAAATGACCATTTTACCTAAAAACAAAGCCTACCTAGTAGGCGCCCCCCCTAGGTGGACCTTTTAACACTAACATTTTCAAAAATTACCCCCCCAAGACAAAGTATTTAGCATTTCAAATTTAAGGGGGTAAAAAGGATAAACTGAAGAAAACTAACTTGTGATCTCACGGGTCGATGTTCCACACGTGGAGGCATGATCGCTATCTCGTCACAGACGTTTCGACTCTACTCACATAAGAAACCATCATCGTGGATCCCAGAGCTCAAAATCAATCAAATCGACTCGCATAAATGAATAGGCAAATGGGCCCACTTTCATATATATAGCGCCCTGATTCGTTTTAAATGACCTTTTCACAGGTTTGGAGCGCCGACGGAGGTAAGTTCCTATCCCCGCACAAATGGTACGTTCTCATTCCCTATTATTTTAGTGTTTATTTTCCACACTATTATGTCTATCTGCACTTGAGTTCTCTTTTCATTCTGCAGGTAGCAGGAATTTTGGACGACGTCATTTCAACACACGGATGTATCAGGTATAACTTCTAACATCCCATTTCGGGACCGCCATACTCGGACCCACCATTTTACGCCTCTTCATGGCTAAAACACTTCTCCGAGGGGGCAATATGTACGTACCCAAAATTGTAAGGTACTGTACAACCAAAACAATGTGACATGTGCCCCAATGATGATACATATTTCCTCACAAGGTGTTCAGGATCCGGAAAAGCTCTCCAAGTATGCGTTAACATCCCGCATGCCCCGCTTAGTCCCTGCATCGTGCTTTGTTTTTCCCTTTTCCCCTCTTTTCTTGGCCTTTTGCTCGTTAGTAATGAAACCGCTGCACCTGAGTGGGCGGCGGTCTCGTGACCGCTGCCCTGATCAGGGCGGCGGTCTTGTAACTGCCGCCATGCTCAGAGCGGCGGTCCTTTACGCGTTTTCCAGAAAGTGTTTTTTTACCGATTCACATAAAAATCAACGATTCACAAGCTTTTTTTTCCGACTTGGGCTTGCATTTATGTTTTTGGTCCCCTAGAATAGTGTTTGGCCATTGTTTATAGTTTTAGAGTTCCAGTTTGGTTTTGATCTTTGGGTGAATGAAAAGCTATAAATAAATGGTTTGTGCACAAACAAAGGATCTGGCCCCTCAAAATTTTCACTTCTCATACTCTCATTTTCAATAGATTCAGTTTATTATTTTGCTTAGAATGCCATAGTTTCAATCCTTTGCATGTTTAGTTAGCATTGTTTCAGCTGTTAGTAAGCCACATACCCATCTTGTGCAAAGTACTGTTATTTCACCCAATCCATTGGGAGTAAAATAGTTTACCAATAGGAAGCCATTAAAGTTGCAGGTTTTTCTCCTCAAGACAAGATAGTTTTAGGTTCTAGATGCTTTATGTTGCATGACTTGCAATAAATCCCGCTAGGAATTGCATAAGCCAAGCTTTGTACTCTTGCGCTATCCCTCTCCTACTCGCATTGTATTCAGTCTAGTATTCTGAGCTACCTTTGTCCCAACATCTACTTCTGTTGATGCTAGCATTACACTCTTTTCTAGATTCACGTGAACACGAAGGAACGAGGAAATCACACTGAGGGGACAAGATCATACACGCCATTGGATTCGCCACTGCTATGCAGGATCCAGGTTCTAGCTTTCAAAGTTCTAAAATTAGAAATCATATCAAATAGAGTAGATAATCAATTGCTTTTTAGTTAAGTTTACTTTCGATATTGCCAGGGAAGCTGTGGGGATTGATAGTTTATGAGAAACTATGATTCATTCCTCACTTCTGAGGTAGGATCGAGAGTCCTGGCAAATAGATTAGATGAGTTATTTCATTGTTTAGAATAGATCTACAAATTACACAGAAAAATAGCTACACTCGGTTATTCTGTTTGTTTTAAGTTATTATATTAGTTGTCAATTCTAGATATTTTAAATAGCTGCTTTCTTAAATTCTTAAAGCTCATCAGAAAACAAAAAAAAAATAGAGAAATCATATATGCTATAGATACACTTCACATAGTTAAATTTCATTTTACTGTAGTTCGTTTTACATTGTTGCTTTTGTATGACAATCATGGGACCTAGAGAGCCCATGGAATACGTATTCGAGCCAATCATGCCTCAGCCCAATCTCATCATAGCGATAACTGATATAGACCAAAATCTTAGGATCCAAGTCTTCCAAACAACGGTGAGCTTGAAACAAATCAATTCCCAGTTGAGCGGGTTAAACGTAGAAGATGACCAAGCACACACGTTTTGGTCAAATCAACCAAACTACAGATTACCCTAGGCAACATTCATATGACTGTAGAAGGGCTTGAAAGAGAAAAAACATTTGGTTGTGATCCTTTGGTCCCACATCCAGGCATAGGAGACACTCTTACAGATATAGATACTAGCCTAAGAATTCAAGTTACACGAATGCCTGTAAGATATTCTGAGAAAATCACACAGTTATTGATCCTAAATATAGAAGCTGAGAAAGCATACGATTACTGGATACTAGGGATTAGTACTTAATTTCACGCATGACCATAATAGGTCCACAATAACTAAGAGTCTACGGTTGTGACCCACAAATCCCGCAGCCCAACGAATCCATAGGAGAATTAGACATAAACACTGGCCTACACACACTAGTATTCCGGTCTACTCCACTTCCACCTATCATCATGAAAAAATTATCCTTATTAGACACATTAGCTAATAAAGATAGAGAGTTCTGGACTAGGCCAGAGAATCATCCATAGAGTCGACTATATTTACCATCCACCATATGACCTTGTCCGGAGAAATACAAAAAACTATCCCGGGTCACTTTCCACGTATTCCACAACCTATAGATCGAATCACGCCAAAGCTTGATATTGATTAGAGCCTTTGAGTAGTCATCCTTGCTGACCGATCTATCACACCAGTTCAAGTTAGGAGGGCCTTCTTTGCCTTAGACTCACAAATTCCACTAGTGCGTATTGAAGACATTAGATTGCCTAACTAGTTTGTTTGCATCTCACATATATTCCATACCCACTGGCTGTCTCAGCACAACCTTGGGAGGTCAGGTGTGAGGAAGAGTCACTTGTAGATTCCCATGCTCACATGTCACTTTTCTATCGTACAAAGACCTTGTCCTGGTGCCTCTTCCTGTACAACAGGATCCTACCCCGTAACAGGTGCCGGTACCTGTGCATGTAACTATTCTTGGGCCTGTGCCAACTAGCCATATAAAGTGGAAACTTGTGCCTGCAACCTTACAACCTTCCCCCCATCCCCTTCCTGAGCCTATACCATCTATCCTTGAAGCATGTCCACCTATTCCTATAATCCTGTCACTTGTTCCTGTGATGAGGAAACCCATCCCCCATCTCCTACAAGTGGATGTGTAAGAACCTGAGCCTATAACTGTGCTAGATGCCCCTGTAATCCATTCACCTATCCCTAGAGGTGGTCACCTGTGCCTATGCATGCGTGAACTATAACTATAATGCAGTCACCTGTCCCTCTAATGCATCTATCTACACTATGACTATAGCCAAATCTAGCTGGTCTGGCCTTGGTGGTGTTGGCTGTAGCTGGGCTATCCACCAACGCATGTATTCATCAATTATACGAACATCATCAATTTTCCGATCTGCAACCTTCTCTTCCTATCCTGTCAAATATACTAGATGAGTTGGAGATAATGATCTCTCCATGTAATCCCAACGGTACTATGGAAATGGTGGAGGCACATCCTATCAAAGCCCAAACTGTCGTATAACCTGGTCCACTGGTATCATCTCATGTTCCCTAGCCCTCTGTCTTTGTATCCACCTAACCACTTGTAACCCTTCCAATTCCTTTTCCATACCCTCATAGGATGAAAAATCAACATAAGGTTATCATACGATGTCCATAGTGTATAGCCCCATTAACACCTACCGATAGTATGTCACATCTCGTGACGCTTCTTCTACTCGCAGATGTGTCCCTATTTACACCCATCTCATATATATATCTCTATATACACCTCTATGCCAGTATTTTCATGGAAATCCTACTAGACATAGAGACACGATGTTCTCATATACCCAACAATGTAGTAGATATGTGCAAGAAATACCAAACCGCGTAATCCTTTGATACACCCATAACTCTTTGTACAGCTGAACATGATACACTAGCACCCACGTAAAACATAACCTCTTCTCAATCATTCCTATAAAGCACCCATTAAATCCCATGGATATCTCCCACCCTTTGAATCTAAGACAGCGTAGCATCCAATAACTACCATCACTAGAACCACTAATCTGTTCTCCTGATGATGTGCATCATACATATCCCCATAACTAATGATTGCACTATAATACCTCAACTCACCCATAACCTCACCAAATATGGCCACCATAGGATCAAATGACTCATCTGAAGAAAAAATATATAAGGGCTCCCTAACAATTAGTGGCCACAAAATCCTGTAGACATCCTCTAGCATGATGGTTATCTTGTCAATAGGTAAATGAAAGGTGTTGATTTTTGAATCCCATCTATTAATGAGAGAAACCATCAAACTATGATCTCATATGATGTGGTGGTATCACCTCACAGTTCTAATCCCAACATCTTGCATATGCAACCACTCCTCATCTGTAACACTAGGCCACATCTGTGCCAAAAGTGGTGACACCCTGTCCCACATAGTCAACTACTGATGTTCCTGCATAATTACCATTTACACTTTTCAATCACCTATATCTTTCGATCATTTATTATATTCTTCCTAGTCACACCCCACTAAACTAACTACCTTCTATCCCATTCTCTCGCTTACTATATATTCTACCTTGCTTATACATTTGCAATTATT
Organism: Taxus chinensis; assembly: GCA_019776745.2. Taxonomy (NCBI): domain Eukaryota; kingdom Viridiplantae; phylum Streptophyta; class Pinopsida; order Cupressales; family Taxaceae; genus Taxus; species Taxus chinensis. The sequence goes on from CM034149.1 coordinate 316,806,524, forward strand.
CTGATTTACTCTTTTCACTCCTTCACTAATTTTCCCAACTTTCACCTAAACTCACCCATTCATAAACAACATAACCCTAGGGCCTAAATCTCACCTAAATCAATTTCTCCCAGATTCCTAACCTATCCACACCTATTTCACTACACATTTACCCACCTTATCCTTACCTTTTTACCTTCCAAAATCCCATTTTTAGGCCTTAGCCACTTTTAATAGTGACTGACCGTGGTCACCCTGACTAGTATCGGTCCCCATTAATTCACATCGATGTCAGCTATCCCACCGATGCCAACTAGCCCACCAAATCTCACCCCCATTTTCAAAAAATTAACTCAAACCAACTAAACACCCACCAAAATTACCCCCATTACCCTCTAAATTCACTTTACCACCTAATTACACTAACTTTCACCCTTCCCATACCTAATTTCACCCAATTTTCAACGAAACTTCAAATTCATTTTAAAACCCACATTCTACATTTTCCTACTTTAGTTTTAATCAAAAAAACCAAACGGATATAGAATGCTACCTATACTCAGCGTCATATCCTCAGTGGGATGTCCGGTCTCTGAACTAGAGGTCCTCCCTCACCCTCTCCTACCTCATCCATGACTGAATCAAACTCTCAGCTCTCCACTAATTGAATCTCTCGTATCGATCTCACAGGCCCATCAATGACACTCTTATCAGCTGATAATATCTTGCCAACTCAGCCTTTAACCTCACCTTGTCATTTTTCTCATCAAAAATCTCTCACTCCTATCATTTTCCACAAATTGAAAGTTTCAAATGAATCCGTTTTATGTGGAGTTTTACTTTTTATCCCCAAATTGATTTTCCTGACATTAGTCTGATGCCCTAGTAGACCGACATAGGTTATCTCTTATTGACGTCAGTTATCCCTTAACCGGTTTCAGTCACCATGCTAACCCACTTATACCTAATTTACCCAATATTTTGATGCCAGATAGCAATTTCTTGCAACCCAAGCCTCATCCCAACACTACAACCCCACCTAGTTACCATATTACCTAACAGCCGACCTCAATATAATTTGGGTAATGTTTTTGCATATACATCAGCCTTACCCACTACCTTGCCTATATACCCAGCCCAGACCCCCCATTGGACACTCGAATTCACTTAGTTTATATACCTTAGGATGATGCTACTTGTGTTGTTTAGCCTACGAAACTTTCCTTTCCTTATGCCGTGATGTTTATCTTGACCAAACCAAACTTATTGGTGCTTTAGAACACACTTAATGTACATTCTATTAACTAGCCTTGTTCTGTTTCTAGGACTATATCCTATACCTTGGATACCTGGACCACATAAACCTTGTTTGGATAAACTATCAACCTTTGACGATGAAATTTTTTTGAGCTCTTCAACATAGTGCCTTGTCACATTTTATACATGTGCGTGACTTTGAATTCCCTAACCTATTACCTACACCTATATCACCATTTCTTGTGCCCACACCTTACCTAGTTTAATTTCACCTCACCTACCACTTTATCAAACCCATCAATGATTCATCCTCTTAATTCATTAGTTCTCGGTTTGAGGGGGATAACCTCCACCCATACTTGGGACAATATCACATCCACCCATACTTGGGGTAACCAATCCTATTTTTTTAGTGCCACTTATCAAAACAAGCTACAGGATAAAAAGGGGAAAATGTAGACACAAAATTTGGGTTATAATCCCTCTAGCCCCTTTCAACTAAGTAATTATACACATACACCTAGCCATAACCCCTTCTACACATCAGTATTAATTAAATTACCCATAATTAAATTAATCCTCATTATCACACCATTATTTATTTTAATTACCTTAATTAAACTAATATCCATATCACTAAGCCACCTCACCTTTCCACCTCATCCTAGACCCATTCCTAGACTATTAATGAACCTAGACCGAGTCCCCACTTATCCTAACTAAATGAGACTCTTTCCAACCCTAACTATTCATGACCTATTAATCCTATAACTAATTCCATGGACATATTTACATCATTCAACACTCCAGACCTAGAATAAGCTAGAAACCATGCCAAATTTGGGAGAAAAACCCTATTTTTGTCAAGTTAGACCAATTCTCCTTAACCAATGCTGGTTATTCCTCGACCGATGCCGATCACCTAACCACCATTAGTTAGGTTAAATATAAAATTTTAACTCATTGATCAGGGTCTGAATCTTACCATATGAATTTTTTGACCTAACATTCTTGTTCACGAGTTCTCCAGCAACTTGGAGACACACCAGAGATCCTCACTACATTTAGAGACCATACCAATCATCCTCAGATTGATCCAGATCTCTAGTGCACTCTCTGGGAAGCACCATTCCTTCTAGATTTTGCTGCATTCATTCAAGACCAAATTTTCTCACCACCATCGCCATCACCTACTTTCTACCTTCATTCCAAAAGTAATTATTATTCCTTCTTTTTCATTTTCATTAGATTGGTTAATTTATTCGCTATCTGTTTTATTTCATATTATGTCTCACTTGGATCTATCCCATACCATCTCTGTCTAAATATCTTCTTGTTTATCCATCATACCTTGTCTAAAACTCTATATTTATACCCCTGAGTCCTCATATAAATCCCACAACCTCACCTTAACTCCCCTCACTCTCCATGAAATCAAAGAGAGTTCCCAAAACCTCATTTTGAATATTATTTCAAAATTTTCCCTACCGACACCAGCTACCCTAACAACATCGGTCCATTACTAATAGCCTAAATCATTCACTTAATCTGTGTTGGTCTCTAAGATTGGTATTATATTCTAAACCAACAAGCTTATAACTTCCTCCAAACAACCCTTAATCTTACCCAACTTTTCCCAGACCTCTCCTACAACCTTTGTTATACCTGCAGACCCAAACCAACCTAGTAGCCATCCAAATTTATTCATAACTTTTCCTATTAGATTAAATTTACTTATTGTATGTTATAGGAGATACATAAATCATATCAACTACAGTAGGAATTATTTAATTATAATTTCTTCTTGTATTAAGTTTTTATAAACAGTGGGTCGATAACCTTCTAGGAAGCACCTTGCTTCCTAGATCTAGCTCTTGATAGGTAGTCCACTAACCTATATTGTTAATGCTATTTTGTGGTCTTATTGTGTTTCTTACAAGTAGTTCCTCCTAGCCAAAGGGAATCTCTCTACAATCATCTTGGAAAACATTCTACGTGTGCACACCCTCTTTGACTATTAATAGGCATTCATCGTTGCCCTTATCTCTTATCTATTTTATCTCTACTTTGCGGTGAAGCACATTGAGATTTGTTATTGGATAGAACTTCACAAATGTCAATAAAGGATTTCAAAGGGTTTGGCATGAGAAGTGTGTGGAGCCTCCTTATTGGTTGATTCTTCGTAGTTGTTAGTGGATATAAAGGATAGGTCTGACATGCGAAGCAATGTGGAATGTCCTTATTGGTCGGTATTTCGTAGTCTAATAAGCTCTTCTATATAAAAAGTAAATTACAAAGGTATGTGGCAATATTTTATTTAATCATAATTCTAAGGGGACTAAAAAGGTCTAAAGATGGTTCGACATTAAGAAGAATCATGTTTATTTCTTATTAGCTCGTATTTTCATAAGGATAAACATACAGGAAATTAAAAGAAAAGTATAGGGAAGTAGAGCCCAATACCACGATTCAATAGGTGACAAAAACATCACAAAGATAAAATCATGTACACGTCAAAAGAGGCAAAGCCCCAAAAAAATCAAGGGATGCCACATGTGGTATTTATGTGCTTCCCAACAAACCAAAACTTTAAATGGCCATATATTTTTCTACAGAGCCCCAAATCCTACAAAATTAGTTTAGTTGGAAAGATATCCTCAAGACCTTTAATTTGGAATCATAAAAACCATATTTTGGCATGATTTGATCGATAAAAAGGGGAGAAAATGGTTTAGACCATTAATAAATACCTATAGGTAGTTCAAATACCTAGATTAATTGAGTATGAGCGCCACATTTTCATCTCAAATCTCTAATAACGTGCTTTAGAGCATGTCAGTTTCCCATTCCTTCTCTACAGATTGGTCCTTTGCATAGGAGGGTAGTTGAATCTAGTAAGACACTATTTACGACATCTCTCTCTCTCTCTCTCTCTCTCTCTCTCTCTCCTTTCTAGAAACCTATAAATCTAAGCATTAGGCACTTTGTAAAGGGATTTTTTTCTAAAAAAGTAAAGGAGCTCTATCAGAATTGTTCCAAAGCTTTTCTGAGTTGAAATCCTCAGACTTGGATGTTTTGCAAGTGGATTATCTCCTTATTTCTTGCATTGTAGTGAATTATGCATCCCTCAAGCAATAAAATTAATGTTTTATGGATCATAGCTTCCCTAACATGTGTTGTATTGCATTTGATTCCTTTCATTACAATAGTGGGTGTATTGTATATACTTTATTCTTCTTGTAGGGGTCAAATCTATTGTGCTCCATGAAAATGGGCATGTGAATGTTGTTATGGATTGTGTCACTTCTGTCTACTCTTCCTTCCTCCTTTTTTTCTCTCATTTTTAGTCACTGAAATGTCTCCACCCCTTTTCTTAGTGCTATCACATCACTTAGCTTAGGATGTTAATTTCATGCATCTTTTTCTTTCTTTGGTCCCTTATAATTGTAGGTTAGGGTTAGGTAGTTGTAATTTTGTTTGTAGGAGTAGTTTTACCATAGAGAGTAGGTAGAGGAACTAACCTTCTCTAGAAGTCTATCTTAGTATAAGTCCCATAACTTGGAGACAGTCCCATGTTGCCTCAAAACCCCATATCAAATTAATTTGGGACGGGTGCAAATTTGAGCTCTAACAATTGTGGCACACCCAATGGAACATTGTAAGAGATTTATCTACATTATTGCCAAGTTTTGGTGTGTGAATCAGTAATTTACAGACTTTGGAGGCTTATTTTTAAACATTTGGTGACTCCTAGCATCAAATCAACTAGTTTCATTAGCCAAAGTGCCTTAAGTTCACGAGAAGAATCCAAACAAGGTATAGAAGAACAAAAGGAGTTTTTGAGTACCTGCAACTATCACCTGGGTGAAGAAGAAGAGGAAGAACAATTCAAACGCCACCTTCACCTCCAAATATAACTCTTTCCACACCACCACCTGGTAGGCCTTTGTTGTAGTCTACCAAAGTTCTCAGAGCTATCATTATATAAGAACAACATGCAAATTAAGGATTTTCTAATTTTATTGGTGGCATTCCTCTTTCTCCTAATGCCTAGAATCCCATTCCAGCATCTGCACTTAAGAGTATATCCTTCTTTGTTGGGGAAAGCAATACCACTCTACCTGACCATATACAATACATTACCAATGTTTTTCTATTCATCAAATTATTGAACAAGACGTGGCTATTAAGATATTAGCTTGTTTAATCAAGGGAAGAGATTTATAATGGTTTAGGAGTCTGGAAGTAGGATTAATCACTAATTGGATTCAGATGGGGAAATACCTTTGTAATAAATTTGGAGAGAAGGAAAATAATCTCTCCTTGCTAGAAAAACTAACAAATATAAAGAGGTCTCCTAAATAGTTTATGTTAGACTTCAATTTCATATTTTAGAAGACTTGGGAGAGAATTATAGCCCTTTTAAGACCAAATCCGGAAGGTACATTTATTTAATATTTAAGAGCATAAAATTCAGATATTACTATCATGATTCAATCTATGGGGAGTGCAAAATTTCCTTGGGCCTATGCATTAGCTATTAGGGTTGAAAATTGTATGATACAAGCCCGGAAACTAGCTCCTAGACCACCCATGCCCTTATATCCTGAATCACCTCAAGTTTCCCAGCCTTCTATTGCTCATATTCCTGAGAAAATTTCCTAACCCACTAACTCCACATCTTATTCTCATGCACAAAAAATGAGGATGAAGACATGAAATCCTTGATTAGAAATTTTTTCAATAAATTCATATCCCATAGAAAAAAAAGCGCAATCCTATAGTAATTTTCAAAATCAGGGACAATCTTCATATAAAGGATTTAGCCAAGGACATCAGCCATAGAGAAACCAATAGCCTAATCAAAGATATGGAAAAAAATCAGCAAAACAAAAGGGGAAAGGGCCAAAATGCACCTCTTGCATTGGTAATAGCTGCTCCTCTCAAGTCACTTCCTGCTCTTATCTCAATCCAAACATTTGTTCTAGTGCATAATAATGTAATACAGGAAACTAAATGGTGTTTTCCATATAACCAGCCACATAATCAACTCATTTGTGAAAGAGAATTTCACCTTCAAGGATACATATTTCAATCTTCTTCCAATCAACAAGAGCCACTTCTAAAAGCACCTAATCCTAATGTGGAGGATTCCAAGAGGTCAATCATGATATCGATCTCATGTTCTTTAGAGATGATGAATTTTTTGTAGTAAATCAAGTGGTGAGAAGTTCTAGAAGACCTCAAGTTAATGCTGTTGTTAATACAAGGTCTAAGAAATAGATGTTGGATTCACAACCCTCATCTTCTTATGATCAGGGAAAATTGTCAACAAGGAGAAAGAAGTTGGAGTAAATAAGAACAAATTGCCTCAAGTTCATGACAAACCTATTTCAGAAAAATAGGTTACTCCTCAACCAAAGCTACATATACCAACATTGTAGTAACAAAAAAGGGAGAATAATGTGCCACAGATGCATAAATCCATGGGCCTTCCTTTTAATATTTTTAAGAAAATGAAGAAGACCAATGTTAATGTGATAATGTGGGATGCTTTGTTCATTGCATCACAAAGCAACCTCTTATGTGAAGCTCTTAAGCACCTTCCCCAAGCTAATTCAGTGGTGGAGAAGGATCCTTATGTTGTTAACATGTGCCAAATGAAGGAGGAACAAGTAAGTAAACTTGTTAAGACCCCACAATTCTATATGTCCTTAATTGTGATCAAACACTTGATGCATAATTGTATGATTGATTCATGAGATAACACCTCTGTAATGCCCAAGAAAATTGTTGATGTCCTACATCTTAAATACAATCATGTTTCTAAGGGAGTTTTGAAACTAGATGGGTTAACCATTGGTGTATTAGGAGTAATCAAAGATCTTGAGCTAACCCTTCATGTTTACCCAAGTATTACTATAACCCATGAAATATTAGTAATTTAATTTCCTCCCATGTTTTCTATTTTTTGTCAAGAGATTTTAATGCCAAAGTAGGTGGCTAGTTTTCTTCAGAGTGAAACCATATTCTCTTAAGAACTAGGTATAGCACGAGATTTACCGTACAGGCTAAACCCATATTTTCCTATCTCATTGAGTCATATGAGCCCACACCTAATCAATCAAATTACCTAATACAAGAAGAATATGAATAAGAATCATTTTTAAAAGAGAAACCTATCCCTCATCGTATGACTGATCTTATATTAGATGAATGTGCCAAATGCTATGAATGGGATCCCTATGATGAAATTTTAAAAACTGGTCTTGGTACTTATTGCATTCTTAAAGAAGGATCTACTCTACCTACACTAGTTAAGGAAGAAAAGGATAGTGTTTGTAGACTATGGAAGATGTTATTTGATTATTCTAGGAGAAGAAATGGATCTAGGGTAGGTGTTATGCTAATTTATCCAATGAGTGATAAATTCTTCTTTTCTCATAGATTACAGTTTGCATGTTCTAACAACATAGCAGATTATGAGGAATTGGTGCATGGTCTTATAATTACAGAAAAAAGGAACTTAAAGGCATTGCAAATTTTTGGGGCCACTGAACTAGTTGTGTTCCAAACATAGAAATTTTTTCCAAAAGTGGGAGGAGCACAAAAGGAAGGAGATTCACAGTAATCAGAGCCAGTGAAGGATCAAAGGGGCTGATTTTTCACACTGCTAAAAATAGTAAGTTTCTTTTTCGGTGCTTACTAATTATATCAAGTCATCCCAAAAGGGTGAATTTCATAGAGGGAACATTATGGGAGTTGAAAATTCATGTTGCCATCAACAGTTGGAGACTAGGGAGGGAAAATATCAACACTTGCCAAAAATAGTTTCCCTTTCCCTATACCATAAGTGTCAAGAAACAATGAAGTTATGATTCATGAAGGGAGAACAAATGAAGTCTCTATCTTTATGTATCTCAACAATTTTCTTCCACACTCATTTCATGCTTTAATCAGTATGTAAGAGGTGGATTTAACAATCAAACATCGTCAGACTATTCATAAAGATCATGTCTAAATCAACTAAGAAGTGTGGCACTGTTGAAGGGGATCAAGACATGGTTTTTTCCAAAGCTTCAGTATTTTCTGAAGGGATCTCCATATTTTATGCTCATAATCACCAATGGAATCATTTGATAAAACTTATTTTGTGGGGTTCATACATCATCTAAAGGAAGCCTTTTGTGGTAAAAGACGTTTGAGGATACAGGTTTCACTACATTGGAGCATTGTATAGTTTGGGTTACATGTATATCACATGAAGTGTGGAATTTACGGTCATCAACAAAACAAGCCCATTTAACCTGACATGATCGGTTCTAAGATCATATCTCTTCAGATTTGGTTTTCATGGTCATCAGTGAAGTCATTTTACAAGTGTTTTTAAACACTCATTCCAAGGATTCTATAATCCACTTTGAAGAAGTTTATCAGGAGGTGGAAGATTTGAAGATTCACAGTCTCACTGCACTTGAGATTTCAATCAACAAGGATATATAGACTCCATCAGGGGAGATATCCTTTCTTTTCCTCCTCCTTCTTCCCCCTAGAATTCTCTCTCCTCCATGTTCTACTTTTGCGTTGTGGTTGCACTTTTTTATATGTATTAATGTTCCTAATGTAATAAGTCACCTTTATGTTATAAAAATGGACTTTAAATTTTCCTAGGAAGTTGAAACGTTTTAAGTTGTACAAGGACATATGAAAAGGAATTGGGGGTTAGATGAAGAGTCATATCTTGTTCTATAAATTATAAATCCATTCCCATTTTAAAGGGTTATTGATTGATTTTGTAAACTCAAGAGTGCATTGAGAGAACAAAAGAGATATCCAAATTCTTCAATTCCCCTCATTCTCAAATTTTTTCCATTTCCCCACTATGTACAACTTTGATCTGAGAAATCAATACAAGAAGAAGGAGTTTCTATATTTATTTGACTAAGGGATTTCTTGATACTTTGTACTCATCAAATTATATTTGGTCTTATTGCTACTTGTAAAGTTATTTCCTCTTAATTTAGTGCATGTGATGAAACTTCTAACTAGTGTGTGTAGGAATATGATTTTCTACTTATAACATTAGTTCTCCTACCTATTTTCTCACTCCCCTTTCCCTCTCTTCAAAAAAAGTATTCGCTAGCAATAGATTGCTAGTTTTTCCACAGGGTCAGTGGAGTGCCCCTGTTGGATCCCTGGCCATAAGGCCACCCAGAGAAAACTCACTTTCAATCGCACATGGATATATGAAAACTTCACTAGTTAAGTAGAGGGATTTAGATTCCCATAGTGCTCACAAGAAGTCTATCAATTTCTCCAAAATTTTCTCGCCAACAGTTTTTGGCACCCACCATGGGACAAATTTAGTAGCATTTGCACCCAAAATATGACCGTAAGGTCCAAAAATTAAAAAAATGGAATATTGAAAAAAAAAAAAGTTCATGAAAAGCCATTGTTGAAAGATACATTGTCAATTCTTGCACATGACCTTTCATATTCCATGGTGTCTTTTCATATTCCCATTGCAAGAATTTCTAAAAGTTGGTTGAAGGAATATACACCAGGTTGAGAATGTCGAGAGGTGTTGTTGATTCCAATTTTGAGGCTTTTCAAAATCAGCAAGAATGAATTAGAGATAATCCATACTTCTTCTCTCAAGCCTCCTCTCCATCTGGATCTTCAATAAATTCACCTAGAAATCCTATCCAAACTTTTGATGATAACCCCCCTTCAAATTCTCCCACTTTTCAACCACAATTGAGCATTGAGTTCCCAAAAGAAGAAGAATTTGTAGAAGTAAGAGCTAAATCAAAAGTATAAATGGAAATGGAAGATGAAGCAGAAAGACCTCAACCCATTATCCCATGGGGAAGAAATACATGACCACTTATTCTTGAACCCCCTCTTCATGATCTACCAACAGGTTCTCGTAAAAACTTTCCAAATTTCAAAGGAGATGGCACACAAATTCCTAAAGAACACCTCATTGATTTCATGAAATCATGTGGAATCCTTGGTGTTGAACATGAATATGTTGCCATGAGACTATTCATGGAGTCCCTTCAAGAAAAAGCAACATAATGGTTCTACCTCCTACTTGCCTAATCCATCACTGGTTGGAACAAAATCAAGACTTCCTTCGAGGAAAGATTTAAATCAACTGAAGATTGTTGGGACCTCTTTGTGCAGTTGGCTCAAATGAAGAAAGGAGAAAGTGAAACTATGAGAGAATTTATGGATCATTTCGAATGGTTCCTTCACTAGATACTAGAAGAAGATTCGCCATCTAAAAACAATATCAAGAGATTCTTCATCAATGCTCAATCACCAGAGATAGGATTTTTCCTACGAAGAGTTCAACCAAGGAATATTGCAGAAGCACAAAGGATAGCCACCGAAGTTGATGATGATCTCATCTTATCATGAAAGATAAATAATCCATTAAAGGGAAAGGCCCAACATCCTAGAGATGAGAGAACCAATCCATTGCTACAAAAATTGGCAAATGAGATGACATCTTTGAAGAGGAATTATTCGAATGCATATCTTCTCTAAGAAAAAACAAAAATCAAATGTCTTTCCTTGGAGGCCCCACCCATAAATGAAAATTGCAGGGTTGAGGAAAGTGAAGCATATATTGAACAAGAAAGTGAAGGTAATGATCTCCTAAAAGTTTTTTTTATCTTGGTAATGATACACAAATCATAGTTTGTGAGTATTCTAGAGGTGATGAAGATGATGAAGAAGATACACCCAAATTCTCATGTGTGGTATTCACTCATTCTAATTATAAGAAAGGAGCCTCTTCCTCCACTTCTGCTAAAAACAAAAAAGAATGATGATTCTCCTATGATGACTCTGCAAAAAAAAAAAAATCAATCGAGGATCTCTGCTCCCACCCTCCATGGAGTCTGCATTGTTAAAACCTAATCCTATAGAAAGTAAGAAGGCTCATGCAATTCCAAGTAAGTCTTATGATGCCTCTTTTAATTCTAATTCTAAATCTACTCATGTTTCCAAACACATCCTAACTCCAAAATCATTCCCTTAATTCCCCTTGTCCACCTATGATCCCTTTGAATTCATAGAATATGTAAACAAATCCAAGGTGCACATTAATAAAATTGAATTTATGCGGACTCACCCCAAATAATATGAGAGGTTTTCTTAATACATCAGGAGTGGTAGCTTAACACCCAATGATGTAGCTCCTAGTTCTAAAGGAATACTACCAAACCCACCTACACCTCCCTCCCAGAACATGATTTCTTTGAGTGCATCAAATATTGATAAGGTTGAACCTTTCTATGTCTCCCTTCTTGTTGGAGATTATGTATTGAACAACTGCATAATAGATTCTAGTGCCTCTAATAATGTAATGCCTATAAAGGTCTCCAAGGCTCTCAAACTCACCATGACTCCACTCAGTGGCTCTTGTTACTCCCTGGAGTCAAAAGAGGTCCCACTTGTAGGGAAGGTCAAATATGCACAGGTGGATCTCACCTGATTTCCAAATAAGAAAGTTTTAGTGATGATTTTGGTAGCAGAAATTCCAGCTTCATTTGGAATGTTGCTAAGAAGGGGTTTCTGTCAGTAGTTGGGGGGTAAAATTCAAATGAATTCGTCATCCACAACCATACCGATGAAGGGATACATGGAGAAATTTCTTCTAGATAAGAAGATGAGGTACACAGTGTGAAATTTTAGAAGCCCTAAAACCAACATCTTGTATCGAAATAGCAGGAAGATGAATCACTTTGTGACAAACAAGGAGGAATATGATATTACCATCTTTATAGGGCCAGACATGCCTTCCCAGAGAGGTATGAACCTTGAATAAGCATTGAGGAGATTCAATTTATAAGAGGGAAGCCCCAAATTACCAGATGGCACAAACGATGAAGAAGAGAAAATGGTTCTTGGCAAATATCAAATGATGAAACCTAGTTACACGCTCACCCACAAAGAGGAAAAGTTCTCATTCCCATTTGGAGATGAAGACAATCTTAGTCATTCCATCCATGGAGGGAAAAGAACAACCTGTGATAAGCCCACAAAAGGTTTGAAATAATTATTTGTATAAGAATTTATAAGAGCCATGGAAGAAACAAAATATCCTGAGCTTAGTCTTGAACTCCTGATACAAGCCATGAATCTACAAGATAAGTGTGAATCTAATTTGAAACCTTCAATCAATGTGAATTTTGGCCATTTTTAAACAAAGAAGGATGAGAAATATTATTCCCCCCTGAGCCAATGGTTGATGGATGCAAAGATGAAATCAAGGTATTTTATTTCCCATTTGAAGAGGAAGACTCTTTCCATGATGAAAAAATTAAAGCAAGGAGTTTTGAGGCCTTTAAAGATGAAGCTCCTCATGATGAAGGAGTGATAGAATGTAGCGATTCCCAAGATGATGAAGTAATCCCTCTAGATAGTTGCCTTGAGCTACAAAATAAATATTCTTTGAAGGTGTCCAAAGATGAGTTACAGGAAGTAACAAAGGGGATATTCGTGCAAGAACTATTGGATGTAGTAGAAGTTGCGGAAGACCTTGAGATGATTCTTGATCTCTTAACTCATGTCATGGCCATACAAGGCCAATATGAGGTTACTTCTAATCCTCCATTTAATATTCCAACACCTCATAATAGAGTAGAGATAAGGATAAATCTAAGGTTTCTCATGAAGAATATGTCAATGATCATAGATCTGGGAAATAAAGTAACTCAGAATATTCAAGAAATTGAAATGAAAATCAGCTTCAGGGCAGTGATGAGATGCTCAATGAAGAATCAACTATGTGGATAAAAATGAAATACAACTGGCACTATGAAACTGATTTCAAAGGAAATTAAGGCAATGGAATTTCTAAGTGAAGGCCTGAGAATCAAGAAGCTCATGTAAACTCACTCCTACCAAGTACATATACAATCATGAAATCACTTATCTTTCATAAATAGTTCAAGAGAGTAGGATACTTTCTTGAATCGGTTAATGGCTTTGCGGAACAACATCACTCAGTGTTGACCATTTAGGGGTAACCTCTAAAGAGAAGAATGCTACAATGAAAGCGGGTCGTCCCCCGCCTTGTCCTATAGGTTATTTAGGTGTGTTTCCCTTTCTTGTCGTGTACGTTTCCCTTCCTGTTGTGTTTTGTGTGTTTCCTTTCGTAATTTTTGTGTGTGTGTTTGTGTTCTTCTTGTTATCTCTCTTTTGTAAAGTTTTGCATGACTCAATAGGGCCCAATGGATAAGGCACTGGTCATATTGTCTAAAGTTGAGATTCTAGATTCTTCATGTCATGTCTTTGTTGTGCTTAGTCCATGTCATGTCCCCAAGATAGAGCCAATTTTTGTAGTGTAAATCTGCAACAGGGAAATTGAAAATTTCTAAGCATGAAAATGATACCCCTGTACCAAAATTTTCATGTTTTATCATTCTGAGGAACCCCAGGTATACCTAGTCAGTCCAGTAACCTCAAAATTGGTTTTAATTCATTCCCTTGGGTGATTTAGGAAATTCAAATCAACCCCCTAGGTGATTTTAGGAAAGTCCATTGAAAATTGTAAGCTTAAGGAAACTGTGGGAAGGGCTATCACTGGCCTTCCTATGGCTGGAGAAACCCCAAGGAGCAGAAAAAAAATACAAACTAGACATAGAGGTGAATACAAATCCTAGGAACATTGTGGAATTGATTTAGTGAGATTAAAAAAGAATCCAGAGAATTTGGGACAGTTTCACTAAAATCAGGGTTCACAAGCCTAGGCAGTGCACAAGCCAAAACAATTGTTGAGATTTCAAAGGTGAGTCTGGGATCTCCAGATGGAGTTAGGAAAAAAATTAAACATTGTTGGAAATATAATTCCAAGTCCTAAAATATGGTGAAATTAGTTTATTCACAACACTTTGGCGTATTGGTTATGTAAGTAGTTTTTCTAATGCACAGGTGTAGTACTAGATCAACAATATGATTTTTTATGGATCCACTAGAGGAATCCAAAATTTAGATTCCTACCATTTTATTCATAAGGAAATTTCCAATTAATATAATATAAAATAACATCAAAAATTTCATCGGGAGCTCAAGTTATCACTGTTTCAAGTTTCCTTCTTGGAGCAAGTTAGAGAGTTAGTCAAATTTTGGAAGGACACATGTTAGCTCGAAGAGCCTGACACAATTTTGTGTCCCTCACATCCCTCAAGTTTAGGTAAATCAAGGTTGGAAAAATTTTCTTAGCTCCCATAAGCCCTCTGGACCCTCATAAAACTTCCAACATTGCCATTTCAGCCTCTAGGTACTTGTGGGAGCTCAAAGCATTCACCGTTGGATCACTGCCACATGTCATCACCTTGCTCGCCATGTAATTTGATGTCCCTCATGTACCTTTGAGGTGAGGAACATAAAACATGGAAATTTTTTTCCCAACCCCTAAGGATACTTCTAGTCATCCATGCGACCAACTTCCAACCCCTCAGTGTTTTAAAGTTGTTTGTTTGACTTTAATCCCTTATTGTCGGGTCTCCACCACTTGTCACTACCTTTCTCACCATGAAATTTGATGTCCCTCATGTCCCTTTAAGGTGATGGTTTTCAGGGAAATGAAAATGTTCCTATCTCCAATCTGTTATTTATTTCAAAATTTTAAAAAACCCACTTGCTTCCCGCTTCTAACATCTAACATTCCCGTGCATAGCCATATCTGCAAACTCCCTCTGCAACTTCCTACCACCACTCTGCCATTGCCAAAGCTCAAAAAATTTCCATCAAAGAAATAAAATCCCTTTCCCATGGTGATATGTAGGTCTTATAAGAATATTTCATCAAGCTAAGGAGAAGAAATGAAGAACAAAGAAGAAGAATAGTGGAAATCCCCATTGCCACGAAATCAAATTTTGAAGAAATATTGAAAACAGATGCATGGATTGATGAACCATTTTTATTTGTCCATTATTCTATCCAAAACCATAAAAAATACCTTCATACCCTCCTCTCATGTCATAAAAAATTCACAGTGAAGAAATCATCTTTCCAACCCAACGGAGAAAAAAGCTTGATTTCCCGTTAAAACTAAAGTCAGATCAAAACAAGATTTCACCGAAAGCACAAGAAGAAAAAACCCATATGAAAAATATATATTTTTTCACAAATAGAAGAGAAAAATAGACCTGAAATTTTTGAGGTCCATTAATGGCTACCGTGTCCAAAAGTGCCACTAGGTCATAAATTTAAAATTTTAAAATCTCCCAAGCTCTTGATCGAGTAAGCACAAAATTTCAGAGGGACAATATTGGGCAGAAATGTATATCGAAAAATGTTTTTCCACGTAAATCCAATATCCAAAATTCAACTTTCTAAAAATAATAGGTCTTCTACATAGAATATTGTTATTTTGGAAAATTCATCAACAAAAGAACCTGCAAAGGAGATGTTGAACACATAGGATACACTACAGTTGAAAGTTCATCAGAATGGGAATTTTGGTCTAATATCGACACTTAATAAAAAAAGTAAGTGGTCTTGTGATAACCTGCCAAAAATAGAAAATTGGTCCAAAAGTGGGAGGAGCACAGAAGTAAGGAGATTCTCATTAATCAAAACCAATCAAGGATCAAAGGGGTCAATTTTTCACACTGCTAAAAATAGTAAGTTTTTTTTTCGGCGTTTACTAAAAATAAAAATTTATCCCAAGAGGGTGAATTTCATAGAGGGAACATTTTGGGAGTTGAAAATTCATGTTGTCATCAACAGTTAAAGACCAAGGAGGGAAAATATTAACACTTTCCAAAAATAGTTCCCCTTTCCAAATACAGTAACTGTCAAGAAACAATGAAGTTTCAATTTGTGAAGGGGGAACCAATGAAGAATCTATCTTTATGGATATCAATAGTGTACTTTGACACTCATTTCATGCTTCAATTTTTATGTAAGAGGTGGAATTCACAATCAAACGCCATTAGACTATTCATTAGGATCATGTCTAAATCAACAAAGTAGTGTGGCAGTGTTGCAGGGGATCAAGACAAGGTTTTTTCCAAAGCTTCAGTATTTCCTAAAGGGATTTCCATGTTTGATGGTCATATTCACCAATGGAATCATTCGACAAAACTTATCTCATTAGGTTCGTGCATCATCTAAAGGAAGCATCTTATGGTATAAGGCATTTGAGGATCCATGTTTCACTACATTGGAGAATTTCATGGTTCGGGTTACAGGTATGTCACATGAAGGGTGGAACTTGTGGTCATCAGTGAAACAAGCCCATTCAACTTGAAATGATCAGTTCTGAGCTCCTATCTCTTTAGAGTTTGTGTTCATGGTCATCAGTGAAGTCATTTTACAAGTTTTTTTAAACACTCATTCCAAGGATTCCATAATCCAATTTTAAGAAGTTTATTTTAAGGTGGAAGATTCAGAGATTCATTATCTCACTACACTTGAGTTTTCAATTAACAAGGATCTAGAGACTACATCAAGGGTGACATCCTTTCTTTTCCTCCTCCTTCCCCCCAACATTCTCTCTCCTCCATATTCTAATTTTGTGTTGGAGTTTCAATTTTTCATATGTATTAATATTCCTAATGTAATAAGTCTCCTTTATTGTATAAAAAGGGACTTAAAAGTTTCCTAGGAAGTTGAAAATTTTTAAGTTGTGTGAGGAAATATGAAAAGGAATTGGGGGGTAGATGAGGATTCATATCTCGTTCTATAAAATTTAAAACCATTCCCATTTCAAAGGGTTTGTGATTGATTTTCTAAACTTGAGAGTGCATTGAGAGAACAAAGTAGATATCCAAATTCATCCATTCCCCGCATTCTCAATTTTTCTCCATTTCCCCACCATATACAACTTTGGTTTGAGCAATCAATACAAGAAGAAGGATTTTATAGATTTCTTTGACTAGGGGATTTCTTGGTACTTTCTAGTCATAAAATTCTATTTGGTCTTATTTTTACTTGATTTTTTTTCTCTTAATTTAGTGCATGTGATGAAACTTATAACTAGTGTGTGCAGGAATATGATTTTCTACTCACAACATTAGTTCACCTACCTCTTTTCTCACTCCCCTTTCCTTATCTTCAGACAAATTCTTTCATAGCAAGATATTTCTAGCTTTTCTGTAGGGTCAGTGGAGTGCCCCTATTGGATCCTTGGCCGTAAGGCCACCTAGAGAAAACTCACTTTCATTCGTGCATGCATATACAATAGTTGCACTGGTTAAGTAGATGGTTTTAGATTCCTAGAGCATTAGCAATAACTCCATCAATTTGTCTCCAACAAATTTTCTCTCCAACGCTTTGATAACTAACTAAAAACTCATCATACACCTCATAAATAGCATCACCATACTATGACCATGCTTAAACATGACTGGTCTTCCCAAAATGCATACCACAATACCAAACACCATGTTCTAGGACTAGGAATAGGCTTAGAATGACCACTTCACACCATGAATCTTCATGAACTAACCATGATGACTCAATACATACACCTGGACACCTATAACACACCTCTAAGACCATGTATGACCTCATGATAGCCTTTGGACAACTCTGAAGATCTCATATAATGAATATGTAAGCTAAAACCATGCCAAGACAACATGAAAACTCATAAAATCTTGTCACTTCCAATCAAGCTTCATGTCTTGTCTTGACTAACACCTCATGGGGACTCACATGATACCTCAACATCCTTTTCCATCAATGGATTTGACATCAATGATAACACCTAAACATAATGACTAATAAATATGTCTTGAATGGATTCAAAATATATTTATAACAAAATATATATTAAGAAAATAATAATTGAGTGGAAAACATGATATATTTTGTATTTTATATATTAGGTTAGAAATAAAAAATATTTTCTATTTCATATAATAGGGTAGAAATAAAAATGGGTAAGTAAAATTATAATGGAAAATGGGTGTTGAGCAGACAAAGGATGATACTTAGCAGAAGGAACACAAAAGGTTCACACATGGGAATATGGCATGTTCAAAGGTGTAGAATATTAGAAAATGAAACACTCGTGAAAGATAAGGAAAAATTTGGGACTTAGCCATTTTCAGGATTACAGGCTATTTTTGGAGATAGTGTGTAGAGCACACAAACTAGTTAAAGACTTGCATGTCACGCAAGGGCTATTTCTGGAAGAGCGTCTACTAAGCACTTTGCAGGGGTTCAAGTTAATAATATAATTATCACTGCTAGTTAACTAGAAGAGATCTATTATTAGTGCACTTGCATGTGTGTCTATTATTGTAGAGACACAAGTCTATTTTACATCATGCACCCTATTTTGGGAATTCTGTAAGCGGTGAAGGGAAATTCCCCACCCTTATAAATATGTAGTGATCTACATAGTATAGGATGACTGAATATGATTTATTGTGAAGTTATGTTGCTAGATTTGAGGCACGCATGAACTTGTGATACTGAATATTGTAAGAAGATTTTGTGTATTTATTATGTTTAATATAATGGAGTGTATTGACTGATTCAAGGTGTTAAACATAAATACAGCTAGATCTTGTATGGTATAATTCATATGGCAATTTTTTAAATCCATTACTCCTTAGATCTAGATCTAGAATATGCTCTGTAGAATGTCTATACTATTTATGGATTTGAAATCATTAACCCTTCATCATGTTTGCATCATGCACAAGAAAATATAAGGAGGGGCCTAGTACCTTTGCACACTTCAGGTGATCCCTCAATCTAGGATTAGTGATGTGTTAGCATGCCTAGGTTATTTTTGGTAAATTCTAGGCTACATCATTGGTTCTGTTATTGGGACCTCTTTTTCTATTGTTTTTAGGATGATTCTCGATGAAGACATACCAGTTGACCCTAAGAAGTGTTGAGGAGTGGATACAAGATCTAGAAGAAGAATAAAAATGGAGGTTCATCATTGGATCTGATTTTAACACATGTGCATGGGTGGAACGGAATCTATATGAAAATTTGTATGAGAGCTTCTTCACTAATTTTCTAGTAGAACTATACAAGTGGCTAGTTTATTCTGAATCTAAAAGGGATTAGAGGTATCGTGCACTTTTCTAGATGTAGGAATAATTTTAGGCCTTTATGATGTTGATCTGATTTGGATAGGTCTTGTGGATACTTGGTTTCATGGTGTCCTAAATAGCTATATTCTGTAGTACTCAATTTCCACTTATTCTTGCCCAGAGGTAGCAAAATTCCATTTTTTATGGTATCCCAAGGGAACTTACTTGCAAGTAATTCCACTGGTGATCAAAATATTGATGGTTACCCTAAACTTGGAAAGAAAACCGATCACTAACTAAACCCCACCGCATGTGGGGGAAGGAGTAGGTTTGGTGAAAGATGATAGAACTAGCGGCATAAAGGTAGAGAGAAGAAAGGTGGCTTAAGTATAATGAGGCATGATAGAGGGAGATAGAGAAGTAGCGGGATGTTGTAGAGTGAATGGCGTTGAGGAGAGAGATGTCTCACGAAGGATTTAGAGCTCATGCAGAAGACATAGAGCCAGAGCATCAAGAACTCCCCTATTTTGGAAATTATGACAGGTAACCCCCTCAGCCTCACATGAAAGCGGGCTAGTAGAGATGACCTATTCCGCGGGCTTGCATCTGAATCTACCTGGCAACCTAGCCTTTGTCCTTGGTTTTCTAGTATCTAGTATGAAAATTATTTAGCAAGCTAATTTAGGTAGTGGGAGAGAAGGAGTAAGTCACATAACAAGTACTTTTATGGTAGGTAAAATGTCTTCATTGTTGTTTGGAGGTACCTTTTCAAGTGCATCATCTACACAAAATTCAAGCACACAAAATTTTGGACTCACTTCTAGGAGTGGTAACAATTCACAGACTGTAGGGGTTTAGTTCAGTACTATTATTGGGACATAGGGAAGTACATCTTCTAGTCGACTTCTGAATACAAGTGGAGGATCAAGAAGTATAGGTGGTTCTAGTTCCTATGGATCTGGTGGTTTTTGATCAGGTGGGCAAGGTCCGTACCAACCCCAGAATATTTACATGGAGATGTCTCTTCATTTGTTAGAATATAGGGGCATAGAAGATGCTGCTAAAAACATGCACATGTGTGAAATACTATGGCACACAAAAGGAATCATGGATTTTGAGTGCAGGGAAAGTCAATTTTCCACTACGTTACAAGGATGCACACATGGCTAGTTACAAATTTTTGACCCTGATCAAAATTGTGTAGACTATGCAACATTAAAAGATTCTTTCCTTAAAGAGTTTCACATCCCTAAGTTTGAGTAGAAGAGTATAAGTGCGCTCAAGGATATTAAGCAAGACATTACTGAGAGTGTCAGGGTGTATGATGTCCATTTCAAATCTCTTTTATCTAAGCTTTCTTATTATATTCATGTAATCCAGCATGCATAATAGTTTGTTGGAGGTTTGATTACACCTTTTAGAAGTGCGCTATCACATAAGACATACACTAATCTACACGAAGCACTTAAAGCATCTTTTCACGCTGAGGTAGTCATAATTATAAACACTAGAGTCAGCCCATTCTTAGAAGCATAGATTTCAGCTATAGAAAAGAAGTTAGAAAAACTATTAGAAAAATCAGCACATGATAAGCGCATGGGGATTTGGTGTACAGATTGTGAAGTGAAAGGTCACACCAAATATATTTTCCCCCGCAGACTGGTAGGTTCATTTCTGCTAGACTATGAGATATGTCATTTGAACCATGATGTTAGACAATACCCATTATTGCAATACACGATAAGGAAGAACATATCTTGCTATTATAAAATTTGTAGGTCCACGACTCATGATACAGAAGACTGTTAGATGATTGGTCAGATCCATGATGCTATAGATATTGGTGTGTGACAGACATGAGTAGTAGATAAATCTAAAGGCAAGGGTGACCATCAAGATCAAGGTCAAAATCAAGTGCACTATGATCAGAATGAAGGGCATTTTTAAGGATGTCATGGCAAAGGTCGACGATACCATCGTGGATTTGGAGGTTGAGGCTGTGGTGGTGGATGAGGTGAGTTTCCTCACGGAACATGATTTATATGCAGATCACCTGACCACTATAGGTGCGAATGTACTCAGAATATTACATGTTCTTTTTGTGGAAAGAATCATAGCTATAAGGAATTCTTGGACTTATATGAGCATCTTAGTAAGTAGCATAAACAAGAAAAAAAAGGTGCGTGGATGGTTAGGATACAAAACATTGTGGAAAGTCAGTGGATGCCCAAGTTGGAACCGGAATCCGAGGTATTACATGTAAATATCAATACATACTCTGAAGAGGTGCATGCCAAAAAAGTGTTACATCAGAAGCATACCATCACTAAGGAGGAGGTTCTACATGTACGGTACCTAGATCTCATTCATCAAAAGGAGGTTTATCATGAAACCATGGAGTTACTCAGAAATCTTCAGGGTGAAATACAATTTTTAAAGGATCATTCACGGAAGATGGGGCAAAAGAAAGCAGTAGAGAAGGTCCAATCTAATATTAATGACTTGAAGGAGGTGTACAAAATGTTGCACCATGAGAATATCATTTCATTGTTAGGGAATTGGATAAAGGGAAACACTCCACAAAAAAGTATTGAGACTAGATGACAGATCTTGCATGTAAATATTCCCCCATAGCTTAGAATATGACAAGGAAATAACTCTAAATGCTATTATGGATGGATGGATTTTTAGTAATATATTGATTGATACATGCATGGAAGTCAATGTGATTACTTTAGATGCATGGGTACAGATGGGGAGACCCCCATTATAACCATCTTCTAATGTGTTGTTTATGGATAATCAAACCAAGGGCACCCCTATTGGATTTTTAAAAGATACATCCATTAATATATAAGGGGACAAGTTCACTGAGGACTTTGAGGTTTTGGCACTTGCAAAAGCAGACAGTTTCCCAGCTCTACTTGGGCGCCCTTGGTTTTATGCAAATAATGTTGATCTTTGGTTCAACAAGGGATATATTAGTTTTGAGAAAAGGGATGAAAGGGTTATTATCCCTTTAACCAATGGGAAATCTACACCCTATGTTGAGCCTTTGAGTGAGAAAGATCTAAATAGGATTTATGTATGCACCATCCATGACCCAGAAGTGCTCGAGCCATGTAAAGAAGGAATCCTTCAGTGGGAAGATGCATAGTCTATTAGTGATACTACAAGTTTTGCTTGTGATAATTGGGCTCATGGTACTTATGAGTTGGTAGGGCACAAAGTAAGAAGCACATTTGCGTGGAACATGAGACCTTGTTGTATCAAGAGAATAGGTAACAACTTGGTACCTCGATACACTGGAGAAGGAGATCTTATGATATTTTTGTGTGCCATGGAGAAATAGTGGATGGACTAGTTGGAGTGATGGAATATGCTAGCATATACCCTATGTGGGAAAGTAGCACACTGGTGGGTGGTTCACAGGGATAAGCTTGTAGGATGGAATGAAATTAGGATTTCTCTTTCTAGTAAGTTTTTGAGGAGTAAAACACCTACTCAAATCTACACTTATCATGGTAATCAACCCGTTTAGTACCACATTCAGCAGTGTAGAGACTCTAGACAGAGGGGCAGGAAGCTTTACCACCTTCACTCTGGGTGCAAAAATTTTATTCCACTTTATAAGGCTACACGCGTGTTTGGTATGTATATGTGGAACTCCATAGAGAGACTAGAAATCAGCAGGATTTGATTGCAGGAATGATCCAGAATTTTGACTACTTCCATACTAAACCTCCAGTAGAAGCGGTATTAAGGGTTATAAACTGGTTAACTATGGGAGACAATGCAAAGGTGGAAGAAATCATTCAGGATTTATTTTATGGGAATGACTCAAGAGCTCGTTTTTATGAAGAAATAGAGACAGATGCCACACTACTTAGGCATGCTTTCCTTGAGAAAGTAAAAAGAAATATGGTCTACTTAGTGGATGATGAAGAAGTACAAAATCTAGATATGGATCATTCAATGAGTAGGCATGAGGTTTTGGATAGTGCAGATAAGACCATGCATGCCTATCATGAACCTATGAAAATAAAGAAAGTTAATATTGGATTGGATGATAAGCCTAAAGAGGCCATAATTAAGGATTATTGGTCTAACTTTGAAGTGGAAAAAATCATTGAGTTACTACAATATTATTAGGACTTATTTCCTAGGAGATACCATGAACTAAAAGGCATGCATGAATCATTAGGATAAATGAAGATAAAGCTTAAGGAAGGCACACACCTGGTTAGGAAGTGACCCTACATGATGAACCCCAACTTATGTGAAAAGATCAAGGAAGAAATTGACAAAATGTTGAAGTTTGGAATCATCAAGCCCTTTTTCGAATTAGAATGGGTTAGCCCAATGGTGATCAATATAAAGAAATATGGTTAGATTAGGATATGTGTGGACTACAGGGAGCTAAATGCTACATGTGTGACTGATCCTTTCCCTATGCCATTCATAGCGGAAATATTAGATGGTGTTGTAGGGCACAAGATTTATTCCTTTACAAATGGATTCTCTGGGTATCATCAGGTTAGGATTGCACATGAGGATTAGGAAAATACTACTTTTACCACTGAATAGGGAAGTTTTTCCTATACTGTGATGCCTTTGGGTATGAAAAATGCACTTATTGTATTTTTGTGCATAGTTGTCCAAGCATTCAAAGATTTTATTCACAACTTCTTGCAGGTTATTTAGATGACTAGACGGTGTATGGACTTGTTAAGGATCATTGTGAAAATTTATGGTTAATGTTTGAAAGATGTCGACAGTTAAGCATCTCTTTGAACATAAAGAAATGTGTATTTTCTACACCATTTGGCACACTGTTAGGGCGCATCATCTGTAAGGAAGGTTTGTTGGTTGATCCAGCTAAGGTTATAGTCATTATTGTCCTGGAAGAGCCTACTAATCAAAGTGAGGTGTGTGGATGCTTAGGTCACACTGGGTATTATATAAAATTTATTAAAGGGTATGCTAAGGTTGCCCCACCCTTGGAGGAGTTACTAAAAGGAAAAGGGAAATTTTATTAGGGGGATCCGAAATAGCACACATTCGAGACATTGAAGGATAAACTTACTACAACGCTTATTCTACACTTTCCCTTGTGGGACCAACCATTTCATGTACATGTGGACGCTTCTGGCATGACCATTGGTGCGGTGTTGGATCAGCCTGGAGAAGGTATTATAGATCATCCTATCTATTTCACTAGTAGAAATTTGACTCATGTAGAGCAGAATTATACAACCATAGAGCACGAAGCTTTGTCAATGATGTATGTGCTACATAAATTCAGATAGTACCTACTAAAAACACCATTAGTATTCTATAATGATCACATGGCATTGAAATAGTTAGTAAACAAGCCCATTTTACAGGGGTGCATATGTCAATGGGTACTCTTATTCAAAGAATTTGATTTTATAGTTGTGCTAAAACAAGGGCAAAGTAATTCTAGACCAGACCATTTATCTAGAATACAATCAGGAAAAGACGAGTAGGTAATTGAAGATACCATGCCCAATGCACAATTATACTAGTTACAACATGTGACATCATAATTAGAGGACATATATGTCTTTCTACGTACAGGTAGGGTGCCAAAAGGAATGAAATCCTTAGAGAAGAAACAACTTTCCATTCACACGACACTGTTTATGTTGATTAGCGGTGACCTGTACAAGTTAGGTCGAGAGGAATTATTGCACTGATGTGTACTAGAGCATGAGCGCACATATATCATGGAAGAAGCTCATGG
This sequence comes from Taxus chinensis, assembly GCA_019776745.2. NCBI lineage: Eukaryota > Viridiplantae > Streptophyta > Pinopsida > Cupressales > Taxaceae > Taxus > Taxus chinensis. The sequence continues at coordinate 316,831,550 of CM034149.1, forward strand.
GTGTATTGCAGGTGGGCACTATATAGGTGATGCCACTGTGTGTAATATTTTACTCTCTAGATTATGGTGGGAGACCCTGTATAAGGATTTTAAGGTGTATTGCAAGGCTTGCGATCATTGTTAGCAACTTGGAAAACTATTTAAAAGAGATGAAATGCCTTTAAGACCTATTCCTAGTGCATAACCATTTGAGAAATGGGCTATAGATTTTGTGGGTCTTATTTCACTAGTTGCGCATAGGTCTAGATCATGCTATATCATCACTTACACAAATTATCTGAAAAGGTAGGTAGAAGCAACACCTACAAAGGATTGTACATTAGCTATAGCAGTAAGGTTCCTATGGGAAAATATTATTACAAGGTATGGATGCCTGTTGAGCTTGATCAGTGATAGGGGCACACATTTTTTGAATGAGACAATAAGAATTCTATTGGATGAGTTCATGATTGCACACCATATCATCCTCATGAAAATGGGACTACTGAGGCTTTCAATAATATTTTGAGCCAGACATTGAAAAAACTTTGTAATATTGGAAGGACAGAATGGGATGATAAATTTTTTGTCGTACTTTGGTCATATAGAACAACATACAAGAGGTTGAACAAATCTACACCATTTCAGTTAGTGTTTGGCACAGAAGTAGTTCTTCCTATGGAATTCATTTTACCTTCTTTGCGTATTACATGCACTGGAGATCTAGTTGATGAAAAAGCATTATAAGAATGAATTGAAAAGTTGATCAAGCTAGATGAGTGAAGAGAAATAACACGATGGAGTTAGAAGAAAGAATAGGCCAAGCAGAAAGTATGGCATGATAGGCACATTAGGGAAAAAAATATTGAGATAGGATAGATGGTGCTTATTTATGATTCTAAGTTTCTGCACCATCTAGGAAAAATTAAAGTACACTTATTAGGACCATATGTTATCACTTACATACTTGAAACAAGATCTCATCAGTTAGATCCGTTTGATGGAATACAGTTACCTGGGTACTTCAACGGGAGTAGGATGAATCCCTACTATAAATAAGTGTTCTTGGTGTTTGTAATAAGGCAGTGTTGCCATTTAGATTATGTTTTCAATTATGTATTCCTTTAATGTATTTATTTCTTCATCTCTATGCTTGTAAATTTAATTGGTGTTTTTTGAAATAAGCGTGTTTGTGTGCTGGAATCTAATTGTTGTTTGAATAATTTTTATGCACAGAGGGCTGCACATAACATTTGTGTGGGGTGGCTATTGAAAAATGTAGGAAGGTGCACTGGAAGGTTATAGCTGAGGCACAAAGATGTACCACATAGAAATTATGACAATGGTCAATTAATGAGAGGATTTTTAGTAGGTGAAGGAGCAATAAATGCACCAAATTTTTGAAAATTTATATAAGGACGTGATGCAAGTTCATTTTTACCTTCATGATCATAATAATTTGAACAAGATAAGTGCGACCAAGCTAAGAAAAGAGTATTAAGGTGTGAATAATGTGAAACCAGATGTGGAGAATGGACTTATGCACAAAAGAAGTTTGTGTCCCCAATGGTGAAGGGTTTGAGAAAAGTAGACACGTTGTGAGAGAGCTAGGGCATGCAGACTCAAGCTAGGGTTTGGATTTGTTCACTACAGAAGATAGAAACTTAAGATTTGATGATGGTAATGTTATCTCAAATTCCCCCTGGGAAAATTTGGTCAAGAAAACCCTACACATGGAGAAAATATGAAGGGAAAATGTTTCAGACCTATGAGCTTGCATTCTAGAATGAGGCAAAGGAAAAAGTCAAATTTTGAACCTGAGTTAAAGCTAATGCGGGTCGGTGGACCTTCGGAGGAAAATGATATTTTTTGAATTTTTGTCAAAAATATAAAATGCAAAAAAGGAAGCCTCTGCCTCCGCCGACCCCAATGGATGCCATGTCATCAGCGGAGGAGTGGGGGAAATGTGCCAAAATTCCCCGAGCCAATTTTAGTAGAAAACTTAAAGGAAATACATAGAGAGCCATATCTTTTGATACAGAGCTCCGTTTTCGACAATCTTGGTACTAATGGAAAGATTTGAAGATTCTCTTCATCATGGAGTCTTCAATTTTATATTTTGGTAGATATTTGTGGGAGAAAATTACAAAGTGCGGTTGGGCACAGGAAAAGACAAAACTAGTTTCAACTACCAAATTTAATGAAGTATGGGTCATTTTCTTTGGTTTGCGAAGTAGATACATAAAATATGAGATTTTACATCGAGCCCATCAATAGATGAAGAATTAAAATGAAGAACCAATTTTTAACCACCAAATTTAATGAAATATGGTCCTTTTCTCCCTCGAGTAGAAAAAATGCATTTGGGAATGGAATTTACAGATGAAGCCTTGAATTTTCGACCAAATTTATGAAGGATGTCGGTGGTTGGAGCAGAGAATCAAATTTTCTTGTGTTTTCCCCTCTCTTTTCACATTTTGCTATATATTGTAACAAAGGCACATTTTCAAGAAGTTAGATGTTCATTCTTCTTCTATGCCTCCCCTCTTCTTTTCTTCCCCAGGGTCGAAAATGGAATTTAAGCCTCCTCCCTTGGCTTTGTAATGGCATTTTCTTGCCTCTTGCCCATTAATGGTGTACTGTGTAAAATCCTGGAGTAATAAAATCTATTTTCGTGATGTGTTTTATCCATCCTTCACTCATTTTGTTGTCTCTTATCGCCTCTCACCATTGTAGGGTATACTATGCACATTATGATGTTTGTTACAGGTCCTAGGAGATTTGCTTAATGGGTTTTGAAGTGGTGTTCTCTGTGAAATCTATCTCTGGTCTATGGTGCATTTTTTCCACCCTCTCCTTTGCTCACCTCTCTCCACTTCAGGCAGCTGAGATTGTGATCAACACTTCCCTTTTCTTGGTGCTATCACCTCTGTAGTGTAGGATTTCTTTATTTTCATGCTCTCTCTCTCCTTGGTCCCTTATAGTTGTTAGATTAGGAGTAGATAGTCAAATTTTCTTCCTTACGAATAGTTTAGCATTAGGATTAGGAAGAAGAATCCAACTTTCTTTGGAGGGCCATATCAAGTTTACAAGTCCCACAGCTTGAGAGATGGTCCCATGTTATGCAAATCACACCAAATGTCCCTACCTTAGAAAATAAGATCCATAACTCATTTGGGGGTGCTGTGATTTTACATTAACATTTTTTGCACGCTTGGTGGGACAGGTCTAAATCACCTTACCACTTCACTTCATAAGGTTCAATGTGCTCTTGGTGAAGATTTCAACCTTTGGAGGCACTTTCAAGCACATCTAGTAACTCCATCTGGTCAAAAACCCATTCTCTGAGTTGCAGACATTTTCCATCCATTTCCACTCATTTTCATCCATTTTATTCTTCCATCTCTTCCATTTTCTCCCATTCCATGAGGTTATGCAATCATGACTTCATTCCCACCATGGAATTCACATCTACAACAACAACAATACTGTCCACCTCCAACGTATTTCCCAACTCCTCCAAATCAGCATTATAATCAGATCCAGGACCATTATGCTTACCCATATGAGAAAATTCAAAGTTGGTTTGGCCATGGATCTTATCAAGAACAAGGGGATGCATATGATGGTGATAGTTATGTAAAGGATGTTGATCTACTAGAGAAGATTAAAAAAATAGAGGCTGACATGGTTTAATTAAGGGAAACAATTCAAATGAGATCTTTTAGCATTGGTTATAGGGCACCTTGTCCATGGGAAGGCCCTTTTCCAAGACACCACAACCCTTAGGAGAAGTTGGAATTCATGATTTGAATGCTACCCCAACTTGCACAATGGACAGTGGAGATCAGGGCTTATGAGAAAAGTGTTGGACAACCTTGTTAATGGGTAAGTCAATCACCATCTCCCTGCCTTTCATTTTCTCTTCCTTAGTCTTTATCATTTCAACATGATCAAGATTCAAGCCTCCCAGTTGCTGCCCCAAGTGTTGATTCCATTTCTCCATTCCCTAGTCTTCCACCCCACCTCAGTTTCTCTGCCCTTTTTCCTTCTAAATCCAATCCCCCTCTACAATAGCCAAAAGTAATACCTTTCCCTCCACCAAAAACAAGGAAAAAACTAGTGGAGACCCCACCCACCACTCCTCTTTCCTTCCCAAGTCCATGTTGGGAAGAGACTCCAAAAGCTAGCCAAGGAGAACATCAAACAGAGGAACCCAATAGAGAAGAAATGATCAAAAATATGAAGAGTTGGGATGCTAAATTTGAGTTTTCAAAGGTTTCCTTGTTGGTTAAGCCTATGGAGGAGGCTGAGGTCAATCCATAAGTGGTGGAAGATCCAGGTACAACACAAGTAGAGGAAGAAGGAGCTACTCTTAATCTAAAAGAAGAGGATTACATTATGGATATGGAGGAGGACCATATAGTTTTAGAGGATCCAAGTGTGGAGTAGGCCACAGAAGAACCTTCAGTTCTTCCTCCCACTTCATCCCCTTCAAGCTCTGATGTTGAGGAAGTGTTTGAGATTTCAAACTTCATGTTTGAAGATGAGGGGAACCATGGTGAGAAAATTTCAGATTCGAAGGACACCATGGAGGAGGTAGAACACACGTAGCAAGATAACAAGGAGGCAAATTATCTGTCAAACTTGGAGGATTTCCTTGATGGAGGGGAACCCATGGATATCACATCATTTTTTCCTCCATCTCTCACATCCCAGGCACATGATCCTACTTCTATGGAGGAGAACATTCATTTGTAGCATTCTGCACCTTATAACAACCCTCTAGAACCAAGATTGGAAGATCTTAATCTTCCATGTTCTTCAAAGGAGGAGGAAGAGAAAAGGAAGGAGGATGTCATCATCTCCCTCACACCATCCACCCAAGAAGGTCCATAAGAAGAATCCATTTTTTGAGTTGAATTTTAGAGATATGGGCACATCTAAAGGATTAGACCATGCCCAATCAGGTACTTGGCTTCATTGGAGCCAAAAGAGAATCCAAAACCAATCATGTCCATTTTAGGGCATGAGGATGATATGCAAAGCACCAAGGATCAATTGCCATACCTCTTCAATCTAAATGTAGAGCAACTAAAAGAGGTATTTGATTTGTCTCCAGCTGATACTTTTGTGATTTAGGTGGAGGACTAACTTATTGTCAGTTTTTCACTCATACAACCAGCCATGTTCAGTGCCAAATTAGTTGCATGGCTGCCATTTTTGAGGAAGGGAAGCTATTTCTCCTTGCCAGTTGTAGGTTTTATTTGAGCTCCATTTTTTCTTGGTTAGAGTAGTGTAGGTAGGTTTTTTTTAGCCAAAATAAGTGCTTTTGCACACTCTACATATTCCATTTAGAGCATGTATGATTTTCAGTTTGTACATAGTTTTTGGTGTCGTTGTTTTGCTATTGCATAGTGCATTTAGTTGGATTTTGGTGAAGTTCAACTCCAAGTTTCAGTGGGTTTCCAAGAGGCTCACAAGTCAGATTTTCAGATTTCAGATCATAATCATTTTATCAGGCTTGATTCCATGCCCAATGGATACTTCAAGGCCACTGGTCTCTTCATCTATCAGGAAAATGTCCCCGTGAGTCACCAAATTGTTATCCCAAATTCCCCCTGGGAAAATTTTGTCAAGACAACCCTGAACATGGAGAAAATATGAAGGGAAAACATTTTGGACCTACGAGCTCACATTCTAGAATGAGGCAAAGGAAAAAGTCAAAGATTGAACCCGAGTCAAAGCTAATGCGGGCTGGTAGACCTTTAGAGGCAAATGAGATTTTTTAAATTTTTGTCAAAAATGTAAAATGGAGAAAAGGAAGACCCTACCTCCGCCGACCCCAATGGATACCACATCATCACTGGAGGAGCAGGGGAAATCTCTAATATTTTCCTGAGCCAATTTTTAGTAGAAAACGTTAAAGGAAATACGTAGAAAGCCATATCTTTTGATACAGAGATCCATTTTTGACAATATTGGTTCCAATGGAAAGATCTAAAGATTCTCTCCATCACGGAGTCTTTAATTTTATATTTTGGTAGATATTTGTGGGAGAAAATTTCAAAGTGCATTTGGGCATGGGAAAAGAAAAAACTAATTTTTAACTACCAGATTTAATGAAGTATGGGTTATTTTCTTTGGTCTGCGAAGTGGATACATGGAAATATGAGATTTTACATCGATCCCATCAACAAATGAAGAATTTAAACGTATAACTAGTTTTCAACCACAAAATTTAATGAAATATGGGCCTTTTCTCCCTCGAGCAGTCAAAATGCATTTGCGAATGGAATTTGCTGATGGAACCTTGAATTTTTGACCAAATTTATGAATACTATTAGTGGTTGGAGTAGAGAATCAGATGTTCTCATGTTTTATCCCTCTCTTTTTGCATTTTTCTATATATTGTAATAGAGGCACATTTTTAATATGTTAGTTGTTGTTCATTCTTCTTCTCTGTACCCCCTCTTCTTTTCTTCCCCAGGGTTGAAAATGCAATTTAAGCCTCCTCCATTGGCTTTGTAATGGAATTTTCTTGCATCTTTCCCATTAATGGTGTACTGTGTGAACTCCTGGAGTAATAAAATCTATTTTCATGATGTGTTTTGTCCATCCTTTACTCATTTTGTTGTCTCTTCTCACCTCTCACCATTGTAGGGTATACTGTGCATATTATGATGTTTGTTACAGGTCCTGGGAGCTGTGTTTAATGGGTTTTGAATTGGTGTTCTATGTGAAATCTATCTCTTGTCTGTGGTGCATCTTGTCCACCGTCTCCTCTACTCACCTCTCTCCACTTCAGGTAGCTGAGATTGTGATCAACACTTACCTTTTCTTTGTGCTATCACCTCTGTAGTGTAGGATTTTTTTTTTTCATGCTCTCTCTCTCCTTAGTCCCTTGGAATTTTTAGATTAGGAGTAGATAGTTGCATTTCATTCCTTAGGAGTAGTTTAGCATTATTATTAGGAATAATAAGCCGAGTTTCTCTAGAAGGCCATCTCAAGTCCACAAGTCCCACAGCTTGAGAGATGGTCCCATGTTATGAAAATCACACTAAATGACCTTTCCTTAGAAAATAAAATCCATAACTCATTTGGGGGTGCTATGATTTTGCTTTAACAGGAACCAAAGAAAGCACCTACTGTAGGAGCCAAAGGAAAGAAGAAAGTGGAGGCAAAAGTTGAAATTTCTCTTGAGAGTAGTTTCTCAAAGATGCAATATCCAAAAGGTGTTATAGTTGGGCATGAGTGAGATTCTAACATATAAAGCTGCAAGGTGAGTGATTACAACCACCACAACTATGATAATAAGAAATAATTATATGCATTGTTGAGTACAAAGACCAATAAGCGCAAGGTAGACGATATGCCGGTATATAATGACACTAAGGAGAAAGTTTTAAAACAAGTAGGAGTGTACCAATTGTATGAGCTCCCATAATTTGGCATATACGAACCTCTTTAGTAGTGGCTAATGAGTAGAGTCCATGAAGACTTCTTTCATTTTGACAAAAGAAGGATAAGGATTGCAACAACGCTGATCTCAACGCTAACAGGGTTGAAGGTGACAAGGATGGACCTTAACAATGACCTAACTGATAAGGTAGAGATAGTGTAAACATGAAAGGAACTGGGGTATATAAAAGGTCAACATAGAATGGACATCGATAAACTGAATAAGTACCCAGTGGTACAAGCAGTTGCGCATCGGGTGACCAAGTTGAATGATCAGGAGAGATGGTCGTAGGTGAATACAATGTGGCTCCATTTCGCAAGGAAGATGTCACATGAGATAGTGTATAACATAGCAGGCTACATTGCGGAGACCATTGTCAAGAAAGCACACACCTATGAAAGAATCAATTTTGGCGCTATCTTGCTATCACTAGTATTTGTGGATATTAGAGTGCCTGAAGGGATAAAAAAAAGATTTGGGCATATTCCTTGGAGAAGAAGTCCCTCGTGGAGAGGTTCACAAAGCATTTATACGAAGGGTCAATGAGTGCTCCATTCAAATAGAGGGTGGATATGTGGTATGACAGGCTTCGTGTAACATTTTAAGAGGAGTGGTGCATTCCTAAGGAGTTACCATTAGTGGTGGGAAAAGAAGTATAATTCGTGGTGTACCAGAAATTTTGCATCGTGTAATTTACTATGAGGGATGGGACTTAGAGCCCATGGTGCAAATTCCCATATGCCTTCACAGTGTGCTACTTCTAGGAATCAGTCCATCATTTCACTGATGCGTGTTGACTAAATTTTAATGTGGATAAGGTAGATTGTGACTACCACACTTTAAGAAAAACATATATATATATACCCAGGCTAGAATGTATATAATGAAAGGCTTGTCTCAGATGTTATAAAAATGAAGCCTGTAAGATTGGTTGTTTGGGATAGTGGAGCTGTGCTTGTATTCCTTCAACTTAAGCCTAAGTTAGAGGGTAATAAGTATGTAGAAAATGAGTTTGCGCTCCCAGGGCCACCAAAAGGTAAGCATACGGTAGAGAACATGCCATCTCCACAACTTGAAGAAACCATAGTGGTGGATGAAGAGGAAGAAGGGTGTGAAGATAGTGGTGGCTTGGTACATAGAGGCCGGAGGCAACCCACAGACAAAATGGAGATTGAGCATGTAATTTCCCCACCACAAGAACAAGAATAAGAAGAGGAATTAGAAGTATTCCAAGGAGAGCACCTTTTCAAGAGAGTTTTTAGAAGAACAAGAAAATAAGGCACGAGAACTCCATAGTTGGTATGAAGATCGCCACGACTCTCTCCACAGAAAGAGACAACTGAGAAAATAAAGAGGAATCTAAAGTTGAATGAGGAGGTGAAGGAGTCTTCAGAGAGCATGCCTGGAACTCTTGTACCACCAGAGGACGTGGAGGAACCCAAGGAAAAAGAAATATAGGATTAAGAAGGAGTAAAGGAGGTAGGAAAAATAGAACAAGATACTACTAAGGACATATACAATCCAACTCCAAACCTTGGTGCTCAAGTTCATAAGGGGCCAAGTACAAAGAGGGAAAATGGGGAATATATTGCATCAATCATGGGATATGAAGAGGACATAGGTAAAATTGTCTGCAACAGATTCCGGAATATAATGGGGCTTGAAGGACTTGTATGGATGGGAGTTGATGGACCCTGACATGACAACTATGCGCACAAGGAAAAAGTTGTCAAGGTCCATGCAAACACACATGGACAATCCTAATTTTGATGTATGTGAAGATTCATGTGTGTCAACAAGAATGAGGAAGGCACCACTAAACAAACACATAACCATCAAACCCATGGTTATGTGTGATGAATAGGTGAGTAATGCCTTGGTGAAGGTATCTACACAGGTGGTGTACAGGAATGTAGATAAGGTTGCAACTATTAAAGTGTTGAGAGAGGATATCAAAGATAAAGATGCAAAAATAGTGCATCTAAAAGGAGAGAAGGACCTAGAGAAAAATAAAAATGGGGTTCTCATCAGCATGGTAGAGGATATTGGTGATCATGTCCTATAAGAAAGACCACAATTAGAGTCCAAGGTACCCAAAAAGTTCCCTTTGGCTATGCATTATATGTGTACCTTAGTTGATTTGGTGCCTGAGGATGGACCATTTCAAATTCCAACGCCAAAGGACCTTGAGTAGGAAGCATAGAGAGAAAGGGATTCAGTGGTTAGAAATATTTCATGTTATGAAGCATTACTCCAAACCTTCCAAGTGGAGCTAAAAGAAGAAGACCAAACATTTAATATATGTGCAAATCCAGAGGCAGTAATAAGAATCAGGACCATAGTAGAATATAATGAAGTCCTAAAGGCCATGAAGGATGAGACTTTAGGGTGTGCGTAGAGATTAGTGCTAGTAAAAAAAGGGTGAGGCCCTTTCAGTGTCCCAAGAGCCCCATAAGGACAAGATTGATTAAATTGGAAAGCTTATAGCGTAGAAGATGGATCTTCTAGAAGGAAGGGTGACTAAAATGGCTAATATTGTGATAGTATTGCAGAACAAGAAGGAAGATATTGCACAAGAAGAGTTACACTCTATTGCATCAGATATTCCAAAAAAGGTAGAAGCCACACTAAGTGATTGGAAAACCTTAGAGGCTGAAATCAAAGAGGAATATCTAGAGTTAATTCTTCCAGTTGAAATAAAGGACGTTGTAGGGTGAAAATTCATTCTCTATACAAGTAATTATTTAATTTACATTCATTCCATTCCTTATACTTTATTCTTTAGATCAAGAGGCATCCATTGTCAGGGTGACAATACAATTTTGTGTGGGTTAATGTTGAGAAGACAAAGTATGATACTTAAAAGAAGGCACACAAAAGGTTCGCACATGGGAATAGGGCACATTCAATGCCATGGAAGAATAGGAAAGGAAACATGCGTGAAAGACAAGGAAAAATTTGGGACTTAGCCATTTTTAGGATTACGGGCTATTTTTGGAGATAGCCTGCAGAGCACACAAACCAGATAAAGAATTACGCGACACACAAGGGCTATTTTTGGAAGAGTGCCTACTAAGCACTTTGCATGGGTTCTAGTTAATAATAGAATTATTACTACCAGTTAACCAAAAGAGATCTATTATTAGTGAACTTGCATGTGTGTTTATTATTGTAAATACACAAGCCTATTTACAGCATGTGGCCTATTTTGGGAATTATTTAAGTGGTCAAGGGAAATTCTCCACCCTTATAAATATGTAGTGATCTGTGTAGTATATGAGGACTAGATATGAGTTATTATGAAGTTATGCTGCCAGATCTGAGGAACACATGAACTTATGATACTAAATATTGTAAGAATATTTTGTGTATTTATTATGTATAATATAATGGAGTTTATTGACTGATTCAAGGTGTTAAACATGAATATAGCTAAATATTGGATGGTAGAATTCATATGGAAATTGGTTGAATCCATTACTCCTTAGATCTAGATCTAGAATATGCTCTGTAGAATTTCTATACTATTTATGGATCTGAATGAATTAACCCTTCATCATGTTCACATCTTGCACAAACAACTCTAAGGAGGGGCCTGATACCTTTGTGTGCTTTGGGTGAGCACTCAGTTTAGGCTGGGTGATGTACCAGTGCACCTGGGTTATTTTTGGTAAATTCTAGGCTACATCAATGGGTAAGTAATGTACATGGAAAAAATAGGGGGCATTTTCATTCTAATAATATTATGGGAGAGGGTATAATAAATTGAATAATTGGAGATAAAAACTAACATTGGGGGTATTGTTTAATACCCTTCAAATGAATGTGCTATACCATACTTTTAATAAGTGAACATTCCATGTGTGCACAACAATTTGTGATCGTCGTAACCTTCTCTCGTGTGTGGCATTCCATAGCCTTTTGGCATGTGACTATTTATCAGGCTATAAAATACTTTATGCACACCTCCCTATTCCATACGTATTCTTCCTCTCTTCCATTTACCTAGTATTTTTCCTCTACACTACCACCCTTGTGTTATACTGCTTGCTAATCTATCTTCACCAAGTTTCCATATGAGAAACTCCACCAAATCATGCGCATTTGCACCTTATCAAGCAAATCATAAGAATAATTCCTCTAGAATGTGCACTCTCATGTGGTTAACCATTTCAAGCATTTTTCCCTTACGTCCCTTTTTCCTTCTACCCTACACTAAAGGCATGTGTGGTCCCATGCACATAATTCTAGAACATATAACTCAACTCATGCATATGAAAAAACTTATTAGAAAATAATAAAAATAAGGTGAAAGGGAAACCTATTCTAAATGAAAAGAATGCCTTATTACAAACATAAAGAAATCTTATTTATATTAGGTATTCAACCTAATTCCATTAAAGTAACTAGGAAACATATTTCCATCAAATGCATATAACTGGTATGCACTAGATTCTAAAATCTTGGTTACTTTAAAGGGTACCAACTAATGAAATTTAAAGTTTACTACGTGGTGCACAAATTTTGAAGCATACAAAAGCACCATTTCCCCAACTGGAAAATACTTGTTATGTTTTTTCTACCATTCCATGCCTTCTGTGTCACCTTTTCTATTTTATGACTCCATCACATAATTGTGTGCCTTTCATCTAACTAAATTAATCTGTCAATGTTCTCTTCTACTAATTTTTTATCAACAAGGCCTCATACATATGCAATACGTAGGGAGGGAAGCATGAACTCAACAGGAAAAACTTCCTTTGCACTAAACACACACAGAAAAGATTTTGACTTGTTGAACCACTTGTAGGTAGTCCTATATGCCCATAGTACACCACACACTTTGATAATCAATATTTTCTTCCCACATCACAATTTTTTATCATTGTGTCACCCAATATATTATTAAAAGCTTCTACAATATGATTGGCCTATGGGTGATAGGGGGTAGTCTTATAATGAACTACCATAAATTCAGCTAACAATATTTTAATTGTCTCATTCAATAAATGGGTTCCCCTGTCACTATAAATTTTCAATATACAACCATACCTATTAATAATATTATCCCATAGGAAGCACACAACTGTAGTGGTGGTAAAATCCTTGGTGGGTTTTTATTCTTCCCATCACGTCAGATAATATGTGCAAGTGATTATGTATCACACACATGTCCTCTGTATAGCTAGGGCAATTATACCAACAAATTCAATTTCCCATTTCTTGAATGGTTATGCTCTTGCTATGGGTTGTAACAACATCTCATCATGTTTCCTTATTTTTCCCATTCTCTGACAGTGATCACAAGATTTGAAAAATTCCTTGGTATCCTTGAATAGTTTCTCCCACCAAAGTCCTGCAAGTAGTATCTTGCATGTTATGGATTCTCCAACATAATGGCCTCCCAAAATTCCACTATGCACTTCCCTCATGATTGCTTCACACACACGCTCCAAGACACACCTATGCAACACTTCATTTCTACCCATTTTATACAAGTCTCCTCCTACCAACTAATAGGGCACAGTGTGTATAGCTAGTTGCTTCGTCTCCATTGTCTTTATTCTTTCAGGCATAATTCCTATGCACAAGAATATTACTATATCCTCTAAATATTATGGGCATGGTACAACCTAAATAGTTTTTCATCTATCATATTGTCCTCAATATTCTATGCATCTTCTCTAGAATTGATGTCTGAAATATGGTCACATCCTAAATTACTCTTTCTATCCTTGACTATGAATGAAAACTCAAATTTTTGGAATAAGAGAATCCATATACGGATATGCCCCTATAAAACTAGCTTGTTAACTCTATCAATGTAAAAGATAAATGTTGTCACCAACAAATACTATTTGAATTTATGAATTGTGTACACCATAGGCAACTTCTCAAACTCTTTAGTTATATAATTATTCTCATTTAGTGTTATCTTCCCATTATCTGAAATTTACCGTAGGGTGATTTTGATAACTTGTACAATTTCTCTAGACTTGGATAGATAAAAATGGTGAAAACAAAAAATTGGATTTTGGAGGCACCCTCTTGCTTATCTTTAACTTCCCTATTCAAGAAAAGTCTAAGGAGTTAGTGAAAATTTTCTAAAATTTTAGAGAAAGGGGGAAAATGCCTATTTTAATGTATTGTGGGTCTAGGGGTTGTAAATGGAATGACTGCGGATTGAAATAGGGTTCCTCATTTATAACTTGGATCCGAAATTCTAAGGAAACAATGTATTTTGGAAAAGTCAGGTCCCAACGGCCCAGGTGGTCCAAGTTACTTGAAATTTTGAATTTTCTAATTTGCAAAGGAATGAAGTGGGCACAATGTATTGTGGAAAAGTCGAGTCTTGGCGGCCTAGGCGGTACAAGTACTGTAGGGACATGAGTTCCCTAGAGAGGAAAAATTTCTACACATCAAGTAGATAAAGTGTGTAGTCACGTTTGCACCCACTAAAAACAAGGAACCTCATGTGCACTGGCCTATCACCCAGCAAGCACTGGGCGTTCACCCAAGACATGCGAGAGGGAGCTGATTCTCTCTTTTATGTGAGTCTAGGGAAGGCATAGCTCCTGACTCTAACTTAGTGAATTAACATACATGAAGAGCTATAGAGCTCAGGATAGCTTCTATACCCCTTCAGTCATAGTAGAACGAAAATGAGCAGCAAAAATAATAGAGCTAAGAGTTACAAATCTACTACTATACTTAACCATTAAAGTAAGATTCATGATTATATACAAACAACAGTACAATAGAAGTATGTAGGTAATACAAGGAAATATTCTTAACATATTTGACATGGTAACCTTATCACATTCATTCATAGTGTTACTCATTAAGGATTATAGAAGGCACACCATAGTCATGCGCCAAATGTGGATCCATACATGTATTCAAACAAGATAAAAAAATTCCCTCCCCATTTCCCCATTATATCCTTACTTGAATTTTGTACCCATTTTCATCCCATAGTTCTCTCAGTAATTCTACAGAGCTCCACTACCTTATTTCTATCTCTCCTTCTTTACCAAGGGCATGCGTATGAATAAGCCTCTGAGCTCTAACATACTCCTCTGTAGCCTCAGATCTGGCCCCAAGTGTCATGGTGTGGGTTGCACCGGGTGCATGCCTCTCCATGTCATGATTAACTTTTTGGATCTTTCTATCGCAAGGTATATTCCTTCCAGGACACCATGTCGCCAGGCTAGAACCTTATCCAAATGGCACACATTCTTCATGTGTTCTATCCCAAAGGCCAAAAATGGTTAAGTCCTAGATTTTTCTTCACATGGAGCTCACGTCTTAGGTTCTTCAAGAAACCTTTTGAACTCTACCTTGCACACCTATACTTACGTGCTTTCTCCTGTCGTGTGTGCTTATGTGCCCTTAAGATTTGGAAGATAAAATTAGGGGCCCTACATTTTCCCACACTTCACCTATTCTCCACCCTTGGGAACCTTCTCAAAGAATGCAATACAAAATAATGCAAGGCCTTGCCTTGGAAAATAATGGGGGGAAGAATAAAGAAAGGGGAAGAGAAAGAATAGGGGGAAAATTTCCTAAAGAAGGAGGGGAATTTTTTTCTAGTGGTCGGCCTCCAATGTGCTCCAAGCACTGACTTCCTTCTGTGCTTCAGTGCAGATGTCACCAACCAAGGTGCTCACCTCATCATAAGTTAGCCCCTCCCCTTGTGTGGTAATGGTTTCTACCACATTCTCCATTTCTTTAGCATGGTCCTTCAGGGCATCCATCTTCCTTGTAATGACCTTGTCGAGCTCTTTTAGCTGGGTTTTGATTGAGACTCACCAGTTCTCAATGGTTTCAGATTTCTTCTCTACCTTAGCCATGATCCTTTCCTGATCGGCTCTATTTCCCTTATTCTTCTCTCTAAATTCCTTTAATTCGGCCTCGTCACTAGCAAGCAATATGCTTGTCACCTTGTCTTGATCTACGTAGTGGTCGTAAGCGACCCCCGTGGTTTGTGCCACTGTTCTTATGTCGGTGAACACATTGTTTTATTCTTCCATGAGTGCAATGACCTTCAACTTGTATTCTTTCTCCAAGTGCACCGCTACATCTTCTACTGATTCTAAAGCCAAGGGCTGCCTCTCCATGGTGAGGATCTGAGTCAAGTCCTTTAGGAACTCAAGGGAAGATCTATACTTTTACACAGGAAGGTCAAGGTCCGGGTGCTTCATGATAATCGATTGGGAGATGAGCTCCACCTTCTTGGAAAATTTACACACCCTGGCCTTTTCCTCCTAAAGCTCCCTCTGCAGTTGTGCACTGATTAATTTCTCCAGGCTGAGATCCTTCGTCAACTTCACCACTTCTTCCTTCCTTTTCTCCAACTGGTCCTCCAAGGCTCTAACCCTATCATTTCTACCGAAGAGCCTAGCCTCGATTTCCACTAAGACTTTGTTCAGCATGTTGCAGACTTTCTCATCCAATAGTTGTTATGTGTTTACAATGGGGTTGTCCCCATTTCCTTTAGACAGCTTCAATACCACTCCCTGGTTAATTTTGAATTTAGGCTCATTGAGGTGGGAGTCAAATGCCCAAGATAGCATTTTCCTAGTTCATGGGTATCCTTCCTTAGGGTCAAAGGACTCCATGACAGTGAGATCCTTGGTGGGCATGGTACTTTGGAAATGCGTGTGCAAAACCTTGTTGGGGTCATCAATGTAACTCATTGTTTTCCTTCCCCCTTCCACATGATTACTTCTCGTGCGCATGCCCTTGGGAACAATTATCAAGAGAGTTGGTCCTTTCGTGCTACTTCCACTCTTCTCCCTCTGTTCCTTCTTGAACTTGCCGAGCACAAGCTCCGCACTGTGCCCCAAATATTTTCTACCTCTCTTGTTTCCTTCTCATCCACCTCCTCTTGAGTGAGCTTGGGCACATCTGGCTCCTTAGTACTAGCCCCTTCGCTCCCCTCTTCGCCGTGCATGCCTTCCTCTCTTTAGGCGTCTTTCCTCCTTACAATAATGAAGGCATCATTTGCATTCTTAGCATCCTCTCCTTCTGAGTCATGGATATTAATTGGCTCTTGATCCACATCCAGCTCCTCCCTTTCATCATCATCCCTTTCACCTACATAGGTGTTTAGGTCATTCATATCTTCAGACCCTTGTTCCTCCGTTATTTGTTCTTCTTCTCTGGAAAAAAATTCTAGAGTGGGGGATGCTGTCTTTTCTTCATTTGAAGGTTCTTCAAGGGATGGGAGCCTTTGACCACCATTCTTCTCTTCTTCTCAACATAGGTACTCAGCCCCACAATACCTAGATCCTGCCTCCCCATTGCCCCTTATTCTTCCTCTTTTTCTTCTTTCTCCTTACACTTTAGTATTGGCTTCTTCCTTCCCATGGGGTCATCTGGAATGGATATTTCATTTTCCACATACATGCCCTTCTTGAAATTTGGCCTTATGTGTAAGTAAATTCTAGCAGTAGCACTCTTAGTAATCGATAAGGTCATCAGCCTTATGATATGCATGTTATGTGACACATACCTTTCAACGTACACATGCTTTCCTAGATAGAACAACTTCTTCCTCATCTCTCTGTGTTCAATGTCAAGGGTGGATAGGTTGAGTCTTAACTTCTTCGACTCCTTATATATATTTACCCCTACCTGGAAGAATTGGGCAGTAAATGAGAAGGGGAGTTTGCACCAAGGACTCTAACTACCATCCACTAAGATAAATCTACTGATGCAGAAGTGCTGGTACATTGCGAACTCTATTTCTCCTTCAGTCGTCGTGGGGAGTTGCTTTGGGATTTT
The DNA here is from genome assembly GCA_019776745.2 of Taxus chinensis. NCBI lineage: Eukaryota > Viridiplantae > Streptophyta > Pinopsida > Cupressales > Taxaceae > Taxus > Taxus chinensis. Next base: position 316,848,780 of record CM034149.1, read on the forward strand.
CCATTCTGCTCTGAATGCGTTCATAAGGCATGTATACCATTTATCCAAGCACGCCTTGTGCACCGCCATCATTGACTCACAAGTATATTTTTGGAACTTGTCCACATGTGAAGGGTCTTCATCGGGGTACTCCCATATGAACTTATCAGATGCATCTGACACCTTGATTTATGAAAACACAATGATTAGTAGAATGTTCCCAAACAATATCTTTCCTCTGTCCTCTGCACTGCTTATAATATCATCTGCTATATACTGAGAAATATTGTACATGGTGCCTTCCACGACCTTTATTTAGACATTCAACCAGGGCTTGCTCACCTGGGTCCACCTCTCTTGTCCATTTAGCTTGTAAACGAGGTGCACAACCATTTTCATCACCAGATCACTAATATCCATGATGTCGTAGTACCTCGATTCCTTTTTATAATCCTGGGATGTGATGGTTTCCTTTATTACCTCATCCTGGAGGTCATCTAGGATCTCGTCCCCTTTCTAGCTTAGGCCTATAAAGTGTGAGATTAGTTGTGGGGTTATGCACATCTTGCACCCTGTAAAGTAAAAGAAATCTTCATGCACGCATTTCATTAGCCATTGGTATAGGCGCTCAAGCTTTTTGAAGTAGGGCAACTCGTAAAGCTAGAGAAGCCCTGCCTTCTCCATTTTCACCTTGACTACATCATTGTAAATCGGTATCCTGTCAGGTGTTTGTTTGTTTGTGGGGCACACTAGCTCTAATGCCATTTCCTTCACAATTATACTCGACTGATGATTGTAATCGATTACAGTCATCTGTCTAATGTGGGACTCCCACTCTTACCCTAGCAAAACCCCATCTGGATATTACATCTCTGAGTACCATACCTCGTTAGTATCCAAGGGGATTTCATATTCTCTCTTCTTTCCTTTACCTTTCCCCTTTCCTTTCTTCGATTTTACTGTAGGCTTATCAACTAGTTTCGTGGCCATCATTTTACCCTTTGCTTTCATTCCTTGGTTGCCTTCGAGTTGTTTGAGATTTTTCTTCGCACACCCCATGCCCTAGGGTACAAACCCTAATTTCTAATTTCCCTCTTTCGATCATAGTGTTCTTTAACAACTTTCCTCACACCTGTAAATCACTTTCTACTCTAGTTTTTAGATCAACCAGACTGATTGCACGTGAGTTTATGAGATTATCCTTCACACGAGTTAGCTCTCGAACCCTAGCTCTTGAAAGAAAATTATTCTCCTTGTTTTCAAAAAGTAAAATAATGAACTTACCATCCTTGTATTTATAGTTTTTCCCACTTTTACGCATTAAAGGCTAGGATACCTACCACCGTATGACAATATTTTATGTGGTGCTTTCAAACAAACCTGACTTTAGCGCTTTTCCTTGCATGCCCAATCCTTGCGCGAAACATTTTTCAACCTTCTGGCACGCAGACAATCCATCTTGACAGAAGAATTTTGCACACGTGCTACCAGTGCCAAAGGCACCTCTTCCATCCTCATGATTCTTTCTTTTTCCCACCTCATGTTTTTGCACTTTTTCTCCTTTGTACGTGGATTTCCAATGGAACCCTATTTAGTCATCCATTTGCCTTCCTAATGCATATTTTCAACAGGGCCGGTTCAAATGGTATACCAACTCAATCTTCCTGCAGAATAACTTCATGCCTCTCTTCATCTCCTCACCCCACACTAACTCTATGTGCGGTCCTCTATGCAATCACACGTTTTAAAAAGTAATAAGGTTAATGTCACCCAAGGTGCAAAACAAGACAAAAACACAAAAGGAAGAAACAAGAAAGGAAAAGCATAAAATTAAACTGTAAACTAACTGGTAGAACTACCTTATTTACAAACACCAAGAAGCATTATTTATAGTAGGGCTTTAGCCTACTCCCATTGAAGTGTCTAGGTAATTTTGTTCCATCTAGCACTTGTAGTTGGCATGCACCTGAATCAAGGATGTATGAAATTACATAAGGACCCAGCCAATGCACCTTCAACTTTTTAGGATGGCATAGAAATTTAGAATCATATAATAATTCCATTTGCCCAACCTCAAACTATTTTTTTTTAATGTGGCAGTCATGCCATGCCTTTTGTTTAGCTTTTTCAATTGTTTTGATCCATCTCGCTAGTGAGCACCTTTCATCCAACTTTATTAACTCATTAATTCTCTCTCCCAGTGCTTATTCATCATCTAACCCTCCTGTGTGTTCTATATGCAGCGATGGTAGCATAAATTCAACCGGTAAAACAACCTCCACGCTAAACACCAGTTGAAATGGCGTGGCCTTGTTCAACATTTTATACTTTGTTCTGTATGCCCAAAGGACTACTGACACCTTTTCATCGCAATCCTACCTTCCTATGTCACATATCTTTGTCAATGTGTGACTAAGGATTTTGTTGAATGCCTCTATAGTTCCATTTGCCTGAGGGTGATACAGGGTAGCCTTGTGATGGGCTACCATGAATTCTACCAATAGGATCCTAATTGTTTCATTTAAGAAGTGAGTGCCCCTATCACTTGTTAAACTTAATGGGCACCCATGCTTGCTGATAATGTTCTCCCATAAAAATCTAGCAGCCGTGGTTGCGGTGCAATCCCTAGTGGGCATGACCTCTGCCCACCTTGTCAGATAATCAGTAAAGGTAATAATATACCACGAGTTAGTCCTTTGCACAGCTGGTGAGATTGTTCTGATGAAATCTATTTCCCATTTTTCAAAAGGTTCTACATTGGTGATGGGGCGCAAGGGCATATCATCCCTTTTTATAGGTTTTCTAAGGTGCTGGAAGTGGTCATAGGCCTTGTAAAACTCAATACAATCCTAGTGAATCGTTTCCCACCATAGTCCAGCGACTAGGATCTTACGCGCAGTTGCATTCCCTGCATAATGTCCTCCAGCAATCCCACCATGGGATTCATCTATTATAGCTATGTGTTCATGTTCTAGTACACACCGGCACAAGACCTCATCACAACACATTTTATACAAATCCCCATTGATCAACATGAAGGGCGTTGCGCGTATGGATAACCTTTTCCTTTCTAGAGCATTCATTCCTTCGGGTGCCACACCTTTCTTGAGAAATATAGCAATGTCTTCTCATTATCAGGGCACACACTACAACCTGAATAGTTGTGCATCCGGCATGGTTTCCTTGATACTCTGTGTGTCCTCTCCCGAATCAATTCTTGATAAATGATCTGGCCCACAATTATTCTTTCCCAGTTTCACCACCACTTTGAATTCAAATTCCTGAAATAGAAGAACCCATCAACATATGCACCCTTGCAACACTGCTTTGTTTACTAGATACTTTAAGGCCATATGGTCAGTGTAGAATATGAAATGAGTTGCAAGTAGATATTGCCTAAATTTGTGGAGTGCATAGATCATTGACAATGCCTCGCGCTCGGTCATTGTATAATTATTTTCTGCTGGTGTCAACTTCCTACTTGCAAAACACAAAGCATGATCAACAATCCCCTCTCCTAGTTGAAAAAGAATAGCTCCTATTATGGTACCAGGGGCATTTATGTGGACATGGAAAGGTTTATCCCATGATGGGAATTGTAGAATAGGTGTGGTGATAAGCCTTTCTTTTAGAGTTTCAAATGCCCTCTACTACGCCTCTCCCCACTGAAAGGAACTCTTGTGTCTGAGAAATATTTCCAAAGGCGTGGCAATCTTGGCATATCCCTTAATGAAATTTTTGTAGTACCCAGTGTGTCCAAGAAATACATGCATGGCACTTTGGCTGGTAGGCTCCCCTAATCCCACAATAATAGCAACCTTCGCGGGATCTACCAGTAAGCCCTCTTTACATATGATATGCCCCAACAACATTCCAAAAGGAGTTGCAAAGATACATTTCTTAATGTTGAGGAAGATCCTCAATTACTGACATCTTTCAAACATCAACCTTAAGTTATCACAATGGTCCTTGACCAACCCATACACTATCCAATCATCCAAATATACCTAAATAAACTTGTGGGTGAAGTCCTTAAATGCTTGTACCACTATGCATGAAAATACAACAGGTGAATTCTTCAGCCCAAAGGGCATGCACGTATATGCAAAAATTCCCCACTCAGTGGCGAAAGTCATCTTATCTTGGTATTCCTTGGCAATCCTTACTTGGTGATATCCCGAGAATCGTTCTGTAAAGGAATAGACCTCGCGCCTAGTAAATCCTTCCAAAATCTCTTCAGTAAAGAGGGTGGGAAAAGGATCTATGATACAAAAAGCATTTAATTCCCTGTAATCCACACATATCCTAATCTGCCCATCCTTATTTATGCTAATCACATTTGGACTTATCCACTCTGATTCCTCCACAACCTCAATGATACCAGATGTTATCATCTTGTCTAGTTCTTCTTTAACCCTTACGCGCATGTTGGGATTCATCCTATAAGGCCTCTTCCTGACTATATGTGCACCATCTTTCAACCTTATCCTCATTTCCCCCAATGAATGGTGGACACCTTTCAACTCATGGTATCCATGTGGGAATAAATCCTCAAATTCACGTAAGAGATTGATGATCTTTGATACTTCCCTATCTGATCAATAGTCCCCAATGATACCCTCCTTAGGTTCCTCTTTCGATCTGATGTTAAATTTCTTGGTTTTGAGTGGTTCATGATATGCGCATGCACATGCATCTGCAATGTCAACTACTTTGCATGCCCCAACTGAATGATTGACATTCAGGTTCTCTATCTCTTCTCCATCAACAAGGTATACCATCTTTCCTTTCACCCTTTCAACACACGCATGCTTGAATTGTATGTCTTCTGGTTCTTCTTCTTCGAACTATGTTTCTAAACTAGGTCCACTGAGTAAGTTTATTAACCTATCCTCCACCATGGCGGAATTCCCTAGAGTGAGGAACTTGATAGTCTGCAACACCTCATCAACTAGTTGCTTGGTACTTCGGTACTTGAATGTGTGGACCAAGTCAGTCATTAATTCCTACCAACTTCCCATTTGGCGGCTTGTTTAAGAATGGATATACCACACACGCGCACAACCTTGTAATGTCGAATACAACTTATGCACCCAAAGAGAGGGTGGTAAGGCTTCCGTGCCTTCTCCCCAGACCCTCTCACATGCCTGGATGTGGGAAGAGGTGGGTCCATTTCCATTGTAATCCTTAATATCAGTGGGTATGTTATTTTTTGAGAATCAGATAGTGAGTGAAATTTTAACTTCAAGCCATTCCAACAAGTTTTCACTATGCACGGCCCACCACCTTGCTACTGTGCTGATCAAAACATAACCTAGCACACTTTGTCACTTGTCCTCCCTCAAGTGAGCTTCCATCTCTCTCAAAAATACCTCAGGGTATGCATCCCCAAAATACTTTGTTATTTTCTTCCCTCCTAGGTGCCAAACTGTATGTGAAATTGTTAACTTGGTTACTGATCCTTTCATATGTCACTCAATCAATTCATAAGTCCCCTGTGCCCAATTATCACATGCTATACTGGTAGTATCACTAAGAAATTGTGCATCATCAAACTAGATGACTCCTTCTATAGGGTGAATGGTCTCTGGATCTCTTATGGAGCGCACATATATTCTATCTAGGACTTCCTCCCCAAGGGGTTCAGTATAGGGGGTGGACTTCCCATCAACCAGTGGTATAACTACCCACTCTTCCTTTTTCTCAAAGCTTATGTACCCCTTGTTAAACTAGAGATCTACATTATTCTTATAACACCATAAGCATTCAAGTAGAGCTGGGAAATTATCTTCCTTGACAAGCAATAAGAATTCAAAATCCCCAGTGAACCTAGACCCCTGAATAGTAATGGTTGCATCCTTCAAGACACCTATGGGCGTTGCCTTTGTCTTATTTTCCATATACAACACATTTGAAGATGGCTACAATGTAGGCCTTCCCATTTGATGCCAGGCATCTAGAGTGAGAACATTAACCTTTGCACCTGTGTCAATGAGGATGTTGCTAAGCAATCATCCATCCACTACTGTGTTTAGGGTAATCTCTTTTTCATAATAAAGGCTATGAGGTGGAAGGTTTGCATGCAGGATCTGCCTTTCGTGTTCTTCCCCAGCGCGTGGCACCTTTTCTCTCAACCATGCCCCTAGTAGGGGAATAATATTCTCTTGCCTCAATAGTTTACAGACCTCCTTAACCTCGTCCAAGTCATCCCTTGGTGCTTCCACTGGCATCCTTTGCTAATCTTTTCTAGTCTTCTCTTTTAAGCATTAGATATCCCCTTGTAAACTTCAAATTACATCCATGGTTTCCTGGTATACTTCTTTCTAGTGAGTCAGGTTTGGATACTTCCCATGTACTACTTCTTCTCTCGAAACTAGAGGTCTCTACCTAGGTGCTTCTTTTATGCGCGTGGATTCTGCCCTCGTTGTTACCATAACAAGCTCTAGTTCTGATTCACATATTACTTGTGGAAGCCACTACATGTCAACCTTCTTAATACTCACCATGGTAGTGCCCTTATCCTTTCGGTACTGCTGAATCATATGTTCGTAAAACTATAGGCATTCGTCATACTTATGTTTCTTTCCACACCAGGAGCATTGTAGAAGATCTGGACATTCATGCTTATAATGGTCTATGGCTCCACAATTAAAACACATCCCACGTGGGAACTCACTTCTTCATCCGTAGTTACCATGACCACAAAATCCTCCATGAAACCCTCTTCCACATGCATCTCCATCTCTACGCTCCTCATACAGACATTCATCTCCTTTAGAACTACTAGCAATGCCAGTCTGGTGCACACCAAGATAAATTGCCTCATGAATATGGTCAATCAATCTACAATCCTTGGTGTCATGAGTGGTTGAGGTACATATTTTACAATAAAAAGATATGTTCTTGTGGATCACATTGTAGACACTTAAAATTGGTTACTCAATTTAGTGTCCCTCACATTCGTTTACCTGCTTAGGTAACCTGGGGCACGTTTACGTCACCACTATCCCCTTGGGATATTATCCGATTTGTGATTTAGACACCTATCTTAAATTTAATTCACCCCATGAGTAGTTAAATATTAAATTTTAATTACACCTCTTCCCATGTATCCTAATCACTTATCTACCCCAAATTTATTCTATCTATGTATCACCCCTATTTTTCCTCTTCCCCAAGCGGGATATTCCCTGTATTTGGGGTAATTCTCATCTTTCTAGAAATCGTTCATTTTGGCCATCTCAGGAGTCTGTCCCGCGATCGGCGCCGACCTATACGGTCGGCGCCGATTTTCTAGGAGCAGCGCGGATTATAAAAGCAAGTCCAGAACTCAGTTCTAGGGACCGAAAAACACACGAACAAAGAGAAAGAGAGAGAGAGACAGATCGCGAAAGAGACACAGGTTGTAAGAAAGAGAAATCTTTTAGCATCAAGTGTATCGAATGAGGGCAGATCCTATCCAAATCTATCCCTGAGAGGAACACCGTTACTCTGTTTCTATCACATCAACATCACACGCATCCATCGATCCTCTGGTGACTCTGTTCCAGTATCTTACCAACTTCGGCACATCCAACAGACGTCGACTATCTGTCCATCTCTTTCCAATTTCCAAATCTTCTTGCACTGTCCCTGATCAACTGATCTGCTTCTAGTCGACGCTGATTTGTTTCAGTCGACGCCGGTTTTACATAATCGACGCCGATCATCCTGCAAACAGGTAAAAGGACACAGGTAACATAAATCCAGCTTTATTTCATAGTTTCTTGTTTTCTGTAGCTTTCTGCCTGCTGTTTAAATTATGTTTTTATTACTATAATCAGAAAATCAAGTCTTTTTGTACATCTTTTATCATGTATGCTTCTTTACTTAATTAAAAACGTGGACTGACATCCGCCAAGGAAGTTCATCGCTTCCTGGACCCGCTTCTCGGGCAGTCCACCCAAATATCTTCTAACGCCATCTTTTTCTGTCAAGCATCGGTGTTTTACAAGTTACTCGGATCTATTGTGGGAATTGCTCGTGTACGCCTGTCTTATCTACATCGACCTCCTTATCCGTCTACATCTTCGGATCTTGTCCATCAGGTATCAATTTCATTGGAGTTTTTCAGGGTTTTTGTGTTTAGTTTGGTACATTAACTTGGACAGGTAATAAGCGCGAAATCCTTGATCTACATTCTGGCACGCCCGGTGGGACTTGAACCAAAGTCCCTTATTGGTAAGTTCATTTCTTTTCTAGTTTTGAGCTTTGATTCTTTTTTTCAATGATTTCTATCAGTTCTGCTTGAGCATTTCTTTCGTCATTTCAATCTTTATTTTATGTGGAATCGTTATCTTGAAATTTTTCTATTTCGTTAGAATAGAAATTTTTTGTTTCATCATTATCTGGATACATCTTTCCGGATCTTGTTTGTTGTTTGCTTAACCTCTTCTTGTGGAGCACTTTGCTTGATCGTGGGATTGTTCGAGGGGAAGAGCTCAACAACGCTCTTTTGAAGTCCACATACCTTGGAGAGCTAAATCTACAGGTATTTCTCTTTTAACGGTGTTTTCTCTTTTTTGGATTTCTTTGTTGGTTGTCTATCAAATCCAAACATTTCAATTTTTGGTGCTTAAAAAGGAATTTAATCGCATTTGGGAAAGAATCTATTTGACTTGTCTTCATCGAAATCAAACACTTCATTTTTAAGTGCTTAAAAGAACCTTTTCTTTGTCATTGCTGCATGTTTCTCATCTAGTTTTAATTAGGCTGGAAAATTGATCAAAATCGGTAGTGACACTATTGATTTTTATTTTTCACCCTTGCACACAAAGCCAAAATCACTAGGTATAAAGCATTTAAACAAAACTCCTTCCCTGGCCTTGCCTACTTGGAAGTGATATCCAAGAGGAAGAGCCTACGCGGTACTCAGGCCGCGCTATAAATTCACGGAAGATCCTGGTATATATTGGCAAAGCACCCGATCCCTTATCGCAGCGGTGTGTGAAGTGCGGGGGTAGGCCCCTATATCAAGCCACGTACCAGTCTTTTACTGAAGTGCCTTCGGGACTCCTCACCAAACATTCCCCAAACCATCTTTAGTTTGGCTATTTGAGTAGTTCCCTGTTCTAAAAAGCCTTCCCTAACATTTTCTTTCTTAAAAGCATAAAAACTTAAAGGAGATAATCATCTGCGCTGCTTGAATTTTCTGTGCATTAGTTAGGTCAATTTTCTTTTCTGTGTGTTTATGACGGTCATCACTTGGTTATAATCTAGAAGAATGGCTCAACTGGCTCCTTCTTCTTTCGAGATTACCACTAGTGTGGATGTTTCGGCACCCCCCCAAATCTTCCTCGGGACCGCTGCTAGTTGGTTCCCCATCCTGGTCGTATAATCCTTTCTTTCAAGCCAAAGCAACCCCATCACGTCCAACTTCCCCTAGTCCTTCAGAAATATCATCTACTTCTGACTCAGAGTATGTTCCTCGCGGGGATCCTGAATTTCAGGCGTTCCTCGATCGCAATCCGGTAGCCCTTATGGACTACCTAGTACACAAGTCTATTCAAATATCTGATCAAGGACCACCAATCCAGCAAGTGTACGATTATTCTCGTGAACCATCCCAGGCCTTTGTAGACCAGTTTGCATCATCTCTCTTACCTCGAGTCACGGAGAAGGGCGGTTCCCCTGTGCCTCCTTTTTCTCTTCCACCAACCATATCGACTAGTTCTCAAATAGTCTTACCTATTCCTAACACCGCAGTGACCTCGAATATTCCACAACCTACTTCTGAGAGGTCCTCTACCTTGGCTATGATGAATGCATCTGCGCACCCGCATATTACTGTTAATTCATCTATGCCCTCCATTGTATCCCAAGGTCAATACCCCTTTATGAGCCAACCCCCTCCGAATAGTCAGTTGGTTCCTGCTTCCCGTCCTCTAGTGAGTTTTTCTTCCAATATTCCAGCAACAGTGACCTTCACCCATCCTTTAGCATCAGCACCCTTAATGCCTAATCCGGCAGTAGAAGGCCCCTTTCAGGTCTTGTTCCCCAATATGTCCAATCAAATTGGCACTCATGTTCCTCAATTTATCCCGATTCAGTCAACAAGCATAGGAGTCCACCAATCACAGGATCCACCCGTCATCCAACCTTCATTTTCTTAAGCACTTATTATCTCACAGCTTTCCTATACACAAGGTACTTCACAGTAAATACCCCACCAGGTGTCACCCAGAATGCCTGGTTACTCCTCTTATCATCCTATCAATCAACAGATGAATCCTCCGTTGACACCCTCAACAACATCCACCATTTGCTTCTTATGTAGGACATGCCAGTGTTCCTCCTCCTCAATCTGACGTGGTTCAAATTCTTTTCAAGAAAATCACAGACTTGGAAGCCTCCACCAAAGGGGCTCGTCCTTCATATTCCTTTGAAGAAGTGTGTAATGAACCCATTCACCCCTCAGTGGCTTTTAAGCATTATCCTCCCCAATGGGAACTTCCTAAATTTTCAAAGTTTCATAGTCGGGAGGACCCTCAACAACATTTGCGAGCATTCAAACATGCTTGCTACCTCATAGTCCAGGATCAGGATCTTATGCTCCGTACCTTTCCTATGTCTCTAGCAGGTCCTGCTTTAGACTGGTACAATAACATTCCTCAACATTCCTTGTTTTCTTTCTCTCAATTGGCCCAGATTTTTGTTGAAAACTTTTCAATAAATATCGCGCATAAGATCTCGATTACAGATCTTTATAACATTCGTCAATTCGATGATGAGTCTATTGTAGACTTTGTCGCTCGTTGGAGAGGGATAATCAACCAATTGTCTTTCTCCCTTCCTCAATCCCAACAAATTGAGTTGTTTACTCGATCTTGTGCTAATCACATTTCTTCCACTTTAAGGATCCAAACTTTTCATACCTTTGAAGAATCCTTTACAATGGCATGCAAACTTGAATCTCGTGCCATTGAACAAGGGAAGCTAAAACTTCGCTCTAAATCTAAACCCGATTTTTCTCGGTTTACCAAACCAAATTCTTCCCCTTCTAAAGACAAGAATCAGGGATCCACCAATGCCATCATATTAAAACATCACGAGTCGATACTACTTCTAATCAAACACCACGAAGAGACTCCTCATCTTCTCGAAAAGGGACTTCATCATCTCGATCCTTCGCTCCATTGGGGGGAATCATATGCCTCTATCTTAGAGAAAATGTTGGAAGTTCGCATGATCGAACTTCCCCCTATTAGGAATATCGATGAAAGCCAAGAACGTCCATTCTGGTATAGGGAAAATGATTTCTGTCATTATCATAGAACCAAAGGTCATGACATCGAACGATGTCAGACTTTCAAAAATCTTGTCCAGAAATTCATTGATAAAGGCGAGCTCATTCTGGATAACCCAAATGCTCCCCCAAATCAGGCAATGGATGTTCTTAAACAACCCTTTCCTAATCATTCCCCGAACCATAATGCTTCAGAGTCTCAAAAACAAAACACTCATATTATCAACTTCATCTCTACTGAAGATCTTCTTCTGAAACCAAGCCATCTGCGAATACATCAACCGAATCAGAACCTCCTTCCACTTCGCCAATCACTGAAATTCCACCATCTTCCGATAGCCCGTCTTTGAATATTCCTACATTGCTAGATACGGGTTCATCTCTCTCCACTCCTTTTTCTCACCTTCCATCCATACCCGAGACAGTGTCATCCTCATTGTCTCATCATCGAACATTCTTTCAATGCTCGAGGCAATTACATCCCTTCGAGTTTCCACTACAGATACATCTACTTCTGTTGCTCCCATTCTCGCTGCAACTATGCCCCTGGTGAATGTACCTATAATTGTGCCAACTCCAACAGAAGCATCTTCAATTTTGAATCTTCCTGTCTCTTTCCACAGTAGTTCCACCCATAATTACTGCACCAGAAGTAGTCCCTTCGCAAAGAACTACTTCTTCATCACTCACTTCTTCCACCACTAGTGCTGCTTCACCCATTAAAGGAAAATCAAAAGAAGTAGCACCAACACCTATACGCTCGGTTCCTGAACTTAAACCAAGACAACCAAAATCTAACATTGCGCCATCAGTACCTCCCCACTTGCTTCCTCCGAAAAGGTTACAATCACCTTATGCCGTTTGAAGTTGTCACCATCCCTAAAAAAGGAAAGCCCATATTCCGAACCATCAAGACCCTTGGTGCTTTCCCACAAAAATCTCTCTCTACGCCCCATAAAAGATTAGATTTATCCACTGAGAAGGCGTCTTCTTCTACACACTTATCCAAAACCATCATCTTCTTCTACAACACATTCTTCACCAACACCCCGAAAAGCGGATTTACCTACTAACAAGACGCCACCCTCTTCTATCAAGATCATCATCTTCATTACCAAAAGCCAGGGTGCCCTATGTCCCTCCAATTACACCTACTTTGGGAGCTTCTTCCTCATCTAAATCGACATTATCTAAATCATCAGTAAATTTGACCAATCAACCTCCTTTATCTTTGAAGACCACAACACTTGTCACATCTCCATCATCTTCAAAATCTATTTTAGGGGCTCCTCCTCCACCAAAATCAATCATGTCTCACTTACTTCCATCTCAAGTGCCCAAGACTGCTCCCCAAGTGTCCAAAAGAATAAGATTATCCCTAAAAAGACTGTCAAACCTAACATGCAGGTTCTTTTGCCTCGGCAGTCTGTTAAGGAAAAAGAGGGCACCTTCATCACCTCTATCCTCATCTTCATCTACCCGGGTTCTACACTCGAAATCCTTCGCCAACTTATCCAATCTTCATCCATATCCCTTCCCTCTGACTAAACCCTATAACCCTAAAGGAGTTTAAACCTACCTGGTTTAACTCTGATCTAATTTGCGCTTACCACCGTACCCCGGGTCATGATACTGAGGGATGTAAAGCTCTGTCAAGCTGTTGTCAACAAACTTTTGGAAGAAAAGTGATCTTTTTCTGGAGGAGGAAGAACAAGTATCTCCTATCATCTTAGCCCCCATCTGAGCCCCAACGATCCACTCAGACCTCTAGTGATTCCACTCCAATTGATCTTCCACCTTCTCAAATTGATACAATCCATATCGCCACTAGAACCCAACACTATGATCATCCATCATCATCTACAGCATCTCGACCACGGGTTTGTCATTTCTGCAGCCCCTGAAGGAGTTCCTCCTTCCTCAACCGGCCCCATGACCTAAGGTCTCTATTCGTGCTGCACCTCGGGTTCAAATTCCCGTGTCAGTTGAGGAGAGTGTTATGAAACAACTCACCCAGGCTCCGGTCAAAATGTCTCTTTTGACCTCATCCACTCCTCTCCACAACATCACCAGGCTCTGATTGATAATCTGCATCACCATCGCAGTAAATTAGATGAGCCCCAGCCCTTCGAGTTGGTTGTTGGATTGAATAGACCATCAACCGCCATTTCTTTTGAAGATTCGAAGTTCCTCCTCTTTCTTCAGAGGATTTGGAGGCTCCCCTCTTTATCACAGTCCAAATCGACAACACCACGTAAACGCGTTATGATCGACAGTGGAGCTACACTCAACGTCATCTCCTTGCAACACATTTGAGCAACTTAAATTACCAAAAAACGTAGTGGCACCCCCCCGCCTTTCGCCCTTCAATCATTTAACGATCAGTTTAGCAGTTACTTTAGGAACTGTGGTCTTACCCATTCGAGTAGGTAAGAAGCTGCTTCATGAACTCTTCTACTACATTGTCGAAGGAAAATTCCACTATAATATGATCCTCGAACGCTCTTGGATTCGCGTAATGCATTGTTACCATCCACCCTCAATCGATGCTTAAAATATCAATATGAGGGAAAAATATATACTCATCCAGGAGATCCTTTCCTTTCGCACAATGCGACATGACCACAAGGTCTGCCCCTCTAAAGGAAATACTTCTTCTCCTAACGGGGGCCTCATCTTCTTCCATACTGCAACCAAACTACCGGATTTACAAAATCTAGAAGAGGACATTGCAGCGGTTCTCACTGGGAGAGCTTCCCTGTCTTTCTTTCTTTCGATGCCCATCTCAACCTAGTGAGTATGGTAGACCAGATAAACAACCTGAATATCAACCAGGTCTCGGTCGCATCGTCATCATTGGTCTGCCCAATCAACGGACTAATTTCATCTACGGTGGTCTTGATACACTCACTATTGCCTGAGTCTCCTCCTAGGACCAAACCTTACTTGACAGGGGTCGATTATCTACAGAATCCCACGTTTGCAAAAACATTATTTATATCGATGCGCGTGGAAGGGTTTTGCCTAGAAAATATGAACAAGGTGTGCATGACCTCACATCCATTCCTAATCTCATGCCACATTAAAAATTTGGTTTAGGATTTAAACCTCTTTCAAAATCCTCTATCACTATTCTCGATGAGCCTCTTCCTATTAAGTAACCATCTTCCCCGCTTAATGCAGGAGCATCCTCGATGTGGACGATTAACATTTCCATCCCACCTAAATTTTTTTTTTTATCAATACCATTTCCTTAGGGCCGCTAGCCTATAAGACTAACAACCGGTCCGCTTCCATACCGTTAATCTTCCCTGAAATAGTTGGAGATGACTCTCCTACTATCAACACTATCCACTGTGCGGATGATGATTCTGTCCTCACCTATCTGGGGGCAGAGGATTCATATCTTCCCAAGACTATTCCTTCTGACACGTCTACGCTTCTCAACGAAGCCACTGTCGACCTTAATATAGGGACTTCTGAAGACCCTCGCATCATTAAGGTCGGCCAATCCCTTAATCCACAGGAGTTAGGAGATTTTACCACTTTTCTTTCCAACCATCGTCAAGCCTTTGCTTGGTCATATGAGGATATGCCCGGACTCGATCCCGATATTGTGGTCCACAATATCGTTACTCTTCCCAACATCAACCAGTTAAACAAAAATTACGTAAAATGCACCCTAGAGTAGCCCTTCTTGTTAAAGAAGAGTTACAGCGCTTGCTTGCTCTCGGCTAACTTCATCCAACCCATGATTATCCACAATGGGTTTCCAATGTAGTACCAGTAACTAAGGCTACTGGGAAAATTCGAATTTGTACCGACTTCCGGGATCTTAATCTGGCTTGTCCAAAAGATGATTTTCCTCTACCTAATATCGACCAACTCGTGGATTTAACTGCGGGTCATGAGATGCTTTCTCTTATGGATGGTTTCTCTGGATATAATCAAATTCTCATCGCACCAGAAGACCAACATAAGACTTCTTTCATAACTCCTTGGGGGACCTTTTGTTATCGCGTCATGCCTTTCGGTCTTAAGAACGCAGGAGCAACCTATCAGCGAGCAATGACCTACATCTTCCATGATCTCTTACACAAAACTGTGGAAGATTACGTTGACGATCTCCTCGGTAAGTCCAAACGTCGTCAGGATCATCTTTTCATCCTTGCACCTCTCTTTGAGAGGCTTATCCGCTTTTGTCTTCGTCTAAATCCATCTAAGTGCGTGTTTGGCGTTCTCACTGGTAAACTTTTAGGTTTTATCATTTCCATTAGGGGTATTGAAGTGGACCCCGCAAAAATAAAAGCTATCCTTGAGATGCCTCCCCCTTCTAACTTAAAGCAACTCCGCAGTCTCCAAGGACGTCTTCAATCAGTGCGTCGTTTATCTCACAATTGTCGGACCGTTGTCAGCCTTTTCATCATCTCCTCCGTAAGAATGTTCATTTTGAATGGGATGAACATTGCCAAAAGGCCTTTGATGATCTCAAAGCTTATCTTCTTTCTCCACCTGTGCTTACACCTCCACGCGAGGGGGAGCCTTTCTATCTTTATATCTCTGTGACTGACCATGCTCTGGGAGCCATGATTTCGCATCGGGACACTTGCGGTAAAGAACAAGTCTGTCTATTACATCAGTCGCACCCTCATGAGTATGAAACACGTTACTCCGAAGCTGAAAAGCTATGTTGTGCTCTCTTCTTCGCAACTTCTAAGCTTCGTCATTACCTCCTTAATCACAAAAACTTATATTGTCACAAGTGTCAATCCACTCAAGACAATTCATGCAAAGCCTTATCACAATGATCGTATCACTCGTTGGCATGCTTATGACAGAATTTGACCTCGAGTTTATCCCGCAAAAGTCTATCAAGGGTCAGGTTATTGCAGATCAATTAGCTGATGCTCCTCTTCCTGACACTCAAAACCCCTTGCTCAATTCCCCGATAAATATATCCAACAAATTGATTTTGGTCTATCTCCATTTAAAGTAAAGCTCTTCTTTGATGGATCCAAATGCCAGCAAGGGGGAGGTGCGGTTTTCGTGATGATTCCTCCTTGGGGTACGCCTATCCCAGTCGCACACAAATTGAACTTTGAGTGCACCAATAATATGGCTGAATACGAAGCTCTTGTCTTAGGTCTTCAAAATGCCATTAATCTCGGCGCTCGTCATATTGACATCTTTGGTGATTCTGAACTCATCGTTAATCAAGTCACGGGTGTCTATCAATGCAAGAATGATATCCTTCAAAAATATCGTGATATCGTTCTTGCTCAACTCCAATCTTTCGATAAATTCACTATCCAAGCTATTCCTCGCACACTGCAAATCGATTCGCAGATACAATGGCTTCGTTAGCCTCACTTATCCCACCTTTTACCGAAGACTTGCGACTTTATGTGGCTGTACAACGATTAGATCAACCATCTCATCTTAGGCAACTAACTTCAATCCATGCTATCACAACCCATACTCAGGATGAGTGGTATCAACAAATTGTTGATTATCTATCTCATTCGGTGCTTCCCCCCAGATCTGACTTCCAATGGTAGAAGATCTTTTATCCAACGCGCTAATCGCTATACTATTCTAGGCGGGATTCTTTACAAACGCGGCTTTGATGGTATTTTGCTTCGGTGCCTCAAAACCCATGAATCATCTAAGCCATCCAGGAGGTCCATGACGGTATCTGTGGTGGACATTTTAGTGGCTTGGCTGTGGCTAAACGCATCTTACGTTTGGGATATTATTGGCCTTCTCTTAATCAAGATTGTTGTGAATACACTAAGAAATGCGTCAAGTGTCAACAACATTCCAATCTTACACACATCCCTAGTCAAGCTTTGCAACCTACGGCGGATTTGTGGCCTTTTTCGCAATGGGGTCTTGATCTTATTGGTCTCATCAATCCCCGTTCTTCACAACGTCATCATTCTATCATTACTGCCACCGAGTACTTTACTAAGTGGGTGGAGGCTATCCCTCTTTCTTCAACAAAGGCTAAACCCATAGTTGATTTCGTCTATCAACACATCATTTGTCGCTTTGGCGTTCACACAAACTCATCACAGATAATGGTAAGTCTTTCAAGAACGTTGATTTGCAGAACCTCTGCAACGCTTTCAATATCAAACTCAGTTTTTCTTCTCCATACTATCCTCAAGCTAATGGTCAGGCCGAAGCTTCCAATAAAACTTTGCGTAATATCCTCGCAAAGGTAACTAGTCGAGCTGGTAGGGATTGGCATTTACATATCCCTTTTGCTCTCTGGGCTTATCGGACTAGCATTCGTACTCCTACTGGTGCTACTCCCTTCTCTCTCTCGTCTATGGGTCTGAGGCTGTTCTTCTTTGGAAGTCCAAATCCCATCTCTCTCCGTGTTTCTCTCAGAGAATTTGTCTCTGATGAGGACTATCGTCAAAATCGTCTAGCACAACTTGAATTATTAGATGAGCGGCGTCTCAACGCTCTTGAACATCATCAAGTCTATCTCGAGCGTGTCAAACGTGCTTATAACAAGCACTTGCAGCACCGTGACTTCAAAATTGGGGATCTTGTTCTTAAAGAAAATCAAAATGTTACTACACTCGAAAGAAGTCAACGTGGTAAGTTTGCTCCCAACTGGATGGGCCCATACATTATCACTCATAAATATGGGTCTGGGGGGCTTATCGTCTATCTTCCATGGATGGTATACCTGAAGGAACCTCTTAATGCCTTGCATCTACGGCCCTTCTACTGTTAAAATCTATCTTACACAAGTCTAGTCGCAACACAGATCTTTCATCCATCTAAACAACCAGTCATATACTTTCATGGTGATTCGAAACTATGTGGTTCTCTCGATCCTAATTGTTTCATTTACAGAGGCAGTGCCCCATCACTTGGTTAAACTTAAGGGCACCCACTGCTTGCTGATAATGTTCTCCCATAAAAATCTAGCAGCCGTGGTTGCGGTGCAATCCCTAGTGGGCATGACCTCTGCCCACCTTGTCAGATAATCAGTAAAGGTAATAATATACCACGAGTTAGTCCTTTGCACAGCTGGTGAGATTGTTCTGATGAAATCTATTTCCCATTTTTCAAAAGGTTCTACATTGGTGATGGGGCGCAAGGGCATATCATCCCTTTTTATAGGTTTTCTAAGGTGCTGGAAGTGGTCATAGGCCTTGTAAAACTCAATACAATCCTAGTGAATCGTTTCCCACCATAGTCCAGCGACTAGGATCTTACGCGCAGTTGCATTCCCTGCATAATGTCCTCCAGCAATCCCACCATGGGATTCATCTATTATAGCTATGTGTTCATGTTCTAGTACACACCGGCACAAGACCCTCATCACAACACATTTTATACAAATCCCCATTGATCAACATGAAGGGCGTTGCGCGTATGGATAACCTTTTCCTTTCTAGAGCATTCATTCCTTCGGGTGCCACACCTTTCTTGAGAAATATAGCAATGTCTTCTCATTATCAGGGCACACACTACAACCTGAATAGTTGTGCATCCGGCATGGTTTCCTTGATACTCTGTGTGTCCTCCTCCCGAATCAATTCTTGATAAATGATCTGGCCCACAATTATTCTTTCCCAGTTTCACCACCACTTTGGAATTCAAATTCCTGAAATAGAAGAACCCATCAACATATGCACCCTTGCAACACTGCTTTGTTTACTAGATACTTTAAGGCCATATGGTCAGTGTAGAATATGAAATGAGTTGCAAGTAGATATTGCCTAAATTTGTGGAGTGCATAGATCATTGACAATGCCTCGCGCTCAGTCATTGTATAATTATTTTCTGCTGGTGTCAACTTCCTACTTGCAAAACACAAAGCATGATCAACAATCCCCTCTCCCTAGTTGAAAAGAATAGCTCCTATTATTGGTACCAGGGTGCATTTATGTGGACATGGAAAGGTTTATCCCATGATGGGAATTGTAGAATAGGTGTGGTGATAAGCCTTTCTTTTAGAGTTTCAAATGCCCTCTACTACGCCTCTCCCCACTGAAAGGAACTCTTGTGTCTAGAGAAATATTTCCAAAGGCGTGGCAATCTTGGCATATCCCTTAATGAAATTTTTGTAGTACCCAGTGTGTCCAGAATACATGCATGGCACTTTGGCTGGTAGGCTCCCCTAATCCCACAATAATAGCAACCTTCGCGGGATCTACCAGTAAGCCCTCTTTACATATGATATGCCCCAACACATTCCAAAAGGAGTTGCAAAGATACATTTCTTAATGTTGAGGAAGATCCTCAATTACTGACATCTTTCAAACATCAACCTTAAGTTATCACAATGGTCCTTGACCAACCCATACACTATCCAATCATCCAAATATACCTAAATAAACTTGTGGGTGAAGTCCTTAAATGCTTGTACCACTATGCATGAAAATACAACAGGTGAATTCTTCAGCCCAAAGGGCATGCACGTATATGCAAAAATTCCCCACTCAGTGGCGAAAGTCATCTTATCTTGGTATTCCTTGGCAATCCTTACTTGGTGATATCCCGAGAATCGTTCTGTAAAGGAATAGACCTCGCGCCTAGTAAAATCCTTCCAAAATCTCTTCAGTAAAGAGGTGGGAAAAGGATCTATGATACAAAAAGCATTTAATTCCCTGTAATCCACACATATCCTAATCTGCCCATCCTTATTTATGCTAATCCACATTTGGACTTATCCACTCTGATTCCTCCACAACCCTCAATGATACCAGATGTTATCATCTTGTCTAGTTCTTCTTAACCCTTACGCGCAAGGTTGGGATTCATCCTATAAGCCCTCTTCCTGACTATATGTGCACCATCTTTCAACCTTATCCCTCATTTCCTCCCCCAATGAATGGTGGACAACCTTTCAACTCATGGTATCCATGTGGGAATAAATCCTCAAATTCACGTAAGAGATTGATGACTCTTTGATACTTCCCTATCTGATCAATAGTCCCCAAATGATACCCTCCTTAGGTTCCTCTTTCGATCTGATGTTAAATTTCTTGGTTTTGAGTGGTTCATGATATCGCATGCACATGCATCTGCAATGTCAACTACTTTGCATGCCCCAACTGAATGATTTGACATCAGGTTCTCTATCTCTTCTCCATCAACAAGGTATACCATCTTCCTTTCACCCTTTCAACACACGCATGCTGAATTGTATGTCTTCTGGTCCTTCTTCTTCTTCGAACTATGTTTCTAAACTAGGTCCACTGAGTAAGTTTTATTAACCTATCCTCCACCATGGCGGAATTCCCTAGAGTGAGGAACTTGATAGTCTGCACACCTCATCAATTGGTTGCTTGGTACTTCGGTACTTGAATCTGTGGACAAAGTCAGTCATTACATCCTGTCAACTTCCCATTTGTCGGCGTGTTTAAGAATGGATATACCACACGCGCGCACGACCTTGTAATGTCGAATACAACTTAATGCACCCAAAGAGAGGGTGGTTAAGGCTTCCGTGCCTTCTTCCCCAGACCCTCTCACATGGCCTGGATGTGGGAAGAGGTGGGTCCATTTCCATTGTAATCCTTAATATCAGTGGGTATGTTATTTTTTGAGAATCAAGATAGTGAGTGAAATTTTAAACTTCAAGCCATTCCAACAAGTTTTCACTATGCACGGCCCACCAACCTTGCTACTGTGCTGATCAAAACATAACCTAGCACACTTGTCACTTGTCCTCCCTCAAGTGAGCTTCCATCTCTCTCAAAAATACCTCAGGGTATGCATCCCCAAAATACTTTGTTATTTTCTTCCCTCCTCCTAGGTGCCAAACTGTATGTGAAATTGTTAACTGGTTACTGATCCTTTCATATGTCCTCAATCAATTCATAAGTCCCCTGTGCCCAATTATCACATGCTATACTGGTAGTATCACTAAGAAATTGTGCATCATCAAACTAGATGACTCCTTCTATAGGGTGAATGGTCTCTGGATCTCTTATGGAGCGCACATATATTCTATCTAGGACTTCCCTCCCCAAGGGGTTCAGTATAGGGGGGTGGACTTCCCATCAACCAGTGGTATAACTACCCACTCTTCCTTTTTTCTCAAAGCTTATGTACCCCTTGTTAAACTAGAGATCTACATTATTCTTATAACACCATAAGCATTCAAGTAGAGCTGGGAAATTATCTTCCTTGACAAGCAATAAGAATTCAAAATCCCCAGTGAACCTAGACCCCTGAATAGTAATGGTTGCATCCTTCAAGACACCTATGGGCGTTGCCTTTGTCTTATTTTCCATATACAACACATTTGAAGATGGCTACAATGTAGGCCTTCCCATTTGATGCCAGGCATCTAGAGTGAGAACATTAACCTTTGCACCTGTGTCAATGAGGATGTTGCTAAGCAATCATCCATCCACTACTGTGTTTAGGGTAATCTCTTTTTTCATAATAAAGGCTATGAGGTGGAAGGTTTGCATGCAGGATCTGCCTTTCGTGTTCTTCCCCAGCGCGTGGCACCTTTTCTCTCAACCATGCCCCTAGTAGGGGAATAATATTTCTCTTGCCTCAATAGTTTACAGACCTCCTTAACCTCGTCAAGTCATCCCTTGGTGCTTCCACTGGCATCCTTTGCTAATCTTTTCTAGTCTTCTCTTTTAAGCATTAGATATCCCCTTGTAAACTTCAAATTACATCCATGGTTTCCTGGTATACTTCTTTCTAGTGAGTCAGGTTTGGATACTTCCCATGTACTACTTCTTCTCTCGAAACTAGAGGTCTCTACCTAGGTGCTTCTTTTATGCGCGTGGATTCTGCCCTCGTTGTTACCATAACAAGCTCTAGTTCTGATTCACATATTACTTGTGGAAGCCACTACATGTCAACCTTCTTAATACTCACCATGGTAGTGCCCTTATCCTTTCGGTACTGCTGAATCATATGTTCGTAAAACTATAGGCATTCGTCATACTTATGTTTCTTTCCACACCAGGAGCATTGTAGAAGATCTGGACATTCATGCTTATAATGGTCTATGGCTCCACAATTAAAACACATCCCACGTGGGAACTCACTTCTTCATCCGTAGTTACCATGACCACAAAATCCTCCATGAAACCCTCTTCCACATGCATCTCCATCTCTACGCTCCTCATACAGACATTCATCTCCTTTAGAACTACTAGCAATGCCAGTCTGGTGCACACCAAGATAAATTGCCTCATGAATATGGTCAATCAATCTACAATCCTTGGTGTCATGAGTGGTTGAGGTACATATTTTACAATAAAAAGATATGTTCTTGTGGATCACATTGTAGACACTTAAAATTGGTTACTCAATTTAGTGTCCCTCACATTCATTTACCTGCTTAGGTAACCTGGGGCACGTTTACGTCACCACTATCCCCTTGGGATATTATCCGATTTGTGATTTAGACACCTATCTTAAATTTAATTCACCCCATGAGTAGTTAAATATTAAATTTTAATTACACCTCTTCCCATGTATCCTAATCACTTATCTACCCCAAATTTATTCTATCTATGTATCACCCCTATTTTTCCTCTTCCCCAAGCGGGATATTCCCTGTATTTGGGGTAATTCTCATCTTTCTAGAAATCGTTCATTTTGGCCATCTCAGGAGTCTGTCCCGCGATCGGCGCCGACCTATACGGTCGGCGCCGATTTTCTAGGAGCAGCGCGGATTATAAAAGCAAGTCCAGAACTCAGTTCTAGGGACCGAAAAACACACGAACAAAGAGAAAGAGAGAGAGAGACAGATCGCGAAAGAGACACAGGTTGTAAGAAAGAGAAATCTTTTAGCATCAAGTGTATCGAATGAGGGCAGATCCTATCCAAATCTATCCCTGAGAGGAACACCGTTACTCTGTTTCTATCACATCAACATCACACGCATCCATCGATCCTCTGGTGACTCTGTTCCAGTATCTTACCAACTTCGGCACATCCAACAGACGTCGACTATCTGTCCATCTCTTTCCAATTTCCAAATCTTCTTGCACTGTCCCTGATCAACTGATCTGCTTCTAGTCGACGCTGATTTGTTTCAGTCGACGCCGGTTTTACATAATCGACGCCGATCATCCTGCAAACAGGTAAAAGGACACAGGTAACATAAATCCAGCTTTATTTCATAGTTTCTTGTTTTCTGTAGCTTTCTGCCTGCTGTTTAAATTATGTTTTTATTACTATAATCAGAAAATCAAGTCTTTTTGTACATCTTTTATCATGTATGCTTCTTTACTTAATTAAAAACGTGGACTGACATCCGCCAAGGAAGTTCATCGCTTCCTGGACCCGCTTCTCGGGCAGTCCACCCAAATATCTTCTAACGCCATCTTTTTCTGTCAAGCATCGGTGTTTTACAAGTTACTCGGATCTATTGTGGGAATTGCTCGTGTACGCCTGTCTTATCTACATCGACCTCCTTATCCGTCTACATCTTCGGATCTTGTCCATCAGGTATCAATTTCATTGGAGTTTTTCAGGGTTTTTGTGTTTAGTTTGGTACATTAACTTGGACAGGTAATAAGCGCGAAATCCTTGATCTACATTCTGGCACGCCCGGTGGGACTTGAACCAAAGTCCCTTATTGGTAAGTTCATTTCTTTTCTAGTTTTGAGCTTTGATTCTTTTTTTCAATGATTTCTATCAGTTCTGCTTGAGCATTTCTTTTCGTCATTTCAATCTTTATTTTATGTGGAATCGTTATCTTGAAATTTTTCTATTTCGTTAGAATAGAAATTTTTTGTTTCATCATTATCTGGATACATCTTTCCGGATCTTGTTTGTTGTTTGCTTAACCTCTTCTTGTGGAGCACTTTGCTTGATCGTGGGATTGTTCGAGGGGAAGAGCTCAACAACGCTCTTTTTGAAGTCCACATACCTTGGAGAGCTAAATCTACAGGTATTTCTCTTTTACGGTGTTTTCTCTTTTTTTGGATTTCTTTGTTGGTTGTCTATCAAATCCAAACATTTCAATTTTTGGTGCTTAAAAGGAATTTAATCGCATTTGGGAAAGAATCTATTTGACTTGTCTTCATCGAAATCAAACACTTCATTTTTAAGTGCTTAAAAAGAACCTTTTCTTTGTCATTGCTGCATGTTTCTCATCTAGTTTTAATTAGGCTGGAAAATTGATCAAAATCGGTAGTGACACTATTTGATTTTTATTTTTCACCCTTGCACACAAAGCCAAAATCACTAGGTATAAAGCATTTAAACAAAACTCCTTCCCTGGCCTTGCCTACTTGGAAGTGATATCCAAGAGGAAGAGCCTACGCGGTACTCAGGCCGCGCTATAAATTCACGGAAGATCCTGGTATATATTGGCAAAGCACCCGACTCCCTTATCGCAGCGGTGTGTGAAGTGCGGGGGTAGGCCCCTATATCAAGCCACGTACCAGTCTTTTACTGAAGTGCCTTCGGGACTCCTCACCAAACATTCCCCAAACCATCTTTAGTTTGGCTATTTGAGTAGTTCCTGTTCTAAAAAGCCTTCCCTAACATTTTCTTTCTTAAAAGCATAAAAACTTAAAGGAGATAATCATCTGCGCTGCTTGAATTTTCTGTGCATTAGTTAGGTCAATTTTCTTTTCTGTGTGTTTATGACGGTCATCACTTGGTTATAATCTAGAAGAATGGCTCAACTGGCTCCTTCTTCTTTCGAGATTACCACTAGTGTGGATGTTTCGGCACCCCCCAAATCTTCCTCGGGACCGCTGCTAGTTGGTTCCCCATCCTGGTCGTATAATCCTTTCTTTCAAGCCAAAGCAACCCCATCACGTCCAACTTCCCCTAGTCCTTCAGAAATATCATCTACTTCTGACTCAGAGTATGTTCCTCGCGGGGATCCTGAATTTCAGGCGTTCCTCGATCGCAATCCGGTAGCCCTTATGGACTACCTAGTACACAAGTCTATTCAAATATCTGATCAAGGACCACCAATCCAGCAAGTGTACGATTATTCTCGTGAACCATCCCAGGCCTTTGTAGACCAGTTTGCATCATCTCTCTTACCTCGAGTCACGGAGAAGGGCGGTTCCCCTGTGCCTCCTTTTTCTCTTCCACCAACCATATCGACTAGTTCTCAAATAGTCTTACCTATTCCTAACACCGCAGTGACCTCGAATATTCCACAACCTACTTCTGAGAGGTCCTCTACCTTGGCTATGATGAATGCATCTGCGCACCCGCATATTACTGTTAATTCATCTATGCCCTCCATTGTATCCCAAGGTCAATACCCCTTTATGAGCCAACCCCCTCCGAATAGTCAGTTGGTTCCTGCTTCCCGTCCTCTAGTGAGTTTTTCTTCCAATATTCCAGCAACAGTGACCTTCACCCATCCTTTAGCATCAGCACCCTTAATGCCTAATCCGGCAGTAGAAGGCCCCTTTCAGGTCTTGTTCCCCAATATGTCCAATCAAATTGGCACTCATGTTCCTCAATTTATCCCGATTCAGTCAACAAGCATAGGAGTCCACCAATCACAGGATCCACCCGTCATCCAACCTTCATTTTCTTAAGCACTTATTATCTCACAGCTTTCCTATACACAAGGTACTTCACAGTAAATACCCCACCAGGTGTCACCCAGAATGCCTGGTTACTCCTCTTATCATCCTATCAATCAACAGATGAATCCTCCGTTGACACCTCAACAACATCCACCATTTGCTTCTTATGTAGGACATGCCAGTGTTCCTCCTCCTCAATCTGACGTGGTTCAAATTCTTTTCAAGAAAATCACAGACTTGGAAGCCTCCACCAAAGGGGCTCGTCCTTCATATTCCTTTGAAGAAGTGTGTAATGAACCCATTCACCCCTCAGTGGCTTTTAAGCATTATCCTCCCCAATGGGAACTTCCTAAATTTTCAAAGTTTCATAGTCGGGAGGACCCTCAACAACATTTGCGAGCATTCAAACATGCTTGCTACCTCATAGTCCAGGATCAGGATCTTATGCTCCGTACCTTTCCTATGTCTCTAGCAGGTCCTGCTTTAGACTGGTACAATAACATTCCTCAACATTCCTTGTTTTCTTTCTCTCAATTGGCCCAGATTTTTGTTGAAAACTTTTCAATAAATATCGCGCATAAGATCTCGATTACAGATCTTTATAACATTCGTCAATTCGATGATGAGTCTATTGTAGACTTTGTCGCTCGTTGGAGAGGGATAATCAACCAATTGTCTTTCTCCCTTCCTCAATCCCAACAAATTGAGTTGTTTACTCGATCTTGTGCTAATCACATTTCTTCCACTTTAAGGATCCAAACTTTTCATACCTTTGAAGAATCCTTTACAATGGCATGCAAACTTGAATCTCGTGCCATTGAACAAGGGAAGCTAAAACTTCGCTCTAAATCTAAACCCGATTTTTCTCGGTTTACCAAACCAAATTCTTCCCCTTCTAAAGACAAGAATCAGGGATCCACCAATGCCATCATATTAAAACATCACGAGTCGATACTACTTCTAATCAAACACCACGAAGAGACTCCTCATCTTCTCGAAAAGGGACTTCATCATCTCGATCCTTCGCTCCATTGGGGGAATCATATGCCTCTATCTTAGAGAAAATGTTGGAAGTTCGCATGATCGAACTTCCCCCTATTAGGAATATCGATGAAAGCCAAGAACGTCCATTCTGGTATAGGGAAAATGATTTCTGTCATTATCATAGAACCAAAGGTCATGACATCGAACGATGTCAGACTTTCAAAAATCTTGTCCAGAAATTCATTGATAAAGGCGAGCTCATTCTGGATAACCCAAATGCTCCCCCAAATCAGGCAATGGATGTTCTTAAACAACCCTTTCCTAATCATTCCCCGAACCATAATGCTTCAGAGTCTCAAAAACAAAACACTCATATTATCAACTTCATCTCTACTGAAGAATCTTCTTCTGAAACCAAGCCATCTGCGAATACATCAACCGAATCAGAACCTCCTTCCACTTCGCCAATCACTGAAATTCCACCATCTTCCGATAGCCCGTCTTTGAATATTCCTACATTGCTAGATACGGGTTCATCTCTCTCCACTCCTTTTTCTCACCTTCCATCCATACCCGAGACAGTGTCATCCTCATTTGTCTCATCATCGAACATTCTTTCAATGCTCGAGGCAATTACATCCCTTCGAGTTTCCACTACAGATACATCTACTTCTGTTGCTCCCATTCTCGCTGCAACTATGCCCCTGGTGAATGTACCTATAATTGTGCCAACTCCAACAGAAGCATCTTCAATTTTGAATCTTCCTGTCTCTTTTCCAACAGTAGTTCCACCCATAATTACTGCACCAGAAGTAGTCCCTTCGCAAAGAACTACTTCTTCATCACTCACTTCTTCCACCACTAGTGCTGCTTCACCCATTAAAGGAAAATCAAAAGAAGTAGCACCAACACCTATACGCTCGGTTCCTGAACTTAAACCAAGACAACCAAAATCTAACATTGCGCCATCAGTACCTCCCCACTTGCTTCCTCCGAAAAGGTTACAATCACCTTATGCCGTTGAAGTTGTCACCATCCCTAAAAAAGGAAAGCCCATATTCCGAACCATCAAGACCCTTGGTGCTTTCCCACAAAAATCTCTCTCTACGCCCCATAAAAGATTAGATTTATCCACTGAGAAGGCGTCTTCTTCTACACACTTATCAAAACCATCATCTTCTTCTACAACACATTCTTCACCAACACCCCGAAAAGCGGATTTACCTACTAACAAGACGCCACCTCTTCTATCAAGATCATCATCTTCATTACCAAAAGCCAGGGTGCCCTATGTCCCTCCAATTACACCTACTTTGGGAGCTTCTTCCTCATCTAAATCGACATTATCTAAATCATCAGTAAATTTGACCAATCAACCTCCTTTATCTTTGAAGACCACAACACTTGTCACATCTCCATCATCTTCAAAATCTATTTTAGGGGCTCCTCCTCCACCAAAATCAATCATGTCTCACTTACTTCCATCTCAAGTGCCCAAGACTGCTCCCCCAAGTGTCCAAAAGAATAAGATTATCCCTAAAAAGACTGTCAAACCTAACATGCAGGTTCTTTTGCCTCGGCAGTCTGTTAAGGAAAAAGAGGCACCTTCATCACCTCTATCCTCATCTTCATCTACCGGGTTCTACACCGAAATCCTTCGCCAACTTATCCAATCTTCATCCATATCCCTTCCTCTGACTAAACCCTATAACCCTAAAGGAGTTAAACCTACCTGGTTTAACTCTGATCTAATTTGCGCTTACCACCGTACCCCGGGTCATGATACTGAGGGATGTAAAGCTCTTCAAGCTGTTGTCAACAAACTTTTGGAAGAAAGTGATCTTTTTCTGGAGGAGGAAGAACAAGTATCTCCTATCATCTTAGCCCCATCTGAGCCCCAACGATCCACTCAGACCTCTAGTGATTCCACTCCAATTGATCTTCCACCTTCTCAAATTGATACAATCCATATCGCCACTAGAACCCAACACTATGATAATCCATCATCATCTACAGCATCTCGACCACGGGTTGTCATTTCTGCAGCCCCTGAAGGAGTTCCTCCTTCCTCACCGGCCCCATGACCTAAGGTCTCTATTCGTGCTGCACCTCGGGTTCAAATTCCCGTGTCAGTTGAGGAGAGTGTTATGAAACAACTCACCCAGGCTCCGGTCAAAATGTCTCTTTTTGACCTCATCCACTCCTCTCCACAACATCACCAGGCTCTGATTGATAATCTGCATCACATCGCAGTAAATTTAGATGAGCCCCAGCCCTTCGAGTTGGTTGTTGGATTGAATAGACCATCAACCGCCATTTCTTTTGAAGATTCGGAAGTTCCTCCTCTTTCTTCAGAGGATTTGGAGGCTCCCCTCTTTATCACAGTCCAAATCGACAACACCACGTTAAAACGCGTTATGATCGACAGTGGAGCTACACTCAACGTCATCTCCTTGCACACATTTGAGCAACTTAAATTACCAAAAAACGTAGTGTCACCCCCGCCTTTCGCCCTTCAATCATTTAACGATCAGTTAGCAGTTACTTTAGGAACTGTGGTCTTACCCATTCGAGTAGGTAAGAAGCTGCTTCATGAACTCTTCTACATTGTCGAAGGAAAATTCCACTATAATATGATCCTCGAACGCTCTTGGATTCGCGTAATGCATTGTGTACCATCCACCCTCAATCGATGCTTAAAATATCAATATGAGGGAAAAATATATACTCATCCAGGAGATCCTTTTCCTTTCGCACAATGCGACATGACCACAAGGTCTGCCCCTCTAAAGGAAAATACTTCTTCTCCTAACGGGGCCTCATCTTCTTCCATACCTGCAACCAAACTACCGGATTTACAAAATCTAGAAGAGACATTGCAGCGTTTCTCACTGGGAGAGCTTCCTGTCTTTTCTTTCGATGCCCATCTCAAACCTAGTGAGTATGGTAGACCAGATAAACAACCTGAATATCAACCAGGTCTCGGTCGCATCGTCATCATTGGTCTGCCCAATCAACGGACTAATTTCATCTACGGTGGTCTTGATACACCTCACTATTGCCTGGATTCTCCTCCTAGGACCAAACCTTACTTGACAGGGTTCGATTATCTACAGAATCCCACGTTTGCAAAAACTTATTTATATCGATGCGCGTGGAAGGGTTTTGCCTAGGAAAATATGAACAAGGTGTGCATGACCTCACATCCATTCCTAATCTCATGCCACATTAAAAATTTGGTTTAGGATTTAAACCTCTTTCAAAATCCTCTATCACTATTCTCGATGAGCCTCTTCCTATTAAGTAACCATCTTCTCCCGCTAAGTCAGGAGCATCACTCGATGTGGACGATGACATTTCCATCCCACCTAATTTTTTTTTGATCAATACCATTTCCTTAGGGCCGCTAGCCTATAAGACTAACAACTGGTCCGCTTCCATACCGTTAATCTTCCCTGAAATAGTTGGAGACGACTCTCCTACTATCAACACTATCCACTGTGCGGATGATGATTCTGTCCTCACCTATCTGGGGGCAGAGGATTCATATCTTCCCAAGACTATTCCTTCTGACACGTCTACGCTTCTCAACGAAGCCACTGTCGACCTTAATATAGGGACTTCTGAAGACCCTCGCATCATTAAGGTCAGCCAATCCCTTAATCCACAGGAGTTAGGAGATTTTACCACTTTTCTTTCCAACCATCATCAAACCTTTGCTTGGTCATATGAGGATATGCCTGGACTCGATCCCGATATTGTGGTCCACAATATCGTTACTCTTCCTAACATCAAGCCAGTTAAACAAAAATTACGTAAAATGCACCCTAGAGTAGCCCTTCTTGTTAAAGAAGAGTTACAGCACTTGCTCTCGGCTAACTTTATCCAACCCATTGATTATCCACAATGGGTTTCCAATGTAGTACCAGTAACTAAAGCTACTGGGAAAATTTGAATTTGTACCGACTTCCGGGATCTTAATCTTGCTTGTCCAAAAGATGATTTTCCTCTACCTAATATCGACCAACTCGTGGATTTAACTGCGGGTCATGAGATGCTTTCTCTTATGGATGGTTTCTCTGGATATAATCAAATTCTCATCGCACCAGAAGACCAACATAAGACTTCTTTCATAACTCCTTGGGGGACCTTTTGCTATCGCGTCATGCCTTTTGGTCTTAAGAACGCAGGGGCAACCTATCAGCGAGCGATGACCTACATCTTCCATGATCTCTTACACAAAACTGTGGAAGATTACGTTAACGATCTCCTCGGTAAGTCCAAATGTCGTCAGGATCATCTTTTCATCCTTGCACCTCTCTTTGAAAGGCGTATCCGCTTTTGTCTTCGTCTAAATCCATCTAAGTGCATGTTTGGCGTTCTCACTGGTAAAATTTTAGGTTTTATCATTTCCATTAGGGGTATTGAAGTAGAGCCTGCAAAAATAAAAGCTATCCTTGAGATGCCTCCCCCTTCTAACTTAAAGAAACTCCGCAGTCTCCAAGGACGTCTTCAATCAGTGCGTCGTTTTATCTCACAATTGTCAGACCGTTGTTAGCCTTTTCATCATCTCCTCCGTAAGAATGTTCATTTTGAATGGGATGAACATTGCCAAAAGGCCTTTGATGATCTCAAAGCTTATCTTCTTTCTCCACCTGTGCTTACACCTCCACGCGAGGGGGAGCCTTTCTATCTTTATATCTCTGTGACTGACCATGCTCTGGGAGCCATGATTTCGCATCGGGACACTTGCGGTAAAGAACAAGCTATCTATTACATCAGTCGTACCCTCCATGAGTATGAAACACGTTACTCCGACGCTGAAAAGCTATGTTGTGCTCTCTTCTTCGTAACTTCTAAGCTTCTTCATTACCTCCTTAATCACAAAACTTATATTGTCACAAGTGTCAATCCACTCAAGACAATTCATGCAAAGCCTTATCACAATGATCGTATCACTCGTTGGCTCATGCTTATGACAAAATTTGACCTCGAGTTTATCCCACAAAAGTCTATCAAGGGTCAGGTTATTGCAGATCAATTAGCTGATGCTCCTCTTCCGGACACTCAAGACCCCCTTGCTCAATTCCCCGATGAATATATCCAACAAATTGATTTTGGTATATCTCCATTTAAAGTAAAGCTCTTCTTTGATGGATCCAAATGTCAGCAAGGGGGAGGTGCAGGTTTCGTGATGATTCCTCCTTGGGGTACGCCTATCCCAGTCGCACACAAATTGAACTTTGAGTGCACCAATAATATGGCTGAATACAAAGCTCTTGTCTTGGGTCTTCAAAATGCCATTAATCCTGGCGCTCATCATATTTACATCTTTGGTGATTCTGAACTCATCGTTAATCAAGTCACGGGTGTCTATCAATGCAAGAATGATATCCTTCAAAAATATCATGATATTGTTCTTGCTCAACTCCAATCTTTCGATAAATTCACTATCCAAGCTATTCCTCACACTGCAAATCGATTCGCAGACACAATGGCTTCGTTAGCCTCACTTATCCCACCTTTTACCGAAGACTCGCGACTTTATGTGGTTGTACAACGATTAGATCAACCATCTCATCTTAGGCAACTAACTTCAATCCATGCTGTCACAACCCATACTCAGGATGAGTGGTATCAACAAATTGTTGATTATCTATCTCATTCGGTGCTTCCCCCAGATCTGACTTCTAATGGTAGAAGATCTTTTATCCAACGTGCTAATCGCTATACTATTCTAGGCGGGATTCTTTACAAGCGCGGCTTTGATGGTATTTTGCTTCGGTGCCTTAAAACCCATGAATCATCTAAAGCCATCTAGGAGGTCCATGATGGTATATGTGGTGGACATTTTAGTGGCTTGGCTGTGGCTAAATGCATCTTACGTTTGGGATATTATTGGCCTTCTCTTAATCAAGATTATTGTGAATACACTAAGAAATGCGTCAAGTGTCAACAACATTCCAATCTCACACACATCCCTAGTCAAGCTTTGCAACCTACGATGGATTTGTGGCCTTTTTCACAATGGGGTCTTGATCTTATTGGTCTCATCAATCCCCGTTCTTCACAACGCCATCATTCTATCATTACTACCACTGAGTACTTTACTAAGTGGGTGGAGGCTATCCCTCTTTCTTCAACAAAGGCTAAACCCATAGTTGATTTCGTCTATCAACACATCATTTGTAGTTTTGGCGTTCCACACAAACTCATCACAGATAATGGCAAGTATTTCAAGAACGTTTATTTGCAGAACCTCTGCAACGCTTTCAATATCAAACTCAGTTTTTCTTCCCCATACTATCCTCAAGCTAACGGTCAGGCCGAAGCTTCCAATAAAACTTTGCGTAATATCCTCGCAAAGGTAACTAGTCAAGCTGGTAGGGATTGGCATTTACATATCCCTTTTGCTCTCTGGGCTTATCGGACTAGCATCCGTACTCCTACTGGTGCTACTCCCTTCTCTCTCGTCTATGGGTCTCAAGTTGTTCTTCCTTTGGAATTCCAAATCCCATCTCTCCGTGTTTCTCTTAGAGAATTCTTCTCTGATGAAGACTATCGTCAAACTCGTCTAGCACAATTTGAATTATTAGATGAGCGGCGTCTCAACGCTCTTGAACATCATCAAGTCTATCTCGAGCGTGTCAAACGTGATTATAACAAGCACTTGCAGCACCATGACTTCAAAATTGGGGATCTTGTTCTTAAAGAAAATCAAAATGTTACTACACTCGAAAGAAGTCAACGTGGTAAGTTTGCTCCCAACTGGATGGGCCCATACATTATCACTCATAAATATGGGTCTGGGGCTTATTGTCTATCTTCCATGGATGGTATACCTGAAGCGGAACCTCTTAATGCCTTGCATCTACAGCCCTTCTATTGTTAAAATCTATCTTACACAAGTCTAGTCACAACACAGATCTTTCATCCATCTAAATAACCAGTCATATACTTTCATGGTGATTCGAAACTATGTGGTTCTCCACCTACTGCCTCTTTTACCTTAAAATATGAGTATCGCAGCTCTACTCATTGCATTTTTCTTTTGGATATGCTCCTCCTCATGGTAGGAATACCTTAATCACCACTTCATCTGTCCCAAGTGCTTATCTTAATCGGATCTACTCGGGGCATGAGTGCATGTTCTTCTATGTTCTCTTCCCCTCCAGCTGATCTATCTAGGTCTAAACTCAGCTTCTTCCAAAAAGATTTCCAAAAAAAAAAAAAAAAAAGAGATGCTATCCAAAAAGATAGACTGATCCCTCGAAGGACAGCTATCCCTACATTATCAAATGACTCAAAAAGAAAAAACATAGACCATACCCTCGAAGGATGGCTATCATTGAAATTCAAAGTACAGACCGCTCCCTTGAAGGATGGCTATTTCTCAAAGATATATTCAAGGCTTCTTGCAATTAATCAGCCTTTCAGTCAATTTATACACTTTTTAGCATCACTGAAAGACTTCCCTCATCGATCAGTCTTTCCATATCAAGCAAACTTCCCGCATTGATCAGTTTGCTTTTCTGTCAAAATCATGAAGCTGAGATTTAAGACCTTTTGTCGATCATATGGAGAATCTTATTTTCCCACTATGGACATGTATTCTGTCCCTTGTAAATTCTGACAAGATACTCACTTACTGCTCCTTTCGTTTTCCCCCTTAGATCTATTTTGCGGCTAGTTAGTGTCAGGTTTATTTTAACCTCATGTAGGGCCTTACATGCATGATATTGTGATTTCCTATCCAGATTCTATCTATGGTCGGTTGGGAGTCCAACTTGTCATTTTATTTCTTATCCAAGCATATTTTCTTTATTCCTAGTCAAGGTCGTTTTCATTACCTCCTTGGCTCTCGCAAAGAGTATTCCCCATTATTCTTTTTTTTTCATCTAGTCAAATTGACATTTCACATGTTAATTCAATCAAAATTTATCTTCTATCTAATTTCATCTTATCTATCAAAGCATCTATTATCAACACATCTATTTCTAGCTATCTATTTTCATCAAAATTAAATTAACATCTCAACCATGCCGAGTACATCAATCACATCTATCTATCTATCCATCAAAATATTTAAAAACTTGTACATCCAAGTTACATTACATCTATCTATCTCTATTTTTCATCAAAATTATATCCACATATCTATATCCATCAAATCACATCTATTTCTATCCTCTATCAGTCTATATCTAGCCAATCACATCTATTCATCATTTATCAGTCTATATTTAGATCCATCACAATTATGCTACATCTATCCATGTATATCAACATCAAACGCATGAGATCAATTATATGACAAATAAAATGATGAATCTATATATACATGTGTGTCTGTACAACAAAAATGGGTGGCTTTCAATCAAGCCATCTATACAATGCCTTCCAATCGAGGCTACATCATTATACAGATACAAAATACATCAATCCCTATATGGTAAAGTCCGATGCATGGAGGACACTATCTCCTCCACCCTCCTCTGGACCAGGCTGTCTCTCCTGACCGCCGCCTATCGAGCTGGATGCACCTGCTACCGGAGGTCTCAGCCCACCTCGGTCTCTCCCAGTGCTCCCTCCGCCTGAGGCCCCGCTCGCCGTGGCTGTCGCTGATCTCCTCCTTGCCCCGTACCGAGGCACATCTGGGGCATGCTGCCCTAAGGCATCCTCATAGTATCTCACCTCAACAAGGAGAGACTGATATGTGCTCAGGCTCACGGTACCCGGTGCTCGTAATGGTGCTGCTGGTGCTGCTGGCGCTGCTGGTGGTGCTCCTCCTAGGGTCGTACCCTATGTGCCAGACTCTGACATGGTGCCTGTCTCCCCATATTTGGCCCTGAGGGCCTCCCTGTGTCGAAGGTAGCGATCCCTCTGCTGGATCGCTATATCTCGCTCCTGGCGAGCGGTGTCTCTCTCCAAAATTAGGGCATCCCTCTCCTCTGTCAAAGCCCTGATCTCCTCAAGAGCTACCTGATGTGTCTATATCAGGGTGGCATGCTCTCCCTCCAGTCTATCCAGCATCGCAGCTATGTCATCCTCGTCGACATCTATAGATGCCGGGAGATGTCGTGGAAGCTCTGTATCATACCATGTTGCGTAGCCCTCGTCTACCCCTGCGTCATCATCGCTGTCTGTGGAGGGTGGGGCCTCTCTCAATGGATCTGCCGGGATCAAAATCGGTAGATCGGTCTCCCTGCTATCCCGCCTATAAGGCGTGTAGGTGGTCGGCACTATCTGCACTAGGCCGAACTGTCTCAATACTCTCACAAATGGGACTCGCTCCCACATATCAGGCCTGCGGCCCCTAACCACCCTGCTCCGTCTCAGTGCCACTAAGTGGGCATCCTGACCAGCCCATGTCAGAAATGCCCGATATGGCCTCCAAATGACCTGATCCGGTGTCAGCGTCCTAAAACACTCGTTGTACCAATCAGCCGATCTCCCTGTATCCCCAATGGCCATGTCAGCCCGCCATCGCCGGAATCCATAATCAACACCTCCCACTGCTGCTGGCATCCAAGGAAGCCCGGATGGCCTGATCACCGCTATATGCTCATAGGCCTAGCAATGGAGCACAAAACTGACATCTATACCTGTCCTCCGGCCTGTGGTGTACATCCATAGCTCATGGTATATCTGAGCTATCAAGGCATTAGCAAAAGCAAACACCTGCCTGAACTGCAGAATGTCGTAAACATAGTCTAATAACAATAGTGGGAATCTCCCACCTCCTGAATTTGGAAGAGAAAAGTAGGATATAGCCATCTGAATCAGCACTATCCATCTGCTCCGGGGACTATCCTATTTGTACTGTGAGGCTATCCTCACTGCCCCAGACACTATCTTTGAGTCATCCGCCCTGTCTCCGTATAATCGAACTAGGGCCCTCTGCTGCTGCTCTCGCGGTGTAATCTTGATCGGGTCCCCAGTGATCGGCAGTCTCAGAATCCTATATATGTCCTCATGGGTGATGGTCATCTCACCCATCCTAAACCAAAAAGTGCACGTGTGGCTGTCCCACCGTCGCACTAGTGCCCGCATCAGCTCCACATCCCGCGGCACTCGTCTGTAGTATCTGAAGCCCCCGAGCCTAGCTAACTCTAGATGCTGCCAATCTGCATCGGTGACATCTGGGAGAATAGTCTCCAGTAACTTAGGAATAGCATCCCTCATGTGTAGAGCCTCTCGTGCCTGCACCCACGACAGCAAGAGCAATATTAGTCTCACATCAGAACATTAAAAACAACAACAAAAAATTTTCATCTTTTCCAATCGGCGTTGATTAAATAAAATCAGCATCGTTTATTTCTAGTCGACGCCGATTCATACCAATCGACACCGCTCAAACACCAATCGACGCCGACTGACTGGCCCGACAAAAACCGGCCCCTGGCCTCCCACAAACAAAAAAAATCAAACAAAAAAAATAAACTAAGAACAACGAGTTCAGGAAGAACCACTTACCCCAGGTCGTGTCCTCCTGCGCTTCTGACCGCTCCCAGAGGCTTCCATGATGCTTAAATCAAAATTTTGACTCTCTTTGAATCATTCGTCACGATGAAAATAAATCGTTTACGTTTTCTGTTCGCATATTTATATGCGCTAAGATTGGTCGACGCCGATTTTTTTGATCGACGCCATTTATCTGGGTCGTCACCGATTTCTATGATCGCCATCGATTTTCCATGTCTATTTGCCATAGTGTTGATGCTTGGCTTATTTATCCATCTGATCATTGTTTTGTGCTGAATATTGCCTTTCGGTGCATCTTTTTGATATCACTGTCTATTTCGGGTTTTGTTCCCTTTGCCGGGGACACTAGTAATTTTTGGCAGCTTGGAGTTAAACGGGTCTATAGGCACTAACGTCATCTGCTTTGCAGACCATCTATTTGTCCCTACCAATGTGTCTCTCTTTAGATGCTGACTATTTTGCAGTTCTCCTTACACTCATGGGTCTGTAGGTACTAACGTCGTCTCATGAGGAGACCGTCTAGTTTGCCCTACCAATGTGAGTTCCTTAGGTTACTTCCTGTTGATTTATTTTTATGCGTCATCAATGATCAGATCTACTCCAGACATCCGACTAGAGCATCCTGCATTTTCATCTACCTCTTTCAAACTTGGGATCGTCTGTTCTATCACCCATCCCATCCCTAGTTTGAGGGGGGATCACATCATCACTCATTCTTCCCTTCTTCCAGTGCTTTGTTTTTGTCTCATAACCTTGCTTATCGCAAGTTACTTGACAAAAAGGGGCAAAATGTAGACACTTAAAATTGGTTACTCAATTTAGTGTCCCTCACATTCGTTTACCTGCTTAGGTAACCTGGGGCACGTTTACGTCACCACTATCCCCTTGGGATATTATCCGATTTGTGATTTAGACACCTATCTTAAATTTAATTCACCCCATGAGTAGTTAAATATTAAATATTTAATTACACCTCTTCCCATGTATCCTAATCACTTATCTACCCCAAATTTATTCTATCTATGTATCACCCCTATTTTTCCTCTTCCCCAATCGGGATATTCCCCGTATTTGGGGTAATTCTCATCTTTCTAGAAATCGTTAATTTTGGCCATCTTGGGAGTCTGTCCCGCGATCGGAGCCGACCTATACGGTCGGTGCCGATTTTCTAGGAGCGGTGCCGATTATAAAAGCAAGTCCAGAACTCAGTTCTAGGGACCGAAAAATACACGAACAGACGAACACACACACGAACAGAGAGAAAGAGAGAGAGAGACAGATCGTGAAAGAGACACAGGTTGTAAGAAAGAGAAATCTTTTAGCATCAAGTGTATCGAATGAGGGTAGATCCTGTCTGAATCCATCCCTGAGAGGAGCACCGTTACTTTGTTTCTATCACATCAGCATCACACACATCCATCGATCCTCTGGTGACTCTG
Organism: Taxus chinensis; assembly: GCA_019776745.2. Taxonomy (NCBI): domain Eukaryota; kingdom Viridiplantae; phylum Streptophyta; class Pinopsida; order Cupressales; family Taxaceae; genus Taxus; species Taxus chinensis. The sequence continues at coordinate 316,887,464 of CM034149.1, forward strand.
TTCCAGTATCTTACCGACTTCGGCACATCCAACAGACGTCGACTATTTGTCCATCTCTTTCCAATTTCTGAATCTTCTTGCACTGTCCCTGATCAACTGATCTGCTTCCAGTCAACGCCGATCTATTTCAGTCGACGCCGATCACATCAGTCGACGCTGATTTTACATAATCGACACCGATCATCCTGCAAATAGGTAAAAGGACACAGGTAACATAAATCTAGCTTTATTTCATAGTTTCTTGTTTTCTGTAGCTTTCTACCTGCTGTTTAAATTCTATTTTTATTACTATAATCAGAAATTCAAGTCTTTTTGTACATCTTTTATCATGTATGCTTCTTTACTTAATTGAAAATGTGGATTGACATCCGCCAAGGAAGTTCATCGCTTCCTGGACCCGCTTCTCAGGTAGTCCACCCAAATATCTTCTAACGCCATCTTTTTCTGTCAAGCATTGGTGTTTTGCAGGTTACTCGGATCTATTGTGCGAATTGCTCGTGTGCGCCTGTCTTATCTACATCAACCTCCTTATCCGTCTACATCTTCGGATCTTGTCCATCAAGTATCAATTTCATTGGAGTTTTTCAGGGTTTTTGTGTTTAGTTTGTTACATTAACTTGGACAGGTAACAAGCGCGAAATCCTTGATCTACACACATGCTACAATAGGGGTCACCTACTTGCATCATGGTCCTTGTGACATATCTCACAGTTTATTGGCATGACACGTACTGCCTTCTGAGTACATATCCCACCATTATCCTTTGTGTGTCCTTCCACATTACAATCCATGCACCGCATTCCTCCTCAAATATCTAGAACTGTGTTGGTAGACAATTTCTCCAATTGCTTAGCCATGGCAGCAATCTGAGCCTCCAGAAATGGGCTAACACTAGTGTCAACACTACCAACTACTTCAGCACGTAAAGTAGCTTCCAATGCTTTACATGGGTCCGTGAACATTTTATGAGAGAAGGCCCTCCTAAAGGGTGTGATCAATCCTCTAACAAACCACTGAGCATGTTATAAAGGGTGGATATCATATGATAGCTTAGACAAAAGAGTTTTAAAGTGCACATCATATTCCCACATGCTCTCTGCCATTCCCTGCTAGATTTCCTTGAGAGACCTAATACTCTTTTGTTCAAATTTAGGTATGTGGAATTCTGCCAAGAATGCATTTATCAGTGTGGTATAATCCACAACAGTCTGATGAGGGTCATAATTTCTATACTAGCTATGCGTGTGTCCTTGTAATTTCATCGAAAATTGACTGGCCTTTTGATCCTGGGTCATGATTCCCTTCACGTGTCATAACAGCTCACACTTATGCACATGCTCCGTGGCATCGTCTATTCCACTGTAATTTGGAATGTGTAGAGACATCTTGAAAAATACTTGAGGAGGTGGCTAAGGCCCTTGCCCTCCCAATCTAGTTCCTTGGTTTCCTCCGGTGTTTCCTCATCTACCAGATCCACTAGATTCTGAGCCACTAGCTCCACCACATCCACCTCCAGATCCTCCTGTGTTAGGTACAGGGTTTGTGTTTATTGTGCTGAGTGCTCCTGTCATCCCACTAAATTGTGTGTCGACAGTTTGTGAACTATTACCACTCTCAGTCATAGTTCCTCCACCACTTCCCAACGTGCTTCCACAACCAATTGTATACATGCCTTGTCCGAAAATTCCACCAAATACTGGAATAGTGTGTGAATCCATAGAAGTCCCAAATGAGAAATTATATGTTCTAGGCACCGATTGGTTTCTTCAACCGATATCAAATGGATCAACTATAATCTTACCTCACTCAAAAAAACCAAGTGCCAAGTTTCAGTCTTTAGGTGGGGTCAGATGCGCACTAATGACTCTTCTCTCTCTACATGATAGACTCTCATCAGAAGCCGCAAGGTTTTCTCTTCTGCACTTACCAAGATGGGGTACCACATACAGTTCAGGTTCAACATCCTCCGCGTGAACCTCAACTCCTTTCCACCATATCTGGCTCCATAACTCACTTGTAATCCCAAACTGTCTATCGATCTCCTTTTCATGTGCTTCATTATACTTGAGCCGCCTCTCCTCGCTTTCCTGTTCAGTCGTCAGATCAACCATCCTTCCCCAACCTGGCTTCCTCGCCTAGCTCTTAGGGTGGTTTATCCAACCATAGGAAATGCCTCTAATCCCATGGTTACCATCAAGATTTTGATTGCAAGGGGAATAACATGTAAAAATGATCCCCTAGGCTCTCACAAAAACTTAAACTCAGTAACTTCTGGATAGGAATACGTGGAAATGGTGTATTCCAGAGTGTAGCTAGTCAGTATTCCCTTCCACCAATGGTCTATAACATGGGTTCACTTTAGATCAGCATCTTGTAGGTTCTTATATGTTTCTTGGGTCCAAGGGTATGATCTATAATGCCACCCTGATATAGATGTATAAGCTGATAGCCATTCAAATAACTCTACTGGGAAACAACAGAAGAAGTTTTCGTACAACTCATGGTAAAGAGTGTCTTCCACCCATCTTTGCGTATCAAACCTAGATCTGGTCCTAAATCTCTCTATGAATTCGTCCTCCATGCTTTTAAACCAATCTTCAACACCTTGAAGTGTTAAGCGTTCCGTCATCACTTTTTACAGAGATCATGATATATGCCATGTTCCACTACAACTTCAAAAAGAGGTCTCCGCAATGGAACCAAGATGTAGTCACTTTTGCACCCACTAAAAACAAGGGAACCTCATGCGCACCAGCCTACCACCCAGCGGGTGCTGGGTGCTCACTCGAGGCACGTGAGAGGGAGCTGAGTCTCTCTTTTATGTAACTCTAGGGAAGGCATAGCTCATGACTCTGACTTAGTAAATTAACAGACATGAAGAGCTATAGAGCTCAGGATGGCTTCTATACCCCTTCAGTCATAGTAGAACCAAAACATGCAATAGAAATAATAGAACTAAGAGTTGCAAATCTACTACTATACTTAACCATTCAAGTAAGATTCATGATTATATATGAACAACAGTACAATAGAAATATGCAGGTAATACAAGGAAAGATTCTTAACACATTTGACATGGTAACCTTATCACATTCATTCATAGTGTTACTCATAAAGGATTATAGAAGGCAGACTGTAGTCATGCGTCAAATGTGGATCCATACATGTATTCTCACAAGAAAAAAATTTCACTCCCCATTTCCCCATTATATCCTTACTTGAATTTTGTACCCATTTTCATCCCATAGTTCCCACAGTAATTCTACAAAGCTCCGCTACCTTATTTCTGTATCTCCTTCTTTTCCAAGGGCACATGTATAAATAGGCCTTTGAGCTCTAAAAAACTCCTCTGCATCCTCAGATCTGGCCCCAAGTGTCAAGGTGTGGGTCACCCTGGGCACATGCCTCTCTGTGTCATGATTAAATTTTTGGATCTTTCTATCGCAAGGTATATTCCTTCCAAGACAACATGTCGTCAGGATGGAACCTTATCCGAATGGAACCTTATCCGAACGGAACATGTTCTTCATGTGTTTTGTCCCAAAGGCCAAAATGGCTAAGTCCTGGATTGTTCTTCACGCGGAGTGCGTGTCTTGGGTTCTTTTAGAAGCCTTTTGAACTCTGCCTTGTGCACCTATACTTGTGTGCTTTCTCCTGTCGTGTGCGCCTACGTGCCCTTAATATTTGGAAGATAAAGTTAGGGGCCCAATAAAGTGTAATGAAAATAAGGTGGAAGTTTGGAGCCCAAATGACACAAGTACCACAGGGAAATAAGTTCCTAAAAAAACTACAATACCCACAATACAAAGGGAAAGTGGTTTAATGTGGATTATTGTAACACTCTGAACTGTTGTTACTTCCTCCTGAGAATTCAAGTGTTGATATATGATTTCTTCTGTAAAAGGATGTGTTCCTTTGATTGAGAAGTCATGCTTGATATGTACTATATCTTCTTTGCAATTGAAGATCTTTGACTAAGTTGGAATATGATTGGACTCTTTTATTTCTTTCATTTTTGCACCTGAGTTTAATCTGATCTCGGATCGAATTGTGGATTTATCCATCTATAAGACCCAGCCTTGGATCAATGGCATTGATCCAAGAGATGCTTTAAGTTTATTCGAGATGAACAAAATTATAGACCTTACGCAGGTTGTAAGGTCTGAATGCGTTGAGTAAACTATTCCGGAGTCTAACTCAGGCTGATCGTGTTAAATGAATTGGTTCCCAATATCGTAATATCAGGAAGGTCTTGATCATGGGCCAAGTAATAAATTCAGATACATTTATTCAACTAGATTATTGGCCATGCTGGAGTGAATCCTTTTTGTGAATGTAAATCTATAGGTTCTTATTCTGAGCATTTTTAAATGTTAGACCTAAACTGGACTTATTGATGTTAATAACCTAAGTGATGGGATTAGTGTTAATCTAACCTAGCCCTAAGCTTTAAGCTAAAATTTCCTAAAGTTAGTAACCTAGCACTAAGGAGGTTAGACTAAGTATCATCTTAAATCCTAACCTATGTTTCTAACCTAACAAATGTTAGTGAAGGAAGGGGACCTATGAAGGGGTGCGAGCCATGGGCGGTAGTTTCTATGGCATTAAATGGGATGGATAAGCATGAAGGATAGGGATATGGTGGAAGTTTCAAACGGCTAGAAAAATCTGACGTGGCAGAGTCGCCAAAGCTAGAAATGGTCTTTCATTTGTTTTTGTCCATCGCCAACAATGGCGGTCGATGGCAATGGCGATTGAGCGGGAATTTTGGAGTTAATGCAATTAATGAACTCGGTCTTCGAGCTCGGATTTCTCAGGAAGACATGCAAAATGGAAAACTGGTAGTTTGTTTGGTTTTTCATGTGCTTCGGTTTTCTCTTTGTTTGATCACTGGTTCTTCACACCAGTCTACTTGGTGTTGCATGGCAAATATGAGAGTAACGAGCTCTTTTCTCTGGCAAGGAAAGTTTATAAGGCATGGAAATAACAAATTATTGTTGTTGAATCTAACGTGGAAAAAGAGGAGAAGGCTCGAGCTCTTTCAGTTGTCTTTCTCGGATTTTTAAGCAACATTACCAGGCATGTTAGGCCCTAACCTTTAAAAAAATCTTGCTTTCTTTCAAATTATTTCATTAGAACAACTCTGTTCAGATGATTTTTAGGTTCAGTTGGTTTTTATGGTAGCTTGTGTGATTTAGTTGCTGTATCTTCTTACTGGATTGATTTTTCAAGTAAACCCTTGATGGGTGTGTTTTGTGTTTCGAAATGTTGCACTATCTTGCTGTGTATTGCATTTCGGTTAGATTTTGAAGAAATGCTTGCAAGGAAAATACACGAATTCGGTTCTGTGGGAGTCCATGAATTGTTCTCTTGTTTGGTTCAGACTTCTGTCGATACCTTGCTGTTTTCACTTGTTGAAAAGGATACTGTTGGAATTCTTGAATGTACATGATATTTAAACTTCTGTATAAGTTATGTCATGAGTAATATATATTATTGATGCTGTTGAACTTCTTGAAATGAAATTATGTCTTGGTTTCTGAAGAAGTATAGTCGTGAATACATTATGTTATTGAATCTCGTTGGAATCCTTGAGTTGATAGTATTTTGACTTCTGAAGGAGTTTTTGATTGAGAATATTACTTGGGTTCGACTCTTTTTGAACTATTGATGCGTATATTATGTTTTCCTTTCTGAATAATCTCAGTTGTGAATACTGTTATGACTCTTGAGTTGTGGTCGCATGAAAGTAACTTCAATCTAAACCTTGTTTTGAGCATTAGTGGTATGGATATTGTTGGAGATTTGAAATGTTGCGAGTTGGCTTGATTATCGATTTAAACCCTCGCTGTGCATGCATAACGTTCAGAATCCTATTTTATATTCTTGTGTCCCTTTCTGTCCACTTCTATGGAGAGTAAAGGAAGGGATTTCTTTTCAAACTTTACTTGGTTTGAGACTTTGTTGTAATCCGAAGTAGCTTGGCATAGGATGAAACTTTGAGGAAAATACTGTTATGGAATTTCGGCTTCTGTGAAGACCTTGTTGAGATTATTTTCTGGAAAACGACTTCTAATATAAGTCATGGTTATATTATCAAAAGAATTTGTTCCAGTTAAATGAGGTTGTGCATGTTGTGTTCGATTCGGTATGAATGTCACTATATATGCATAAGGAAACATCATTGTATTAATGTTATTGAGTCTCTTGTTTGACTATGATAAAGAGGTTATTCTTTGATTTCAGCTTTTGATCTAAGTCCTTGCAAAGTTTTAGTAGGGACTAGATTGAGCTGTATGTTGCTGAGTGGGATTGTTGTCGTGTTTGTGCATGATTATGTCTTCTGTTAGTATGAATATCTAGTTGTGAGCTTGAATGAACTAAAGATCTGTTAACTGTACCTCGACAAGTGATGGCATTGGATATTTTCTCATTTTTTGATTAGTATGGAAGGTTATGTGGAGTCTATTTGATAGATTATTCATCACTACCTTGGCGTGAGAGCTACTGTATTGCTAGTAAGCTATAGGAAGTTGTTATATTTAAATTTTAACAAAACTGTGGTTCTTCTTGTGGTCTCGTCTGACTTATTCGTATGCGTATAAGGTGAATGCTTTACTCTTGAGGAGACGGTATAGTCATGAGCTTGATTGGAAGGGAAATATGAATGACTCGTTTTCTTTCTCTTCTGTTGTAAAGTATTTGTTGATATATTTTTATCTAACTTTTAGAATTGTTTTAACATACTAATGGAATCATGAATTTTTATGATATTCATTTTACTATGTTGAATGTAATGGTCTGTCTGATGTTTGATGTCCTTGGGATTCAGATGGATAGTTGTTTTAGATGCATTTGTTCTTCTTGGTCACTAACTTTTATGATGAAATATCTGGAAGGTATATAGGACTATTTAGTAACTATAATATGAGTTACGTGTGTATAGTTTAATTGTATTACAAGAGCATAATCTGAAATATGTTTACATGTTTGGTGAATTGATTTCATTTAAACAGGTTGTTTAATGAAAACAATTGATGGATTGCAATTGTTTTAAGAGTTAGTGCTTATCATGCTCAGTTCATCGAACTGACCCATGTTGACAATTTTTGCAGATGGTTGCCGTAAGTGGTAAAAGCTCGCAGATCTGATAGGATGATCAGATTGTTTGATTTGGTTTTATGATGAATTACAGCTTGATTCTCTGAATGTACTACTTGTAGAAAGATGTTCTTTTTCTGTTGAGTATTATATCAAATGTGCTAAATGCATAAAATGTATTTGATTAGCTTGAGAGGAATGAAAAGAGATATTTGTTACTTATATGTTAGTATTCGTATCTTGATAAGTTTGACCTTCTTTCGGTTCTAATTCTCTTGAGAGCATTGTTATTATTGTATAATTTGGAGACTTTTTTGATTATCAATGTAAGCTTGCAAGAATATGTGACTGAATACTTATGATTGTTTAGTAGTTCTAGTATGTTCTATCTAAAGCTAAATTTGAATTTAGATCACTGTCTTTCTGGAAGCCAGGGTTAAAATAAACCTGAACAGGAAGCTAAACGAGCTGAATAAATTATTACTTCCTAGTCTTGTTCTAAGTCAAGAAAACGTTTAATTGGAATCTTAATCACTTTATCTCGATACTAATAAGTAAGATAAGATTTCAGCTATGAGAAAAGATATAAACCTAAAAAGGGTTTGGTTAGCAATCTCATGTGAAGATTGAGGGTTATTGTCCAATTTCGTTGATTTAGAATTATGTATATTCTATGAACTCCTTGAAGGGACCTCTAGTCTTAATAAATTCTCTTGTGTAATGGGTTTTACTAAGAAAGGTAGTTCTAAGGTGAGGAACCCAGGGATTAGGAAAGACTACCCTTAAGGGAGCGTCTTATAGTATAATTTTAACTCAACGTATGTACCACTTATTAATAAGTAGATCTTTTCGAGGTGGATTTAAAGGTTGACGACACAAGTCAACTGTAGGGTTGTACCTTCGAGAAGATTAGGATCTTCTTGAAGATACAACAATGCAGGTGACTTATGATGACACCCTTTGCATTGATCGTTAAGATTTACACCTTAAACTCGAACAAGTTACTCTGGGACTGATTAGGAATGTGGTCATGTTATAAGGCTGCCCTAGGAGACTCAGGGTATCTTGACACACTGGATTAACTAGGGTTGACCCAGTATGTCAGCGTATCCCTAGTCCTTGGGAGCATACCTATAACGTTGTCATCTTACTAATCCGTTCCTGAGTGAATAACTTGGGATAGGAGAGACTGACAGAAGTCAGTATAAGAAATTCTACATAACATAGGAATGGGGTGAAGGACGTATTCTAGATTGACGAGTATGCTGTTAAGGAATACGAGACATAAGCATTATGTTTCAAATCTTTGGCCAAAGTATCGCAAGTTGCTGATTGTGTTGTCCTAAGTCACCTAGTCTAAGGGATGAGATGCTGATGAATAATGGTAACAATTATTCAGATAGGTTCCTTAGACAAAGCATTCTGAATCCCAGATTAGGGAAGAGAACCGCAAGAGTGATGTGTTAAATAAAAACGCCAACTCTTAATACACATGAATAGATCGGTAGATTACCGAGTCATGGAATGAATAGATCGGAGGTACTCTGAGTCATTACAACTTCATATGGTTATCTGTTATGAGAATGGTTGTTTTGATTTGTGAGTTCTAAATTATGTATTTAGAACCAGGAAGCATTTATCAAAAATAGATGTTTACTTGTTCTAATGTATAAAAATGAGGATGTTACAATTATAAGATCCTGCGTGGAACACCCCGACGCTGAACTTCAAACGGGCATAAATTTTGACAAAGTTGGACTTTTGGAAAGATCTCAACATCTTATTTTTAATGAGGGTAAGTGGGTGAAAATAAAAGAAACATATTTAGCTCTAAAAATTTAAATGTTTAGTCCCGTAAAATGCAAGAAATCCCTAACAAACTCAAAATAGCTTCTCACACTCAGAGGGCCATCACTTTTGTAATTCTCAATGGTTTTTTGACAAAATTGGTCTCATTGGAATCATGGTTCCAATTGTATCAACATACGTAACTAAAGGAATCTATAAATTTCTCTAGTATTTGAAGGTTATTTTTAAGGAAAATGGGCCCAGTTCTATTTGGTTGTTGGGAAGTGGTTGGAGAAGCATTTAATGGGATCATGAGAAATCATTTTTTCACTAATGAAAGTTATGGGGACACCTTGAGATTGTTTTTTTAGGTCCAAATATTCACCAACCACACTCATTTATCATGACTTACAATTAGCTGAAAAAGTGGATTTCTAGAATTGTGCATCCCCCTCTCTCTCTCTTCTCAAAATTCTATAAATTGATGTGTTGGGCTCATTGTAAAAGGGAGGATAGTTTGAATTATAAAAACTCTATCATTTTTGTTTTGTGAAGCCAATGTGCTGTAAAAACTTTGTAGTGGACTCCTTGCATGGTGATCTTGGCCTTTCCTTTGTAATAATTTGGACTATGCATGTTAATGAATCAATAGATGCAAGTTTGTGGATGTATCTTCCCCTAATGTGTTTGTTTGCATTCTCCTTGCCTCTCTAATATTAATGCAGATGTTTGTGTCTACTCTATGCTCTTGTAAGGGACCTATTATTATTGTGTATTTATAAAAATGTGTTGTGATATTTTGTTGTTAGACGTTGGAGAACTATCATCACCCTCTCTGATCTACATTTTGCTTCCATTTTCACACATTGGAGATTTTTATCATACCCTTTTTCTATTGTATCACCATTGTGTAGTGTAGGCTTTCACTCATTTGCATGTTATTTCTCTCTCCCTGGTCCCTTGTAAAGTTAGGTTAGGATGGAGATAGTTAGTACCTGCATCTCAGTAGAGTATATTATAGCAAGTAGTGATTAGGAAGCAAGAGCCAAATTTATCTAGAAGTCTATCTCAAGTAGCAAGTCCCACAACTTAGAGATAGTACCCATGTTACCCAGTCACACCGTGAGCTCAAGCACACATACTTGTGAAAATCAGGAGGGTGCTTGTGATTTGGTGATAACACTACCCTATTTCACTAAAGTTGGCTTATCTTGTAAAATACCTCTCCCAAGGTTGAAGCCAATTTTTTCTCTACACCTCTGGTTCTACAGCTTTGTGCATGGATCATCATAGATGGAAATAGTTCTCCATGATCCTCATCTCGTCTCATTTTCATAACTAGTCCCTATATGGTTTATATGGTATCAAACAGCTTATCATGTGCATCCCTCTAACTAAAACTTACACTATAACTCATCATAGATAACTCTCTTCCAAGTGGCCTAACTATCCTTAGTACAGCCTTTGATGACACCTTTCCTATACATGCATCCACGATGCTCACATGGATATTATAACTCAACCTCATGCCTCCAGATTCACCTAGTTCTTCTGATCCTAAGATGAGCTACAATGAATCTCTGGTCTTCAATGAATGTACCTATAATTTCCTTGAAGCTCATATGATGTTCCTAAACACTGGGCCAAAACATAATCTCTATACTACTACATTTATTGCTCCTCAATCCATAAAATCAACTCAAACGCCATGCTTTATCACCTCAGTGTTAAACAATCAAAATGGTCACTTGATTAGGCTTGCATACACCATGGTCTAATCATCATTGAATCACCTGTCATACCATCATGTGGAAAACCTATTCAAATCTCCATAGTCAGCATCATGCATGAGAATACCATCTGGCACATCTACTCCATCAGTCCTCTTTGTCATTAACTATGATTTTACATCAATGACAACACCTAGAACACAACTTTGTAGCAACATTTATGTCTTTCTTCTAGGATCCATCCTTGCACAGGTATATGTACTCTACTATGGTATTCATAGAGACCCTTTGATCCACTATGAAGCATCTCAGACCCTAGGGGGGAGGACCTATTGGTTGAATAATGTTGATGTAGGAGGTCTGTCATTTAGTCAAAGTATGCCATCAAAATTTCAAGGAGGAATTGAATACCTTATAGTGCACACAAATATTAAATTTTCCATCTTTTTAGATTTTGATGACCATTGGTTATTTAAAATAATAAAACCGATCTAAGAATGTACAATAATGTTTTAAGTTTGTGTCTATCAATGATATGGAGTATTGATGCATCTGATCAATCTCATCTTTCAACTTGACATGTTTTTTATGATTCATCCTATAAGGCATGGTTATGATACTGGTATTTGAGTTGCTCCATATAGCACAAGTATTCATTTCCCCAAGTCTAAGTATGAAGTACGTGTCAACTCATGGTAGCCTCAAGGAAATGAAGTCCTAAAATTCATTGTCTCAATCATTTATCATGATCTTTGTAAATGTTGAAGTCTGACCAATAATCATTAATTTTATGTCATGTCTTTAAGTTTGTCAGGTCTGATTTATTAATAGTGACTTACAATTCATTTATCAAAGGCTTGTGGTACACATAAATGTTTGCATTCTCATATACTATAGAAAATACCTCATGCTCTCCCTATGTATGGGTCTAAGACATCTAGAAGTCCTGAACTTCTTAAGTCGTAACTTAATTCATAAAGATACAGCGTCTATGCATTGTATAAGGTTCCTTTCAGTTGCTCTCTAAGATCGTGCATCAAATATTTCAAATTCAGTCGTAATTTTTCACATGATTAGTCAGAAGAGTCTCACCCTATAACTGAGCTACAAGATCTTATTCATTTTTCTTCTCGATCCCAGTTTAGTGCTTTGGTTACATCAAGTCTATAACACTAATGTTATACACAAGGGGGTACTTTGTAGAAGAGTACTCAATACATTATTATATCATAATTTAAATTCACTGTCTTTCAATCTGGTGTCTCCTTTTTTATTTGAGTCAAGATGTATGTACTATGCACATGCATACCCATGCAATGTTGAAGGTCAATAAGCTATGTCAAGTCTGTACATATGGTGGTAATTCTTACCAATTTGACAAGCCTTGAGTTCCAAGTATGGGATGTTCAAAACCATGAAGGGTGATTTATGAGGAGAAAACATTACATGAGATCTTCATGAGCTTTTAAGACGTAGGATGGATCTTAACATACTGTGTTAAAGGAGGTTTAGGGCCTTGAAGGATTGTGCCATTTAGCAAGTAATTTCATGATAATATGATGAACCCACCATTATAAGATCATTTTCCTCTAATAAAGATGGTACAACTAGGATGTTCTCCTGTATCATAGAGTCTAGTTACAAAGGCAGTATACAAGGTCATGAGTATGGCCATTGCAAGAATGTCTCTAAAGATCCTCTTCTCCAGTTGGGGGAGACTTTGGTAGTGTGATCTTCTATAGCAAGTGTTTAATTGATCAAGATGGTCTAAAAATCACTAGAATGGACTCCTTCACAACACTCATGTTTAAGGACTGTCATAGTGTACTATATGGGCCCAATTGTCACATGCAATGTTAGTAGAGTTGTTGATTAGTTATTCATGACTGAGATGCCCAGTTAAGCATCCCTTGTGTTTAGGTCCTAGTGCTCAAGATAATGGAAGTTCTACAGGAATGGGAGTCATATATTTGGTTACTGATCTTATTGATGGTTATGTAAATCTTCTATAGTTGTGCTACATGTGTGTATTCATCACATCAGGATGCATATACGACATTCCAAGGAGCTATCAGGGTAAACATCTAAGCTAGTTATAATTCTGTGTTCAAGTGTAAGTATTCAGGTATGTAAAAATATGCACCTATGGGTCTGTGTGGATCTACTGAGTGTAGGGGGAGCCCATTTGTTCTTCAGCCAACTCTAGAACCTCAAAATATCCACTAAATTTTTCTCCTTGATTTTTTATGCTTGCATCCTTCCAAATAACCATAGTTACAGAATGGATGTTATTCCATTTGTCATATAACAATCGCATGAGTATGAATGTGAAGGGAAGCCTACTAAATGATGCAAAACATGCTTGAGATAAGCTTCTCAAAGCAATTGTGAGCTAGTGATCATCTCAAATCAAAATGTTACTTAGTATCTAGTCATCTATAACTACATCCAAGATAAAATCTCCTAAATATATGTGCAAAACATTTTGAGGTGAAAACTCATAGCAATGGCAAGGCATGTCTCATCCATCTAAATGTTTCTACAATGCATAATATTTCTGCAAAATGTCTTCTATCACAGGTTGTATATGAGGTATCTTGTTGTCTCAATCATGGATTACATGACTTATTTAAGGTAACTTGAATATTATTCTCCAGGTAAAATGATATGAAAATTATGATCTCATGCAAGGTCTCTGAATGATGCATTCTTGTTGCTTTATGAAAATGTATCTCCCCATGTAGGATGTTATGGTTATATTTACATGGTGTACATGACTAATTACTTTTATTTCTCTGATATCTAGGGGAGTATATATTTGATGATAAATCAAATATATGAGGTCTCGTCTAATAAGTGGCTTATGAGAGTTGGTTATAGATCAGTGTGATGATTCTTTCAAGCATAGGTGTAAGGGAATAACAATTGTTAATGAGTCACTTATAGAAGTCATTAAATTTGCATGTGTCCCTAGGTAAAGGACACTCAAAATGTATCATGCTCTAGGATTCTCAATATGGTTGAGTAATTTATATGACTTACATACGTGGTATGTATAAGTACTAGAGGGATATATAAGGAGATGAGTCCCATTTCCTCGAGTACCCCGCAAGACTGGTTATTGATAAGAGAAGTTGGCCTGAAATTGCATTGGAAACCCACATATGTTTAGGGATGTCCCTTGTCTTAAATGTACCTGTGTGACCTCCATTGTACTTGGCCAAGAATAAAGCAAGTCTGATAGCCACAAGATTATGTTGATATGACACCAAGAAAGAGGTAAGCATGGTACTCTTATCTTAGAATCATGATTGTTGGCATGTATGAGCTACCTGTCTGCACTAGTTTTTGTTGGCATGTTGAGTATGTTATAGTGTTCCCATAGCGAGTAAGAAGGCATAGCAGAGTCATTAATAGAAGAAATGAGGATGTTTGATACATGTCTTATTTGCCTATTTTGAGTGATGACATTTCAGATTCAAGTTTGTGACCTTAATAGGATGAAGGAATATGAAATACAAATGTGCTATCAGAGTATGAACTTTTCATTACTGTAAAAAGGGATAGAAGATCTAGATGGTTTTCCATCAATGATTAAAGGGGGGGTGATTGTTGGCATGTTGACTATAGGTAAATGTCATATTGATGTAGTAAATCCCATTAATGAAAAAGAGGATGATGTAGGTACAGATATCAAGCATGAGTTAGTAGGATGATGATCATGGAGTTTCAGGTTAGGTCCATGATTGCCATGAATAGATTCAGTGGGAATGACTTGGTCTAGCATAGCCTAATCAGGTGACCTATCTAGCTCATAGAATGATAGTAGAATGGTGGATGGAGCTACATAGTTTGACTTAAGAAGTAGGGTAGATAATTTTAGGAGAGTCTTGGATAGCAATCACTTGATTCTCAAGGTGTTAGGTACAAATTGAAGACCTTGTTTTAGGTACTCATAGACTAGACCTAGTCCTAGTGTCCCTGGAGGGCCAATTATGAAGCATAGGAACTAAGATATATGTATGAGCTCATGTGAGATCACTGGATGGACATGAAGGGGTGTGATAAATTTCTGTCATCTAAGTAGAGTTATGTCCTTTTGGAGAGGTTTTATGATGATGTATGAGTGATTGGTTCTAGCTATGACCTTGGCTTAGAACCATGCAAAAATCGTAAGGGCTAGTCATGAAAATGAGATGGGATATGAATATGAAGGCCTGTTTTAGCCATGTTGATGATTGGATATTGGGAATGGGTGTTTCCTAGAGGTGTGAGAAAAATTTCAAGTCATTATGAAGAGATATTTTACAAGTTATGATGTATTTAGGTGAAATAGGGTCCAAGACAAGGTGCATTTTCCACCTCGAATTGCAACTTCTGATGCTCATTATGGATTGTGTGATTGTTCATGGGAGCTTCAAAATTATTTCAAGGATTTTTTTCCATTTGAGCTAAGATAATTTCACAAAAATAATGAAGTGGTTTCATTGTCATCATTCTTTTATGAACAAATGTTAAGAAAGTAAATTATTTCTTGTGAGTTTAAAACCTTAGCTCAAAATCAGGTAGGAGAGATATTATTTATAAGTGACCCATAATATTATTGATTATTCTTAGTGTTAGTATTATTATGCTTATTTTATGTTGTATAGGATATATTCTTCATATTTCCATAATAAGGTCTGGCAGAGCATGTCATAATTTTTGGACCCCACTCAAATATGAAAGTTTATGAAGATATTCAGTTCAAAGACAAAGTTTTCCAAAGGAGTATATGACATAAATTGACATTTTTTTTAGCATGGGAGTTTTAATCTTGATATCCATGATGGGTTTCATATCATGGTTAAGATCCTGTAAGGATAAAAGTGTGCCCTATTTGTGAAGACTGTTTTTTGAGGCAGTTATAATGGGACAGTTTCTGTAGCAGTTTCAAAGTTTGACTTGGTTGAAGATGTTCCACTTAGAGTTGGAAGGAAATGTAATATTTTCTTGATTATAGACTCAGATTTATTTACAACGGTATTTTTTTTCTCATGATGATGAGTTTTTATAGGTCAACAATTTTAGTTTGTATAGAAGAAGGTTGTTTGTTTCTTAGGACAGAATTGTCTTTGGATAGAAGATGGATGTAGATGGTATCATTGTTTTGGCTTAGTTAATGATTTATATACAGTTGGAGAGTGAATTTGGAATGAATTTTGTTCCCTATTAAAGTAATTTATGATATCATGAAAGTGGTATAAAGGGTGCATAATAGTTGAGTTTCGAAAGCTACTTTTTGGGCACCGCAATTTGGTGAAGAGGAAAGTGAGTGTGGTTTTCACATGTAGATATTTCATGAGATCTAGAAATCATGGATATTATGTATAGGTCCAGGGTATTACAATTCATGGTTATATACCATAGTTTAGTTTTTATTTTATGGTCTTGAGGCCCAAAGGTAAAGACATGTTCCTGAAAGCAGATGTTTGGTGAAGAATATGATCCTTCTTGAGTGAGTTATGATAAATTTGATTGGTGAAAGATAATTAACGACCATGGATGATTTTTTATGACATATTTTACATGTGGGATGAATTAGGGAGATTGGATAATCACATGGTTATGGTGTTTTTGGTTTTTAGCCATCTAGGTGATGGGGTTTTGAGTTGTTTTTGTGCTTATTTAGTGCATTTGGGCATGAAATACCTACATGGGTCCACTTGATGAATTTTCATGAGTTTAATTTTATGGTTTTGAGTTTTTTTGGTTGATTTACTAATGATATACTGACCTCTTTGATTTTTTTTATTTGGAGCTCATATAAAAGTGAAGTCATGGTTCTATTTTAAAATAGTGCTCTTAGAGGGAAAAAGTACGACCCATGTTTGTGATTGAAACAGGTATGAATGAATATATTCAGATCTAAGGAAGTGTTTTAAAGGTATAGGAATGTTATAGAGCATGCGTGTAAGGTTTTGAATCCAATTTTGTCCTTGATATAAGAAGAAAGAGCGAGCTAGGTGAATGAGGGTTTGGACAAGTTCTGAATTATTTTGGAGCTGAATTTTGTGATCACCATCAACTAATTTGTTACAGCATATCGATTGTGATATTATTATAAAATATTTTATAGTTAAACATATTCTTGCAAGTTTATTTTTTTGAGTAATATCAATAATGGTTTAGGGGTTGGTTCTCCTTGTGGGATTGGTGCCTCACTAAGGAAATATCTTGTGATGTTTAATATTGACTTAAGTCTTTGTTATGAGTAATATTAGAAAAAAAATTAGTGGTTTTTCTTCCCTTTGGGGGTTTACCAATTACATATTGTGTCTATGTGTTATGCTCATTTTAATGTATGGTGCAAACTTAATAAGATCTTACTGAATGTATATGATTAAATGGATGTTAATGAATTTTGCAACTAATGGTAAATGAAGTAAGAAATTTGTAAGACTGATTCACACCCCATTCATTTGTGCTTCTAAAAATTAGTATCATAACAACTCCTTATAGACAAGTCTAATCACTTAAAGGAGATCCTCTTGAAGCACAAATTTGGTAGATATTTAGGCACAACTTGAAATTTATCTTCTTGTCAGAATGAAGGAATGATTAAAACCCTTAGGGTTTTATATTTGGTATAATTTTCTTGGTATGTACACTCCTATTTTATATTTCTATCTTATTTTACTAATGTGAAGTCCCATGAAGGAGATAGAGAAGATCCCTGTGTTGATATTGAAACATGTTATTTTTAAAAATGAAGATGATGGAGATGACTTAGAAACATATCTTGAAGATGTATTTGAATCTATCACTCCAAAAGATTTTTTTTTTTAATTTCATGTAAGAATTGATAGTGATGTGCATAAATCTGAATTTTAATATGTAGGTGATGAGGTGTTATTCGTGACAAAACATGTAGTTAAATTTATGAGAAATGATCCTATCATTATTGGTGACTCTATATATTCTCAAGATGAAAACTAAGAGGATATTGAAGATGAACTAGAGTGTATCCAAACTGAGGTAAGGAATGTTTAAAAGAAGAAAAAGAATCTGAGATCTCAAGTTAAAGGATTTGAAGATAAGATTCATGATCTAGAAGAGAAAAATTGGTATGAAATAAGAAAGCTAAATGAGACAGTTAGAATGATACAAGAAAAGGTAAAGTTTCTAGTCACTAGTTTGCAATAAAAAGAGAGTAAATGCACAAAGTTTGAAGAGGAGATAGAGTTTAATATGATAGAGTTATTAGATTCTGATAAGAAGGCTAAATCCTTTCAGAAATTTGAAAAAAGCACAAGGAGTTGATGATCTTCTTGGAAAATAGAGATTAACAGGTGATAGAGCAGGTTTGGGGTCTAGTGATGACCTCAAGGGAAAATAAAATATTCATTATGAAAGTTTTCCAATAAATAAGGATGAATAGAAAATAAAGAACGATGAAAATAAGGAGAACTCTAAAAAATGCAATGTGAAGACAAATCCCATTATGCAACCTAATACCTTAAGGTATGGAAGATATTTAATGGTTATTGGTTCACATGTAATGGTTTTGGGAATATATAAGAAGTGTAGAATGTTTTATAGATATTATCAAGCATGGAGGGATAGTAGGAAAGAGAAAACAAATAATGTGATATGCTAAAATTTCCATGAGAGAGGTCGTATAGCTAGATATTGTCTATATGATCCTTCAAGTTAGAATTGTCGTAATGAATACTATAAGAGGAGAAGTAAAGTAGGTTATTTTAGTTGAAAAATGTATGGACATGTTTCTATAGACTCTTATGGCACTACAAGGAAAGGGAGGATATTTTAAGGTCCTAATATGTATTCTGGGATTCAAAATAGGTTATGGAAGCCAAGAATGAACAACATAGTTCAACCAAGAGAAGATGTGGATGTAAGAAAAAGTGTCTCAGAGTTGTGATCATAAAAATGATGGAAAAGGTGAGTTTCAAGAATGGAATATTCCATGGGACCTATTTAAGTCACTCTTCTAGTTTAAATCATGAAGTTTCTTGTCTCTACTAGGCTTCTTAGAGACATTCTCATGCATATGAAGCATTTTAGAAAGGGGAAGCTAACTAGTTGAAGAATGATTCTTCCAATCTATAAACTTATGTTTTCATAGATTCAAATTATGTCCTGTTGTATTCCTTGGTTTTCCAATTAGTAAAAATGGTATACTCACTATAAAAAATGACTTTGATTTTATACATTCATGATGTGAGTTTTTGTTTTTGAAGATGATGATTGAAGTCTCTTAAAGTCTTGATTCTTTAAATTATACTTATGATCTATTCCTGAGTATGAAGAGTTGTTAGTCCTAAAGGTGTAAAGTCATATCTTATGTCTATCATGAAGTTTTAATTTTTCAAGTCTATTGTTGTCTTGTAGAACATGATTTTTAATTAAATAACACAATCATTGGATATGGTATGTCATGGTGATGCGTCATAGGAGGGTCTTAAGTATATATCTATCATATTATAGTGTATTCTTATTATGGTTAGAATATGCACCTGGGAAATCATGTATAACAAATGTCTTAATTTGAAGTGTAATGTCTTTTAAAATATTTCTGTGGTCAAATTTATGTCATGTCATGATATAAGTCTGAGCACAGAGTGTTGGGATTCTGTCAAAGGGTTCATTTTGAGTAATAATCATGAGTCAAAGTTATCTCTCTTGAATAATAGTAGGGTCATGGTCTAGTTGGTGCTAGAATTGTGTCTTTTTATAGTATCTCTAGTCTAATGGTCAAAGTACAATGAAGTTTGATTTGATATTTTTGGTATAGATTTATGTCACATGGTTTTTGAATGTTGGTCTTCATAAAGTTTTGGTCTTGAGAAATAATCTAAATGATAGTGAACTATAATGTTGAGGCCAAGGAGATACAAGAAGTTAAAACATGTTGAAGGATTATGGAGGACAGATAAATGTAACTGTTATCACCAAATCACAAAACCCTCCATTTTTCTATCATGTGTGTGTGAGGAAATTGGTATGATTGTGTAACATGGAGTTGTTTCAAGTTTTAGGACCTTGGAAATAAAATAACTCTCCACATAAAGTTGTTTCTTCTTCCTAAAATATTGTAACAACTAACTCTAATAAAGGAAACTCTACTGTCTAATCCTACCCTAACAATTCCAAGAAGACATGGAGAGAGAAGAGGTTGTGTAAAAGGGGTAATCCTACACTAAGGTGGGTAATCAAATTAAGATAGGGGTGATTGAGACAATTTTTAGGGGTGAAAATGAAGGAAAATGGAGATATGAAGGGTGTGGGAACACCACAATACACAAACATACATTTACACTATAATTCGCATTAAACACAATCATTCAAATCTTGCAATAAAACATAAAAAATGCACATAATACCTTTAAATATAATTAAGAGACAATAGTTGTAATAACATACAAACAAGGGTTACAAAATAACCACAAATATGATTTTTTTTTTCAAAAGTTGATACATTTCATTAAAATGGAGGCAATATGCATATATTCCTTTGAATGCTTTAAAATAGAGGTTTGAGCTCACTGTACACCTGTAATGGATTGCAAAAGGGAGAGGAGAAAATGGAGAATAACCAACAACCTGTAAAACATGCTCCTTTTATAATATATAGGAAGAAGGAGATGAGACAGAAAGAGAAAAGAATGAATCCATACTTCAACCACCTCCCAAATCATCATTTCACATACAAGGGGTGAGGAAGTCCAAAAAATCCATTCTCCATCATACTCTACCTTGTGGAAGAAGAAAAGGGCCTCCATGCCTTCATTAACTCCATTTCTTGTACCTAGGTATGGCTTCCATTATCTTATAACTTCACCCTTTATTTCATCTTACCTAACCCATTAATTTCCCATTTTAATCATTTCATGTCATAGGGCTCTAAATACTCTTTCCATCGACTATAATTTAGTGCAATTCTGGTGAGTACAAAAGAAGTGA
Source organism: Taxus chinensis (assembly GCA_019776745.2). Taxonomy (NCBI): domain Eukaryota; kingdom Viridiplantae; phylum Streptophyta; class Pinopsida; order Cupressales; family Taxaceae; genus Taxus; species Taxus chinensis. The sequence continues at coordinate 316,908,049 of CM034149.1, forward strand.
TGAAGGATTTTGTGTAGGTCAATTTTTATGTGTTCTGGCTCCAACATCCCACCTACCCTACCTAAATTTCCACCAACTCGTCATTCACCCCTGCGAGTTGGTGTGGAACTCACTCGACATCCACACTGAGAGGCTTGATCGACATTTTCCATGCTCGAGTAACTATGACTCCACCCCCGACATGAATACAATTCCTCACAACTCAGCTAGCCCCTTGGTTGTTTTTCATTGATGACCCTTGACTTTTCCCATGCTTGTAGGGTCCAGAACCCACTTGGCACATTGCACATCCTAAGAAAGGTTCTCGTCACTCCTACATCCCTGACTTGAAAACCCAACCTGTGGGCTCGACACAAACCTACAATAAACTCCTGAGCATACTTGTCAGGTCTAGGTCCCAAATCACACCTACATTGACTGCTAAGTTATGCACCCATCATGCATGCTCGAGGTAAATCCCCAACATCAACTCCCATCGATGGCTCACCATGTCAGCATGGAACACAAACTCACCCCGACCTATTTTTTTCCCTAGAATTGTCATGAACCCTAAACTCCTTACCAAGAAACTCAGCGAGTCAACTCCCAAGTCTACCTTTCCCAGTGCAATTTGGATTAACCTCTCCACCCTCCTACTTATCCATTGGTCCCTCAATGAAGAGTTGACCTCATGACCAACTCACCTTCGTGAGCTACTCCTTTGTCATGCCTACCTGATCCAACTGTGAACTCTTTCAGCTCGCCCATTAACTCATTCACATAAGATACTTTTAGCTCACCTACCAGCTTGGCTAAGCTGGTTGATGCTCTTAACCATTTTTGACCCCTCTATAACACTTTTTGTGTATTTTTGGATTTTTTCAAAAAAAATGATACCAGATTACTAAGGGTAGGATATGAGATTCCTTGGGGCCATAAATTTACCTTTATCCATTTTTCCTATTTTTGTTTGTTCTTACTAAATGTTGGCCCATCAGAGCCCGTTTTCTCTCTGAAACTACTCTAAGCCTCCTTGAAACCTAGAAGAAGAAAAAAATTCCTGAATAATTGCACACCTACTCTAAGCACTGCAAGTGCTACTAAAACCTAAAATTTCACCTACAATATTCATAATCATTTTTGAATGTTTTTTCCAATGCTCAGGTCCGATTCTCCCTAGTTTTCCATCTTACCGGGGGCTAAAATGGATAAAAATTTGGTGACTTAGTGGGGTTACTTGCGTGTTAGGTGAAGTGACTAGTTTTTTGGATCCTTCATTGGGCATGAAGTCATTTAATGTCTTGAAGCTAACCCAACACTTTGAAAACCCATTCCTCGAGCCATTCAAGCACTGTTGTTTGAACTCAGAACTGACTTCTACTTGAATTTTCCAAATTCAATAAGAAAATCCTCAAATTTACATGAGTGGAATTTTTTTTTGATCTGAATTTTATTTTCTTCTTCATTTCTGCAAATTGATTTGTTAGGAAAAGGAAGAATGAAACATCTGAAATCTATCTCCAATATGATTTTAGTTGGTTTGCATTTGAAACCTTTTTAGGATTACAATTGTTCACTATAACTTTGAGCTTCTAGCTACAACATCCCTTCCAAGAACACATAAACCTATGTAAAATATCACTAGAAGCAATAAAACATGTTCTTGAGACATTTAGGGAAACCAAAACATACTCTAACAACAAAAAAATATGCACAAGTACTTCGAGGAATTAGAAATCCTAAAGTTATATATATATATATATATATATATATATATATATATATATATATAAGATTTTACTTAGTAACAGTGATTGAGATAGATTCCATTGACTAGAATAAAAAATTATTCTCCATCCAACTTGGAAACTTGGAAAGAATTGTTACTTTTTCACCCCATGATAATATAAAGACCACGTCATATAGAATGGAACTTGGAATGTTTGCCCAGTTTTTCCCTATCATCATCCCACTTCAGAATCAAATCTCCCTCCTGGAAGGTTCTCGCATTATCTTTCTTTTTGAAAATACTTTTTATTGAGGCTTGATCCTTTTCCATGGTTTTTAATACACGCTTTCTTAAATCTTCCAACTCTATGAGTTCGGCATACGTGGATTCAATAGGATCGAAATTTGATAACTCCAACTGCTTTAGGATATGTCATGTTGGAAATTAAAGAGATATTGGTAGCCTTAACTATTTTCTATAGACAAAATTATAGGGAGAGCTACTAGTTGATCTTTTTAGCGTGATTTTATTAGCCCACAAATCTGATTTGAGCTTGGTGTGCCACTTCCTCTTATTTTCATCTAGATTCCTTTTGATAATTCTCAACAAGTTCTTGTTTGTGGACTCAACTTTTCCATTACCCTAGGGGTAATAGTTATAGGAGATTCTTAAATAAATATCATTCCTAACATCCCATTCAGTGATATGAGTGCCAAGTAATGCTAGAGAATTATCAAATATGATAGTGGCTGGTACATAAAATTTTGTTATTATCCCCTCGTAAAAGTCCAATATCCTAGACTCATTTATCTCTTTGAATGCTACTGCTTCAGTCCACTTTAATCCAATGCCATCAAGATCCACTTGTGGCCTTGGCTTGAGTTTGGATTGATGAACCCAATAAAATCCAATCCCTGCTATATAAAATGTTGGTTTACTGAGATTGGGTGGAGTGGAAGAGCTACTAACTTCTCCTTTCTTGTGAAGAACATATATTTTCTACACTTCTTGACTTATGCATAATAGTCACTGAACATTGTGGTCCAATAGTAACCATCCTTCATGAACTTGAGGGATGATACTCATGAATAAAAATTACCTCTAGTTTCTTTGTCATTGCACTCATGTAGCACTTTCTCAGTCTTATTTGTTGGAACACACCTAAGAAGAACCCCATTCACGCCCTTTTTGAACAATATACCATCAATGAGAGCATACGGGATGGCTTGGAGTCTAAAGTATCTGATTTTTTCTTTTCTTATCTCCAGAGGGCATAGACCTACTTGAAGAAATTACATCATATCTTGGGTCTAATAAGGAGTGGGCATACCATCTGAATATTGTTCTTGATCATCTTGGACCATTAGGACAACTCCTTCTTCATTTTTTGGTTCATCATGCTTATTAGAAGCTAGCCGTTCACATAACCCATTACCATGGACCAGCTTGGTAACATTAATTTCTATATCATACTCCATCATCTGGGTAATCCAACTTACTCTTTTCTTTTTTAGATCCTTGGTTTGGAGGAACTCCTTCACTTGGGCATGAGACACTAGCAACTAAATCTTGTTGTTTGAAACCAAGTTTCTAAACTTCTGCAAGATTATTATAACAATAATGAAATGCTTCTTAAAACAATATTACCTCACTTCATAGTCTTCCAAATTTTAAATGAATAAGAAAATGGTATTCTCATATCCTTATTCATTCATCTTCTCGAAGATAACAGAGATGGTGTTTGAACCACCAAAGGCATAGAGAATGAATTCTTTGGATAAATACGGGTTGATGAGAGTTGGAGCTTGAGATATCACTTGTTTGATAGCTTCAAAAATCTCCTTGCCCTCCATTTTCCATTTAAATTCTATACTCATATTCAACATCATTGTTAATGGCTTCAAAAGAGTGGAAAAATTAGGCACGAACCTTCAGACAAAATTGATTCTCAATAAGAAAATTTGAAGAGAATTCTTGTGACTTGGAACTAGTAGAGCACAGATGGCTTCAAATATTTCTGGATCAGATGTTAGACCCTCCTTAGACACAATGTGGCTGAGGATCTTAAATTCATGAGCTAGGAATACGCAGTTCTTCATATTTAGAGACACTCTAAATCTTCTGCATCTTTAGAACGTTTTCCTAAGGTAAAAAAGTTGACTTGTTGCATTATTGGATAATATAGTTATGTCATATAAATACATAAGAATTATCTTATTTTTCATCCCATTTAACGTCATATCCATAGCCCTCTAGAACATTACTTGGGAATTTGATAACATGAATCAATTTTTCCTATAATCATATGTGCCCCATTTTTCAATGAAGGTTTTTTTGAATTGGTCTTCTTCTTTCAACATAATTTGATTGTATCCTAAGTAGCCCTCTAGGAGTGAGAACCTTTCTGAATCGGATACCACTTGAAATATTTTCTCCATGAAAGTAATTGGGTAGTTGTCTTTGAGAGAAGCCATGTTCAGGTCTCGGTAGTCCACACACAATCTGATTTATTCATTTATTTTCTTGAATGGCACTAGATTAACAACCCACGAAGAGTTCTTGATTGGAAAAATAATTCTTGTTTCAATGATCTTGTTCAGTTCCTTCTTCATGAGAGGCTTGATATGAGGGTTTATTGGTCTTTGTTTCCATCTAAAGGGATTTACTTTTGGATCCAATTCAATAGTGTGTTGTTCCAACCTTAGATTAAATCCCCTTAAGTCATCATAGCTCTAAGAAAAGGCATCCAGAAATTATGAACAAAGAAGAATGAAATAAGACCACTCTTGATAAGAACTTACTTTACCAATTTCGAGTACTTTACCTTCTCCAATCGAGATGGGCTCTGAATCTTCCCCTTTAACTTGAATATTTTCCTTTTCCTTTCAGAATTGATCATTGGGATTGAATATTAACTCTAATGTCACCAGGCCTTTTGGGATATTATTTTTTCCTAGCTATACCACTTAATCACCATACTTCTATTCCAATTTATCTTGATTCCTCAAAGATAACTCATCTTCCTTCTATAAGAAACTGATGATTTATTGATCACTTTTGAACACTTTCTAACCAGTATTTTTTTTGGAACAACTAGCCTCATGACCACTTTGATATGAGGTTGACCTTGATCTCTCTTGATATTTTCAACCACATCAAATACTATTCCAATTTCTACAATCCTATTTGTAGCCTTGTTCCTCTTCCTCAGGATGGAAACATTGTTAAAATATTCAAAGTTTTCAATCAAATCCCATACCTAGTTCTTATAGTTCTTTAAGAGATCATTTTTAGAATAGTTCTACCCTTTAACTTGATTAACAATGAGCTCATTGTCTCGAAAAACTTTTAGGTTCTTAATGCCTCTTTTTATTGCCCAATGAAGTCCATGGATTAGAGATTCATATTCAACTATGTTGTTTGAGCAGATGTTGAGCCCAAAAAATTACTAAGTCCTAAAGTAGAAGATGAGCGTGCATGGAAAGCACTATCAAGAAAAACACATAAGTAAACATGTGCAAGGAGATATAGGTTTGCACAAGAGTAGGAAAGGGTTTAAGTATTTAAGGACTTAGCCACATTTATGTTAAAGGGTATCACATGTAAAACACGTGAAGATGTGGATAAACATAATAAGAACTAGGTTGTTACATGAGGACTTGGAGCTTAATAAAATAATATTCCAAGGAATCATTCTGGTTATGGGCTGTAAACTGAAGGTTGTTATGGTTAGTTAGAATCTACATGTCTTGGACACTCGAGTATAAAATTTATGATGACATTTGGAATGTGGGATTGCTTTTAGAATGATGTTTAGGTGAGATCTTATCCTATTTAAGGAGGAATTTAGATCTATACAAGGGTATTAGGTGTTAGGTGTTAGATGCGGGAAGTTGAGTATGTGTGTATATGTGTGGTGAATATTATGCAATGGTTATAAGGGGATAATATATAGTTTTTAGATCAGAGGCATGGGGAGGGTAAAATGATAATGGTAGAATGATGTACTGATGTGTTGTTGAACCTTTTTGTTGTAATATGGCTACTGTAAACACTTGTTAATCAATATATTCCGGGTTATTCTATATTATTGTGTCTAATTAGATAAAACCATAGTGTATTTCATGTTACTCATGGTATAGATTTGGTTCTATAATGATGTTGAAATGTTTACGTTTATATCATGGTGAATCTATGCTTAGATCTAGTGATTTTACTCTATGCTAGAATAAATGCTTGTATTTCTATTTATGCAAACATTCCTCCATTAATGGCGAAGCATTCTTACAAATATCACATAAAGGAGGGTGCCTACGTGCACCTCAGGTGAGCACCCAATGAATTTTGGGTGATAGTTTGGTGTGTTTGGGATTTAAAGAGAATAGGGAAATGAGACTACATTTTGGTTCCATTTTCGGAACCTCTTTTGAAGCTATTGTGAGAATGGTGTGTGATAAAAAACACTTTTCCTTGGACAACGTTGATACTTGGCTTAAAAGTATAGACAATGACTTTGATCAGTGATTTAGCACTGGATCTGATTTTGAAGCACGTAAATGGGTAGAGGAATACTTGTATCATGAGCTTTATGAAACATTATTTTGTTGTTTCCTAGTAGAGTTGTATGAATGGTTGTTAGCATATGCATCAAGGAAGAGTTGGTATTATAGACCTCGTGTTTGGACCCAAGAAGAGTATAAGAGGCTACATGATGTTGATTTGACTTGGAATCATGCTATTGATCATTGGTGGAGTGTAGTATTGACCAAATATACCTTGAAATACATTATTTATACGTATTCTTACCCCAGAGATTGTTGAGTTTGAGTTTTTGCAGGAGCCAAGAGGATCATTCTGATAATCACTCTCTATATGGAGGAATTTCCTATGGATTTCTAACTTCCCTTTAGGCATGGGGTGTGGAAGTTGGTGTAGTGAAATATGGTAGACCTTGCAGTGGAAGAAGAGAGAGAAGAGAGGAGGATCAAGTATAATGAAGTGTGAGAAAGGGGGTTGGTGAGATAGCGTGAAGTTTTTAGAGTGATGGATTTATGGAGGTAGACTTTGTGGGAAGGATTTGAGGTTTGCACAAAGGGCATGGCAACTGAGTAGTCTATACTACCCCATATTGGAAAGTGTGAGATAAAAACCCCCTCTGATTCTGGTGAGATTTTATCGTATGGAGAAAGGAAAGTTGTAGGCGTGCATCTTATCCCACCTGGTGACCAAATGCTAGCGCTTAGTGTTCTATTTCCTAAGATAAGTGTTGTTAATCCGATTGGTGTTAGTATTGGTAGTCAAACAAGACCTGGTAGATATAATATTTCATTTAGTTCTTATATGGAAGCATAGACATTTCATGTGTTTGGAGGCATCCTATCTGGTACATCATTTTGGTAAGGTGTGGCTACACAAATTTTGGGTATCATGTATGGAAGTGGTTCAACATCACATATTGTCAGTGCACAGTTTAACATGATGATGGGTACACAGAGCATAACTATTTCAGGCCCTTTACATGCAATGAGAGGAGGATCTGGTGGATTCAGAGGAATAAGAGCTAGTGGATCTAGTGGATATGGTGGTGAAGGCAACCCATAATGGAATCAAGGTCTTGGATCTAGAAGACAAGGGCCACGACAGCATCATCAAGTGTTTTATGAGATGTCTCTTCACTTACCTCATTAAAAGGGTTTTTAAGATTTTGTGGATCATGTACACAAGTGCAAATTTCTATGGCATGCTAAGGGTTTCACTACCCCAAAGAAGAAGGCAATCTAGTTTGTAACTATATTATAGGGACACATACATAACTAGTACAGGAAGTATGACCCACATCAAATGTTGATGGATTATATTGCCCAATGTGATGAATTCTTGGAGGAATTCCACATTCCTCAGTTTGTATAAAATAACATCAATGCATTGAAGGATATTCAAGAAGGTATAATAGAGAGTGTGCGGGAGTATGATGTGTGCATTAAGAATCTTTTGTCAAATTTGTCTTATAATATCCATCCATCTCAGCATGCTCAGTGGTTCTGTCGACACTAAAATTTTCCTCCATAATTTCTATTTCATTAATGAATAGGATGTTGTTAAGTATAATTAGTAGTAGCGTCTGATAGAAGATAACGGTGCCGTTAGTACAGTGTCGCCAATAATGTGGAGTACGGTAACAGTCAAAGTACAATAGGAATGTTGTAAAAAGTAAATATTTGTCGTAAGTGGTCCGGTAATGTTAAAATGTCAAAGTTTGGGTAATTAGAGAAGTAGGGTCTACATGATTAGGAATTAGAAATATTATATTGGTAATAAAGACAAGGAGTGAGGTCATAAATATTTTGTGTATTTTATTTGTAAAAAGTCTAAAAATGTGGAACCCATGTAAAATGATAAGGTTTATCTTATCTTAAGAGATAAGCTTACATGTACAAATAAGAGTTAAGGTATGGAATATGATTCGTCAGAGTGGATTTCTTATCCTATCTTAGAGATAGGATGGATAAGCCTGGAAGTTCTATAAATAGAGAGGCCACCCCCCTCATTTAGCATAGAAAGAAGTAGTGAGAAATATTGTAGGAAGTGTGCAAAGGAAGCCATCAGTTAAAGGTGTGTTGAAGAAGCCATCGAGAGGTGTACTTGTAAAGTTTCTCCCATAGTCTTGTTGAAGTACCTCATGGGTGAGATTGTAACAATTTCATGTTAATATTATAATTTACTTTGATATTTCAGATTTGTCATCATTCCGTCTTATCATAGTCGATGGTATTCTTGTGTTCGGTTGTTGTTTTGTTTCCAGATTACATCCACCAAACTAAAGGCTGTGCATTAGTAAATAATCATAGCACGAGGAGTTCCCGGTGAAGAATTATCATAGTGCCAGATTGGTGATGACATTTTGGTTCTGTTGCCGGGACCATTCCTCGTTGGTGGATTTTCTGGAGAGATATTCCCACTTAGTCAAAAATCAATTGGAGGGTAACCTTGTTTTTACTGTGCATAGTAGTTACCATGGTAAAGTCATTTTTACCGTGAATAGTAGTTACCATGATAAAGTCATTTTTGCTATGAATAGTATTTATCACACTAAATTCACTTTTTACCGTGAATAGTATTTACCGCAGTAACTTCACTTTTTATCGTGAATAGTGTTTACCACAGTAAAATCAGTTTTTACCGCAGTAAGTCAAGTTTTACCATAGTTTACCGTGGTCATTTCTATTTTACTGTAGAAAGGTGTAAAGTCACTTTCTAGTATAGTAATTCCAATTATTTGTGCACATAAGTCTTGTTGATTGTACTTGTGGGTTAGTATTTCACAGTGGTTACTTTTGAAAATGGGAAAGATTCTTGTTTTTTCAGCTCAATCTAATGAAGATCCTTCTTCTTTCATTCAAGAGTTTAAATGATCTTGTATTTGTAATGGCCTCATAAGAAGGGAACAATGGACTGAATTTTTTCTTACCTTTTTGGATGGTTCAACACTTAGGTGGTTTGAAACACTAGGTGATAATGTGAAAAATTCATGGGATTTATTAACTGAAAGTTTTCTTGAAGAATTTGGTGAACAATAGAAATATGCAAATCTCATGATCAAGATCACAAAGCTATCCCAAGGAGAGAAGGAGAAGATAAGGGATTATCATGCTCGTGTTCTATAGCTAAGGAGGAAGCTCGATGCCCAGATTCGGAAGGAAGGACTAGTGGATGGGTTGATGAATGGCGTGGATAATTTCCTATGTAAGAACTTCATTCTTGGGATGAAGCCAGAGATCATACAACGAGTGAAGTATGACCGCCCAGCTACCATTGAACAAGCAAAGGAGATTACAAGAAGGCAAGAAGAAAGCATGGAAGAGGAGCCTAAAGAAATTGTTGTTAAAGTAGAGCCTACACCAGCACCTTTGGTCCAGAATCCACAACCACTCCCGGTGAGCACAAATATTTCTCCTAGTACATCTACTGAGTATGAAGATCTGCTTAGGAAGATGGGCCAGTTAACTATTAATCTTCTTCAAGGAAAGGAATTTAGTTCTCAGGGAGGAGATAGAGGTCCAAAAAGAAATATTTCCTGAAGTTGTTTGTTTATGGTTGTTATAAAAAGGGTCATTATAAGTATAATTGTCTAGATAGAAGCTTCTACATCTGGTACAAGAGATAATGATAAAGGAAAAGCACCTGTGAATTCTCTTGATGTAGTAGATAAGAGTAGAAATAATGAAGTAGATGTGTTTGTAACAAAAAGAAAGAAAGAAAAAGATAATCAAGATGGAAATGATCCTAAGAAGATGAAAGAAAGAAACTAGTAAGAAACATAGGAGAAGAAAGTTGGGTGTGCAAGATTTTCTGATTTCACAGGGGCAAGGACCATACTCCATCTTGGAAGATCTATCCAAAAGGCCTGCAAATATTACATATGGTCAACTCTTGGCTATGTTCTTCTGAGAAGAGGCGGGAGTTGCGAGGTGGACTCAATGCTCGAAGAAGGAAGGAGGTTGAGGTCCCTGTTTTGGAGGCAGAGGCAGATCCCTATGCTCCACAAGCTGAGGTATTATGTAATGGTATTTCAATTCATGATGTCTTAGTTGATGGAGGTGCTGCAGTTAATGTAATGACCGAGTCTGTAATGAATATGTTGGGGGTTAAAAAGTTGATCGCCCTTCAACACTTATATTAAGGTCATTAAATAAAGGAAAAACTAAACCAGAAGGTGTAGTTTCAAATGTGGCAAATATCTGTTATGGGTGTGGTATGTGTGGTAGACTTTCAGGTGATGAAAAATGGTACTGTTGCGTACCCAATGCTGCTGGGAAGACCATGGCTAAGGAGAGTTCATGCAAGAAACTACTGGAATGAAGGTTTCATGACACTTGGACGTGGTAGAGAGGGTGAAGATAAATTTGATCCCTCGACATCATAAAGCAAAACCTGTGGATTCAAGTGATGAAAATGATGATTGGACATCCTCTGATTACTCTAGTACCAGTGAAGTGGACACTAAAGATGAAGAAAGCGAGGTGGATGTTTCAGTCATGGATATCTTGCCAGTCACACCAACTCATGACCCCATAAAATTATCTAAAGAAGAAGTTGATGATCGTCTCCAACAAATAAAGATTGGTGATGCTGTGATGGAGAGTGAGAAAGAATCCTACCTCCAGGTCTTTCGAAGGTACATACACCTATTCACTTTTGATTACAAGGAACTCCGTCAAGTAAGTTGGGTAAGAAACATTGTATTGAGCTGGTAGATGGTGCTAAGCCCATAAAGCAAATGCCATATAGAATGAATCCTAATTTTTCGAAGACTGTAAAAGAGGAAATAGATAAGTTGCTTGATGCAGGATTCATATTTGCTGTGGAGAATTCAGAATGGGTTTCTCCCATTGTGATCTCAATAAAAAAGAATGGGAAGCTACACATTTGTTTTGATTACAGGAAGCTCAATAAGGAAACAAAGAAGGATCATTACCCTCTTCCATTTTCAGATCAGATCTTGGACGAAGTAGCTAGCTAGGAGTGCTATAGATTTGCTGATGGATATAGCGGCTACAACCAAGTTCGTATAGTAGAGAAAGATCAGCTGAAGACCACGTTCACCACTCCTTGGGGAACGTTTGCTTATAGAGTTATGCCTTTTGGGTTGTGTAATGCTCCGGCAACATTCCAGCGTTTGATGAATAGGGTGTTTGAACCCTACATTGGGACCTTCATCAGAGTATTTCTAGATGTTTTTTTACATCTATGGGAGCAAGTTGGACCACCTGCACCAGATGGAGACAACATTTCAAAGGTTAGATGAAGCACAAGCCTCACTAAACCCTACAAAGTGTGTCTTTGGATTGTTCTAAAGGTGTTTTTTTAGGGCATGTTGTATCCAGAGATGGTATTGGTACTGATCCTGATAAAGTTTCAAAAATCAAAGATTTACCATTTCCTATGAATAGAAGTAAGTTGAGATCATTTTTAGGCCATGTGGGCTACTATAGAAGGTTCATCAAGAATTTCACAAAGATTGCACATCCACTAACCTAGTTCTTAAAGAAGGATGTTACTTATGAACCAGGAAATAAGGTGCATGAAGCTTTTGGACAACTGAAGGAAGCCCTGGCGTCTTCACCTGTTTTGAAGAATCCAGATTGGAGCAAGCCATTCATTGTGTACACTGATGCCTCAGATGCAGCACTAGGAAGTACTTTGAGCTAAAAGGATGAAAATGGGAATGAACATCCAATTTACTTTGGGAGCAGACAAATGAGCAGTGCTTAGGTAAACTATACTGTAACTAAAAAAGAGGCTCTGGCTATCATTTTTGTTGTAAAGAAGTCTAGAAATTACTTGCTAGGGTAGAAATTTATAGTTGTAACAGATCATCAGGCTCTGAAATATATTGTCAATAAGCCTAACCCATCAGGGAGGATAGCAAGATGGATAATTTTTCTACAAGAATTTGAATTTGATATTATAGATAGGCCAGGAAAGAAGCATGTCAATGCAGATGCACTCTCTCGAGCCTATGATGGTTTAGGATCATCTTGTGATGATGATGATTTTCCCGATGCAACATTGTTCTCCCTTGATACAATCCCTAGTGAATACATAGATATTTGGAATTATCTGAATGAATTCAAGTTTCCTGATGGTGCCAATGCAAAGACTAAGAGAAAGATTACTCAAGCCAGTCGTCCATATTCTATTCTGCATGGAGCATTATTTCGAATAGGACCTGATGGAGAGTACAAGAGGGCAGTTGGACGTGATCAAGGAAAGGATCTGGTAGAAGAATTCCACAATGGTACATGTGGAGGGCACTTCTCTGGACAACTTACAGCAAGAAGGATCTTGGATGCAGGTTATCACTGGCCCACTCTTTTTAAAGATTGTTATAATTATTGTAAGACATGTGATATTTGTCAAACACATGGTAACCGTAAGACTTCATCAGCTCCATTATGTCCTATTCTTCCACTTGGTCCCTTTGAAAAGTGGGGAATAGACATTGTAGGTCCACTTCCAACTACATCACGCCAAAATAAGTATATTGTAGTTGCCACAGATTATTTAACCAAGTGGGTTAAAGCTAGGCCATTGAAAATAGCTTCCATGGATGAAGTGGCAAGGTTCATATATGAACGCATTGTCACCAGATTTGGTTGTCCATTAGAAATTGTAACAGATCAAGGAAGCCACTTCATTAATGAGGTGGTAGAAGCCTATACATCGGAAAAGTGACAGGCGAGCGTGAGAATCAACAAGTGACTCTTCCGCGTACCCGACCTCCCGAGGTTGTTCTGAGACAGCCGCTGGGGGGTAGAATATGCAGAAAAACTAGTTAGGCAGTCTAATGTCTTCGACATGCACTAGTGGAATTTGTGAATCTAAGGTAAAGAAGGCCCTTCTAACTTGGATTGGTGTGATAGATCGATTAGCAAGGATGACCGCTCAAAGGCTCCAATCAATATCGAGCTCTGGCGTGATTTGATCTATGGGTTGCGGAATACGTGGAAAATGGCCTGGGATTGTTTCGTGTATATCTCCCGATAAGGTCATATAGTGGATGATGAATATAATTGACTCTATGGATGATTTTCTGGCCTAGTCCAAAATTCCCTAGCTTCGTTAGTCACTATATTTAGTAAGGTCAGTTGTTCGATGATGATAGGTGGAAGTGGAGTAGACCTAAATACCAAGGTGCGTAGGCTAACGTCTATATCGGATTGACCTATGGATTCGTTGGGCTGTGGGATCTGTGGATCACAACCATATACTCTTGGTTGTTGCGGTCCTGTTATGGTCATACCCGGGATAAAGTTCTAATCCCTAGTATCCAGTAATCGTATTCTTTCTCAGCTTCTATGTTTAAAACCAATAGTTGTGCAATCTTCTTAGAATACCTTACAAGCATTCTCGTAACCTGGATTCTTAAGCTGGTATCTATATCTACGAGGGTGTCTCCAACATCTGGCTGTGGAACTAGAGGATCACACCCGAATGTTTGTTCTCTTTCAAACCTTTCTACAGTCACATGGATGTTTTCCTAGGGTAATCTGTAGTTTGACTGACTTGACCAAAACACATGTGCTTGGTCATCTTCTATGTTTAATCCTCTTAACTGAGAACTGATCAGTTGTAAATCTGTGGTTGTTCGAAATACTTGTACCCTGAGATTTTGGTCTATGTCAACTATTGTTGTGACTAGGTTTGGTTGAGGCACGATTGGCTCAAATATATATTCCCTGGGCTCTTGAGGTCCCGTGATTGTCATACGAAACAAAATGCAAATCTAACTGTAACGAAGAAAATTCTAACTATGTGAAATAAATCTAACTGTATAACTTTTATTCTTCTAAGAAATTTTTTAATAATTTTAAGGAAAAGCAAACTATTTTAAGCATATCTAGAAATAATAAATAAACAATAATTTGAAACAGAAAAGATAACCGAGTGTAGTTATTTTCCTGTGTGATTTGTAGAATTATTCTAAATAAAACAGTTTGTCTAATCTACCGGCAAGATTCTCGATCCTACCTCAGAAGTGAGGAGTGAATCATAGTTTCTCAGAAACTATCAATCCCCACAGCTTCCCTGGAAATTTCGAGAATAGAATGAAATGAAATAAAGTGATTAACTACTCTATTTGATATGAATCTGACTAGAACTTTGAAATGTAAAACCTGGACTCCGCAGAATAGTGGCAAATCCGATGGTGTGTGTGATCTTGTCCCCTCAGTATGATCTCTTTGTTCTTTGTGTTCACGTAGATCCAGAAAAGTGTGTAATACTTGCATCAACAGGAATAGGTGTTTGGAACAAGGGACAACCTTCAGAATGCAGATAGAATAGAATGCGGATAGGAGAGGGATAGCGCAAGAGTACAGAGCTTGGCTTATGTAATTCCTAGCGGGATCTACTGCGAATCGTGCAACAAAATGCGTCCAGAACCTGGAACTATCCTGTATGAAGAGAAAAACCTGCAAATTTAATGGCTTCCTAAGCTATTCTACTCTAATGGATTAGATAAAACAACATTGCTGCCTGCATAAGATGGGTCTATGGCTTACCAACAGCTGAGCAATTTAACAAAAGATGCAAGTGAATTCAAGCTATGGCTTCTAAAGAAGCTAACTAACTAAAACACTAAAATGAGGGAATGAGAGCAAAGATCAAACTTCGAAATCCAGCCAAGTTTCAGACCAAAAACTCCAAACCATGGGTGAAACAACAACACTGCCTGCAGAAGATGGATATGTGGCTTACCGACAGCTGAACAATACTAACCAAGTATGAAATGAAATATGCTATCAATCCTAAGCAAGCTGATAGACCAAACCACTGAAAATCAGAAGACTCTAACAAAAAATGGTGGCCCTTTTTCCTCAGCACAAGCTATGCATTTATAAGAGTTCAAACATCCAAGAAGCAAAACCAAATTGAACTCCTAAACAATAAACAAAGGAAAAACACTATTCCAGGGGGACCAAAAACATTAATGCATGCTCAAGTCGGCAAAGAAAAGCTAGTGAAACATGATATTTCATGCGAGTCGTGTCAAAGAGTGTTCTGGAAAACGCGCACAGGACCGCCGCTCTGAGTAGGGCGGTAGTTACAGGACCGCCGCGCTGTTCAGGGCAGCAGTCATGAAACCGCCGCCCTGAAGGGCGGCGGTTTCGTCACTGAAGGTCAAGAGGCCTAGGAAAGAGGGAAAAAGGGGAAAACAAAGGGCGTGGGAGCTAAGTGGGGCATGCAGGATGTTAACACATACTTCGAGGGCTTTTCCGGATCCCGAACACCTTGCGAGGAGATCTGTATCTTCATCGGGGGTACTTGTTACACTGTTCTGGTAATACAGTACCTTACAATTTTGGGTATGTACATATTGCCCCCTCGGAGAAGCGTTTTAGCCATGAAGAGGCATCAAATGTTGGGTCCAAGTATGGTAGTCCCGAAATGGGGAGTTAGAAGTTATACCTTACTCGTCCATGTGTCGAAATGACGCCATCCAAAATTCCCGCTACCTGCAAAATGAAAAGAGAACTCAAGTGCAGATAGATACAATAATTTGGAAGATACACGCCAAAATAATAGGGAAGGAGAACGTACCATTCGTGCGAGGATAGAAACTTACCTCCATCAGCACTCCAAACCTGCGAAAAAGTCACTTTAAAACGAAATAGAACGATATATATATGAAAGTGGGCCCATTTTCCTATTCATTTGCGCGAGTTGATTTGATTGATTTTAAGCTCTGGGACCCATGTTGATGGTTTCTCACGTGAATAGAGTCAAAATGTCCGCAGTGAGATCGTGAGCATGCCTCCATGTACGAAACACCGCCCCGCCAGATCATAGGCTGGTTTTCCTCAATTTTGTGTTTTTCCCCCTTTAAATTTGAAATGGAAAATTCTTTGCAATGGGGGGGTTGTTTTTGAAAATGTTAAGTTCAAAAGGTCCATCTAGGGGGGGCACCTACTGGGTAGGATTTGTTTTTAGTTAAAATGGTCTATTTTTTACATTTTTGGGCTTTTTGGGGTTAACAACCCACGCGGGTTTTTGGACTGTGACCGCCGCTTTGATCAGGGCGGTGGTTACACGACCGCCACCTTCAAGGCGGCGATTACAAAACCGCCCCTCTGCTCAGGCGGGCAGTTTTGTACAGAATGCAAAAGGAACCTATTTTGGAGACTGTACTTGTACTTTTATCATTTCTATATGCTTTTATGACTCTCTCGATATTGATTAGATACTAACTTGCTCTGTTTTGTGTGTTTTGGTTGTATACAGGCAAGAGCAGAGTATATCAGATGGAGCCGAGAGAGAGTGTGTGATTGGCTCTCCGGGGTATTGGATGCCCTTTCTCAGGATGAGGAGGATACATTACAAAGGGCCGGCATATTGCGTATATCATGCGTACCCCATGTCACACCATCCAGTCACATACTTTGTGACTTTTTTTCATATTGGGATGCAGATCGGAACACTTTCTGACTGCCAGGGGTCCGCGGTGAGTGGACCATCACTTTGGAGGATGTCTACCGTATCCTGGGGGTCCCGATCATTGGGAGGAGACTCACACTGGAGACGGTAGGGTCTCGAGCACAGATTACACAGTGGGTAGGCTACATGGGGGATGCAGCCATCTCTATGGGGTCGAAGAAGGGAGTGAGAGTTCGATCGATTCCTTCTTTGCCCATCCCCGTATTTCAACAGGCTATCATGGGGATCCTTGCCTCGAGGCTGATCGGGGACAAGGGAGGAGATACTTTACTATACTGCTGGGCCCCCATCATTGCACAGATAGAGGGGCATGGCCGGATATATGCCTAGGGCACAGATATTCTGGGGACCACCTACCATGACTTATACAAGGTGGTCTGTTTGTAGGGACAGACATTGAGCCACCCGACTCTAGTCATGAGTTGGGTGTACGAGAAATTTATTCCTTATGGTAGAGGGGTAGAGGTGGAAGATCCAGGGGCTGTGAGGGCAGCTAGATGGTCAGATATGTCGGTGCTTAGAGCACCTCACCAGCCAGTTGCCTCCCTTACCACAACAGATATGGAGGCGACGCCGTACCGGCTTATGGCCAGCATATGTGGCGAGGAGACCCTTACACTGATCTCCTGCTCCACCACAGGGCAGCTTATCGACTGCATGGGATGGGTGGAGGTACACCCTTTTGGTAGAGTTCCTCAGCAGTTCAGCCTTCCATCTGTGGGCATGCTTCCCCCAGCGGCACCAGTTTACAGATCAGTCCGCGAAGCTAGAGGGGGGACCTAGAGGCCGTGGTTGGACAGTGATCACTCCTGGCACTTCCATTGCAGCCAGGAGGGTAGTTCGGGCTAGAGGGAGAGCCGGTGCGCCCCGGACACCTTTGCTTCAGATTTCTGCGGGTCCTGCTCATAGCAGCGATGACCCATAGATATTGAATCCGATTCTAAGGAGTTTACAGAGGGAGGGTCAGAGGAGCAGACAGATGATAGCGATCCTGAGTGGCATGACACTCAGGATATTTTGCAGGCAGAGAGGGCCGAGTAGAGTGCAGAGAGAGAGACTCTAGCTTTAGAGGAGCCACTCTCCTAGGGCCATGGTGGAGAGGATGAGTTAGTTGTGGGGCATCATGTTGCTCCTACTACAGGATCAGCCCCTTAGTCAGCAGTGGCATCTGCAGCGAGTGTTGGCCCCAGCGACCCATCTTGGAGGCCCGGTGATCCGAGTAAGTTATCCTCTCATCTTTTCAATGTTTGTTTAATTTAGGATTTTTAATTGCTATCTCTCCTTGTGTTTTGATATTGTATCTTTTAGTCTCTTGTCTAGTTTCTAATTCATTTTTCTTCTTTGTTTGCAGAGACTGTTGACGAGTGGCGGGATCTAATCCATAGGGTATGCACTGATTATTTGATGATCCCTATGGATAAGACTTGTGCAGAGCTATCTGTAGATGCCGGGGAGCCTTCAGCAGCCGGTAGGCATACTGACATCTTCGCTCCTGTTTGGCACGTGGCCAGGATGGTGTCGACTCTCCATACAGAGTTGGCAGGCTATAGGACAGCCGAGCATCTTATGAGGAGCCATTCTCATGGCGAGACCGCGGCTACCCCTCGGGACCCTGAGCCCTCCGTGCATTCAGAGCACCGGCATAGCTGGAGCCCTAGGCGAGGGCGCGCACCTTCAGAGGGGTCGCGCAGGGGTTGAGAGACTACTTGGCTCCTATGCATTTTGTACCATAGATTCTTTTGTATATCACGGGCTCTTCGAGCATTTTGACCATGCCTATAGCATGATGGCATTGTATATAAACATTGATTATTTATATATATGCATTCATTTTTGGATCAAAACTTGTCACTGGTGTTTTCCCTTTCTATTTCCAACTACTTTGTGTATACTATGATGTATGTTTTATATGCTTTTTTATATGTATGCAATGGAGAACAGATGATGCAAATGCTTGCTTTTTTTTTGTGTTTCATGATGCTGATACATGATATTGTAGATATATTGTGATCTTAAATCTTATCTTCTCTGAGCAATTTGGATACCTCGTGTTTGTTTTGGAAAAGTGATGAAAATAACCAATATGATGAACAGATTAACTTGCCCCACTCCTAACTCCACGCAACTAGTAAGATGTGAGGGCTCATCACCAAGAGCCAAGAAGAGCACAAGTTATGAAATATGGTGAAATGATAATGATGAAAGACAGACAAAGCTTTGGTGGAACCAAATTAAAAACTACAAGCTTACTCCACCTGAATGACTTCATAGTTTTGGGTGCAACTTGCTTTGCGGTTTATCCAGACTTAGACCCGTAGATGGCCACATAGTAGACAAAATCTGGGTTTTTTAGGATTTTAACTCTCTTGGAATTTTGAACATCTGATTCATTCGTTTTTGACTCAAATTTTGAATAGTTTTTTTATGACCTTTTAACATTTGCATTATCTAGAGGACCCCCTACGCTTTGCCCCATGCTACCTGTAAGAAGCATGGGTTTATCACCGTGGGCAAGGCACAAGCGAGTAAGGGCATTTCCATCCTTTCCCAACCCTACGTCACTAGTAAGAGATGCAAGCTCATCACCGAAGGTTGGTGGGGCAAGGAAATGTGTAAAAATAAAATTTTCTATTTTAATCACTTTTTGACTTGTCTTTTTGAGTAAAATGTCAGTATATACTTATTTCCAAAGAGATGTGTATATGGGATAGATGTGACACCATGAAGCTTCTAGAACAGACCATAGGCAAGAAACCTATCCTAAGAAGAAATCAAAGTGAGAATAAACTTGCAGATCTTGGTATGGTTACCGTTAAGACTTCGTCATGTTTAATTTTATTTGATAAAAGATTCTGAAGTGATTGATGATATCGTGAAAATGGAGAGATATGATTAGAAAGTTTTGTGCCAACAACATCATGAGTTTGTAATGAATTACTTTGAGAATAGATTCCTTGATCACAATTTGTGTAAGAACAAGTGGACAAAATGATCTAAATCTATATGAAGATGTAATGTAGATAGTTATATAGGCAGTGCTAGCTGCTTATGCGTAGAAACGTTTGAGGTGCAGGGAATTGACTGTTTTGCCAAATTCCTCACCTTTTAGGGTGCATAAGAGGTATGTGCCATTTTCATAGTCTTTTGTGACTCGGTATGGGCCCAACCATTTGGGCCAGAATTTCCTTCCTTCGCCGGTCTTTTTGTCGATCCGGCTGTCTAGTCTTAGAACTAGATCACCTTCGTATATATCATGTTCATAGACATTCTTGTTATATTTCCGGCACATTCGGTCAACATAAGCTCTATACAGCTGCTCAGCATCTAACCTAGTTTCATCTAGGCTTTCTAATTGGGAAAGACGTGCTTCTCTGTAAGCATCTTCATCCAGAATCCCTTGTAGTGAAATGCGGAGACTGGGTATTTTGACCTCAAGCGGGAGAACTGCTTCTGCCCCAAATACTAGCGAGAAAGGAGTTGCTCCCGTTGGTGTTCTTATTGAGGTTCGGTGGGCCCACAAGGCCGGATATAACTTTAAATGCCAATCTCATTTGTTTTCTTTTACTGTTTTGAGGAGAATGGCTTTCAGTGTTTTGTTTGTTGCTTCAGCCTACCCATTGGCTTGGGGATAATACAAGGAAGCCGTATGATGGCTTATTTTAAATTTGTTGCATAGTTCATGAACTTCCTCATTCTTGAAAGAAGTTCCATTATCTGAGATAATGATTTGCGAGATACCGTACCTGCAAATGATTTGGTTCAAAATGAACTTGGCGATTACAGAACCAGGTACAGTGGTAACAGGCATGGGCTCTACCCATTTGGTGAAATATTCAGTGGCCGTGATTATAAAATTATGGCTGTCTGTGGATGAGGGAGAGAACTTCCCTATCAAGTCCAGGCCCCATGTAGAAAAGGGCCATGGAGTTGCGATTGGTTGTAGAGCTTGTGCTGGCATGTGGATCTCGTGGGAGAATTCTTGGCACTTATGACACCTGTGTGCAAACTCTATCACGTCACGTTCTAGAGTGGGCTAGAAATAGCCCATTCGATGTATTTTTTGAGCGGTGGCATGGCCACCGAAGTGGCCTCCACATATACCACTGTGGGATTCATGGAGAATCCTCTTGGATTCTTTTGTGTCGACACACCTTAAGAGCATTCCATCAAATGCTTTTCGATAGAGCACCTGCTCTATAATGACATATTTGGCTACGATTATGCGTAATCACCTTCTTTGTTGTGGTGTAACTGCATCCGGGTACGTATGGTCCATGATATAATTAATGATATCAGTGTACCAAGGGCACTCAGAGATAGTAGGTCGAGTTTCGATGTAGTATACGCATTCATCTGGAAAATCCAAATCTACTAGATCTCCTCCGTCTAATGGGTTGTTAGCTAACCAATCCATGATGATTTGTCCTGTAACCGACTTCTGATTTACAAATGTTAATTTGAACTCTCCCATTAAGGTTATAAAACGTCCAGCCTTTTTAGATAAGGAACATTGTGTGAGAAAAGTCCGTAAATGGTCCGTTTTCACCATGACCTTTGTTTCTTGATTTAGCATATAGTGTCTTAGGCGTTTGGTTGCGAAGACTATGGCAAGACATTCTCGCTCTACTTGTGTATAGTGTGTTTCATAGTCGATCAGTGTTCGGCTAATGAAATAAATTGCACGTTCTTTCTTGTCATCGTCTTCTTGGGCCAACATATAGGCCAGCGAGACATTGGTAGCTTGCGAATATAGGATTAACGGGTGATCCAGCTTAGGTGGCATTAGCATAGGTGGTGACAGCAAGAAATGTTTAACTGCATTGAAAGCTTCATTGCAGTCTTCGGTCCAATCAATGCTATAGTCTTTCTTGAGTAAATTGTTGATTGGATGAATAGTGAAGCTTAAGTCCGGGATGAATCTTCAGATTGCACCTAGCTTTTCGAGAAATGACCTGATTCCAGATTCGTCCAAAGGTGGGACCATTTCAAGGACAGCCCGAATTTTGGTTGGATCAACATTAATCCCTCGTGATGATATGATGTAACCTAGGATCTTTCCTCCTATTACACCAAAGACGCATTTCTCTGGATTTAGCGTGACTCCGTATTCTATTAAACGTGAAAGAATGACGCGGAGTACTTCGGGATGGTCACAACGCTTCTTAGCATTAGCCAATAAGTCATCTACGTAAGATTCCATGATTTTATGAATTAAATCATGAAATATATAAGTCATAGCCCGTTGGTATGTAGCACCAATGTTTTTGAGACTGAAAGGCATGACAACATAGCAATAGGTTCCCCAAGGAGTTATGAACATGGTTTTAGCTTTATCTTGCTTGGATATTCTGATTTGGTTGTATCCCGAGAATCCATCCATGAGAGACAAGAGTTCAAAACTAGCTGTTGCATCAACAATAACGTCTATGGATGGTAATGGGAAATCGTCCTTAGGACACGCTTTGTTGATGTCTCAGAAATCTATGCAAATGCGTATCTTTCCGTTCTTCTTGAGAATGGGAACGATATTAGATACCCATTGGGAGTAGTCAACTGGCTTGATGAATCCTACCTGAAGGAGTTTTATTACTTCCTCTTTTACCATGAGAGCTACTTTGGGCTTCATGGGTCTTGATTTTTGTTTAATTGGCTTTGCATCTGATCTAGTAACGAGGTTGTGCACCACAATGTGGGGTGCAACTCCTGTCCTCTCCTTGTAATTAAATGCAAACACCTTCTGATGTTCTTTGAGAACCTGAGTATGTATTTCCACTTCTTCTGGTGTTAACGAAGAACCAAGTTTCAATATTCTTGGCTCATATTTTGTCCCGATGTTGACATCGATTGTTTCCTCGATCAAAGAGGTGTTACCCTCTTCGAACTCAGGTGGTGCTGGAGGTAAATCTAGATCATCTCCATTTTCTATTGCGTATATGCTAGGCTCCGTTTGTGAGAGAAGATCCGTTACGGGATTTCTGAAGTAGGAAGACGAATGCGGAATCAGGGATAAATCTAGCATGTGATAAGAGAGATGTAGTGCTGCATAGGCATTTAAGTAATCCAAAGTAGCCGCATCATTTCTGACATGGTCTAGGATGGTAGATTTACTTCTGCTTGAAAGAGGATTTGTCATTATTTTTATCAATGGTTCATCACGAATGGATACTGTGAAGTGAGTATCTTCTATCTCATTGCTTGGAGTAAAACGTGATGCTGAGGTTGCTATTAAATCGGCGAGAAGATTTTTCTCTCGAGGGATTGCTTCAATGGATATAAAGCTAAACGCCTTGCTTAAATCCAATATAGTGTTTTTGTAGATTTGTAAATGTTTGGCTTTAGTTTCATATACTTCAGAAACTTGGTTTGTTACTAATTGCGAGTCTCCCAAGACTCTGATGTTATTAATACCGATTCTTCTGGCTAAGGTGAGGCCAAGGAGGAGTGCTTCATACTCAGCGTCGTTGTTTGTGCATTCAAAGTTTAACTTAAAAGAGAATGGGAGGAACTTCTCCTCGGGTGAAGTAAGAATTATACCTACCCCCGCTCCATAATGACATTTAGCTCCATCAAAATGGAGAGTCCAATACTTGGCCGGGAGTATAGTTGTTGGGGCATCTACTGCGTTTGCACACTCTACTTCTACCATACAGAGATCTTCTGCTGGCAAGGAACCAACACCTAGGGAAAATCCCATGCCTACTAAATTGAATGGTAAGAACATTGGTGAATCTTGTTCTATCAGCTCAACGATTTTCGCAGTAGTCCCTAATGATACTGTTTCTTTAGTTTTACCTTTAGGGGTTGGAATTGTTTTGGCTATGCTGGTAGTTTCAAGATCTGTCGTAGGTATCAAATTTTCCTCTGGCTTTGGGTCAGAGGGTTTATTAAGTTAGTTTGTTGGCAGTTCAAATTCTGAGTGCACCCCTGGTCTTTTCTTTAAATCAGCTAGGTGCAAATCAAAAGGTTTTGGATCGCCTTTGGCGACAAATACCTTTCCCAGATGCAAGAATCTTACTTCTTGAAATAGCATGGAAGGGATTGCCTTCATTCGATGTATCCAAGGTCGGCCGAGGATCATATTATAGTTAGTTTCCCAATCTATAATATAAAACTCAGTCAAGATGGTTTTGGGCCCTAAGGTGACCGGCAGTATTATAGTTCCTATCGAAGTGGCTTTAAGGCTATCACAGCCTCTCAAGGTATTTCGTGTAGTGGAACAGTTTGTTTCTCCATATCCAAGTTTTTGGAGGAAAGAGAAAGGGACTATGTTAACTGTAGCCCCATCATCAACCATTACCCGTTTTACATAGTTATTATAAACCCACACTTGCAAGTGTAAGGCTGGGTCACCTCGGCGTGCGATCTCAGCATCTGTGGGCATTTTACTTATTTCGAAGATGAATTCGACATCCTTGTCCGGCTGCCCCGGAGGGTGGATATCAAAATCTACGTGATTTACTTGTGTTTCGGGAGGTGGAGTGATGTTAATTAAATGGCCTATACCTAATGCTTCTAAAAGAGAAACTCTGTGAGGGGGAGAGTTCTTTAGTAAGTACAAAAATGAAATGTGTGAAAAGGTCTTTGTTAGGTCACTAATTAAATCATAGGCACCGATGGGTTTTTCAACTATTCGCTAACTCTTATCTGTTTCTGGAAGATGACTTGGGCTCGGTTGAGAGAAATACTCTCGTGTTCTTGTTATAGCTTTGATAGGTAGTTCAGCATCTAATTCTACCAAACTAACTATCTTAGGTCTCGATTGAGCTCCCAACTGTGGCGCGACTGATGGATTTAATGAAGTCGGGGCTTCATGGTCATTATTTCCCATCACTGCACCTTTTTTCGTTCCGGTTAGATTCAGCCTATTGCTATCATGATTTGGGAGCGGATCATTAAAGATCTTGAGGGGAGCATTCTGAGGAGAAACTGCCCCTACGAGAGTATTTGGTGATGATGAGACAGGATCTGCCAAAAACAGGTCTGTGAAGAATTGTCTTTGTTCTTCTTGCAAACGTTGCATAAATTTATTATAGTCACGGCACGTTCTAGTATCGTGACCCCGAATTTTATGGAAACCACAATAAGAATTGGGGTTATAATTCCCGTTTTGTTGGTTTGGTGTGTATTGTGGCCTAAAATTCTGATCAAACTATTGCCTATTAGGACCAAAGTTTTGGAATTGTTGTTTCTGGTTTTGATTTTGGTTTTGGTAACCAAATGAGTTTTCTCTTGGCCCTTGTATGGGATTTTGCCGTTGTTGTTGTTGTTGTGGATGGTTAAAATCCACTGTATTGATTATCGGGGTAAAGTTGTTGTTTCGTTGGTTGTTTGTTTGTGACGGAGCATTAACAACATTTACCCTCTTGGGCTGGTCGGTTACCCCATCCGTTGTTACCCCACGATTTTTGTTAAGGATTTTGGGTCCTTGATTGACATTTGTGGTAGTTGTAGTGTTTTGAGTGGAGGTGATTAACCTCTCATTTGTTCCATATGTCTTACGACCACTATCTATCACTGCTTGGTCTATTCGAAGAGCGCTCTCGAGTACTTTATCATAAGTCCTTAGTGGGAACTTCTGGACTTCTTCCTTCACTTCTCTACTGAGAGAGTGAAGGAATAAATCACATAGTTCCATCTGATCCATGTTTGGAGCACTTGCTGATGAATAAAGAACTGTACGCCACCTCTGGATGAAATGGGTGACAGATTCGTTGTGTTCTTGTTTGATATGCAAGAATTCCCTGATTCCTATTCTTAATAGTTTGTTCATGTCAAAGGATTTGATGAACTTTGACACGAGTTGTTTAAATGAATGTATGGAAGCCTCAAGTATTCTATAATACCAATCAAGAGCAATGCCTTCCAATTTTTTGGGGAATATTTTAGCTACAACCCCATCCCATGGGAGTAATTCTCGAATGGCTGTAGCGTAAGCTTTAATATGCGTGTTTGGATCTCCCTCACCCTTGAACTTGGGTAAATCAGGGAGAGGTCTTGGAAGCATGAAGCTTTGTATGGTGAAGTCTAAGGGTTCCTTTAGATATTCTGAATAAGTCCCTATCGCATAGCTTTCGACCATTAATGGTGGTTGTTGAGGGAGCGGTGGTGGGATAGGTTGTTAATACGGTGCAGCGTATGCGTTGGCAGGGGCATATGGAAGTCCTTGTGTTTGAGAAAACATGCCGGGAGAGGAGAACATATCTCCTTGTGGTGATTTAGAGTATATGTTTAAGTAGGACGGGGTATTGTCAAGGAACGGACTGTTCGACACTAAACCGAGAGGAATTGTGTTAGAGATGATAGGCCTTGTTGGCGTTTGTTGTGGATATTAAGGAGGCATGCCTAACGTGCCTACTCCCGTAAGGAGATCTACCTGGCCAGAGTGGTATGGAGGATTGGAACTTCTTGTTTATATGAATGGAGAATTGTGACTTGCTTGAGCCAGTTCTAACCCTCTCACTCTTTCTACTAACGTTGAAATGACTTCATTTGGTGAAGTCATGGTACTTTTCCTGAGCGGCGTTGGTTGTATACCTTGGTGTTGTAAAGGTACGTGATATCCTGTCATAAACTGATCGTTATCTTGCCAAGTTTCTCCAAGAATACTTCCTGTATGCAGTGGCATAGAGGTATTTTCTTGAAAAGAGATTTCGGATTGTATTTGTAAACCTCCTATAGGTGGGTACATTCCCTGGGAGCGTTGTTCACTCCTAGGATAACGTATTGATTGTCCATCATCTAAGACCAGGTATGGATCTGATTGCCTACTAACTTGTGATCTGAGTAGCATTTGAGGAGACGAATCACATTCTCTGGTAAGCATCATATTGTTTGAACCTGAAGGCTCTGTTTGTTGCGTTCGAGGGGGTTGATCTAACTCCTCAGTTTGAAAAGATGAATTATATCTGATTCTCGGGGTTTGTGTTGACAATTGATTAGTTGAATAGTTGTCGCCCCATACTGAGAGCGAGGGTGATGATTGCCTATTCTGTTGGGCGTAGTATGCCTCAAGACCCAAGAGGGGTCTGCCATATGCATCGAATCCCGACATATTCGGGGCGTATATGAATACCTGCAGAATAATGGGAAGGACCGAAGGTGATTTGTGAAAGGAAACGTGATATTATAACTCCGAAAGAGAAAGTAGGAAGTTTACGTTAGCTTCACCAATTTTTTTTGTTTCACGTTGGGTTCACCAATTTTGTACGTCGGAAAAGTGACAGGTGAGCGTGAGAATCAACAAGTGACTCTTCCGCGTACCCAACCTCCCGAGGCCGTGCCGAGACAGCCAGTGGGGGGTAGAATATGCAGACAAACTAGTTAGGCAGTCTAATGTGTTCGACACGCACTAGTGGAATTTGTGAATCTAAGGCAAAGAAGGCCCTTCTAACTTGGACTGGTGTGATAGATCGATCAGCAAGGATGACCGCTCGAAGGCTCCAATCAATATCAAGCTCTGGCTTGATTCGATCTATGGGTTGTGGAATGCGTGGGAAATGCCCTGGGATGGTTTTGTGTATTTCTCCTGATAGGGTCATATGGTGGATGGTGAATAGTAAGTAACTCTATGGACGGTTCTCTGGCCTAGTCCAGAACTATCTAGCTTCATTAGCTGTTGTATCCAGCAAGGACAATTGTTCAATGATAATAGGTGGAAGTGGAGTAGACTGGAATACCAGTGTGCGTAGGCCAATGTCTATGTCTAATTTTCTTATGGATTCGTTAGGTTGTGGGATTTTTGGGTCACAACCGTAGACTCTGTGGTTGTTGTGGTCCTAGCTATGGTCATGCGCAGGAATCAAGTCCTGATCCCTAGTATCCAATAATCATACACTTTTTCAGCCTTTATGTTGAGAATCAACAGTTGTGCGATCTTTTCGGAATACCTCACAGGTGTTCTTGCAACTTGGATTCTTAGGCCGGTATCTATGTCTGTGAGGGTATCTCCTGCATCTAGTTGTGGAACTAAGGGATCACACCTGAACGTTTGTTCTCTTTCAAACCTTTCTACAGTCATGTGTATGTTTCTCCTAAGGTAATCTGTAGTTTGGTTGATTTGACCAAAATGTATATGCTTGGTCGTCTTCTATGTTTAATCCTCTTAACTAAGATCTGACTTAGCTGGAAATCTATTATTTGTTTGGAAGACTTGTATCCTGATAGGTTCTGTTCAATATCAGTTATTGCCGTTATGACTAGATTGGGCTGAGGCACGATTGGCTCAAAAATGTATTCCCTGGGCCTCCTGAGGTCCCGTAATTGTCATACAAAAGCAGTAATGCAAAACAAACTATAATAAAGTGAAATTATAAGTATATGAAATAGCATATATGACTGTCTAACTTTGTATTCTTCTAATGAAAACTTTAAATGAATTTTAAGGAAAGCAAGCTATTTTAAGCATATTTAGAATTGACAACTAAACTAATAACTTAAAACAAACAAGATAACCGAGTGTGGTTATTTGTCTGTGTAATTTTGTAGAATCTATTCTAAATAATGAACAGTTTAACTAATCTATTTACGAGATTATCGATCCTACCTCAGAAGTGAGAAGTGAATCATAGTTTCTCAGAAACTATCAATCCCCACAGCTTCCCTGGTAATATCGAGAATAAAATTTATTGAAATAAAGTGATTAACTACTCTATTTGATATGAATCTGACTAGAACTTTGAAATTTAAAACCTGGACTCCGCAGAACAGTGGTGAATCCGATGGTGTATGTGATCTCGTCCCCTCATTATGATCTCCTCGTTCTTTTGTGTTCACATGGATCCAGAAAAGCATGTAATGCTTGCATCAACAGGAATAGGTGTTTGGAACAAGAGACAACCTTCAGAATGCAGATAGAATAGAACGCGGATAGGAGAGGGATAGCGCAAGAGTACAGAGCTTGGCTTATGCAATTCCTAGCAGGATCTACTATGAATCGTGTAACAAAATGCGTCCAGAACCTAAAACTATCCTGTATGAAGAGAAAAACCTGTAACTTTAATGGCCTTCTAATCTATTCTACTCTAATGGATTAGATAAAACAGCAACACTGTTTTCACAAGTTGGATATGTGGCTTACCAACAGCTAGTCAATGCTAACCAAAACACGCAAGTGAAGAAAAACTAAGTATTCTAAGCAGAAGCTAACTAACTAAAGGACATTGCAAATGAGGGAATCCAGAGTAAACATCAAACTTCGAAATCTAGCCAGGCTTCAGACGAAAAACTCCAGACCATGGATGAAATGACAGCGCTGCCTGCATAAGATGGGTATATGGCTTACCAACAGCTGAGCAATTTAACAAAAGATGCAAGCGAATTCAAGCTATGGCTTCTAAACAAGCTAACTAACTAAAACACTAAAATGAGGGAATGAGAGCAAAGATCAAACTTCAAAATCTAGCCAAGACTTCTAGACCAAAAACTGGTGGACCATTTGCATGTGCACAAACCATGCATTTATAGGAATTCAAACACCCAAGAACCAAAACCAAATTGAACTCCTAAACAACAAACAAAGGAAAAACACTATTCCAGGGGACCAAAAACATAAATGCATGCTCAAGTTGGCAAAGAAAGCTGGTGAAATGTGATATTTCACGTGAGTCATGTCAAAAGAGCATTTTGGAAAATGCGCACAGGACCGCCGCTCTGAGCAGGGCGCCAGTTACAGGACCGCCGCCCTGTTCAGGGCGGCGGTCATGAGACTGCCACCCTGCAGGGCGGTGGTTTCGTCACTGAAGGTCAAGAGGCCCAGGAAAGAGGGAATAAGGGGAAAACAAAGGGCGCGGGGGCTAAGCAGGGCATGTGGGATGTTAACGCATACTTCGAGGGATTTTCTGGATCTCGAACACCTTGTGAGGAGATCTGTATCATCATTGGGGGTACTTGTTACACTGTTCTGGCAGTACAGTACCTTACAATTTTGGGTACGTACAAAGCCCTAGTCAATAAGTTTTCTATTAAGGAAAGGAAGACAACAACATACAAGCCAAGCACAAATGGATAGGTGGAATGAACAAATTTTGTGTTGTGTCAAATTCTAGCAAAAGATACAGCCTTGCAGGTACATAAATGGGATAAAAGGATTCATGGAGCATTGTGGGAATATAGGGAAACATCAAAGTCAGCAACAGGATACTCCCCATTTCAGTTGGCCTATGGCATTGGTCCAGTTCTTCCTATTGAGTTTGATATTTCCACTGTGAGAATTATGAAAAAATGAAAGGATGGATGAAAGTGATTCAGTAAAAGAAAGGTTGGTACATCTTCATTTGCTAGAGGAAATGAGAGAAATAGCAAAGGATACAAGCCATAAGAAGAAAATGAAGTAGAAGGAATACTTTGATCAAAAGATCCGGTGGTCTCCATTTCATGTGAATGACTTGGTCCTAGTATATGATTCCAGATACAAAAAAAGAAGACAGAGAAAATTTCTTCCAAAATGGATGGGGCCCTACAAAATAGCAGCTGTGCATGAAAATGGTACGTACCGACTGGAGGAATTGGATGGCACTCCCATTACGAAATGGGTCAACCACGACAAGTTGAAGATTTTTCCAAGCACCAGAATAGTCTACTCCGAGGACGGAGTAGAAGCTAGGAAGGGGGAAGATGTCGACACTAAAATTTTCCTCCATAATTTCTATTTCATTAATGAATAGGATGTTGTTAAGTATAATTAGTAGTAGCGTCTGATAGAAGATAACCGCACCATTAGTACGATGTCGCCAATAATGTGGAGTACAGTAACAGTCAAAGTACAATAGGAATGTTGTAAAAAGTAAATATTTGTTGTAAGTGGTCTGGTAATGTTAAAATGTCAAAGTTTGGGTAATTAGAGAAGTAGGGTGTACATGATTAGGAATTAGAAATATTATATTGGTAATAAAGACAAGGAGTGAGGTCATAAATATTTTGTGTATTTTATTTGTAAAAAAGTCTAAAAATGTGGAACCCATGTAAAATGATAAGGTTTATCTTATCTTAAAAGATAAGCTTACATGTACAGATAAGAGTTAAGGTATGGAATATGATTTTTCAGAGTGGATTTCTTATCCTATCTTAGAGATAGGATGGATAAGCCTGGAAGTTCTATAAATAGAGAGGCCACCCCCCCTCATTTAGCATATAAATAAGTAGTGAGAAATATTGTAGGAAGTGTGCAAAGGAAGCCATTAGTTAAAGGTGTGTTGAAGAAGCCATCTAGAGGTGTAATTGTAAAGTTTCTCCCATAGTCTTGTTGAAGTACCTCATGGGTGAGATTGTAACAATTTCATGTTAATATTATAATTTACTTTGATATTTCAGATTTATCATCATTCCGTCTTATCATAGTCGATGCTATTCTTGTGTTCGGTTGTTGTTTTGTTTCCAGATTACATCCACCAAACTAAAGGTTGTGCATTAGTAAATAATCATAGCACGAGGAGTTCTCAGTGAAGAATTATCATAGTGCCGGATTGGTGATGCCAGTTCGTGGGTGGATTGATAACACCTTTCAAATAAGTGATTTCACATAAGACTTTCACGGATCCGGGCAAAGCCTTGGAGGCTTATTTATGCACTAAGGCCATCAGAAGTGTTGACACTAGAGTAATCCCATTTTTAGAAGAATAGATCGCTACCATGACGAAGAAGATGGAAATGTTATCTACAAACTCCACTCATGAGACTTGCAGTGGCCTATGATGCATAGATTGTGAGGTAGAAGGACACACCAAGGATATTTTCCCACGAAAGATAGTGCATGTCATGTCACTGGATTATGAAATCTATCATGGAGATTATGATCCAAGTAGATGCATGTTGTTGTAGCCTTTTCTCTGTAAGAATTTAACTTCTTATTGTAATATTTTCTCATCTATGACTCATGATACAAAGCACTACCGATTAATAGACTGAATCCATGATGCCATTGATATTAGTGTGCGCCAGAAAAGCATTAGAATAAGTTATAATAATGAAGGTTGATAGTATGAAGGGTGTGGAGAAGGTGGTCAAGGAAGAGGTTTTCATGGAGTATTCCAAGGTTGTGGTGGTCAAGGAGGTAGGAGTGAATTTCCCCATGGAACTTGTTACAATTGTGGATCTACTGAACACTAAGAGTGTGAATTTCCATATTTTCTACAGTGCTCATGGTACAACAAGAAGTATAAGTATGAGGATTTCCCTGAGTTTTATGGGCACATGAGCTAGAACTAGATGAAGGAAAAGGGCGTGGCGATGGTGAGTGTGAAGTGATCTGATCCTAAATGGATGCCTAGGGTGGCACATGACCCTGAGTTAGAACCTGTCTTAGTAACTACATGGGTGGAAGTCATGCGTGTTAGGGAAATACCAAATAAAATGCCTCTCATTATAAGAGAAGAGGTATTACATGGGTAATATCCTAATCTAACTCATCCGAAGGAGGTCTACCAAGAACCATGGAGGTGATTAGAAACCTATAAGGGGAGATTCAATGTTTGAAGGAGAAATCACAGAAGTTAGAGTAGAAAAAAAATGATGAGATCCATCAGAAGGACATAGGTGAGGTCAAATAAGTGTGTAAGATGTTGTGCCAGGAGAATATTATCCCTCTGTTAGGAGAGTGGTTAAGATAAAAGTGTCACACGTTAAAGGTGAATGCGAGAGGTAAGTATTGCATACTAATTTTCCCCCTCACAGTATTGATTATGACAAAGAGATCACATTAAATGAAGTTGTGGATGGATGGAACTTTAGAAACATTCAGATTGACATGGGTGGCAAGGTCAATATTATCACTTGAGATGCATGGAATCAAATCACCCCTCACCCACATTAAAAACAAACCTAATAATGTGTTATACTATGACGTATATGCCCACAAGGCTGATTCCCTTGGGAGAAAAGTGAGGGAAAGATGGTTGTTTTTACTACAAATAGCCACTTTGACCTAACTTCAACATCGAGATTCCTGAACTCTTAGCACGTCGTCAAGTTACGATAACCGCCATCGGTTCCCTGTTAATGACACTCCCCCAACCAAAAAGAAAGGATATGGAATTACACTTTGGGCAGGAAAGATAAGTGAAACAAGTAGAAGAGGTGGTAGAACAGATAGGAGCATCGAGTCGAAGACTGCAACTGACGCAACTAGAATCGCTGTCACCCTCATGTCAGACCCATTGGAAGAATACTGAAATGGATAGCTTCTATCAGCTGCGCTTTCTAGATACCATGAGGTCATCCGTCCAATTAAGCCTTACTATCACCAGTCAAATTCAATTGGAACCTGCTCAGTCTTCATCAGTGATACCAGTAAGTATTATCTTGTAGAAAATTAGGTGCATGGGACATTTTACTTGGTCGGAATTCATATTAAATGGGGAACTATGACTCACCTTCGCTAAAGTGAAGTCTAGTTAGGCTCCTGGGCCTAAGGGTAGTTACCCAATTACACTGGAGTTGTCTAACCTAAAATCTAGTGGTCTTGTGTTCTTATTTACAAGTAGTCCTTCCCAGACAAAAAGGATTTCTTCACAATCGATTTGATCTCTCTACAGTATGCGCACACCTTCCCAACATTCAACAGTTATTCCTCCTAGCCCTAGCCCTTATCTGTTTCTCAAGAGAATGAAAGTATAGAAGTGACTCTATTCTGGAACGGAAACATTCTGTGTGAAACAGCAGAAGCAACACACCCACTATTATCAAAGACTACCATGGCAAAGAACCCACCCTTCACTCCACGTATCAATAGCATGTGAGAAGATCCTAGTATGGAAGGCACTGGAGGCCTTACCACCTTTGCTCAATATGGGTACATAAGTTATATTCCACCTTACAAGGTTATGTGCACGCATGGTACATTCACTTGGAGATACGCCATTAGAAAGGGAATTTACAGGAGTTTATGACTGATCTCATTCAATATTTTGAGTACCAAAGTAACAAGCCATCAATAGATAAGGCATTGCAAGTATGTGATAGTGCCTTACAATGGGATATAGTGCCATTTTAGTAGATAGGTTACTAGAATTACTAGGTAAACCTAGTTTGAAGCACATGCTTCCTAGACAATGAACCAGAAGGAATCAGAGCCGGAGAAGATGCCACTTGAGTGTGGGTGCATTGGAGAAAGGAGAAAGGGAAAAATGGTCTACTGTGATAAATGGTGAAGAAATGGAAAGTCTTAGATGTTAACCATTTTGAAGATATGCCACAAAGTCATTGGATAACACTGAATATGAGGCAAGCATGTGCCTAACATGATTCCTTGAAAATGAATAAGGTTAACATTGGGTCAGAGGCCGAACCTAAGAAAGCTATCATTTGAGATTATTAGTTGAAGAAAGAAGTTTTAAAGATCATTGATCTGTTGTGCAAATTTCAAGACTTATTCCCATGTGGGTACCATGAGCTCAAAGGCATTCACCACTCCATAGGGGAAATGAGGATTAAGTTGAAGGAAGGTGTGCACCCAATTCGGAAGAGGCCTTATAAGATGAATCCTAACTTGTGCCTAAGAGTTAAGGAGGAGATAGATAAGATGATTTCTTTAGGAATCATTGAAGCTATGGAGGAATCAGAGTGGATAAGCCCAATGGTCTTCAGTATCAAGAAGTATGGAAGGATAATGATTTTTATTAACTACAGGGGCTTGAACACAGTGGTGTCATTGACCCTTTTCCAACCCCATTCATTGAGGGAAATTTTGGAGGGAGTAGCATAGGCACGAGAGATCTATTCCTTCACGAATGGGTTCTTCAGGGTATCATCTAAGTCAGGATTGTAAAGGAATACCAAATAAAGACACATTTCACCATTGAGTGGGGAAATTTTTGCCTACACGGTCATGCCTTTTGGATCGAAGAATGTTCCTGATGTGTTCTCGTGCATTGTGGTACAAGAATTTCAAGACTTCATCCATAGATTTCTTCAAGTCTACTTGGATGTCTAGACTATGTATAGGCTAGTAAGAGACCATTGTGATAATTTGAGGTTGATGTTTGAAAGATGTCAGTAGTTGAGAATATCCCTCAACATTAAGAAGTGTGTTTTTACTACTCCATTTGGAAACCTATTAAGAAATTTTATATGTAAGAAAGGCTTGTATTGGATCTTGCCAAATTTTTTGATATTATGGGATTAGGAGAGCCTACTTGTCAGAGCACAGTGCACGGATTTCTTGGGCATACGGGGTACCACACAAATTTCATCAAAGGATATACCAGGATATCTCCATGCACCATTGGAGAAATTACTTAAAACACAAAAGTTTCTTTCACATTGGGGTGAGAAGCAATAGCAGAAGGCATTTGACACTTTAAATGATAAACCTTATTACTACACCCATACTACACTTTCCTTTCCTCGCGATAAGCCATTTCCATGTTCATGTGGGATGTGTCGGGTAGTGAAAGCCATTGGAGTAGTACTAGCACATCTTGGTGAGGATATTTTTTATCACCCCCTTTGTTTTGTAAATTGGAAGTTGACACTAGTAGAACAAAATTACACAACTACTCAGTACAAGGCACTGTCAATGATCTATGCACTGCATAAGTTCAAGTAGTATCTTTGGGAAACACCTTTTATATTGTACAAAGATCACTTAACACTAAATTATTTGGTAAATAATCCTATTTTGCAAGGGTGCATATGTCATTGGGTCCTGTTGTTTCAATAATTTGAGTTTTCGATTGTGGTAAAACCAAGAAAGAATAATTCAGGACCTCACCACTCATCAATGATTTAATTGGGAGAGGACACACAGATCATTAAGGATACCATGCCAGATGTGTAACTATTTAGGTTGCAACACATACCCTCTAACTTAGAGGATATTGCAGTGCTTCTTAAAATAGGTGTGGCGTCAGACGAGATGAAGGCTTTGGAGAGAAAACAATTAACAATGCATCGTGCCATACATGTTGATTAGTGGAAATCTGTATAAGTTAGATTATGATGAGATTTTGTGCCGATGCATATTAGAACATGAAAACATGGTGATTATGGAGGAAGTGCATGGTGGGATTGCAGGAGGTCACTATGTAGGAAATGTAACCACACGGAAGATTCTACTCACAGGGCTTTGGTGGGAAAGTATCTACCAGGATTGTATTGAGTTTTGCAAGGTGTGTGACCATTGTAAGTGTCTGGGAAAACCTGGAAAGAGTGATGAGATTCCATGAAGACCAATATCTAGTGTAGAACCATTTAAGAAATGGTAAATTGAATTTTTAGGACCAATTTCACCATCCACGTAAAGAAATGGTTCACGGTATATCATTAATTACACTGATTACTTGACAAGATGGGTAGATGCAGTGCCTACAAAGGATTACACTACAGCTACGAAAAACTACTAGGTTTCTTATGGGAAAACATAATTATCAGGTATGGATGTCCTTTGAGCTTGACAAGTTATAGGGGTACACATTTCTTAAATGAAATGGTGAGGATTCTATTAACATAATTTATGGTGGTTCATCACAAGACTACTGCTTATCACCCTTAAGTGAATGGAACAAATGAGGCATTTAAAAAGATACTAAGTATCACGGTGACATAAATTTGTGATGTTGGAAGACAAGATTGGGATGAAATGGTATCATCTATTCTATGGGCATATAGGTTAACCTATAAAATATTGAATAAGGCCACACCATTTCAATTGGTGTTTGGCATGGAGGTTGTTCTCCAGTTGAATTCGTGTTACCATCACTGCGTATAGCATGCGTAGGAGGATTGGATGGTGAATAAGAACTCTAGTAAAGGATTGACAAGTTAATACATTTAGACAAAAGGAGATCACTTACTGGATGGAGTCAGAAGATTAACAATTCCAGACAAAAGGCATGACATGATCGTCATATCAAGAATAAGTAGTTTGAGGTTGGGCAAATGGTTCTTTTATATGATTCCAAGTTTCTACACCATCCTGGGAAGTTGAAGGTCCATTGGTTAAGACCCTGATACATCATATCTCACACATCCTTGACTTAGGCACATACCAGTTGAAATCACTAGATGGGATGACGGTTTCCTAGCCATTTCAATGGGAGTAGGTTTGAAGCCCTACTATAAATGAGTCTTCCTGTGTGTTTGTAAATAAGGTAGTATTGTCAAGTAGCTTAGGATTTCCCTTTATGCATTTTCAATTTCTTTGTGTTTCCCTTTCATCATTGCTATGCTTCCTGTCTATTTTTGTTTGGATGTTGTGGGTACACTTTTGCACACTGATAACCACTTATTAATTTCAAAGGATGTTTTTATGTATGCACAGAGGACCACACATCCATTTTAGAGTGGGTTGGAGTAGTGTGAAGTGAAGAGTTTTAGTGAATAGTGCAGTATGAATCATATGTTGGGAGTGATGTTCATTGGTGACACGAATGAGAAATTCAAATGGGCACGAAAGTTCATAGAAGAACGCGTAGTGGAAGTGATGGTGGATGAAGAATTTTGGTGTCAAGATAGCTTAATAAAAGACCATGATACAAAGGATAAGAAGTGCATGAGACAACATGAGGTAGGATGTAACAAGAAATTTAAATCAGGACACATGGACAGAAGAAGTGCTTTCGATGCTGCAGAATGTATGGGTAAGAAAGTCTTTGGTCAGTAAGGAATTTTTTACAGTGCAAGAAGGTTATAGAAGGTTTCATCCAGTAAGTTGGTGCACAGAGGAAAATTGCAAGACATAATGTGTACGATGAAAAGTGTTAGCATAAAAGACTGACATTTAATGATGGAATTATGTTAGTAGGTGGTGTAGCAATATTATTGTTAGAAAAGGGGGAAAAATCTATATGTATGAAGGTCGGGCACGTTATTTATTTTACCTTGCTATTTCGTTTATTGAAGATCTCTTACTGAACTAGGGCATCCACGCAAAAAGAGATTTATGCAAAGAAAGAATACATAGCATATTCAAGTACATTGACTAGGTTTGATCTATAAATCAAAGTGTGAAAAAGTACACGGGCATGTGAGAAAGAGAGATTGTTTGGTGGATTCCCATGGATATTTACGTAGTCTTATGGAAGGATAGTTTTTCCAAATTAGGGTTTCTATAGCTAGGGCATGGGTAGTAGAAGGATTCTTCCATGAAATTGAGTTCCACTAAGGGATTGAGCAGAGCAAGTTGAAGTAAGACCCAAAGAAGAGTTACAAGGCTGTAATCTGAAGGGAAGTTAAAATGGTACCAAAGAAAGGAGCGAACTGTTTCACTGAAGAAGGGCAAGGGAAAGGGCAAAGAAAAACCAGCCATATCAACCAGTTTCAATGAGGAGTAGTACGCGAATATGCAGTACCTAGATGGTGTTTTAATGGTGATGGAATGTGTATCTCATGTAAAAAACATGGCTATAATTTATTATAACCATAGGAAAAACACCGTTGATAAAGAGATGGTGTTAGAGCTAGTTCACCCTACCAGAGAAAGGACACAAGATGAAAAACTAGTGTATGATGACTCTCTAAAGACCACATTGGATAAGTTTGGACTCTTGTAACTCTATGAGTTGCCATATTCCAACAAACCTGAAAGGTTATACCAGTTTTTGATGTCACGCATGTAGGAAGATTATTTTTACTTCAAAGGGAGGAGAATGCACTTACCTTCTCAATTGATCTCCAAATACAATGGGTTTATCCACACAGGAGAATCACTGGATGATGAATTGAACGACAAGGTAATTTTCAAGGAAACAACCATGGAATATGAATATAAGAAGGGATCAAACTATTTTGATATCACCAAGATCACCAACCTAACCATGAACATGGCTGCTTACCTACTCACTAACCTAAATGTACAAGAGTAATAGACGTAAGTGAACAAGAGATGGTTGAATGTTTCCAAGAATATTTCAGAAGGAACGATCTATAACCTCTCGGCCTTCATTATAGAGGAAATCATAGATGTCACACGCGATGGGGATAAAATCATGTATGGTAATGTCTTTCTTACCATTGTATTTTTGGATATTAGAGTGCCTGATGGGATGAATAGCTACATCTGGGACCACCCTGAAGAGGACCCTTCCCCCGTTAAGAGGTTTGAATCATACACTTGTGATAAAATGAAAAATGCATAGAAAGTGCACTTGGAGAAGTGGTACAAGTGAATACGTGATGCATTTGGGGAAAAATGTGGAATCCCTAAACAACTATTAGCCTTGGTAAACTTCTGCAAAGGAAAATTCAATTTGATAGATGACACAAAAAATCCACAGTGTAAACTACCTTTTCCCTTCACAGTGCAATAATTTCAAAGTGAGGTTAACACATTCAAGGAGACCAAGAAACTTAGATTTGATCTAAGTGAGGTAGATCAAGATTACTGCACATTGTGCCAAACATTAGTGTATCCTAAGAAGTGTGCATACGTGGAGAAGTATGTCTCTCACGATGTACATATGCTAAAATACATGTCAATACCTATTGTAGGAAAAAAATTAGAAAGGGTATATATACACATGAGGCCCAAGTTTGAAAAGGGAACGTGCATTGAGAATGATGTATCCATCCCAAAAGATCCCTCTGGAAGAAAGAAGGTAGTTCCTAAGATGAGAGAAAGAGAGGAAACTCTAGAAAGTAGGGCACCAAACACGCGTACAGTTCATACCGTAGGGGCACAAGAGTCAGGTGTAGGCCCAAGTACTTACACACAAAGGAATAAATCCCCCATGAGGGAGAAGTCACCCGAGAAGGAAATTTCCCATGTGATAGAGGATTCTCCAGTAAAGAAGAAGAAAAATATGACGTAGACTTGAGACTATGAGGAGATGAAGAGCATGAAGGGTGATGAGTAAGAGGAGGAGAATGAGGAGTGTGAGGAAGGTGGGAAGCCCCTAACATTTGATGTATGTGGATTTGATGAAGATAAGGGTGAGTTTTCAGAGGGTACCTAGAATAAATAAGGAAGTGAAGAGGAATTCAAGACAAATGTACTTAGGACCCTGTACATGTATGATGAAGTTGGACGACACAATGGAAAGGTAAGTATCAAGTATCATCAAGTATTTGGTAGAGAACAAGGTGGAGCACAACATTGAAGAAATATTGAGAGAAACAGAAGAGAGCATAGACAAAGAGAAGAGTTTAACAGTCATCTTCCCAAAAGGAGCACACACAGGTGGCAACAACACAATGGTAATACAAGGACACATAATGACTTGTCAATGATTGAAAAAGGGTCATACACATGTGTTTATAAAGTACAGTGCCTACAGACCAAGTATTTTATTGGTCATCATTTGACAAGGATAGTGCATACATGTACAAAAAAAATATGTTATCATGGACCTTTGAGTCCCATGTTGATGAGCCTGAATTCAAAGTTGGTGTAGATGCAATAATAAAAATGCAAAACACCAATGAGTTGAATCCTATTGTGGATACCCAGTGGCTAACGGGTGAGTTGGGTTGTAATGTGCTCAACAAGGTCTAGGTAGAAGTGGAGACAAGGTTATTTAGGAGGAATAACAGAATCATATCCTTGGAGGAGGAATTGGAGGAAAATAATAAGGAGATAATAGAGAGAGACATGGAGATAAAAGCAAAGGAGTCTAGAATTTCCTAGTTAAAGGAAAAGTTGAGAAAGGAAAAGGCGAGGGTGCACAAATCCTAAAAAAAAGTGGAGAATATCTCAGAATCCATTATTTTAGCGCACCTTGAATTAGCCCCCCCTAAATAGAAGTATGAGTCATCCTTCCACTACCTAGAGGATTTGACAAAATTGATCACAATGGAGAAACAATCACTTGAACTGGAGTTGGTAGAAGATATATTGGTGCAACAAAGAGAGCAAGATAAGTTTAAAATTGAAGAGACCATAACTCGGTACTCTAATATTCTTGCCTCTGTAAAAACCACAATGCACATGGCCAAATTTTTCTATGAAAACTTTGGAGACATGGACAGGGTGGAAAGTGTATTGGTTTCTACCCATGAGGCATACCTGATAGAGTTCCAAGAAAAGAACAAGAATAGAAAGGTGGAGTGGGACAAGATCATAGCAAAGGTAGATAAGAAGTCCAAGGTGATCGAAGACCTAAGGGTATTGATTAAAAATAAAGTGAAGTAATTATATCCCTAGATTACATGAAGGATGGACACGCTGAGCGGCTTTAGCAA
Source organism: Taxus chinensis (assembly GCA_019776745.2). Lineage (NCBI taxonomy): Eukaryota > Viridiplantae > Streptophyta > Pinopsida > Cupressales > Taxaceae > Taxus > Taxus chinensis. The sequence goes on from CM034149.1 coordinate 316,948,862, forward strand.
GCAGGTAGAAAATATTATTGATAAACTGAATGCTAAAGGTGAGGAATTATCATTTGATGAAGTCAGCACATTGATAGGGGATTCATTTCAACAAGCATAGAGTGAGGTGGATGCTTGGAATAAAATAGAAGCATCCTTGAATAAATACTTACCAATCCTTGTAAAATAAAAGAAAAATTCTTTTGTTCTTTGATACAAGTTGGGTATAGGCTATTCTTTCCCTCCATCCTTTATTCTTTGTTGTAGATCATATGGTTTTATGAGGATGGAAAACACGTTTAGTTTGGGGTGATGTTGATCTTGGAAAATGAATAAGTCCTAAAGAAGAATCTGAGCATGTGAGGAGTGTACTAAGGAGAAAATCATGTAACTAAATGCACACGATGATAGATGGGTTTGCGCGTAAGATCAGGAAAGGGTTTAAGTGTTTAAGGACTTATTTGCATTTTAGTTAAAGATTATCACATGTAAAACATGTGAAGCTACAGATAAGTGTAATAATGACAAGGTTGTTACATGAGGACTTGGATATCATGAAAATAATATTCCAGGGAATCTGTAACACCTTGGACAAACTGTTATATTTCTCTTTGCATTACAAGCATTGGCATGTGATTTTATTGAATGAGGTGTGTTCCCTTGATTGTTGAAAATCATGCTTGTTATGGATAAATAATTTCTTCTCTTGGATTATTTTTAACGAAATGATATGGCTTTCAAGAATCCATTTTCACTTCTTGTTGATAAGCTGCAATCTGATTTTGAGAGTTGAAAACTTATCTCTTTTACTAACTCATCCTTGGATCAATTTCATTGATCCAAGGAATGTTTTAAATCTTCTTAATGGAATGAATGGTAAATTGGCATTCATTAGTTTGAGAGACATAGCAGACCGAACTTTTTATGTTACAAATTATTTGGGCTTGAGTGAACGTGTCTTCATTCGGTTGTTTGGGTCTTTGGGATTGATCTCTGCAGGACATTAAAGGCATAAAAAAATATAGTCTGCTGCATGACTATGAAGGGGATTTGAATCCTAAAACAAAATGACTAACCTAATGGTAGCCTAAACAAGGTAAGAGAACATACTTCCTAGCTACGTGTACTTAATTGGGTTATAATTCTACCTAAGCTCTTATTCTATTTCGTTTGGATGACATCCTAACCTAAGCTCTAGTGTTAAATGAATAAGGGAGAAAATTTGCATAGGTGATACTAAACTATTTTAACCTAATGCTTAATACTATATGGATGTGAATTTAATCTAACCTAAGGTGGAAATTACCTATGGAAATGTTTTAAGACCTAAGGAAATTATTGTTAGACTAATCTAAGTTATGGGGAAATCTATCCTAAACTATTTAAAAGGAACCTAAGGGTCCTATGGCACTAAGGAAACGGTTCCAATGGAATTTAAGTGATTTCATTGGGTTTAATATATGGAGGTACTGCCAGTTTTGGAAAAAGCTAGTTAACTTTAGTGGGGGATTACGTGCAGGCTTCACTAAATATGGAATTACATATTAAATTGGAAATGGAATTCGGTAGTTTTGGGAGGCAGTGGCAAGGAGAGGTAAGTGGGATATTTGGGAGTTTTGGAATTAATGGACCTCAGTTTTTGTGTGTAAACTGTCTTGGAAAAAAAGGGAGGTGGATTTGTGAAAGGTTGTTTGGTTTTGTATGTCTCGTGATTTTTTCTCTACATAGAGCTATCTGGTTCTTTTAACCAACAATTTGACTTCTACTTCATGGTTATTTTTGGTTTCTCTTGTCTATTTTTTATCAAGGGAATGTATATGAGGCATTGGAAGAAAAGTTTTTTGGTTGTTGATCTTTCGTGGAGAAGAAAAAGAGTCGGAAGTTCGGCTGGAATTCTCCCTCGAATTGGCAGAGGAACTATCATGCATGATAGGCTCTACCCATTAAGATTTCTTGATTTCTTATAAGTTATTCATTAAAACAATTATGCTCTCATGAGATAAAATGTTTGCATGATTTGTCTTGTTAATTACTTCCATGTTTTTATGAATCTCTGTGATTTTTGGGATGAGAATCCATTGCTTAATCATGTTAGTTTTTGGGAAACTTTCTCTGTGTTATTTTAATGGTGACATACATGTGAAACTTGTATTTGAAGCTCTGTATTTCATTTTGAAACTTGTATTCGAGGTTGGTGTAGACTGAAATGGCATTCGTTGCCTTATGTTGCATTCTAAACTATTACTTGGAGCTTGTGTTTCATTTGAACTTTTATTGGAGCATTTGTGTTTTGTTATTTTCTTGTATTTGAGCTTCTTGTTTGTTCTGAGCCTATATTAGAGCCTTGTGTGGCTTTGAACTTTTGTTCGAAGCCTCGTGTTCAACACTGTACTCATATTATATACTTGCGTGTTCTGAACTTGTGTTGGAATTGATGTGTTTGATTATGTACTTGTATTCTGAGCTAGAATTTTACTTGTATTAAGGATTTGAAAGGATTTAAACTCATTTATGGACTGTCTTCTCGAAAGGGTCTTGAGAGATTTGTTTTGGTTTGAAGTAGACATAATAATATCTTTTTGAGATCTTCTCCTTGTAGCTTCTTATTGGAATAGTTGTGGTACTTCTGTTTTTGGAAATTGTACCACCTTCGTTGAACTTGAGAAGGCATGTGAATATGAAGTATATACTTTCCTTCTCTACCTTGAGTGAACCCACATCTTATTGAAGGCTTGACTGTTATGTTAGAAGGATTAATGGATTGGAATTGTATCTTGTTTTGGGTTTGGCTTGATATATAGTTCATTTGGAAAAGTTGTTAATAGTTTTAGAGGTCTATGTAAAAATAGTATGCATACTCCTTGTGATCAATGTTGAAACAAATACCTTCATTGTCGTAATCTTTTTAAATGGAACTTGAGAGTCCTTGTTGTGATTTGGTTTCAGTCATGTTGGAGGGAAGTTTGGGATAGTACTTATCTTAATCATATATTGGGTTTTCTTACTTACCTTCAGATGCTCTTAAATTGACTTCTGGTTTTTAAGGAAAGAAGAGTTGATTACTCTCCCATGCTAAATCTTATTGATAGGATTTATCATCTCTGGATCAGGGTTGTCTCACTGATTTTTTCTTCGCGATGACAAAAAAACTTTAGGTCTCTATTATTTGGAGCCGTGAAAGACCTAGAAGTTGAGAATACAGTATCTATTGAGTTCGTGGGTTGTATTGAACCTTGTATATCTTATTGTTTCTGAATTTCTATTCCTTTTTGGATTCATTGAATGAATCTCTGGGTTTTACAAGAGAAAGCAATATGTTCTCTTGGGGAAAATATACCATTTTAGGGACTGCACTGTGTAATTCATTTTGAGAATTGAATTCGAACTTATGTTTGATGAATGGGAATAGTAAACCAGTTGGTAATATTGGTAAGGAAACTGGAAGTGTGTTTTCTTTTAACTGTGTGTTTGGTTTTGTGTTCTCTCTTGGGAACTCATTAAATAACGTCTAAGTTTGAAATACAATTGGGAATTCATTTGATGGTATAAATGAAATAAATTATTGATTGTCCCCTTTTCTAATTGTGATCCCTTTTTGTTGTTGTTTGGATAATTTCATTTGCTTGAAGTTCATTTTTTTTTATTCTCTCTAGAGATGGAAATTTCTGTGGATTGTTGGTGTACTCTGTTCAAGTATTTTGTTGTAATGATGTGGAAAGAGATTATCTGAGTCGGTATGTTGGAAGGAAAATAATAACCTGCTTAGACCGAATTTTTTCTTGATTGAGTCATACTCCATTTAGGTTGATATTAGAAGGCTGTCTCTTTTTGCACTATGTCTTATTATGAACCCTTCTTGGATGGACTGGATAAGAGATAATTATGTGTAAGTCTAGTTTGGGTTGTTGAATGTTTGGTTTCAGATTTTTGAATTATATCTTCTAACATATGGGAGTTAGTTTAGACTTGCAGGGGGACTGTTTTGACTCTCTACCCCTACTTCGATTGATTTGGGATTCTTGTTAGATGCTTTTCCTTTAAAGTTGAATCCTTATATTGTCATCTTTGAACTAAGGAAGTTTTGTGTGTTCTAAACATGTTTCTGTATTTCAGATGATTAGTGTATGGGGAATAAGTATGTATTGATTCTTCTTCTTTTTCTTATATGGAAAGATGAAGCATCCTAATATGAGCTATGTTGTAATTAATTTCTTTTGCTACTTAGTAAAGATAAATGTGTATTTCTATTCTTATAGAACTATGAAACAATTGGATGACAAGACCTGTTGATTATTTTAAAGTAATTGATAGGATCAATTAAACCTTATGATATAATGTAGATGTTGCGGATTATATTATGCACTTTTCTTAAAAGTGAATTCAGACTCTTAAATTGTACTTCTTTTCTGGTTGTTATTACTTATGCTTATTTGTATGTTATTTTAATTGCTTCATTAAAGCATAGTTGTTTTAATGGAACAATTAGTGGAATGCACTTTAATTTAAAGCTGAGTGCTTCTAATGCTTAGCTCATTGAATTGACCCATGCTAGCAATATTTGTAGATGGACATCGTAAGTGGTAAAGGAAGGAAAAACTTTTATGATGCATTGGATTATTTAATTCTAGATATTATGTAAAGAGTTTCGAATCATTCTTGAGTTGTATTGGAAAATAAAAGTGATGTTCGTTTAAAATCTTAAATCTGATTGACATGCAGAATGTCTAAAATGCATAGTCTTGTAAATGTATATTTATCATCATGAATTGAAAGGTTTTATATGGACTCCAATTTGTGATGTGAATTCTTTTATACTTGTATGGCGGAAATAATAGTGATATCTTGGTGGTATTCTTATAACTGTTCTATACTATTGCTGTTATCAGATAATGAGTTGGATTAAGGAGATAATATAATCTCCCTTATTATGATGAACTTGTTGAATTGCAAAAGATATCATTCTCTAAATACACAACTATAGTTTAATAATGAAATATGCTTGGGACATAAAATTAAACTATATAAGTAATGAATGATAAAAAGGTTATGTTAAACCTATCATCTAACCATGTAGAGGAAGAATCTTACTCTCTCAAAGAATGAAAGATAAAATGAATAGTGGTTATGATCTTTAATTGTTATAATTTCGTTTATAAAGTAAACACTAGCTGAATCTAGGTGGATGACACACTTGATTTGGACAACTATGTTGCATTAGAATTAAACGTTGATGTTTTCCATCCTGTTTTTGGGATAGCTGCTTGTTATGCCACATTAATGAACAACAATGCAAACATGAATTAATGAAGTTCTCCATATGTAATTAGGCTAGTGTTGGATAAAGAAATTAATGAATGTTAGAATTAGGGTTAGGCATGGTTGCTATAATCTGAAACTTAACACAATTTAATTATGATTAATGACCACTAAGGAGGTATATACATCTTGATGAATCAGTTATAATAGATGTTGGCACATACCAACTGCAGGACTGTACCCTCGAGAAGTCCCAGGACTTCTAAAGGATACAATGTTGTAGTTGACATGTGGCAACACTCTTCTGTATTTGTTCATTTATATCTACACGCATATGGACTTGAACTTAGTTTCTCTCTAGGTCAAGTTAGTAGCATGATAGGATAGGTAGTAGATTTCTAAGACCCAGGGTACCTTGGCACATCCAGTTGACTTAGGTCAGCTGAGTATGCCCATCTACCCTAAGTCATCGCGAGCATCTTCCTATAATACATTATGTTAGTAACCTAGGCTAGGGTCAAACGTCAGGAAAGTGGACTAATGGTAGTCAGTAACGACCATTCTAGATAACAGAAGAGTTTGTTGAAGGACGTATTCCAAAATGATGAGTATGTCGTCTAGGAATAGTAACATGAACAGTATGTTGAAAATATTTGGCCAAAGTATCACAAGCTGCTCGTTGCATTGTCCTATGTCACGTAGTTTAAAGCAACGTGATGTCAGATGAATATTGGTAAAAAATATTAAAATAGGTTCTTTAAATAGATCACTCAGTACCCGGAATAGGGTAGGAAACCATGTATATGTAGTATACATAAAGTATTCTATACTTTAATACAAACATGAGAGATCGGTTGGTAACCAAGTCGTGGAATGAGAGATCGATAGTATACCGAGTCATTACAGATGTATATGGTTATCTGTTATGAGATTGATTAGCATGGAATGTGTGTTCTAAATGATGTTTTATTTAGAACAAAGAACATTATGTTTAAAAAAAATCCTTGTTTCTAAAGTCTTTAAATGAGAATGTTACATCTTAGTATCAGAGCTGAAGGTTGCAACTATTAGACCTATTGTGTCCATAATATGATGAAACTTAAATGTTCTTACAGTTAATAGAAAATGGTTAGAAGAAGAGAAAATGTTGCAAATAATCCTCCACCTGAAGAAAAATCAAAAACTTCCCTAAAACTTGATGTGATCCTTACTACCCTGTTGGACATAAAAGATCATTTATCTGTACTTGAATATAAAGCAATGGGAAATGAGGAGGATGAATATGTTGGTAACAATAATGAGCCACCTCTTAAGGACAACACCAATTTAGGTGTTGACAATAACAACGTGAACATACCTAGTCAGCTTGAGAACAAAAAGGCTAGGCTAGAAGCTGAACTCACTAATGATATAAAAAGGATAAGTCCACCCAAGTTTGATGGCACCACATTAGGAGATGGGGCTAAGAATTGGCTCAGTGAATTTGAGAAATACTTTGTAATAATGAATTTATCAGAGGAAACAAAGGTGATATGGGGAGAATATCAGCTTTACCATGAGGCATCTTCATGGTGGGACATCTGTAAGGCTGAGTTAAATATTGATGAAACTAATATTACATGGGATCAATTTAAAGGTTACTTTAGGAAATGTTGGCTTCCACAACTTTACTATGATAAAAAAATGACTGAATTCCAAAACTTAGCTCAAGGAAAGCTTACTGTAACTGAGTATTGGGAGCAGTTTACTAAACTCCTTAAGTATGTACCTCAGTACTAAACTGACGAGGAGTTCATGATACATAAATTTATCATGGGATTGAATCCTGTTATAGGAGGAGAGGTGGATGTTCACATCCCAACCAAGATGCAAGGGATTGTTGAAAAGTCCATAAGGTAAAAACATAAATTGAAGGTAATTTCTTCTCATAAGGAAGAAGTAAGGAAGAAAATCCCCAAATCCTCTTCATCATCTCTTACACCTAAGAAAGGACCATGGAATAAATTTGGAATGAAAAGTAAGTTTTCATCTAATACTAATAAGAAAGTAGCAACAAACAAGTTTGTTGGTAATGCACAGAACAACTTTTTCAAGAATAATAATAATGGACAAAAGTCCTATGCAGGTCAAAATGATAACTCTAAGGCTCAAAATATCCCCAAGCCTAGATAGGGACCTGTAGGAGGCTTTTATAACAGTGGTAAAGATCATTACGCAAATTAATGCCCTTTGAAAAAGGATGATTGTAATTAGCAGCACAAGATACATGCTACAGTAGCTGACAAACAGGCCACACCCATAGAGGTTCCAGATAAGTTATTTGGTTTACCTATAACTATTATTTTTAACACCAAAGCTACTGAATGTTTTATTTATAGTAAATTAGCATAAAAATAAAAATAAAAGCTGGAAAAATGTATAAAACATGGACTGTACATTATGGAAACAATGTTGTTCATATAGTTTGTTCGTGTCTTGTTGGAGCAGTCCTTGACTTACCTAATTTTTCCACTGAAGTTCATCTGTATGTTTCACCTTTGGGGTATTATGATGTAATCATAGGTGTTAATTGGTTAGCAGAACATAAGGCTAAAGTGGACTATTTTGAAAAACATATTAGTTTTTTAGATGACCTACAGAAAAAAACAAAGATTCAGGGTGTGAAACGTGAGATTTCTGTTAGAAAATGATCAGCTATACAAATTAAAAATGCCAAAAATAAATGTTGTACCTTATATGAAGTAAATATTGTAGAAACAACTGAAGAGAACAATGATGTCTTGGAATGATATCTGCTGTTAAGAAACTTCAGTGACATATTTTCAGAAGAGTTACCAGGTGTTCCACCCTAAAGGGAGTTTGACTTCACAATTGAGATAAAGCCTGGAACCAAGCCTATTCTAAGGCACCATACCGAATGACTACTCTAGAATTAGTAGAGCTTAAGGCTCAGTTGCAAGAAATTTTTTCTAAAGGTTTGATTAGACCAAGTGTCTCACTTTGGGGAGCACCAGTAATTTTTGTGAAAAAGAAAGATGGAACACTTAGATTGTGCATTGATTACAGGATATTAAACAAAGAAACAATCAAGAATGGATACCCACTACCTAGGATTGATGATCTATTTGATCAGATGCATAGAGCATTGGTATATTCTAAGATAGATCTTCGATCTGGATATCATCAATTATGAATTAAGGATGAGGACATTCATAAAACAAATTTCAGAACAAGGTATGGAAATTATGAGTTCACGGTTTTACCTTTTGGATTAACAAATGCACATGTAAAATTTATGGATTTAATAAATAATATATTTCAAGAATACTTCGACAAATTTGTGGTCGTATTCTTGGATGAAATTATCATATATTCTAAAAATATAGAGGAACACCATCAGAATTTGAAGATAGTTTTGGAAATATTGAGAAAGAGACGATTATATGGTAAGCTATCTAAATTTTCTTTCTATGACACAAAAGTGCACTATTTGGGTCATGTAATAAGTAAGTTTGGAATTTCTATAGATCCTTCTCAATCTATAGCTATAACTGAGTGGATTGTACTAAAGAATGTACATGAAGTTAGAAGCTTCATGGCACTTGATGGCTACTATAGAAAATTTGTAAAAGAATTTCTCTAAGGTGGCTGATCCAATAACTTCTTTACAAAAGAAAGATAAGAAGTTTGTTTGGAATGAGAAATGTGAAACTGCATTTAGAATTTTTAAGGAACAGTTAACGTCAAAACCTATTCTAGCGGTACTAGATCGTAATAGAAACTTTATGGTAGAAACAGAAGCATCTGGTGAAGGTATAACAGGTGTTTTGTTACAAAATGATCATGTCATAGCTTACGAAAGTAGAAAAATAAAGTTACATGAGTTGAATTATGCTCCACATGATTTAGAGAGCTTTCTTCAATTGTTCATGCACTACAAGTTTTGAGGCATTACCTTCTTGGTAAACCTTTTGAATTGAAAACTGATCATCTTGGGATGAAGCATATTTTTACTCAGCCAAATCTTAATGCAAGACAATGAAGATGGTTAGATTTTATGTCTCAATATGATTTTGACATCAATTACATCAAAGGTAAGGAAAACAGATTGGCTGATGCAATCTAAGTCGTAGGAAGCACATTTCTACTCTTATAACATTGAGAAATCAGTTTAAGGATGAAGTAAAAAGTGTAATGGAATCTGGATTGTTACTTTTAGCAAGTAAAGTCAACGCTTGCTGCAGATCCAAATGATGTGAGCTATAAAGGATTTCACTTTGAAAATGAAGGAATCTTAAGATTTGAAAATAGGGTATACATACCTTTGTTAAATGATTTAAGAAAGAAATTGTTAACAGAATTTCACAATTCACCTTTTTCTGGACACCCTAGTATTACAAAGATGCTTTCTGATATAAAACAACAATATTTCTAGAAAGGAATGAAAAATGATGTTATTGATTTTGTGACACATTTCCTTGAATGTCAATGTGTTAAAGCTGAACATATGCACCCATCCAGTTTATTGTATCCTCATAGCATACCGCAATACAAGTGGCAAGTAATAAGCATGGACTTTTTACAAGGGTTGCCTATGTCAAGAAATAAACATGATGTTATTTTGGTAGTTGTTGATAAACTAATGAAGGTAGCACATTTTATTGTTGGTAATATGAAGGATAATTTTCTTATATTGGCTAAAATATTTGTACAAAAAAAATTTAGATTACATGGAGTACCTGAATTAATCATATCAGATAGAGATCCTAGAATGACATCAAGGTTTTGGAAAATGCTTAATGCAGCTCTAGGAACCAAGCTGAGTTTCAGTTCTACGTATCATCCAACAACAGATGGACAGACTAAAAGAGTTAATCAAGTTTTAGAGGATATATTACGAATGTATTGTATGGATCAGAAGTATAAGTGGGAAGAGTACCTTCCACTAGTTGAGTTTGCATATAATAACACACATCATGCATCTCTTAAGATGGCACCTTTCAAAGCATTATACGGAAGAAAATGTCAAGAACCCCTATTAGTTGGGATGACATAGAGGATAGAGAGGTAATTAGAGCTGAAATTATTATGGAAATGGAACAAGTTAAAATGATTCATGAGTGCTTGAAAGAAGAATCAGATAGGCAAAAGAATTATGATGATTTAAAGTGGGTTGACAGGAAATTTGTACTTAGTGAGAAAATATTTTTTCGGTTTAAACCAAAAAATATATCTATAACTTTTGGCAAGGCTGCCAAGTTATCTCCTCGTTATCTGGGACCCTTTGAGATAGTTTAAATAATCAACCATGTAGCTTACCATTTAGCATTACCTCCTGATTTGTCACGAATTTAAGATGTTTTCCATATTCCTTTGCTTAAGAAATACATTTCAGATTTATCACATGTGTTAAATGGAATTCCTTGCAGGTCCAAGACCCTAGGAATAATCATGGTTAAACTCACATGAGTGCTGGAAACTCACCAGTTGCATTTAAGAAATCATGAGATAAGTTAATATAAGGTCTAGTGGGACTATTTTAATGAAGAAAGCACAACCTGGAAAAACCTTGAAGATATGAAAACTAATTTTCCATATTTATTTGATCAAAATTGACTATGATGACTGATAAAAATTTGTGATTTTATCTTTATATGTCAATAAGTCTACCAATTTGGGGCAGATAACTATTTATTTTTAAATAAATAGCTATGTGAATGCTGATTTCTAGAACTTTAAATTCTAATATTGTTGCAAACATATGTTAAGAAAGTGAATAAATTGATTATCCTTAATGCAATATTCAAAATGAGATAATCATCGGGATGATGATTCTTTTTAGGAGGGAAGTATGTAACACCTTGGACAAACTGTTATATTTCTCTTTGCATTACAAGCATTGGCATGTGATTTTCTTGAATGAGGTGTGTTCCCTTGATTGTTGAAAATCATGCTTGTTATGGATAAATTATTTCTTCTCTTGGATTCTTTAGAATGGAATGATATGGCTTGTAAGAATCCATTTTCACTTCTTATTGATAAGTTGCAATCTGATTTTGAGAGTTGCAAACTTATCTCTTTTACTGACTCATCCTTGGATCAATTTTAGTGATCCAAGGAATGTTTTAAATCTTCTTAACAGATTGAATGGTAAATTTACATTCATTAGTTTGAGAGACATAGTGGACTAAACTTTGTATGTTACAAATTCTTTGGGCTTGAGTGAATGTGTCTTCATTCGATTTTATGTTTGTGCTTGGGTCTTTGGGATTGATCTCTGCAGGACATTAAAGGTGTAAATAGAAATATAGTCTGCTTCATGACTATAGAGGGGATCAAAATCCTGAAACTAAAGGACTATCCTAATGGTATCCTAAGCTAGGTAAGAGCACCCACTTCCTAGCTATGTCTACTTAAATGGGTTATAATCTAACCTAAGCTTCTTATTCTATTTGTTGGGGTGGTGCCCTAACCTAAGCTCTAGAGTTAAATGAATAAGGGAGAAAATTTTCTAAGGTAATACTAGACTATATTAACCTAATGCCTAATACTATATGGATGTGAATTTAATCTAATCTAAGGTGTAAATTACCTATGGAATTGTTTTGAGACCTAATGAAATTATTGATAGACTAACCTAAGTTTTGGGGAAATCTATCGTAAACTATTTAAAAGGAACCCTAAGGGTCGCATGGCACTAAGGTGACGATTCAAATGACATTTTAAGTGATTTGATTTTGTTTAATGCATGGAGTTACTACCAATTTTGGCAAAGGATAGTTAACGTTTGTGGGGGCTTATGTGAAGGCTTCACTAAATATGGAATTACATATTTTATTTGAAATTACATTCGCCATTTTTGGAAGGTGGTGGAAAGGAGAGATAAGTGGGAGATTTGGGAGTTATGACATTAATGGACCTTGTTTTTTTTGTGCAAACCATCTTGGAAACAAGGGAGGTGGATTTGTGAGAGGTTGTTTGGTTTTGCATGTCTCACGAATTTTGTCTCTACATGGAGCTATCTAGTTCTTTGAACCAGTAGTTTGACTTGTACTTTGTGGCTATTTTTGGTTTCTCTGGTCTATTTTCAATCAAGGGAATGTATATGAGGCATTGGAAGAATTTTTTTTTGGTTGTTGATCTATCTTGGAGAAGAAAAAGAGTTGGAAGCTTGGTTAGAAGTCTCCTTTGAATTGGCATAAACAATATCAAGCATGATAGGCTCTATCCATTAAGATTTATTGCTTTCTTCTAAGTGATTCATTAAAACAACTCTATTCTCATGAGATAAATATTTGCATGATTTTTCTGGTTCATTACTTGCATGTTTTTATGAATATCTATGGTTTTTGGGATGTAAATCCATTATCTTAGTAATGTTCATGGTTTTTGGGAAACCTTCTCTGTGCTAGTTTAATGGTGACATGCATGCAAAACTTGTATTTGAAGCTTTGTATTTCATTCTGAAACTTGTATTGAGGCTGGTGTTGTTCTGAACTGGACATTCATTGCCTTTTGTGTGGTTATGAATCTATTATCTGGAACCCTATGTTTTGTTTGAGCTTGTATTGGAGCATTTATGTTTTGTTTTGAGCTTGTATTGGAACTTCATGTTTGTTCTGAGCTTGTATTGGAGCTTTGTTTGTATCTGAGTTGTCTGGAAATTTTATTGTTCGATTTTTCTTTCAAATCTTCATGTTTCAACATTATGCTGGTATTCTAGTACTTGTGTAATGTTCTAAACTTGTAGTTGGAGTTGATGTGTTTGATTCTATACTCGTATTCTCAGTTGGATTTTTACTCATGTTCATGGATTTTAAAAGGATTTGAACTCATTTTGGGGAATGTCTGCTCGAAAGAGACTTGAGAGATTAGTTTTGGTTTTAGTTGTTTTGGTAATGTCTTTGAGATCTTCTCTGTGTAGCTTCTTGAGTGGTAATGGTTACAGTACTTTTGTCTTTTAGAATGTACCATGTTCTTGAACTAGTAAGGGCATGTAAGTTTGGGGAATATTCTTCCCCTCTCTACTCTGAGAAACCTCGTGTCTTGTTGAAAGCTTGACTATGTTGTTTAAAGGATTATTAGACTATAACTATACCTTTTTGTGGGTTTGGTTTGATATGGACTTCGTTGGAATTGTCGCTATCAGTTTAAGAGGTTTATGGAAATACAATATGCAATTTCCTTCTATTATAAATGTTGAAACAAACACCTTCTCTATCACAATCTTTGTGGATGTAACTTGAGAGTCTTTGTTGTGATTCTATTTTCAGTCGAGTTAGATGTAAGATTGGGACAATCTCTTGACTTAAACATTATTGGGCCTTCTTACTCTCTTCATATCTTCTTAATAGATTTCTAGGGTTTATTAGAAAGATGAGTTTAATACCTTACTGTACTGAAATTTTGTATGGAAGGATACATTATCTCTATTCAAATTGTTTTGTATTATTATTCTTATTGGGATCGCAAACTACTTACTCCTTTATATTAAGTTGTTGAAGCCTCGTAATGGAATTTCAGTTCATTGAGTTCATGATTACTTCTGAACTTGTTTATCTTACATTGTTTGGGGATTTTGTATTCCTTGTTGGATTCATTGAAGGAATCTCTAGGTCTTTTAAAGATTGAAAGGAATATGTTCTCTTGGGGACAGTATATTGTTTTAGGGACTGTATCTGGGTACTTCCTTTCTAGAGAATTGAATTTGAACTTGTGTTTAATGAATGGAAATAGATAAACCAGTATAGGTAAGATTTATAAGGGAAACTAGAAGGGTGCTTTCTTCTAACTATGTGTTTGGTTTTGTGTTCTCTTTTGGGAACTAGTTAAAGAACTTCTAAGTTTGAAATTGAAATGGGAATTCATTTTATAGTATAAATGAAGTGAATTTTGGATTGGACCTTTTCTAATGGAGATTCCTTTTTACTATTGTTTGGATAAGTTCATTTGATTGAACTTCTTTGTATCCAATCCTCTTCTATGAGATGGAAATTTCTTGTGGATTGTTTGGTCTACTTTGTATAAGTCATTGGTTGTAATGATGTGGAAGGAAATTAGTTGAGTCGGTATGTTGGAAAGAAAATAATAACATGCTTAGACTGACTGTTTTGCTTGATTGAGTCATACTCCATTTGGATTGATATTGGAAGGTTGTCTCTTTTTCACTCTATCTTTATTATGGACCCTTCTTGGATGGACGTGGGATAAGATATTAATTCTGTGTGAGTCTAGCTTGGATTTGTGGAACATCTTGGTTTCAGATCTTAAATTATATCTTCTAACATGCATGGAAGTTAGTTTAGACTTTCAGTTAGGAATGTTTTGACTCTCTACCCCTACTTGGATGGATTTGGGATTCTTGTTAGATGTTGTACCTTTAATGTTGAATCCTTATATTGTTATCTTTGAACTGAGGCATAGTTCAGGTGTGTTCTAAACATGTGTCTCTATCTTTCAGATGATTAAGTGTGTAAGGAGTATTATGTATTGATTCTTCTTCTTTTCTTAATTTGATAGGATGAATCATCCTAATATGAGCTATGCTGTAATATAACTCTTTTGGATGCTTAGTAAAGATAATGTGTATTTCTATTCTTATAGAATTATGAAAAAATTGGATGACAAGACCTGTTGATTGTTTTAAAGTAATTGATAGGATCAATTAAACCATATGATATAATGCAGATGTTGTGGATTATATTATGCTCTTTTCTTAAAAGTGAATTCAGACTCTTTAATTGTACTTTTTTTTTTGTTGTTATTACTTATGCTTATTTGTATGATATATTAATTGTTTCATTAAAGCAGAGTTGTTTTAATGGAACAATTAGTGGAATGCACTTCACTTTAATGCTTAGTGCTTATCATGCTCAGTTCATTAAACTGACCCATGCTAGCAATTTTTGTAGATGGACATCATAAGTGATAAAATAAGGCAAAAATTTTTATGATGCATTCACTTATTTAATTTTGGATCTTATGTAAAGAGTTTAGAATCATTCTTGAGTTATATTGGAAAAGAAAAGTGATGTTCTTTTAAGATCTTAATTTTGATTGACATGCATAATGTCTTAAATGTGTAGTCTTGTAAATGTATATTTATCATCATGAACTGAAATTTTTTGTGAGGGACTCCAATTTTGTAATGTGTATTCTTTTTTAATTATATGATGGAAATAATAGTGGTATCTTTTTGGGATTCTTTATATCTGTTTGTATACTATTTTTGTTATCAAATAATGAGTTGGATTAAGGAGATAGTATAATCTCCCTTATTATAATAAACTTGTTAAATTACAAAAGATGTCATTCTCTAACTACACAACTATAGTTTAATAATAAAATATGCTTGGGACATACAATTAAACTATATGAGTAACGAATGATAAAAAGGTTATGTTAAACCTAACATCTAACCATGTAGAGGAAGAATCTTCCTCTCCTAAAAAATGAAAGATAAAATGAATAGTGGTTATGATATTTAATATTTATAACTTCATTTATAAAGTAAACACTAGTTGAATCTAGGTGGATGACACTCCTGATTTAGACAGCTAGGTTGCATTATGAATTAAACATTTCAGGTTTGTTGTCCTCTTTTTGGGATAACTGCTTGTTATGCCATGTTAATGAACAATAATGCAAACATGAATTAATGAAGTTCTCCATATATAATCAAGATAATTATGGGTAAAGAACTTAAGGAATGTTGGAATTAGGGTTAGGCATGGTTACTATAATCTAAATATTAATCCAATTTAATTATGATTAATGACCACTAAGGGGGTATGTACATCTTGATGAATCAGTTCTAATGGATGTTGGCACATGCCAACTGGAGAACTGTACCCTTGAGAAGTCCTAGGACTTCTCAAGGATACAGTGTTGCAGTTGACATGTGGCAACACCCTTCTATATTTGTTCATCTAGATCTTTGCACATCTGGACTTGAACTTAGTTTCTCTCTAGGTCAAGTTAGTAGCATGTTTAGGATAGGTAGTAGCTTTCAATGACTTAGGGTACCTTGGCACATCTGGTTGACTCCAGGTCAGTCTAAGTATGCCCATATACCATAAGTCATTGTGAGCATCTTCCTATAATAAATTATGTTGCTAACCTGGGCTAGGGTCAAACCTTGGGCAAGTGGACTGATGGTAGTTAGTAAAGACCATTCTAGATAACATAAGAGTGAGGTGAAGGATGTATTCTGAAATGACGAGTATGTCATCTAGGAATAGTAACATGAACAATATGTTGAAAATATTTGGCCAAAGTATCGCAAGTTGTTGGTTGTGTTGTCTTATGTCACCTAGTTTAAAGCAACGTGATGTCAGATGAATATTGGTAACAAATATTCTGATAGGTTCTTTAAACAGATCACTCAATACCTAGAATAGGGTAGGAGAACCATGTATACGTAGTATACATAAAGTATTCTATACTTTAAGACAAACATGAGAGATTGGTTGGTAACCGAATCATGGAATGAGAGATCGGTAGTATACCGAGTCATTACTGCTGCATATGGTTATCTGTTATGAGATTTATTGGCATGGAATGTGTTTTCTAAATGATGATTTATTTAGAATAGAGAAAATTATGTTTTAAAAAAAATTCCCTTGTTTCTAAAGTCTTAAAATGGGAATGTTACATCTTGGTATCAGAGCTGAAGGTTGTAGCTCTTAGACCTATTGTGTCCATAATCTGATGAAACTTAAATTTTCTTGTTAACAGAAAATGGTTAGAACAAGAGGAAATGTTGCAAATAATCCTCCACCTAAGGAAGGAGTAGAAACTGCCCAAAAACTTGATGAGATCCTTGATGTCCTGTTGGACACAAGAGATCATTTGGCTATATTTGAACAACAAGTAATGGGCAATGAGGAGGAAGAAGATGTTGGTAACAATAATCAGCCACCTCCTGAGGACAATGCCAATTTAGGTGTTGATAATAACAATGTGAACATACCTGATCAGCATGAGAACAAAAAGGCTAGGCTGACAGCTGAACTCACTAATGATATAAAAAGGATAAGTCCACCCAAGTTTGATGGCACCACATTAGGAGATGGGGCTGAGAATTGGCTCAGTGAAATGGAGAAATACTTTTCAATAAGGAATTTCTCAGAAGAAACAAAGGTGATATGGGGAGCATATCAACTTTCCCATGAGGCATCTTCATGGTGGGACAGCTGTAAGGCTGAGTTAAACATTGATGAAACTAATATCACATGGGATCAATTTAAAGGTTACTTTAGGCAACGTTGGCTGCCACAACTTTACTATGATAAAAAAATGACTGAATTCTAGAACTTAGCTCAAGGAAAGCTAACTTGTAACTGAGTATTAAGAGTGGTTTACTAAACTCCTTAAGTATGTACCTCAGTACCAAACTGATGAGAATTTCAGGATAAAAAAATTCATCATGGGATTGAATCTCGTTATAGGAGGAGAGGTGGATGTTCACAGCCCAACCATGATGGAAGGGGTTGTTGAAAAGGCCATAAGGCAGGAACAAAAATTAAAGGCAATTTATTCTCATAAGGAGGAAGTAAGGAAGAAAATCCCCAACTCCTCTTCATCATCTCTTGCACCTAAGAAAGGACCATGGAAGAAATTTGGAATGAAAAGTAAGTTTTCATCTGATAATAATAAGAAAACAGCGACAAACAAGTTTGCTGGTAATGCACAGAACAACTTTGTAAAGAATAATAATAACGGACATAAGTCCTATGGAGGTCAGAATGATAACTTTAAGGGTGGAAATAAACTTGAGCCTAGAAAAGGACTTGTAGGAGGCTATTATAACTGTGAAAAAGATCATTAGGTAAATTAATGCCCTTTGAAAAAGGATGATCATAATCAGTAGCATAAGATACACGCTGTAGTAGCTGACAAGCAGGATGAGAAATAGGCCATGCCCATAGAGGTTTTGGGTAAGTTATTTGGTTTACCTATAACTATTCTTTTTGACACCGGAGCTACTGAATGTTTTATTTCTAGTAAATTAGCATCAAAAATAAAAAGAAAAGATGGAAACATGGATAAAACATGGACTGTACATTATGGAAACAATGTTGTTCATACAGTTAGTATGTGTCTTTTTGGAGTAAGTCCTTGACTTACCTAGTTTTTCCACTAAATTTGATCTTTATGTTACACCTTTGGGGTCTTATGATGTAATCATAGGTGCTAATTGGTTATCAGAACATAAGGCTAAAGTGGACTATTTTAAAAAACACATTAGCTGTTTAGATGACCTATAGAAAATAACGGAGATTCAGGGTTTGAAACATGAGATTTCTGTTAGAAAACTGTCAGCTATGCAACTTAAAAAGGCCAAAAATAAAGGTTGTACCTTATATGTGGTAAAAATTACTGAAACAACATAAGAGAACAATGATGTCTTGGAATGATATCCATTGTTACAAAACTTCGGTGACGTATTTCTAGAAGAATTACCAGGTCTTCCACCTAAAAGGGAGTTTGACTTCACAATTGAGATCAAGCCTGGAACCGAGCCTATTTCTAAGGAACCATACTGAATGACTACTATAGAATTAGTAGAGCTTAAGGCTCAGTTGCAATAAATTTTGTCTAAAGGTTTGATTAGACCAAGTGTTTCACCTTGGGGAGCACCTATAATTTTTGTGAAAAATAAGGATGGAACACTTAGATTGTGCATTGATTACAGAATGTTAAACAAAGAAACAATCAAGAATAGATACCCGCTCCCTAAATTTAATGATCTATTTGATCATATATGTGGAGCATCGGTGTATTCATAAGATAGATCTTGTATCTGGATATCATCAATTACGGATTAAGGATGAGGACATTCATAAAATAGCTTTCAGAACAAGGTATGGAAATTATGAGTTCATGGTTTTACCTTTTGGATTAACAAATGCACCTGCAACATTTATGAATTTAATGAATAATATATTTCAAGAATACTTAAACAAATTTTTGCTCGTATTCTTGGATGAAATTCTCATATATTCTAAAAGTATTGAGGAACACCATGAGCATTTGAAGATAGTTTTAGAAATTTTGAGAAAGAGACGGTTATATGGTAAGCTATCTAAATGTTCTTTCTATGACACAAAAGTGCACTATTTGGGACATGTAATAAGTAAGAATGGAATTGTTGTAGATCCTTCTAAAATTGTAGCTATAACCGAGTGGCCTGCACCAAAGAATGTACATGAAGTTAGAAGCTTCATGGGGCTTGTTAGATACTATAGAAAATTTGTGAAATATTTCTCTAAGGTGGTTTCACCAATAAATTCTTTATAGAAGAAGGATAAGAAGTTTTTTTGGAGTGAGAAATGTGAATGTACATTCAGAACTTTGAAGGAAAATTTAACTTCAACACCTATTCTAGTGGTACCAGATCCTAATGGAGACTTTATGGTAGTAACTGATGCATCTGGTGAAGGTCTAGGAGGTATTTTGTTACAAAATGATCATGTCATAGCTTACAAAAGTAGAAAACTAAAGTTACATGAGTTGAATTATGCTCCACATGATTTAGAGCTTGTTGCCATTGTTCATGCACTACAAGTTTGGAGGCATTACCTACTTGGTAAACCTTTTGAATTGAAAACTAATCATCTTGGGCTGAAGTATATTTTCACTCAGCCAAATCTAAATGCAAGACAACAAAGATGGTTAGAGTTTTTGTCTCAATATGATTTTGACATCAATTATATCAAGGGTAAGGAAAATAGAGTGGCTGACACTCTAAGTCGTAGGAAGCACATTTCTGCTCTTATAACATTGAGAACTCAGTTTAAGGATGAAGTAAAAAGTGTTATGGAATTTGATTCTTACTTTCAGCAAGTAAATATAGTGCTTACTGCAGATCCAAATGATTTGAGGTATAAAGGTTTTCACTTTGATAATGAAGGAATCTTAAGATTTGAAAATAGAGTTTACATACCTTCGCTAAATGATTTAAGAAAGAAATTGTTAGCAGAATTTCACAATTCACCTTTTTCTTGACACCCTGGTATTACAAAGATGCTTGTTGATATAAAACAACAATATTTGTGGAAAGGAATGAAAAAGGATGTTATTGATTTTGTGACACATTTCCTTGAATGTCAACATGTTAAAGCTAAAAATATGCACCCAACCAGTTTATTGTATCCTCATAGCATACCACAGTACAAGTGGCAAGTAATAATCATGGACTTTGTACAAGGGTTGTCTATGTCAAGAAATAAAAGTGATGTTATTTTGGTAGTTGTTGATAAACTAAAAAAGGTAGCAAATTTTATTGCTGGTAATCTGAAGGATGATTCTCTTGTATTGGCTAAAATATTTGTACATGAAAATTTCAGATTACATGAAGTACTTGAATTAATCATATCTGGTAGAGATCCTAGAATGATGTCGACGTTTTGGCAAACACTTAATACAACTCTAGGAACTAAGCTGAATTTTAGTTCTGCATATCATCCAGAAACAGATGGATAGAATGAAAGAGTTAATAAAGTTTTAGAGGATATGATACAAATGTATTGTATGGATCAACAGTATAAGTGGGAAGATTACCTTCCACTGGTTGAGTTTGCATATAATAGGACATATCATGCCTCTTAAGATGGCACCTTTCAAGGTATTATACAGAAGAAAACGTAGAACCCCTGTTAGTTGGGAAAACATTGTAGATAGAGAGGTAATTGGACCTAAAATCCTTACAGAAATGGAACAACAAGTTAAAATGATTCTTGAACACTTGAAAGAAGAAGCATATAGGAAAAAGAGTTATGCTGATTTAAAGTAGGTTGATAGGATATTTGAACTTGGTGAGAAATTCTTTCTTCAGCTTAAACCGAAAAAGATCTCAATAAATTTTGGCAAGACTTCCAAGTTATCGCCTTGTTATGTGGGACCCTTTGAGATAGTTGAATTAATCAACCCTGTAGCTTACCGTTTAACATTACCTCCTGCTTTATCATGAATGTGAGATGTTTTCCATATTTCTTTCCCTAAGAAATATGTTTCAGATTTATCACATGTGTTAAATTAGAATTCCTTGCAGGTCCAAGACCTAGGAATAATCATGGTTAAACCCATATGAGTGCTGGAAAATCACCAGTTGCGTTTAAGAAATCATGAAATAAGTCAATGTAAGGTCTAGTGGTACCGGTTTAATAGAGAAAGTACAACCTGGGAAAACCTGGAAGATATGAAAAATACTTTTCCATATTTATTTGATCACAATCGACTATGATGACCGATAAAAATTTGTGATTTTATCTTTATATGAAAATAAGTTTCCTAGTTATGGACAGACAACTATTTGTTTTTAAATAAACAACTATGTGAATGCTGATTTCTAGAAATTTAAATCCTGATACTGTTGCAAACATATGTTAAGAAAGTGAATAAATTGATTATCTTTAATCCAACGTTCAAATGAGATAATCATCAGGACAATGATTCTTTTTAGGAGGGAAGTATGTAACACCTTGAACAAACTATTATATTTCTCTTTGCATTACAAGCATTGGCATGTGATTTTCTTGAATGAGGTGCGTTCCCTTAATTGTTGAAAATCATGCTTGTTATGGATATATCATTTCTACTCTTGGATTATTTGGAACGGAATGATATAGCTTTCAGGAGTCCATTTTCACTTCTTGTTGATAAGCTAAAATCTGATTTTGAGAGTTGAAAAATTATCTCTTTTACTGACTCAGCCTTGGATCAATTTCAGTGATCCAAGGAATGTTTTAAATCTTCTTAATGGATTAAATGGTAAATTGACATTCATTAGTTTGAGAGACATAGCGGACTGAACTTTGTATGTTACAAATTCTTTGGGCTTGAGTGAACATGTCTTCATTCAGTTGTATGTTTGTGCTTGGGTCTTTGGGATTGATCTCTGTATGACATTCTTCATAATCATCTTTGTCATTCGATTTGGTGATGCTAGGGATAGGTTTGTTTTATTCATGTAATAAATAGATACCCAACTCAGGTTTTTCCATCTCCATGTATGGATCAGGAGCATGCCTTTTATTTTCCCATTCATCTAATGTCAAATATGGAATACAACCAACCTTGTTGCCTATCTTTGGAATGCTTAGACAGTCTTCTTGATAAAAATTTGATCAATTGGTATTTATTGGGCTTGGCAGATGGGGATAAATGTGCTATTTGGAAATTATCTTTGATTTGATTATACCCTTAGCTCCATACCTCATCCTGAAGAGCATGTGAGACCAATCAGTTGATAGATACCCACCAATTTTGGCCATGAAATCTCTTGACAAGCGCAAAGTAAAAATTCGTAGTAGGTTAATCACTGATACATCTTACAAGACTATGAAATTAGGGAAAGCATGTAGTATAATGCTTAATCCTTTCATCACTCCAATGATTCCTACTGATTTACCATCTAATTGCACCACTCCTTTGGAGACTGATTCATATTTCAAACCTAGTTGATCCACAATCTACTCAGGGATCACTAAGTTTCTTGCACCCTAGTAAATCATGCAGTTGTGTAGAAGACTATTTACAATGATGAAAGATATGTAAAATGGTGGAGGTTTAAAATTCTTGCTTGGTTGACCTCCTTCTTGCTGCATTGTATTGGTGAGAACCTTTTCCTGATTTTTGGATTACTCATTTGAAGTAGACCAATTTTCCATGGTTGATTCAATAAATCCCACAATCCTTGAATAGCCAATGATTCCCACATATAAATTATTATATGTGTTTTCTTCATTTGATCTATGACATTGAAATCATATGGGTTGTCCTTTGTATGCCTCTTTCTCAACACAAATTTCTCTTCCACAGGAGCTGGTGCATGGGCTGATACAACAGGCCCTTTAGGTTGATTTAGTTGATTCAAGGATGATTTTGAGTTTTTAACTCCCTAAGGTATGATAGGAGGATGATAATTAATTTCATTTTATGACTTTCCCCCATCTATATTCATATTTTAAGACCTCATGTTGGGGTCTACACCTTGAGAAGGAGCTTGATTCATACTACATAGATCTTCAGCTTTCCAGTTCACAAGTGAAGTATCACTTGGGGGTGTTTCTTTAGTAGGTGCTTGCTCCTGATTTTCTTCCTCATTTTTTTCTTGAGATGAACCAATAGTTTACACCATTAAATCTTGGTTTAGAGCACTATAGAAGTAGTTTTCCTAATATTGGGGTTTTCCATAAGGGAAACACCATTCATATTCTTGTGTAATGCTATTTTGAGTTATAACCAAGGCCCTGGATGTTGAAACTGCATTTGGATTGTATGGTTGAAATGGCCTAGGAGCTAGGTGTTGTCCTTGATTTTGATTTTTATTTGAAGCTTGATCAAGAGGTCTATTTGGCTAATATGGAAGCCTATTTGTTTTGGGCTTGTTGTCATGATAATGTGCAACAAGGAAATTGACAATTTCTGAGCATGACAATTATACCCCTATGCCAAAATTTTCATGTTTTATTATTCCTAAGAAACCCCAGATCTGTTCAGTTAGTCCAAATGAATTCCTAACCAATGTCATGATATTATCCTAGGTGATTTAGGAAATTCCATTCATTCCCCCTAGGTGTTTTTAGGAGTTCATTGAAAATGTTATCTTTTGGCAGTATAGGGAAGGGCTATCGTTGGCCTTCCCAGGATTGGATCAACCCCCTGGAGTAGAGAAGAAGGGCCAAATTCAACACGAAGGTGAATGGAAGACCTTATAACATCATGGAAATTATTTTGGAAGGATTTGGGAAGTTCTGAAAGACTTGGAGCACTCTGAGTGAAAACAAGGTTCACAAGCCTAGGCAGTACACAGGCCTAAAACAAATGTTGAGCTTCAAACGAAGATTTTGAGAGCTCTGGATGGATTTTGAAGTAAAAAAAAACATATTTGGAAAGAGGATTCCAAGACCTGCATGATGGTGAAATAATATTTTTCACAACACCTTGGCGAATATGATTGGAAGACACTTTTTCTCAGGTATAAGTGGGGTCCTAGATAAAAAAAATTATTTTTTAGGGATCATATGATAGAATAAAGACATAGAACCACATAATTGGATTAAAAATTCCATTTCTAGTCAGGATCATATAAATTTTCACCAATAAATTCTACTAGAAGCTCAAGTTATCTGCATTCCAAGTTACCCTCTCAAAGGCAGTTTAGGACTTAGTCATTTTTTTGAGAGGACACGTGTCAACACCAGGAGCCTGGAAGGATTTCATGTCCCCCACATCCTTGATGTCAGGTACATAACACATTGGAAAATGTTCCCAGCCCTCATGTGACCCTTGGGACCCTCATATGACCTCCAGACCTAGCAATTCAGCCCTCAAGTGCTTATTTGGAGCATGCATTCCTTCTCGTCGGATTGGTCGCCACGATTTAGCTCCAGGACCACCGTAGAATTTGATGTACCTTATGTACCTGAGTTGAGGGACATAAGACCTTGAAATATGCACCCATCCCCTATGAGGAGTCATTTGGACACCCACATGACCGGCGTTCAACCCCCAAGTGTAGTTTTGAAGCATCCATTCCCTATCGTTGGATTAGGTGCCACGTGTCACCTCTAGGACCACCATGGAAACTGATGTACCTTATGTACCTAAGGTGAGGGACATCAGAAATGGAAAAATGAACCCATACCCTAGGAGGAGTCTTTTGGACACCCACATGACCTCACTTTAGCTCTTAGTGCTTCAAATCAGCTTTTTCCTCCTTCATTCCCTGCCGTTGGATCTAGTGCCATGTGTCACTATCTTGCTGATTGTGGAAATTGATGTACTTGAGGTTAGGGAAATAAAGCATGGAAAAATGTGCCCAAGCCCTACCTATGCACATATTTTTGAATAATTTCCAAGTGCTGCTTTTCCCGCTTCTAGCTTCTAACAATTTTATTTGCACTCCTTTCCTCCATTCTTCCTCTGCAACATTCTAGCATCACTCTACCATTACAAATGCTCAGACCAGATCAAAAAAGGAAATGAAATACATTTCCCATGGTGATGCACAGGTCTCAAAATGAATCCTCATCAAGCTAAGGAGAAATGAAGAACAACAAAGAAGAGAACAACAAAATCCCCATAGCTAAAAAATGGAAATCTAAACAAAGCTTACAAACTAGTGCAAAAATCAATGAACCGTTTATTTCTATTCATTCCTCTATCCAAGACCATCAAGAATACACCTTCAAACTCCCCCCATGTGTGACAAAGCATCCACACTGAAGAAATCTCCTTTCCGGCTCAACGAAGAAAGAAGTGGGATTTCCCATCAAACTGGTTGCCAGATCGAAGTAAGATTACACGTGAAGCACCTGAAGAAAAAACCCACATCAAAAATACAATTTTATTCACAAATGGAGGAGAAAACTAGACCTGCAATTTTGAGGTCCATTAATGGATGCCATACCCATAAGCACTGCCAGGTCCAAAAATTAAAACTTTAAAATATCCTGGATTATTAAGCGGGCGGCCCAAAATTTCAAAGGGATGATATTGGGAAAAAACCCATATCAAAAAACTTCGTTCCACGTCAATCCGACTCCCAGAGGCCAACTTTCTAAAAATATTAGGTCTACTACATAGGAACTCCTATTTTGGGAAAGTCATTAACAAAATAACCTGTGAAGGAGATGAAGATATCAGAGGTGCACTACAGCTAAGAATCCACCAGAATGGACATTTCTGGCACTTACTAAAAATAGTAGGTGGGCCCTCGAGCACTTGCTAAAAATATAAATTTGATCCAAAGGAGTCAGGAACACAGGGAGAAAGGGGAATCAAGGTCATAACACTCGGCAAAGGATCGAAAGAGTTGCCTTTTTCACACTTACTAAAAATAGTAAGTTACACTTACTAAAAATAGTAAGTTACACTCAAAGAGAAGTTTTGGCACAATGGGATGTACAAGGATAATCATTCAGGGGGACATCATTGTTCAGGAGCATCCTAGTCATTTTTTCATAAGGCATTCAAGATCCACCTTAGTTCATTCAACTTAGTGAGAGTTCATGAGATAATTTGGAGGAATTTCACAGTGTGTAAGGAGTTCGAAGATTTAGAGTTTCACTGCATTTGGAGCTTTCCATCAACGAGGATCAACGAACTTCATCAGGAATGACATCTCCTCTTCTTCTTCTCCCCCTCTTTCTCTCTCCTCTTCCCCCCAACTTTCTCTCACTTTCCAATATTCTAATTTCACGTTGGGGTTTGCACTTTTAATATGACTTAAGTGACTTTAGAAACATAATGTAAATTAAGTCGCCTTGCTATTATAAAAGGGACTTAAATATTTGAAGAGGAATATGAACAATCTTAAGTCATATTAAGGTATTCAAAAGGTCATGAGGAAGATGAAGAGTCATATTCTATTCTATAAATTATAAATCCATTCCCATTTCAAAGGGTTGGCGATTGATCTTGTAGACTCAAGAGTGCATTCTACCTTGAGAGAAAGAAAAGGAGATAGCCATTTTCTTCTAC
Source organism: Taxus chinensis (assembly GCA_019776745.2). Lineage (NCBI taxonomy): Eukaryota > Viridiplantae > Streptophyta > Pinopsida > Cupressales > Taxaceae > Taxus > Taxus chinensis. The sequence goes on from CM034149.1 coordinate 316,975,586, forward strand.
TCTCTTCCCCTCTCAAATTTCTTCCATTCCTACACTATGTACAACTTTTGTTCAAGCATCAATACAAGAAGAAGGATTTTCTAGATTTCTTTGACCAAGGGATTTCATGACACTTTGTTCTCATCAAATTCTATTTGGTCTTGTTGTCATTTACAGGGTTGTTTCTTCTCATAAATGCATGTGATGAAGTTTCTAATTAGTGTGTGTGTGTGCAGGAGTCTGATTTTCTACCAGCAGCAGTAGTTCTCCTACCTCCATTCTCACTCCCTTTCCCACTTCCAGAAAAAGTCATCTCTTATAGGTATATGTAAGCATTTTCCGCAGGGTCAGTGGATTGCCCCTGTTAGATCCCTAGTCAAAAGGCCACCATAGAAATTCACCTTTTCATTCACATGCACATACGGCAGCTGCACCGGTTAAGTAGAGGGACTTAGATTCCCAGAGCATTGGCAAGAAATCCAAAAGTTTGTCCACCCAACAAATTTTCTCGCCAACAGGGCTAGAGGTTGATAAGGTCTAAATTTTTGGGCATGTTACCTCTTAAAGGTCACCAACTCATTTCCTAGGTTCTACAGTTTTTTCATGACTTCTTGGAGTTCCTTTGAGGAGCTACAGGAAGTAGAATATTTAATATAATTTTGATTTCTAGGGACTAGAATAGTGGATAAAGTAGGTGCTTGACTACAACTTTAGATTTCCCATTTCTGGATAAAGAGGTAGATGTGGCCTTGGTGCAAGTTTACTAGCATGGATTAGGTAATTCTCGGCCCTAATAGCTATGGAATAAGCCCCAAAAAATGTTCTCCCTCCCACAGATTATATCATGATGGATATGTCAAAATTTATAGCTTTCAAGAAGTAGAGGAACACACCTTCCATTATTGGTCTTATAGAGACCTAAATTACTGTAACATTCCCATTTTAAGACTTTAGAAACAAGGGAATTTTTTTAATAGTGTTCAATGTTCTAAATAAAGAATTATTTAGAAAAAAAATTCCATGCCAATCAAATTCAATGGATAAACATATGCAATTGTAATGACTCAGTGATTCAACGATCTATTCATTCCATAACTCGGTAAGCTACTGATCTATTTATGTTATCTTATGTATTGAATACATATTGTATACTTTGTCATCCTACCCTACACCGAGTACTGAGTGATATGTTTAAAGAACATATCTGAATATCTGCTACCAATATCCGTATGATATCACGTTGTTTTAAACTTGGTGACATAGGACAATGCAACCAGCAGTTTGTGATACTTTGGCCAAAGATTTATAACATACTGTGTATGTCACTATTCCTAGATGGCATACTCATAATATTGGAATATGTCCTTCACCTCACTCCTCATTTATCTTGATTGGTATTTACTGACTACTGTCAGTCCACTTGTTCTAGGTTTAACCCTAGACCTAGGTAGGAATATAACCTATTATAAGAAGATGCTCACAATGGCATAGGGTATATGGGCATACTCGGTTGACCTAAGTCAACTGGATGTGCCAACTTACCTTGAGCCATTGGAAGCTAATTCATATCCTACATATGCTCCTATCCAGACCTAGAGGGAAACTAAGTTCAAGTCCTAATTCCCATTAGGTGTAGATCTAGATGATCAATGCAGAAGGGTGATGCCACATGTCAACTACAATGCTTTATTCTTGAGAAGACTCAAGCCTTATTGAAATTACAGCCTTGCAGTTGGCATGTGCCAACATCCTAAAGAAACTACCTCATCAAGATGTACATACCCCCAAGGGGATTGTTAATACATTGTTAGTCTAAGTTAATTCTTGATTACAGCAACCCTGTCAAACCCTAATCCAACGCTCAATAAGTTCTTTCCTAAATTTTCTTCATTTAGTCCATTAAGAACTTCATTATATTCAAGATCTCTTTTAATGTCTGATCACATAGTTAAACTACTAATTAACCGTAACTGTACAATGTTATAATATGTCTTATTTAAAAAGTACAATAAATTTTTAGAAAAGTTCAATGCCAGAATATATACAATATAAAGTAGACTTCATACAAAATGAAGTCTAATAATTTTTAATCACATTAACATACCTTTATAATATAGTTTAGATAGAACATCATATTCTATAACTTGACAAGTTACATCTTAATCAGGGAAATTGAACTAAATCCCTTTATCCTACCTATCAAGGATAACAAATTAAGCATAAAATAATATGAAGAATATCAACAAGATAGAAATCCATCTTTTTTATACAAGCACAAGATAATTTACACAACAAATACAAGTAAATTCTCATCTTTCAATTCATCTTTATAACTTATACATTTACAATTCTTATGCACTTTAGGTGCATGACATATAAACCACCTTCATCCTAAAGGAATACTAATTTTATTTTTCAATACAATCTCAAGAATGAATCAGAATTCTTCACAAGGAATCAGATTTAAATCAGCCAATGCATCTCATAAGTTTAGCCATCTTTTATCACTTACAAATTCCATCTACAAAAAATGTTAGAACGGGTTAGTTTAATAAACTGAGCATGATAAGCACTAAGCCTTAAAATGAATTGCATTCCACTAATTATTCCATTAAAAAAACTCTGCTTTAATGAAACAAATAATATATCATACTAATAAACATAAGTAATAACAATCAGGAAAGAAGTATATTAATAAATCTGAATTCACTTCTAAGAGAAGAACATAATCTAATCCACAACATCTTCCTTACAAATTAAAGTTTAATTGATCATATCAATTACCTTTAAATAAACAACAGATCATATCATCCCATTGTTCCCAATTCTATCATAATAGAATAAAACATTTACCTTTACTATAAGATAAAAGAAGTGTTTACAGCATGGTTCCCAATAGGATGATTCATCTAACTCTTAAGAAAAAGAAGAAGAAGAACCATTAAAAACTATGCCCAAACACAAAACATCCGACAAATAGAAACATGTTCATAACATGAATTTAACTGTTTCATTTAAAGGACAACTACCTTAACATTCAACATTTAAGATATTCATCTTAAAGGAATCCCATGTCCATCCCTGAAGGAATATAGAATCAAATAGTCTGTCAACAAATTTACATTTTCTGTTCAATAATACCGAAACATCTAATCTCTTTTTACATCATTTCACTCAAATCATATGTATAAAGAGACTAATCAACATAATAAATATCCATTTCCTAATAAAATCAATAACATAAGGTTTCAATTAGATGCATTTAACCCCACAGCATAGAAAAGGAATCTTATCTCAGAATGTGATTCTATTCTAAAATCATTTCACTTCACTTAATAACAAATTCCCTTTCTAATCCAAACAATAAGCTCATGAACTAGTTCCCAGAAGAGAGAAAAAAACCAACTCAAAGTAAGAAGAAAACATACTGCAAGTCTCCCTTACAATTTTTTTACCTTCAATAAAGCATGAGTTCCCATTTCAATTTAGATCAAATACATAGTAAAGTTCAAGAACAACATATTGTTCCCAATGAATTGAAATTTCTTTTCTCTAAGAAAAAGAATAAGGATTCATTTACTAAATCCAATCAAGAAATAGAAAATCCCTAATAGAAAACTAACAATTCTTAATCACCCACGAGCTCAACAAATACTGAAACTTCATTACAAGATTTCAACTTTTTATTGCAAAGATCAAGCAGTTCGTGGTTTCAAGATAGCAATAATCCAAAACAAAACTATCTCAACTTCATGTTTTCAATAGAGGAGACATTGTTTTAAACAAAACAATCAACCCAAGATGCGGTTTTACTCAAAACAAAGGGGAAAAGGATTTCCATACTTTAATGCCATTGCTAGTTCAAAGAAGATGAACAGTCCACAAAATAAGTTCCAATTCCATTATCTACCGAAAACGTTTCTAGTTTAATTTTTCAAAAAAATATTCAAACAACTCGATTAAACAACTCTACCAGATTTCCCTTGAGTAAGTAGTTAGAATTGACAGAGTTATAATCTTAAACCATAAAAGGAAGTAAAAACCCAATTCAATACCAAAACTAAATCGAACATGTCTATAATACGACTATTTCAGAACTTGAAAATACAAAATCTGAGCACAATGTTGAACACAAACTTCTAAAAAAGGTTCAAGATCACTCTAGAGAATATTTACAGGTTCAGGAAAAAACATGTTCCCATTGCCATTTATATCTTAAATAAATAAAACCCAAAAAGATACCAGAACATAACCGATACCTCGTTGCAGTTTACGAATTCCACACACTAAGTAAAAATTTAAATGTATAGTGTTGAATCAAAAATTCTCCAACATCAGTTTAGATATACCCCAATATCTTAATATGAGGAAATATATATTACAAATATACATTAACAATTCAAGACAACAGGGATCCTCCATTACCAATTTATATCTTAACAAGAAGCCCAATTTCCAACTCAAAATGAAACATGAGTTTCCAACAAGAATTCAGAGCCATACAAGTAAAAAAATATGAGTGCGGTGAAAACATGAGCTTCCATTATTAGTCCATAATATCACAAGAATAAAACATGAGTACAAAGCTACATACAAACTTCAAACAATAGTCTCGAGTTACCCAAGGTTCCAAACACGGGTTTAGAGCATCAAGAATTATCTAGTACCAGTTCTTATCCAAATACGAACCCAATACAAGTTCCAATCCAAACACTAGCTAGAATACAAGCTCAAGCTTAAACAAAACACAAGTTCCAATGTAAGATCAAATGGAACTCAAGGTTCCCAGAAACTCAGAATTATAAAAATAGGAACAAATGTCAGTTAAAACAAAACACTTCGAGTACCAGTTCTAGAAATGATAAGAAGAGCTACAAAAGCAAGTTTCCCATGAATGATTCAAAATTTAACCCACAAAAAGAAAGTTTCAAAACTTAATGTTATTTTGCTAAGGATTTCATATCCAAATTTCTATATATTTATAAAACCCATCAAGTAAATAACCATATAAAACATGAAGAACAAGAATCTCAAAAGAACAGAGTCATTTTAATGAAATGTTTAGAAGAAAGCAAGATATCTTAATGGTTAGAGCCTATCATGCCTGATAGTGCTTTTTCCAAATCAAAGAAGACTTCTAGCCGAGCTTTCAACTCCTTTTCTTCTCCACAAAAGATCAACAAACAACTTTCCTCAAAATGCCTCATATACCTTCTCATGATTGAAAATAGACCAGGTGAGTTAAAAATAGCAATGTTGTGAAATTCAAACTACTGGTTCGAAGAACCAGTTCGCTCCATGCAGAGAAAAATCTGAAAAGCATGCAAAACTAAAAATCTCCCACAAATCCACCTTCCAAATTTCCTAGATAGTTTGTGAACAAAAACTGAGACCAATAAATTCCATTAATTCCAATTTTCCCACTTATCTTTCCTTGCCACTGCCTTCCAAGTCTGGAAAATGCCAATTCACATTTAACATGCAATTCCATCTTTAGTGAAACTTCTACATAAGCCTCCGCCAGTTCAACTAGCCCCTGCCAAAACTGGCAGTAATTTATGCCTTAAAAACCTTAGCAACAACTTAAATGCCATTGCAACCATCACCTTTGAAGCATGCGACCCATTAGGTTCCCATTAAAATAGCTTAGGATAGATCCTTTAGAACTTAGGTTAGTTTAGAATTAATCACCTTAGGCCTTACACATTACCTTAGGTAGTTTCCACATAGGTTAGATTAAGTCACAACATAATAGTTTTAGGCATTAGGTTAGATCATCACATAATCTTATAGCATTAGGTTTTAAGTTAAATTAAATAGCATAGTAACCTTTGCGTACTCCCTTAGCACAAGGCTTAGGTTACAATTAAAATCACTTAAGTAACATAGCTAGGTAGTATATATATATATATATATATATATATATATATATATATATATATATATATATATATATATTCTTACCCAGTTAGGATTCTGTAGGATAATCCTGTAGTTTTAGGATTCCAAATCCTTCCAATGTCATGAATAGGTTGCATTTCATTTATGTCAACAATGTCCTGCCATGATCGATCTCCAAAGACCCAAGCATAACATACAACTGAATGGAAACATGTTCACAAAAAATCTAAGGACTTGTAATAACAAAGTTCAGTCTGATATGTCCCTCAATTATGGAATGTCAATTTACCATTTTTTCAACTGAGGAGGTTTAAAACATTCCTTAGATCACTGAAATTGATCCAAGGATGAGTCAAATAAGGAGATAAGTTTGAAACTCTTAAACCAAATTGCAATTCACCTACAAGAAGTGAAAAATGGGTTCAAGGAAGCCATTCCATTTCAATCTAGTGATCTTAAGAATAGAAAATATTTATCCATATCAAACATGATCTCCAACAACCAAAAGAACGCATCTTTAGAAGAAGATCACATGTCAACACTTGAAATGCAAAAGAGGAATATAACAATTGTCAAGGGTGTTACATGCTTCCCTCCTAAAAATAATCATCGTCCTGATGATTACCTCATTTTAACAATTTATATCAATGAAAATCAATTCATTCACTTCTCTTATCATAAGTCAAATATATCAAAAAATTATATTTCTAGAAATCAACATTAAATAGTTGTTTGTTCAATTATTGTAAATATCTTCACAAAACGGGCATACTTATAGTCATATGTAGAAGAAAAATCACAAAAAATTCTAACAATCCATAGAATCAATTATATTCAAATAGATATGGAAAAGAAGTTTTCATATCCACTAGGTTTTCCCAAGTTGCACTATCTTCATTAAATTGGTCCCATTAGACTTTACATTTCCTTATTTATCGATTTCTCAAATGCAACTGGTGAGTTTCAAGCACTCGTATGGTTTAACCACAATTATTCCTGGGTCCTGGACCTGCAAAGAATTCCAATTTAACAGGTGTGATAAATCTAAAACATATTTCTTAAGCAAAGAAATATGGAAAACATCATGTATTTGTGACAAAGTAGGAGGTAATGCTAAACGATAAGCTACAGGGTTGATTACTTCAACTATCTCAAAAGGTCCCACGTAACGAGGTGATAACTTGGTAGCCTTGCCAAAAGTTATAGAACTCTTTTTCGGTTTAACCTGAAGAAATACTTTCTCGCCAAGTTCAAATTTCTTATCAACCCTCTTCAAGTCACCGTAACTCTTTTTCCTATCTGCTGCTTCTTTCAAGCATTCACGAATCAATATAACTTGTTCCATTTCAGTAAGAATTTCAGGTCTAATTACCTCTCTATCTTCTATGTTATCCCAACTAAAAAGGGTTCTGAATTTTCTTCCGTATAATGCCTCGAAAGGTGCCGTCTTAAGAGAAGCATGATATGTATTATTTTATGTGAATTCAATTAATGGAAGATACTCTTCCCACTTATACTGTTGATCCATGCAATACATTTGTAACATATCTTCTAAATCTTGATTTACTCTTTCAGTCTACCCATTTATTTCCAAATGACATGCAGAACTGAAATTTAGCTTAGTTCCTAGAGCTGCATTAAGTGTTTGCCAAAATATTGACGTCATTCTAGGATCTCTATCCAAAATGATTAACTCAAGTACTCCATGTAATCTGAAAATTTCATGTACAAATCTTCTTACCAAAATAGGAGAATTATCCATCAGATTTCCAGTAATAAAATGTGCTACCTTTGTTTGTTTATCCACAACTACTAAGATAACATCATGCTTATTTCTTGAAATAGGTAACCCTTGTACAAAATCCATGCTTATTACTTTCCATTTGTACTACGGTATGCTATGAGCATACAACAAACCAGCTGGGTGCGTATGCTTCACTTTAACATGTTGACATTCAAAGCAATGTGTCACAAAATCAATAACATTATTTTTCATTCCTTTCCAAAAATATTGTTATTTTATATCATTAAGCGTCTTAGTAATGCCAGGGTGTCCAGAAAAAGGTGAATTGTGAAATTCAACTAACAATTTCTTTCTCAAATCATTGAGAAAAGGCACATAGACTCTGTTTTCAAATCGTAAGATTCCTTCTTTATCAAAGCAAAAACCTTTATACCTCAAATCATTAGAATCTATAGCAAGTGTTGCTTTTACTTGTTGAAAGTAAGAATAAGATTCCATAATACTTTTTACTTCATCCTTAAACTAAGTTCTAAGTGTTATAAGGGCAGAAATGTGCTTCCTACGACTTAGAGCATCGGCCACTCTATTTTATTTTCCTTTAATGTAACTTATGTCAAAATAACCACCTTTGTTGTCTTGCATTCAAATTTGGCCGAGTGAAAATGTACTTAACCCAAAATGATCAGTTTTCAACTCAAATGGTTTACCAAGCAGATAATGCCTCCAAAATTGAAGTGCATGAACAATGGCAGCAAGCTCTAAATCATTTGGAGCATATGTAGACACCTAAAATTGGTTACTCAATTTAATGTGCCCTGTGTTTGCTTACCTATTCTATTCTCAGGTAACCCAGTCCACTTTTGTATCACTACTTCTCTCTTAGGGTATTAATTAAATATCTAATTAATATGCCTATCCTAAGTTTTCTCCACCCCATTATATTTTACCCATGGATAATTAAACATTAACCCTGTAATTCCATCTTTTACATTTATTACAACTACTTATTCACCCCATATCACTTCTCAACCTCCCATGCCATTATTATCTATCCATCCCACCTATTTCTCCTCTCCTGGAACTGGGCAACGGGATTTTTCCCGTATTTGAGTTGGAGGGATAATATTCTTATCCTCACAACTCGTCCCTTTTTTCCACTTTGGGAGTTTATTACCTGATCGGCACTGACCGTTCCTCGATCAACACTAATTTTTTGGAACACTGCCAATTTTACCTTGGTTAGCACCGACTATAAATACACGACCTGAAATCAGTTTTGGTTAGACGATAGAGGCTTGAGAAATAGTGAAAAAATCGAGTGAATCTTGAAATTATCAATTCAGAGAGAGAATTCTATCCATATTAATCCTGGAGAGGTGCACCGTTATTCCGCCTACGTAATATCGATATCGCTTAGGTTCTTCAACCTCTGGGTGACTCCATTTCTCCGTCTAGCCAAGGTGGAACTCTATCCACATCTGTGCAGCTCCTGTAGGTCTCCACAATCTGATCATCATCAGCCATCAGTAAAGCTTTTTGTGATTTCTTCTTGGTCGATGACGACCTAACATCAATCAACATCGATTTTTCCAAATTGGTGCCGTTCCAAACCATCGACACCGATCACTGTATGATCGACATTGACCAGTCTGTAGAAAGGTACAGAATCCAGGTGACACAATTTTATCTTTGTTTTTACAGTTTCCTACTTTCTTTTAGTTTTTGCTACTATTTTTACATTCTGTCTACAACATAAAATCAGAAAATCTAAATATTTTCTTACATATTTTATCATGTACGCTTTTATTCTTAATTGGAAACGTGAACTAGCATCCACCGAGGAAGCTAATTGCTTCCCAGAGCCACTCTCTGGGTAGTTCACCCTTATATCTTCTAACATCATCTTTTTCTGTCAAGTATTTGTGCATCATAGGTTTCTTGGATCTACTTTGCATGATTTCTTGTGTGCACCTATCTTAATTCCATTAGGCTTTCTCTCCATCTACGTCTTCGAATCTTGTCCAATTAATCATGTATCGACTTTATTTGAGTTTTTCAAGGTTTTTGTGTTTAGTTTGGTGCATTAACTTGGACATGTAACAAGCACAAAAATCCTTGATCTACATTCTAGCACACCTGGTGGGACCCTACCAAATTCCCCTATTGGTAAGTTTATTTCTTTTCCATTTTTGAGCTTTGTTATTTTTCTTCACTAATTTTCATCAATTGTTCTTAAGCATTTCCTTTCATCGTTTTGGTCTTTCTTCTTTCATTTCTAAATTTGCAGAGTTAGGTCCCTTCTTTTTTGCAAATCTCAATTCCAATTTCTATTTCTAAAATTAGTAAATTCTTCATTTGATTTCAAAGTTGCATTTTTGATTCATCTCTTTGTACAAAATTCTCATTTCCTTGAAATTTTTCTAGTTTCTTAAGAAATTAAAAATTTCCTTTCCACTAGTATCTTGTTGGATTTGTTTGTGTGCTCTGCTTATCCCTGTTTTGCAGAGCGGTTTGCTTGTTCACAGGATTGTTCTAGGGGAAGAGCTCAACAATGCAATTTTTGAAGTCCACACACCTTGGAGAGCTAAATCTACAGATATTTCTCTTTTGTGGTGTTTTCTCCTTTTTAAGAACTTAAAAAGAACTTGTTTTTTTATTTTTGTCACACTCAAACACTTCAGTTTTGGTACTTAAAATTAATTAATCACATTGGAAAAGAACTTGTGTGACTTGTCTTCATTGAAATCAAACACTTCGATTTTAGTGCTTAAAAATAACATTTTCTTTTTCATATTTGTTGTATGTTCTTCACCTAGTCCTCTAAATAGGTTGGAAAATTGATCAAAAATCGATAGTGACACTATTTGATTTTTTTATTTTTCACCCTTGCACACAAAGCCAAAATCACTAGGTATAAAGCATTTAAACAAATACTCCTTCCTTAGCCTCACCTACTTAGAAGTGACATCTAAGAGGAAGAGCCTATGCAGTACTCAGGTCGTGCTATAAATTCATGGAAGTTCTAGAATATATTGGCAAAGAACCCAACTCCCTTATTGCAGTGGTATGTGAAGTGTGCGGGTAGGCCCCTATATCAAGCCACGTACCATTCTTTTACTGATGTGCCTTCGAGACTCCTCACCAAAAGATTCCCCAAACTATCCTTAGTTTGGCCAATTGAGTAGTCCGCATTCTAAAAAGTTTTCCCTAACATTTTCTTTCTTAAAAAGCATGAAAATTTAAAATATATAATCACCTACACTGCTTGAATTATCTTTTCATTAATTAGGTTAATCTCTTTCTATATTTGTGCTTGTTTATGATGGTCATCACCCAGTCACAATTTAGAAAAATGGCTCAACTGGCCTCTGCCTCATCTAAGACCCCCGCTAATATGGATGTTTCGGCACCCCTCAGGTCTTCTTCGGGACCAATGTTAGTTGGTTCCCCATATTGGTCATATAATACTTTCTATCATCCTAAATCGATCCCATCACGACTAGCTTCCCCCAGTCCTTCAGAGGTGCATCTTCTTCTAATATAGAGTATGTTCCTCATGGAGATCTTGAAGTTCAGGCACTCCTTGACCACAACTCGGTAGCCCTTATGGATTACTTATTGCATAAGTCTACTTGAATATCTAATCAGGGACCACCGATCCAGTAGGTTTATGATTATCCTCATGAGCCATCCTAGGCTTTCATAGAGTAGTTAGCATGCTTCTTCTCACCTTGAACCATGAAAGAAGGTGGCACATCTATGCCTCCTTTTTCTCTTCCACCAACCATGTCAATTGGTTCTCAAATGACGCTACCTATCCCTAGTGTAGCAGTTTCCTCGGCTACCCCACAACCTACTTTCAAGAGGCCTTCTTCTTCAGCTATGATGAGTGTGTCCACACACCCAAAAATTGCTGTCAATTCTTCTATGTCTTCTATTGCATCTCAGGGTCAGTATCTCTCTTTGAGCCAACCCCCTCCTATGAGTCAGTCAATTCCTCTTTCTCTTCTTCTAGTTGATCTTTCTTCCAATGCTCCAGCAATAGTGAATTTTACCCATCCTTTGGCATCGGTACCCTTAATAACTAATACGGCAGTCAAAAGCCTCATTCAAAGTTTTTTTACCACATCACAAACCATATCAAATCAAATCAATACCCACATTCCTCAATCCATTCCGATTCAGTCAGAAAGTGTAGGAACCCACCAATCAAAGGCTCCATCTTTTATTCGATAGACTTTCTCTCAACCACTTGTCATCTCACAGCCTATTTATACTCAGGATCCTTCACACCAAATACCTCACTAGGTGTAATGCAGAATGCTTGGTTATTCCTCTTATCATCCTATTGATCAGAAGATGAATCCCCCATTAACGCCTCAACTGAACATACCATTCGCTTCTTATACGGGACATACCAACATGCCCCCTCCTCAATATGATGTCATCCAACTTATTTTCAAGAAAATCACAGACCTAGAAGCCTTCACCAAAGGGGCTCACCCTTAATACTCTTTTGAATAAGCATATAATGAACTGATTCATCCATCAATGGATTTTAATCCTTATCCTCCCCAATGGGAACTTCCTAAGTTCTAAAAATTTCATATTCGGGAGGATCCTCAACAACACCTACAAGCACTTAAGTATACTTGCTACCTTATAGTCTAGAACCAGGAGATTATGCTCCGTACCTTTCCTATGTCTTTAGTAGGGCCCACTTTAGACTGGTACAATAACATACCCAAACATTATCTATTTTATTTCTATCAATTAGCCCAAATGTTTGTTGATAACATTTCTCAATAAACATCACACAAAAGATCTCAATCACAGATTGTTATAACATTCATCAATTTGATGACGAGTCTATTGTAAACTTTATTGCTCATTGGAGAGAAATAATAAATCAATTGTCTTTCTCCCTTCCTCAGTCTCAGCAAATCGAGTTTGTACTCGATCTTGCACCAACCATATTTCTTCCACTTTAAGGATTCAAACCTTTTATACATTTGAAGAATCCTTTACAATGGCACACAAACTTGAGTCTCGCACCATTGAACAAGGAAAGTTAAAACTTCACTCTAAGTCTAAACCAGATTTTTCTCAGTTTACAAAATCAAACCCTTCCTCTTGTAAAAAAGACAAGAATTAGGGGTCCACAAATGCTATCGTATTAAAAACATCACGATCTGATAACAATTCTAATCAAACACGTCGAAGAGACTCTTCATCTTCTCAAAAAGGACCTCCGTCATATCAGTCTTTTACTTTGTTGGGGGAATCATATGCTTCTATCTTAGAAAAAATGTTGAAAGTTCACATGATCGAACTTCCTCCTATTATAAATTTTGATGAGAACCAAGAACCACCATTCTGGTATCATGAAAATGACTTCTGTCGTTATCATAGAAGCAAAGACCATGACATTGAACGATGTTAGACCTTCAAAAATCTCGTCCAAAAATTCATTAATAAAGGTGAGCTCATTCTAGATAACCCAAATGCCCCCCCAAATCAGGTGCTTGAAATGTTTAAACAACCTTTTCCAAATCATTCCTTGAATAATGACGCTTTGGGGTCTCAAAAACCAAACACGCATACTATCAGGTCTATTTATACTAATAGTTCTTCTTCTAATTATGAGCCATCCACAAATGTGTCGACTGAATCGGAACTTCCTTCTACTCCTTCAAATTCTAAGATTACACCATTCTCGAATAGTCCATCTTCGATCCTTCCTTTGTTGTTATAAACAAAGTCATCTCCCTCTTCCTCTCTATTTGATATTCCACCTATACCTGAGAAGTATCATCTTCATCTATCTCATCATCATATATTCTTTCATTGCTTGATTCATTTACATCCCTTCAAATTTCCACTACAGATACTTCTACTTCTATCACTCCCATTTTTTCCACGACCATGCCTTTGGTCAATGTACCCATAATTGTACCAACTTCTATTCCTTTGGAAGCATCTTCAATCTTAACTCTTCTTGTCTCTTTTCCTACAGTAATTACACCCACAGTTACTGCATCTCAAGTACCCTCCTCACAAGAGGTTGCTTCTTCATTACCTACATCTTCCACCATCAGTGCTTCTTTTCCTATTAAAGAAAAATCTAAAGAGATAACATCAACACCCACACTTGCAAATCCTGTACTTAGACATAAACAATTAGAGTTTAAGTCTAAGGTTGCATCATCGGTATCGTCTCCTTTACTTCCTCCAAAACGGTTAGAATCACCTTATGCGGTTGAAGTTGTCACCATCCCTGAAAAGGGAAAACCAATATTTCAGACCATGAAAACTCTTGGTGCCCTCCCTCAAAAATACCTCTCTATGCCTCATAAAAGAGTGGATTTATCCACTGAAAAGGCATCTTATTCTATAACACCATCTTCACCGGTGCCTCGTAAAGTGGATTTAGCTACTAGAAAGGCATCACCTCTTTTATCAAAACCATCATCTTCATCACTAAAAACCAAGGCACCATTTGTGCCTCCTATCAAATCTATTTTGGGAGCTCCTCCCTCATCTAAATCATCATCTGTTTCAGCCAAGCATCCTTCTTCATCTCTGAAGACTAAAACACTTGTCATGTCTTTGTCATCTTCAAAATCTATCTTAGGAGCTCCTCCTCCGCTAAAATCAATCTTTCCTCACTTCCATCTCAAGCACCTAAGGTTGCTTCCCCTAGTATTTAGAATATCAAAATAGTCCCTAAAAAGATTGTCAAACTAGATATGCAGGCTCTTTTACCTCAATAGTCTGCTAAGACTAAAGAGGTGCCTTCTTCACCTATGTCCACATCTTCATCTACAGATTTTATACTAAAATCCTTCGCCAACTTATCCAATATTCATCTATATTACTTCCTTCAATCAAACCCTATAATCCCAAAGGAGTAAAACCTTCATGGTTTAACTCTGCTTTGATTTATGCTTACCATCGCACTCTAGGTCATGATACCGAGGGATGTAAAGCCCTTCAATCTATCATTAACGACCTCTTGGAAGAAAATGATCTCTTGTTGGAGGAGGAGGAGGAACAAGTGTCTCCTGTCATCCCAACTACATTTGAGCCTGAACGGTCTACTTAGGCCCCCGATTCTATTGATATCACTCTAGATGATCTTCCACCCTCTCAAATCGATGCAATTCGTATCACCACTAGAACACAATGGTATGATAATCCATCATCTTCTATAGCCTCTCGACCATAAGTAATTATTTTTGCTACCCCTAAAGGATTTCCTCCTTCCTCATTAGCCCCAAGACCTTGGGTATCTATTCATGCTTCACCTCAGGCTCAGATTCTCGTGTCAGTTGAGGAGAGTGTTAAGAAATAACTCACCCATGCTATGATCAAAATGTCTCTTTTTGAACTCATTCAGTCATCTCCCCAGCATTGCCAGGCTCTAATTGATAATCTGCACCACATCATGGTGAATTTAGATGAGCCCCATCCTTTTGAGATGGTTGTTGGATTGAATAGACTGTCAACCACTATCTCCTTTGAGGATTCTAAAATTCCTCCCTTTTCTTCTAAGGATTTAGAGGCTCCTCTCTTTATCACAGTCCAAATCAATAACACTATGTTAAAACACACTATGATTGACAATGGTGTTGCATTCAATGTCATTTCCTCCCACACATTTGAGTAACTTAAGTTACCAAATAATGTAGTGTCACCACCACCTTTTTCCCTTCGATCATTTAACGATCAGCTAGTGGTTACCTTAGGAACTGTGGTCCTGCCCATTCGGTTAGGCAAGAAACTGTTACATGATATTTTTTACATTTTCGAAGGAAATTTCCATTACAATATGATCCATGAACGCTCCTAGATCTGTATAATGCATTGCATCCCATCAACCCTTCATCGATGCATAAAATATTAGTCTGAGGGAAAAATCTATACTCATCCAGAAGACCCTTTTCTGTACACACAATGTGACATGACCACAGGGTCTATCCCTCTAAAGGAGAATGATAATTCTCCTGACAAGGCTTCTTCGTCCTCTTCCATACCTACAACAAAACTACTAGGTCTACAAAATTAGGAATATACGTTGCAACATTTTTCTTTAGGAGAACTTCCTCTTCTCTCTTTTGACACCCATCTCAATCCTAATGAGTATGGGAGGCCAGATAAACAACCTGAATATCAACTAGGTCTTGGCCACATTGTCACCATTGGTCTACCCAATTAGTAGACTAAATTTGTCTACGGTGGTCTTGATACACCTCACTATCATCCAGATTCTCCTCCTAGGGGTAAACCCTATTCGGCAGGGTTTGATTATCTACAAAATCCCGCATTCGCAAAAACTTATCTATGGAAGGGATTTGGCCTGGGAAAGTATGAACAGGGTGTACATGACCTTGCGTCCATTCCAACTCTTAAACCACATCAAAAAATTTGTTTAGGGTTTAAACATCTCTCAAAAGCCACCATCACCATTGTCACTGAGCCTCTTTCCATTGAGGAACCATCTTCTCCCGTCAGGTTTGAAGCATCGCTTGATGTGGATGACACCATTTCCATCCTACCTAACTTTTTTTTTTAGTCAATACCATTTCCTTAGGTCCACTGACCTATAAGACTAATGGAAAATCCACTTCCATACCATTAGTCTTCCCCGAAATAGTCGGAGATGACTCTTCTACTATCAATACTATCCACTGTTCAGATGACGATTCTGTCCTTACTTATCTGGGGGCAGAGGATTCTTATCTTCCTAAAAACATTCCTTCTGACACATCTACACTTCTTAACAAAGCCACCATTAATATAAACATAGGAACTATGTCATAGCCCCACATCCTCAAAGTGGGCCAATCCCTTGATTCCAAGGAGCTTGAATTTTTCACCACCTTTCTTTCTTAACATATTCAAGTGTGCGCATGGTCGTATGCTGACATGTTGGGCCTCGATCCTTCCATTGTTTTCCACAACATTGGTACATATCCTAATGCTAAGTGAGGTAAGAAAAATATTTTCCGAATACACCCTCAAGTTGACCTCCTTGTCAAAGAGGAGATGCAATGCATTATTTTAGACAATTTAATCATCCCAATTAACTATCTATAATGGGTTTCCAAAATCATACATGTTTCTAAAGCTTCTAGAAAGCTCTGTATTTGAACTGACTTTCAAAATCTTAATCTCGATTTTCCTAAAGATGATTTTCCTCTTCCTAACATTGATAATCTTGTAGACCTTACTGAAAGCCATGTGATTATTTATCTTATGGATGGTTTATTTGGGTATAAACAGATCCTCATCATACTAGAATACCAACAAAATAAATCCTTAATCACTCCTTGGGGAACCTTTTTCTATCGTGTTATGCCCTTTAGTTTTAAAAATGCCAAAGCCACTTATCAGTGAGTTATGACTTACATATTTCATGACCTCATCCATAGGACCATAGAGGAATATGTTGATGATATCTTGGGAAAATATATAAATCAATGTGACCACCTTGTCATCCTTAAAGTCCTTTTTGAGCACCTTATCTACTTCTTCCTCTATCTTAATTTGGCCAAGTGCATGTTTTGAGTGTTAACTGATAAACTCATTAGATTTATCATCTATATTAAGGGTATTAAAGTTTACCTTACCAAGATCAAAGCTATCCTCGAGATGCCTCCTCCTTCTAACTTGAAGTATCTTTACAGTATTTAAGGTCATCTTCAATCCATTCATCATTTCATCTCATAATACCAGCCTTTTCACCATTTCCTTCGCAAATATATTAACTTTAACTGGGTCCATAATTGTAAAAAATCATTTTGTGATCTTAAGCAATATCTTCTATCTCCACCTATGCTTACACCTCCACTTAAGGGAAAGCCCTTCTATCTCTATGTCTATGCCTCTATCATGCTTTAGGATCCATGTTAGTACATCTTGATGAGTAAGGTAAGGGAGAAGGCAATGTATTACATTAGTCGCATCCTTCTTGAATATGAGACTCACTAAAATGAAGCTAAAAAGTTGTGTTTCTCTCTTCTCTTTGCTACTTTTGAGCTCCACCATTATCTTCTCAATCATAAGAATTATTTTTTCACTAGCTTTAATATTTTCAAGACCATGCATTATGATCCATATCATAGTGATCACATCAATCAATGGCTCATTCTCATGACTGAGTTTGACTTAGAGTTCATCTCTCAAAAATAAATCAAGGGCCAAGCTATCGTGGATAAACTAGATGACACACCTCTTTAGGATAATCTCCCTCCTCACGATCAGTTTCTTGATGAGTTTATCGTCCACTTTGATCATGAGTATTATCCTCTCAAAATGACACTCTTATTTGAAGGCTCTAAGTTTCAGTAAGGGGGAGGCACCAAAATCATTATCATTCCTTTTTTGGATAATCCTATCGCTATAACTTACAAACTTAATTAAAAATGCATAAACAATATGGCTAAATATGAATCCCTTATCTTAGGTCTCAAAACTGCATTCTTACTTGGCGTCAAAATCCTTGACATCTATGGAGATTATCAACTCATCATTAATTAATTCAAAGGAATCTATTAATGTAAAAATAATATCCTTCAAAAGTGTAAGGACATCGTAAACTTCCTTCTTGGATCTTTCAATTTCCACACCATCAAAATTTTCCCTTATTCATCTAATCACTTTGTAGACACTATGACATCTCTTGCATCCCTCATCCCATGGACAATTGAAGAGTTTAATATTTTTGTCATTTTTCAACGTCTTGATCAACCATCTCATATTCATGAGCTTCCTCATTTCAATCATGTTGACACTAATCCTTGTGATATTTGGTATTCTCAAATATTTGACTATATTTCTCAATCCAAGATCCCTTTAGATCTATATAAAATTGGTAAGAGGTCCTTTCTTCAACGTATTAACTACTATTTCATCTGTTATACAAATCGTGGATTTGATGGTGTCTTACTTCGTTACCTTAAATCTCATGAACCCATTCGAGTTATCCAAGAAGTCCATGATGACATCTGTGGTGGACATTTTTGCGGTTTTGATATCACCAAGTGTGTCCTTCGCATGGGTTATTATTGTCCCTCACAATCATGACTATTTTGAATACATCATAAAATGTGTCAAATTCCAACAACACTCTAATCTAATTCACATTCCTTGTCATGTCTTACATTTGACTTAGGACCTTTCACCTTTCTTACAGTGGGGGCTTGATCTCATTGGCCCCATCAGTTCATTTTCTTCTCAACACCATCATTCTATCATTATTTCTATTAAGTATTTCACTAAATGGGTGGAATACATTCCACTCATATCAACTAAAGCTAATCACATCATTAATTTCATTTATCAACATATCATTTTTCGCTTCGGTATCCCTAAAAAAATCATCACAGATGACAGAAAGTCCTTCGAAAACAAATACCTCAAGAATCTTTGTGACTCTTTCAATATTAATCTTAGCTTCTCTTCTCCATACTATCCTCAAGCTAACAACTAAGATGAATCCACTAAAAAAATCTTCACAATTTACTTGCTAAGACTATCGATAGATCATGTCAAAATTTTCATCTTCATATCCCCTTCGTTCTTTGTGCTTATCGAGCTAACATCTGCACCTCTATAGGTACTACTCCTTTCTATCTCATTTAAGGCTTTGAGGCCATTCTTTGGCTTGAAGTCCAAATCCATTATTTGTGCATTTTTCTTCACAAATTCATATGTAACGAATTTTATCACCAAAATCATCTAACACAACACAATTTGTTAGAAAAACATCACCTTCTCACTCTTGAACATCATCATGTCTATCAAGAGTACATAAAAAATGATTATAATAAACACCTTAAGGAACGTGACTTTAACATCCATGACCTTTTCCTTCAAGAAAATAATAATGTCACTACACTAGAAAGGATTTGACATGGAAATTTTACTTCTAACTAGATTGGAACTTTTAGTATCATGCATAAGTATGGGTCTGGAGCTTATTGTTTTCCTTCCCTTGATGGTAAACTAGAAATGGAACCTCTTAACACATTTCACTTACAACCATTTTATTATTAAAATACCTACCAACGTGAACTTAATTATTTCAATGATCATCCATCTATCTGTTATCATTTTCCATGTATCATCGTAATGATTTGGAATTATGTGGTCTACCATCACTTTCCTATATATGACCTTGAATATGGGCACCGTGACTCTACCCATAGCATTTTCCTTAAGGACAAGTCCTCCCTTATAGGTGAGAACCCCATGATAATTACATCCAATTCCCTCTTATTTACCTGCTGGAACCACACTAAGGGCCCACAAGTGTCATTTGTATACTCATTATCCCCTCCTAAGTGGGCTAGATATCTATCCTTACCTCATTCATAAAAATTCAAAATTATGGATGCTCGTTTGAAAATCTATCATGTCTAAAAAATAGACTAATCCCTTGAAGGAAATTTGTTCATAAAAGAAAAAAATAAAAAAAAATAATAGATGGATCCCTCGAAGGATAATTATCATGCATGTCTTATTCTACCATTTATAAAAAGTAAATTCAAAAATCAAATAGACAATCTAAAGGTATATCACTCCCTCAAAGTATGGATATTATCTTATGTCATGGAATTGAAGGCTTCCCACATTGATCATCCTTCTATCTACTTAAAATAAAAAGTATAAATTCAAAATTAAGCTGCCTCAAAAAGCTTCCGCATTGATCAAATTTCTCATCCATCGCAAACTTCCCACATTGATCAGTTTTCATCCTATTTCTCAGAGATGGGGCATAAACCTAGGGACACTCACCTAAGGAGAACATATAATCCCACATATGAGTTTTACCCAAATCCCTTATGTTGTGTCAAAAGTCATCTTTTCCATGATTTCCCTCATGGCCCTTAAGATCACTAACTATCGATGTTTTATGTGTTAACAAATGTTTGTAGCTTATAAGTGCATTGCTTTATTGGTTTCCTTTTTTTTACCTCCAATACGGTTGAAATTATTGTTTCTTCATGCACTCTTTACGAAGATCAAGTATCATTTATCTCCTTTTTAGTCACCATCTATCTATGTCACACTATTATGTTCTTCCTAATCTGATCATTTCATCCATGCTTATAATATTAAGTACACCATAAATTATCCATATCATTTATATTTTCCCACAACATCATTTTTTCTTTATTTCAATATGTCTAAAAACTATTCATTCCAAATCACATTTATTCAACATCTACATATCCATCATGATAAATCCAATCAAATTCATTATAATATTTTAATTTCCATTGCCATCTATCCATGATAATGATATATATACATCACATTTCTATCTAACATCATTTATATATAATCCATAACCATCAAATCCATAACATCATAATAAAAAATATCTATCAAATCCATAATCATCAACATCTAACCCATATTCATCAATCATATATCTATATCCAATTTATAATAATGAATCCATAATCATCATAATTAAATAAGACATCTACATCTAATCCATAATCCATAACACCTACATATAACCCATAATCTATCATAATAAAACCCATAACATCATAATCAAATTCAATCCATAACATTATAATCATCACATCACATCTGAATCTAATATAGCATTATCAAAGCCATGAATCCAAAACACATAATGCCCAATGAATCATAAAAAAAATCATATGTCGTGTGTGTGTGTTTGTATGCACGTGTGTGTGTGTGTGTGTGTGTGTGTGTGTGTGTGTGTGTGTGTGTGTGTGTGTGTGTGTGTGTGATAAAAATTCCAAGTAAATATTTACATTTGTCACATGCCACTATGGTTCTTATCTCAAATTAGATACATCATCAAAGTCAGTGAACTCTACATATGAAAGTCTCAAATCTTTCCCCATGGGGTAGGATCCTAAATCAGTCTTTTTTCCTCATCATCTCCATTATGGCCCAAATCTCATTGTGGATGTGCCACACTTGCCATGCTCCTAGATGGTGTTGTTCATGTTGCACCCTTGGCTCCACACTGCTCAACTAGATATGTAACATATCTCTATGTTTGTGGCAGCCTGGATGTCAGTTTTGATCCACTTATAATATCATGCCTCAGTTTTCAATGCTCTATATAGATCCAAAGGCACAATACTTGGATGGTCCATCTATCCTACTCCCTGTGATGCCACTAGTGTACCATTCCCTAAATATACAGCCAGTATTGGTGTAAGATCTCTAAATATATCTCTATTATCTTCTCAATGTATCTTGTATCATTCCCTCTACTGAATATTATGGTCCCTCTCCTGAATAGCCTTGTCCCTCTCCTAGCGTAGGATTGTTTCCACATAACATGCCACCTCTTTCTCGTAATGTGTTGTGGGTCTCTCTATCAGGTATAAATATCACTCTATAGGTTACCAAGATATCTTTGTGGATGCCCCTCTATCATCACCCTCATCACCTCTAGGTGTCACATCCTCTTCAAATGGTACCTCCTCCTCCTCATCACTACCCTTGGTCCCCTCTATGGCCATCCAAAATTCCCATGTGGTAACCATCTAATCTATAAATATGGCTCCAACTCTAATGTCATCATCATCTTCCCATGGTGCTCTTTCCTCCTCCAAAGGATTGACCATATCCAAACTTGGCAGATCTCTCTTTGACTCATCTCACCTATATCAAATAGGATATTTAGGCCCTGTCTGCACTACTCTTAACTACATCCTGACTATATCAAACTGGATTACCTATATCATTTTGGTCCTCCACCCATGTACCTATCTAGTCTATCTCATCCTAACCAACTGCCCATCCACTACAGGCCATGTAGGATAGTCGCAGTATGGTTGTCATCTAATCTAATCTACAAAAATCTATGTCAATATCTCTACATACCACTCCAATTCCTTCTCTCTCATGTCACCATGATCATGTTCATATCTCCATATAAAAAACCTACGGCTAACTCAATATGATCACTGTACGTACCCAAAATTGTAAGGTACTGTACTGCCAGAACAATGTAACAAGTACCCCAATGATGATACAGGTCTCCTCGCAAGGTGTTCGGGATCCAGAAAAGCCCTCGGAGTATGTGTTAACATCCGCACATACCCCGCTTAGCCCCAGCACCCTTTGTTTTCCCCCTTTTTCTTCTTTCCTTGGCCTTTTGTTCTTCAGTGACGAAACCGCCGCCCTACAGGGCGGCGGTCCTGTAACCGCCGCCCTGCTCAGAGCGGTGGTCCTGTGTGCTTTTTCCAGAACATTCTTTGACGTGACTCGTGTGAAATATCACGATTCACTAGCTTTCTTTGCCGACTTGAGCATGCATTTATGTTTTTGGTCCCCTGGAATAGTGTTTTTTCTTTGTTTATTATTTAGGAGTTCCATTTGGTTTTGGTTTTTGGATGTTTCAATTCCTATAAATGCATGGTTTGTGCATAAGCAAATGGTATGCCCCTCATTCAATTTCATGCTCTGATTCTCATATTTCAGTCTTTTATTCTGTTTAGAAGCCATAGTGTTAATTCCTTGCATGTTTAGATAGTATTGTTCAGCTGTTAGTAAGCCACAGACCCATCTTGTGCAGGCAGTGTTGTTATCTCATCCAAATCCAGTTAGAAGCTTGCCTCTGAGTTTCTTTGTTGTAGATTTGATTTCATCGTATCTTGGTGTTCTTAGTTCAGTTCCTTATATGCCTGGTTAGCTTTATTCAGCTGTTGGTAAGCCACATATCCAACTTGTGCAAGCAGTGTCTTTATTTTATCCAATCTATTGGAACAGAATCGCTTAAGAAGCCATTAAAGTTGCAGCTTTTTCTCTTCATATAGGATAGTTACAGGTTCTAGTCACTTCATGTTGCATGGCTCGCAGTAAAATCCCGCTCGGAATCACATAAGCGAAGCTCTGTACTCTTGCGCTATCCCTCTCCTACTCACATTTTCGGTCTGCATTCTAAGATGTCCTTGTCCCAAAATCTACTCCTATCAGTGCTAGCATCACACACTTTTCTGGATCCACGTGAACATGAAATAATGAGGAGATCATACTGAGGGGACGAGATCACATACACCATCGGATTCACCACTGTTTTGCGGAATCCAGGTTTTAAATTTCAAAGTTCTAGTCAGAATCATATCAAATAGAGTAGTTAATCGCTTTATTTCAATAAATTCTATTCTCGATATTGCAAGGGAAGATGTGGGGATTGATAGTTTCTAAGAAACTATGATTCACTCCTCATTTTTGAGGTAGGATTGAGAATCTTGCCGGTAGATTAGACAAGCTGTTTTATTTAGAGTAATTCTACAAAATCACACAGGCAAATAACTACACTCAGTTATCTTGTCTGTTTCAAATTATTGTTTAGTTATTATTTCTAGATATGCTTAAAATAGTTTGCTTTCCTTAAAATTATTAAAAGTTTTCTTAGAAGAATAAAAGTTATACAATTAGATTTATTTCACATAGTTAGAATTTGCTTCGTTACAGTTAGATTTGCATTTTGTTTCGTATGACAATCACGTGACCTCAAGAGCCCAGGGAATATATATTTGACCCAATCGTGCCTCAACCAAACCTAGTCACAGTAATAGTTGACATAGACCAAAATCTCAGGATACAAGTATTCCGAACAACCACAGATTTACAACAGATCAGTCCTCAACTAAGAGGATTAAACATAGAAGACGACCAAGCACACATATTTTGGTCGAACCAACCAAACTATAGATTGCCCTAGGCGCAACACTCACATGACTGTAGAAGGGCTTGAAAGAGAACAAACATTTGGGTGTGATCCTTTAGTTCCACAGCCAGACGCTGGAGACACCCTCGTAGATATAGATACCAGCTTAAGAATCTAGGTTGCGAGAACGCCTATAAGGTATTCTGAGAAGATTGCACAACTATTAGTTCTAAATATAGAAGTTGAGAAAGCATACGATTACTTGATACTAGGGATTAGAACTTGATCTCGCGTATGACCATAATAGGACCTCAACAACCGAGAGTCTATGGTTGTGATCCATAGATCCCACAGCCCAACGAGTCCATAAGTCAATTAGATATAGACACTAACCTATGCACCTTGGTATTCAGGTCCACTCCACTTCCACCTATCATCATCAAACAATTGTCCTTACTAGATATCGCAGCTAACGAAGCTAGGGAATTCTAGACTAGGCCAGAAAATCATCCGTAGAGTCAAATTATATTCATCATCCACCATATGACCTTATCAGGAGATATACACGAAACTATCCCAAGTCATTTTCCACGTATTCCACAACCCATAGATCGAATCACGCCAGAGCTCGATATTGATTGGAGCCTTCGAGAATTCATCCTTGCTGATCAATCTATCACACCAGTCCAAGTTAGAAGGGCCTTCTTTACCTTAGATTTGTAAATTCCACTAGTGCGTGTCGAAGACATTAGACTGCCTAACTAGTTTGTCTGAATCCAATGCATATTCTACCCCCACCGGCTGTCTCGGCACAACCTCGAGAGGTCAGGTACGCGGAAGAGTCACTTGTAGATTCTCAAGCTCGCCTGTCACTTTTTCGGCGTACAAAACTTGTGAACCTGACGTGAAACAAACAACTGTTTCACCTTCAAATACCTTATTAAGCCTTCACATCAGATTCACCAACTTTGAGAAGTTTCATCTTCTCTCATTCACCTTTGCTCCTTCCCATTATTCTGCAGGTATTCATATACCCCCCGAATATGTCAGGATTTGATGCATATGGCAGACCCCTCTTGGGTCTTGAGGCATACTATGCCCAAAAAAATAGGCAATCATCACCCTCGCTCTCAGTATGGGGTGACAACTATTCAACTAATCAGTTGTCGGCACAAACCCCAAGAATCAGATATAGTTCGTCTTTTCAAACTGAGGAGTTAGATCAACCCCCTCGAACCCAACAAACAGAGCCTTTAGGTTCAAACAATATGACGTTTACCGGAGAATCTGGTTCGTCTCCTCAAATGCTACTCAGACCACAAGTTAGTAGGCAATCAGATCCATACCTGGTCTTAGATGATGGAAAGCCAACACATTATCCTAGGAGTGAACAACACTCCCGGGGAATGTACCCACCTATAGGAGGTTTACAAATACAACCCGAAATCTCTTTTCAAGAAAATACCTCTATGCCACTGCATACAGGAAATATTCTTGGAGAAACTTGGCAAGATAGCGATCAGTTTATGACAGGATATTACGTACCTATACAACACCAAGGTATACAACAAACGCCGCTTAGGCAAAGTACCGTGACTTCACCAAATGAAGTCATTTCAACGTTAGTAGAAAGAGTGAGAGGGTTAGAACTGGCTCAAGCAAGTCACAATTCTCTGTTCATACAAACAGGAAGTTCCAATCCTCCATACCACTCTGGCCAGGTAGATCTCCTTACGGGAGTAGGCACGTTAGGCATGCCTCCTCAATATCCACAACAAACACCAACAAGGCCTATCATCTCTAACACTATTCCTCCCGGTCTAGTGTCGAACAGTCCGTTCCTTGACAATACCCTGTCCTACTTAAACATATACTCTAAATCACCACAAGGAGATATGTTATCCTCTGCTGGCATGTTTGCTCAAACACATAGACCTCCCTATGCCCCTGCCAACGCATACGCTGCACCGTATCAACAACCTATCCCACCACCACTCCCTCAGCAAACACCATCAATGGTCGAAAGATATGCGATAGGGACTTATTCAGAATACCTAAAGGAACCCTTAGATTTCACCATACGAAGCATCATGCTTCCAAGACCTCTCCCTGATTTACCCAAGTTCAAGGGTGAAGGAGATCCAAATGCGCATATCAAAGCTTATGCTACAGCCATTCGGGAATTACTCTCATGGGATGGGGTTGTTGCTAAAATATTCCCCAAAACGCTTGGAAGGCATTGCTCTCGATTGGTATTACAGAATACCTAAGGCTTCCATACATTCATTCAAACAACTTGTGTCTAGAGTTCATCAAGGCCTTCGACATGAACAAACTATTAAGAACAGGAATCAGGGAGTTCTTACACATCAAACAAAAGCATAACGAGTCTGTCGCCCACTTCATCCAAAGGTGGCGTACTGTCCTTTATTCATCAACAAGTGCTCCAAACATGGATCAGATGGAACTATGTGATTTATTCCTTCATTCTCTCAGCAAGGAGGTGAAGGAAGAAGTCCAAAAGTTCCCACTAAGAACTTACGATGAAGTACTTGAGAGCGCTCTTCGAATAGACCAAGCAGCGATAGATAGTGGTCGTAAGACAAATGGAACAAACGGGAGGTTAATCACCTCCACTCAAAACACTACAACTACCACAAATGTCAATCAAGGACCCAAAATCCTTAACAAAAATCATGGGGGTAACAATGGATGGGGTAACCAACCAGCCCAAGAGGGTAAATGTTGTTAATGCTCCGTTACAAACAAACAACCAACGAAACAAACAACTTTACCCCCGACATGGTCAATACAGTGGATTTTAACCATCCACAACAACAACAACAACAACAACGGTGAAATCCCATACAAGGGCCAAGACAAAACTCATTTGGTTACCAAAACCAAAGTCAAAACCAGAAACAAAAATTCCAAAACTTTGGTCCTAATAGGCAACAGTTTGATCGGAATTTTAGGCCACAATACACACCAAACCAACAAAACGGGAATTAAAACCCCAATTCTTATTATGGTTTCCATAAAATTCAGGGTCACGATACTAGAACATGTTGTGACTACAATAAATTTATGCAACGCTTGCCAGAAGAACAAAGACAGTTCTTCACAGACCTATTTTTGGCGGATCCCGTCTCATCATCACCAAATACTCTCGCAGGGGCAGTTTCTCCTCAGAATGCTCCCCTCAAGAT
Source organism: Taxus chinensis (assembly GCA_019776745.2). NCBI lineage: Eukaryota > Viridiplantae > Streptophyta > Pinopsida > Cupressales > Taxaceae > Taxus > Taxus chinensis. The sequence continues at coordinate 317,003,097 of CM034149.1, forward strand.
CTTTAATGATCCTCTCCCAAATCATGACAGCAATAGGCTGAATCCAACCAGAACAAACAAAGGTGCAATGACAGGAAACAATGATCATGAAGCCTTGACTTCATTAAATCCGTTAGTTGCGCCACAGTTGGGAGCTCAACCGAGACCTAAGATAGTCAGTTTGGTAGAATTAGATGCTGAACTACCTATCGAAGCTATAACAAGAACACGAGAGTATTTCTCTCAACCAAGCCCAAGTCATCTGCTAGAGATAGATAAGAGTCATCAAATAGTTGAAAAAACCCATCGGTGCCTATGATTTAATTAGTGACCTAACAAAGACCTTCTCACACATTTCATTTTTGGACTTACTAAAGAACTCTCCCCCTCACAGAGCTGCTCTTTTAGAAGCATTAGGTTTAGGCCATCTAATTAACATCACTCCACCTCCCAAAACACAAGTAAATCACGTAGATTTTGATATCCACCCTCCGGGACAGCCGGACATGGATGTCGAATTCATCTTCAAAATAAGTAAAATGCCCACAGATGCTAAGATCACACGCCGAGGTGACCCAGCCTTACACTTGCAAGTGTGGGTTTATAATAACTATGTAAAACGGGCAATGGTTGATGATGGGGCCGTAGTTAACATAATCCCTTTCTCTTTCCTCCAAAAACTTGGATATGGAGAAACAAACTGTTCCACTACACGAAATACCTTGAGACGCTATGATAGCCTTAAAGCCACTTCGATAGGAACTATAATACTGTCGGTCACCTTAGGGCCCAAAACCATCTTGACTAAGTTTTATATTATAGATCAGGAAACTAACTATAATATGATCCTCGGCCGACCTTGGATACATTGAATGAAGGCAATCCCTTCCACTTTATTTCAAGAAGTAAGATTCTTACATCTAGGAAAGGTATTTGTAGCCAAAGGCGATCCAAAACCTTTCGATTTACACCTAGCTAATTTAAAGAAAAGACCAGGGGTGCACTCAGAATTTGAACTTCCAACAAACCAACTTAATAAACCCTCTGACCCCAAAGCCATAGGAAAAGTTGGTACCTACGACAGATCTTGAAACTACCAGTGTAGCCAAAACAATTCCAACCCCTAAAGATAAAACTAAAGAAACAGTATCATTAGGGACTACTGCGAAAATTGTTGAGTTGATAGAACAAGATTCACCAATGTTCTTACCATTCGATTCAGTAGGCATAGGATTTTCCCTAGGTGTTGGTTCCCTGCCAGCAGAGGATCTCTGTATGGTAGAAGTATAATGCGCAAACACAGCAGATGCCCCAACATCTGTACTCCCGGCTAAGTATTGGACTCTCCATTTTGATGGAGCTAAATGTCGTTATGGAGCGAGGGCAGGTATAATTCTTACTTCACCCGAGGAGAAAGTCCTCCCATTCGCTTTTAAATTAAACTTTGAATGTACAAACAATGGCGTTGAGTACGAAGCCCTCCTCCTTGGCCTTACCTTAGCCAAAAGAATTGGTATTGATAACATCAGAGTCCTGGGAGACTCGCAATTAGTGACAAACCAAGTTTCTGAAGTATATGAAACTAAATCTAAACATTTACAACTCTACAAAAACACTGTGTTATATTTAAGCAAGACGTTTAACTTCATATCCATTGAAGCAATCCCCCGAGAGAAAAATCTTCTCGCCGATTCAATAGCAACCTCAGCATCACGTTTTACTCCAAGCAATGAACTAGAAGATACTCACTTCACAGTATCTATTCATGATGAACCATTGATAAAAATAATGACAAATCCTCTTTCAAGCGGAAGTGAATCTACTGTCTTTGACCATATTGATAGTGATGCGGTTACTTTGCAATACTTAAATGCCTATGCGGCACTACATCTCTCCTATCACATGCTAGATTTATCCTTGATGCCACATTCGTCTTCCTACTTCGGAAATCCCGTAACGGATCTTCCCTCACAAATGGAACCTAGCATATATGCAGTAGAAAATGGGGATGATTTAGATTTACCTCCAGCACCACCTGAATTCGAAGAGGGTAACACCTCTTTGATCGAATAAACAATTGATGTCAACATCGGAATGGAAGACGAGCCGAGAATTTTAAAATTAGGATCTTCGTTAACACCAGAAGAAGTGGAAATACATACGAGGATCCTCAAAGAACATTAGAAGACGTTTGCATTTAATTATAAGGAAATGATAAGAGTTGTACCCCACATTATGGTGCACAACCTCGTCACTGAATCAGATGCAAAGCCAGTTAAACAAAAATCAAGACCCATGAAGCCCAAAGTAGCTCTCATGGTAAAAGAGGAGGTAATAAAACTCCTTCAGGTAGGATTCATCAAGCCAGTTGACTAGTCCCAATGGGTATCTAACATCGTTCCCGTTCTCAAGAAGAATGGAAAGATATGCATCTGCATAGATTTTCGAGATATCAATAAAGCGTGTCCTAAGGATGATTTCCCATTACCATCCATAGATGTTATCATTGATGCAACGGCCGGTTTTGAACTTTTGTCTCTCATGGATGGATTCTCGGGATACAATCAAATCAGAATATCCAAGCAAGATCAAGCTAAAACCACGTTTATAACTCCTTGGGGAACCTATTGCTACGCTGTTATGCCATTCGGTCTCAAGAACGTTGGTGCTACGTACCAGCGGGCCATGACATACATATTTCACGATCTAATTCATAAAATCGTGGAATCTTACTTAGATGACTTATTGGCTAAAGCCAAGAAGTGCTGTGACCATCCCGAAGTACTCCGCATCATTCTTTCACGTCTAATAGAATACGGAGTCACGCTAAATCCAGAGAAATGTGTCTTTGGTGTAACAGGAGGAAAGCTCTTTGGTTACATCATATCATCACGAGGGATTGATGTTGATCCAACCAAAATTCGGGTTATCCTCAAAATGGTCCCACCTTCGAGTGAATCTGGAATCAGATCATTTCTCGGAAAGCTGGGTGCAATCCGGAGATTCATCCCAGACCTAAGCTTCGCTGTTCATCCAATCAACAATTTACTCAAGAAGGATTATAGCATTGATTGGACTGAAGATTGCAATGAAGCTTTTGATGCAGTTAAGCATTTTCTGTTATCACCACCTACACTAATGCCACCTAAGCTAGATCACCCGTTAATCCTATATTCGTGAGCTACCAATGTCTCGCTGGCCTCTATGCTGGCCCAAGAAGACGATAACAAGAGAGAATGTGTGATTTATTTCATTAGCCGAACACTGCTCGACTATGAAAAAAGCTATACACAGGTAGAACGAGAATTCCTTGCCATAGTCTTTGCTACTAAATGCCTGAGACATTATATGCTAAATCAAGAAACGAAGGTCATGGTAAAAACGGACCATTTACGAACTTTTCTCACTTAAGGGTCCTTATCTAAAAAGGATGGATGTTTTATAACCTTAATGGGAGAGTTCGAATTAACATTTGTAAATCAGAAGTCGGTTAAAGGACAAATCATCACGGATTGGTTAGCTGACAACCCATTAGACAGAGGTGATCTAGTAGATTTAGACTTTCCAAATGAATGCGTATACTACATTGAAACACGACCCACTATCTCTGAGTGTCCTTGGTACACTGACATCGTTAATTATATCATGGACCATACATACCCAGAGGCAGTTACACCGCAACAAAGAAGGCGGTTGTGCATAATCGTAGCCAAATATGTCATTATAGAACAGGTGCTCTATCGAAAAGCATTTGATGGAATGCTCTTAAGGTGTGTTGACACAGAAGAGTCCAAGAGGATTCTCCATGAATCCCACAGCAGTATATGTGGAGGCCACTTCGGTGGCCATGCCACCGCTCAAAAAATACATCGAATGGGCTATTTCTGGCCCACTCTAGAACATGACGCGATAGAATTTGCACGCAGGTGTTATAAGTGCCAAGAATTCTCCCACGAGATCCACATGCCAGCACAAGCTCTGCAACCAATCGCTACTCCATGGCCCTTTTCTACATGGGGTCTAGAATTAATAGGGAAATTCTCTCCCTGATCCACAGATGGCCATAATTTTATAATCACGGCCACTAAATATTTTACCAAATGGGTGGAGGCCATGCCTCTTACTACTGTACCTGGTTCTGTGATCGCCAACTTCATTTTGAACCAAATCATTTGCAAGTACGGTATCCCGCAAATCATTATCTCCGATAATGGAACTTCTTTTAAAAATGAAGAAGTTCGCGAACTATGCAGTAGATTTAAAATAAACCATCATACGGATTCCTTGTATTATCCCCAAGCCAATGGACAGGCTGAAGCAACAAACAAAACACTGAAAGCCATTCTCCTTAAAACGGTGAAATAAAACAAACGAGATTGGAATTTGAAGTTATATCCGGCCTTGTGGGCCCACCGAACCTCAATAAGAACGCCAATGGGAGTAACTCCTTTCTCGCTAGTATTCGGGGCAGAAGCAGTTCTCCCACTTGAGGTCGAAATACCCAGTCTCCGCATTTCACTACAAGGGATTCTAGATGAGGACGCTTACAGAGAAGCACGTCTTTCCAAACTAGAAAGCCTAGATGAAACTAGGTTAGATGCTGAGAAACGGCATAGAGCTTATGCTGACCGAATGTGCCAGCAATATAACAAGAAGGTTTATGAACGCGATATATATGAAGGTGATCTAGCTCTAAGACTAGACAGCCGGATCGATAAGAAGACCGGCGAAGGAAGGAAATTCAAGCCCAAATGGTTGGGCCCATACCAAGTCATGAAGGACTACGGAAATGGTGCATACCTCTTATGTACGTTAGAAGGTGAGGAGTTTGGTGAAACAGTCAATTCCCTACACCTCAAACATTTCTACGCATAAGTAGCTAACGCTACCTATATAACTATCTACATTGCATTTTCATATAAATTAGGATCATTTTGTCCACTTGTTCTTACGTAAATTGTGATCAAGGAATCTATTCTCAAAGTAATTCATTACAAACTCGTGATGTTTCTAGCATAATGTTCTTTAATCATACCTGTCCATCTTCTTGTATCATCAAATCATCTTGGAATCTTTTATCAAATAAATCAAATATGACAAAGCCCTAACGGTAACCATACCAAGATTCGCAAGTTTGTTCTCACTTTGATTTCTTCTTAGGATAGGTGTCTTTCCTAAGGTCTGTTCTAGAAGCTTCATGGTGTCACATCTATCCCATATATACATCTCTTTGGAAATAAGAATACACTGACATTTTACTCAAAAAGACAAATAAAAAAAAGTGATTAAACAGAAAATTTTATTTTTAGACATTTCCTTGCCCCACCAACCTTCGGTGATGAGCTTGCATCTCTTACTAGTGACGTAGGGTTGGGAAAGGATGGAAATGCCCTTACTCGCCTATGCCTTGCCCACGGTGATAAACCCACGCTTCTTACTGGTAGCATGGGGCAAAGTGTAGGGGGTCCTCTTGACAAAGCAAACGTTAAAAGTTTATAAACAAACTATTCAAACTTTGAGTCAAAAACGAATGAATCAGATGTTCAAAACTCCAAAAGAGTTAAAAATCCTAAAAATCCAGATTTTGTCTACTATGTGGCCATCTACGGGTCTAAGTCTAGATAAACCACAAAGCAAGTTGCATCCAAAACTATGAATTCATTCAGGTAGGGTAGGCTTGTAGCTTCCAATTTGGTTCCGCCAAAGCTTTGTCTATCTTTCATCACTATCATTTCACCGTATTTCATAACTTGTGCCCTTTTTGGCTCTTGGTGATAAGCCCTCGGATCTTACTAGTTGCGTGGAGTTAGGAGTGGGGCAAGTTAATCTTTTCATCATATTGGTTATTTTCATCACTTTGCCAAGACAAAAAGGAGGTATCCAAATTGCTCACAGAAGCTAAGATTCAAGATCACAACATATCTACAATATCATGTATCAGCATCATGAATCACAAAAAGAAAGCAAACATTTGCATCATCTGTTTTCCATTGCATAAATTCTAGAAAGCATATAAAACACACATCATAGTATACATGAGGAAACTGGAAACAGAAAGGGAAAACATGAGTGACAAGCTTTTGATCCAAAAACAAATGCATATATATGAATAATCAATGTTTATATACAATGCCATCATGCACTAGGCATGGTCAAAATGCTCTAAGAGCCCGTAATATACAAAAGAATCTATGGTACAAAATACATAGGAGCCAAGTGGTCTCTCAACCCCTACGCGACCCCTCCGAAGGTACGTGCCCTCACCTAGGGCTCTGGCTACGCTGGCGCTCTGAATGAACGGAGGGCTCTGGGTCCCGAGGAGCAGCCGCGGTCTCACCATGAGAATGGCTCCTCATAAGACACTCAGCCGTCCTATAGCCTGCCAACTCTGTGTGAAGAGTTGACACCATCCTGGCCACGTGCCAAACGGGAGCGAAGACGTCGGTGTGCCTGCCAGCTGCTGAGGGATCCCCGGCATCTATAGATAGCTCCGCATGGGTCCTATCCATGAGGATCATTAGGGAATCAATGCATACCCTGTGGATCAGATCCCGCCACTCATCAACAGTCTCTGTAAACGAAGGAGAAAAATGAATTAGAAACTAGGCAAGAGGCTAAAATATACAAGATACAAACACAAGGAGAGATAGCAATTAAAACAAATCCTAAATTAAACAAACATTGAAAGGAAGAAAGGATAACTTACTCGGATCACCGGGCCTCCAAGATGGATCACTGGGGCCAGCACCCACCGTGGATGCCACTGCCGACTGAGGGGCTGCTCCTGTAGCAGGGGCAACATGTTGCCCCACAACCGACTCGTCCTCTCCACCATGGCCCTGAGAGAGTGGCTCCTCTGAGACTAGAGTGTCTCTCTCAGCACTTTGCTCAGCCCTCTCCACCTGTAAAATATCCTGCGTATCATGCCACTCAGGATCGCTATCATCAGTCTGCTCCTTCGACCCTCCCTCTGTAAGCTCCTTAGAATCGGAGTCAATGTCTATAGGGTCATCACTGCTATGAGCAGGACCCGCGGTAATCTGAAGCAAAGGTGCCCGAGGTGCACCAGCTCTCCCTCTAGCCTGAACTATCCTCTTGGCTGCAATGGGAGTGCCAGGAGTGACCACTGTCCAACCCCGGCCTCTAGGCCCCCCTCTGGTCTCACGAACTGATCTGTAAGCTGGTACCACTGGGGGAAGCATACCTGCACATGGAAGGCCGAACTGCTAAGGAACTCTGCCAAAAGGATGTACCTCCACCCATCCCACGCGGTCGATGAGCTGCCCTGTGGTGGAGCAGGAGATCAATGTAAGGGTCTCCTTACCCCATATGTCGGCCATAAGCCGGTACGGTGTCACCTCCATATCTGCTGTGGTAAGGGAGGCAACTGGCTGGTGAGGTGCTCTAAGCATCGACATATCTGACCATCAGGCTGCCCTCACAGCCCCTGGATCTGCCACCTCTACGCCTCTGCCATAAGGAATAAAATGCTCATGCACCCAACTCATGACTAGAGTTGGGTGGCTCAATGACTGTCCCTACAAATGGACCACCCTATATAAATCATGGTAGGTGGTCCCCAGAATGTCTACACCCCAGGCATATATCTGGCCATGCCCCTCTATCTGTGTAATGATGGGGGCCCAGCAGTATAACAAAGTGTCCCCTCCCTTGTCCCTGATCAATCTCGAGGCAAGGATCCCCATGATGGCTTGTCGAAATATGGGGATAGGCAAAGAAGGGATGGATCGAACTCTCACTCCCTTCTTCGACCCCATGGAGATATTTGCATCTCCCATATAACCTGCCCATTGTGCAATCTGTGCCCGTGAGCCTGCCGTCTCTAATGTGAGTCTCCTCCCGATGATTGGGACCCCCAAAATACGGTAGACATCTTCCAACATGATAGTCCACTCACCGCGGACCCCTGGCAGTCAGAAAGTGTTCCGATCTGCGTCCCAATATGAAAATAAGTCACAAAGTATGTGACTAGATGGTGTGACATGGGGCACGCGTGATATACGTAGTATGCCGGCCCTCTGTTGTGTGTCCTCCTCATTCTAAGAAAGGGCATCCAATACCCCGGAGAGCCAATCACACTCTCTCTCTCTCGGCTCCATCTGATATACTCCGCTCTCGCCTGCATACACCCAAAAGCACACAAAACAGAGCAAGTTAATATCTGAACAATACCAAGAAGGTCATAAAAACATATAGAAGTGTAAGAAAATACAAGTGCAATCTCAAAAATCAAGTTCTTTTACATTCTGGTCAGAACCGCCACCCTGAGCAGGGAGGCGGTTTTGTAACCGCCGCCCTGAACAGGGCGGCGGTCATGTAACCCCCACCCTGGCCAGGGCGACGGTCACGGTCCGAAAACCCGCGCGGGTTGCTAACCCCAAAAATCCCAAAATGAAGAAAAATAGACCATTTAAACTAAAAATGGAGCCTACCCAGTAGACGCCCCCCCTAGGTGGACCTTTTGAACCTAACATTTTCAAAAATAACCCGCCCATTATGACGAATTTAACATTTCAAATTTAAAGGGGGAAAAACACAAAATTGAAGAAAACCAACCTGTGATCTAGCGGGGTGGTGTTCCGCACGTGGAGGCATGATCATGATCTCGCTGCGAACATTTCGAATCTACTCACGTAAGAAACCGTCACCGTGGGTCCCAGATCTCAAAATCAATCAAATCAACTCACGCAAATGAATAGGAAAATGGGCCCACTTTCATATATATATCGTTCTGTTTCGTTTTAAAATGACTTTTCACAGGTTTGGAGCACTGATGGAGGTAATTTTCTATCCCTGCACGAATGGTACATTCTCATTCCCTATTGTTTTAGTGTTTATTTTCCAAGTTATTGTATCTATCTGCACTTGAGTTCTCTTTTCATTTTGCAGGTAGCGGGAATTTCGATGGCATCATTTCAACACACAGACGAGTAAGGTATAGCTTCTAACTCCCCATTTCGGGACTGCCATACTTGGACCCACCGTTTTATGCCTCTTCATGGCTAAAACACTTCTCCGAGGGGGCAATATGTACGTACCCAAAATTGTAAGGTACTGTACTGCGGAACGGTGTAACAAGTGCCCCGATGATGATACAGGTCTCCTCGCAAGGTGTTCGGGATCCGGAAAAGCCCTCAGAGTATGCGTTAACATCCCACATGCCCCGCTTAGCCCCTGCGCCCTTTGTTTTCCCCATTTTCTTCTTTCCTTGGCCTTTTTGATCTTCAATGACGAAACCACCACCCTACAGGGTGGCGGTCTCGTGACCGCCGCCCTGATCAGGGCGGCGGTCCTGTAACCGCCACCCTGCTCAGAGCGGCGGTCCTGTGCGCATTTTCCAGAACGTTCTTTAATGCGACTCGCATGAAATATCATGATTCACTAGCTTTCTTTTCCGACTTGAGCATGCATTTATGTTTTTGGTCCCCTAGAATAGTGTTTTTCCTTTGTTTATTGTTTAGGAGTTCCATTTGGTTTTGGTTTTTGGGTGATTGAATTCCTATAAATGCATGGTTTGTGTACAAGCAAATAGTCTACCCCTCATTCAATTTCATGCTCTGATTCTCATATTTTAGTCTTTTATTCTGTTTAGAAGCCATAATGTTAATTCCTTGCATGTTTAGATAGTATTGTTCAGCTGTTAGTAAGCCACAGACCCATCTTGTGCAGGAAGTGCTGTTATCTCATCCAAATCCAGTTAGAAGCTTGCCTTTGAGTTTCTCTTTGCTGTAGATTTGATTTCATCGTGTCTTGGTGTTCTTAGTTCAATTCATTATATGCCTGGTTAGCTTTATTCAGCTGTTGGTAAGCCACATATCCAACTTGTGCAAGCAGTGTCTTTATTTTATCCAATCCATTGGAACAAAATAGCTTAGGAAGCCATTAAAGTTGTAGGTTTTTCTCTTCGTATAGGGTAGTTACAGGTTCTAGTCACTTCATGTTGCTCGACTCGCAGTTAAATCCCGCTAGGAATCGCATAAGCCAAGCTCTGTACTCTTGCGCTATCCCTCTCCTACTCGCATTTTCGGTCTGCATTCTGAGCTGTCCTTGTCCCAAAATCTACTCCTATCGGTCCTAGCATTACATGATTTTCTGGATCCATGTGAACATGAAAGAACAAGGAGATCATACAGTCATCCTATCGGTACTATGAGGATTCCTCATAGCCCCGGACACTATCTATGAATCATCTACCCTATCCCCATATAACCATACCAGGGCCCTTCTCTGCTACTCCCATGGAGTAATCTCTATCAGGTCCCCTATGATTGGCAACTTGAGGATCCTATAGATTTCCTCATGGGTGATAGTCATCTCACCCATCCAAAACCAAAAAGTGCATGTCTGGCTATCCCACCACTGTAAAAACACTCACATCAGCTCCACGTCTTTGGGTACCTATCGATAATAATGGAAACCCCCTAGTCTAGCTAACTCCAGATAGTGCTAATCAGCATCTGTCACATCTAGCATTATAGTCTCTAGTAGCTCAGGAATAACATCCCGTATGTCTAGGACCTCTCATGCCTGCATCACATCAAACATCGTCATTAGTTTTGTATTTATCAAAATAAACATCATTAAAATTTCATCAAAATTTTTCTTAAAGCCTCCAAATGCTTCATCTTTCCCATTAGTGTTGACTCAGTTCATAAACTCCATTCACTTTACGATTGACACTGATTATATTCCAATCGATACCGATCGCATACTAGTCGGTGCCGATTTTGTCAATCGATGCCAACTGGAAGGCAGAGTGCTAAAAACACCCTCTTGCCTCCTACTACAAAATTACACAAATTTACAAAGCTAAGGAAGGACCACTTACCCCTGGCCGCATCCTCTTCCTCTTCTTACCACTCTCGAAAGCTTCCATGTTGCTCAAATTCAACTTTTGACTTTTTCTAAATCAATTGTCACAATGCAAATGAATCATTACCGTTCACCTTTTATTTATTTTTAGGTTTTTGTGTCGGTCGACACTTATTATTTGGGTTGGCGTCAATTCTTGGGGTCGATGTTGATCAGGTATGATTCGACACTAATTGTCTCCCATCGGAGCCAATTGGGTAGATCTTAGTATATTTTCTAATCTCATCACACTAGGACGCGCTTCATTCTTGTCTGATTATATTGTCTTGCACATGTGTCACCCATAACACATTTTTGCCATCATTGTGTCTTTATTTAGGGTACTTTTACCTTATCACCTTACATAGCCCCACATATGTGTCGCTCATGGCATAGATTTGCTTGTCGTTTCCCGCTTGGGGCATCTCATCATTATATCTTTTGCATGTGCCACCTCTAGCACACTTGTTCTACCTAGTCTGGTAGAATTTTTATTGAAAAGTCCACTGTAGTGGCCATGTTTTGATTTCCGTGGTAGCTCTCCTCTCGAGGCCGTCACTTCATCCTCCTTGTCCAATCATTGATGCTTGGCTTGTTTATTTGATCATTGTTATGACCTTATTTTCTCCTTTAGGTGCATCTATTCAGTGTTATCACCCATTTACGTTTTCTCCTTGTACATGGGTAGCTCACATTTTTTTGCAACCTAAAGATAGCAGGTCTGTAGGCACTAACGTCATCTCGTTCGAAGGCCATCTAGTTGTCCCTACCAATGTGTCACTCTTTGGTTGTTACTATTTTGCAGTCACCTTTAACTCACCAGTCTATGGCCACTAACATCATCTCATACGAAGACAATCTAGTATTCCCTACCAATGTGATTTCCTTAGGTTGCTTCCTTTTTTATTTTTTACATGCATCATCAATGATCAAATTTACTCTAGACATATAGCTAAGGCATCCTTTCTTCTATTATTTTTCATCTACCTTTTTCAAACTTAGGATTGACTAGATTTTTTGGGCCACCCCATCCCTAGTTTGAGGGGGGGCACATTGTCAATATTCTTCCTTTTCTTCCAACTCCTTGTTTTTTTCTCGTAGCATTTCTTATCGCTTACTCGACAAAAAGGGGCAAATGTAGACACCTAGAATTGGTTACTCAATTTAATGTGCCCTGTGTTCGCTTACCTATTCTATTCTTGGGTAACCCGGTGCACTTTTGTATCACTACTTCTCTCTTAGGGTATTAATTAAATATCTAATTAATATGTCTATCCTAAGTTTGCTCCACCCCATTATATTTCACCCATGGATAATTAAACATTAACCCCTTTAATTCTATCTTTTACATTTATTCCAACTACTTATTCACCCCATATCACTTCCCAACCTCCCATGCCATTATTATCCATCCATCCCACTTATTTATCCTCTCATGGAACCGTGTAGCGGGATTTTTCCTGTATTTGAGTTGGAGGGATAATATTCTTATCCTCACAACTCATCCCTTTTTGCCACTTTGGGAGTTTATTCCCTGATCGATGTCGATTTTTCAGAACGACTCCAATTTTACCTCAATTGGTGTTGACTATAAATACATGACCTGAACTCAGTTCTGGTTAGATGGTAGAGACTTGAGAAATAGTGAAAAACTTGAGTGAATCTTGAAATTATCAATTCAGAGAGATAATTCTGTCTAGATTAATCCCAGAGAGGTGCACCATTATTTTACCCATGTAATATTGATATCGCTTAGGTTATTCAACCTCTGGGTGACTTCATTTCTCCATCATGCTAAGGTGAAACTCTGTCCACATCTTTGCATCTCTTGCGGGTCTCCACAATCCGATCATCATCAGTCATCATTCAAGCTTTTTGTGATTTCTTCCTGATCAATGACAACCCAGCATCAATCGACGCTGATTTTTCCAAATGGGTGCCATTCCAAACCATCGACACTGATCACTATATGATCAATGCTAACTAGTCTGTAAAAAGGTACAAAATCTAGGTGACACAATTTCATCTTTATTTTTACAGTTTCCTGTGTTCTTTCAGTTTCTACTGCTATTTTTACATTTTGTGTGCAACTTAAAATCAGAAAATCTAAACATTTACTTACATATTTTATCATGTATGCTTTTATTCTTAATTGAAAAGGTTAACTGACATCCACTGAGGAAGCTAATTACTTCCCAGACCCGCTCTCTTGGCAGTTCACCCTTATATCTTCTAACGTCATCTTTTTCTATCAAGTATTCATGCATCACAGGTTTCTTGGATCTACTCCGCATGATTGCTCATGTGCGCCCGTCTTAATTCCATCAGGCTTTCTCTTCATCTACATCTTCGAATCTTGTCTAATTAATTGGGTATCAACTTTATTTGATTTTTTCTAGGTTTTTGTGTTTAGTTTGGTGCATTAAGTTAGACAGGTAACAAGCACAGAAATTCTTGATCTACAACATAATTTAACTCATGTAACTTAAGTTTTCTACTTTTGTATGTTATAACATGACCACTTTGTAACAAAATACCTCCTAGACCTTCACTGGATGCATCAGTTACCACCATAAAATCTCCATTAGGATCTGGTATTGCAAGAATAGGTGCTGAAGTTAACTGTTCCTTCAAGGTTTTAAACGTAATTTCACATTTCTCACTCTAAAAAAACTTTTTATTTTTATTATGTAAGGAATTTACTCATGCAGCTATCTTAGAAAATTATTTTACAAATTTCCTATAGTAGCCAACAAGTCCCATGAAGCTTCTAACTTCATGTACATTCTTTAGTGCAGGCCATTCCGCTATAGCTGTAATTTTCGAAGGATCTATAGTAATTTCATATTTATTTATTACATGTCCCAGATAGTGGACTTTTGTGTCATAGAAAGAACATTTGAACAACTTACCAAAAAACCGTCTCTTTCTCAGAATTTACAAAACTATTTTCAAATGCTCATGATGCTCCTTAATGATTTTAGAATATATGAGAATGTCATCCAAGAATACGAGCACAAATTTGTCCAAGTATTCTTGAAATATATTATTCATTAAATTCATAAATTCTACATGTGCATTAGTTAATCCAAAAGGTAAAACCGTAAACTCATAATGTCCATACCTTGTTTTGAAAGTTGTTTTATGAATATCCTCATCCTTAATTCACAGTTGATGATATCCAGATTGAAGATCTATCTTGGAATATACCGGTGCTCCACACATCTAATCAAATAAATCATCAATACTGGGGAGTGGATATCTATTCTTGATTGTTTCCTTGTTTATCATTCTGTAATTAATGCATAATCTAAGTGTTCCATCTTTCTTTTTCACAAAAATTATTGGTGCTCCCCAAGGTGAAACACTTGGTCTAATCAAATCTAGAGAAAAAATTTCATGCAACTGATCCTTAATACTAATTTTGTAGTACTCATTCGATATGGTGCTTTAGAAATAGGTTCAGTTCCAGGCTTGATCTTAATTTTGAAATAAAATTCCCTTTTGGGTTGAATTCATAGCAATTCTTATGGAAATACATCACTGAAGTCTCCTAATAGTGGATATCGTTCCATAATATCACTGCTCTTTTCTGTTGATTCAATAATTTTTACTACATATAAGGTACATCCTTTATTTTTGGCCTTTTTAAGTTGCATAGCTGACAGATTTCTAACAAAAATTTCATGTTTCACACCCTGAATCTCTGTTGTTTTCTGTAGGTCATCTAAACAACTAATGTGTTTTTCAAAACAGTCCACTTTAGCCTTATGTTCTATTAACCAATTAACACCTAGGATTACATCATAAGACCCTAAAGGTGCAACATTAAAATCAACCTCTGTTGAAAAGTTAGGTAAATCAAGGTCTGCTCCAAAAAGGCACACACTAACTGTATGAACAACATTATTCCCATACTGTACAGTCCATGTTTTATCCATGTTTCCATCTTTTCTTTTTAGTTTTGATGCTAATTTACTAGAAATAAAACATTCAGTAGCTCCGGTATCAAAAAGAATAGTTATTGGTAAACCAAATATCTTACCTGGAACTTTTATGGGTGTGGCCTGTTTCTCAGCCTATTTGTCAGCTACTGCAGCATGTATCTTGTGCTGCTGATTACGATCATCCTTCTTCAAAGGACATTAATTTGTGTAATGATATTTTTCACAGTTATAACAGCCTCCTATAGGTCCCTTCCTAGGCTCAAGTTTATTTCCAGCCTTAGATTTATCGTTCTAACCCCCATAGGACTTCTGCCCATTATTATTGTTGTTGGAAAAGTTGTTTCGTGCATTACCAACAAACTTGTTTGTAGCTACTTTCCTAATTATATCAGATGAAAAATTACTTTTCATTCTGAATTTCTTCCATGGTCCTTTCTTGGGTGCAAGAGAGGATGAAGAGGATTTGGGATTCTTCTTCCTTATGTCCTCCTTATGAGAAAAAATTGCCTTTAGTTTCTGTTCCTTCCTTATGGATTTTTTAACAACCCCTTACATTATGGTTGGGATGTGAACATCCACCTCTCCTCCTATAATGGGATTCAATCCCATGATGAATTTTCATATCCTAAACTTCTCATTAGTTTGATACTGGGGCACATACTTAAGGAGTTTTGTAAATCACTCCCAATACTCAGTTACAGTTATCTTTCCTTGAGTTAAGTTATGAAATTCAGTCATTTTCTAATCATAGTAGAGTTGTGGAAGCCATCATTGCCTAAAGTAACATTTAAATTGGTCCCATGTGATATTAGATTCATCAATGTTCAACTTAGTCTTGCCGCTATCCCACCACGAAGATACTTCATGTGAAAGTTGATATACTCCCCATATTGCCTTTGTTTCTTCTGAGAAACTTCTTATTCCAAAGTATTTCTCCATTTCGCGGAGCCAATTATTAGCCCCATTTCCTAATGTGGTGCCATCAAAATTGGGTGGACTTATCCTTTTTATATCATTAGTGAGTTCTGTTGCTAGCCTAGCCTTTTTGTTCTCAATCTCTACATGTATGTTAACATTGTTATTATCAATACCCACATTGGCATTGTCCCCTGGAGGTGGCTTATTATTGTTATTAGCTTCTTCTTCCTCCTCATTACCCATTACTTGTTGTTCAAGCATAGCGAAATGATCTCTTGTGCCCAACAGGGCAACAAGGATCCCATCAAGTTTTTGGGTTGTTGTTGCTCCTTCCTCAGGTGGATGGTTATTTGAAGCATTTCCTCTTATTCTAACCATTTTCTGTTACAAGAAAATTTAAGTTTCATCAGATTATGGACACAATAGTTCTAAGAGCTACAACCTTCAGCTTTGATACCAAGATGTAACATTCCCATTTTAAGACTTTAGAAACAAGGGAATTTTTTTAATAGTGTTCACTATTCTAAATAAAGCATTATTTAGAACAAACATTCCATGCCAATAAAATTCAATGGATAAACATATGCAGTTATAATGACTCAGTGATTCACCGATCTATTCATTCCATAACTTGGTAGGCTACCAATCTATTTATGTTATCTTATGTATTGAATACATATTGTATACTTTGTATACTTTATCATCCTACCCTACACTGGGTACTGAGTGATCTGTTTAAAGAGCATATCTAAATATCTACTACCAATATCCATCTAATATCACGTTGTTTTAAACTTGGTGACATAGGACAACACAACCAGTATTTTGTGATACTTTGGCCAAAGATTTATAACATACTATGTATGTCACTATTCCTAGATGACATGCTCGTCATATTGGAATACGTCGTTCACCTCACTCCTCATTTATCTTAATTGGTCTTTACTAACTACTGTCAATCCACTTGTTCTAGGTTTAACCCTAGACCTAGGTAAGAACATAACCTATTATAAGAAGATGCTCACAATGGCTTAGGGTATATGGGCATACTCAGTTGACCTGCCATTGGAAGATAATTCATATCCTAAATATGCTCCTATCCAGACCTAGAGGGAAACTAATTTCAAGTCCTAATTCCCATTAGGTTTAGATCTAGATGATCAATACGGAAGGGTGATACCACATGTCAACTAGAACGATGTATTCTTGAGAAGACTCAAGCCTTCTTGAAAGTACAGCCCTACAGTTGGTGTGTGCCAAAATCCTACATAAATTGCCTCATCGAGATGTACATACCCCCAACGGGATTGTTGATACATTGTTAGTCTGAGTTAGTTCTTAATTACAACAACCCTGCCAAACCCTAATCCAACGCTCAATAAGTTCTTTCCTAAATTTGCTTCATTTAGTCCATTAAGAACTTTGTTATATTCAAGGTCTCTTTTAATGTTTTATCACATAGTTAAACTGCCAATTAACCATAATTGTACAACGTTATAATATGTCTTATTTAAAACATATAATAACTTTTTAGAAAATTTCAATGTCAAAATATATCCAATATAAAGTAGACTTCATACAAGATGAAGTCTAATAATTTGTAATCACATTCACATACCTTTATAATATAGTTTAGATAGAACATCATATTCTATAACTTGATGAGTTGCATCTTAATTAGGGAAATTGAACTAAATCCCTTTATCCTACCTATCAAGGACAATCAATTAAGCATAAAATAATATGAAGAATATCAACAAGATAGAAATCCATTTTTTTATACAAACACAAGATAATTTAGACAACAAATACAAGTAAATTCTCAGCTTTCAATTCATCTTTATAACTTATACATTTACAAGTCTTATGCACTTTAGGAATACGACATATCAACCGCATTCATCCTAAAGGAATACTACTTTTCTTTTTCAATACAATCTCAAGAATGAATCAAAATTATTCACAAGGAATCAGATTTAAATCAGCCAATGCATCTCATAAGTTTAGCCTTCTTTTATCACTTATGAAGTCCATCTGCAAAAATTGTTAGCACAGGTCAGTTAAATGAACTGAGCATGATAAGAACTAAGCCTTAAAACGAATTGAATTCCACTAATTGTTCCATTAAAACAAATTTTCTTTAATGAAACAATTAATATATCATACTAATAAACATAAGTAATAACAATTAGGAAATAAGTACATTAATAAATCTGAATTCACTTCTAAGAGAAGAACAAAACATAATCGACATCTTCCTTACAAATTAAAGTTTAATTGATTCTATCAAATACCTTTAAACAAACAACAGCTCATATCATCCCATTGTTCCCAATTCTATCATAATAGAATAAAACATTTATCTTCACTATAAGACATAAGAATTTTTTACAACATGGTTACCATTAGGATGATTCACCTAACTCTTAAGCAAAATAAGAAGAAGAACCATTAAAAACTATGCCCAAACACAAATCATCTGAAAAATAGAAACAGGTTCATAACATGAATTTAACTGTTTCATTTAAAGGACAACTACCTTAACATTCAACATTTAAGATATTCATCTTAATAGAATCCCATGTCCATCCCTGAAGGAATATAGAGTCAAAAAGTCTGTCAACAAATTTACATTTTCTTTTTAACAAGACTGAAACATCTAATCTCTTTTTACATCATTTCAGCCAAATGATATGTACAAGGAGACTAATCAACATAATAAATCTTCATTTCCGAAGAGAATCAATAACAAAAGGTTTTAATCAGATGAACTTAACCCCAAAACATAGAAAAGTAATCTTATCAAAATGTGATTCTATCCTAAAATCATTTCACTACACTTAACAAAAAATTCCCTTTCTAATCCAAACAATAAGCTCATGAACTAGTTCCCAGAAGAGAGAACAAAACCAATTCAAAGTAAGAAGAAAACATATTGGAAGTCTCCCTTACAATTTTTTTACCTTCAATAAAGCGTGAGTTCCCATTTCAATTCAGATCAAATACAGTGTAAATTTCAAGAACAACATATTGTTCTAAATGAATCAAAATTTCTTTTCTCTAAGAAAAAGAATAAGGATTCATTTACTAAATCCAGTCAAGAAATAGAAAATCCCTAACATAAAACTAACAATTCTTAATTACCCACGAGCTCAACAAAAACTGAAACTTTATTACAAGATTTCAAATTTTTATTACAAATAGCAAGCGGTTCGTGGTTTCAAGAGAGAAATAATCCCAAAAAAACCATCTCAACTTCATTTTTTCAATAGAGGAGACATTGTTTTAAACAAAACAATCAACCTAAGATGCGGGTTTACTCAAAATAGAGGGGAAAAGGCTTTTCATACTTTAATGCCATTGCTAGTTCAAATAAGATGAACAATCCACAAAAGAAGTTCCAATTCTATTATCTAACAAAAACGTTTCCAGTTTAATTTTTCAAAAAAAAATTCAAACAACTCGATTAAACCACTCGACTAGATGTCCCTTGAGTAAGTAGTTCAAATTGACAGAGTTATAAGCTTAAACCATAAAACCAAGTAAAAACCTAATTCAATACCAAAACAAAATCGAACAGGTCTATAATACGACTAGTTCAAAACTCAAAAATACAAAATCTGAGCACAATGTTGAACACAAACTTCTCACAAAGGTTCAGGACCACTCAAGAGAATATTTACAGGTTCAGGCAACAACATGTTCCCATTCCTGTTTATATCTTAAACAAAGAAAACCCAAAAAGATACTAGAAAAAAATCGATACCTCGTTGTAGTTTACGAATTCCACACACTAACAATTTAAATGTACAGTGTCGAATCACAAAATCTCCAACATCAGTTCAGATATACATCAGTGTCTTAATACGAGGTAGTATATATTACAAATATACATTAACAGTTCAAGACAACAAGGAGCCTCCATTACCAATTTATATCTTAACAAGATGCCCAATTTCCAACTCAAAATGAAACACGAGTTTCCAACAAGATTTCGGAGCCATACAAGTTAAAAAATTGAGTGCAGTGAAAACATGAACTTCCATTATCAGTCCAGAATATCACAAGAATAAAACATGAGTATAGAGCTACATACGGACTTCAAAAAATAGACCCGAGTTACCCAAGGTTACAAACACAGGTTTAGAGCATCAATAATTATCCAGTACTAGTTCTTATCCAAATATGAACCCAAAACAAGTTCTAATCCAAACACTAGCTCAAATACAAGCTCAAGATTAAACAAAACACGAGTTCCAATGCAAGATCAAATGAAACTCAAGGTTCCCAAAAACTCAGAACCATAAAAATAGCAACGAAGGTCAGTTAAAACACAACACTTTGAATACCAGTTCCAGAAATGACAAGCAGAGCTACAGAAGCAAGTTTACCATGAATAATTCAAAATTTAACCCACACAAAGAATGTTTCCAAACTTAATGTTATTTTGCTAAGGATTTCATATCCAAATTTCTAGAGATTTATAAAACCCATCAAGCAAATAACCAGGTAAAACATGAAGAACAAGAATCTCAAAAGAGTAGAGTCATTATAATGAAACATTTAGAAGAAAGCAAGAGATCTTAATGGTTAGAGCCTATCATGCCTGATAGTGCTTTTGCCAAATCGAAGGAGACTTCTAACCGAGCTTTAACCTCCTTTTCTTCTCCATGAAAGATCAAAAAACAAACAAATTTCCTCAGAATGCCTCATATACCTTCCCATGATCGAAAATAGACCAAATGAGTTAAAAATAACAATGCTATGAAAGTTGAACTACTGGTTCGAAGAACTAGTTCGCTCCAAATAGATAAAAATATGGAAAGCATGTAAAAGCAAACAACCTCCCACAAATCTGCCTTCCAAGTTTCCTAGACGGTTTGTGAAAAAAAACTGAGACCAATAAATTCCATTAATTCTAATTTTCCTACTTATATTTCCTTGCCACCACCTCCCAAGTTTGGCGAATGCCAATTCATATTTAACATGCAATGCCATCTTTAGTGAAACTTCCACATAAGCCTCCACTAAGTCAACTAGCCCTTGCCAAAACTAGCAATACTTTATACCTTAAAAACCTTATCAACAACTTAAATTCCTTTGGACCGTCACCTTTGATGCATGTGATCCATTAGGTTCCCATTAAAATAGCTTAGGATAGATCCTTTAGAACTTAGGTTAGTTTATAATTAATCACCTTAGGCCTTACACATTACCTTAGGTAGTTTCCACATAGGTTAGATTAATTCACAACATAATAGTTTTAGTGCATTAGGTTAGATCATCACATAATCTTATAGCATTAGGTTTTAGGTTAAATTAAATAGCATAGTGACCTTTGCGTACTCCCTTAACAAAAGGATTAGGTTAGAAATAAAATCACTTAAGTAATATAGCTAGGAAGTGTGTGTGTGTGTGTGTGTGTGTGTGTCTATATATATATATATATATATATATATATTCTTACCCAAATAAGGATTCCGTAGGATAATCCTGTAGTTTTAGGATTTCTAATCCTTCCAATGTCATGAACAAGATGCATTTCATTTACGTCAGCAATGTCCTACCATGATTGATCTCCAAAGACCCAAGCATAACATACAACTGAATGGAAACATGTTCACACAAAATCTAAGGACTTGTAACAACAAAGTTCAGTCTGATATGTCCCTCAATTATGGAATGTCAAATACCATTCTTTCAACTGAGGAGGTTTAAAACATTCCTTGGATCACTGAAATTGATCTGAGGATGAGTCAGATAAGGAGATAAGTTTGCAACTCTTAGACCAGATTGCAATTCACCTACAAGAAGTTAAAAATGGGTTTAAGGAAGCCATTCCATTTCAGTTTAGTGATTGTAAGAATAGAAAAGATTTATCCATATCAAGCATGATCTCCAACAACCAAAAGAACACATCTTTAGAAGAAGATCACATGTCAACACTTGAAATGAAAAAGAGGAATATAAAAATTGTCAAGGGTGTTACAATTACGCTTTTGCAATCTTATTGCTAAAATCACACTAATCACTTTCATTCTTACCATTTTCGTTATAATTAGTGATTTCTGATAATTAACTAGCGTTTATTACCATTTTTGTTAATTAAAAATGCTTTGTTGATTACCTAACCTCTTTAAAATTCAGGATGCCAATTTATGACATATTGTAAGTCAGATACTCTTCTGAATAAACAATTATCAAGTATTAGCTAATTAAGTCTATTTTACCCTTGTTTTGGTCAATAAACCCTATTATTGGCTCAAACCCCTCTTCCAACCATTCAAAATCACACCATTTCCCTCCAAGACTTCTCAAAAGGCTTTGAAAGGTTATCCCAGATTCTTAATTGACCCTAAGTGGTTGAGTAAGGCTCCTCACATCCTAATCACTTGTTAATTCGCTAATCATCATTAACAAACCTTAATCTACTTTGTGCTTTTAGTCCCACATGCACCAAGATGCAAGTTTTCCCCAAATAGAAAACTATAAAAATACCAAGCACCTACCGTTAAACTTTACACCATGCTTTGAATTGCATATCATATAATAAATATGGTTAAGAGCTTTATTTCCTCCTTGGATTATCTTGCTCAATCTTTGCCTCCAACCTTTAAGTTAGTTAGTAGAGGGATATCTAATATGGCCTTGTAGCCATTTTTAGAGGGATCCTCTAACCATTTATGAATTATTAAAAAACCATGATTTGATTTCTCTTAGATCTACTTAGGTCTATGTTAGTTAGCAATTCATACCAAGTAGGCATGTTTTAGCTAAGATTGATTGATATCATGTTAGTTCTTTTAAGTGTTCCAATAAGCTTTAATCATTTATTTTACTATTGTTAATTCCTATCTTTGTTAATAGACTATGTTGTGTTAGTCTAGTTTTTTAGATTTTTTTTTATAGTTTTTAGTAGTTATCATTATGTCGTTATACGTCCCTTCTAATGTTGGGGGCATCCACATTTCTTCATTTCCTTGCACGTTCACTTTGGAAAACTTCCTAGAAAACATTAAAAACATTCGCATAACTTTTTGAAAATCCCTAAACATATAGATATGTTAGTCTTAAAAATTCAAAAAAATCACACACATTTCGTAGAAAACTCCAAATAAATGAACATTATCTTAAGATAATACCAAAATAGCAAAAAACGTTTCAAAACTATTCTGCAAAAAAAAGTAGTAGTTTTCTTACTTTTAGTTGTTGGTTTGTATAGTTTTAGTTGCATTACTTTTTTGTCTTGCATGCTTTAAATTGGATTCATTTACTTACTTATATTGAGTGTTACTTTAATCTGTGGTATGTGGCATTAAATTCATTTTATCTTGCATGTTTGTATATAGTTGTGTTTCTTTGCTTAGATTTGATTAATTTGTGCTCATTGTTTTCTTGTGCAGTTTGTTGTCATTTCATCACCATATCATCTATACATCATGTATCAATAACAGGTAAGCTACATAATCATGAACATGAAAATTAAACATGTATGCTAAGCTAACATCATATAATATCCCTAAGAGGGGAAAGAGGGACCACATTATTTCCCCCCTCAAACATATTACATAGTAAAAATATTGATTAAACATGCTATCTCATATGAAAAATGTGAATGGTAAATCATAAAGTACCTCATCAACATGCAAAGTGATATCGTCAGATGTTATATCATAATCTAACAACATTTGATACAAACATAAACCACAATAAACATATAGATTAAGAATGATATCTCATAAAGAAAGTACAATACATTAGTAATCCATCAATCATCATATATCCATAAATATAAAATGTCCATTTACTAATTCAAGGTGTCTCGATACATATCAGATACAAAATTCCATCATGGGCATGGATCAAAAATGGTTCCTTCATCAGGAGGCATGATAAAAAATAATACATAAAGTACATTTGTAGAAAATGGTTCCTTCATCATAAGGCATAATAAAAAATAGTACATATACATCTGTAAAAAAGTGTGCCTTCATATCGAGGCCAAACACCAAAAATATACATCTGGTACATCAATAATAGAGTCAACCATAACTCTCACTCTCTCTAGGACTGCCTGGCCTAGGTATGCTACTAGGTGGGTGTATCTATTATGATGGACCTACAAAAGGTGATGTACCATGTTGTAGTGAACCATACTTCTCTAAGGTATACTATACAAAGGGCTTGTATATTGAACTCATTGATCGAGAGGATCCTAGATCATGACAAGATGTCAGATTTCTAATAGAATTCAAGGGCTCTCTACTCAACTAGGATGATTACATGATAGTGTACCCTATAGTATGTCACCTAGGATGCCAGGGAGGCACTTTGAACTACCAAAAGTTGTACTTTTGAGAGAGTACCTCCCAGCTAAAGTGTATCATGCTCCACTCTCGTACTCACTAGATCTTCCCACAACTAGACTCTCTTTGATGAATCTAGATCCCTCTCATCATGCAGTTGCACCCTCTCTACGGTCACATGATCTCACTATTTCCAGATTTGATCTCTCTCTATCCTGAGATAATCGATCTCAGTCGTAACTGATCTCTCTCTACAATTGCCTAGTCCCTCTCAATAGTAGCCTTAAGTTGTAGGGCTATAACCTAATGCAACTATTGATGCAAAGCAGCTAGATCCATGTCACCATGTAGATCCTCCTCCATATCGTCTCTTCCTCCATCATCTCCTCCACCTCCAGGTGGACTATGGGTTGGAATCATGTGTGGGGGTGATGGAGGTGTTTGTAAGAGTAACCATAGTGGAAACTGAAAACTCATCTGTAGTGTCAGTACCTGTGGTTGTACCACTAAATGATGTTACACAAACACCTGCTACTAAATCAATCCCATTGTACTTGTATCCCTACCTATGGCCTTTCCTGCAGCCCTACCTGTAGAGCTGCCTAGGGATCTCCTTGATCCTGTGCATATGTATCTAGATGTTATACCCCCTGCGCTATCATTTCTAACACTTCCTATGGAATCATCAACCATTGACGTAGCATTGCAGCATACCATCCTGCATAATCTAGGGTTGTCCTTGGATCTACTATATATGATCACTACACACCCAAGGCTACGGGACCACATGTAGAAAACTTGTGTGATCGCGTCCAAGCCTGATCCATGGCCCAATATGAAAGGTCTCTCTAGATCTACGCTCATACCAAATCCCATCGTCAAGAATCCCCATAATGAGGTTGAATTATCATTAGTCCCTATCCACTTTGTACCACTCAAGAATGTAGCTCCTACTCCCAATAATGAAATGATCAATAGTTGTAGTGCTCAAATCTGTTGCATCTTGAGGCCACTCGATAACCTGTATGGTCATTATGTAATTATTATCCAAATAAATCTCCTAGTTATTTGGGTAACTTGTATACACATTCTGGCTCTGAGATATTCATTACAAGGTTGCACATGCTCAAGCTCACTTGGAATATTCCCTTGGTCATAGTCTCCTTACGCTCTTTCCTTTTCCTCTTTTGTTCCACTTTACCCTTGCAACTATCTTCTGCACATTCACCTTCTTCCTAGAAGCTTCTTCCCCTTGACCATGAGCTTCGTACTTGCCTCAATCAGCTAAGTATCTAGCCCTCTCGTGCACTATACCCATTTCTTGGTAATAGTTGTGCCTTGACCATCTGTTCGCTGCTCACAAGTTTACCTCATTTTCCCTCCCCCGAGTACACCCTTGTGTGTATTCCTCTTGTTTTCTTCTCATGCCTCATTCTTCTATGAGTGTACCTACACGGCCTCCTCTGCACCCTTCTTTTCCAGGTCATCCTATGACATGCTTGAGCGTGCCACAAACATCCTATCAAATTACACCAATAGGGTGCTAAATCCTTGCAAAAATTCAATGACTGACATTTCGCATAAATGAAAAAATATTTAAACAATTGGACATCCTTTCAGCCAATCCATGTGTGCCACATGTTTCACATGTGCTGATGGCTCTGAAAAATTTATAAAAAACATATCTTTTGCCACAGAGCTCCAATTGATGTGTGTTTATACTTTTCAGAGAGATGTTGACATTAGCTACAGTGTTAGACCTTCAAATTTAAATTCTTGGTGGATATGGTAGGTGAGAAATGGTAAAATGTTTCTTTGAGCATTGATGAGAATATCTGATTGCTTCAACCACCCAATTTAATCGGATTCACCCTCCTTGATTATTCAACATGCCAAATAGGTTTGGGGAAGTGCATCTGATAAATTATCAGGTGGATTTGCAGGAATTAAATGCCTCTTGTTGGTGGTTGTATTTCGAAATCAGATTTTCCCTCCTTTCTTCTCCTCTCCTTCCATGAATTAATATATAAATGTAAGATTTGGGCTCATTATTAATTTTTGACACTCTGGATCTTTATACATTCTGCTAAGGACTTCATATTTTCTGTATTTTTATTTTTAGACCTCTAGATCTAGCTCTTGCATGTGTATTTTGGCCTCCTTCACCATTGTAACAGATTTGTGCATTTTTGGAAGTAATAGAAGAATCATTTTATGAATATTCTCTATCTAAACATGTTTACATTCCTTCTTCTTGTCTTTTATTTTACATTGTGTTCTAGTTGTGTCATTTCACATCCCTTGCAGTTCCTTATTTAGTTATGTTCCATGAGAATGATTTAGTACATACATGTTTACTTATGTTACTCATGCCTAGCCTCCTTTCACGCATTTCCTTTCATTCCCACTCAGAACAAATAATCTCCATCCCTCTTTTCTGGTGCTATCACCTTATAGTGTAGGTTTCCTTTCATGTTATCCTTATATCCCAAGTCCTTTGGCATTTTTAGCTTAGTTTCCCTTTCCAACACTAGGAGTAGCAGTAACATTATAAATAGATAGACGAATTGACCTTCTCCAGAGATCTGCCCCAAGCGTGAAAGGTCCCACAACTTGGGGATGGTTCCATTATTGTCTCAAATAACTTGGTCCTTCCAAGATCCAATTTGTGGGTGCACATTAGAATGACCAACAGTTTCGAGCACACCCGGTGCTACTAGCATTGAAAGCTTATATTTCACATTGTTAATTTCTAGTGTGTGGACTTAGTATTTCATCCTTTGGAGACTCATTTAAACACATCTGGTGACTCCCAACATTTTTAGATCTTTTTTTTAGCATCCTTGAGTGCTTTCATGAGAAGAGTTCACACAATAAAAAGAATAGCACTTGAATATTCTTTTAAGTACCTCTTGCTATCCTAAAGAAGAGTTTGTTCCAGAAAGCCCATGTGTGCATCTCCATCTCTGGCACATCATGCCCATTCAACTCCTCCATAAAATAGAGAATGTGTGTGCCTTATAATGGTGCATCAACCACCTCCTCCACTTAAGAACTTTGTAAAATTTACTGGAGGAAGTCCCTTAGTTCTGGATGTGCAACATCATATGCCAAATGACATGCTCAAGATTATTCCATATTGTACTAGTGAGAATCAAGTCACCCCTTAGCAACATATCTAGGATGTAACAAATGTGTGTTCACTCTATTTGATCACACATGATGATGTAACAGTTAGGCTACTTACAGCCTCTTTCAAAGGCAAAGCACTCTAATAGTACTAAGGCCTGAGACTTGGATCTACCACTACTTAGGATGAGTTGGGAACAACTCTTTACAATTACTTTGAAGATAAGTTAGATCACCTATCTCTGGAGGAGTAATTGACAACAAGTAGGACGCCTAATGAGCAGATGACTGATTTCAACATCAGATTTCAGAAGACTTGGGATAGAATCCCTCTTGTGGTAAGACATAGAGCCTAACATGCTTTCCTGTATTATTTAAAGGAACTCAATAGCAATATATTAGTCATGATCCAATCCATATGAGGTAGGAATTTATAAGTTGCTTATAGTATTGCAGTAGGGGAAGAAAATAGTCTTATTCAGGTAGGATAGATAGCTCCTAGACCACCTATGCCCTTATTCATAGAAATGTTACAATCACCCCAACCTTCTGTGGACCCTATCCTTGTTCTTAACAAAAGCACATAACCATTTGCCTCAACATCCTACTCTCGAGTGCAATAGAAGGATGATGAAGAGTTAAAGGTCCTTATTAGAAACTTATCAAACAAGGTCATATCATTTGAGAAACAACATGCACAAGCTTATAGAGGTACTTCTAATCAGGTGCATGGCCAAAGAAATCAGCCTTGGTGGAATAACTATGGAAATAAAAAATACGTTCCCAACTAGAGGAATGATACATAGCATCCCAATGCACATCTTCCCTTGTAAGTTATTCCTCCCGCACCTTCTCTTCCAACACCCAGTACATGTCAGGAACTTATTCCAGTTCAGAAAGAATTTTCATAAGATTCAGAATGGTGCTTCCCTTACAACATGCCTCATAGTCAATATCATTGTGTCAATGTTGCATGTTCCCAAGCTTTCATGATCCACAATGATTCCTCCTATGACCCTTCAACGAGTGTGACTGAAGCAGATAAACAAGAAAGACCAGAAGACCCTCGAGAGAAAAATTTGATGTTCTTTAGTGTTGAGGACTTTTGTGTAATCAACCAAGTTGAAAAATATACAAATAGACCACACGCCCAGGTTACATATAACATAAGATACAAGAATAAAATTTTATAATCAAGTGCACAGGTCATAATCCCAAAAACACAAGAAAATCCTCAGAAGTAGAAAGATGCATCCAAGGCATCTAGTAGTAAAAGCACTCAAGTCCCTACACAAGAAATCCCATGCAAATATCCTTTTGAAGTAGCGTGCACCCCTCCTTTGGTAGGTCAAGCCTCTACTCTAGATAAATTCCAAGCTTCTGCACCTTAATATTCAAGAAGGGACGTTGTTCCCCAAATGCACAAAACAATGGGCCTCCCATTTATTATTGTGGACTAGATAAAGAGGAAAAACATAAATGTCACAATGTGGGATGCCTTGACTATTCCTTCTCAATGGGATCTACTGCATGAGGCCCTATCCCAACTTCCATGCACTCATCCAACTATTCACAAGCTACACGGTACTATCAACATATGCCAAGAAGAGGATAAGCAAGTAAGTAAAGCTATTAAAACCCTACCTTTTTACATGTCCCTGATCATAGAAAAACACCTAGTGCATAATTTCATGATTGACTCGGGTGCTAGTACCTCTGTTATGCCAATGAAGATAGTTGATTTCCTAGGTCTTAGGTATAGTCCCCTATCTAAAGGAGTCTTGCAACTTGATGATTCAATTTTCACTACATTAGGGATCATCAAGGATCTTGAGATAACCTTTCATGCATGTCCAAGTTTGACCATAACTCAAGATGTGTCTATCATTGACCTACCTCTTTTGTTTTCCCTATGTTTGTAAAGAGACTTTACTCCTAAAGTGGGTGGTTACTTGTCTTCTGATTGGTCTCATATGTTACTCAAGACAAGTTATGACATCTGGTTTACCATACAAGTTGAGCCTATATTTTCCTATGATGTAGAGTCATATCTCACATCCCCTCTCCGAGCTAACTGTTTAATCCAAGAAGAAAAATCTTGAATTCCTGAAGGGCAATCTCTTCCACCCTCTATTCCTGACCTGGTACTTAATGAATGGGTGGGGGGGCATCATAAATTTGATCCATATGCTGAATAATTGGAAGCTTATGAAACTGGTCCTGGTACTTACTGCATTCTTGAAGAAGAAACTATGTTACCACACGCTCAAGAAAGAAAATTTTGAATTAGGTCTGTGGAATTCGTACTTTGATGGATCCAAAAGTAGAAATGGTTCGGGGGTAGGAGTGATTCACATTTCCCCTAAATATGATAAATTATTCTTCATATATAGGTTATAGTTCACATGTTATAAAAATATTGCAGAGTATGAAGAAGAAAATTAAGATGTTACAAATATTTGGGGACATAGAATTGGTTATCCATTAGGTTACCAATAAATTCCAGACAAAGAACAAGCTTCTCAAATATTACAAGCATAGATTTTGGGACCTCCTTAAGAGCTTTGATGCTCTAAATCTGTTGGTGGTACCGTGTAAAATGAACAAGGAAGCTAACCTGATGGACATGTTTGGTTCACAATTTTCTTGTGCTAAGGAATTTTTCAAAGGAAACACTCAGCACATTAAGATGGTGATCAGACCATCCATTCTAGAAAACAACACTAGCTGGCAAGTGTTTGATAGTGACGTGCAAATCATCTAATTTATCCATAATGAAGATGAATTTTCATCAAGTATGTAAGCTGACTTGCATGAAAACTATGGTGACCAAGTGATATAGATGAAGACAAACAAGTTGCATAAAGGGTTGGTCACCTTAGAGAAAATATTTAGCCCTGATGATGAGTTCAAGGGTGAAGAAAAATACATGTGTGCCATGCAAGAAGACTATTCCGTAGTCACTATTACATGTGGGAAAGGGTTACTGCTCAAAAAAACTTATGCGTATGATGAAAAGTAGGCATTCATCTCTTTGTGTCAAAAATATAGTGATATCTTCTCCTGGGAGTATGAAGACCTCAAAGGTTTTGATCCAATTATTTCTCAACACTCCATTGACCTTGATCCTAGTCTCAAACCCATTAGACAGAACCAACGACTAGTCAATCTAAAGATAGATCCCCTCATGAGAAAGGAATTAGCCAAACTCAATGAGGAAAAAACTATTTTTCCCATCAAATACTCTACCTGGGTCACAAATCTGGTTCCAGTGCGTAAGAAGAATGGTGAAATCAGACTCTGTGTTGATTTTAGATATTTGAACAAGGTATCTCTAAAGGATCATTATCCCTAGCCTTCTATGGAGAATATTCTACAACCTATAGTTGGTGCATAGAGGTTTTCAATGCTAGATGGATATTCAAGTTTCAATCAGATCCTGGTCAAGGAAGAGGATCAATTCAAAACAAAATTTACAACCAAGTGGGGAACATATGCATATCAGAAGATGCCCTTTGGTATGTCAAACATGGGCGCCACATTTCATTGTGCCATGGATATTGCCTTTAAAGGTTACATCAATGAATTCATCTTGGTTTACCTTGATGACATAACAATATTCTCAAAGCACAGTGCAGATCATATAGCACACCTAGAGAAAGTCTTTGAGAGATGAAGAAAGTATGGGGTTTCTCTTAACCCCAAGAAGTGACATTTTACAGTGGTGCAGGGAAAGCTCTTGGGTCATGTGATTTCAAAGGATGGTATCACAATTGATCCTAAGTGCATTTCAATCATCCTATCTCTTTCCCCACCAGTGCACAAAAAGGCCTTGTAGTTGTTCCTTGGTAAGATCAACTTTGTTGGGCATTTATCCCTAACTTTACTGGACTGGTTCAACAAATCACCTTGATGCTCAAGAAGGACACAACCTTTAGATAGATAGCAAAAGGAAGAGAAAGCTTCAAATAAATCAAGCAATAGATTACTTTCATGCCAAAACTCATCAACATAGACTATTCTAAGGATTTCATCCTTTATGCTTATGGGACTTATACGAGTGTTGTTGTTTTCCTAACATAAGAAAATGACTAAGGGATAAAACAACTAGTGGATTTATTTAGCCAAACAATGAAATATTATGAACTAAAGTACATTCACATGGAGAAACAAGTCTTCACCATCATGCACACGCTCAATAAATTTAAGAGTATGCTCACCATCAATCATATCAAGGTGTTAGTCTCCCACTCTTCTATCAGAGACTTCATCATGGGAGAAGAAATCAGTGAGAAAAGAGCACGATGGGTAACCAAAATCATGGAGTATGATGTGACTATTAATGGCACAAAAATGGTAAGAGGTAGCACACTCTATAGATAGATTACTAAGGATGTGCACAATGAGCCTTAGGCTTCATTATTTCTTGATGAGGACCTCCCACACATAGAACTTGAATAAAATATAGACCGTGGAATGTGTGATTAGATTAAGGACATGATCAAATTCCTTTCCAAGGGCCCATACCCTCCTGGTTTAAATAAAACAAAGAGAATACATTTGAGGTTACAATCTATCCCTTATGGGCTGATTGATGGACTTCTCTTAAAAATAAATCTTGATGGAATTTTGTTAAGATGTATCAATGACATGCAGACATAAATTGTGATAGCATAATTTCACGATGGATTATCTGGTGGATAATTCTCTACCAAAAATACAACAAAGAAGATCATAATGGCATGTATCTTTTGGCCAACTCTATTCACAAATGCACATAAGTGGGTCACAAAATTCAAGGAATGTTCTTTCTTTGAAGGTAAGAAAATATGGGCAGTGCTTCCCCTCTGATCAATCCAGAAACATCAGCCTTTTGCACAATGGGGTCTTGATTTCATAGGCATGATCAATCTGCCTTCAAGTGGTGGACACAAGTGGGTATTAACAGCTACAAATTACTTCACCAGATGGACAAAAGTTGTCACACTCAAGGAATCAATGAAGTCAGTCATCCTCGACTTTCTTGAAGGTATTTTCACAAGGTTTGGTGTTCCTCAAACCATTATCTTTGATAATGCAAAATCCTTCCTTTGTATTAAAATCATTGATTGGGAACTACATCTAAATGTCTACTTGAAGACATGTTCCAACTATTACCCCATGGAAATGGTTTGACAGATTCAACAAACAAGAACCTGATTAGAATTCTGAAGTGCACAATTAACATCAACCAAAGACAGTGGCATACAAAGGTCTCACTCTCACTCTAGGAAGATAGAATCACAGTCAAGAAGGCAATAAGAAATTCACCTTACAAGATTTTCTATGGAAAGAAGGCTACCCTTCCTTTTACACTAGAGTTGAACTCATTAGTGTTTTCCCAACAACTCAAATTTGAAGGCACATACTAGAGAGAAATCAAAATGGCAGAGCTAGTTAATCTTGAAGAATCAAGGAACTCTACCATGATCAAGCTAGAACAACATTAACAAGAAATAAAGAAATGGTTTGATAGAAAGTCTAGGCCTCAAGATTTCAAGGTTGGCTACTTTGTTTTAAAATGGGATAATGACAGACCTAAATCAGGGTGTCATTCAAAGTTTGATGAACTTTGGAGTGGCCCATACATCATCAGTTCCTGTAAGGAGGATAACTCTTTCGAGTTAACTCATCTTGATGGAGGCACACTGCAAATCCTAGTAAATGGGATATATATCAAACCCTTCCATTAAGCTTTCTACATCATTTTGTATATATTAGAGTAGTTTCAATTCCTCCAAGTGTGTTATGTAGACATTGTTTGTTTATACATAGTTATTTATTCTCGTGTGCTTCCTACGCAAACTCTTTTGTTGCTTTCAGAATGTAGAGCTTATTTAAACAGTTGTAAGATTCAAAAAAGAGTCAAGAAATGATCATTCAAGTGACGACAAGGGAAGATTCATGATTATGTAACAAAATCCATGTGCAAAAGATGCTACATGCTACTGATCTCCTTCATCTAGTAGGTAGATGGCCCCAAAAGTTACCAAAACTGTTATCAAATTAACTCTCCTAGTGATTTGGGTAACTTGTATATGCATTATGGATCTGAGCTATTCATTCTAAGGTTGTGTGTGCTCAAGTTCACTTGGCATATTCCATTGGTTAGAGTCTCCTTGCCCACCTTCCTTTTCCTCTTTTATTCCACTTTCCACTTGCACCCACCTTCTGTGCTTTCACCTTCTTCGTAGCATCTTCTTCACCCTTCCCATGTGCTTCACACTTACCTCAATCACCTAAGTTTTTGGCCCTCTCATGTGCCGCACCAATTACTTGGTAATAGTTGCACCTTGACCATGCATTCTCTGCTCACCAATTTGCATCATTTTCCCTCCCCCGTATGTGCCCTTGCGCGTGTTTCTCCTATTTTCTCCATGCACCTCATTCTTCCATGCACGTACCTATGCACCCTCCTCTAAGCCCTTCTATGCTAGGTCATCCTTCTGAAATGTTTGAGCATGTCATACATAGCCTCTTAAATATAACCAATAGGGTGCCAAGTCCTTGCAATAGTTCAATGAATGACACGTGATAGAAATGACAAAATATTTACATCGTTATAAATCCTTTCAGCCATTCCATGTGTGCCATGTGTTTTACATGCACTGACAGCTCTAAAAAATGTTTGACACACACATCTTCTACCACAGAGCTTTGATTGATATGTTCCTAGACTTGTTAGAGAGATGTTGACATCAGTTACAGTGCTAGACCTTTAAATTCAAATTCTTGGCAGATCTAGTAGGTGAGAAAGGGTAAAATGTATCTCTAAGCATTGATGAACAAATCTAATTGCTTCAACCACCCCATTTAATCCGATTCACCCTCCTTCCTTCTTCAATAGGCCAAACAAGTTTGGGGAAGTGCATCTGAAAAATTAGCAGGTGGATTTGTAAGCATTTAATGCCTCTTGTTGGTGGTTGTATTTAGAAATAAGATTTTCCCTCCTTTCTTCTCCACTACTTCCACGAATTAATCTATAAATGTAATATCTGGGCTTATTATTAATGTTGGACACTTTGGATCCTTACGCATTTTGCTAAGGACTTCATATTTTCTATATTTTGAGATGAAAACCTCTAGATCTGGCTCTTACATGTTGATATTGGCCTCCTTTTCCATTGTAACAACTATGTGCATTTTTGGAAGTAATAGAAGCATATTTTTGTGATTATTCTCTATCCTAACTTGTTTGCATTCCTTCTTCTTTCCTTTTCTTTTGTGTTGTGTGTTGGTTGTACCATTTCACGTCCCTTGCAGTTCATTATTTAGTTGTGTTCCATGAGAACAATATGGTAAATAGGTTTTTAGATGTGCTACTCATACCTAGCCCCCTTTCACACATTTCCTTTCATTCCCTCTTAGAATAGATAGTGTTCATCCCTGATTTCTAGTGCTATCACCTTGTAGTGTAGGTTTCCTTTCAGGTTATCCTTCTATCCTTGGTCCCTTGGCATTGTTAGCTTAGTTTTCCCTTCTAGCACTAGGAGTAGCAATATTAGTATAAATAGATAGAGGAAATTTCCTTATGTGGAGATTCATCCCAAGTGAACAAGGTCCCACAACTTGGGGACAGTTCCATTATTGTCTCAAATAACTCGGTCCTTCCAAGATCCAAGATGCGGGTGTACGTTTGAACAACAAATAGTGATCATATGAGGTTTGACCTCATAAAATTCTTTCCTGTAGTAATCTATGTCCCCCATGTGTTTTTGAATGTCATTACCATTGGGAACCCAACCCATAATAGATGGCTCCCCAAGAGCTCAGGCTCGTAATGCTCTTATTTGACATCCTATAGTGATATGATCCCAGGAACATATCTGAACTAAATTCATCAGCCCATGGTCTTCTGACCATGGTAGGCTATTAAATACAAATATGCATACATATGGGAAAATATACATTTCCCCCAGTAATAGACCTCCCCATGGATGAGACCTTGTATCACTCCAATCAAGCCCAATGAAAAATGAGCACCACTATTGTCAGGCAGCAACAGGCCGCTGAAAAAAGCTATAAGATATATTGCTGCTCACCCGAGCTAGTGATCAACCATGTATCTAGTAATGTCCACTAATATACCCTAATGAGGTATGTCTTTTACTCCAAAAATTGTAGTAATGCTCCACAGGTTACAACCGTGATGGCCGTTGTACATCACTAGCTAACCCTGAATAGGAACTCTAAAAATATGCCAAACATCCTCCAAAGTAATTCTCAACTCACCTTTTGGAAAGTGAAATTTCTGGCTCTCACTCTACCATCTCTCTGCTAAGGTTGTGAGTAGGCTATAGTCCAAGGAAATCTGTGGCATGCGAGCCACATATGAGATACCTGTAACATCCAGTAATGTCTCCAAGTAGATGTGATCTCATTGACTAAACATCGTCTCATAAACATCGAGCCACCCATGTCGTTCTCGCATCTCTAATCAGTGTAGGTCCATCTATAAGGTTAGACAGGGAATTTATTATGATCTAATTATTTTATTTCATCATCTTATTCTTCTATTCTATCATCTAGGTTTTCCTAGAAAACTTCCTAATTCCTCTAAAAAGGAAATGCAAGGATAACTCTTCATGTCAGTGCACCCCTGGTAATGTCAGCACACCTCATTTTTTTCCAACATTCCTAAGCTCCAATGACCCCTTTTCCACATAGACACCTACATTTTCACATGAACATGCCCCCTTTTCCCTAACCCTCTAGCTTGCACTAGCACATCTCTTTTGACTCTAGTGCACCCATGTCCACGCCTACATGTAGTCATGTGCATTTTCTACAAATTTTTACACCAATGTGCATAATTTTATACTAACATGGTCGTTCCTATGTGCTATCACACTAACACTCCCCCGAGAATGCCTATGTGTCCCAAGGGCCATGTGTGCGTAATTGTGTGAGTAATCTACTCTAATAAATGTGATTAACAGATAATAAATACACTACAAAAGGACAAAAATGAAAGGTTGGCTTTATGTACCTACAATCCATCCACAGAAAGATGCATGTAGTCTCAAATGCAATCCACATGGTGTTTCCAATTTTTCTCCCATGTCATTTCCTCTCGTAGGTCAGAGCTCAATCAACAGTAAAAAGGGAAAGTTTATGTGGTAAATAAACTCGCCGCAATGGTTTTTACCCCCTGTAGTGTGATTTATATACCCATTTTCCCCCTGCGACATGTCTCTCACCCCCAAAGTTCCCTAGGATGGTCATATTTCTTCTAAATTCTTCTAGAACTCGCTGCAATGATTACTTTTTAAATTTTTATTTTTTTTTCCCATTTTCGCTACATTGGGGCATGTTTTTGCTTCTCCGGCGACTCTTTCTGCTTCTTGGGGCATATTTTTTCCTTCGAGCATCTTCTAGAGATGTCCCATGACCTTTTCATTTCTTCCACAATATTTTCTTCACAAAAATTTGAAATTTCAAAAGAGTATAATTTTTTTCAAAAAATCCAAAAATTTGGTAAAAATCATTAAAAATCCAAAAAATGTAAAAATCTAAAAAAATTCAAAAAAAATATAAACGACATGCACGCAACTAAAGTCTGTATCAAATTCATTGTCCTCAAATGTCAAAAATTTTCCTACAAAAACATCTTTCTTATGTTCTTTCTTGGTCTTGTCTCAAATGTCTTCTGGATCATTGTGATCTAGCTCCATTAACAAAGTTGGCTTGCTTACTATGTTGGTACTCCTGTACAATAATGAGTTTCCAGAGACTATGTCATAATGCATGAATTATTTTCATGGGACTACTTGTGTCCTCAATTATTCCCCTTGCATGTATCCTTGCTTGGGGTACCATTTTCAACCCTTTCGTACAACACGAACATTCAGTAACTAAAGCTTGATAAAAAAAACATTGGTGCAACTGTCTTGAACATTGTTTGTTTGAGTATGTGTTCTTATACTTGTTTCTCTTTTCGGTTATCTGGTTTACTTTCTCGTACTACATAACATTATGTATGTTGCATGTAGTTACACATTTTTAGCAATGAACAAATGTTACTAATATTACTTTTCATGTTATTTTGCACTTTTGTATATTTTAATAAAGGGCGATGATTTAGATCATAGGGGAAACATGATGAAACAAAGTTTCTTATTGAAATATTGGATGCAAGATCTACTCCTATATTCTTCACTATCATGTCTCATCGCGTATTAATTTTTCTTCCAAAACACCTTGGGCAATAAACAATCATATTTATCCCTATCCTATTTCTTCTATCCGTTTTGATTATATTTTTGATCGTGCACTGACTTATTCTATCACCCCATCAAAACTCAAGGGGAAATACTTCATTCTACTAAATTTTCTATAAACATTTACTTTTGTATGCTTATCTACTATGTTTCAAGTGACATCACTTCACCTCAAATAGGGGCAAATGTAGATGCATAAATTCCAATTTTGCAATCTTATTGCTAAAAGCACACTAATCACTCTCATTGTTACCATTTCTGCTATAATTAGTGATTTCTTATAACTAACTAAAGTTTCTTACCATTTTGGTTAATTAAAAATTCTTTTTTGATTACCTAACCTCTTTCACATTTTGGATGCCAATTTATGACACATCGTAAGTTGAAATCCTCTTTCAAACAAATAATTAGCGATTATTAGATAATTAAGCCTATTTTACCCTTGTTTTGGTCGATAAAGCCTATTATTGGCTCAAACCCCTCTTTTAACCATTCAAAATCACGTCATTTCCCTTCAAGACATATCATAAGGCTTTAAAATATTATCCTAGCTTCTTGATTGACCCTAAGTGGTTGATTAAGGCTTCTCACATCCTAATCACTTGTTAATTCACTAATCATGATTATAAAAACTTAATCTACTTTTTGCTTTTAGACCCACATACACCAAGATGTAATTTTTCCCCAAATAAAAAGCTATAAAAAGACTAGGCACCTACCTTTAAACTTTACACCATGCTTTGAATTGCATATCATATAAGAAATATGATTAAGAGCCTTACTTCCTCCTTGGATTTGTTTGCTCAATATTTTCCTCCAATATTCATGTTGGTTAGTAGAGGGATATCTAATATGGCCTTTTTGATATTGTTAGAGAGACCCTCTCACCATTTGTGAAGTAGAAAAACACCATAATTTGAATGCTCTTAGATCTATTTAGGTCTATCTTAGTTAGTAATTCATACTAAGTAGGCATGCTTTAGCTAAGATTAATTGATATCATGTTAGTTATTTCAAGTGTTCCAATAAGATTTAATCATTGTTGTTATTATTGTTAATTCCTATCTTTATTAATAAACTATGTGGTGTTAGTCTAGTTATTTAGCTTTGTTAGAGTTTTTAGTAGTTATCAGGTCTCACGAGAATGGGAATCATGTCCCATGTATGTTGGAATATTAAGTTAAAATCAGCCATCTATTCATTTAGAGCCCTCTTGATCATAGTTACCTGCTCCAAAAGAGACAATTTGTACGCTCTTTCTCTGAATTGGTTACAGATTCTTGAACATAGCTCATTCCAGTTATTGATTGACCTAGTTGTGAGGATTCCAAACCATTGCAAAGCTTTTCCTTTGGATTTTTTTTTACAATGGACTTGATATGATCTATAGGAGTTTTAAGGTTTTCTCCAGTGAAGTAGGGAATATTATTCAATGCTACCATCGGAATAGAGTTTTTTGCATTGAGGGAAAGTTGAATGCTTCCTGTGAAGTTGATAAATGGGTTTGGTGGTGCTTGAGCCATTTTGATGAGCCTAAGAAATCTAGTTGATTGAAGGAAATGTCTACCAGGTGGAGGTGTTGACAAAGTTCTATTTGGTGGAGATGGGGATCTTTGGAATCTTCTTCCTCTCCTTCCTCCACTTAGAGATAGTTGTAAATACTCAAAAACACCTTCTTCCCTAGTTATTGACATGGTTTGGATCCTTCTCATGAATTTTGGAAGTCTGGGCTGCTACAACCATTGATTTCTAACCTTGGGAGTCCCCAGATGTGTTGAGAATGTGCCTCCAAAGGCTAGGGTTTTACCAAGACACACATCCAATACTAATAAAATGGAAATATTAAATTTGAAGGTCCCAAAACCTGATTTCAAAAGGTGTACCTTGTTTTTCATCTATCAATCCCCAAAATACATAGGGTAGGACTTAGCTCATACAATGTAACCTCTAACCTTCGATCTCCCCTTTTTGGAACTTGGAACTTATTTTGCACATGTGAAATCATGAAATACCTTTTTCAGAATTAGGTACATGTAATGCAACCTCCAAATCAAGAAATGTGAAGATTGCATCTCATTTAGTGTTTTGTAATCTTGAACTTCTAATTTAGCTTGCAATTACCTCCAAATTTGTGAAAAATATGACTTCTAGTCCCACCGAGTGTGTCATAATTGTTAGTGTCAGTAGCACGATGGCTAAGATATTACAATGGAACAACTATGAAATGTAAAGATTTCACCTGTTTGTCCCATAGAACATGCTATAATTGTTATCATCGAATCAAAACACCCTCCATTTTTTTGTAATGTGTGTGTGAGGCAATCGGTGTGATTATGTAACATGGAGTTGTTTCAAGGTATGGGACCTTGCAAATGAAAAAAATCTCTAGAGAAAGTTGATTTTTCTTCCTAAACTACTACAACAACTAACTATAATGAAGGAAAATCTACTATCTAATCTCACCCTAATAATTCCAAGGATATAGGGAAAGAGAAGAGGGCATGAAAAAGGGGAAATCCTACACTAAGGGGTTCATAACACTAAGATAAGGGTGATTAAGACACCCTCAAGGGGGTGAAAATGAAGAAAAATAGAGATATGAAGGGTGTGGGACCACCACATTCCACAAAAAACGCATTTACACTATCATTCCCATTAAACAAAATCATTCAAATCTTGCAAGAAACCATAAATAATGCACATAATACCTTTAAATATAATGAAGAGATCAATAGTTGCAATAACATACAAATAAGGGTTGCAAAATAACAATAAATCAAATTCTATTGCTTCAAGAGTTGATAAAGTTAATTACAATGGAGGAAAGAGGCATATATTCCTTGAAAAATGCTTTAAAATGGAGGTTTGAGCTCACAATAAACTTGTAATGGCTTGGAAAAGGGAGAGGAGAAAATGGAGAATAACCAACAACCTATAAAAAGTGCTCCTTTCACAATATATAGGAAGAAGGAGATGAGAGAGAGAGAGAGAGAAAATACCAAATCCATACTTTAACAACCTCCTAAAATCATGATTACACATGTAAAGGTATAGGTAATCCTACAAAACCCATGCTCCATAGTACTTTGCCTTTTGGAAGAAGAAAAGGGCATTCATGCCTTCATTAACTCCATTTATGGTACTTGGGTATGGTCTCCATTGTCCTATAAATACATCCTTTATTTTCTCTCACCTAACCCATTAACTTCCTATTTTTAATCATTTTCTTGTCATAGGGCTTTGAATCCTCTTTCCATCGACTATAATTTTGTACAATTCTGATGATTACAAAGGAATTTTTGAAGGTTTTTTTGTAGGTCTATTTTTAGGTGTTCTGGATCCAACATCCCACCTACCCCACTTAACTCGCCACCAAATAACCATTCACCCCTATGAGTTAGCTGCAAAAGCCACTTGACATCTACACCAAGTGGATTTTCTAACATTTCCCGTGCTCATGCAACTCCTACTTTGCCACTAACACGATTCCAACCTCGTGCAACTCGAAAATTCCCTCAGTTGTTTTCCATCGATGATCCTTGACTCGGCCCATAGATGTCAGAACCGGAACCCACTCATCACATTGCACATCTCACCGAGGTTCTCACCACTCCTACATCCTTGACTTGAAAACCCAATATACAGGCCCGACAAAAACCTCTGACCAACTTACACCTACATCGACTGTCGAGTTGTAAACCCCTTATGTATCCCCGAGTTGAATCCCCAACAGAAAATTCCACCAACAGCTCACCAAGTCAGCATAACAAGAAAAATCACCATGACCTCATTTTTCCATGGCACTGTCATGAACCCTAAGCTCGTTTCTAAGAAACTTGGCAAGTCGACTCCCGAGTCAGCCTTTCCCACTACTGCGTGGTTCGAATTCTCCACCCAGCTACTTATCCATTAAGCTCTCAATACCAAGTTGACGTCCTTATTAGATCACCATGGTGAGCTACTTCCCTATCATGCCTACCCAATCCAATTGTGATCTTGCTAATCTTGACCATTGACTCACCTTCCCGAGCTACTTTTATATCGATCGAGCTAGTTGAGGTTCTTAACCATTTTGACCCGTCTACAACAATTTTTCTGAATTTTTGGATTTTTCTCAAATTTTCTCAATAACAGATCACTGAGGGTAGGAAATTAGATGCAATGAGCCCAAAAATTCAAATTTCTCCATTTTTTCCCATTTTTACTCATTCTTGCTTAATGTGATCCGCTAGAGCCCATTTTCTCTCTGAAACTGCTATGTGCCTTCTTGAAACCCAAAAGAAGAAAAAAAAGTCCTAAATAATTTCACACCTTCTTTAATCATTACAAGTGCTCCTAAAACCTATAATTTCACCTACAATCCTCATATTCATTATTGAATGCCCTATCCAACACTCATCTCCAATTCTCCCCAATTTTCCATCTTACCTGGGGGTAAAATGGATAACAGTAACTCACTTAATGTCACATAAGTGTTCCTCTATAAGAAT
The DNA here is from genome assembly GCA_019776745.2 of Taxus chinensis. Classification (NCBI taxonomy): domain Eukaryota; kingdom Viridiplantae; phylum Streptophyta; class Pinopsida; order Cupressales; family Taxaceae; genus Taxus; species Taxus chinensis. The sequence goes on from CM034149.1 coordinate 317,044,997, forward strand.
TTTATGAGTTTTTAATGGTTTGTAAGTTCATACATGCATAAATAACGTGGTGTACAATTCTAAAGAGCTATGATGGTGATAAAACATTTGTCAAATAAGTGTGAAGAATTGCAGGGTCTAAGAGATGTGAGGTCAAAAATATCAGTTAGGTCACATTGACAGTATGGATTCATCACATTCTAAACGGTGATTGAAGGATAAAGTGTGTGTAGAGTTCATAAAGTTTTTCTCATAAGTAAAAGTGTTTTTTTGAATTATAATGATGTATCAAGCATTGTGAAAATTCTATGATAGTGACAAATGGATTTTCTAAGGCATAATAGTTTAAGAATGGTTTTCGAAGTTTGTAACACGTTTATCAAGTATGAAAACTAGGCATGATTACATTTTTAAAGTAAGTAAGAGTAGTAAAATGGCATGATCACCTATATATTCTTGTATTTGAAGATCAAATTAGGAATAACATGTCTCAGGAAGAAAAAGATAAGTCATCCAATATGATGACTTGATCAGTTGATTTATAGATTGTGTAGCTACATTCCCTAGGTATGTCCTAGATTTCGAAGTATTAAAATGTTGAGTATTATCCTTTGAATCATTATTGATAAGAATTTAATGTGATTATTTAACTTAGGATATTATAAGAACATTATAATGAGGACCAAGAATAAGTAAGTATGCTTGCAGGGTTATGAGATTGTGCAAGAGAGAAAAATGTCATATTAATCACTTGTAGGTGGTTATTCAAGCTTATAATAGAGTCTCTGATAGGGAAATGTGTGTCTTTTTTATTTATAATTTGAATGAGGTTGTGAATCATGTTACAAGACCATAAGGTTAGTGTGGAAACTTGAAGCCAAGGTATAAGTTTGAGATTCATCCCTTGGATAGGATATAGTATTTGAAAGGGCATATTAACACGATATTAGTGGGTGATAGGAATGTGAAGGTTGTAAAACACTATTAGAGCTAATTATTGTTCTCATCTTGAGAAAAAGGTGATAAAAAGGATAATAAAGGCAAGGTTATAGATGGTCTTTAAAAGATAACTAGTCAATTTTTTGATAAAGATACTGTAGACTGTGAAAGTGATCTAAAAGGACTGTAAAAGGCTATTAGATCAAGGGGAGAAAGATATAGGTATTATAAATGTATTTAAAGATTTAAAAAGATGAAAATTGAAGAGTTATGGGGTATGAATGGAGGACTGTATATATTGAGAATAATTCTTTTATGTCATCATGGTACAATGGTTGTGTCTAGATAGTAAAAGTGCAAAAATGCATGTTACATGTCATAAAAATGTAAAAGGAGCTATGTTTTGAGTTTGAACCAAGTGGATAAGGTATGATAAGTGTTAATAAGGTTGATTGATGCTTGTAATAAGCTGTATAAATTGTCTCATGCTTTGATTGAAGTCATACTTGATCAAGGGTATTATTGGCAGCCATCATGTGTAAGATTTGGTGTCACAAGTCTGTGAAAGCCTTCAAGACAGGGGAAGTTGAGTATGATCTAAAAAAAGTATACTAAAGTGTCTAAGTGGAGTCAATAGGTAAATGAAGGATAGTTACAAGTATGGTGTCTTGAATCAATTCATATGTTAAAAAAGGTGCAGTAGCTCAGAAAAAAGGATGAATACACTAAGAAAGGGATGTTGGTATAGTATTGAAGTGGTTGAGCCATCTTTGTGACTCATATGAAAGGTATATGACTTTTAGTTTGTGTTTTATATTATAAAAATATGGAATAAGTCTAGGGGAGGCATACAGAGGTATGTAATTGTGTGATTAGGTTTCTAGAGCATGGAAACATTTGTCTAAATTTGTCTAAAGAGTTTATTTAGGGATTTCATTCCTTAAAGAGGTATGAAGTCAAGATATGGAAGAGTTGGGCCAAGTTTTGAGTCTAGACAAGTTGAGATAGGTTAATTAAAATGTAATTTTGAATTTACTAGCCTTAAAGTCATAGTTTTTTTCATGTGTATGAGTTTTTTACATTATTTCAAGGACTGTTATAGTGTTATCAAGCCATAAAAAGGACAAAAATAGAGCTTAAGGAAAAATAAATAGGTTTGTAAGTCCAAATGGTGGATTTGTATGATGTTTTGGCTCAAATAAAAAGAAAAGAATATTTGTTTAGTATTGTTTTATAATTTTGGCATTTATGGGTGATGTGTATGTTTCTGCTCAGGGGAAGCTCAATGGTTTTTAGCTAAGAAATTAGGTCAAAAATAAGAGTTTACTGAGAAGTGACTATCTTTTGTGCCAAATATCATGATTTTGGTTGATGTTTCAAATCAAGAGGTGGTATATGAAGTTAAGAAAGATGAATATAATGCAAGTATAAGTATGCTCTGTCAGTAAAGTAAAAAGGGTGAGAATATTAGGTATTTTTCCATCAATGATAAACGGGGTATTATTGGCATGTTAAGTTCTAGGTGTTTTCACTAATTTAACAGAATCGTTAATGAAAAATAGGATGATGGAGAAGTGTCAGTAGATGCCTATAATTATGATGATACATAAATTCATGTTTGTAGAACTGGTTGGAAGATGAAATAGATATTTCTTCAGAGTCTAAACTGATTGCTTCAGAGTTTGAATTGATTTCTTGAGAGTCTGATCAAATTTTTTGTTATTGTTATTGTATAAAGGTCATATTGGTCTAGCAGATGCAAAGTGATGTGGGGGAGTGTAGGTACAAGTTTGAGCATGGTTTGCAGGTGATCATCTAGACCTTGTCTAGGTGTTTAAAGTCCAAATGTGGCATGAGAGTGAGATGAAAAGTTGTATGACCTAATAGAAGAATTAATGGGTATGAGACATGTTATATAAAGTATGTTTTGTCCTTTATGAGATCCTAGAAGATAATTCATGGTGTTATTCTACTTGGTCATGGTGCACACTAGGCTTAATCCTAGTGTTTGGAGGACTAATTAGGCATGATAGGAACTTACAGGTATTTGTGAGCTCATGAGATCACTCATAGAGGTATGTTATATTTTTTCATCATGTAAAGGAAGTTTTCAGCAGTTTCATGATGATTTATAGTGTTAGTTCAGTTTATCTTGGCCTAAAACATGTAAAACCCTAAGGCCTAGTCATGTAAATGAGATGGGATATGAAGATACAAAGTTATTTTAGGTATTATGATTATTTGATATGATGAAAGTGGCTTTCTTAGAGGTTTTATAAAAAATTCAAATTAGCATGAAGAGAAATGTTCAAGTTATGATGATTTTGTTGAAACATGGAGCTTGAAAATGCATTTTCCAACTTGAGTGGCAACTTCTGATGGTCATTGTGAATTTCGTGTTGTGTATGTGACCAGTAGAATTTTATGGATTTTTTTCTATTGAGTTAAGAGTGTTTCAAAAAGTAATTGATTTTTTTTATCGTCACAATTTTATGAACGAATGATAAGAAGGTAAAAATATTTCTATGAGTTTGAAACCCTAGTTCAAAAGTGATAGGAGAGATTTTCTTGGTAAGTTACCAAAATTTATTTCTTGTTCTATTATTATTATTTTATGTTTTATAAAACTCGTTAACCTTCTATAAATTTATGATAGAGCATGTGGTTTATGAGTGGACCCCACTCAAACAGGCAAATTTTTTAAGAAGTTCAGTTTGGGACAAAGTGTGCAAAGGAGTTGTGAATAATTTTGACATTTTTTTATCATGGGAGTTTTACTTTATTTCCATTATGGTTTCATAACATTGTTGTTATTATAAATAGAAAAGTGTGTCCTATTTATGAAGATTGGTCATAAGCTAGTTTTTGGGCAATTCTGGAGTAGTTTCATGGATGGACCTAGTTGAAGCCCTTCCACTTATAGTTGGAAAGAAATGTAATTTATTATAGAAATTAGATTTATAGGTATTTATAATGATATTTTTTTTCTCATGATGATTAATTTTATAGGTCAACCAATTGTGTTTGTAGAGAAGAAGGTTGCTTGTTTCTCAGGACAGAATTACTTGGGTTGAAAGATTGAGGTAGATGGTTCATGTTTTAGATTGGATGATTCTTTATATCAGTTGAATATTGAAATGTTTTTATTTAAGTCCTTAGGAGTTATTGAAATTTTTATGAAGGGTGTAGATGAGTTGAGTGTCTAAAACTACTTTATGGGCAGCTCAATTTGGTGAAGAGGAAAGTGAGTGTGGTTTTCACATATAGAGGTTTCATGAGCTCTAGAAAAAATATATGGTATCTAGAGGTTGAGGTAATTCCAATGAGTAGTTACATGCCATATTTTAGTTTTTCTTTGGTTTTATTAAGGCCCAAAGGCAAAGATAGGTTCCTGGAAGAAGCAGTTCGGTGAAGAATATGAGCCTTATTGAGTGAGTTATGATAAATTTGATTAGTGAAAGATAATTAATGACATTGTATGATGTTTTTTATGAAATATATTACATGTTTGATGAATTAGGGAGCTTTAATAATCATGGTTATGGTGTTTGTGGTTTTTAGCCATCTAGGTGATGGGGTTTTAAGTTGTTTTTGTGTTTGTTTTGTGAATTTGGGCATGGCCAACCTACATGGGTCCACTTGATGAGTTTTTTATGATTTTATTATTATGATTTTTAGTTTTTTTTGGTCGAATTACTCATAAGGGACTAATATCCTTTATGATTTTGAGTTCGAGCTCATATAAAAGTGAAGTTGTGGTTCATTTTTGAACTAGTGCACTTAGAGACAAAATATGCAACCCAAGTGTGTGATTGAAACAAGTATGAAGTAATATATTTAGAGATCAGGAAGTGTGTGAAAGAAATATGAATTTTAAAGATCATGTGTGCAATTATTTGAGGCCAATTTTATCAATGAAAGAAGAAGAAAGAGTGAGCTAGGTGAATGAGGGTTTGAACAAGGTTTGAAGGAATTTGGAGCTGAATCTTTTGATCACCATCAACTGAGTTGTTGCAGTATATCTACAATTATTTTACTATCAAAATATTGTGTGATGAGTCATATGCATAAAATTCTATTTTTGTGAGTATTATTAATAAGGTTTTAGTGGTTGGTGCTCCTTGTGGGGTTGGTTCCTCACTAAAGAAATTTATTATGATGTTTAATATTAAATTAATTATTTTTTGTGAGTAATATCAAAAAAGTTTTAAATTTTTTTCTTCCCTTTTATGGTTTTCCACTTACATATTGTGTCTATGTGTTCTCTCTCATATGTTATGCTCATTTGAATGTATGGTGCACACTTAATTAGCTCTTATTAAATGGATGTTAATGAATGTTGTAACTAATGGTAAATGAAGTAATAAATTTGTAAGACTTATTCATCCCCCAGTCCATTGTGCTTCTAACAATTAGTATTGTAACATGTCCTTTTGGATAAGTTTAATCACTTGAAGGATATCCTCTTGAAGCACAGATATGGAAGATAGGCAGACTAAACTTGAAGTTAATCATCTTATCAGAATGGAGGAATGATTGAAACCCTTAGGGTTTGATCTTTAGTAGAATTTTCTTGGTAGGTACAATCTATTTTTTTATTTCCATCTAATTTTACTAATGTGAAGTCTCGTGAATGAGATAGTTAATAATTTTGTGTTGATATTGAAGCATGTTATTCTGAAAATGAATATGATGGAGATGACATAGAAACATATCTTGAATATGTGTTTGAATATATCACACAAAAATAATAAGGTTATTAATTTGATGTAATAAGTGATAGTGATGTATATGAATCTGAATTTTAATATGTAGGTGATGAGGTGTTATTCGTGATAAAAGATATAGTTGTCTCTATGAGAAATGGTCTTATCATTTTTGGTGACTATATATTATGAGGATGAAAATGAAGATGATGCTAATGATGAACTAGAGTGTATCAAAACTGAGATAAGCCATCCTTAAAATAATAACAAGAATCTAAGATATCAAGTCAAACGATTTGAAGATAAGATTCATGATCTAGAAGAGAAGCATTGGTATGAAACAAGCAAGCTAAATGAGATAGTTATAATATTAGAATAAAAGGTAAAGTTTCTATTCATTAGTTTACAATACAAAGAGAGTAAATGGACCAAGTTTGAAGAGGATTGGGATTTTTTAAGAGAAAATGTGTTAGATTCCAATAATAAGGATAAATCCTTTCAAATTTTTGGTAAAATCACCAAGGATCTTGATGATCTTATTGGAAAACAAAGATCAAAAATTGATAGAGAAGGTTTGGGGTCTAGTGATGACCTCAAAGGTAAAGAAAATATGCAAGATGAAAGTGTTCCAATCAATAAGGATGAATAACAAAGCAATAAGGATGAAAATAAGGATAACTCCACTAAATACAATGTGAAGACAAATCCCATTAGGCAACCTAATGCCTTAAGGTATGAAAGATGTTTAAATGGTTATTGTTTCACATGTAATGGTTTTTAGCATAGATATAATAAGTGTAAAAGGTTTGATAGATATGCTCACCAATAGAGGGATAGTAGGAGTGAGAAAAAAATAATTTGATATGCTACAGTTTCCATGAGAGAGGTCTTATTGCTAGATGTTGTCTATATGATCCTTCAAGTCATAATTGGGGTAATGAAGGCTATATGAGGACAAGTATAGTAGTTTTTTTGAGTTGAAATAAGTATGGACATGTTATTAGGGACTATTATGACACTACATAGAAATGTAGGGTCTTTTAAGGCTATAATATGCATGTTAGGATGCAAAACAGGTTATGGAAGCCAAGAATGAACAACATGGTTCCACCAAGAGTAGTTTTGGATGCAAGAAAAAGTGTGTCTCAGAGTTGTGATCAGAACATGATGGAAAAGATGAGTTACAGGTATGAAAGAGTCATTGGGACCTCTTTAAGTCACTCTTCTAGTTTGAATCATGAAGTGGCATGTCTCTACTAGGATTATTAGAGACATGTTCATGTATATAAAGCTTTGGAGGAAAATGTTGATGACTAGGTTGAAGAATGATTCTTCCAAGTTGTCAAGGTATGTTTTGATATCTTCAAAGTATGTCTTGTTTTATTCCTTGGTTGTCCAAGTAGTGAAATTGGTATGGTCACTATAAAAAAGAATTTGAGTTTATACATTCATGATGTGAGTTTGTGTTTGTCAAGTTAATGATTTAAGTCTCTTAAAGTCTTTATTATTCGAGGGGTAGTTATGATCTTTTCTTGAGTATGAAGAGTTTTTAGTCCTTCTAAAGGTGCACATTCATATATTAAGTTGGTCATGGAATTTTAATGGTTGAATTCTCTTGTTGTCTTATATATCATGAGTTTTCATTGAAGAACATAGTCTCAAGCTATGGTATTCCATGGTGATGTTTCAAAGTTTTGTCTTGAGTCTATATATATCATATTGTGGTGCATTCTTAGTATGGTTAAAATATACACCTAAGAAGTCATGTGTAACAAATGCCTTAGTTTGAAGTGTAGTGTCTTCTAAAATATGTCTCTAGTCAAAATTATGTCATGTCATGATCTAAGTATAAGCATGGAGTGTTGAGAGTTTGTCAAAGGTTCATTTTGAGTAATCATCAAGAGTCAAATTTATATCTCTTGAAGAATAGTAGGTTCATGGTCTAGTTGTTTCTAGAATTGTGTCTTGTTATAGTATCTCTAGTTTAATGGTAAAAATATAATGAAATCTGAATTAGCATTGTTTGTATAAAGTCATGTCACATGGTTTGTGAATGTTGGTCTTAATAAAGGTTTGTTCTTAAGAAATTATCTAAATGATAGTTAACTAAAATTTTGAGCCCAGGGAGAGCCAAAAAGTTGAATCACATTGAAGGATTATGGATGAAAGAGAAATGTAACTCTTGTCATGTTTCCTAAGTTCTTATCTCTAATAAGTCTCTGAGTTTGCAATGGTTTGTACTTTCATACATGTATAAATAAGGTGGTGTACAAGTCTGAATAACTATTATGGTGATAAAAAAATGCTCAAATAAGTGTGAAGGATTGCAGGGTCTGTGAGATGCAAGATCAAAAATCTCAGTTAGGTCACATTGATAGTACAGATTCATCTCAATTTAAAAAGTGATTGAAGGATAAAGGGTGCACAAAGTTTGTAAAGGGATTATAAAAGATAAAAGTGTTTTTCTGAAGTACGATGAAGTATCAAGCATTGTGCAAAGTCTATGAGAGTGAAAAAATGTTTTTCTAAGGTATAAAAATCTAAGAATAGTTTTTGAATTTTTTAATAAGTGTCTCAGGTATTAAAAATAGGTATTATTACATTATTAAAGTAAGAAAGATCAGGAAAAAGTAATTATCACCTATCTACGCTTGCATTTGAAGATCAAATGAGGAATAACATGTCTCAGAAATAAAATATAAGTCATCTAATAAGATTACTTGATCAGATCATTTGAAGATGGTGTAACTACATTCCCTAAGTATGAAATGGATTTTCAAGCATTAAAATATTGGGTATTATCCTTTGAATTGTGATTTATAATCCTTTAGTGTGATTATTCAACTTGTACTAGTGTAATAAGGTTATATTGAGGACAAAGAATAAGTAAGTATGCTTGTAAGGTACTAAGACTGTGCAAGAGAGAAAAATGTCGTGTTACTGACTTGTAGGTGGTTATTTAGGATTGTAATAGAGTCTTTGAAAAAACATGTGTAATTTTTTCTTTACAAGTCTCATGAGGTTGTGTATCATTTTCAAGACCATAAAGTTAGTGTGGAAACTTAAGTCCAAGGTATAAGTTTGAGCTTCATACCTTGGATATGATACGATATTTGAAAGGGCACATTAACATTATATCAGTGGGTCACAGGAATGTAAAGGTTATAAAATACCGAGGGAGTTAATTTTAGTCTCATCTTGAGAAAAAGGTGATAAAATAGATAAAAAGGGCAGGGTTCTAGAAGGTTTAAGATGGTCTTGAAAAGAGAACTAGTCAATTGTTCAATGAAGGTACTTTAGACTATGAATGTGATCTAAAAGGACTATAAAAGGTTATTAGAATAAGGGGATAAATATCTTGGTCTTCTAAAGAGAGTATAATATGTCAAAAGAGTTACATCTTGGTCTTATTAAATTGAAGAGTTACAGGTGTGAATGTAGGACTACCTATATAGTGAATAAATTTTGTATGTCATCAGGGTATAATGGTTATGTCTAGACAAAAATAGTGTAAAAAGGCATGCTACATGTCAATAAAAGGAAAAATAAAATAAGTTTAGAGTTTGAACCAAGTGGATAAGGTATGACAAGTGTCAATAAGGTTGATTGATACTTACAAGAAGTTGTATAAATGGGCTCATTCTTTGATTGAATTAATATTTCATCAAGGGTGCTCTAGGTGGCCATTGTGTGTAAGATTTGGTATCACATCTATGTGAAAGCCTCTAAGATAAGGGGGAGTTTAGTATGATCTAAAACAACTATACCAAAGTATCTAAGTGGAATCAATAGCTAAATGAAGGATAGCTATAGCTATGATGGCTTAAGAAGAAAGTTATTTGTTCAAAAGGGTGCATTGGCTCATAAGTAAGGATGAATAAACTAAGAATGGGATTTTGGGACAGTATTAAAGTGGTTGAGTCATCTCTGTTACTCATATGAAAGGTATGTGACTTTAAGTTTGTGTTTAATATTAGAGAAAGATGTCATAAGTCAAGGGGAGGCATAAGGAGGTATGTCTTTGTATGATTGGGTTTCCAGAGCATGGAAAAATTTGTCCAAATTACTCTAAAGAGTGTATTTAGGGATTTCAGTCCTTAAAGAGGTATGAAATCAAGGTATGGAAGAGTTGGGCCAAGTGTTGAGTCTAGAAAAGTTGATATAGGTCAAAAAAGTAAGTTTGAAGTTATTATCCTTGAATTCATAGTTGTTGGCATGTGTATGGGCTCTTTACATTCTTTGAAGGATAGATTCAATGTTATCAAGCCATGAAAAGGCCAAAAACATAGCTTAAGGAAGAAAAAACATGTTTGTTAGTCTAAATGGTGGATTTGTATGTTGTTTTGACTCAAATAAGAAGGAAATAAGATGTATTTAGGTATGTTTTATCATTGTTGGCATGTATGGGTATTTTACATGCTCCTAGTCAGAGGGATATCAGTGATTTCTAGTTGAGAAAAGAGGTCAAAAATTAGAGTTTAGTGATAAATGACTAGATTATGTGCCAAATTTGATAATTTTGGTTGATGTTTCCAACCAAGAGGTTGTATATGAATCTAAGAAAGATGAATATCAGGAAAGTATAGGTATTCTTTATCATTAATGTAAAAACGGGGAGAAGACTAGGTAGTTTTCCATCAATGACAAAGGGGGATATTGTTGGTAGGTTGATTTATAGGTGTTGTCATTTATGTAATAGACTCATTAATGACAAAGAGGATGATGGAGAAGTTTTAGTAGATGCCTAACATGATGATGACATGGACATCTAGGTTTGTATAAGTGTTTACAAGATGAAATAAAGATTGCTTTGGAGTCTAATCAAATTTTGTGTTAGTGTTATTGTATAAAGTTCCTATTGGTCTAGTAGATACAGAGTGAGGTGGAGGAGTGGAGGTACAATCTTGAGCATGGTTTGTAGGTGATCATATAGAACTTGTATAGGTTCTTAAAGGACAGATGGAGCATGAGAGTGAGATTTACAGGTATATGATCTCATAGAAGCATGTATAGGTATGAGAAATTTTGTCTCAATTATGTTAGGGAATTTTTAAGATCTTGGAAGATAATTCATGGTGTTAGTCTACTTGGTCATGGTGCACATTAGGCGTAATTGTAGTGTTTGGAGGGCTAATTAGGCATGATAGGCACTTGTAGGTATGTGTGAGATCTTGAGACCACTCATGGGGGTAGGTTATATTATTCTCAACATGTAGAGGTGGTTTTCAAAGATTTTATGATGATGTATAGTTTTGGTTCAATTGGTCTTGGCCTAGAACATTTAAAATCCTAAGGCCTAGTCATGCAAATGAGATGTGATATGAATATAAAAATCTATTTGATGTAATATAATTATTTGAGATGATGTTTCTTGGTGTCTTAGAGGTGTGAGAAAAAATTCAAGTCATCATGAAGATATATTTGCAAGTTATGATGTTTTTGGTTAAACAAGGTGCTTGAGAATGCATTTTCCAGCTTGAGTAGTAACTTCTGATGCTCATTGTAAATTGTGTGTTGTGCATGGGACCTAGATGATTTCAAGGATGATTTTAAATTGAGTTAATATCATTTAAAAAAATAATGGAGTGGTTTCATTGACACATTTTTATGAACGATTGATAAGAAGGTAAACAACTTTGTGTGAGTTTAAAACCCTAGTTCAAAAGAGGTAGGAGATATTTGATTGGTAAATTCCTATAATTCCTTATTTTTACTATTTTGATTATTTGATGATGTAGATAAATACTTCATATTTCCAAAAAGGTATGATACATCATGTGGTGATGAGTGGATCCCACACAAACAAGATAGTTTCTAAAGATGTTCAGTTTGAGACAAAGTTGTCCAAAGGAGTTGTGAAATAAATTGACATTTATTTTAACATGAAATTTTTAATTGATTTCCATGATGGTTTAATATCATGTTTTTTGTTATAAATAGCAAAGTGTGCCCTATTTATGAAGACTAGTCATAAGGCATTTTTGGGGTAGTTTTAGAGTAGTTTCATAGATGGACCTGGTTGAAGGCATTTCACTTGGAGTTGGAAGGAAATGTAAGATTTTAAAGAAAGTAGATTCAGCTTTATTTCCAATGGTATATGGTTTGTCTCATGATTATGCTAGGAAATAAGAGATAAAATATGCAGAATAATCCCTTACAGAATCGCAATAGCAGAAACTAATATGCAGAAAATATTACAGATCTCAAATAAAAGTGCAGAATAAATAACACAATGTAGAGAGATAAGATTTAATGTGGTTCACCCAATCTGGGCTATGTCCACCAAGAATCACTTGCTCATATTTTATTACAAGCCTCCACTCTCTCAATACAATACCCAAATCTATTTGGAGCTATGCTCAAAAAACTCTACAGAATTCACACCCGAATTCAAAACACATCTGTAATACATTTGCTTATACCTCTATCATATGCATAAGACCATATAAATAGACAACTGCTTAAGTAGTTTGATACAAAACTATGGGTATCAAAACCAAGGGCAAAAACCATGGGTATCAAAACAATGGGAAAAAGACCAAAAAAACCATGGCCCCAAAAATAGCCCATAACGGTTACCCATTACCCATGGGTTAATAAACCACCCATGAAAATTTGCTTCGGGGGCTTCGCCCCCGAACCCCCCTGATCCGCTCACTAGCGAGCGGGACCCCCATAAAAATACCCAAGTGTAACACATAGAAGGCGTACCACATTCTAACATGCAAATAGGATCCACAAACGTAACAGATTATGCATTTGGATAGGTCAACTAGTTTAGTTTGTAGAGAAGAAGGTTGTTTATTTCTTAGGACATAATTTTTCAAGTTGAAAGATTGAGGTAGGTGGCGCATGTTTTGGATTGGATGATTATTACTATCAATTTGAGAGTGAAGAGTATGAAGTTTTTTCCTATTAAATGAATTTTGAGGTATTGAAATTTTCATAAAGGGTGCAGACCAGTTGAGTTTCTAAAATTGCTTTCTCAATAGCTCAATTTGGTGAAGAGGAAAGTGAATGTGGTTTGCACATATGGATGTTTCATTATTTATAAAAATAATGGTAGTGATACAGGTATATGGGATTATAATGAATGGATACATTGAATTTTTTATTTTTTCTTTGGTGGTCTTAATGCCCAACGGTGAAGATAGGTTCCTAGAAGCATTTGTTTGGTAAATAATATGAGTCATCTTGAGTGAGTTCTGTTATATTTAATTGTTGAAAGATAAGTAATAACCATACATGACGTTTTTTTGACATATTTAACATGTGTGATGAAGTCAAGAGCTTGAATAATAATGGTTATGGTATTTGTTGTTTTTAGCCATCCATTTTTTGGGGTATTGAGCTATTTTTGTGTTGTTTTGGTGCATTTGGGCATGACCGACCTACATGTGTCCACTTAATGAATGTTCATGATTTTATCCTTTTTTATTTTGATTTTTTTTGGTCAAATTACTCATGAATAACTCACCTCCTTTATGATTTTGAGTTAGAGCTCATATAAAAGTGAAGTTGTGGTTCATTTTTGAACTAGTGCTCTTAGAGGGAAAAAGTGTGACCAAAGTGTTTGATTGAAATAGGTATGAAGGAATCCATTTAGAGATGAAGAAGTGTGTGGAAGGTAGAGGAATTTAATAGATCATGTTTTTAAGGGTTTGAGGCCAGGTTTGTCTATGAAAGAAGATGAAAGAGTGAGCTAGGTAAATGAGGGTTTGAACAAGGTTTGAAGGAATTTGGAGCTGAATCTTGTGATCAGGGTTCATTTTAAGAGACCTCTTGGAAATTGAAGGTGGAGAATCCCCATAACTATTTTTGCGAGACAGGTGAATTTTCTAGGGTTTATGTGTAATATTTTTTTTTGATAGTAGCTTTCATTTTCAAGTCATGTGATAACACAGTTTCTATTGTGAGAGAACAAGTTTACTATCATATGGTAGCAACCTTATTGTCAGACGACAATAAACTTACTATCACATAAAAAAAACTTGTTATTGCACAATAGAAAGTTTGTTATCACGTAACAACATGGTTATTATTGGTTGACAACAAGGTTTTTGTCGCACAACAATAAACTTGTTATCGCATGACAACAAACTTACTGTCGGATGAATCCAAAATGCAAATCTCCCATTGTGCATCTGTAGCCTCGTGTAATGCATCAATAACACAATATTTTTGCACATCAACAACCTCCTGTCATGCATCAAAAAATTCCTGTAATACGTCAACAACCTCATATCGTGCATCAACAACCTACCCTCTAAGTTCACGATAATTGATATACCAGTACCTCAGTAAGCTAGTAGTAAGTTTGTAGTATACTACCCGGTAAATCATCCTAGTTTATATAGGATATGTTTTCAAGGGGCTAGTGAAGCTTACCCCTAAAACAAATACTATAAATTTTAGGCGAACAGGACATTGACCTACTACAAAAAAATTTCCTTTTCAAATTTTCCTAAAATAGAATGTTCGCCAAATTACGAATATTCACCACTAAAAAAATTCATGATTGTGATCACCATAAAATGAGTTGTTACAACATATCTACAGTGATATTATTATCAAAATATTGTTTTATGAGTCATATTCATGAAAGTCTCTTGTTTTGAGTAATATCAAAAAGGGTTTAGGGGTTGGTTATTCTTGTGGGTTTAATGTCTCACTAAGGAAATATCTTGTGATGTGTAATATTCACTTAAGTCTTTGTTTTGAGTTATATCAACATATTTTTTAGTGTTTTTTATTTCCCTTAATGTTTTCCCACTTACATCTTGTGTTTATGTGTTCTCTCTCATGTGTTATGCTCATTTGAAGGTATGGTGCACACTTAATAAGATCTTTTTGAATGTATATCATTGAATGGATGTTAGTGAATACTGCAACTAATGGTAAATGAAGTAATAAATTTTTAAGATTGATTCAACCCCCTCTTAGTCCATTTTCCTTCCAACATTCTGGCACAACCCAGTCTTAAAATCCTCATGAATATGGTCAATCAGCTGGAAATTATTTGTATCATGGTTGTGTACATCAAAAATCTTGTAGTATAATGTATATTCTTCTGTATGGAACATAGTAAAAGTGGGAAGTTTCAAACATCATTATTTTTATGGAAAACCTCACAAGTGGAGAGAATTGCATACACAATCCTATGAGGAAAACTATCCTTAGTGTGTCCCTCTATGTCATGATATATACACAAAGTTTCATGCACGAAATCAACAAATAGCTTCTCCAATTTTTCTATCATAGAAACGGTCTATGTTTCAAGGAACATACTCACTCTAGTATCTATGCTTCTAGCCACCACTAAACATAATTCTTTCTCTAGAGCCTTGAGTGGTCCTGTGAAAATTTTATGTGATAAATCCCTCCCAAATGGTGTCACCAATTCACCCATGAAACATTATGCATGTTGACTTTGATATGTCATACAAGAGTTTAAACGAAATAATTTTGAATCATGCATCATATTCCTAGACACTCTCAAATAATCCCTTTTCAATCTCCTTGAGAAAACTAATGCTTTACTTCTTGAACTCTGGTATGTAAATTTTTTCCAAGAATGTGGTGTGCAACATGTCTGTAACATTCCTAATTTAGTACATTAGAACAAGTTTTTTTTTCTGATAAGTGCTTCCTAGTTCTAAATACATAATTTAGAACTCACAGATCATAATAATCATTCTGATAACATATAACCATATGCAGCTGTAACGACTCAGTGTACCAAAGATCTATTCATTCCATGACTCGGTGATCTACTGATCTATTCATGGGTATCATAGAGTTGGCGTTTTTATTTTAACAATTCACTCTTGCGGTTCTCTTCCCTAATCTGGGATTTCAGAATGATTTTTCCAAGGAACCTATCTAAATAATTCTTACCACTATTCATCAGAATCACGTCCCTCAGACTAGGTGACATAGGACAACGCAATCAGCAGCTTGTGATACTTTGGCCAAAGATTTGAAACATACTGTTCATATCTCATATTCCTTGACGACATACTCGTCAATCTGGAATACGTCCTTCACCCCACTTTGATGTTAATTAGAATGTCTTATACTGACTTCTGTCAGCCTCCCCTGTCCCAAGTCATTCACTCAGGAACGGATTAATAACATGACAACGTTATAAGGATGATCCCGAGGACTAGGGTAAGCTGACATACTAGGTTAACCCTAGTTAACCCTATGTGTCAAGGTACCTCGAGTCTCCAAGGGTAGCCTCATAACATGACCATGTTCCTAACCAGTCCCAGAGTAAAAAATTGTTCAAGTTTAAGGTGTAAATATTAATGATCAATGCAAAGGGTGTCACCATAAGTCACCTGCATTGTTGTATCCTCGAGAAGATCCTAATCTTTTCGAAGGTACAACCCTGTAGTTGACATGTGCCGTCATCCTAGAAAACCACCTCAGAAATATTTACTTAACTTCAAGGTGTTACTTACGTTGAGTTGAAATTATAATTTAAGACTCCTATCTGGGTAGTCTTTTCCCAACCCCTAGGTTCCTCACCTTTGAGTTGCCTTACTTATTTAAGATCCATTTCACAGAGAGAAGTTTAATAAATTTGAGATCTCGTCAAGGAGATCATTGATTCAAAATAATCTTAATCAACAAAATTGGGCAGTAGCCCTAAGTCCTCTCATAAGGATGCTAACTATACCCATATGAGTTTATATCAGTTCTCAAAACTGAAATATATCTTACTTATTGTTATTAAGATATAGTGATTTAAAATCATCAGTTACGTTGTCTTGACTTAGATCATGGATAAGAAGTAATAGATTATTCTTCCTGTTTCAACTACCTATAGAGATGTAGTTTAACCTTAACTTCCCGTTAACAGTGGACTAATTTTACAATTTAGCCTTATTCAAAACATAAAAGAATTACTAATCATTCACGAAGTATTCAGTCACATAATCTTTACAAGGCCTACTTAGAGAATCCAATAACTCTATGGTATAAAATAATAAAAATGCACTTAAAATCAATCAAACCTAAGAAGATCAATTCCATCAATTAAAAATGCAGCCACATAAGTAACAATTTTCCCCTTTTCTTTTATTTCCAAGCCATACAATTACAACTTATGCACTTTGGTATATTAAATACAATAATCAACAGTAAAAGAACAACTTTCTTACTATAGTACAATTAGAGATATCAAATAGGAATTCATCATAAAACCAGATTAAACAATCTGAGCATCATATCAGATTTTCGTGCCTTTATTACTTACAATGTCCATCTTTAAAATTTGCTAGAACAGGTTAGCTCTGTGAACTGAGCATGATAAGTACTAATTCTTAAAACAATTGCATTCTACCAATTTCTCTCATTAAACAACTTGTTTTAATGAAATTATTTCTTCAAATCCTTAGACATGAATCAAGCTAATCAGCTTTCTACAATTCTAACATGACTTTAAGGCATGACTCATATTATAGCTACCAATTAAACCTAAATATTTTTCAGATAATGCATCATATATATTAGAGACTAAGAAGCACAAAATGAATCCAAAACATCCATCCATCTGAATCCCAAGAACAACAATAATCCAACAAATTATTCCATTCAAAAATGAATATCCTATCAATTCGTGTATCCAATAGGTATGTTTTTAACAATTTTGCAAAGGCAGATTATAACATCTAGCAAGTTCAACTGTTGAGATTCCTTTATAAACATTACATTATTTCAATGGTATTGACAAATACACCAACTTATACTGCAATACAATTTTACCAGTCTCTCCATACAATTTAACAGTCTTTTTTCTTAAGCCCGTACCATAGAGTTCACATAAGGATACAGAGAAGAAAGCACTCAAAGTTTCTAGACAAGGAGATAATATTTTCTTATTCCTACAGTTATATATCTACATATACTTTACAGTTTAGGAGAAAGAAACAAAGGCAATCAGATTTCCATTCCAATCATGTTTAGGACTGTACCGACTTCTCAAGAATAACGCATATACAGTCAAGCTTGAATTCAATAAGGGAAAAAAAGAAGGCAAGAAAATCAACACCCATTCCTTCCAAATACAAACCTGATTTCCATCCATGCAGGTCTAGGATTACACATACGTTTTTTTTTTAAAATCAGAGTTTCTCAAGCAAGATTTCTCTCGGTTAGGATGTGTTCCCATTAACCAAGCAAGGTCGTAAAGAAAACAACAATCACATTAATTTTTCATCATAAACAGGATCTATATTTATTGACCATCCAGACCCTTTTTACAGATGTGCAGGCTCAAATATAACTTACATTATACGCTTGCGACTAAATCAGTTGAGATCAAAAGAAGAAACTACAGTTTCATCAAAATTCAATTATAAAAATCACCTGTAGCTATTAAGCAATACAAGAGTTCTTGCGATCAAGTAATAATCTATAAAACAATCAAATTAAACCCAACAATTCTTTCCATGTCATTCCTCAAACATGAAATTACCTAACGCCATCGCCTGTCATGGCACAGTTAGGAATTCATTACCTCAATCAAACAAGAGACTAGGTCACATCAAAACAGAAGTCGAACCCATATACAAACACAACAACATTTCGACAGAGTTGAATCAATATGTATGCATAGTGAGGACTTACATCAGAAGTTGAGCCAACATGCAAACACATCAAGGACTTCAACAGGAGTCACATTCACATTAGAATACTGCAAGGACTCCAACAAAGTTGTTTCCAATAAGTACTCTCAACCAGGGCTTCGATAGAAGTCAAAATCATATGAAAACATTGTAAGGAATCCAACACAGTAATTTCCAACAAGTATTCACAACCAGGCTTTGAAAGAAGTTGAAATCATATGAAAGCATTGCAAGGAATCCAACAGAGTCATTTCCAACAAGTATTCAAAACAAAGCTTTGACAGAAGTCAAAATCATATGAAAACATTACAAGAGCTCCAACAGAGTCGTTTTGATATATGATCCTTGCAAACATTTCAACAGAGTCTAACCAAAATGAAAACACAGTAAGCACTTCAATAGAAGTCGTGTTCATACGTAAACCTAGCACACATTTCAATAGAGTCGAACCAAATGCAAACACAGCAAGCATTCCAACAGAAGTCAACATCTTTAAGTATACCCAGCAAAGATTCAATAGAGTCTTTAAGTATACCCGGCAAAGATTCGAACCAAATGTAAACACAACAAGCATTCTAATAAGAAGAATCTTTAAGTATACCCAGCAAAGATTCAACAAAATTTCAACAACATGCTAACATAGCCGGGTCTTCAGCTGAAGATGAATCCATAGAAACAATAAATACAACAAAATATTTCAAGAGAGTCTTCGCATAACCAGAGATTCCTAAATCCACAAGAAAAGAAGAACCCAATACATTACTTCAAACCAACTATGCTAAGATCACCTGAACAGAGTTGTTTTAATGAAAGCATATGAAGGAAAGCAAGATTTTTAAAAGTTAGGGCCTATCATGCCTGATGGTGTCGCTTAAAAATATGAAGAAGACCTCTGAATGTGCTCACACCTTCTCTTCTTCTTCCACGATAAATTAAACAACAATAAATGGTTACCTTAATGCCTTATAAACTTTCCCCGACAGAGAAAGGAGCTAAAAATTCTCAAAGTTTCCATGCAACACAGAGTAGATGACTGGTTCGAAGAACCAGTGCTCAAGCAAAGTGAAAAACAGAGTGCATGGAAAACCAAACAACCAAACAATTTTCCAGTTGCATGCCTTCCCAAGCAATCCACGCTCGGGAACTGAAGTTTATCAATTGCATTAACTCCCATATTCCCACCTATTCTCCATTGCCACTAACCACCAAAGTTGGTGATTGCCAAATGAAAACAAAAAACCATTCCCATATTTGGTGATACTGCCACGTCAAGTCATATAGCCATTTGCAACCTCCGCCAAATCTGACAACATCCCAAGTCTTTCCATCCTTATCTACCTCATAAATGCCATGGAAACCACTACCCATGACTCGTGCCCCTTCATAGGTCCCCCTCCATCCTTATCATTAGTTAAGATAGGATAGATCATAGGGTACATCATAAGGTAAGACATTAGTCTTACTTCCATAGTGCTAGGTGTAGCTAACCTCAGGAGCATTAAGCTTATAGTTTAGGGCTAGGTTAGATTAGCAATTATTTAACCAATAGGTTATAGTTTAGGTTAAGGTTATTAATCTTAACGAATCTAGTCTAGGTCTCCCAAGTAGGACCGTTCAGTATTAGAACCAAACAGGATAAAACATTCCTGTAAAGGATCCTATTGGGAATAGCTAAATTAAGCTTACGGTATACCTAAGAACATCTTACCTGGCTTAAGGTCTAGGACTTCTCGATATTATGATATTTAGAACCAAATTCATTTAACACGATTAGCCTGAGTTAAACTCCGGAATTGCTCATTCAACTCATTCAGACCTTGCAACTTTCGTAAGGTCAATAATTTTTGTTCATCGTCAATAAGCTTAAAACATCTCTTGGATCAATGCAACTAATCCAAGGCTGAGTCATAAAGATGGATAAATCCACAATTCATCCTAAAATCAAATTGAACTTAGGTGCTAAAAATTAAAGAAATAAAAGAGTCCAAGCATATTCTGACTCAGTCAAATTTCTTCAAGAACAAAGAAGATACAATCCATATCAAGCATGACTTCAAAAATCAAAGGAACAGGTCCTTATACAGAAGAAATTAGATATCAACACTTGAATTATTAGGAGGAAGTAACAATAGTTCAGGGTGTTACATGCTTCCCTCCTAAAAGATTCATCGTCCTGATGATTACATATTTTGATTTACCTTCAGGTCAACCAATTTATTAGTTCACAATACAAGAGACCAATTCCAACATGAATTATTTCTTAAATCAATGTCATGATATAATTTATTCAACCTGAATAATGTTTTCCTCCATCTGGCTTTCATAAAGACATGAAAAGATAAGTTCATAATCATTTTTTTTGTCAACAGATTCTATTCTGTTCAAAAAGAAAGGGAAAAAAAAAATTCATCTCTTCCAAATTTTCCCAAGTTGCACGTTCTTCATTAAACTGGTCCCACTGGACCTTACATTGCTGTATTTCATGATTTCTCAAATGCAATTGGTGAGTTTCCAGCACTCATGTGGGTTTAACCACTATTATTCCTGGGTCTTGGACCTGCAAGGAATTCCAATTTAAAACATGTGACAAGTCTGAAACATATTTCTTAAGCAAAGAAATATGGAAAAAATCATGCATGCGAGACAAAGTAGGTGGTAATGCTAATCGATAAGCTACAGGATTGATTATTTTGACAATTTCGAAAGGTCCCACGTAATAAGGTGACAACTTGGCAGCCTTGCCAAAAGTTATAGAACTCTTTCTGGGTTTAACACGAAGAAAAACTTTTTCACCAAGTTCAAACCTTCGATCAACCCGCTTTAGGTCAGCATAGCTCTTCTACCTATCCATTGCTTCTTTCAATTGTTCACGAATAATTTTAACTACTTGTTCCATTTCAGTGAGGATTTCTGGCCCAATTACCACTCTATCCTCAATGCTATCCCAACTAACAGGGGTTTTGCACTTTCTTCCATAAAGTGCTTCAAAAGGTGCCATTTTAAGAGATGAGTGATAAGTGTTGTTGTATGCGAACTCAACTAATGGAAGATACTCTTCCCATTTATACTGTTGATCCATGTAATACATTCACAACATATCTTCCAACACTTTATTTACTCTCTCAGTTTTTCCATCCATTTCTGGATGATATGCAGAACTGAAGTTTAGTTTCGTTCCTAGCACTGCATTAAGCATTTGCCAAAATCTTGACGTCATTCTAGGATCCCTATTAGATATAATTAATTCAGGCACTCCATGCAACCTGAAAATTTCGTGTACAAACCTTTTGGCTAACACTGGTGAATCATCCTTTAGATTTCCAGCAATGAAATGGGCTACCTTAGTTAGTTTATCTACCACTACCAAGATAACATCATGTTTATTCCTTGACATAGGCAACCCTTGTAAAAAGTCCATGCTTATTACTTGCCATTTATACTGCGGTATGCTATGGGGATATAATAGTCCAGTAGGGTGCATGTGTTCTTCCTTAACCCGCTAACATTCCAGACAATGAGTCACAAAACCAATAACATCCTTTTTCATACCCTTCCAAAAGTATTGTTGTTTTAGATCAGCAAGCATTTTTGTGATACCCGGGTGTCTAGAGAAGGGTGAATTATGAAATTCAACTAATAATTTCTTTCTCAAGTCGTTTAACAAAGGTACATATACCCTATTTTCATAATGTAAGATTCCTTCATTATCAAAATGAAAACCTTTATACCTTTCATCCTTTGGTTCTGTAGCAAGTACTGCTTTTACTTGCTGAAGGTATATATCAGATTCTGAGGCACTTTTTACCTCATCTTTAAACTGAGTTCTTAATGTTATAAGAGCAGAAATGTGCTTCCTATGACTTAGAGCATCCACTACTCTATTCTCTTTCCCTTTGATGTAGCTAATATCAAAATCATATTGAGATAAAAACTCTAACCACCTTCACTATCTTTCATTTAGGTTGGGCTGAGTGAAAATATATTTCAGCCCTAAATGATCAGTTTTCAACTCAAAAGGTTTCCCAAGTAAATAGTGTCTCCAAAATTGAAGCGCATGAACAATTGCAGCAAGCTCTAAATCATGAGGGGCATATTTCAGCTCATGTAACTTAAGTTTTCTACTTTCATATGCTATGACTTGATCATTTGTAACAAAACACCTCCAAGGCCTTCCCCAGAAGCATCCGTTACAACATTAAAGTTTCCATTAGGGTCTAGTACAACTAATATAGGTGCTGAAGTCAACTGGCTTTTCAAAATTTTGAAAGCAGTTTCACACCTATTATTCCAAATAAATTTCTTATCCTTCTTCTGCAATGATTTTATCGGTGTAGCCACTTTAGAAAAATCCTTAACAAATTTTCTATAATAACCAGCAAGGCCCATGAAGCTTCTTACTTCATGTACATTCTTTGGTGCAGGGAACTCAGTTATTGCCACTATTTTTGAAGGATCTACTGCAATTCCCTCTTTACTAATAACATGACCCAAATACTGAACTTTAGTATCAAAGAAAGAACATTTGGATAACTTACCGTACAACTTTCTTTTTCTCAATATTTCCAAAACTATCTTCAAATGCTCATTGTGCTCTTTGACACTTTTAGAATATATGAGAATATCGTCCAAGAATACAAGAACAAATTTGTCCAAATATTCTTGAAAGATATTATTCATTAAGTTCATAAAAGTTGCGGGTGCATTAGTTAATCCAAAGGGTAAAAACGTGAACTCATAATGTCCGTACTTGGTTCGGAAAGTTGTTTTATGAATATCTTCTTCTCTAATCCTTAATTGATGATAACTAGATCGAAGATCTATCTTGGAATAAACCACTACCCCACGCATCTGATCAAATAGATCGTCAATCCTTGGAAGTGGGTATCTGTTCTTAATTGTTGCTTTGTTTAACATCTGATAGTCAATACACAGCCTAAGTGTTGTGTCTTTCTTTTTTACAAATATTACTGGCGCTCCCCAAGGTGAAACACTTGGTCTAATCAAGCCCTTAGAAAAAAGTTTTTGCAATTGTGCCTTAAGCTCGACTAACTTTGTAGTAGCCATCCGATAAGGTGCCTTAGAAATAGGTTTCATCCCTGGTTTAATTTCAATGGTGAAATCAAATTCCCTCTTGGGTGGTAAACCTGGTAATTCCTCCGGAAATACATCCTTGAAACTTTGCAATAGTGGGAATCGTTTCATGGAATCACCATCTTCTTCTGAAAATTCAGATATCTTTACTGCATATAAGGTACATCCTTTGTTTTTAGCCTTTTTAAGTTGCATAGCTAACAATTTCCTAACTGAAATTTCCCATTTCACACCTTGAATCTCTGCTGCTTTTAGCCGATCATCTAAACATCTTATATTCTTTTCAAAGCAGTCTACTTTTGCTTTATGGTTAGCTAACCAATTGACACCGATGACAATGTCATAGGATCCCAAAGGTGTAACATAGAGGTCAACTTCCGTGGAAAAGTTAGGTAAGTCAAGGACTACCCCAAAAAGACACATACTCACTGTATGAACAAAGTTATTACCATACTGTACAGTCCAATATTTATCCATTTTTCCAGCTTTTCTTTTCATTTTAGAAGTAAGTTTACTAGAAATAAAACATTTAGTAGCTCCTGTATCAAAAATAATAGTGACAAGTATGCCGAATAACTTACCCAGAACTTCTATAGGTGTCACTTGCTTTTCAGCTTGCTTGTCTGCTACTGCAGCATGTATCTTATGGTGCTGATTATGATCATCCTTCTTCAAAGGGCATGGATTTGCGTAGTGGTATTTGCCACAATTGTAGCAGCCTCCTACAGGTCCCTTTTTAGGCTCAAAATTACTTCCAGCCTTAAAATTATCACGTTGTCCTTCATAGGACTTCTGCCCATTGTTATAATTTTTGGCAAAACTATCCCTTACATTTCCAGTAGGCTTATTCGCTATTGTGCTAGCCAACGTTGCCTAAAATAGCCCTTAAATTGATCCCAAGTGATATTGGTCTCATCAATATTTAGCTCATCTTTATAGCTGTCCCACCATGAAGATGCTTCGTGGGAAAGTTGATAGGCTCCCCAAATAGATTTGGTTTCCTCAGAGAAGTTTCTTATTGCAAAATACTTTTCCATTTTTCTAAACCAGTTCTCAGCTCCATCTCCTAATGTGGTGCCATCATATTTAGGTGGACTTATCCTTTTTATATCATTAGTGAGTTCCGCTGTCAACTTGGCCCTTTTGTTTTCTGGTTGGACAGGTATATTTCTAGTGTTATTATCAACACCCATATCGGGGTTGTCCTTAGGAGGTAGCTGATTGTTGTTACCAGCTTCATCATCCTCCTCATTTCCCATTACTTGTTGTTTAAGTACAGCCAAATGATCTCTTGTGTCTAATAGGGAAACAAGGATCTCATCAAGTTTTTGGGTTGTTGCAGCCCCTCCTTCTGGTGGAGCATTATTCGCAACGTTCCCTCTCGTTCTAACCATTTTCTGTTACAAGAAAATTCAAGTTTTTATCAGATTATGGACACAATATTTCCAAGAGCTGCAACCTTCAGCTCTGATACCAAGATGTAACATTCCCAATTTAGTACATTAGAACAAGATTTTTTTTTTTTGATAAGTGCTTCCTAGTTCTAAATACATAATTTAGAACTCACAGATCATAACAAGCATTCTTATAAAAAATAACCATATGCAGCTGTAATGACTCGGTATACCATCGATATATTCATTCCATGACTTGGTGATCTACTGATCTATTCATGGGTATCATAGAGTTGGTGTTTTTATTTTAACACTTCACTCTGGTGGTTCTCTTCCCTAATCTGGGATTTCAGAATGCTCTGTCCAAGGAACCTATATGAATAATTGTTACCACTATTCATCGGCATCACGTCCCTCAGACTAGGTGACATAGGACAACGCAATCAGCAACTTGTGATACTTTGGCCAAAGATTTGAAACATACTGTTTGTATCTCGTATTCCTTAACAGCATACTCGTCAATCTGGAATACGTCCTTCACCCCACTCCGATGTTAATTAGAATGTCTTATACTGACTTCTGTCAGCCTCCCCTGTCCCAAGTCATTCACTCAGGAACGGATTAATAACATGACAATGTTATAAGGATGCTCTCGAGGACTAGGGTAAGCTGACATACTGGGTCAACCCTAGTTAACCCTGTGTGTCAAGGTACCCTGAGTCTCCAAGGGCAGCCTCATAACATGACCATGTTCCTAACCAGTCCCAAAGTAAAAACTTGTTCGAGTTTAAGGTGTAAATATTAACGATCAATGCAAAGGGTGTCGTCATAAGTCACCTGCATTGTTGTATCCTCGAGAAGATCCTAATCTTCTTGAAGGTACAACCCTGCAGTTGACATGTGCCGTCATCCTACAAAACTGCCTCAGAAAGATTTACTTAACTTCAAGGTGTTACTTATGTTGAGTTAAAATTATAATTTAAGACTCTCCTATCT
This sequence comes from Taxus chinensis, assembly GCA_019776745.2. NCBI lineage: Eukaryota > Viridiplantae > Streptophyta > Pinopsida > Cupressales > Taxaceae > Taxus > Taxus chinensis. Next base: position 317,070,737 of record CM034149.1, read on the forward strand.
GGGTAGTCTTTTCCCAACCCCTGGGTTCCTCACCTTTGAGTTGCCTTACTTATTTAAGATCCATTTCACAGAGAGAAGTTTAATAAATTTGAGATCTCGTCAAGGAGATCATTGATTCAAAATAATCTTAATCAACGAAATTGGGCAGTAGCCCTAAGTCCTCTCATAAGGATGCTAACTATACCCATATGAGTTTATATCAGTTCTCAAAACTGAAATATATCTTACTTATTGTTATTAAGATATAGTGATTTAAAATCATCAGTTACGTTGTCTTGACTTAGATCATGGATAGGAAGTAAAAGATTACTCTTCCTGTTTCAGCTACTTATAGAGATGTAGTTTAACCTTAACTTCCCGTTAACAGTGGACTAATTTTACAATTTAGCCTTATTCAAAACATAAAAGAATTACTAATCATTCACGAAGTATTCAGTCACATAATCTTTACAAGGCCTACTTAGAGAATCCAATAACTCTATGGTATAAAATAATAAAAATGCACTTAAAATCAATCGAACCTAAGAAGATCAATTCCATCAATTAAAAATGCAGCCACATAAGTAAAAATTTTCCCCTTTTCTTTTATTTCCAAGCCATACAATTACAACTTATGCACTTCGGCATATTGGATACAATACTCAACAATAAAAGAACAACTTTCTTACTATAGTACAATTAGAGATATCAAATAGGAATTCATCATAAAACCAGATTAAACAATCTGAGCATCATATCAGATCCGCATGCCTTTATTACTTACAATGTCCATCTGTAAAATTTTCTAGCACAGGTCAGTTCTGTGAACTGAGCATGATAAGTACTAATTCTTAAAACAATTGCATTCTACGAATTGCTCTCATTAAACAACCTGTTTAAATGAAATCATTTGTTCAAATTCTTATACATGAATCAAGCTAATCAGCTTTCTACAATTCTAACATGACTTTAACTCATGACTCATATTATAGCTGCTAATTAAACCTAAATATTTTTTAGATGATTCATCATATATATTAGAGACTAAGAAGCACAAAATGAATCCAAAACATCCATCCATCTGAATCCCAAGAACAACAATAATCCAACAAATTATTCCATTCAAAAATGAATATCCTATCAATTTGTGTATCCAACAGGTATGTTTTTAACAATTTAACAAAGGCAGATTATAACATCCAGCAAGTTCAACTGACGAGATTCCTTTATAAACATTACATTATTTCAATGGTATTGACAAATACACCAACTTATACTGCAATACAATTTTACCATTCTCTCCATACAATTTAACAGTCTTTTCTTCTTAAGCCCGTACCATAGAGTTCACATAAGGATACAAAGAAGAAAGCGCTCAAATTTTCTAGACAAGGAGAGAATATTTTCTTATTCCTACAGTTATATATCTACATATACTTTACAGCTTAGGAGAAAGAAATAGAGGCAATCATATTTCCATTCCAATCATGTTCAGGACTGTACCGACTTCTCAAGAATAACGCATATACAGTCAAGCTTGAATTCAATAAGGGAAAAAAGAAGGCAAGAAAATCAACACCCATTCCTTCCAAATACAAACCTGATTTCCATCCATGCAGGTCCAGGATTACACATACATTTTTTTTTAAAAATCAGAGTTCCTCAAGCAAGATTTCTCTCGGTCAGGATGTGTTCCCATTAACCAAGCAAGGTCGTAAAGAAAACAATAATCATATTAATTTTTCATCATATATAGAATCTATATTTATTGACCATCCAGACCCTTTTTACAGAGGTGCAGGCTCAAATATAACTTACATTATACGCTTGCGAATAAATCAGTTGAGATCAAAAGAAGAAACTACAGTTTCATCAAAATTCAATTATAAAAAACACCTGTAGCTATTAAGCAATACAAGAGTTCTTGCGACCAAGTAATAATCTATAAAAAAATCAAATTAAACCCAACAATTCTTTCCATGTCATTCCTCAAACATGAAAATACCCAATGCCATCGCCTGTCATGGCACAGTTAGGAACTCATTACCTCAGTCGAACAAGAGACTAGGTCACATCAAAACAGAAGTCGAACCCATATACAAACACAACAACATTTTGACAGAGTCGAATCAATATGTATGCACAGTGAGGACTTACATCAGAAGTTGAGCCAACATGCAAACACATCAAGGACTTCAACAGGAGTCGCATTCACATGAGAATACTGTAAGGACTCCAACAGATTTGTTTCCAGTAAGTACTCACAACCAGGGCTTCGATAGAAGTCAAAATCATACGAAAACATTGCAAGGACTCCAACACAGTCATTTCCAACAAGTATTCACAAAAAAGCTTCGATAGAAGTTGAAATCATATGAAAACATTGCAAGGACTCCAACATAGTCATTTCCAACAAGTATTCACAACAAAGCTTTGACAAAATTCGAAATCATACGAAAACATTGTAAGAGCTCCAACAGAGTCGTTTTGATATATGATCCTTGCAAACATTTCAACGGAGTCTAACCAAAATGAAAACATAGTCAGGACTTCAACAAAATTCATGTTCATATGTAAACCCAGCACACATTTCAACAGAGTTGAACCAAATGCAAACACAACAAGCATTCCAACAGAAGTCAAAATCTTTAAGTATACCCAGCGAAGATTCAACAGAGTCGAACCAAATGTAAACACAACAAGCATTCTAATCAGAAGAATCTTTAAGTATACCCAACACAGATTTAACAAAAGTTCAACAACATGCTAACACAGCCAGGTCTTCAGCCAAAGATGAATCCATAGAAAAAATAAATACAGCAAAATATTTCAACAGAGTCTTCGCATAACCAGATATTCCTAAATCCACAAGAAAAGAAGAACCCAATACATTGCTTCAAACTGACTGTGCTAAGATCACCTGAACAGATTTGTTTTAATGAAAGCATTTGAAGGAAAGCAAGATTTTTAAAATTTTGGGCCAATCATGCCTGATAATGTCGCTTAAAAATCTGAAGAAGACCTCTAAATGTGCTTGCACCTTCTCTTCTTCTTCCACGATAAATTAAACAACAATAAATTGTTAACTTCATGCCTTATAAACTTTCCCCAACGGAGAAAGGAGCTAAAAATTATCAAATTTGCCATGCAACACAAATTAGATGACTGGTTTGAAGAACCAGTGCTCAAGCAGAGTGAAAAATAGAGAGCATGGAAAACCAAACAATCGAACAATTTTCCAGTTGCATGCCTTCCCAAGCAATCCGCGCTCGGGAACCGAAGTTCATGAATTGCATTAACTCCCATATTCCCACCTATTCTCCATTGTCACCGACTGCCAAAGTTGGTGATTGCCAAATGAAAACAAAAAACCATTCCCATATTTGGTGATACTGCCATGTCAGGTCATATAGCCATTTGCAACCTCCGCCAAATCTAACAGCATCCGAAGTCTTTCCATCCTTATCTACCTCATAAATGCCATAGAAACCACCACCCATGACTCGTGTCCCTTCATAGGTCCCCCTCCATCCTTATCATTAGTTAAGATAGGTTAGATCATAGGGTAGATCATAAGGTAAGACATTATTCTTACTTCCATAGTGCTAGGTGTAGCTAACCTCAGGAGCATTAAGCTTATAGTTTATTGCTAGGTTAGATTAGAAATTATTTAACCAATAGGTTATAGTTTAGGTTAAGGTCATTAATCTTAACAAATCCAGTCTAGGTCTCCCAAGTAGGACCATTCAGTATTAGAACCAAATAGGATAAAACATTCCTGTAGAGGATCCTATCGGAAATAGCTAAATTAAGCTTACGGTATACCCAAGAACATCTTATTTGGCTTAAGGTCTAGGCCTTCCCGATATTATGATATCTGGAACCAAATTCATTTAACACAATCAGCCTGAGTTAAACTTCGGAATTTCTCATTCAACTCATTCAGACCTTGAAACTTTCGTAACGTCAATAATTTTTGTTCATTCTGAATAAGATTAAAACATCTCTTGGATCAATGTAACTGATCCAAGGCTGAGTCATAAAGATGGATAAATCTATAATTTGTCCCAAAATCAAATTGAACTCAGGTGCTAAAAATGAAATAAATAAAAGAGTCCAAGCATATTCTGACTTAGTCAGAGATCTTCAAGAACAAAGAAGATATAATCCATATCAAGCATGACTTCACAAATCAAAGGAATAGGTCCTTATACAAAAGAAATCATATATCAACACTTGAATGCTCAGGAGGAACTAACAATAGTTCAGGGTGTTACAATGTCCTAGTACACTACCATTTGATGTGGATCATACTTCATGTATTATCTAAGTACGTGGCCTCGTAATGTAGTTATGAAATGACTATCCTCCCTTTTCGAAGCCATAACTGCCTTGGTCGTCCATAATATTTCACACTTATGCATGTGCTCTGATATGTCTTCCACTCCTCGATAATATAGTAATTAGAGTGAAATTTTAAAGAAAATATAATGAGGTTTTTATTATGGTGGGGTAATTCCTTATCCTGGATTGTTTCCTCTTGGGGGAGGAGCATATCCTTACTCTGAACCTCTGCTAGGGTTTCCTCCACTTGGGGGATAAAAATATCCTCCTACTAATACATGAGCACCTATTGAAGTGCTACTTTATATCCGTAGAGTAGAGATAATTTTAACACCAACCGTCTGTCCTGATATCCCACCTATGGGATTAATTCCATTGGGTCATGTGCCAATGTTATGTCCTAACATTGCACCTACTGGATTTATTCAATTTTTTTTATCTAGCTATGGGATCCTATTGTGTTTCAAAAATCATTAACTTCATTTGTTGTTCCTCCTGAAATAATACCAACACATATCTTCGTGTATCTCTAACCTAATGTGATGATCCCCGATTATCTTCTTTTTTTATGTCACTATGAAGATACTCTATATGAAATTTCTATTCTCAAGTACCAAGCACAAGGGATAAGGTTTCAAGGTGGGTTAGATGTACACCAATGGTTATTATTTCTTCACTAGACTCATTTTCATCAGATGAAGAGGGGGTCCTTATACTGTACTTCCCCAATATTAGAAGGACATGCTCCTGCAGTCCCTTGTCTCTTGTAGGGTTCTCATCATGTCTGACCATCGCCATTCCTCTTTTTATAAACAGATCTTTGACTTCCCTCTCTCACATATTAGTATATCTACACAGTGTCTCTTCTATCTCATTTTTCATCTGAGTCAACACCATCCTTTCCAACCGCTTCCTTTTTCCTTATGAGTGACAGGTATTTAGCTAGCCATCATCAAGTTTTCAAGTCCCATTTCAACCATGAAGATATTTATAGCCAATGGTATCAAACATAAATATTATTCTCTAGGCTCACAAAGGATCTTGACCTATACTTCCTCTGGGCACAAAAATGTTGAGATTGTGTACCCCAAAGTTTAAATTTTAAATATTCCTTCCCACTAATGATCTATGGTGTGTGTCCATGATTCATACAAGTCATCCAATGCATAGTACTTATTATGACTACAAATATTCTTTCTCCCTATCCTACTTCCTTTGTTCTATGTATACACTGCTAACCACTCATACAACTCTTGAGGAAAGTATATGAATAATGTCTCATAGAGAAAATCATATAGGTTGTCTTTGATCCATTTTCATATATTGAACTTAAAATCAGTGTTGTATCTCTGCACAAAATTATATTCTATTTTGTGTATCCACCTTTCAATATTCTACAATGACGGATGAAATTCCATAATCCCTCCACATCTTGAGATCATGAATAAAATAAGGTCCTCGTCATGGAAAAAAATTCATAAAGGAATCTAGTTTTCAATAGAACTTAGTTGTGTGTGTTGGCAGCTCACTCAGAAAAATGTACAAATGCTCACCCAAAGTTTATGTAACCTACTAGGTCCCTTCTCATTTTTAATTTTCAATACATGAATCAAGTACTTATCCTTTAGAAACACAACATAGAATACATATGAGCTATAAAATTTTATGACAGAGACAAAATATAGTAATAAAGAGAGTGATCATTCATTCATCAATGTATACAATTATTACCAATTACACCATGTACATCCCTATAAAATTTAGCAATCCATAGTAAATTATCCATTACAAACACATGACTAGCCTCTATTCTGATATATGACTCATACAATTAACAACGCGCACATATTCTCACATGAACTTGTATACACATGTACTCATTCTTATTTACATGGACATATTACATATATATCAGGTGGAAAATTTTCCTTCACCACTTACATGATTTTATCTATTAATAAACAATTACTAATTATATTTTACATGCTTACACTTTCATATAATTAGGTTCCATCTTGTGGTTTTTCATAAGCAACCTGTTATGTGTTATTAATATCCTCTACTTCACTGCAATTTCATGCATTATAACTAGATTTATCCCCATGCTATAAATAGTTGGCCTTATTTTCCATGCCTTTCTATAATTATCTTCCTTTTTCCTTGTATAACCAATATTTATCCTAAGTCTTGCATGTGCCTCATCCATACTTCTTATTTTGGATTTCCTTGGAAAATACACCATCTTCTATATGTCTTATTTTTTGGCATTTTTGTGATTGTGTTGTCAATTATGTCAACCCCCACTAATGGAAAATAGTGTCATGGTGCTTTATGATTCCTCATGTGATGTTCTTTAGATGTCATGCATGTTGAATAAGTGGTTTGGTGAGTTCAACAGTGTCTTGGTGCATGGTTAAGTATGCATTTTCATGTTTTGAGTCTTCCCAAGATATTTAGAGTGTGTCATGAGGTAATACATGGTCCATATGATGTTTCATGAGTATACATGGGTTTGTATGAGTATACATGGTCAGATCATGGTTGAGTAAGGTCTTTCTAGGCTTGTTTCTAGCCCTAGAGCATCCAGAATGAGGTAGAGGTGTGAGATTTGGACTAGATACTCTTGTTGGAGAATGGTTTCAGCATGGTGGCAGTTTACTTGAGGCTTATGGTGAGTTTCAAGTTAGAATTCAGTAGTTTGATGTTTTTACAGGGTCTTTAGGAAGCTACAACTGAGAAACAAACAAGTTTGCAAAGGTAAGTTGTTGTGGATGGAGAGTTTCAGACATATCTAAACTATGTGGTGAATCTGAGTAGTTATAAGATTTTTTCGTGGTGCTTCCAGCCAGGTTTCAGGCCATTATGCAAAATATTTTTTAAGTTATGCAAGTTTTGGCAAAACCGGGTAAGTTGTAGTGTGATTTTCAAGCAAATGTTGACCTTCTGATGCTCGTTGTGAAATGTATGCTTTGCATGTGGACCTAAGCTCTTAGGAATATATTCTTAGGTCAGTTATGAAGGTTTTTAAAAAAAATTAGGTGGTTTTATCTTCACATTTTTATGAACTAATGTTAAGAAGATAAAGTGGTCTAAAACCCTAGCTAAACCCTAGCTAGGAATAGTTTGTAGAAAAAGAGGTATAGTGACCCAGTTTTCAATGGTTCATCAAAATTTATAATTTTATGTTGTATAATACTATCTTATCTTTTCATAAATGTATGGTTGAGGTCATGGTGATGAGTGGGCCCCACTCAAATAGGCCAGTTTTTGAAGAAGAAGGTTTTAGGACAAGGTTGTCCAAAGGAGTAGCATGAAAAATTGATGGTGCATGATTTATGGGAGATGCTATTGACTTCCATGAATTTTTCAAGACAATTTCATGTAGGTACATGGTCATTTGAGGTCCATATAGGTTGACTGGTCAAAGGCCAGTTTTGGGGTCTCAAATAACAAGGTTTAGTAAAATGTCTATATCTTGAGCTACATGTGGAGTTTGAAAAAGATTCAAGTTGTGTTGGAAATATAATTCAGATGTATTTCCATTGATATGAAGTTTACCTCATGATGAGGTGATTTTTTAGGGTTTCCAGGTCATTATTTGGATAAGAAAATATTTTGGCAGAACAAGACAATATGTGTTTTGGTGAAAGTTTGTAGTTTTTTGAGGCATGATGTAGATTTAGTGATGCTTGATATCACCTATAATATGAATAGGTATGAATTTGGAATCCAATTAATCCATTTGGTGGTATTTAATGTATGTGGAATTTTTTTTATGAACTAACCTTATGAAATGATGTTTTTGGAAGGTTATTTTGGTGAAGGAAAAAGTAGATGTGGTTTGAGCAGTAGGTTGATTTAAGGCTTATAAATTTATTAGACGTGTTATAAATTTTCTACCATTTCCATTGATTGGTCATATAGTATGGTTTGGTATTGTTTAAGTGATTTGGAATTCTTACAAAGTTTCCAGGGGTGCTGAAGGGTGTAGGAAACAACTGTTTTGAGATTTGTAAAGTGAACTAGGCCCAGTAAATGAAATAATTTTATTGGTTGATAAAATGTATGAACATGTATTAATGTAAAATGATAGTTTAATAATATGTAAGTGGTTTTTGGGTCATGAATATGTATTGATTTGATGTAAGGGCGGTTTTAAGAATGTGCCAATGGGGTTTTGAGCCATTTTTGGCACATGTAGTGAGGTTTTTGGCTAGGCCGACCTAATTGGGTCATATATAAATGTTGTGATGAATGTAAATTAATTTTCTATAGATGTATGGGTCAAAATTATCATGACGGACCCATTTCCTTTGGGTTGGAAGGAAGAAAAACATATTTAAGTGCTTATTTGGTTCATTTTTGAACTAGTGCTCTTGGAGGGAAGAAGTGTGAGCTAGAGGAGTTTGTTTTTCACATATGAGAGCATGATATGAAGGATGTGGAAGATCATGATAGGTTGAGGAATATTAGAGAGTATGTGTGCATGTGTTTAGAGCCTTGACAAGTGAAGAAATAGTAAGATTATGAGAGATTGAAGACCTATTGTGTGAGCTAGGGTTTCTGAGATGAAATTTTGATCTCCATAAGTTGTGACAGAAGAAAAATCAGAGATCGGATATCTTCAGGTGGCTGAGTTGGTTCTTGGTCATATTTAAGGGGTTGTAGCCTCCTTGTGGAGTTGGTGCTTCAGTAAATTAGCGGTTGGTGCTCCTTGTAGGGTTGGTGCTCTACTAAAATAGGGGTTGGTGCTCCTTGTGAAGTTGGCGCTTCGCTAAATCACTTTGATTTGTGTAATATAAGTATATTTTTAGTGTGTTTCCTTCCCCATGAGGGTTTCCCACTTATATCTTTTGTCTATGTGCCTCTTCTCATGTGTTATGGTTGTTTTAATGTGTTGTGCACACTAAGCAAGTTATGGCTGAATGAACGTGAACGGTTAAATTTTAATGGTTGCTGTTATAAATGGTTAATGTAATGATAAATTTGTAGTAATGATTCACCCCCCCTCTTAGTCCATCGTTCTTCCAACAATTGGTATCAGAGCAGGTCCTTGTAAAGCAAGTTTAGTAACTTGAAGGAGATCATTTAAAGCACAAAAAATGGGTAAGTCTTTAAATCTTGTAACAAAATTGAGGATGAAGAATGAAGTTTCTCATTCATGTATTGAGGGATATTAATATCATGTCAAAAAAATGGAGGAACGACATGATCAAGCCATCAAGGATTTAAAATCTCAAATGGAAAGTTTGACTAAAACCCTAAAGGTCAAAGAAGAAGATTACAACAGGTATGAAGCTAAGTTAATATCCTTGAAATCAGAGTTGGATTAAGAAAACAACAATTTGAAGACCTATGAAAAGTTAGAGAAAAGTTGGAATCCCTAAATGACATGTGAGTGAACCAAAGAGCTACAAATGACAAATCTGGTCTTGGCTACAACGAAGAAGTTTCAGACTAGCATGAAGTGAAAAAATTTGAACCTAGTGATACCACCAAAGTTATGAGTAATGCTATATATCCTAAGAAGGTTATCAAGTAGCCTAATGCAATGAAATCTACAAGTAAGTTCAATGATGAGTATTACTCTTGTAATACTTTTGGTCATAGAGCTAGAGATTGTAGAAGGTTTGTTAAGAATGTATTTCCATGGATTAATGGTAGGCATGCTCATTTATATCAATCAAGATATATTTTATGTTATAGTTATCAAAAGAGGGGTCATATTGCAAAATTCAGTCATCATGAGTCTCCTAATCAAATTTGGAAAAATGAGAAGAACCATGGATTTGTGTGTCATTGTTGTAATCAGTTTGGGCATATAAAAAAGTATTTTCATAAAAAGGATTTTAAGCAAAAGAATGACACCTCAAGAAGTAAGAATGCTCCTGTTTTCTTCACATTTCAAGATACTGTAGAGTCAAAATGAGCACCTACAAGAGGAAGGATGGTGTTGAGTCTATACCAGCTGAGAAGGTGAAAGAATAACTGAAAAAGAGTAAGAATTATTCCAAAGTTTTTGCTTCTAATTAGAGTGATCCTATTGTTCAAAAGGGCATGTTTGGTCTTTTTGAACCTAAGCATCTGTTGTCTTCCCAAGAAGACTTTGCAGAAGATCACAGGAAAGAGAAGGTGGAGCAAATGAAGTGTAGTCATTTTTACACCCACCAAAGAACAAGGGAATCCCATGCATGCTTACCTATTACCTAGCAGGTGCTAGGTGGTCACCCGAGGCACGCGCGGGCACCGATTCTCTCTTTTATGTGAGATAAGTGGGAAACATCATATATGATATGATCTTAAAAAGAGTGAGTGGAAATGAGACATACATTTATCATAGAACTTAGAACGGATTCTAGAAAAATGCAGTCATCCCACATCGAATGGTACTTAACAGATTATAGAGAGGAACGAAAACAAAAAGGAAATGCATATTTATTCCATAAACATCCATGAATCAAAACTGTAAGCTATAAACATGGACCAAAATCACTAACAACCATATTAAATCAAGTTTGGTAACCTCATTATATTCATTGGATCCATTACAGAAGACCATAGCTGTGCAGAAAAAATTCATACATCATAGCTGGATTCACACCCATCAATTCTCAAGAGAAAATTTACAATCCCAACCCCTTATTACATCCCATTCCTATAGATCTCTTCCCAACTTATGGAGCTCTCACAGTATTTCTACATGGCTTCACTTCCTTCTACTTCTCTCCCTTTTTCCTCTGGTAGGTGCTTATATTTATATCCCTTCTCAACATCATCAAGCCTTCACAGGAGTTGTAGATCTGTTGCCAAGTGTCCAAGGTGGTCCTTCATGGGAGCATGCTTCTTCAGATTCAAGCTCTCCACTCTTTGCAATGATGGCCTTTTAGGAACTTATGTTGCATGGTATATTCCTTCTTAGGTTAACCTATCATTAGGATGACACCTTATCCATTCCACATGCATAGTTGGGTCACACTTTTCTCGTGTTCTACTTGATGTGTCAAATGTGCCTAAGTCTTGAAACCTTTGTTTTGTCTTGCGCGTGTGCCACTTGATCTATTAAACCCTCCTAGAACCCTGTCCTGCACGCTTTCTCCTTGCATGCCCATATGCCTTCTTATACTTGGATAATATTTTAGGGGCCTAACATCACCCCACACTATGCCTATTCTCCACCCACGGGAACACCTTCTCGATGAATAAATTATGAATACCTTTAAATGGTTTGGGGAAAGGGAATGAAGAACTTTGGGGAAGAAAGAAATAATGTGGGAAATATGATCACTTCTGTAAGAGGAGAGGGAAATATTTTGTTAGTTCTGCCTCTAGCTTATTCCAGGTATCGACCTCATTCCATGCCTACTGAGAAATTTCACTAACTAGGGCACTCACCTCTTCAAAGATTATCCCCTCTCCTTGGGTATTTATCATTTCAACAATATCCTCCATTGTGTTCCCAATTTTTTGAGCGCATCCATCCTTTGAGTGATCTGAGGATATAAATTCTTTAGCTGGTTCTTGATTGAGCCCCATAAGGTCTCAATAGCCTCTGATTTCCTCTCAACTTTGGCTAAAATTTTGTCACATTATGCTCTATTCCCCTTTTTATTCTCCTTGTACTCCTTGAGCTTCGCATCATGGGAGGTGACCAGAATGCCCACAACTCTATATCTATCGGTTCAATTGTCATAAAAAACCTTAATGACTTGGATGGAAAATTTCACATTTGCGAGGACTTTCTTGTACTCGGTAACAATTTCCACAACCTTCATCTTTTCCTCCTTTTCATTACACGTCGATACCTCCTCTATAGATTGTAATGCCAGTGGTCACCTTTCCATTATGAGGATGTGATTCAAGTCATCTAGACACTCTAGGTTGAAACCATACTTCTACGCAGATGGCGTTATATCTAGGTGCTTCAAGAAAATGACATTTGTGATCATCTATGATTTCTTTCAAACCTCGCGCAGCCTTTACTTCTCTTCTTTCAACTCACAGATGAGGCCTCTGAATATTGAAATTAGCTGAGGAGTTATGTGAATATTACACCCTGTGAAGTAAAAGTGGTCCTCATGTACACATGACATTAACCATTGAAAGAGGCGCTCAGGTTTTCTAAAATAATGCAACTCATAGAATTGCAACAATCCCACCTTCTCCAATTTTACTTTTACCTTGTCGTTATAGATAGGTAAACCCTCTAGTGTCCTATAGTTTGTTAGGTGCACCAAATCCAACACCAATTCCTTTTTTGTCGTGTTTGTACAATGGTTGTAATCACTCACCGTCATGTTTATTAAGTGGGACTCCCATTCTTTCCCAAGAAAAACCCCATCCAAGTATTGCATCTCTGCGTACCATTCTTCATTCATTCTTATGGGGGTTTCTGGTTGTTTTCCCTTTCCCTTTCCCTTGCCCTTCGGCTTCTTAGGTGCCATAGTTTAGGTTATCTTAGCACTTCAACTTCTCTTACTTGCTCTTCTTTTCTACCTTCTCTAAGCTCAGACCTCAAACTTGTGAAGAAACCCTTTTCAGCCCATGCCCTAGCTACCAAACCCTAACTGGAATAACCTTTCTCACCAGATGATGCTTCTCCACAATTTTTTTTCTCTATTCCTATGAACTTCTTTCCTACTGGTTTACAGATCAAATCTAGTCACTCACACCTTAATTTATTCACATAGATCAACTCTGGAAACCCTAATCCGTAAGTACTTTTTTTTTTCTTATTCGCAATGTCCATAATGAAGTGCCCAAGCTTCTATTTATATCTTTCTATTATTTTTTAGCATTAAATGCTACTTCACCTACCACCATAGATCAACACTTATTATGGATTTTTCCACTAATCTGTACTCTAGCACCCCAACTCACACACCCAACCTTGCATGGAAAATCCTACAACCTTTTGGTATGTAAACAATCTATCTGACAGAAGGCTCTTATGCATGCATTACCAGTGTCGAAAGCATTTCTGTCATTTTCCCTATTTTTTCCGTCGCCTACCTCATGTTGTTCTTATGCTCTTCCTTTTTTTTGTACGTGGTTTCTTCAAGGATTTCTTTACACCAACCATTTACGTTCATCTCTTTCTTTATATTCCAATCACCCTTACGCACCCTTCATAGGTCCATTCAATTTGGGCTTTCCAACACAATCCTTCCTGGTACTTTACATAATGCACTTTCTTTCACATCATTCCACCCCACACTAAAAAAATGCATGGTCCTCTGCACATTCACAACCTTTAAAAAAATTAATGAGGTTACTGGCGCCCAAGGTGCAAGACAAAAAAACAATGAGAAAGGGAAACAAAAGAAAGAAAAATACATTAAAGGAAGTCCTAAACTATCCGGAAGTACTTCCTTATTATAAACACTAAGAAGACTTATTTATAGTAAGACTTCAGCCTACTCCCATTGAAAAGTGCTAGAAATCTTGTCTCATCCAGTACTTGTAGCTGGCACACACCTGAATCAAGGATGTACGAGATGATGTAGGGACCCAACTAATGGATTTTTAACTTCCTATGATGGCACATAAACTTGGAATCATAAAGAAAAACCATCTTCCCAACTTAAAAATTCTTATTCTTAATGTGATGATCATGCCATGCCTTTTTTTTTGCTTTTTCACTCTTCTAGCTCCACCTAGTGAGGGATTTCCTTTCATCCAATTGCATTAACTTGTCAATTATTTCTTTCATCACTTGTTCATCGACCAATCCTCCTGCGCGCATTATACGTAGATAAGGTAATATGAATTCAACTAGTAGAAAATACTCCATGCCAAACACTAATTGAAATGGTGTGGCCTTATTTAACCTCTTGTAGTTTGTCCTATATGCCCAAAGAACAGTTGATACTTTGTCATCTTAATCTTATCTACCAATGTCAAAAAATTTGGTTAGGGTATGACCTAGTATTTTCTTAAATTCCTCCATGGTTCCATTTTCTTATAGATGGTAAGGGGTAGTCTTGTGACGAGCCACCATGAATTCCGCTAATAGAATCCTTACTGTCTCATTTAAGAAATGTGTACCCCTATCACTAGTCAAACAAAAAAGGGCACCCATACCTTGTAATAATGTTTTCTCATAGAAACCTTGCTGTAGTAGCTATTGTACAATCCTTAGTAGGTGCTGCTTCTACCCACCTTGTCAAGTAATATGTGTAAGTGATTATATAATGTGACCCAGTCCTATGCGTAACCGGGGAAATAGGGCCTACAAATTCTATAGCCCAATTTTCGAATGGATCAGCGCTAGGAATAGGGCGCAAAGGCATTTCATCTCTTCTCCCTAGTTTTCCAATGTGCTGACAATGGTCACATGCCTTGCAATATTCCTTGCAGTATTGATAGAGGGTCTCCCACCATAACCCATCCATCAATACTTTGCATATAGTGGCATTTCCTACATAGTGCCCACCTTCACTACCTCCGTGTCCCTCTTCTATTATGGATAGGTGCTCATGTTCTAGCACACATCGGTGTAGAATCTCATCACATCCTAGTTTTTGTAAATCCTCACTAATCAACATGTAGGGCGTGGAGTGTATAGATAACTGATTTTTATCTAATGCCTTCATTCCTTCCGATGCTACACATGTCTTGAGAAATACTGCAATATCTTCTAAGTCTAAGGGCACGCACCACAACCTAAATAAATGTGCATCTTGCATGGTATCCTCAATGCTTTGTGTGTCCTCCCCTTAATTGATTCTAGAAAAATGATCAGATCCAAAATTACTTTTTCCTGGTTTGACAACCACCGTAAACTCGAATTCTTGGAACAACAGTACCCACCAACATATGCACCCTTGTAGAATGGGCTTGTTCACTAAATATTTCAATGCCATATGGTTAATGTAAAATATAAAAGGAGTTTCTAGTATATATTGTATGAAATTGTGAAGTGCGTAGATCATAAACAATGCCTCACACTCAGTTGTAGTATAATTCTGCTCCGTTGGTGTCAAATTCCTTCTTGTAAAGCATAAAGGATGATTAAATATCCCTTCACCATGATGTTCAAGTACTGATCCAATGGTGGTTCTTGAGGCATCAACATGAACCTAGAAGTGTTTATCCCAAGAGGGGAATCGTAGTATCGGCACGGTGACAAGCTTATCCTTTAAAGTGTAAAATTCCTTCTATTGCGCCTCTCCCTAAAGGAAGGAATTCTTGTGTCTAATTAACTCTTCTAAAGGTGTGGTGATCTTGGCATATCCCTTGATAAACTTCCCATAGTAACCCATGTATCCAAGGAATCTGCACACTATGCTTTGATTAGTAAGCTCCCCCAATCCTAAAATTACTGCAACTTTTGTGGGGTCTACTAGTAATCCCTCCTTACATTTGATCTAACCAAATAATGTTTGAAATGGGGTAGCAAAGACAAATTTATTAATGTTGAGGGATATCCTAAACTGCCAACATCTTTCAAACATTAACCTTAAGTTGTCACAATGGTCCTTCACTAACCCATATACCATCCACTCATCCATGTAAACTTGAATAATTTTATGGATGAAGTCCTATAAAGCTTACACCACAATGTGCAAGAACACAACAGGTGCATTCTTAAACCCAAAAGGCATGACCATATAGGAAAAACCTCCCACTCAGTGGAAAAAGTCATATTTCTTTGTTCTTATTTCATAATCCTTACTTGGTGATATCCCGAGAATCCATCCGTGAAAGAGTAGACCTCACGTCCTACCACTCCCTATAATATTTCTTCAGTAAATGGGGTTGGAAAAGGATCAATGACACACACTACATTCAAGTTCATGTAATCAACACATATCCTTATCCTCTCTTCCTTCTTGATACTAATTACCATTGGGATTATCCATTCTGACTCTTCCACAACTTCAATGATACTTGATGCTATCATTTTTTCTATCTCCTCCTTGACCTTTATGCATAAATTGGGATTCATCCGATATGGCCTCTTCCTTATTAGGTGCACACCTTCCTTAAGCTTTATCCTTTAAGTTCATGATACCCACGTGGGAAAAAATATTGGAATTCGTGCAAAAGATCAATGATCTTTGAAAATTACTTTTCTGACCAATAGTCTCCAATGATTGCCTCCTTGGGTTCTTCTTTTGAGCCGATGTTAACCTTTTACATCTTTAAAGGTTCATGGTAGGCACGCACCCATTCATCAACACTATCTATGACTTCACGCATCCCTTCAGAATGGTTAAAATCCAAGATTTCTGTCTCTTCCCCATCAATAACATACACCATCTTCCCATTTTTTTATACATGAGTGCTCAAGTTGTATCTCTTATGTTTCTTCTTCTACCAAGTGCACTAGCAGGACAAGTTCACCTAGAAAATCTTGTTTTTTGTCTTCCGCCATAGAACTATCCCCTATTGTAAGGCACTTGACTACCTATAATTCCTTATGTACTGATGGCTTTGTACTCCAATACTCGAATGTTTGAATGAGATCAGCTACCAATTATTTTCAATTACTAGTTTGACGGTGCATCTCTGAGTGGATATACCATACACACGCACAACCTTGTAGGGTGGAGTACAAGTTGTGAACCCACAATGAAGGTTGTAATGCTTATGCACTTCCCATCTAGGTTGTCTCACATGATTTTATATGGAAGGAAGTAGTCTCTTTACCATGGTAGTATTTTATAGTCGTAGGTGTGTTGATCCTACAAAACCTTACAGAGAAGGAAATTCTCACCTCGCGCTATTACAAGAGGTTCTCCTAATGTGTGACCCACCAGCGTATAATAGTTCTGAGTAGACTGGAGTTAAACATTTCCCTCCTTTCCTTATCATTTCTCCAGTGGGCCTCCATTTCTCATAAGAAATCTTCCAGATTATCCCCTCATGAGTAACTTGCAATTTTTCTCCCTCCCAAGCACCAGACTGTACGTGCCTTTGTCACCTTGGTTACCGATCCTCTTAAATGTCATCCTGTCAACTCATAGGTCCCATGTGCCCAATTTTCACATGCCATGCTTGTGGTATCACTCACAGACTGGGCATCCTCAAATTGGAGAACTCCTTCTATAGGGTGAATTATCTTAGGATCTCTGATTGAGTGCACGTATATTCTATCAAGGAATTATTCTCCCAATGGCTCTATGTAGGGCACCGACTTCTCATATATCAAAGGGATGATCACTCATTCTTCCTTGGTTTTGAAACTGATATATCCTTTATTAAACCTTATGTTAGTATTATTAATGTAACACCATGGGCACCCAAGCAATGCTGGAAAATTGTCTGCCTCGGTGAGCATGAAGACCTCAAAGTCTTCAGTAAACTTACCCCCCTGAATGGTTATAGCTACATCCTGTAATACTCCAATGGGAATTGCCTTAGTTTTTTTTTCCATATAAAACACAATTTAATATGCCTTCAACACAGGCCTTCCCATCTGATGCCAACCATCTAGGGTAAGAACATCCACCTCTACTCCTACGTTGATGAGGATATTGCTCAGGAGCCATCCATACACAACTTCATTCAGAGTAATTTATTATTCATATTCAAAGATCTATGGAGAAAGGTTTTTATGTAAAACCTGTCTCTCATGCTCCACTCTGGTGCATGGTACCTTCGCCCTCAGCCATTCTCCCAACAATGGAATAATATTCTCTTGCCTCAACATTTTACATACTTCTTTAATCTCATCCAAGGTCAATTCTTACAACCTTGTCATCCTTCCATTGCCCCACCTACCTCAATTTCTCCTCGAGACACTGTATATCCCATTATAAACTCTGAATTACATCCATAGTCTCCTGGTATAGTTATTTTTGATGGGTATGGTCTAGATACTTTCCATATGGCTTCACCTCTCTGGAAACTAATGTCCTTGGTCTAGACATCTCCTTGGTCCAAGTGGTCTCTTCATGCATTATCACCATTACAAGTTCTATCTTTGACTCATGTGCTACTCTTGGCATCCATTGTGAACTGGCCCTTTTTATGCTCACCATAGCAGTGCCCTTATCTTTTCGGTGTTGTTGGTTCATATGCTCATATATTTCTCGACACTCTTCATACTTGTGCTTCTTTCTACACCACGATCATTGTAATAGATCAGAACACTGACGTTTATAATGCTTTATAGATCCCCAATTATAACATGTTCCCCTCATGAACTCACTTCTTCCTCCTCCATAGTTTCCATGACCCCAAAATCCTCCACAAGAACTTCTTCCATGCATGCCTCCATCTGTGTGCTCCTCATAACGATGGTCATCACCCTTAGAACTACTAGCAAGACTATTCTAACACACACCAAGAGCAATGGCCTCATAGATCTAGTCAATAAGCCTACAATCCTTAGTATCATGGGTTATAGAGGTGTAGATATTACAGTAACAAAATACATTCTTCTGAATTGTGTGCTGCAACAAGGGACATCTACTCGCATCATGGTTCGCATGGAAAATTTCATAACCCACATCTACGGTATGTATCGAATTCCGAGGGAAGTTTTCCTTTATATACCCCTCCACTTCACAATCTATACACCACATACAGCTATGAGTCTCATGGGCTGAGTTAGTAGAAAATTTTTCTAGCTACTTGGCCATAACAACAATTTGAGCTTCCAGAAATGGGCTAACACCAGTATCAATGCTTCCAATAGCTTTAGCATGAAGATCAACTTCTAGCACCTCACACAGGTATGTGAAAGTATTATGAGATAACTCTATTCTAAATGGTGTTATCAACCCTCCAAACAACCATTGAGCATGTTGTGAAGGGTGAATGTCATATGATAATTTTGACAGGAGAGTTTTGAACTAGGCATCATACTCCAACACACTCTTTTCCATTCATTATTATATTTCCTTTAGGGAACTGATGCTTATCTACTCAAACTCAAGGATGTGGAATTCTGCCAAGAAGGCATTTTTAAAAGTAACATAATCCACCAACATCTGATGAGGGTCATATTTTCGGTACCAGCTATGCATCTGTCCTTGCAATGTTGTTCAAAACTAGTTTTCCTTCCACTTTGGGCTAGTGATCCCTTTCATGCGCCATAGTAACTCACACTTATGTACATGTTCTGTAGCATCTTAAATACCCTTATAGTCTGGTAAGTGCAAAGACATCTTGAAAAATACTTGGGGGTGGTTGGGGTCCTTGTTGTCCTGAGCCAAAGCCTTGGTTTCCTCTGGTGTTTCCTCCATTGTTCCCTCCACCATATCCACTGGGTAAAATAGGTCCTATTCCTCTTGACCCACTAGATCCAATGGATCCACCTAGTCCTATTCCTTCTGACCAACCAGATCAACTAGATCCACTAGGTCCTGTAGTGGTCACATCAAGGGTCCCCAAAGTTCCACTAAACTATGTACCGATGGTCTGTGATAATGTCCCACCTCTAATAGTGTTATCCACACCACTCCTAGATGTGAGACCAAAGGCTTGTGTATCACACTCTGCCCAAAAATTCCTCCAAACACTGGAATGGTATGTGTAGCCATAGAAGTCCCAAATGAGAAATTATATCTCCTAGGTGTAGATTAGTCACTTCCACTGATACCAAATGGGTTAACAATACTCTTCCTTAAATTTGAAAGACCAAATAGTAGGGATCGGTTGTTAGGTGGCTTCAGATGCATGCTAACAGATTTTCTTTATCCAGGTGATGAACTCTCATCAGAATTTGAAGGGGCTTCTCTTACATGATTTCCAAGATGGGGTAGTGTAGAATGGATCCACGTCCTCTGCGTGAGCTTCAATTCCTTCTCACAACGTGTGCCTCTATAGATCAATCACACTTACTAACTTGCATTGTCTAGTCATCTTCCTTTCATGAGATTCATTATACTTTAGTCATCTCTCGTCCCTTTCCTTTTCAGCCGTAACATCCTCCATCTTCCTCCACCCTAGCTTCCTTTTTCTAGTGGTCAGAGAGCTTAGCCAGCCATGGGAAATGCTTCTAAACCCAAAGTAATGACTAAGATCTTCAATGCCAAAGGAATAATATGTGAAAATGATCCTCTAGGCTCCCTTAGAAACTCAAACTAAAAGATCTCTGGGAAATAATATGTCAAAATGGTGTATTCCAAAGTATAGATAGTCAGTACCCTCTTCCACAAAGTGATCAATATCACGTGTCCATGTAAGATTTGAATCTTGCAGCCTCTGGTACTCTTCTTGGGTCTAAGCACGTGATCTATAATACTAGATTGATCTGGATGTATATGCGAAGAGCCATTCACACAGCTCTACTGGGAAGAAATAGAAGAAAGTTTCATACAACTCATGGTAGAAGTTCCCTTCTACCTATCCACACGTACTAAACTCATGCCCAGTAGTGAATCTCTGAGAAAATTCTTCCTCTGTGCTCTTGAACCATGATTAAACACTTTCCAGAGTTAGATGTTTTGTCATCACTCATTGCACAGATCATGATGTATGTCATTTCCCACTACAACTTCAAAAAGAGGTCTCAGAAATGGAACCAAAATGTAGTCATTTTTACACTGACCAAAGAAAAAGGGAATCCCATATGTGTCGGCCTATCACCAAACGGGAACTGGGTGCTCAACTGAGGCATGCACGGGCACCGATTCTCTCTTTTATGTGAGTTAAGTGGGAAACATCATCTATGATAGGTACATAAAAAGAGTGAGTGAAAACGAGACATACATTTATCATAGAACTCAGAACAACTTCTAGACAAATGTAGTCATCCTAGACCGAATGGTACTTAACAGATTATAGATAGGAACCAAAACAAAAATGAAATGCATATTTATTCCATAAACATTCATGAATCAGAACTGTAAGTTATAAACATGGACAAAAATCACTAACAACCATATTCAATCAAGTTTGGTAACCTCATTATATTCATTGGATCCATTACAGACTACCACATTTGTGTAGACTGAAGTCATACATCATAGATGGATTCATACCCATTAGTTCTCAAGATAAAATTTACAATGCCAACCCATTATTACATCCCTTTCCTATAGATCTCTACCCTACTTATGGAGCTCTCATAATATTCCTGCATGGCTTCTCTTCCTTCTACTTCTCTCCCTTTTTCCTCTGGTGGGTGCTTGTATTTATAGCCCTTCTCAACATCATCAAGCCTTCATGGGAGTTGTATATCCATTACCAAGTGTCTAAGGCGGTCCTTCATGGGGTCATGCTTCTTCAAGTCTGATCTCTCCACTCTTTACAATGATGACCTTCTAAAAACTTCCATCGCAGGGTATATTCCTGCTTAGGCCAACCTGTCGCTAGGCTGACACGTTATCCATTCCGCATGCACAGTCAGGTCACAATTTTCTTGTGTTCTACCTAATGTGTCAAATATTGCTAAGTCTTGAAACCTTTTTTTTGTCTTGGACACATGCCACTTTTTATGTTAGACCTTCCTAGAACCTTTTCATGCGTGCTTTCTCCTTATGTTCCCTTTCTTAACTAGGCCTTGGCGTCCACGTGCCTTCTTGTACTTGGCCAATATGTTAGGGGCCCAAAATGAAGAGGTTAATGATAGAAATTCATGTCAGGACCTATGAGTACATGGATATTTTACCTCCCTAAGAACATTACAGATGTCTTGGGTGTCTCGATTATGCTTCATGAATCCATCATCTAAAGTTTGAAGCATATGAATGTATGTCATCTGATCAATTCATGAGTCTTAAGTCCTTGTCATTATTAGGTGTATAAATTTGTCTTATTTTACTTGTTTGAATATGTCTATGGTTACCAGATGATGTATAAAGGTGTAAAAATATGTTCTCTATGTCATTCACTATCTAGGGTTGTGTATTTGAGTTATGGTCTAAAATTTATGATTGCTTCTCCTAGAAAAATTATTAAACAATGGTTAGGTGTTTTTGCAAGTATTTGAGTTTATTCCATTATGATA
The DNA here is from genome assembly GCA_019776745.2 of Taxus chinensis. Lineage (NCBI taxonomy): Eukaryota > Viridiplantae > Streptophyta > Pinopsida > Cupressales > Taxaceae > Taxus > Taxus chinensis. Next base: position 317,092,962 of record CM034149.1, read on the forward strand.
TGAGTTACAATATAATGAGTTCATTATATTCTTGAGGCTTCAAGAAAATTTGGTATGGTATAATCATAACCCAAAGCATGTAATTCATGTAAGTTTACTTCATGCAAATTAATTAAGCAATAAAATAAATTATCTATCTCTATCTGAGTATGTTGTATTAACCGATTCTGAGTTATCATGATGATAACAAGGTGTGAATGATCTATCAATATGTATTTTATGTTTGTCTCTTTGTCAAACCATGTAAAGGTAGGTAGAGGTAAAGTTGTGTCCCCTAAAGGTTAAGGTCATATTATCTTCTCAAGTAGTGTAAAAAGTATTTTCAAATTCATTAGGTTGAGTTTGTATCTTAGTTTATATCATGAGTTCATGGTTATTTTAAGTCAAATAGGTCTATCCCAATGTCTTTATGAGTCAACATCTGAGTACTTTCAATATTAAGGATTTGTACTACCATGATTCATCTTAAAGTTTTATGAAGCTCATCAAGTCAAGGAATGTGGGAAAATAGTTTGAAAATGAAGTAATGTAAGGTTTTTTGGAAGATCTTAAAAATTTTGAGGTCACCACATTCATGTGTAATTGTTATCTAAAGACTAAGATGGAGACCTAAAACATTTATATGGAATGACAACATGAAGTGTTAGATCATGTGCAATCTACAGTAATGATATAGTGTTTTTGAGCTCATTTGTCAAATATATTCTGGAACTGTTGGTCGTCAAAAAGGACTTAAAAGAGAACAATAGTCAGGGGACAGAAAGTCCCTCCTCTTTAATGGGAGAGGTTCCCTTATTTAAGGACCAAGCTTATTTACATATGTATAGTGCATAGTTTTAATGTGGAACTTGGATATCATGAAAGTGTTTTAAAATAGAACGGATCATAAATACAAAAGTACAAAGGAATGAAGTAGTGGAAATGAGTAAAAAGACATTCTCAAGAATTATAGATAACAAAATAATTCCTTATGCATGCAAGAATAAAATTATTTGGAACAAAACCATTTGCATTTGAATCAATAAGATGTTATTGCAAATACACAAAGTTCCAGAAATAACATCTAGAAGAATACAAATCTTCTTGAAATAATACAGACAAATGATTCAAAAGTATTCAATAGATAGTAATGAAATAACAAGACTAGATAGACATAGAAATAAAGTTGTTTTGTATTGATTTCTTTGTTACTCCTAACACTTTCAAGAATAAACCAAGTTCCAGCCCCCTGAAAATGGTGCAGAGAGCCCATTATATAACATTACAAATTAGTTACAATTGGTAACTACTTCTTTTAACTAAAATGTTTAGTTAAGGGGATGTTTGACACAAAACCCACAACTGATTACAATAAGCCTGAATTGAGAAAAAGAAGGAAAGGAGAAGCTAGGAGGGAACACAAATGCTTATGATTGGGGAGGGCCCACCAACTTGATGATCCGTTGTCTAAACTTTTTCAATGCTTCTATTGTGTCTTTGCCTCATGGGACCGATGTGTTGGCAGTAGCTTGAGTCTAAGATCCAAAACATTTCTCCATCTCCTTATCAAACTCGATGTGTCTATGATATTCTTTATTAGCTTTCTCAATGGAAGATTGGAGAGAGAAAATTTCCTTTATCTTCTCTTTGGTCATCGAGTCCTCCTTGAACAGGTTTTCCTTAAGAAATGCCCTGAATTGAGTTTTAATTTCTTGAAGGGAAATTGGAACACCTGAAGTTTCATCGTGAAGGTGACAGTGGATATCCTTAAAAGTAGATACAACACATGCTTTGAAGGCTTCCCCGTTCTGCCAACTGTTCCTCAATTCTCTTAGAGCCTCCTCCAGCACTTTTATTTTCCATTCCACACTAAAAACCCATGACCTTGAAAAATTATCTTTGGCATCATCAAAAAATTTACTTGCCATCAATATATTTTCATTAGTCTATCCCATCAGGTGTAGGTCTACTATGCAGTTGCTCCAAAGTTTAAGTTCTTTATCCATATTTCTAATTACGGAGGAGAGCTTTTGCTGTAGATTAGTTGCCTTCTCATTGAGTTTTAAGGCTTTTCAAATGAAATTCAAACCTGTAATGACCATATCATCTACCATGGCTTCCATAGCTCTCCCATAGATGGAATACATGTGTATGTCTTTAATGCTCTGGACTTCATCTTGACTAAGGATCACAGGTGGTGGAAGGGCAGCCAGTGGGGTAGGATCCAGAACCTTTTCCTCAGACAAAAATGACTTGATGAAACCAGAAAGCACTTGAGCTTGCTCCTCCAGCTGCTCTATAGTCTGCTTGCCTTTTTTTACTCTCCCAATAACCTTGGTTACTGTTTCCTGAAGGTTATGTATTTCACTTTCAGGAGTAGATTCTTCCATTGAGATCCTAAAAATTTCTAGATCAGAGGCCAGTAAATCCTATTCTGCCTTATCAACCTTAGGATTTGCTACCTCAAGAACTTTCTAACCTTGGGCATCTATCACTATCCTTGAAGTTGTTTTAGCTTTCTTTGTAGGGACAGAAGGAGCAGTTCCCAAAAAGGCTACCACAACATCAAAAATTTGGCCTTGTCAATCAAGAAGAAGAATTACTCTTCTTACTATCAACAAAAGGTTACACCCATGCAAAAGTGGAGGAAGAATAAGGAGGAGCAAGAGAACCAAGAGTAAGAGAACTCATGGCACTTAAAGTATTTACCACTATTGCCTCTAGTAGAGATGTGAGTGGAGTAGATGAGGCTTCTTGAATAGAGGAATCAACGGTACTTGGAGGCTCAGTGGCATGAATTTCCTTCTCTTTATCCATTGTGGCTTCTGAAGCACCTGAAGGGACTAGCACTTCACTATCCTCACTTTCACTAAGAATAATGATGTTCTCTGGCCCTGAAGGTAATTTTGAATGATTCAACAAAGGATCTTCCTCAATAGGCTCCTTTTTAACCTCCTTCACCTTCTTCTGATATACCTAAGTAGATGAGGAAGGGGTGGATGATTCAGGTTCTTTACTTGATGAAGGAGGAGGAGTTTGTGTAGGTACCTCCGAGCTAGGTGTATGTGACTCCTTCCTCAGTGTTGAAGTGTCTTTGGAGGAAGACTCTCTTGAATTCTTCCTCAGCTCTCAAAACCTTCTGTTAAACAAGACCTTGGTTCTTACCAAGAAAGGGGCTAGGATCTCAAATAAATCATCTTTCTCCCTTTTGAACTAGTCTATATCCCCTAAGGGAGTATGCTTGATCATAATATCATATTCATATGACAATAGGTCTGCATTGTAATCTTGAAGCCCTTCAAGAATATGATATAGGTTGAGATATTTTATTAGCTAAAGGGAGAATCTGCCATAATGCCTCCATCTTGCCTCAAAGACATCTGTGCAATCAGCCCAATAGTCCTCAGTATCTGCTCTATGATGATAGTTGATTCTGAGATTTAGCTCAATGAATTTCTTCAAATAAAAATAGGTTCTAGGCCTGAAGAAGTGGAAAATGATGGGGGCAAGGGATATTTATATGTTCTAGGCATCCAAAGTTGTTTTGCATGTATAGTTACCCAAAGATATGGGGAAATGCAGCCTAGAGATTTTTCTTGTCCTTGCAGGTCCTATGTAACTTATCCAATTGTCTATATACCTCAATTAGAGCCATCTTATCATTACAAAACATAGGGATCTTGAGAGGAGTGCTCTTGTAACTAGCTAACCTAGTATACGAAAACCTTCTAAATTGAATGAAGAAATCTCCATACTTTGCTATCAGGTTCATGGCTTCATCAGAAAATCTTCTAGTAATATCACTCTCTAGAAGCCTCAAAATGTACATGGTGAAAGCATCATTCACCCTCCTGAAGTTGTGATTTTTGGTGTCAAGGGTGAACTAAGGGTAGTAAACATAGATGGGATCACCCTTCTGACCCTCAATGTATGTGAAACCAATCCATTTTCGGGATGTTGCTAGGGTATACATAAGATAAGAAGTCATGTAGAACTTCTTGGTTTGTTGCACATTAGATAACTACTCTGTCAAAGGTCTGAGTTTGTTTTTGGAAGTTTACTAGGCAATGTCTTGTTGAGAAAATGTTTTAGGACATGAACTAAGTATGCATGAGCATATTTCCATGTGTGTTACTCCTAAAATATCATGAATACTTCATGAAAAATGTGATTGGTGTTTAACACAAATGTACTCTATTTCTAAGAAGTGTGATGTTATTTTTGTAAAGAAGCTAATGAGTTTCAAGAAGTGTGGAGCTACAACAGTGAACTGAATATAATCCACCACTGTATCCTTGACCTCTACCATGACCACCTTTAAAATGCCCTTAATTCCAATCATAGTGTGTCTGATTGTGATCTTGTTCCTGATGCTCATTATTTCTTTTAGAGTTATCTAAAACTCCTATCTCTTGTACACCAATATCTATAGTTTCCTGGATCTGACCAATCAGCTGGCAGTCTTCCATGTCATGAGTCATGTTCATGTAGATTTTAGAGTAACAAGAGACATTATTCCTTATCATGAGTCGTATAATGGAAAATTATTAGCATCACGGTTTAAATGGCATATCTCAAAATCCAATAGAAATGAGTGCACTAATCTACGGGGAAAACTATCCTTTGTGTGAACTTCCAATTCACAATCTATGCACCAATCCTTGTGCATGTCTCATGTGCTGAATTTCCTGATAGTTTCTCCAACTGCTTTGCCATAGTTGTGATCTGTGCTTCTATAAATGGGCTCACCCCAGCTTCTATACTTCCAAATTCCTCAATGCATAAGGCTTCATCAAGTACTTCACACGGATCAGTGTATGTTTGATGTGATATTTCCCTCCTAAAAGGTGTAATCAAACCTCCAACAAACCATTGCACATGTTGGCTTACATGAATATCATAAGACATATTAGATAGCAATGTTTTGAAATAGACATCATACTCTCTAACACTCTCAGTAGTGCCTTTCTTAATATTTTTTTAGCACACTTATACTCTTCTGCTCAAACTCAGGGATGTGAAACTATTTAAGGAATGCATCTTTCAAATCTATATAGTCTACATAAGTCTGATCAAGGTGAAACTTTATGTACCAGCTGTGTGCGCGCCCTTATATTGTAGCAATAAATTGACTTGCCCTACGCTCAGAAGCCATGAATCCTTCTGCATGCCACAATATTTCACACATGTGTACATGTTAAGAACAATATTCTATGCCCATATACTATGGGAGATGAAGAGACATATCCATGTAAACATTCTAGGGTTAGTATGAACCTTGCCCACCTGATCTAGAACCTCTTATGTTTCCTCTACTCCCAGAACCACCAGATCCACTAGAGCTAGAGATACCTATACCTCCTGATCCCGAACCTATATTTGGGGTTAGACCAGAAGATATACTTCCCTATTTCCCAATAGTAGAACTGAATTGTACCCCGACAATGTGTGAAGCATTACTACCCCTATAAGAAAGTCCAAAAATCTATGCGCCTGAATTATGTGTTTATGAAAAAACCAAAAATTTAATCCCATATAAGAATGAAACCTTTTACATTATCATCATTGTGCCTCTTATAAAACTTTCTCTTGCTCTCCCACTACTTGAATTATCTTTCTAACTATTTGTTGTACTAGATTTTGGAAAACCAAGAGCAAGGGAAAGGTTTCCTGGTGGATTTAGATGCGCGCTCCCAGCCCAAGTCATCTCTGTTGGCATGCTTCTACGTAAGGCCGAGGAGGGTTCCCTATCATTTTTTCCCAAATGGGGGAGTTCCTGATGCTCGAGTTCCATGTCTTCTATGTGAACTTCAACTCCTTCTCAAACTATCTTTCTCCATAACACCATTTTATTTGCAACCTCTCGCTCCTTCTCTACCTCCCTCCCACATGCCTAATTATACTTAAGTCACCTTTCATGTCTCTTCCTTTCTACCGCTAGGTCTTCCATCTTTCAATGAACCTTCTCCTGCCCCTACGAATGGTGGGGTTTTAGTTTGCCAGTAGTTTCTTCTCTAATTTCATGGTTATCATCAGAATATTGATTGTGAATGGAATGATTTGCAAGTAAGTTCCCCTTGGAAATCGTAAAAACTTGAATTCAGCTACCTCTAAACACAAATAAGTTGAAATTGAGTACTCTAAGATATAACTATTCAAAAAACCATGGAACCACGTATCCACATCACGATTCCAAATCAAATCAGCATCATAAATAGCCTTAATTCTTCTTGCGTCTGAAAAAGTGTGTGATACCTCCAATTTTGTTTAGATGCATAAGAAATCAGCCACTCATACAATTATACTAGAAATATAGTGAAGAATCTCTCTTATAAATTGGCATACAAATTTTATTCCACCCATACGTGAGCATTTAACTCAGATCCGGTGTTGAACCTCCATGTGTATTCTTCTTCCAGGTCATCTATCCACTCCTCAACACTTTCTAGGGTTAACCGGTATGTCTTCAAAGTGAATCATCCTAAAAAAACTGAAAAAGAGGTCCCAGAAATGGAACCAATGATGCAGCATAGAATTCACCAATAAAATCCAAGCTACATTGGCACATCACTCAGCCTAGAATGAGCGCTCACCCAAAGCATACAAAGGTACCACACCCATCTTTAGGTTTGTTTTTGTAGGATGTTTGCATGATGAAGACTTAATGCATTCAGATCCATAACTAATATAACATTCTACAGTGATAATACCATAGATAATACCATATTTTTTGTGTGCATCAAATTTGGTAGCATAACCTCACAATAACTCATTTCTCACATGCTATCTCTATATATATATCATAATACGTAGTTCACTACATATTTATAAGGGTGTGGAATCTCTCTTCACCACTTATCTAATCCTAAAATAGGTCCCATGTGATTATTAGCCATGTGTCTTTACAGTAATAGCCACACATGCAAGTGCACTAACAATAGACTTCTTCTAGTTAACTATCAGTAGTAAATCTATTCTCAACCTGTATCCATGTAAAATGATTTATAGCTGACCCTCCAAAAATAACCAATGTGTGTCATGAAAGTATCTAACCAGTTTTGTGTGCTCAGCACGCTATCTCCAAAAATAGCTCATCATCGTGAAAATGGCTAAGTCTCAAATTTGTCTCTATCCTCAATGTGTGATTCCTTCCCAATCCTCCCACATTGTTTAATTCATTATCCTCTTCCATGTGAACCTTCTGTGTGTTCTTCTCTAAGTGTCATACTTTTACTGACCAACATTACCCCACACTAGTTGAATTTCTACCCCGGTAATGGTTGTCTCCAAAATAAATCAAAGAATAGAAGAATAGAAAGAATATTAATGAGTACAAGAATGTCTTTACCTTGTAGCATCATCTGCTTCAACCTAAAGAATTAATTCTAGAAACTCTTCTTTTATTTATACCTCTAAATTCTTTCAATCAATGAGTGTAGCTTGTGCCTTTTCTAGGATATCCACTGCAATTGAATCCAGATCATCTTTTGCAATTACTCCTTTCTTATTATACAAGACAAAAACAATGCTAGACATTGCAGTCATTCTTCCTTCTAATAAGTCCATATTTGGGGCTATGAGTTTCCCAAGCTCATCTAGCATTTCCCTATGTGGTTCTTGTGTTGCTGTAAGGGCCTTGTGCTTCTAATTGACAAGCACTAATCATTTTTGCATCCCAAGGTCTCATCTTTCATGGCATTCCGGACTTCATTGTCTTCCAAAATGGTCTTGGTTCTTATAACGGATTTTGGGGTTGTACAAATATTAAATGCTTGATTTTATTTCTTTAGTTCCTCCTATAAGCTCTAGAGAAATGTCTCATATGATGCAATCTTCCTCACCACTAAATAATTTTCTATCTCTGCTTCCTACTTAATATTATTTGGCACTGGCATGCGTAGAGGTCCATCTTCAAGCACTAATTCCACCAAGGTACTTACATAATTCATTTCTGAAGGAAACATTTTGGGTACCTTAGGCTCTAAGTGTGGCTTTGATTTCATGATATTTTCCCCAATTTCCTTTGCCATGCTGACGAAAACAATGTTCTTCTTATGTGCTAAGTCTTTATCTTTATTTAGGCACACTATTTCTACATCCTTAGTTTTGAGTTCTTCTCTTAGTGCGCTAATTGTTGTAGCTTTATCCACATTTCATCATGCCACCTCTATCGAGACTTTCACCAAATAATTTATCACTTATTCATTTGACATAATAATAGGCTTTACATTTATGTGTCTAGCCTAAGGTGTCTTATTAAACCTCCTTGATACAAATGTCTCTTCACAGACATAAAAGTCTAGTTCATCCATGTGTGAAGTAAAAGTGGTCATCATGTACACATGACATTAACCATTGAAAGAGGTGCTTAGGTTTTCCAAAATAAGGAAACTCATAGATTTGCAACAATCCCACCTTCTCCAATTTTACTTTCACCTCATCGCTATAGATAGGTAAACCCTCTGGTGTCCTCTAGTTTGTCAGATGCACCAAATCCAACACAAATTCCTTTTATGTCGTGTTTGTGTGATAGTTGTAATCACTCACCATCATGTTTATTAAGTGGGACTCCCATTATTTCAAAAGAAAAACCCCATCTTATTACTGCATCTTTGCATACCATTATTCATTCATGCTTATGGGGGTTTCTGGTTGTTTTCCCTTTCCCTTGCCCTTCAAATTCTTAGGTGATAGAGTTGGTTTCTTAGGTGCCATAGTTTAGGTTATCTTAGCACTTCAACTTCTCTTACTTGCTCTTCTTTTCTACCTTCTCTAAGTTTAGACCTCAAACTTGTGAAGAAACCCTTTTCAGCTCGTGCCCTAGTTGTTAAACCCTAATTGGAATAACCTTTTTCACCATACGATGCTTCTCCATAATTTTGTTTTTCTTTATGCCTATGAACTTCTTTCCTACTAGTTTGCAGATGAAATCTAGTCACTCACACCTTGATTTCTTCACACAGATCAACTCTGGAAACCCTAATCTATATGATCTTTCTTTTTTTGTATTCACAATGTCCATAATGAAGTTCCCAACCTTCTATTTATAGCTTTCCATTCTTTTTAGCATTAAATGCTACTTCACCTACCACTGTACTTCAAAACTTATTGTGGATTTTTCCACTAAGTTGTACTCTAGTGCCCTAACTCACATGCCCATCCTTGTGTGGAAAATCCTAAAACCTTCTGCCATGTAAACAATCTATCTGACAAAAGGCTCTTATGCACGCGTTACCAGTGCCAAAGGTACTGCTATCATTTTCCCTATTTTTACCCTTTCCTACCTCATGTTTTTCCTGTTCTCTTATGTTTTTTTGTACGTGGTTTCTTCAAGGATTTCTTAACACCAACCATTTACATTCATCTCTTCTTTCCATTCCTATCACCCTTACTTTCCTTTCATAGGGCCATTCAATCAAGGATTTCCAACGTAATCCTTCCTGGTACTTCACACCTTGCACTTTCTTTCACATCATTCCACCCCACACTAAATGATGCATTGTCCTCTGCACATTCACAACCTTTAAAAAAAGTAATGAGGTTATCGACGCCTAAGGCACAACACAAAATAACAATGAGAATGGGAAACACAAGAAAAGAAAAATGCATTAAAGGAATTCCTAAACTATCTAGCAGTACTACCTTATTACAAACACCAAGAAGACTTATTTATAGTAGGGATTTAGCCTACTCCCATTGAAGTGTGCTAGAAATCTCATCCCATCCAGTGCTTGTAGCTAGCACGTTCCTGAATCAAAGATGTGTGAGATGATGTAGGGACCCAACTAATGGAATTTTAACTTCCCAGGATGTTGCAAAAACTTGGAATCATAAAGCAAAACCATCTTCCCAACTTCAAACTTCCTGTTCTTAATGTGATGATCATGCCATGCATTTTTTTTTTCACTCTTCTAGCTCCACCTGGTGACAGATCATCTTTTGTCTAATTGGATTAACTTGTCAATTCTTTCTTCTAATGCTTGTTCATCACCCAATCCTCCTGTGTGCACTATACGCAGATAAGGTAATATGAATTCAACTGGTAGGACATCCTCCACACCAAACACTAATTGAAATGGTGTGGCCTTATTTAACCTCTTATAGGTTGTCCTATATGCCCAAAGAATAACTCATACTGTGTCATCCCAATCTCTTCCACCAATGTCACAAATTTTGGTTAGGGTATGACTTAGTATTTTGGTAAATTCCTCTGTGGTTCTATTTTCTTATGGATGGTAAGGGATAGTCTTGTGACAAGCCACCATGAATTCCGCTAACAGAATCCTTACTGTATCATTTAAGAAATGTGTACCCCTGTCACTAATCAAACTCAAAGGGCACCCATACCTTGTAATAATGTTTTCCCATAGAAACCTTGCTGCAGTAGCTACTGTACAATCCTTAGTAGGTGTTGCTTCTGCCCACCTTGTCAAGTAATCTGTGTAAGTGATTATATAACGTGACCCAATCCTACACAGGGCTGGTGTAATAGAGCCTATGGAGTCTATAGCCCAATTTTCTAATGGCCCAGCATTGGGAATAGGGTGCAAAGGCATTTCATCTCTTTGCCCTAGTTTTCTAATGCACTAATAATGGTCACATGCCTTGCAATATTCCTTATAGTTTTGATAGAGAGTCTCCCACCATAATCTAGCCATCAATATCTTGCATGCAGTGGCGTCACCTACATAGTGCCCACCTGCACTACCTCCATACAACTCTTATATTATAGCTAGGTGCTCATGTTTGAACACACACCAGCACAGAATCTCATCATTTCCTAGTTTGTATAAATCTCCACTAATCAACATGTAAGGCGTAGAGCATATAGCTAACTGATTTTTATCCAATTCCTTCATTCCTTCCAGCACTACACCTATCTTAAGAAATACTACATTATCTTCTAAGTCTAAGGGTGCACACCTCAACCTAAATAGTTGTGTATCTGACATGGTATCCTCAATGCTTTATGTGTCCTCCCCTGAATTGATTCTAGACAAATGATCAAGTGTAGAATTACTTTTTCCTAGTTTGACAACCACCATGAACTCAAATTCTTGGAAGAACAGTACCCACTGACATACGCACCCTTGTAGAACGAGCTTGTTCAATAAATATTTCAATGCCATATGGTCAGTGTAAAATAAAAAAGGAGTTTCCAGTAGATATTGTCTGAACTTGTGAAGCATGTAGATCATCGACAATGCCTCATGCTTAGTTGTAGTATAATTATTCTACGTTGGTGTCCACTTCCTTCTTGTAAAGCAGAAAGGATGATCAAAAATCCCTTCACCAGGATGTGTAAGTACTGCTCCAATGGTAGTTCCTGAGGCATCAACATGAACATGGAAGTTCTTATCCCAAGAGGGGAATCGTAGTATGGGAGCAGTGACAAGGTTATCCTTTAAATTGTCAAATTCCTTCTATTGTGCCTCTCTCAAAAGGAAGGAACTCTTGTGTCTAAGTAACTCTTCTAAAGGTGCAACGATCTTGGTGTATCCCTTGATGAACTTACTATAGTAACCCGTGTGTCCAAGGAATCCACACACTGCACTTTGACTAGTAGGCTCCCCCAATCCTACAATTACTGTAACTTTGGCAGGATCTACTAGTAAGCCCTCCCTACATATGTTGTGCTCCAATAATGTTCCAAATGGGGTAGAAAAGACAAAATTATTAATGTTGAGGGATATCCTAAACTACCGACATATTTCAAACACTAACCTTAAGTTGTCACAATGGTCCTTCACTAACCCACACACCGTCCAATCATCTAGGTAAACTTGAAAAAATTTATGGATGAAGTCCTGGAAATATTGCACCACAACATGCAATAACATGGTAGGTGCATTCTTAAACCCAAAAGGCATGACCATATAGGAAAAACCTCCCCACTTAGCTACAAAATTTTTCTTTCTCTGCTCTTATTTCGTAATCCTTACTTGGTGATAGCCCGAGAATCCATCTTTGAAAGAGTATACCTCTTTTCCTTCCACTCCCTCTAAGATTTATTTAGTAAACAGGGTTGGGAAAGGATCAATGACACACACTACATTCAGGTCCCTATAATCAACATAGATCCTTATCCTCTCTTCCTTCTTGACACTAATTACCATTGGGTTTATCCATTCCGACTCTTCCACAACCTCAATGATACCTGATGCTATCATTTTTTCTATCTCCTCCTTGACCTTTACATGAAAATTGGTATTCATCTGGTATGGCCTCTTTCTTATTGGGTGCACACCTTCCTTTAGCTTTATCCTCATCTATCCTAAGGAATGGTGGATGCCTTTAAGTTCATGATACCCATGTGGGAACAAATCTTGGAATTCGTGAAACAGATCAATGATCTTTGAAAATTCATTTTCCGACCAATAGTCTCTAATGATTACCTCCTTGGGTTTATCTTTTGAGCTGATGTTAACCTTTTTCATCTTTAAAGGTTCATGGTAGGTGTGCACCCATTCATCAGCACTATCTATGACTTCCCGCATCCCTCTAGAATGGTTAAAATCCAAGCTTTCCATATCTTCCCCATCAATAACATACACCATCTTCCAATTTTTTTTATACATGAGTGCTCAAGATGTATCTCTTCTCTTTCTTCATCTTCAAAGTGCACTATTAGGACATGTTCACCTAAAAACTCTTGTATTATGTCTTCTACCATAGCACTATCCCCTATTGTAAGGCACTTGACTACCTGCAATGCCTTATGTACTGATGGCTTTGTAATCCAATACTTGAATGTTTGAATGAGATCAACCACCAATTATTTTCAATTACGAATTTGACGGTGCATCTCTGAGTGGATATACCACACACACGCACAACCTTATAGGGTGGAGTATAACTTGTGAACCCATAATGAAGGTGTTAATGCTTATGCACTTGCCATCTAGGTTATCTCACATGCTTTGATATGGAAGGAAGTGGTTTCTTTACCATGGTAGTATTATATAGTCGTAGGTGTGTTGCTCCTACAAAACCTTACAGAGAAGGAAATTCTCACCTCGCATCATTCCAAGAGGTTCTCCCGATGTGTCACCCACCAGCACGCAATAGTTCCGAGTAGGCTAGAGTTAAAAATTTCCCTCCTTTCCTTCTCATTTCTCCAGTGGGCCTCCATTTCTCGTAAGAAATCTTCCAGATTATCTTCTCCCGAGTAACTTGGTAGTTTTCTCCCTCCTAGGTGCTAGACTGTATGCGCCTTTGTCACCTTGGATACCGATCCTCTTAAATGCCATCCAATCAACTCATAGGTCCCATGTGCCCATATTTCACATGTCATGCTTATGGTATCACTCATAGACTAGGCATCCTAAAATTGGATAACTCCTTCTATAGGGTGAATTAGGATCTTTGATTGAGCACACGTATATTCTATTAAGGACTTCTTCTCACAACAGATCTATGTAGGGTGCCAAATTACCATCTATTAAAGGGATGATCACCTGTTCTTCCTTGGTTTTGAAACTGATATATCATTTTTTAAACCTTATGTCAGTATTATTCTTGTAACACCTTGGGTTCCTGTTGTTGCAGGCTCACAACACCCCTGGATGCAGATCAGGCTTCTAGGTTGATCACTCTAGCATCCAGTGTGATTGTACAACATGGAAACCTCTCTCCAAGTGTGGGACTTGTTAAACTGAGAGAGGAATCTCCAGATTAGAGGCTAGTTCCTCAAAATCCTCTGATTTAGATCTATATTTTGTAAAACTACAGAAGTTCAGATCCTAATCCTACTCTAAATTGCAAGGAGACAGGGATAGAGATGCAAAAATTGAAACTAACTAAGGATGGTGATGCACCAAAAGGAGTGGTGAAACATTTCTGTCATGCAAAATATACACAAACCAAAGATTGCAACATAAAACATACACAGGCTGATAAGATATAATTTAGGATCTGCAATGAAGCAAATAATACAAACAAAGGACTGAAACCATTCACAAAGCCTGCATTATCATTTCAGTGTCAAAACCATGCATTACAACCTCAGAGAGGTAAAAAAAAACTGTTACAGTCTTTGAAGAGGTCTGATTCTTCAAAAAATCACTTGCTGGAGGTGAAAGAAGAAGTTGCTATGTCCAAAAAATGTTCTCCCCCCCCTGAAATGAGCCAAATCTAGCTTTTAAATTGCATGGGTCGAGCCCAGGAGAGAGAAAATGTACAAAACGTGGGAACCCATTCCTCATTGACTGCAGATGCATTAAAACAGCATGGGGGACCTTAGAAACCCATACCCTATCATTTTTGACCGAATTGCAGGAGAATGCGACCCATTCTGCGTTAAATTTGGTTGCTGAAATGTCACTTCTTGCCATAAACACGTGTTAGAGCCGTTTCTTAACTTTATCTCTCTAGACTATACCAAATTTCAAGTTTAACCCCGGAATCATGTAGAGAATTTCATAAGATTTCCGTTGATATAAAGAACGTGCAAATCTGAGGTCTGGATCGAAAGATATGTCGATCTGAAGATTTAGGGCAAAAAACAGGTGAAAACATGTTTTGAAATTTTTTCCCGCACTCTGCCACCCGGATGACACGTGTCGAGCGCTGATTGGATGCGTAATTCTCTCTCCTTTCACTCACCTATGGGTTTTCCCTTGATTTTTGGCCTTTTTGATGATTTTTGGAACATTTTTCACTTTTTCCTCCGTGCCCCCCGCCACTTGGGACACGTGGCATGCATTGATTGGTCGACAGGGGCGCGGGGCAGACCTTAGCTTTTTTAGCTTTTTCGGCCAAAACTTGGCCAAATTTTCCAAATCCTCCCCGAGCTCCATGCTTCTCGGCTCTATTGGACATGTGTCCAATTCCTATTGGCTCAGGCCAGCGCCTCAAACCTCGCCCTTTGAACTCTTGGACGCTTTCCCCTTGTGACACATGGCATTTCCTGATTCATCCTCGGGCCTGCCGGATTTTCGCGTCCCTCGCGTCCCTTTGGCCCGGCTGTCCCAGTGTTATCTGGGAGAAAAACTTCCGATCCGCCTGATTCGGGCTTCTCTATCTCTCTTTTGGCCGATGACACGTGGCGTAATGTGATTGGCTCTCGACTCCTTCAGCCATCCGCGTCTTCCGCGTCCCTCTGTCCGAAGTGTCCCAAACTGAAATTCTCTGCACCGGCCGATCCGGGCAGTTCGCGTCCTTCACGTCCTTATGGCCCAGATGTCCCAACTATGTCACTCAACAGTTAGTCAATTTTCTTCTCCTTCGGCGCCCAACTGGCTTTCCGCGTCTTCCGCGTCCCTCTGTCCCAAGTATCCCTTTGCTCTGTAGACTGCCTGGCGGCCTTTCGGCCGATTCGCGCCCCAGATGTCCCTCATGTCCCGACTATTGTGAGGACTAGTACTTAGCCATTTTTCATGATTTTTCCTGACCCAAGCTTGTTTTCTGTAACTTTTTCACCTTTTCTCAGAACTTGCTCTTTTTCTTCTTGGACAGGGGAGTTAGAAAAAATCTGAGGGGACCCTAGAAACATGACTTTTTACCCTGAATCAATCTATTCACCTGGGACTTGAGAATTTAATGCATGTTATCAAAATTACCCTGGGGGGTGAATTTTGGATAACAATTTGGCGACTCAGCGGGGTTACCCTGCCTGCTAGGTAGAAGATACCAGTTGCCTGAAGCATCCATTGGGCATGGAGTCATGAGTTGTAGCCTGCAAACTGATTTGAACTTTGAAAACCTCATCTCTGAGCCACTTGGAAACCCACTGAAATGGACTGTGCAAGAGCAAAACCAGCACCACAAAAACTATGTACAAAAATGAAAATCATACATGCTCGAAATGGAACATGCAAAGTGTGCAAAAGCATTTCTTTTACTGAAAGCAAACCTTCCTACTCTACCCTAATGGAAACAAAGGTGAGCTAAACAAACCCTGCAAATGGTTGTGCAAAATAACTTCCTTTCTTCAAAATTGGGAACCATGCAACTAATTTGGCATTGAACATGGCTGATTGGATGAATGGAAAATCAACAAGAAGCTGGTCTTCCACCCAAATCATCAAGGTATCAGCTGAAGGAAAATTCAATACCTCTTTTAGTTGTTCTGCATTTGGATTGGAGAGGTATGACAACTGATCATTGGTTCTTTGTATCTCATCCTCATGCTTAAAGGCAAGCATGACTGGTTGTGACTTCTCCTTTGGCTCCAATAAATCCAAATACCTGATTGGGCAAGGTATGATCCATTTGATATGCCCATAGCTCTGATTTTCAACTCCAAAAATGGAGTCTTCTTGTAGACCTTCTTGGGTGGGTGATGTGGAATAAATGGTAGAACCTTTCTTCCCTTTCTCTTCTTCCAATGAAGAACATGAAAGATTAAAATCTTCTAATCTTAGTTCCAAAGAGCTGCTATAAGATGCAGGCTGCTGAAAATGAATGCTCTCCTTCATGACAGCAAGCTCAAGTATTTGGGACATGGAAGATGAAAGAGAGAATGGTGGAAACTCAACCGGTTCTTCTTCATCAAAACAGTCCTCCAAATCTGACAGATACACTACCTCATTGTTGTCCTGATGCAAATGCTCAACTTCCTCCATAGTGTCCTCTTGATCTGTAACTTGATCATCATGGTTTCTTTCATCCTCCAACATTGAGTTTGAGAGATCAAACTCTTCTTCAGCACTAGAACATGAGAGGGATGAAGTAGAAAGAAGAACTGAAGGTTCTCCTGTAGCCTACCTTATGTTCAAAGCCTTTGGATCTGCACTTTTCTTCTTCACAGCTAGAATGTGCTCCTCTTCTTTCGCATTTGGAGCGGCTTCTCCCTCCTCTACTACTTGAAGGCAATCTTGCTCTTGATAGAACTCTTCTCCTAGCATGAAGTTTTTCAAGTCAAACTCTTCAATCTGCTGCTCTAGAGGACAAGTTGGGACTGCAAGATCTTCTTCTGAGCTTTCTTCCTCCATGGCTGATTGTGCAACTTGAATTGAATCAGAATTCCCTTCAAATAGAGTGCCAACATGGACACTAATTTCTGAGAAAACTAACTGCTGGTCTGCTTCTTCTTTTTGCTCTTCTTCTACTGTCACAAAATCAGTCCTAACCACTACTTGTTCTCCAACTCCAACCTCTTCTGAAGGCTTAACCATCAAGGGGATATTTTTCATCCCAAATTTAAGAGCCCAACTCTTCAGACTTTGAATTTCTTCATCTTTGTTTGGCTTCTCTTTTTGCTGTTGTTTTCCTTGACTAGAATTCTGATTTTTATCCTCCCAACATGGATTTGGGAATGCAAGAGGAGAAGTGGATTGTAACTCAATTGATTTGGAAATTTTTTGTGGTGGTGGAGGAGGTAGAAACTCTTGTTTCTTTGGAGGAGAGGGTATTTCCGTTAGCTCTTGTGGAGGGGATGACTGTTTGGAAGGAAAGGGGAAAGAAGAATCGAGATGTGGTGGAAGACTAGGGGATGGCGAAATGGAATTAACTCCTGGGGCAGCATTGACTGGATTTAGAATTTGAAATTCCAAATGAGATGATGCTACTTGAGTAATGGGAAGTGAAAAACTAGATGATGGTGTAGAACTTACCCATTGAAAAGGTTGTTCAACACCAAGTGTATAGGCCTCTATTTCTGCTGCCCATTGTGCAAGTTGGGGCAGCATCTTCATCACAAAGTCCAGCTTCTCTTGAGGGATGAAGTGTCTTGGAAAAGGGCCTCCCCATGGACAAGGAGTCCTGCAACTAATTCTGAAAGCCTTCATTTGAGCTGCTTCTCTTGATTGCACCATCTTTGCCTCCATCTTTTGGATTTTTTCCACAAAATCTACATCTTCCATTTGATTGTCTTCATTGCATGCATACCCTTGTTCTTGATGTGCTTCACAACCAAACTGACTTTGGCACTGCTCCTCATATGGGTAGACATGCTGATTTTGAATTTGATCAAAATGCTGATTTGGAGGATTTGTAAAACATGTTGGAGGTGTGATATACTGCTGTTGTAAATGTGAATTCCATGATGGAAATGAAGTCATGATTGCACAACTTCATGGAATGGAAAAGAATGAAAATGATGGAAAGAAGAATGGATGGAAATGAATGGAAATCAGGTCTGCAACTTAGAGAATTAGTTGTTTAACAGATGGAGTCGCCAGATGTGCTTTTGAAAGTGCCTCCAAAAGGATGAATCCTTAACAGGAACACACCAACATGTCAAAGATAAAGTGGAAGACCTCTAAGGTCCCACCGGTTTCGTGCCAAAACTGTTGTTACAGGCTCACAACACCCAAATCTGGATGCAGATCAGGCTTCTAGGTTGATCACTCTAACATCCAGTGTGATTGCATAACATGGAAACCTCTCTCCAAGTGTGGGACTTGTTAAACTGAGAGAGGAATCTCCAGATTAGAGGCTGGTTCCTCAAAATCCTCTGATTTAGATCTATATTTTTCAAAACTACAGAGGTTCAGATCCTAATCCTACTCTAAATTGCAAGGAGACATGGATAGAGATGCAAAAATTGAAACTAACTAAGGATGGTGATGCACCAAAAGGAGTGGTGAAACATTTTTGCCATGTAAATAGACACAAACCAAAGATTGCAACATAAAACATACACAGGCTGATAAGATATAATTTAGGATCTGAAATGAAGCAAATAATACAAACAAAGGACTGAAACCCATTCACAAAGCTTGCATTATCGTTTCCAATGTCAAAAACCACTGCATTACAACCTTAGAGAGGTAAAAAAAAACTGTTACAGTCTTTGAAGAGGTCTGATTCTTACAACAATCACTTGCTGGAGGTGAAAGAAGAAGTTGCTATGTCCAAAAAATGTTCTCCCCCCCTGAAATGAGCCAAATCTGGCTTTTACATTGCATGGGTCGAGCCCAGGAGAGAGAAAATGTACAAAACATGGGAGCCCATTTCTCATTGACTGCAGATGTATTAAAATGGCATGGGGGACCTTACAAACCCATACCCTGTCATTTTTGACTGAATTGCAGGAGAATGTGACCCATTTTGCGTTAAATTTGGTCGCTGAAATGTCACTTCTGGCCATGAACACGCGTCAGAGCCGTTTCTTAACTTTATCTCTCCAGACTATACCAAAATTCAATATTGACCCGTGAATCATGTAGAGAATTTCATAAGCTTTCCAATGATATAAAGAACGTGCAAATCTGAGCTCTGGATCGAAAGATATGTCAATCTGAAGATTTAGGGCACAAAACAGGAAAAAATGTGATTTTGAAAGTTTTTTCCCGCGCTCTGCCACCTAGATGACACGTGTCAAGCACTGATTGGATGCGTAATTCTCTCTCCTTCACTTACCCGCGGGTTTTCCCTTGAAATTTTACCTTTTTGTGATTTTGGGAAATTTTCCACTTTTCCCTCGCGCCCCCGCCACTTAGGACACATGGCATGCGTTGATTGGTTGACAGGGGCGCGGGGAAGACCTTTGATTTTAGCTTTTTGGCCAAAACTTTTGCCAAATTCTCGGATTCCTCCCCGAGCTCCACACTCCCTTTCTCCTTAGGACACGTGTCCTCTTCTGATTGGCTCGGGCCAGCGCTTCAAACCTTGCCCTTTGAAATTTTGGACGTTTTCCCTTGTGACACGTGGCATCTCCTGATTCGTCTACGGGCTGTCGGCTTTTCGTACCCTTCGCGTCTTTTCGGCCCAAATGTCCCAAACTACCTAGGACAAAAACTTCTGATCCACCCGATTCGGGCTTCCCTGTCCCTCTTTTGGTCGATGACACGTGGCATATTTTTATTGGCTCTCAGCTGTCTCAGCTCTCCACACTTGCCACGTACTTTTGTTCCAACTGTCCCAGTGCTGTCTGGGACAAATTCTTTTGAACTACCCGAAATGGGCTTCCTTGTCCCTCTTCACGGCCGCTTCACCTTTTCACATCCTTCATGTCTTTTTGGCCCAGATGTCCCAACCTTATCTGTGCAACAGTTAGTTGATTTTCTTTTCTCCTTCAGCCGAACCAGCTCTTCGCATCCCATGCTTCCCAACTGTCCCAGTGCTCTATGGCCCGCCTGGTGGCCTTTCGGCCAATTCGCGCCCTGACGTCCCAAATGTCTTGACTGTTGCGAGGACTAGGACTTAGCCAATTTTCATGATTTTTTCTGACCCAAGCTTGTTTTTTGCAACTTTTTCACCTTTTCTTAGAACTTGCTCCTTTCTACCTGGACAGGAGAGTTAGAAAAAATCTGAGGGGACCCTAGAAACATGATTTTTTGCCTTGAATCAATCTATTTGCCTAGGACTTGAGTATTCAATGCATGTTATCAAATTTACCCTGGGGGTGAATTTTGGATAACAGTTCCCAAGTAATGCTGGAACATTATCTTCCTTGATGAGTGCCAAGACTGTGAAGTCTCCAATAAACTTGCCCCCTGAATGGTTATAGCTACATCCTTTAATACTCCAATGGGCATTGCCTTAGTTTAGTTTTCCATATACAACACATTTAAAGATTCCTGTAACGTAGGCCTTCCCATTTGATGCCAACCATCTAAGGTAAGAACATTCACCTTAGCTCCTATGTCGATGAGGATATTGTTCATGAGCCATCCATACACAACTTCATTCAGAGTAATTTATTTTTCATATTCAAGGATGTGTGGAGAGAGGTTTATATGTAAAACCAGTCTCTTGCACTCCACTCTAGTGCATCGTATCTTCTCCCTCAGCCATTCTCCTAGCAATGGAATAATATTCTCTTGCCTCAACATTTTACATACTTCTTTGACCTCATCTAGGTCACTTCTTGTAACCTCGTCATCCTTCCACTACCCAACCTGCCTCGATTTCTCCTCGAGACATTGTGTCTCCCCTTGTAAACTCTGAATTACATCCATAGTCTCTTGGTATACTTCTTTCTGATGGGAAGGGTCCGGGTACTTTCCATATGGCTTCACCTCTCTGGAAACTAATGTCCTTAGTCTAGAAATCTCCTTGGTCCAAGTGGCCTTTGCATGAGTTATCACCAGCACAGGTTCTATCTATGACTCACGTGCTACTCTTGGCATCCATTGTGAACCGGCCCTTTTTACACTCTCCATAGCAGTGCGCTTATTTTTCTGATGTTGTTGGTTCATATGCTCATATAGTTATAAACACTCTTCATACTTGTGCTTATTTCCACACCACAAGCATTATAATAGATCAGAACACTCACATTTATAATGCTCTATAAATTCCCAATTATAATATGTTTCCCATGGGAACTCACTTCTTCCTCCTCCATAGTTTCCACTACCCCGAAATCCTCCATGAGAACTTCTTCCATGCATGCCTCCATCAGTGTGCTCCTCATAATGGTAGTCATCACCCTTAGAACTATTGGAAAGACTAGTCTAGAACACACCAAGAGCAATGACCTCATAGATCTATTCAATAAGCCTACAATCCTTAGTATCATGGGTTATAGAGATGTAGATATTACAGTAGCAAGATACAATCTTCTCAATTTCATGCTGCAACAAGGGACATCTACTCACATCATGGTCCCCATGGAAAATTTCATAATCCAAAGCTACGGCATGTACCAAATTTTGAGGGAAGCTGTCCTTTTTATGCCCCTCCACTTCACATTCTGTACACCACATACCATTGTGAGTCTCATGGGCTAAGTTAGTAGAAATTTTTTTCCAGCTGCTTGGCCATAGCAGAGATTTGAGCTTCCAGAAATGGCCTAACACCAATATCAATGCTTCCAACAGCTTCAACATGAAGAGCAGCTTCTAGTTCCTCGCACGGGTATGTGAAAGTATTATGAGATAACACTATTCCAAATGGTGTTATCAACCCTCCAAACAACCATTGACCATGTTGTGAAGGGTGAATGTCATATGATAATTTTGACATGAGAGTTTTGAACTAGGAATCATACTCCCACACACTCTCTACCATTCCTTGTTGTATTTCCTTTAGGGCACTAATGCTTATCTACTCAAACTCAGGAATGTGGAATTCTACCAAAAAGGTGTTTTTTAAAGTAGCATAATCCACCACCATCTGATGAGGGTCATATTTTCAGTACCAGCTATACGCGCATCCTTGCAATGTTATTGAAAATTGGCTTGCCTTCTGCTCTAGGCTAGTGATCCCTTCATGCACCATAGTCACTCACACTTGTTCACATGTTCTTCAGCATCTTAAATACCCCTATATTCTGGTAAGTGTAAAGACATCTCAAAAAATACTTTGGGGTGGTTGGGGTCCTTGTCCTCTCGAGCTAAAGCCTTGGTTTTCTCTAGTGTTTCCTTCATTGTTCTCTCCACCAGATCCACTGGGTCCACCAGGTCCTATTCCTCCTGACCCACCAGATCAACCAGATCCACCTAGTCTTATTCCTTCTGACCCACCAGATCCACCAGTTCCTGTAGTGGTCGTACCAAGGGTCCCCAAAGTTCCATTGAACTACATGTCGATGGTCTGTGATAATGTCCCACCTCCAATAGTGTACCCCACGCCACTTCCAGATGTGAGACCAAAGGCTTGTGTATCCACACTCTGCCTGAAAATTCCTCCAAACACTAGAATGGTATGTGCAACAATAGAAGTCCCAAATGAGAAATTATATCTCTTTTGCACAGATCGGTCACTTTCATTGATACCAACTGGGTTAACAATACTTTTCCCTAAATATGAAAGACCAAAGAGTAGGGATTGGTTACCAGGTGGGTTCAGATACATGATGATGGCTCTTCTTTATCCACGTGACAAAATCTCTTTATAAGTTGAAGGGGTTTCTCTTACATGCTTTCCAAGATGGGGTAGCGTAGACTTCTCAGGATCCACATCCTCTACGTGAAATTCAATGCCTTCTCACAACATGTGCCTCTATAGATCCATCACACTTACTAACTTGCATTGTCTAGTCATCTCCCTTTCATGAGATTCATTATACTTGAGTCGTCTCTCCTCCCTTTCCTTTTCAACAACAACATCCTCCATCTTCCTCCACCCTAGCTTCCTTTTCCCAACACTCAAAGAGCTTAGCTGGCCATGGGGAATGCTACTAAACCCAAAGTAATGACTAAGATCTTCAATGCCAGAGGAATAACTCGTGAAAATGATCCTCTAGGCTCCCTTATAAACTTTAAGTAAACGATCTCTAGGAAATAATACGTCAAAATGGTGTATTCTAAAGTATAGATAGTCAATACCCTCTTCCACCAGTGATCAATAACACGTGTCAATGTTAGATATGCATCTTGTAGCCTCTGATACTCTTATTGGGTCTAGGCACATGATCTATAATACTAGCTTGATATGGATGTATATGCGAAGAGCCATTCATATAGCTCTACTGGGAAGAAATAGAAGATCTACCCATCCACGCATACTAAACTCATGCTCAGTGTTAAATATCTGAGAAAATTCTTCCTCTGTGCTCTTGAACCATGACTCAAAACTTTCTAGAGTTAGACATTCTATCATCACTCATTGCACAGATCATGATGTATGTCATTTCCCACAATAACTTCAAAAAGAGGTCCCAAAAATAGAACCAAAATGTAGTCATTTTTACACTAACCAAAGAACAAGGAAATCCCATGCGCACCGGCCTATCACCAAATGGGAATTGGGTGCTCACCTAAGGCATGTGTGGGTGTTCAGTATCTCTTTTATGTGAGTTAAGTGGGAATTATCATCTATAATAGGAACTTAAAAAGAGTGAGTGGAAACGAGACATACATTTATCATAGAACTTACAATGACTTCTAGACAAATGCAATCATCCCAAACTAAATGGTACTTAAAATATTATAGATAGGAACAAAAACAAAAAGGAAATGCATATTTATTCCATAAACATTCATGAATCAGAACTGTAAGCTATAAACATTGACCAGAATCACTAACAACCATATTCAATCAAGGTTGGTAACCTCATTATATTCATTGGATCCATTACAAACTACCATAGTTGTGTAGACCAAAGTCATACATCATAGTTGGATTCATACCCATCAGTTATCAAGAGAATATTTATAATCCCAACCCCTTATTACATCCCTTTCCTATAGATCTCTACCCAACTTATGGAGCTCTCACAATATTCCTGCATGGATTTGCTTCCTTCTACTTCTCTCCCTTTTTCCTTCGACGGGTGCTTCTATTTTTAGCCCTTCTCAACATCATCAAGACTTCAAGGGAGTTATAGATCCATTACTAAGTGTCCAAGGTGGTCCTTCATGGGATCATGCTTCTTCAAGACTGATCTCTCCACTCTTTACAATGATGGCATTCTAGAAACTTCCATCGCAAGGTATATTCCTTTTTAGGCCAACCTGTCGCTAGGCTGGCACATTATCCATTCCACATGCACAGCCAAGTCACACTTTTCTCGTGTTTTTCCTGATGTGTCAAATATGGCTAAGTCTTGAAACCTTTGTTTTTTCTTGCGCGCACACCACTTTCTCTGTTAAACCCTATAAGAACCCTTTCCTGTGAACTTTCACCTTGCATTCCCTTTCTTAACTAGGCCTTGGCACCCATGTGCCTTCTTGTACTTGGCCAATATGTTAGGGGCCCAAAATGAAGAGGTTAATGATACACCTTTTTGTCAGGTCTTATGAGTAGATGGATATTTTACCTCTCTAAGAATATTACAGATGTCTTGGGTGTCTCCATTAGGCTTCATGGATCCATCATCTAAAGTTTGAAGCATAAGAAGGTATGTCATTTGATAAATTCATGAGTCTTAAGTCCTTGCAATTATTAGGTGTATAAATTTGTCTTATTGTCCTTGTCTGAAGATGTCTATGGTTATCAGATGATGTATAAATGTGTAACAATATGTGTTCTATGTCATTCAATCTCTAGGTTTGTGTATTTGAGTTATGGTTTAAAATTTACGATTGCTTCTCCTAGAAAAATTATTAAAAAATGGTTAGGTGTTTTTGTAAGTATTTGATTTTATTCCATTATGATATGAGTCACAATATAAGGAGTTCATGATATTCTTGAGGCTTCAAGAAAAGTTGGTATTTTATAATCATAACCCAAAGCATGTAATTCATGTAATTTTACTTTCATGTGAAGTAATTAAGTAATAAAATAAATTATCTATCTTTGTCTGAGTATGTTGTATTAACTGATTCTGAGTTATCATGATGATAACAAGGTGTGAATGATCCATCAAGATGTATTTTATGTTTGTCTCTCCGTCATACCATGTAAAGGTAGGTATAGGTAAAGTTGTGTCCCCTAAAGGTTAAGGTCATATTATATTCTCAAGTAGTGTAAAAATGATTTTCAAATTCATTAGGTTGAGTTTGTATCTTAGTTTGTATCATGATTTCATGGTTATTTTAAGTCAAATAGGTCTATATCAATGTCTTTATGAGTCAAAGTATGAGTACTTTCAGTATTAAGGATTTGTACTACCATGATTCATCTTAAAGTTTTATGAAGCTCATCAAGACAAGGCATGTGGAAAAATAGTTTGAAAATGAAGTAATGTAAGGTTTTTTGGAAGATCTTAAAATTTATGAGATCACCACATTCGTGTGCAATTGTTATCTAAAGACTAAGCTAGAGACCTAAAACATTTATATGGAATGATAACATGAAGTGTTAGATCATGTGCAATCTACAGTAATGATATAGTATTTTTGAGCTCATTTGTCAAATATATTCTGGGACAGAGGCTATGAGTTCATCTTGATTTTCTATGCACTGGATGGGTCTAATTAGTTTCTGAGTTGGACATTGAATCCCAAATGGCTAAGTATTTGAAGTGTATAACTACATGTCAAATTGTGTCATGAGAAGTGCATTGTAGGCTTAAAACAATGTTTACCATTCATCATTGGAACAAGAAGGTCGAGATGTCATGTATCTAATATGAATAAAGCTTTGAGATTTTTAAGGCAAGATTGATGTTTCTGTATGAGTCAGTGAGTGATGTAACCCTAGTACAATCTGAGAATGCTCTTGAAGGTAGTTTGACAAGCCAAAAGTTATGCACATACATAAGTGATATAGATAACAATGATATAAAGGATTAGTACAAGTATTTGAAGGTTTATAAATGTCTTCCACATGCTCTAAAGTGAATTAAGGCCTCAAGAGAAGTGTCATCATTATAATGTATGCTACAAGTCTGTATACAACTCGAATGCATTATCTATAGTCTATGGGTGAGGGTTAAATGGTAAGGCTATGTACTGATGTGGTATCAAGAGCCTGAAGACTATGGTCTTGTACAAAGTGTTCTATAAAGGTTTGAGTTTGTTTTTGGAAGTTTACTAGGCAATGTCTTGTTGAGAAAATGTTTTAGGCCATGAACTAAGTATGCGTGAGCATATTTCCATGTGTGTTAATCCTAAAATATCATGAATACTTCATGAAAAATGTGAGTGGTGTTTAACACAAATGTACTCTATTTCCAAGAAGTGTGATGTTCTTTTTGTCAAGAAGCTAATGAGTTTCAAGAACTGTGGAGCTACAATAGTGAATTGATTGTGATCCACCACTGTATCCTTGAATTCTACCATGACCACATTTAAAACACCCTTCATTCCGATCATAGCGCATCTGATTGTGATCTCATTCTTGATGCTTGTTCTTTCCTTTAGAGTTATCTAAAACTCCTGTCTCTCGTAGACCAATATCTATAGTTTCCTGAATCTTAAGAATCAGCTGGCAGTCTTCCATGCCATGAGTCATGGACATGTAGATTTTAGAGTAACAAGAGATATTATTCCGTATCATGCATTATAGTAATGGACAACGACTAGCATCATGGTTTAAATGGCATATCTCACAATCTAATAGAAACGAGTGCTCTGATCTATGGCGAAAACTATCCTTTGTGTGAACTTCCACTTCGCAATTTGTGCTCCAAATCCTTGTGCGTGTCTCGTGTGCTGAATTTGTTGATAGTTTCTCCAACTTATTTTCCATAGTTGTGATATGTGCTTTTAAAAATGGGATCACCCTAGCTTCTATACTTCCAAATTCCTCATTGCATAAGGCTTCGTCAAGTACTTCACACAGATCAATGTATGCTTGATGTGATATTTCCCTCCTAAAAGGTGTAATTAGACCTCCAACAAACCATTGCACATGTTGGCTTGCATGAATATCAGAACACATGTTAGATAACAGTGTTTTGAAACAGACATCATACTCTCTAACACTCTCAGTAGTTCCTTACTATTCTTGAGCACACTTATACTCTTCTGCTCAAACTCAGGTATGTGAAACTCTTTAAGGAATGCATCTTTCAAATTTGTATAGTCTACATAAGTCTTATCAAGGTGAAACTTTATGTACCAGCTGTGTGTGCACCCTTGTAACATAGTAGCAAATTGACTTTCCCTACACTCAGAATTTGTGATTCCTTTTGCATGCCACAATATTTCACACATGTGTACGTGTTAAGAAAAATATTCTATGCCCATATACTCTAGGAGATGAAGAGACATATCCATGTAAATATTCTAGGGTTGCTGTGAACCTTGCCCACCTGATCTAGAACCTATTGTGTTTCCTCTACTCCCAGAACCACAAGATCCACTAGATCTAGAGCTACCTATACCTCCTGATCCCAAACCTATAGTTGGGGTTGGACTAGAAGATATACTTCCTTGTTTCCCAATAGTAGAATTGATTTGTACCCCGATAGTGTGCGAAGCATTACTACTCCCATAAGAGATTCCAAACATCTATGCACCTGAATTCTATGTGGATGAAGCACCCAAAAAGGTATTCCCATATAAGAATCAAACCTTTTACACTTTCATCATTTTGCCTCTTATAAGACTCTCTCTTTCTCTCCCACTACTTGAATTATCTTACTTACAATTTTTTGTACTAGATGCTAGAAAACAAAGCACAAGGGAAAGGTTTCCTGGTGGATTCAGATGCGTGCCCCTAGCCTAAGTCATCTTTGCTGGCATTCTTCTATGTGAGGCTGAGGAGGGTTCCCTATCATTCTTTCCCAAATGGGGGAGTTCATGATGCTCAAGTTCCACATCTTCTATGTGAATTTCAACTCCTTGAACTATCTTTCTCCATAATGCCATTTTCTCTACAACCTCTCATTTCTTCTCTACCTACCTCCCACGTGCCTGATTATACTTAAGCCACCTTTAATGTCTCTACCTTTCTACCGCTAGGTCTTCAATCTTTCACTTAACCTTCTAGTGCCCCTACGTGTGGTGGAGTTTTAGTTAGCCATCAGTTTTTTCTCTAATTTCATGGTTATCATTAGAATCTTGATTGTGAATGGAATGCCTTATAGGTAAGTTCCCCTTGGAAATCGTAAAAACTTGAATTCAGCTACTTCTAAACACAAATAAATTGAAATTGAGTACTCTAAGATATAACTATTCAAAACACCATGTAACCCGGTATCCACATCACGAGTCCAAATTAGATCAGCATCATAAAGAGCCTGAAATTATTCTTGCATCCAACAAAGTGTGTGATACCTCCAATTTTTTTTAGATGTATAAGCAATCAGCCACACATACAATTCTAATAGAAAGATAGTGAAGAATATCTCATATAAAATTTCATACAAATTCTATTCCACCCATACCTAAGCATTTAACTTAGATCCAGTGTTGAACCTACATGTGTATTCTTTTTCTAGGTCATGTATCCACTCCTCAACACTTGTTAGGGTTGATCAGTATGTCTTCAAAGTGATTCATCCTAAAAACAACTGAAAAGGAGGTCCCAGAAATGGAACCAATGATTCAGCATAGAATTCACCACATTGGCACATCGTTTAGCCTAGAATATCCTCAACAACCAACATGTTTCAAACATTAATTTTAAGTTGTCACAATGGTCCTTTAATAACCCATATACAATCCAATCATCCAGGTAAACTTGAAGAAATTTATGGATGAAGTCCTAGAAAGATTGCACCACAATGCACGAGAACACAGCAAGTGCATTCTTAAACCCAAAAGGCATGACTATATAGGAAAAAGCTCTCCACTTAGTGGATAAAGTTATTACCCTTGTCCTCTTTCGCAATCCTGACTTGGTGATAGCTCGAGAATCCATCTGTGAAAGAGTAGACCTCACGTCCTGCCACTCCCTCTAAGATTTATTCAGTAAATGGGGTTTGGAATTGATCAATGACACACACTGCATTCAGGTCCCTGTAATCAACACAGATCCTTATCTTATTTTCCTTATAGATACTAATTACCATTTGGCTTATCCATTTTGAATCTTCCACAACCTCAATGATACCTGATGCTATTATTTTTTCTATCTCCTCCTTGACCTTTACACATAAATTGGGATTCATCTAGTATGGCCTCTTCCTTATTGGGTGCACACCTTCCTTCAGCTTTATCCTCATCTCCCCCAAGGAATGGTGGATGCCTTTAAGTTCATGATACCCACGTGGGAACAAATCTTGGAATTCGCACAATAGATCAATGATCTTTGAAAATTCCTTTTGTGACCAATAGTCTCTAATGATTACCTCCTTGGGTTATTCTTTTGAGCCGATGTTAACCTTTTTCATCTTTAAAGGTTCACGGTAGGTGCACACTCATTCATCAACACTATCTATGACTTCACACATCCCTTTAGAATGGTTAACATTCAAGCTTTCCATCTCTTCCCCATGAATATCATACACCATCTTCCTTTTTTTTTCTATACACACACACTCAAGCTATATCTATTCTATTTCTTATTCTTCAAAGTGCGCCTTCAGGACATGTTCACCTAGAAACTCTTGTATTCTATCTTCCACCATAGCACTATCCCCTATTATAATGTACTTAACTACCTACAACACCTTATATAATGATGGATTTGTACTCCAATACTCAAATGTTTGAATGAGATCAACTGCTAATTATTTTCAATTACCAGTTTGATGGTGCATCTCCAAGAGGATATACCACACATGCGCACAACCTTACAGGGTAGAGTACAACTACTAAACCCATAATGAAGGTGGTAATGCTTATGCACTTCCCATCTAGGTTGTCTCACAGTCTTGGATATGGAAAAAAGTGGTCTCTTTACCATGGTAGTATTTTATAGTCGTAAGCCTGTTGCTCCTAAAAAACCTTATGGAGAAGGAAATTATCACCTTGCACCATTCTATGAGGTTCTTGTTGTTGCAAATCAGCAGCACCCCTGGATGTAAATCAAGGTTCTAAGTTGATGTTTAGGGCATCCAGTGTGATTGCACAACATTGAAACCTCTCTCCAAGTGTGGGACTTGCAAGATGAGAGAGGAATCTCTAGATTAGAGGCTGGTTCCTCAAACTCATCTGATTAGATCTATTATTTTCACAACTGCAGAGGTTCATATCCTAATTTTATCCTAATTTGCAAGGAGACAGGGATAAGAAATGTAAAAATTGAAACTAAACTGATAAAGGTGATACACCAAAGGAGTGGTGAGCACTTCTTACTCATGAAAATTGACACAAATCAGAAATTGTAACATAAAACATCATGCATAGGTTTATAACTGTGATCAAGGGTTTGAAATGAAGCAAACAACACATACAAAGGACTAAAAGCATTCACAGAGCCTGCATTGTGATTTTCAACATCAAAATCCTTTTATTCCAACACCAAAGAGGTAGAAAAACCTACTACAATCCCTGGAAGGTCTGATACTTGCCAAAATCACTTGCTAAAGGTGAAAACATAAGATTTCTGTGCAAAATAGTGTTCAACCTTTGAAAAATGAGCCAAATCTAGATTTTACAGTGCATGGGTGTAACACCCTGAACTGTTGTTACTTTCTCCTAAGCATTCAAGTGTTGATATGTGATTTCATGCAAAAGGATGTGTTCCTCGATTCAGAAATCATGCTTGATATGTATTGAATTTCTTGCAGATTGCAGATCTTGACTGAGTCAAAATATGAATAGACTCTTTTATTTATTTCATTTTGTGTCTGAATATTAATCTGATCACGGAATGAATTATAGAGGTATTCATCAATGATATCTAGACTTGGATCAGAGGAATTGATCCAAGTAATGCTTTAAATCTGTTTGTGATAAAATTATATCACAGACCTTGAACAGGTTGCAAGGTATGGAAGCATTTAATAAGCTGGTCAGGAGTATGACTCAGGCTGATCTTGAGAAATGAAACGGTTCCTGATATCAAAGTATATCTGGAAGGTCTCGATTGTAGACCAGGTAATAATTCGTTGACATACAATTCTGCAATATGAACAGGAGCTAACTCTGTTCTAGAAGGTATGATACAGGTCTTTCCGAGTTTTCAGGACAAGGACCAAATTGAATTATTAAGGGTTAGTAACCTAAAACTAAAACCTAACCTAGGGGTTAGATTATTGTTAGTCTAACCTAGACCTAGGCTATTTGTTAATATCCTAATTTAGTATCTTTGTGTAAATTTGTTAGTGTGGGTATTACCCTAAACTCTAACCTAAGATACTAACCTAACTAAAGAAGAGGTTATGAAGGGGCCTATGAAGGGTGGCGAACCATGGGCGGTGTTTTCTATGGCAATAAATGTAAGGGATAAGGATGAAGGACAGGTCATGGCGGAGGCTTAGGCGACGGCTAACCGGTGGGGACATGGCAGGTCGCTAAGTTTGGAAATGAACATGAATTTTAGATTGACTGTCACTAAATCTGGCGGTCGGTGGAAGTTGAGTTTAAGCGGGAAAATTGGTTTAATGACATTTAATTTTCTCGGAAAGCGAGCACGGAACTCGCAAGAAGGCATGCAGACAGGAAGTTTGTGGGTTTGTTTGGCTTATCGCGATTTTCGGTTTTTGCTCTGCTGGTTTACTGGTTCTTCGCACCAGT
This sequence comes from Taxus chinensis, assembly GCA_019776745.2. Lineage (NCBI taxonomy): Eukaryota > Viridiplantae > Streptophyta > Pinopsida > Cupressales > Taxaceae > Taxus > Taxus chinensis. The sequence goes on from CM034149.1 coordinate 317,124,728, forward strand.
TCTCTTTGAGTTGCATGGCAAGAATGAATTTCTCTGGATCTTTTCTCTGTCATGGAGGATATATATGTGATGGAGACAGTGAAATTTTGTTGGTCGCTTTATCGTGGAAAAAGAAAAGGAAGTTTGAGCTCTTCCTGTGGTCTGCTTCGGAAATTTGATCAAAAATACAGGCATGCTAGGCCCTAACCTTTAAATATCTTGCTGTCTTTCAAGTGCTTTCATTAAAACAACTCTATTCAAATGTTTTGTGAAGATTAGATGAATTTTCTATGAGATCTAGTTTGATTTTTGGCACTGTATCTCTTCTGGTTCGATTTTTCAATTTCCGCTTGATGGGTGTTTGTTGAAATCGAACTTCGACTCTATTTGTTTGAGTATTTATTCTATCTTATGCATGTGAGGTATTTATTTATAAAGGTTTGAGTGTTCGGCCTGTTTGGCGTGAGCCCTTAGAATATACCTGTGTGCAGTATAAGACCACTGTATGTCTTAATTCGTGGTCGCTGTTTCTTGTTATAGAAACCGTATGGAATGATTTGGATGAGTAGAGTAAGATTGATTAGTATTATCGCTTCTTTGGGTACTCTGTCATGGGATTTGTTGACAGCGACTAATGATACTTTCGGGTTTCATTTGTATTCAATTTTTGGCTTGGAACAGGCAACTATAGTGTTACCGTAGTCTTTTCGACCTAGCGGAAGTTGTTTTCCTTGTTATTAGGTTAGCGGGATTACTTGTGGACTGTGTATAATATAGATACACCTGTACTTTGTTGTATCGACTCAGTGGAGTCGATGATTGAATCGTATATTGCTATCTATTGCTGGGAATGTAGATTCATCCATAAGTTTTGTGAATGGATTTTTGTGAAAGCCTGGTAAGACGAAACAGGGCTTTTGGCTATTGTTATTTGAAATAATTAAAGGATAAAGACTTCCTGTGTATGCATTTTCATTTCTATGTGAAAGCTGTTCGAAAGTTTCGTAGCAGCCCAATAGATTTCCTTGCTTGAAATGGGTATTCGATTTGCTTCACTTGTTTCATTCTGATTGTTAGCCATGAATGGCATATATGGATTTATCAACCAATTTCATAGTACGTTGCTGTAGGGTTCAGTGGTTATGAGTGCAAACCTTTAACAGTTACAGTGTGAATATATAGATTTATACTATTGTGAATTGGACAACTCTGAGGAGTCGATTGAATGATTCATTTTATTTTTGAGCTGAATAAAATTAAGTTGTGGTATTTTAAGTGCCGGCGACTTAATGGAATAACATGTATTTCGATCTTGTTATTGCAATTGGAATTCCTTCGTGTTTTTGGGATTTTGAGGTACAGATTCTTAGGTGGACATGTACGTCTTCGACCTGTGCAAATTAGTGTAAAATGATTGGCAGAGAGTAATTTGTTGTCTGATTCTTGTTATGCTTCGTTGATGAATATCAGTATGAATTCATATTCATTTGCTTGAATTGTTACCTCCGTTTGAATCATTGGAATTCTAGAAAGGTAACTAGTACTTCTGTCTCTTTCTGAGCTTGACCTTGGACACTGTCTTTGTCACTTTTTGAGGTCCTTGAGCATGGATGACCGTTTCGTGTTCTGACCTTGTTTGGGTAAGTCGCGAATATCACACCAAGACTTGCATGCGACAAGGTAAGGATCGTTTGGTTGAATTCCTTTCTTTTACTTCAGTCCGATTTTGACTGAGCAAGAATATGTATGCTATGTTCTTTTCCATTTAATCTGTCCGATTGACTGTGCATGATTTGGAAATATTGTGTGACAACGTAGCATAGTCCATAGGAAACCTTAGATTGCTTGATGCAATGAGGTTGTTGTTTTCAGCGATATGCTTGTAGTTTCTTGTTTTCTACTTGTGTCAAAGCCTCACTGTGTAAAAGGAACTAGTATTGGACTTAGGATTGATACATGAATTGTTGATGTGTTAGTTGCTGTATAGGAGTTTGCTGTGTTTCTATTTCGTGATTTAGAATAGTGATCTTGCTTGCGGCTTGTCTAACTTGTTCATTTAAATACTGGTTGAATGTTTTCATATGTGAAGACGGTACAGTGATGAACTTATGTGAAAGGAAGTATGAATGGTTTGGTTCCTTCTCTTCCTTTATTTAATACTTATTGATATTTATCTATCAGTGGGAAATTGTTTTGTAACATATTGGTGGAATTCCGAATTGTTATGTTGTGCCCTTTTAGAAGAATGAAACGATCTAACCAATGTCGTGATTTTGGATTCATTGATTGTTAGTGTACATTCGTTCCTTGTTTCTTCATATTTGATGAAATATTAGAAAGTGATTAAGACTATTCTGTAACATTTATAGAGTTACATATTTGTAATCATTTTGTATTACAAGGGCTTAGTCTGATTATGTTTACTTATGTGAATATCTGATCTCATTTAAACAGGGTGTTTAATGAAAACAATTGATGGATTGCAATTGTTTTAAAAGTTAGTGCTTATCATGCTCAGTTCATTGAACTGACTCATGTTGACTATTTTTGTAGATGGTTGCCGTAAGAGGTAAAAGCAATGCAGATCTGACAGGCTGATCAGATTGTTTATTTGATTTATAAAGAATTACAGCTTGATTTTATAAGATGTACTATATGTGAAAAGATGTTTCTTTTCCGTTAGCATTATATCAAGTATGTTGTTGCATAAAATGTAATTGTATAAGTTCTGAAAGGAATGAAAATAAGTGTTTGAAACTTATGTATTGTATTCTATTTCTGAAGGTTGACCTTCTTCGGTTTATGTAATGAAGGGGCATTGTTATCATTGTATAATATGGATGCTTTTGTGATTGACAATGAAAGCTTGTAAGTAATAAGATTAAATTCTTATGAGTGTTTAGTAGTTCTAATTTGTTCTAGCAGAAGAAGTATTGGAATTAAATTATTGTCTCTCTAGAACATAAGTTAAAATTGAGCCTAAAAGAGAACGCTAAAAAAACTGGATTAAATTACTAATCCCTAGTCCTAAGTATGAAAGGACAACAGTAAATTGGATTCTTAATCATTTATACTTTTAAACTTAAAGTATGATATAAATTCAGTTAAGAGAACTGATAAGCAATCAATGGAGTTCAGATGGCAATCTCAAGTAAAGGTTATGAGATATTGTCCCATTCTGTTGCTTTAGAATCAGGTGTATTCTAATGACTCCTTGATGAGAGCGTGACCGTAATACCTCTACCAAGTAATGAGTCTTTTAGAGGAGGGTCGTCTTAAGACAAAGAATCCAGGGATTTGGAAAGGCTAACCTTAGGGAAAAGTCTTTAAAAGTAATTTAAACTCAGGTGCGTAACGCTTGTTATTGGGTAGATCTTCTCGAGGTGGATTTAAAGGTTGACGACATAAAGTCGACTGCAGGGCTGTACCTCCGAGAAGATTAGGATCTTCTCGAAGTTACAACAATGTAGGTGACTTATGGCGACACCCTTTGCATTGATCGCTAAGATTTACACTTGATTTCGCACGAGTTACCCTGGGACCGATTAAGAACGTGGTCATGTTATAAGATTGCCTCGGAGATCTGGGGTATCATGACACACTAGTTGAACTGCAAGGTTGAACCAGTATGTCATCATATCCCTAATCCTCGTGGGCAACCATATAACATTATCACCTTGTTAATCTGCCTCCGAGTGATTCAGTTGTGAAAGGAAGGACTGACAGTAGTCAGTATAAGACATTCTATATAACATATGAATGGGGGGAAGGACGTATTCCAGATTGACGAGTATGCCGTTAAGGAATACGAGACATGAACAGTATGTTTCAAATCTTTGGCCAAAGTATCGCAAGCTGCTGATTGCGTTGTCCTAATTCACCTAGTCTAAGGGATGAGATGCCGATAAATAATGGTAACAGTTATTCAGTTAGATTCCTTGGACAGAGCATTCTGAATCCCAGATTAGGGAAGAGAACCGCAAGAGTGTTGTGTTAAATAAAAACACTAACTCTTTTTACTCATGAATAGATCGGTGGATTACCGAGTCATGGAATGAATAGATCAGAGGTATTCCGAGTCATTACAGCTGCATATGGTTGTCTGTTATATAAATGGTTATTTGAATTGTGAGTTCTAAATTATGTATTTAGAACCAGTATGTAATTATCAAAAAAAAAAATTTGACTTGTTCTATTGTCTAAAATGAGGATGTTACATCTTGGTATCAGAGCTGAAGGTTGCAGCTCTTGGACCTATTGTGTCCATAATCTGATAAAAACCTGAATTTTCTTGTAACAGAAAATGGTTAGAATAAGGGGAAACGTTGCGAGTAATGCTCCACCTGAAGGAGGAGCGGCGACAACCCAAAAACTAGATGAGATCCTTGCTGCCCTGTTGGACACAAGAGATCGCTTGGCTGTACTTGAACAGCAGGTGAATGGGAAATGAGGAGGATGAAGAAGCTGATAATAATAATCAGCAACCTCTTGAGGGCAATCCCGACACGGGTGTTGATGTTAATGCTGTGAATGCACCTGTGCAACCAGAAAACAAAAAGGCCAGATTGGCAGCAGAACTCACTAATGATATAAAAAGGATAAGTCCACCTAAGTATGATGGCACCACATTAGGAGATGGAGCTGAGAACTGGCTCAGTGAAATGGAGAAGTACTTTGCAATAAGGAACTTCTCAGAAGAAACTAAGGCTATATGGGGAGCCTATCAGCTTTCTCACGAAGCATCTTCGTGGTGGGATAGCCGAAAAGCTGAGCTAAACATTGATGAGACCAATATCACTTGGGATCAATTTAAAGGCTATTTTAGGCAACGTTGGCTGCCACAACTTTTCTATGATCAGAAAATGACAGAATTTCAGAACTTGACTCAAGGGAAGTTAACAGTAACTGAATTCTGGGAGCGGTTTACAAAACTCCTCAAGTATGTACCGCAGTATCAAACTGACGAAAAGTTCAGGATACGGAAATTTATCATGGGATTGAATCCTGTGATAGGGGGAGAGGTCGATGTTCACAGTCCAACCACTATGGAAGGAGTTGTTGAAAAGGCCATAAGGCAGGAACAGAAATTAAAGGCTATTTCTGCTCATAAGGAGGAAGTGCGGAAGAAGACTGCAAACCCTTCTTCAACCTCTCTTGCACCCAGAAAAGGACCATGGAAAAATTTTGGAAACAAAAGTAAGTTTCCAGGAGATAATAATAAGAAAACAGCAGTAAATAAGCCTGCTGGAAATGTAAGGGATAATTTTGTCCAAAAATTATAATAATGGACAGAAGTCCTATGGAGGACAACGTGATAATTACAAGGCTGGAGGTAATGCTGAGCCTAAAAAGGGACCTATAGGAGGCTGTTATAATTGTGGCAAAGATCATTACGCAAATCAATGTCCTTTGAAGAAGGATGATCGTAATCAGCAGCATAAGATACATGCTGCAGTAGCAGACAAGCAAGATGAAAAGCAAGTGACACCTATAGAAGTTCCGGGTAAGTTATTTGGCATACCTGTCACTATTCTTTTTGATACAGGAGCTACTGAATGTTTTATTTCTAGTAAACTTGCTTCTAAACTTAAGAGAAAAGCTGGAAAAGATGGATAAATCTTGGACTGTACAGTATGGTAATAATTCTGTTCATACAGTGAGTATGTGTCTTTTTGGGGCAGTCCTTGATTTACCTAATTTTCCACTGGAAGTTGATCTCTATGTTACACCTTTGGGATCGTATGACATTATCATTGGTGTCAATTGGTTAGCTGACCATAAAGCAAAGTAATTGCTATGAGAAGAACATAAAATGTTTAGATGATCGGCTGAAATCAGCAGAGATTCAAGGTGTGAAACGGGAAATTTCAGTTAGAAAACTGTCAGCTATGCAGCTTAAAAAGGCTAAAAATAAAGGATGTACCCTTTATGCAGTAAATATATCTGAACCTTCAGAAGAAGATAGTGATTCCATGAAACGATTTCCTCTGTTACAAAGTTTCAAGGATGTATTTCTGGAGGAATTACCAGGTTTACCACCCAAGAGAGAATTTGACTTCACCATTGAAATCAAACCTGGAACTGAACCTATTTCCAAGGCACCTTATCGGATGACTACTACTGAGTTAGTAGAGCTTAAGGCACAATTACAAGAGCTTTTGTCTAAAGGTTTGATTAGACCAAGTGTTTCACCTTGGGGAGCACCAGTAATATTTGTGAAAAAGAAGGATGGAACACTTAGGCTGTGTATTGATTATCGGATGTTGAACAAAGCAACAATCAAGAACAGATATCCACTTCCTAGGATCGATGATCTGTTTGATCAGATGCGTGGGGCAGCGGTTTATTCTAAGATAGATCTTCGATCTGGTTATCATCAATTAAGGATTAGAGAAGAAGATATTTATAAAACAGCTTTCCGAACAAGGTACGAACATTATGAATTCACGGTCTACCCTTTGGATTAACTAATGCACTCGCATCTTTTATGAACTTAATGAATAATATCTTTCAAGAATATTTGGACAAGTTTGTACTTGTATTCTTGGAGGATATTCTCATATATTCTAAAAGTGTCGAAGAACACAATGAGCATTTGAAGATAGTTTTGGGAATTTTGAGAAAAAGAAAGTTGTATGGTAAGTTATCCAAATGTTCTTTCTTTGATACAGAAGTTCACTATTTGGGTCATGTCATTAGTAAAGAAGGAATTGCTGTGGATCCTTCAAAAATAGTGACAATAACTGAGTGGCCTGCACCAAAGAATGTGCACGAAGTAAGAAGCTTCATGGGTCTTGCTGGTTATTATAGAAAATTTGTTAAGGATTTTTCTAAAGTGGCTGCACCGATAACTTCATTACAGAAGAAGGATAAGAAATTTAATTGGAATGATAAGTGCGAAACTGCTTTCAAAAGTCTGAAAAGTCAGTTGACTTCCGCACCTATTTTAGCTGTACCAGACCCTAATGGGAGCTTTATTGTTGTAACGGATGCTTCTGGGGAAGGCCTTGGAGGTGTTTTGTTACAAAATGATCAAGTCATAGCATATGAAAGTAGAAAACTTAAGTTACATGAGCTGAATTATGCTCCTCATGATTTGGAGCTTGCTGCCATTGTTCATGCGCTTCAAGTCTGGAGACGCTATTTACTTGGGAAACCTTTTGAGTTGAAAACTGATCACTTAGGACTGAAATATATTTTCACTCAGCCTAATCTAAATGCCAGACATAGAAGGTGGTTAGAGTTTTTTATCTCAATATGATTTTGATATTAGCTACATCAAAGGGAAAGAGAATAGGGTAGCAGATGCTCTAAGTCATAGGAAGCACATTTCTGCTCTTATAACATTAAGAACTCAGTTTATGGATGAGGTAAAAAGTGCCTCAGAATTTGATATATACTTTCAGCAAGTAAAAGCAGCACTTGCTGTAGAACCTAATGATGAAAGGTATAAAGGTTTTCATTTTGATAATGAAGGAATCTTACGTTATGAAAACAGGGTATACGTACCTATGCTGAATGATTTGAGAAAGAAGTTGTTAGTTGAATTTCATAATTCACCCTTCTCTGGACACCCAGGTATCACAAAAATGCTCACTGATCTAAAACAACAATACTTTTGGAAAGGTATGAAAAGGATGTTATTGATTTTGTAACTCATTGTCTGGAATGTCAGCGGGTTAAGGTAGAACACATGCACCCTGCTGGACTATTATATCCCCATAGCATACCGCAGTACAAATGGAAAGTAATAAGCATGGAATTTGTACAAGGGTTACCTATGTCCAGGAATAAACATGATGTTATCCTAGTAGTTGTAGATAAACTAACTAAGGTAGCTCATTTCATCACTGGAAATCTAAAGGATGATTCACTAGTGTTGGCCAAAAGATTCGTGCATGAAATTTTCAGGTTACATGGTGTACCGGAATTGATTATATCTGACAAGGATCCTAGAATGATGTCAAGATTTTGGCAAACGCTTAATACATCTCTTAGGAACAAAACTAAACTTCAGTTCTGCATATCATCCGGAAACGGATTGACAAACCGAGAGAGTAAATCAAGTGTTGGAAGATATGTTACGAATGTATTGCATGGATCAACAGTATAAATGGGAAGAGTATCTTCCACTAGTTGACTTCGCATACAACAACACTTATCACTCATCTCTTAAAATGGCACCTTTTGAAGCACTTTATGGAAGGAAGTGCAGAACCCCTGTTAGTTGGGATAGTGTTGAGGATAGAGTGGTAATTAGACCAGAGATCCTCACTGAAATGGAACAGCAAGTTAAGTTGATTCGAGAACAATTAAAGGAAGCAACAGATAGGTAGAAGAGCTATGCTAACCTTAAGCGGGTTGATCGAAGTTTTGAGCTTGGTGAGAAGGTTTTTCTTTGTATTAAACCCAGAAAGAGTTCTATAACTTTTGGCAACGCTGCCAAGTTGTCACCTCGTTACGTAAGACCTTTCGAAATTGTTGAAATAATCAATCCTGTAGCTTACGGATTAGCATTACCACCTGCTTTGTCTCGCATGCATGATGTTTTCCATATTTCTTTGCTTAAGAAATACATTTCAGATTTGTCACATGTCTTAAATTGGAATTCCTTGTAGGTTCAAGACCCAGGAATAATCGTGGTTAAACCCACATGAGTGCTAGAAACTCGCCAATTGCATTTGTGAAATCATGAAATACAACAATGTAAGGTCCAATGGGACCAGTTTAATGAAGAAAGTGCAACTTGGGAAAATCTGGAAGAGATGAAAATCACTTTTCCTTTTTCTTTTTTCAACAGAATGAAATCTGTTGACAAAACATTTTTTTATGAAATTATCTTTTTCATGTCTATATGAAAACCAAATTGAGGCAAACATTATTCAGGCTGAATAAAATGTATCGTGACATTGATTTCTGGAACTATTTAAGTTAGAAATAGTCACATTGTCATTGTGAACTAATAAATTGGTTGACCTGAAGGTAAATCAAATATGTAATCATCGGGATGATGAATCTTTTAGGAGGGAAGCATGTAACACCCTGAATTTATTATTACTTCCTCCTGAGCATTCAAGTGTTGATATATGATTTAGCTCTGTGATAAGGATGTGTTCCTTTAATTGTATGAAGTCATGCTTGATATGGATTTTGTGATCTTCTTTGCTCTTGAAGTCCATTTTTGAATGAGTCATGATATGCTTGGACTCTTTTATTTCTTTCATTTTTAGCACTTGAGTTCAATCTGATTTCGGGATGTAATTTCGGATTTATCCGTCTTTAAGGACTCAGCCTATGGATCACTTGCATTGATCCAAGAGATGTTTTAAGTTTATTCTGGATGAAAAAAATTATAGACCTTACGAAAGTTGCAAGGTCTGAATTTGTTGAATGAGCAATCTCAGGAGTTAACTCAGGCTGATCTTGTTAAATGAGAATCGGTTCATGAAATACCAGATTAAAATCGGTGAAGGCCTAGACCTGAGCTAGGTAAGATGTTCCTGGGTATTTAGTAAGCTTATTTAGCAATACCTGATAGGATCCTATACAGGGATGTTTTACCTTCAGTTTGCATTCCAATATGGATCGGTCCTACTTGGGAGACCTGAGAGGGTAAATCAAGTGTTGGAGGACATGTTGCGAATTATTGCATGGTTAATAACCTAAACCTAAACTATAACCTATTGGTTAGATTATTATTAATCTAACCTAGCCCTAAAATATAAGCTAAATGTTCCTAAGGTTAGCCACCTAGCACTATGGAAGTTAGACTAAAGTATTACCTTATGATCTAACCTATGTTTCTAACCTAACTAATGATCATGGATGAAGAGGGACCTATGAAGTTGGGGTGTAGAGCCATGGGTGGTAGTTTCTATGAGCATTTATGAGATGGATAAGGATGAAGGACTTGGGATTTGGTGGAGGTTGTAAAATATCTATTGAGACCTAGACGTGGCGGTATGCTGCCTTAATCTGGGAATGGTCTTGATTGTTTGCATTTGTCAATCACCAACTTTGGTGGTTGGTGGCAATGTAGATTGGGCAGGAATTTTAGAGTTAATGTCATTGATGAACTTTGGTTCCCGAGCACGGATTTCTTGGGAAGGCATGCAAATTGGAAATACTAGTCCTGGTTGTTTGGTTTTCCATACGCTCCGGTTTTCTCTCTGTTTGATCACTGGTTCTTCGAACCAGTCTAGTTTGTGTTGCTTATGGCAACTATGAGATTTTCTTGCTCTTTTCTCTGTTGAGGAAAGTTTATAAGGCATGAGGGCAACAAATTATTGTTGTTGAATCTATCGTGGAAGAAGAGGAGAAGGCTCGAGTTCATTCAAAGGTCTTCTTCAGATTTTTTAAAGTGACATTACTAGGCAATGATAGGCCCTGACTTTTAAAAATCTTGCTTTACTTCAAATGCTTTCATTAAAACAATTCTGTTCAGGTGATTTATGTTTTGTCAGTTTGAAGCAATTGTATTGGTTCTTCTTTTCCTGTGGAATTAGGAATGAAATCTGGGGTTTTAGAAGACCTTGTTGGAATGGTTACTGTATTTATTCTTCCTTTTGGTTTCATTTTGATTATAGACCAGCTGAAGGCTTTTATTGTTGATTGAATTCTGTTGAATCTTGCTGTGAATTCTTGAAGTATTCTTCTGTTCGGAATCTTGCTGTGATTATGTCTACTTGAATGTGACTATTGTCGAAGGTCTTTACTGAGTTTGCGATTTTGGGTTAGAATCTTGTTAATGTAACACCCTGAACTGTTGTTACTTTCTCCTAAGCATTCAAGTGTTGATATGTGATTTCTTGTAAAAGGATGTGTTCCTCGATTCAGAAATCATGCTTGATATGTATTGAATTTCTTGCAGATTGCAGATCTTGACTGAGTCAAAATATGAATAGACTCTTTTATTTATTTCATTTTGTGTCTGAATATTAATCTGATCACGGAATAAATGATAAAGATATTCTTCTATAATATCTAGACTTGGATCAGGGGAATTGATCCAAGTAATGCTTTAAATCTGTTTGTGATAAATTAGATCACAGACCTTGAACAGGTTGCAAGGTATGGAAGCATTTAATAAGCTGGTCAGGAGTATGACTCAGGCTGATCTTGAGAAATGAAACGGTTCCCGATATCAAAGTATATCTGGAAGGTCTCGATTGTAGACCAGGTAATAATTCGTTGACATACAATTCTGCAATATGAACAGGAGCTAACTCTGTTCTAAAAGGTATGATACAGGTCTTTCCGAGTTTTCAGGACAAGGACCAAACTGAATTATTAAGGGTTAGTAACCTAAAACTAAAACCTAACCTAGGGGTTAGATTATTGTTAGTCTAACCTAGACCTAGGCTATTTGTTAATATCCTAATTTAGTATCTTTGTGTAAATTTGTTAGTGTGGGTATTACCCTAAACTCTAACCTAAGATACTAACCTAACTAAAGAAGAGGTTATGAAGGGGCCTATGAAGGGTGGCGAACCATGGGTGGTGTTTTCTATGGCAATAAATGTAAGGGATAAGGATGAAGGACAGGTCATGGAGGAGGCTTAGGCGACGGCTAACCGGTGGGGACGTGGCAGGTCGCTAAGTTTGGAAATGAACATGAATTTTAGATTGACTGTCACTAAAGCTGGCGGTCGGTGGAAGTTGAGTTTAAGCGGGAAAATTGGTTTAATGACATTTAATTTTCTCGGAAAGCGAGCACGGAACTCGCGAGAAGGCATGCAGACGGGAAGTTTGTGGGTTTTTTTTGCTTATTGCGATTTTTGGTTTTTGCTCTGCTGGTTTACTGGTTCTTCGCACCAGTTCTCTTTGAGTTGCATGGCAAGAATGAATTTCTCTGGCTCTTTTCTCTGTCATGGAGGATATATATGTGATGGAGACAGTGAAATTTTGTTGGTCGCTTTATCGTGGAAAAAGAAAAGGAAGTTTGAGCTCTTCCTGTGGTCTGCTTCGGAAATTTGATCAAAAATACAGGCATGCTAGGCCCTAACCTTTAAATATCTTGCTGTCTTTCAAGTGCTTTCATTAAAACAACTCTGTTCAAATGTTTTGTGAAGATTAGATGAATTTTCTATGAGATCTAGTTTGATTTTTGGCACTGTATCTCTTCTGGTTCGATTTTTCAATTTCCGCTTGATGGGTGTTTGTTGAAATCGAACTTCGACTCTATTTGTTTGAGTATTTATTCTGGCTTATGCATGTGAGGTATTTATTTATAAAGGTTTGAGTGTTCGGCCTGTTTGGCGTGAGCCCTTAGAATATACCTGTGTGCAGTATAAGACCACTGTATGTCTTAATTCGTGGTCGCTGTTTCTTGTTATAGAAACCGTATGGAATGATTTGGATGAGTACAGTAAGATTGATTAGTATTATCGCTTCTTTGGGTACTCTGTCGTGGGATTTGTTGACAGCGACTAATGATACTTTCGGGTTTCATTTGTATTCAATTTTTGGCTTGGAACAGGCAACTGTAGTGTTACCGTAGTCTTTTCGACCTAGCGGAAGTTGTTTTCCTTGTTATTAGGTTAGCGGGATTACTTGTGGACTGTGTATAATATAGATACACCTGTACTTTGTTGTATCGACTCAGTGGAGTCGATGATTGAATCGTATATTGCTATCTATTGCTGGGAATGTAGATTCATCCATAAGTTTTGTGAATGGATTTTTGTGAAAGCCTGGTAAGACGAAACAGGGCTTTTGGCTACTGTTATTTGAAATAATTAAAGGATAAAGACTTCCTGTGTCTGCATTTTCATTTCTATGTGAAAGCTGTTCGAAAGTTTCATAGCAGCCCAATAGATTTCCTTGCTTGAAATGGGTATTCGATTTGCTTCACTTGTTTCATTCTGATTGTTAGCCATGAATGGCATATATGGATTTATCAACCAATTTCATAGTACGTTGCTGTAGGGTTCAGTGGTTATGAGTGCAAACCTTTAACAGTTACAGTGTGAATATATAGATTTATACTATTGTGAATTGGATGACTCTGAGGAGTCGATTGAATGATTCATTTTATTTTTGAGCTGAATAAAGTTAAGTTGTTGGTATTTTAAGTGCCGGCGACTTAATGGAATAACATGTATTTCGATCTTGTTATTGCGATTGGAATTCCTTCGTGTTTTTGGGATTTCGAGGTACAGATTCTTAGGTGGACATGTACGTCTTCGACCTGTGCAAATTAGTGTAAAATGATTGGCAGAGAGTAATTTGTTGTCTGATTCTTGTTATGTTTCGTTGATGAATATCAGTATGAATTCATATTCATTTGCTTGAATTGTTACCTCCGTTTGAATCATTGGAATTCTGGAAAGGTAACTAGTACTTCTGTCTCTTTCTGAGCTTGACCTTGGACACTGTCCTTGTCACTATTTGAGGTCCTTGAGCATGGATGACCGTTTCGTGTTCTGAACTTGTTTGGGTAAGTCGCGAATATCACACCAAGACTTGCATGCGGCAAGGTAAGGATCGTTTGGTTGAATTCCTTTCTTTTACTTCAGTCCGATTTTGACTGAGCAAGAATATGTATGCTATGTTCTTTTCCATTTAATCTGTCTGATTGACTGTGCATGATTTGGAAATATTGTGTGACAACGTAGCATAGTCCATAGGAAACCTTAGATTGCTTGATGCAATGAGGTTGTTGTTTTCAGCGATACGCTTGTAGTTTCTTGTTTTCAACTTGTGTCAAAGCCTCACTGTGTAAAAGGAACTAGTATTGGACTTAGGATTGATACATGAATTGTTGATGTGTTAGTTGCTGTACAGGAGTTTGCTGTGTTTCTATTTCGTGATTTAGAACAGTGATCTTGCTTGCGGCTTGTCTAACTTGTTCATTTAAATACTGGTTGAATGTTTTCATATGTGAAGACGGTACAGTGATGAACTTATGTGAAAGGAAGTATGAATGGTTTGGTTCCTTCTCTTCCTTTATTTAATACTTGTTGATATTTATCTATCAGTGGGAAATTGTTTTGTAACATATTGGTGGAATTCCGAATTGTTATGTTGTTCCCTTTTGGAAGAATGAAACGATCTGACCAATGTTGTGATTTTGGATTCATTGATTGTTAGTGTACATTCGTTCCTTGTTTCTTCATATTTGATGAAATATTAGAAAGTGATTAAGACTATTCTGTAACATTTATAGAGTTACATATTTGTAATCATTTTGTATTACAAGGGCTTAGTCTGATTATGTTTACTTATGTGAATATCTGATCTCATTTAAACAGGGTGTTTAATGAAAACAATTGATGGATTGCAATTGTTTTAAAAGTTAGTGCTTATCATGCTCAGTTCATTGAACTGACTCATGTTGACTATTTTTGCAGATGGTTGCCGTAAGAGGTAAAAGCAATGCAGATCTGACAGGCTGATCAGATTGTTTATTTGATTTATAAAGAATTACAGCTTGATTTTATAAGATGTACTATATGTGAAAAGATGTTTCTTTTCCGTTAGCATTATATCAAGTATGCTGTTGCATAAAATGTAATTGTATAAGTTCTGAAAGGAATGAAAATAAGTGTTTGAAACTTATGTATTGTATTCTATTTCTGAAGGTTGACCTTCTTCGGTTTATGTAATGAAGGGGCATTGTTATCATTGTATAATATGGATGCTTTTGTGATTGACAATGAAAGCTTGTAAGTAATAAGATTAAATTCTTATGAGTGTTTAGTAGTTCTAATTTGTTCTAGCAGAAGCAATATTGGAATTAAATTATTGTCTCTCTAGAAGATAGGTTAAAATTGAGCCTAAAAGAGAACGCTAAACAAACTGGATTAAATTACTAATCCCTAGTCCTAAGTATGAAAGGACAACAGTAAATTGGATTCTTAATCATTTATACTTTTAAACTTAAAGTATGATATAAATTCAGTTAAGAGAACTGATAGGCAATCAATGGAGTTCAGATGGCAATCTCAAGTAAAGGTTATGAGATATTGTCCCATTCTGTTGCTTTAGAATCAGGTGTATTCTAATGACTCCTTGATGAGAGCGTGACCGTAATACCTCTACCAAGTAATGAGTCTTTTAGAGGAGGGTCGTCTTAAGACAAAGAATCCAGGGATTTGGAAAGGCTAACCTTAGGGAAAAGTATTTAAAAATAATTTAAACTCAGGTGCGTAACGCTTGTTATTGGGTAGATCTTCTCGAGGCGGATTTAAAGGTTGACGACATAAAGTCAACTGCAGGGCTGTACCTCCGAGAAGATTAGGATCTTCTCAAAGTTACAACAATGCAGGTGACTTATGGCGACACCCTTTGCATTGATCGCTAAGATTTACACTTGATTTCGCACGAGTTACCCTGGGACCGATTAAGAATGTGGTCATGTTATAAGACTACCTTGGAGATCTGGGGTATCATGACACACTGGTTGAACTACAAGGTTGAACCAGTATGTCATCATATCCCTAATCCTCGTGGGCAACCATATAACATTATCACCTTGTTAATCTACCTCCGAGTGATTCAGTTGTGAAAGGAAGGACTGACAGTAGTCAGTATAAGACATTCTATATAACATATGAATGGGGTGAAGGACGTATTCCAGATTGACGAGTATGCCGTTAAGGAATACGAGACATGAACAGTATGTTTCAAATCTTTGGCCAAAGTATCGCAAGCTGCTGATTGCGTTGTCCTAATTCACCTAGTCTAAGGGATGAGATGCCGATGAATAATGGTAACAGTTATTCAGTTAGATTCCTTGGACAGAGCATTCTGAATCCCAAATTAGGGAAGAGAACCGCAAGAGTGTTGTGTTAAATAAAAACACTAACTCTTTTTACTCATGAATAGATCGGTAGATTACCGAGTCATGGAATGAATAGATCGGAGGTATTCTGAGTCATTACAGCTGCATATGGTTGTCCGTTATATAAATGGTTATTTGAATTGTGAGTTCTAAATTATGTATTTAGAACCAGTATGCAATTATCAAAAAAAAAAAATTTGACTTGTTCTATTGTCTAAAATGAGGATGTTACATTTCAGAGGTAAAGGAATATTTAACTCTTTAAAAATGAGCCCATTCTGGCTTTTTGTAATGTAAAAACAAGCCCAGGAGAGAGAACATGTGGGAAAACATGAGAGGATCTTCAACCACCAACCAAAATGGTATTAAAAACGAGCACAGAGGAACCATCACAAATTCCATTCCCTAACATTTTTAACCATGCTGGGAGAAGAATGCGAGCCATTCTTCATTAGAAACTGGTGTGTTAAAACATCATTTCTGTTGCCATTTCCACGTGCCAGAGGAGTTTTCCAATTTTATCTCCCCACAAACTCCATCAAAATTCACCAAATTGACCCTAGAATCATGTAGATAATTTCACCAGCTTTCCATTAATATAAAGAACGTGAAAAACTAAGCTCTAGATCGAAAGTTATGGCTCATTTGAAAATTTAGGGCAAAAATAGGGGCAAAATGGGTTGGCTGGCCGAAAAATTGAAATTTTACCTCACTTTTTGCATTTGGGAAAATTTCTCCAAAAATCTCTGTGCACTCCACCACTTTGGATGTCACATGTGGCATGATTTTGATTGGCTTTCGGGCCTTTTCTACTTCTTTTTCCACCATTTTGGCCTTACGGAAAATTTTCCTTAAAATGTCTCCGCCGGCTGGATGGACCCGAGGACACATGGCATGATGTGATTCACGCACAGGCATCTACTCTTAAATTTTTCATCACTGTTGACCATCTTCTACATGAGCTAGACATGTGGCACAACCCTATTAGATGTGGGCATGTCTTCTTCATTTCTCTCCGTGGGCCTGTCTTGCATTTTTTTTCACCACGTCCAGGACATGCGTGGCATAATCTTGATTGGCTGGAAGTGGCCTTGGGAGGCTGGACCTTTCCCTTTTAAAATTTCCTTGGCGATTTTACTTTGGGAGAATTTTCCCAATTTTCCTCGAGCTCCAAACTTCCCTGGGACCATAGTTGAAGACATGTGGTATTTTCTATTCATTGTGTAGGCCCTTGGGGCCAAAACTTTCCTCTTTGAATTTTTTTCGCTAGACACTTTGGGAAAAATTCCCAACTTCTCCCTGGCGGTCGACTGCTCCGACTCCCCCCTGAGGACACATGGCGTGATCCCATTGGCTGCGGGCCTTGCAGGTGCCAAAATTTAATCCTTAGCAATTTTTTGGCAAACACTTTGGTAATTTTCTAACCTATTTCCTTTGACCACCGCTGACATTCCTTCAGCTCTAAGGACACATGGCACAATGCCTATTGGCTATGAGGGCAAAATTAGGACCATAAATTTGTTTGCGTAAAAACACTTAGCAAAATTTTTCCTAACTTCGCCTCCGCTTGGACTGACATGTGTCAACATCCTTATTCGTCAATGGCGGTCCTCGCGGGTAAAACTTTTCCTTCTTTTGAATTTTGTCACTAAACACTTAGTGAAATTTTTCCCAGTTTTTCCCCCCACCCCCCGCCACTTTTTGCTGACACATGGCAGCTTCCTGATTGCCCGATGGGCCTATCCAAAGGGAAAATTTCCCACAAAAACTCCATCGAGCCATAACTTCAAAAAATATGATGGAGTTAGGAAGAAAAATTTACCTTTCTGGAAAGTCTAAGAAAGATATCTCTATCCAATGGTGCCATTTCTCAAAAGGTTTTGAGTGCCTGAAAGATAAAAAAAATGGATGACTGAGGCACAAGAGAGGAAAGAATACAAGGGAGTTAGCCAAAAAAATGAGCAAGGGGCTCATTTTGGATAACAATTTTGGCAACTCAAAGGGTTCATCTGCTTGTTGGATGAAGTTACTAGTTGCCTGAAGTGAGTCCATTGGGCATGGATTCATCAAATTTTATACTTGGTACCCCAACTGACTTAGAATGAATGAAAGGAGGAAGATAGAGGGTAATAACACCATAATGTTTGGAGCAAGGCCTGCAAAACACATTTCCTGGAACAACAAGCTTGTGCCAAATCAATTAGGGAAAGCAAAGACTAATCTACAACAAAAATAATGTTCATAAGCACTTGGAGGAACAAAAACCTAAGCTAATATGTACAAGGTGGAGGAGTTTCCCTTCAGTAGCAATGCTTCAGATGGATTCCATTGACTAGAATCTACAATTCTTCACCATCCAATGTAGACAATTGGAAGGCATTGTTGTCCTTGCACTTTGTGACCATGTAGGGGCCACTCCAAATGGCATTAAATTTTGAATTGCTTCCTTGGTTTTCCTTTGTCTGCATCCCACTTTAACACTAGATCTCCAACTTGGAAAGATCTATCTCTTGGCCTTTCTATCAAAGGTCTTCTTGATCAAGGCTTGATCTTTCTCCATTGCTTGGGATGCCTAATTTCTGATTTCTTGGAGCTCCATCAATTCTACATACCTAACCTCCATGGGTCCAAACTCTAGCAACTCTAACTGCTTCATGAGTTCCAATGTTGGAAACTCAAGTGACATGGGAAAAATTGCCTCTCTTCCATAAACAAGCTTGAATGGAGAGTTACCTATAGATCTCTTGGGGGTTATCCTATCAGCCCACAAGGCTGATTTCAATTTAGTATGCCAAGACCTCTTATTTTCATCAAGAGTCCTCTTGATGATCCTTAACAAGTTCTTGTTTGTATATTCATCTTGGCCATTACCCTGAGGATAATAATTTGATGAAGTGACTTAGGTAGATCCCATTCTTAATAGCCCATTCAGTTACCTTGGAACCAAATGAATGCCAATGCATTATCTGATATTATTGTAGTAGGTATGCCAAATCTGGTTGCTATGCCCTTCATAGAAGTCTAGGATGCTATACTCATTTACTTCTTTGAGTGCTACTGCTTCTATTCCACTTGGTGAAGTAATCTGTTGCTATGCTAGAATCCACTTATGTGCCCTTGGCTTGAATTTAGATTAATGAATCCAATGAAGTCCAAACCCCATTGCATGAATGGCTAGTCAACTGAAATTGGATGCAATGGAAGGGTAGAAAGTCT
This sequence comes from Taxus chinensis, assembly GCA_019776745.2. Taxonomy (NCBI): domain Eukaryota; kingdom Viridiplantae; phylum Streptophyta; class Pinopsida; order Cupressales; family Taxaceae; genus Taxus; species Taxus chinensis. The sequence continues at coordinate 317,143,707 of CM034149.1, forward strand.
CTCTTTTCTTGTGAAGAATGCACAATTCTTACACCTCTTGATCCATGCAAAGCAATCACTGAAAATATTGGGCCAATAATAACCAGCCTTCATAATTTTTAGAGTTGCCACTCTTGGTGCAAAATGACCACCAACTGGTCCACCATGGAACTCTTCCAATACCCTATGAATCTGATTTGTTCCAATGCATCTCAACAGCACTCCATTCACATCTTTCTTGAACAAAACTCCATCAACAATGGCATATGGGACAACCTGCAATCTGAAGTGTCTTCTTTGGGTCTTGTTCATCTCTGGAGGGCATAGGCCTATTCTTAGGAAGTGTATTATACCTTGGGTCCAGCAAGGAGTGGGGACATCATTATTTTCTTCTTGAGTGCCACTTGGCTCATGGATGTCTTGAACTATCAAAACAACCTCTTCTTCATTTCATAATTCTTTTTGCTTCCCCAAAATCAGCTGCTCACATAATCCTTTTCCTCTTAATAGCTTGGTAACCTTGATCTCAATGTCATACTCCATGACATGAGTGATACAACCTGCCCTTTTCTCATTCAAATCCTTGTTGAGGAGGAAGTATTTAACCCCAGCATGAGAGACTAGCAATTGGACCTTGTTGTTTGAGACTAAATGCTTGAATTTCTTCAAGCTTCTGATTACTACAAGTACATGCTTCTCAATAAAAGAATACCTCACCTCATAGTCATCTAGGCTCTAGCTGAAGAAAGCAATTGGCTGCTCATCGTTGTCCTTGTTCTGCTGTACCAAAATGGAAGAAATAGTATCATTACGTCCAAATGCATAGAGGATTAAATCCTTGGAGAAGTCCGGGTTGATGAAGGTTAGTGCTTGAGAGATGGCTTCTTTGATTGCTTCAAAACTCTCCTTTCCTTCTGCTATCCACTTGAAATCCATGCTTTTCTTTAAAATTTTGGTGATAGGTTTGACAAGGGCTGCAAAATCTGGGACAAACCTCTGAACAAAGTTTATCCTCCCCAAGAGACTCTGAAGGGCTTTCTTGTGGCTTGGTAATGGTAGTGCTCTTATGGATTCAACCCTCTCTGGATCAATTGCTAATCCTTCTTTGGAGACAATGTGGCCAAGGAGTTTTCCTTCATGTGCAAGAAAGATATACTTCTTAGGATTCAAAGACACTCCAAATCTCCTGCACCTCGTGAAGACTTGTCTTAAATGAGAGAGGTGGTCTTCTGCATTTTTGGAAAAAACAGTGATATCATCAAGGTATATCAGCACCATGTTCTTAATCAAACCTTTGAACGCCATGTCCATTGCTCTTTGGAAGGTAGCACCAGTGTTGGACAGCCCAAATGGCATTTTCCTGTATGCATAAGTTCCCCATTTGGTTGTGAAGGCTGTCTTGAATTGGTCTTCTTCCTTCACCATAATCTGATTGTAGCCTAAGTAGCCATCAAGTAGTGAAAACCTCTCAGAGCCAGCCACAACTTACAAGATTTGCTCCATGGAAGGGAGTGGGTAATGGTCCTTGAGAGATGCTCTATTCAAGTCTCTGAAGTCAACACACAATTTGATCTCTCCATTCTTTTTTCTGACTGGAACCAAGTTGGCAACCCAACTAGAATGCTTGATTGGGAATATGATCCTTGACTCAATCAACTTGTTCAATTATTTCCTCGTGAGAGGCTCCATGTGTGGATTGACTGGTCTTTGTTTCTACCTGACAGGCTTAGTATTTGGATCCAATTCAATGGTATGCTGAGCTAAGTTGGGATTGAAACCTTTCAAGTCTTCATAGCTCTAAGCAAACACATCAGGGAACTCTTGACACAGCTGCATGAACTCATACCTTTCTTGTTTAGTTGTCATCTTTCCAATTTGCAATGGTTTGTTCTCTTCCACCAAGATGGATACTGAATCCTCTCTCTTGACCTGAATGTTTTCTTTCTCCTTCCTAAACTGATAATTGGGATTAAAAATGGACTCCAAATTGATAAGTCCCTTGGGCAGCTTGTTAGTTCTCAGCTGTACCACTTGGTCACCATACTGCTGTTCCAATTTTTCTTGATTCTTAGCTGAGAACTCAGCTTCTTCTTGCAAGAAATGGATGATTTGCTGGTCATTCTCAAACACTTGCCAACTGACATTGTTATCCGGCACTGAAGGCCTCAAAATCACATGGATGTTTGGCTGTACCTTTTCCTATTGATTGCTTTCCACAATATCAAAGGCTGCCCCAACTGTTGCAAGCCTGTCAGCAGCTTGATTTTCTTTCCTAGCAATGGATTTGATGCCAAAACCCTCAAAATCTTCCATGAGGTCCCATACCCTGTTCCTGTAGCACTTGAGTAGATCATTCTTGTTAGCATGCTGTCCCCTGACCTGATTTACAATCAATTCATTGTCACCAAAGACTTGCAAGTTCTTTATTCCTCTCTTTATTGCCCAATGCATCCCTTGCACCAAGGCTTCATATTTAGCAGTGTTATTGGAGCATGCAAACTGAAATCGAAAAGCTGAATAGTACTTTACTCCTTGAGGTGAAACAAGCATGGCTCCACCTCTTGCACCTTGTCTACTCCTTGATCCATCAAAAAATAGCTGCCATACCTCATTGTCATCCTTATGGTTTGGCTTGGTGATGCTAGGAATGGGCTGATCTTCTTCATGTATGCAATAGACCCCTAGCTCAAATTCTTCTACTTCTTGATAAGGATTAAAAGCATGTACCTTGTTTTCCCATTCATCAAGAGTTAGATCCGGGATGCTTCCAACCTTGGTGTCAAATTCATTAGTTCTTGGGTGATCTTCTTGATCAAATGCTGAACAATTGGCATTGATCTGACTTGGAGTGTAGGGCTCAATGTGGAAGTTTTCAATAGGTTCAGACCTGATTGTAGCTTTGGTTCCATACCTCATTCTGAACAGCATGTGTGACCAATCAGTAGACAAATATCCACCAATCGTGGCTGTGAAGTCCCTTGACAAGCATAGGGCAAAGAGTGGTGGAAGGTCTATAACTGATACATCTTGTAAAACAACAACATTTGGACATGCATGCAAGGTAAGAATCAAGTTTCTAATTACTCCAACTGTTGTTACTGCTGTCCCATCTAGCTACACTACCCCTTTGGATATGGTTTCATACTGGAGCCCTAGCTGATCAGCTATTTGTTTAGGCATCACTGAGCTACTTGCCCCAGAATCTATCATGCAATTGTGTACTAACTGATTTCCAATGATTAATGAAACATAGAAAGGAGGGCGCTTCAACATTTTACCTTGCTTTCCTCCATGATTCCCCTCAGGATGGGCAACATTTGTGAGCACTTTCTCTTGCATCTGAACTTGCTGATTCGAAGTTGGCTAGTCCTTTATGGAAGCTTGTAGCAAATCTCTTTGGCCTGGGATAGATACGGATTCCCACATTGATATATTTACATTTGTCTTCTTCATCTGATCAATAATACTGAATGGTGATGAAGGATCTCTTTGCTGTCCCTTGGTTGGCACATTCACTCCTTACATGTGGGCAGCAACAACTGGTATTTGAGTTGGTCTACGAGCTATTCTTGGCTGCCCTTGTGCATTTGAAATTGGATTTTGTGTGCCAACCATTTGTGGAGCCATAGAAGGTTGGAGATTGGTTGGAGCTAATGGCTTCTCTTCACCCAAATTCCTTCTTTTTGACCTTGTGTTGGCTGCAACACCTTCAGAGACTGTCTGATTCATGCTACAAAAATCCTCTGCCTGCCAGTTCACAAGTGTTGTGTCATTTGGGGCTGATTGATGTTGGAATGTTTCTTGTTGTTGGTTGTTTCCTTGACTGCCCTCACCCTCCACACTAGTAGTTGTCACCATTAATTCTTGATTCAAAGCACCATTAAAGCACATGGATTGGTTGTGAGGTTCATTACATGGAAAACACCAATCATTCTCCTGAGCAACGTTGTTTTGTGTTGGCACCAATGCCTTAGAGGCAGATATGGCATTAGGAGTATAGGGCTGAAATGGTCTATTGGCAGGAGGTCTTGTTTGATTTATATTTGCAGTTGGAGTAGGTGGTCTTTTTGGTTGGTATGGTTGCCTGTTAGGCTGAGCTTGGGGCTGATAAGAAGGTTTAAAACCTTGGGCTTGTTGCCTCTTGAGAGTAACTAGCTCATTGCCTAAATTTTACAATTGCTTCATGACTTCTTGAAGCTCATTTGGGGCACTTGGAGATGAAGTAGAAGCTTCATTTGAACTCTGATTTCTAGGAATGGGAGAAGGAGCCAAATTAGGTGCTTGATTAGTGTTTGGGCTCTCTAAACTTGGAAAAAATGGCAGGGGAGGTCTAGGGGCTAGTTTGCCAGCTTGGATCAAACAATTTTCAGCCCTAATGGCAATGCTATAAGCCATAGGGATAGTTATGCCTCCCATGGACTGAATCAACATAGAAATATCAGAATTTAGAGCTTTGAGGTAGTAGAGAAAAGCACCTTCTACTGTTGGCCTGACTGCCACTAGAATTCTCTCCCAAGTCTTTTGAAATCTGAAGTTGAAATCAGTCAGCTGCTCATTGGGAGCTCTCTTGATGGTTGTCAGCTGCTTCAAAAGAGACAAGTTATCTCCCTTCTCTCCAATTTCTCATGAAGTGCTATACATAGCTGGTTCCAATTTTGAATAGAACCTAAGGTAAGAATTCTAAACGATTGCAATGCTTTCCCCTTGAATGAAGATGCCAACAATTTGACAGCCACTTGCATCTCATTGATTTCATGAATTGCACAAAGGTTGGCAATGTCTTTAACATAATCACCTGGAGTAGTCTGATTCTCTCCAGTGAAGTATGGAATGTTCTTCAAGGCTATAATTAGAATTGGATGTTGTGCATTGAGGGCAAGTGGGTTGTTTCTTGTGAAATTGACATAGGGGTTGTTTTGTGCCATTCTAATTGGTCTTAAAATCCTTGTTGACTGAATGAAAGGCCTACCAGGTGGAGGAGTTGAGAGAGTTCTGTTTGGTGGAGATGGAGACCTTTGAATCCTTCATCCTCTTTTCCTTCTTCTTGGAGATAACTACAGGTATTCAAACAGCACCTCTTCTTCTCTAGCTCTTGACCTTGTGGTGACTCTTCTCATGAGTTTTCAGGCCTACACTGCTGAAACCAGTTGATTCTTCCCCTTGGAGTCGCCAGATGTGCAATTTATAGCTCTTTTGAAGCAAGAAAATTGCAGTAGATGCACATCAACTTTTCTGTAATAAAAATGAGACCTCTAAGGTCCCACCGGGAGTGCCAAAACTGTTGTTGCAAATCAGCAGCACCCCTGGATGTAAATCAAGGTTCTAAGTTAATGTTTAGGGCATCCAGTGTGATTGCACAACATTGAAACCTCTCTCCAAGTGTGGGACTTGCAACATGAGAGAGGAATCTCTAGATTAGAGGCTGGTTCCTCAAACTCCTCTGATTAGATCTATTATTTTCACAACTACAGAGGTTCAGATCCTAATTTTATCCTAATTTGCAAGGAGACAGGGATAAGAAATGCAAAACTTGAAACTAAACTGATAAAGGTGATACACCAAAGGAGTGGTGAGCACTTCTTGCTCATGAAAATTGACACAAATCAGAAATTGTAACATAAAACATCATGCACAGGTTTATAACTGTGATCAAGGGTTTGAAATGAAGCAAACAAGACATACAAAGGACTGAAAGCATTCGCAGAGCCTGCATTGTGATTTTCAACATCAAAATCCTTGTATTCCAACACCAAAGAGGCAGAAAAACTTGCTACAATCCTTGGAAGGTTTGATACTTGCCAAAATCACTTGCTAAAGGTGAAAACATAAGCTTGTTGTGCAAAAAAGTGTTCAACCTTTGAAAAATGAGCCAAATATGGCTTTTACAGTGCATGGGTCGAGCCCAGGAGAGAGAAAACGTGAGAAAACATGGGAGCCATTCCCCATTGACCAAAATGCATTAAAAACAACATGGAGGTCCTTACAAACCCATGCCCTGACATTTTTGACTGTGCTGAAGAACAATGCGAGCCATTCTGCATTAAAACTGGTTGTTGAAATCATTTCTGGCCATTACCACGTGCCAGAAGAGTTTTTTATTTTCTCTCTCCAAAGTGAACCAAAATTCAAAATTGACCATGGAATCTTTTATATAATTTGACTATATTTCCATTTATATAAATAACGTGAAAATCCAAGCTCTGGATCGAAAGTTATGGCCATTTGAAGATTTAGGGCAAAAACAGGCCCAAAACGGATCGACGGGAAATTTTTTTGAATTTTACCTCTTTTTTGCATTAGGAATTTTTTTTCAAAAACCTCTACACTCCACCACTTAGATGCCACGTGGCATGATGTGATTGGCTATAGGATCATCCTTGAAATTTTTCTTACGGGCCCTTCCTTAAATTTTTTGGCAACATGGACACGTGGCGAGGTTTGATTGGCTCGCGCCCTGGGGGCGCAATTTTACCTTTGAAAATTTCACATTTTTAACTTTGGAAAAAAATTCATTTTTCCCCCCATGCCCCGCCACTCCAGGATGCATGGGATGTCCTGATTGGATGGAAGTGGCCATGGGGCAAACCTTTCCCTTTGAAATTTTTGGTGAAACTTAGCCAAATTTTGAAAATCTTCCCCGAGCTCTGAACTTCCTTGGGACCATAGGACACGTGTCCTATTTTCATTGGGCGCAGGCCCTCTACCCCAAAATTTCATTTTGAATTTTTTGCCAAACACTTAGCAACTTTTCCATTTCTCCCCCCACAACTCTGATTGATGAGGACACGTGGCACAATCCAATTTGTCGCGGGCCATGCGGGTGAAAATTTAATTTTGAATTTTTTTGCAAAAACTTGGAAATTTTCTAACCTTTCCTCCGACGTCTGCGACCCTCCTCTAGACACGTGGTGAGTTCCTATTGTCTGCGGGCCAAAATTCAAAAAATTTCCTGCGTAAAACACTTAGCAAAATTTTTCACTTCACCTCCTTGCTGACACGTGTCATGTCCTGATTGGCTCGGTGGGCCCACAGGCAAAAATTTCCTTTTTCAAATTTTTTCCAAAACTTGGAATTTTTTCTAAGTTTTTCTCTCTTCTCTACCACCTCCTAGGACACGTGGCAGCTTCCTATTGGCTGTGGGCTTCCAAAGGGAAAATTTCCCACAAAAACTCCGCCGAGCCATAACTTGAAAAATATGAGGAGTTAGGAGGAAAAATTTACCTTTCTGCAAAGCTGAGAGAGAGCTCTATCCAATGGTGCCATTTGCAAAAAGATTTAAGTGCCTAAAAATCAAAAAATGGAGACTGAGGCACAAGAGAGGCAAGAACACAAGGAGTTAGCCACAAAAATGAGCAGGGGCACATTTTGGATAATAGTTCTCACGATGTGTCACCCACCAGCGTGCAGTAGTTCCAAGTAGGATGTAGTTAAACATTTCCCTCCTTTCCTTCTCATTTCTCCAGTGGGCCTCCATTTCTCGTAAGAAATATTTCAGATTATCCCCTCCCAAGTAACTTGGTATTTTTCTCCCTCCCAGGTGCCGGACTATATGTGCCTTTGTCACCTTGGTTACCAATCCTCTTAAATGTCATTCAATCAACTTCATAGGTCTCATGTGCCCAATTTTCACACGCCATGCTTGTGGTATCACTCACAGACTCAACATCCTCAAATTGGATAACTCTTTCTATAGGTTGAATTATGTAAGGATCTCTGATTGAGCACATGTATATTCTATCAAGGACTTCTTCTCCTAATGGCTCTATGTAGGGAGCTGAATTCCCATCTATCAAAGGGATGATCACCTATTCTTCCATGTTTTTGAAATTGATATATCCTTTGTTAAACCTTATGTTAGCATTATTCTTGTAACACCATGGGCACCCAAGTAATGCTAGAAAATTGTCTACCTTGGCGAGCACCAAGACCTTGAAGTCTCTAGTAAACTCGACCCCCTGAATGGTTATAGTTGCATCCTTTAATACTCCAATGGGAATTTCCTTAGTTTTTTTTTCATATACAACACATTTGAAGTTTCCTGTAACGTGGGCATTCCCATCTAATTCCAACCATCTAAGGTAAGAAAATTCACCTTTGCTCCTGTGTCAATGAGGATATTGCTCAGGATCCATCCATACACAACTTCATTCAGAGTAATTTATTTTTCATATTAAAGGATGTGTGGAGAAAGATTTACATGTAAAACCTATCTCTCATGCTGTACTCTGGCGTGTGGTACCTTCTCCCTCAGCCATTCTCCCAGCAATGGAATAATATTCTCTTGCCTCAACATTTTACATACTTATTTTACCTCATTCAGGTCACTTCTTGGAACCTCGTCATCCTTTCACTACCTCACCTACCTTGATTTATCCTCGAGAAACTGTATCTCACTTTGTAAACTCTTAATTACATCCATAGTCTCCTGGTATACTTCTTTCTGATGGGCAGGTTCTGGGTCATTTCCATATGGCTTCTCCTCTCTGGAAACTAATGCCCTTGGTCTGGAAATCTCCTTGGTGCATGCGGCCTCTACACACATTATCACTAGTACAAGTTCTATCTTTGACTCATGTGCCACTCTTAGCATCCATTTTGAATCACCATTTTTACGCTCACCATAGGAGCGCCCTTATCTTTGCGGTATTGTTGGTTCATATGCTCATATAGTTCTGGACACTCTTCATACTTGTGCTTCTTTCTGCACCACAAGCATTGTAATAGATCAAAACACTTGCATTTATAATGCTCTATAGATCCCCAATTATAACATGTTCCATGCGAGAACACACTTCTTCCTTCTCCGTAGTTTCCAAGACCCAAAAATCCTCCACAAGAAATTTTTCCACGCTGGCCTCCATCTACGTGCTCCTTATAATGATAATCATCACCCTTAGAATTACTGAGAAGACTAGTCTAGCGCACACCAAGATCAATGGCCAATTACATCTAGTCAATAATCCTACAATCCTTAGTATCATGGGTTTTAGAGGTGTAGATATTACAATAGCAAGATACATTCTTCCGAATTACATGCTATAGCAAGGGGCATATACTCGCATCATGGTCCCCATGGAAAATTTCATAATCCATAGCTACGGCGCGTACCAAATTACAAGGGAATTTTTCCTTTGTATGCCCCTTCACTTCACATTTTGTACACCGCATACCACTGTGAGTCTCATGGGATGAGTTAGTAGAAAATTTTTCCATCTTCTTAGCCATATCAGTGATTTGAGCTTCCATAAATGGGATAACACTAGTATCAATGCTTCCAATAGATTCAACGTGAAGATTATCTTCTAGCACCTCGTGCGGGTATGTGAAAGTATTATGAGATAACACTATTCTAAATGGTGTTATCAACCATCCAAACAACCATTGAGCATGTTGTGAAGGGTGAATGTCATATGATAATTTTGATAGGAGTGTTTTGAACCATAAATCATACTCCCACACACTCTCTGCCATTCCATGTTGTATTTCCTTTAGGGAACTGTTGCTTATCTGCTCAAACTCAGGGATGTGAAATTCTACAAAAAACTTGTTTTTTAAAGCAACATAATCCACCACCATCTAATAAGGGTAATATTTATGGTACCAACTATGCATGCATCCTTACAATGTCATTTAAAATTGTCTTTCCTTCCGCTATGGGCTAGTGATCCCTTTCACACGCCATAGTAACTCACACTTCTGCACATGTTCTGTAGCATCTTAAATACCCCTAGAGTCTTGTAAGTACAAATACATCTTAAAAAATACTTGGGGAGTGGTTGGGATCCTTGTCCTCTTGAGCCAGAACCTTGGTTTCCTCTGGTGTTTCCTCTATTGTTCCCTCCACCAGATCCACCAGGTCCACCAGGTCCTATTCCTCTTGAGCCAAGAGATCCACCAGATCCACCTGGTCCTGTTCCTCCTTACACACCAGGTCCACTAGGTCCTGTAGTGGTTGCACCAAGGGTCCCCAAACTTCCACTGAACTACGTGTTGACAGTTTGTGATAATGTCTGGCTACCAATAGTGTACCCCATGCCACTCCTAGATGTGAGATTGAAGGCTTGTGTATCCGCTCTCTACCTAAAAATTCCTCCAAACACTGGAATGGTATGTGTAGCCATAAAAGTCCCAAATGAGAAATTATATCTCCTAGGTGCAGATCAGTAACTTCCACTAATACCAGTTGGGTTAAATATACTCTTCCCTAAATCTGAAAGACCAAACACTAGGGATCAGTTGCTAGGTGGGTTCAGATGCACGCTGACAACTCTTCTTTATCCACACGATGAACTCTCATCAGAATTTAAAGGGGATTCTCTTACACACTTGCCAAGATGGGGTAGCACATACTTTTTAGGCTCCACATCCTCCACGTGAACTTTAATGCATTCCCACAACGTCTACCTCCATAGATCCATCACACTTGCTACCTTGTGTTGTCTAGTCATCTTCCTCTCACAAGATTCATTATACTTGAATCATCTCTCCTCCCTTTCCTTTTTCAACCACAATTTCCTCCATCTTCCTCCACCCTAGCTTCCTTTTTGTAGCACTCGGAGAGCTTAGATGGCCATGGGGAATACTTATAAACCCAAAGTAATGACTAAAATCTTCATAGATAGAGGAATAAAATGTAAGAATGATCCTATAGGATCCCATAAAAACTCAAACTCAACGATCTTTGGGAAATAATACGTCGAAATGGCCTATTCCAAAGTATAAATAGTCATTACCCTCTTCCACTAGTGATCAATAGCACGTGTCCATGTCAGATCATCATCTTGCAGCCTCTGGTAGTCTTCTTGGTTCCACGCGTGTGATCTACAATGCCAGCTTGATCTATACGTATATGTAGAGAGCCATTCATACAACTCTACTGGAAAGCAACAGAAGAAAGTTTCATACAACTCATGGTAGAGGTTCCCTTCTACCCATCCACACATACTAAACTCACACCTAGTGTTGAATATCTGAGAAAATTCTTCCTCTGTGATCTTGAACCATGATTCAACACTTTACAGAGTTAGACATTCTATCATCACTCATTACACAGATCATGATGTATGTCATTTCCCACTACAACTTCTAAAAGAGGTCCTGTAAACAGAACCAAAATATAGTTATTTTTACACCCACCAAAGAACAAGAAAATCCCATGCACGCCAACCTATCACCCAATGGGAACTGGGTGCTCACCCAAGGTATGCGTGGGCATGGAGTCTCTTTTTTATGTTAGTTAAGTGGGAAACATCATCTATGATAGTTTCTTAAAAATAGTGAGTGTAAACGGGACATACATTTATCATAGAACTCCGAACAACTTCTAGACGAATGCAGTCATCCCAAATCAAATGGCACTTTAAATATTATAGATAGGAACCAAAACAAAAAGGAAATGCATATTTATTCCATAAACATTCATGAATTAGAACTGTAAGCTATAAACATGGAACAAAATCACTAACAACCATATTCAATCAAGTTTGGTAACCTCATTATATTCATTGGATCCATTACAAAATACCATAGTTGTGTAGATCGAATTCATACATCATAGCTGGATTCATACCCATAAGTTCTCAAGAGAATATTTATAATTCCAACCCCTTGTTACATCCCTTTCCTATATATCTCTACCTAACTTATGGAGCTCTCACAATATTCTTGCATAGCTTCACTTCCTTCTACTTCTCTCCCTTTTTCCTCTGGTGGGTGCTTGTATTTATAGCCCTTGTCAACATCATCATGACTTCATGAGAGTTGTAGATCCATTACCAATTGTCCAAGGTGGTCCTCCATGGGAGAATGCTTCTTCAAGTCTGAGCTCTCCACTCTTTGTAATGATGGCCTTCTAGAAACTTCCATCACAGGGTATATTCCTTCTTAGGCCAACCTATCCTTAGGCTGACACCTTATCCATTCCACATGCACAGTTGGGTCACAATTTTCTCGTATTTTACCTGATGTGTCAAATATGGATAAGTCTTAACACCTTTTTTTTGTCTTGTACACGTGCCACTTTCTCTGTTAAACCCTCCTAGAACCTTGTCTTGCGTGCTTTCTCCTTGCGTGCAATTTCTTAACTAGGCCTTGCGCACCCACTCACCTTCTTGTACTTGGCCAATATTTTAGGGGCTCAACATGAAGAGGTTAATTCTAGACCTTCGTGATAGGCCCTATGATTACATGGATATTTTAACTCTCTAAGAAGATTACAGATGTCTTAGGTGTCTTCATTAGGATTCATGGATCCATCATCTAAAGTTTAAAGCATATGAAGGTATTTAATTTGATCAATTCATGAGTCTTGAGTCCTTGCCATTATTAGGTGTAAAAATTTGTCTTATTGTTCTTGTTTAAAGATTTCTATGGTTATCAACTGATGTATAAAGGTGTAACCGTATGTGTTCTATGCCATTCACTATCTAGGTCTATGTATCTGAGTTATGGTCTAAAATTTACGATTGCTTCTCGTGGAAAAATTCTTAAACAATGGTTAGGTTTTTCTACAAGTATTTGAGTTTATTCCATGATGATATGAGTCACAATATAAGAAGTTCATGATAGTCTTGAGGATTCAAGAAAATTTGATATGGTATAATCATAAGCCAAAGCATGTAATTCATGTAAGTTTACTTTCATGTGAAGTAATTAAGCAATAAAATACATTATCTATCTCTTTCTGAGTATATTGTATTAACTTATTCTGATTTATCATGATGATAACAAGGTGTCAATGATCCATCAAGATGTATTTTATGTTTTTATCTCCATCAAACCATGTAAAAGTAGGTAGAGGTAAATTTGTGTCCACTAAAGGTTAAGGTCATATTATCTTCTCAAGTAGTGTAAAAATGATTTTCAAATTCATTAGGTTGAGTTTGTATCTTAGTTTGTATCTTGAGTTCATGGTTATTTTAAGTCAAATAGGTCTATATCAATGTCTGAGTACTTTTAGTATTAAGCATTTGTACTACCATGATTCATCTTAAATTTTTATGAAGCTCATAAAGTCAAGGCATGTGGAAAAATAGTTTGAAAATGAATTAATGTAAGGTTTTTTGGAAGATCTTAAAATTTCTGAGGTCACCAAATTCATGTGCAATTGTTGTCTAAAGACTAATATGAAGACCTAAAACATTTATATGGAATGATAACATGAAGTGTTATATCATGTGCAATCTACAATAATGATATAGCGTTTTTGAGCTCATTTGTGAAATATATTTTGGGATGGAAGTTGTAAGTTCATCTTGATTTTCTATGGCATGAACGAGTCCAATTAGTTTTTGAGTTGGAAATTGAAGCCCAAATGGATAAGTATTTGAAGTGTATAGCTATAGGTCAGATTGTGTCATGAGAAGTGCATAGTAGGATCAAATTTGTGTTTACCATTCATAATTGGAACAAGAAGGTTGAGATGTCATGTATTGAATATGATGAAAGCTTTGAGATTTTTAAGGCAAGATTGATGTTTCTATATGAATCACTGAGTGATGTAACCCTTGTACAATCTGAGAATGCTCTTGAAGGTAGTTTGACAAGCCAAAAGTTATGCACATACATCAGTGATATAGATAACAATGATAGAAAGGATTAGGACAAGTGTTTGAAGGTTTATCAATGTCTTCCATATGCTCTAAAGGGAATTAAGGCCTCAAGAGAAGTGTCATCATTATAATGTATGCTACAAGTCTGTATACAACTCAAATGCATTATCTATAGTCTACGGATGAGGGTTAAATGCTAAGGCTATGTACTAATGTGGTATCAAGAGTCTAAAGACTATGGTCATGTACAAATTGTTCTATAAAGGTCTGAATTTGTTTTTGGAAGTGTACTAGGAAATGTCTTGATGAGAAATTTTTTTAGGCCATGAACTAAGTATGTGTGAGCATATTTGCATGTGTGCTACTCCTAAAATATCATGAATACTTCATGAAAAATGTGATTGGTGTTTTACACAAATTTACTCTATTTCCAAGAAGTGTGATGTTCTTGTTTTCAAGAAGCTAATGAGTTTCAAGAAGTGTGGAGCTATAATAGTGAACTGATTGTGATCCACCATGGAATCCTTGACCTCTGCCATGACCACATTTAAAATTCCCTTCATTCTAATCATAGCGCATCTAATTGTGATCTCATTACCGATGCTCATTCTTTCCTTTAGAGTTATCTAAAGCTTTTTTCTCTCGTACACCAATATCTATAGTTTCCTGGATCTGACCAATCAGCTGGCAGTCTTCCATGTTATGAGTTGTGGACATGTAGATTTTACAATAACAAGAGATGTTATTCCTTATCACATGTTGTAGTAATGGATAATGGCTAGCATTATGTTTTAAATGGCATATTTCACAAACCAACAACAACGAGTGCACTGATCTACGGGGAAAACTATCCTTTGTGTGAACTTCCACTTTGTAATTTATGCACCAAATCCTTGTGCGCATCTCATGTGCTAAATTTTCTGATAGTTTTTCAAACTACTTTTCCATAGCTATGATCTGTGCTTCTAAAAATCATCTCACCCCAGTTTCTATACTTCCAACTGTCTCAGCACGTAAGGCTTCTTCAAGTTCTTTACATGGATCAGTGTATGTTTAATGTGATAGTACCCTCCTAAAAGGTGTAATAAGACCTCAAAAAAATCATTGTGCATGTTGGATTGCATGTATATCGTAATACATCTTAGATAACATCGTTTTGAAACTGACATCGTACACTCTAACACTCTCAATAATTCCTTGCTTTATATACTTGAGCACACTTATAGTCTTCTACTCGAACTCAAGGATGTGAAACTCTTTAAGGAATGCATCTTTCAAATATGTATAGTCTACACAAGTCTAATCAAGGTGAAACTTTATGTACCAACTATGTTCATGCCCTTGTAACGTAGTAGCAAATTGACTTTCCCTACACTCATAAGTCATGTTTTCTTTTGCATACCACAGTATTTCACATATGTGTATGTGTTCAGCAACATCTTCTATGCCCATATACTCTGGGAGATGAAGAGACATCCATGTAAATATTCTAGGGTTGGTATAGACCTTGCCCACCTAATCCAGAACCTCTTGTGTTTCCTCTACTCCTAGAACCACAGATCCACCACAACTAGAGCTACCTATACCTCCTAATCCCGAACATGTAGTTGGGGTTGGACTAGAAGATATACTTCCTTGTGTCCTAATAGTAGAACTTAATTGTACCCCGATAGTGTGCGAAGCATTACTACTCCCATAAGAGAGTCCAAAAATCTATGCACCTTAATTTTGTAAGGATGAAACACTCGAAAAGGTACTCCCATATAAGAACAAATCATTTTGCACTGCCATCATTGTGCATCTTATAAGACTCGTTCCTACTCTCCCACTACTTGAATTATCTTACTAACTATTTGTTGTACTAGATGCTGGAAAACCAAGCACAAGGGAAAGGTTTCCTGGTGGACTCAGATGTGCACCCCTAGCCCAAGTCATCTCTACTAGTGTGCTTCTACGTGAGGCCGAAGAGAGTTCCCTATCATTATTTCCCAAATGGAGGAGTTCCTGATGCTCGGGCTCCATGTCTTCTATGTGAACTTCAACTCCTTCTTGAACTATCTTTCTCCACAACACCATTTTATCTACAACCTCCCACTACTTCTCTACCTCCCTCTCACACGCCTCAGTATACTTAAGACATATTCCCTATCTCTACCTTTCTACTACTAGGTCTTCAATCTTTCACTGAACCTTCTCCTGCGCCTGCACATGGTGGGGTTTTAGTTTTCCATTGGTTTCTTCTCTAAGTTCATGGTTACCATGAGAATATTGATCACCAGTGGAATGCCTTGCAGGTAAGTTCCCCTTGGATATTGTAAAAACTTGAATTCAGCTACCTCTAGGCAAAAATAAGTGAAAATTGAGTACTCCAAGATATAACTATTCAAAACACCACAGAAACATGTATCCATAGCACGAGTCTAAATCAGATCATTATCATAAAGATCCTAAAATTATTCCTGTATCCAAAAAAGTGTGTGATACCTCCAATTCTATTTAGATGCATAAGCAATCAGCCACTCATACAATTCTACTAGAAAGATAGGAAAGAAGCTCTCATATAAACTATCATACAGATTCTATTCCACCCATACGTGAGCATTTAACTCAGATCCGGTGCTGAACCTCCGTGTGTATTCTTCTTCTAGGTCATGTATCCACTCCTCAACACTTACTAGGGTCAAACAATATGTCTTCAATGCGAATAATCCTGAAAACAACTAAAAAAGAGGTCTCAGAAATGGAACCAATGATGTAGCCTAGAAGTCACCCATAAAAACCAAGGTGCATTGGCACATTACTCATCCTAGACTGAGCGCACACCTGAACCACGCAAAGGTACTAGGCCCTTCTTTAGGGTTGTTATTGTAGGATTTTAGCATGATGAATAATTAATGCATTCATATCCATAACTAATATAACATTCTATAGTGCATTACACAGAAGCTTATTACAATAGATAATACCATAGTTTTTGTGTGCATCATATTTGGTAGCATAACCTCATAATAACTCAGTTCTCACATGATATCTCTATATATATCATACTACACATTTCACTACATATTTATAAGGGTGGGGAATTTCTCTTCACTACTTATCTAATCCCAAAATAGGTCCCAGGCTATTATTAGCCATGTGTCTTTACAATAATAGCCACACATGCAAGTGCACTAACAATAGTCTTCTTCTAGTTAATTGTCAGTTGTAAATCTATTCTCAACCTATATCCATGTAAAATGCTTCATATCTGACCCTACAAAAATAACCAATGTGTGTCACGCAAGTCTCTAATTGGTTTTGTGTGCTCGGCACGCTATCTCCAAAAATAGCTCATCATCATGAAAACAACTAAGTCTCAAATTTGTCTTTGTCCTCAGCGGGTGATTCCTTCCCGATCCTCCCCCATTGTTGAATTCATTATGCTCTTCCACATGAACATTCTGTGTGTTCTTCACTAAGTCTGACCCTTTTATTGACCAATATTACCCCACACTAGTTGCATTTCCACCTCGGCAATGGTTGTCTCCAACATAAATCAAAGAATAGAAGAATAGAAAGAATATTAATGAGTAAAATAATGTCTTTACCCTGCAGCGTCATCTTTTTCAACCTAAAAAATCAATTATGGATATTCTTATTTTATTTCTTCCTCTAAAGTATTTCGATCATTGAGCGTGGCTTGTTCCTTTTCTAGGATATCCACTGCAATTGACTCTAGCTCATCTTTTGCAATTACTCCTTTCTTATTCTGCAAGACACAAACTATGCTAGAAATTGCAGTCATTCTTCCTTCTAATAAGTCCATATTTTGTGCTATGAGTTTCCCAAGCTCATCTAGCCTTTCCCTGTGTGGTTCTTGTGCTGCTGTAAGGGCCTTGCGCTTCTGCTTGACAAGCATTAATCATTCTATGAATCCCAAGGTCTCATCTTTCATGGCATTCCAAACTTCATTTTCTTCCAAAATGGTCCTGGTTCTTATAACATCTTCTGGGGTTGTACAAATATTCAACGCTTGATTTTATTTCTTTAGTTCCTCGTGTAAGCTCTAGAGCAATGCCTCATATGATGAAATCTTCCTCACCACCGAAGCCTTTTCTCACTCTAATTCTTACTTAATATTCTTTGGCATTGGCATGTGCAGAGGTCCATCTTCAAGAACTAATTCCACCAAGGTACTTATATAATGCATTTCTTAAGGAAACATTTTGGGTACCATAGGCTCTAAGTGTGGCTTTTCTTTCATGATATTGTCCCAATTTAATTTTTCATGCTGACAAAAATATTGTTCTTCTTATGTTCTAAGTCTTTTTCTTTATTTAGGTGCGCTATTTCTACATCGTTAGTTTTGAGTTCTTCTCTTAGTTCCCTAATTGTTGCATATTTATCAACATTTCATTATTCCACCTCTATCAAGACTTTAACGAAAGAACTGCTTACTTGTTCATCTAACATAACAGTAGGATTTACTGTTATGTGTCTGGCTTGCAGTGTCTTCTTCAACCTCCTTGATACAGATGTCTCTTCACAGACATAAAATTTTGGTTCATCCATGTGCGTGTGCATTGACCATGTTAGTTGCTTCCTTGTGCGCATGGTTTCGATATCTTCATCTATCATCCCCCACCATACAAATACTTTGGTGTCATTGTGCTTTGAAAACGGTCGCGAACAATTTTACCTATGTCCTTAGTGTAGCCCATGATCGGTGGAACATATTCTCCACTTGTTGTTTTTTATCTTGGACCCTTAGGAATTTAAGCATCAAGATTTGGAGCTTGTTTTGTTGTACCATGAGCAATCTCTTGTACTATGTCATCTACCTCCTTTTCTCCTTCTTCTCCATCCTTCATTTATTTTCCATTTGGTTCTTCCAAATTCTATGGAGGTGAAGGAGATTCAGTCGTAGTTTTCTCAAATTCTTCTGCCTCCTCATTCAGCTTCAACTTCCTTCTTCTCTTCTTATTTTTCTCCTTTTGTAGAAATATTTGAGGTGATCTACGTACTGATTATGGAGTAGCACCTGGGGTCCTTTTTCTCTTGAATAATATTTTGAAGCGGCACTCTCCCTTTACTGCATCTAGATCCTCATCATCTCCCTCTTGTGGCTGGAGTGGAGTATTTGCACACTCAGCTTCTTCCTTATTTGGAGGATGCCTCCTACCTTTGTGCTCCAAACAACCACTATTTTTATGCTCCTCTTCTTCATAATATACTTATATTGTCTCTGTAGGCTTAGGTGCTAGAACATTTTCCATTGTATGCTTACCTTTTTGTGGCCCTGGGAGCGTGAACTCATTCTCCACATACTTATTTTTCTCTATCTTGGGCTTGAGTTGAAGGTACTCAAGCACTACTCTGGTGTCCCTAATTGCCAAGATTATAGGATTCATGCTTATAATATCTGAGATAAGCCTCTCAATGTAGGCAGTCCATCTTGGATAGAAATATGTCTTTCTTAGTGTATGGTAGTCACAATCTACCTTGTCTACATTGAAGGGTAGGCAGCGTGCATCTGAAAATTGGTGAACTGATGCCTGGAAATATCTTGTTGTCAAGGCATATGGTAGTTTTCACCAAGGGCTCCAAGATTCATCCTTCATCACAAATTATGTGATGCGAAAATGATGGTAGACTACAAACTGTACTGCCTTACCCGCCATCAAAGGAAACTCCTTGGGTATGCGCCACTCTTCTTCAAATGCTATGCGGAGTCTATCATACCACTTCTATACCATATGCTTGACTAGTCTACTCATTGATCCTTCACACAAGTACTTTCCAAATATTTCCACAGGTGACTTGTTCTCCATAGGGTATTCCCTGATTTTCTCCTTTAGCCATTGGGCACCTTGATTTCCATAAACACCAGAAACAATAGAACAACCCCAAAATTTATCTTCTCTCATATGTGCACTTCTTCAATGATAGTCTCCATGATGTAACTAGAGATGTTGTAAATCACTCCCTGTGACATCTTCTTTACAATGTGTAGACACATTATGTTTACATGTGACCATATTTCTTGGTCATTCAACTTTGTCACTAAGTTTGCAGTTGCTTGTATGATTGGGTACTTCATTAATTTATTAATGTCCATGTTGTGCGGACCCTTGGTGGACTAAAAATCCTTCCTTGTCTCCAGGATTTTGGCCTTATCAGTTAAATAACCATTTAAATCTATCCCTTTTCCTTTCAACCCTATTACTATTGAGATCAACCCAGCTGTGATCCTTACCCTACGTCCTGTAAAGTACAAGAAATCTTCATGTACCCTTCTCATCAACTAGAGATGCAATGGTTCATATTTCCCAAAGTAGGGGAGCTCATATAATTGGTAAACTCCAATTTTCTTTGACAACTTCTCCCCCACATCATCATACACCGGCACGTATTCTACTGTGTGCTTATTCATCTGTGTTTAATAATGCATCCAAATCCTTCTTATTTTTAGTTGTACGATGGTTGTACTCACTGATATTTCTCTTCCATATGTGGGAATCCCATTCCTAACCCACAATCACACCCTCTGGATACTACATTTTTGAGAAATTACTCTCAGGAGTCATTTCAACCTCTACTTCCACTTACCTCTTTCCTTTTACTCCTGATGTGGGTGCTTTCTTCAGTGCCATTTGTAACCTATAATATCCTAACTTCAAATAATCTCCTTTTATCTCCTGTAACGTGTAAACCAAAACCCTAGCTTGATTCAACATGCCCTAGCTGAAATTACATACCCTAGCTCTTTTACAATGCCTTGCTTTTCTCAAACCCTTCGCAACTGGGGATGCAAGCTTCCTATATGCACAAATCTACTCGTCACGTCTCAATTCACACTCATCACACTTGAATACTCTTCTCACAGCTTGGTCGCACTTGGATCTTTCAAATTATCACAATTGCAATGGTAAGAATGAACTCACATCCCTTCCTTATATAGAATT
Source organism: Taxus chinensis (assembly GCA_019776745.2). NCBI lineage: Eukaryota > Viridiplantae > Streptophyta > Pinopsida > Cupressales > Taxaceae > Taxus > Taxus chinensis. The sequence continues at coordinate 317,164,183 of CM034149.1, forward strand.
TTTAAAAGTTAGTGCATTTATTGCTCCTTCACCTACCAACAATCCTCTCATTAATTGACCATTTTCATTCTTTTCTCGTGGTACATATTCAGGCCCAAGTTATAACCTTCTAGGGCACCCTCCTACCTTTTGGCTACAAAATTCTCTTCAGTGTACTTCCATGCACCCGAGTACCTCGCCACTGCACCTTCCCTTGGTAGTTCTCATAGCCCCTATTTACCTCACATTATAATTGTTTCTTCAGTCATCTCCATCTATGGCCCTTGTTTCTAGAAGCACTATCTTTTTTCAATTATCCAACTTGAATAACACCCGTAGCATTTTGTTCCTTTCATGTGGACTTCTTTTCAACAGACCTGTACCTAGATATGAATAATCTACCCCACACTAAAGGTATGTGCAGTTCTCTGCGCATAGAAATTCTTTAAATAATAATTATCTTCTGGCACATAAACACACTTATTACACAAAAACACCAACTAAATTGACAAAGCATAATGACGAAGAAGGAAATACATTAAGGAAATGTAGAAGTGAAAACCTAATCTAAATGGCAATACTGCCTTATTAAAAACACAAAGAAGACTTATTTATAGTAGGGCTTCAGCTTACTGCCGTTGAAGTATCGGGGTAGTTGTATTTCACCAAGCACCTCTAATTGACAAATGCTTATTTCAAGTATGTGAGTGAAAACATACAGCCCCAACCAATGTACCTTGAGTTTTCCTGGATGGCACAAAAATTTAAAATCATAAAGGAGCACCATCTTTCCAATCTCAAACTTTATATCCCTAATGTGCTTTTCATGCCATGATTTCTACCTATCCTTTTCTTTTTTTTGACTCCAACGTGCTATGGATAATCTCTCATCCATCTTGATTAACTTTTCAACTCATTCTTCTAATGCTTGTTCATCAGCTAGACCTCTAGTGCGCACAATATGCAAAGATGGTAACATGAATTCCATAGGAAGAACTGTTTATATGCCAAACACTAACAAAAATGGTGTGGCTTTTTTCAAACTTTTATACGTTGTTTGATATGACCAAAGCACTACAGAAACTTTATCATCCCAATCCTTTCTTCCAACATCACATATTTTTTTCAATGTCTGGCTCAATTTTTTTTGAAAGCCTCAGTAGTCCCATTTTCCTAAGGATGATATGGTGTAGTCTTATGGTGTGTAATAATTAATTCATCCAATAAAATTTTGATTGTTTGATTAAGAAAATGTGTTCTCATATCACTAGTCAAACTCAATGGACATCCATACCTTGTAATAATATTTTCCCATAGAAACTTGGCTACTGTAGCCATTGTAAAATCCTTTGTAGGTGCATATTCTTCCCACCTTGTCATATAGTCTGTGTAAGTGATGATATAACAAGCTCCAGTCCTACGCGTCGCTGGTGATATAGGAACCACAAAATCAATATCCCATTTCTTAAATGGTTCTGCAATAGTAATAGGTCTTAGAGTCATGTCATCTCATTGAACTGGTTTCCCAAGGAACTGACGATGATCACAAGCCTTGTAATAATCCTTACAATATTTATACAAGGTCTCCCACCATAATCCATTAAGTAAAATCTTGTGAGTAGTGGCATCACCTGCATAGTGGCCACCTATAATACCACCATCAGCTTCTTCCATAATATTTGTACGCTCATGTTCTAGTACACAATAGCGCAATACTTTATCCTGGCCTAACTTGTATAGGTCACCACTAATCAACATATAGGGTGCCACGTGTATAGAAAGTTATTTATTCTCTAAGGATTTCATTCCTTCAGGTGTCATGCCTATTCTTATAAAGACAACAATGTCCTCAAATTCCAATGGTGTGCATTGTAACATGTATAACTATGCATCAAGAATGGTGTCTTCAATAGCCTATGCTTATTCTCCTAACTGTATTCTAGATAAATGGTCTGGTCAAGAATTACTTTTCCCTGGTTTTACCACAACTGTGAAATCAAATTATTGAAATAAGAGTACCCATCTACATATGTGCCCTTGTAAAATAGGCTTGTTGACCAAATAATTCAATGTCATATAATCTTTATAAAATAAAAATGGTGTAGCTATCAGGTACTATCTGAATTTATGTAGCATATAGGTCATTGAAAAACATTCGTACTCTGTAGTTGTGTAATTCTTCTCTGCAGGAGTCAACTTTCTACTAGCAAAATAGATAGGATGATCTACAATACCTTCTCCCATCTAAGCCAATACCACACCAATGGCCATGCCACAGGTGTCTAAATGTACATGAAATGGATGGTCCCATGAAGGAAAATGTAGAATAGGCTTGGTAGTAAGTTTCTCCTTTAATGCCTCAAATGCGTGCTACTACGCTTCTCCCCAGTAGAATGTACCTTTTCCTTTCAGTAACTCCTCCAAAGGTGTGGAATCCTTGGCATATCCCTTTATGAATTTTCTATAATACCCCATGTGACTCAAGAATCCACACACCTCACTCTGATTGATAGGCTCTTTCAGGACTATAATGACTGCAACCTTAATTGGATTAACTAAAAAACCTTCATTGCAGATTATGTGTCATAATAGTATTCTAAATGGTGTAGAAAATATGAACTTCTTGATGTTCAAAGAGATGCTCAACTATATACATATTTCAAACACTAAGCAAAAATTGTCACAATGATCTGTAACTAATCCATACACCGTCTAATTGTCCAAATAAACATGCAAGAAGTTGTGAATAAATTCCTTGAATGCTTGAACAACTATGCGTAAAAATACAATAGGCATGTTTTTTAGACCAAAAGGCATCACAGTATAGGTGAAGCTACCCCATTCAGTAGTAAAAGTAGTCTTTTCCTGATCCTCCTCAGAAATCCTAATCAAATGATACCCAGAGAACCCATCTGTAAACAAATAGATTTTACATCATACAATGTCTTCTAGTATTTCCTCAGTGAATGGCTTAGGAAAGGGATTAGCCACACATGCAACATTAAGCTCCTTATAGTCCATAAAGATCCTAATCCATACATCCTTATTGATATTGATCACCATTGGACTAACCCATTCTGACTTATCTAGGGGCTTAATGATTCCAGACTTCAACATTTTGTCAATATATTCCTTGACCTTTTCACACAAGTCAGGGTTCATCCTGTAGGGTCTCTTTCTTACTGGGCGTGCACCCTATTTAAGTTGAATCTTCATCTCTCCTAATGATTCATGCATACCTTTAAGTTCATGGTACCCTTGAGGGATTAAGTCCTGATAATCCCATAGTAACTCTATGATTTTTTCCACTTCAGAGTCTGATCAATAGTCTCCAATTATGGCCTCTTTATGCTCAGTATCTAATCAATTATTCACTTTCTTTGTCTTCATAGGTTCATGATAGGCACATGTGGTATTATCTAAATTTTCCAACACCTCACACCTACCTATTGAATGGTTTACATCCATATTTTCTACTTCTTCATCATCCACTAAGTAGACCAATTTTCATTTTTCTTTCTCAAGGAAAGTGCATTGAAGTATTGTGGCATCATCCTCTATTTCTTCAACAAAACGTGCTCCTGAGTCTCCTTCATCAAATAAATCTTGAATGAGTTCTTCAGCCCTGGCACTATCTCCCATAGTTAAGCGCATTATGACTTTTAATGCTTCTTCCACTGGAGGTTTGGTAGAGAAGAAGTCAAATGTTTGGGACATTCCTGCGATTAAATCCTACCAATTTCTAGTCTCTCTATGGAGTTCTACATATGCATACCAAGCATGTGTGAAACCTTGTAAAGTAGAATAAAACTTGTGCACCTAAAGCGAAGGTGGAAAAGCTTCCTGCATCTCTATCTAGAGTCTCTCACACTTCTGAACATGTTGTTGAATAGGTTGATTACCATGATAAGTGAAGATTTTAGTAGGTGCATTGATCCTGAAGAACCTAGTGGTAGGATTTTTCTCCTCTCAAAATTTCCCCTCTTTCAAAATGCTAAAAATTTAAAATTTTGAGTTAACACCTTTTTATGATGTTCTAGTAAAGAGAAACATTGAGAAGTTAGAAAAATTCTACGTTTTTTGAGTCATTTGAGTGATTTTCAGGTCTGTCGGACATTTTTGTCCCATGTGTCCCAAGTTCTCTTGGGCTCGCCATTCCTCAATCGACCGCTTTCTCCAAAATATGTTAAACTTACGGGCCTATCAGAACTTTTTGTTCCAACTATCCCAAGTTCACTTGGGCTCTCTACTCCCCGATCACCTACGTCGGCCACATCGTGCACTTTGCGTACTTTGGTCCTACTTGTCCCGAAAGTGTTTTTTCATTCTGTCCCCACTTTACCCACATCACCTACATCATTCGAGTTGTGCTTTCATGTACCTCATGTCCCAAATGTACCAAAGGCCATCCGGGATAATTTTTCCCGATCTTCCTGATGCTTGCTTTTTGAGTTGGTGAATATGATTTTAATGCGCATTTAATAACCTTCTCTCTCCTAAAATGGCTATTTAATGGACTACCCTCTATGCATTTTACACACTGCTTTCTCATTTCCATTTTCTCAATACCCATGCAATTGAAATCATCTACTTGTATCCCCATTTCCCCTACATTTTTCATCACAGATTCAAGCCGTAAGGTCATTTTCCAAACACTGTCAGTATGAAGATTAAGTTTCAAGGCCAAGAGTAGGTTTCTCCACTCGAGTCCTCCATTCCCAATATCAGGGATAGTGAAGTTCTTCACCTAGACTTGGTGATTTTTTGACTAGGTTGAAAGACCTAAACCCCTCTCCCATGACAAAAATGATTAATGACAGTGGCCTGACATTTTCTATTGGTTTCCCAATCTTGGTGGAATGTGCCACTACTGTGCTCACCTGCAGAGCTCACTTCAACCCCGATATGAGTGAATTGACCAATGTGCATGGGGAGCTCATCACTCAACTTGATGCTTCTACCATTTCCGCTACCCTAAGAATCCCCGAGATGGACAATTCTATGGTAATCTCTCAAAATCAAGCACATGCCCTTTTTGATCAAGATAGTGAGAAATACAAGGCAAGAGTACCAAAGTCGTGGTTGAAGAAACCTAAGAAGCGGGCATCCCGACTATCAAAAGCTCTATTTAGGGATGATTTCAACAACGATCTATTCAATTTCATCATCCTATTGGCTCGTATCATGGGATTTCCCTCTACCAGTGAGTTTCATTTTCTAATGTGCTTGCTCATTAACATTATATGTGAAGGTACCTAGAACATAAATTGGGTAGAGATCATCTACATGAACTTGATAGAGTAATTGTCCAATGTACAACAAACCAAGAAGTTGTACATGACTTCTTACCTTATATAAATCTAGCAGCATCCAGACAATGGTTTGGTTTCACATACATTGATGCTTAGCAAGGTGATCTCATCTATGCTTACTACCCTTAGTTCACCCTTGACACAAGAAATCACAAATTCAGGAGGGTGAATGATGATTTCACCATGTAAATTGTGAGGCTTCTAGAGAGTGACACTTCTAGGAGATTTTTTTATGAAGCCATGAGCCTGATAGTGAAGTATGGAGCTTACTTCATTCAATTCAAAAGATTCTCTTATATTAGGCTACCCAGTTATGAGAGCACTCCTCTCAAGCTCCCCATATTCTGTAATAAGAAGATGGCTCTGATTGAGGTATGTAGGTAATTAGACAAATTACACAGGACCTATAGAGATAAGAAAATCAATGGTCTACATTTCCCCATATCTTTGGGGAACTATACATGTAAAACAACTCTGGATGCCCAGAACATAGAGAGAGCCCTTGCTCCCATCACCATCCACTTTTTCATGTCTAGAACCTATTTTGATTTGAATAAATTCATTGAACTGAATCTCAGAATCAACTACCATCATATAACAGACACTAAAGACTATTAGACTGATTACGTAGACAACTTTGAGGCTAGAAGGAGACACTATGGCAAATTACCCCTTCAGCTAGTACAAGAGCTTAACCTGTATCAGATTCCTGAAGGGCTTTGAGATGAAAACAAATATTTATAGTCATATCAATATGATAATGTGATCAAGCATACTCCTTTAGAGGATTCGGACCGGTTTAAAAGAGAAAAAGATCATTTGGCTAAGATTCTAGCTCTTGTCCTAGTAAGAACCAAAGTCTGGTTTGACAAAGGTTCAAGAGATGAGGAAGGATTCAGGAGAGTCTTCTTCCAAAGACACCTCAACATCAAGGAAGGAGTCACAAACACCCAGCTTAGAATTAATTGTATGAAATCCTCCTCCTTCATCAACTAAAGAACCTGCATCCTCCACCCCTTCATCATCAACTCAGGTATACCAGAAGAAGGTGAAGGAATTAAAAAGGATCCCGTTGAGGAGGATCCTCTGCCGCAACATTCATAACTACCTTCTAGGCTAGAGAACATCATTGTTCTTAGTGAAAGTGAAGATAGTGAAATGCTAGTTCTTGCAAGAGTTCCAGAAGCTGCAATGGATAAGGAGTAGGAAATTCATAGCACTAAGCCTCCAAGCACCATGGATTCCTCAGTTTAAGAAACCTCATCTGCTCCACTCACATCTCTTTTGGAGGAAACAGTGGTAAACACCCTAAGTGCCATGAATTCTCTCACTCTTGGTTCTCTTGCTCCTCCCTCTTCCTCTTCCTCCACTTTTTCATGGATGCAGCCTTTTGTTGATAATAGGAAGAGGAAGTCTTATTCTCGACTAATAGGGCCAAATTTTGATGTTGTGGCAGCCTTGTTGGGAACTATTCCTTCTTCTCCCGCAAAGAAAGCTAGAACAACTTCAAGGATAGTGATTGATGCCCAAGGTCAGTAGTTCCTTGTCATAGCCAAGCCCAAAGTTAACAAGCCAGAATAGGATTAGCAAGCCTCTGATCTAGAAATTTCTAGGATCTCAATGGGAGAATCTACCCCTAAAAGTTAAATCCATAACCTTCAGGAAACAGTGACCATGGTTATTGGAAGGGTAGAAAAAGGCAAGCAGACTATAGAGCAACTAGAAGAGTAGGCTCAAGTACTTTCTAGTTTCATCAAGTCACTGTTGTTTATGGATAAAGTTATAGACCCTACCCCACTGACTTCCCTTCCACCACCCGTGATCCTCAGTCAAGATGAAGTCCAGAGCATCAAGGACATATACAGGTACTCCATCTATGGGAGGGTTATGGAAGACATGGTTGATGATATGGTCATTGCAGGTTTGAATAATTTGGAGAAGCCTTCAAAGTTAATGAGAAGGTAATTAACTTGTAAAAAAATCTCTCCACCACCATTGGAAATATGGACAAAGAGCTTAATCTTTGGAGAAGCTGCATAGTAGAACTTCGCCTGATGGGACAGACTAATGAAAATCTATTGATGGCAAGTAAGGTTTTTGATGATACAAAGGATAATTTTTCAAAGTCATGGGTTTTCAATATAAAATGGAAGATAAAAGTGCAAGAGGAGGCTTTGGGAGAATTGAAGAATAGTTGGCAGAAAGGATAGGTCTTCAAAGCTTTGGTGATATCTTCTTTTAAGGATATTCACTATCACCTCCATGATGAGACTTTAGGTGTGCCTTTCTCCCTCTAGGAAATCAAAGCTCAATTCATAGCTTTTGTTAAGGAAAATTTGTTCAAGGAGGACTTAATGACCAAAGAGAAGATAAAGGAAATATTCTCTCTCCAATCTGACATTGAGGAAGCTAATATATAATATCATACACACACCAATTTTGATAAAGAGATGGAGAAATTTCTAGGATCTTTGACCCAATATACTACCAACACATCAGTTCCATGAGGCAGAGACATAGCATAATTATTTAAAAAATTTAGACAACGGATCCTCAAGTCGATGGGCCCTTCCCAATCATAAGCATGTGTTTCCTCCTCGCATCTTCTATCTTCCTTATTTTTCTGAATTCATGCTTATTGTAATTAGTTGGGGGTTTTGTGTCAAGCATCCCTTTAACTAAAACATTTTAGTTATAAGAATTAGTTACCAAGTGTAACTGATTTATAAAATTATATATTGGTCTCTCTTCGCCATTTTGAGGGATAGAACTTGGCTTATTTTTGAAAGTGTAAAGAGAAAAAGAGCAATCAATACAGGAGTTTTTTCACTCCTATGTCTACCTATTTTTGTTCTTTTATCACTATCCAATGAATACTTTTGAATCATTTTTTTGTAGTATGTCAAGAAACTTTGTATTCTTGTGGGTGTTATTTTTGGAACTTTGTGTCTTTGTAATAACATCGTATTGGTTCAAATGAATTTTTTTTTATTCCAAGTAATTTTATTCTGGCATGCATAAGGAATTATTTTTTATCTATAGTTGTGGAGAATGCCTTTCTTCTCATTTCCACTACTTCATTCATCTATACTTTTGTATTGATGATCCATTCTATTTTAAAACGGTTTCATGATATCCAAGTTCCACATTAAAATTATGCATTGTACATATGTAAATAAGCTTGGTCTTTAAATAAGGTAACCTCTCCCATTAAAGAGGAGGGACTTTCTATCCCCTGACTGTTGTTCTCAACAAAGTCCTTTTTGACGACCAACAGTTTTTGGTGACTTTGCTAGGGATTCATTTTCTTAAAATGCATTCCAGTTCTATGAACAATTTTATGATCATCCTTTGATCTGTTGACTCCATGTTTTACTCACGAAAGGAGGGCCCTTGGTATTGAATATTCTCAGTTTCAAATTTTGGAATAGCAAGGTTTTCCTTTTTCTTCAACATGAAGGAATAGAAGAGCTCGTTCAACAAGTAATCCTCCTGTTCAAGATAGAACCCCTATAGGTGTTATCCCTCTAGAGTAACTCAAACCTAATATTTGTGCTTTGATTCTTGCTGGTGTTTTGGTTCCCCTTCAATCCCTCTTTCCAAGGATGGTAGCACCATTGCCCTAGGGACATCGTGTTGGGCCTTTCACCCTTCCTCAACCTTTGCATGAGTTACTCAGAGGTAACCAAAATAACTTCCCCAAGTTCAGAGGTGATGGCAAGGTACATCCTGATGAACATATTGCAGCCTTCATAGTTGCATGTGGAGTTCTTGGAGTTGAACATGAAGATGTCTCGGTGAGGCTCTTTGTAGAGAATTTACAAGATAATGCAGTAGATTGGTCCTATCACCTTCCAGATGGGGCCATTATCAATTGGACCACGATGAGGACAAGATTTGAGAACCATTTCAAACCTATAAAGGATGTACATTCTTTGCTTGCCCAAATTTCTCAAATAAAGAAGGAATCACAATAACCATGAGGGAATTTGTGGCTAGATTCAACAAGTTGATTAACAAAATCCCACCAGACACTCAACCTATGGATCAAATTCAAAAAAAAAAATTCCTGAATGCTCAATTACCTGAGGTTAGCTACACCTTGAGAAGAGCCAATCTCACAACATTAGCCGAGGATCACTCTTGCTGTTAATGTCGAAGATGATTTGATTATGTCTGGAAAGTTGAAAAGAGACCCTTCTAAATCTATATCTTCTTCTTCTTCCTCTTCCACTCCTGGCCCTAATACTAATCCATTAGTACAAAAGATTACCAATGATCTCATTGCCATCAAGAAACAATTGACTCAGCATGCCCCGTATGCAGATGTTCCAAGGAGGAATTTTCAACCTAGAAATTGTTTTCCTGCTTCTCAGACAAGGCTAGCACTTGAGGGGCCACCTATCAAGGTTCCTGTTAATGCAACCTGTGAGGTTGAAGATCCTAAATATGAAGAGGTTAATGAAGACTATGAAGAACTTGAAGAAGTTGATGGAGAGATGGAGGAGCTTGAGGGATCTCGAGTTAATTTCTTCACTACTGAAGGTGTCGATGAGGAAGATGATTATGGTGAGGTAGTAGCAGACATGAATAGTGAATCATACGCTTTCATGGATCGAGAGTAGACAAAAAAAAGGGAGAAAGTGATGCATCCCACTAAAATATCCAAGGAGCATCCCACGACTATCCCTGTGATTACAAAAAGGGGATCTCCTATCCCCACTACATCCACATAGAAGGTGAGTTCTGCCAATTCTACTTTTCTTAATTATTCTACTAAAGTTTCTTCTTCTTCCACAACTCCTAAATCTAACAAACCTAAGGTTCTAAGTGATGATAGTCCATCCACCTCTAGATATTTCAATATCATTGATCACCTAAAAAAGACAAAGGTTCAAATTTCAGAAGATGAGTATTATCAAACCCATCCCAAATATTTTACCAAAATGGTTCACTTTGTTAATTCTCAATCCAAAGCTTCCTCCAAAGGCATTTTACCTACTCCATCCTCCACACCCCAACCCAATCTGGTAGCTGTCGTCACCTCACCTAATGAGAAGATCAAACGTTCTATGTGACCCTTCTTATAGCAGGCCATAAACTCAGCAATTGTGTCATAGATTCAAGAGCATCGGATAATGTAATTCCTGCCAAAGTAGCTCATGCCTTGGGTCTAAATCTCACATGCACTTATGGGTCTTGTTATTCCATGGAGAGTAAGGAAGTGCCCCTAGTTGGAAGAATTAAATATGCACAAGTAGCTTTCACTACTTTTCCTGAGAAAAAGGTATTGGCTACTATCCTGGTAGCAGATATCCCTCCTTCATATGGTATTTTGTTAAGAAACAACTTCTATAAGGATGTAGGAGGAAAAATTCAATTGGATTGGTCCCATGCCCTCATCCCAATCAATGGGAAAATGAAGAAGTTGTTGCCTGAGAAGCAATCTGAGTATATTGTACAAAAAATAGATGATCCCAAAGCACAAATACTTTATGAGGATATAGGGCAAGGTAACTATATGATTATGTCCTCGAAGGAAAATTAGTTTCCCAAAGGAGTACTTCATGATCCTAATAAGGTTTGGATTTTAGAATTTTATGGAAGTTGTTCCTCGACTGGTTCTGGAGCTGGTGTAGTATTGGTGTCTCCTGAGGGAAAAGTTCACCATTTCTCATTCAAACTACAATTTGAAAATACCAATAATACAGCATAATATGAAGCTCTCATTCTTGGGCTTAATGTGGCAAAAGAAAAGGGTGTGAAGAATCTTTTGGCTCACAGAGATGCAGAACTAGTTGTTAAACAAGTCAGAGACCTTTTTCAGGTAAAGAATAGAAGGTTGAAGAATTACAGGAATTAGGTTTGGGATTCCACTAAATTTCTTGATGCCTTCTTCGTTGAAGCAGTGCCTAGGGAAAAGAACACTAGGGCTGATTCACTAGCTATCTCAGGGTCGTTGCTGATACCTCATCTTGACTTTTCTCAAGATAGGTTTACCATTGAGATGATCCATAAGCCTAGTTTACCTGATAACATAAGAAACTAGAATTTTTTAATGATGATCAGCATTTTATTTCTTTCTTAGAGCTTAGGGACAACTTTGAACAGTTGTACTTTGAAGGAAGTGACGAATTTCCTCGTGAGAGTGTGGCTTCCGATGAAGAGGATGTCAAAGAGGAAATAGATCAAGATGGGTGTATCAAACTCAAAGGTAAGAAGATTCCAAAAGGACTGGTGAGTTTAGAAGAATTGTTTGATAAGCATGATAGGTATGTTAAGTCTAAAGCTTCTACTGGACCACAACAATCTACTGAGTATGAAAAAACTAACATTGGGAGTTATGTTGACCCCAAGCTTGTGAACATTGGAAAATGTTGTACACCAAAAGAAAAGAAGAGGATCATCAACCTTTTAAAGAGGTATAAGGATGTTCTTTCATATTCATATGAAGATCTAAAATATTTCCAACCAAAGGAGATGCAACATTTCATCCCTCTCAAACGTGGGATTAAACCTTTCAAGAAAAAGCAAAGGCAATACAATCCTAAAATAGCTGACACTATTTTTCTGGAAATACAAAAGTTGTTGAAAGCCAAAATTATTTTTCCCATCCACTATTCAACATGGATTGCCAACATTGTGTCTGTCAGGAAGAAAAATGGTGAGATTCGTACCTGTGTTGACTTCAGAAATATGAATCAAGCTTCTTTAAAGGAAAACTATCCTCTACCCATGATGGATCAAGTCTTGCAATCTGTTACGAGGTCTGAAATTTTATCCATGCTTGATGGCTTTTTGGGGTATAATCAAGTAGAATTCAATGCCACAAATTAGCACAAGATGGCCTTCACCACTCCTTGGGATAATTTTTCCTACAAGAGGATGCCTTTTGGACTCATTAATTCCGGTGCCACTTTCCAAAGAGCTATGGACTTGGATTTTGGGAATTTGAAAGGGAAATGTATTGTTGTATATTTAGATGACCTAACTATGTTTTCCAAGACTAGAGCAGATCATTTTCAGCATCTGGAAACAATTCTCTTGAAATGCAGACAACATAGGATCTCTTTAAATCCTAAGAAATCTATCTTTTGTGTCACAGAGGGAAAAATTTTATGGCATGTTGTCTCTAAAGATGGCATAAAACTTGATCCTGAATGAGTTCAAGCCATTTAGCAGATTCCTCTTCCAACCAACAAGAAGGGAGTGCATTCTTTCTTCGGTAAGATCAAATTTCTGAGAAGATTCATCCCTGATTTTGCATAGCTAACCTTGAATATCTCCCAAATGATGAAAGGAAAACAAACATTTGGCTGGTCTTCTGAAGGAAAAGAATCCTTTGAAGGTATTAAAAAGGCTATTGCTAGAACTCCTATCCTTGCATGTTTAGATTTTAGCAAAGATTTTATTATCTATTGCTATGCCACAGATAACACCCTGGCTGTTGTTTTAACTCAAAAAGATTCTAATGATCATGAAATCCCAATCACATTTATGAGCTAAATTCTTAAAAATCATGAGTTGAAATACACAATGATGGAGAAACATGCTTTTGCAGTAGTTAAAGCTATCAAACAGTTTCATTTTTATATTCTTAACTCTCACTCCACAGTACTTGTGCCTGACACAACTATCAAGTCTATTATCACGTAGCAAGATTTTGGATCCAAGAGAGGGAAGTGGGTAGCAAAGGTTCAAGAATAAGATATTGACATCAGACCAACCAAACTATTCTGTGGAAAAGGCTTGTGTAAACTCATCGCTGAGGGAGCTGGTCATCAGTTACCTAAGGATGAAGTTGATGTTCCTATTGTTCTATTTCTCAGCTCAATTGATGAATGGTATGCTAATATCACACATTTTCTCACCTATGGAGAGTTTCCCTCTCATTTGAATACCAAGGAGAAGAGAGCTATTAATTTAAGATCATCTCAATATGTATTGTGGGAGAATGCATTGTTCAAGCATGGAATGGATGGAAGATTTTTTTAAATGCTTAGATAAAGAACAATAGAGGAAGCTTCTTTCATCTTTCCATGATCAAGCATGTGGAGGCCATTACTCATCTACTGTCACTACTCATAAGATCCTTCATGCAGGATACTATTGGCCTACCTTTTTGAAAGATGCATCAAAGTGGATTGATAAATGTGAAGCTTGACAAACCTTTGTGGGTAGACCAAAGTTGGTTGCCTTGCCCCTTAAACAAGTAATGATTGAAGAGCCTTTTCAACAATGGGGTTTAGATTTTATTGGAACACTTAATCCCTCTTCAAGTGCCAAACATACCCACGTATTGACTACCATAGATTATTTTACTAAGTGGGTAGAAGCCATTCTAGTAAAGAGTACTACTTATGAAGTAGTATGTCATTTTATCAAAGAAAACATCTTGGTAAGGTTTGGTGTGCCAAACAAGATTGTAACTGATAATGATTCAAATTTTTCTTCAAATGAGATGATGGATTTCTATTATGGATATGGCATCTCCGTGGCTCACTCTTCAAATTATTATCCCCAAGGGAATGGGCAAGCAAAATCAACAATCGAAAACCTGGTGGCCATAATAAGGAAATTGTTTAATGAATCTCAGAGGAACTGGCACAAGAAACTCTATGATGCTCTTTGGGTAGATAGGATTACACCTAAAAGAGCTATTGGGATGTCCTCTTTCTAAGTAGTATATGGAGTGAAAGCTCAATTTCTAGTAACAGTGGAGCTACCAGCCTTGCATTTAATGAAGGCCATTGAAGACACCAGCTTCAATGATTCTTTGGATAAGAGGATCATGTACCTTTATAAATTGAATGAATACAAATTAAAGGTTGCTGACAGAATATCTGCTCACCAATAGAAGGTAAAATCCTTTTTTGACAAGAAGGTCACGTCCAGGGATTTCAAATTTGGAGATATCATTTTGTTGTGGGATAAAAGACATGAACCTTGTGGCAGCCATGGCAAGTTTGATTCTCTTTGGCTCAGACCTTTCAAGATCAGGAACTTTGCTGGTGAGAATTATTTCTACCTTGATTACATGGATGGTTCTTCTCTCCCACTTCCTTTTAGTGGGCAGTACCTGAAGATGTTTAAGTCCTAGGTGAATAGGAAGTCCTTTGTATACTATGTATAGGGTCTCTCCTTTCTTGCTTGTGTGTGTTTTTCCTCCCCTTACTTTTTGGTGTGTTTTCTTTGTTTGTTTGGGGTGTTGTTTTTTGTATTGGTTTGCTTTTGACTTTGTGGCCCAATGGATAAGGCACTGGTCTTCTTCCCCTAGTTTACTGAGAGTTATTGCATTGTCTCATTCCTTGAATCCAACCAAGTCATCCCCAGAAGGAGCCAGCTTTGGTCCTCTCAAAATTTCCCCTCTTTCAAAAAGCTAAAAATTGAAAATTTTGAGTTGACACCTTTTTATGATATTCTAGTAAAGAGAAAAGTTGAGAAGTTGGAGAAATTCTATGTTTTTTGAGTCATTTGAGTGATTTTTGGGTCTATCAGACATTTTTGTCCCATGTGTCCCAAGTTCACTTGGGCTTGTTGTTCCCCGACCAACCTCTTTCTCTGAAATCTGTTAAACTTGTGGGCCCGTCAAAAAATTTTGTTCCAACTATCCCAAGTTCACTTGGGCTCTCTGTTCCTTGATCACCTGCATCGGCCGCATCGTGCACTTTGTGTACTTTGGTCCTACTTGTCCCGAAAGTGTTTGTGCATTCTATCCCCACTTTTCCTGCATCACCCGCATCATCTAAGTCATGCTTTCGCATCCCTCATGTCCCAAATGTACCAAACGCCATCTGGGCTAATTTTTCCTGCTCTTCTTGATGCTTACTTTTTGAGTTGGTGAATATGAATTTAATTCACATTTGATAACCTTATCTCTCCTAAAATGGATATTTAATGGACTACCCCTATGCATTTTTCACACTGCTTTCTCAGTTTCATTCACTCAATACCCTTGCAATTAAAACCATCTTCTCATGTCCCCATTTCCCCTACATTTTTCATCATGGATTCAAGTCGTAAGATTATTTTCCAAACACTGTCAGTATGAAGACTAAGTTTCAAGGCCAAGAGCAGGTTTCTCCACTCGAGCCATCCATTCCCGATATTAGGGAAAGTGAAGTTAGTCACCTGGAATTTGGTGATTTTTGGACCAGGTTGAAAGATCTGAACCCCTCTCCGATGGCACAAATGATTAATGATAGCAGCTTGGAATTTGCTGTTGGTTTCCCAATCTCGGTGTAATGTGCCTATACTTTGCTCGCCTGCGAATCCCACTTAAACCTCGATAAAAGTGAATTGACCAATGTGCACGGGGAGCTCATCACTAAAATTGATGCTGCCACCATTTCTACTACCCTAAGGATCCCTGAGATGGACAATTATGTGGTAATCTCTCAAAATCAAGCACAAGCCCTTTTTTATCAAGACAGTGAGAAATACAAGGTGGGATTAGGAAATTCATTGTTGAAGAACCCTAAGAAGGGGGCATACCAACTATCAAAAGCTCTATTTAGGGCTGATTTCAATGAGGAGCTTTCTGATTTCATCATCCTATTTGTTTGTGTCATGGGATTGCCCTCTACCAGTGAGTTTCATTTCTGGATGTTCCTGCTCATTAACATTGTATGTGAAGGTACCCAAAACATCAATTGGGTAGAGATCATCTGTATGAACTTGATAGAGTAATTGTCTAATGTACAATAAACCAAGAATTTCTACATGACTTCTAACCTTATGTATACTCTAGCAGCATCTAGACAATGGTTTGGTTTCACATACATTGATGCTCAGAAAGGTGATCCCATCTATGCTTACTTCCCTTAGTTCACCCTTGACACCAGAAATCACAACTTTAGGAGGGTGAATGATGCTTTCACCATGTACATTGTGAGGATTCTAGAGAGTGACATTGCTAGGAGATTTTATGACGAAGCCATGAACCTGATAGTGAAGTATGGAGCTTACTTCATTCAATTCAGAAGATTCTCTTATATCAGGCTAGCTGGTTATGAGAGCACTCCTCTCAAGCTCCCCATGTTTTGTAATGATAAGATGGCTCTGATTGAGGTATGCAAGAAATTGGACAAATTGTACAGGACCTACAGAGACAATAAAATCACTGGTCTACATTTCCCCATATCTCTGGGGAACTATACAAGTAAAATAGCTTTGGATGCCCAGAACATAGAGAGAGCCCTTGCTCCTGTCACTGTCCACTTTTTCAAGCCCAAAACTTGTTTCGATTTAAATAAATTCATTGAGTTGAATCTCATAATCAACTACCATCATAGGGCAGACACTGAAGACTACTGGGCTGATTGCGTAAACAAATTTGAGGCCATACGGAGACACTATGGCAGATTTCCCCTTTAGATAATATAAGAGCTTAACCTGTATCAGATTCCTAAACGGATTCAAGATGAAAACACAGATTTATTTTCATATGGATATGATACTATGATCAAGCATACTCCTTTAGAGGATTTGGACTGGTTTAAAAGAGAAAAAGATGATTTGGCTGAGATTCTAGCTCCTATCCTAGTAAGAACCAAAGTCTAGTTTGATAGAAAGGTTCAAGAGATGAGGAAGGATTCGGGAGAGTCTTCTTCCAAGGACACCTCAACACCGGGGAAGGAGTCAATAACACCCAGCTCAGAAGTACCTGTATGAACTCCTGCTTCATCAAGTAAAGAACCTATATCCTCCAACCCTTCTTATTCCACTCAGGTATACCAAAGAAGGTGAAGGAATTAAAAAAGGATCCCGTTGAGGAGAATCCTCTGCCAAAACATTCAGAACTACCTTCTGGGCCAGAGAACATCATTTTTCTTTATTGAAGTGAAGATAATGAAATGTCAGTTCCTGGAGGAGTTCCAGAAGCTATAATGGACAAGGAGAAGGAAATTCATAGCACTGAGCCCCTAAACACCATGGATTCCTCAATCTAATAAACTTCATCTACTCCACTCACATCTCTATTGGAGGCAACAATGGTAAACACTCTAAGTGCCATGAGTTCTCTCACTCTTGGTTCTCTTGCTCCTCCCTCTTCCTCTTCCTCCACTTTTGCATGGGTGCGGCCTTTTGTTGATAGTAGGAAGAGGAAGTCTTCTTCTTGAATAACATGGCCCAATTTTGATGTTGTGGTGGCCTTGTTGGGCACTACTCCTTCTAATCCTGCAAAGAAAGCTAGAACAACTTCAAGGATAGTGATTGAAACCCAAGGCTAGCAATTCCTTGAGATAGCCAAGCCCAAAGTTGACAAGCCAGAATAGGATTTGTAAGCCTCTGACCTGGAACTTTCTAGGAGCTCAATGGGAGAGTCTACCCCTGACAGTGAAATCCATAACCTTCAGGAAACAGTGACCAAGATTATTGGAAGGGCAAAAAAAGGCAAGCAGACTATAGAGTAGCTAGAAGAGTAGGCTCAAGTACTTTCTATTTTCATCAAGTCAGTATTGTCTAAGGATAAATTTCTAGACCCTACACCATTGACTGCCCTTCCACCACCTATGATCCTCAGTCAAGATGAATTCCAGAGCATCAAGGACATATACAGGTACTCCATCTATGGGAGGGTTATGGAAGAAATGGTTGATGATATGGTCATTAGAGGTTTGAATTTTATTGGAGAAGCCTTCAAACTTAATGAGAAGGTAATTAACCTACAACAAAAACTCTCCTCCGCCATTGGAAATATGGATAAAGAGTTTAAGCTTTGGAGTAGCTACATAGTAGAACTTCACCTGATGGGATAGACCAATGAAAATCTATTGATGGCAAGTAAGGTTTATGATGATGCAACGGATAATTTGTCAAAGTCATGGGTTTTCAACATAGAATGGAAGATAAAAGTGTTGGAGGAGGCTTTGGGAGAATTTAAGAATAGTTGGTAGAAAGGAGAGGCCTTCAAAGCTTTGGTGATATCTTCTTTTAAGGATATTCACTATCACCTCCATGATGAGACTTCATGTGTGCCTTTCTCCCTCCAGGAAATCAAAGCTCAATTCAGAGCTTTCGTCAAGGAAAATTTGTTCAAGGAGGACTTAATGACCAAAGAGAAGATAAAGGAAATTTTCTCTCTCCAATATGCCATTGAGGAAGCTAATAAAGAATATCATACACACACAAAGTTTGATAAAGAGATGGAGAAATGTCTGGGATCTTGGACCCAGGATACTACCAACACATCGGTTCCACGAGGTAGAGACGTCGCAGAATTGTTGAAAAAATTTAGATAACGGATCCTCAAGTCAATGGGCCCTTCCCAATCATAAGCATGTGTTTCCTCCTCCTAGATTCTATCTTCCTTCTTTTTCTGAATTCAGGCTTATTGTAATTAGTTGGGGTTTTGTGTCAAGCATCCCTTTAACTAAAACATTTTAGTTAAAAGAAGTGGTTACCAAGTGTAACTGATTTGTAAAATTATATATTGGTCTCTCTCTGCCATTTTGAGAGCTGGAACTTGGCTTATTTTTGAAAGTGTAAAGAGCAAAAGAGCAATCAATACAGGATTTTTTTCCATCCTATATCTACCTGGTCTTGTTATTTTATCACTATCTGCTGAATAATTTTGACTCATTTGTCTATAGTATGTCAAGAAGCTTTGTATTCTTGTGGGTGTTATTTCTGGAACTTTTTGTCTTTGCAATGACATCTTATTGATTCAAATGCAAATGGTTTTACTCCAAGTAATTTTATTCTGGAATGCATAAGGAATTATTTTGTTATCTATAGTTCTGGAGAATGCCTTTCTACTCATTTTCACTACTTCATTTCTCTATACTTTTGTATTGATGATCCATTCTATTTTAAAATAGTTTCGTGATATCCAAGTTCCAAATTAAAACTATGTGTTGTACATATGTAAATAAGTTTGGTCTTTAAATAAGGGAACCTCTCCCATTAAAGAGGAGGGACTTTCTGTCCTCTAACTATTGTTCTCAACAAATTCCTTTTTGATGACCAACAAGGAGCAATCCTAATTTCATTCCATCCTACAAGATTATCCTTATGGGCCACCCACTAGCATGTTGTTGTCTCACATAAGGTATAGGCTAGCATATTCCTTCTCTCAAGTGGGTGTATCCACTATTATTCCATGGTGCATAGGAATACCATAGGATCTCCTTCTCTGGTGTAACAAGGTACCAAGTTGTTACTTATTTTACTGATATAACGCGGTTGTATTTCCTTATAAAATATATGATTTACTTCATGCCCCACCAACTCATAAGTGCTATGAGCCAAGTTATCATAAACAACACTTGTAGTATCATTAAAGACTGTGCATCCTCCCACTAAATGATTCCTTTTTTACATGGCTCAAGCACCTATGGATCTAAGATGGCATGTACATAAATCCTATTCAGGTATTCTTCACTCAAGGGCTCAACATAGGGCACAAATTTTCCATTTGTTAATGGGATACTGATCCTTTCCTCCTTGTTTTCAAAACTGATATAACTCTTGTGGAACTACAGATAAACATTATTTACATAACACCAAGGATGCTCCAATAGAGTTAGGAAGCTATCTGACTCTTCCAACACTAAAACCTCAAAATATCTAGTGAACTTGGCTCCTTTAATGGTAATGGATGCATGTTTCAAAACTTCAATAGGAGTGGCCTTAGTATGATTAGCCATGAACAATACATTAGAGGATGGTTTCAATGGAGGTCTCCCCATTTGTACCCATGCATATAAGGTAATAACATTGAATTGCACACCTTTATCAACCAATATATTACTCAATATACATCCATCCACAACATCATTTAGAGTGATTTCCTTGTCATAATCTAGGCTATGAGGGGGAAGATTTGCATACAAGATCTACTGTCTAGTCTCAGTACTTACACGTAGAGTGTTTCCCTTTGACTACTTCCCTAATATTGGAATTATATTCTCCTAGCGTAACTTTTTTCACACTTCTCTCAAGTCATTCAGATCAGTTTGGACCGTTTGTGCTACTTTCTTTAGTTCCACCTTCTGTGATTTATCCTTTAAATACTGTATTTCACCCTTAAGATTCTTGAGTCCCTCCATGGTTTCCTGGTAAACCTCCTTCTGATGGGTGGGATCTGGGTACTGTTCATGTAGAACCTCCTCCTTAATGATGGTAGGATTCTTTTGTAATGCTTCTCTAGCATGTGCCACCTCAACACAGGTAGTGATCCTTACTTTCAACATACCAAATTCTACTTCTAACTTAGGAATCCATTGATTTTCCAAAGCGCACTATATTCTAACCATCCCTGCGCATTTGTTTTCATGTTTGTGTTGCTTGCTAATATGTTCATACAAGTTTGGGCATTCCTCATAACTATGATTCTTTCCACAAAAAGAACATGTAATATTCTGAGGACATTCATGCCTCTACTGGTCAGGAGATCCACATGTATAACATGTTCTGCGAGGGAACTCGCCTCTTCAACCACCGTGTCCTCATCCTCTAAATCCACCATGGTATCCTCGACCTCTGCCACGACCACCTTCAAAACGCCTTTTATTCTGATCATAGTGCACTTGATTGTGATCCCATTCCTTATGCTTGTTCTTACCTTTAGATTTATTTAAAACTCCTATCTGTCATACACCAATATCTTTAGTGTCATGGATCTAACCAATCAACTGACTCTTTTTTGTGTCATGAGTCATGGACCTAATAATTTTACAGTAACAAGAGATGTTCTTCCTTATCGTGTGTTGTAGTAATAGACAACGGCTAGCATCATGGTTTAAATGGCATATCTCACAATCTAACAATAATGAGCACACTGATATGTGGGGAAAAATATCCTTTGGGTGATCTTCCACTTTGCAATATATGCACCAAATCCCTGTGCGCATCTCATGTGCTGAAATTTTTGATAGTTTCTCCAATTTCTTTGCCATAGCTACAATATGTGCTTCTAAAAATGGGCTCACTCTAGTGTCTATACTTCCAACTACCTCAGTGTGTAAGGTTGTTTTAAGTGCTTCCTGTGGATCAATGTATGTTTTATGTGATAGTTCCCTCCTAAAAGGTGTAATTAGACCTCCAAAAAACCATTGTGCATGTTTTCTTATATGAATATCATAAGACAACTTAGATATAATGTTTTGAAATGGGCATCATGCTCTTTGACACTCTCAGTAGTGCCTTGCTTAATATCCTTGAGCACACTTATACTCTTCTATTCGAACTTAGGGATGTGAAATCTTTAAGGAATGCATATTTCAAAGCTATATAGTCTACACAAGTCTAATCAAGGTGAAACTTTATGTACCAACTGTGTGTGCAACCTTATAATGTAGTAGGAAATTGGATTGCCCTGCACTCATAAATCGTGATTCCTTTTGTGTGCCACAATATTTCACACATGTGTACGTGTTCAACAACATCTTATATACCCCTATACTCTAGGAGATGAAGAGACATCTCCATGTAAATATTCTAGGGTTGGTTCATACCTTTCCCACCTGATCCAGAACCTCTTGTGTTTCCTCTACTCCCAGAACCACCAAATCCACCAGAGCTAGAGCTACCTATACCTCTTGATCTTGAACTTATAGCTGATTTTAGATGAGAAGATTTACTTCCCTGTGTCCTAATAATAGGACTTAATTGTACCTTGACAATCTATGAATTGTTATTACTCCCATAAGGGAGTCCAAAAATTTATGTGCTTGAATTCTATGTGGATGATACACCTGAAAATGTACTCCCATATAATAATGAATCCATTTGTGCTACCATCATTGTGCCTCTTATAATACTCTCTCTTGATCTCCCACTACTTGAATTAGCTTATTGACTATTTGTTGTACTAAATGTTGGAAAACCAAGCACAAGGGAAAGGTTTCCATGTGGATTTGGATGCACACCCATGGCCCAAGTCATCTCTACTGGCGCGCCTCTATGTGAGATCGAGGAGGGTTCCCCATCATGCTTTCCCAAATGAGGGAGTTCGTGATGCTCAGGTTCCATGTCTTCTGTATGAACTTAAACTCCTCAAAATATCTTTCTCCACAATGTCATTTTCTCTGTAACCTCTCGTTGCTTCTCTACCTCCCTCTCACGTGCCTCATTACACTTAAGCCACTTTTTCTCTTTCTTCCTTTCTGCCGCTAGGTCTTCCATCTTTCACCAAACCTTATCTTGCCCCTGTTTGTGGTGGGGTTTTAGTTTTCCATCGATTTGTTTTCCAAGTTCATGGTTACCATAAAAACCTTGATCACTAGTGGAATGCCTTGTAGGTAAGTTCCCCCTGGATATCGCAAAAACTTGAATTCAGCTACCTTTGGGCACGAATAAGTTGAATTTGAGTACTCTAAGATATAACTGTTGAAAACACCACGGAACCACATATCCACAACGCGAGTCCAAATCAGATCAACATCATAAAGGGCCTAAAATTCTTCATGTGTCCATACAAGTGTGAAATACATCCAATTCCATTTATATGCATAAGCAATTAGCCACTCGTATAATTCTACTGGAAACATAAAAAAGAAGCTCTCATATAAACTGTCATATATATTATGTTCCACCAATACTCATGTTTTTAACTCAGATCTAGTGCTGAACCTCCATGCGTATTCTTCTTCCAGGTCATGTATCCACTCCTCAACACTTGGTAGGGTCAACTGATATTTCTTCATCACGAATCATCCTGAAAGCAACTAAAAAAGAGGTCCCAGAAATAGAATCAATGTTGCAGCCTAGTATTCACCACTAAAATCCCAGGTGCATTGGCACATCACTCAGCCTAGATTGATGGCTCACCCGAAGCATGTAAAGGTACTAGGCCCCTCTTTATGGTTGTTGTTGCAGGATGTTAGCATGATGAAGACTTAATGCATTCAAATACATAACTAATATAACATTCTATAGTGCATTACATAGAATCGTATTACAATAGATGATACCATAGTTTTTGTACGCATCATATTTGGCAGCATAACCTCATAATAAATCAGCTCTCACATGCTATCTCTGTATATATCATACTACACATTTCACTACATATTTATAAGGGCGGGGAATTTCCCTTCACCGCTTATCTAATCCCAAAATAGGTTACATGATATTATTAGCCAAGCATCGTTACAATAATAGCCACACATGAAAGTGCACTATCAATAGACTTCATCTAGTTAATTATCAGTAGTAAATCTATTATCATCATGTATCCATACAAAGCTCTTCGTAGCAGACCCTCCAAAAATATCTAATGCGTGTCACACAAGTCTCTAACCGGTTTGTGTGCTCGGCACACTATCTCTTAAAATAGTTCATCATCGTGGAAATGACTAAGTCCTGAATTTGTCTCTATCCTTAGCGTGCAATTCCTTCCAAATCCTCCTGCGGTGTTGAATGTGTTCTTCTCTTCTATTTGAACCTTCTGTATTTACTTTGCTAAGTGCCATACTTTGACTTACCAACACTAGTCATAATAAGGTCTAATTGATGTTTGAAAACAAAGGTATGATATAATGAGGAGATTTTTTATACAATGAGGATGAAGCCTTTATTAAATACAAGCTACATGTTTAATATTTTGAGTTGACCATTCAAAATAGGGGGATCAAGTCTATCTTCCCAAGAATCCATAAGTTGAGTAGCCAAAAGTGTTCTATCAAGAGAAAAACAAGAGTCATTGTCTCCATGATTATGGGTCAATCGTTGTACTAAGGTCTAAGAAGAATCTTTGAGATAGGGGGAGAATAGTTGGACATTTAATATGCTAAGAATATTGAAAATATGTTTCAAGGACTTAGGTAAGTGATTTGTGCATCTACAAAGCATTCTCCAAAGGTAAGAATTCTAGTGTTTGTGTTTTTTCCACTAGTGATAGGAAATATTGGCCCAGGGGGAGTCATAAGGAGTTGTATCATGCTATGGTTGAGTCTCTAGAGGTGTGTAAAGTTTGTCAAAAGAGCATTGAAATTGGGTTTTAGGGATAATAGTCCTCAATATGAATTTGCTAGATTTGAAGAAAAAAAATTGATTTCTTGCATAATTTTGACCTAAACAGTGATGTAAATTGTGGATGAAGGAAAATAATTTAATTATATGCTCACGGGGATTTTTTAAGGGTTCAAAAGATCTTCATATGATGTTTTTGTAGTTAGAGGAGAGATAATTTTGTCCCAGGGGGATATTTTGTGTCAAGTAATTCAAGTTTTTCATTGTTTCCATTATTTATAGTCTTGTGTTCTCATTTCTCATATATAGGAGTCAATGTATCCTTTGTTATGGATGGAAATATCAGAAACATGGAATTAAGGTCATTTAGGTGTTTATCTTGTTGGTTACCGTTAATGTTTCTGAATGATGGTTGCCCTCAATGACAAAGGGGGAGATTGTTGTCCATTGTGTGATTTTGTTTTCATTGATGTCAACAATAATTGATGACATGTGTCATGGTGCTGTATGAGTCCTCATATGATATTATTTAGATGTCATCTATGTTGAATATGTGGTTTGGTGAGTTTAGAAGTGTCCTGGTGCATGGTTAAGTATGTATTGTCATGATTTGAGTCTCCCTAAACTAGTTGGAGTGTTTCATGAGGTCATACATGGTCCATATGATGTGTCATGAGTATACATGGGTTTACATTTAGTATGTATGGTCAAATCATGGTTGAGTTAATTCTTTCTAGGCTTGTTTCTAGCCATGGAGAATCCAAAATGGTAAGAAGGTATGAGATTTGGATAATATATTTATTTTTGGAACATGGTTGCATAATTTTGGTAGTGTACCTAATTTTTTTGATGAGTTTCATGTCATAATTAAGAGGTTAGATATATGTATGAGGTCATTGGGTAGAAAACAATTGAAAACATGTAATTTAACATGGGTAAGTCACTATGGATGGATATTTTCAAGAATATATTAGCTATGTGGTGAGTACACATAGATAGAGGATGTTTTTATGGTTCTTCATGACAATTTTTAGGTCATTCTGAGGAAGGAATTGCAAGTTATGCATGTTTTGGCAAAACAAGGTCAAAATCAAGTGAAATTCCAGCTCCAAGTTGAACTTCAGATGCTCATTGTGAATAGTGTGATTTTCATGGGACCTTGTGGATTTTAGAGAAGATTATATGGTGAGTTTATAAGGTTTAAAAAATAATGAGTTTGTTTTATCATAATGTTTTTATGAACGAATGTTAACAATATAAAGTGGTCTAAAACCCTGGTTAAACCCTAGCTATGACCAGTTTACAGAAAAAGAGGTATAGTGACCTAGTTTTTATTGGTTCATAAAAATTTATTATTTTATGTTGTATATTAATCTTCATGATTTCCATAAATGTAGGATATAACATGAGACAGTAAATGGGCCCCACCTAAAATAGTAATTTTTAAAGAAGAAGGTTTTGGGACAAGGTGGTCCAAAGGAGTAGCATGAAAATTTGATGGTGAATGATTTATGGGATATTATATTTATTTAAATGGAGGTTTCAAGACATGTTCTTACAGTTATATGGTGTTTTGAGGTCCATACAAGTTGACTCGTCAAAGGGAAGTTTTGGGGTCACAAATAACAAGGTTCAGTAAAATGGCCATAACTTGGGCTACATGTTGATTTTGAAGATGATTAAAGTTCTTTTGGAAATTGGATTTAGAGAGGTTTACATTTATATGTTTTTTTCCTCATGATGACGTGATTTTATGTAGTTTCTAGGTCATTCTTTGGATAGGAATATGTTTGGTCGTTAAAGAAAGGATGTGTTCTGGTGAACATTTGAAGATTTTTGAGGCATGAAATGGATTGTTTTATGTGTTTTATCACCTAGAATGTTAAGAGGGATGAATTTTGCATCCAATGAATCCATTTTTAGTTCTTGAATATATGCATAAATTTTTTTATCAGCTAACCTTTAGAAATAATGTTTTTGGCGGGTTGTTTTGGTAAAGGCAAAATGAGTAGTGGTTTTAGCAAGAAGTTCATTCAAGGATTATAAATTAATTGTAAGTTTTATAAAATTTCTAAAATTTGCATTAAGTGAATAAATGGAAATTTTCTCTCTTGTTTAATTTATTTCGTGATCAAATGAATTTTTTAGGGTGTTGAAGGGTGCAGGAAACAACAATTTTGAGAAGTACAAAGGACATTGGGCCCAGTAAATGAAGTAATTTTATTGGTTGAGATAAATTGAGTACATTTATTAATGTTTAATGATATTTTAATCATGTATGATGGGTTATGGGTCATTGATATATATGTTTTTAATGTAAGGGCATTTTTATCTTTGTGCTTGTGGGGTTTTGAGCCATTTTTGGCACATGTAATGAGGTTTTTAGCTAGGCATACCTATTTGGGTCATATGTGACCATTGTAATGATTCAATTTGAATGTAATTAATGTGTATGGGTTTAATTTTTCATTAGGGACTGACATATATTTGGTTAGTGCGTTTATTTGCATATAAAAGTGATGTTTTGGCTCATTGGTGAGCTAGTCTTGCTTGAGGGAGTAATGCAACCTAGAGGAGAGTTATTTTCAGGTATAAATGTATGATATGAGGGAAGATAATATTTATTTTAGATTGAGTAATATATTACAGCATGATAGCAAGATGTTATAGGTAAGACAAGTTGAGAAAGAGGAAAAAAGAGCAAGGTTGAAGAGATAGGGTTTTTTCTAGGATTTGTGAGATGAATTAGTGAACTCCATCAGTTGTGGCAGAAGAATTATTAGAGATAAAACATATTCAGGTGGCTGATTTTTCATTTTTCATCCTAGGGGGTTGTAGTCTCCTTGTGGAGTGGGTGTTTCACTAAATTATTGGTCAGTTCTCCTTGTAGGGTTGGTGTTCTACTAAACTAGGGGTTGGTGCTCCTTGTGAAGTTGGTGCTTCACTAAATATGTTTTATTTGTGTAATATAAGTAGATTTTAAATGGGTTTTCTTCCCCATGAGGTTTTCCCACTTACATCTTGTATCTATGTGCCTTTTCTCATGTGTTATGGTTTTTTTAATGTGTTGTGGACACTAAGCAAGTAATGGTTGAATGAATGTGAATGGTTAATTATTAATGGTTGATGTTATAAATGGTTAATGGAATGATAAATTTTTAGGAAATATTCACCCTCCCTCTCAATCTATTTTTCTTCCAACAATATTTTTAGGGCTTTCCACATTTCTGGTTAACTCGTGTTCCCTTTATCCTTTTGCGTGAACATTTATGCATTGATTTCTTTTTATTCCTTTGTGCACATTCAAAATTTTCTTTGCACTTGTATCATATTCCATTCTTGTGTGCATCTCTTCGCACACTTTTTCAATTATATATATTTTCCTTATATTTATGTAAGCCATTTTACATGTAATCTTTATCCTTCATGAGAGGATTATACTTATCCACTTTCTGAGCCCAATAATGGTGGATGGTACCCATATAATGCCAAAAAATGAAAATTTTTAAATGAAGTATGGAAGGAATTTTTGGACCACCATTATGTAAGTTTTATCCATTAGAGCCATCTCTCTTGTTTATACGAGGTAAAGTAATGAATATATCCTTCTAAGCACTTGTTTGCCACCTCAGTTTTCCCATCAGACTGGGGATGATAAGAAGAGCTATGAGTTAGATGACTACCCAAACATGAAAATAAATTAGTCCAAAATTACTAGTAAATATAGGGTCTCAATCATTTGCTATAATCTTTGGTGTCCATGTAACTTTTGAACTGTATCCATGAAGGTTGTTACTAGTGTACTTGTTACAAATGGGTGTGACAATGTACAAAAATGGGCATATTTGTTGATTTTATCCACTAAAACCATGATTACATTTTTTCCTTTTGATTTAGGTAATCCTTTAATGAAGTCCATGGAAACCTCTTCCCACCTCTAGCTAGGAATAGATAGAGAGTATAAAGTACCTAGGGAATTAATTTTTTCACCCTTATTTTTCTAACAAACCATGCATTATGACACAAATTTTTAGAAATCCCCTTTTATCCCTTCCTAGAAAGCATCTTTCTTAATTCAATGATAAGTCTTCAAGAAAATAGAATGCCCCTACTAGAGAAGCATGGATCTCATATATGATCCTTTTTTTTAGGGTGGAGTTCTTACATATTTATAATTCATCCTTATACCATAAAGAATCCCCATTCTATACAAATTTTTCTGACATGTATATATCATGTTGTAGATTCTAAATGACATTTTTTGTACTTGGGTCATCTCTCCAATCAAACCTTTCGTTCTCAACATAATCTTTCTATAATATAGATACAGCACACAAAAATGCCTCAAATAACTCATCCTCGCGAGATAGAACACCAAAAAATATATTCTCCTTCCCTTTCTTGTAGATTATCTGAAAATCATACCCCAACATTCTTAAGAACCATTTTTAGATGATAAATGTTGCTCTAATAAGTATTTCAATATATCATGATCTATCTTTACTTTGAAGTGTCTTCCCATTATATATGGTCTCCATTGTTTTACTGCATGAAGTATGGCTAGCATTTCCTTCTCATAAATTAGTTTTGACATAATCTTACCTTTTGATCAATGGATCTCATAGTAAATAGGATGAACCTATTGCATGATTACTTCCCCATACCATACTCTGAAGCATCACATTCAATAATGAATGTTTTGGAAAATATGGAGTAACTAGAACTGGAGTGGTGCACATGGCCTCCTTCATCTTCTCAAATTATTTGGTAGCTTCCTCATTCCAATAGAAAAAGTCCTTCAATAAAGTTGTCAATGGTTCTATTATGCTAACATAATTCCTTTTAAATATATAATAATAACTTGTAATCCTCAAAGATTCTTTAGGGGTTTTAGAAACTTCCACTCAATCATGACATTTATCTTCTTAGGATACACTTTAACACCTTTATAAGAGATGATGTGACCAAAATATTCAACCTCCTTGACTCTAAAAGAACACTTAGAGGGATTTTTCATAAATTTTATCTTGTTCAAGAGTCTCTAACACCTTATTTACATTATGTAAGTTTTTTTCCCCTATTTTGTTGTATATTAGTATATCATCAAAGAATATTAAAACAAACTTCTGTAGGAATGGATTAAAGATAAAATTAATCAAAATTTTAAATGTAGAGGGTGCATTTGTGATTCCAAAAGGCATTACAAAGAATTTTTAATTACCTTCATGTCTCTAGAAGGTTGTTTCATGAACACCCTCATCCCTAAATATGATCTAATGATATCCAGAATGAAGATCATGTTTTGTAAACTAAAAAACACCATGCAACTCATCTAACATGTCATTAATTACAATAATAGGTATCTTATCTATGAATGTGTAATTATCATGTTTTTTATGTACCACCACTACTAGAGAAGAATAACCACTATGACTATGACAGATAATTCTTTCTTCTAACATTTCTTGTACTATCTTCTCAATCTCACTCTTTTGCACATATAGGTACCTAGAAGGTCTAATGTTAAGATGTTCGATCCCTAGTACTAGCTAGATGGTATGATCATAGTATTTTTTAGAGGAAAACCATTTGGCATATCTCCAAACACAACTGAGTGCTCATCTATAAGTGCTTGCATATTTTATTTTATAATTGCATTTTACCGATGTGATTCCAATGAAAATAGTTATGCCATAAACCCCTCTACACATTTTTAAAGATTCTTTTTACATTTGGTAAGAGTTCACAAATTGCATGGAATTTTCTCTTAATACTGTTAGTTTAAAATTCATCCCTTCTGACTGGAAATGCATGAATAACTCTTGGAATCTCATCTAAATAATTCCCAAGGTGGTAAGCCATTGAACACCTAAAAAAATGTCTATTCCTCTCATGGTAATGACATACATAGGTATTTTTTGAAAGTAATCTCCCATGGAGATTTTAATGTTATGGAATTATTCTTAACAAATAATAATACGCACATCATCGATAATTACTTAACATTCATTAGATAGATAAAAATAATTCAAATGGACCACCAAATTATGATTGATGAAGTTATGAGTACTTCATAAGTCAATTAACATCGTTACCCTCTTTTTTTCAAGAATCCAACAACTTTAAGGGTTTGGGGGTGATAATACCTAAACTTTCATGACATGATATCATTGGTTGGGGATATCTTACCTCCTCCTTTTTGATAGGGTTATTCATCAATTTTGAATAAAATTTGTGAAATAAAGGGAAACCTAAAAGGTATAGGAAGAAGCCATGGATAGAAGGAAAATTCATCGAAGACTGAAGAAATCCTTGAAAGACTAAAAAATATGTTGAACACAGTGTAAATCAACAGGTTCCTATCCAACTCTATGAAATTAATAATACTAGATAGATTGTATAACTTCATCCAACATAGTCATGACCAAAAGAAGCTTATTTTGGCTAATTTTGTAAGAAATGATATTTTTTGTAATTAATCAAAAGAATATAGTGTGACATATGTAGAAGATGTATGGAATATAGAATAATATAGATTATGTAATAGAAAAGAAGAGAGATAGATGCATATGACAAATACATGAGGAGTATGTATGAGAATAATGTTATCTATATTCAGATATGAATATAGAGTGATGGTTGATGAAATGTGTATGACCCGTTATGTTATGTTACATTCTTTATGTTCACCTATTTGAATTTACACTATCTTTTCCCCATACATCCTTAAAAAAAAGGGAAAATTTCTTAACCCACATGTTATTGTTGAGGTTTAATGTCAACACTCCTCTGTATTGAAAATGACCTCTACCTCTTCATCTTATTATTTCTCTTCTTCTTCATTAGGCCCCTCAATGTAGAATAAATTTTCACCACATTTATGTCTTGGTCAATATTTGTTTCAGTTAAACCATAACCCTTTTTTTCTCTTTTCTTTTCTTTTTTCAATTTTTAATCAAATTGTATGAGGGAATTATGGTGTCGGGGTGCTATAGTCTTTGATGTTAGTGAAATTCTACCTCTTGTTGGAAATAAAATTTTCCTCTACCCTACGTACCATGATAGTAGAATCAAATAACTTAAGTGACTTAAACATATGTACCTCAAACTCAATGTGGTCCTTAAGTACCCCAAGAAATAGGTGATTTAAATTCACTTTCTATAATATTCTCCACATGTAAGGATAGATTTTGGAACTCATGAACATATTCCTTGACTGATCCTGATTTCCGTAACTTTTCTAATTGGTTAAAGTAATTATATGACACACTATAACTATAATGAAATTTAGTTCTTCAGTAAAAACTATCCATGTGACACTGAGACCATTATGCTTCATTTGATAACATAACCATCAATACCAGACAAATTGGTTAGGTTTGAGATACAAGGATGCAATGGTCACCTTTTTTCTAGATGGTATTTGATGTAGATCAAAGAAATTCTCTATTTAGTTAATATCATTGAGTGGATCCTTTCCATCAAACTTACACATTTACACACTCAAATATTTTTGGGCCTGCAAAGTATTTGAATTTGTATTCAACTAGCTATACGATCCACCCTGGCTAGTGTGTTTATTACTATGACCTAAATATTTTCCTTGGTTTATCTAAGTATGAGTAATTTGTGGTTAATTTTAAAGATGATGATGAACCTTTATATTTGTACTAATTTTTTACATGATACCATCTAATTATTGATTGATCTTTTCTACATCTCCATTATTGGCCATGTCAAATTGTAGGATTCATAGATCATACTAAAGTTAGTTTACCCTATCATTGACCAAGGTAAACCTTGGCACTGAGGATACCGTAGTTACTGGTTATGACTCCAAATTCTCAACTATTACATCATCCTTGTTTGTATTTTTACTCAAAGTAACAAGATTCATTTTTCTTCTTATGGAATGCCCCACCATGATGCCCCACAATATTAGGATTTAGGGATCAAGGCCAAAAATTAGGGTTTGGGGTTCCAAGAGGAGCTAGGAAAATTTTAAAAAAAAATAACAAACTCAAACTAATTTTTATCCTCTTTCCAAAAGTTAAAATAGCTTGGAAAAATTCCACAATTTGTAGTCTATGGTGCGAGTTTATGAAAAAACCTAAAATTGATATAACTTTTGTAAAACTAGTCAAAAAATCTTGAAATTTGGAGAGGATATTACTTGACTGATTTGGAAACACTAAAAATAATTACATTAAAAAAATCTATCATATTTTGAGATATATCTAAACCTTAAAAATTAGGGTTTTGACATAGTTTTGGCCAAGATCAAGTTCTAATGCCACTTTTAATGAAATCACTTAGATATATTTGATATGAACAAAAATAGAACACCAAAGAACACTAAAATGTAGAAAAACAAGAACAATATATAAGTATAATAACTTTTCCGATTCGATGGGGTAACCTCCAAGCCATATAATAAGACTTAAGTTCTCAATATTATTCCTCAAATACTACATTCTAACTCCTATATATAGTATTCATAATTTATGGCCAATACCAAGGCTGACGCACTAATGATATTATAACATATATGAAAGAGATACAACATGATAAGAAATTATGAGAGCCATAAGCCATCCATACACATCTATATTAGGATTAAGGGTACAACAATGAAGGAAAACTTACAAAATTACTAAAAATTCTAGTATAATTCAAAAATACAACATAATGAACTTACACATGCCCCTCAGTATAAATCAGAATAGTATATCAAAGGATGACAATACACTATTATTGAAACAATTCATAATAAATATAGAGTGAGACCATACAAGGATTTTATAAATCATTAGCAACTAATGTCTACACAACATAAAGAATTACCTCATTACCAAATAATGATTTGCACATTCATTGTCTTGTAATGAGGTTATAAAACTTGGTTAACATTCCATGATAATTCATCTTTTAAGAAGAAAAGGAAACTTTACGCACACAAAATTTCACGTGTTACATTGTCAGAAGACGGTTACAAGAGGTCCCCAATGATGATTCATATCGTTTCAGAAGGTGTTCAAGTTCCTAATTCCATTTACAATATATATTTGTATCCTAGACATCCCTACTCAGTCTTTGCATGCTTTCTTATAGCTTCCCACTTATTTTTATGTATTTTTTTACCTTTAGTGTCAAAATTGCCACCTTGGCAGGGTGGTGGTTTTGTGACCACGACCCTAGTTAGGGAAGCAGTTATGTGTTCATCACCATGTGCAGGGTAGAGGTTCTACATGATTTTTACATAAACCTTCATGCAAAATTAGACACGTGTGATTTCAGTTAACTTCATTCCCAAGGCTCGTTTGTGAATCAAATTAGCTAAATTTAGTCTTGATTATATGGTCTTCACTCCCTCTTCTAATTTTAAAAAGAATTAATTAAGTTGAATTTCCCCTTCATCCAATGATGTGGCACCACAAGTTTTCCTTATGTGTGAGTTCTTAGCCCAACCAATTTGTTATATAACTATTGTTAGTGCAAAATTAAAGTACCCCCTGAATGGCCTAAGTGTGAAAGGGGCATTCGGTATAATCTGCATAACATGGGTCCATCTCTCAAGTTGTGGGACTTGCAAACCTAATATGGACCTCTAGAGAAGGCTGGCTTCCTCGACGTAATCCTAATGCTAAATTACTCCTAATGCAGAAAAGACTCGTAACTACACCTATCCTAAAAATGCCAAGGAGACAAAGAGAGAGAAAATGCATGAAGAGGGAAATCCTACATTAGCGGGATGAAAGCACCAGAAAAGGGGGATGAGATACTCTGCTGAGAGAGGAAGAAGAGGAAAAATAGAGTTGCATGAGGTCAGAATAGTAGTGACACAAACCCAAACTCCATATTCCAACTACACTCCATGAAACACAACATCTTACACTTGAAAATGTGAAATACATGCACAAAATATAGAAATAATAATGGGGAGGCAAGAAAATACAATAAAAATGAACTAGGGTTGAAGAAAAACCAAAAAACACAATTTTTATTGTTTCAAAGTATGGATACACCATTACATTTGATGCACAAAGGAATAATTACATTGCTAGGCCCAAGAGAAGGCTCGTAGCTCAAATGGAGTCAAGGGAAAATTTTGTAAGACTTTCCCTAGCTCCTGGAATGTATCCTCTAAAAAATGAGGAAGATTTTACAATATATAAGCAATGTCTGCCTAACCTTCATTAAAGACGTATGGGCACCCATACAAATTCACTTCCCGAGGGTACTTCTATCAGATGAAGACATGGGCACCATAAAACATTAAATAAATTTGTTGAGCTATCTTTCACCCACCTACTTGCACCTCACCTAGGACTTTTGAGCTGCCCAACCTAGTGACCCATTTAACCATGCATCACCTAACTTCGACTGTCAAACCTTAGGGGGTTGGAAGTCATCCAACTATGTAGGTCGTACATTACTATGGTTTCTGACCAACCGTGGTTGCCATCTATAAATTTGAGGTCATCCAACCTGAGGGGGGTTGGATGGATTTCTATTTCTTCCCTTATAATGAGCTACCCAACCAACCCGATGGTCATTCAACTTCTGGGCCAACCGACCTCGGTACCCGTCTAACCTAGTGACCTGTCCAACCTTGTTGTACCATCCAACCTTGGTGACCCAACAAACCTATGTGTCATGAAAATTTTAGGGGTGTGAAGAGTGTCTAAATATATCAGTATGTGTCAAAAAATTATACCCGACCAACCCAGTTGAACAACCCAGCAAACAAACCCAACTGACCAACCCTAGGAGGCCAACATCCAAAGGTGATATCTTGACCTCCCAGATGAGTTTTGGGGTAAAATTTTATATGATTTCGCATGGAAAAAATCAATTCAATCTAATGGTTATGGTATTGAGATACATGTTTCAATTTATAACATCAAAATCGATCCTTATTTATCGGGATTGTCGGTTGTGCGCCAGAAGAATGAACTCCCTTGGGAAGTGTATGATGCTTCAACATGTCTCATATTTTCCACCATTTAGGGCATGGAAAATGATTTCCATAGGAAATTTTTTAGACTTATAATTTCTAACATGGATATCATAATCTTCCTTTCAAGCTTAGGTCTTCTTTCACGCTGCACACTCTTTAAGGCCCGAAAGCCTATTTCTGATGGATAGCCCCAAGACCTCTAAAACTTCCCTGAATCACTTACAATGCTTCCAAAAATTGAAATATAAATTTTATCATTCAAGAATGCTCCATGAATCTTTTTCTAGTGCTCAAACCCATCCTCCTAAGTTATATGTTTTACCAGGGGTAAAAATAAATAACAACTATTCCTTGTTCTTAAGAAAAATGTGGAGAATTTTGAGTTTTATTGTCGATAAAAAGTTTCTACCTTTCATGCTGGAAATATCCAAAGCCAATCTCAATTCAATTGTGCTTGCAATTTTCCACATGCATTTCTTCTAATTCTTTTAATCCAAGCTATTGTTACTCCTACACTTTTCTTCTTCTGACGTTACTGCATTCCCACCTGTTAGACTCACATGGACATAGAAATCAAAATAATAAAATGAGGGGAAAAATATTCACACAACCAAATTTTCCATTGTTCTTGCATATCCAATATGGAGGTGTTTTTTGTCTTCTTCATTGATTTTAATTGTTAGTTTTGCATTTATCAATCCAAATTCATATCAAATAGAATAGAGAAATTGTTTCATTGTTTCAATTATCAAGAAATTAAATTGATTAGATCACATTAGAAAGTCCTCTCTTCAATATTGTAAGGGAGGTTTTAGGAAATAATAGTTTTGTTAAAGCTATGATTTATTATCTACCTCTGAGTTATGATTGAGAGTTTTTTTAGAAAGATTCAATTGATTAATTAGTTTAGATTTAATTGACAGATGCACAAGAAAATAACGACATCTGGCTGCTTTGTTTTTTTAGGATCTAGTTTTTAGAGTAAAATAAATTGTTGTTTGTAATTATGATGTTTCAGTTTTGTTGATTTATTTAGGTTAGTTTCCTTTCTACAGTAACATATATTGTTAGTTTCATCTTAGTTAATTTCGACATTTCAAACTAGTTTACCTTTTAGATTCAACTAGGTAATTGAGCCATAAGGAATTTATGCTACCCACTCATAGCCACTAAATCTCCCCTTTTCTAACTTAGCTATTAGGAATTCATGCTACTAGGTCTTAGCCACTGATTATCCTATAATTATCTATCCACATTTCCACATCAATTGCTCTTGCACGGCATCATGGGGTCGAGTGCAGATTAAATGTCACATGTCGATTTTCATCCGTACAGAAACTACTAACAATTACTTAAAAGTAGGAAACATATTGCTAATTAGGAAGAAAAATATAATCAAAAGCCAAAATGACCATAAGGAAGGATTTTTCCTCTAACTTATACCAACCCCCATTGAAAAATTGGAAATCAACAGTACTCATAATATTATTCTAAGATCAATTAGAGTATGAGGGATAGCCATTGTTTATTAATAGGTGGATCAACCCATCCACCAATGAATGAAGAGAGAGTATCATGCCCAAAACACTTTTGTCAAATCAACATGGAAAGAAACAAAAAAATTTACATGGAAGAAAGAAAATTTTGACATAAAAGTGATCCCCAAGAAATAAAAATGGAGATCCATTGGAAGAGCACATACATACTCATGAAATTAGGAATGTGGATTTAAATGGGTCCACAAATTTCCCAATATATTATAGTTCCTATGTGAGACCAATGTGATAAATCCATTTGATTTAATTACAAGACAAAAAATAATCTTAGAAATTCCATTTGAATAAAATTTTCACAAAAATTCTAACCATCCCTTTCAAAATTAGAACCATCACAAAGCTTCCTAAATAATATTTCTAGTTTTATCAACTATTTACCTATCAAATATCTCTATTAAATGTTACATGTGAAAAACCAAAACTCTATTTTATTTTCCTCCTCTATTAAAAATTTATTCATATATATATATATATATATATTAAATATTCATCTCAAAACTATAGTCTCTTTTGGAATAAAAACATTAGACCACTTGGTACTCTCTAATTTTGTGAGATAACTTTTCTAGCGCATCCAAATCATCATTTACACCTTTAACCATGTGTGACAAATTAAAAAAAAAAGAGATATAGTTATAATAATTGAAAACCACCTATGCACCATTATTTTGACACTGCCATGCCTTTATTTTTATCACCTTTAAAACGCCAAATTTATCTTAGATAAATAAGAACTACATTAAGGTTTAAATTCCACTAATGACCACCGCATGCAAGAAATTAGTCATTAAACACTCAATGGGGGAAGGAGATAGGGTTCATAATTATAAAAAATGTATAATATTAATTGTTTCCACATTCCTGTAATAGATTCGGTACAATATATGGAAGCCAACACCCAATGATCAAGATAGTCTCACTTGGTGATGATTTCCATGTGTTTTTTCAATTAATTTAAAACTAAAGAATGGAAAGAGCTGTAATGGAAAGATAAATGAGGCACTGATTGACCCTACATGTCCATGATCATTTCTTTGCTTGAAATAGAAATAAAAAACCCATGTTGAAAACCTTCCTACACATGGAAATGCTAATGGGACACAAGTGTCCATAATCAGTAGTACTGAAAACAATGATTCTCACGGGGAGGAAAAAGTTAAATATTTTAATTCAAATGAGATGGAACTTTTGAATTCATACTACAATTATCACAATACTTGAAATCCTACATGATGTGGCTCAAGTTAAATATGAGTGAATCACCTATCACAGAGATGATTTCACATAATCTAAAATTTCTCAAATTGATGAATCCAAGCATTCTTCCTTTTGCATGTATGGAGAGATGGTGATTAAGAATATATATTAAACTTATTATACTTAGAGATGCTGGTTGAAATGTGTGAATCCTCTCCTTTTGTATATACCTCCACTCATTTTTTTGTTTCTAATTTAAAAATAAAAACATTCTAGTCATCATAAGCATAAGAATTATGAATTTCACATTTAACAAGTTAAGAAAAATATTTTTATTGGAGGGTATGGGACAAATATTTTTCACCATGCACTTCACATGTCCAACCTAGGTGAAATGAAATATATATTCTTTATGTTCAAGAAGATAAGGAATGAGTTTCTTGCAATACTTTCTTCAAAGACACATGTGTTCTATCTCTTTCAGGTTTTGGTCTTTAATCTCCTCCCCCCTAAAGAAAACATGGTATCCCAATCTCTCAATCCCATCTACGGAAAATTCAACCAGATGTGTTAGGGTGTAATGTGTTAGCACCCCCTACTTATTTCTCATCCTTTGAGACTCATTTTGAATTTCCCACATTTATCCCTTCCCAATTTTCCATATGACATGTTCTTGTGCCTATAAAGGACCATTCCATTTCCACACCTTTCCATCAAGTGAAAAACCTTGATAAGATATTCCATTCCTATTCTCTAGTAAAAAAAGAGTACAATGGAGATGAAATATCCTTTAGACAGTGAAAAGGTAATTTCTAGTTCTCCAACTAAAATAGGAAAGTTTCCATATCACAGTGGATGTATTTCTATGAAAAAGTGTTTCTCAACCCAAAAATAAAACAAGATATCAAAAATAATTTGGATGGGCCACACCCTTCAAATGAATATCTAATATTCCTTAGCATGTTTACCTCCCTATTTAGTCAAGTTCTATTTATCTTTTGGGAAGAATAGAACTTCCAATAATTTTCTTATATGATGGATAAGTTTCTCTATATATTCAATACATTAATCTTTACTCTTTACATATAAATATCCAAGGCATAACAATAAAAGTGAAGGAATAATATGATCAAATTCTTACTTCTTAAAAAAACATAAATTCACCTCTTGGAAGAATATCAAAACCAGAATCGACAAAGCCACCATGAAATAATTGTGGATACTCTTGTTGTGCTTCTCTGTACTTTTTACTCTTTTTTTGTTGTTTTTTGGCTACTCTTTAGCAGTGTTCGTTCTAGTTTGTTTCGTTGGGGTAACTGCTCTTGGACTACTTGGGGTTTCTATGTCTCAAATGGATCTTGATC
The DNA here is from genome assembly GCA_019776745.2 of Taxus chinensis. Taxonomy (NCBI): domain Eukaryota; kingdom Viridiplantae; phylum Streptophyta; class Pinopsida; order Cupressales; family Taxaceae; genus Taxus; species Taxus chinensis. The sequence goes on from CM034149.1 coordinate 317,203,469, forward strand.
CTTTTTGTTTTGGTCCTCATTCCTATTCTGGCTTCTAGGCCCTCTTTTGTACACAAGGGTATAGTCCCTTTCAAAAAACTATTTATCAATAATAATAAAAAAAAAAACCTAAATTCATTTCCAATAGTCATGGATGAATACCCTTAAAAAACTATGATATAATCTCTAACATTTAATATCTCTCCATTTTGTAAACATCTTATCTTTTTTATAATATCACATCCATATGTGGCATATAGTGATTTAACGTAAATGGTTAATTTCATTAGAGGGTGGTAACTTATTGAATATAAGCATAATCAACTAATTTCCAAAGCTAATTGCTGAAATACAAGGATAATACATGAAAAATTGATAGATAAATGAAATGAAGTACTATAAAATGATGAGGAGAAGAGGAATTAAGTGATATCATAGATTGTGTGCTAATATGGGATGGTATGATGAGTAGAAATTGTTGGAAATAATCTGACAGAGATTCACAACTAATATTTTGTCCTACTCAAATGCATGAACCAAAGAGTATAGTACAGAACAAAGTATACCCTTGCTATGGCCACTTTTTACAACCTTATGCCTTTATAATTTCATCTTCTACAAATTTTTGTGTCTATGTACTAATATTTGTTCCACTTCTGTGTAGAATCTAGAAATCCAATATTATGTGATTCTTATTGTCCAACTGATCCAATCTTCAAACCCCTAGATGGTGAGAGAGTCCTACAAGAAATTTTTTAGGTGGGTTATAGGTACCCCTATATAATGTCGACATCGCCACTACTCTGAAGAGGGCTCAAACTACACGTCATTGTTTCCTAGCATGTGATATCTAAAATATATGAAGTTAAATTGATAACCACAACCTTATAAGAATAAAATTTTACTTAATACTTGCACCTAGCTTGACTTGACCTTGGAAATGTGGCTTTTGTAGTTGCAAACTAGGGTGGATGATGACCATGAATGAGTATGCAAAGTATATAAATCTCAAGGGAGTTTTAGACTGTCTATTATTGTGATTACTCTTAGTATATTATCATTAGGATTTTAGATTCCAAGTAGAATGTATGCCCTCATTTAATTGTAGAAGATTAATGACTTATTTATATATGTGTTCCGTATTTGAAACACTCAGATAAGAATGGAAAAAAATGTACCAAAGGAATTAATATTGAGAAAAGTAACATTAGAGGGAGAGTGACAATAGTAAATAGGTCAGCCCATAGTGTTTCAATGGATTCTTAACAAATTTAATGAAACAGATAGAGGGTGATAGGCCAAGGAGGAATACATGTTTGTAATATCAGTTGAAGGTTGTGTACGAGTCTTGATTTCCTGATCCAATGCTGATTATGGGATATTCCTTTTCGATAGGAGGAACTACCTGTGAATGCAAAACAAGAGCACAAGAGGAATATTAAACAATATATGTTAGTGGACTACCTAGCATGTGCTAGATCTGGGAAGTGTGATACCTCCTAGATGGTTGTCAATCCACTTTTTAATACAATTTAATGCAAGAAACAATGTAAAAAAATAAAATCCTATTGTAGTTGATATGATTTAGGCATCTCATTCAAATAAAATAAGCAAATCGAATCTAACAGGAAGGGTTACAACTAGATCTAGAGGTTGGGTAGGTGGTTTTGAGTTTTTGCAGGTCTGACAGAAGTCTAGTAAAAGGTTAAAAATTATTCTGGGAAGTTTAGGGATGGGTATTAATTTTTTTTTCTTGATTTGGGTTGTCAGACACAAAGACCGATGTCATTCAGAGTGAGACCAACAATAGTTTAGATATGACTGATGACGGTTTAGGGTGGATAATGGTAGAATGTCAAAATTGGTACCCAGGCTCTCTTCGTATCTACACAGAGAGTTGGGAAGGTCTATGGTAGGATTGTAGGTGGTGTAATAGGTTTGGGTAAGGTTCTATGAGGTTTTTGGGGTGATAAGGTCAACTTATTCAGGAGACATAGTAACCAACGTCGATCTGGTGACCGATGCCAGAAAAGGTAAAATCAACAATGGTCAAGGTGACCAATGTGGGTAGAGGTGGAATGGTGGAAATCAATCGAATTTGGTTTTTGATCTTCTCTGTGATTTCATAGAGAATGGAAGAGGGATGGTTAGGTTTGTAAAAATGCTGAGAAGGCTGAGGAATTCCTAAGGGTCAAGTGTAGGGAGATAAAATGTAGTGGGTGGTCAGATGGGTGGATTGAGAGGAAGGTGGGAATGATGGAATGTAACGGAGAATACGATCTGAAAAAAAGAGATAAATAAATTGAAATCTACATAAGTATAGAATGATGTAGATCAAAACCACTTACTTATATTTGTAGGCCTAGTTGGTAAAGGATAGTAATGTTTGATCAATTTCATGACAGTGCTTCCTGGAATGTTACCGTGAATGCCAATACCTTCATATCAGTCCTGGTGTTGACTAGGAGGCATATGGATGCTCAAGAAGACTCTAGTTCATGCTTGCATGTAGATATATCTCTCTCTAAATTTAAAAAATGACCAACATCCTAAAAAAGGTTTCCAAAATGAATATATGGTAACTAACGGTGGTTAGGGTGACTAGCGTCAGTTTAGGGTTAACCGACGTCGGTTAAGGTGGGAAATCCTAGGTTCTCCAAAATAACAAATCTTGAATATATTTTGGCAAGTTTTACCCATTGTTCTGGGTCTAAAATGGTATTTTACAATTAGATAAGTGGGCATATTATTAGAGAAAGAACTTTCATCTAATGTTAGGGTTAGATTAAGTCTCAGTTACTTACGATAACTAGATATTGAATCTTAGTTAAAAGAAACATGCTAATAATAGGTCTATGATGAGGTGTCTAGGTGAAGTGGCTAGGTGAGGTGTAAATTAATTTAATTAAAGTAATTAAATTAATAAATAAAGTTAGGATGGGTATCGATTCAATTTTTAATAATTAAATTAATATAAATTTGAGGTAAAGGGGTCTTGGTTATATGAAAATGTTATGTTAACTGCTTGAAAGTGGATCAAGGGGAGTGTGACCCAAATTTGGTGTCTACATTTGCCCCTTTTTGTCGCGTAGTTTGTATTGATAAGTGAAAATGAAAAAAAAAGGAATTGGTTGCCCCAAATATAAGTTAGAGTGGGGTTACTTCAATTAGGGCTAAAGGTGTGGCTTCCACAAGTGTGGGTGTAAATGATCCCTATCAAACTAGGAATTAATGAGGTATAACATAAAATTGGTGTGTGGTTTGATAAATGTGGAAGTGATGAAAAATAAGATAGGTGGGTATGGTTTTTACATATTGGGTAAAGGGTAAAGGTCAAATTGGGTAATAGGTTTGGGAAAGGGTAAAATTAGGTTAGGGTCAAATTAGGTAATAGGTAATGGCAATCGAATGCACACACATGTATAGACTATGACACACTACCAGGTTTAAGAGCTTGTAAACTCTACATCATCTAGGGTAAATAGGTTTATCGAAACAAGGTTGAAGGGATTTAGGTATCCATGGTATAGGATATGGTCTAGAAGCACAACTTAGGTCAGGTACAAGAATGTTTTGGTATGTTCTAGTACACCAAAGGTTTGGTCGGGATAAACATAACAAAAATAGGAAACGTATGGTTGTTAAGCCAAAACAACATAGGTAATAACATCATAGGGTATAGTGAGTACATAAGTTCAAAATGTCCCAAAAAGTGGTTTAGGTCAAGGTATATGGGTCATGACATGGGTACGGCCAAGGTATAGGTAATTCAAGGGGAATATGCGATAAAGTGGGGTACAGGTTATTAGGGCAGGTGGTGTAAATGGGGTATTGGCATGGGAGAAAGTATGCCCTAACCGATAATAAGGTCAGGTGGGATGTAATCAGGGTATTAGAGTAGGAAAATTGAAGAGGGGAGTCCAAATGGGGTGTAGGCAACATGACCGATACCAGTCATGTGAAACCGATAACAGTCTATGTGAAATGATATCAGTATACTAGGGTATGGAACTGATGTCGGTTAGATTGGACCAATATCAATTCACCTATTGATAAGTTAAAACGTAAAACCCACAGTAAAAGTGTTCATTTAAGAATTTTAATGTGGTGAAAATGGCTCTAGAGGAAGAATAGTCAAACGAGTTGTTGAGGAAAATGGGATCAGGCATGATTCAAGGCTGATTAGGCAAGAGGTGGGTCATTTTTGGAGTGAGGAAGATGGGTCCACGTGATTAGGTGAAATGAGTTGATTCTTTGGAGGATTGGGAGGTCAGTTATAGACATGGCAATAGGGAGAGGGAGTGGCAGAGGCCCGCCAGTGTAGAGACCGGAGGTGCCAATGAGGAAGAGGTAGTGGGATGAGGTAGGTTGCAAACCCTATTGTGTATTTTGAATTGATTTTTGTGGTAAAATGAATAAATGGGGGGAGATTCAAAATTCAAAAATGTAGGTAAAATGAACCAATTTGGGTATGGGGAGGGTGGAATGTACGCTAATTAGGTTGGGAAATGAATTTGGGTGAGATGTGGGTAGAATGGGGGTAGTTTAGGCTTAGTTTTGTCAATTTTAGAATTTTAGGGCCATGGGGGTTTGGTTTTGGGGCTGAAATAGATATCGACACCGGTTTGGGGTCAACTAACTTCGGTTTTGTATTACCAGCATTGGTGAGGAAAAACATGACCAATGGCAGTCATAGGGGACTGACATCAGTTAGGGGTGACTGATGGTGGTCATGGCTGAATGACATCGGTCACTGTAAAAAGATGACAAGGCCAAAATAGGTTAGATGCAGATGGAAAAGATGGGGTGGAAAAGAGAGGGTATGATAAACAGATTAAAAATGAAGGGAATAGGGATCAAGCAGGGAGAAAAGTAGGTGGGTGAAGATGAGGGTGGGTAAACATAGGTAGGGGATGGGTGGGACTTAGGTCACTATGGGTACAAGGTTTGGGTAAGTGAGAATGGGATAAATAAGCGGTCGGGGAATAAAGTAAGAACATGATAAATGTGTATGGAGTAACATGGTGTAAAATTATGTTGTTGACAAAAAAGGAATTCAGGCCCTGAAATTGTTGAGTTTGTTGGTTACAGGCACAACAAGAGTTGGCACTATAAGATAGAGTATCACCCCTATTACAGGAGTTAAGGCAAAATATGATGGAGGAGGGGTACGCCCACATGCGGGAGGTAGGAATTATCAGGGTTAGGTGGTACAAACTGATCTGATGGGATCCTAGTCTCATGGTCACTCTCATTGATAGATGGGATGCAGCGACCAACACATTCCACCTCCCTACCGATGAGATGATGATCATGTTGGAGGATGTCTATAGGATTTTATAGTTGTCTATTTTTGGGGATCTATTTTATAGTATATCTTTAGATGACACCTTCGATGTGATGATTGTAGTGTTCAGGGAGATGGCTAGTGAGCTAACCAAGCATAGTGCGAGCTTGATGTATGGGGCAATGTATGCCACACACCCATAAAAGACATGGCTAGCTGTGTTGATGATGGTGACACTGGGGTGCTATGCACTGCTTCATTCAGAGGGTGATCATTTTCTTGGGGGTCTTATCAGAGTATTACGAGACATGATCGAGGAATGGGTCTACTTTGTATGGGTGTCAACTTATTTAGTACAACTATATAGGGATTTGTGGGGCTATCATAGGATGGGCAGATATGGCGTGTGTTATACCTTCCTTTTACATTGTTGGGTATATGATCACATTGTGGTAGTGCGGCCACAAGGACTTCCGATGGTAGACTGACATGATGGGGGATAGAGGGAAGGATTCAAGTGATGAGTGGTCCTAGGAGAATGGCCATGAGCAGTAGAGGTGTTATATGATGTGGCATATTATAGGTGGTAGATGGAGGGGCTATATGCAAGAGACATAGTATGGAAACCTTATGTCTGCTTTCCAGCATTCATAGGCATGAGGCAAGAACTACAAGGGCTGCAACTAGTGTGATGGATACATAGGAGACATATTGGTGAGCACGAGATGATCCCAGTAGAAAGAGTCTGACGGAAGTTCAGACTAGTGCAGGATGTATTGCTGCCATTTCAATAGTATTGGTGGGAGGATGTGGGGAAACCTTTGTCTCCACCTCACCCAACACATCAAGAGGAGTTACCAGGGGATGGTAGGATATATTATGCAGGGGTATCTAATGGATAAAGATGGTGCTAAGAAGAAGAGTTACATGAAGCACCACCACGGCCAGGGAAACCCTCTTTGGCAATTGTCATAGTGTAGAGAGAAGCACTACATGGACAGGTGGCAGCGTTGGTACTGCAGTTGATATCAGTGCAAGCAAAGGTATCCACCTTGAATGGGTAGGTGACTATAGTACTAGGGTAGTTGACTACTTCCTAGGCATAGGTATAGGTACATGCAACGGGTCAGGCTCCTATATAGGATGAAGGATAGATATCCACCTTGCAGACACATGTCACATGGTTGTAGTGGTAGTTAGCCACATCCCAGGAACATGTGATGATTTTACTAGATCAGATGACATCAGGGAGACCTACATTGCCATCCAGACAAGGTCCTATCATATAGGGGTCATCATCGGGACAAGGTCCCATGGTATAGTTAGCACAGGGATAGGTGGCCATGAGGATGATGGTAGCAGGGAAGAGTGGATAGGTGGTCGTGAGGTCAATGACACCAACTCATACAATGTCTATGGTGAGGTTTATGGAGGCCCTAAATAAGGCCCACTATTACCAAGATCACCTGAAGACTTTGGGCATTAAGGTCCCATCCTACACTAAGTATAGAGTCTAGCAGGAAGTAAATGAGAGGACTAGATCCCTTACTCATAGTTCTGAGAGCACTGGGGGCCTACAAGCCTAGATACAGGGTCAGGGTAAGGCTACCAGTTAACGGAGGTCAAACCCAGGTGAGGGCCAAGGGGAGATTAGACCAAGGCCCGTAGCGGGTGGAGAGATGCTAAGAGGGTGGTAGATAAGGCGGGAGGAGGAGAGAGATGAGATTGGCCCCAAGGGTCTCAGGTGGAGTAACGATTAGTCCCTTGGTATGATTATTATTTTTGAGATCTTTATATATACATTGGCCTACGTGCCAAATATAGTGAGGCTGTATATGATATTTTTGATAGTTTGATCTTATATTGGCTTGCATGCCAAAGATGGTGAGGATTTATCTAAGAGTTTTGAGATTTTTTATCCTATACTGGCATGCGTGATGAAGAAAGTGAGGATGTTTCTGATAGTTTGTAGATACTTGTATGTATTTGTATCAGTGTCTATTTCTATTGATATCCAGACTTTTGTTATTATAGATGACGAGATTTATGGTATGGATGATGTACTTGTGTTTTAATTTCCATTGTTATATGTGTATGTATGGAAACTAGGTGAATTAAGCATGGTAGAGTCGAGGTCATGTAGGCATGATGGATTCTAGGTTAGTTAGGTGTGATGGATTCTTGGTAAATTAGGCATGGTGGAGTTTTTGTTAATTAGGCATGGTGGAGTCTAGGTCATGTAGGCATGGGTGAGTTTAGGTCATATAGGTATGGTTAAGTCTAGGTCATGTAGGCATGGTTAAGTATAGGTGAGTTAGGCATGGTTGATGTTGTCAATTTTTGCCACACTTGGAAAAATTGCACAAAGAGGATGTCTAGTGGACCCTGGGACCAAAAGACTTATTCATAAAACATTTCGGGATCTACAAGAAAAATTTTGTGTGTTAAGACACATATTTTGAGAAGGTTTTAATTTATCTTTCTGATCCTCATATTTTGATAAAATTCCATATAAACTAAAATTTTAGAGCTAAATCTTTAAGAAATGGTGAAATAGGCCATTAAGCAAGAAAAATTGCCAAGTAGCTCGGTAAACTACTTGGTGAGCTAAGGCCTTGGTGATTAGGTGCTCTAGCTCAATCTTGAAGCACCATAGTAGGAGGATGAAGATTGTGGTGAGTTGCTCACATATGGTGGAAGATTAATGTTAGCTCGGCTAACGGAGAGATTGAGTAGGGATCTCATTGTAGAAAAGGCGTTTGGGGAAGGTTGAAACTTGGTATAGAGATCATGCAGTTAAGTTTGGAATTCATAGAGAAATTAAGGAGGGACTCAGTTAAATAATACATCAACTTAACTCATTCACACAAATCGATAAGGGGCTCGCAATGAAATTTTTAGGAGGTAAGATAAAATCAAACCCAGTAGAGGTGAGATCAAAGTCCAACTCGTGAGGAATTCATAAGGTGCAGAGAGGCTCAAATTTTGAGTTGTTTGATGAACAGATGAATTATCACAGGATTCAGTGAAATAAGCCCTAACCATTAAGGAGCTCGAGCATGGTTTGGGGGCCATCAGAGTTTTTGCATGGGTTATGAAAATGAAGTTACCTATTAAACTCATGAGATCTAGGCTATTCAAATAAAATTTACTAGCTAACATGGAAATAGGTGAAATCCCTAGCATAACAAAATGGGTGAAGTAGCGAATGGCTCATTGAGGATATTAGCAAGAAGGGAAATCAGGTTTCCACATCAGGATAGTATTTATTATGGCTCGATAATGAAAGAAATTCAGGGCTCTAATCAATACAAAGGAAAAATCAGAACCAAATACAGAGGGGCTTGGTTAAACAATGCATTGGGGGATCATTAATAAAGCTATTGAAATGGCTCAGATGTTTCAAGGACAACTCCTAGGTAATATGAAATATTCAAGCTATCACTTAATTCAGGAGACATGAGTTTGATGTTAGGGAGAGTCATCAAAGGTCAAGCTCAGAGGTTTTATAATTTGAGTTGTGCTCAAAGCTATAGCCAGTTCAACTCACTAACATGATGAATTAGACCTATGATTAATGGGTAATATTGAATGCTAAGGGAGATGGCTCAATCTAGGTAGGATTTGAGCTCATGGTGAGGTTACAAAAGATTGATTCCAATGTTGTAGTGGAGGATAGTTGCACTATATAATGGGGAGCTCGTAAAATAAGCTATCAGGTAGCTCTGGATGCACAAGGGATGCTTGGGGAAAATGCAAGCCCACAGTGAGTGGAGCATGTATTGGTTCAGTAAACCAAATAAGAAAGGGAAATGAGCTCACAAAGTCTAACATAGAATCAATGGTATGAGATAATAGTGACAAGTCATAGTTTGAGTGACTTGAGCTACTCACTCAATGTTTGGTTGAGCTCATCGAAATTCATATTGGAGGAAACTCGCAAGCCAAAAATTCAAGGATCTTGGGTGGATTAGATGGTAGAAGATAGAGGCCAATACATGCATTGACAAGTTAGGAGATAAAGACATGAACTCCATGTTTGAACATTAGGAGCTCAGTCCTAATACTCCATGGGAGAGGAGAATTGAAGAACTCACTCTTGATTTGAGAGGTGATGTGTTAATGGATCTCAGAAGCAAGGTGTCACCACGGTTAAGGAATCAAGTCAATAGAGAGCCCAATGCATTGTGCTTTGACCTGATAATCCTTCATAGCACAAACGGGCCACAAGGCCATGATTGATTGGTTGAGTTCACATTCAAAGTCCTCATATTAACTTGGCATTGGCTCAGGTCGAGCTAAGTCATAAGTATTCATGTAACAAGCTCAAGCATTGAAAGGCTTGGGGTGAAGTGTTGATCTCTCAAGTCATGTTTTTGAGGCTTTAGAGGATAATGAGATGAAGCATTGGTATATGGTGAGCCAAGTCACTATTATGTAGGATCGAGCTCTGAGTTCATTTTGACATAAAAGCATGACAGTTTAGTGTTTAAGTGCTCTAGCTCAGGAAATGCACGAATAGTGTAGATGGATGAAAGATTGGCACACAGGCTAGACATGTAGAAGAATATGATAGAAAAACAATAAGCGTGATACACAGGTATGGCTTTGGGTTAAGGAGTATCTCGGTGCACCAAACGCAGGCCTGGTTAGGTTAAAACGGTGAATGTATTTTATATAAGCTCATAACATCAACCAAAATATGAATGAATAAATGGTATGGCAGAGTACGAGATTTTAAGACAAAGAGATCAAAATATTTAGTCCAGAACCATAGATCCACAGTTGATAGAATGTGTAAATGTGTTTCAGATAAATGAATATTTTAGGATTTTGGATGTTTTGGTTTTGGAACTCATCCCACTGATTTCACAAAAATAAGCTTATAGACTCCAAATCCCAAAAGCTCAAAACTATGAAATTCATAGTTTCTCGTTTTCAGGGTTTGGAGGTGTCTCAGCATTGGAGATTAGCGAGTGGGAAGTTTGGTTTCTGAAGCCCAAAAATGTGAGCTCGGTCAGGGTCCGAAGGTGAGTCAATGGAACACAAAGCATGGCTAGTCGTCCGACGATAGTGAAGTGGTACTTGGAGCTCAGAGTTAGAAGTGATGACATGGTGTAATGGTTTAGTTTAACTCAGGAAGTGATAGGGTGTAGGATCCATTAGCCCATTTGACTTACACGTGGTATCCAGTCATATCGTTAATCAATTTGCGAAGGTGAGTCATTTTGTGTTTTATTGAAGAGTTGCTTGACCACTGATCCAATCAAGGAAAAATCCCAAAATGGGTAACTCGGTACATATTCCATGTAGCTTGGTAAGTATTAAGGAGTCCACTGAGTTATAAAATAAGTTAGGTAATGTCCGGGGTGCTAAACAAAGTGACTTTTGTTCAAAGAGACATAACTTTCTCCCCAGTTACTCATTTTTTTAAAAATTACAATAATTGGAACCAGGAGAAAGAGAGATATGCCATGAAGTCATGAGAATATGGATTTTAAGATTTTTTTCATTCCATAATTTAAGGTTTTCCTCATTCCTTAAGTGGTGCCTTGAATGGTGGAGCTATAATTAATGAGGAAAACATGGCCAACAACATTGATTAATTACTTCCTACATTCTAGCCTAGATTCTAAGGTTTCTAATTGTTTTGCTCCCCACTCAGAAAATGGTATAAAATGTAAAGGGGTGCTTATTCTAAGAGGTTATACATTCTTTGTAAGATTCCCCTCTCTTCACAAGATGAGATGAAAAACTATGCCTTTTCCCTGATGTAACAATGCACTGTGAAAGTGCTTGAAGTAATGGAAATTATGTTTTGTGATTAGTTATATGTCCTTTCATGATTTTTCTACTTCTATTTTCCTCTCTCATGTTTGCAGGTGAACTGTGAAACCAGGGTTTCTTTTGAAAGTATTGGAGGTCATTGTGCTTATCAAGGAGTGAAGTATTGTATGTAAATTGGGTTTGTAATACATGTTCATTCTTCCTCATGATCATCTATCTTCATTGGAAATCCATAATTTTATCTAGTAAAAACCTTTCTTGGTGCATCACCACTTCTAGTATAGGTTTTATTTCCTTGCAAATCTCTCTCCCTAATCCCTTGAAATGTTAGCATAGGTTTAGTTAGTCATTTATCTTGCACACCTGGTGACAATAGTTTTTGGCACACCTGGTGGGACAAGAGGCACATCTTTCATAGGTGTGTGTATTTGTGTTCACTTCATTTCATTAATTTGTTGTGCTCTTAGTGAAATTTCATCCTTAGGAGATATACCCAAGAAAAAATGGTGACTCTATTGATCAAATTACCCTACTCTATGTGTTGCAGATTTTTAGTTTTACCCATTTTCATCTAGTTTTCTTCGACATCTTTCCACTCATGAAGCGGTGCCACCATGACTTCATTTCCACAGTGGGATTCCCACTTGCAGTAGTGGCAATTATTTCCATATTTAGGCTATTATAATCCACCTCCAAACCAATTTCATTATGAATATCAATTTGAGCATGCATGTCCATATGAGCAAGATGCAGATCAATTCAGTTATCCACCAAACTAGGGGGCTACTGAAGAGAAATGGCATGCATATTATGGAATCTATTCCACAATTTAAGAAGACCACTTGCAAAACAAGGTTTGAGAGTTGGAGCATAACATGGTGCAAATAAGAACCAATGAAATGATAAAGGCAGCCCATATTAGCTTTAGCATTCCATATCCATGGATTGAATCCCTAACCAAAGATTTAATTCATAATCAAGATGATGAATCAAGTTGGAGAATGGATCAAAAAGAAGGACATTCATGAATGTAATTTTATTCAATCCTGTCAATGGGAGGTCCCTACATTACCACCTTACAACCCTCTTTCCATGTCTCCATCCATGCAGTTTCAACTTGAACCACATGATCCTAACCTTCCAGTTTCTACCCCTATGGTGGAATCATTACTTCATCTTCTATTCCTCCATTCCATCATGAATCTTCCATGCCTCATTCTTCTAAATTTCTTTATTTTCTACAAAGGCCACCAAGACAAGAATTTGAATCTCTTCCACTTCCTTAAATGGTGAGTAAATCAATTGAATCCCAATTCGTCCCTCGTTTGGTTGTCCTAAACCCATTTTGGGAGGAACATCTTCAAGAAATGAGTGAAAGGAAGGAATATATGGTCAAGGAGACTAGTAAAGGAGAGCATGTTAATAATTTGAAGGAATGGGCTGCAAAAATTAACATCAAACAAACTTCATTCTTGACTAAACCTCCTACAAAATTTGAGGCTCAAGAACAAGTGAAACAAACTAGTTTTGTACTAGAAACAAATATAGAGAAAATACAAGTCAATGATGACCAATAATCTACATGTTCAGAATGTAGTATCCATATTGGCTCCATATCATAAGAGGAATTTGGATCACCACAAGTGGAAAATTCAGTGATAGAAGAGCATGTGTAAGTTGAAGAGTAAAGACTCTCAAGTGTACAAGTTGATTCTGATGAGTTAAATGATCCTAATTTTCATGCATTTCAAGAACTTGCAGCACTTCTGGAAGATGGTAACATCTTTCTAAAGTCATAATTATACATTACAATCAGCCACACAAATTTTCATGAGACCAAGGTAGATTTAGAGATTGATAACGCAGATGAGACCATGCAGGAAGTTTCAAATTCTTCCCCTCCATTCGTTCAAAAATTTGATTTCTTAGATGATTTTGATCTTACAAATTTTAAGTTTTAAGATGAGGAAGGTCATGGAGAATCAGATAATAATTCAAGAAATGTCATAGGGGAGGTTGAACCCTTTACATAGTTGGAGAATAGAGAAGCAAGTTATCTGTTAGATTTGGAGAAGTATTTGGATGAAAAAAGACCTATGGAAATACCCATTTATGATATTCCATTATCTAGCCTTCAATGTAAATTACCTAGTGCTATGAAAGGAAATACTCAAGGACCATAACTAGTTTCAAATAGTCCTATTAAATTTGAAATGGAGGAATTGGAACTTCTAAAAAATTCATTGAATGAAGAAAGAGAGGAGCATACGGGAGAAACTAATTCAAATTCAGAAGCTTTGTGTGGAGATGATATTATTGAGAGTTTATTTCTCTCAATTGTGGATTCAAATTTGTTTGATGAATAAGTGATGGTGGAAGAGAACAAAGGAGGTCTTACTTCCCTTAATTGTCCTAAAAATAGCAGGTGCAATAATTTTATCTTGCATGTTTTATGTGGGATGAGGAGGTTAAATATGTTGAATAATTTTGTTTTTAGATAAAATTGGAACTCCTATATGATCACTATGCTTCAAACACTTGCAGTGAATTTCTAGTAACTTAATTTGAGGTTGTAAGTGATCCAAAGTGGTTGCATGTCATGGAGGAACTCCTTGTTGTAAAAGAAGGGAAAAGGAATGAAGAAGATATCACTTTCATACCATTCACATAGGTGGAAGATCGGTTGTTTGTAGATGGTAAATAGGAGAAAAGTCAGCTTATGGATCAATATTCTTTTCAAGGAAATCTTCTGGTAGACCTTCTTGTCAAAGTTGATGTTTAGAGTAGCATGAACATTCAACAGGTTAGACCATGTCCCATAAGGTATTTGGATTCTTTGGAGATAAAAGAGAAGTCGCATTTGGTCACATTCATTTCAAAATGTGACGATGAATTTCACAACCCCAAGAATCAATCATTATTCCTCTACAAGAAAAATATAGATCAACTATAAAAGGCATATTTTACGTTTCTAGTTGATGCCTTAGTGGACCAAGTGAAGAATTGGGCTTGTTTCATTTTTTTACTTTTAGTTTCATCCATGTCCGTCATCACATCATCTTCATGGATACCCATTGTAAGGAAAGAAATTTATTTTGCATAGCTAGTTGCAGGGTTTTTTAAGCTCACATGTGCTTTTGGTTAGTGTAGGGTAGTAATAGGTTTTCTTTCAGCAGAATAAGTGCATTGCACACCCTGCATGTTTCAATTTGGGAATGTATGGTTTTTGGATACAGTGTGTTTTGTTTTCCGTCATTAATTTTGTGTTGTTCTGCACACTATTTTATCATTGAAGGTTTTTCAAGGAAGAGGAAAGTTTAAGGTTTGAGAGAAAGTTTCAAGATATTCACAATTCCTTGGCTACTTCACTCAAAGTTCTACAATATGCTTCATATGCCAAGTATTCATCAAATTCAGTATACTTTATGTTTAGCATTCCAGGGAGGTCCAAGATTGGAAATGTTCAAGGGGATTTAGGATGGGTTCATTTATTATCCTTCATTCTGGAGAAGTCATTCCAAGTTTAGGATGTAGGATGCAGTAGTGTTTGGGTAACTTGGGAACATGAAAATCACAATTCAGGAGTTTTATGGTTCAACATTAGGTCTCAAATTGATAGTTATGATTCTATTCCCAATGGATAGACAAGACTACTGGAATCATGCTTAGTAGGCAAGCATCCCTGAGAGGTTGCCAAAAATGTCGTCAATTTTTCCCTTCTTGGACAAAAATTGGACAAACACCCCGTGGTTCATTTCTAGTCGTTGCAGGAAAAAAATGATCGAATTGATAAATAAAGAGAAAATCAAAGCTCGATGTATCGAGATCTATTTTGATGTCCTGTGTTGATATCTAGTAGCTCAGGTTCTATGTTGGTAATGCATGTTTCATGAATACCGAGTTCTATTATAGTTTAATTGAGTTAAACAGGTGAGTTGATCATTAGTGGCTCATGGAATAGATGATCCAAAAACTCATCATACAAAATTAACTCTATCATGGCATCTAGCAAGTGAGAATTATTACACACGGAGCTCGCAAGACAAAAATGAATGTAAGGCCAACTTGGGGTCATGCTGAATCATGAACATGCCTACCAGGGTCAAGCCCATTCAAGGAAATTCCATGTTGACAAGTGAATGACTCAGTATGCATATGATCAAAGTATCAAAAGGAGTGTTAATGATCCCATTAAACTAGGAAATTGAACGAGATCACTATAAGTTCAAATTTGAATTCAGCTCGGCTCAAGAAGGATCGAGCCAACAAAAAATTTCACCAAGTTTTGGTCATTCGGATCGGTGTAGAGATCGTAGGTGAAAAGTGGCAAGGTCACATAGGAAATCTTGGAAGGATATAAAATTCGAGGTCAAACATGGCCAAGCTATGGAGATAGAAAGGATGCACGGTGTTGAGTTTATCTCAATGGATGCATATCCTTCTATTGGTGAGGAAATTTTTTGGGTGGAAAAACTTGTGGAATCCTTGCTAATGCTTTGGGAATCTAAGTCCCTCTAGTTAACCAGTGTAGCTTTTGTATATGCATGTGCATGAAAAATTGGATTTCTATGGTGGGCTTTCAGCCGGGGGATCCAACAGGGGCACTCGACCGACCCTGCAGCAAATGATTGCAGTTATCTACAAGGGGGGAATTTGCTATGAAGGTGGTAAAGGGAGTGAGAAGAGAGGTAGGAGAACTAATGTTCTAGGTAGAAAATTAAATTCCTGCATGTACTAGTTAGAAATTTCAACACATGCATTTATGAGAAGAAACAACTCTACAAATGGCAACAAGATGAGATAATATTACATAATCAAAGTTTCTAAAATCTCCTCATCAAAGAGGCTACAAAATATTTCTTCTTGTATTGATGCTTAACCAGAAGTTGTACATAATGTGGGAATGGATGAAATTTAAGAATGGAGGAAAGTAGAAGAAAATGACTATCTCCTTTGCTTTCTCTAAGTACAATACACTCGTGAGTTTACAAGATCAATTGCTAGCCCCGTAAAATGGCTTGAAGAAGCCATTAAATCTCCTCCAAGAAATGGTTACAACTTCTTCTTTGTTGGCAAGAAATAGTTTACAATTTCTTTTCAATAATTCACATCTGTTCAAATTCTTGATTCAAAAAGAAACACCAATGGTGAGACAAACCAGAATTTTCATAATGCACCTGTTACACTCATTTTGTAACTTTGAATTTAAACCGTTCATCTTGCCTTTCAAACTTTAAACCAAATTCATCCACATGGGAGAAAATTATTGGAGTGGGCATGGAAGATGCCTTTTGCATTTTGTGACTTTATAGAGATTTGGAATTTTGGAACATTTTGGCCCGCTCACCTAATTTTGATATGGTCTTGACATGTGGCCTCACTTGAGTGGAGACAGAGTCGCAGGCCACTTTTATAATTTTACCTTTTTTCACTATGGGCTCAAAACACAAATTGCTCCGTAGGCCCACCTCCCTACTTTGACCTTCGATGTGGGCTTAATATTTGACTTTCTCCCTTATAGCATGATCGGGGTTGTGGGTCACTTTATGCCTTTTATCCCTTATGGAAACAAGGCTCAAAAACTCAAATCACCCCGATGATCCACCTCCCCACTTTGACTCTTTTGGTGCGGGCTCGACATTTGAATTTTTCCCTCATAGTATGATCGGGGTTGCTAGTCACTTTCTGACATTTAGCCCTATTTTACAAAGAGGCTCAAAAACACAAATTTCTCTGCTAACCCACTTTGAATTTCTAACAGTGTGCTCAAGATTTGAATGTTTCCTTCATTTTTGGCAGGGTTGCGGGTCACTTTTTAACTTTACACCTTTTTTACAAAGAGGCTCAAAAAAAAAAATTCTCAGCCGACCCATTTCCAATTAGATATTTCCACATACCCATGGATAATGGAGCCAAATTTTTAAAGGGAAGAAAACACCCACCATTCATGACTGTGAAAAAATGCAGAGAAGAAGAAAACTCCACCATTTCACGCCCGATTTTCAAATTTCTTTCACGAACCAAGGGATTGAAAACAATACAAGATTTGACAATCCATGGCCATAGAAAGATTGACAATTTCATTGAAATGAGGACAACAATATAATTTTCATGGGTCCAGACAGGAAAATGGGAAATTTATCAAAATGTGCAGACTGAAGAGTTTAGACAACTTCAAAGCATGAATTTCTCTATCTTTTTAGACTTCCAACTTTACTTGAACACCTCTGGAGGGCGTGAGCTCAAAATATTTGAATTTGACTTAGAAAATGAGGGGGGATTTTGAGGGTGAAACAACAACTGGCTCTAGCTTGCGGACATGACATGGACCGAGCATAGTGAAGACATGACATGGGAATCCAAAATCTCAATCTCTAGACCATGTAATTCATTGACCAGTGCCTTATCCTTTAGGCCTTATAGATTCATGAACAACTTTGAGAAAGAAATATCAGAAGAAGGAAATAAAGACACACAATAGGAAGGAAACACACGACATGCAATAGAAAGGGAAACAAAACCACACAACGGAAAGGGAAACACACCTAACAATCACCTATGGTACAAGGCAGGGGACAACCCACTTTCATTGATGATACAATTTCAAGTATTTCCCACTCTGAGGCAATTCCAGTGGTGTTCCATCCAAATATGAGAGAAGAAAATTGTTCTCACCACAAGCTTCATGAATCTGGAATGGGCCGAGCCATAATGAATCAAAATTTCCATTGCTGCCTTTTAGTTCTCTTCTCTTGTCCCATAGTAGGATGAAGTCTCCAACTTTGAATTCTCTTACCTTGGCCTTCTTCTCAAAAATATTCTTTACTTTCAATTGGTGCTCCTTAATGTGATCCACCACTTGGATTCTATTTTCTTCTAGCTTCTCAAGAAAGAGGATCCTCTTGTCAATGGAATCCTTGTACTGGCCATCTTCTATTTCCTGTAAAATCTTGAGAGCTGGCATCTTGAACGTGAGAGGGATTTTTTCTTTGACTCCATACAGTAGTTGGAATGGTGACATACCTATTGCCTTCTTGGGAGTGATCCTATCCACCCACAATGCATCATACAACCTTTTGTGCCAATTCCTTTAATTCTCATCTACAAGCTTGTGGAAAATGGTCACAATGTTCTTGTTTCTTGATTCGGCCTGTCCGTTTCCTTGTGGATAGTAGTCAGAAGAATGAGCTAGGGAGATTCCATAGCTATAGAAAAACTCATTCAAATCTCGTGAAGAGAAATAGGTATCATTATCTGCTACAATCTTATGTGGCACTCCAAAATAGACTATGATATTCTCCTTGATAAAGTTACATACTGTTTCAGTGTTGCTTGTTTGGCTGGAATGGCTTCCACCCATTTGGTCAATAAGTATGTTGCTTGTGAGTACATAGGTGTGCCCCACGCTTGAGTGAGGGTTTAGAACACCAATGAAGTCTAGCCCCCACTGTTGAAATGGTTCTTCAATAACCACATGCCTGAGTGGTAATGCAGCGAGTTGTGGTCTTCCAATGAACTGTTGGCATGATTTGCATTTAGAAACCCAATCTCGAGTGTCTGCAAAGATGGTGGGCCAATAATACCTTCCTCAGAGGATCTTGTGTGCAGTGACCATTGCTAAAAAATTCCCACCACACACTTGGTCATGGTATGCTATAAGTAACTTTTCTTGTTACTCTTTATCTACGCACCTGAGGAAACAACCATCCATGCCTCTTTTGTAAAGTGTATGATTCCAGATTACAAATTTAGCTGCCTTCAGCTTGAGTGTTCTCCTTTTCTTGTAATCAATATGGGGAGGGCATTCTCCATAAGTCAGGTAATAGGTAATATCAACATACCACTCATCAGTAATGGTGACAAAGATAACATGTGGGTTGTCTTCTAAATAAGTTGAGCAAGCATAGTTTTCTTCACCATGTTGAACTTTGAGTGTTTCATCTTCAGAAATCAACTTGCACAAGCCATTTCCCCTTACCAAATTGGAGGGTCATATATCTAAGTCATATTATTGAGTATTTGCAATCCAATTTCCTCTTTTAGCTCTAGCATCTTACTGTGTCAAGATGGATTTGATTACACTACCAGGGACCATCACCACCGTATGGGAATTAAGGATGTAAAACCTGAAGTTTTTTATAGCCTTGACCACTGCAAAGGCATGATTCTCCAATTGGTTGTATTTTAGCTCATGATTTTTCAAAGGGTAACTCATGAAAGCAATAGGTTCTTCCACGCCTTCATCATTTTTCTGAACAAGGATGGTAGAGAGTGTATGTTCTGATGCATAACAATACATGATGAATTCTTTGTTAAAATATGGAGATACAAGAGTTGGAGCCTTGGAAATTGATTTCTTGATCTCTTCAAATGTTTCCTTCCCTTCATTGTTCCATTTGAAGTTTTCTTTTGGTTTCATCATGGAAGTGATGTGCTTCGTCAACTCAGCAAACTCAGGCACAAAATGACGAAGAAAGTTCACCTTTCCAAAGAATGAATGAACTCCTTTCTTTCTTGTGGGCAAGGCCATGCTTGAATGGATATAATCCTCTCAGGATCAATGTGTGCTCCATGTTTTTTCACAATGTGCCCCAATAACTTGCCTTTTGTGACTCCAAAAATGCACTTTTTTGGATTTAGTGATATGTCATGTTTCCTACACCTTACAAGTACCTGTTCCAAGTGATAGATATGATCTCCCCTCTTATTTGAAAATATTGTGAGATCATCAAGATATATGACAATGCAATGCTTTAGATATTTGAAGGCCAAATCCATCACCTTTTGGAATGTAGCTCATGCATTGATTAGGACAAAAGGCATTATGTTGTAGGAAAAAATGCCCCAAGGTGTTGTAAAGTTTTTCTTGGTGCGGTCCTCCTCTACCATTTTGATTTGATTATATCTTGAGAATCCATCAAGTAATGAATAATTTCAGATCCAGTGACTACTTGTAGGATATGGTCCATGATAGGAAGAGGATAATTGTCCTTTAGTGATGCCTGGTTTAGGTTTTGAAAATCTACACATATCCTTATTTCACCATTCTTCTTCCACACTGGCACAATGTTAGCCACCCATGTTGAATGGTGGATGGGAAATATGATCCTTGCATTAAGCATCTTCATTACCTCCTCCTTGATGGTATCAGCGATATTTTGGTTGTAAGGCCTTTGTTTCTTCCTGAAGGGCTTAACACCCTGATTTAAAGGAATTGAGTGATGCATTTCCTTTTGCTAGAAGGATTTGAGTTCATTATAAGAGTAGGCCAAGACATCTGAGTATTTCTTGAGCAATGTAACAAACCTTTTTTTTTCTAGGTGAGCAACATTTTCCAATATTGACTATCCTTGGCTCCTCTGGGGTACCATTTTTTTCTTTATAAAAATCAGTTGGACACCAGGAAGATTGATTTTCTTTCTCTTGAATGAATTTTTCATGTTTTTCAAAGAGGTCTTCTAAAGAGACTAGGCCTTTGGGAATTTTGTTCCCTTTCAATTTGATTACTCCCTCATCATCAATCCCTTCAATTCCTTCTTTATCTTCTTTGGGGACTGCTTCTCAGTGTGGATTTTCACCTCCTTTAAAGAAGATATTATTTAAAATATTTCCCTTTGCTCGAAAAAGGCTAGAATTTGGTTATCATCATTGAAGACTTTCCAATGATTTGCATTGTTTGGTACACTAGGCCTGAATACCATTTAAATGGTCACTTTGTCTTTACCAAAAGAAGGATGATGTGTCACTAGGGATGTTGACACTACAAGAGAATCAACCTTTTCATTTTGTTCCCTTGGAATAGCTTCAATAGAAAATTCATCAAAAGATTCAATGCAATCCCACACTCTGTTTCTGTAATGCCAGAGTCTTGGATTCTTCACCTATTGGTGGACCTACTTTACCAAAACCTTTACATCACCTTGGCATTTCATTTTCTTGATTCCCATGTCCTCTGCTGCACTCAAGCCTAAGAGTAGTGCTTCATACTCTGCAGTGTTATTTGTATTATCAAATTGCAGCTTGTAGGAAAATGGGTACAGCTCATTGGAGGGAGAGTACAATACTACACCAGCTCCCGAGCCCACTTTGGAATGACTACCATAAAATTACATTGTCCAAATTTTATCTTCCTCTTCCTCCATGAGAAGTGGAAAGTTCTCCTCTTTTTCTGATGTGAGGAAGTAGTTTCCTAGCCCACAATCTTGAAAGAGAATGTTTGCTTTTGGATCATCAGAATTTCTTACTGTGAACTTCATCTTTCTTACTGGCAGCAAATTCTTCATCTCACCTTTTACTGGGATAGTTGTAGATGACCAATCCATTTTTATTTCTCCACCCAGGTCTCTATAGAAACTCCTACTCAATAGCATACCAAAGGATGTTGGGATGTCTGCTACCAGTATGGTTAGGAGAACCTTCTTCTCTGGAAAATCAGCTAGTGCTACCTATGCATCTTTGATTCTTCCTACCAATGGTAATTGTTTGGATTCCATTGAGTAGCAGGTGTCATTTACCCAAGTCAAGGTGAGGCCTAGAGCATTTTTAACTTTGGCTGACATCACATTGTCTGAGCCTCCGGAATCTATGATACAATTATTTAGCTGGAAGCCTTTAATGAGGAGTGATAGGTAGAAAGGTTCAACCCTATTGGTTTTGGAGTAACTAAGGGATAGAAATTTTTGGGAAGGTAGTGTGGATGGTGTGGGTAGTAAGCCTTTAGAATTAGGACTTGAGGATAAAGGGTTATAACCATGAATTACATTAATGAACTTGTCAAACTGGGTAGGGTGTGTTTGTTGGTATTCTATTTCTAAGAGCTGGACTTTGGTTTTTCTTGCATGTTCTGAAAATTCAAATGGGGTTATGGTGAGTGAGGAAGAGGTTCCAGAAATGGAGGAATATTTAAATCGTAGAGGCTTTACTACTTTGGGTGTTTAATTCTCCTTTTTAGGTGTATCTTTTGATTGAATCTTAGATGTTTTTATAGGAACAACATTTAAAGGAGAATTTTTCTTAGCAAATTTTGAACTGGGAGAATAATTAGATGACTTACTTGGCATAGTAGCATGATCCTTGACAACTAGTGAGTCTAGTTTTTCTTTGGCCAACTCCATAGAAGGTGGTAATGGTGATCCTTTGCTGATGATTTTTTTTTACGTGACCTCTGGAGGAGAATCTTCTTTATTCTTCTTATCCTTTACCACAACCATTGAGGATGAAGCACCTTTCTTGGGTTGTGCATGAGTGTGAAAAACACATGAGAAACTTGGAGCTTCTTCATCATCCTCATCTTCATCATCAACGTACTCAATTAGGCCATTATGCATATCAACTTCCTCGACCTCAAGATAGTTTTCATAGTCTTCCATATTTTCTTCTTTAGTTTCATCAATTTTTGCTTCCTCCTCTGGCTCTTTGGTGTCACAGATGGCATTGACTGGTGGTGCTTCAAGAGCAAGCTGATGAGGAGGTGGAGAAATCCTTGACCTATTTGGAGGGTTTAGTTTCCTTGAAGCATTCCACATTGTGATATGAGATAGATGCTTCTTCAAGGGAACCAAGTCATTTTCCATTTTCTGGAACATTGGATCTGTGGTGTTAGAACTTGAATTCTTACCCTTTTACTTCCCATTTGAGCCTTTCACTTTACCAGACAAGATTAGATCATCATTGGTTTCTATTGCATGGTCTTGAGCTTCCCTTAATGTTCTTGGTTGGGTTCTTCTAAGGAAGAAACCTACTTCTGATGGCAAGGCGCTGATGAAGAATCTCTTCAAATTATTTTTAGAAGGCACCATATCTTCAAGGATTCTTCTTATCACTTTGTTGTATCTTGCTATGAAGTCTCTCATTAACTTGTAGGTTTTTGTTTTCATTTTTACCAATTATACCAAGAGATCCTAACAATCTTTCGTGGTCTTGAACATGTGTTTGAATGCACTTCTTATATCTTCCCAACAGGTGACAAACCTCGGGGGTAGCATGTAGAACCATTCGGCAACCTTTTCTTGAAGTGACTCCTCAAAGAGTAAAACTAACACATCTTTGTCTTCAACATCCAACACACCGCAAGCAATGATAAATGTTTCTACATGCTCTTCAGGGAGTTGATAACCATCCCCTTTGAATTTTGGGAAGTTTTTTCTTAAGCCTCTAGGTAGCTCATGGATTGTTTGAGCAAGAGACAGTGGATTGGTGTTTCCTCCCCATGGTACATTAGGCCTATGGGCCTCACAATCACATTGATGCTCATGATCCCCCATTCTATTTTTGTTTTTATCTTCCAACCTTGCTAAGGATATGGTTTTTGTTGTTGTTCTTTCATCTTCCTTGGCTTGAAGTCTCTCGATTTCTTCGAGTTGAGCTCTTATTTCTTCGTCAGCTCTTGCTTCTCTTTCTCTAGCTTCTTCTTCAATCTCTACATCAGTTAAATATTCAAGGTTCTTGTTGATGTATGGAAATTCACTATCCAAAGGATTGGAAACACTCAGGTTCCCAATGTGGCCGGTTGCTTGAAAAGGAGGCCTCTGGATTCTGAGTAACTCTTGTCTCCTTTGAAGTTCCTAAAAAATGGGATCATTTTATCCTCCTTGTCTCTATTACCAAGTGTATCTTCTATCCACCATCTTGAAAATCTATGCTCTTCTTCTGTGGTGTTAGAAATTTGTCTTTACCTCTCCAATTCAGCAGTGTGCATTCTTCTTCAAGGTCCAGAATTCTCGTGGCAATGAAGTAGTGGTTGGCACTTTTGTCTATTATGCCAGATAGCTTACTCTCAAATATGAAGTAACATCTTCTTGGATGTGGAAGAGCAATTCAGGTCTTTTCAACAGGAGATTTTCCCAAAATAGCCATGATTTGAATCCATGTCGCTCATATAGCCATTCAAATTCTAGAAATTTTTCTCTTTTTAAAATTTTTTAATTTTCTGACCTTGCGGTCGCATTCAAGTGCAGATGCTACTAAATATTCCCCATGGTGTGGCGCCAAAAAATGTTGGCGAGGAAACTTTTCGGGGTGGACAAAACTTTTGGAATCCTTACCAATGCTCTGGGAATCTAAGTCCATCTATCTTAATCTGATGCAACTGTCCGTATATGCATGCATATGAAAAGGTGGATTTATGTGGTGGCCTTTTAGTCTGACGGATCCAACAGGGGCACTCCACTGACCCTGACAGTAAATTCTTGCATAGTTATCTGCAAGGGGGGAAATTTTCTATGAAGGTGGGAAAGGGAATGAGAAGAGAGGTAGAAGAGAGCTAATGTTTCAGGTATAAAATCATATTCCTGCACGCACTAGTTAGAAATTTCAACACATGCATTTATGACAAGAAACAACTCTGCAAATGGAAATAAGACGAGATAAGATTGTGAGCTCAAAGTTTCTAAAATATCCTCATCACAGAGGATACAAAATCCTTATTCTTATATTGATGCTTAACAAGAAGTTTGTACATATTGTGGGAATGGAAGAAATTTGAGAATGGAGGAAAGTAGAAGAAGAAATGGATATCTCCTTTTCTTTCTCTAAGTAAAATGCACTCGTGAGTTTACAAGATCAATTACCAGCCCTGTACAATGGCGTGAAGAAGCCATTAAATCTCCTCCAAGAAATGGTTACAACTTATTTTTTATTGGTAAGAAATAGTTTACAATTTATTTTCAATCATTCGTGTCTATTCAGATTCTTGATTCGCGAAGAAATGCCAATGGTGAGAAAAACCAGAGTTTTCTTAATGCAACTGTTACACTCATTTTGCAACTTTGAATTTAAACCTATTCATCTTTCCTTTGAAACTTTAAACCATATTCGTCCATGTGGGAGAAATTTACTAGAGTAGTGCATGGAGGATGCCTTTTGTTATTTTATGATTTTATAGAGATTTGGCATTTTTGGAAAATTTTGGCGCTGCTCACCCGCTTTTGATATGGTCTTGACACATGGCCCTCACTTGAGCAGAGATAGAGTCGTGGGCCACTTTTTATAATTTTATCTTTTTTTCACTGCGAGCTCAAAACACAAATTGCTCCACAGGCCTGCCTCCCATGGCTTTCACCTTCGATGCGGGCTTAATATTTGACTTTCTCCCTTATAGCATGATCGGGGTTTCAGGTCACTTTATGCCTTTTAGCCCTTTTGGAAACAAGGCTAGAAAAACTCAAATCACCCCGATGATCCGCCTCCTCGCTTTGACTCTTTTGGTGTGGGCTCGACATTTGACTTTTTCCCTCATAATATGATCAGGTGGTTGTGGGTCGCTTTATGAATTTTAGCCCTTTTTTACAAAGAGGCTCAGAAACACAAATTTGCTTCCGCTGACCCGCTTTGACTTTGCAATGGCATGCTCAAGATTTTATTTTTTCCTTCATGCTTGGTGGGGGCTGCGGGTCACTGTTTTTTAACTTTACACCTTTTTTTACAAAGAGGCTAAAAAACACAAATTTCTCCATCCGAACCTGTTTCTAATTAGATATGTCCACATACCCATGGATAATGGAGCCAAAATTTAAATGGGGAAGAAAATGCACCTACCAATCACGACTGTGGAAAAATGTAGAGAAGAAGAAAACTCCACCATTTCGACGCCCGATTTTCAAATTTATTTTGCACGAACCAAGGGATTGAAAACAATAAAAGATTTCACATGATTCATGGACATAGAAATATTGACAATTTCATTCAAATGAGGACAACAATAGAATTTTTGACGGGTCCAAACAAGAAAATGGGAAATTTATCAAAACATGCAGACTAAAGAGTTTAGACAACTTCAAAGCATGCATTTCTCTATCTTTTCAGACTTCCAACTTTACTTGAACATCTCTAGAGGGTGTGAGCTCAAAATCTTCGAATTTGACTTAGAAAATGAGTGGGGATTTTGAGGGAGAAAACACCTTCATGACATTTTTACCAATCTCCTTTGCCATGCTGATAAAACAAACATTCTTCTTCTCCACCCAAGTCTCTTTCCTGCTTTAGACGTGGTATTTCCTTATCCTTAGTCTTTATCTCCTCCCTTAGTGCCCTAATTTTTGCATCTTTATTCATATTCTGTCATGCCACCTCTCTCGAGACTTTCACCAAAGCATTGCTCACTTTCTCATCTAACATAATAGTAGGATTTACTATTATATGTCTAGCTTGAGGTGTCTTTTTCAACCTCCTTGATACACATGACTCCTCACACACATCAAATTCTGGTTCATCCATGTGCGTGTGCATCGACTATGATAGTTGCTTACTTTTGTGCATGGTTTCCATATCTTCATCCATCAACTCCCAGCCATACAACTCATTTTTTTTCATTATGCTCTTGAAACAGGTGCAGAAAATTTTACCCATGTCCTTGACATAGCCCATGGCTAGTGGAATATATTACCCACTTGTTCTTCTTGATCTAGGCTTCTTAGGAACTTGGGCTTCAAGATTTGGAACTTGTGTTGTTGTGTCTTGAGAAGTCTTGATTTTTGTCTCAACTACTCCTTTTTCTCCCTCTTCTCCATCCTTCATTTCTTTATCTTTCTGTTCTCCCAAATTCTTTGGAGGTGTAGGAGAATTGGGTGTGCTTTCATACTATTTTTCTTCATCATTTAGCTTCAATTTCCTTCTTATTTTCTCAGTTGTCTCCTTCTATGGAGAGAGTTGAGGTAATCTGAGTTTTTTTTTTGGAGTAGCACCTTGGTTCCTTGTTCCCCTGAATACTCTTGAAACGGTGCTCTCCTTGGACTACATCCAAGTCCTCATCATCTCCTTCTTATGACTGAGGTGGTGTAGTTGCGAACTCAAATTTTTCCTTATTTGGAGGTTGTCTTCCACCTCTGTGTTCCAAACCACCACTATCTTGATGATATTCATCTTCATCATCTACTTGAATTGTTTCTGTGGGCTTAGATGTTGGAACATTTTCCATTATATGCTTACCTTTCAGCGGCCATGGGAGTGTAAACTCATTCTCCATATACTTAGTGTTCTCTAGCTTTGGTTTGAGTTGCAGGTAGAAAAGAGCTACTCTGGTGTCCCCAAATTCTAAGATTACATGTTTCATGCTTATAATATCTTAGATAAGCCTTTCTGTAGTGCCCACATTTTTATAGCCTCATTTATTGTTGTTCCTTCTACTCATAGACATGTTTCAGCAGAGATTTGATATATTTTGGACATTATATTAGGGTATATGATCATATTAGACATGTATGGAGATTTAGACGTATAGCGCCAATTTAATTTGATTACTGTGTTGTCACCTTATCTTATGATGTCATGGATACTGACTGTTATGATGTTGTTCGGACCTCATTTATATTTGATGGATACTCAGTTTGATTGTATGTTTGGATGCTATGGATGAATGTCACTTTATCGTTATGGCTAACTCATGGTGGATTGTGTATGATTATGCATGTTGTTGCATTTTCAATTCCAGAATGATGATATGCTAGCATAGAATTCTTTAACTTCTTATTGATTAGTTGATTCACATTTTATCGAACAGGTGTGTTTAATGTGTGTAATGAGTGTGCAGCTGACAGGTCATAGGAGAAAGTGGGATTCAGGCCAGCTACACAATTTTACACTAGTAGCCCATGGGGCTAATCCCTAACCATGTTTACTGTATGAGGCATTAGTATTAGAGTTTATTGTTTGGACACCATGAGTGACCCTCATTTGTAATGTAATATGTCTTGTATTATTAATCTTTCTTACGGTGTTTAGTTTGTGTTGTAAACTTGTTTTGGGGACTTAATGGCCCCACTTGCATTAAGTTTTGAGTTTGATTAATGTGGTATTTAATTAAAAGGGTATTAGGGTCACATGTGAACCCTTGGGTGGGCCCCACATCCTCTACCCTTGTGCCTAAATGTGCCAAACCCGAAATTGGGCTATTTTAGGCATTTTTAGTGACCCATTTTTAGTTTGGGAGTTCACTTAGCATGAAAATGGGCCCTTGGACCCTACTTAATAGGTAGGGGGGCTTAATTCCAAGGCATAGAGGGAGTTTCCCTCCCATTTTTCATCCCTTTAGTCACATCCATGTATGGTGGATGGGTATGTGTGCTTTGTTAAAAGTTGCACAAGTTTGTTTTGTTTTCATTTTGGGTAATTTGGGAGAAGAGGGTTAAAAGTTATTTTATCTTTTCTCTCTTTTATTTTGAGAATCTTTGACTTGAGGGAAGAGAGGGGTGACACATGTCATCCCCTCATTTGTGTGGATTTTGTTGAATCCTCTTCAAATTATCCCTCATGGGAAAGAAGAGAAATTTTTTTGGGAGCTTTTTGATTGGAGGCTTATGGATTTGGGAGCTAAAGCTTGCTTGGACAAAGAAAGGGAAAAGTTAGAAGTGGAGAGCTTTTGGAGGTAGGCTCCTTGAGTTAATTCTTGTGTTTATTGCATATTAGATGTTAGCCTTGTTTGTTTAAACTATGTGAGCTACTTGAGTGTTACCATTTGTTGTTATGTGTGTGGTTTTATTTTCCTCCATCCATCATATGGCATGATGGATTTTTAGAGTTTGTGGGGGAAGAGAGGGATTTTCCCTCTCAATCCTCATGGCTTGATGGGCAAGCCATGTAGGATTTTAGTTACTCCCCTCAAATGGTTTGAGGTGGGGAAGGTGGTTCATATGGCTTGAATCCCCTTCCCCATTCTTGGAGAGGAAGCCCCTTTGGGTTTGAAAATCCTCACAAGAAGGATTTTGGTGAATGGATGGAGAAATAAGGAGGGTCTGATGACTTTGGAGGAATAAGGAGGGTGTGGAGATCTTTGTTTTGTGCAACCCATGTTGACTACACTTTTGGCATTTGGAGATCTCTTTCTTCTCTTCCCCATTTTAGAGTTAGAACATAGTTTCTCCTCATTTCCATCTTTGAAAGATTGGTGTTTGTCTTGTCTTTATGTGAATGAAATGTGGATTTGTCCCCCTTAACCTTGTGCAAAGTTGTGGAAGCCAGTCCTCTTTCCCATGGGCTTGGGGGAGCTAGCATGTCTTCTAACCTTGGAACGGCATATAATGATGCCTAAAGGTTGGGTGGTTAAACAAGCCTTTCTTCTCCTTGTGTGGGATTTTTAGAAACACTTTTAATTGAAGCTTTAAAATGTGGAGTTAGTTGGAATACTTGATACCTTGGCACCTTATTGTTCTTCAAATTTTATGGACACTCCCCTCTTTGTAATATCTTGGGCATGGCTATGTGGGAACTTTCTTTATATTGCAAAATCTTCATTTGTATATTGGAGTACTTGTAAAATTGAGTCACATTTGTTGTGCAACCCTCCATCAATCTTGCAAGAAACTTGTAATGGAAATTATTGTGAATAGTTATGTTTTTTTTTTAGAAAATATTGCATATTGTGTTCAAGCTTCTTGGAAACAAAATATTGTAATGAATGTTATTTTAATAAGAATCTTGTTGTAATCCTTGTTTGAGAAGGAAAGCATTATTACTTGTTGGATATCCTTCTTGTTTAAAATCTGAAATATGTGTTTTGTTAGAGCATTAGAAAGGAAATCTAGTCATAGAATTAAGCCTTAGGATTATCATTGAATGGAAATACTCTAGTTCTAGCAATATATATCTTCTTGTAAGTGTTGGTAATATAAATTAATAGAATGGAGTTCGGTTTTGGTTTCCTTTCCATGAGGAGTATAAGAATTTATTTTATTAAGAAAATCTAAACGTGGAGTTAGCTTACTCCCTTACAAATTTTTAAGCACTTTTCAAACCTCTTCCCTACTTCAACTAATTTATTACATTCCTCTTTTATCACTTTAATGAGTAAATCATTTTAATATAGCCCTATTTCAAACATTTAATTTCTCACTTCTCTTGAAAAACAAAAAAAAATAATAATAATAAGAATAAAATAAGTAATAATCCATTATTTTTACAAATGTTAACAATGATTACCTTCATAGGATATGAATAAAATTAGATATAATTTATATATTTATATTTTAAAATATAACTTTACAATGTTAAAGGTTATCCTTTATTTAATATATATTGGTTTAGTTATGTATTTTATTTGTGATATATATATATATATATATATATATATATATATATTATATCAAATATATATACATATAATAAAGTGTTAAGTAGAAAATAATAATAATTTTAAGTTAATATATTAGAGTACAATATATATTATATATATAGAGACACAGATATATATAATATATATTAGATGTTATTATATATTTAAAAAACAAAAGAAAAAAAAAGAGGGGTGCGGAGGGTCGAACCCCTCCCCAAGCCTACGCGCTACCTTCCCAACCACCACACCAGTGCCACCTTCCATGCGATCCCTCCCCCACCTCCTACATACCCACTACCACAGACGCCACCACCCTAATCACCATCCACCATCACTGTTGCACCATCACTACTTCCCCCTCCCCTGAAACCGTCCCCTTTCCCACCGTCCTTGCTACCCATTGTCTTCCCACGCAGCCCATGATCCACCTCCATGTGGTCATACCCTATCCATGCAGACTCCATGCCACATTCATGCCATGAGCCCCCAGATGACACACCTCCTCCTTAACCACGGCCACACAGATCCACAAAATATGTGTATTCCAATAATGGTTTTGCTGTTCTGGTTTCCATAAACCAAAGTAATAAGGTTAATATCCTTTCAACCCATGAGATCACAAAGCTCCTTCTCCACCTGCACAAAGAAGAGATAAAAACAAAATGAGAGAAAATGGTATGGAAAAAGAAAGGAAAAGAGATAAAGATGTATTAGGGAAAACTTAGGGAATATTTCAAAATCTAGGGCCCAGGTCAGATTAATCCTAGGGATCACAATAAACCCTACAACCTTTAAGTCATAATCATTTTATGGGAATGGGAAAACAACAATTGTGGGGTGTGTGGGAAAACTATTAAATAAAAAGGGAAATTTAATAATTATAAAAAGGGGTGTAGTAACTTTTAAAAGTGACCTTAGTTAGCTCCCCAAGAATAAATAATTATATTACTAGGGGCAAATGAGTTATTTAAATTTTGAAAGTAATTTTATAAATTGTTATAGGATAAATCTTAAATGGGGTATGTTTTCAAAGGGGACTAAATTTAATTAATCATTTCCCTTATAAAAAAATAAAAAATAAATAAAAATTACTCAAAGTTTCATTCGTTCTTGGTGTAATTTTTGGTGTCCCAAGGATGGGCTTTACACTTTCAATGTAGGCATTCTACCCTGGATATACATATTTCTTTCTCAAAGTGTAGTAGTCACAATATACCTTGTATGTATTGAAGGTTAGGTGGAGCGCATCTGAAAAACAATGAAATGATGCCTCAAAATACCTTTCTGTGAATGAATACGACAGTTCACACCATGGGCTCCAAGCCCTGTCCTTTATCATAAATCATGTGATGTAAAAATTTTGGTAGAATGCGAACTAAATTGCCTTACCTACCACTCAAGGAAAATATTTGGGTATGCACCACTCTTCTTTGAACACCATGTGGAGTCTATCATACCACATCTCCACCCTTTTCTTGAATGGTCCACTCATTGATCCATCGCACAAGTGATTGCCAAATATTTCCACAAGTGACTTGTGTTCCGTGGGGTACTCCAAAATCTTCTACTTTGGTCCTTCAGGAACCCTAATCTCCATAACCTAAAGAAAATAACATAGTGCCAGAAATTATTCTATCACATGTTTGTGCTTCTTCAATTACTGTCTTTGCTATGTGATCTGCAATATTGTAGATCACTCCTTGAGACATCTTCTTTGCAACATGAAACCACATTATGTTTACCTGCGACTAATCAAGGGATCATTTTTTAAAGTTCCCTAAACATCCCTAAATGGCTTCAGTGTAGAAGATCATTTCGAGAGATTTCCAACGACTATGAGAACATGAAAAACGGACATCAGGAGCTCTAGTTATGTCCGGTCAAAGTTTGGTTAATGAGAAAGTCAACTCTAATCAAGTAGTCAATATTGGACCAATCACATTGAAACACGTGGAAAAAGGATTTGGCAAAATTGAAGGGGTTTTATCCACTGTTATTTGACAATCGTGAAATGGTTAGTTCGATTTTCCAATCACGGGTCGACAAGTGGTCTTATTCACCATATTTCATGTGGGTCAAATTTCAAATTACCTTGTAATTGTTTGCCACACATTAATCCCAAATGCCACATACCACGCATATAGATATCTATGCTTTTATATTAATGTTTATACATTAGTATACCCAATTAAACTGCCACATGCTAAGTCCATTTATGAAGGAGGGAAGCGGTGGTGGGGGCATGCAAAGCCATCCACGTGGAAGAAGGTGGTGAAGCGGTGGAGATAGGGGTGGTTAATCCTAAGGTGGTGCTTTGACCACTATAAAAATGTGTGGAAATGCTTAATAAAGCCTAAACTATTATCCCACCACCCTATTTGGGATATTTATCCCATTAAAACATGCTTCTCCACCACCATGGGTATTTAGCCCATTAAAATATGTAAATCCACCCAAATGGAGATAAGCATATCCCATTGTTCATGTATGGGCTAGGTTAAAAATAGCCTAAGGATGATTTGTAATGTATTATTCAATTGCCCTAATTTTTTATAAATAGGGAACCCATTTTTTGTAATGGACACACACCGACACAATGGAGAAGCTCATTACTAGAGCGTGGAAAGGTGGACACATTAGTCTGAGAAGTTTATTATTTTTTAAGCTTATTTGTGAGATGTGTCAACAAATATTGTTTATTGGCCTATTATTTTAGGCAATAGTAGATGAAATATTTGTGATTGGGAGTAAATTATAAAGTACCCCATAGGCCCATTGAGCCACACCAATTACTTGCAAATCCTGGATTATTGACCGGAGTGCTAGCATCGCATTGATTGCGTTAGGAAGGCCGATAGAAGCCAAAGGAGATTGTGCATCAGGAAAGTGAAGAACAATTCGACTGATCATCGGAAGTTTTCGAATAACTAGTGTACTAATAGGCAAGTAAAATTCCATTAGGTTTTCTTGTGAAAGTACTATTGTAACTTACAAGTTTTGACTAGTGGAACGGTTCGACCATGAACTCGGAGACGTAGGCAATTACCGAACTCCGTAATCAATCTTTGTGCAATTGTCTTTATTGTTTTGCATTAATTTTTAAATTGATTACTTAAAAGGAGAAAATTGTCAGCAAACATTTAAAGCCTACAAGGGTCTGAAATCAAATAGTAATAACTTGATTATTTTCGGATCAGTTTGGTATCAGAGCTGGTTTAGATCCATATTTTTTTTTCAGTAAATCTGATTAACAGATTGATTGCTTGAAGATTGGTGCAATTGGTTCAATTTGTGTGAAGAGGGTACAAGTGCACTATGGGAAATATGTCTAAATAGGAAAAGCTCGAGGAAATTGAAGCTTATAATCACCAGATCTAGGAATAGAATTCTCTCCTGTGATCAATGAATTACTCCGTGGAAGAGGAGAACGCTCATTTGAAATTGGAATTGAAAACCAAGGATGAGCTCTTGGCAAGGTTGCAATGTGGTGATCAGAGAAAGGAAATACCTTCAACTTCAGATGCAGTGACCATGGTAGATGATTGTACTGTAAGTTGTTCACCACTAGAATCTTCTTCTTCCTCCCATTCAGTTTTGGATTCAGGCAATGAAGTCTTTGGTTTGTTTGAAAAGAGTAGTAGAGGCATTGGATCCAAGTTACTAGATAAAATGGGATTTGATGGAAGAGGCCTTAGTAAAAATGGCCAAGGCATTTCTAACCCAATATAGGTCGAGGATTGTCCTTGTTTTGTAGGTTTGCGTTATCCTAGTACATGAATGGAAATTGGAGAATGCTCCAAGAATGCTGATGGGAGACAAGCTTCTGACAGCAAAGTGATTACACCACTAGTCCTGAAAGAAGATTCTAAGCAGGAAAGTTGTGCTTCAGCATCACAAGCAGGATGTGGTAAGAGAAATCAGCAAAGAGGTAATGAGATTCCACCTCAAGTTTCTTACCATAATCAAAAGCACGGTAAAACTTCAAATCCACTTTTTCAGCTTAAGAAGTATGGTTATGATTTGCATTTCAGAAGATGTGGAATTCCTTTCCATGTACTTTTTGTGGATTGCATAATCATTCAATGGCCATATACTGGAAGAGAAGGACACTGATGAAGAAGTTGATGCCATTCATTAGGAACAAGGCAAATCAAAAAGATCGATCTCGTCATGCAGAGTCAAGAAATTACAGAAAGAGTTCCTCATCCTAGAAGAAGGAGAGAAAGAGGAATTTTTGTGCTCATTGCCAAAGGAATGGGCATTAGGTGGATAATTTTTGGAAACTAATCCATCTCGCCATCAAAGTAATGGCAAGCCAAAGATGGAATGGAGGCTTATTGCAAAGGCAAAGGAAATTTCTACTCCACCACCAGTTGACAAGTCAACCCAGGACCAACTTGGATACAAGATTTGACTCATATAAAGCTTGGAGATTGATATGCCATTTGTGTAGACAGTAGAGTTTGCAAAGATTAGTTCAAAACTTCATTCTATGTAGAGGTATTGTGACCATGTAGTAGAATGGTAGCTGAATCACCATTGGAATTAACATCAGGTCAGAACTTGATTCTGTGTAGAGGCGTTGTGACTGTGCAGTAGAATGCTACATGATATTAGTGTGTCAATAACGAGGAGCTCAAAAAGGATCAGCTTGGAACGTCATTTAGTGTCAAGGCATTGTGACCACACATTTTAATGGTATCTTGTCAATAGACTTAGCATCATGCATTGGAGGCTCGAGGTCTTACAAGAGGCTTAACATTATTCATCGGAGGCGTTGAGGTCTGTAACAGACTTAGCATCATGCATTGGAGGTTTGAGGTCTTGAAAGAGGCTTAACATCATGCATCAGAAGTGTTGAGGTCTATAGAGACTTAGCATCATGCATCGGAGGCTTGAGGTCTTGAAAGAGGCTTAGCATCATGCATTAGAGGTGTTGAGGTCTGTAAAGGGAAAAGGAATTGTCCATCACCGACATTGGATCAATCATAGCTCTACAAACCAGTTTGGATTCTACAGAATCAACTCGGAGCTAGGAGATCTGTTATAGAGTAAAACAAGATCCTTGTTGTCAGTTATCAAGAAGCTTAGCACCACACAGAAGGAGTGTTGAGGTTTCATTCAGAAACTTCACACCATAAATCGGAGGCATGAAGGTCTTCTTTGGATATCAGAGTAGCGCAGCGGAAGCATCGTGGGCCCATAACCCATAGGTCCTTGGATCGGAGTAGAGTTGTCAAAGTGAGAAGGTTGGAGGAGAATACCTAAGGGTCTACTACAGAAGCACTTCTAAGGTGGCACCAGAGTTTTTCAGATTCAGGACAATATGGAAGCTTTTTGGGACAAAAACCCTTTCTCAGTGGGGAGGTGTGATCAGGGGATCATTTTTGAAAGTTCCCTAAACATCCCTAAATGGCTTCAGTGTAGAAGATCATTTCGAGAGATTTCCAACGACTATGAGAACATGAAAAACGGACATCAGGAGCTCTAGTTATGTCCGGTCAAAGTTTGGTTAATGAGAAAGTCAACTCTAATCAAGTAGTCAATATTGGACCAATCACATTGAAACACGTGGAAAAAGGATTTGGCAAAATTGAAGGGGTTTTATCCACTGTTATTTGACAATCGTGAAATGGTTAGTTCGATTTTCCAATCACGGGTCGACAAGTGGTCTTATTCACCATATTTCATGTGGGTCAAATTTCAAATTACCTTGTAATTGTTTGCCACACATTAATCCCAAATGCCACATACCACGCATATAGATATCTATGCTTTTATATTAATGTTTATACATTAGTATACCCAATTAAACTGCCACATGCTAAGTCCATTTATGAAGGAGGGAAGCGGTGGTGGGGGCATGCAAAGCCATCCACGTGGAAGAAGGTGGTGAAGCGGTGGAGATAGGGGTGGTTAATCCTAAGGTGGTGCTTTGACCACTATAAAAATGTGTGGAAATGCTTAATAAAGCCTAAACTATTATCCCACCACCCTATTTGGGATATTTATCCCATTAAAACATGCTTCTCCACCACCATGGGTATTTAGCCCATTAAAATATGTAAATCCACCCAAATGGAGATAAGCATATCCCATTGTTCATGTATGGGCTAGGTTAAAAATAGCCTAAGGATGATTTGTAATGTATTATTCAATTGCCCTAATTTTTTATAAATAGGGAACCCATTTTTTGTAATGGACACACACCGACACAATGGAGAAGCTCATTACTAGAGCGTGGAAAGGTGGACACATTAGTCTGAGAAGTTTATTATTTTTTAAGCTTATTTGTGAGATGTGTCAACAAATATTGTTTATTGGCCTATTATTTTAGGCAATAGTAGATGAAATATTTGTGATTGGGAGTAAATTATAAAGTACCCCATAGGCCCATTGAGCCACACCAATTACTTGCAAATCCTGGATTATTGACCGGAGTGCTAGCATCGCATTGATAGCGTTAGGAAGGCCGATAGAAGCCAAAGGAGATTGTGCATCAGGAAAGTGAAGAACAATTCGACTGATCATCGGAAGTTTTCGAATAACTGGTGTACTAATAGGCAAGTAAAATTCCATTAGGTTTTCTTGTGAAAGTACTATTGTAACTTACAAGTTTTGACTAGTGGAACGGTTTGACCATGAACTCGGAGACGTAGGCAATTACCGAACTCCGTAATCAATCTTTGTGCAATTGTCTTTATTGTCTTGCATTAATTTTTAAATTGATTACTAAAAAGGAGAAAATTGTCAGCAATTTATAAAGCCTACAAGGGTCTGAAATCAAATAGTAATAACTTGATTATTTTCGGATCAGTTTGGTATCAGAGCTGGTTTAGATCCATATTTTTTTTTCAGTAAATTTGATTAACAGATTGATTGCTTGAAGATTGGTGCAATTGGTTCAATTTGTGTGAAGAGGGTACAAGTGCACTATGGGAAATATGTCTAAATAGGAAAAGCTCGAGGAAATTGAAGCTTATAATCACCAGATCTAGGAATAGAATTCTCTCCTGTGATCAATGAATTACTCCGTGGAAGAGGAGAACGCTCATATGAAATTGGAATTGAAAACCAAGGATGAGCTCTTGGCAAGGTTGCAATGTGGTGATCAGAGAAAGGAAATACCTTCAACTTCAGATGCAGTGACCATGGTAGATGATTGTACTGTAAGTTGTTCACCACTAGAATCTTCTTCTTCCTCCCATTCAGTTTTGGATTCAGGCAATGAAGTCTTTGGTTTGTTTGAAAAGAGTAGTAGAGGCATTGGATCCAAGTTACTAGATAAAATGGGATTTGATGGAAGAGGCCTTAGTAAAAATGGCCAAGGCATTTCTAACCCAATATAGGTCGAGGATTGTCCTTGTTTTGTAGGTTTGCGTTATCCTAGTACATGAATGGAAATTGGAGAATGCTCCAAGAATGCTGATGGGAGACAAGCTTCTGACAGCAAAGTGATTACACCACTAGTCCTGAAAGAAGATTCTAAGCAGGAAAGTTGTGCTTCAGCATCACAAGCAGGATGTGGTAAGAGAAATCAGCAAAGAGGTAATGAGATTCCACCTCAAGTTTCTTACCATAATCAAAAGCACGGTAAAACTTCAAATCCACTTTTTCAGCTTAAGAAGTATGGTTATGATTTGCATTTCAGAAGATGTGGAATTCCTTTCCATGTACTTTTTGTGGATTGCATAATCATTCAATGGCCATATACTGGAAGAGAAGGACACTGATGAAGAAGTTGATGCCATTCATTAGGAACAAGGCAAATCAAAAAGATCGATCTCATCATGCAGAGTCAAGAAATTACAGAAAGAGTTCCTCATCCTAGAAGAAGGAGAGAAAGAGGAATTTTTGTGCTCATTGCCAAAGGAATGGGCATTAGGTGGATAATTTTTGGAAACTAATCCATCTCGCCATCAAAGTAATGGCAAGCCAAAGATGGAATGGAGGCTTATTGCAAAGGCAAAGGAAATTTCTACTCCACCACCAGTTGACAAGTCAACCCAGGACCAACTTGGATACAAGATTTGACTCATATAAAGCTTGGAGATTGATATGCCATTTGTGTAGACAGTAGAGTTTGCAAAGATTAGTTCAAAACTTCATTCTATGTAGAGGTATTGTGACCATGTAGTAGAATGGTAGCTGAATCACCATTGGAATTAACATCAGGTCAAAACTTGATTCTGTGTAGAGGCGTTGTGACTGTGCAGTAGAATGCTACATGATATTAGTG
Source organism: Taxus chinensis (assembly GCA_019776745.2). Taxonomy (NCBI): domain Eukaryota; kingdom Viridiplantae; phylum Streptophyta; class Pinopsida; order Cupressales; family Taxaceae; genus Taxus; species Taxus chinensis. Next base: position 317,241,803 of record CM034149.1, read on the forward strand.
TGTCAATAACGAGGAGCTCAAAAAGGATCAGCTTGGAACGTCATTTAGTGTCAAGGCATTGTGACCACACATTTTAATGGTATCTTATCAATAGACTTAGCATCATGCATTGGAGGCTCGAGGTCTTACAAGAGGCTTAACATTATTCATCGGAGGCGTTGAGGTCTGTAACAGACTTAGCATCATGCATTGGAGGTTTGAGGTCTTGAAAGAGGCTTAACATCATGCATCAGAAGTGTTGAGGTCTATAGAGACTTAGCATCATGCATCGGAGGCTTGAGGTCTTGAAAGAGGCTTAGCATCATGCATTAGAGGTGTTGAGGTCTGTAAAGGGAAAAGGAATTGTCCATCACCGACATTGGATCAATCATAGCTCTACAAACCAGTTTGGATTCTACAGAATCAACTCGGAGCTAGGAGATCTGTTATAGAGTAAAACAAGATCCTTGTTGTCAGTTATCAAGAAGCTTAGCACCACACAGAAGGAGTGTTGAGGTTTCATTCAGAAACTTCACACCATAAATCGGAGGCATGAACTTCTTTGGATATCAGAGTAGCCAGCGGAAGCTATCTAGTGCAGGCAAGCCAAGGAGACAGCAGGAGAGAGAGAGAAGGGAAAAACCCATAGGTCCTACACTGGATCGGAGATAGAGTTGTCAGAAGTGAGAAGGTTGGAGGAGATCTATCCTAAGGGCCATGGAACTACAGAGGTGAGCACTTCTAAGGATGGCACCAGAGTTTTTCAGATTCAGGACAATATGGATAGCTTTTTGGGACAAAAACCCAAAACTCCAGTGGGGAGGTGTGATCAGGGGATCATTTTTGAACAGTTCCCTAAACATCCCTAATGAAATTTTTAGTGCAATAAGAATCAATCTCAAGAGGATTTTCAGATGACATCATGAGAATGATTTTTTTGTTGCAGAATGGACATCAGGAGCATCTAGTTCAATGTAAAAGGTCAAATTTCACCATTCAACAGGGGAGGACTGGTTCAAACTCCATTTTCAACCCTGGAGAAGAAAAGAAGGGGAGGGCAGATCTTTGACAAAAAGTTTTATTTTTTAATGAACTTATTCGCCAAACCCTTTAGAAAGAAGGGGTTTTATCCACCCTCCTTACAATTTATAGGAAGAATGAGAGAGGGAAAAGAGAGGAAATTCAAATCTACCCCAACCACCTTGCATTTAAATTCATCTCATTATGCCATGCATTAGAACCCAATACGAACATACCACACATATAGAATATTTCTACACTTTTATATTAATGTTCTATACATTAGTATACCCTATTAAACTGCCACTTTTGCTAAGTCCATTTGTGAAGGAGGGAAGTCAAAAGTGGTGGGGGCATGCTGAAAGCCATCCACGTGGAAGAAGGTGGTGAAGCGCCATGGAGATGGGGGTGGTTAAGCCTAAGGTGGTCTTTGACATAAAAATTTTAAGGCTTAATAAGGCCTAAACTTTTTCCCATTGAAACCTATTGTGGGATATTTATCCCATTAAAACATCCTTCCATGCGCCAATGGGCACATTAAAATATTAAATCCACCCAAATGGAGATAACTATCCCATTTTTCATGTACGGGCTAGGTTAAAACAATAACGTGAGGATACCTTTTGGCCCATTTGTAATGCATTATTCAAGGGACTTAATTTTTTCATAAATAGGTCCCGAGCGTACTTTTGGCCCCCCAGTTCTTTATAATGGACACACACCGGTGCAATGGAGAACGCCATTTCCAGAGCACAAAAAGGTAGGACACATTAGTCTGAGACTCGATTGTTATGCCATTTTGCAAGACTTCGCGTTTTTTATCGACACTGTGTCAACATGAACCAAGACTTAGGCATTTTCATTGTTTCGGCTGAATGGACACTATTATTTTTAGCAATAGTGAAATGAAATATTTTCATTGGGAGTAAATTATAAACTACCCTGATGGCCCATTGAGCCTGTGTGGACCAATTACTTCAGGGATTTGAGCTTATTTTTTGGATTGCTATATTCTTCTGCCTGTTATATCGTCGGGAAGGCCAATAGATAAAGCTGAAACAATTTGGTGACTCAGCGGAAAGTGATCTACCTGCTAGGTGAAATTTGAGTGATCATCAGAACCTTTTCAGAGAACTGGTGTACTTGGGCATGGAGTCAAAGATTCCTGCTAGGTTGATATGAACTTTGAAATTACTATCCCTGGGAGCCACTTGAAACCAATTTTTGAAGTGGAATTGTTCTCACCAAAATGCCACTCGAAATGAACGTAGAGCAAAACCAGCAACACCGTAATAAACTATGTACAATTGTCTTGAAAATTCATACATGCATTAATTTTTGGAACATTGCAGAGTGTGCACAAGCACTTTTTACTGAAAATATTTAAACCTACCTACTCTACTCTAATGGAAGCAAAGGTAAGCTAAACAAACCCTGCAATTGGTTGTGATCAATTGCTTCCCTTTCTTCAAGCTGGTGGCAGCTCCATAATTGATTTGGCATTGAACATGGCTGATTGGACAGAATGGAAAATCAACAAGAAAGCTGGTCTTCCACCCAAATCATCAAGGTTGTGCTGAAGGAAAATTCAATACCTCTTTTAGTTGCTCTGCATTTGGATTGAAGAGGTATGGCAGCTAGGAAAGCTTGGTACTTTGTAGCTCACCCTCATGCTAGAAACAAGCATGACTGGTTGTCTTCTCCTTTGGCTCCAATGAAGCCAACTACCTATTTGGGCAAGAGTCTGATCCATTTGATATGCCCATTGCTCTGATTTTCAACTCCAAAAATGGAGTCTTCTTGGAAACCCTCCTGAATGGATGGTGTAGAAGAAATGGTGAAATTCCTTGTCCTTTCTCTTCAGTCCAATGAAGAACATGAAAGATTAAAATCTTCCAATCTTCCTTCCAAAGAGCTGCTATAAGATGCAGGCTAATGCAAATGAATGTTCTCCTTCATGAAAAGCTCAAGTGTTTGGAATGTGGATGATGAAAGAGTTAATGGTGGAAACTCAATGGCTCTTCTCCATCAAAACAGTCCTCCAAATCTGACAGATAAACTGCCTCATGGCTGTTCTAACTGCAAATGTTCAGGACTTCCTCCATGGTGTAGGTCTTGGATCTGTAACTTGACCACCATGGTTTGAGAATTCATCCTCCAACATTGAGTTTGAGAGATCAAACTCCTCTTCGACCTAGCTAGAGAGAGGTGAATTAGAAAGAAGAACTGAAGGTTCTCCTTAGCCTGCTTTGTGCTCAAAGCCCTTGAAATTGTGCTTCTTTCTCCTCCACAACTAGAATGTGCTCCTCTTCTTTTGGATTTGGAGCAAATCCTTCCGAAGAGGTTTGAAGAATCTTGCACCTTGAAGAACTCTTCCTACCATAATCAGAAGTTTGTCAAAACTTCTTCAAACTTTCTTCAGCTTAAGAAGTATGGTTATGATATGTTTATTCAGAAGATGTGGACAATTTCTATGACTGCTTTTTGTAGATCTTCATTCATTCTGCTGGCCACAAAATCAGTCTGGACCAGATTTGTTCAACACTGATGAGCCTCTGATGCATTCATCAGGAACCATCAAGGGGATCTTTGTTATCCCAAATTCATCAGCCCAAACCCTCAAGTTGAGTCTAATCATTTCTTTTCAGAAATTGGGCTCCTCATCTTGCTGAAGGAGATGGCTGATTTTTGCAATTTCTTCTTTGCCAAATGGAATGGGAATGCAAGAGGAGGGATGGGTTGAAACTCAATTGATTTGCCATTTTTTTGTGAAAGCCAAAGATGGAGGTGAAACCTCTTGTTTCTTTGGAGGAGGGGGTATTTCTACTCCAGCCACTTGTGGAGGGGATGAGGACCATTTGGAAGGAAAAAGGAAAGAAGAATTGAGATGGGGTGGAAGACTAAAGGTGGAGACATGGGATCAACATTTGGGATAGACAGATGGAGAGTTTAAAACTTGATCAACTTGAAATGATCATTCTATGAGAAGGAGGAAAAGGAGTATGATGATTGTGATCTGCACCACGTTGACAAGGTAGCTGAATACTCCTCTCATATGGCATCTAACATCAATAGAACTTTATTCTTGTAAGTGATGGCATTGTTGCGATCATGAAGTCCAGCTTCTCTTGAGGGCTGTAACTTGGAAAAGGTCCCACCCATGGACATGAGTGCTCTGCAACCAATTCCAAATGCTGGAATGTCATTTGTGCTGTGAGCCCTGGACTGCACCATGTTTACCTCCATCTTTTGGATTTTCTCCAACAGACCAGCATCTTGCATCTGATGTGTCTTCATTATATGCATACTCTTGCTCTTGGAAAGCTCCATAGCCAAACTGATTTTGGCATTGCTGCTCATATGGGTATGTATGCTGATTTGAATTTGTTCAAAATGCTGATTTGGAGGATTTAAAAAACATGTTGGAGGTGGGAAACATTGCAAGAGGCTTAACATCATGCAGTTCCATGATGGCGTTTAAGTCATGTAACAGACTTAACATCATGCATTGGAAAGGTTTGAAAGGTCTTGAAAGAAGGCTGGATAACATGGATGCATCAGAGGCATTGAGGTCTATAGCATACTTCAGCATCATGCATCGGAGTTGCTTGAGGTCTTGAAAGAGGCTTAGCATCATGCATTGGAGGTGCCTCCAAAGGTCTGTAAAGGGACAAGGAATTGTCCATCACCGACATCGGATCAATCATATCTCTACGTAACATGGAGTTCCTGTTGAGGCAGAATCACAGCACCCTGGATGCAGATCAGGTTTCTAGGTTGATATTCAGGCATCCAGTGTGATTGCACAACATTGAAACCTCTCTCCAAGCGTGGGACTTGTGAAACTGAGAGAGGAATCTCTAGAGAAGGCTGGTTCCTGCTCCTAAACTACCTGCCACAAGCTATTCCAGTGCAGGTAAGCTAATCTAATCCTAATCTAACCATGCCAAGGAGACAGGGAGAGAGAGAAAAGGGAAAAACAACAAAATCCTACACTAAAATGGTGATACACCAGAGAAGGAGAATGTTGGACATCTATCAAAACTACCATGGAAAAAAGAGAGGTGAGCAATGGGAAGGATGGACAGATGCATCACAGGCCCAAGGATAGATTTCACACAAAAAATGTCCCAAAACTCCATGAACACAGCTCTAGACCTGTAATGAACGTTAGAACATGCAAAAATACCTCTAATGAAGAGAGGCAAGAAGAGAACAAGAAAAAACGAGCAAGGATGGACAGATGCATCACAAAACATGTTTTTTATTGCTCCAGAAGTTTGCACAGAACATCATTTCAATAGTAAAAGGCAAAAACGCCATTACAGGGCAGGGGAGGAGGTTCGAACTCCATTTTTCAACCCTAGAGAAGAAAAAGAAGGGAGGGCAGAGCTGAAAAGATGAACAACAACCCTTTGAAAGAAGCCCCCTCCTTACAATTTATAGGAAGAATGAGAGATGGGGAAGAGAGGAATTCGAAATCTACCCCAACCACCTCTAGACTGCATTTAAATCATATCATTATGGCGGTAGGTGAGATCCCCAACAACTCAAAATATGGCGAACTGTATTTTGCATTTTTAAGAATTTGTTCTCACCCAATTAAATATATCCAGTCGTAGTTGGGTAGAGGACCTCGTAAGATTTCCAAAAAGTCCAACCTTGCATGAATCCGAGCTCCCAGTCAAAAGTTATGGCCATCTAAATATCTGCGCCAGGGTCTGCTTCCTGTCAGCGCTCAAAATGTTGCGCCTCCTGAAGGTGCGCCATAGGCGAATCCGTGTGTATGTCAAAATCCTCTTACGTGTGCCAAGGCGCAACTTTTTCCCTGTTGACACCCATTGTCATGCGCCATTTCCATGCACCAAGGGCGCATCCTTTTCATTGTCGACACTCACTTCTGTGCGCCACTTTCCTGCACCTTGGCGCATACATTTTAGTGTTGACACCCATTGTCATGCACCATTTCCGTGTACCAAGGGCGCATCCTTTTCATTTTCGACACTCACTTCTGTGCGCCACTTTCCTGCACCTTGGCGCATACATTTTAGTTTTGACACCCATTGTCATGCGCCATTTCCGTGCACCAAGGGCGCATCCTTTTCATTGTCGACACTCACTTCTGTGTGCCACTTTCCTGCGCCTTGGCGCATACATTTTAGTGTTGACACCCATTGTCATGCACCATTTCCGTGTGCCAAGGGTGCAATCCTTTACCCTGTCAACATTCATTGTCGTGCGCCACTTTCCTGCGCCTTTTGAATGTCATGGATTTGAGCTTCTTTGATTTCTATATTCTTTCTGCTTATCTATATCTACCCGGGGGGGGGAAGATATATACAACAGTTCCTTCAAACTAGTTTGGATTCTACGGAATCAACTCGGAGCCAGGAGCTGTGTTATAGAGTAAAATAAGATCCTTGTTGTTATATATCAAGAAGCTTAGCACCGTACAGAAGGAGCGTTGAGGATTCATTCAGAAACTTCACACCATAAAGCGGAGGTGTGGAGGTCTTCTTTGGATATCAGAGTGGCGCAGTGGAAGTGTCATGGGCCCATAACCCATAGGTCCCTGGATCAGAGCAGAGTTGTCAAAGTGAGAAGGTTGGAGGAGAAGACCTAAGGGTCTACTACAATAGCACTTCTGAGGTGGCACCAGATTTTTTCAGATTCAGGATAGTATGGAAGCTTTTTGGGACAAAAACCCTTTCTCATGGGGGAGGTGTGATCAGGGGATCATTTTTGAAAGTTCCCTAAACATCCCTAAAAAAATTTCAGTGTAGAAGATCATCTCAAGAGATTTTCAACAACTGTGAGAATGCAGCAAATGGACATCAGGAGCTCTAGTTATGTCCAATCAAAGTTTGGTCAACGAGAAAGTGAACTCTAGTCAACTGGTCAATATTTGACCAATTGCACTACAACATGTGGCAAAAGGCTTTGGCAAAATTGAAGGGGTTTTATCCACCGGTCTTTGACAATCATGAAATGGTTGGTTTTATTTTTTAATCGTGGGTCGACAGGTGGTCTTATTTGCCATATTTCATATGGGTCGAATTTCAAATTACCTTGTAATTATTTGCCACGCATTATTCCCAAAACCCTATACCACGCATATAGATATCTATGCTTTTATATTAATGTTTATACATTAGTATAACCTATTAAACTACCACATGCTAAGTCCATTTGTGAAGGAGGGAAGCGGTGGTGGGAGCATGCAAAGCCATCCACGTGGAAGAAGGTGGTGAAGCGGTGGAGATGGGGGTGGTTAAGCCTAAGGTGGTCCTTTGACCACTATAAAAATTCACGGAAAGGCTTAATAAATCCTAAACTATTATCCCACTTCCCTATTTGGGATATTTATCCCATTAAAACATCCTTCTCCACCAACATGGGTATTTAGCCCATTAAAATATGCAAATCCGCCCAAATGGAGATAAGCCTATCCCATTTTTCATGTACGGGCTAGGTTAAAAATAGCCTGAGGATAATTTGTAATGCATTATTCAAGAGACATAATTTTTTATAAATAGGGAACCAGTTCTTTGTAATGGACACACACCGGTGCAATGGAGAACGTCATTACTAGAGCGCAGAAAGGTGGACACATTAGTCTGAGAAGCTTATTATATTTTAAGCTTATTTATGAGATGTGTCAACAAATATTGTTTATTGGCCTATTATTTTTGGCAATAGTAGATGAAATATTTGTGATTGGGAGTAAATTATAAACTACCCAATAGGCCCATTGAGCCACACCAATTCCTTGCAAATCCTAGATTTTCGACCAGAGTGCTAGCGTCACATTGATAGCGTCGGGAAGGCCAATCAAAGCCGAAGGAAATTGTGCATAAGGAAAGTGAAGAACAATTCAACTCATCATCGGAAGTTTTTGAAGAACTGGTGTACTGATAGGCAAGTAAAATTCCATTAGGCTTTCTTGTGAAAGTACTATTGTAACTTACAAGTTTTGACTAGTGGAACGGTTCAACCACAAACCCGGAGACGTAGGCAATTGCCGAACTCCGTAATAATTCTTTGTGTAATTATCTTTATTGTCTTGCATTAATTTTTAAATTGATTAATTAAAAGGAGAAAATTGTCAGAAAATATTTAAAGCCTACAAGGGTCGGAGATTAGGTAGTAATAACTTGATAATTTTCATATCAGCGACCATCTTCCTTGGTAATTCATCTTTGTTACAAAATGTGTAACTCCCTGCACTACAGGGTACTTTTTCAATCTTTCAATCTCCATGTCATGTGGACCTTTGGTATACCCTTGATCTTTCCTTGTCTTTAGGATTGTGGCCTTATCAGTTAAATCACTATCTAGATCTACTCCCAAGGCCCTTAGTCCTGTCACTGTTGAAATCAAAGAAGTTTTGATTCTTACCCTCCATCCGATGAAGTAAAAGAAGTCCTCATGGAATCTTCTCATCAGCTATTGATACAATGGTTCATAATTTCCAAGGTATGGCATCTCATACAACTGGTAGAATCCATTTTGATTCAACAACTTCTCACCCACATCATGGTATACTGGCATATCTTCTGTTGTGTGCTTGTTCATTTTTGTGCTCAGTAATTTATCAAGCTCCTTCTTATTATCTGATGTTCGATGGCTGTTACCATTAATTTTACATTGACGGAAATGGGAATCCCATTCTTATCCCACAATCAGACCCTCTGGATACTGAATTTATGAGAAATTACTTTGGGAACAATTTCTTCTTCCACTTTAACCTTGTTCTTCCCCTTTTCTCCTGCTACGTGTGCTTTCTTCAGTGCCATTTGAAAAATCTCTCTTTTCTTCCCTCTATAACGGAGCAATTCGAAACCCTAGTATAAATATCTTTTCCCTAGTAGAAATCATGGGCCCTATCTCATTCGTAACACATCTACTTTTCTCAAACCCTTTACCTATGGGAACGCAAGCTTCCCTTGCGCACAACCATTTTATCCACGTCTTGTTTCACACTGTTAGCACCTCTACATGATTTCTCAGATCGTTTGCACTTAACCCTTTTTAAATTCTCTCAATTGCAATGGTAAAAATGAACTTGCATCACATCCTTATATAGAATTTTGAAAAGTTAGTGCATTTATTTCTCCTTCACCTACCAACAATCCTCTCATTAATCAACCATTTTTTTTTCTTTTCGCACGGTACATCTTCGCACCCAAGCTATAACCTTATAGGAAACCCTTCTAAATTTTGGTTGCAGACTTCTCTTCAGCATGCTTCTATACGTCTAAGTACCTCATCACTGCACCTTCCACTGGTAGTCTTCCCGGCCTCTACTTACCTTGAATTATACTTATTTCTTCATTCCTCTCTATCTACAGGCCTTGTGTTTAGAAGCAATCTCTTTTATTTTTAAACTCTCCAACCTTGAATATCACCTATAGATAGTTCCTTTCATTTGTACTTATTTCCATTAGTCATGTACCCCGATATCAACAATCTACCCCACACTAAGGGTATGCGCAGTCCTCTGCACATAAAAATTCTTCAAATAGTAATTAGCTTCTGGTGCGTAAACGCACTTATTACAAAAACACACGAACTGAATTGACAAAGCATAACAATAAAGAAGGAAAAACATTAAGGAAATTTAGAATTTAAAACCTAATCTAAATGACACCATTTCCTTATTATAAACACCAATAAGACTTATTTATAGTAGGGCTTTATCTTACTCCTGTTAAAGTAACAAAGTAGCTGTATTCCATCAAGTGACTCTAATTGACAAGCGTCTAATTCGAGTATGTGAGTGATAACATAAGGTCCCAACCAATGTACCTTGAGTTTTCTTGGATGCCACAAAAACTTAGAATCATAAAGGAGCACCATCTGTCCTATCTCAAGATTTTTATCCCTGATGTGCCTATCATGCCATGCTTTTTACCTGGCCTTCTCTTTTTTTGACTCCAACATGTTATGGCTCATCACTCATCCAACTTAATTAACTTTTCAATTTGTTCTTCTAATGATTTCTCATCAGCTAGACCTTCAACGTGGGAAATACACAAAGAAGGTAACATAAATTCCATAAGAAGAATTGCTTCTGCGCTAAACACTAACTGAAATGGTGTGTCTTTGTTCAAACTTTTATATGTTGTCTGATATGCCCAAAGTATTACAGATACTTTATCATCCCAATCCTTTCTTCCAACATCACATATTTTTTCAATGTCTGGCTCAAAATTTTGTTGAATGCCTCAGTAGTCCCCTTTTCCTGAGGATGATAGGGTGGAGTCTTATGGTGTGCAATCATGAATTCATCCAATAAAATTTCTGATTTTTGCATTAATAAAATGTGTGCCCCTATCACTGGTCAAACTTAAAGGACATCCATACCTTGTAATAATATTTTCCCATAGAAACCTGGCTTCTATATCTATTGTACAATCCTTTTTAGGTATTGCTTCTGCCCACCTTGTTAGATAGTCTGTGCAAGTTATGATGTAGCATGATCCAGTGTTGCACGTAGCTGTGAAATAGGAACCCATAAAATCTATAGCCTATTTCTCGAATGTTTCTACACTAGTAATAGGTCTGAGGGGCATTTCATCCCATTGACCTGGTTTTCCAATATGTTGGCAATGATCACATGCCTTATGAAATTCCTTACAATATTAATATAGGGTCTCCCACCATAGTACAACAAGTAGAATTTTTGGCACAATTACATCACCTGCATGGTGTCCACCTGCAATACCACCATGAGCTTCTTCCATAATATATGTGGGCTCATGTTCTAATACACAATGGTGCAATACTTCATCCTGACCTAATTTGTATAGGTAACCACTAACTAACATATAGAGGGCGGCACATATAGTAAGTTGTTTCTTCTCCAAGGATTTCATTCCTTCTGGTGTCATACATGTTTGTAGAAAGACATCAATGTCCTCTAGTTCTGATGGTGCTCATTGTAACATGTTTAACTATGCATCTAGCATGGTATCTTCAATTATTTGTGCTTCTTCTCTTGATTGTATTATGGATAGATGGTCTAGTCCATAATTACTTTTCCCTAGTTTTTCCACAACTGTGAAATCAAATTTCTGAAATAAGAGTACCCATCTACATATGCACCCTTATAGAATGGGATTATTAACCAAATACTTCAATGCCATGTGATTTGTATAAAATATGAATGGTGTAGCTAGCAGGTATTTTCATAATTTATGTAGTGCATAGATCATTGACAAAGCTTCTCTTTGTACTTGTGTAATTTTGTTCTGCAGTAGTCAACTTCCTACTAGTAAAACAAATAGGATGATCTATAATACCTTCTCCTAGTTGAGCCAACATCATGCCAATGACCATGCTAGAGGCGTCAACATGTACATGAAATAGTTGGTCCCATGAAGGAAAATGAAGAATAGGCATGGTAGTAAGTTTCTCCTTTAATGTCTCAAATGAGCATTGTTGCAGTTCTCCCCAGTAGAATTTAACTTTCCCCTTCAATAACTCCAACAATAGTGTGGAAAATTTGGCATATCCTCTGTTAATCTTTCTGTAATATCCTGTATGACCCAAAAATCTGTGCACTTCACTCTAACTAGTAGGCTCTCTTATGCCTATAATAACTGCAACCTTGGCTGGATCAACTAAAAAACCTTCCTTATAGATTATGTGTCCTAACAGTATTGCAAATGGTATAGAAAATATGCACTTCTTGATGTTTAAAGAGATACTCAACTATCTACATCTTTCAAATGGTAAACATAGATTGTCATAATGATTCTTAACTAATCCATACACCATCTAATCATTCAAATAAACCTATAAGAAGTTGTCAATAAATTCCTTGAACGCTTGAACAACTATGTGTGAAAATACAATAGGCACATTTTTAAGACCAAAAGAAATTACAGTATAGGTGAAGCTACCCCATTCCGTTAAAAACAAAGTCTTTTCTTGATCCTCCTAGGCAATCCTAACCTAATGATACCTAGAGAACCCATCTATAAATGAATATATTTCACACCCTGCAACGCCTTCTAGTATTTTCTTAATGAATGGCATGGGAAAGGGATCAATTACACATGCAAGATTTAGATCCTTGTAGTCTATGCATATCCTTATCTATCCAACCTTCTTGATACTGATCACCATTGGACTAACCCATTCTGATTCGTCAAGGGGCTTGATAATCCCAGAATTCAACATTTTTTCAATCTCTTCTTTAACCTTATCACGCAAGTTGGGGTTCATCCTATAGGATCTCTTTCTAACTGGCTGTGCACCCTCTTTAAGATTCATCTTCATCTCCTCTAATGATTCATGTATGCCTTTAAGTTCATGGTACCTCTTCAGGAATAAGCCCTGATAATACCTTAGTAACTCTATGATTTTTTCCACTTCAGAGTTTGACCAATATTCTCCAATTATGGCTTCCTTAGGCTCATCATCTAATCTAATATTCACCTTCTTTGTTTTCATAGGTTCATGATAGGTACGTGTGGTCTTATCTATACTGTCCAACACCTCACACCTACCTATTGAATGGTTCACATCCAAATTTTCTACTTCTTCGTCATCCACTAAGTAGACCATTTTTCCTTTTTCTTTCTCAAGGAAAATGCATTGAAGTAGTGTGGCATTGGATTTTTTTTCTTCAACACGACGCACTCCTGAGTTTCCTTCATCCAATAACTCGTGAAGGAGTTCCTTAGCCTTGGCACTATCTCTCATAGTTAAACACTTTATGACTTTAAATTCTTCTTCCACTAGAGGATTTGTAGAGAAGAAGTCAAACATCTCGGTCATTCCTATAATTACATCCTACCAATTTCTAGTCTCTCTATGGATTTTTGCATATACATACCAAGCACATGTGCATCCTTGTAAAGTGGAATAAAACTTGTGCACCCATAGTGAGGGTGGTAAAGCTTCCTACCCTTCTATCTAGAGTCTCTCACACTTCTAAATGTGGTGTTGAATAGGTTCATTACCATGATAAGTTTAAATTTTAGTAGGTGCATTGCTCCTGAAGAACATAGTAGCAAGAGTAATCCTAATTTCATTCCATCCTACAAGATTATCCTTGTGGGCCACCCACCAGCGTGCTGCTATCCCACATAGTGTATATACTACCATATTTATTATTTCCATTGGGTCTATCCACTATTCCTCCATGGCACGGAGGAGTACCATAGGATCTCCTTCTCTGGTGTAACAAGGTACCAAGTTGTTACCTATCCTCCTGACATAATGCGGTTTTCTTCCCTTAGGAAATATGATCTTAACTTCATGCCCTACCAACTCATAAGTTCTATAAGCCCAATTATCACAAGCAACACTTGTAGTATCACTAATAGACTGTGTATCCTGCCACTGAATTATTCCTTCTTTATTTGGTTCAAGCATCTTTGGATCTTAGATGACACGTACATAAATACTATTCAGATATTCTTCACTTAAGGTTTCAACATAGGGTGCATATTTTCCATATGTTAAAGGGATAATAAATATTTCCTCCTTGTTTTCAAAATTAATATAACCCTTGGTGAACCGAAGATCAATGTTATTTTCATAGTACCAAGGATGCCCCAATAGAGTTGGGAATCTATCCAACTCTGCCAGTGCTAAAACCTCAAAGTCTCTAGTGAACTTGTCTCCTTGTATGCTAATGGATGCATCTTTTTAAACTCCGATGGGAGTGGCCTTAGTATAGTTAGACATGCAAAATACATTAGAGGATGGTTGTAATGGAGGTATCCCCATTTTTACCCATGCGTCTAAGGTAATAACATTAAATTCCACACCTGGATCAATCAATATATTACTCAATAGTCACCCATTCAAAACAACATTCAAAGTGATTTCCTTGTCATAATCTAGGCTATTTGGAGGAAGATTCACATGCAGGATTTTCTGTCTAGTCTCAGCACTTGCACACAAAGTGTTTCCTTATAATCACTTCCCTAACAGTGGACTGATATGTTTCTGGCCCAATATTTTGCACACTTCTCTCAAGTCATCTATGTCAGTTTGGACCATCTTTGATGCTTTCTTTTGCTCCATCTTCCGATATTTCTCTTTTAAGTACTGTATCTCACCCTAAAGATTCTTGAGAACTTCCATGGTTTCCTAATAAACCTCCTTTTGATGGTTGGATTATGGTGCAATGCTTCTCTGGCATATAGAACCTCACTCCTTAGTGATGGTTGGATTATTCTACAATTCTTCTCTAGCATGTGCTTCCTCAGCATGGGTCATGATCGTCACTTGCAACACCTCGGACTCTACTTCCAATTTAGGAATCCACTGATTTTCCATTGTGTGTTGTATCCTAACCATCCCTGCACCTTTTTTTTCTTGTTTTTGTTGCTTATTAAGGTGCTCATACAATTTCAGGCACTCCTCATAGCTATGGTTCTTTCCACAAAATGAACATGTAGTATTCTGAGGACATTCACACTTGTAGTGGTCAAAATATCCACATGTATAACATGTTCTGTGAGGGAAATCAATTCTTCCACCCCCACAGACTCATCCTTCGAATCCACCATGGTATTTGTGACCCTTGCCACGACCACCTTAAAAATTCACTTCATTCCGATCATAACACACCTAATTATGATCCCAATCTTAATGTTCATTCTTGCCTTTAGAGTTATCTGAGACTCCTATCTACCGTAATCCAATATCTATAGCATCATGGATCTCACCAATCCACTGGCAGTCTTCCATGTTATGATTCATGGACCTGTAGATTTTATAGTAGCTTGAAACATTCTTCCTTATTGTGCATTGTAGTAATAGGAAACAACTAGCTTCATGGTTTAAATGACATATCTCACAATCTAGCAGCAACAAGTGCACTCATCTGTGAGGAAAAATATCCTTTTTGTGACCTTCTACTTCACAATTTGTGCACCAAATCCTTGTGTGTGTCTCATGTGCTGAATTTGTTGATAGTTTCTCTAACTATTTTTCCATAGCTGCAATCTGTGCTTCTAAAAATGGGCTCACCCCAGTGTCTATGCTTCTGAATGCCTCAACATGTAAGGCTACTTTAAGTGCTTTGCACATATCAGTGTATGTATTATATGATAATGCCATCCTAAAAGGGGTAATCAAACCCCCAACGAACCATTGTGCATGCTGGTTTGCATGTATGTCATAAGAAAGCTTATATAACAATGTTTTAAAACATGCATCATACTCTCTGACAATTTTAGTAGTGCCTTTTTTAATATCCTTGAGTGCACTTATACTCTTTTGCTCAAACTCAAGGATGTGAAACTCTTTAAGGAATGCATCTTTTCAATTTGTATAGTCTATGCAAGTCTAATTAGGGTCAAAAAATTTGTACCAGCTATGTGCGCACCATTGTAATGTAGTAGAAAATTAGCTTTCCCTACACTCAGAATCCCTTATTCCTTTTACGCACCACATTATTTCACACATATGCACATGTTCAACAATGTCTTCTATGCCTCTATATTCTAGAAGATGAAGAGACATCTCCATGTATATATTCTGGGGTTGGTGCAGACCTTACCCACCTGATCTAGAACCTCTCGTGTTTCCACTGCCTCCAGAACCACCAGATCTTCCAGAACTAGAGCTACCTATGCCTCTTGACTGCAAACCTATAGCTAGGGTCAAACCAGAAGATGCACATCCCTATATTGCAATAGTAGAACTGAATTGTATTCTGACAGTCTGCGAAGTATTACCACTCCCAGTAGATAGTCTAAAAATATATGTGCCTAAATTTTATGTTAATGATACACCCAAAAATGTACTGCCATATAAAAATGAATTTTTTTGCACTTCCATCATTGTGCCTCTTATAATAGTCACTCTAACTCTCCCACTGCTTGAATTAGCTTGTTAAATGTTTGTTGTACTAGATGCTAGAAAACCAAGCACAAGGGAAAGGTTTCCAGGAAGATTTAGATGCACTCCTACAGCCCAAGTCATCTTTGGTGGCACGCTTCTGTGTGAGGCTGAGGAGGGATCCCTGTCATGCTTTCCCAGATGATGGATTTCTTGATGCTCTGGCTCCACATCTCCTACGTGAGCTCCAAATTCTTCATGAACCATGTCTCTCCTTAACACCGTCTATTTTGCAATGTCACGTTGCTTCTCTACCTCCCTCTCATGTGCCTCATTATACTTAATCTACCTTTCCACTCTCTAAGTTTCTGTCGCTAGGTCTTCCATCTTTCACTAATCCGTTTCCTTCCACCGTGCATGGTGGGGTTTAGTTAGCCATCGTTTTACTCTCTAAATTCAAATTTACCATCAGGATCTTGATTTCTAGTGGGATTCCTTGCATGTAAGTTCCCCTTGGATATCGTAAAAATTGGAACTCAGCTACCTCTAGAAATGAATAAGTGGAAATTGAGTACTTCAAGATATAATTATTTAAAACACCACAGAACCACGTATCCAGAACATGAGTCTAAATCAGATCAGCATCATAAAGGGCCTAAAATTCTTCCTACATCTAGACAAGTGTGTGATACCTCTAATTCCTCTTAGATGTATAAGCAATCAAACACTCATACAATTCTACTAGAAAGATAGTGAAAAATATCTCATATATACTGTCATATAAATTCTATTCCACCCACTTACATGCATTAAAATATGATATAGTGTTAAACCACCATGCATATTATTCTTCCAGATCATGTATCCACTCCTTAACACTTGCTAAGGTCAACCGATATGTTTTCATTGTGAACCATCTTGAAAACAACTAAAAAAGTGGTCTCGACAACGAAACCAATGATGCAACCTAGAATTCACCAATACAATCCCAGGCATGCTGGCACATCACTCAGCCTGTACTAAGCACTCACCTAAAGTGTGAAAAGGTACTAGGCCCCTATTTAGGGCTGGTATTAATAGGATGTTAGCATGATGAATACTTTAATAATTCAAATCTATGACTAATATATCATTCTACAGTACATGTTCAGATCTAGTTCTAGAGAATAACCGACTTAACAAACAACCATGATTAAATCAATCATGTAATACTGAAATGTATCCATAATAACACCTCGATTCAGTCCATAATCTCTATTATATTAAATTTAGCAATCCATAGAATCTTCCTTACAATAACAGTAGTATTTGATCATTCATTTAATAGATTTGTCAACATAGTCTCACTATAACACAATTCTCATACCTATATCTCATGCTACACAGTTCACTACATATTTATAAGTGTGAGGACTTTACCTTCATCAATTATCTAATCCCAAAATAGGTCACATGTTATTATTAGTGACACGCCATTACAAAATAGCCACACATGCAAGTACGCTAACAATAGAATTATTTTAATTAATTGACATTAGTAGATCTATTCTCAACCTGAATCCATGCAAAGAAATTTGTGTCTGATCCTCCAAAAATAGCAAATGCATGTCATGTAAGTCTCCAATTGGTTTGTGTGTTCCGCATGCTATCTCCAAAAATAGGTCCTCATCGTGAAAACTGCTAAGTCCTGAATATGTCTCTCTTCTTTGCATGTGATCCTTTCTGATACTTCCATGCCTTTGAATGCGATATTCTCTCCCATGCAAACCTTTTGTATTTCCTTAGCTAATTTCTAGATTGTGACTAATCAACAAGAGGTGATCCCATATTTCCCAATCAGACCAAATGTCATGTTCAATTTCAGGCCATTCGGGGGGTACATTGGTTTGGTGATAATAGTTGAGCTAAGGTTTGTTGGTTTTGACTTAATTTTCAAGTTATTGGTAACATGGGAAATAAATGATGATGTATTTGTATGTGATGGTGTAGATTTCCAAAATATTTGATATCATGGAAAGGTGAAATAATGGATGTATGATATGATGATGTAAGAAATAGGTTATACATGTTTGTATATTTGTATTTTTGTTTAATTTCCATGTAGTGTATAAGAAGGAAACTAAGGTAGAATGTGAAAATTGGTTAGGGTAGAGAGTGGTTGACATAACCTCCAAGGGCCCCATGCCATCAGAGTGTTGCCTACATAGCCCCAACAAAAAGGAGACTTAGGCCGATGTAGTTATCCCATAAGCTAGGGAAGAATACGATGAGGATAGATGAATGGGTCATTAGATTTTAGGCATTTTTTGAGTCTAGTTCATTTAGGCATGGTTGCATTTAGGTGATTATAGGCATGGTTGAGTTAAAGTCAGTTAGGCATGGTGATGTTAGTGGAAGATAAATTTTTAAAGTGTAGATCAATGGTCTAATCTTGTATAGAAGAATCAACAAGTAATGAATAAGGTGAAGGGTAAGAGGTGACCAAAAGATTGCCTAATTGGAAGAACCATAACAAGTCTACCATAAAAAATGTGGTCTTATGAACATTAGACCCTAAAGGCATTGCATGATTGACTATGCTAAGGGTGAATAAAGTTACATGATCACGAAATGTCATTTTTGTGGAAAGTCCCTTGAGAGGGTAGGAAATTAGGATAAAAAAGGAAATGAGGTGAAGATGGTTGGTTTGAGTGTAACCTGGTGTGAGACAGTAGGCCTACTTGGAAAGAAACCCAAGATCAAAATAGCCAAGTCCTTTACGAAAAGGTTATCTTTTCTCTTCTTGCTTTTTGTTTTTGATAGACTGAACGATGTGGGAAGTTTATGTGAGATGAGTTAATTATCTCCTTGAGGTCTTCGTGAAGCTGATCAATGCGGGAAGCTTCTGACTATCTTATTTTGTTTTTGTGAGGATAGTCCTTTTTTATGATAGACTATCTATATTATTGCTAGCTTTGTATAGTTGTCCTTCAAGGGAGTAGTCTATTTATAATGGCGAGACAGAGAGAAGAGATATCCCTTTTGAGGGAGTCATCTCATTGCTAGAATTTTTACTCAAGGAGTTAAATCCCATTCTTCTTTTGAAATTATTTTACTTTTGGACATTTAATTCATGAACAAGAATATAGAGGAAGATTATGATCTTTTTTAGAAGACAAAACCATAGCACACATAGGTTAACTATGAAATATATGGTTTCATGTGATGAACCACCATAGGATTCCATATTGAAAAAGATGAAAATTATCCATGAAAATCATGCCATGAGTAGATTCATATTACTCATATTGAAGATAAGGTTGAAAGGTGACATGTAATCACATGATTCTTGTTTAGTCATTGACCCAAAGGATAGCTAATATGAAAGTTGAAGGGTGCTCAAGGGATGATCTTGAAATATATAGAAGGTGATATATGATTTGATTCAACAATAGAATGGTTGAAGATGCAAGGCATTGAGGGGTTTAGGTTCAGGTTTACCTTTGATTGAAGACAAACGATAAGCACCTGATCCATAGATATGAGTAACCATATAGGGTCCAAGCCAATTACGAGAAAAATTTCCCTATTTACTTTACTCCTCTTTGTTTACATGTTGATTTTCCTTCAGGATGAGGTCACCAACCTAGAAGGTTCGTTCATGGACACATTTTTCATAGGCATGTTTGATACGTTTTTGGTAGATTTGGAGATGATCAAGAGCATTAATATGGCATTCATCTAATAACTCAAGTTGTGTCAAACGGTCCTAGAAAAAGTCATCATCATTGAGCATGTCTTGGAGTGAGATACGGAGAGATGGAATATGGACTTCGAGAGGCAAGATAGCATTGGTATCATAGACCAAAGAGAAAGGTGTGGCAGTAGTTGAGGTGTGAATACTAGTACGGTAATCCTACAAGGAAAATTGAATGTGCGTATGCCAATCCTTTCAGTATCATCAACTACTTTCATAAGATTTTTTTTCAGGGTTTTATTGTTTGATTATGCTTGGCCATTTTTTTATGATTAGTAAGGTCAAGAGAAACTGAGTTGAATGCCAAAGGTGTCACAAATTTTCCATAGGGTTTTGTTTTTGAATTGCTTTCCGTTATCAGTTATGAGATGGTGAGGAACATTGAAGCAATAAATGATGTGATGATTAATGAAGTCACATATTTTCTCAACTTTTTTAGAGATGAGGGGGATGTCTTCTACCCATTTAGTGTAGTATTCGGTTGTGGTAATAATCCATTGATGGCATTATGAAGAATGAGGATTGATCTCTCTAACAAGATCTGAACCCCATTGATAGAAAGTCCAAAGATATCGTGTGACCTCTAAGGCATGTCTAGGTGTGTGATGAAGATTAGCATGTTGTTGGCATTTGACACAATGTTTTACATAGTCACAATAATAATAGTTAAGGGTGGGCCAATAATAAGCCCAGGTGAAGGATGATTTTTGTGACAACCAAGCCACTGAAATTACCCCCAAAAATACCATCGTGAACTTCGTTGATGGTGTAAGGTATTTCAAAACTTGTAAGACATCGTAAGAGGATACCGTCAAAGCCACATTTATAAATAAGGCCACCATAATGACATAGCAAGAGATACTTTTGAGAAATGAATATTTTCCATTATTTGTGAGGTCAAGAGGTAGAATTGATAGGGAAAGGTATTCTAAAAACTTCTTCTACCAAAGGTCACATAGGCCAGGTGTAATGGTTCCAATGAGGTTGATGTCTCAAAATAGATAGGAAGGTGATTATAGCCTTTGTACTATGAAAAATATTTTCAATTCAGAATGCGCGGTGGGAATATGAGAAGAAATGCAGGCCATGGTGTCTACAAATTTGTTAGTGGAACATGGAGTGGTTTAATGTTTATAATAGTCAAAGGTAGTAAAAAGTATGTCAACATGGTGTTTATAATTTTGAATTATTTTTTTACGACACTAGTATATACCATTGGATTGGTTTACAACTAGTTGAGAATCACCAAATATATTAATGGATTTAACTTCTAAGGAAATGGTGTCTTAGATACCTAGTACAAGTGCTTCATATTCAACAATATTGGTAATACAATAAAAATCTAGTTTGAAAAATAAAGTCATAAGTTCACTATAAAGAGGAATGAGGGTAATGTTTACACCACCCCCAAGTTGACATTTGGAACTGTTGAAGAATAAGGTCATTTGGTAAATGATATCTTCCAAAGAGAGGGTATCAATGGATTCGTCTAGGAAATCAAAGTTAGAAGATTGATTTCTGGAGAGGGGTGTGTCATCAAGTTGGTCAGCGATAGTTTGACCTTCGATATATTTTTGATGGATGAATTCAAGGTCGAGGTTTGCAATAAGAATTAGCATACGTGTAGCACGTTGATGTTGGTAGAGTTTGGTGCACATGTAATGTAAGGGGTCAGTATTGGTGATAAAAAATGTTTTGTGATTGAGTAGGTAATGACGAAGTTTAGTGGTGACAAAAACTAAGGCTAAGAAGAGTTTTTTGGTATTGGTGTACTTGGTTTTGTAGTCCATAAGTGTACAACTTATATAATAGACCGCTTGTTCCCTATTTTGTTCATCACGATGAGTGAGCATGACACCTAAGGAATGATCAGTAGTAGAAATATACAAGTAAATGGTTGGTCCTCCTTAGAAGAGATGGGCATCAGTGGTTAGAGAAGGTAGTTTTTTAAGGCATCAAAGGATTAGTGGCATTGATCATCCCATTTGAAGGAGACTTCCTTTTTTAAGAGATGGTAAAATTGTAGGCAGTAGTCAGAAAGATGTGAAATACAATGATGAATATATTCTAACTTGCCTTGAAAAATATGAAGTTGGATAAGGTTAGTAGGTGGATAATTTTCAAGAATAGCCTTTATTTTATTAGGTTTGAATTCTAGCCATGCAAAGAAATGATAAAACCAAGGAGATTTCCTGAGAAAAAAGCAAAGACATGCTTCTTTGGTTGAAGGTGAACATAATAATTGTGTTCGACCAGATGTTTAGATTTGGAAAGAAGTTCATCTATGTAATATTATAATATATAATTCATGATGTCATAAAATATATAATTCATATCCCGTTGATATGTATCAGCAACGTTCTTAAGGACAAAAGGCATGACTCGATAGAAAAAGGTCCTCCAAGGAGTGATGAAGGTAGTTTTGTGTTGATCTTTGGGGTGAGTGATATTTGGTTATAACCCAAAAAACCATCCATGAGTGATAGCATCTCATGACCAGTGGTAAGATCAACTAGTTGGTCAATACTAGGTAAAGGAAAGTCATCTTTGTGGAAATCTGTGCAAATGTGGAATCCTCATGTTACTTTTATGACACGAATGATGTTAGAAATCTATTAGGGATAGTCAATGGGTAGGATGAAGGAACAGAGAGAGGGTTGTTGATATTAAAATTTTCCTCCATAATTTCTATTTTATTAATGTATGTATTAGGAATAGGATGTTGTTAAGTATAATTAGTAGTGGCATCCAATAGAAGATAATGGTGCCGTCAGTATGGTGCCGCCAATAAAGTAGAGTATGGTAACAGTCAAAGTACAAAAGGAATGTTGTGGTAAAAAGTAAATATTTTTCGTAAGTGGTCCGGTAATGTTAAAATGTCAAAGTTGGGGTAAGTAGAGAAGTAGGGTCTACATGATTAGGAATTAGAAATATTATATTTGTAATAAGGACAAGGAGTGATGTCATAAATATTTTGTGTATTTTATTTGTAGAAAAGTCTAAAAAGGTGGAACCCATGTGAGATGATAAGGTTTATCTTATCTTAGAAGATAAGCCTACATGTAAAGGAAAGAGTTTAGGCATGGAATATGATTGGCCGGAAGAGATTTCCTATCCTATCTTAGAGATAGGGTGGATAAGCCTGAATTCCTATAAATAGAGAGGCCATCCCCTCTCATTTATCATAGAGCAAAGTTGTAATAATTATTTTATGAATAAAGGATTCTTTGTGAAGGTGTGTTAAGGAAGTCATCAAGAGGAGTAATTGTGAAGTTTCTCCCATAACTATTATTGGAATCAAGTGGAGTTGGTAACACTTGGAGTAATTCATGGGTGAGATTGTAATAATTCCATGTTAATAATATATTTTATAGTTGTATTTCAGATTTTTCATCATTCTTTTTTTTTTGTCATAGTATGTGGTATTCTTGTGTTATGTTTGTTGTTGTGTTTCCAGATTACTACCACCAAACCAAAAGTTGTGCATTACTAAAATAATCATAGCACGAGGAGTTCCCAGTGAAATATTATCAGAGTGCCAGATTCATGTTGACATTTTGGTTCTGTTACCGGGACCATTCCTCGTTGGTGGATTTTCTGGAGAGATATTCCCACTTAGTCATAAATCAATAGGAGGGTAACCTTGTTTTTATTGTGCCTAGTAGTTACCATGGTAAAGTCACTTTTTACCATGCATAGTATTTACCACAGTAACTTTACTTTTTACCATGAATAGTATTTACCACAGTAACTTCATTTTTTACCGTGAATAGTGTTTACCCCAGTAACTTCATTTTTACCGTAAATAGTGTTTACCACAGTAAAGTTAGTTTTTACCGTAGTAAGTCAAGTTTTACCATAGTAAATGTAAGATTACCATGGTCATTTCTATTTTACTGTAGAAAGGTGTAAAGTCACTTTCTATTATAGTGAGTCCAATTATTTGTGCACATAAGTCTTACTGATTGTACTTGTGAGTTGGTATTTCACTGTGGTTACATTTAAAAATGGGGAAGATTCCTATTTTTTCAGCCCAATCTAATGAAGATGCTTCCTCTTTCATTCAAGAGTTTAAATGATCTTGTATTTGTAATGGCCTCATAAGAAAGGAACAATGGACTGAATTTTTTCCTACCTTTTTGGATGGTTCAACCCTTAGGTGGTTTGAAACACTAGGTGATAATGTGAAAAAATCATGGGATTTATTAACTGAAATTTTTCTTGAAGAATTTGGTGAACAATAGAAATATGCAGATCTCATGATCGATATCACAAAGCTATCCCAAGGAGAGAAGGAGAAGATAAGGGATTATCATGCTCGTGTTCTAGAGCTAAGGAGGAAGCTCGATGCCCAGATCTGGAAGGAAGGATTAGCAGATGGGTTGATGAATGACGTGGATAATCTCCTCTGTAAGCACTTCATTCTTGGGATGAAGCCAGAGATCAGACAATGAGTAAAGTATGACCGCATAGCTACCATTGAACAAGAAAAGGAGATTGCAAGAAGGCAAGAAGAAAGCATGGAAGAGGAGCCCAAAGAAATTGCTGCTAAGGTAGAGCCTACACCAACACCTTTGGTCCAGAATCCACAACCACTCTCAGTGAGCACAAATATTTTCCCTAGTACATCTACTGAGTATGAAGATCTGCTCAAGAAGATGGGTCAGTTAACTATTAATCTTCTTCAAGGAAAGGAATTTAGTTCTCAGGGAGGAGATAGAGGTCCAAAAAGAAATATAACTGAAGTTGTATGTTATGGTTGTCATAAAAAGGGTCATTATAAGTATAATTGTCCAGATAGAGCTTCTACATCTGGTACAAGAGATAATGATAAAGGGAAAGCACCTGTGAATTCTTTTGATGTAGTAGATAGGATCATAAATAATGAAATAGATGTGTTGGTAACAAAAAGAAAGAAAGAAAAAGATAACCAAGATGGAAATGATCCTAAGAAGATGAAGGAGAAACTAGTAAGAAACATAGGAGAAGAAAGTTGGGTGTGCAGGATTTTCTGATTTCACAGGGGCAAGGACCATACTCCATCTTAGAAGATCTATCCAAAAGGCCTACAAATATTACATATGGTCAACTTCTGGCTATGTCTTCTGAGAAGAGGTGGGAGCTGCAAAGTGGACTCAATGCTCGACGAAGTAAGGAGGTTGAGGTACCTATTTTGGAGGCAGAGGCGGATCCTTATGCTCCACAAGCTGAGGTATTATGTAATGGTATTTCAATTCATGATGTCTTAGTTGATGGAGGTGCTGCAGTTAATGTAATGACCGAGTCTGTAATGAATATGTTGGGTTTAAAAATTGATCGCCCCTCAACACTTATGTGAAGGTCATTAAATAAGGGAAAAACTAAACCAGAAGGTGTTGTTTCAAATGTGGCAATATCTGTTATGGGTGTTGTATGTGTGGTAGACTTTCAGGTGATGAAAAATGGTACTGTTGCGTACCCAATGTTGTTGGGAAGGCCATGGCTAAGGAGAGTTCATACAAGAAACTACTAGAATGAAGGCTTCATGACACTTGGACATGGTAGAGAGAGGGTGAAGATAAACGTGATCCCTCGACATCATAAGGCAGAACCTGTGGATTCAAGTGATGAAACTGATGATTGGACATCCTCTGATTACTCTAGTACCAGTGAAGTGGACACAGAAGATGAAGAAAGTGAGGTTGATGTTTCGGTCATGGATATCCTTCCAGTCACACCGACTCATGAACCCATAAAATTATCTGAAGAAGAAATTGATGATCGTCTCCAACAAATAAAGATTGGTGATGCTGTGATGGAGAATGAGAAGGAATCCTACCTCCAGCTCTTTTGAAGGTACATACACCTATTCACTTTTGATTACAAGGAACTCTGTCAAGTAAGTTGGGTAGAACATTCTATTGAGCTGGTAGATGGTGCTAAGTCCATAAAGCAAATGCCATATAGAATGAATCCTAATTTTTCCAAGACTGTAAAAGAAGAAATAGATAAGTTGCTTGATGCAGGATTCATATTTGCTGTGGAGAATTCAGAATGGGTTTCTCCCATTGTGATCTCAATAAAAAATAATGGGAAACTACGCATTTGTGTTGATTATAGGAAGCTCAACAAGGCAACAAAGAAGGATCATTACCCTCTTCCATTCTCAGATCAGATCTTGGACGAAGTAGCTGGCTAGGAGTGCTATAGTTTTGCTGATGGATATAGTGGATACAACCAAGTTTGTATAGCAGAGAAAGATCAGCTAAAGACCACGTTCACCACTCCTTGGGGAATGTTTTCTTATAGAGTTATGCCTTTTGGGTTGTGTAATGCTCCGGAAATGTTCCAGGGCTTGATGAATAGGGTGTTTGAACCCTACATTGGGAACTTCATCAGAGTATTTCTGGATGATTTTTACATCTATGGGAGAAAGATGGACCACCTGCACTAGATGGAGACAACATTTCAAAGGTTAGATGAAGCACAAGCCTCACTAAACCCTACAAAGTGTGTCTTTGGATGTTCTAAAGGCATTTTGTTAGGGCATGTTATATCCAGAGATGGTATTGGTACTGATCCTGATAAATTTTCAAAAATCAAAGAGTTACCATTTCCTATGAATAGAAGTAAGTTGAGATCATTTTTAGGCCATGTGGGTTACTATAGAAGGTTCATCAAGAATTTCTCAAATATTGCATAGCCACTAACCCAGTTCTTGAAGAAGGATGTTACTTATGAACTAGGAAAGAAGGCGCATGAAGCTTTTAAACAACTGAAGGAGGCTTTGGTGTCTTCACCTGTTTTAAAGAATCCAGATTGGAGCAAGCCATTCATTGTGTATATTGATGCCTTAGATGCAGCACTAGGAAGTACTCTGAGCCAAAAGGATGAAAATGGGAATGATCATCCAGTTTACTTTGGGAGCAGACAAATGAGCAGTGCTGAGGTAAATTATACTGTAACTAAAAAAGAGGCTCTAGCTATCATTTTTGCTGTAAAGAAGTTTAGAAATTACTTGCTAGGGCAGAAATTTATAGTTGTAACAGATCATCAGGCTCTAAAATATATTGTAAATAAGCCTAACCCATCAGGGAGGATAGCAAGATGGATAATTTTTCTACAAGAATTTGAATTTGATATTATAGATAGGCCAGGAAAGAAGCATGTCAATGCAGATGCACTCTCTCGAGCCTATGATGGTTTAGGTTCATCTTGTGATGATGATGATTTCTCAGATGCAACATTGTTATCCCTTGACACAATCCCTAGTGAATACATAGATATTTGGAATTATCTGAATGAATTCAAGTTTCCTGATGGTGCCAATGCAAATACTAAGAGGAAGATTACTCAAGCCAGTCATCCATATTCTATTCTGCATGGAGTATTATTTCGAATAGGACCTGATGGACAGTACAAGAGAGTAGTTGGACGTGATCAAGGGAAGGAGCTGATAGAAGAATTCCACAATGGTACATGTGGAGGACACTTCTCTGGACAACTTACAGTAAGAAGGATCTTGGATGCAGGTTATCACTGGCCCACTTTTTTTAGAGATTGTTATAATTATTGTAAGACATGTGATATTTGTCAAACACATGGTAACCGTAAGATTTCATCAGCTCCATTATGCCCTATTCTTCCACTTGGTCCCTTTGAAAAGTGGGGAATAGATATTGTAGGTCCACTTCCAACTACCCCATGCCAAAATAAGTATATTGTAGTTGCCACAGATTATTTAACCAAGTGGGTTGAAGCTAGGCCATTGAAAACAACTTCCATGGATGAAGTGACAAGGTTCATATATGAACGCATTGTCACCAGATTTGGTTTCCCATTAGAAATTGTAACAGATCAAGGAAGCCACTTCATTAATGAGGTGGTAGAAGCCCTAGTCAACAAGTTTTCTATTAAGCATAGGAAG
Organism: Taxus chinensis; assembly: GCA_019776745.2. NCBI lineage: Eukaryota > Viridiplantae > Streptophyta > Pinopsida > Cupressales > Taxaceae > Taxus > Taxus chinensis. Next base: position 317,269,252 of record CM034149.1, read on the forward strand.
GCAACAACATACAAGCCAAACACAAATGGATAGGTGGAACGAACAAATTTTGTGTTATGTCAAATTCTAGCAAAAGATGCAGCCTTGCAGGTACATAAGTGGGATAAAAGGATTCATGCAACATTGTGGGCATATAGGGAAACATCAAAGTCAGCAACAGGATACTCCCCATTTCAGTTGGCTTATGGCATTGATCCAGTTCTTCCTATTGAGTTTGATATTCCCACTGTGAGAGTTATGAAAAATGAAAGGATGGATGAAAGTGATTCAGTAAAAGAAAGGTTAGTGCATCTTCATTTGCTAGAGGAAATGAGGGAAATAGTGAAGGATACAAGCTATAAGAATAAAATGAAGTAGAAGGAATACTTTGATCAAAAGATCCTTTGGTCTCCATTTCATGTGAATGACTTGGTTCTAGTATATGATTCCAGATACAAAAAAAGAAGGCAGAGAAAATTTCTTCCCAAATGGATGGGGCCCTACAAAATAGCAGTTGTGCATGAAAATGGTACATATCAACTAGAGGAATTGGATGGTACTCCCATTACGAAATGGGTCAACCATGACAAGTTAAAGATTTTCCAGGCACCAGCTTCAGAATGTCCATAAGAGTCTACTTCGAGGATTGAGTAGAAGCTAGGAAGGGGGAAAATGTCGACATTAAAATTTTCCTCCGTAATTTCTATTTTATTAATGTATGTATTAGGAATAGGATGTTGTTAAGTATAATTAGTAGTGGCGTCCAATAGAAGATAACGGTGCCATCAGTACGGTGCTGCCAATAAAGTAGAGTATGGTAACATTCAAAGTAAAAAAGGAATGTTGTGGTAAAAAGTAAATATTTGTCGTAAGTGGTCCGGTAATGTTAATATGTCAAAGTTGGGGTAAGTAGAGAAGTAGGGTCTACATGATTAGGAATTAGAAATATTATATTTGTAATAAGGACAAGGAGTGATGTCATAAATATTTTGTGTATTTTATTTGTAGAAAAGTCTAAAAAGGTGGAACCCATGTGAGATGATAATGTTTATCTTATCTTAGAAGATAAGCCTACATGTAAAGGAAAGAGTTTAGGCATGGAATATGATTGGCCGGAAGATATTTCCTATCCTATCTTAGAGATAGGGTGGATAAGCCTGAATTCCTATAAATAGAGAGGCCATCCCCTCTCATTTATCATAGATCAAAGTTGTAATAATTATTTTATGAATAAAGGATTCTTTGTGAAGGTGTGTTAAGGAAGTCATCAAGAGGAGTAATTGTGAAGTTTCTCCCATAACTATTATTGGAATCAAGTGGAGTTGGTAACACTTGGAGTAATTCATGGGTGAGATTGTAATAATTCCATGTTAATAATATATTTTATAGTTGTATTTCAGATTTGTCATCATTATTTTGTTTGTCATATTCTGTAGTATTCTTGTGTTATGTTTGTTGTTGTGTTTCCAGATTACTACCACCAAACCAAAAGTTGTGCATTACTAAAATAATCATAGCACGAGGAGTTCCCGGTGAAATATTATCAGAGTGTCAGATTCATGTTGATAGGGCACTGGAGTTCTTCTTTTATAAGAAGGGAAATACGAGGATGCATTTTCCGTAGATTTTTTTCATGGGTTTGGCTTTAGGGATGGTGACGATATTGTGGACCGCAATTTTTGGATCAATACTGGGTATATCAGCATAGGACCAAGAAAATGTGTTGCTATAATCTTAGAGGAAAGAAGTGAAAGCTTCCTGTTTAGCGGCATCTAAAGACTGACCAATCTTTAGAATGTGTGTGTCATCCTGAGTGTTAATATTCATTTCAATGGTCAACTCATTTAACATGGTTTGTGTCTTGGAAGGTAATGACTGATGAATATAAGAATTTTTTACACCAAGTTAGGTGATAATTGAATCATCATCCTGACATTGAATGACGTTAATGGATGGTGTATTATTATTGATCATGTCAGGATACAGGAAGGGAAGAGAAGAGGGAGCCTTGCCATCACTTTGATAAGTCAGAGGTCCCAAGGTAATGGTGTTACAAAAAATTTAGGAGGAATAGATTCGGGATCTATAGACTCCGTGGGTGAAGGTGGTGACATTTGTGAATGGGGTGGATAAGGCTTGTCATCCTCGATGAGGGAGATATAGGCTTCTTGGAAGATGGTTTGAAAAATCCAATACCACTGTGGTATTTGTGTTTACGGGTGGTACACAGGATTACGGTATGACAACCTTGTTCATAAAAACCAAATCCAAATCCTTTCCATACACAATGGTGAAGGAAAGTGTGGGCAAAGAGGTGGTTGGTGAGAGATTTGAGGTCAGATGAAAATGGTCATGTTTGGGAAGGGGGCTCAAGTGAATAGGTGGAATTTTCAACTCCCCCACATATTAAGTTAGTGTGAAGTTGCCGAGGACCATAAGGGAAGACCGCACCTATGTGATGGTCATAATGAGGATGTTGGCGTAGGTTACCATACTCTTGTGGAGTAAAGAACGTGTTTATATTATAGATGTGATATTCCCCTAGAGTGAGACATTTAAAAATGCTTTCTAAGGGATCATCAGTAGATATATGTGTAGCCGGAATAGATGAATTAATAGGTGATTGATAACAAGAAGGATTAGTTGGTTGGGAATTATATAGGTTAGTAGATGGGTCAGCTATGGAGGCTATGGTAGTAGTGGGAATAGAAGAGGTAGGTGTAGGTGATGTAGCGGAAACATCAGTGGATGGTGCTGTGGGTGATGGAGAAGTGGAATTGGTGGTAGATTCCTTAATTGGTACAAGGATAGAATTAGGTTGGTATAACATGTTATAGATTTTGAATGGTGATGGATCAACTAGGATGGTGTAGTTATGTCCTTCATGTTAAAAGTTTACAAAATGGTGTAAATTTGAAGGAACACAACCCATGACACGAATCCAAGGTAGACCAAGCAACATGTTTTACTATAAATCCCCCTCTAAGACATAGAACAATTCCAGGACACTACAGGGGCCCATGCGAACATGGATAATGATGGTACCAAGGGTGGTAGTGATGGCATCATTAAAGGAGCACAATATAACTAGGTTATTATTCATGGAATTGACATGTATGTGCATTTGGTTGTATGCATGAGAGGAGATGATGTTGATGTTGATGCCACCATTGATCATAATGCATCATATGCATATGTTATTGATATAGATAGAGATGAAAAGGGTGGGATTAGGGTCATCTGATTAGAGAGGTATGATCTCCTCATAAAAAATTCTAAGGGTGACCACTTGATGAGTGGGAGTGTGGGTAGAAGAAGGATATGATTTGGAAAGAGAGGTCACATGGTAAGGGGTGATAATGGAGGGTACTAGTGTGGGTTCATTAGGTAAAACCTTGATGGATTGAAAAACCTCCATGATGGATTTTCGATGATATTTAGAGATTTGAACGAGATCATATAAATACATTTTTAAAGGGGATAGGTGTAATTATTTTATCATTGTACGATGGGTGACCCCATCAAAAATAGGGTATGTAGGACCTCGAATTGTGATTTTGGGTGTGCGTGCAGTCGATATGTTAGACACATGATTAGTGGATGGGCTGGTTGCTTTTTATTTCCCTTTGTTTTTTTGGGTGTGAGTGGCAACTTGAATCATGTTAATCGGAGGGAATGAAGTGGATGGAGAAGGTAATTCATGAGTAGTATAACAACATGATGGACAAAATCATAACGCGGGGTAAGAACCTTGCGAAAAAAGTAGGGAACACTGGAATTTAGGTGGTGGTTTGGCCAACTCTCAAATAAGGACCATGTTGATCTCGAATGTTAGAGGTGGATAAAAAGGTTTTGAAGGTGGAGATGCGGGTGGATGAATAGGTAGTGGATGAAGACATGTGGTGATTGGTGAAGGTTGAATAGAGTCCTCATCTAGAAGATCATCATCGTCAAAATTTTCTTCAGGGGGAATAATTAGAGGAGAGAAGTTTTGAGAGCCTTATAACCCTCTACATTATGTCCTGGAACATGATCGTAGGCACAAATTTTAGTTTCATCAAACCCTTTTGGTTTGGGTTTGAGGGGGTCATAAGGTTTGAGCAGTGGTAATTTGATAACTGAGGTCTCTATGAGGTTGGCTAAAATGTTGGTGTAGGACCCTACCAATGGATCACAATGGGAAGTGAGTGTGGGTTTGGGTAAAGGTGTGGATGATTGTGGTGGAAGAGGTGTTATAGGAGGTGGAATAGGTTTTACCACTGGTTTGGTAAGTGGTACTGTCTTAGGTTTTGATTGTACCTATTTGGGTAAGGATGTGGTAGATGAACTAACAATGGAAGGTGTTGTTGGTTTAACTACCCTGTTGGATAGTAGTGGGTTATTGTCCTTGGATTGCACATTCTTTGGTATAGGTGAGGTTACAGTATATGATGTAGAAGGGAAAGAAGATGGTGGAAGAGGATGGGTTGTCCATGGAGATAATGAAGGTGTAGTGAAAGTGTTTGGTAGAGGCTAGGTAGAAGGTATGGGATGAAAAGAAGAAATTTTCATAGGTAGTGATGAAGTTATGGTAGCTAGTGGGGGTATAGGTGGTAGGAAAGATACGGGTGATGACAGGGGTGTTTGCTGTGTGGCTAACTTGGGTATAAAAAATGATTGCAATGGAGAAGTAGGTTGTTTAACTTTTTATTTGGCTCGGGTAGGGGGTTATTCGGCCAAGATTTATGGGTGAGGTATTATGATGGATGGAATGGGGGAAGGTGATAAAGGTGTGGTGGGTGAGACTGGTGTATGTGTCCTAGAAGGTTGGGTATTAATTTTAGGTGGAAAAATAATTTTGGTGCGGGTTTGGGAAGACATGGATAAATCCAATTTTATGGGTGAATGGGCAAGGCTTGATGTCAGCATGACACCCAAAGTAGTGATGGGTCTAGATATGGTCGAAGATGTAGGTGCAAGTAGGTTCTTAGGTAGAGGAATGGTTCTAGTTGTGGGAAAAGCTTTGGATGTAGGAAAGGGTGATAAATAAGAATCCATTTCAATAGTAATATTCATGGTTGATTTTGTCACTTTAAACACTTTCAGATAGATTGTGGAGGTATTAGTAAGGGACATTTGCATTTGGGTTAAAAATCATATCTGAAGGCATCCCCAAAGCATGGCATTATCAACGTAATCCAAGTAGTCAGCCAAGGGTGAAAATGAAATTTCTATAAGAGGAGTCAATTTTGATTTAGTATCAATCCCTTTAAATTATGTCTGTGATACAGGGAATTTGTTGGCTTCAGACTCTGTGGGTGAGAGAGCTGAGAGAAGATCCATAGGATCTTGAAAGGCTGATGGGGAATGGTCACCAACAGGAAATGGTGCTTCTAAAGGATCCCCCATGGGTAGAGGAGATGATGTTTGAAATGAGTTAGGATCCACTTTCGGTGGAGGGGAAGGAAAACATGAATCTCCCATGGGTAGGAGAGTTAATACCGTTAATTGTTCGTTGGGTTCAAAGGTGAGTGGTGAAATGGCATTGGTATAAATGGTGGAATCCTCCATAGGTGAGGGAGGAGATGAAGAGGAATCCTCTTTCGGTGAAGTAGTAGATGAGGTAGGCTCCTCTGTAGGTAGAGGATCTCATGCTATAATTTCCTTGATAGAGAGGATAAAAGGAAATTGAGGAATAATTAGTATGATATCAAAAACATCATGGACTTCACAGACATTTTTGTCGTTGGTTAAAGACTCCCCATGCTGATTAGATGATGGTGTATGATTAGGAAAATACTTCTTAAATATATGCAAGTTTTCATTTTCTGGCATATTTGGGTTGTCCAGGATGAGATTTCCATTATCTAACATTTCCTAGACAATGTTGTTGAAATTTATGTAATTACCATCGCTATGGCCTTTGACGCGATGATAATTACAATAGTCATGTTCCTTATACCATGCAAGCATATGATGAGCGGGATTGACACCAATATGAGGTTTTCCTGGGGGGAAAGTGTAATGGATCTGGCCTTAAGAAGATTTTCCATGACTGAAGAATAGGGCTCTCCAATTGGAGTGTACTTTTATTGGTCCCACCAAAACTGAAAAGTTTGAATAGGAGAAAGATTGGAGCAAGGGTTGTCATGATTAGATGGATGAGATGGACCAGATTTGAGAACTACCGCGTTAGCAGATCCTTTGACTTTGGAATAATTATTTTGGGTATTTGAAGATGAAGAAGCATCATTTGATTTGAACGTGGTGTTTTTGTTTTGCAATTGGATTTTCTTTTCTTTAATGGCATGAATTTTCAGTTTTCACGCCATGGTAAATGATTTGTTGAAGGTACGAAAGCTTTACGATTACAGTGTTTGTGAGATTTGGCACAAGATCTAGTGGAAAACTCTATAAGCTCAACTTGAGGTAACTGAAATGTTAATTAGTTGATAAGGCTTTACTAGTGAGCAACAAAATCTGTGATAGATTCGTCATCATATTGTCGTGTCAAGTATAGGTCAATCATGGTGATTTTTTTGACGACATTAATTGAGAAGTGGTCCAGGAATGTTTGAGACACTTGGTTAAAGGAGTAGATGGAATGTCTAGGTAAACCATAGTACCAATCTAAGGTAGGTCATGTCAAGGACATGGGGAATTTCCGTAGGATTAAAGCATCATCATGGGAAATTAGATACCACCCATGTTTGAATGACAACAAGTGTTTTTGTAGGTCTTCTTTACTGTTGAAATGGTTGAACTTGGGAATTTACCAATGTATATGGTACATGCGAATGGGGATAGATGGATGAATAGGATCATTAATGATTTTTTCATAAGTTAAGGAGTTGCGAGAGATGAAAACTGATGCTTCTCATGTTTACATCTTTTCCATCATCATCCTAATGAGATCATTGATGGGTTGTGAGGAATGGGTGCCTCCTGCAGTGAAGGGAGGTCAATGATGGATGTATGATGTGGAAATCATCCCAGTATGTGGGGGTTTCAAGTATGAGAACTATGCACGGGGAATAGATGCGGGTGGAACATATTCCAAATAAGAAATAGATGAGATTGTGGGTTGCTAGTGATGCACGTAAGCGGGTGGGGTAGTCGTAATGAATCTTGTGGTAATTGGGGGTAGAGATTTTGGGATGGAAAGGATGAGGTTTTAGAATGGGGTGTGGGTTTCTAACACCATGGGTGGTTATGATGCAACTGGTACATACGAGGTAAAAGGTGCAGATGGGTCCATGCTTAAGGGAGTTAGTGAAGGAATGGTCGACACCACGGCTATGATATATGCCATTAGTGTAGTAGTTATAGATGATGTGGGGTCCATTTAAGACACCAAAAGTGGTAAGGTGGATGAAGGTAATGCTGAGCTAGTGGTAGCTGACACAGAAGTGGGGCTAAGGGTAGGAGGGATAGACAGGGGCATGTTGTATACCAACTGTCTCAAGGAGTCTTAGGTAGATGAGTTAGCGAGATCATATTGTATGGCAGTGGGATTCTGGTTAAGGAGTCTTACGAACTCTTCATCACCGATATTAATGGTGATGGGATAAATTGGATCCATAGGCGACAAGATAGAAGGTGGTGATGGGTTAGGTAGAAGTGGCTAAAGGATAGCATGAAACACAAGGATTTTGGTTTGGTTGTGAGTCAAAACCATATGAATTAGCATAGACCTGATAAAATTTACTAAATAAATGACATAGAAAACAACAAAAATGGTGAAGGATAGATTCTGAGAGGTGAAACTAGTCGGTGTTCTAATTAAATATCATAATAGAGGAACTAATGATAGTTTAAACAATCCATGATGGTTAAAAGGTGAATGATGATGGTTATAGTAACTAATACTAATTACTATGGGAAATCAACAGTTTTAGCAAATGAGGCCAAAAATTGATGAAAATGGAATAATGAAACTATACTTGACTGTGATATTAGAATTTTTGGGATATCATGATGTCCCGAGAACTTCAAATAGAACTGAAGAGGTGATGAATGATTTTTTGGTTAAAATTACCAAAAGAGCTAGAAACTGACACAGGTTAGGTAAAGTAATGACGGTAAAATGGTGATGGTCATTGGACCAATGCCGATTACTATGAAATTTTAAGAAGTGAAGAAAAATTTGTTTTTGTGAATTAAGTCAGATTGAGTATCAACCCAGAAGTCTGAGGATGATAGTATTAGACCTTGACACACTCAAAAATAGTCATAATACTCTAACTATGATGATGGAGTGCAAAAGGAAGAGGAAAGTGGATAATGTAACCTCACAATTCAAAATGAAAATCAAGTAAAAGATAAGAAAAACACGTAATCCTATAAGTGAATTTTATGTTTTTAGCCTATGCTATTTAAGACTGACTTGTGAATTTAGAACATAGTTTTTTGGTTAGGAAGGCATCTTATGAAGAGGAAAATTATAAAGGGTGGTTTCAGGTTATGTTTTGGCGGGGCTGGTCCTTTCTTTGAGATAATGACTAGACAAAGAAACTAGTTGGGAACCCACTGTCAATCCTTTAATCATGTGATCATTGACATCTTCTTCCAGGTAAGGTTTTGTTTAAGAAGATGTGTGAATTTTTATTTGTGCAGTTTGGAAAAGAGAAAGAGAAGAGAAAGTGCTTCTACGATTCAATTTTTTCAACCATCAGATCGACATGACTTCCAACATATAGGTTGCCTTCAATTTTTAATGTGAGCTAAAATGCAACATACAAGGATGAGATGCAAAAAATTTTAGAACCCAAATCAATAGTTAGCTTTGATGTAGAAAATTATGAATAGGTCAAGAACATTCTCTTTCACTATTATGCAAATGTAGGAAGAAAGAAATGGTTTTTTTTAAACACAAAATCAAAAATGTCATGGAGACAATTAGAAGAAAAGAATGTTACCAGGGAGATGATTAAATGTGTATTTTTCAAAATAATTAAGAGACACAAAATATTTCCCTATATGAAGAAAATGCAATGAACCCAAGAGAGGGTCCCATCGGGCATGTAAAAAATTTTCACTAGATCCATAACAGATTTAATGAAATAGATAAAGGGTATTAGGCCAAAGAGGAATACATGTTTCTGATTTTACATGAAGGTTGTGTGTGTGTCTTGATTTCCCAATCCAATGCTGATTGTGGGAGCTTTGTTTTGGCTAGGAGGAATTACCTGTGAATGAAAAACAAGACCACAAGAGGAATATTAAACAATATACGTCAGTGAACTACCTAGCGTGTGCTAGATCCAGGAAGTGTTATACTTCCTAGATGGTTGTAAATACACTGTTTAATATAATTTAATGCAAGAAAAAATGTAAAAAAATAAAATCCTAATGTAGTTGATATGATTTAGGCATCTCATTCAAATATAATAAGAAAATCAAATCTAACAGGTAGGGTTATGACCGGATCTGGAGGTTGGGTAGGTGGTTTTGAGTTTCTGCAAGTTTGATAGATGTCTAGTAAAAGGTTGCAAATAATTCTAGGAAGTTTAGGGAAGGGTATTAGTTTGTTGTCTTGATATGGGTTGTCAGAAAAAGAGAGTGATGCATGGTCAGAGTGATACAGACAACAATTTAGGGTGGATAACGGTATAACATCAAAATGGGTACCTAGGCTCTCTTTATATCTGCATAGAGAGTTGGGAAGGTATGCGGTAGGATTGTAGCTGGGGTACCAGGTTTGGGTAAGGTTCTGTGAGGTTTTTGGGGTGATAAGGTCAACTTAGTTAAATTATGTTAGGAGATACAATAATAAACGTCGGTCTGATGACCGATGACGATGAAGGGAAAACTAATGACAGTCAAGGTGACCGGAATCAGTAGAGGAAGAATAGTATAAATCAATCAAACTTGGTTTTTGAGGTTCTCTATGATTGCATAGAGAATGGAAGAGGGATGGCTAGGTTCATAAAAATGATGAGCAGGCTCAGGAAAGCCTAAGGGTTAGGTGTAGGGAGATAAAATGTAGTGGGTGGTCGGATGGGTGGGTTAACAAGAAGGTAGGAATGATGAAATGTAAAGGAGAATAAGATCTGAAAAATGGAGATAAACAAATTGCAATCTAAGTAATTATATAATGATGTAGATAAAAATCACTTACTTGTATTTGTAGGCCTAGTTGGTGGAGGATAACAATGATTGATCTATGAAACTAGTGATCAATTTTGTAACATCACTTCTCAAAATGTTACCGTGAATACCAATGCCTTCATATCAGTCCTGCTGCTGGTTAGGAGGATATCTAGATGTTTGAGAAGACTCTGGTTCATGATTTCATGTAGATCTCTCTCTCTCTCTCTCCAAATTTGAAAAATGACCAACCTCCTGAACAAGGTTTCCAAAATGAATATATGGTAACCGATGACGGTTAGGGTGACCGGTGTCAGTTTAGGGGTAACAAGCATTGGTTAAGGTGGGAAATCCTAGGTTTTCCAAAATAGCAGATCTTGGTTATCTTTTGTCAATTTTTTTCTATTGGTCCGGGTCTAAAATGGTATTTTGCACTTAGATGAGTGGGCTTGTTGTTAGAGAAATAACAAACATCTAATTTTAGGGTTATACCAAGTCTCAGTTAGTTAGGGTAACTAGAGATTGAATCTTAGTTAAAAGAAACATGCTAAGAATAGGTCTATGATGAGGTGTCTAGGTGAAGTGGCTAGGTGAGGTGTAAATTAATTTAATCAAAGTAATTAAATTAATAAATAAAGTGAGGATGGATATCAATTCAATTGTAAATAATTAAATTAATATAAATTTGGGGAAAGGGGTCATGGTTATATGAACATGTTATGTTAACTGCTCAAAATTTGATCAAGGGGAGTGTGACCCAAATTTGGTGTCTACACATAGCATATGGGTAATATGGCCCTTCCTAAATGCTATGGTCTTAAATTCATGTGCGAGTAATTTAAAATTTGGAATTCGAATATTCAAGGATCTAACATGATTTTATCGATTGATATGTCCATTATATAAACAAGTAGGTTGTATGTGCAAGAAAGAATGAGTGATATATAGCTAGTGCTATATAGCTAGTGATGTATAGCTAGTGATAGAATAATTGATAAAATTATAGAAGTGTAGGATAGTACTAGAGCATTGTATAGTTTTGTGGTTGAAAGACATGATTTACTAAAATGAGTGTTTACATTGTCCCCCTTTAAGTACAAAATTAAAAATTATGTGCTTATAAGAAAACTTCACTTGAGTCTGTAGAAATATTTTTCCTTCGCTTAGAGAACCTTTTTATTATGTTAGGAATTTTTTTGTTGTTCTGGTTATATTTTTTTTTCTAGGATGATTACCTATGGAGAAAATTGTATATAATGTCCATAGTATAAGAAATCAAACTTTAACTTTAAAATATTGAACTTAGTATGAAACTAGAAATATGTAAGTGGAAAATAAAAAATAAAGAAAAGAGTACACCTAATTATTTTTTGAGAGAGGGAGATAGGGTACTCCCACTATGATTTTCATGGATATTTTATGAACTTTGTGTTGGAAATGGTTATGACTTAAAGGTGTTCAATTCGCAAGTGGAATGTGTCAAGGAGCATAGAAAGAAGTGCAAATGCACCCCACATGGTGAAGAGAACTATTTGGGGAGAATTATAGTTTCTTTTCATCCCTCCATAAAAATATGAGCAATGGGAAGCTGAGCCTATGAGGATAACAATCACCTCGACACTTCCTAAGACCCACAAATAAGTGTCACCGTAGATAAACATGAACTCAATTGATTTACAAAAGATGACACAATGTACCAGAGTAATGTTACCTTGTATGTACTGTTGGTTCCATCATAATATGAATAGTTATACCATGTAATTTTCATTGAAACTAATTGAAAATCCTATAAATTTCCCTTGGAAACTATACCAAATGAGAAAATTATTGATCTTACCCCCATAATAAAAAACATATGGAATGGGCTATAGAGTTTGGGCGCTATGGTATTTTCTGTACAGTTTGGTTCCTATGTGATTTCTAACCCAATCCTATTTTTGGTCCATTTTCTGAACTTATGTAAAGTCTAATTCTATACGGTGTCATTCTATTTCATGATGTTGATTTGGTAAGAGGGTGAAATATCGCCCAATAGTTTTCCCTTATTTGGGGTGCGTGAGATGGAATAATGTGGGCATGGTCTAAACAAGAGGACATTTATGTGATGTGCACATGTGTTGTCAGATTTTATTAGGGAAAATTATGAATTGCACAAGGTATATACCATGTTGTATATATAGTAATATAATAAAAAAATAACAAAGTGTTAGTAAAAATCAATATAAAACAACATATTATATGTCAACAAAAGCATAAAATGAAACAAAACTATATCATTATGGAAAGCAATATGCCACATACATGGGATACCACTTAGGATGTTGTAAGGAACTTAAGGAACTCAAGGAAAATAAGCAATAATAAATGTACATAGGATATATCTAACAAACAAGTTAAAATACATAGAAAGCATGTAAAACAATAAACAATTAATATGATGAAAATGAGTTCATTTTTGAAGTGAACTTAAAAATAGATACAACACATAAATCACCCATTATCATGTTAGAATAAATAGTATGACATGATGTATGTACTAATTGAATGAGGTAAGATAAAATAAAATAATAAACATTAGAATAATAACACTTGTATATGAGTGAGGGTAAATTTTATGCCCCTCCTCGATGTGGAATAACCGGTAGAGAGGAGTGCTAAGAATCATGCATCATGTAATAATATGTGTTTAGTTTGCATTCAACATAAAGTACCACACAAACACACATGTGTATAGAAATTTTTTGAAGAAAAAGGGACTAATAAGGGGAGTGAATCATTCAATTAAAACATTATTCCATTTACATTCATCATTCGTTATCATTCATGTATCCATACAATCAAGCATTAACCATATGTGTGTTTACTTAAGCATTGAATCAACCATATACAAGAGAAAGAGTAAGAGAGTACAAAATAAAACCAAATTTAAGTGGTAAAACCTCAAGGAGAATAAAATCCACTAAAAATATGATTATATTACACAAAACAAATAGATTTAGTAAAGCACTAACTTCATAAGGAGCACAACCTCCAAGTTTAGTAGAACACCAACCCCTAATTTAGTGAAGCACCCACTCTACAAGGATGTTAAAAACCCCTAAGATGATCAAGAACCAAATAAACCACCTTTGGATGAAGATATATGATGTTTTGTTACTTCCATAAGTGATGCAGATCACATATTCAGCTCACACACATACAAACCCTTCTTTAAACTCTCTGTTCTTCAAATCGCTCAATCTCACACTTTCATGGAATAATTTTTATTCAAACCATTGCAAAAATTCTCTCTAATACTCATCATACATTCACACACTTATTCATATCTGATTTGAATCCTTCATACATGTTTCACACTCACACATGGGTTGTAATTTTTTCCTCTCACTCAGTTCAAATTTGAACAGAAACATGCACTCTATACCCTTCTCAACTCAAAAATATAAAACAATTCAGTATAAATCCATTATATCGACCATTAAAAAAATCAAAAATATAAAATTACATTTACAAAAAAATTTATAATGGAAACATGTAGGTCTTCCACGTTCCAAGACAACAAACAAGCTCAAAAATTACTCAAAACCCCATCACCTAGATCACCAAAGACCTACAAAAATCATCACCATTATTATGTAAGCCCTCAAATGTCCCAAACATGTAAAATATGACATAAAAACATCATCCATGGTCTCAATTTTACTTTAACCAATCAAATTCTTCATAACACTAACAAGAAGGATCATATCCTTTTCAAAATAGTTATTTCTAGGAACCAATTTTCACCTATGGACCTCAAGACCACACCAAAACATCTCAATTATGGAATGTAACCAATAATTAGAAATGAAATAACCAATATATCACATCCATTATTTCTAGAGATCATGAAACATCCATCCATGCAAACAACACAAATTTTCGTCTTCACCAAATTGAGCTTCCCATAAAGCTATTTTGGAAACTCAACTAGTTTACACCATTTATGTCAATTTTAATACTTCCATAAGTATTTAATAGGAATAAAATTCATCCATATTCACTCTAAAATTTATATAAACCATCAACCCATCCAAAACAAGAGACTTCTACCTCCATCTTCTAGTTAGAGCAATCCTATCCTAGAAAAAAAACAACCTTCATCTTCACAAACGGAGCTGGATGACCTATCAAATCACATCATAAATATATAATACATGTACCATTGGAAATAAATTTGAATATAATTTCCATAACACCTTACATTTTGATCCAGCTCCATATGGAAGGTCTTCAACTTGGTCCATCTATGAAACTAGTCTAAATCTGCCCCAAAACTGCCTAAAGACTAGTATTCATAAATAGGTCACACATTTCCCTCTAGGACATCAACCATGATCTGAAACCTTCATGTAAATGTATAAAAAGTTGTAGGATGAGAACAATTTCAATTTATTTCATACCTCCTTTGGACAACTTCATCTCAAACTGAACATCTTCATAAACTTACTTGTTTGAGTGCGGTCCACAAATCATCATGTAATCTACCATACCTTTCTAGAGATTTAGAGGAGTCCTATACAACATAAAATCATCATAATATCAAGAAAAATTGATTATGGACACCTATCATGAAGATATTCTCCATCGCTCTAGACCTAGGGTTTCAAACTCAAACAAAGTAATTTACCTTCTTAACATTCGTTCACAAAAATGTGGCAATGAAATGACCTCATTTATTTTATCAAATTATCTTATATAAATGTAAAAACATACCTAAAATACACAAGGTCCCATGAAAATCACACAATCTTTGGTGAGCATCAAAAGTTGCAATTTGAGGTAGAAATCACCCTTTCTTGGACCTTGTTTCACCTAAAACATCATAACTTGCAAAATATTCTTCATAATGACTTGAAATTTTTCTCACACCTCTAAGACACCCCTATTCACCATATAGAATCATCGTGTTATCTCAAATAGCTCTAAATATCCATAACCATCTCATTTTCATGACTATCCCTTAGGGTTTTATATGGTTTAAGCTAGTTCATAGTAGAAAAACCTAATACCTTATCACGAAACCTCTCCAAAAGGCCCTAAGAAACTTGATTCAACATGTACAACACCCATGCATGCCTTTGTGATCTCACATGGATATATACCTCATCCTCATTCCTTATTTGGTCTCCAAGCACCTATACTAGGTCTAGATCAGCACCTGAAACTAGGTTTTCAACCTCTACCTCCACTCTGAGACTCATGTGAGTGTCTCCACACTCTCCTAACATGTTCTCCATGTTTCTACCATACTTCTCAAGTCACCATTAACCATCACCTATACTAGATAGGTCACCTGATTAGGCTTGCAAGACCAATCCAATCTCACTGAATCCACTCATGCAATCATGAAACCACCTAAATCATCATGTCACCATAATGGAAAACACCTTCTAGCACTCCTACATCATACTATTTGTCATTAATGTGATTTTACATCAATGAAAACTCAGAAACTCACACATACCAACAATCTCCCCCTTTGTTATTAATGGAAAACCACCTAGTCTACTCCCACATTTTACATTAATGATAAAACATACCTATAACAATTGATCTTCATATTTCTCAACTTCACATGATCAGCTCTTTGTTAGAAACATCAACCAAAGTCTTCAAATTATCTTACAAACCTTTTCTCCTTCCTTAAGCTTTGTTTTAGCTTCTTTCTCACCATGGGAGCATAGTAACATGCCTAGGAAGGGTTATACAAGGTACTCATGCATGCCAAAAATCATGAATTTGGGCTTAGAAAATCATGCTTACCTCTTCTTTACCTATCTCAACTCGATAAGACTCAAACTTGGCTCAACTCTTCCATATCTTGACTTCACACAAATTTTAAGACTAAGTTCACTTAAGCAAACCTTTAGTGCAATTTTTACCAACTTTAACATGCTCTAAACACCCATACAGACAATTACATAGCTCTTTATAGCTCCCCCTATACTTATACCATCCTTCTCTAGTAGAAAGTACAATATTTTAGTTTCTTACCTTGATTTCAAGCCATGTGCATGAATCAATAAAATCACCACTTCCTTGAATTATTGTTTCAGTTTTTTCATCTTCCTTTGTATGATATTTTCCCCTTCTTGGTCAAATAACTTACTTCACAAGCCATTATAAATGTATAAATCATTTATTCTGTCATACAAGCTTCCTAGATTCCTTATACACGTGCATGAATGATAAAAATATATCCCCCTACCTTGAAGTCCTTCACAAACTTTTATGTGAATATTTAAAGCAAGAATATGCTACAGTACCCTGATAACAAGTAACCATTTCACTTAACTACATGAAATTAACATTACCATTGCTGCAATGTCCCTTTCTTTATACTCCAAGAGAAATGAGTGTTCAAGCCCCCCCTGAGTAAATACCATGATTAATACCACAATATACCTTCATACATAGCATGTAAAACTACTGTTGAAGATCTGCAATATCATATCCCCCATACTTATACTGTACTTTTGCATGTTAAGACAAAATACATACCTTTGACTTTGAAAAGAAATTACTCTAAACCAAGAAACTTTGAACCTTTTGCTTTAATTTAGCACTTTTTAAACCAATATACATTCTTACTCATTCAAACCAAGGTTATATCAACCCTTAAACTTGGGGAAATTCAAGAGATTCATCAACTTCTTCTTATTGACCCAAACTAACTTTTAGAGTTCTTAAGAGTAACATTGATGGCGATTTCATGATTTGAAAAAATTGTGCATACCCAAAGCAATGTGATGACATTTTTAAGTACCCTTTACTCTATTTATGGTGTATGAAAAATTTCATAGACTAACTCCTTGTCTTTCTCTCTCAATCATCTTTTTCACTTTATTGGTGTTATAATCTCTACTAGTCCTATCTAGCACATTTTCTAGGAATATCTTCCTTTTAAAGAGGTTCTAACATAAACTAAAAACATCTTAAGATACCCATTTGGGCTTACTTCTCTGTGAAAAATTTCATTGTAGGTATCTTTGGGAAAGGTTGGTCAAATCTTCCTTACTAGTCTCCAATTAGGCCTAACAGCACTATAACAGGTTTCCTTCTCCCAACCATGTAGGTTTCTTACAAGAATGGCTTTACTCTAGCATTTCCACCTCTCAATTTTGTATGTAAAATCTGTCAAGATGCTTTCTTCCAACTCTGAGGCCATAACTCAAAGGTAAAAAGATTCAACTAGGGTTTTTCCTACCAAACCCTCACTGTACAATGAAAGCCTGCGAAGTACTCAAATCATTTTATTTCACAAACATAACTATAAGGAAGATTCATCACAATATAATGCTCATAATTATCATGAATTCACACTTTAGATGCAATCTCACACATGCCTATCTTTGACAAATTTTAGGAGACTGTGTTACAGGTTTCTCAATGTATTTCCATAACAAGAAAACAAAGTTAGTGCTTCCTCCATGAGCAATAATAATTTTAATGCAAACCCAGAATATCCTTAAATTTTTATGCTTACTCATAATATCCTTTCTCTGTCATAAACCATTTTCTATGCTTCTATATTAATCCTACATTTTCTCATGTTTCTTCATACATCCAACACTTTATGATACATAATCAAACTTAGAACATCTCAGTCTTGATACATGATCAAATGATACACTATAAATTCTTATTCAATTTAAAGACATACCTAGAATGCATTGGTTTCCTTTACAAATTAATCCATGATACAGAGTGAGTGACTTCCCTCTTATAAACTTGAATTCCTTGATCATTGTTCACATCTAAACCATATTTAAAAACATGATCATATTTGAAGGAAACAACATACCTTGGGCACCATCTTTTCCTCGCATTTGATAGTTTGATTAAGCCATCATGAATAACTTGCCACATGATTCTTCTTTATTTTAACTATATACATCATACCTCAAGCTTCTTAAAGTTACCTCCATAACCCCTTTGATGAAACACAAACATGAGTCAAATTCCAAACAAACACAATTACTATACTCAGACCTGTAGTAAATGTTGTCATTATGGGGAACTTATTGTTTCTCCTTCATATATCTAGCTATGCATTTACTTTTCACTCTTATCCACTCCTACTAAAAACTTATTGACACCCTTCTATCATGTTTTAAATACCATCACAGAGCTATAACATCATTTATAAGATTTCATGCAGTGCATGTTAGTTTGGAAGCACATTTTCTAATCTATGACAACAATGTCAATACTTTCTTTTATTATGGGTAAACAGTTTTGAAGGGACTATACCCTATGTACAAAAAGGCTCAAAAGTCAGATATCAAAATAAGAGAAACCAAACCAAGATAGGCTAAACACCATAGACTTAGGTTCAACAGCCAAATAATACAATATAGGTAGCAAAACAGGGTCAAGATAGACAGTGATCCGATTAAGAGCAAAAGAGACAAAAAATGAACAATAGGGATCCACCACTGATCATCCCATCCAAAAAAAAACATCAAAATCACCAAACAATAGAAACTTCACCGCCAGTAAACAGCAACAGGGCACCACATCACTTCACATCTCGGTCAATCTTGGTCTTAATCATTTATAGTGAGATGAAGAACGCAATGGCCATGGCCTGGGATGGATCTTTCAAATCTTCCTAGGAAATTGCAAGATCTCGGTTCTCCTTTGATCCCCATATATCCTCGGTAATTCTGATAAGACTGCATATACTTTGCACATGTTGCTCTATAAAATTATAGATGCTTTTAAGAGCTGAGAGGATACATTCATTACGCCCTTTTACATTACCAAGCCTGGCATCCAGAGAGAGAAGCTTATTGAAAATTTCAACAGTGGTATCATCTTCTTTAGAGTTTTGTAGCTTCCTCTTGCCCTTTGTTTTATCCAAATCCCTAATAAAACTCTTTAGGTCATGAATCTCCTTTTCCATCTTTTCAACCTTGACCAACAGGTCCACTTTCTTAGAATCCTTCACCAATTTACTTATGTGAAGTAAATTCTCTACAAGTTTCAGATCTTTATAGCTACTTAAAACCCTCTGTGAAGATGGCAGAGGGACCTTAGCTTTCTTATCTTTCCTCTTCCTACTGGGGGTAGAAATGTAAAGTTTTCTATCAGCAAGGGGAGGAATGAAGGCAGGGGGGAGTAGGTTTGGGGTGGGAGTAGGCTAAGCAATGGCGGTGGATGAGAAGGATCAACCCTTGGTGAAGGGGAATAACCCTTGTATGATTTTTCACCTCAAGAATAGATTTCTCCAAAGAATTTGACAAATAATGAGGAAATTTTATGGTAAGGTTCCTGTGAAAGTGATTAAGGAAAATTAAGTGCTTCTAGGGGATAGTGACAAATCTCCCCTCCAGAGTAATGTACCTTAGCACCATTCTTGCAATCTCAGCAAAGGTCTTAGAAATAGATGTTATTTTGATGCCACCCATCACAAACTCCAGATTCTCTCCCTCATCAAGAAACTTTTTAGCCTCCACCTCTCTGTCCATGCACTTGTTGAAGAATTTGGTTCCATCCAGATTGAGCCCAGTGACCTGGGCAATTAGCTCCTCAGAAATCGCAACCTTGATATTACTATACTCAATAGTGTGATTCCTCCAGCCATTCACGAATTTTATTGAAATATCCTGATCGAAACCCTGAATCTTTTCAATAAAATTAGTAAGACCCCCTTTTTGCAAATAGTTCTAGAGAACTATCTCATTTTTCCATGCTAGATTATGGGTGGGCTTAGTCTTACAAGGTGTCCCCCCATTTTTCATGTGATGAGTCTACTTCTTACAACTGTAAAAATTTGAAATCTATATGATTCAACCTCTACTCTACTTTTGAAGACCTCCAAAATGTATAAAAAATTATAATCATTAATCTTCACTTTGCAATTAATAAACCACTCCTTAGCATCTGCCCTACATCTATTAATGATTATGCTCCAAGTCATGCATATCTTTGATGATGTCATCACATAATTTAGTAGGAAGAGTGTCACCCCTTAGCCAAGTTTGCAATGTATTGTTTACCCCAATATTTGACAAACCATCTACCACACTATTGCCTTCCCGGTAGGTATGTTTGATTTTAAAGTTATCAAAACTCTTGCAAATATCAATAGCTTCAGTTATAAAGTCCCTGATTGACCATCTTGGAGGTTTTTTTTGGTTTAACAAATTGATAATGTTCAGTGAATCGCCCTCAATTATAATATTGGAAATATTGCAATCTCTAGCTAACCTTATTCCCCAAACCGCTGCTAAAGCTTTCGAGTAGTGACTGGTTTACCTACCCATTTTGCCAAAAAAATTAGCAACAAAACAACCTCTATGATCTCTAATCACTCCACCTCCTGCTGAATCCCTAGGATTTCCTTTTCAGGCCCCATCAAAATTCAACTTGTGCCATGTACTGGGAGGCTGAATCCATCAGATAGTGGATCTATCAATGCTACTATTATTCTTGTTCCTAACAGTGCCAATGTTCCAAGTAGCCAGAATGTGCTCTTCTTCCTTAGGGTAAAGTCTAGTTTTAGGGGGTTTAAATATTTCAATGTTGTCTTTTACTGCAATGATAATTTCTTTGTAAACTTTTTTGCATATCTTTTTGGTATTCCTGAAAATGACATCATTTCTAGCTTTCCAGACTCACCACATGGTGTGAGGGAGAACCAGTTGCCATAATCTCCTCACCACATATTGCTTGTAAGGAGAGTTCCATTGTTCCCAGGCCTGTAGACAAGTATGGGGAAAGATCCATTCCTAATTGAAGTTTTCAAAAATAAGATGCCATATTTTGGAAGCATACTTATAATGCAAAAAGAGGTGTTTAATTTATTATACTTCTTCCTGACACATGCAACATCTATAATGTCAATGCATCATTCCTCTTCATACCACTTCTATAATCCATAACCCTTTTTATACTCTTCGATATTGACCCAAAAGGTAAAGGACCACCTTGTGATCACATGTCACTTTTAAACATTGTTGAAAGCCTTATCAAAGCATCATCATTCAATGAAACTTATAACAATAATTTTAGAAAACTGATGGAATCAAGACATACAAGAGACTTGGCATAGAACACCATCAAGACATGACCTCAATATTCATTTGAATAGAATAATCATTTTGATGACATGACATACATAAACTCACATTATTAAAGCATTGAAAACCATAACATACTTTCTGAGACACAGCTTGACCATTGTTCAAAAATAGGACAATACAGACCTTTGGACTTATAAGGACTTGTCTAAGACAATACTTTCTCAAACCATACTTTGATATAGACCAGGAATATTTCACTAAGACCATAAGCCAACAGAAAACTCTACATACCTTTACATGATTTAATCATATATGATGATGGATCCATTAAGCCTAATGAAGGCATCAAAGTTCCTAAATGAATCTACAAAAATGTATGCAAGTCCTTATGGGAGAGGACATGAAGATATTGAATTAATTTCTTCATCTGCTAGACCTTCAATTCCTTATTAGTAAGTAGTTGCTTTTGATTATTTGACCCACTAGTGATATTAAAATTATCATCATGACTAGGCCTGACTTCTTCCTTCCTCTTATAGAAATATTTCCTCCATCTGTAGTATCTTGAAATATGACCAACCTTTTTACATTTGAAACAAGTAATATGACTCCTACCTTAAGAAACTCCATCTCTCCAACTCTGTCTAGGAGGACTTAGATTGCATACACTAACAATATGGAAAAGTTGATTGCATTTAAAGAATATAACCTTATTCATGCCTTCATTATTCCATCTTTGTCTTGGTGATTCATGTTGGAAATATCTTTTTATGTGACCAAATGCGTTGTAGTTAAAACATACTACTTTCCCCTTACCTCTAACATCTTCATTTAAAAAAATATGATTTAAAGGTTCATATCAACAATACCTTGCAATGTGACCTTTCTCATGGCAATTGTAGCATGTCAAATTTTTTTCTTTCTCACTACTACTATCTCTCCATGTATGTCCATCCTTGTTAAACCTTCTATATTCCTTAGCCATATGCCTAAAACCATTGCAAGTGAAACAATAACAATTAAATGAACTTTCATACCTTAAGTCATTGGGTTATCTGATTTAATTTGGTTTGACATTATTCTTGATCTGATCATCACTTAAACCAGTAGGATTCTTTTTTGAAACAACATAATTTTTCATAACCTCCTTACCTTTGAGGATATCCTTTTCTTTGGCAAGTTTTTGACTTGATTCAGATATATTTTCTTCCTTATTTGATTCATTTTTAATCCCAAACATGACTTGTCACTTGAATTTATTTGACTTCTCAACAAATCATCTCAGTTACTTATAATTTTTTAAAACTTTTGGTACATTTTGAGTTTTCTTGAAACTAGGTCAAGTTCTTATTGCAAGGTCTTCATGGCCATATCAAACTTGATGCACTCATCCTCTTTAGTTTTGAGACTAGCAGTAAGTAATCCAATCTTATTTTTTTGATGATTACACTCCTTTTTTACTTCAAGATCCTTAAGAATTAGCTTCAGTCCTTGATCCATGACTTTTAAACTATTGACCTCATCAAATTCACTGCTACTAGAAGGGATGCTATCTTCATAAAAATTATCCAAATTATCCCACAATTCCTTAGATGAAACACAATCTACAACCATGGTGCTCACACATTCTTCCAAAGAACCAAATATTATATCTTTGAAAATTTATTACATGGGATCTAATAAATCAATATCTGCAACACCAATTTCATTACAAAGATAAAATAGATATAATTACATTGTGATTCTTCATAGGTCATATTCAGTTCCATTGAAATTAATACCTTCATATGGAAAACACTCTTCTCCCATTCTGATCACCTAAACCTGTGCTCCAAGGGAATATCCTTTCAATTGATTAAACTTTATCCAAATGGAACTTCTTGGATAAAAATTGTTGGAATCATAAGGTATTGAGAGTAGGGTGTGAATCAGTCCATTTAAAATTTATTCCATTTCCATTCATCATTATTTATCATTCATACAACTATATAATTAAGCATTATCCATATGTGTGTATACGTAAGCATTGAATCAACCATGCATAAGAGAAAGAGCAAGAGACTGCACAAGAAAACCAAATTTAAGTGGGAAATCATAAACAGGAAGAAAATCCACTGAAACTCTACTTATATTACATAAATCAAAGAGATTTAGTGAAGCACCAACTTTACAAGGAGCACCAACCCCTAGTTTAGTAGAGAACCAACCCTACAAGGATCACTAATCCCTAATTGAGTGAAGAAAACACTCCAAAAAGAGGATAAAACCCCTTAATATGATCAAAACCAACTCAACCACCTTTAGATGAAGATATCTAATATTTTTTTCTCCCACAACTAATGGAGATCACATATTCAACTCACACACCTTCAAAACCTCTCTTATTTAAATCGCATTGTCTCACACTCATCAATATTTCACACACTTTATTAAGCTCTTATTTTATGCCTTCATACCTATGTCTCACTCACAATTTGGTCACACTTTTTCCCTCTCACTTA
The DNA here is from genome assembly GCA_019776745.2 of Taxus chinensis. Taxonomy (NCBI): domain Eukaryota; kingdom Viridiplantae; phylum Streptophyta; class Pinopsida; order Cupressales; family Taxaceae; genus Taxus; species Taxus chinensis. The sequence continues at coordinate 317,292,872 of CM034149.1, forward strand.
GCTACTTAAAATTTGAAACAAAACATGCACTTTATACCATTCTCAACTCAAAAACATTAAACAAGTCAGTCTAGATAAATTATTTTCAACCATAACAACTAAAATATATAACAAAACATTCATAAATTATAATGGACCCATGTAGGTCAACCATTCTCTAAGACATCAAACAAGCTCAAAAATGCTCAAACCCCTATTTCCTAGATCACCAAAGACCTCAAAACCTCATCACCATGATTATTAAATCCCTAAAAATACTTACAAACACAAAATATGACATAAAAACATCACCCATGGTTGTGTATTAACTTTAACCAATCTAATTATTCATAACACTAACAAGAAGGCTTATATCCTTCTCAAAACAATTGTTTCCAGGAACCAGTCTTCAGCTATGGAGCTAAATACCACACCAAAACATATCAACTATAGCATGTACCCAATCAATGGAAATAAAATGACCTATAGATCACATCTATGCTTTCTCAATCTCATGAGACATCCATCCATGAAAACCACCAACTTTCCTCTTCACCAAATTGAGTTTTCCATAAATATGTTTTGGAAACTCAATTAGTTTTCACCATTTCTATCACTTAAAATACTTATAAAATCCTTCAATAAGAAAAAATTTCATCCCTATTCACTCTAAAACTTATATAAAGCATCAAACAATCCAAAACAAGAGACGTCTCCCTCCATCTTCTAATCAAAGGAATCATGTCCTTAAAAAAAATCAACCTTCATCTTCACAGATGGATTTGGATTACCTATAAAATCACATCATAAATAAACAATCCATAAACCATTATAAACCCCTCTAAATATAATTTCCATAATACCTTACATTTTTTTCCAACTTCATGTGGAAGGTCATCAACTAGGTCCATCTCTGAAACTACTGCAAATCTGAAATAAAACAACTTAAAGACCAATATTTTTAAATAGGGCACACGCTTCCTTTGATGACCTAAAACATGATCTGAAATCATCATGGACATGTATATAAACTCCTAGGCTAAAAAAATGTCATTTTATTTCATACCTCTGTTGGACAACATTTTCTCAAATTGAACATCTTCATAAACTTGTGCGTTTGAGTGGGGTCAAAAAATCATCACATGTTCTACCATACCTTTCTAAAAATATAGAGGATTCTTGTAAAACCTAGAATCATCATAATATCAACAAAAATTGATTCTAGGCACCTATCATGAATATCTTCTCCATCGCTCTAGACATAGCGTTTAAAACTCACAAAAAGTAGTTTACCTTCTTAACATTCATTCATAAAAATATGAAAATGAAATGACCTCATTAATTTTTTGAAATTAAATTATCTAAATTTAAAAATATTCCTAAAAGATACAAGGTCCCAAGCAAATAACACAATCCATGGTGAGCATCAGAAGTTGTAATTTGACCTCGAAATCACACTTTCTTGGACCGTGTTTCACCTAAAACATCATAAAGTGAAAAATATTCTTCATAATGACTTTATTTTTATATGAAACCTTGAATACACCCATTTACACCATCTCCAATCATCGTGTTATCTCTAATAGGTCCACATTCTCATAATAAACCTAATTCACATGACTAACCCTTAGGGTTTTTACATGGTTTAAGCTAGGTCATAGGAGAAGAACCTTATACCTCAGCATGAAACCTCTCAAAAATTCCCTAACACACATAATTAAAAATTTATGACACCCCTAGACACCTCCATTATCTCACATGGCTCTATATCTCATCTCCATGCCTTATTTGGTCTCCAAGCATCTAGACTAGGTCCAGATCAACACCTGAAACTAGATCTTCAACCTATACCTACACTCTAAGACTCTTGTGAGTGTCTATAAACTATCATAACATAGTATCCATGCTTATACCATACTTCTTAAGTCACCATGCACCATCACCTAGACTAGTTAGGTCACTTGATTAGGCTTGCTAGACCAAGCATGTCTCACTAAATCTACTCATGCAATCATGAAACCACCTGAATATTTATGTCACCATCATGAAAAACACCTTATATAACTCCTACATAATCATATTTTTTATTAATTTTAATTTTTATTAATGGAAACTCACAAACTCACACATGCCAACGAAAAAAGTATATAGTGTACTATGTATCAAGTGGACATGATAAGTATAGTGAAACATAAATAATATAAGTGTGTAATATAAACAACCAAGAAAGGGTGATGTAAATGTTTTTGAATTTTGATAATATATGAATTTTTTGAGATTTTTAGCATATTTGAATTTTTTTGCATTTTAGACCCCTAAGGGCATAGATAAAACCTATTCTCCCAACAGAAGGAGTGGTGATCCTAGAAATCCCCTAGGGGGAACTATTTTATATTTTTAAGGGATTTTTATGAATATATATTAAGTAGCTCGAGATGGAAATCAAGGTTTCCCCCCACGGTGTGTGTAAAGTGAGGTTTCATTATGTAGCCACTCCCTCGATAGTTAAGTTGAACCTATAAAAAAGTGTGTCATCAAGAAATAAGGGGAAATTTGGATTTCCCCTAATGTGTGAGTATTGTATTATCTATCCAATGAGTATGTTAAATGAAGGCATACTATATTCCATTGTGAATGAAGGAAGCATATAATCATGGATCAAGAGACTAGTGTCATGTGAGACCATGTGTGGGATAATGTGTGTAAGAAGGATATGTCCTATAAATTTGTGTCATGTAAAAGGTGACGTAGACTTATGAGAAGGCTTAGATGTGCGGTGTGTACCATGAACCCTGTGTGATAGCCTAGTTATGTGGTGGAATATGATACTTATAAATACGCCGAGAGTGAGTGATAGGAATTGAAATTCCAAGATACCTATGTGGTCCTATAACCGGTATTAAAAGTGTGGTACTAGCACTAAGATTGTGTTAAAAGACCATAAGATCATCATTTCTAGTTATAGTAATGACCGCACTAGTATGTGTATTATGGAAAATTCTAACTATAATGGATGGTACATTAGTGGTAGGGACATGTGAAGCCTAAGGATAAATAGGTGGATGGGTTATAGGTGATATAACTTGGATGGTGATGAATTAATGCTCATGTATGAATTTGGAACATTGGTGCATAATAGATGGAACAAATTGTATATATTTGAGCTAATAAAGACCCAAGACCATGTCACAATGCTTGATTTATGATGCTATAACAAATGACATGTAGATAATGAGAGGCCCAACTATGATGGGGATATTTATTTTCCCATATGAGGTAGGTGAATTATCCTTGTTTTGGGATAACAAAAATCCAATAGAACATAAGTGGGGAATTCAACATGTGTTATGGTTAAAATTTGGATTCATCATTACATTTTTTAGAACATGATTAGAAATAGAATCATGAATGTGAAGCCTAGAAGATGTAAAGGAGGCATGAGAACAAGAAGAATAAATACAAGCATCATGATTTTCACCATTATGTAAAATATATCTATGAAAATTAATAGTATAAATTCATTCATCATTTGTAACAAAATTTTGTTCACAAGTAGCTAAGGTAGTATGTTGTGTAGAGATAAGGATCACTAATAGCATTTGAAATAAAATCATTTGCCTGAGTAGAATCAATATTATTTAGAGGAGGGGAGGGAACACATGCATCATTTGCAACCAATTTTTTTATACAATTATTTAAAATAGTATTTTAATAGGAATAAGGGATATCCCAGTTAAAAATATGTGCATCAAGGATATCTTGTATAGTATCCCAATTGTAAATGTGAGTAAAGGCTACAACATGTATAACATGCAACCAAGGTTGACCTAGAATAATATTATAATTGAGATTATTAGGCATGACCTAGAATGGAATATTAAGAGTATAAGGACATACTATAATTGGAAAAATGATCTCCCCTAATACTCACTTACGTGTATTTTCAAACCAAAAAATAGATAGGGAAGACTGTGTTAGGCTGTTAGCATAACAACCTATTTTATGTAAAAAAATAAATGTTACATATGTTAATGTTAGAGCCATTATTGACAATAACACATTTTACTGATGTGTTATCAATTTTGACTTGGATATATAATGGATAACCCTCAACCATGATGTCAAAGAATAGATAATTTTTAGAAACTCTATGACCCTAGAATAGCTTAAGAGAGGGAGATATGATGCACAACACAATATTTGGGTTCACTAAATGATCTAACCTAAATGGTTAATTTATTTAGGGATTAGTAACCAAATGGATATTATCCTAATAAAATAGTTTCCAAAGCTAATTTCTGTAAAATTAAGATAATACTTATAAAACCATGATAGGTAAATTAAATGAAGTACTAGAAAATGAGGAGGAGAAGAGGACCTTATCTAATATCCTAGACTATGTGTTGACTTGGGTTGGTATGATGACTAGAAATGATCTGAAAAATGTTTTTCACTAATACTATTTCCTAAATAACTTCCTAGACCAAATCGTATAGTACAGACCAAGGAATATCCCCGATATGGACCTTTCTACACACCCGTGTCCCTCTATACTTTCATCTTTTGCAAATTTCTATATCTGTGTAGTACTTCATGTTCTTCTCCTATTTGAAGTCTATACCTTTGATACTATGTGATTCTCACTGTGAAATGGATCCAATCTTTAAAACCCTATATTGTGAGAGATTCCTACAAAATAAATGTTATGTAGGTTCTAGACACCCTTGTACACCGTTGAAATTTCCACTACTCTGAAGAGGGCTCAAATTACACATCATTCTTTCCTAGTATTTGATATCTAAAATGTATGCAACTAAATTTATAACCATAACCTTGCAATAAAGGATAACCATAACCTTACAACAATGGATAACCATAACCTTGCAACATTGGGATTTTACGTGATACTTTCTCGTAGTTTGCCTTGACCTTATTAATGTGGATATTGTACTGGTAGAAATGAGTGAATGAATACCCTATAATGAGTATGTAAAGTATATGAAGCTCAAGGGAGTCTTGGAGTAATTTTACTTGTGATTTCTCATAGTATTTTCTCATAAGGATGTTAGGTGCTAAGTAGAATTAATTCCCTCCTTTAATGAGAGATGAATTACTTGCTTATACATGTGTTCCAAATTTTAATCACTCAGATAAGGTTGAATAAAATTGTACCAAAGGAATTGAAATTGAGAAATTACCATTACAGGAAGAGGGACCAAAGAAGCTAGGTCATCTCATAGTATATGGGTGCTATGGCCATTTTTGGATGCTATGGTCCGAAAGGCATGTGCGAGTAATTTGAAAGTTGGAATTGGAATATGTGATGGTCTAGTCTAACTTGATATATTTTATCAAGCAAATATTAGAATAAATATATTCCTAATACTAATTATATAAAAACATTTTAGATTAAATATCTAATGAAATACAAATTTGGCCTAAGAAAAATAAGCTTGAAATTATGAAATCCTAGCTGCAAGGAAGGGATAAAAAGACTTAGTTGATTCGTAATAAATCCTAGACTATGCCGAAGTGGAAAACTGATGAATAGAGAGGGAGAAGTGTCACACAGAATCTTAGAAAATTGTGCGACTACAAAATCTACCTAGACTGGGGTGCCTGGTGCTGACATCTTAGATGGGTGCTAGTGTTCAGAGTAAGAAATGTCAAAGTGTGAAAGGCCAAACTAGGATAGAAGGAGTTTAAGATCAACAGAAGAAACAAAAAAGAAATAAAATATGGTAAAATACATGGGTCAATTAATACTTTTCATTTTTACGAATCATATAAATAGTAGTATGTGATCAGGACTAAATAGATACCCAAAGTGTGTGATTTAGTGTCTATAAGATTGATATGACTGATATGTAAATAAGTAGGTTATATGCACAAGAAATAATGAGTGATATATAGCTAGGGATAATATAATTGATAAAATTTAATAAGTGTGGGAAAGTGTAAGATCATTGTATTATTTGTGTTGTTGCAGGACATGCATTACTAAAATGTGTGTCTACATAGAGTATAATTCTTGTTATAGACATATTACAGGCCTACATGGCATCTCATGTAATAGACTACTTGTATATTTTTATTAACTATTTCATGAGTGAGAGCCCCTATAGAAACCCTCTTTTTCTAATCAATAAATATTAATTGAGAAAATTTTATATTTCAATTTTGTTCTCTAACAAACTTAAAACAAATAACACAAAATTGGGTTCTTTATATCTAGATTACACTTCATAGATGCAACATGAGATTGGGATTCTATGTTTTTTATATCTCAACCTTCACATTACTCAATTGTATCATCTTATTCTCTAATAATAAGCTATAATTATCTCATTTTAGTGATATCAAGGTGATACAAATAAATCATCTCAGCAATCTCCAATATTTTCTTAGTGACCAATATCTTCTATATCCTTATGAGATTGACCCATATAAGTGTGACTCAAATATCTTTTTTTATCTCAACTAGGGCATATTAAAAATGTTTGCAAGTTACATGTTTATTTTTCATCATTGTAATGGTATAAATCCTTAACAAACTTAGTTTAGTCTTCTTTTATAATAATGGCCTCATCCAAATTCATCCCACTAATAAGATAAGATATTTTCAAGCTAAGATTAATAAAAGCATTTCATGTCTCATCATTTAGATCATATAGGCTTGTTTCACACTCAACCTTTTTAAAACATTCATCTTTACAATATTGAGGTGGCCAATATCCCTTCTCTCTTAGATAGTGATGCCTCAAACCCCCTCAACATTGACATAGAATACATAGGTGGTAAGGATATCCTAAGTGACAGAAAGGAGGGAAACTAGTCATGGGAGGAGGTAAATGATTATTTAAAATTGTAAGCTAGAAAAAAATTCAGTGACCTATATTTTTGTGGAAATTCTAGTTAGGTGAAAAAATTCCAATGCTTCCTCATTTCTTAAAGTTTAAGTTTAAATTTATTAAATACAATCACTATTTAAGCCTAAAACTAGTCCTATGAGCTAGCTACAATATCATATTTACTTAGAGAGGTGGAGGTGAGGGTTTTGACCCCCACCCTCTTCAATTTTTTTTAGAAAAATATATTAAACTAAAATTGAAATAATATTTTTACTATATAGATTGTTCCTAAGGCTTCTAGACGAGGTAGCTATCATATACTTTATAAGAAATTGCAAAAAATCAAAAGGTTAGGGTTTAAAAACCCAACCACATCCTTAACATTTAAAAATAATTTTTATTGCATTTTTAAGACCTTTAATTTTTTGTGCAATTACTAAAAACTTATTTTCAATAATTCAAATGATAATTAGGACATAAAAATATTTCAAAAAATTATTTTATTTTCAAAAAATTATTTAGAGGCACCTAAATTATATGTTTGGTCCTAATAATATTTGTAATTTTCTTATAATTTTTAGAAAATTTTAAAATGGATTCTTCTATTTAACTTGGATAAATCTCATTTTCTTAGTGGGATAAATCATAACATTTGGAAAATTATGTAAATGGATAAATTTATGACATGGAAACTATAGGGTCTTGTAAATGGATCAAACAAGCAATCAACTTGTAGGGAAGTGATGAATGATATTCTGACTTCCTTCCAAAAAACATCTTGAGAAGAGGTTGAAAGAAATTTTTTGAATCTCTCACCTTGGGAGCTGAAAAATCATCCTACATGAGAGAACCTTCAATATTACCATGTGCTACCCTTGGCTGATGATGGTGGTTTTGTTTTAGGTTACTTTTTATTTGTGCTTTGTAGATGTCTTCTAGGAATTTGTATTGAGTTGGTTGTGTAGGGTCTACTCATTCTCCTTAGTTGGTCCTAAGGCTCCACTTATTGTTTTATCTTGTTTTATGTTTGTTTATTTTTTAGGATTTTTATTTTAGGCTTTGGCTTGTCTTTCTATGTTCTGTCACACATGGGAGTAGTCAAGGATTGTGGTAAAGAGAGAAATGACCTCATTAATGGTGGTGAAGGAGGTATTTATAAGTATTGTACTGCTGAAATTTCTCGACAAGAAAAGGGTTTCCGAAACTTTCCTTTAGATACATGGTGTAGGAGGTACCTATGGTGGACATTTTAACATCTGCTTCCTTTTATATATGTAGGGTGGAAATGGATAATAAAGGTGTCAGCTGTGCAACGAAGGGGACATAATCAAAAGGTAATAACTCTTGCAATAAATCCATTTCTCACCTTCATCTCTCTATGATTAAGCTACAAAAAAGAAGTTTTATGCAGTTTCTCTAAAGTTGGAGAATTTTATGCCTGTTGTTTGTGCAAAAAAATGGGCACCTTAAAAATATTTCCCTATAATATCTCATACAGGACCCCACTCGCAATATTCAACTATTCATACTCAAATGGTGTTTCCTCCTCCCAATATTGAAAATATGATGGTGGTAAATGATATAAAGCAATCTAACAGATGTTATTTTAAAAAATTAAGTTATTATTAGTGAAATTATTTATTAAAACCCTCCTTAGGAATATATAATTAATTTATTTATTGATAATCCTTTCAAAAAAACCTTTATTTTTCCCTCCCTTGTCCAAGGGTTGATATAGAATTTCTCTAGTAAAATAAGGATATCCTATGGAGGAATATGTAGTGATACTGGCTAAAATTGTTATGAAGAATATTTAGAAAAAAGTTACATATAATTTGAAGCTACTAAAACAAATGAAATAATGTAAATACATTATAAATATTTAATGAACCTGAAATATAGTGTCAAAACCTATGGATAAGAATTGATTCCTTTCCCCTCCACTATCCCCATCATGATGGAGATGGAAGATTCAGTCTTCATATTGGCCTAGGTGCTTAACGATCTATTGAAATCCACATCCGGGGTCTAGTAAAAGATTGAGAAATGAGGGTGACTTTGAATCACCATATTCCTCTACAAGTGGTTATAAATATACCATGAGGAGGAAATAAATGAAGATTGGGGGTAATGTTTCCTCTTAGACCAGCGGAAATGAAGAAAAGATCCCCACTTTATTTGAAAGAATTGTTTACCAAGTTTCCTCTTTCTTTCTTAGATTATTGAACTAGTAATAAAGGAAATAAAGTAACTTAAAATATGTAATGGTTTATGAACCTTGAGATAGAATGACAATGTGGGCACAAAGATGGACTTCTCCTTGTTACGAGATAGATAATATACACAACAAAGAATACTAAGAAGAAAAATGGATTAGTAGATAGGATGGAGGTTTTATCGACATAATCTGGGCCCAAGAAGTGTGATCTTCCTAGGATGTTTTTCAACCCTCTTATAGACAAGGTAAGAGAAAATCAATGATAATGGATATGATGGTATGTAGAATCTGAGATAAACAAAAATAAAAAATGTAAGGAAAGTAGAGATTTGATCAAAATAGATGTAAAATAAATCAAACATGCATGATTCGATGGTGACCCAAGACTACAGAGGGCTAGTAGACAAGGACTAAGGCTGGATGAGAGGAACCTGCAAAATATACTTACAAGATCTTCTGTGTCTAGATCTGGATGGAAGGAGGTAATAAAATTAGGGTAAATGATAGTAGAGGGTATGAGAATAGGGTTAGTCAATGGTGACCATAGGGGGGTTGATGACAACTATGGTATGAGAAAATAGATATGTGATGAAAAAGATGTAGAATGGTGAGATCTAGTAACTGGATTGGTACAGAAGCGGATATCTTGAAATAGAGAGACTGAATAACAAAGAAACTAATGTGTATGAGGCTAGGTTGATGCCAATCGAATAGGGTCAATGATGATAGTGACTGGTTAGGGCTTGAACGAAAATGGATGGAATGAAATCAAGACTTGCAGATGAAATAGAAGGCTGAGATGGCTGAAGTAGAGTTCATAATGATAGTTAAACCTACACAATATGTTATTGACATACATATATATATATATATATATTATATGAGAAAAACACAAAGTATGATAATGGTGAAAGAATTCTTCCCGAGTCTCTAAAGTCGAGGCAGAAGATCTCCAAGAAGACTCTAAGATTCCAAAATTGCATCCCTTGTCCTCTGAAGAAGGAGGGGGTATGGGAGAATTTATAGGAGATAAATGGTCGGTGAGATGTAAAATTATTAGATAAAGGAAAAGGGAGATGATATTATTATATTAAGGTGGTTGAGAACCTAGGGATGGATAAAATATCAAATAAATTAAAAGGGGAGATAAAAATTATTAAATGAAAACCTCAAATGGAGAGGTTAAATCATTAAATGAAGGCCTATGGAGGATAAAAGGAACATATACGGAGGATAAATGATAGGAAAATATTAAATGAGGTTCTATAGATAATAAATGGGATGTGATTAGGGATTAATTAAATGGGATTAGGGGTGAATTAAAATAAATTATGGGGGAATATAGGAAGGTGAAAAATTCTAATAAATGGTATTTATTGAGGGAAAGGGGAATTCTAATAGGAAGAGAGATATGCATGTGAATAAAGATAACAAAAGGGAGTGAATGCAGGATGAGGGGTAGCAATACAAAAAATGGTGTTGAAATTTTCCCATTTTTGTTGAATGTTTTACGTTAGGTAAGAAATGAGATAAAAAAATAAAAAATGATGAAGGATGCTTGATGAGGATGACAAGAAATTATGACAAGGGTACTCCCCTCAAACTAGGGATTGATGATGTGAAGAATAATTGATCACGAGTTTGAAATAGATAGATGGAGAAATAAAAAGAAGGATGGAAAATAGGAGACACAATGAGAAAAGAAGAAAAATGATGCCCCAAGTGTGGGGGAAGGACCATTGATAAAAAAAAAAAAAAAATATGGTCGTGATCTTGGAAAAACATTGGTAGGGACATAACATGGTCTGCGATGGAGGTGACGTTAATGTCCTATGGACCCAATGAGTCAGATTAGATCATTACAATATGGAGGGAGTCTAATGGGAATCCAATCGGATGGATATACAAGCTGTGGGACCAATGGTTCAAAGGAAGACATCAATAACATGAGAACACAAATGCGAGGATGGTCAAAATGATGGTCCTAAAAAAAATCAGGAGAGAAAGAGCATGCACTGTCCTTCAAATATGAGGAAGAAAAAAATGTGTCTAGGTAGGACTAAACTAAAAGAGATCGCCACAATGTTGGACTTAGGATGAAAATATGGTGCATCAAAAGGGAACAAAAATATGAAAAAATGGGTCATGCAAAATAGGGAAAGATGTGATATGGATGACACACCAATCCGAAGGATAAAAAAGATAGGTTAGATAAAAAGATTGGATGATGGATAAGATAAGATGGATGGATAAGATAAGATGGGTGGATGAGATGAGATAAAAATTGATTGGATGAGAAATATAAAATTCTAAGTCGATAGGCTAACCCAAAATGTGGAATCATATATATCATCATAGTAAGGAGCATATGAGGAAACAATGATTCGAACTAGATTAGAGGCAAACAAAAAATGGAGCCACATAAGGCAATGTACTCATAGCTAATAACAGGTGTTAACACATAACCAATGATAGTTAGTTATTCCAAGGATCATGTAAAAAATATGGAAAGTGGACTTATAAACCTATGGTCTACATAACAAAGGCGTTTAGGTGTAACTTGTATGTGGGGATATAGGTTCTACATAGGTGGGTGTCACAAGGTATATGCATTAGATCTAGTTAATGGGACATAAACTGATCAATTTGGGAAGCCTTTGTTATCATGATATAAAGGGGGGTCATAGCCATCGTTCAAGGGAGTGGTCTAATTTTTGCATTATGTTTCTTTACTTTTGATTTTGTTTTTACAAATGACATGAATAATATATGCATGATAGTTATCCTTCGAGGGATTAATATATATTTTTTACTTTTGTATGCTTTAATGAACAATTTTCCTTCGAGGGAGAAATCTATTTCTTTTTGAATTTTGATATGAGAATCCATGGAATTTCGACCTTTTATGGGGAAGAGTTGGGGATAGTTAGGTAGAGCACTTAAGAGGGTATAATTAATGTTTAAGTAACACTTATGAACCCTTATTGTGGTTCCAATAGATGAATAAGAGGGTAATGGATGTAGTGATCATGGGATTCTCACCAAGAAGAAAGAACCTATCCATAAGGAATATGATATGAGCACATTCATGGTGCCCATATTTAAGGTTACAACTGGGAAAGTGATGGTAGAAAACATAGTTATAGAACATTACGATGAAATATGGAAATGGATAATGATGGATGGTAGACCAATGGGATGACTAAGTAAACATTAGTAAGTATGTTAACAATAAAAAGACCATAAGTACAATACATTAAGAGGTTCCATTTCTGGTTTACCATCAAGAGAAGCCAAATAATAAGCCCCAAACCCATAATTATGCAAGATAATATAAGGTCCAATCTAGCTGGGAGAAAATTTTCCATGTTGGATCCTTTTCTAGAGTAGTGAAATTTTTATTTTCTTTAAGAATAAGGTCATTGATGTTAAATTCATGCTTGGATAAGATGATAGCTTTTGGAATATTAGATGAGATGAGATAGATAATATTATGTGTTATCTTTTTAGTAACAAGGAAATATGCATCCATGATGAGTCAAATATGGACAAAAAAGTACACTTAGGATGAGGTGTGGTGCCCTAAGAGAGGCACAAAGATATCCATAAAGGCTAGAGTTAGAATGAGATGTAATAATATAGAGGTAGATTGGATACAATGAAATAACAAACTAGATGAAGGATGATTAGATTTAGGTGGGATTAAGTAAGATAATGTGGGGATTATGAGGAAGAGACCTAGTCTGATAGCATATTAGTCCTAGAGTGATTGTGGAGAAACGAAGTCATGGAAGAGAGATATAATGTCATTGATGTTTATGTGATAGCCAGATGGAATAGGAGACACAAGAGTACTAAGAGAGAGGAGTTGATTCTCCCCAAGAAAGAGATGTTATCCTATCATCACCAATTTGACACTATGATAATTCTCCACTGGGAACTCCTCATGCTATGATTATTTACTAATGCACAACCTTTAGTTTGGTGGTTGTAATTTGGAAACACAACAACAAACATAACAAAATAATACCATAGACTATGATACGAAGGAATGATGACAAATCTGAAATATAAGTGTAAATTATAATATCAACATGAAATCATTACAATCTCACCCATGAGGTACTTCAAGTGTTACTAACTTCACTTGCCTTCCAACAATAACTATGGGAGAAAATTCACAATGGCTTCTTTAACACACCTTCTAAATGATGGCTTCCTTTACACACTTACTCATACAATATTTCTCACTACTTCTTTCTATGCTAAATGAGGGGGGTGGCCTCTTTATTTATAGGAATTCAGGCTTATCCACCCTATCTCTATGACAGGATAAGAAATATCTTCCGGAAAATCATATTCCATGCCTAAAATCTTGCCTTTACATGTAGGCTTATCTTCTAAGATAAGATAAACCTTATCATCTCACATAAGTTCCACCTTTTTAAACTTTTCCACAAATAAAATACACAAAATATTTATGACATCACTCTTTGTCCTTATTACAAATATAATATTTCTAATTCCTAATCATGTAGACCCTACTTCTCTACTTACCCTAACTTTGACATTTTAACATTACTGGACCACTTATGACAAATATTTACCTTTTACCACAACATTCCTATTGTACTTTGACTGTTACCGTACTCTACTTTATTGGTAGCACCGTACTAACGACACCATTATCTTCTATTGGATGCCACTACTAATTATACTTAACATCATCCTATTCCTAATACATACATTAATAAAATAGAAATTACGGAGGAAAATATTAATGTCGACATTTTCCCCCTTCGTAGCTTCTACTCCGTCCTCAGAGTAGACTATTCTAGTGCTTGGAAAATATTTAACTTTTCGTGGTTGACTCATTTCGTAGTGGGAGTACCATCCAATTCCTCTAGTTGGTATGTACCATTTTCATACACAACTGCTATTTTGTATGGCCCCATACATTTGGGAAGAAATTTTTTCTGCCTTATTTTTTTGTATCTGGAATCATATACTAGAACCAAGTCATTCACATAAAATGGAGACTAATGGATCTTTTGATCAAAGTATTCCTTCTGCTTTATTTTATTCTTATAGCTCATATCCTTCACTATTTCCCTCATTTCCTCTAGAAAATGAAGATGCACCAACCTTTCTTTTACTGAATCAGTTTCATCCATCATTTCCTTTTTCATAACTCTCATAGTGGGAATATCAAACTCAATAGAAAGAATTGGATCAATGCCATAAGCCAACTGAAATGGGGAGTATCCTGTTGCTGACTTTGATATTTCCTTATATGCCCACAATGCTGCATGAATCCTTTTATCCCACTTATGTACTTGCAAGGCTACATCTTTTTCTAGAATTTGACACAACACAAAATTTGTTCATTCCTCCTGTCCATTTGTGCTTGTCTTGTATGTTGTTTCCTTTCTGTGCTTAGTAGAAAGCTTGTTTACTAGGGCTTCTACCATCTCATTAATGAATTGGCTTCCTTGATTTGTTACAATTTCTAATGGGCAACCAAATCTGGTGACAATGCGTTCATATATGAACCTTGCCACTTCATCCATGGAAGTTGTGTTCAATGGCCTAGCTTCAACCCACTTGGTTAAATAATATGTGGCAACTAAAATATACTTATTTTGACATGGGGTAGTTAGAAGTGGACCTACAATATCTATTCCCCACTTTTTAAATGGACCAAGTGGAAGAATAGGGAATAATGGAGCTGATGAAGTCTTACGGTTACCATGTGTTTGAAAAATATCACATGTCTTATAATAATTATAACAATCTCTAAAAAGAGTGGGACAATTATAACCTGTATCCAAGATCCTTCTTGTTGTAAGTTATCCAGAGAAGTTTCTTCCACATGTACCATTGTGGAATTCTTCTATCAGCTCATTCCCTTGATCATGTCAAACTGCCCTCTTGTAATTTCCATCAAGTCCTATTCAAAATAATACTTCATGTAGAATAGAATATGGATGACTGTCTTGAGTAATCTTCCTCTTAGTCTTTGCATTGGCACCATCAGGAAAATTGAATTCATTCAGATAATTTCAAATATCTATGTATTCACTAGGGATTGTGTCAAGGGATAAAAATGTTGCATCTGGGAAATCATCATCATCACAAGATGATCCTAAACCATCATAGGCTCAAGAAAGTGCATCTGTATTGACATACTTCTTTCCTGGCCTATCTATTTAATATCAAATTCAAATTATTGTAGAAAAATTATCCATCTTGTTATCCTCCCTGATGGGTTAGGCTTATTTACAATATATTTTAGAGCCTGATGATCTATTACAACTATGAATTTCTACCCTAACAAGTAATTTCTAAAATTCTTTACAACAAAAATGATAGCTAGAGCCTCTTTTTCAGTTACAGTATAATTTACCCAGCACTGCTCATTTGTCTACTCCCAAAGTAAACTGGATGATCATTCTCATTTTCAACCTTTTAGCTCAGAGTACTTCCTAGTGCTGCATTTGAGGCATCAGTATACACAATGAATGGCTTGCTCCAATTTGGATTCTTTAAAACAGGTGAAGACACCAAATCTTCCTTCAGTTGTTCAAAAGCTTCATGTGCCTTCTTTCCTGGTTCATAAGTAACATCCTTCTTCAAGAACTGGGTTAGTGGCTGTGCAATCTTTGAGAAATTCTTGATGAACCTTCTATAGTAACCCACATGGCTTAAAAATGATCTCAACTTACTTCTATTCATAGGAAATGGTAACTCTTTGATTTTGAAACTTTATCAGGATCAGTACTAATACCATCTCTGGATACAACATGCCCTAACAAAACACCTTTAGAACATCCAAAGACACACTTTTTAGGGTTTAGTGAGGCTTGTGCTTCATCTAACATTTGAAATGTTGTCTCCATCTAGTGCAGGTGGTCCATCTTGCTCCCATAGATGTAAAAATCATCCAGAAATACTCTGATGAAGTTTCCAATGTAGGGTTCAAACACCCTATTCATCAAGCCCTGGAACGTTGCCAGAGCATTACAAAACTAAAAAGGAATAACTCTATAAGCAAACGTTCCCCAAGGAGTGGTGAATGTGGTCTTCAGCTGATCTTTCTCCACTATACAAACTTGGTTGTATCCGCTATATCCATCAGCAAAACTATAACACTCCTAGCCAGCTACTTCATCCAAGATCTGATCTGAGAATGGAAGAGGGTAATGATCCTTCTTTGTTGCCTTATTGAGATTCCTATAATCAACACAAATGCGTAGCTTCCCATTCTTTTTTATTGAGATCACAATGGGAGAAACCCATTCTGAATTCTCCACAGCAAATATGAATCCTGCATCAAGCAACTTATCTATTTCTTCTTTTACAGTCTTGGAAAAATTAGGATTCATTCTATATGGCATTTGCTTTATGGGCTTAGCACCATCTACCAGCTCAATAGAATGTTCTACCCAACTTACTTGACGGAGTTCCTTGTAATAAAAAGTGAATAGGTGTATGTACCTTCGAAAGAGCTGGAGGTAGGATTCCTTCTCACTCTCCATCACAGCATCACCAATCTTTATTTGTTGGAGACGATCATCAATTTATTCTTCAGATAATTTTATGGGTTCATGAGTCGGTGTGACTGGAAGGATATCCATGACTGAAACATCAACCTCACTTTCTTCATCTTCTGTGTCCACTTCACTAGTACTAGAGTAATCAGAGGATGTCCAATCATTAGTTTCATCACTTGAATCCACAGGTTCTACCTTATGATGCTGAGGGATCACGTTTATCTTCACCCTCTCTCTACCACGTCCAAGTGTCATGAAGCCTTCATTCCAGTAGTTTCTTCCATGAACTCTCCTTATCCATGGTCTTCCCAACAACATTGGGTATGCAACAGTACCATTTTTCATCACCTGAAAGTCTACCACACATATAACACCCATAACATATATTGCCACATTTGAAACAACACCTTCTGGTTTAGTTTTTCCCTTATTTAATGACCTTAACATAAGTGTTGAGGGGTGATCAATTTTTAAACCCAACATATTCATTACAGACTTGGTCATTACATTAACTGCATACACCTCCATCAACTAAGACATCATGAATTGAAATACCATTACATAATACCTCAGCTTGTGGAGCATAAGGATCCGCCTCTGCCTCCAAAACAGGGACCTCAACCTCCTTCCTTTGTCGAGCATTGAGTCCACTTCGCAGCTCCCGCCTCTTCTCAGAAGACATAGCCAAGAGTTGACCATATGTAATATTTACAGGCCTTTTGGATAGATCTTCTAAGATGGAGTATGGTCCTTGTCCCTGTGAAATCATAAAATCCTGCACACCCAACTTTCTTCTCCTATGTTTCTTACTAGTTTCTCCTTTCATCTTCTTAGGATCATTTCCATCTTGGTTATCTTTTTCTTTCTTTATTTTTGTTACAAACACATCTACTTCATTATTTATGCTCTTATCTACTACATCAAAAGAATTCACAGGTGTTTTTCCTTTATCATTATCTCTTGTACCAGATGTAGAATCTCTATCTGGAAAATTATACTTATAATGACCCTTTTTATAACAACCATAACATAAAACTTCAGAAATATTTCTTTTTGGACCTCTATCTCCTCCCTGAGAACTAAATTCTTTTCCTTGAAGAAGATTAATAGTTAACTGGCCCATCTTCCTAAGAAGATCTTCATACTCAGTAGATGTACTAGGAGAAAGATTTGTGCTCACCGAGAGTGGTTGTGGATTCTAGACCAAAGGTGCTGGTGTAGGCTCTACTTTAGCAACAATTTCTTTGGGCTCCTCTTCCATGCTTTCTTCTTGCCTTCTTGCAATCTCCTTTGCTTGTTCAATGGTAGCTGGGTGGTCATACTTCACTCGTTGTCTGATCTCTAGCTTCATCCCAAGAATGAAGTGCTTACAGAGGAGATTATCCATGCCATTCATCAACCCATCCGCTAATCCTTCCTTCTAGATCTGGGCATCAAGCTTCCTCCTTAGCTCTAGAACACGAGCATGATAATCCCTTATCTTCTCCTTCTCTCCTTGGGATAGCTTTGTGATCTCGATCATGAGATCTGAATATTTTTGTTGTTCACCAAATTCTTCAAGAAAACTTTCAGTTAATAAATCCCATGAGTTTTTCACATTATCACCTAGTGTTTCAAACCACCTAAGGGCTGAACCATCCAAAAAGGTAGGAAAAAATTCAGTCCATTGTTCCCTTCTTATAAGGCCATTACAAATACAAGATCGTTTAAACTCTTGAATGAAAGAGGAAGCATCTTCATTAGATTGGGCTGAAAAAAATAGGAATCTTCCCCATTTTCAAAAGTAACCACAGTGAAATACCAACCCACAAGTACAATCAACAAGACTTATGTGCACAAATAATTGGAATCAGTATAATAGAAAGTGACTTTATACCTTTCTACAGTAAAATAGGAATGACCACGGTAAACTATGGTAAAACTTGACTTACTACGGTAAAAACTGACTTTACTATGGTAAACACTATTCACGGTAAAAAGTGAAGTTACTGTGGTAAACACTATTCATGGTAAAAAAATGAAGTTACTGTGGTAAATACTATTCATGGTAAAAATTAAAGTTACTGTGGTAAATACTATGCATGGTAAAAAGTGACTTTACCATGGTAACTACTAGGCACAATAAAAACAAGGTTACCCTCCTATTGATTTATGACTAAGTGGGAATATCTCTCCAGAAAATCCACCAACGAGGAATGGTCCTGGCAACGGAACCAAAATGTCATCACCAATCCGGCACTATGATAATTCTCCACCGGGAACTCCTCATGCTATGATTATTTACTAATGCACAACCTTTAGTTTGGTGGATGTAATCTGGAAACACAACAACAAACATAACACAAGAATACCATAGACTATGATACGAAGGAATGATGACAAATCTGAAATATAAGTGTAAATTATAATATCAACATGAAATTGTTACAATCTCACCCATGAGGTACTTCAAGTGTTACTAACTTCACTTGCCTTCCAATAATAACTATGGGAGAAAACAATTACACCTCTTAATGTCTTCTTTAACACACCTTCTAAATGATGTCTTCCTTTACTTACTCATACAATATTTCTCACTACTTCCTTCTATGCTAAATGAGGGGGGTGGCCTCTTTATTTATAGGAACTTTCAGGCTTATCCACCTTATCTCTAAGATAGGATAAGAAATCTACTTCTAGCCAATCATATTCCATACCTTAAACTCTTATCTTTACATGTAGGCTTATCTTCTAAGATAAGATAAACCTTATCATCTCACATGGGTTCCACCTTTTTAGATTTTTCCACAAATAAAATACACAAAATATTTATGACATCACTCTTTTTCCTTATTACAAATATAATATTTCTAATTCCTAATCATGTAGACCCTACTTCTCTACTTACCCTAACTTTGACATTTTAACATTACCGGACCACTTACGACAAATATTTACTTTTTACCACAACATTCCTATTGTACTTTGACTGTTACCGTACTCTAATTTATTGGTGGCACCATACTGACAATGTCGTTATCTTCTATTGGATTCCACTATTAATTATACTTAACATCATCCTATTTCTAATACATACATTAATAAAATATAAATTACGGAGGAAAATTTTAATGTCGACAGTCCTACTTTAGGCCACTTGGATTCAGATATGTATAAGTTAGCAGATGCAAAAGGGGATTGGGTAGGATCGCTAAAAGGATCAACGATGATTCCTCTAGGTTTTTATTAGATAGATAATTGAGGCTTTTGAGGATGAGGAGGATTCGTAATGTGAATGACATTGATGAAGAGAAGAGGAATCAATTTAGGATAAATATGTCTTAGAGGAGGGATTATAATGAATGATTTGGATGGAGAACCTAACTTATATTCCTTAGGAGATGAGACCTTGATTAGGGGAGTGGATTTGGATGTGGATTAGATTAAAAGAGGAGGGTGGTATTCGTGGATGGGAAGGTCATATTCTGCCATCATATTATGATTTATACTTTAGAGGGCCTTACAATATTTGGTGTCATGTCTTATGGTGTGATGATAAGTACACACGACATTAGCATCGAACCAAAAATGTCTTAAATCGTATGGTTCAAAATACTTTATAGGAGGAAGGGTGATTGTCAAGGTTTGGAGTAAGCGTTGAAGGATTTAAATATAGGACCTAATGGGGGTTGTTGAACTAGAGGTCGTAGATGAAGTGGATTTAAGAATGATAGATGAATAAAATAAGGATGATTCACTTTGAAGAGGCTCCATGAGAGCCTTTGGTCCAAATTAGAGTTGGAAGGAGGAGTGGGTATCTGTGATTTTGTTTTGATGACTTGGAACTTAGTTTATTTTGAAGGATAATTGGATCTAAAAAGAGGGTTAAATTTCTTGGATTTGGATTGGTTTTAGATGTGTATTTTAGAGAAAGGGCCTAGTCCTAAGATGGAGGGAGGTGATCCCAAGAGTTATGGTGTAGTTTGGTTTGCTTAGGAGTTGGAGGAGGGAGTTCTAATGTTTTGTGTGGGTGTATAAGGTATATTTGGATAGGTATGCCAAGGTTATTAGAACTTGGATGTGATATTTTCCTTTTGTCAGGAATTATTAAGATTTCAACCGAGGTTCCGTAGAAGTAGAACTAGATGATACAGGGGTATTGTAGATGTGGATATTTTAGATGAAAGGGATTTTTGAATGATTTTCTCAATGAGATCAAAAAGGGTTGTAACTTTTATAGGTATAGGATTAGTTAGTGTAATGGTGATTGGTTTTGTAGATGGGGTAAGAATATCATTTGTTGTCATCTGAATTGGGGGTGTTTGTGCAAGGAATGTTTCAAGGGGTATCATAGATATACGTGTAGATTGAGATGTAAATGTATGTATGGTTATGTTGGAAGATGTGGTTGATGTGGAAGTGGGTATAGGTGTAGGAATGGCAGGTGTTGATGGAGAATTGGATATCATAGATTGGGATGTAATGATAGTGGGAATAGATAATATGGTTTTGTAGACACAAATTCATGCACTTTGGGCATTATTTAGTCCCAGTCTCATACTAATATTCATATGGTTTTTGAGTTAATAAAGTACCAATCAACCCATGTCCTTTAGCCATTTTATTTTGTTTTCATCACTACCAAACTCCTGCATGTACTCACCTAGTTATTTTTTCAATTCGGTATCATTTAATATCTGATTGGGGTGCTTGGCCTATTACTAGGGTGCCCCAGGTGCCCTAGTCCCATTTGATATTACCCTGATCCTAGATGGACTGTCCTCCTACTTTTTGAGTGCACTTTTGTAGCCATATGGAGTTTATATCTTTTTAGGATTAACCTGGAAATTTGGTACCTTAAAGTAGTGAAATCTAGAACAAGAGAACCATATAAATAAAATTGGTAAATACCATATGCTGAGTGACCCAAACAACTAATCTTTACTATCATCAAAAAATTTTAAATCCATACAGCTTGATAAGTAGGCATTGGAGGAGGTTACCCTGCTAATCTCACTACTATAGGAGGAAAATATATTCCATTCAGTAATTTTACTTAGTAGGGACATATTATGGGGGAGAATATCCCTTGAAAAATAGAGAGGATTGTACATAAAGATGACTAAGATCAAGAGAACCTAAGGACTTGAGTTGATAAGATCCTAGGAAACAATAGAGGATCAGAGAGTGATCCGTAGAGCAACCCTCAGTTAGTATTTCCTTACATATTGGTCACGGGGAGGACAATAACAGGCTACAATATTTATAGGGTCAATGAAATTATTGGTATGAAATTTAGAATAGCTCCTATCCTGAGTAGTGAATAACGTACTCAATTCACTATTCCTTGATTTATAGTAGACATCAGTGATGAAGAATATGACACTTCAAAATCTCCAAAGAAAAGATCAAATGTATGTGCAATCATTAAAATGCTTTCACCATAGATGGGGTTACATATAGACACATGACTAGACTATTTGCACACACACATACACTAAGACACAGTTACACTACATTTACACACCCACACATGTCACTTCTCACAGTGCACACACACAGTGTGTCACTACTGTGTGTAGATATTGCCTGTTTCTTTGCTTAAGTGGTACTTTGTGAAGTCAACTGAGCTGATTAAGGTTGACCATGTGGTGAGAAAAGATAGTGACATTAGGAAAGAATATACATTGAAAGATCATACTTAAGAGCTGTGATGTAGATGAACCAAGATTGATCCTTTTTTAGGGCTAGACAGATATTAAACGGGTGTTCTTAGTGCCTTGGGTGGTCCTTTCTAGGGTAATCAAAAGATCATACTAATGAAATAGAGTTGATTAGGTGCCTCATTTGGTCTCAGTAATACTATATTAATTATGGTCTATCAAAAACATTTTTTTAATTAATCCTTTTGGATAAAATTAATCTTCAAAGCAAAGTAAAGGGATGTTAATGAGTAATCCACTTGCTTCAGGAATCATGCACATCACTCATAGTCACATATTTTAAAGCTATATATACATAGTAATTGTGTGGTTTAGTGAATACATATGCCCCCACTCGTAGGGCTAGTAAAATAATGGCTGATATCAATACTAATAAAGCTAGAAAATGAAAAGTATACCTTGAGATAATTCAAGAGAAGATTGTTCATGTAGCATGTTGAATAGAAGTGTCTGATAGTGAAAAGTGCTCGAATGAAGAAATGTGTCAACTATGATGTAGCTATGGAACTCTATTACTGAGAGGGGAGGATAAGGATCATATGGGTGACCTTTGCATGTGTGCATGTAGTTCCTTGTAATTTCATACATTTGCTAGAGTGTTGCTTAATGAGCTTCGCTTCATTGCTACCCCCCCTTAATCATATAGTTACATTTGGTGTATATCAAGTCGACTTGTGGCTATCATAAATTCTTACCCATTATGTATATCATCTTCCATATATGTTACTAGCTATCATTGGTGGGTCAGCCTTTGGGATGGCCATGACATAGGAGCTAGTATAAATAAGGGTTAGGAGGTAGTCATTTGATCACCTAACTTGAGCATTTGTAGTCAAAATTGTATGTTTACCCAGATTGTCCCCTCGAAGTGGCTAAGATTATTACTACTTGCATGCATTAAGATCATTTAGACTCTGAAATCATTGCTGTTCTACTTTTGTTCACATTTTTGGTGATATCTACCTATTTCTTACCAAGTAATTTCATTTATCCAAAATTTGGTATCTTTAGAGTTGCGATCTGGGCCAAAACTTAGGGCAAAGGACCCTAATTGATTTGTTTCCACTATATATTATGAACCAGAGTGAATTTATTGGAGATGACTTTACCATAGTTGTTAATCATCTTCAATTGTAGGTGCCATGACTATATGATGTCAGTTAATTTTTTGACTTTCATTGTTCATTCGGTAAAGTCTATTGCACACATCTTGCCAATGGTTTTTCATAAAATCACTTTTCCTAGGCTGCAACATTGTGCTCTATTATTTCCAAGTTCTTTCAATTTCAGAACAGAGGACCTAATGAACAATTAGTATGAGTTTTTTCATGTAAGTTTGTTTAAATTTTTCCAAACTCTTATCTAAGATGTCCAAACCCTAAAACTTGCGGACCTTGATCCCTCAGGATTCTACTCATTTTGGGGCATCTTGTTGGGGCCTCTCCAGGAGAGAGTCCTCTTTGAAAAATCTCCATCACTCTGGGTAACTTTTTGACACTCCATAAAATACGTGAGAACAAGAGTTGAGGAGTTGGAGTCAGAAGAGGAAAGCTTATAGATTCCTCAAGAGTTAGATCATCTTACTCTACAATGGATCATCAAGGTAAGCCAACTTTTAAGACATCTACAACTAAACCATCAGATAAAAATATCACTTTCTTTGTAGTCTCTACTACTAAATAACTTGAATACCAAATGCATTAGTGTATATTCACTAAGTTTAGTGTACCCCACTTATTTTACTACCACAAATTATCAAAACTAACCACTTCACATTGCCCTCTCCACTACAAATCGATCTATCTAATCCAAAAAGGCGTGATTTCTATGAACACTCCCATTGTGACTATCATTAGTGTGTTATACACTCCACCGATCATTGTTACTAACTACGATTTATCATATAGGGTCTGATTGACAATGGTCAAATTGAGATTCCATAATCTGTAGGCTCTCCACCTATCAATGAGAATCATAAGCTCAAAATGTTTCTACCCAATCATGACACAAAAGTGACTGACACATTGGTTAATTATGTATATCATGTAGTTTCTCCTCCTACTTCAAGAGAACTTGAATTTATAGTTGTACACACTGAAGCTAAGCCATCGATCATATTTATTTATAACTATGATTAGCATGCAACGTTTACACCTAATCACCTACATATCAAATCATTTCTTGGCTTGATCCCCATCATTAATACTAATGTTGACCCATCCAGGCCTATTAGCACATGTTCTATCCCATTTATTCATGTCGTTGGTTACCCTCTATTACAAATTGAATAACCTGTAAATAAACCCTACGGTGTCATCAAACTACACATTATGGTTTGTCTGCTTACTTTTCTTGTCCCTTTCCTTATTGCGCAATAAGTCAATGGTTGTGACATTCTACTCGGAATAATTTAGATTCGTAGGTCTCAATCCATTATCTACATGAATCATTTGCACCTTCAATTCATTCATAACAATCAGGTTATCTCTATTGACGATGTACCTCCATCTATTCAACAGTCGTCATCTTCTCGAGCATTAGCTCAAGCACCTCCTATATCATTTAGCATATCACATTCTATGTTGCTAAAATCACAATCTAATCATAGTTCACCTACTCACACATTATCTACATGACCTAGCCACTCCGCTAGTCCTACACATAGGTATAGGCCCATTCCTTAGACAAATATTATGTCTCAATGTAGGTCACCACCTTGTTTCATCTGACATGGGAGTCCATCATCTCTATGCTTTTCTTTACGTATATTTCCATCACCTATGCATTTTGTTACACCACAAAATTCATCATATATCCATCTGTCACATACACATAAAATTCACTCACCCATACAATTTTTATCTACTATACCACCATTACTATAACGTGGTCATACACTTTCATTGCCATGGGCATTGGATGAAGGACCTTCATCCTTAAATGTCATTGGATATTTCACTCACTCAAATGCACTTGGGGGAGTATAATATCCAACACGTCCCCCCTCCTATCTTAGCATTAGTACATCTCCATACTTGTAGTGTTATACATCCTACTCTTAGCATATGAATCTTCCTCTACACTTTAGCATCATCATTACCCAATGACACACTCTTGTGCTTTGGTTCACAATAAATTTTTGAGGGAATACTACGCATGAACCCCACACACTGCACAATAGATACTAAAAATTGCATCTCCCCACACCTCTCGCATCACATTTCTTACATCTTACATTCTATAATCTACTTTTAGTTTACATCATTTAGATATTTTCACATCTACACATCATTCATTTTTTACATACCATACTATTATTCATCACACATGTGTCACACTCCTATTTTCTACGAGTTTAGCATCATCATACATACTACATAATGAGAACTATCACACTATTAGGATACCTACACATATTGCATTACATTCTATATAATGCACATTACACACATCATACGGTCGTTTATTATCATCACACATATTATATATTCTTCTATGTGCTACACACACTATCCTATAACACACTCTAGTCTAATGGTCCATACTAGATTCTTAAGGGTATAAAACACAAATGGACCACATCACAATCACATGCTCATCATTCAATCTTTTCCCATACGACATACCTAGAGTAAGTGATAAATGCTTTAGGATATAGGGTCACTTCTTCTATCATCATCTCATGATCAGCTACATCATCACATTCACTTCCATTGTTTAGTGGCATACACTTTAGGATAAATCACCACTCCTTTCTACTCATCTTGTCTTGATATACGCTTCGGGTATAGGGTCATACACACATCATTTCTAGGTCACATATTATCAAAACTACACATTCACACTCATCACAGCGTGATACACACAACACATGATTTGACCTTTTCTTGATGATACACTCTTTTTTTGTTCATTATTGACTGTTGAGGTGGCGTACTAAATGAACCTCACTACATACACTTATATTCACTTAGGGAGAATGTGGATCCTATCATCCATACATTCCATCCATCTACAACATGTTATATATCTTGGTTGCTTTTACTCTTTCTTAAATTTACTTGTATATGTTCACATTACTACACATGTTATCTAGATCTCATGTATGTCATTATCTTTACCATGCACACATGTGTGTTCACACCCTTTTCTATCTATGATCATAGATATAGGTCTCTTACACATAGCATGGATGCTCACCTCTTACCACTCCTACAATGGTTTTTGGGGTCATCGACCTTCATCTCTTATAGGTGTTATTGTTTCTTTTTTTACTTAGTATTCTACATTACTTTCTTATACATGCTTTTGAAATATGGGTTATCTTTCTAACATGTTAATGGGTGCTTCATGTGCAACATTTATTAGAAGGATTACTTGTTACGTTGGCTATCTGTACTTTTTTTGCTATTATCTGCGGTGCTTGCCCTTTCTTGGTGTGCAAACTTGTTTTTTGTATGCTGTCAGTGTGGCCTTGAGTGTCTTGCAACATCGTGAGTGATTTCCCATGTTTTTAACCCATTTTAGTATTTTATGGTTGTATTCTTGATTTCTTACTTGCTTTCTATATTATACATTGTTTGTGTAGCATACACTTTTATTTTACATGCATGTTTATTCGTAATAACACATGTTTCTATCCACTTGTGTGTGTGTGTGTGTGTGTGTGTGTCTTGGTTTCTACCAAGAGAATTCCCTTCCCCCTTACAGGGAATGTTTTACACAATTAGTCCTATTTTAGGGCCACATCCTCCTATTTGCAACATTGCATGCACCCCCAAAGAGGGGGCATCATTTGGGTTTTGTACATTACAAAATGCTCTTTATCAGTATAGTTCAGTTTAGTTATCCATCCTTGACATTGTGGGTTATACAATGAGTGGGTTCAGACAAGTTTATGAACCCCGTACACAAAAAAATTTACAAGACAAGTTATCCTTAAGATTCTGGGGAGCAGTAACAAGTTGGAGGATATAATGGATTTCCTCCCTATACTACTTCGGCCAGCAACATCGGATCACGCAAAAAATCAAGGAGTAAAGAGATCTCTTCACACTATTATCAGGGAAGTAGTTAAAGGTTGGAGAATAATGAAACTTTATCCCTACACTTCTTTGGCCATAGTGGCGTGATATCACCCAAAAAAATCATGATTAATAGATACCCTCTCTATACCATTTCTCTCATCATGGATCAGGTGTACATGTTCCTTTTAAAAAAAATTGATAGATAATGATTGAAAATGCTCCAAGGGTCATTTAAAGAAAAAATATTACAATAAAGTACTTTAGGAACCAAAAGTATCTATAATTTTTTTTGACAAAATAGCTCAAGTAAAAAAGAGATTAACTCAAAATAGAGCCCCACCAAAAATATACAAGAAACCCAAACCCAAAACAGAAAACTACAAAACCGACATTACAAATTGTCAGCAACCAGGAAATTTTTCCCTAGTCCTAGAACTCAGACCAACACCTTCCACTTGGAAATCCTCCTCATCTGAACTGTTTATGTCAAGTTTCCTCTTCTTTCCTTTGTCCTCTACAACCATCCCATGGAGAGCATCAACCATTTTTTCTAACGCTTTTATCTTTGCATTTGACCTTTGAAGCCCCCCCGCATCAAATTTATGTTTTGAGCCTTAACTTGATAGACTGAATCCTCTAGAGATTTAATTTTACTCACAAGAAATTTAAACACTTTGTTACCTTTCACCAACTCACCACTAGGATTACACTCTTCATCATTCCCAACAAGATTTTGTAACATTGTTGCATCATCCACCTCCTTCTCATCCCTCTCTTTCATTTTATTAAGCCTAATCCTATCAGCTAAATAGATGTGGTCTTCCTAGTCTTCGCCAAACCTAATTCCAACCCCCTTGTTTGCAGGTTCAAATTACCCGTTTTAAGTAGCAGAAGGATTAACCCTTGATGAAGAAGAACCTCTATTTTTTCCTCCTTAAAAATCTTAATTGAAAGTTACAGAGAATTAAATAAGTAGAAAGGAATACTCATTCTCCTTCCTCTCTGGAAATGGTTCAGAAGCATCAAATGCTAAGAGTGCATCTTCTGATACTTCCCATCCAGAGTAATATACTTCATTATATAGAAACATACTTCAACCCACCTCCCCAACAAATATTTGGGCTATACAATCCTCTATAAAACAATTTTTTTCATCATTTTCAAGAAAAGTATGGACTTCCTTCTGAATTTGATTTCTATCCTTAAACACCTTACAACCACTAGAATCCATCTTAGTAACACTTCCAATAAGCTCCTTAGATACTAGAAATCTTATACCCCTTATTATATCAACCCCTTTATCCTAAACTGTAGTAAATTCCTTTGATATGTTTTCATCAAACCCCCTTAAACTCTGCATAAAATAAGAAAGTCCTCCTTAAAAATATCTCAAAGAAACGAATCTCTTTCCATACCCGCCGAAGATGAAGGCTCCACCCTATCCCTAGTACCACCCATATTGAAAACACATGAAATAAAGATGAAGAAGCCTTAAAATGATCCTGCATAAAACATACAACAAGCCTTTATATTAATGAGCCAAACCAATGCGTACCCTGTAATGATATCCGCATTAAATCTCACATACTAGAAAATAATATCAAGGATAGATTGTATCATATTCTCATGCTCATATCTATTTTCTTGAATCGAGCACTACTTTTGTACTATGAGGTAAATCCACCTCACTCTTCCACCACATTTTATAATGAACACGACCCCCAATATTTGCTAAAGTTTTCACATACAAATTAGCTTCATGAAAAACGTGATTAAATTCAAAATTATAAAATTTTACCAATATAGTCTTAGCATCTCTAATAATTGTATCAATATTAATATGATTCTTTGAAATCCCCTTCATCACATTAACAATGTATAAAAAATCTACCTCCACTTGAATATTCCTTATTTGCAAAGAATTCACCAATTGTAAAACAATTAAGAGTGCATAAGCCTCAGCATAGTTATTAGACTTATTTCCAATAGGCTCATCATAAGCCAAAACAAGGGAACCCACCTCATCTCTAATTATACCATATGAAGTAGCTAACCCATAAATGCCTTTTACTGCTCCATCAAAATTCAATTTCATCCACCTTGCAGAAGGTTTAGTCCATTTAGGACTTTTCCTAGCTAGAGCCTTCGACGGAGAAATTTGTTGTACACACATAGTGATACCTAAACCTTGAATAAACTCTTTCTCATGATCAGGGTAACCACCTTTCTCTTTAATATTCACTATCAAAATATTATTTACCAAATCCCCTAAAATTCTACTCCCCACCCTCATAGATATTTTATATTTATATCTAAAAATTATTCCATTTCTTTCAAGCCATATCCCCCATAAGAAATGAGGGAACACAAAACTCCAGGACTTTGAAATACTTAATGAAACATAAGGACATATCCATTGTGCATAATAGTCAACAAAAGTCTCTAGAAAAACCCAAAATATTTGGAAAACACGCATAACATAAATAATAACTCTTCAAGAAAAGGGACATTGAAGAAAAAGGTGTTGAATAGATTCACAAGCTTCTTTGCAAAGAATACACTGATTAGGGATCATCATTCCTTTTTCATGTAAGTTTTCTATAGTTAAAATTTTATTTTTGACATAATGCCAAAGGAATAAGTTAACCTTAGGAATAAGATTCTTATCCCATAAATTTTTCCAAAATGGATGTGAAAGAGGACCATTTCTTACTATACCATATCCAATTCTCACCAAATACACACCATCCTTTATCAAATACCACATTAGCTCATCCTCTTTCCAAACTAAAGGAATATGTAATCATCTTAGATTTGCATTTAATATTCTTATTCATTCATTTATTTCTTCATCCTCACCTTCCCATTCCAGAAATTTCCAATCTCATCCCCATTCATATCTACTCCAATAATCTCTAATCAACCTTCCCATAGACAACTGAAAATGAGAAGCCACATCTCTCCATTGATCTTGATTAATTAGAGGAACATCAGCTAACCACCAATCTTCCTGGAATCTAATTTTTGTACCATTCCCTATTATCCACTTACTACCCTTCAACAGAATATCCCTGCATTTACACAAACCATTCCAAAGGAAGGACCCATCCGGAACATCAACATTAGAAATAAAAGAGGTTTGATCAAAATGTAGATATTTTTCTTTTAGAATTCTAACCCATAAACCATCTTCATGCTCCAATCTCCATTCTACTTTAGCCATAAGGGAAAGATTCATGTTTTTGATATCTTTCAACCCAATCCCACCAACATTCTTAGGAAGGGTAACTTTATCCCATGCCACCAAAGGAATTCTATCTTTTGATTCAGTTCCTGACCATAAAAACCTACAATGAATCTTAGTAATAATATCTCTGATTCTAGCTGGCATTTTAAAAATTGACATCAAATACACCACTAAACTTTCGAGGCAACTTTGGAGAAATTGAATTTTACCTACTTGAGATGATAAAGTTCCTTTCCAAGTTGCCAATTTTTTTTTGTAATCTCATAACAAGAGGATTCCAACTTTCCAGCTACACCCTACCCTTAAATAAAGTAATTTCAAGATAGGAACAAGGAAAAACCTATAAATGACATTCCAAAACCTCATTAATTCTATTTTGAATTTCAACGTCCACATTAAAAAATAAAACTAAAATTTTCCTAAAATTGACGAGTTATCATATAACCTACTCAAAATCCTGTAAAATCTTCTTAAACACCAATGATTCCACTTGAGCCACCTTTCCCAAAAGAAAAGTATCATCCACAAATTGTTACAAATCTATAGGGTCTAATCCATTAGAAATAACTAACCCATTGAGCTTATTCTTCCACTTACAATCAGCACAAAGTCTTCCTAAAGTATCTGCCACAATGATATAAAGAAAAGGAGAAAGTGGATTCCCTTGCCTTAATCCCCTTCCAGATGAGAAAAAACCTTCAGATTTTCCATTGACAAGAATTGAGTATTTCAAAGTAGAAATACTCTCCATTATAGTATAAATGAAATGCTTATGAAAACCCAAGTTTCCAAGAATTATTTTAAGAAATCTCCATGACACCCTATCATAGGCTTTATTCATATCAATTTTAAGCATCATAGCCGACCTTTTGGAAATATCCACAAAGTGAACTACTTCATGAATAGTTATGACACTATCCAAAATATGTCTTCCCTCCACAAAAGATCCCTGATTTGGAGAAATAAAACATTCCAAAAACCTTTGATTCGTAAAGAGATAATTTTAGTAATTATCTTATAGATTGTATTACAAAGGCTTATTGGCCTAAAATCTATAACTTTTTCAACACCAGGCACCTTAGGAATAAGAGCTATAAAATTACTATTCACCTCCTTCAAAATCTTTCCATGCATAAAGAAATCTTGAATAGCTTCTTCAACATCTTTATGAATAATTTCCCAAAAAGCTTGGAAAAAAAGAGTTGGAAAACCATCTGGACGAAGAGATTTTTCCCCTTCCAAATCAAAAACTAGTATTATTTATCTCCTTAGCAGATGGAATTTTAATCAACTCAACATTATCCTGATGAGAAATAACCGGTTGAAAACAATTTGCAATATAAGTTTCCTTACCAAAATCAGGTTCCCTTCTAGAAGCTAGTAATTGAGAAAAAAAAGCTAATAAATTCCTGTGAGATTTCATCATGATTCTTAATTTTAACTCCTCTCCTGTCTTCAATTTCCAAAATAGTATTACTATTCTTATGCATATAGGTTGTAAGGTGAAAAGAAATTGTATTCCTATCACCCTCATTCAACCACATAACTTGAGAGTTCTATTTCCAATAGGCCTCCTCTCTTCCTTCTAAATTATGATATTCCAATAATAGGAATTTCTCCTTATCTCTTAAATCTTTATTCAACCCTTTGTTATCAATTTCATCCTCAATATTCTTTAGAGCATCACTAATCAATGTTTTTTGTGCAAAAATATTACCAAACATTTCTTTATTCCAAACTTTCAACCTGACTTTAACATTTTTAAATTTTTCCACTAGTCTAAACATGGGTTTACCTTTGACATCATATTTCTAACTAGCCTTAATCTCATCCTCAATATTAGGATGTTGCATCCACATCTTAAAAAACCTAAAAGGCCTTCCTCTAACTCCAATACTATTACCAGTTTGCAGGAAAATGGGACTATGATCAGATCCAATCCTTGGTAAAGAAACCAAAGATCCATCTAGTTGTGGTCACCAAGCCAAATTAATAAGAAATCTATCCAATTTTATTTTGATAAGATCTTCCCCCATTCTTTGATTTAACCAAGTAAAGGAAGAACCTTTCAACTCAACATCCACCAAATCACAGTCTGCAATAAAGTTAGAAAAATCCCCCATACTATCACTATAGACATTCAAACCACCTTTTTTATCTTCCATGCACAAAGGAGTATTAAAATATCCTCCAATCAGAGATAATTTAAATCTTTAAAATGGATTTGAAACTGAACAATATCTAACCAAATATTTCTTCTCTCCACCGAAAAATTGGGGGCATAAATATCTAAACAAACACACAAAGAACCATTATTCTTTTCTTTGAACAAAATAGCTAAATGATAAAGAGACTAAAAAATAAAAGTCCCTTCCCTATCACTCTGATTCCAAAAAGTAACCAAACCACCAGAAGCACCTACCAAGGAGACACTCTACAAACCAGAACTAAACCAAACTTTATTCTTTACTTCACTCATTTTTTCTTTAGACATCTTAGTTTCTTGAATCAACAGGATATCAAGCTTATTCCTTTTCCTAAAAGAGGATAAAATTATCTATTTATTAGGATTATTTAAACCCCTGATGTTCCAAGAGATGATCTTCATATTTTTTTATTTAGTGAAATTCTCTCCTCAATGGAGTGTTTTCTTCCTAAATCTATTTCTTTGGCCGTTGTTTTCTCCCTCTTATCCCTATTTGATGTATTACCATAGATATTTTTTTGAAGAGAACCTTCCTATAAGTAAGGAGTCAATAATCTCTAAGTCCTCTCAATATCCCAAATATCTCTGAATGTTTTTCATATATTATTTTATAAATATTAAAAAATATTACTTTCTGTTCACACTATGAACAATATTTCTATAACAACATATTACCTTTTTTTGAGGAACCCTCCCACAATCTACTCTAACTTTTTCTTTTTTCTAATCACTTCTTGTATTGATCTTATTTTATTCCAATATCTCCTTATTCCTTTCCAAATTTAAAGAACATGGAACTTCCTCCCCTTGAGACAAATCTTGCTCTGCCTTTAAAAAGGAATCATTATTTTTGGTTAGATCCAAAAGCTTCAAATCTACAACTTCCAAACTTGTTTGTTGAATCTCCACAAGGACCTCCTCAGCAGAGATCTATTGTATTTGGATTTGAGATCCAATGTCTTTTCCTTCCTGATTCTGATCTACAATTTCCTTAGCCTCCCATACTTCTTTCTGAAAATCCATTTGTAGTTCCACATTTTCTTGAAAATCAGCTTCCACCAACTCCTCTACCTCTAACAAATGAAACTTATTTAAAGACACTTTATTTGGAGATAACTTACTAGTTTCTTCATCTCTCAATGATTCATTTTCTTTACTTTTCTTTCCCAAAATTTCTTCCCTTTCTTAGCCTCCTTACACTGTCTTCTCTCATGTCCCATCTGACTACATTTTTGACAAAATAAAGGATAATATTCATATTCAATCTTCTAGATCCAGACCCCAAACTTCATTTTAAGTTCTATTTCCTTTCTCAACGTATTTCCAACTAGAAAATTTACACAAAACTGAACATACATTATCCTAGTTCTTTCCGTAGTTACCAAGTCAAACACCACCAAAGTCCTTATGGCATTTGTAATGAAATTTAAGATTTCTTCTTCCCAAAATTCCTTCAGAAGTCCTGGAAGTTTCACCCACACAAGAAACTCATCTGGTCTCTCCTTGTATGGATCAAACCTTGGATTCCATTTTTGAACCAAAAGACTAGATCTACCCATAAACCATGGCCCTCCCAACAAAATATTTTTATAATCCACAGAATTTGAAAGGTTAATGATAAAAAAACCCATTCACATAGGAAGATATTTCCAATGATCCCTTAGGAATTCCACTTTCTTTTATCCCATTCCCGAAACCACTCCACATTTGTTCTAGATTCATAAAACTTCCCAACCAGAGCATATTCCATCCTAGGTTTAGCTTTTTCCACTAACCCATCTAGGATAACAATACGTAACAACCCATCTTCTTCCACAGTCATAATATTTGAAACAAAAGACTGATTCAAAAATCTCATTTTATGACCAAAAATCCTTTCATCCCATGATGGAAAATGTAATGACTTACCTTCACCTTAGTTAACCCATGGTTCCCTATTCTACAACACCTCAATCTGATGGTCTCCTGTGTCCTGCACCAGTTCCTTCCCATTTGGTTTTTAAAAACCTCGATCCTCTCGCTCCCTCTGCCGCTCCTACTCCATATACATGCATTTATAATATTTTTTACTACATACATGAATTTTTACACATATATACATGCGTATTTGACTACTTGATAATATTTTCCTTTGAAATTCCATCTGTATGAGAAGCGAGTAGTAAAAAAAATAACTATAACAAAGGAGTCAACAATAACAACATCATTTGGTAGTTTATACCTCATACTAACATGCATGTACCCCATATATATTAGCATCTATAGATATGCTTTCACCCTAGGTTCACTCTCACCACTTCTTAAATCTTTAGTCTCCATGCTCCATATTTTTCTCATTCCATGCTTTTCCTAATCCATCAACACAATCTACATCACTCTACATTGACATAATATACACATCTCTATCTACCTTATGTTACTGAGAATTCTTCTCACCAACATAAAGTGGGGGAAAATGTAGACACAAAATCATGCACTTTGGGCATTATTTAGTCTTGGTCTCATACTACTATTCATAATGTTTTTGAGTGAAGAAAGTACTAATTAACCCATGTCCTTTAGAAATTTTACTTTTTTGTTGTCGTCACTGCCGACCTCCCACATGTACTCGCCCAATTAGTTTTTTTATTTAGCATCATTTTATCTCTGATTGGGGTGCCCCAGGTGCTCTGGTCCAATTTGGGGCACCCTAATCCTTTTTACACTTTCTCGGCACTTTCTAGCTGTTTGAAATTTCTATGTTTTTAGTCATCAGCATTTTCGGGGTTAGTTACAAAATTAAAACAAGAGAACAATATAAATATAAAGTTATGAGACCATAATGAGGGAGCAAGCACTGAGCATTACTATCATCACCTAATCTTGCATCCATCTAGCTCCATCAAAAGGCACAAGGTTGGTTCATCTGCATCACACTACATAAGAGGGAAGTTTATTCTATTCCATCCACCATTTTATTACATTTATAAATATAGTTATTTCTCTCTACTTTCACAAAGTACGACTAGCACAAGAGCACCTAGGGCATGATTATATACACACACACATAAAACGACATTGGGTTTGAGATGTAGTACAATGCTCAGTTAGTAAGTCCACCATTGTGGCTATTGAGGATAGTCTGACCCATTCATATGCATATTTATTTTTTAGGGGTTTGATGTTTATCTTGGGGTTTTATAGGTCTCATCGTGGTGACATCCAGTGTAGTCCAATGACACCAACATGATAGGAAGTGAAGGAAGACAATCATTTAGTGACACCTTGAAGGAAGGTTGCAATTATTTTTCATAGACTAGGGCACCCAAATCTCATTCCAAAGTGCCCCAGGAACCCTAGTCCTTCTCCAGGTGCCCCAATCTCATCTACTACTCCAAATATGTGTTTTTTGGATCTTTTTTTGTCGTTCCTACATTCTATTAATCTAGTTTTCTTTGTGACACAGTCCTAAATAATTGTTGAATCAACTAAGATATGCCTTACCCTCTTTGATCATTTCAGTTTCAAATTTCTACTTTCTTAGTCACTTGGGTTACTTTCTTTATTTACTTTTGTTGTTAATATTAGATTAACTTAGAATATCCACATTTTTTTAGTAAATCAGGTTGTAGATATAGGTGGTGAAGATGTAGTGGTAGGATTAGTTTAGCTTGATTTGGATGAAGGAATAGATGTGATAGGTTGGGATGTGGTAGGTGTAGATATAGGAAAGGATTTCAATGAGGTTATTGTTGTAGAAGGAGTGTCTAAAGTAAAGTTAGATGTGGTATATGATGGGGTAGTGGTTGTAGGAAATAATGTAGGCTCTTGATTTATGGTGTTAATTGTGTGAGCATTAGATTCATAATATATGGGGGTGGAATCTAATTTTATTAAGGATGATAGGGGATTATTGTTTAGATAAATCAAAGGGATGATAGGTGATGTGTTAAGATTTTCCACTTGAATATCCCCTTGATGTATAAGTTGTTAGATGTGATCTTTGAAGGAACAACACTTGTCAATGAAATGAACTTGGAATTGATGATACAATAATTCCCCTCATGATACCATACAGGTTTAGGTCACGAGTCATCAATGGGTTATATGGGGGGAAGTTAAATGAGGTTAACCACCATCATCTTGTCAAATACAGAACCATATGATTCCCCCATGGGGTATAGTGAATAAGTGGTCTCGGAGATGTTTTTGGAGGCTCTGTGTGAGAAGTAGATGTTAATGAAAATTGAACCATGATGGTATTGGTGGTAGTTTTGGATGTATCACCATGCATGGGGGGTTTGGTGAACTTTTTTTGGGAGTTTTTTTTTATCAAAGATTAAGTTGGACTTGCTCAAGGGATCCAAGTTCGAGTTTGTAAGCCATAGCGAATGCTTCTTTAAATGTTTGAAAATATTGAATTTGAAGAGTCGAGGATATGTGCTTCACAGAAGACCATGAGAAAATATCAATGAGTTAAGTTTGTTGAAGGGAGAATGATAGTTGGTTAATGATGTTGTGCCACCATGTGATGAAATCTACAATAGATTAGTCATCATAATTTCGAGTGGCATAAAGGTCAGTGATGGTAATATTAAACACAATGTTAATCAAGAAATGTTTAAGAAATAATTGAGTGAGTTGAATAAAGGTTAATAATGAGTTTTGTGTGATAATTTTACACCAATCCAATGTGGGACTGGCCAATGACATGCGAAATGTGAAAATCATGAGATCTTGATCATGGTTGAGAAGATAACATGCATCTCTAAAGGCTTGTAAATTTTGTTGGGGATAATCCTTGCTATTGAACTTGGAGAATTTCAGAAATTCCTAATGAGGAGGATATGGCTTGATAGGAACTAATGGATTGATGGTTTCACTACAAGTATATCCATATGAAAATGTGGTTTTAGATCCCAAGGTTACGAATTCAAGGTTATCCATTCTACTTAATATTTCCTACAAGGGATCGTTGGATGGCTGAGATGTTGAAGCATAAGTTTGAGATGAATATGATGTGGATGGGTTGGGTTGCAGATACGTTGGCATTTTTGAAAGAGTTGATAAGGTGGAATATAGTTAAAAGGTTGTGATTAGATTGGTTGAGATAAAGCTTGATGTTGAAACATAGGGATATGGTGATATTTTTTAGATTGATTTGGTTGGTGATACATTGGGATATTCGATTGATATTCTATGGTGTTAGTTGGAATATAAGTGATAGGTTGTCGGGATACTTGATTTGGTTGAGTGGGAAGTATATAATTATAGGCACCTTGGCGAGGAGGTTGATGAGTTTGCATTAATTCAGATGTTAAAGGTTGTGAGGTGATTACATTGGAATGAATATGTGAAGTAGAGATAAGGGGTAGAAATTTGTTATGTTGCAAGTGTGATTGTTGAGATGCTTGGATATGAATAGTAGTGATAGTAGCGGATGAAGTAGGGAAGGTGTTCAAATGAGGTAAGATGGGTGGAATGGGATCCATCAATTAAGTGGATCAAAGGGATTGATGAATTGTGGAGGACTTACAAAATAGGTTGTCATAAAGGGTGATAGGATTATCATCAAAGAGTTCCTAATACTCTTAGTATCCACGAGTTATAGTAGGAAATCCAAGAGTCTATGAACGAGTAGGTGGTTAGAAAAGTTTTATCTCTTCAACTTAAAGGTATATGCAAGAAAATAAAGCTCATCAAACCTAAAAATGGTGGGGTTAACCAATATCCATAGATTTTTATCAATTGTGTCTATGTTGTGCCTCATATTAAAAATAGTTCATCTCCTATCCTACAAATGAAACTGTAATTAAAGACACTGCACCAAATTTTTAATTACTAAAAATAGTAAGTAAGTTGCCTGGAAAAGGTCAGTCCTTAAAAGTCCAAGGGCCTTCCTCACAAGGATGTCAACCCACTATTTTATGCAATCAAGTAATACATAAATATAATCATGATATAGGATGGATAAAAATATTTATTGTTTTGACAGTTTCAAACTTTTATTACAAATTTATAGCATATAATAAAAACCTAGATATATATAAACTATAACCTAGAAATCTAAATCAAATTTAGTTTTAGAATATTTAGATGATGATGGATTATCATAAGAGATCTCTGGATATTCTATCTCAAATTATTCAAAGAGTTTAGATTCGTAATCATTAGTATACTTGTCTCTAAAGAAATCAAGGATGTATTTTGGTTCCTCATTCTCTGAATTATACTGATAATCAGATGCAGAGTTGGAATATTTATATTCAGACTGGTCGGTGGATTCTATTTGGTTTATTGATTCAGCATTAGAGTCCCAAATTTCCAATCCGGATTTATAGTGGTATTTGAACCAATCCAAGTCAGCTTGAATCCATAAAATTTTGAAATAGGCCTCTAAAAACTCATTCGTGGGCTCACAAATCCTCTAAGTGGTCTCGACAATGTTTTGCAATTAGTATAAAGGGGTATAATGTATAACACAAAGTTATAAATCATGAAATATGTCATATTGCTCCCAATGCAAAGGGTGACAGATAATTGGAAGATATTTAATGTTCGTTATCTCGTGATCTTGGCCACCTATAGCCATCTAAAAAATATATCTTTGAAAATATGTTAAAAAGGATAGAGAAATATATGAAATTGATAAGCAATAATTTGATAAAATCTATAAAAGATAAAATTGATAGAAAACATAGACATTTTAAATGAAATGTAGGTGTTTGGGTAAACTGCTGGCATTTCTAGGTTAATACCGATAGTGTGTTTATGAAAAATTAATAGATTGATTTTGACTTGATATGAATTAGAGAGATTTAATAAACAATGTTTCAGATGAGTAAATAGAATATGTAAAAAATAAAATAGCTAACCTTGATTTAATGAAGATTGAAACTTGATAAAACCTACAAGATGGTGAAGATTTGTTGATTCCCGAACAGGATTTAAACATGCTTGACGATGGTGTGTGTAGATGGTGGATGAAGAGTGGATGTAGTGAATGGATACGAATCCTGATAAACACTCTCAATTGAAGATGCAAAAGTATGATAGATAATAAGATTAAGAATGTAAGAAAATGGTCCCAAAATGAGATTGGAAATTGGACTTAAATAATCATTGATGTTTTACCGAAATGTCAGTGATTTTGGCCTTTTTGAATTTATTTAGTGAAGAGTTGAAACAATTGTCTAATTTAAGTTTATTTTTTTGTATATTCGATGGATATGATATGGGTTTGTTTTTTAATGTGTTGTGTTATCATATGAGGTGTCGTGTTTATTTAGAAAATAGTTAGATTAATTTCTATTTTAGCCTAGGTTTGTTTAGGATATATTTTAGGTGGTTTGGTTAGATATATTAAACATATATCATAGGATAATGTCTAATAATAATAGATTATGTTAGGATATTTAAATAAAACAAGATCTTATGAGTATATAAAATAGTCCATGGTAGATATGTTGGGATAAAGGGGTTCTGGAGTGATTTCACATTAAGGGATAACTTTTAATTGGATTTATTTAAATAATAACATAAAATATATTTTATGATAGATATATATATATCACATGATAAGCTAATGGATATGAATAGTATATGATAGATGTATAAATGTGAACGAGAGATAAATTAATATATATATTATATATATATATATATATATATATATATATATATAAATTATATATAAGATGGATATGAATGGAGTGTAGAAAAATTTGCCGAAGTGTCTACATTTTCCCCTTTTTTTCTGAAAACTTAAGGGAAAAGTGTCAGACAAAAATGATGGAACATTTTATGGGTAATTCCATCATAATGCAATACAAGGGAACACCTATGTTTGTGTGTCATGTGTTTTGTAGTTTCCCCAGTCTGAGGGGATATGAAAACAAGATGTGCTACCGAGGGACCAAGTGATAGGGGAACCAAGGGGTTCAACACCTATGGATGTATGATCCATAAAAGTAGGCTAAAAGAGAGGGAAATCCAAATGATGGGGGCCAAAGGGTGCATTTCCCATAGATGGATGATAGATCCTGATCTGAAATTCCTTTATTTGTTTTTTCAAGGACTAGGGTCCATTGAAAATTGGACACATTTTGTGGAAAAGTGTGATTACCATGATTTAGGGAAAAAATGGGCACATATGCCAATAAGGTATGATTTGTAAGTGTTTAGAGGAAAATCATTGGCTATTGGTGGAATCACGAGTGATTCCCTTAATGTAAAATTTTGGTTATAAAAATCCAAGTCACGGGTTCATTTTACTACATTGTTATTGTGGTGAAAGCGGCCTATCAGAGCAACGAAAGCATGTTTTTGGGAAGAGAAAGGTGAATTTTGGACAAAATGGTGAGTTTGAGCAGGCAAAGGAAGCCCACAATGGTCAAGGTAGGTGTTCTATCCTTTCTTTTGTTGTCTTTTTGTATATTTTTGTAGTTTTAGGGTAGATTTTTCCATTTTTGGGGGTTGCACAGATGCCCTAGGGAAAAAAACATAGGAATCATCGGTGATTTGTACAGTCACCGGTGATTATAGTGAATCATTGGCGATTATCCTACTATGTAAATAGTTTAATTTTTTATTTGTAATTTTCAAAAGATATTTTGAATTATTCGTGATATTTGTGGTTTCAATATTGGTGTTGGTGTTGAATGTAATTAATGTTGACATTTTATTTTGTGATGACATTAAATTTTGATATCTAAGCAATTTTGCGTAATCTATTTTTTTTCTTTCAAATATGGAATTTTAATTAAGGTAATGTTTTAGATGTTGTTGGTATTTATATTTTTAGGTGATGATATTGGTGTTGATGCTTTATATTTTGTATGTTGTGGATGGTTTTAATGTTTCAAACATATATTTTTAATGATGATACTGATGTTAATTCTATTTCTATTTTGCAGGTGGATGCGAAATTGACTATTCAGGATCATATACCACTAATCTTGGATCAGGTCAGGGCTGATATGTCTGAGGATGATTGGCGATCATGTCGAGGCCATGGGTTTTGGTGGTATGAGACATTATCAGTAGCTACATAGATATAGGATTTTTATGTTGGCCTTACTAGAGCGGTGGAATCCTTCCACCAACACTTTTTTGCTGCCTACTGGAGAGATTATAATCACTCTAGAGGATGTTCATCGCATTCTAAGATTGCCTATCTGGGGTGAGGGTGTCTATCTCATTGATGAGGAGGATAGAGATGATGTTATGACTATATTATATGGGAATGATGTAGGGGATATCATACTAGAGTCAGATGGATTTTCTTATACTAGATTGTATACAGTTGGGATAGTGGGATGTACTCAGATGACCATGATGATGATGGCCATTCTTTGCTATGCATTACTAGATTCAACAGGTGGTTGATTTCCTTAGATGATGGTGGGAGTTGTAGCTGAGATGATGGAGGAGCGAATTGTTATTTAGTGGGGTCCTATCTTACTCGCTTAGACATATAAAAATTTTTGGGGCTGGAAGGTTCACAAGAGATATGGTATTGACATTGGATTTCTAATATAGGCATTGGGCCTTCGAGCACATTGCTATTTCTAGACCACTAGGGTTTCCTAGGGTGATTGGTGATAGACACCCTAGTTTCTTGAGATGGAGGGAGGATTCCAATCATGTCCTGAAGAGGAAGAGGATTGGGTATTACCAAGAGTTATTGTATAGACTACACATTTGAGATGTGGTATGGAGGCCATACTTGAATTGGATTTTTTGGCCTGAGTTTCTGGATGATCTGACCAGTTTATAGTAGCCTATATTGGTGCAAGGATCACTGATTAGGTAAGCATGAGTTAATTCATTTTTTATCATGTTATGAGATAGTTTGGATTAGCACAGGGAGTTCTAATGGAGCTTGTACAATACAAATGAGAGGATGTGGATACAAAGACCCCAAGGGTCATTTTGACAGATCCTGAGGATATCGTGGATCAGCTAGGGGCCATGGGTCCTAATGATGAGGATCAGATTATTCCTATTGATATTTTTGGGGGTTACCCCTGAGTATACAACATGGTGGACCTGATAATTGAGGGCTTTTGATCAGGCTCAGGTTATACATAGTTAGACAAGTGCGAGCTCGTGCAGTGAGAGCACCAACACAAGAGATAATATAGAGGGCCAAGGATGACAGTTAGGAGGATTATGATGATGAGTTGGTTATAGTTATTGCAGTAGTGACAGCCAAGAAGGTCATAGTTAAGGGAGATAGGGATGCAACTCGGATGGAGAGAGATGATCTCCTATGTATCCGGGATGCTTTTATTATGGGGAGGGATGACTTGATCACTGGGAGAGACAAGGTGATAGTAGAGTGAGAGAATTATAGAGCTCAGTTGGACTTGGCCATTACAGATAGAGATCATTACAATGGGCAGAGAGACTGGATGACGAAGGCCTTAAGGATTACTAGGCCTGTTATTTCTAGTCCAGAGTTGGTTGATATGGCTCAAAGAGTGGAGGCAAGTGGGCAGAGACCTGGGACTAGTGGATCGAGGCCACAAGCTAGTGGAAAGAGGCCGCCTATAGGTATGAGATAGTTTCTAGGACTCACTATGAGTCATTGTAGGCTGAGTTATAGTATTATATTGTAGGCAGATGTAGTTTTGTATGCCAACCATTTGGCCGATAAGATGGAAGGCCCTACTGCTAGTGGTGCATGTATGGATCACCCACCTTGGAGACCTGAGAGAGTGGGTGATAACGAGGCGGTTTTTAGAGGATATATAGATACTATGGGTGGTGCAGGAGTAGCTAGAGGTAGAGATGCCAAGGGATGAGAGGGGAGTAGAGCTCCTCCTCGCCAGTCCCTGTGAGATTTTTGGTTTACTGATTCATGATATATAGTTGTATGGCTCATTGAAGCCAATTTTTGTATGATGTATTTGTTTGACATGGATCTTAGAGGCTTATTTTTGATATTGATGTATATGGATTTGATTGATATATATTATGATGATGATGATGATGTTTTCTAAACTATATTGTTTTTTATCTTTTATGTGTTAATATTAATATGTATTTTGTTATACAAATTTTAATTTAAATGTGTTGATGCTAGATGAATTTTTATAACTATATGATATGATGTTATGTGTTTGGATTTTAATGTGTTATATGATATGTTCTTTTTTTTTAATTATATGTGATATCAAAATGTGATAAAAAAAAACGTGACTAAGTAGAGTTGGATTAAAAAAAAAAGATTTCCCCATTATGGATTTAGTATATACATGATGGGTTTTAAAAGCGTGAAAAAACTTGCACTTATATCCTTTATCAATTGTTAAATAAGATTACCAATGAGTAGTTATGGAAATTTGACAAGTGTAAGATAAAATACATGTACCTTCCTAGGTCATGAAATAATTTTTATATATGTAGATCAACGTAGGGTAAATGGATTATACTTTTTAATGAGTCTAAAGATAAATTCCCCAGCTTTACACTTTTTATTTTGAAGAAAACTGATCAATACAAAAAAAATTCTATAATGGGAAAGTTGAGCAATGCAGGAATCTTTCCTAGATGCTTTTAATATTGATGTATTTTTTAAGGCTAGTCAATTGCAAAAAAGCCT
The DNA here is from genome assembly GCA_019776745.2 of Taxus chinensis. Taxonomy (NCBI): domain Eukaryota; kingdom Viridiplantae; phylum Streptophyta; class Pinopsida; order Cupressales; family Taxaceae; genus Taxus; species Taxus chinensis. Next base: position 317,337,242 of record CM034149.1, read on the forward strand.
TTCTTATATATGGGTAGTCATCCTTTGAGGGTATGGTCTACAGTTTTATTTTTACAAGATAGTCATCCTTCTTAGGATCAATCTATAATTTTTCATGGTGGTTTTCCTTTGAGGGATTAGTCTACTATGTTTTGAATTTTGAGAAATGCATCTAAATAATTTTGTTACATATATTTTTGAGCTGAGAGCAAAATCCCAATAAACTATTTCAAAGAGGGGAGAAGATGCATGCATGATATACACATTTGTACCCCATGTCATGTTTTTCAGTTGGTATAAGGTGGATGTGCGTAATGATTTTAAAGATTTACTTTTAAATAGGAACTTATTCATACGATGCATAGACCCTTGGTGTTCATCTTTAAGGTGTTTTTAGGATAGTGAAGGATAACCACATTCATTCAAACCATTATTGGGATACAATGAATGGTTTTAATGGAGTGATAAAAAGTAACTACTGTTATGATGATCAATTATTTAACAATAGAAAGGCCTCAAGTGCAACACATTCCAAGGTTTACTTTCAATTTCAAAATCAAGTGAAGAAAGATGATATGCTCTTGATCCTTACTTATGAGTGATGATGTATGGAATAATCCAATTAGGGGAAAAATTTCCACTATTAATTTGTTCTAATTGAGTGACATTTGATTTTCTTTAAGAAAAATATAACCAATTTTGAAATCATGTTCTTTGATGTATTTTTTATAACCTCATTTGACGCATTCCTGATTAACTTGATGATATTCAAGGGCCATTAGATGTTTTTCATCTAACAGTTCAAGTTGTGCTAATTGGTCTTGTCAATATTCTTCATCTGGGATGAAGTCTTTGAGAGATACAATAAGTGATGGAATGTGAAATTCTAATGGTAGGACAACCTCAGATCCATAGACAAGTAAGTAGGGCATAGCACCTGTAGGTGTGTGGATACTTATTCGATAATCCCAAAGAGAAAATGAGATTTGGAGATGCCAATTCCTACGTGCATCATTTACAGTTTTCATGAGGATTTTGTTGAGTATTTTATTTGAAGCCTCAACCTATCCATTTCCTTGAGGATATTAAGGTCACGTGAAACTAAGTTTAATATTAAATGTATCAAAAATATTTTTAACCTCTTTATTTTAAAAATATTTTCCATTATCTATGATTAGTTTGTATGGGACACAAAAAAAACATTAAATGTATTGATATATGAAAGTAGTAAAAGGTCATGATTTGGTTGAGGTTAAAGGAATAGCTTCAACCCATTTTGTGAAGTATTATGTGGTTGTGATGAAAGAATGATGTTTCTCAGATGACTTGGGATTAATGGCTCCGATGAGGTCTAACCCCCATTGAGAGAAAGGTCACAGATCCTAAGTGGGTTGTAATTCTTGACTGGGGATGTGGATAAGATCTGAATGAAGTTGACATTTCACACATTTCTTAAAATATGCACAAAATTCCTTAGTGATAGTAGGCCAGTAATACCCTAGCCTTATAACACATTTCACGATAGAATTTCCACTAAAATGGCCTTCACACATATCATCATAGAAAAATTAGATAGCTTTGATTGATTCGTGTGACTTAAGGCATCTTAGAAAAATACCATCAAAACTACATTTGCAGAGTATACCACCTATGATGACAAAACATGTTACATGTTAGAGGAAGGACTATTTACCATTGCATGATAAATCAGATGGGACTTTAGATTTAGCAAGGTAGTCAAAAATTTGAGTCTACCATGAATCAATTGGATTTTTTTCAACTGTGTTGAGAGAATGGAGTTAATTTTCATGTGAGAGATGGTCCAATATTTGAAAAACCATAGAAATTTTAGTGTTATCTTTTTATTTCTCAGTTTTTAATGGAATTAGAGATCCTAAGGAGGCCATTATATCTACAAATTTATTAGAAGATTGCAGGATATTTTGAATGGTGTAGTGATAAAAATCTTCAAGGAGAAAAAAAACGTTAGCTTTGTATTAATGTAAGATTTATTTTTTACATTAGTATTCTCCCTTGACTTGACTGATAGCTAATTATGAATCCCCATAGATGTGTAAGATGTGAACACTTAGGAGAATATCAGTTATAAGGCCCATAATTAGAGCCTCCTATTCTATCATGTTATTAGTACGATAAAAATTGAGTTTGAATGATAGTGCGATGGGAATGCCCCAAAGAGGTATGATAAAAACACAATCACCTCCCTTACTGTAATTTAGAACCATCAAAGAAGAGGTTCATTTTAATGGGGATAAATTCATATTCATCAACATCATTTATGGATTCATCAGGAAAATATTTATGTGGAAGTTGGTTTTCAGGAAGTGGAGCATCAAAAAGCTTGTCCACAATATCGTGACCCTTAATAGACTTCTATGATATGAATTCAAGGTCAAATTAATTCATAAGCATAATCCATTGAGTAATACGATAACTATGGTATGGTTTAGAATACATAGTTTTGAGTGGATTGAAGCTAGTAACAATATATGTTTTGTGATTGAGTAGGTAATTACGTAATTTGAAAGTGACGAAGTATAAATCACAACATATATTTTCCAATTCAATGTAATAGGTTTCATGCTCATGGAATGTGTAGCTAATGTAATATACAACTTGTCCACGAACTTGGCTATCATGGTGAATGAGAATTACATCTAGAGCATGCTCCAAATTAGATATAGAAAGATAAAATGGATCTTCCTCTCATGGTGAGGTGATAACAGGTGGTGATAAGAGATAATGTTTGATTTCGTCAAAGGCCTTCTGATAACCATAATCCCAACAAAATCCTATGTCTTTGCAAAGGAGATGATGGAAAGGTTGACAATGATCGGAGATTTGTGATATGAAACATCATATTGACTACAATTTTCCTTGAAGACTATGTAATTGCTTAAGATTAGATGGGGGATGCATTTCAAGAATGGATTTAACCTTATATGGGTCAACTTCAATGTCTTGGATGGAGACAATGAAGCCTAAAATATTTCTGATGAGAACACTGAAAACAAAATTTATAGGATTAAGGTGAAGAAAGTACTAGATAAGACATGTAAAAATGGATTGCAGAACATTAAGGTGATCTTTGCATTATTTTAAATTTCCTACGAGATCATCAACACAATCTTCAATAGTTTTATGAATAATATTGTGAGATATATAGGGCATGACGTGTTGATAAGTAGCTCCAGTATTTGAGACCAAATGGTATGACGCGATAACAAAAATTTCCTAATGGGGTGATGAAAGAATTTTTGTGTTGATCGTTAATGGTGATGAGGATTTGGTTACAAATAGAAAAACCATCCATGAGGGAGATCATTTCATGGCTGGTTGTTAGGTCAACAAGCTAATCTATGTTTGGAAGGGGGAAATCATCCTTAGGATAGGTGAGATTGAGATCCCTGAAATCTTTGCAGATGCATAATTTAATTGACACTCTAGTTACATGAACAACATTCGAGACCCATTATGGATAATCAATGGGTATGATGAAATTAGTAGATAAAATATGGTGTAATTATTCCTTAACAGAAAGCGCTGTGTGGATGTATTTTATGATTTTTTTGTTTAACTAGTTTAGTGTTTGGATATGTGACAATATTATGTACTACAATATTGGGATCAATTTTGGTTATATCATTGTATGACTAGGAAAATACTTGGTAATATTTTAATAAGAATGAGGTGAAGTCATCTAGTTCTTTTGGACTTAATGACTGGACGACCTTAACTATGCAAGGATCATGAGGGATTCCTACGTTAACATTAATAGTGGACTCATTGAGGAGATTTTGTGTCTCATAAGGTAAATATTTCTAAAGGAAATAATCATCAGCTCCCATATGTGAAAGAATGTCTTGATTAGCTTGACATTGAATAATATCTATGATGGGTACATCTTCCCAAACCATTTCTATCTAGGCAAGAGGTATTTGTTTAATATGGTGATTAGATTGATAAGTTAATGGACCTAAGGATATAACATTGACTAATTTTTTTTTGGAAAGATGGATACGACATCATCTACATCCATAGGATATTTAGGAGTTATGGGTGATGATAGCTCACATTTAGTGATGTGTACAGACATAGTAGGTTTGAATGGGTTATAACTAGGTTTCTCATAACCTAGGACATTATTTTCATAAGTTTTGAGGGAACATTGGATGATCAAGTGATGTTTCTATTGTTCATAATGACCAAGGACAAAGCCTTTCCACTTGTAACAGTGAAGGTACATATGGGAAAAATTTAGATTATCTAGGGATCTAAAGTTTAATGTGAAAGGTATGGCTTGATGTAAATTGGTGACTTGGGATGATGGGTGATAAAGTCCCTCGTAGACAAAATTCTTTTTGAGATAGGTGGGACCATAAGAGATAACCTCTCCTACATTAGGATCATACACAGGTTGTTTTTAGGGTGATTTTAGGTCTTTAATGAAGGGATAGATTTAAACAAGAGGAGGTGATATTCCCTTAATGTGAGACGTTGTATAAAATCACCAAGGGAGGAATCATCTGGTAGCTTGGATGAAGAAATGGGTGTACTTGTAGATGCCTTGTCAAACTATTCTAATGTGTAATTTGGTATAAGGACATCATTTGGATGATATGTCAAATAAAAATTTACAAAAGGATTGAGATCTATAGGGAATATAAATGTTTTACCTTCATGTTCGTATTTGAGAAAGAGGTGAAGCGTGGAAGGCACACATCTCTCGGTACATATCTAGGGGATCCTAACGACATATTATATTGAAATTCCCATTCTATGATGTAGAAGAGTTCATGTAAGGATTTTTTTCCAACTTTGACCGGAAGGATCGCGGTGCCTAATGTGGGTGCAATAGTGTTGTTCAAGGATCATAGTAAAACTAGATTTTGACCAATGACACAAGGAGATAGATTAAGATGATTGAAAGTAATGGATGATAGAATGCTGATGGATGTGCCCCCTTCAATCATGACTCTTTTGACAAGGACATCATTTATCTAAGCAGTGATAAAAAGGGGTAAATCATGTTCCTTGGGTATAAGCGAAAGAATATCAGATGGTTCAAATGATATAATAGTAGATGCCTTGAGGGCCCCTAGAAAATTTGTGAAGGATGAGGGGTAATTTTTTGGTACATATATTGATTGTATGGATTTGATCATATCTTTATTATGATAAGGTGATATTTGTATTAAATCATAAAGTGACATTTTAACAAGATCCTGGTGTAACTTTCTGATAGCAACCTTTTGTATTGGGGTGGAGGAAGAAGGTGGCACCGAAAATATGGAAACCTTGGATTTTGGTTATATCGTTTGACCAGGTGTTTTAGGAGTTATGGGAATAGATATTCTTAGTTTCTTTGATCGGATTCATGATAGAAAATTCTAGTGGTGGATGTATGGCTATGAAATTCTTACCTTTCTTAGATTCAAATAATCCTATATCATAGGTTTGTGAATGGGTATACATATGAGTAGAGTTGACCTGATGGGAAGATATGGGTGCTTTAGATATAGGTGAAAGTGATGAAGTGGAAGGTTCAAAAGGAAGGAGAGATATATTTTCATACTTCTGAGTAATTAAATGAAAGGCCTTACAATTTTCTATGGAATGACCCCATGTTCTATGATAATTGTAAGAGACATTAATGTCATACCAAGCGGGATTCCATCCTCATGGATCCAAAGGTTTCGAAGGTTGTAACGTTATGAGTGATTGTTGAAGGATGTATTCTAAAATAGTTTCTTAACATCCCTTAGGTGTATATGCAGATGATGATGGAGTTTGAGACATATTATCTTCAAATGGAAGTAATATTGTGGCTGAGATTTTTCACATCATTAGTTGCTAAGGGATTTTTGATGTTGTGATGGGTGGAGGACAAAAGTCACTTGTGGAAACTTGATAGATAGGCTTTGGTCTTGTAATGATAAGATGGTCCTTAGGTATAAGAGATTGAGGGCCCCACAAGGGATTCTAATATGGGGGAACATAATAAGGGATATTAAAACCCTGAATGATATCTTGTTCATAAGATCTTGTTATAGAAGTTTGGTCAATAGGCCTTGGCCTTGGTATGACAAGAGGATTAGTGAAAGTAGAAATGTCCTTTCTATGAGGAGGCAGAAGAAAAGGAGGAGGGCCATAGAAATAATATGTTTGATCATAATAAGGAATTTTAAATACCTAGACGACATCCTATTTATTGAGTCCCCATGAGGTTTTGGATGAGTTGGGTGTATTTATCGAAGTTGATGTTGATAAAGGAAAAGGAGATTGAATTGTGCGGTTAATGTGATATAAATGGTTTACGGGTTTTATCGATCTTAGATTGTTTTGTTTTTCTAATGGGGGATGAATATGACCCATTATTGTTTTAGGTGGAGGTAGTTGTGCTCGGAATGTCTCAAGGGGTATCATAGTTATATTTGCAAAATTGGGTTTAGGTGCAGGAGTAGTTGTACTAGAGGATATGTTGGGTGTGGGGATGGATTGAGTAACATTATGTGATATAAAAGAAGAAGCGGCTTTGACCTTGTCCCTAATGGCAAAGGATTCAGTAGATATGGAATTGTTTTTGTAGAAGCTGATGTTGAGTCTGAAGATTTGGATTCAGATTCAATCAGTATAGATGTTGATTCTGAATATGTAGATTCATATTTAATTTGAATTTTGGTGGACTCAAAGGTGAGTAATTTTTTAGTAATGGTATTAATTATATGGTGAGTTTGAAAAACATTTTTTTATGGTTAATCAATTAGTGGGGGATTATTAGGAAAAGGTTGTTTGAATATGTCAAGGTTTTTATTCAGAGGTGCATTTGGATTATCTAAATGAGGATCACCCATGTCAATAAAATCTTGAAGGAAATTTTGGAACATGTGACACATTTCAATCTCATGTCCCTTAACCCTATGATATTTACAATAGTCATTATCTCTATAACAAGAAGGTTTGAATACGGATGTATCAATTCGACAAATAGGGTGAGAGATAGCATATTTGTGGTGAGTATTTTGTCAAATACTACATTGTAAGTCTCTCCTATGGGTGTATAGCTATGTGGTTGAAAGGCACGATCAGTAGTAGGTCTTTTTTTAAGTTCCAATTTAACTGCTACAGTGTTGGAAGATGACTTTTTTTTATCAGGATTAGATGATGGTGTTTTGGACAGGAATTTAGTTCGTGGTTTCTTAGGGTGAAGTTTAACTCGACCATCTTCCAGAGCACACAATTATAATTTATGGGCCATAGTAAAGGCTTCATCAAAGGTCTAGAATGATTGAATTTGTAATTTTGATGAAATTTTTTTGGCACATGATCAAGAGAAAACTTTGATCAACTCAGTTTTTTGTACTAAAAAGGATAATTGATTGATTGTACCCCTCAAGCGGGAAAAAAATCAGCAATGGAATCATCCTCAAATTGTTTAATAGCGTAGAGGTAATTGATAGTAAATTTTTGGGCTACGTTTATAGCAAATTGTTCTAAAAAAATCTGTGAGAGTTGAGTGAAAGAGAAAAGGGAATATTGTGGAATGCTATTATACCAATCTAGAGTAGGGACAGTGATGGGCATTAGAAAGGTTCACAACATAAGGTATTGATCATGAGATATTAAATAAAAATCATGACAAAACACAAAAATATATTGTTGGGGGTCTTCCTTACTGTAGAACTTAATGAATTTTTTAATATCGTAGTGAGGAGGGTATACTTTATATGGGACTTATGGGTGAATGGGTTCATTACAAATTTGATCATAAGAGAGTATATTTTTGGGTGTAGATGAGGAAACTTCTAGACTTGATTTAAAATTTATAAAAGCTTCAAGAGGGTCATTTGGTGTTGATGGTTGTGAAGATGGACCAATTTGGAATGCAAACTAGCCAGGTTGTGAGTATATTTGATATTACTGAGGAATGTCTTATTGAGGAACATATTACTGATAAGGAATATTTTGGTGGGGTATATTCTGTTATGGGATATATTGTTGGGAATGAATTTTCTATTGGGGTATGTTCTATTGTGGGATATACTATTAGAAAGGAATGTTCTACTAGGGTATGTTCTGTTTTGGGATATTTTGTTGAGGGATATACTTCTAGGAAGGAATGTTCTGCTAGGGTATGTTTTGTTGTGGGATATTTTGTTGAGGGATATACTATTGGGAAGGAATGTTCTATTTTTGAGGAAGATTTTGTTTTGTAATTTATGTTTGAGAAGGGATGCTTTATTGTTGTGGGATATTTTGTTGTAGAATGTATTGTTGAGATGGGATGATTTGTTGTTGTGGAAGATTTTTTTATGGAATGTATTGTTGAGATGCCAAGGGTTGGGAAGATTGTATATATTGATAGGGAAAGGGTTGTGAGTAAAGAGATGGTTATTAAAAATCCATAGGAGATGCCCTAAAGTATGGTGTTTGTTGTGCAATGTATTGTGTAGGAGAATATTGTGGTATAGAAATTAACGGAAATGATTTTTGCGGTATGTACTATGAAACAAGATGCATGGTAGAAATTGTACTAGTATTGATTAAAGTACTTGATGCCAGAATAGACATGGTAATATTCTAAATGCTTCTAGGTAGCTAAGACATGATGGTAGAAGAAGCAATGGAACTCATTGGAAGTTTTTGAGTGAATAAGGATGCTAGAGGAGATAATGAGGTATTATTATTACTTTGTGGAGGTGATGAACCACTAGAAAGTTCAAGTGACGATGTATTTTGTTGGGTGGTTATATCCTGAGAAGAAACCATATGAATACTAAGAATGGGAAAGGAGGATGCAACTTTTGAAGTTTTAGTTTGACTTAGAGGTGAATATGAATGTACTTTTTTGATGACAGGTTCTTGATTTGAAACAAGTATTGCAATGGTAGAGGAAGGATTATATGAAAATGGTGGTTCAAGTATAGGTTGCTGCTTTGAATCAATGGGTTGTGTAGAGCCATGAACACCTAAAAAAATTTCAGATTCAAGTTAATTTTAAGACCTAGAAAAAGGTTTAGGAATATTTGTAAATGGCTCTAGTGTAAATGGCTGGATTTGAACACCCCTAGCTATTAGATAGGCATTGAGGGAGATGGGGATTGAATCTAACATTTCTTTGAAAAAAAGGTCTCCTCTTTCAAAGAAAGTGCTTTCAAAATATTATGATTGTGAGCATGGGGCGTATGGTTGTTCAGTGTCTTCCTATTCATAGGTATTGAATTCTTGACTGTGAAATTGATGTGTAGAATTTAAAAGACATTGTCTCATTTCTTCATTGTATTATTCCTCTATTTCATTCCAAGCTCCTTAACCATCAGTCAAAGGAGTTGATGTAATTGGTTGATGAAATGGGAATTTTTGTTGCAATGGCATGGTAAATGATGGTGTAGATACAATATTAGATAATGGTATTTTTTGTTGTAAGGGTGTGGACATTGGTTGAGACATGCTTTTAGAAGCTTGGTTATGAACTTTTTGTCTTGTTTTTACCATTGTAAAGAAACACACACAAGAATTATCTAAGAAATGAATTAAAATGGTTTGATTAAAAATAGAAATCAAAAGAAAACAAGATAAATTTTTAATTTTTCTTGATTTAATTATAAGCTAAAATGTGTAAAATGGTTAACGAGGGTCCTAGGAAATAGAAATCTAGGACCAATTTGAGATATGTTTTAGGGAAGATTCCTTGATATACCTGAAGGTACGTGAGGCTCAACTCTATACTGCTATCGATATGGGCGTGGTATTAGGTCCTATCCCCTCACTTCACGGTCCCAAAGTGATAAGGGTGTCAGGTGCTTAGCCAATATATATTGACAAATAGGTGATTATACTGGGCCAGAACACGAACTCAACTTCTCCTCTTAGGGATCAAATCTAAGTAGGTATCCACCTAGGTAGGAATTGTTTTAAATGTGTTTTGATGTTTTGATGTCATTTTTTTGTGTGAGGGAGAAAAAAATGAATGCAATAGATTATCCTCCTAGTTACTATGTGAAACAAGAATGATGAAAAGTTCATTTTAAAACCCAACTCGAAATGTCATTTTTTATGAAAACAATAAAAAATGCAAAAATGAAAGCAAAAAGAAAATTTATTTAGAATTCACCATTTAAATGCTCCTTATATATATATAGAAATTTTTAAAGTAAGCAATCCAACAATCTAGCACACAAGCTTTCCACAATCTATGCCGTACAAACAAGTTAGAAAACAACATCAATAAAAAAGTAACATACAAAAAGGAAAAGACAAACAATTAGGCTTTGAAAAAAAAAAAAGGAAATTGCAGGTGATTTTCCAATCCCAGGTGATTTTTAAATAGAGAATCATACAAAATAAATAAGTAAATAGAAATAAAAATAAAAATAGAAAAATTAAAAAAAGATAATATTTTGATGAAATAAATCAAAGAAACAAGGGACAAGGTCCCACTGGGCATGCCAAAATGTTTAGAAAATTTTTATCTCTTCAATTTATAGGTGTATGAAAGAAAATAAAGCTTATCAAACATAAAAATGGTAGGGTTTACTAGTACTCGCAGATGTTTATCAATTGTGTTGATGTTGGAATGCGTGTTCAAAATAGTTCAGCTCATATCCTGCAAATGAAATTGCAATAAAAGACACTGCAGCAAATTTTTAATTAGTAATAATAGTAAGTGGGATTCCTGGTTAAGGCCAATCCCTAGAAGTCCAAGGGCCTTCCTCCCAAGGATTTCAACCCACTATTTTATGCAATCAAGAGATATATAAATACAATCATGATATAGGATGGATAAAAATAATGATTATTCTAACATTTTTAGACTTTTATTAAAAATTTATAGCATATAATAAAAACCTAGATATATATATAAATTATAACCTAGAAATCTGAATCAATTTCAGTGTTAGAATCTTCAGATGATGATGGATTCTTGAAAGTGATCTCTGGAAATTCTATCTCAAATTCTTCAAAGAGTTTGGAGTCGTAATCATTAGTATACTCATCTGTAAAGAAATTAGGGACGTATTCTGGTTCCTCATTCTCTGAATTGTACTAATAATCAGATGCAGAGTTGGAATATTTATATTCAGAATGGTTGGTGGATTCTGTTTGGTTTATTGATTCAGCATCAGAGTCCTAAATTTCTAATCCGGATTCATAGTGGTATTCGAACCAAGCCAGGTCAGCTTGAATGTGTAAAATTTCAAAATAGGCCTCCCAAAACTCGTATGTGGCCTCAAAAATCCTTTGAGTGGTCTCGAAGATGTTTTGCAGCTGACCTACATGAGCAGAATGTATAGCACAAAGTTCCAAATCATGTAATATGTTGTATTGCACCCAATACAAAGGGTGACAGATAATTGGAAGAGAGTTAATTATGGTTATCTCATGAGCTTGGCCACCTATAGCCATCTAAAAAAACCATATTTAATAGTATGTTAGAAAGGGTAGAGAAATATATTAAATTGATAAGCAATAATTTGATAAAATCTATAAAATATTAAATTGACAAGAAACACTGGTGTTCAGGGTAAAATAATGGCATTTTTTGGATAATACCAACAATGTGCAAATGTAGTGTGTTTACAAAAAAATCACAGTGTTATTTCAATTTGATATGGAAAATAATGTTTCATATGAGTGAATAGAAGATGTAAAAATAAAACAGCTAACCTTGGTTTAATGAAGATTGAAACTTAATGAAACCTAAAAACTGGTGAAGATTTGTTGATTCCTTAACAGGCTCTAAATGTTCTTAACAATGGTGTGTCCAGACACTATATGACGAGTGGATGTAGTAAATAGAGACAAATCCTGATAAACACTCTTAGTTGAAGATACGAAAGGATGACAGACAATAAGCTTGAAAATGTAAGAAGATGATCCCAAAATGAGACTGAAAATTGTGCTTAAATAATCATTGGTGTTATACCGAAACACAGACGATTTTTTCCTTATCGAGTTTATTTAGTGAATAATTTTAACAATTGTCTAATTTAAGTTTATTATTTTTTGTATTCAAGGGATATGATATGGGTTTGTTTTTTAATGTGTTGTGTTGTCATAAGAGGTGTCGTGTTTGTTTAGAAAATAGTTAGATTATGTTCTATTTTAGCCTAGGTTTTTTAGGATATATTTTAGGTGGTTTGGTTCGATATATTAAACATATATCATAGGATAATGTCTAATAATAATAGATTATATTAGGATATTTAAATAAAACAAGATCTTATGATTATATGAGATAGTCCATGGTAACCTAAATGATAATATATATATTTATCTAATGTATATGAATGTGATAAATGATATGTTAGGATAAAGGGATTTTGGAATGATTTCACATTAAGGGATAGATTTTAAATGGATTTATTTAAATAATAACCTAAATGATAATATATATATTTATCTAATGTATATGAATGTGATAAATTATAAATGTGAACGGGATAAATTATTGAAGATGGGGGAGTGTCGAATTTTGGTGTCTACAACATGATATTGAGGCAAAGATTATCTAGAAGGATTGGTTTCAATATGAGGATCATTTTGGATGACATGGTCTTCATGAAGTGAGACTAGAAGGTTGGGAGATTAAAGACATGGTGATCATAGGTGTAGAAGAAATAGTGTCAAGTGTGAAATTTTGTCTAGAAGAAACAGAGTAAGGAGAAGTTGGTCTAAAAGAAAGGGTTTCAATAAAAGGATAATTTTGGATGATATGGTATTCATGGAGAGAGACCATAGAAATATAATATTGGGAGATAAAATTTTTGGTGATCTTAGGTGTAGAAGGAGTGAAAGATGTGGAATTTTCTTAGTAAAGATCATTAAAAGTGGGGATGACATTAGATGGAGTAGATTGCTCAATTCTCTTGTCCTAAGAAGAAGTGATATCAGGAATGAATTAGATAAAAATTTGTTTATATAATTTATCAAAACAAATCAAGAAACAATTTTTTTATCATTGTGATTATTCAAAATAATTTGAGAAAAGAAAAGAAAAATGATCAAAGAGGAACCTAGTAAAATGGTTAATCTAAGGTTAGTTTTAAGATGTTTTGGTTATAGATTCATTGATATACCTAAAGGTACATGATTCCCGAATCTATATAGAGTTTATAAGGTGGATAAAGAACCATGATGAATTTCCTATTGGGTGATGAAATCCCAATAGTTCCACCTGATAAGGGTTGTTTAGATGTGTAAGATTGTTTGTGTGTTTGGATGTTTGTGGTGAAGTTTGTATGCAACGTGTTAAACCCCCTAGTTAAACTATATTTCCAAGAAATATTGAAAGGTTTATTTTCAAGTTAAAAAAAATGTAAATTTGGTGAGAACAAAAAAAAAAGTGATGCAATGCAATAAATAAAAAAGTGGGGAACAAAAACAAGGAATACCTGGTATACACATTTCCTTTTTATTAGATCTTCAAAGTAAGAAAGTGAGCAATACAAAATAAAAGAACTCCATGATGTAAATCAAATATACAAGAAATAACAATCCAACACACATTACTTCCTTGCAAGGTTAATGGAAATGGAAGAAAGAAACTGAAAATGAAAAAAAGTAATAAGGCTCACCTAGAAAGGGTGGGTCCCACCGAGAATTCCATAATGTTGTACAAAATTTTCTCTTTCCTTGTCAGATTAGTGAACTAGTAATAAAGGAATTAAAGAAACTCAAAATATGCAAGGGTTTATGGACCTTGAGATAGAATGATGATGTTGGCGCAAAGATGAACTCTTCACGGAAAGCTAGATAATCTGTACAATAAAGAAGACTAATAAGAAAAATGGATTCGTAGGTAGGATGGAGGGTTTCCTAACATAAGTCAGTCCTGAGAAGTGTGAGCTTATTAGGATGGATGTCAACCCTCTTACAGATAATATAAGATAAAATAAATGATAATATATCTAAAGATATGCAGAATCTGAGATAAATAGAAACTTAAAATGTAGAAATGTAAGGAAAGTACAAATCTAAACAAAATATATGTAAAGTAAATAAAACCTGCATGGGTCAGTGATGACCTGATACTATAGATGCCCATTTGATGATGACTAACGCTAGATGAGAGGAACCTGCAAAACAAACCTGTAAGTTCTTCTATGGCTAGATCTAGATGGAAGGATGTAAGAAAATTAGGAAAACTAATGGTAAAGGGTATGTGAATAGGGTTGGTTGATGATTACCATAAGGGGATTGATGGTAATTGAGGTTTGAGAAAATAGATCTAGGATGATATGAAAACTAGATGGGTATAGAAGCAGAGATCTGGAAACAAAGGATCTGAACAACAAATAAACTGATGTGGATGAGGCTAGGTTGACAATGATCGGAAATGGTTTGCAATGACTGGGACTAGTTAGGGCTTGAATGAAAATGAATGGACTTAAAGGAAGACCTACTGATGAAACAAAAGGTTGAGATGGCTGAAATATAGTTCCTGATGATAGTGAAACATGCACAAGATTTTATTGACATATATATATGATAATATTGCAAGGAAAACAAAAAGTATGTTAATGGTGAAAGAAGTCTCCCCAAGCCTCCAAAGTTGAGGCACAAGATCTCCAAGAAGACTCCAAGATTCCAAAATTACATCCCATCCTCCATTGAATAAGGAGGGGGTATGGGCATATTTATAGGAGATAAAGGGTAGTTGAGAGGTAAAATTATTAAATAAAGGAAAAGGGAGATGAAATTACTAAATGAACATGGTTGAGAACCTAGGAATGGATAAAAGGTTGTTGAGAGGAAGGAAAATATTAAATAAAGGAAAAGGGGAGATAAAAATTATTAAATGTAAACCTAGAAAGGTGGAAAACATTAAATAAATGCCATGGAGAGGTGAAATCATTAAATGAAGGCCTAGGGAGGATAAATATAGCATATATGGAGGATAAGTCATATAAAAATATTAAATGAGGGTCCAGAGATAATAAATGGGATGTGATTAGGATAATAAATATGATTATGGATTAATTAATTGGGATTAGGGGTGAATTAAAATAAATTATGGGGTAATATAGGAAGGTTTCAAATTCTAATAAATGGGATTTATGAAGGGGAAGGGGAATTTGAGTAGGAAGAGAGATATGCATGTGAATAAATATAATAAAAGGTTGTGAACATTGGATGAGGGGTAGCGATACCAAAAATTGGTGTCTACAAAAATTTATAAAATAGGACATGGTAGTAAGCCCCATAATATAATTCATCAATGAAAATTCTTAGTTAGAATGTTATGGGCCTTGGATCCCATGATAAATGATATATTGTAATAAGGATATGTAGGAACATCAAAAGACTATATTTCATACTCCTATAGGAAGTTAAATATATTATTTTTCTATGAACTTAGCACTCTCTTTGATTTTTCATGGTGTTTACATACTTACCAATAGGCATGATAGGGGCAGTGGGGTGCAACAGTTCTTGTTAGTGGTCAATGGGATTATTTCCTTAATGACTTTATTTATCTCTCCTAACAGAAACTTTGTATGGATTTCCTTCAATATTAGAGGATATCAGTAAGGAATTCACTCCCTTTATGCACCTAACGATTACAAAGAAAGAGTAGACTCGTGGAATTAGATCCGTGATAATCTCAAAAATTATCCCCTAGGTAATTGGGCGGATTTGTACATGGTTGAAGATAAGAGGGATTAATTGGGAGGGAATGAGTAGGTATGGAAAGGGGAATAATATTTTTGTTGTATAAAGATGAAGAGGGTGATGAAATTGGTTGACCGACTACTTAAAGGGAAAAGGATAGTAAAGTTATATGGTATACTTGGTATAACAACCATGCTAAAAAAATGTATTCTAGACTAGACATATTCTTGGTTCACAGGGACTATATTTTTATTCCTCTAGTTGATAAAAAAATATTGTTAAAGTATATCCATAAACTCTTTCTAATAATCATCCCATTGATTTCATTTTTGAATTGGTTTCTACCCATATATTGTATGTAGATTATTGTAAAGGGCTATATAAACTCAATATTTATCATTTTGATTATGATGATTTCTTAAAGGGGTGAAAATTGTATGGTTTATGATAAAATAACATATCCTCTCTCTCATATTGTGCTACTACCCAGAATGTGTGTATATCATCTTGTGAAAATTGTTTGAGAGGATATGGGAAATTCAAAACCTAGATAAAAGTAAATAAATTATGTTATATTCAATAGGAGTTGAACATTACTGAAAATAAACTTCAAGACTACCCAGATAAAAAGGAATTTTTGAAGAACCTAATTTATGTCAAGCATAAATAAAGGTTTTATGAAACATGCATGGACCATGGGGAATAAATTAGATCAAGGATTATGTGGCTTAAATATGGTGACAAGGGTTCAATTTGTTTTTAATATTTCTTAAGGCCAAACACAGTAGAGAGAAAATAAATACAATTGATAGTGGAGTGATTACAAAGGATCACAGTGACATTAGACAATATATATATTCCTTATACAAATCACTATTCTTGTTAGAGTAATCTTCTAATAACATTGAGAAGAGTAGTAAGATTTGTGAAAATTTTACTCCATGGAAAATCTCTAGGATTATGCCTCTAGAGTTGAATGGGGAAATATCCATTAGGGAAATAAATCTACTTATTAATGAAATGAATAATAAAAAATTCACTAGGGATGGATGGTTTTTTGACATTATTTTCTAATTCTGCAAAGGATTAAATTAGTGGTGAAATTATATATTTCTATCAAGGTTTTGTGTAAGAAGGTGCTTTGGAACATCAACTAAATCAGGGTGTCATTACACTTACACCAAAGGAGGAAGATAACACAAAGGTGAAAATTTGAAGACTAATAACTCTACTAATTATCCTAAAGATATTGACCAAAATTATTGCATCGAGAACAACTAAAATATTTTTGGAGTTTATATATATTACTCATATGATATTTATTGAGGCAAGATATATTATTGATAACTTCATTACGATATGGGAATTAATGTAATGGAAAAAAATTTGGTTCAAATGGTCTGTATGAAATTGTTGGAATTTAAAAATCATATGATAGAAATGAGTGGCCATTTATTGACATGATGATGGGATCCCTTGGAATCATGGACAAGTTTAGAAAAATGGTGTTAGTTCTATTTCAAGATGCATTATAACATATGAAAATCAATGGGAAATTATCAAAATCATTTGTTTTACAGAGATCTGTGTATAAGGGATTCCCCATGGCCACTCTCTTTTATTAATGGATATTGATTCCTTCTAATATTTTTTAAGATACTCTATATCGAAACCTCCACTAAAATGGATTATACTTCCCAATAAATAAGAATTGATTTATGTTTAATTTATATAGAAAAATTATTGTTTGAATGTGGTTAAAGAACATTTCTTGTGTTTTAAGAGAGGATTGTAATATAATTTTCTACTTCTTGATCTAAAATCTAGTATCTAAATCATAGCTCTTTGGATGTGATGAAACACCCTATATTATATTAGCAGGTGTTTTTAGGTGTGGGGTGGCCCTTGTAAGGGTGTTAGGTTTATAGGTATTCTATTTTATCATGAACCTTAATAAGAAACATGTGGCAGTGGATATTTAGTAAAATCTCCAAAAAACATGGAAAGGTCATGCACTGTCCCTAGGTGGTAGGGTGTAGGTGTGCTAAAATTTTACTTTCTTTCCTTTATATTTATTTCTCCTCATGTTAATTATTTCCTAACTCAAAGTTTAAAAATCTACATATATTTATGAGGGACTTACTATGGTTAGATGGTAAAATTTTTAAGAAGAGGCATGCAGTAAAGTGGGATGTTTTTGTTAGAGTAGGTATTTACCTTAGCTCATGTTCACCTAGGTACTTTATTTACCTTTATTGTATTTTTCCTCATCCACTTATGTGTGTGGATATTTATTTTTATTTATTTAAATATTAGGGGGATATTATCTAGTTGTTAGGTATAGTTCTTTCCTTGATCTATGGTATTGATTAGATCCTTGATGTCTAGTTCTCTCCTAAATCTATGGACTTGACTAGTTCTTTTTTTTTTTATTAAGGGCAAATAGTTTTGAAGGGACTATACCATATGTACAAAGGGCTCAAAATCCAGATAATAAACATGAGAAAAGTAACCCAGAGAAGGGAAAAACAATCAACAAAGAAAGGCTCAGCAGCCAGATATTACAATAAAGGTGAAGAGTAGATCTAAACATACAGAGATCTAGAGCAAAGGAGACAAGTTCAAAAAGAAACCAAAAGAGAAATAGAAAACAAAGCTCCATCAAAAAACAGCGCTAGAACCACCCGATGACAACCAGATCACAGCCAAAAAGCAACAGAACATCAGCCCGTTACTTGAGGGCTCTGTCAATCTTGGCCTTGATGGCCTACAGTGACATGAAAAAGGCAATGGCTGTGGCCTAAGAGGGGTCCTTCATGTCTGCTTGGGAGATTGCAATGTCCCTATTTTCTTTAGGGCCCCATATATCTTCATTTATTCCACTTAAGCTGCAAACACTGTGGACGTGCTGTTTAATGAAGTTATAGATGCTTTTTAGGGCAAACAAAATACAGTCATTGTGGCTTTTGGCATTCCCGAATCTGCCATCAAGGGACTGCAGCTTCTTGAAGACTTCATCAATGACCCCCTCTTCCTTCTCTCCTTGCAGGATCCTTTTACCTTTGGATTTCTCCATGTTCTTAAGAGCCCCTTTGAGCTCTTGAATCTCCTTCTCCAATCTGTCAACCTTCTCCAATAAGTCCTCCTCCTTGGGCTTCTCCATAGGCATGCTGATATGACAGAGGCTTTCAGCAAGTTCTAAGTCCTTGTGGCTCCTAAGGACATGCTGGGATGTAGGGATTCTAGTTTTTAGGTTCTTGCTTTTCTTTCTAGAGCCCACATCATCATGATTTATTTTTGGCAGGGGTGGAGTGGGAGCAGTATGGGGAGGTGGGGGTGTGGAGGAGGGAGGTGGGATGGGGTTCATGAGAGGGCAACTGGAAAAGTGGCGGTGAATGAGGAGTATAAGACCCTGGTGCAGGGGAACAACCCTAGAGTGATTTTACACCTCCCTTATAGACTTCTCCAGGGAGTTGATCAGATAATGAGGAAAACTAATAGTGTTATTTCTACGAAAATGATTCAGAAAAATCAAATGTTTGTGTGGTATAGTCACATATCTTCCTTCTAAGGTAACATACCTTACCACCATTTTGGAAAGTTCATCAAAAGGTGCAGGGATCAACTCCACCTTGAGGCCAGCAGTTACAAACTCAAGGTTCTCTCCCTCTTCCAGAAATTTCTTGGTTTCAACCTCCCTGTCAACTTTCTTGTTGAAAAATTTTGCACCTTCCAAGCTGAGACCAGTGACCTGAGCTATGAGCTCTTCTGTGATTTCCATTTTCATGTTACTGTACTTGACAATTCTATTCTTCCAACCCTTGGTGAATTTGATGGAGACATCTTGATCAAAGCCTTGGATCCTCTCAATTAAATTCAACAGGCCCCCGATTTGCAGGTACTCCTAAAGCTCCGTGTTCTCTTTCCACTCAGGGTTGTGGGTTGGCTCGGTCTTGCATGGTGGACCCCCCATGTTTACTTTGTTACTATTCCTATTTTTAACGGTAAAAAAACTTGCAATGTGCGAGACAGGCCAAGCGGTGTTTTTGGTTTTTGAATCTGTTCCTCTCGTGAAAGCCGACTTAATAATAATGTAGCATTTGTTATTATTTCCATTCTCCCCCGCTTTCCTCCCATGCCAAGAAATGATGGAAATCCAGTCTGCACACATCGCAGAAATCATCCAAATCTTTTGTGATGTCATCATCATGTACTTGGGGATCCACTCATTAGCATCCATAAAACAGCCATTATTTATAATTTTCATAGCCATGAAGATCAATGATGATGGCTTTATTGGCATGTGCGGGTAGAACGTCTCTGTCAATCCATGTTTGAAAGGAATTATTCACACCTAAGTTAGCCAAGTTGTCGGCAACCCTGTTTCCTTCCCGATAAATATGGGTGATGTGGACATTAACAAAGCTTTTGCATATTTCTATAGCTTCTTCAATATAATCCCTGATAGACCAGCTGGGCTGTTGTTTTTTATTCAGAAGATTTATAATATTTAGAGAATCACCTTCAATTATGATATTTTGAATATTGCAATCTTTGGCAAGTCTAATACCCCAAAGAGCTGCCATGGCTTCTGAATAATGGTTAGTCTGTCTTCCCATTCTCCCAGAAAAAGTAGCAACATAGCAGCCTCTTTGATCCCTGATGATGCCCCCACCACCAGAATCACCCATATTTCCTTTTAAGGCCCCATCAAAATTTAATTTGTGCCAATCATTGGGGGGTTTAATCCATCGGACTTGACTAGTTCTTTGATGACTAGTTCTTTCCTCGATTTATGGCTTGATCTATGACCTTGATTAGTTCTTAGATTGTTATTCCTTGCCTATATAATCAAGGCACATTCTCATTGTATTTCATTGAGTTCCATAATAATATATGGTATTGCTTCTCATTTGGTTACAAAGGTTTATGTAAATTTATTCTGGCGAATTGATTTCATCTTATTGATTGTGGTGTTTGATTAACATCTGAGTTCTTGTCTTAGTATGATCTATTTATCATTCCTTTTATGGTATCATAGCATGAGATTGTTGTTGATATCCATTTGTAAGTTTCATTTTCCAAACATTATTTTTATATATTCATATATTTAGGATTTTCCTATAGTTTGTTGTTGCATGCATTGTATGCAAAACAAAGACTTCCATTGGATCTGCAAGGTGGCAAAACCCTAAGATCAACTGTAAAATCAACCATTTGTAGATGCTGTCATTTTTTTGGGTTTTTTTGTTGTGTAGAGAAACTTGCTAGTTTTTAGGGTTTTTTGAGATCCGATCAAAGTTTTTTTGTGGGTGCAAGTTCTTAGTTGGTGTGTAGCAGACAGTTTCTGAAAAGACATTTCTTTCCTTTTTGGCAGGGGTCCACGGGCTGATGTGCATGATTTTATATTTCAAGAAAATATGCAAACTACTATTTTGGGGGGTGAAGGTCATTTTTGACGCAGTCCAGAAATAATAGGTTTTACCAGAAGAAGCAATTGGATGTGACTTTCTCAAAAACTAGCAGCACACCCTAGAATAGTTAGTGGAGCATAAACCCATTAAAATTCTTATCCCTTGGTCATATGGTATGGTCATATGAGGGTTTAAATCTTGTGATTCCTACCAGTAGATGCTTAAATCCATCCTCCTTTCATTTTCTTTATGTGGTGAAGGAAAAATCATTTTATTATATTTTAGTGGCAACTAAAATAAATAGTAGAGAATAATATTGAAAATATTGTATCTTTTGATCGGTAACTCGGTTTTGAGTGTCATTTCTTGTAAAATTATTGTTTTATTGTGCTCTTTCCATTGGAAATATTTATAGTGAGAATTGCATTATAATTATAAAGTGTCATATTGTAACATACACTCATTATAAAGTGTCAAATATGGAGGGGTGTTATAATCACTTGTCGATGTAATTTTGGTTGAGCCTGATGTCCTAAAATTTTGGGAGTTGCATTCTTATATATATCATGGATTCTAAGAATGATATGATTTTCTTTGAAGTGTGTGAGATTCAGGAGGATATTGTAAAATTTTTGGAAGAAAATAGATGACTCAAGAAATGAAATTCTCTTCTACAAGTATTCATTCACAATAAGGATACAATAATACACTCCCTGCACCAAAAACTTGCTATCCTGCAACATCACCATCATATTGTGGACATTCATATCAATGATCCTAGTCCACTTGCAACTATTTCTCTTATACCCACTGATCTTGATCTTTCATTTTTTTAGCCTGCTCCCGCTCCTAATGCTCCTCATCTTATTAGGCTTGTTTCTCCGTGTTCTTCTGGGTCTGTGCCTATTGCAGTTACACATGTTGTGTATCATACTTCTCACATGCATGTATATTTTCATAAGCATACCACTGCATTCGGTTCTCGCATGATCCATTCTATGGGTTTCATTGGTAGAGGTATTAGCATATATTCACAGGGTATTGTTTCCCCTATTCCACATGTTAAATGGAATTATCACCATGGCATTGGTTTTTGAGTAGGTACTTCATTGGGATCACACATTGACAAAGCTATTATTTTTGTTCGCTTGACTCTTTCTGAGGATCATGAGCAACACATGAGTTCTGCACCTTCACTCAGACTTGAGAAACTTTAGATTTCAAGTGTCAGACATGATCAACCTGACATACGTTTTGATGTTTTTTTGCATGCACCCATTGTGCATTTTACACCAAGTTATATGTAGACATCTTCTTCATCCATCCATGTATATTTGGGGTGGATATCTGATCACAAGTGGAGACGACATAGGAATTCATTGAGAGGACTCTACAGGCATGGATCCTACATCATTTGGCCTCTTGCTCCACTTTTTATACCTTCTGCATTGTAATGCTCCTTGTTTTGAGAATTTTTCTTTAGTAGGTGTAGTGTATCTCTCTTGATTGTTGAGAGATTTTGTATCTTTATTTTTGACACTTTTTTCATGTTGATAGTATCTCTTCTGGCAGAGCTATTATGGTGAAATCCAATGTTAGTTTTTCAGTGTTTGAGTATATTTTTTTGACAACTCATACATATTTTTAGGGTCACTCAACCCATTCAGTAGTATGGGAGAGTGTGGTGCTGATCCTACTTCTTTGGGTTTTTTGTCCTTGCTATGTTACCTTGGATTTTATTAGATTGTGACACTTTAGATATTGTGTCTTTACCTTTTTTCTTTTGTTATTATTCTTGGATCATGGCACACCTATTTACAGCAGTTGATTTAATTATGTTTTTCTTTGGGTTTTGTGCCCTTGCCTTATTGCCTTGTATTTTTTTGGATTGTGACACTCTAGATTTTGTGTCCTTGCCTTGTTGCTTTGGTTATTTTCCTTGGATGGTGGCACACTGATTTGCAGTAGTTAATCAAATTATGTTTGGTATTTTTTTGCACTTTTGACATCACTCCATTAGTCTCCTTGTATGGAGATATTATGGTGAAGCCCAGTGTAAGTTGTTTTTGAGTTTTGTGATCAAACAGTGAATTCAGACCATAGTGCACACACAAATTCTTCATCATTATATGATTTTTTTGAGATGAGCTTATTGGGATGCCTTGCAGCAGGTTTTTTCTCTCTCTACTTTATTTTTACTAGTTTTGGATACTTTGTGGCGTACCTTTTCCCAATTATTGTACATGAGTACCTCATCAGGCCTAGTTTTTCAGGAATCATACTTTGGACATGCCACTTCTATTTTGGCCCCTAGCTTCACTTGAGGGGTGTGTTAGGGTAGGTATTTACCTTAGCTCATGTTCATCTAGGTACTTTATTTCTCTTTATTGTATTTATTCTCACCCACTTATGTGTGTGGATATTTATTTTTATTTATTTATATATTAGGGGGATATTATCTAGTTGTTAGGTATACTTCTTTCCTTGATCTATGGTATTGACTAGATCCTTGATGTCTAGTTCTCTCCTAAATCTATGGACTTGACTAGTTCTTTCCTTGATTTATGACTTGATCTACGACCTTGACTGGTTCTTAGATTTTTATTCCTTTCCTATATAAGCAAGGCACATTCTCATTGTATTTCATTAACTTCCATAATAATATATGAAATTGTTTCTCATTTGTTTGCAAAGGTTTATGTAAAGTTATTTTGGTGAATTTTTTTTATCTTATTGATCATGGTGTTTGATATACATCTAAGTTCTTGGCTTGGTATGATTTGGTTATCATTTATTCTAGTTTATCATAAGAATAAGGTTCTTAGAGGAACTAGACTTAAATATATCATAAAGTAGGTGTAAATTAAACCTCAAATGGATTCTTAGGAACATAAATAGAGATAAACCTTGGAAAGTGCTAGTAAGGTGTACTATCAACAATGGATAGCCTGAAGGACATAAACAATGGAAATTTTTAACACATGATTGGCTTAATGTATAGACCCTTCTTTATAAATCCAATAGGCATTTCTATGTTATATTAAATTTGGACAGTATGGGATTAGGTCAAAACATTCAATGTAACTCAACCCATTCTTCATGTTTTTTAACTAAATACTAATTATTCATATCTCTTTAGTGGAATATTAGGTATAAAGGAAAACATCATACCCTAATTAAAAGTTTTTTAGCCTAGAAAAATATTTTCTAATGGATTGAAGAGCTTTAGTGAATTACACATGGATGGGTAGTGGATGACCTAGTAGGATATTAATAATACCTATTTTATGCCTCAACCTAATGCTCAAAGATTTTCTATACTATTTGAATTTATGAAATGCCCCTGTTTAACATTATTTCTATATGATGAGTGGTGATTTTAAAAGAATTATAAGTGTATTTAAGGCCATTTTTTGTTATATGTGACTTCTAGACTAGTTTATGAAAATATTGATATCTCTTCTACTTTATTTCTTGGTCTTAATAATAACTAGAACTCGTGTGATCCACCTAGAGTTTATATGGATAGGTTTGAATCATTGTGGTATCCATACACTCAACCTAAAAAATCATGTCTTAGGTGGCTCCTAATTCATAACAAACTATATTTTGGTGAGGTATTCGGTAGATTAGGAATTTGCAGTGAGATTTTTATGTTGTGTCACTTTTTTGAGACTGTTAAGCATGCTTTCTTTGAATATATTTTTTCTAAAAATATATGGATGTTTTTTAGGGATTAGAGTCAGGTTGTTAATAAGTCCATTATCTAACATGAAATTATCTTTGGTATTTTAAACTATGATGTTAAGTTACATAAATATTTCCATAAGATAAGGCTTTTTATGTCCACCAAAGTGCCATGGTTTATTTGGAAAGCTAGGAATAATGATTTTTTATAGGAAATTGTCATGGAGCTTATTACCCTCAATAGTGAAGAAATGGTGCATTTATTGGTGAAATTAAATATGAAAATCAAGGTACCTAGAGAGGACCTAAATAACTTCTTAAAATTGTCACTATTGACAATCTATCCTACATTCTTAAAAGAGACTAGCCACTTTCCAAGTGTTAGATCCTTTGCGAATTGGGAGGAGATTCTGAATAGAGACAATAAGGTGTCATTGATTCCTTTCTGGGACCCATTCTTAGAAACATTTCATAATTAAATTGAATCATACATGGAAGAGGATGTCTTAGAATAGAGAGAATGCAGAGAAAATAATGTGTGAGAAGGGGGTAAATAGTTTTTGACCCTAAAACATGTTATAAAAGTGATTCATGAAGTTATATCTAGACTGGAGGTAACTTAAGCCAAATTGAGTGTTACTCATTTTTTCAGATCCTATCAAGGTCTGAGATGGATATTGATGTGGGAAAATAATATGGTGGTTACAAATAAAGAGATAAAAATCCTCAGAAAGATATGGAAATAATTTTACTTAGAATGAAATTGTGAAAGAGATACACAAGAAAGGGATTGTGAAAATTGAAAGGCTTGATTTTATAATAATTAGTTGGTGACTATATTTTTGGGCTTGATTTAGGGATACTAGTTCTGATAACCCACATGTCAACCAAAAAATCTCAATGAGTGGCTATGATTGAGTCAGTTTGAAGAAATAATGATGTTTAATGTTTTTTCTTTAAAAATGTTTTTTATTATGTAATTTTTTTAATACTATGGTTGTTTTTTCATATACTATTTAGAGCCCTATTTGGTTTAATTCCTACCCAAGTGGGTTTCTATAATTTTAATTTTTTCTCATGACCTGAATAGATGATTTTAAATGTTTCCCTAGTGATGTTATATATGGTAAAAAAATCAATATTAAAAGATCTCAAGAATTTTTTCCCATAATTATACAAATCATTAAGGATGAATTCCTCCTCCACATTGGAAATTAGGAATCACCTGGTGATGCTATGAAATTATTTTATTCTATACAATAAGGAATCAAACTTCTAAAATCATAAAAAATAATTTGAGACCTGATGATGAGGCCTATGAAAGTAAAAGAGAAAATTGTAAATGATTCAGAGAAAAATACATTTCATCATTCATTCAATAAGTTAGGAGATATCAACACCAACAACCTCTACCAAGATCTGTAAATGAGTATCTTCTCAAGTAGCCTTAAATGGATAAATATTGAAATAATTCACCTTATCCACCTTGAATGGATTATTTAAGAACCTTGCCCTATTTATTCAACTCAAAAAATTCCATTTCAACTAACAAAATGATCACTATTCATACATATCCATTAACAATTACCTTTGCTTAGTTTTCCCTTCGCCTTTCTTAACTAGCTCTCTTGATTTCCTTTCTCAAACAAGTATATTTTTGGTATTTTTAGCATTCAATGAACTCTTTCAACATTTTACCCTATTCCTCATTCACAAAAAATGTTATATCAATCACTAATTTGAATTCAAAATTATCAAAAACTCACGTTTCACTTATCTTACCCAAAACTCCCAATTTGTGCTCTCAAGAAGAAATAGTCTGTAAAAAATTTATTTCATGTATATTATTTTTGGAAAAAGGAAAATGTATATAAAATATGATACATTTTATAAGTATCTACAAGTAACATATGTTCCAAATTTCTTTTTTTTCATTATAGCATTTAAAAGTTATGACTATTTTTCCGGGAAGACATTACATCAAACATTTTGTATACATTCTCAGTCTAGATAGAAAATACAACACAACTAAAAAAATACTCATAAATAATGTAAAATATTAAAAACCCATATGGATAATGACCTTTTTCACATACAAACCAAAGTTTTAATCATTTTGAAATTACATACAAACATTATCCATGTTGTCCTACAACTTGGTAATGAGTTTCTCCACAATTCAAACTGAGTTTTCATACCTCCTTCAAGACTATCATAATTATATAAAAAATTATCTAATAAAAACTCAAAATTCCTTTTGAATATTCTATAGGCGTATATTCACATTATTCCTTCAAAAAATTTAGGTCTAGATTTGATGGTTTAATATTTCAATCCTTTACACAATCCCATGCATTAACACTTATGCTAAAAACAAGGAGTTCACAACCAAAACCTATAATGGACCTTCTAATATTATTTCAACATAATCTACATTCATTCATAAATGAATTTAATAGTTCTAATTCCATACAAATCAAACAAAAGACTCTCTTGAAGAATTCAATACATTAAAATAGATTTTAATATACATATAGCTATGTGATTCTTACGAAATTGTAGGTTTTCTTCCTTCCTTCCGTTATTTATTCTTATTTTCCTTGAGGACTCCACTCTCTAATAATCCTTACCTCATCTTGGAGGGAAACTCTCTCAATCCATCAAAATATTCTTATTTTGAAGTATCTCCTTTTTGAAACCTAACTAGCTTAAGATAACTCATCATATGCATTTTATACATTATGAGGCATTTTACAAATTTTAAATCATTTCATGACTCATACCATCACCTAGGACTTCTAAAAACTTACACATTCACTTAAAAACCACTTAGACTCTCTCATTTCACTTACAAGCCACTTTTCTCTTTTACAAGCCCTTTAAAATTTCAATTACATTTTTGGAGGGAAACACTAGCATGTGAAGTTTCAGACTTCTTAGCCTAATATATCTCTCTCTCATGCCCTCAACCTTCTCCAACACACTTTTTTTAACCTCATAAACATGGTTAGATTGACAAATTATCAATTTATATGTTCTTTGAATACACCCCTACATCATACTCCCAAGGTGGAGAAATATTACTCTTGTAGTTTGTTTGTTTATCTATCATTATCTTATGTATTTGTTCTTGTCTTTTTTTATTCACTCTCACTATCCTTGTGTGCTCTTTTTCCACATGGGTCCCATATAGTGTTCTTTTTCCTTGTATTTTCATTTACCTTGTTTCTTTGCTTCTTGAACTCCATCTTTAGATTTATCATCTTCATGCTTCCATCCTTTGTACTTGCACACAAAAACATCACAATAACAAAAATATACTCTTATTTATATTCCATGTTGCTCTTCATCTCTCTGTATATTTCCCTCATCATGTTCTCATTGTGTTATTTTCTCAAATAGACTAAAAAATGTCTATGTGCTTCATTTTCTTGTCTATTTTCTTGTGCTCCTTTCTTCACCATTACACCAAGCTACTCTATACTTGTATATACATATTCCTTTCTTTCATTTAGATCATAATGTGCCCAAGAAACCATCATTTCTTTAGTTGTACCTACACTTTTCTCTTTTCCATCCACCACATCCAACAAGCTTTTCAAAAGATCATATGCCTCATCCATACAAACCTCATCACATTCTTGGTTTTCATCTTGCTCAACATTCTCAAATGCACAAATGGATTCATCTTGTACAATTTCAAGGAATTCACTCACACAATCATCATTATCAATCATCAGACAATCAACTTTTCTTACCTTGATTTCATATTGTTCTTACATATCTTCTTTAATCTCTAAAATCTACTTGTTCTTCAAGGGTTCACCCTATTTTTTCTTCATTTCACTCACTCTTTCCTACTCCATGATTATGATATTTATTTTCCATACCATATTCATATCTTTGTGATTTGTTTGTGTCCTTAAGAACCCTGATTTCTCCTATTTTCCTTGTCCTTATTCTCTTTACCTTTCATTAATTTTCTTTGGTTTGATCTCTTCTTTCTTTGCTATTGTTTTTTTCATCGACTTAGGTACTATATAACCATGGTTATTGACTGGTTTTGAAACCTCTTCTAGATATTTTATTCATTATTCTTCTTGTCAACCTATTTCTCTTTGTTTTCCTCTTTCCTTATCTTCTTATCTTCACTTTTGATCCTGTTTCTCAACTATAATATCTAATTTCTTGTCACAATCAGCTTTATAGGCCATTTTACCCTCTTTCTCATCACATACTCAATCCAAGATTTCATCTCATTCTCATTTATTAGAAAATCTCCAAGCTTCTTTGTATCTCTCTTCAACTATGTCTTGAATATCTTTGCATCCATTCCTCTTGATTTTTTTCTTCTTCTCTACTCTTGGCTTCTTCTTTCTTCTTTATCTCTATCTCTTATTGTCTCTTCTTGTTTCTAATTAGTTTCAACATCTCTCTTACCAATTATTCTTTAATCATCTTCTATCCCTAAAAATTATTTTTCATGTTTCCTATTCTCTACACCTCACCTAGGATTGTAACTTGGTATTTTTTGGTTCTCACTCTCTTTCACTCACACAATTCACTTCTTCTCTTTCAGCCTATCACTTTGCACATCACACACTCACAATGAAATTTTTAGCCACAATCAAGAGTAAATATTCAAATATCAAATATGCCTATGCTATAATACCAAATGATTCGGATAAATATACATTTCATCATGCATTCAATAAGTTAGGATGAGTCAATAACAACAACCTGTAACAAGCTCTGTAACTGAGAATCTTCTCCAGTAGCCTAAAATGGTTAAATCTTGCAATAATTGACCTAATACACCTTGAATTTCTTATTTAATCATATCACACTATTTATAACACTCATAAAATGACATTTCAACTAATAAAATGATCACTATTCATACATCTCTATTAACACTTACCTTTGCACAGTTTTCCCTTCACCTTTCTTAACTAGCTCTCTTAATTTCCTTTCTCAAACAAGTAGATTTTTGGTATTTTTAGCATTCAATGGCCTCTTTCAACCTTATAACCTATTTTTAATTCATAAAAAACATTATATAAATAACTAATTTGACTTCAAATGGATCAAAAACTCACATTTCACTTATCTTACCCAAAACTATTAATTTGTGCTCTCAAGAACAAAGATTCTGTAGCATTTTTTTGCCATTTGTATATTTTGTTGCACTAAGCCAAATTCTTTAAAAAAATTATAAGTATCTAAAAGGAACAAATATTCAAAATTTTATCCATTTTAATTATAGAATTTAAAAGTTATGATTGTTTTTTCTAGGAAGACATTACTTCAAACAATAGTTTGCATGCATTCTCAGTCCAGATATAAAACAATCCACAACTCCAAAAATTCTTAAAAGTAATGTAAAATATTAAAAACCCATCTGTATAATGACCTTTTTCACTTATATAACAAATTTTTAATCATCTAGAAATGATATGCCAAAGTTATCACTGTTGTCCCAAAACCTGGTAATGAGTTTCTACACAATTCACCTTCAATATTGTCATCATTATCTCAAAATTTATCAAATGGAAACTCAAAATTCATTTTAAATATTTTAAATTCCTATATCAACATTATTTTTTTCCAAATTTTAGGTCTAGATTTAATGGTTTAATATTTCAAACATAATTTTCAATATTTTACACAATCACATGCATTAACACTTATGCTAGAAATAGGGAGTTCAGAACCAAAACCTCTAATAGACCTTATGACATTGTTTTAACATACCCTCCATGAATTAATAAATAAATTCAAAAGTTCTAAGTCCATACAAATCAAACACAAGACTCTATTGAAGAAGTCAATACATCAAAATAGAGTTTCATATACATTTAACTATGTGATTATTACAAAATTACAGGTTTTCTTCCTTCCTCCCATTATTTATTATTATTTTTATTGAGCAATACATTTTATCATCCTCCTTAAATCCTCTTGGAGGGAAATTATCTTCACTCCATCGAATTCTTCTTCTTTTAAAGTAACTCCTTTAAACCTAATTGACTTAAGATGACTCTCATCATATGCTTTTTCAATGCTATGAGGCATTTTACATATTTTAAATCATTTCCTAACTGATACCATCACCTAGGAATTATAAACACTTACACATTCACTTGAAAACCAATTAGAATCTCTCCTTTCACTTACAAGCCACTTTTCTCTTTTACAAGCCTTTAAAATTTGAATTACATTTTTAGAGGGAAAAACTAGAATTTGAATTTTCAAACTTATTAGCCTCCTATATCTCTCTCTCATGCCTTAAAACTTGTCCAACACACTTATCTTAACCTCATAAACATGGTTAGATTGAGAATTTATTTTATTTTATTTTCTTCGAAGATGCCCTGCATCAGTAAACTATATTTCTAAAATTAACAACATTAAATCTTAGTTGGATAGTTGTAATTATTACATAATCCAAGATAAACTTATATATTTGATCATATCTATAATCATTCATGACAATTTCATGAAATTCATGTTAATTTTGAAATCCAAATATCAAAATGAATCATATATTCCTGATTTGAACATCCTATTTTCTCTTCCCATCATCGAAGAAAAATTATGAATCATTTTGATTCATAAAAGAATATTACTCATTCTTTTCTTTCTTATAATCAAAAGTTTTTTTTCCCAAAAATAGTGAAAATCAAGATGGTAAATATAATTTCATATAAAAATTCAAACCCTCCAAAAAATATAACAAAAATGGGATCAAGAAATACCTGAATAATAATTATAAAGTGAGTTCAAAGGAAAGTTATCTAAATGTAGAAACATTAGCCACAAGAAAGAATATTTTGACCATAATAAGAAAATAAAAAATAAAGGTTCAATAGTAAAAATTCAAATCAAAATTAAGATTCAAACAAAAACATTACACTTTACACCACACTTTCTATGTTTAATGAAAAAAATGGACCTTAGATAGTGGTTCTTTGATACACATGAATTATATGTTTGAGGTCCTAATATATGTAATAAAATATAGAAAAATAATGTATTTAGTTGATAAATCTATCATAGAATCCAAAAAATTGAAGGAATAACAAAATATCCATTGGTTTAATTAATAATGTCATGTATGTCCTTAAACTTAAAAATATCCTATTATCATATTCTCAATCAAATCAAGATACTTTTTTTGTCACCCTATTTACATATAATTGGTTTTAAAAAGATCAATATAAATATGTTGTTGTTGAAGGCATTCAAAATAATGACATCTATATTTGTAATGCATCTATAAATAAGACAAGTTTTTCCTCCTAGATTAGAAATAAAACTCATTTGTGGCATGAAATACATGTCCATCTCAATTTTAGGATTTTCACTAATATGTATAATTGAAACATTTTAGTATGTGTTCCAAAAATTAAATCTCATCATGAAGCTTGTGAGGGATTCTTACTTGGTAAGAAAAATTTAATCCCTTTCATAAACATCATGATGCAAACTCTTATAATCCTACAGAGATAGTTCATATTTAAGTTGGGTGTTGGTGAGAAACTTTTTTAGGTGGACAAACTTGTTGATTTCTTGCCAAGAATCTAGGAATCTAAGTCCCTCTACTTAACCGATGCAACTTCTGTCATATGTGCATGCGTGAGTGAAAGTGAGTTTTTTTCGAGTGGCCTTATGGCTAGGTATCCAACATGGGAACTTCACTGACCCTGTGCGAAAAAGATAGCAATATATCTTGCATAGGGAAGACTTTGTCTGAAGCAGTGGGAAAGGGGTAGTGAGAACATGAGGTAGGATAACTAACATTGCAGGTATAAAATTAGATTCCTACACACACTAGTTATAAATTTCATCATATGCATTCATGAGAAGAAACAACTCCGTAAATAACAACAAGACCAAATAGAATTTATTGATCACAAAGTATCAAGAAACCCCTTAGTCAAAGAAAGCAATAAAATCCTTCTTCTTCTATTGATTTCTTAAACAAAAATTGTACATAGTGTGGGAATGGAATAAATTTGAGAGTGGAGGAAAGTAGAAGAAAATGGTCTGTCTCCTTTTCTTTCTCTAAGTAAAATGCACTCATGAGTTCACAAGATCAATTGTCAACCCTTTGAAAAGAGAATGGCTTTATAATTTATATAAAGAGAGATGACTCATCATCTACCCTCCAATGGATTTTCATATGCCCTCGCGTAACTTAAAAAATTTCAACTTCCTAGGAGAATATTAAGTCCCTTTTTATAATATAAAGGTGAATTTTAAATTAGAAGCATAAAGTTTATTTTTTAATCTCATTAAAGGACATCTAAAAAGTGCACCCCCCAATGAAAAATTAGAAAATGGAAAAGAGAGAAAGTATGGGGGAGAAGAGAGGAGAGAAAGAAGGGAAAAGAATGCGGAAGAAACATTGATGATGAATAACCTACCTTCGATGAAGTGTGCATCTCCTTCTAGATGATCTGATGAGGTGTTCCATTGTAGTGAAACTTTGACATCTTCAAAACTCTGTGTGAAAATCCCTAAGAAATTGGCTCATTAGATGCTCTTGGATATACAGTTTTTAAAAGCACTGATTGCATGGTTTTGTTGATGACTGCAACTCTCATCCTGCATATGATATACCTATGACCCAAACTATGTAGTGAGTGTCTACAAAAAATTGTCCATTTCCCTGAGATGGATTCTCAAATTCCCTATGATCAATGTCCATGGATGATCCTAGAATGATGGTATTGATGTGAATGATCATCCCTCTATGTCTCATTGTGCCAAAACTTTCCCTTTGAG
Organism: Taxus chinensis; assembly: GCA_019776745.2. NCBI lineage: Eukaryota > Viridiplantae > Streptophyta > Pinopsida > Cupressales > Taxaceae > Taxus > Taxus chinensis. Next base: position 317,370,748 of record CM034149.1, read on the forward strand.
TGATAACCTGCTTATTTTAGAATATGAGCCCATGCTCTATTATTCTGGGACATATTGCTTGTCTTGCTCTAGCTTCACCTTCTGAACCTTCTATCATATTCCAACCTCCTCTGTTCCCATGAATATTACTATATTTAGTCAAATTTCTATTTTTAGCAGATTGTCTATTTGAGGGACCTATTATTTTGGGAAGAAGTCATTTTCTGTCTTACTTTTTATTTTACCCCTTTTCTGATTGTCTTGAGTGATCAGAACTTGCAATTCAGTGGGGACTCGTCATTTCTAGAATGTGAGGAAATATAACATATGCTATTTTTAGTAAGTGGTGAAAATGACCATTTATTTGCAACAGGATCAATTTTTTTGGATTTGACTCTTCGTCATGAAGTCGTGCTCCAATTTTCATCATGATTCACTTTCCAGAAAGCTCATAAATGAAAAATTGAAAATTTATGTCTGGTAAGAGCTTTGGGTATGGAGACTTTTAGGGAAGAATACTAATAAAAAATCAGTCCTTCATATCTCGAGAAACTAGTCCACTTCTTCATGAAAAAAAATAGTTTGAGAGAAACTAGATTTTTTAGAGACCCTTCCCTCTGAATTTCGGATGATTTCGCCCGTCAGATCTTTGGAAATTTGAAAAATTCTTCGAAGAGGGCAGAATGCTGATAAATAACACAACCCTCCATATCCCTAAAAAATAGGGAATTCATGGTATGAAAACTAGTTCATGCGAAACTATATTTTTCAACGATCATTCCTCCAATTTTCATGTGATTTCACCCACTGGAACTTTGAGAAGTAGAGAGGTAGATCACTGATTTTTTCCACTACTGTGTCATGGTAGCCATTAACGGAGCTTGAAATTTTTAGGTTTGGTTTTTTTATCCCCATTCGTCAATGAAATTAAATCCATTGCGATAGGTTTTTGCTTCTTGTCTGTATTGGTGAAATTTCTCTTCAATCCATGGTTACCCGGTTTGACGGGAAATTGAACTTTGTTCTTTGTGGAGCCGAAAGTGAAATTTCTTCACTGTGAGCATTACTTGCTGCAAATGGAAGGTTTGAATATTATTTTTTAATGGCCTTCAATTGATAGAATAACTCAGCAATGGAAATTGGTTTATCAATCTCGTGCACCGGTTTGGAAGATTATCTTCAAAATTTCGATTTCGTGGCAATGGGGATTTCCATTATTCTTCTTCTTTGTTCTTCATTTCTTCTTCTTATCTTGATGAAATATTATTATGAGACGTATATATCACCATGGGGTAGAGGATTTCATTTACTATGGTGAATTTTTTTTGAGCTTTGGCAATGGTGGAGTGGTGGTGAGAAGTTGCAGAGAAAGTTACAGAGCAAGTTGTGCCCGAAGGAGTTAGATGTTAAAAGTTAGAAGCAGGAGGAATTTTTAAATTTTACAATATTATTTACAAAGATGGTATGGGTGACATTTTATTTTCCTTGACATCTCTCACCTCAAAGGGATGTGATGGACATCATATTTCCATGGTAAAAAATAAGATGGCGACATGTGGCATCTGATCTGAGGGTAGAGAGTGAGTGCTCCAAAATCAGCTTTAAAGCACCGAGGGGCTAGAAGCGGGCCACATGGGTGACCAAAAATATCACCTTAGAGAGATGGGAAAGATTTTCAAGGTTTAATGTCCCTGACCTATGTATGGTACGTGAGGGACATCAAATTCTATGGTGTTCTTGGACCTGACACGTGGCGGAGATCCAACGGCAGGGGATTTGAGCTCCAAATTACACCCGAGGGCTGAACTGACAATCTTGATGGTCGCATGGGGTTCTAGAGGTCACATGTGGGATGGGAAAATTTTCCCATAGTTTATTTCTATGAATCTTAAGGATTTTGGGGACAAAAAAACCCACCAGGCTCCTGGATCTGACACGTATCCTCCCAAAATTCGGCTAACTCCTAAACTTGCTCCAAGAGGACAACTTGTGACGATGATAACTTGAGCTCCCGATGGATGTTTCTCATAAAAAATTTATATGATCCTAACTTGAAATGACCTTTTTAATCCAATGGTGGGATTATCAAGTCTTTATTCTTCCATTTGATCACTAAAAAATTGGATTTTTTATTTGGTATTCCACATGTGCCTATGAAAAACTACCTGCAAATCTAACATGCCAAAATGTTGTGAAAAATATGATTTCAAAATCATGTAAGGGTTGTAATTATATTTCTAGTGATGTTTTTTTTCTCCTAACTCCATGCAGACATCCTAGAATCACCTTTTGAAGCTAAGCGATTGTTTTGGCTTGTGTACTGATTAGGCCTGTGAACCCTACTTTTGGTGAAACTTCCCCAACTTCTCTGAGCCCTTCTAGAATATTCCTGAATCATTTCCATGATGTTCTAAGAACATTTAATCACCTCCATTTCTATTTAGTCTCTTCTTCTATACTCCATAGGGTTTCTCCAGCCCTAGGAAGGCCAGTAATAGCCCTTCCCACAACTGCCTGTAACTTGCAACTTTTAATGAACTCCTAAAATCACCTAGGGGGAATGAATGAAATTTCACAAATCACCTAACAAGATGAGATAACATTAGTTAGGGGGTCACTTGGACTGGATGGAAAGTCCTGGGTTGTCTTGGAATGATAGGAATTGAAAAAATTAACATAGGGGTATAGTTGTCATGCTTGGAAATTGTTAATTTCCTTGTTACACATTTGCATGACAATACTAGGATAATACTTGAGTTTTCCTCTCTAAGTGGTTATATATATTTTATAACATTCATTGATGGTCATACTACCTCATATTCTTGCATTTTTTTGGCTAAAGAGGAATAAAAAGGATTTAGGATTTATGATCTATCCACACATTGATTAAATAAAATTGAATTTTCTAGTATAATATAATGTTATAGAAGTAGTAAATAAATGAAAGTAAAATGTAGCAAATACACCCAAGAAAATTAAGCAATAAAATGTGAAACCCTAATGTGTAAAGAGGGTTAAGAAGGCCTTAACTGATTCAGATATGTTGTGGGACTGTTTTGCAGTGGATATTGGTTAAACAGGAGGAGGAAATTGTCACATAGAAGCCTGAGAAAGTGCAAATCTAGAGTTTTTGGCTATACTGGGGCACCTAGAGAGAGATAGGGATTCCCATGGGCACCCTGGTCTACGGAAATGACTAGGAAAACTCCTCTGAGGTAGCATTAGTGTTCTCTTTTGTTCACTTCCTATCACGCAAATGTCATAGTGTGATCACCGAAGCACTAGTACACCTGTAATAGAATAATCACCTGCAAAACCCCAAGCAAAAAATTAAAACCCTTAAAAAGAAAGATGCATATGAAGGGGTCAAACTGTCCTCAACTATCAAATTGATGGAATTATCACTGATTTGCAGTACATCTCAAAATCAATGTAATTCTAGGTGTGTGTGTGTGTGTGTGTAAATTATACCCTAGGTGCTCTTATGCCAATTATACTTTGTGAAGTAGCGATAAAGTAACTAGATGTAGAATGTAATAAATGTGTGCATGGAAACAATAAAATCCCCTGCTATGAAGTGTGATGTAGAACCAACCTTTGTGCCTTGTGATGGAGCTAGATGGATGCAAATGTAATTATAGATGCTTTTGATGGATGAAACCTTAGGTGGTGATAGTAAGTGTTTGGTCCCTGATTATGGTCACATAAATTTATATTTATATGGTTCTCTTGCTTTAATTTTGTAATTAACCCCGAAAAGGCCGACCACCAAAAATATAAGAAGCTCAAATGGCTAAAAAGTTCCCAAAAAGAGAGAGTAAAGTGTAAAGAGGATCAGGGCACCGAAAGGGGACCATGATGCTTGGGGCACCTCAGTCTTGAGTGGGTTGCCCAGTTATAAATAGAAAAAATGTAATATGAGACTATAGACTAGGAAAGTATGAGTGCAATATTGAAAATAGCAATAAAAAACAACACAAGATTACCAAATACATGGGTTAATTAGTAATCTTTTTCACTTAAGAACCATATGAATAGTAGTATGAGACTGGGACTAAATAATTACCCAAAGTGCGTGATTTTGTGTCTACAAATGTGAGATCATTGAAAATAGGAAATTTTAAATACTTATAAAAATATTTTTGTGTCCTCTTCTAAACATTCTCTTATTTCTCTTGAAGAATAAATTGATGTCCTGGAGGATGATGACACTATTCTAGACATTATGAATGATTATATTGAGGATATATCAAAAAGTGTTTACTAATACAAAATATCTAGATGGCTTCAATATTCTTATCCTAATAATCTTATATAAATGCCTATAAGTGATAAAAATTATCATGCCTTAATGACCTTATATGAATGTGAACCCCAATATGTTATGCCTCTAACATGACTGGAACCTGTGATGAATTTTACTTTAGAAGGATCAAGCATTGAGAGGTGATTTTATCTTAAGACGGTGTACTCCTATGAGTTAGGAAATCATGTTGCAGAAGATAAGAAGTTATCTATTTGGAATAGGTACATTCTGTTGTGTTTTTGCTTAATTGAAAATGAAGCAATCTATCTCTTTTATCCAGGATAGATTCACTGCTCGGTATTATAAATTTGAGTTTCAGTTTTCATAATTTAAGAGGAATCAAACATCCAAAGTATGCTTGTAATTTACATGTCTTTTTATCATGTTGTCTAATTTGGACAAACTTAAGAGTTTTTTGATCTGGAGTGTGTGAAGGTTATGAACAAACCTCTCTAATGATCTCTTCTTCATATTTAATCTAGTAACAAATATGGTTATTATTTTCTATTATTTTATGATGAGTTGTCATTAGGGACTTTGGACCAAATATAACTATGTTTTAAAACTAGTGATTTTATACTAAGGGTTAAACCTAACCTAAGTTAATATGTTCTTATGTTAATTTGGATGAAAAATAATTAAGAGGGACTATGGACCTACGTTGATTTCCTAAGTTAGTGTCTAACCTAGCTAAGGGAATGGCTAACCTAAGGGGACCTATGGAACAAAATGGTAAATGATTTAGTCGGTGGCATCAATTTCTAGACAATAATTGGGAGTTAATGCAGCCTTACCCTTTGGTGTTGCCAATTTTGGCATGGGCATGAGGAAAAATACAAAGGGTTGATTTGGAACCTTAGCTTAGTTTAGTTGCATGCAAAACATTGAATTTACTCATTGCTAAAAATAGAGATGGCGGTGGCACGGAAATTAGAGGGAACTGACAGTCCTGTTGAGCATTTAATGTTTTTAAATTAGCAAAACCCACCTAGGAAGGTTGATGATGGGGTTTTGGTTGTTTTGATCTTTTGTTTGTTTCAAGCCTGGGCTCTGCATGATGTTGTTTTAGATCTTCAAACCTCAAGTTTGATTCTTGAATGAATGTTATTATTGCTTCACATGAAACTATTTGATTGGGAACTTTGCAAACTATAAAAGAATTGGAAAGTGTTCAAGGTTTTGTTGACATTTTGTGGATAAGAAGAAGCTATTGAAGCTCGGTTTGGGAATCTTCTACGAATCAATGAAGGAAAATCACTATCAGGCATGATTGGCTCTATCCATTAAGTTTTATGCTTTTAATTAAATGGTTCATTAAGAGAAATCTACTCTTGGGAATAATCTAGTTTTTGTTTTGTTGAAAAGATTACTCTACTTGTGGTTTTTGTGTTGTTGTGGAAATACTTTTTTGACCTTGTTGAAATGATGGAATGTATGATCTGGGTTTTGAGTTTATTGTATGGATAGTTAAGTTATGCTTTAGTCTCTCTACATGGGCTTGGGATCAAGTTGAAAAACTTCCTGAGATCTAGTTAAATTGTTTAAATCGTGTAGGTGGCTTGGTTTTCTTAAATCTATGGAACTTTCTCTATTTCGGTTGGAGAACTTCATTTATTAAATTATTTTGAATACCTTGAATTTTGTTCAATCTTACTTGAATCTTCAGGGAAAACAAATTTGTGACATTTGCTTAAAAAAAATTCTGAGTACTGATGTGATTCTCTAACTTGGAAAAATGTGTTTGTTTTCTTTCACTTTCTATGAATGAGGATCGAGGTTTTGTTTGTATCCTTTCTATTCAGACTTTGGGCCCTGAGATTATTTAGGTTGGATAAATTGTTTAGAGTTACGTTTTTGTGGTTTAATGTGTCCCTAAATGTTTTTAAGTTATTTAGGTAATTATTTTCTATAAAGCCTCTGAATCTATATTTTCACTTTTTCTTGGAATTGTTTAGTTGCTTCATAAAGCCTGATTGTTGGAAACCAGTAAGGGGAAAAGTTATCATTTTTCTACATTGTTGGGTCATTGGGTAACTAGTGAATTTTTAGCATTAGGTGCTAAGAAGGGAAAAAATTCGTTGGGTATTGGCTCACTTTTTTTAGTTTTTTTTGACATATTGAGCTTCTTGATAGTTTTATTGTCATTGATTGGATGTATTTTAGTTGTCATATTTCTTAGACTTTGGGCCGATAAAAATTGGTTTTGATTTTTTCTAATCTTTGGCCATGATATTCGTGAAAAAGGTACTGATGAATCATGTTTTAGTTAAATCATATTATAAAATTCCTTTCCTTTAGGGATCTGAGTTTGAAAGTTTATTCAGATTTACCCTTCTGTTAAGTTAATCCTTTCACCTATATATCTTTTGGGAAATGGATTTTTATTATCCTACGGAAGTCAAGGCGATCCTTACCCTCCCCATGAATGGTGATGTGAAATGGAATGTTTTTTATTCATCATTTCCTTTCTTCTCATTTTTATTGTTCATTCAATTTGATCCCTGATTAGATCTCTATTTAGGATTTTAGTTTGAAACATTTGATCAATGACCTTATCGATATAGATTATTGGTTTCTAAGGTTTTCTTTATAATCATTCTTAGATCTATGAGGATGTAATCTCTCTCCTTTTTATTTTAACATTCTTTAGCCTTTGAAATTGGTAAAGGTGTTTTCCTTCTGTGGTCTATTCGTTATGCAACTTTGGGTATGTCTTGTAAGATTGATTGCTTTTAGGGCAGTATAACTGAAGTTGAAAATATTTTGAATAGATATTTGTGTTTGATAGAGAATATTTATATCGTTAATTGAGTTGGATCTGAATGATAAACATTTCGATTCTAATCTCTTAACTTAGCAATATCATTCTTGTATCCTTCTTAGATTGAATGTTGACCCATTTACATGCTAAAAATATCTTACCTTTTTTATAAGGTATGTTTTAGTTTTCTTGACTTTAACTTAAATTGGTTCCTAATTCTGAGCTTGAGTATTAATATACTTAGGACAGAGACACATTTAATGATATGAGGTTTTGGTATCATCCTAAACTTATTCTTATCCTTTTAATTTTGATTATTGGAATCTCAGAATTTAGGATGAATTTATCTTAATGTAATATTAATATGGAAGTATTGTTGTAATGATATATTGTTGAAATTTTCCTAAAAGTTAGTTAGGATAGTTATCTTCTTTTGTTCAATAGAATTAACTGAATGAGTGATCATGAAAATAAATGTATGTAAATAATACCAAGATTTTGATGAAATGTTACTTATCTGAATTACTATTTTAATTCCTTTGACAAAAGACAATAGTATGAAAGGTTTAAATTGTTATATTCTTGACCTAACCTTACTTTTATTTTGGAATATATCTTTCTTTCTCTCTTTAATTTGGGTATTGTAACTCCTTTTGGTTATGTCTTTCTGAATTGCTCAAGACTGTTTCATAACAACAAAGTTCTTTTGATGATACAATTAGCTAAAAACACATTTTTTTAATGTTTAGTGTTTATAATGCTCATTTCAATGATAACCCGTGCTAGCAATTTTATAGATGGACTTCGTAAGTGATGAAAGGAGAAATATTTTAAGAAGTTACATTTGTTTATCAAGAGACTGGATCTTTGTATGATGAAAAATGGTTCATTACTGAAATGTACATGATGGAAAATAAAGTTGTATTTGAAAGTGATTGAATGTTGTTGTTTGATACTTAGCACTGTTTGAAGTGTTTGAACTTTCAAATGTATGAGTCCTCCATGCTGAATAAAATATGTGTCATATTTTTTTGCACTTGATGTAATTATTGTTGGAATGAATTGAATGAAAATTTTAAGTAATACTTTTTCTTTTAGACAGTAACATACCTTATGGTTTGGAATAGAATAAATATAGATCTAAAATAATGTTTTACTACCTTCTCTAAGTGAAGAGGAAACCTGTAAAGTTGACATTCTTGCACTAATTTTCAAAAAGTTCATTAGATTATAAAATAAACAAATGATTTTTGATAATTACACCTTAAAAATATTTTAAAAGTACAATGAGTTTATAATGGACCTTAACACTCAATAAGGGAAAGGAAAGACAATTCCCTTGAAAAGCTTCCTACTCTTAATCTAAGACCTTTTTGATATGAATCCTGAATGTTATCTGTAGTTGGTAAGGGTGTGTTTTCTCATGTAGAATTCCTTAACTAGAATAGGAATATATGGAAGGAAAAATAAATGGGATTAGACTTCATTTCAATGAAGTCTAATATAAAAATAAACTTTCTCATAACTTATATAAGCTATGGCTTAAGTAAGTGGGTAAGCAAACAACACTCTCTAGTATGTTGGATCTGTTATGAAAAACAAGAATAAAAATGTCAATAGTTTAAATCATGGCATATGAATTAGATAGACAGGATATTTATCTACATACCTTCATTTATTACAGTCTTAAATCTGAATATTAATGATTAAGGAATCTAGTTACTTAATAGGGTTTCCGTAATTGATCTATAAAGAGGAAACTAATAAGATATAACTTTCTATCTAAGGTATGTTCATCCAGATGAGGAAAAATCATATAGATGTTGACACATGCCAACTGTAGTAAAAAAACCTTCGTAATGACTAGGGTCTTCATGAGGATACTATATTGCAGTTGACATGTTTCAACACCCTTTCGAGTTTATTGAACTAGACTAACATTAATTATGACTTGATCATAGTTCTTCCCTAGGTAGAGATAGGGGCATGATCCAATGTCGGATTCAACTCACGTTGAATTAGGATAAATAGACATGCCCAATAGAAATAAGTCAATTGAGTATGTATAAGTACCCTTATCTACCGTAAGCAGTCCTCCACACTAGTCCATATTGCTAACCATGGCTAGGGTTAAACCTTGAACAAGTGTAATGACACAAGTTAATAAAGACCATTCTTTATAATAGATAAAGTAAGGTGAAGGATGTATTCTATTTAATGCGTATGTCTTCTAGGAATATAAACATGAACAATATGTTTAAAATATTTGGTGAAAGTATTGCAAGTTGTTGGTTGCGTTGTCCTATGTCACTCAATTTAAGAAGCAGGATTTCAAATGAATATTGGTAACAGATTTTCAGATAGGCCTCTTAAACAGATCACTTGATACCTTGAAAAGGGTAATGGAACCAAGTATACGTAGTATACACATTATAAGATTAACATAAGAGTTCAGTATGATACTGAGTAATGAAATGAGATATCAGTGTTTCACTGAGTCATTTATAGCTGCATATGGTTTTTGGTTATGAGATTTTTTGGCTTTCAAATATGTGTTCTAAATTATGTTAATTTAGAACAAAGAACATTGCCTTGTTTCTAAAGCCTTAAAATTGGAATGTTACATCTTGGTATCAGAGATGAAGGCTCTAGCTCTTGGACATATTGTGTCCATAATCTAATAAAAACATAAATTTTCTTGTTAACAAAAAATAGTTAGAATGAGAGGAAATGCTGCAAACAACCCACCACTAGGTGGAGAAGCAACAACTACCCAAAATCTTGATGAGATCCTTACCGCCCTGTTGGACACAAGAGATTGTTTGGATGTATTAGAATAACAAGTAATGGGAAATGAGGAGGATGAAGAAGATGTTGGTAACAACAATCAGCCACCTCCTGGGGACAACACCAATATATGAAATTTTGGCATTGATAATAATAACAGTGCCAATGTTAATGCAAATGCACCCAATCAGCCTGAGAACAAAAAGGTGATATTAGTAGCTGAAATCACTAATGATATAAAAAGGATAAATCCACCCAAGTTTTATGGCACTACACTGGATGATGAAGCTGAGAAATGGCTCAGGGAAATGGAAAATTACTTTTCTATAAGGAAATTTTCAGAGGAAAAAAAAGCAATATGGGAATATTATCAGCTTTCCCATGACGCATCTTCTTGGTGGGACAATCGTAAGGCTAAGTTAAACATTAATGAAAAAAACATCACTTGGGATCAATTTAAAAATGATTTTAGGAAATGATGGCTGCCAAAACTTTACTATGATTAGAAAATTACTAAATTTCATAACTTAGCTCAAGGAAATTTGACTGTAGCAGAGTACTGGGAGAATTTTACTAAGCTCCTCAAGTACATACCTCAGTATCAAAATGATGAGAAGTTCAGGATACAGAAATTCATTATTAGATTAAATCCTATTATAAGTGATGAAGCAGACGTTCATAGCCCCACCACTATGGAAGGGGTTGTTGAAAAATCCATAATCCAGGAGTAAAAATTGAAAGCAATATCTGCCCATAAGGAGGAAATCAAAAAGAAAATTCATAATTCTTCTTCATCCCTTACACCAAAAAAGGGACCATGGAATACATTTGGTGCAAAAAACAAATTTTTTGTTGATAATAACAAGAAAACTGCATAAAATAAACCTGTTGAGCTAATGTACAAAGCAATTTTTTCAAGAACAATAATAATGAACAGAATTCTTATGGAGGACAGAATGATAAATTTAAGGCAGGAAATAAATTTGAGCCTAAGAAAGGACCTGTAGGAGGATGATACAATTGTGGCAAGGATCATTATGCAAATCAGTGTCCTTTAAGGAAAGATGACCACAATCAGCAGCATAAGATACATGTTTCAATAGCTGACAAACAAGATGAAAATAAAGTTACGCTTATAGAAGTTCCAAGTAAGTTATTTGGTATACATGTTACTATAATTTTTGATACTAGAGCTATTGAATGCTTTATTTCTACTAAATTATCTTCAAAATCAAAAAGAAAAGCTGGAAAATGGATAAATCATGGGTTGTACATTATGAAAATAATGTTGTCCACTTATTTAGTATGTGACTTTTTGGAGACTTCCTTGACTTGCCTAGTTTTTCCACTGAAGTTGATATTTACGTTGCTCCTTTGGGGTCTTATGATGTAATCATAGTTGTTAACTAGATTGCTGAACATAAAGCAAAAGTTGATTGTTTTGAAAAACATATTGGTTTCCTTATAACAGACATCTAGGGGGTAAATCGTGAGATTTCAGTTAGAAAATTGTAAGCAATGCAGCTTAAAAAGGACAAAAAAAAAGGTCGCACCTTGTATGCAGTAAATTTTTTTGAAACAACTGAAGAGGATAGTGATTTATTGGAAAGATACCCATTGTTAAGAAATTTCAGCAATGTTTTTCTAGAAGAACTACCCAGTCTTCCACCCAAATGGGAGTTTGATTTCACGATTGAGATCAAGATGAGAACCAAACCTATTTCCAAGGCACCGTATCTAATTACTACCATTGAATTGGTAGAGCTTAAGGCAGAATTACGAGAAATATTGTCTAAAGGTTTGATAAGACCAAGTGTCTCGCCTTGGGGAGCACTGGTAATTTTTGTGAAAAATAAAGATGGAACTGTAAATAGGGATGGAAGCCTAAAGATTTAATTAATTAGAATCAACCAAAATTACAAAGAATGGGCTGCAATATTTACAGATATTGTACAACCAAATACAAATAAGAAACTAAGTTACACAGGTGCAACCATATTCCATACTACATAAGCTTCCAATATTGCATCTGGGAAGCATAACTATAACCAAAATGATTATATTTTTAAAACAATATAATATTACTTTTATTGTTTGAATAAAAACAATAATATGGTTTATAATTAGATATAACCATATAATTAATAAATACATTAATTAATATGAAATGCATAATTAATATATAGGTGAATAATAATTAACCTAACATTCCCCCCCTTAATTGTGCATTGTCTCAAGGCATGAGGAGAGGGACTCTAAGAAAAACTCGAACTTGTCACGTGCAAGTGACTTTGTGAAAATATCTACTCATTGTCAAACTATTGGACAAAATTGAACCTGAATGTTGTGCTTCAACACATGTTCGCGTATGAAATGTATTTGTACCTCAATGTGCTTTGTTCTTTCATGAAAAAATGGATTGTGAACAATTTTGAGAACACCTTCATTGTCAACATACATGGTGGTCAGTTTGTCCTGTGGTATTCCAAGTCCTTCCAGTATGTGATGTAGCCAAATCACTTCATAGACAACTTCTCCTGTAGAACAATACTTGGCTTCTATGGAAGAGCAAGAAACAAAGTGTTGTTTCTTGCTTCCCCATGATATTGGTCTAGATCCCATAAAGAATAAAAATCTAGAATTGGATTTTCTATCATCAATGTTACCTGCATGATCTGAATCCGAATATCCAGTCAAGAAGAATTTGTTCTTCTTCTTTTATTCTAGACCAAGATCCATTGATCCGTTAAGATATCTCAAAATGTGCCGTACTCCTTTCTAATGAAAAACTTTGGGTTCATGCATGAACCTGGATAGATAGCTCACTGTAAATTTGATATATGGTCTAGTGTAGGTTAGGTAAATGAGACTCCCAATCAGCTGCCGTTAAAGAGTGGAACTTACCTCAGGAGATGGATCTGAACGAGATAACTGCAATCTGTTCTCCATAGGTGTATAAATTGGTGTGCAATCCATCATCTTAAACTTCTCAAGCATTTTCTTGGTATATTTCATCTGAGATACAAAAATGTGATTCTCTTTCTACCATACTTCCAATCCAAGACAGTAATACATCAACCTGAGATCAGTCATGTCAAATGATCGATTAAGATCTTTCTTCGTTGCATAGATCATCCTCACTGAACTTCCAGTGATGACTAGATCATTGACATAGACAACAAAAATCACCATCTCCCCCCCTTAATTTTTGAGGAGATATTGGGATCGTATGCATTGCTAACAAATCCATGTTGTATGAGATGCTCATCAATCTTAATGTACCATGCTCGGGGTGCCTGTTTGAGGCCATACAAAGATTTCCTGAGTCTGCATACCTTTTCTTCTTGACCAGGTACTACATATCCCTTAGGTTGAGTCATGTAGAATTCTTCTTGTAAATCTCTATTTAGAAAGGCACTTTTTACATCCATTTGGTGGACTTTCCATCCAAACTAAGTAGCTAGAGCAAAAATCATCCTGATTGTTTTGATCTTAGCTATGGGAAGAAATGTCTCCTCATAGTCAATGCCTTATTTTTGTGCATACCCCTTTACTACAAGTCTTGCTCTATACTTGTCCACTATCCCATCTACTTTGTACTTTGTTTTAAATATCCATCTGCATCCAATGGGTTTCTTCCCTAGTGGAAGATCAACAAGCCGCCAAGTGTTATTTTTCATCACTGATTGATATTCAGAATCCATGGCATCTTTCGAAGATTTTGACTGTAGGGCTTCCTGGACTGTAGAGGGCTCATTTGATTCAATAACTCTACTCATCAAAGAAAAATTAACTTCATCTCTTGCTTTACTACAAGTCCATGGTCCAAGGGTGGATGTATCCAGTGGAGCATCCATTCTTACATCTCGTAATGTACTTATATACCATTTAGCCATATGTTGAACTTTTCCCATGGGTCGTGGTTCTATATGATCAACACCATCATCCCCATCATCACTTTCATATTTTGAGGGAACATCAGCTTCAATTTCTACAATAGGTGAAAAATATACATCTTGTGATTCTGGAGGAGGAGTCTCTGCTTCCTTCTTCTTGAAAATCTCAACACCTTTGTTGGTGTAGACTTTTCTTGTCTTAGTGTCCATCAATCTATACCCAAGAGTCTCTTCATTGTACCCAATGAAGATGAGTTTATGTGACTTCATGTCCAATTTCTTTCTATTATGTTTGGGTATGTGCATGCTTGCTTTGCACCTAAATACTCTAAGGTGTTCAATAGATGGTTTCCATTTTGACCATGCTTCTTGTGGTGTTATTCCATCAAGAGTAGTTATGGGCACTCTGTTCAAAAAATATACTGTTGTCTTTACTACTTCTTCGCAAAATGTCTTTGCAAGTCTGGAATCATTGATCATGCATCGCACCATTTCCATGATAGTATGATTTTTTCTCCCAACAACACCATTTTTCTGTAGTGTGTGTAGAGGAGGCATATGTCGACGGATCCTGTGAGTTTGTAGGTAGTCTCTGAACTCATCACTGGTGAATTCCCCCCTTGATCTGAGTGGAGATTTTTGATGTGATGACTAGTTTCTTTCTCAACTGCTACTTTGAACTTTTTGAAGGTTTCAAACACTTCACTTTTCTTGTGAAGATAGAAAATCCAGATTTTTCTCGAATAGTCGTCAACACAAAGCATGAAGTACTGGAACCCAAAATGACTTGGCTGCATCAGACCGCAAATATCAGTATGAACCAGGTAAAGTTTACCATGAGCTCGAAATGTACTCCTTTAGAATGAAGCTCTGTGTTGTTTTCCTACTAGGCAATGAGGACACTTGTTTGTATCCTTCTGAAGAGATGGTATCCCATGTACCATATTACGCTGATGAATGTTTCAAGATATTTGAAACTCAGATGACCAAATCTCCAATGCCACAACTATGTTGAGGTGGAGTTCTTAGCCACAAGTGCTTGATCATTTATGTGAAAAAAATCAAGTTGGAACATGCGTCCCACATTGGAGGCTTTTACAATTATTTTTGAGCTTCTTGATTTGTCTCGAATCAAACACATTTTCTTGCCAGATTGACTATCAAAGTCAATTTTTAGGTTGTGATATAGGAGTTGACTGACTGAAAGCAGATTCTTTGTCAACCCAGGGACATATAGGACATTTGATAGTCTACATTTGCATGAACCAAGGGGTAGAGAAATGTTCCCAATCCCCTAAACTGTATATGAAGAATCATCTCCCAATGAAACATGATTTTTCAATGGTGTTTCCCTCATTAAAATAAACCAGTCTCTGTGGCTGGTCATGTGTCGATTGAATCCTAAATCAACATACCAAACATCACTAGATGACGTGGATGGTTCACTTGATCGAGCAGTGAACAAGAAGTCTTCATTGTCTGACTGTTCTTGTTACTCAACAATATTACCTTGCTGGTGGGATCTTCTTTTCCAATTCCCCCTTTTCTACACTTGATTGTAGTTAGATTATCCCTTGTTAGATTGTTGTGGAGGTTAGAAGTTGCTAGATGAACCTTTCTTGTAATTATTATACCAACAATATTGTAGGTTATGTCCTCTTTTACAGATTGGACATTGCTTCTTCTATTGTCTATCCCCTTGATACTGATTTTGATTTTGGGATTTTTGATAGGAATTAGGTTCTCTTTTCCATTTTTGATGTGAATATAGTGCCTAATCATCTTCATCATCCTTATTGTGCATTGCTTCATCTTTTTATAGTAGGTTTACTAGTTTTTCAAAACCAACTGTCGTATCTGACTCGTTTAGTGTTTTGACAAAAATGCGGTAAGAAGAGGTGAGTGCTCTCAAAACAATGGGAATGAAAGAATCATCTGTGACCGGTTCTCCTAGGGCTAGAAGTAAAGCCCTCAATTCTGCAACTCTTCTTAAGAAAGCTTTATTTTTTTATTCTGATTGAATTTTAATGTGTGTAACTGACTCTACAAACTTAGTATAACATTCTTGTTCTTGGCCTTGTATACTATGCTCAACTTATCCCACGCTTATTTGGCTGTTTTGGCATCTCGAATGTGGGGTTGCACATCGTCGAACACTCTAAACAAGATGATGAGTTTGGCCTTTTGATCTACTTTATCAAACTATCATTTTTGTGTTGTATCAGTAGTTGATCTGGTCAAAGTACCATTCACAACAGGCCATATTTCTTCAAACTCAAGCTGTGTCTTGATTTTTGTCTTCCATGCAACATAGTTGTTTCCTCTGAGTAACTATGAATCCGCAAGAAAAAATTTGGGGGCATTAGTGCCCATTTTGTAGAGATCACTGACAACGTTTGGCTCTTATCACTCTAGGTATAAGGTCTCCCAATCTATATACTGTCAGTCTGATATGCCGAACCTTTCTATATACGTGCCCTTTCGATATACCCGGTGGTACGTGGAAGAAGTTCACCCTTTCTATATACTTGACGGTACGTGAAAGAGGTTATAACGTACGTGAAATAATTGAATACGTGGTACCAAGATAATACTGATGGGGTCTGTGTGATTATTAACTCCGGCTCAAAAAAATATCCTCATACACGCACGTAACTTCGCTATATACTTGGATAATTTCTCAGTCCGGATTTATGTCGTGCAATCATTCATAGATGGATGGGATGGCTCATAGTGTGTACACTATGACCTTATTACTCCCCATCAATTTATAGGGATGATTTCCAGACGATGCTGTTGTAGCTATATTAGGTGTTAAGTGCAGTAGTAGTCACAACGGTTTTACCCGTAAGTGCTTCCCAGAGGCATCATTTATACTGAATGTTGTGAATGATATCTAGGATCTCGTGAGTGTTACAAAACAAATTTTTTACTATTTTGTATTACAATTTTTCTAGTTTTAGAGAATTTAAAAAGTTTCTAGTTGACTATAGCAACCTATAAATTAGTACAATATAATGCAGTATACAAATTACATCCAAAAATCTAGAAAAATTGAATGGCAGGAAAAAAAAAATTGTTTTGCAGGCCCTGGTGGCCTCCGGAGCCCAAAATGACCCAAAATGCCAGAAACCATTAAAAAAGGCCCAACATCGAGGCTTTGGATGGTCCTCCTTTTGTAAAAAATTCCTGAATTGAAAAAATAGGCCTAGTGGAGAAAAAAAAATGTACCCTAAATTTAGGGTTTTTCTCGCTAAAATTAGTTAGTTATAACTAAATTCAAATTTTCCGCTAAATTTAGCGGTCCTGCCAACTTTTTCCACCAAATTCAAAAATTTCAATTGTGGGTGGGATTCGAACCCCAAACCTCCCACTTCTAAGAATTTCTCTCTAACCGCCTTGGCCACTTAAGAGCGCTTGATATAGAAGTGAACAAACTTGTATTTAATGAACGGTAAAATCGACTTACCTTTGTAAAATGGTGATTTGGAAGATTGACCATGTGGAGGGTGAATTTAAGGCTACGTATGCACCCAAAAAATCTGGATTTGAGGTGTTTTTATTAATATAAAATTAGCCTTTGCTTTAACCGTTGTTTTCTTTGCAAAGAAATTTGATCTGAGCCTTAGCTTTAGCCATTGTTTCTTTATTTCTCACCATTTTTTATTTTTTATTTTTGTTGATGCTTTGATTTCTCATGGATTTTATTTATCTCTATAGGGACATTGTTGATAATGGTTGTTACATGTTTGTTTACAGGTCATGGCTCTTTGTGTGCAGGGGGTGCCCGTGTAAGGCTTGGCCACGATTCTACAGGTATTGTTTGTAGTATCCTTTACTTGCTGTGTATGAAAGAGGGTCAACTCTACCACATCCAACACCTTGCTCCAACATGATCAAGAGCTATGCTTCCACTATGCCAATCAAGTCTTGGTTACAAAAAAATGCACTAGAATAGGAGCACGATGCAAAGTAAAACTAACTCGGTTAGCTCTTATTGAAATGCACAGAGGTCGGGACTCTTCAAATAGCTTACCTTTTTAATGGTTCGACTTCCTCTGAATCTCACAGAGTGACCTCCAAATATATCAGCCTACTAGTTTTAGCAGAGACTAAATATATCTCTAATATTAGAGATAAAACCCCTAATGGTAATTTTTTTTATTAATTTCAATACCTGCAGCAAGTTTTGCTTTGTGTTGTGTGCACCAATGCAAAAACATTTTTTCTTCTAAACACCTGGAAGGAACATGAGGGTGTGAGGAGGCAATGATGGGGCTGGGAGGTTGCAGGAGGTTACACAGGATCTCTGATGCTGCAAACACTTCTCTAAAACTCCTCTATCTTAACTACTCTCTCTTTCCACTCCTCCACAGCTTCACAGGTCCAGAATCTCTCTTTGGTACTAAATGTAAATAGGGACAGAAGCCTGAAGATTTTATTAATTAGAATCAACCAACATTACAAAGAATGGGCTGCAATATTTATAGATATTGCACATCCAAATACAAACAAGAAACTAAGTTACACAGGTGTAACCATATTCCATATTACATAAGCTTCCAATATTGCATCCGGGAATCATAACTATAACCAAACAATTATATTGTTAAAACAATATAACAACACTTTTACTATTTGAATAGAAAACAATAATATGGTTTATAATTAGATATAACCATATAATTAATAAATACATTAATTAATATGAAATGCATAATTAATATATCTAGTGAATAATAAATAATTAACCTAACCTTGGGGAGCACCGGTAATTTTTGTGAAAAATAAAGATGGAACACTTAGATTGTGCATTGATTATAGGATGTTAAACAAAGAAATAATCAAAAATAGATATCCACTTCCTAGAATTAATGATCTGTTTGATCAGATGCATGGTGCATCAGTATATTCTAAGATACATCTTCGATTTAGATATCATCAGTTAAGAATCAAGGATGAAGATATTCATAAAACAACTTTTATGACTAGGTATGGCCATTATGAATTTATAGTTTTACCTTTTGGTTTGACAAATGCACCTATAAATTTTATGAACTTAATGAATAATATCTTTCAAGAATACTTGGATAAATTTGTGCTTGTATTCCTAGATGATATTCTCATATATTCTAAAAGTATTAATGAGCATCATGAGCATTTGAAGATAGTTCTACAAATCTTAAGGAAAAGAAGATTGTATGGTAAGTTATTCAAATGTTCATTGTATGAGATTGAAGTACACTATCTAGGGCATGTCATAAGTAAAGATGGAATACCAATAGAACCATAAAAATTGTTGCAATAACTGAGTGGCATGCACCTAAGAATGTACATGAGGTCAAAAGATTCATGGGTGTCACTGGTTATTATAGAAAGTTTGTAAAAAACTTTTTGAAGGTCATTGCACCAATAAATTTGTTACAAAAGAAAGATAATAAATTTTTGTGGAGTGAAAAATGTGAATCTGCATTTAAGACTCTAAAGAATCAACTTACATCTACACCTATTTTTATTTCTACCTGATCCAAATGGAGACTTTACTATAGTAACAGATGCTTCCGGGGAAGGGCTTGGAGGTATTTGTTGCAAAATGGGCATGTTATAGCATACAAAAGTAGAAAATGTAGGTTACATGAACTGAACTATGCTCCCCGTGACCTAGAGTTTAGTGCCATTGTACATGCACTTCAAGTATGGAGGCATTATCTTCTTGGGATACCTTTTGAATTAAAGACTGACCATCTTGGGCTGAAGTATATTTTCACTCAGCCAAATCTGAATGCAAGACAATGAAGGTGGTTAGAATTTCTATCTCAGTATGATTTTGACATAAGTTATATAAAAGGCAAGGAAAATAAAGTGGCAGATGCACTAAGTCATAGGAAACACATTTTTGCACTTATAACGTTGAGAACTCAATTTAAGGATGAAGTATAAATTATTATGGAATATGATTCTTATTTTTAGTAAGTGAAAAAAACACTTGTTGCAAATCCTAATGATATGAGATATACAAGTTTTCACTTTGATGATGAAGGAATCTTGAGATATAATAATAGAGTATATAAACCTTTGGGAAATGAATTAAAGAGGAATTTTTAAACTAAATTTCATATTTCACCTTTTTAAGGGCCTTCCATAATTACGAAAAATGGTTGCTAATATAAAACAACAATATTTTTGGAAAGGGATGAAAAAAGATTTAAATGATTTTTTGACACACTGCTTAGAATGTCAGCATGTTAAGACTGAACATATACATCCATTTGGTTTGTTGTACCCTCATAGCATACCACAATATAAATGGAAAGTAATTAGCATGAGCTTTTTTTAAGGGTTGCCTATGTCAAGACATAAGCATGATGTTATTCTAGTTGTTGTAGATAAACTAACAAAGGTAGCACATTTTATTGCTTGTAATCTTAAGGATGATTCACATATTTTAGCAAAAATATTTGTGCATGAAATTTTTAGATTACACGGCATACCTAAATTTATCATATCAGATAGACATTCAAGAATGACATCTAGATTTTGGAAAACACTCAATGCAGCCTTAGGAACTAAATTGAATTTCAGTTCAACATACCATCCTGAAATGGATGGGAAAACTGAAAGAGTTAACCAAGTTTTGGAAGATATGTTATGAATGTACTGCATGGATCAACAGTACAAATTGGAAGAGTACCTTCCATTAGTTGAATTTTCTTATAATAACACATATCAAAGCGTTATACAGAAGGAAATGAAGAACTCTAGTTAGTTGGGATAACATAGAGGACAAAGAGGTAATTGGACCTGAGATCCTTACTGAAATGGAACAATAAGTTAAAATGATTCGTGAGCGTTTAAAGGAAGAAACAGATAGGCACAAAATTTATGCGGACTTATAAAGGGTTGATAAGAAATTTGAACTTTGTGAAAAGGTATTTTTGTGGGTTAAACAGAAAAAGAATTCTATAACCTTTAGTAAGGCTGCCAAGTTATCACCTTGTTATGTGGGACCCTTTGAAATAGTTGAAATAATCAACTTTGTACCTTATCGTTTAACTTTACCACCTGATTCATCATGAATGCATGATGTTTTCCATATTTCTTTACTTAAGAAATACGTTTCAGATTTATCACATGTGTTAAATTAGAATTCCTTGTAGGTCTAAGACCCAAGAATAATCATGGTTAAACCCATTCGAGTGCTGGAAAATTGCCAGCTGCACTTAAGAAATCATGAAATAAGCCAATGCAAGGTCCAATGGAATCAATTTAAAGAAGAAATTGCAACATGGGAAAACCTCGAAGATATTAAAATTACTTTTCCACATTTATTTGAATAGAGTTTATTTTGTTGATTGATAAAACTTGAAAACAATATTCTTATTACATTAATAAATTTTCCATTTTTTGGTAGATACTAAAATCATTAGTATTGAAATAGCTATTTAAATGCTAAATAAATTATGAAAATTGGAATTTCTCAAATCTAGTTCTATTATGAACTTATGAAAGAAAGAATTATAATTTGGTTTTATTCTTGATTGAAGTTATTTGACTAAGTTAATCATCATAATGATGATGATTTTTAGGAGGGAGGTATGTAACACCTCTAACATGACTAGAGCTTGTGATGAATTTTACTTTGGAAGTATCAAACATTGAGAGGTGATTTTTTCTTAAGACAGTATACTCTTATGAATTAGGAAATCATGTTGCAGAAGATAAGAATTTATCTGTTTGGAATAGGTACATTTTGTTGTGTTTTTGCTTAATTGTAAATGAAGCAATCCATCTATTTTATGTAGGATAGATTCATTTCTCAGGATTATAAAATTGAGTTTCAGTTTTCATTATTTTAAGAGAAATCAAACAACATTACCTTGGATCAATTCCATTGATCCAAGGTCTGCTTCTAATTTACATGTCTTTTTATCATGTTGTCCAATTTGGACAGATGTAAGATTTTTTGGATCTGGAGTGTGTGAAGGTTATGAACGACCCTCTTCAAGAATCTTTTCTTCGTATTTAATCCGATAAAAAATCTGGTTCTTATTTTCTATTATTTTATGATGAGTTGTCATTAGGGACTTTAGACCTAATATAAATATGTTTTAAAACTAGTGACTCTATCCTAAGGATTGAAGCTAACCTAAGTTAATATTTTCTTATGTTAATTTGGATGAAAAATAATTAATAGGGACTATGGACCTACCTATGGACCTATGTTGATTTCCTAAGTTAGTGTCTAACCTAACTAAGGGAATGGCTAACCTTAGGGGACCTATGGAATGACATCGATTTCTAGACATTAATTGGTAGTTAATGCAACCTTATCCTTTGGTGCTTCCAATTTTGGCATAGGCATGAGGAAAAATAGAGAGGGATGAGTTGGAACCTTAGCCAAGTTTAGTTGCATGAGAAAATTTAATTTAGTCAAAGCTAAATATAGAGATGGTGGTGGCGTGGAAATTGGAGGGAACTGACAGTCCTGTTGAGCATTTAATGTATTTGAAATTGAAAAAAACTTCCTAGGAAGTTGCATGATGGGGTTTTGGTTGTTTTTATCTTTTGTTCATTTCGAGCCTAGGCTCTATATGATGTTGTTTCATCTCTTCAAACCTCTAGTTTGATTCTTGCATGACTATTATTCTTGCTTTACATGAAACTATTTGAGTGGGCACTTTGGAAACTATAAAATAATTAGAAAGTGTTGAAGGTTTTTTTGACGTTTCGTGGAAAGGAAGAAGCTATTGAAGCTCAATTTGGGGATCTTCTACAAATCAGTGAAGGCAAAGAGCTATCAATAATGATAGGCTACATCCATTAAGTTTTACACTTTTTCTTAAATAAATCATTAAGAGAACTCTACTCTTGGGAAAAATCTTGTTTTTGGTATGTTGAAAACATTACTCTACTTGTGGTTCTTGTGTTTTTTTGGAAATGCTTTTTCGATCTTGTTGAAATGATGGAAATAATGATATGGGTTTCGAGTTTCTTGTATAGATAGCTGGGTTATGATTTAGTCTCTCTGCATGGGCTTCGGATCAAGTTGAAAAACTACTTGAGATCTGGTTAAATTGTTTAAATCATGTAAGTAGCTTGGTTTGCTTAAATATGTGGAACTTGCTCTATTTCAGTTGGAAAACTTCAGTTATTCAATTTTTTTGAATACCTTGACTATTGTTGAATCTTACTTGAATCTTAAGGAATTTTTTTTATGTGAAGTCTTCTTCAAACATGTTTTTCTGAGTACTAATGTAATGCTCTAACTTGAAAAAATGTGTCTTTTTTCTTTCGCTGTCTGTGAATGAGGATCCGGGTTTTGTTTGTATTCTTTCTATTCAAACTTTGGGCCCTAATATTATTTAGGATGGATAAATTGTGTGGAGTTGTGTGGTTTTTGGTTTAATGTGTCCCTGAACGTGTTTAAGTTATTCAGTTTATTATTATCTATAAATCCTGGAAATCTATATTTCCATTTTTTCTTGGAATTGTTCAGTTGTTTCATGAAGCATGATTGTTGGAAGCTAGTTTGGGGAAATGTTATTAGTTTTCTACATTGTTGGGTCATTGGGTAACTGGTGAAATTTTAGCATTAGGTTCTAAGAAGGGAAAAACTTCCTTGGGTATTGGCTCACTTTTTTTCGGTTGTTGTTACCAACTTGGACTTCTTGATAGTTTTATTGTCATTGTTTGGATGTATTTTAGTTTGTATTTTTCATAGAATTTGGGCCATTAAACACTGGTTTTGATTCTTTCTTATCTTTGGCCATGATCTTCGTGAAAAAGTTAACGATGAATCCTATTTTGGTTAAATCATATTATAAACTTCCTTTCCTTTACGGATCTAAGTTTAGAAGTTTGTTCGGATTTTCCCTTCTATTAAGTTAATCCTTTCATCTCTTTAACTTTTGGGAAATGGATTATTGTTATCCTGTGGAAGTCAAGGCTATCCTTACTATCACCATGAATGATGATGTGAAACAAAATGTTTGTTGTTCATCATTTCCTTTCTTCTCCTGGTTGTTATTCTGTCAATTCAAACCCTGATTATATCTTTGTTTAGGATTTTAGTTTGAAACATTTGATCAATGACCTTATCAATATAGATTATTGGTTTCTAAGGTTCTCTTTATAATCATGCTTAGATCTATGAGGAAGCAATCTCTCTCCCTTTTCCTTTAACCTTCTTCATCCTTTAAACTTGGTAAAGGTGTTTTCCTTCTTTGGTTTGTTCCTTATGTAACTTTGGGTCTATTAGGTAAGATTGATTGCAGATTGTTATTAGCAAAGTATAGATGAAGTTGAAAATAATAGAATGGAATATTATGTCTGGTTGAAATATTTTGAATAGATCTTTATGATGTATAGAGAATATTTATATGGTTAATGGAGTTGGAGCTGAATGATAAAAATTTCCATTCTAATCTCTTAACTTAGCAATATCAATGTTGTATCCTTCTGGGATTGAGTGTCAACTCATTTCCTTGCTAAAAAGAACTTACCATTTTTATGAGGTCTTTTTTAGTTTTCATGAATTTAACTCAAATTGATTCCTAATTTTGAGCTTGAGTGTTATGATACTTAGGAGAGAGACACATTTAATGATATGAGGTTTTGGGATCATCCTAAACTTATTTTTATGCTTTTAATTTTGATTATCGACATCTCATAATTTAGGATGAATTTAGGTTAATGTAATAATAATATGGAAGTATTGTTCTAATGATCTATTGTTGAACTATGCCTAAAATATAGTTAGGATAGTTATATTCATCTGTTAATAGATTTAACTAAATGAGTGATCATGGAAATAAATGTATGCAAATAATAGTGAGATTTTGATGAAATGTTACTTATCTAAATTACTGTTTTAATTCCTTTGATAAAAGACAATAGTATGAAAGGTTTAAGTTTTTATATTATTGACCTAACCTTACTTTTGTTTTGGAATATCTCTTTCTCTCTCTCTCTCTAATTTAGCTATTGTAAATACTTTTGGTTATGTCTTTCTGAATTGCTCAAGACTGTTTCATAACAACAAAGTTATTTTTATGATACAATTAGTTAAAAGCACATCATTCTAATGTTTAGTGCTTATAAACCTCAGTTCAATGAACTGACCCATGCTAGAAATTTTGTAGATGGAATTTGTAAGTGATGAAAGGAGAAAGCTTTTAGTAAGTTACATATGTTTATCAAGAGACTTGATCTTTTGTATGATGAAAAATGGTTCATTACTGAAATGTATTTGATGGAAAAGAAAGTTTTATCTAAAAGAAATTTAATGTTGTTTTTTTATACTTGGCACTATCGAAAGTGTTTGAACTTATAAATGTATGAGTCCTCCATGTTGAATAAAAGTTATGTGATATTTGTTTGCACTTGATGCAATTCTTGTTGGAATGAATTGAATGGAAATGTTAAGTAATACTTTGTCTTTCAGACAGTAACATACCTTATGGTTTGTAATAAAATAAATATAGATATGAAATAATGTTGTACTACCTTCTCTAAGTTAAGAGGCAACCTATCAAGTTGCAATGCTCACACTAATTTTTAAACAGTTCATTAGCTTATAAAATAAAAAATTTATTGTTGTGAATTATACCTTAATAATATTCATAAAGTACAATGGGTTTATAATGGAATTTAACGCTCAATAAGGGAAAGGAAAGACAATTCCCTTGAAAATAATCTTAGTCTTAATCTAAGACCTTTTTGATATGAATCTTGAATATTATCTATAATTGGCAAGGGTGTTCTTTCTTATGTGGAACTCCTTAACTAGAATAGGAATATAGGGAAGGAAATATAATTGGGATTAGACTTCATTTCAATGAAGTCTAATGTAAAAATAACTTGCTCATAACTTATATAAGCTATGGCTTGAGTAAGTGGGTAAGCAAACAACACTCTCTAGTGTGTTAGATCTATTATGTAAAACAAGAATCAAAATTTCAATAGTTTAAATCGTTGCATATGAATAATATAGAAAGCATATCTATCTGCATAACTTCATTTATTACAGTCTTAAATCTGAATCTTAATGATTAAGGAACCTAGTTACTTAGTAGGGTTGTTGTATTTAATCTATAAAGAGGAAACTAATAAGATATAACTTTCTATCTAAGGTATGTTCATCCAAATGAGGAAAACTCAAATGGATGTTGACACACACCAACTAGAGTAAAGTACCTTCATGATGACTAGGGTCTTCACAAGGATACTATGTTGCATTTGACATGTTTCAACACCCTTCCAATTTTATTCTACTAGACTAACATAAATTCTGATTTGATCACAGTTTTTCCCTAGGTAGAGATTGGGGCATGACCTAGTGTTGGGGTCAACTCATGTTGACTTAGGATAAATAGACACACCCAATCAACATAAGTTGATTGAGTATGTCTAAGTAACCTTATCCAACGTAAGTAGTCCTCCACACTAGGCCATGTTTCTAACCTTAACTAGGGTTAAACCTTGAACAATTGGACTAACAAAAGTCAGTAAAGACCATTCTAGATAATAGATCAAGTAAGGTGAAGGACGTATTCTATTTGACGAGCATTCCATCTAGGAATATAAACATGAACAATATGTTTAAAATATTTGGCCAAAGTATCGCAAGTTGTTGGCTGGGTTGTCCTATATCACTTAGTTTAAGAAGCTAGATTTCGGATGAATATCGGTAACAGATATTCAGATATGCCTCTTAAATAGATCACTTGATACCTCTAAAAGGGTAACAGAACCAAGCATACATAGTATACACACTATAACATTAACATGAGAGATTGGTATGATACCGAGTCATGAAATGAGAGATCGGTGTTTCACCAAGTCATTTACAACTGCATATGATTTTTTGTTATGAGATTGATTGGCTTTGGAATTTGTGTTCTAAATTATGTTAATTTAGAATAGAGAACATTATGCAAAAAAAATTACCTTCTTTCTAAAGTATTAAAATGGGAATGTTACACAATATTTTGAAGAGGCTAACCAAGATGAAATAGGGAGGTAAGACATGAAATATGAGTATGATGCCCTTATTAAAAATGAAACTTCGGAACTATACATAGGAAAAGTGACACAGGTTTTCCTGGGTACTCAAATTCCCATGGTCGGGCCAAGACAAATGAATGTGTAGAATATTTGATGAATGTGAATAGGTGTAAGATGGTAAATAAGAAATAGGCATATATGTCTAAGGATGAAGATTCAAATGCCAAGAAACTCATAATTGATCAACTTTCAAGTATTAAACCTACTCATAGAGGATAGTGAATACACATGTTTACTCTGTGTATGGAATACTATGATCAAGGATCGTTATTTAACATATTTCCCTATCTACGTCGGTTATATATAAGATACTTTATCCAAGATGGAATATTCATGGAAAGTGTCCTTTCATCTCTAAATATTCCTCTCCAAAGAGGGTCATAAAATAAGGTGGATGATACACAAAGAGAGAGAACTAAGGATTCACATTTCTATCTCATTTTTCTCTATTGGCCCAAAATTGTTTAACTATGAATGATTTCCTATTTAGAGTGTCAAATTGGTTGATGATTTATGCTGGAAAGGGAGTAGATTGGAAAAATAGTAGATGTAATCCTAATTATATGTCTCCATAGTATTGGTTGATACCTAGTGGGTTGATTATTGTTTAAAAATCCTCCTATGAGTTGATTTGAACAAGAAATGGTCATGTATGGTCATTAAATCATGAGTGACAATACAAAAAATTGAAAGTAAAGACAAAGGATAATCAGAGGCTATGAACTAGTAACGTGAACTCTTAGTAATTAGGTATTTTGTTTTTATTTAAATTCCTAAATTACAATAGATCTTAACAATGAATAAACAATGGAAGTAAATTGAATTAAATAAGAAGATAGAAAAATTAATCCCTTTGGTTTATTAAATTCCTTTCCAATTAATTAAATAAAATGAATAAAACTACTGTAATAAACATTTTTTTATTTTATTTTATTTTTGAAAGAAATGAATTAAAACTAATAAAATAACTAATGTTTATAATCCTTTTACAGATTATTTGAAAATAAAATAATATAAACAACCTACATAAATAGAAAAATAATTAAAACTAACTTTATTAATTCTTTTAATTAAAATAAAACTAAAACAATGAATAATTGGATATAGTTATCCCTTTGTTGCATGGGGGTTTTAAATACTAATCTAATGAGGAAGCACTGAGAATAGTATTAATTTAGAAAGGAAAATCTTCTTATAGCAAATATTCTACCTCATATTTTTTGGGAAAGGAATCTTCTCCAAAGATAGTTCCTTCATACAAACAAACTTACCTTGGTATAAATTCTTGTAAATTAATAAAAAGAAATGATAAATAGCTACATACATGGAGATTTCTTCACTTATTCCTCTAAAAAAATTCCCAAGAAGATCCACATTAATAATCCAAGAATATATTATCAATGGTAGAATATTTTTTAAAATAAATACTATAGAATGAATATGGGTTTAATAGATGCACAAAAGAAATGATGATATCTTATGTTTTAAATAACTTTAGAACTAGCTTTGTTGATTTTAAGATACAATGCATATATTAAAAATTTAAAATAAATGAAGTGCACCCCCAACCTGGTCACTATAGTGTTTTGGTATCTTGTCTTAGTGTCATTGATTATGTATTCAATGTCTTCTCAACTTCAGAATACTTCCAATAAGTGATTTTCAATTGATTTGGGTGACTAAGGTAATGAATGAAAACAAAAAATCAAGAAAATAAGATGGTTAGTGTGGTATAAACAATGTGGTTAGAATGTGAGCATAAGGAAAGAAATATTTAGATATATATATATATGTAAGCACCTCTCCAAAAGTCAATAGCATAACACTTCTCAAAACTTAAATTTTCTAAACCATGATACAAACAAATGTGGTATATTTATAAATTGTTGGAGAAGTAGTTAGGAAACACATGTCAAACAAGAATGGGTGACTTATCTCAATGGGAATAACTTAATGAGTTATTTTTAGTAAGAAGGAAGGAGAAAAAAAATACCATTCCAATTATCTTATTTTTATCCAATTTGATCAAGTAAATTGGTATAAAATCAAATTGCAATCAGAACATGCATCTAAAAAATTGTGTTTTAATTTTAATTTTCATGGTAAAAGAACCATCCATGTTACCATAGGGGTGGTTCTCCAACTCTCACTCTAGAAATAGGGGAGGTTGTGTAACCACCATTGAAGAACAATGAGAAAACATCAATAAAACAACCTTGCAATAAAATTGAAGGTTTAGGAGCATGGCAATGAGGCTAGGTTAAGTCAATATAGAAATGAAAATAAGAGGGGAGGCATCTAGATCTCATTATCATCTTAGAAGTATTTTTTTCATAATTGATGATTTGTTATGTTCAAGTGTTGCACCATGAATTTTCACGTGCGTACATATCTCCCCCTTGGTGTAGAATTTTATCCATAAATGGTAGAACATGTGATTTCCAATAATCATGCTTCCCAAAATGGTAGGTTTATAAAGTTACATGATCTGAATTTATGTTGAGGTGACACCAATCGAGACCTCTCACCACCTACAAAAGAAAGAAGGAAATTAAGTGCAACAATAAAACTATACTAGAAAAATATTTTAAAATGAAAAGATAAAATTACTTACCATTTGCATGGGGGTGAGAAATCTACCTGCTCCACCATTGCTAACACTAAAAAATATTTCCAAAATAATGTTAGAAATCCAAAATAATCTATATATATATATATATATATATATGTATATATCACATTTTTACCATATTTAGAAATCATTTCTTATCTACTCTTTTACTAATTTTTTCGATTTGAAATTTTGGTGACAATTTCACGCATGAGTATAGTTAAATTTATATGTGTTTTGATATAATCAAAGTATATCCAGTGGTAGCGGTTGGGGTTTAGGAACAGGTTAGTTATGAGGGATATTTTATTTTTCCCTAAGTTTAGATTTTTTTGGAAATAAGCTCTAGGGGAGGGTATTTCTAGAGAATTTTTAGTCAAAATAATCATAAGGAGGGAGGTTTTAAGAAGCAATTTTTTTTGTTGATTCTAGTATTTGTTTTACAGAATTTCTAAATATTTATCATGTGGGGGAACCATTTTGTGGTCAATGAGATAAATAATGTGGTGGTTACACAACTGCAATGATGATTAGGGATAAGGGAGGAGATAGATTTTTAGTTTTGTTGGGCCTTTATTATATAAAGTATAGAGGCACATGGTAGGATTTTTACATGGTGTGAGGATATATTTGTAGCTATATACCATGACTTATATCAGGTGGTTAGGTACAAGTTAAAATCTTTGAGTCATTCCACACTCATCATGTTATGGATATATGAGAGGGTTATCCCCTATCAGAGGGGTGTGGAGATTACATATCCAACTGTTATAAGAGTAGAGAAGTGGGTGGATGTGAAACCTATCAAAGTCATACCATAGTCAGAATTTATAATTACAATAGCATACATGGTAGAAAATCCTTACCAGGTCATGCTCATATTATGGGTCGGAGAGGTAATTTCTTTGTTTTCTTACACCATTACCAAATAATTGATTGATCATGGGGGATGGATAGAGGTGAATATGGTAGCACAATTTCCCCAAAATTTTGTTCATGGATACATTGACACCCTCCCTACATTTTAGAACATGCTCAAAGGGAAGGGAAAGGATAGAGCCAATCATATTTAGAGGTTGAGATGGATAGTCATTGTATCAAGAGTACTGAAAGGGGTATGTCGATCCATATCTAAGTGGCCTATTAGAGGAGGGATGGTGTAATTATTGGTGTCAGGTATGTTTTTTCCTTTTATTTAGTTATTAAGAATTCTCCACCTCACACATGGTGAGTAACATCACTTAGGTGAGTCATAGGTATTTTAGGGAGCTATATGACATATGGTATATTATGTCATAGAATTTTTCATACTTTTCATATACGTCATTTTCATATAGGAGCTACATGTTATTCCTATCCATATAACTCCTCACTCTAACATGGGAGTATGACATGTCTAGACATGGGAGTTACACAAAACTCCCCATATGTACTCTTCCTTTTTATCTATGAGTATGAGTAGACCTATTATTTTTGCATGAACATTTGTTTATGGTTATTTTTCTTGTTGATTACTTAGATAATTTTATCATTTCCATTG
This sequence comes from Taxus chinensis, assembly GCA_019776745.2. Classification (NCBI taxonomy): domain Eukaryota; kingdom Viridiplantae; phylum Streptophyta; class Pinopsida; order Cupressales; family Taxaceae; genus Taxus; species Taxus chinensis. The sequence goes on from CM034149.1 coordinate 317,401,693, forward strand.
GAGTGCAACACCTCAATATTCACAATTTCCATTGACCCTAATGGTTCATTATTACATGGTATCATAGTTTTGTTGTTTAGGTAAATGTGTTACTCATATTAGTTCATCGATAATTACTTCTAGTTTCAAAATTTATTAACTTCTTCTACAAGTTTTATTAATCCAATATTGTTTTGTGTTTTCTGGTACTAATTCAGGTTAATATTATGTTTGGAGTTTTCTATTTTTTGGGTTTAATGTGGTGTTTGTGTAGATAGGTGTTTTAAAGATAAAACTTACTATCCACAACTAAATTTGGATGTATTTATGCTTTTTTGTTTTTGGTTTTGTCCTGATTTTTTAGTTTCTAGTTATGCCATCTCCTTCCTCCCTATTGTCTCAAAATCTCCTATGCTCCATGCCTTGGTCTTGGAACTCACCCTATAATCAAGCTCCTACCAATCTCTATTTTAGCTAATGATCCAGCTCAACCGAGACACATAGGGCTTAGCCTCTCCTCACCGTGTTGCACTCGTATCTAAATACCCAAGATTGTTTAGGTTTTCCTTGACATGTTTTTGATGTGTAAACCCCTAGCTTGGCTATGTGGTAATAAAATTATCTCATCATATGTTCCATGTTCCATTCACCACCATATCGAATAGATATTGGTAGAGCTATTTTACCTCTCCATTATCTTGTCAAGTTTGTTTTTATCTAGATCTCACTCACTCTCTCCACTAATCTCAACCTCCCTATGTTACCTTTCTTTTAATCTCAGTTATTTTTTATGGCTTTACTGTTACTTTCCCTTGATTAAACCATCTAGTAGCTCCTCCCTGACATGTAAAGGAAACCCTAATTTGTCTCCTTTTCTCTATTCCTTAGTGACCCTCATCAGTCTCCTATTCTTCAAATCTCACCATGTTTCCTCACTAATGGACTTTCCCTCCTCCTTCCTTTAGAAAAGGATCTGATCTACCATTCAAACCTTGTTTTATATGTGTTATCTCTAAATGTTGAAAAAATTCCTCATTCCTATTCTAGATTAGTGAAATAGTAATAAAAGAAACAAGTAACACAAATTATGAGAGGTTTTATGGTACCTCTAGATAGAATGATCATGGATACAAGTGAAAATCAATGATCATCCCTCTTCACAGAAAGCTACATGACCTAAAAATAAAGATCACTCAAAGTGATAAATGGATTAGTAGATAAGTGGGTTGGTTTCCTGACAATGTCATTCTTGAGAAGTGACAACTTCCTAGGATGGATGTTAACCCACGTTTTGATAAAGATAAGATAAAATATTGATAAATTGGATTTAGCAAAATATGAACATAACAAAAACTTAAATGTAATAAAAGTGATAAAATTTACGTCTAATATAAAAAAATATAAACCAAACCTATGCAGATCAAAGGTGACCCAAGACTGTAGGGCCCATTCAATGGTGACTGGATTTGATCAAGTGAAACAAAGATAGATAATATAGATATAAAATCCTTGGAGGTAGATCTAAAGTTGGTGATGAACTTATATGAAGGAACATGAACCTGTAAGAGATATAGAATTGGATTTAATAGAAAGGATATAAGAAAATTATGAAATCTAAAGATGAATGCAATGAATATTGATCTAGTCGACAGAAACATGGTTGAGTTGGTGGTGACAAGAGCTGACAGAATAGACCTGAGATGGAAAAGAGAGGGAGAACAAAAATATATACATCCTGGGTGATTTTGAACTCAAAGAGGGGATGACTGGGAATATGAATGATAGAGCAACCAAAAAAATGGGAGTTGGATCAACGGTGACCACACAAGGTTGACGGTGACTAGGGGTGATCTAGGGATTGATGGAAAGGGATGGACAAGAACAAAGATATGTAGATGGAAAATTAAATTTTGAGAAGGCAGAGACATGGCTCTTTGGTTATTGTTGAGGCTGAAAAATATCTGATGAATATTATGATGATGAAATTGCAATAGTAGGTCCAAGCATGCAAGAGAGAAAAGGATATCCAAATCTCCCAAAGTGAGGAACGATATCTCCAAGATGATGATTACATATATAAGAGAGAGAAATAAATGAAAGTGAGATCATAATAAATCCTTAAATATCCAAAATTGCATCCTTAGAAAAGGAGGGGTAAGGGAGGCTTTATAGGGTCAAGGAAAACCCAGATGGGTCACTATCAATTACGTGGACCCGTCCATTTGAGTGGTGGAAAGGTGATGAGATCAAGGAAAAGATCCCATATGAGGTGGGATTAGGGTTTAGAAGGGTGAGGATGAGATTTGGGTTACTTATAATGAGTAAATGAGTAGGTGGAGGGTGAAAAATATTAAATAAATATAAAGATCAGGTGAATTTATTAAATGAGAGCCTAGGAAGGATAAAATGGTGGATTTAAGGAGAGTGAATGAATTAAATGGTGATTTAGAAGTAATTAAATATTATTAGGGGTGATTAATGGATGATTAATTAAGGGTAAATGATGATAAGTGCATTAAATTGAATTTAGGAGAGAAGAGTGGAATTGGAATGGGAAGAGAGGTATGGAGGTGGAAAAATATGACAAAGAGTGAATGTGGGATGAGGGTAGTGATACCAAAAATTGGTGTCTACATTTTCCCCTCTTTTTTGAGTGTTTTGTGTTGGGAAACCCATGAGGAAAATATGAGAAGAGATGAAAAGATGCTTGAGGAGAGGCTCCTCCTCAAACTAGGGTTCGACTACATGAAAGGAAGTTGATCATGAGTTTGAAAGAGATAGGTGAAGGGAGAGAGAGTATAAAGGATGAGAAAAATAAGATAATGAGATAAGATATCCTATACAAGGATAAACAAAAAATGTGGCGGTGATTTTGGAATCACTTCGGTAAGGAACAAAGTATGGAATCAATGGAGATGACGACAATGTCATATAGACCTATGAATCAGCAACAAACCACTGCAATATAGAGGGAGTCCAAGGGGGATCCACTCAAATGGATGTGCAAGTTGTGGGACCAATGGGTCAAAGGTAGACATCAAATATGTGTAAAAAAAATGTTAAAATGGTTGAGATAAGGGTCGTGACAAAAAAATTAGAAGGGTGGGAAAATGTGAAACTAATATCCTTCATATAGGAAGAATCAAAAATAGGCATTTGGGAGGGACAATTATAAAAAGAGTAAAATAATGGTTCCCCAATAGGGAACATAAAGATGGTCAAAAAGGTGAGATGTTGGATGTAAAATGAGATAGATAAAGAAGCCTAGTGGGACAAATAAGTGTGCGGTATAAGTAAAAGTAGAAGAAAAGATAATGTGAAAGGATGGATTAATCAGAAGGATACAAAAACCAAAAATGTTGCAAAAAGTAAGTTCAGGTTGAAAATGACCAAGAAGGGTTAGTGGTGACAAGGGATGAAGTGGCAATAACCCAAGGGTGTCAGCGGTGACCGGGATCGGTGGGCCATATAAGCCCCAGGGTCATCCGTCTAAGCTCATTTGCATTGTGTAAGTTGATGGTCAAGATCTCTGAGTAAAAAAAGAGTTCATAATTTGAGTGAGATGGAGGTTGGTGGAGTAGCGAGGAAGCACCAAAGGACTCATAGGATAGTAAGTGCATAAAACTTATCTTATTTTTAAAGCATTTTTGTTATTTTTATTTATTTATTATTATTTTTCTATATTTTGGTTTCAGCACAAGGGGCCTCCATTCTCTAGGTATAGTCATCATTGACCGGCCCTGATAAGGCATCAACTCATGCTAGGAGGCATTGACCCAACCTAGTCTGATATCTACTAGAGCTAGGATGTGTAATTTTTTCTTTTTGATGATGAATTGATCTGATTTTAATGATGGTGTTCTAATGATTGATTTGTTTGATTTGCTTGGTAGGCCAGGGACTCTTTATATTTCAAAGACAAAGTGTCATCCTTATATGATTGGATGAGAGGAGACATGACTAAAATAGAGTGGGATCACTTAACCATAGTGGGATTGGGTGGATTTTGATATCAAAGGATTCCATGAGATGTAGGATTGATGATCACTTTGGTAAACAGATGGGATTCTTGTACTAGAAAATTTTGGTTCATAACAGGTGAGATGACTGTCACTCTTGAGGATATAGACCAAATTTTGAGGCTGTCGATACAGGGGAACCTATAGAGCCAATTTTTGTTGATAGTATATTGGTGGTTTCTACATGGCTATTTGGATCTGATGGCCCATAGATCACAGTTACTTCCAGGGCCTTTCACATAGAGACACAGTTTAAGTGTGGGGTGATGAGGATTAGGATGATATTTATATTTATGATGGCCATTTCGAGTTATGCATTACCATATTCATGGGGAGATAGATTCCCGTGGGCATTATTAGGGTGATTTTAGATGTCATAGATCACATTAAAGTATTTTCTTTTGGGCATGCCTTACTAGCACATGGTTATCACGAGATATGGATGTATGCGACTAAAAGGAGTTTGGGATCTTGGATGTCATATTCTTATTACACTATTGGGTGTATGATTATATAACTATGATCAGGAAACTAGGGATCTCATAGATCACATGGGATTCATATGGAGCTATCTGTTTTATTTATGAGATGGTGAGCTGATTAGGTAGATGGTGACAGAGGGGAAAGATGAGAGGAGTGGTATATTGATATATTAGTATAGTTAGATGTGGACTTGGTGATATGGTGTCCATTCTAAAATATTCCTACAAGGCATGTGGGAGATGAAGAGTTAGTGGGGATGAATATTATTGAATGGGTGTAGAGGAAAAGAGAAGACATGGTGGAGGTGGTGTAGTTTGCACAAGTCATGCCACAGTTCAGAATAGTGGAGACTGTACCTAAAGAGCCTATTAGATATAGGAAAGATGAGTCATAGAGGGACTTTCCTATTACCATGATGGCAGACCCACTAGAGGAGGTTATAGGACCATGGTATGAGGATTATGATGTTGGATTTGGATTCAGATTCATAAAGTGGATGATAGTGGCATGGGCAGACTAGGAGATGGAGGAGAGGGCTGAGACATGATTATATAAGGAGGAGGAGTCAACAAATGAAGAAGATGCGGCTCTTGGAGGATATGAGGGTTGAGATGGAGGGGTTATAGTGGAGATGGCCTACTTACACATAATGTGTGACACAACCCACTAGGAGAGGGATGTGGCATGTGAGGAGAGAGAGGTAATGTGTTAGGAGGTGATACTATTACACTAGGAGAGGGACCTGATCACACAGAAACAAGATAGGTATATGAGGTAGAGGGAGGCCTACATGGCCTGATTCAAATACCTCGATCATATACCTGTGGTAGAATCAGAAATTGGTACACTAATGGAATCACAAGGATCTGGTAAGATGGCTCCACCAAGTATGGTTCCTTTGGATCATTATATAACATTAGCAATTGAGCACACTATTATTCATGTATTATTACTTTGTGGCTGCCAAAATTATAGAGATACATATCATATCTCACAGATCAGTGGGGAGTAGGGGGTTGAGCGTGACCAGTGCCATCTAGGATTACAAGAAGCATGAAATAGCTATGGTGCGATCCAGGAAATTATGGAGGAGACGAGGCCCAGAGAGAGGCATATGAACCTACCCTAGATACACAAAGATTTAAATATCACGAGAAATAATTATGAATTTCTAAGGAATAGGAGAGTGATCCTCACTCCCATGGTGAGACCTGGAATGCATCATCATGAGTGAGGTTTATGTTCATCTCAAACTCACTTTGAGAGGTCTTGGAACTATTTTTTTAAACACTCATTCAGCAGTCTGAGGTGTGTGTACATCATATACAAAGGATAGTTAGTAACCATCATTATCAAGAGAAAATTGTTTGAAGTGAACTTCATTGACAGTGTATTAGTGTTGTAGAGGTCATCAGGGGCCAAGTTTCTATATTAAAATTCTTTATTGTGGATCTTCATTAGAGGTAGAGACATCTTCGGTCATGCTTTGGATGCACTTATCTCTTCTCCTTTCTCATTATTTCTCCTCTTCTCTCCTCCATTTCTAATTCTTCATTTTGAGTAATCATGACATTTGTCTTATTTATTTCATTGTGACTATAATACATATTATAATAATTCACCCTTAATTAATAAAAGGGACTTAATTTCAACCCTAGGGATTTTAAAAGTCACATGTTGTGGAGGACAATCGAAAGGTCATGTGGGGGGTAGGTGAAGATTCATTCCAAATTATATAAATTGTAATGACTTCCCCATTCTTAGGGTTTGTTAATTTTGTATGCTCGTGAGATATTACTACTTGTGAAGGAAGTGGGAGACCTAAGAGAAAAAGGGATTATCCTTGGTCCCGTACCTATATCTCTAAAAATGAATGGGTGGATCCAACTATGCCTATAGTTATGTCTATATACATGCATGTCAATACTGTCCCTTATCTAATCTATAGATGGGATATGTCATTAATCCTATATATCTATTCAGGGCAACTATCTTGACTGGCCCCCTATCCAAACATAACTATTTCCACTAATAAATATAGCTTATACTACGCTAATGAAAATCTATACAACACCCTAGATTTCATGATCTCTCGATGAATGAGGGTGGTGGGTCTTTAGGTCCTTTTTGTGTCTTGACCAGGATACTTGAAGTGCTTTGTTGTAGGAGATCCTGAGAGAAGGTATGAAGCATCACGATTGAAAATCTAGTTAGCACCCATAGGCATCTAGATTGGAACCACCATGGGGGTTTGATTTGATATAGAAACAAGATTTATCTCAACAATAACCCCATCCATCTATCTAGTTGGATTTGGGGCCGTCAAATTAACCATGGGCCAATATCAATATCTATAGAAAATAGGTAGATAGGGGTGAGGGAGTGCCCAGTAGTATCTATAAGGGCGAGATACATATAATATATAGGTAGGGGTACACCATATCATATATATAGAGGGGTTGGAGGAGATAACTTGTTGCTATATATGGCTATGGGAGAGGAGTGATCATCCTAGGGGAGGAGGACCTTATGGCTACAGGAGAGCACCAGATAGCCATTTCCCACTTAGATCTAATTTTTCCCCTTTTCAACTACCTAATAAGAGAATCTTATGTGCATTGTATTCTAGGTCTGTTGCACTCCCTATATCTGTGGCCATGGAGAATTAGAGATATATGATATATAGGGCATATGGGCCCTTTTCCATTCATTCATGGTCGGTGTATTGGAGTTAAGATATAGACAGGGCATGGAGACCCACTGGGAGCTTCTCCCTTTGCATGATATTTTTCCATAGATAAATATATATGGACCCGATCCGGAGCCAGATCCGACCTCCCCCTCTATAAATATATGAGATATGGATAAGATGGGAATATATGTCTTACTTTTACATATATCTACATCTATATATGCAAATCTTACTATTTTATCTTGGGTGTTGTTGTCACCAAATCATTGCACGCCCCGAATGGATTGAAAGTGAACAGGACATTCAGTTTGATTGGGACACATGGGATCACCTCTCAAGCTATGGGACTTAAGCTCGAGGTGAACCTATAGAGAAGGTTAGATTCCTCTTCCTAAACTAAGCACTACACTACTCCTAATGTAATAAAAATGGCTAACTAGACCTATGCTAACATTTCAAGGGATTAGGGAGAGAGATTGCAAGGAAATAAAATCTATGCTAGAAGTGGTGATGCACCAAGAAAGGGTTTTTCTAGACAAAAGTTTTGCTTGCCAATGAAGAGAGATGATCATGAGGAATAATGAACATTCATTACAAACCCAATGTACAGACAATACTTCACTCTTTGATAAGCACAATGACCCCCAAAACTTGCAAAAGAAACCTTGGTTGCATAGTTCACCTGCAAACATGAGAGAGGCAAATAGAAGCAACCAAATCATGAAAGGACATATAAAAAATCATAAAACATAATTTCCATTACTTCAAGAACTTACACAGTACATCATTACATCAAGGAAAAGGCATAGGCTACCATTACAATTTGAGAAGAAATGCTTGAGAGCCTACAAATTCACAACATCTCAGCTTGTGAAGAGAGGGGAAGATTAAAAAAGTGTCTAACCTATCCAACGTGTATGACCTATTGGAACTCCTTTGAAATGAGCTTCTAAATTATATTTATAGAAAACCTTGAGTTGTTGAGATAATGAAGGAGAAACCCTAGAATCTAGGCCAAAATGTAGGAAACAATTAATCATTGTTGTTGTCTATGTTTGCTCATTTATTACACCTCCAGCTTTCTAGGCACCATCCAAGGAACGAAGAAAACCTAAAATTATGGAATGCAAAAATTCTAAAAATTTATATTCTCATGGCATAGCTCTCTTTCTCCCAGTTCCAACAACTACAATTTTGTAAAAAATAGACATTCCAGGAGAAATTTATAGTCTTTTGAGTAAATTGCTTACACTTCTGGGAATTTTGGGACACTGTGCTCCATCAATCTTATAAATTCAAAAATGCAGATTTTCCTATATTTAATCAGAAATAAAATTTCAATAATTTTTTAGTGCACTTTTATATGTCTTGGAGAACCAATAGGTTGATTTTTGCATTGGAAGGGTGCTTTAATAAAGTGACTTGGTTAATGCTCACCAACCAGCTCACCAAGCTGGCTAGTGAGCTACCTCCTTTTCTAAGTGCGATGAGCTCCTCATATCGGGCATCTTTTCCTCTAGATCAACTTCAAATTTCAGAACCCAAAGACCCCAACTCATACCGAGCTCCAACCCACTTTTGAACACCTCAGCTTTGATCCCCAAAACAAATAATCTTCTTGGTTATGGGCACCCCAAGCCTTGTCCTGCAACATTCACCGAATTGAATCAACTTCACTTTTATTCACACTCGTTAGGCACTTAATTTTCTACACAAGATTCATGGAAATTTTTACATTGATATAATGATTTTTTATCGTCACTAAGTTAATCCTCCATGTTTTATGCCAAGTAGTGCCCTCAACCATTATGAATTGAATAGATTCCTCCACGTGCTTTGGTTTAAACACCCACTAAAGTCACCGAGATCCAACGTGATGCTGAGCTGAGATCATTTTTTTGATGAGCTCCCAACCCTGAATGAGCTCAACATCAAATCAATCCACCATTTCACGAAGCTCTCTGCTAACAAGCCTTGCGTTGAATGTATCACTGACTTGCCTAGATCTTGGGAGCTCTTTCTGGAAACAAGTCTCCTAGTGATGCTCTCCCTCTTGTTTCATTCTTGAACACCGATCTATCACCAAACTATGCCATCCCAACAAAATTTATTGCCATTGGAGTCAAGATTGATCCATGTTGAGCTATTATTCTACCATGAAATTGTACTCCTTTACACCGCATGTGCTTACAATATTGCTTAGAGTTATGTAAAAATGAGCTTGATCTCCTTGAATTTTCTTGGTCTCAACCTACTCTTCCTGGCTTGTTTTTTATGAACTCTCTCTCATTACATGGATCAACTCAGAGAGTCAATCTTATTCACATGAACTGGTGAGTTATACATCCATGTCACATTGGCTTACATTGGTGTCCACCTTGTTGATTCCAAAGATCCCTGAGTTCTATGAGCTCATCACTCACCGATCTCAACTTGTTTGACCTAGTTACGTGGAATATGCACCGAGTTACTCAGTTTGGGATCCTCCCTTGATTTTATCAGTGATCAACCAACCCACCAAGTTAAATGGAAACCATTTCACCATGTCCCCGCTTCCAACTCCAAGCTTCAAGAACTACTTCGCAATCATCAAACGACTTGCCATGCTTTTTGTTCCATTGACTCACCTCTAGACCCTGACCAAGCTCACCTGTCGGGATTTGGAAAATGAACTCCCTACTTGCTAAGTTCTAATGTTGAGACACCTCTAAACCCTGAAAAACTAAAACTCTAAGTTTTAGGATTTTGGGCTTTGAAATCTTCAAACTTATTTTTGTCAAATCGGTGGTGTGAGTTCCAAATTAAAAATATTTGAAATCCCAAAAGGGATATCTCTGAAAATAACCCAAAATATTCCTTGGTGTTGACCAAGCTCACATTTTCTTCTCAACCGTGAAATTCTTCCATGTATGCCTTAACTCAACCATCTAATATCGAGTTGAGCCTCAAAGCTCAAGTCTCCTCATACAAACTACTTGATATCTACTTAGAATATCGATCTTGAGTTAGGAAAACTCTTATACACCCTCCATAAATTGAATTGGCTCTATCTCGGTCACCCAATTTTATCCCCTTGTGTCTCTTCTTTTGGTCCAAGCTCACCATATATGAGGGATTGTGTTCAATCCATCTTCTGTAATTTTGATATGTCACTAACGCCATGGCTTCATCATGCTTCATCTGATCCGAGCTACTCTTCGATAAGAGCCAAGCTCAAAACTCCACATTGACCCCCAAACAAGTGTCTCTCTTCCCGTATGATGTTTCCATGTGAACTCACCATTATCGATTGCACCAAACATATAGTGAGTCATTTCTCCAACTACACATTATTTCTTATTAGCTCGATAGAGTCCCAAGAAATACTTGGGTGAGTAGTTATCCATTCCTTTATATAGCTTCTAGTTGTGAAGAACTAAATGACCCGCTTCCTTGTCATTCATTCTCCTTGTGTGCTCCAAGATCACATTCCTGTGTCATGGATGAGTTGGCCTCCTCATTTCCATTGTAGGCTTGCCATATCTATAACCATGTTATGTGTGTGACTTCAACCCCGAGCCATATCAAATGTTTTGCATTCCAAATAGCTCTGACCATGCAATCACCAACTTGAGGAGCTCACCAAGCTCCACCCTGAATTCACATGCATGAATTGGCCTACTGAGCTTAGGAATTGACTTGGCTCAATCACCACTTGAGCCTCACCCTGCATGGAACACAACTTACTTATTTTTCTGTACCGAGTGAAGGGTGCATCAATGAGTTACTAACATGGTGAGCCAAGCTTTGTGTCACTAACAAAACTCTCCTTAAACTAATCTCAAGCACCTATGGCTTGTTTTTACAAGTGAAATATTTGTGAGCTTCCTCCGAGGACATGTACTCATTTATTTGTTGGGCCAAGTTTGATGTTAAGCTCGCTACACCACCCTCCTGGCTCATTGAACTAAATTCCAACTAACCTAGATCAATTCTGTTTGTTTTCTTTTGACTGAGACATACAAGGATTCTCTTGATATGGAATGTAAGAATGAAATCTTATTGCTATCTTCATACAAGCTCGCTGCACGATCTCACAAGCTTTTCCACAACTCAACCACCATATTCGAATGTATTCTTGTAAGCTCCTCAACCTTCACTCATTAGGGCTCGAATCATCCTTTCCACCTACTAAAAATTCAACTATCACCTACAAGTTGTTTCATTGCTGCAAACATCAAGTTTTATATCAACTCTACCAGCAGGTTTTCCCATTTCACTGTGCTCTCAACTCGATGGATGCTCAGCCTTGGATGTGGTCCTGACATTCCTAGGCATATCCCTTAGCTCCGTTGCCATGTCATATGATTTGAGCCATAAAATCTATTTCAGATGCCTCGTTTTATACTAGTGAAAGCTACCACTTACTTGACACCGAGCTTCTCAAACAATGGTGATCTACTCAATTACACAATATACTCTAACCTTGACCTAGTTGTATGCTCCACTATCAATTAATCATCTGTGATGTTACCATGATGGACTCCTTACTTATCTCACCAAGTTTGATGTGACATTGGATTATACATTTCTCGTGAGCTCACCTATTGACAAACTGTCGATTCATTAAGGTAAGTTACTCAATCCACCTTAGATGCCAACTCCTGTGAGTTTGAATTATTCCCACTTCACTCCAGGACTACAACTTGGTCCTTATGGCTTGTTTGAGTAGCCTTAAGCCCATGTTACTTCTATTATTTATTTCTTCACCGAGATTCACACTGAATTCACCTCTACACACCTGTCATCTCGAGTTTGAAATTAGCTTGATGTATCTTGGCCTCTCAAGAAATGACCTTGTCCTCATTTTTGACCTTCTAGGGCTCCTTTAGCTAACTGAAAGGTATAAAAACATAATACGACCCCTGAAGACATGATTTATCTGTTTGATCAATTTTTATGCCTGCAATGACTAAAAAATTCCTTGTAGGGCATTGTCCAATTTTTTTCCAAGAGGGTAAAAATTGACAACAGGTACTACAAGTGATCACTGGCTCTCCCACCCACCCCCACCCCCACATATTAATTAGATTGGGGGTTGGGGGAATCTATCTATATAGGGGTGTTGGAGTCAACGAGGCCTATATATATGTGGGATGGTCTTGATCGATAGGAACTCAACCCACCTAAGGTATATATCTCATCTCATCTCATCTCAGGTATTGATATGTATCTATTCTCCTAGGGAAAGAGAAGGCACGAATTCTCAGGTTGATATAGAGTTCAGATAGAGATAGATAGGGACCCTCTCTCTATATGGGGTCATTCATTAACCATCCTCCATTGGTGATTACCATCTCTACCCTACTCTCCAAAATGTGCTTACCATCACCATATCTAGATAGGGGCCCCGCCTCTCTCTATTAAATCTAGGGGGGCCTATCCAAACTATGTATTCCTTTATATATACCAATCCCACTGGATCTATATCTCTAAATCCCCATTAAGATATTCACCAATCGGCACAACCCCATAACCAAAGAGATAACTATTTCTTATTTTTCTCCTCTCCATGTTCTTATATTTTTCACCCTGTACAATTATTCTAAAACATTAATGTAGAAGAAAGGATTTTCTTTCCTTTTATGAGAGAATTATTAAAAAAATTTGTTCCTAATTCTACCTTGTCTTGATACAAGTAAAATTATTGGTTTCTTTCTATATACGTGTGTGTTGAAGTACTCTGATTAATGTCTTGTAAGAATCTTGTTTTCTACATGATATATTAATCCCCCTTAATTTTTCCCACTCCCTTTCATACATATATAACAAATTCCTCCCTTCCAAGTAATTGCAATATTTTTCCACAGGTTTAGTGGAGTGTTCCTACTGGGTCCTCAACCTTTTGGTCACCAAAACTTTCAATTTCGTACGCGTATAATAAATGGAGATGCACCATTCAAGAAGAGAAACCTAAATTCTTAGAGCATTGGATAATACCCACCAATTTTTCCACCTCACAAACATTTTTTCCAATAGTAGTAAAGTGAGGTTGAGAAGCTTCAAGGTAATTTCAAATTTATACATGGATTCTTGGAGATGTGAAGGACTCCTCAAACAATAGTTTAGAGATTTAATAAAGTAATCAAGAATACAATATTGGAAATATGATGTGTATGTTAATGAATACCTATACAGATCATACAAAAGTTTCAAAAATTAAGAGGTATGCTACAGGGTTAGTACATTGTTTCATGTTTGTAGATGATAGTTCATGGTTTGTACTAATGATCCCAATAGGTTTATGGAGAGTCAACATGACTTGTAATATCACATAGGATTAGAATGAATATTCTAATCATGAAAAATCTTTATGAAGGTTTCGCAAGAGCATTTGAAGGTTAGTACAACTATGAGTTTTTTCTTGAAGTAGATGGGGTATGGTAAGAGCATAAGAGTATACTCATAGTATGCGATTTAAGTATCATGATGATTATAGATTTACAAGACTAGAATGAAGAATGATATTTTACGGAGAGATGAAAGTTTTTAAAAATATAATAAAAATATGAGGCATGTCACATTGATCTTGGTCATGATGTTATAACAAAGCTATAAAATCATTACAATATTGATCATAGTTTGTACCTGAGTAATCATGGTGATTTTTTGTGTATGTGTGAACATGAGAAATATCTAGAGTGATTATTTTACTCCAAGGAGGTGACTTTTGAAAATTTGAGAAGGTTACAAGACTAATTTGAGTATACAATGCAAAAATTCAAGGTATAATAGAGTGTCAGAGCTTTCAAACAGTGACCTATAGGTTTGAGGTAGACGTTTCAATAAGGAGGAGCTATATTATCTTCAAGTAAGTTTATTAGGTGTCAATGAGTATATAAATTCATCTTGAATAATTTTGGAAAGTACTTTGGCATGCGGAGTAAGTGTTATAATCAATAAGGTCACTATATCACACTAAAAAGGAAACAAACACTGAAGAAGAAATTCATGGCATAACCAGTGGTGGTAGCTCACCTAGATGACTTAAGGATAAGGTATGAAGTCTAACTCTTATACAATCGGTCAGATATAGATGGCATAAGAATGGGGGGCATAAGGGGTCAGTCTAGGTGCTCTATAGGTTTTTGTAAGGTAAATTTTTTCCATTTTACTTTGAAAGGTTGGTTTAGAGATCTAGTTATGAAATATTATTTGCAACCAATATATGGAAAATGAATCTTTTCTTGAGTATATTAAGCTAAGATAGGCATACTTGTGAGTCAGGAGGAAGTTTTCATTAAAATACCAGACAATTAGCATGTGTATGTGCTTTAAATATATCTATCCACGGAGAGCCATAGTAATTTATGTAAAATGGTGAAGATAAACAAAGAGTTAAAGATGGATAGACAATATTGTGAGGTAAATAATATGATGAAGAAGAAGACGATGAACTACAAACATGCACTTTGTCATTAATGTAAAAAGGGGGAGAAGATCCAGGAGGTTTTTCATCAATGAAAAAGGTGGATATTTTTGTCATGTGAATATTGAGTTTTCATTTATGTAAAAGGAACATTAATGACAAGAAATATTAAGGAGAGAAAGAGGAAGCTTTGAGTGAATGTAAAAAGGTGGGAAAAGGCATGGCATGAGAACACCTTGTTAAGACTTAGCTTCTTGAGTATCTAAAGACTACAAGAGGCATAATGATGATGAAATAACATGTTAGTATGCTGTCATATAATTTTTAGCATGTGTGTGATGATTAAATATCATAATCATGATGAAAAAAATGGTACATTAGTGGAATTAGTGTGACTAGCCCAGTCCAGTATGTCTAATCCTTAGGCCTAGTCAACAAGATGACCTATAATGGTGGGATGAAAGCATTAGGAAGATGGGGAAGAATGTTAAAAGAATGGAAATAATGAAGAGGGCATGATAATATAGGTAAATCATGAAGAACACGGAAGGCTTATGGACTATGAGTTGGAACAGGCTCAACTACACCTAATTCTAGGCGCTGGTATAAGAATGGCTTGAAGTATGGAGTGATGTAAGATAAAGTAGGTAATTATTTATAAGGAAATTGTATAGATTATATGAAAGATGTTCCAGATCATCCTTTAGTTGGTTAAGGTGTGATCAAGGCTATTTGAGGGTATATCATTGAAGACAATCCAGAAAAGCATGAGAAAATCATGGTGGTCAAGAAGGTACAAATATATTTATGATTAAATGAGCCTTTGTAACATCCTCATTTCAGAACACCAGAACAAGGGAAAAATAAAAATAAAAAAAATTGATAACGTTCACTGTTATGAATTATAAAATTCAAACACACGTTCAAGTTTTAATAATTGTTCTCTGCCCAAACAACGCAGTTTGGATCACACAATTCCTTTTTAAAACGAATGTTCCCTGTTCGCATATTTACAATATGGAACACACATTCAATTCCATTCAATCTTATAACAGATTCTATATGCTGCTGTAAATGACTCGATGAACTACCGATCTTCCATTTTCATGGCTCGGAGTTTCAACGATCCTTCATTTCATGACTCGGCAACAACCGATCCTTCATGTTCATGACTCGGCAACAACCGATCCTTCATGTTTGTTTATGCATAGTATATTATATATACCTGTTCTCATAACCTTCCCCGGTTATCGAAGTGATCCATTTAAGAAGCCTATCTGAATATCTGTTACTGATATTCATCTGACATCCTGCATCTTAAATTAACTGATAAGGACAACGCAACCAGCAATTGCGATACTTTGGCCAAATATTTTCACATGCTTTGCATGATCATATTCCTGGATGTGATACACATCTACGGAATACGTCCTTCACTTCACTTCACCTGTTATCTAGAATGGTCTTTCCTGGCTCCTACCAGTCCTCATCGTTTAAGGTCAGTTTTAAACTTTCAATTCCAGCTAGTAATATGAACGGGTATAGGAAGGCACTCCTGGTAACTAAAGATACGCAGACATACGATGTCGTTACCCCACGACTCCGTGTGTCTATTTATCTTTAGTATTCCGGAGTCACTCCATATACCAGATCATACCCTATCCCCCTGCTAAGATCTACACATTCAGCCTATGTATTCTAAATGTTTTAATTCGAGAGGGCATTGCTATATGTCAGCTGCAACATTGTGTCGTCATGAAGACCCCGTCTTCATGAAGACACCTTGCTGTAGCTGGCGTATGCCAATGTCCTGCAGAATCCACCCATCGAGAATACACATCCTGCTCAAGTGACTTAGCCACGAGTTAATAATTAAAATCAACTTTCAGCATTCGTGTTGATCCCTTGATCCTCGTTTCCATTGCAGTTGTATATAACTAAGAGGGACTAAACCGTCCATTAGTTTGTTATGTATCTTCTCCTTCATATCGAAGGGATACAATTCCTTACTTGGTTTATTTCTTAATCATTGGATTAAGCAGTCCGTACAGACGGACGTGATAAGTTTAACCTATTAAACTTAGCCAAGATTTTTCCAACTGCAACTAATTTCAGAATATTAACTTATTAGACGTCATTCAAACAAGGTCTAAACTTCGAGAAATGAATTCATTTGTTCTCATTAACGTTATATAGTTAAGGTCCATTAGTTATGGATATATTTATCCTATATCCTTTATTCTGAATTTTATGAAACGAGATCATTAATGGAGTTCGAAAACGAAGTTCGATTACTCTGAATTTGAATTGATATTCCTTAGCTCCTAAGCTAATCCTGAATACCTTCTGATTATGGAATCATATTCTTCTTAATCCTTTTTAATATCAATTAAAAATTCATCTTTACCCAAGTATGAACTAATTGCACTTTTCAACTTAAAAGTTGCATTTAAGTAAGAATAGATATCAGTTTCAATTCAGCATCCATCGAAGGACAATGAAACAATTCCAAATCAAGAAATAACATCATATTCCCAATTTAAACAGCAATATCAAACTGATATAATTATTGAAAATATCACACTTGTAATTGTATTAATTATTTCAAGTCATAATTTGTACATTTGCCAATCCAGCTGATTGGGTATAGTTTATACAAAGCATCCATACAACTCATGGACAGAAGAATATGTTTTCTTCTTTTCACAATTCGTCAAAGAGGAATAAAAGCAACAATTACAATTTATTTTACACCTAATCAAGAGGCATCAGAAAACAGCCAAGTCTTCATTCCAATCAAATTCCATCTGTAAAATGAATTACACGGGTCAGTTCAATGAACTGAGCACATTAAGCACTTATCCTTAAAATAAGATGCTTCAACTAACTATTTCAATAAAAGAACCCTGCTTTTATGAAACGACAGCAAAACATCAATCTCGAAATAGGCACAAAGGGAAGATAAGCATAACAACTGACTATCAAATATCATCACAATCAGCCAAGGGACTGCTGTCCCGTTTCTACATAATCGTTACAAGTATCAATTCACAATATTTGAAAAGTTAAGAATACAAGTAACTCACTACAGATAGAACACACTGTTATCCTTTCCACGTCCTTCAATAACAATGAATGCAAAGGACGAAACTAACTGAAATGTAATTCCATTACTTTCTTTTCAGTTCATGTGTCATATTAGAATCCAAGCAATCAAGTACAGACAAGAAAGTGAACAGCAATGCATATAGTTGCTCCCATCTAAGCACTATAAAATTCATTATTCACGAATTCCAGATTTCCAACTGAATGAAAGAAGAAAAGATCATTTTTCTAAAACATTCATTCATATCTCTATTTCTTTCCACATGACTGTCCTAACAGTGGAATCCAAACGAAGGACAATTCAAGATAATAGTTCAGAGTGAAACTTACAAAATCCACTCGGAATTCACTTTCCGGCAGCAAGAATAATTTCATTTTATTCCGGTTCATATGAATACCAAACAGGTTAGTAAGACATCATATTCATCGTTGAGCAAGCCATATCAATATGCATACTAGGTATTTGCTATACTAGAAGATTCCATACTTCTTTCACTGTATAGTTAACCAACAAAAATTATGCAATCACGCAAGCATATATTCATATGATCTTTTATACCTCTGAACACATATAGTTCTTAATAACAAGTTGTACATTGCTATTACCTACAGCAAGATCAAGTCATATGCACTGTAAACTCCAATGTTACTTTCAGAGTCCCAAATAGCAAAAAGAGAAGAATTCATTCTCTATGATTTCATTAAGAAACAATCATTGTATTCAGAATGAAATAAAAACACTCAAATCATGTTTTTCTTAGCATGACAGCTCAACTTATAAAGATAACAGAACAAACGTTCTCATTGATAAGCATCTCACATAGCCAATACAGCTTCAATCCAACGTACTACAACAATGAATATTCCAGTCAAGTTCGCATTCACAAGACAGTAAGAAAATATCAGAAGGTCAGACCACGACTGCTAGATGCAATGGGGTCAACCTTTCGTTACAGCAAGAAGGAATTATAATCATTCATTGCACAGAGTACAAAACCAGTTTATATTTGCATCTACAGTTTGAATAAGAAGACCGAACAGTATCAAGAAAACACAATGAATCCATCCTATCCACACCGTAAGGAGAGACACAATTCATTAATGAGTTCAGAAGGAAAAACAATTCACTTTTCCTTCTTCACGAATACCCAATACGTGTTCGTCTATATCCAATCCAAGGAAAGGCACAGAAATGAAATACTGCTATTACTTTATTAGAATTGAGTTCGATCACCCAAAGAAACCCCGAATGCCATTTCCATTAAAATCCCAAAACTGGAGAAGGAAAGGGATCTATTTCCTTGAAACTTTCAATAAGAAACAATTCCAAACAACTAATGCTTCTTTTATTTTAGCCCATCAGCAAAAGAACGTATAGTTTCAATGTCAAAAACAACTCAAGTAACCTGTACAGGCCCGTGGAACATATGACAATTTCCCCAATACTGTTAAACAACCGGCACGACAAGAAAGCATTTCATTCAAGAAAAAAAATAAGGACAGCTGAACTCAGCAATCAATAACAGTATTTCATATTATTTCCAAAATGACAGCAGAGTCCACGGAACCTGAATAACAGCAATATACATGACTGTATTTCCATTTCCTCTTTACTTACAAGGCAATTCCAAACACATAGTAAAGAAACGATTACATTAAATGGAAAACATTTACACTATAAGGAACGACAACATGGCCTGTTCTACTTTCAAACATCACGAATCAGTGAAAGAAATATATCTATTTCAAACCACCACACTGTCAGCAACCAATACAGTATATCATTTTCCCAACTTGATTCGAGTAACAACACATCAAACCAAGCAACCAGAAGCCATTTTTCTTATCATTTCCAAAGAAAGAAAGCAAGAATCAACAAAATCCAAATCAAATCGATTCAACAGCAATCACACAATCCAACCCAAGAGCAGGGTTGTTTTAATGAAACACTTAATCAAAGCAAGGGTTTTTTAAGAGAAGGGCTTAACATGCCTGTAATCTCTCTTCCAGAACTCGAAGAAAACTTTGTTTGCCGCGTTTTTCCTTCCATAGCGACAGCACAACTCTCCAACACTTCCTTCCTTCTTCAGGCTTAACAACAGCCTCCAAATCTCCACGAAAAATGTCAAATGCCAAGAGCTGGTTCGACTGAACCAGACCAAAAAAACCAAATGCAGAGCAACTTCGGCCAAAACCAAATCGAACAATGAAAAATCAAATTCCCTCATGCTGTTTCCAAGGCGAGCTAGTCGCAAGGACCGAAACAATTAATGCAATTAAGGCTCTGCCTTTTTCCTTATTTTCCACGCCACCGCCACTTGGGTTGGCGAGCTTTTAAATTTCAAATTTCCATGCAAAACTGAATTTGGCTCTATGTCTAAATAGATGCCTCTAATTCCTTACCTGCCCCACCAAAACTGGCGCTGTCCACATAGGGACAGTTTATTAAATGCCAATGAATGCCCTTTCCATCCTTATCCCTTTCCTCGCAAGGGTCTGCGTACCCCTTAGTTTAGGATTAGTTTAGGTTGCATATGGTTTTCAACCTAGGTCTTAGTTTAGCCTTAGGTTTTATTTTCCCCTGTTTTTTTTTTTGAATTTAAAAATCCACTTAGGGTAGTAGTGTAGGGTGCATGTTAGGATTTAGGATTAGTTTAGGTTTTAACTCCTACTAACCACTAACACTAACAACTTCCATCTAGCCTCCCTACTAACATTCATGTTAACGCAGAGCAGGATGTTCCGTCCTTCAGATCACGTGCCAAGGCCACCCGTGTCCAGGAATTTCTTGCCTCACGAGGTCCCAAATTCGACAGTACAGGGTTCAAGAATCAAACCCCTGTCGTTGGCACTTTCATGCTAGCTGTTCACACCTGCAATCAGGCGCTGCACGCTCAAAACAATTTCAGCCCAGTTCAAGTGTGAATTGACATAGAAAACACAAGAGGACCTCAGCATACTTGAATCAATGGAATTGATTCAGGGTATGCTGTTAATCAGCACAAGAGCAAGCAAGTATACGACAATTCTTGTCGGGGTCCCATCATAAAACATGCAAGCCCTTCATTCCATCAAACCATCCTGAAAAATGAATTCAACGGTCAGTCAAGAACTGAGCACATTAAGCACTTAATCCTTAAAATAAAGATGCTTCAACTAACTATTTCAATAAGAACCCTGCTTTATGAAACGACGCAAAACATCCAATCTCGGAAATAGGCACAAAGGAAGATAAGCAAATAACAACTGACTACAAATATCATCAACAATCAGCCAAAGGACTGCTGCTCCGTTTACTACATAATCGTTACAAGTATCAATTCACAATATTTGAAAAGTTTAGAGAATACAAGTAACTCACCTACAAGATAGAAACAGCTGTTATCCTTCCAACGTCCTTTCAATAACAGATGGAATGCAAAGGACGAAACCTAACCTGAAATGTTAATTCACCATTACTTTCTTTTCAGTTCATCGTGTCATTATTAAAATCCCAAGCAATCAAAAGTACCAGACAAGAAAGTGAAGCACAATGCATATAGTTGCTCCCATCTAAGCACTATAAAGATTCATTATTCCACGATTCCCAGATTTCCCACTGAATGAAAAGAAGAAAAATCATTCTAAAACATCATTCATAGATCTCTATTTCTTTCCACATGACTGTCCAACAGTGGAATCCAAACGAACGGACAAATTCAAGATAATAGTTCAGAGTGAAACTTAACAAAATCCACATCGGAATTCACTTCCGGCAGCAAGAAATAATTTCATTTTATTTCCCGGTCATATGAATACCAAACCAGGTTAGTTAAGACATCAAATATTCATCGTGAGCAGCCATTCAATATGTACAAGTATTTGCTATACAGAAATTCCATACTTCTTTTCACTGTATAGTTATACCAATCAAAAATTATGCAATCACGCAAGCATATATTCATATGATCTTTAATCCTCTGAACACAATAAGTGTCTTAAATAACAAGTTTACAATTGCTATGTACCTACAGCAAGATCAATGTCATATGCACTGTAAACTCCAATGTTTACTTTCAGAGTCCCAAATATGGCATAAAAAGAGAAGAATCATTCTCTATATTTTCATTAAGAAATACAATCATTGTTATTCAGAATGAAATAAAAACACTCAAATAATGTTTTCTTAGCATACAGGCTCAACTTATAAAGAAACAGAGACAAACGTTCTCATTGATAAGTCCATCTCACATAGCCAATTACAGCTTCAATCCAACGTACTTACAACAATGAATAACTCCAGTCAGTTCGCATCAACAGACAGTAAGAAAATATCAGAAGTCAGGACCACGACTGCTAAATCAATGGGGTCCAACCTTCGTTCACAGCAAGAAAGGAATATAATCATTCATTGCACAGAGTACAAACCCAGTTTTATATTTGCATCTACAGTTGAATAAGAAGACCGAACAGTATCAAGAAAACACAAAAATCGAATCCATCCATCCACACCGTAAGGAGAGACACAAATTCAATAATAGTTCAGAAAGGAAAAACAATTCCATTTTCTTCTTCACAATACCCAATACGGTTTCGTCTATATCCAATCCAAGGAAAGGCTACAGAAATGAAATACTGCTATTACTTATTAGAATTGAAGTTCGATCACCCAAAGAAACCCCGAATGCCATTTTCCATTAAAAATCCCAAAACTGAGAAGGAAAAGGATCTATGTCTTGAAACTTTCAATAAGAAGAACATATCCAAACAACAATGCTTCTTTTATTTTAGCTGCCCATCCAAAAGTAACGTATAGTTTTCATCAAATGTCAAAAACCAACTCAAGTAAACTCTGTACAGGCCCGTGGAACAATATGACATTTCCCCAATACTGTTAAACAGCCGGCACGACAAAAAGCAGTTTCATCAAGAAAAATAAGGACACTGAATCTCAGCAATCAAATAAACAGTAATTTCATATTATTTCCAAAAATGACAGCAGAGTCACGAACCTGAATAACAGCAATATACATGACTGTAGTTCTTTCCTTTACTTAAAAGCATTCCAAACACATAGTAAAGAAACGATTCATTAATGGAAAGACATTTACAACTATAAGGAACGACAACATGGCCTTTCTACTTTCAATCACACGAATCAGTGAAAGAATATATCATTCAAAACCAACCACACTGTCCCAGCAACCAATACAGTATATCATTTTCCCAACTTGATTCGAGAACAACACATACAAACCAAGCAACCAGAAGCCATTTTTCTTATCATTTCCAAAGAAAGAAAAGCAAGAATCAACAAAATCCAAATCAAATCGATTCAACACAATCACACAATCCCAACCCCAAGAGCAGGGTTGTTTAATGAAACACTTAATCAAAGCAAGGGTTTTTTAAAGAGAAAGGGCTTAACATGCCTGTAATCTTCTTCCAGAAACTCGAAGAAAACTTTTGTTTGCCGCGTTTTCCTTCCATACAGCGACAGCACACACTCCTCCAACTACTTCCTTCCTTCTTAGGCTTAACAACAGCCTCCAATCTCCACGAAAAATGTCAAATTGCCAAAAGGCGGTTCTGACTGAACCAACCAAAAAAACCAAATGGCAGGAGCAATTACTTCGCAAAACCAAAATCGAAAATGAAACATCAAATTCCCTCATGCTGTTTCCAAGGCGAGCTAGTCGCAAAGGACGAAACAATTAGCAATTAAGGCTCTGCCTTTTCCTTTTTTCCACGCCACCGCCACTTGGGTTGTCGGAGCTTTTAAATTTCAAATTTCCATGCAAAACGAATTTGGCTCTATGTCTAAATAGAGCCTCTAATTCCTTACCGTGCCCCATCAAACGGCGCTTCCACATAGCAGAATTTAAATGCCGAATGAATGCCCTTTCCAATGCCTATCCGCCTTTCCTCGCAAGGTCTGCGTACCCCTTAGTTTAGGATTAAGTGTTAGGTTGCATATGGTTTTCAACCTAGGTTCTTAGTTTTATCGCTTAAGGTTTTATTTCCCCTGTTTTTTTTTTTTGAATGTTAATAAATCCACTTATGGTAGTAGTGTAAGGGTGCATGTTAGGATTAGGATTAGTTAGGTTTAACTCCTACTAACCACTAACACTAACAATCTTCCATCTAGCCTCGCGAGCGACTAACATCATGTTAACGCAGAGCAGGATGTTTCCGTCCCTTCAACTCACGTGCCAATGCCACCCGTGTCCATGCATTTCTTGCCTCCCGAGGTCCCAAATTCGACAGTACAGGGTTCAAGAATCAAACCCCTGTCCGTTGGCACTTTCATGCTAGCTGTTCACACCTGCAATCAGCGCTGCACGCTCAAAACATTTCAGCCCCGTTCAAGTGGGAATGACGATGAAACACAAGATGACCTCAGCCTACTTGAATCAATGGCTTGATTCAAGGTAGTTGGTCATCAGCAAAGAGCAAGCAAGTATACGACATCTGTCGTCACATCAGCAAACACATAAGTTACAATTTTTCTGTCCCATGGCAAGTAAATCACAGTATGTCAAGAATCCATTAGCAACACATTCTCTTAAGAGCAAACATATCTTACATGTTTTGCTTTCATTTCAGCAGCTATAACAGTATGTAAAACATTCATCACCAAGTTACTACCAAATCAAGTTGTTACATTATTCCCTTCCCTCCTTAAGAATCATCATCCCGATGATCAGTCACAATCAAGGATTCCTTAGGACAAGTTCAGTTATTGGCCTTTCGTTCATAAGTTATACAACATGATTCTCTCTAAAAACACGTTTTAAGAAACGTACAATAGACTATCTTGTCTAAATTTGGTAAAATTATCAGTTCTCTGAATTTCAAATTCAGTTAACAGTGTGGAAAGTAGATCTCATTTCTTCGAGATTCTCCAATTTGCACTTTCTTCGCTGACTGGTCCCACTGGACCTTACATTGGTTCACTTTCGCGATTTCTCAAGTACCACTGGTGAGTTCCCATCACTCGAATGGTCTTAACCATGATTATTCCTGGGTCTGGACCTGTAACGAATGCCAATTTACACATGGGATAAAATCTGTCCCGTATTTCTTAAGCAAGAAATATGAAAAAACACATCATGCGTTGAGACAAAGCAGGAGGTAATATGCTAGCGATACTCTACAGGGTTGATTAATTTCAATAATTTTCAAAAGGTCCCACGAACATGGCGACAACTTGGGCAGCCTGCCAAATTTGGAGCTCTTTTTTCGCTTCACCCGAATAAGACCTTCTCTCCAAGTTTAATAAAAATGTCCTGTCAACCTCTTCAGTTTGCATAGCTCTTTTGCTATTGGCAAGCCTCCTTTAATGTTACCGAATCATTTTGATTGCTGTTCATTTCCATAAGATTTCTGGCCCAATTACCTCTCCTCTCGTCCTCAACGCTGTCCTAGCTGATAGGGGTTCTGCATTTTCTCTTCCTACAAGGCTTCAGGGCGCCATTTTTAAAGAGGATGGTAGGTGTTATTGTAAGCAAATTCTATTCTAAAAAACCGCGGAAGGTATTCCTCCCATTTATACTGCTGTTCCATGCAATATCCTTAGCATGTCCTCTAAAAACTTGATTCACTCTCTGCTGTCATCAGTTTCTGGATGATATGCAGAACTGAAGTTTAATTTATTCCATCTTCATTAAGCATTTTTCCAAACCTTGATTGTCATCCTCGGATCTCTCTTTTCAATATGATTAATTCCGGTATTCCATGCAATCTGAATATTTCATGTACAAATCTTCATTGCTAGCACTGGTGCATCGTCCTTGCAAATTACCAGCAATGAAGTGTGCCCTTTGGGTCAATTTGTTCGACTACACCAGGATAATGTCATGTTATTTCTTGACATAGCATCCTTGAATGAAATCCATCGTTTTAGCACGTGGCCATTTATACGCGGAATGCCTGTTTGTATACAATAATCCAGCAGGGGTGCATATGTTCCCTTTAACACGCGTGACAATCCCAGCAGTGTGTTCCAAAACTCTAAACACATCCTTTTTCTTCCGCTCCAAAATATTGCTGCTTAAGATCATTGAGCATTTTTGTAATGCCCAGGTGTCCAGAAAAAGGTGAATTAAATTGAATTCATTTAACAATTTTTCCCTCTGAAGTCATTTGCCATAGGTAAAGTATACCTGTTTTCGAACCTCGAAGAACTCCTTCGTTATCAAAACAAATGCCTTAAATATACCTGATGTCCCTGCGGGTCTGTAGCAAGTGCTGGTTTGACTTGCTGGAAATAATATCTGATTCCAAGGGCCTCGTTACCTCAATCCTTAAACTGTTTCTTAACGTTTAAGAGCAGAGATATGCTTCCTTCGACTCTGAGCATCTGCTACTCTTTTATTTTCCCTTGCCCTTACTGTAAGCTTATGTCAAAACATACTGGAACAGAAATTCTAACCATCTTCGCTACCTTGCATTCAGATTTGGCTGAGTGAAAATATACTTCAAAATCACATGGTCTTTTTTTAATTCAAGGATTGCTTGCCAAAGAATTATGCCTCCATATTTAAGCGCTGACAATGGCACGAGCGCAAGATCATGGTGGACATAGTTGTCTGTTCAGTAACTTACTTTCTGCCCCCTTTCATAAGTGATAACATGGTTATTCTGTAACAGAATACATCCAATGCCTTCCCTGAGGCGTCCGTTATACCATAAAATCCTCTCCATTTGGGATCAGTCAGTCAAAATAGGTCTGTATTTAACTGGTTCCTTTAACTTTTTAAGCAATTCACATTTGTCTTTCCAGACAAATTTCTTTTATTTCTTTTTGTAACGAATGATTGGGCAGCAATTTTTTAAAAAGTCCTTGACGAACTTCGATAATATCTAGAGCCAAGCCCATTAAGCTCCTCACTTCGTGCACGTTCTTAGGCGCAGGCCACTCAGTTTCTAGCTGTTGATCTTTGAAGGTCACATCTATCTATCCTGTCTTTGCTTATCATGTGTCCAAATACATGCACCTCTACATCATAAAAGAACAAGTTGGACAGTTTTCCTTCCATACAAACTTCCCTTTCATAATATTTCCAGCACTATCCTGAGATGTTCTTTGGTGCTCCTTCTACATTTTTTTAGAGTATATAAGCAGTCATCTAAGAATTACAAGCACAAACTTGTTCTAAGTATTCTGAAACTGTTATTCATTAGATTCATGAGGGGCGGCAGTTGGCTTAGTCAGCCCAAAGGCAACACCGTGAACTCATATGCCCATACCTTGTTCTAAAAGTTTGTTTTATGAATAATCTTCTTCCTCTTTATTCTCCGCTGAATGGTACCCTTGATCGCAGGTCTTATTTTTGAATAGACTGCTGCCCTCGCATTCTGATCAAACAGATCATCAATCCTAGAGTGTGTATTGATTTTTAATGGTTACTTTGTTCAGCAGTCTATAATCATCAATCCTCAAGGTGCCATCCTGGGTTTTCTTTACGAAAATTCCCGCGCTCCCAAGTGAGACGCTCGGGCTGATCAGCCCCTTAGTCAGGAGTTTCTTTGTAACGTGACCTTCATTTCTCCACTCATGGTAGTCATTCTATAAGGTGCCTTAGATATGGGTTCCGTTCCTGTTTTTATCTCTAATAGCTAAGTCAAACTCACTTGGGCGAAGACCTAGCAGTCCCTCCGGAAATACATCACGAAAATCCCTCCACAATGGATATCTTTCCCAGAATCATTATCTTCCTCTTCATTTTCTGTCTTTTTTACCGCATACAAGTGTCAGCCTCTGTTTTTAGCCCTCTTTAGTTTCCATAGCTGTCATTTTTTCCTGTGGAAACTTCACGGTTTCCACCTTGAAGGACTGCTCACTCGTTCTGCAGTCATCAGGCACCAGATTTTTTTTTTTCATAACGTCGACCTTGGCCTTATGTTAAGCAACAGTTACTCCAATAATGATATCATTTATGCCCTAATAGGAGTGACATACAACAACTTCGTGGAGAAACCAGGCATATCAAGATTCCCCAAAAAGGCTTCACATTCGACTGTAATGGACAACATTATTCCCATAATGCCATGCAACTGTCCATGTTTTATCCATTCTTGGCCAGCCTTTCTTTTTAATTTCCAAGCAGTTTTGGTAGAATAAAACATTCTGTAGCTCCAGTATCAAAAGTACACTACAAGTTTTACCGAATAACTTACCCCTAACTTCTATGGGTGGTCACTTGCTTTTCAGCTTGTCTATTCGCCACTTGCAAAAAGCATGTCTCCTATGCTGCTTTCTACGATCATCCCTTCTTCAGAGACAGTGGGATTCGCATAGTGGTCTTTTCCACAGTTGAAGCATCCTCCAGCTGGCCCTTTTTCTAGGTTCAAATTTATTACCAGCCTTAAGTTATCATTCTGCTTCCATAGGACTGTCTGTCCATGCCATTAACTTTTGGGAAGCTGTTCCACACACTATGTTAGGTCTGTTCATCACAGGGTTTCTTGTTTTTATCTACAACAATTTTATTTTTCCCACACCAAACCTCTTTTCCAAGGTCCCCTTTTTTGTGGCAAGAGATGAGAAGGATTGGGAATCTTCTTTCTTCCTTATCTCTCCCTATGGAGCAATATTGCCTTCAAGTTTCTGTTCCCTGTCCTGATTACCTTTTTCGACAACTCATCCATGGTGGTGGGCCGTGACATCCACTTCACCACAATGAGGGTATCAGTCCCATTATGAATTTCCGTATTTCTGAACTTCTCTGTCAGCTTGGACTGCTGCACATACTGAAGGAGTTTAGTAAACCTTCCATTATTCTGTCGCCGAGAGCCTTCTTGCAACCGTTCTGAAATTCATTCATTTTTCCTATCAACATAGAGTTTGAGGCCGGGGCCTCCATCTTTGCCTAAAATAAACCCTTAATTTGCTCCAAGTTATGTCTGATTCGACAATATTCAGCTCAACCTTACGGTTGTCCCAACCAGGATGATTCCTTCATGAGAATGCTGATATGCTCCCCTATCGATTTAGTCTCTTCGGAGAATTTTCTTATTGCCATTATTTCTCCATTTCACTGAGCCATTCTCAGCTCCGTCCCAAGAGTTGTTCCATCAACTTTGGAGGACGTATTCTCTTTATATCATTTGTAAGTTCAGCTGCTAATTCTTGCCCTCTTATTTTCAGGGATTGGGAGGCAATTACATTATTATCATCACACACCGGATATCTTCCCTCGTTGATGTTTCCACCAGGAGGCAGCTGATCATTTATTTCACTTCATTCCCCTCCTCTTTCATTGGATTGCCCATTGACTGTTGTTCCAGTACGTCAAAACGATCCCTCGTTTGCAAGTAGGGCCAGGATTTCATCCAGCTTTTGGCAATTGCTGCTTCTCCACTCCACCCCCTGCAACGGGTTATTCGCAGCATTCCCTCTTGTCCTCACCATTTTCCTGTTCAATAATAAAATGTAACTTTATTAATATCGTGGGGGGGGGGGGGGGGGGGGGGGGGGGGAAAAAACCTCATTAGTCCAAGAGCTGTAACCTCAGCTCTGAATACCAAGAGTAACATCCTCATTTCAAACACCCGAACAAGTGAAAAAAAAAAAATTATTTTTTGATAACGTTCCTGTTATGAATTATAAAATTCAAACGACACGTTCAAGTTTTAATAATTGTCTCTGCCCAAACAACGCAGTTTGGATCCCACAACTCCTTTTAAAATGAATGTTTACCTGTTCGCATATTTACAATATGGAACACACATTCAATGCCATTCAATCTATAACAGATTCTATAATGTGCTATAAATGACTCGATGAACTGCTATCTTCCATTTTGCATGGCTCGGAGTTTCAGCAACGATCCTTCATTTCATGACTCGGTAACACCGTCCTATGTTTCATGACTCGGCAACAACGGATCCTTCATTTTTGTTTATGCATAGTATATATAGTATACCTGTTCTCATAACCTTCCCCGGTTTATCGAAGTGATCCATTTAAGAGCCTATCTGAATACTGTTACTGATCTCAACTGACATCCTGCATCTTAAATTAAGTGATAAGGACACACAACAAGTAAATTGCATACTTTTGGCCACATATTTTCACATGCTTTGCATGATCATATTCCTGGATGTATACACATCTACGAATACGTCCTTCACTTCACTTCATCACCTTTTAATCTAATGGTCTTTCCTGCTCCGACCATCTCATCGTTTAAGGTCATTTTTAAACTTTCAATTCCAGCTAGTATATGAACGGTATAGGAAGGCAACTCCTGGTAACTAAAATACGCAACCTACGTGTCGTTTTTACCCGCGTACCCCCCCACAACTCCGTGTGTCTAATTTATCTTTAGTATTCCGTAGGTCACTCCGGATACTAGATCATACCCTATCCCCCTTCTAAGATCTACACATTCCCCTATGTATTCTAAATGTTTTAATTCTGGAGGGCGTTGCTATAATGTCAGCTACAAACATTGTGTCCTCACTGAAGACCCTTGCTGTAGCTGTAGTAGCCAATGGCCTGCAGAAATCACCCAGCGAGATACACATCCTGCTCAAGTGACTTAGCCACGAGTTTAATAATTAAAATCAACTTTCACATTACCCCGTGTTGATCCCTTGATCCTCCGTTCCGTTGCATTGTATATAACTAAGAGTGACTAAAAAACCGTCCATAGTTTGTTATGTATCTTCCTTCCTTCGTACGAAGGGCTACAATTCCTTACTTGGTTTATTTCTAATCATTGGATTAAGCAGTCCATACCGACGGACGTGATAAGTTAACCTATTAAACTTATCCAAGATTTTTCCCAACTGGCAAAACTAATTTCAGAATATTACTTATTAGACGTCATTCAATGAGTCTAAACTTCGAGAAATGAATTCATTGTTCTCCTTAAAACGTTTATAGTTAAGGTCCATTAGTTATGGATATATTTATCCTATATCCTTTATTTCTGAATTTTATCAACATGATCATTAATGGAGTTCGAAAACGAGTTCGATTTACTCTACATTTGTATTGATATTCCTTAGCTCCTAGCTAATCTTGAATCCTTCTGATTATGGAATCATTCTTCTTAATCCTTTTTAATATCAATTAAAATTTCATCTTTACCCAAGTATGAACTATTGCACTTTTCAACTTCAAAAGTTGCATTTAAGTACAATAGATATCAGTTTCAATTCAGCATCCATGCGAAGACAATGAACCAATTCCAAATCAAGCAAATAACATCATATTCCCCAATTTAAACGCCATTCAAACTATATATTATTGAAAATATCACACTTGTAATTGTATCATATTTCAGTCATAATTGTACATTTGCCACGCCAGCTGATTGGGTATAGTTTATCAAAGCATCATACACTCATAGACAGAAGAAATATTTTTTCCTTCTTTTCACAATTCCTCAAAGAGGAAGAAAAGAAACAATTACAATTTATTTACACTATCAGAGAGCATCAGAAAATAGCCAAGTCTTCATTCCTAATCAATTGCCATCTGCAAAATGATTGCACGGGTCAGTTTCATGAAGTTGAGCAAATGTAAGCCACTATCCTTAAAAAAGATGGCTCAACTAACTGTTTCATAAAAGGAACCCTGGCTTTTATGAAACTCCAATAATGATATCATTTATGCCCTAATAGGAGTGACATACAACAACTTCGTGGAGAAACCAGGCATATCAAGATTCCCCAAAAAGGCTTCACATTCGACTGTAATGGACAACATTATTCCCATAATGCCATGCATGTCCATGTTTTATCCATTCTTGCAGCCTTTCTTTTTAATTTCAAGGCAAGTTTGGTAGAAATAAAACATTCTGTAGCTCCAGTATCAAAAAGTACAACTACAAGTTTACCGAATAACTTACCCGTAACTTCTATGGGTGTCACTTGCTTTTCAGCTTGTCTATTAGCCACTGCAGCATGTATCCTATGCTGCTGTCTACGATCATCCTTCTTCAGAGGACAGTGATTCGCATAGTGGTCTTTTCCACAGTTGAAGCATCCTCCAGCTGGCCCTTTTCTAGGTTCAAATTTATTACCAGCCTTAAAGTTATCATTCTGGCTTCCATAGGACTTCTGTCCAATGCCATTAACTTTTGGGAAGCTGTTCCACACACTATTTATAGGTCTGTTCATCACAGGTTTCTTGTTTTTATCTACAACAATTTTATTTTTCACACCAAACCTTTTCCAAGGTCCCCTTTTTGGTGCAAGAGATGAAGAAGGATTGGGAATCTTCTTCCTTATCTCTTCCCTATGAGCAGATATTGCCTTCAATTTCTGTTCCTGTCTGATTACCTTTTCGACAACTCCATCCATGGTGGTTGGGCCGTGGACATCCACTTCACCACCAATGAGGGGATTCAGTCCCATTATGAATTTCCGTATTCTGAACTTCTCGTCAGCTTGGTACTGCGGCACATACTTAAGGAGTTTAGTAAACCCTTCCCATTATTCTGTCACCGATAGCCTTCTTTGCAACCAGTTCTGAAATTCAGTCATTTTCCTATCAAAATAGAGTTGAGGCAGCCATCTTTGCCTAAAATAACCCTTAAATTGCTCCCAAGTTATGTCTGATTCGACAATATTCAGCTCAACCTTACGGTTGTCCCACCAGGATGATGCTTCATGAGAAAGCTGATATGCTCCCCCATATCGCTTTAGTCTCTCGGAGAAGTTTCTTATTGCAAATTATTTCTCCATTTCACTGAGCCAGTTCTCAGCTCCGTCCCCAAGAGTTGTTCCATCAAACTTTGGAGGACTATTCTCTTTATATCATTTGTAAGTTCAGCTGCTAATCTTGCCCTCTTATTTTCAGGGGATTGGGAGCAATTACATTATTTATCATCACACACCCGGATTCCCTCCGTTGATGTTGTCCACAGGAGGCAGCTGATCATTTATTTCAGCTTCATTCCCCTCCTCTTCATTGCCCATTGACTGTTGTTCCAGTACAGTCAAACGATCCCTCGTTCAAGTAGGGCAGCAAGGATTTCATCCAGCTTTTGGGCAGTTGCTGCTTCTCCACCCTGCAACGGGTTATTCGCAGCATTCCCTCTTGTCCTCACCATTTTCTGTTCAATAAGAAAATGTAAACTTTATTAATATCGTGGACTCATTAGGTCCAAGAGCTGTAACCTTCAGCTCTGATACCAAGATGTAACATCCTCATTTCAGAACACCAGAACAAGGGAAAAAAAAAAAATTATTTTTTGATAACGTTCACTGTTATGAATTATAAAATTCAAACACACGTTCAAGTTTTAATAATTGTTCTCTGCCCAAACAACGCAGTTTGGATCACACAACTCCTTTTTAAAATGAATGTTCCCTGTTCGCATATTTACAATATGGAACACACATTCAATGCCATTCAATCTTATAACAGATTCTATATGCTGCTATAAATGACTCGATGAACTGCTGATCTTCCATTTTCATGGCTCGGAGTTTCAACGATCCTTCATTTCATGACTCGGTAACAACCGATCCTTCATGTTCATGACTCGGCAACAACTGATCCTTCATGTTTGTTTATGCATAGTATATTATATATACCTGTTCTCATAACCTTCCCCGGTTATCGAAGTGATCCATTTAAGAGGCCTATCTGAATATCTGTTACTGATATTCATCTGACATCCTGCATCTTAAATTAAGTGATAAGGACAACACAACAAGTAATTGCGATACTTTGGCCAAATATTTTCACATGCTTTGCATGATCATATTCCTGGATGTGATACACATCTACGGAATACGTCCTTCACTTCACTTCACCTTTTATCTAGAATGGTCTTTCCTGGCTCCTACCAGTCCTCATCGTTTAAGGTCATTTTTAAACTTTCAATTCCAGCTAGTACTATGAACGGGTATAGGAAGGCACTCCTGGTAACTAAAGATACGCAGACATACGGTGTCGTTACCCCACAACTCCGTGTGTCTATTTATCTTTAGTATTCCGGAGTCACTCCGTATACTAGATCATACCCTATCCCCCTGCTAAGATCTACACATTCAGCCTATGTATTCTAAATGTTTTAATTCGGGAGGGCGTTGCTATATGTCAGCTACAACATTGTGTCGTCATGAAGACACCTTGCTGTAGCTGGTGTATGCCAATGTCCTGCAGAATCCACCCATCGAGAATACACATCCTGCTCAAGTGACTTAGCCACGAGTTAATAATTAAAATCAACTTTCACATTCGTGTTGATCCCTTGATCCTCGTTTCCGTTGCAGTTGTATATAACTAAGAGGGACTAAACCGTCCATTAGTTTGTTATGTATCTTCTCCTTCGTATCGAAGGGCTACAATTCCTTACTTGGTTTATTTCTTAATCATTGGATAAGCAGTCCATACCCGACGGACGTGATAAGTTTAACCTATTAAACTTAGCCAAGATTTTCCAACTGCAACTAATTTCAGAATATTAACTTATTAGACGTCATTCAAATGAGGTCTAAACTTCGAGAAATGAATTCATTTGTTCTCCTTAACGTTATATAGTTAAGGTCCATTAGTTATGGATATATTTATCCTATATCCTTTATTCTGAATTTTATCAAACAGGATCATTAATGGAGTTCGAAAACGAAGTTCGATTACTCTAAATTTGTATTGATATTCCTTAGCTCCTAAGCTAATCTTGAATACCTTCTGATTATGGAATCATATTCTTCTTAATCCTTTTTAATATCAATTAAAATTTCATCTTTACCCAAGTATGAACTAATTGCACTTTTCAACTTAAAAGTTGCATTTAAGTAAGAATAGATATCAGTTTCAATTCAGCATCCATCGAAGGACAATGAAACAATTCCAAATCAAGAAATAACATCATATTCCCAATTTAAACAGCAATATCAAACTGATATAATTATTGAAAATATCACACTTGTAATTGTATTCAATATTTCAAGTCATAATTTGTACATTTGCCAATCCAGCTGATTGGGTATAGTTTATACAAAGCATCCATACAACTCATAGACAGAAGAATATGTTTTCTTCTTTTCACAATTCCTCAAAGAGGAATAAAAGAAACAATTACAATTTATTTTACACCTAATCAAGAGGCATCAGAAAATAGCCAAGTCTTCATTCTAATCAAATTCCATCTGCAAAATGAATTGCACGGGTCAGTTCAATGAAGTGAGCAAATTAAGCACTTATCCTTAAAATAAGATGCTTCAACTAACTGTTTCAATAAAAGAACCCTGCTTTTATGAAACGACAGTAAAACATCAATCTCGAAATAGGCACAAAGGGAAGATAAGCATAACAACTGACTATCAAGTATCATCACAATCAGCCAAGGGACTGCTGTCCCGTTTCTACATAATCGTTACAAGTATCAATTCACAATATTTGAAAAGTTAAGAATACAAGTAACTCACTACAGATAGAACACACTGTTATCCTTTCCACGTCCTTCAATAACAATGAATGCAAAGGAAGAAACTAACTGAAATGTAATTCCATTACTTTCTTTTCAGTTCATGCATCATATTAGAATCCAAGCAATCAAGTACAGACAAGAAAGCGAACAGCAATGCATATAGTTGCTCCCATCTAAGCACTATAAAATTCATTATTCACGAATTCCAGATTTCCAACTGAATGAAAGAAGAAAAGATCATTTTTCTAAAACATTCATTCATATCTCTATTTCTTTCCACATGACTGTCCTAACAGTGGAATCCAAACTAAGGACAATTCAAGATAATAGTTCAGAGTGAAACTTACAAAATCCACTCGGAATTCACTTTCCGACAGCAAGAATAATTTCATTTTATTCCGGTTCATATGAATACCAAACAGGTTAGTAAGACATCATATTCATCGTTGAGCAAGCCATATCAATATGCATACTAGGTATTTGCTATACTAGAAGATTCCATACTTCTTTCACTGTATAGTTAACCAACAACAATTATGCAATCACGCAAGCATATATTCATATGATCTTTTATACCTCTGAACGCATACAGTTCTTAATAACAAGTTGTACATTGCTGTTAGCTACAGCAAGATCAAGTCATATGCACTGTAAACTCCAATGTTACTTTCAGAGTCCCAAATAGCAAAAAGAGAAGAATTCATTCTCTATGATTTCATTAAGAAACAATCATTGTATTCAGAATGAAATAAAAACACTCAAATCATGTTTTTCTTAGCATGACAGCTCAACTTATAAAGATAACAAAACAAACGTTCTCATTGATAAGCATCTCACATAGCCAGTACAGCTTCAATCCAACGTGCTACAACAATGAATATTCCAGTCAAGTTCGCATTCACAAGACAGTAAGAAAATATCAGAAGGTCAGACCACGACTGCTAGATGCAATGGGGTCAACCTTTCGTTACAGCAAGAAGGAATTATAATCATTCATTGCACAGAGTACAAAACTACTTTATATTTACGTCTACAGTCTGAATAAGAAGACCGAACAGTATCAAGAAAACACAATGAATCCATCCTATCCACACCGTAAGGAGAGACACAATTCATTAATGAGTTCAGAAGGAAAAACAATTCACTTTTCCTTCTTCACGAATACCCAATACGTGTTCGTCTATATCCAATCCAAGGAAAGGCACAGAAATGAAATACTGCTATTACTTTATTAGAATTGAGTTCGATCACCCAAAGAAACCCCGAATGCCATTTCCATTAAAATCCCAAAACTGGAGAAGGAAAGGGATCTATTTCCTTGAAACTTTCAATAAGAAACAATTCCAAACAACTAATGCTTCTTTTATTTTAGCCCATCAACAAAAGAACGTATAGTTTCAATGTCAAAAACAACTCAAGTAACCTGTACAGGCCCGTGGAACATATGACAATTTTCCCAATACTGTTAAACAACTGGCACGACAAGAAAGCATTTTGTTCAAGAAAAAAAATAAGGACAGCTGAACTCAGTGATCAATAACAATATTTCATATTATTTCCAAAATGACAGCAGAGTCCACGGAACCTGAATCACAACAATATACATGACTGTATTTCCATTTCCTCTTTACTTACAAGGCAATTCCAAACACACAGTAAAGAAACGATTACATTAAATGGAAAACATTTACACTATAAGGAATGACAACACGGCCTGCTCTACTTTCAAACATCACGAATCAGTGAAAGAAATATATCTATTTCAAACCACCACACTGTCAGCAACCAATACAGTATATCATTTTCCCAACTTGATTCGAGCAACAACACATCAAACCAAGCAACCAGAAGCCATTTTTCTTATCATTTCCAAAGAAAGAAAGCAAGAATCAACAAAATCCAAATCAAATCGATTCAACAGCAATCACACAATCCAACCCAAGAGCAGGGTTGTTTTAATGAAACACTTAATCAAAGCAAGGGTTTTTAAAGAGAAGGGCTTAACATGCCTGTAATCTCTCTTCCAGAACTCGAAGAAAACTTCGTTTGCCGTGTTTTTCCTTCCACAACGACAGCACAACTCTCCAACACTTCCTTCCTTCTTCAGGCTTAACAACAGCCTCCAAATCTCCACAAAAAATGTCAAAAGTCAAGAGCTGGTTCGACTGAACCAGACCAAAAAAACCAAATGCAGAGCAACTTCAGCCAAAACCTAATCGAACAATGAAAAATCAAATTCCCTCATGCTGTTTCCAAGGTGAGCTGGTCGCAAGGACCGAAACAATTAATGCAATTAAGGCTCTGCCTTTTTCCTTATTTTCCATGCCACCGCCACTTGGGTTGGCGAGCTTTTAAATTTCAAATTTCCATGCAAAACTGAATTTGGCTCTATTTCTAAATAGATGCCTCTAATTCCTTACCTGCCCCGCCAAAATTGGCGCTGTCCACATAGGGACAGTTTATTAAATGCCAATGAATGCCCTTTCCATCCTTATCCCTTTCCTTTCAAGGGTCTGCATACCCCTTAGTTTAGGATTAGTTTAGGTTGCATATGGTTTTCAACCTAGGTCTTAGTTTAGCCTTAGGTTTTATTTTCCCCTGTTTTTTTTTTAATTTAAAAATCTACTTAGGGTAGTAGTGTAGGGTGCATGTTAGGATTTAGGATTAGTTTAGGTGTTAACTC
Source organism: Taxus chinensis (assembly GCA_019776745.2). Classification (NCBI taxonomy): domain Eukaryota; kingdom Viridiplantae; phylum Streptophyta; class Pinopsida; order Cupressales; family Taxaceae; genus Taxus; species Taxus chinensis. The sequence goes on from CM034149.1 coordinate 317,439,443, forward strand.
CTACTAACCACTAACACTAACAACTTCCATCCAGCCTCCCTACTAACATTCACGTTAACACAGAGCAGGACGTTCCGTCCTTCAGATCATGTGCCAAGGCCACCCGTGTCTAGGCATTTCTTGCCTCACGAGGTCCCAAATTTGACAGTACAGGGTTCAAGAATTGAACCCCTGTCATTGGCACTTTCGTGCTAGCTATTCACACCTGCAATCAGGCGTTGCACGCTCAAAACGATTTCAGCCCGGTTCAAGTGTGAATTGACATAGAAAACACAAGAGGACCTCAGTATACCTTGAATCAATGGTATGCTATTAATGAGTACAAGAGCAAGCAAGTATATGACAATCTGTCGTCACATCAGCAAACACACAAGTACAATATTTGCTGTCCCATGCAATAAATCACAGTATGCAAGAATCCAAATTAACAACACATTCTCTTAAGATCAAAACATATCTTAACATGTTTGCTTTCATTTCAGCAGCTATAACAGTATGTAAAACATTCACCAAGTTAACATACAAAATCAGAGTGTTACAGCCTTGGGGCATGTAGATAAGGTTTTCCTAGTACTATGGACTAAAGTTTAGGGGAAAATGAAGAACATATCTTGAGTTATGATAATTTTAATGCTATCAAGCTCTATAAATTCTCATTTCCAGTTTGAAGGGAAGTTTTGAAGTTCTCATTAGTACATTAAACATGTGCATGTTGACCTAATACTTTCATAAAATTTGGGGCATGGAGTCTAGATCACTTGGAAAGTGGAATGAGTTTAAATGATGCCTTTATCTTTATAAACGATCCTTAACAGGGTAAGGTGCTCCAAACCCTCTCAAAACACTCCTTTGAGAATGATAGGAAATATATGATGGATTTGGTCCTCAAACTACATGATAGTTCAAAAATGATCATTTGATCTCATAAATGACTCCTCCTAGATCATGTTTACATTGGGTTCATAATTGAGGTGCAACTATATAGTACTGAAACAAATTTATTTTACAAGAAATTTCTTATGCAGTCTTTTATATAAGGCTTCATGTTAGCATTTTTGGTGTGGGATAAATATTGGGAGGATCCCCAAATTCTCATGAAAATAAATAGGTAAGTACATTACAAAATGTTGATGAACAATGTCAATCTAGGTGGCCTACTGCTAAATAAGTAAACATGTAAAAACTAATCTTGGTGTTTGAGAGAGACCTGATGAGAATGCTTGTTTTGGAGGACCAATATGAACATGGAAGGTTTATAGAGGTATAATGTGAATTTTTGAAGTGCATACCTTGATATGATGAAGTTTTTTAAGTTCCTATTTCAAATGATCAAATCAAACCTAAAACTCCCTCATTAGGATAGTTAAGAAGGTCTAGGTAATGAGAATGCAAACACGTTTTCCTTCATACAACCTATGAATATGAATTTTTTAAATTTAAGTACATGTCCCATGTGAATTCGTTCCAATCCTTTGTTTATCATGAAAGTGAAATTTTGTGTGTTCGAATCCTATTGTACCAGACTTGTTTTTGGTACTCTAAAACTTAGTTTGATCTGTCTCAGAAAAGTAATATTAATTAATTCCTAATATTCTAAATGGCATAATATTTTAATTTTATGAGTTTATTAAGGATATTATCTTTCTATAAAGGTTACTTTGGAGCCATGAGAAGGTGTTTAGCACATTCACCAACTCACTTTATCAATACGGGTTTTTTTGAGTATGAAAACACTTAAGAGACCTTTATATAATATGTATTACAAGGATACCATAAAGATTTTAGTGTTAATCCAAGTCCATGGTGATTTGGAAACCTCATAAATATCCATTCCTCCTAAATGTAGTGAATGAAATGAAGTTATAGTGCCTCTCATACACCAAATTTGAAGATTATTTTGTGAAGTCCATACATCAAGTTGAGAATGTCAATCATAATGAAGGATTTTTATAAAGTGGTGAGTTACAAGGAATTTCAAGGTGATAGAAGACAAGGAGAGGTAACTTATAACTCACATGCATGGTCTTAACACTTAGCAAGATTCATAATTTCTAGAAGACAAAAATGGTACATTGGAAAGAAGACAAAAGAATTGAAAACCATTACAATTCAGAGTTGGTAGATGTCAGTATGGAATATTCTCATTTATTTCATAGATGCAACTATTTTATAGGTGTTTTGGTGATTCGAAAATATTCCATAACTATCATGACAGTTCATGTAAGGTCTAAATCTACAACTGACACCTTTATATGTACAATGATGACACTATGTCAGTTTCTAGATGATTTCATCCTCACCCTTTTATGAGTTGAATGGTCAAGAATATGAAGAGATGATTGTGTAAGGAATGTGAACTGTAATAGAATGTAATTTTGAAGTATTAGAGTGCCTTAGTGTGTATGCAAATAAAAATTTTATGACCATGTTGTTGAACTAGTATGAGTACATGAAAAAAAAAGAAAATTAGGGAGCACATGAAATGCCTCTATGAATGTGATTCATGCAGTAGTATGTATACATGATGCTGAGAGAATATGTGTTGAAGTGTTTTATACAATGAGAGAAACATGACAAGAATGGGTGTGTGAAAGAAGCCTTATATGCCAGTGTTTTGATGTGGATCAAGAAGATAAGAAAAGAGATGAATCAATGTGAAAAGGAGGGTGAAAAGATAAGACAGAGGAGATGAAGAAGAGATCACAATAAATTTTGTGAGAAAACTATAGGAATGTGATCAAAACATATTGTAAAAGTCTATGTGGAGGCTTAGAAAAGTGGGAAGTTGTTTCTTCCTTGTAAGTTATAGCTTGTTGAAGGTCAAGTAGGAGATTGACTGAATTTTTGGGAGTTAGAGATTCCATACAAGTAGGAGGTTGTTAAATTTCAAGTAGAATCTTAGATAAATTTTGGATTTGTAGCTTCAAGTTGAGTGCATGCTCAACAAATTGAAATCCTTGTAATATTTATAAGACAATTTTTCCAAACTAGTGCATTGATTTTAGTGGTTTTTTCTCCCATTAAGGGTTTCCCACATTAACCTTTATCTCCATATGTGCTTTTATTTTAATTGTTCTTGTTTGAATGTATTTCCTCTCTCATGAATTTTTTTGATTCAGAATGAATCGTCTACAATTTTTTTGAAATGTTCTCAAAGTTTGGAGAAGTACTAATTCACCCCTCCCCTCTCAGATCTTATTTTTTCCAACACCAGGTGCATACAAGCTATCTACTCAAGATGGTAAATATATTAAAGAACCCATGAATTTAGTTCATTTGAGAAAATTTTATTCTTGATTCATTTATACATACCTCTTATGCTAGGTTATTTTTGGCACATCCACTTATATAGTTCCTTCACCCTATTCATCTTATTGTTTCATCCCAAACTAGTTTTTGTCTCTTGTTCCTTGTATTTAGGACGTGCACCATATTTCACCATATCAATTTTTGCATACATCCATCACTTGGTCTTCATAATCCTTTACATTTTTGTGTATGATTGGATGGGTCTTGGATCACCTATTTAAATCTCACTCGTTCCTACAGTAAATTAAAAAAATCCAAAAACATTCAAAAATCCCAAAAACATTAACACAAATCAAAAAAATAAAACTTTTACATGGTTATCTTAGTGATTGTTCCAACTATCCTATAAATATCAAAATAAATCATCTTTCCCCTTGCATGTATCCTTGTTTGGGGGCAAGTAAAATCATCCCCTTGTGTGTCTCCTCACTTGGGGAAATATCAAATCTCATATTCTCCCTTGCATGAATCCTTTCTTGAGTGAATTACCCATTCAATCTCATATTAATCTTCCATGTGGATCTAATAAGAGTCTCACTTAACCCCACTCTTCAGTTTGATCCAATCCCCTTGCATGTATCCTTTCTTGGAGGCATTCAAATATGCTTAATCATCACTATGTAACACATTAGGAGCATATTTAATTATATTTCTTAAATAGTTATGTTGCATTATTACTATTATTTCTTGACCAATTACAAATATTTTGTATCATCTTGGTTCATTACAGCCATGGTATATACTTTTAGTGTGTATATTGGGTTTACTTTACTTTTTATCTTTTGCGTCTCTTTTTACCAGTTACAAGTATTTTGTTATCATATTGGTTCATTTATAGCCATAGTGTATACATATACTATGTATATTGGGTTTGCTTTAATTTTTTTTTATTGTGTGTATGTGTGTATTACGTACATAATGAGTTATTCTTCATGGTTTCTTAATACCATAATGTAAATTATGTTGTGTAATAGAAAAATATGTTGTTCTAAAGTACAATATCTGAATGGAAGCTCAAGCTATGAGAAAAATCACTCACATCATCATCATTATCTTATTTATCACTTCATTTACCATGATAATGAAAACACATAAACATTCATCCATGAATAAATTACAGTCTACAAAATAAACTAATTATCATCTATATAAATTAATATAATGTCCATGTACAATGTCCAAAAATAATGTCATATACATGAATGTACATCACAATGCCACAATCAGAATCTATACCAAAATAATATGCCTTCATCATGAGTCGTATACCAAAAATAATACATGTACATAATATATGGAGTAATCCAAAATTCTCTCCAACCTCTAGACTTCCTGGTGTATCATCTCACCTTAATGGTGGCATCTAAACTGATCTAGCTAATTTAGATGGCCCATGTGATCTTTATGACCTCCCTGACCTAATCCCTATAATCTAAATGTAGTTGGGAGCTCTATGTCTCTTTGATATGACTACCTCATAGAAAAATCTATAATAAACAACATCACATGTAGATGCTAATAAATCTATTAATATGTCACCCATCCCACTGGACTTAAAAAATGATGGTTTGTATCCCTCTCCATATTTACCTGATGTAACGCTAATGCTAATTAATCTCTCTCATTTTTCATCTGATGTAGATTTTTTTGCAATTTATAAGCTATAATCATATAGGCATCTCTCAGGAACACTTCTTTATATCTTTGTGTCCATGTTACATAAAAATCTACTACAAATGGTACTTGATGATGTACTGGTGGAATCTAACTCCACACATCAACCTCTCACCTATCTCCCCCCATCATATTTTTCTCCATCTCCTCCTCCTCCTAAAATCGTTGGGCTCAGTGGTGAACCTTATACACCTTGTTCCTACCCCTATCCAATTCCCTCTCTTCCATGGCCCTATCATCTTCCCCCTCTTCTACGTCTCCCTCGTAGTGCACCCCTAATTATTGTTGTAATACTTCCTATCATCACTACATGAGGTATGGTCATACGAAAAGGCACTACAGTTGTGTATCATGCTGCATACTCCACTGATACATAAGATTCCACAATATTTTCTCATGTATCCCATACCTATGTTAATACTCCTTCAAATTTGTACATTATTACATTGGGCCTTATGCATGGTCAAAAATATACGGTCTCTCAAACTACTTGTGCATATCACTATTCTCCCTTGGGATTATCCTATATGACTCCAAGATATCACAATACCTTATCAAGTATATACCACTTAATGAGATATGATCAGCTATTAATAATGTAATGTTCTACTTTAACTATCCCTAACTCTGAAAAATATGTTACCCACCTATATAATATATACGACCTTCATGTAATTAGTCACAACTGTAGATAACTCATCACTTGTATGTAAAATTATAAGTCTCCTCAGTGACCTCTTTGATAGATACATATTATCTCCCATCCACAACCTATGGGCTCATGTGGTTGTTTTTCACTCAGTAGATCCAATGTCCAACCAACTGTAATATGGTCCCACACCCAAACATATAATAACATCATTGGGCTCAAAATATTATGACTCCTATACACTATTATAAACATGTATATATATAGATGGCCTACTATACACAACCCCCATGTAAACACTATCACTTAATCCATCAGGTCCACTAACACGCTAACCATTCCAAGATGAAAATTCCTCCTCATCCTTCATGCACTCTACAACGTGTACCACCATATCCTATCCATGAATCTCCTCTATTATGAACAATCACTGTGTCTATTCCTAGATCCATGTTACACTCCTCTCCCACTAAATCAAACAACCCTACATTGATACCCTCATTATGTAGTATACATCCTTTAGTGTCACATACATCTATTTGGTAGGTAATATAAATGTCTAACAATCAATGTGTCATTGCTCTACTAACGTGGTCAATATGCAGTGGTCTAATCTAATGTCAGACATCTATTATATGTGTGTTAATATTGATGAATCTAGTATCACACATAGTCCTCTCCACTCCAACCTCATCATTTGTCTCTTGAATGATCATAATTGTGCATGTGTCTCTCACACATCCAAAGCATATAATCTCTCCTAAACACATTGCACTACTTCATTAGTCCTTTACAAATCATTCTTCACTCTTGTCTCATATTCTACAGCTAATTTATTTCTCTAATTCATGCTAGCATACCTCTTGTTACACTAGCGCACATGTTTTAATGCTATCATAATTAGTTTCATGCTAGCGTAATCCTTTTTACATTGACACACTCAACGCTGGCACATTTTATATCATGCCAGTCCATCCATTACTATGCTAACACAATTTTAATACTAGTACATTTATTTCTACGAAAACACCCTTACTTTCACACTAGCGTAGGTAATCCTATGCTAACGCACTTTACAAACTATGTTAGCATAACTAGTATCTTGTGTTAGCATTAATTTTTCACTATCAAATACTTCAAAAAAATAATAAATTCACTCAATTAATTCATTTCTTATGTACTGGAAAAACCATCATCATTATGAGCCTACTTGAACTCTTGAACATGATTCGCACGATGAACATGTGTTGTATATTATTTTGTGTCTCCCATAATCCAGAGCTCAAAAATATCTCAGGGGAACAAAAGGATCTAATAGTAAAAAATACTAAAGAATGTTTTCATCCCTCCCACCCTTTTATTGAACCACTTCTTCTAAACCCTAATTTCTCTTTCTAAACCCTAATTTTTTCCTTTGCGCTCTCATAAATCAAATTATCTTTCCTTTTTCTCATTTTATTTATAACTATTTCTCTCTCTTTCTATCAAGTGAATTTCCACCACTTTTTTTCATCACCCACCTGCTCAAGGGGGAACTCCTTTAATACCATCTTTAACTTGTAGTGGCATCCAAATGCTTCACCAGGGAAAATTAAGCATTCCTCCACACTTATCTATTATATGTTCATCAATCTACATGTGTCTACTATATTTAAAATGTTATTACTTTGTAATAAAACTTTAAAAATTGGAAAATGTAGACACCCTAAAATTACATACTACCATTTTCACATTGCTATTTGAATTAATATTCACCCACATCTCACTAGAATTAATTTAATTAATAATATCATGCATAAAACATACGCATACATTCCTTAGATAATGTAGTCACTTTTCTCAATCCTTTAATTCCCAGGCATGTCAGCATATCACCCCACCTGAACTAGGCACACGAAGGCATTGAGCCCCCTTTTATGTGAGCCTTATAATAATATTCATCATTATAGAAGAAAAATATATAGACATAAACATATACATATTATGAAAAATATAATGAGACTAGATCTGAGCTTAAGTGATCCATATTACGATTCTAAATATTAAAAAAGAACATACATGAACTAGATCTGAACCATGAACACAATAAATAACACAAACAATCATATCCATTGAATAGTTATATTTAGAATAACACCATTATATTATTTCACTGTTATCATGGTATTCAAATACATCAAGATATCCATAAATGGACTAGATACATCAACCTAGTTCTAATTCTAGAATAATGGCTCTACCCAGGAAGTTACAACATTCTCTCTACTTTCTTAGATACACCTCTCACACTATCCACACCACTATCACCATCATCTCTACTCTCCTCTCTTGTTATTGTGTAAATAAATACATATTAAGGGGCTCATGGGAATCTTCTCTCCACCACCTAATCATCACTCAAGAAGGAACTGCATGCTAAATGTCATCATGCCTTACCATACTCAAGTATCCTTAGCATGAAAGTTCCTGGTAAACCATAAATAACTCCAATTTCCAACTCTTAATATTGTCATGATAACCATAACCTAGAATATTATTTCCTTAGGCTGCAAGTCTCCATGTCCTAGCCTTATCCATAATCAGATCTAGCCACATCTTCACATTTCCATCTTTGCAACTCCAACCGTGGTCCAGAATATAGCTAACTACTTCCCTTATTCTTCCCGAGCATGAACCTCCATGCCTTCTCCAAAGTTACTTCCACTTGAACCTTTGATCCTTGCTAGTGTGCAACAAAACCCTCCATGCCTTAGGTGTTTAGTATTTGTAGGGGCTCAACATTACCCACACTGGTTTAATTTCCACCCTCGGAAATTTTTTGTGCTTCTTTGAACAAATGTCTAATGATCCAAAAAAAAATCGCTAAGGAAAAACGTAGCATGACTCAACAATTTAAAGTTCTGACTAGATGAGCTCAGGGAACTCCACATGTATCTTTCCCTTTAACTTCTTCCATACTTACAATTTTGCCAAAGATTTCCCTTGTGCCCCCTCTACTATGCTGAGAACTTGGTCTGGTATTATCTCTTCAACCTTCCCTTTGAGTTCTTCTATGACCACCACCTGCTCCGCAAAAACACCCTTGAAATGGTCCATACATTCTGTGATATAATCTTAGAGTTCACCAATATAAAACTCTAGTTTCTCATGCCTCATTTTAATATTTTCCTTATGTGTTGTGGTTTTAATAATTAATTAGGTGTGCTCAATCTTATTCCTCATAACCTTCTCCTGTAAGGCCTTGAGGATGGACTCTTCATCTGTTACCTGCGCATAAATAATGGGCTCACATTTTTGACAACTGTTGAAGCCTTTATCCACCAAAATGTTTTCCTCCTTTAGTTGAGTGATTAAGTCCTCTACCTTAGCAATCCGAGCCTCAACATTGATCTTTTTTTTATATCTCTCCTTTACAAGATCCTCAGCTGTGGCTCCCGCACCATCCTTAATATTGGTCAACAACATCTCCACCAAATCTTCTAAGTACTCTATCTCATCATTATAATCCATCCTATCTTGGCTCACTAATGATGAACATTGTCCCAAGACCTTCTTAACTAAGGCATCATCCTAATCATATGCTTCCTTGGTCCATTCCTTCTCACTTCTCAACCCTTTGGCGTAGTCTCTTTATCTCCTTTTTATTTCCCTTTTTATCTACGACCAAGGCCTGAACAGTCATCCTTGTGACCAAACTCCACCTTATAACTTCTAAGGACATATTTTGTAGTGTGTTACATTTATTCTCATCAGTGAGGTGTATTGGATCCACCGCTTTACACATTGCTCCCTCCTTCTTCCTTAAATGAATGGTCTCAATCACATGATTTCTAACCTCCAATTACGGATCCTCTACATGACAACATACATTCCAACTTATCATCTTCCTAGTCCTTATTAAGCCCCCATATTGGTCCAAAAGATCCAAAGCATGTAAATTTTCCAGGAAAAGGGTGATTTGGAACCTTGCGCATAACACCTTCGCAGGGTTATCGATGAAGTCCATATGAGAGCACATAGGCATCCACTTCTTCCTCTTTTCCTTACATTTTGAACGTTGTTTCCTCGGGGTGCTTGTTCCTATAGTGAACCCTTTATTTTCCTTGATAAAAAAGGAATATCCCCTATTCTTCTCTCCTAGGATGGTGGGCTGGATAGGTGAAGTGCATCGCACTGGACTCTTCACATGTTCCTTTGCAAAATGTGCTTTCTCTTTAACATGTGCATCAATTGTTTCCTTGGTCTACACATCATCCCTTCTCTTCTCCTCCTCCTCAAGTTCCACCTTGATTTCCTCCTTGAATGTTGTGTGATCCTCCTCTGAGTTAGTCTCTTTCACATAACTGGAGACATCATATACCTTATGTCTTTTTATGTTCTAGCTCTTCCCCTTCTGATTGTTTAAATTCTTCATGCTCTAGTTGTGAATCCTCATGGTTGCCTTATTTTGATGTACCTGTGCCCCCACTACTATTCTGGTGCATTTAATACTTCCTTTTTCAGGAAGTGTCCAATTTCTCCTCACTTCCTTCTTAATATTCCTCTTCTTCCTAGGTCACTTTCATAGGTGGGATAAGCACTTCTAATGGATTTGGAAAGGAGGAGTTTGTAACCTCCACTTAAAATCATCCCTATATCTTAGGGCGTAACTACACAAAAACTTAGTTGATGAATCCCTTAATGGTAACATTGATCTGTGGATGTAGATTCAGGAAGTTTGGCTCTAAATTTCTTACATATGATGGCCTCATGTCATACTTATAGGTTTCGTGAATGGTGTGAGTATCATAATCCAATTTGTTTTCATTAACGGTTATATAATTCATGTCCTTCAATCGATTGATGACACATTTCATATATTTAGAAATGAATTCAAATGGAATTTTACACCATGGCCCCATTTCTCCTTTGGCCATCATGAATTTTTCCAAGTTGAACTGTTGCATAATTGCAAACTTCACCTAGTTCCCTACCACTTGTGACAACTCATGTGGGATGCACCATTCTTTCTCAAAATCCTATGGCAGTCTCTCATACCACTTATTCATCTAGACCTTATAGGTATTCCTGATGGTGCCATCGCAAGTGAACTATAAAAATTTCACTGCAAGAGATGACTGCATTGGTGGGTGAACCCACATGTTCCCATCTAGTCCATCAGGTACATCTATTTCCCAAAATATGATAAAAATTAGTATATACCCCCACGTGATCTTCATTCCAACTTCATTCTACACCTACGTTTCCTCAATGACAACCTTCATGATAAATTATGTGAATTTATAATGCACTGATTTGGATACGGTATATGCAATATACAGGGAATTTTTATTTATATATATCCACCATTCAATGCACCTAATTTTACTCTTATGAGTTGGATTGTGACCCTTAACACTGGGTCACCAAGGTCTAAGATAACGTGAGCTCTTCCTCCCTTCTCATAGTTTAATTACTTCACCAATTCCTCAATTTTTATAGTGGCACATAAATCGAGTGCCATGTCCTCACTACTGTTTCATAGGCACGTTACTCTTCTAATCAATTGGCCCATAATTCTCATTATCCTCCCCATAAAGTAGAATAAATCATCATGTACCCATAACATTAACCACCTAAAGAGTGAGGTAGGTTTAACGAAGAAAGGAATCTCCCATAGCTGTAAAATTCTAGTTTTCTACAACTCATGTTGCAACGAGTCATCTACCCTAGGGTTTCTGAGCTCATCTACCCTTGGAACATATTTGACTAGATCCACATGTATTGACTTGTCATGTTCATCTATTCTATGTTTTAATTCACTAATCTTGTACAAATACAACTGTTATGTCAGAAAAGTAGCCCCCTAGGATTTTCACATTACAAAACCCTACTCTTAACTAACATGGGATTGTCTCAAGGTGTGGTACCCTCGTAGATGAGAAAAACCTTTAGATAAGGTTGGTTCTTTTTCCTATTCTAATGATAAAACTACTCCTAGAAATAGAAATGTAGCTATTCTAACACTAACCTAGAATTTCCAAGAGACCAAGGAAGAAAGAGATGCATACGATAAAAGTCCTAAACCAAGGGAGGCAATAACACCAGAAAAAATACTAGAGAGATTCCTAGTGAGTGAAAGTGGAGGAAAATGGGGAAGAAGAGGGTAGAAAAAGTGCCACAATCCTAAAACACATTCAAACCTCCAATTTCATGGAGCACAACGAATTTAAATTCTATAAAGGATTACATTATGCACAATATACCTGCAAAATATAATACAAGGAAATAAATGCAATATAAATCATGCCATGGAAAGAAGAGCCACAAAACACTAATTTTATTGGTTAAAATGATGCATAATCCATTATAGTATAAGCACATAGGAAAAAATTCTTCACAAAATGTCATAAATTTGAGGCTTACAGCTCATAAAAATGTTGGAATAATTTTGGCAGAGTTCCTTTACAATTATGGAATATCTCTCTCCTTCAAATGAGGGGATTTTACGTATATATATAGAAAAGGAGCCATCAAATAGTATCCTTAATTTATTACCTATACGGAGGTATGGTTGACCATACCTCATTAATATGGTTGTTAAAATACCCTGTATGGTGTCATTAATGTCATGCTGTATCTAAAACACTTTGTTGTCACCCGACGAGAATCACTAGCTGACGCACGACAAGGATAGAAGAATTTCCACTAATGAGAGGAAGGAATGTCACGCAACAAGAAGCAATGTTGTTACACGATAGTGAGAAGAGGTGACACACCTCAATAAAAGGAGGTTGATGCAAGAAATGAAGTGAAAATGACCAGTGATGAGAAGTGGCAGTGATGAGGAAGGTGTGTTGTTGCATGTTAAGAAGAAACGATTGATGCACGACAAGGGAGGACGCTGACACGTGATGGGGAGGGGACACTGATATGCGACAGGGAAGGATGCTGACTAGAATCAGGAAAGGATGCCAACATGTGATGAGGAAGGATGTCGATGTGTGATGGGGAAGGATGTTGATGTATGATAGGAAGGATGATGATGCGTGACGGGGAAGAACGCTAACATGTGACAAAGAAGAGACAATCACATACATTGTTCCAACTAACCTTTAATCCAAATCCTACTCCAAACCTTCTTTGTGGCAAGCCATATTTCCATGACATTCCCTATAAACTACTTCCATTAACTATTAATGCCCTGACCTTTTGAAGGTTAATCCATTTTGCAAGGGGCTGCAAAAAATGGATAACAATTGGTGAATTGCGGGGTTATCTTCATTCTAGATCTGAAAGACCAATGATCTATCATCCATTGGGTATGGAGTCATTCTGATTGTTGAAATCGGCCTGACTACCTGATTAATTATTCTGTCATCTAGGATAACTACTGAGAAATTACTTCATACATGCTAGATCTTTCCTGAAACTTGTAAGTGCAACAGACAAGCAGAAGCACAAACATGTAAAAGCCATGTAAACAAATCATACATATGGGAAGAAGGTGGTGAACTGTTAGTTGTAGCTTATCACATCACCCCCTAAGTATCTACAACTGAAGAATGGGGTTGAGACTCTCAGTGTGGTTGTTATAACATGGGTATTATCTCCAAGTAAAGTGAGACTTTCTACTCTTAGATAGACCTCCAGAGAAAGTATGCAATCTTCTTCCTAATACTAATTGCTAAACTACCTCTAAGGAAGGAAATGTGACTATCTACTCCTAATCTGGGATTATACATGCTAGCATCCACAAGGATGAGAGAGAGCATGAAAATAAATAAATCCTACATTTACATGTATGGTGATAAAACCAAGAAAAGCCTAAGGTTGCTGATCACAAATCCATACTTTATGAAATGGGCCCTAGGTGAGCAATGGTGAGAATTGACAAGAATCGATCACAGACCAAAGATAAAGTTCACATCGGTGCAACACCATTTCAAACCCATTACTACAGCATCTCCCAGAAACCTGGAAACACTAGACTTCGAGAAGCTTATGCACAGTGTAACCTTGCATATGATGAGAGGCAAGAAGTGACAATAGTAATAAGGAAGGATGGATAAAATAGTTTCACAAAACTATAGTTTATTACTAACATGACTATCACACAAGTACATCATTAGTGAGCCTATTATTTTAGGCAATAGAAAACTGGAATTACAAAGAAATGATTGAGGAGGTTTAAGGTACACATTCAACCCTAGGAAGAAAGAGCCAGAGGGAGGTAGGAGAGAAGAATGACCTGGACTCTTTAGCCAAAATGCCCCTAGCTTTACAATAAATAGAAGAATCAGGAAGAAGCCGAGGGAGGATGAAGGAGATTCTGCTTTAACCACCCCCAAGGTAAGCATTGAATCCACCCACTCTAACTGACCCCATAAGATGTTTTTGAAGTTATCCTGATCTCCAACCATGATGAGTTCCACTGTAAAATTCCATGCCTCCATGTGTTGCTCCTTGTTGGGAAAGAAAGGAGGCCCGTAACTTACAAGTTATGGCATCAGGTGAGAACACCTCGACCATCGAACTCGGAGAAATAGTTGCAATTTCTGTACTCCGTTTTCATTATGGTGGTAGGTGAGTATCAGACATCAATGATCTTTCCAAAAATTCATCCCTTTCTCAAATCTTAGTTCCCAGTTGAAAGGAGTATGGTTGTCTGGAACATCAGCATCTAAAGTGTTTAATGCGTGATCACGAGATTAGGTAGATAAAAAATGATTATTTTGGGATCATTGAGCTACCCTGTATAGTTTCATTAATGCATGGTTGTATCTGAAACTCCTTGTTGTCACCTGAAGGAAACCACCAGTCGATGCCCGATAAAATGGGAAGAGTCATTGCTGAAGAGGGAATTACTTGTTGCATGATAAGAGGAAATTTTGTCATGTGATAGTGAGGGGAGGTTGACACATGACATAAAGCAACACTGACGCTTGAAAAGAAGGAAAAAATGACGGGAAAGGTAGAATGACATGCGAAAAGGAAGGTATTTGTTGCGCAATAATAAATTATGTTGTCACATGACAAGAAGAAAGTGGTGACACATGTCAATAAGAAACAGTTGACATGCGTCAGGGATGAAGCAATTGACACGCATCAACAAGGGCGTTAACGAGTGTCAAGGAGGATGCAGTTGACATGCATTAAGAAAGAAAAGGTGACATGCAACATGTGGAAGGTGTTGTTGCATGACAATAAAATAGTGGTGATGCACCAAAAGGGGAATGCGGATGAAGTGTGGTTAACGTGTGTCAGGAAAATGTGATTAACATGTGATAGGAAGTGGCATGTCGAAACACATTAGAATAAATGGTTGACGCACGACAACAATGTGAAAATCCATACATTTTTCCATCTCGAAAATTAACTATCCCCATTAACTATCAATGCCTAGACATGCAGGTTGATCCATTTTGCAAGGGGGGTGCAAAAAATGGATAAAAATTGGTGAATTATGGGGTGATCTACCTGTTAGATCTATAAGACTAGTGAATTTACATCCATTGGGCATGGAGTAATTATGATTTCCAAAACTGGTTTGATGCCTAAAACCTCTTAAACCTCTGAGACACCGCTGGGACATGATTTCATCACCAGACCTTTACAAAAACAAAACTCCACTTTGTACAAATAAAAGAATCATGCATATCCCCAAATGGAACATGCAGAGAGTGCACAAGCACTTATCTGAAAGAAAACCTACCTACAAAAAAACAATGTGCTACAGGCACTTGGAGGAATTAAAAAATCTAAGCTAATATGTACAAGAAAGATACTCCCATCAGTAATAATGCTTGAGGTAGATGCCATTTACTGGGATTTACAATTATTCTTTGTCTAACTTTATCAATTAGAAATAATTGTTTTCTTTGCACCCTGAAATAAAGTAAGGGTCACTCTATATTGCATCAAACTTGGAGTGTCTTCCTGGTTTGGATCTGTCTACATCCCATTTCAAAACTAAGTCTCCTTCTTGGAAATTTATGTTTTTGAATTTTCTATCAAAGCTCATCTTGATTTGAGCTTGGTCCTTATCCATTGTTTTCATGACATTCTTCCTTAATTCTTATAGCTCCATGAGTTTTGCATACCTGAATTCCATGTCTGGAACTTTAAACAACTCCAACTACTTGATAAGCTCCAAGGATGGTAACTCAAAGGATATTGACAATCGTTCTTCCCTTCCATAAACCAACTTGAAAGGGGAATAACCAGTTGACTTCTTGGGAGTGATTCTATCATCCCACAAGGCTGATTTCAATTTGGTATGCCAAGTCCCCTAATTTTCATTGAGGGTTATTTTATGATTCTCATAAAGTTCTTGTTCATAGACTCTACTTTCCCGTTACCTTGGGGGTAGTAGTTAGAAAAAGTGATCAAATAGATGTCATTTCTAACAACCCAATTAGATATCTTTATTTTAATGAAAGATAAGGAATTATCTGATATTATAGTGGAAGGAACACCAAACCTTGTTGCAATACCTTTGTAGAAATCTAGAATGCTAGACTCATTTGCTTCCTTAAGTGCAACTGCTTCTATCCACTTAGTGAAGTAGTATGTGGCTATAAGAATCAATTTGTGACCTAGGCTGGAACTTGGATTTATCATCCCAATAAAATCTATCCCCCATTACATCAAATGTTGTTTAATTGAGATAGGATGGAGTGGGAGGGATACTAGCTTCTCTTTACCTATGAATAAGGCACACTTCTTGCATTTATTGATCCATAAGTAGCAATCATTAAAACTATTAGGCCAGTAATAACCAACCCTCATGATCCCAATAGTTGTTTCTTTTGGGGAAAAATGACCACCTTCCTCTCCATCATGAAACTCGTGTAATACCCTCTCTATCTGATCTGTCTTGATGCACTTTAGGAGGACACCATTCACATCTCTTTTGAAAAAAATATTATCTACAAGCACGTATGGGATGAAATGAAGTCTGAAATACCTCCTTTTCAACTTACTCAATCCTTGAGGACTTTGACCTGTTTGAATAAAATATATAATATCTTGAGTCTAACAAGGAATGGGTATGCCATTTACAACATGTTCTTGATTATATTACAACATCATAATGAATTATGCCTCCTCTCTTGATTTAACATGTTGGTAGGAAGCTAGCTCCTCACACAACCCTTTCCCCCTAATTAATTTGGTCACATTTATATCAATATCATACTCCATGACCTTGGTTATCCAACCATCTCTCTTTTCATTAAGGTCCTTGTTCAAAATAAAATATTTTACACCAACATGTGAAACTATTACATGAATTCTATTATTTGACAATAGATGCCTAAATTTCTTTAAACTTCTAATCACAGTAAGGAAATGCTTCTCAATGAATGAATATATCACATTATAATCCTGATGACCTTGACTGAAGAATGCAATAGACTTCTCTAGTCCTTCTTGATTTGGTTGTACTAGTATGGTAGATATTGCATTAAAGATTCCAAAAGCATATAAAATGAAGTCCTTTGAGAAATCTGGATTTATGAGGGTTGAAGCCTATGTAATGGCCTGCTTTATGGCTTCAAAGCTATCTTTTCCTTCAGTATTCCATTTGAAAATGATGTTATTTTTCAGCATCAGTGTGAGTGGCTTGACAAGATTGGAATAGTTAGGAATAAACAACCTAACAAAATTAATTTTCCCCAAAAATCTTTGGAGAGCCTTATTATGACTTGGCAATGGAAATGCTAGAATGGATATCTTCAACTCGTTTTGGATCAATTGTCAACCCCTCATTAGACACGATGTCACCTAAGAGCTTACCTTCATGAGCTAAGAATATGCACTTTTTCATATTCAAATACACTTTGAATCTCCTCTACCTTTGGAATGCTTGTCTGAGGTGAAGGAGGTGACTTGCTAAGTTCTTAGAGAATATAGTAATTTCATCTAGATACAAAAGAACTATCTTATTGATCATTCATTTGAATTCCATGTACATTTCCATTTGGAAAGTGGCACTGACATTTAACATTCCAAAAGTCATCTTCCTATAAGAAAATTTCCCCCACTTTGTAGTGAAGGTTGTCTTGAATTGGTCTTCCTTTTTCACCATGATTTGATTATAGCCCAAGTAGCCATCTAGAAGTGAAAACCTTTCTGATTCAGCTACTACTTGCAATATTTTCTCCATGGAAGGAAGTGGATAGGGGTCTTTGAGAGAGGCCCTATTTAAGTCTCATGAATCCACACATAACATGATTTCCTCATTTTTATTCCTAACCAAAACTAGATTTGTTACCCATGAAGAGTGATTGGTTGGGAAGATGATGCTTTCCTCTATGAGCTTGTTTAGTTCCTTCTTCATGAGAAGCTCAATGGGAGGTTTACCAATCTTTTCTTTTGTCTAATGGGCTTGGATTCTAGATCTAGCTCAATGGTGTGTTGTGCCAATTTTAGATCAAACCCTCTCATATCCTTGTATCTCTAAGAAAAGACGTTCGGGAACTCTTGAAAAATCTATATGAATTTATATTTTTCTTGATTCATCCTCACCTTGCCAACCTGGATCATTTTATCCTCTTCAACTGAAATGGATTCTAAATCTTCCCTTTTTACCTAAATTTTGGTCTTCTCTCTCTGAAATTGATCATTGGTATTGAAAATTGACTCTAGAGTCACTAAACCCTTTGGGAATTTGTTTGTCCACAACTATACCGCTTGATCCATGTACTGTGAAAGGAACGATAACCAGATCATACGAAGGCAAGAACATAGATGCTAATCAAACACCATGATCAATAAGATGAAAGATCACTAGAATAGCTTTACATAAAACCTTTGCAAACAAATGAGAAGAAATATCATATATTAGTATGGAACTCAATGCAATACATTGATAATGGGCCTTGCTTAAATAGGCAAGGAATAACAATCTAAGAACTAGTCAAGGTCATTGATTAAGCCATAAATCAAGGAAATAACTAGTCATCAAAGAACTAGTCAAGACCATATATTTAGGAGAGAACTAGACATCAAGGCTCTAGTCAATACCATAGATCAAGGAAAGAACTATACCTAACAACTAGATAATATCTCCTAATATCTAAATAAGATAAAATAAATATCCACACACATAAGTGGGTGAGGATAAATACAATAAAGGTAAATAAAGTATCTAGGTGAACATGAGCTAAGGTAAATACCTAATCTAACACCCCCCCTCAAGTGAAGCTAGGGGAAAAAATAGAAGTGGCATGTCCACAGTATGAGTCCCAGCAACTAGGCCTGATGAGGTACTCATGTACAATAAATGGGAAAAAAAGGGACACCGTAAGGTACCCAAAACCAGTAACAACAATGTAAAGAGAGTAAAGACCTGACTCCAGCCTCCAAGGCATCCCAAGAAGCTCATCTCAAAAACTCGTACAATGCTGAAGAAGTTTGGTGTGCACTGTGGTCTGAATCCACTGCTCAATCACAAAACTCAAAAACAACTGACACTGGGCTCCACCAGAATAGCTCCATACAAGGAGACTGTCAACAAAGTGATGTCGAAAGTGCAAAAAAAAACACCAAACATAATTCGATCAACTGTTGCAAATAGGTGTGCCACGATCCAAGAACAATAACCAAAGCAACAAGGTAAGGACACAAACTCTAGAGTGTCATGATCCAAGAAAAACCAAGGTAACAAGGTAAGGACATGAAACCCAAAGAAGTAGAATCAACACCACACCCTCCCATACTTCTGAATGGGTGGAGTGATGCTACAAATCTATATGATTTGTCAAAATAACTAATCGAACACTGAAAAAATAACACTAGAATGCACCAGAATAGACTCCCCCATAAGAGATACTATCAACATGTCAAAAGTGTCAAAAAATACAGATACAAAATCTCTCAACAAACAAGAGAGATACACTACACTTGCTAAAGAAAAATGCTCAAAACAAGAAGCTTCATAATGCATAAGGTATAGAAAGTGGAACGAGAGGCCTGAATGGTGGAGGAGCCATGCCTATAGAGTCCTCTCAATGAATGCCTATGTTTCCGCCACGAGTGATCAGATATCCACCCCAAATCAACATGGATGGATGAAGAAGATGCCTGCATATGACTTGGTGCAAAATGCAAAATGGGTGCATGTAAAAGAATATCAGAATGTGTGTTAGGTTGATCATGTCTGACAGCTAAAATCTCAAGTTTCTCAAGCCTGAGTAAAGGTGTAGAACTCATGTGTTACTCATGATCCTCATAAAAAGTCAAGCGAACAAAAAAATGAGCTCTGTCAATGTGTGATCCCAATGAAATATCTGCTCGAAAGCCAATGTCATGACAAGAATTCCACTTAACATGTGGAATAGTGGAAATAATGCCCTATGAATGTCTGCTAATGACTCTACTAGTGAGACCCATAGAATAGAAGCATGCGAGAACTAAATGAAGTGGTATGCTTCTTAAAAAAACCATGTAGCTGAGTAGAAGTAGGATACACAACATGTGGTACTGTAATAGGCACAGATGTGAGAAGAGCATGCAGTAACAAGCTTCATAGGTGTATGAAGCATCAAGAGAAAGAACAGGACTCAAAGACTGACATATCAATGTCAGTGGGTTCAGGAGCAATAGCTGCAAGTGGACTAGAAGCATGGATATGGCTGTCCACAATATGATGGTGATGTTGTAGGCTAGCAAGTTTGTTCTGTAGGGAGTGTATTATTGTATCCTTATCGTGAATGAGTGATTGTAGAAGAGAATTTCACTTCTTGAGCGATCTATTTTCTTCCAAAAATTTTACAATATCCTCTTAAAGTCCACATACTTCAAAGAAAAACATATCATTCTCAGAATCCATGATAGGTACAAACTGCAACTCCCAAAAATTTAGGATGTTGGGCTTAGCCAAAATTGTGTCCACAATTGATTACAACACTCCTCCATATTTGGCACTTTATAATTATAGTGTAAGTCTCAAAATAAATAACTCCAATGGAAAGAGCACGAAAAAACAAGCACTTTTGCAAGAAATGGAACTCAAAAATGAGTTACCGATCAAAAGTTACAAGCTTTTTAATAGTTTTACTCTGTTATTTATTGTAGTTACCACTAAAACAAAATAAATTGTTGCTGCCTTCACCACACAGATAAAATTAAAGGGGGCTGAAGTTAAGCACCTACTAGTAGGAATCACAAGATTTAAGTCACTCATATGACCATACCATATGACCAATGGCTAAGGATTTTAATGGTTGCAAAATAAGAATTGGCCGAGTTTACAGTCAATCTTAGGGTTTTCACGCCTTCCGGATACCAATGGAAGCCTCTGTTCTACATAAAAATGCATTGCAGCAAGCAAAATACAACACAAATCCTAAATATATGAATACAAAAATCAATTTATTTGTAAAATAAAACTTACAGACGGATAGCTTCACATAGCAATCTCCTGCTCTGCATAACAAATGAGCAGGAATGATAACCAGATCATACCAATCCATGGAACACAGATGCTAATCAAACACCACGATCAATAAGACTTGCTTAGCAATTCGCCAGGAATAACTTTTCATAAGAACCTTTGCAAGGTCAAATGAGATCAAGAATATCATATATTATTATGGAACTCAACTAGTCAATACATTGAGAATGGGCCTTGCTTAGACCATAGATCAAGGAATAACAATCTAAGAACCAGTCAAGGTTGTAGATCAATACCATAAATCAAGGAAATAACTATACCTAACAACTAGATAATATCTCCTAATATCTAAATAAGATAAAATAAATATCCACACACATAAGTGGGTGAGGATAAATACAATAAAGGTAAATAAAGTGCCTAGGTGAACATGAGCTAAGGTAAATACCTACTCTAACATACTACTGCTCCAATTTCTCCTGATTTTTAACAGATAACTCAACCTCCTCCTGTAATAAATTAATGATCTATTAGAATCGTGTCTCAAATACCTTCCAACCTCATGTTAAAGTTTAGTATAATTGGCCTCACAATTATATGAATAAGATCGAGCTACACTTTATCTCTGAGAAAAATATCCAGCACATTAAGTGTTTCTACAAAATCCGGATGCCTATCTTTAGCCTCATCTGATATCGTATTAACATCAGCATGGCTTTAATGTTGGAAAGCTTCAAAGATAATCAGATTTGCATCAACATGCCCAATGCTTGTAGGCTTTGATACAATCATTCTTCAGTATTATGTTTATCCCTATAACTTGGTTGACAATTAATTCACTATCCAAAATGACACTTTTAGGTTTAGTAGATTCACTCTATGGTGCCCAATTGAATCCATACATAAGATCTTTAGACTCAACTATATTATGGTGAAAAAACCACAAATATGCCCAAAATGGAAAGCATCAATACTACTTCATGCCTAGGGAGAAAGAAAATCAAAAAAAGCTCCTACTCCAAAGTGTAAATTCTTACTCCTTGAGCCATCAAAGAATAGTTGTCATACTTCATCATCAAGCTTATCATCTAGCTTCAGTGAAAATAGAAAGACACAGTGTATTTCCTCATGAAAATAATGGTACTCCCAGCTCAGCCTTCTTTATTTGCATGTTTCAACCATATTCGTGCCTTTAAATCCTCCATTCATCAAGAGTCAAATCCAGGATGCCCCTAGTATTAGTATCTCATTCCTGATGTTTATTGGGTTTCTATCCTATTATGTATCATAAGGTTGATGTGATTATTTGTGTTAGATTGGGCTTAGTGTATGTTGCTTATTTTTTAGCTTATTAATAGTGTAAAACACGTAATTATAGGTTTGCAGCTATTTTATTTTATTTACCTTGTTTTGAAGATCATATGTGACCAATCTATTGATAATTATCCTCCAATGGTCTAGAGTTGCCATTAAGTATATTGATCAAGGTTAACAATGCAAATAAAGATGGTTGTTTGCCAATCATATATATATATCCTGCTAAAAGTGTGACAATAGGACATTGTTTGTAAATGGGATGCATTTAAAACCTCTTATGGAAACTAACATCTTAAGTAAAACATTTCACATTTTAGGTGGATTTATAAAAATAAATACAATGTGGAATCTTTGTGCTTCATATTTCTAGGCCCAATTGAGTAAGAAAAAACATATTTGAGCATTACCGAACTGCTAGGCACTAGAAGTCAGTCAGGAAAATAAGTGACCTGACTATTCACAGTAATGCAAAGACATATAGAATGGTCAGAGGATTTATAAGTGTAAGATGGTCTGTGCCAATCCATCAAATCCTTTGTCGGGATTGGTACATCTAGGTGAGCAAGTGGTGACCATTCTTGGATAACTTGTTCATGATGCTGACCAAGTGGCAATAGCTGCTTGTTACAAATCCCGTTGAAAATGAGGAATTTTTAATGATTCCAACATAAAAATTCTTAAATTGGTCTTCTTTTTTGTGTATATGATGTGATAACTATAAGAGGAAATGGAATAGGATATAAACTACCCCTTACTTGGCATGATATCCTCTTGACTGTATAGAATTACTACAACTCATATCTGAGACTGGTTTACAAGTTAAATTATGGGCTGATAGTGACATGTATTAGGGCTTGCACTTGGCATTAAAAAGGACCAAACCAAGTGTTGACAGAATGATGTCATAATTTTCACATTTCATGAATTAGATGATTACATTGGACTCTGATATTGCATCTTCTTAGACCTCATGATGCCTAATACAACACAATGCAGATAATTTACTTATGTGTTCCGGGTCAATCTGGCTCATGTTTTTTCCAACTATGCCCAAGTGCAAGTCTCGTTTAAAGGTGTTACATGCATTAGGTCTCAATTGGCGCAGACTTAGGGCCTAATCAAGTTCTTGAGAAACACTTGCCGTAGTCACCATTAATTATTTATTTAAATCAGAATTGAATAAGGTTTCCTGATTTGTACCAATTGATCCTAAATGGGACACACCATTCATGATTCAATTGAACACATGTCATGGCTTGAGTTGGACCCATTTTATGCCAACTAATCCCTAGATATGTGAAACTGGGTTAGGGTCATAGTGCATGGTATTAGATATCAGATTGGGGTTGTAAACTTGGTTCCAGTTAATGGAGCCCTGAACACATGGTCATATTTGGATCATATGGAGATTTATTGGGTTGGAAATTACGTCTTGACTAGGTCTATAATTTTGAGCTTGTTTCCTATTAAGAGTTACCAACTGATACACCTAAGTTTTGACAATTTGATTATAACATGTGTCAAGTTCATTTGACGTGCCTCTCGTAGTACATGTATTAGGAAATTCATTTGGCACTTAAATGGTCTTAGAGCATGTTTGTAGGGCAATTATAGGTGTTTGAATAGGATTAGTATTCCTAATAATTTGACATAGAGATTCATAGATGTTTTTGGTGAAAGTCTAAACAAGCTTTAATTAGGCAATTCTCAGCACTAATGGCTATGGCATAGGCATCTGTTAGGGTTATTCCTCCCATAGATTTTATCATAACAAATATATCAGAATTTATAGCTTTAAGAAAATAGATAAATACACCTTCAGCTATTGGTTTGATCGTAATTAGAATACTCTCCCATGTTTTTTGGAATATTGAACTGAATTCTATCATTTTCTCAGCTGGTGCCCTTTTGATTGTAGTCATTTTCTCCAAAAGAGATAATTTATCAGTCCTTCCCCAAACTATTCATAGAGAGTTATGCACAATTGATCGCAATTCTGAATTGATCCTACTCCCAAGACTCTAAATCACTACGAAGTTTTTCCTTTGAAATAAGAAGCCAACAACTTGACCACAACATCCATCTCAACAATCTCATGTATGGCACATACATTTACAATGTCTTGAATGTGGTCAATGGGAGTTGTGTGATTTCCTCCTATGAAGTATGGGATATTCTTTAATACTGCTATCGGGACCATATTTATTACATGAAGGGAACATGGACTGCTTCTCATATCAACTTATCGTGTTCATCTATTTTGTGGTTGATTTCACTAATCTTACAGCGATACAACTGTTATGTCAGAAAATTAGCACCCTTGGATTTACACATTACAAAACCCTACTCTTGACTAACATGGGATTGTATCAAGGTTTGGTACCCTCGAAAATGAGACAAATATCTATAGAAGGTTGATTCCTTTTCCTATTCTAATGTTAAAACTACTCCTACAAATGGAAATGTAGTTATTCTAACACTAACCTAGAATTTCCAAGGGACCAGGGAAGAAAGAGATGCATAAGATAAAACTCCTAAACTAAGGTAGATGATAACACCAGAACAAGACTAGAGAAATTCCTCATGAGTGAAAGTGGAGGAAAATTGGGAAGAAGAGGGAAGACAAAGTGCCACAATCCCAAAACACATTCAAACCTCTAATTTTAAGGATCTCGACAAATTTAAACTCTATAAAGGATCACAATATGCATAATATACCTGCAAAATATAATTGAAGACAAAAAAATGCAATATAAATCAAGCGAGGGAAAGAAAATCCAACAAACACTAATTTTATTGCTTAAAATGATGCATAATCCATTCCAATATAGGCACAAGGCAAGAACCCTTCACAAAATGCATAAATTCGAGGCCTACAACTCACAAAAGTGCTAGAAAACTTTGGAGAGTTCCTTTACATTCCAGAATGTCTCTCTCTTTCAAATGAAGGGGATATTTTATATATATAGAGAAAAGGAGATACCAACCAAAATCTTTCATTAATTTCCCATACAGAGGTATGGGCAACCATACTAGTTCACTTTCCAATGGTACTTTGTTTGCACGATGAACATGGGTGTCATACCTCATTAATCCAGTTGTTGAGCTACCCTGTATAGTGTCATTAATGCCTAGACATATCTAAAACTCCTTGTTGTTGCCTGACGGAAACCACCAGCTGACACCCAATAGAACGAGAAGAGTCTTTACTTACGAGGTAATTATTTTTTGCATGACAAGAAGAAATTTTTCCGCGTGACAAGGGGAGGTTAAAACGTGATAGGAAGCAATGCTAATACATGACAAAAAGGTGGTGGAGATGGGAAAGGTAGAATGACATGCTAAAAGGAGGGGAGTTTTCGTGTGACAAGGAATTATGTTGTGGCATGACAAGATGAAATTGGTGATGCGCATCAAGAAGAAACAATTGATGTGCATCATGGAGGAAGTGGTTGACGCACGTTAATAAGGGTGTTGATGTGTTTCAAGAAAGATGTAGTTGATGCACATCAAGAAAGAAACACTGATGTGCAACAAGGGGAAGGAGCCTGATGCGTGGTTAACATGTGTCAGCAAAGTGTGATTGACATGCAATAGGAAGTGGGGTGTTGAAACGTGTTAGAAGAAATGGTTGACACATGAAAACAAGGTGAAAATTGATACATTTTTCCATCTCAGACATTAAAACAAACCTGGCTCCAAACCTTCGCCATGGCTTGCAATCTTGCCACGAGATATCCTGTAAAATGATCCCCATTAACTATCAATGTATAGACCTACAAGTTGATCCATTTTACAAGGGGGGTGTAAAAAATGGATAACAACAACTTCTAATTCCACTTCTCCACTTTAATCACACCTAGGGTACTACATCTTTGATTATACCTCTACAAGTTCCTCCTTATCCACCGATGGTTTCTTTTTTCATCCCTTATTTGGTGTCATTTATGTTCCTTTACTCCATGTCATAGGTGTTCACTCCTCCTTGTCTTCCCGAGATCTCTAAATTTTAAAGCTTCACTTTTACACAACCCCTTGTTGTCCCACTATTTTATTTTCCCTTTTCTACACTGCAAGATCTTGTTATAGTTCACACAACGCCACTGGTTTGTAAAAACTACTTTGCTTCCTTATCACACCTTAACCGCACTTCACTCACTCGGGAGCACAAAAAATTTCAAAGGAAAGGTAATTACAATCACTACCCTCACTCCCTATTTATACTTTTCCAAGACCTTAATTTCCTTCCAACCCACTCATCTTAATGTTAATTTTTAATAAGTTACCTTTTCCACATAAATCAACTTCCACAACTCCACCTCATGCACTACAATCATAACCTTCTCGTGTGCTATCATTAATTCCATGCCTTAGACCTCCTCAACATACCTTACTACACCAAAGTACTTAACCTCTACGCCATCTACTAACTAGTTTACCATGCGGCCTCCTACCTCATGTTATACTACACAATCTTTGTTTCTCTTCTACGTGGTCTTTAATCAACTCAAATTTTCTCAGAACACCTCTATTACACCAAAAACCCAAACACCTTATATATCACATAAACCATATTTCTACCTTTGCACTAATTATTCCAGAATGATTTTCAATCAATCAAACCTCCTTAGAAATGTGCCAACCATTTTTTGAATTCATATGCCAATCCACCCTACACTAAAGGTATGTGTGGTCCTCTGTGCAATGGAATCACTTAAAATGTAATTATCTACTAGCACACCAATGGGCCACATAACCCAGGACTTAAAAATAGAAACCATAGCAACGATGAAAGGAAACACATATAAAGGAAAATGCATTAAAGGGAAACCTAAGATAGATGGAAACATTGCCTTATTACAAACATCAAGAAGACTTATTTATAGCATGGCTTCAACCTATTCTCGTTGAAGAAACCAAACAAACATGTGCCATCAAAAGCTTCTAACTGGTAAGTGCTTGATTCAAGTATATAGGTTACGATATACAGTCCCCACCAATGCACTTGGAACTTCCCAAGGTGGGACAAAATCTTGGAATCATATAGAAGAACCATCTGTCTAACATCCAGCTTCTTATTGTTAATGTGCCAATTATGTCAAACCTTCTGTCTTGCCTTCTCTATCTTCTGGCTCCATCAGGAAATGGATCACCTCTTGTCCAACTACATCAGTTTTTTTATGCTCTCTTCAAGTGCTTGCTCATTATCCAATCCTCTTGGACGTGCAATATGTAGGGATGGTAACATAAAATCAACTAGTAAAATAGCCTTAGCGACAAGCACTAACTGAAAGGGTGTTGCTTTTTTTAACCTCTTGTAGGTTGTTCCATAAGACCAAATAACAACAGATATTTTATCATCCCAATCATTCCTTCCGACATCATATATTTTCGTCAATGTGTGGCTCAAAATATTGTTAAAATCTCCAGTAGTTCTATTAGCTTGTGGGTGATATGGTGTAGTTTTATGATGGGCTACCATAAATTCTGCCAATAATATCCTAATAGTATCATTCAAGAAATGAGAATCCCTATCACTTGTTAAACTCAATGGACATTCATACCTTCTTATGCTATTCACCCAAAGGAACCTTTTGCAGTAGTTGCAGTACAATCCTTCATAGGTTTTTCTTCTACCCACATTTTCAGATAGTTTTTACAAGTAATGATGTAGCGTGACATTGTCCTATGCTCCGAAGGGGAAATAGTGCCCAAGAAATCAATTTCCCATTTTTCAAAAGGTTCTTCGCTTGTTATAGGCCTTAATGACATTTCATCTCTATGCCCAAGATTCCCAAGGCACTGGAAATGATTACAACCCCTAACATATTCTTGACAATCCTTGTGCAATGTCTCCCACTCAAACTAGCCATCAGAATCTTTCACGTGGTTACTCGACCTGCATAATGCCCACTAAAAATTCCTCCATGATATTCCTTCATAATACACACACACACACACACACACACACACATGCTCTAGTACACACCAGTGAAAAATATCATCCTGGCCAAGTTTGTATAAATCTCCAGAAATCAACATATAAGGCATGGTGCGAATGGCAAGTTGTTTATTTTCTATACTCTTCAGTCCATCAGGCACCACACCTATTTGTAAAAAGATAGCAATATCCTCCAAATAAGTATGTATGCATTGTAATCTGAACATTTGTACATCCGAAATTGTTTCTTCAATGCTCTGTGTGTCCTCACCTAAATTAATTCTGGAAAGATGGTCAGGTCCTGAATTGCACTTTCCTAGTTTGACTACCACCAAAAAGTCAAATTCCTGAAATAACAAGATCCACCGAGATATGCGCCCTTACAAAACATGATTGTTTAGAAAATACTTAAGTGGCATGTGATCTATGTAAAATATAAACAAAGAAGCCAAAAATTACTACCTAAACTTATGCATTACATAAATCATAGACAATGCTTTGCCCTTCAATGTTATGTAATTCTTCTCAGTTGGAGTTAAATTTATTCTTCCAAAACATAAAGGGTGATCAATAATCCCTTCTCTAGGTTTTTCTAACACTCCTCCTATTTCCATACCTGATGCATCCACATGCACATGAACGGGCTTGTCCTAAGAGGGAAAGGGCAAAATGGGCGCAATAGTAATCTTCTCCTTCAATGTATCAAAATCCACCTGTTGCACCTTATCTCAGTGGAATTTTCCTTTGTGTCTCAATAGTTATTTCAAGGGTGTGAAAATCCTGGCATAACATTTTATGAATTTTCTATAATAACCTATATGCCCCATAAATCCAATCATTGCACTTTGATTGGAAGGCTCCTCTAAACCCAAAATAACAACAACTTTGGCAAGGTCTACCCATAAGCCTTCATTTCAAATAATATGACCTAGCAATGTGCCCAAAGGAGTAGAAAAGACACATTTCTTAAATTTTAGAGAGATTATTAACTACCTACATCTTTAAAACATCAATCTCAAGTTGTTGCAATAATATTTTACTAATCCATACATTGTCCAATCATCCAGGATGAATTTTATAAACTTATGAATAAAGTATTTGAATGTTTGTACCATAATGCGTGAGAATACAGTAGGTGCATTATTAATCCCAAATGGCATAACCATATAAGAAAAACTTACCCAGTCAATGGTGAAATTAGTCATCTCCTAGTCTTCTTTTAAAATCCTTACTTGATGATACCCTGAGAATCCGTCTATAAAAGAGTAGATCTCATGCCTAGCTACACCTTCCAACATCTCCTTAGTAAAAGGAATTGAAAAAGGGTCTACAACACATGCATCATTTAAGTCTCTATAGTCTACATAGATCCATATCCTTCTATATTTATTGATACTAATTAAAATGGGGCTGACCCATTCAGATTCTTAAATAGCTTTAATGATCCTAGATTCTAGCATCTTGTTAATTTCTTCTTTCACCTTTACGTGTAGATTAGGTTTCTTCCTATAAATCCTCTTCCTAATCAGGTGTGGACCTTCCTTTAAATTAATCTGCATCTCTCCCAATGAGTGATGAACTCCTTTCAATTCATGGTATCCATGTGGGAAAAAATCTTGGAATTCACGAAGTAGCTCAAATATCTTTGAGACCTCTTGGTCTTTCTAGTAATAGCTAATGATTGATTCTTTCAGTTTTTCTTCTATAATAATGTTGAAATTATTTGTCTTCAATGGTTCATGGTAGACATGCACCTTCTCATCAACACTATCCAATATGTTGCGTGCACCCTATGTATGATCAAATTCAAGGTTCTTTATCTTTTCATATTCTATTAGTTACAACATTTTTCCATTCTCTTTTTCTAGGAAGGCGCACTCAAACTATACTTCATCCATTTATTATCCTTCCTCAAAGAGTGCCTCCAAATCAGGCTCCCCTAGAAACTCTAGGATAAGATCCTTATATTTGGAACTATCTCCCATAGTAAGGCACTTTTCTACCTACAAATCCTCGTTCACTAATGGTTTAGGAGATAGATACTCAAAATTTAGAATAATACTTGTTGTCAACTCTTTCCAACTTCTTGTCTGACAACGTAACTCCGAATGGACATACCAAGCATGTGCACAACCATGTAAAGTGGAATAGAACTTATGCACCTAGAGTGAAGGGGGTAAAGATTTCAATTCTTCCTTCCAGGATTTATCACATTCCTGAACATAGTACAAGGTTGATTCCCTCCCATAATAGTTGCATATCATTAAAGGTGCATTGATCCGTAGAAATATAACACAGAGAATGATTCTTACATCGCGCCAATCTATAAGATTATCCTGATGAGTCATCCACCAATGCACATCTGTCCCACACAAGGTATAAACAATCATATTCCTTCATTCTATTTCATAGTTCCACTGGAATTCCATAGCATACAAGAAGACATCAGGGTTACTTTCTCCTGTGTAACTTGGTAATTGTCTTCCTTCCTAACTTCTAACCAAATGTGCTTTGACAACATGAGTCACAGTTCCCTTTAATTCTCTTCGAACTAACTCATAAGTCCCATGTGCCCAATTATCACATGTAATGCTAGTCGTATCACTCAAGGATTGAGCATCATCCCACTGAATGGCTCCTTCTCTTGATGGCTCAATAACCTTCGGGTCTCTGATAGTGCGCGCATTAATTCTATTGATGTCTTCTTCTCCTAAATACTTGACATAAAGCATAGACCTACCATATTTTAGTGGAATAATAACGCTCTCCTTATTTTTATCGAAGCTAATGTATCCCTTATTGAAGCACAAATTAGCATTATTTACATAACACCAAGGGATTCCAAGTAATGATATGAAATTATCTACCTCGGAAAGTGCTAAGACCTCAAAACCCCTAGTGAACTTGGACTCTTGAATGGTTATGAAAGCATCCTTCAAGACTCTGATGAGAATATCTTTAGTCCTATTTTCCATGCACAACACATTCAAAGATGGTTACAATGGTGGTCTCCCCATCTTATTTCACGGATCCAGAGTAAGAGCATTAACCTCTACACATGTGTCAATTAATATGTTACTCAAAATCCATCCATAAACTACCACATTTAACATGATCTCATTTTCATAAAAAATAATATGAGGGGTAAAATTAGCGTGCAATATCCTCTTCTCACACTTTCATATAAGGTGCAATAACTTTCCTCTCAACCATCATCCTAATAGGGAAAATGATATTTTCCTACTACAACATCTTACATACCACTTTCACATCATCCACATCATTATGAGGGATCTCAGCATTCTTCACATCTTCCAACTTCTATGACTTATCTTTCAAGCATTCGATCTCCCCTTGAAAGCTTTGAATCAGCTCTATAGTCTCTTGGTAAACCTCCTTCTGATAAGTCGGATCATGTCACTTCCCAGGCAATACCTCTTCTCTTGTAATGAGAGGCTTCTTCTTTTCTATTTCTCTAGAACGTGCAACTTTAGCGTATGTAGTCATTAATACGAGCTCCAACTCAGGGTTAGACACTACCGTAGGCATGACTAGAGGTTCAGTGTGCTTTACACTAACCATCCCCTCACCCTTCTCCTTTTTCTATTTCTAGGTCATGTGATTATATAATTCAGATAACTCCTCATACTTATGTTTCTTTCTACACCATGAGCATTGCAATAAGTCTAGGTGCTCACACTTGTAGTGATCTATAGATACATAGTTGAAACAAGTTCCACAAGGTAATTCTTACGGAGTGCACATTGTAATAAAATACATCTACTTGAATCATGATCCTTGTGATAGATTTCATAGTCTATTGTTATGGCATGCACCAAATTTCAAGGGAAACTATCCTTGGTGTGTCCTTCTACTTCACAATCCATACACCAAAGTCTGTTGTGAGTCTCATGTGCTGAATTCCTAGACAATTTCTCAAGTTACTTTTCCATGGAAGCAATCTATGCCTCAAAAAATTAACTTACCCCAGTATCAACACTTCCAACAACCTCAACACCTAAATTATCATCCAAGGCCTCAAGTGGATATGTGAAAGTCTTATGTGAAATCACTCTTCTGAAAGGTGTTAGTAGACCTCCAACGAACCACTGAGCATGCTGAGAGGAATGGATATCTTAAGATAACTTTGACAAAAGAGTCTTAAAATGTGCATCATACTCCCACACACTCTCTGTCATACCTTAT
This sequence comes from Taxus chinensis, assembly GCA_019776745.2. Classification (NCBI taxonomy): domain Eukaryota; kingdom Viridiplantae; phylum Streptophyta; class Pinopsida; order Cupressales; family Taxaceae; genus Taxus; species Taxus chinensis. The sequence goes on from CM034149.1 coordinate 317,471,918, forward strand.
TAAATCTCCTTGAGTGTGTTGATGCTCTTTTTCTCAAATTCAAGAATATGAAATTCCTCCAAGAAGGTATCACACAGCGTAGTATAATCCACCCCCATATAATGTGGGTCATATTTTCAGTACCAGATATGTGTGTACCCTTGCAACGTAGTTACAAACTGGATCTCCTTCCACTCTAGGGTAGTGATCCCCTTAGTGCTCCATAGCAATTCACACTTTTCTACATGCTATGTGGCATCCTCAACAACTTTGTAATAAGGAAAATGAAGATACATCTCATAAAATTCCTGTTGATGGGGTTGTGGTCCTTTTGCACTAGATCAAAAACTTTGATTTCCTCCTGTGTTTCCTCCACCACCATATCCACTTGTTCCACTAACCCCTAACCCTCAACATCCACTAGATCCTCCTCCTGTAGTAGGTACAGGGCCTAAAGTAGTGCTACTCTTCTTTCCCACTGTTTTACTAAATTGAGCTCCAACAATCTATGAAGTTGAACTACTTCTAGACGTGATACCCACACCTTGTCCAAATGATGTGACTGATAGGATACCATCAAACAAAGGAAATGGATATGCGAACATAGATGGATAGAATGTAAAATTATATCTACCTCATGTTGTTTATTTACCAATGTTGACCGTACTAGAAATACTTGTCTAAGAAACTAGCAATACTTGTCAAATGCATGCATGCGGTCCATCTCCTTTCTCCATCTGACAAGATCTCATCAGAAGCTAAGGGGGTTCTCCTTCCACGTTTCCTAAGATGAGGTAGTACAGAATGCTCAGGTTCTACATCCTCCATGTGAACCTCAAATTCTTCTTGCAACCTCTACCTCCATATATCCATCGTTCTTACAATCTCAAATTATCTCGCCAATTCCCTCCCTAAGCTTCATTATACTTGATTCGCCTCTCCTCTCTCTCCAATTTTGTTGTAGGATCCATGATTTTTCACCACACCCAATTTCATGTCCCATGCCTAATGGGAGTTTAGCTAGCCATAGAAAAGTCTTCTAAACTCATAGTGATGATCAAGATCTTGATGGCTAGTGTTATAACGTGCAAGAAATATCCCCTTGGTTCTCACAAGAACTCAAACTTAGTAACCTTTGAGCAAGAATGAGTAGAAACCGCATACACCAACATGTAGCTAGTCAACACATCACTCCACCAATGATCAACAACATGATTTCAGATCATATCAGCATTATGAAGCCACTGATAATCTTCTTAGGTCCACACATGAGGTCAATAGTACAAACTCCTCCTCGATGCATATACCAACAACCATTCATATAGTTCTATTGGAAAATAGAAAAATAATGTTTCATAGAGCTCATGATACATATGTTCCTCTACCCATGTACGTGCATTGAACTCAAGTCTAATATTGAATCTCTTTGGAAACTCATCCTCCATGTTCTTAAGCCAAGTCTCAATGCTATCCAAATTCAAGTGCCCTACCATCACACACCATTCTTACAACAATGTCAAAAGAGGTCTAGGAAATGAAACCAATATGTAGTCACTTTTCCCAACCCTTTGATTCCTAGGCACGCCAACATATCACCCAACATAAACTAGGTGCTCACTCGAGGCATGCAAAGGCATCAAACCCCTCTTTTATATGATATTTTTAAGAATATTCATTGTTATAGAAGAACAATAAATAGACATAAACACATACATCTTATGATAAATATAATGACACTAGATTTTATCTTAAGTGATCCATATTACGATTCTGAATATTAAAAAGAACATACAGGAACCAGATCTAAACCATGAACACAATAAAGAACAAAAACACTCAGATCTATTGAACATTGATATTTAGAACAACACCATTATATTATTTCACCATTACCACAATATCCAAATATGTTAAGAGATCCATAAATAGACCAAATACATCAACCTAGTTCCAGTTTTAGAATAATGGATCTACCTAAGAAGTTACAACAACATTCTCTCTACTTTCTTACATAAACCTCTCACACCATCCACACCACTATCACCATCATCTCTACTCTCCTCTCTTTTTACCATGTAAATCAATGCATATCAAGGGGCTCTTGGTAATCTTCTCTGCACCACCTACTTAACACTTAAGATTGAATTGCATGCCAAATGTCATCATGCCTTGCCATACTCAAGTATCATCATCATGCAAGTTCCAGATAAACCATAACTAACTCCACTTTACATCTCTTAATCTTATCATGATAACCATACCCTAGAATATTATTTCCTTATTATGTAACTCTCTATGTCCTAGCCTTATCCGCAATCATATCTGGCTGTATCTCTACGTGTACCTCATTATAACTCCAACAATGGCCCAAAATATGGCTAAGTCTTGAGCCTGTTCTTCTTGGGTACAAACCTTTGTGCCTTCTCCGAAGTTACTTCCGCGCGATCCTTAACTCCTTGTTGGCGCATGAAAAAACCCTCTGTGCCTTAGGTTTTTAGTCTTCTTAGGGTCTCAACAACTAATTTAATTAGATATTTAAATAAAATAAAAAATAAATATCCACTCACCTACCACTCAACTCCACTTCACTAGCTTACTAACTCAAGTTTTAGAACCCTACAAAATAGGAATCTAAATATTCACGTACAACCAACTTTGGAATAAAATCAAATAGCTAACCAATTTAAAATAAAGCCTCTTAAATTCTTATTCATACTTGGAAAATTTTACAGACCAAATCAACATGCTAAATGAGGAAAATGTGTTCATTGACATGTAACCTATTCAAGGTTTGATCCACAATCCATGGCATCTGCTTTATCTATAAATAAAAATTCCATCCCCTCACAAATCATCTCTTAGAAGCTTAAGGAATTTGTAACACTACTCTGTTCATTTTCTAATTGAATTCATACACCAGTAGGCTTCACATTTGATCATCAAACACACCATTCATCCATTTCTCATAGCACGAAGATACTTCCATTTGGATTCATTTTTAGAGCATCCGCACTCAAATCCATTAAGGAGATTCAAGAATTTTGGTACTTCACTTCATGATTCAACCATCTCATCTGAGGTTATAAGGAAACATGAAGTAAGATCCGGTTTTCATTTTATTGCATGTTTGTTTCCTTAAGTAGTTTTTCTTTGTTTACAGGCATAAAAATATCATCAACATGGGAAAAAAATTGGACTAGAATGATGGTCTATTTCAACAAGATCTCCTTAAATTTTGAGTAAAAATGGAATAAATAAGGATGAAATTAACAAATTAGTTATTATTCCCTTTATTTCAAGAACAATAGCAGGAAAAAATTAAGCTAAAAGAGAGTTTATGAGTATTCAAGAGAAATTGGTATTCTCAGTCTTACCTCACAAGATCTAAATCTACCTCTGGTAAAAAATGCACACCACTTGAGAGGTTTCACAATGTAAGTATGAATAAGGGAATGCTCAAAACCCTTAGACCTTCCCTAAAAAAATTCAAGGGTACCAAATTTGTAATCAAATTTTCCTATAAAAATGGCTTGGCTGGTTGGTTATGTTATAATTATGTCTAGGGATTTCCATAATCTTCCTAGAAATTAAGAGATATATCTTCTTAGATTCACTCTTAGTTTTGGATGTATTATAGAAGAGCATGTCACTTCATTTAAATATTTTCTTAGGATTTTGAATGTTGAACATAAGGACATTTCCTATAGATTGTTCCCTTTCACATTATAAGATGAAGCATATCACTGGTTTTTAAACCTTCCCAAGAATTTGATTGACAATTGGGTGTGATTCAATGACACTTTCTGGGCCTAATTTGGATAATTTATCAATCCTATTATATTGTATCAATAACTTGAAAGTATGTGTACGGATTCACATATGACCATAAGATCCTTTAACACTAGATTTAAAAATATGTAGAGCCACATCTCAGTTTCATAAAATCCTTATGTTTCCCTATATCTTATCACATTTGTGATTGTACACAAATATCCTTTGGTAATTGATTTTCCCATGGCCTATGTTGAAGAAATTAAATTGGATAAAAAACTAAATCCATAAGGAAAAATTCCCATAGATGTACCTAATGGAAAGTAAAATTTTCCTCTACTAAATAACACACTTGTTTTATCTATATTAACCTTAAAACATGCTACCTTGAATCAAATAATACAATTTCTTACCCCACTTGTTATTAAAACACCAATGAAAATTTAGAGTCAATCCTTATTCCCCTCTACTAACCATACCCAATTTATACCCCAAAATTCTAAAAGGATATATCTCAATTTAATACATAGAATCGTCTAAAATCTTAGCATTAATTTACTCACCATTAAAAACAAAGTAGGAAATGCCATGGAGAAATTCTAAGATGAAATTACACGTATGCAATTCATAATAAAACTTTCAACCTTCCAAATAACACCCATGATGTCACCTAACAAGCTTCCTAAGATAAATATTTGTAAACTTATTTTTCTGAATTAGTGTAAATTCCATAACACCTCCAATCATGATAAATTGGGTTGTGTTTAGTTTTTCAATCCATTAGAGATATTTTAGAAGGAAATGTATATGATTGAGATTGTACCCAACCCTAAAATATCAGACCAAATATATAAAACCTCTCACATGACCATATTAAACATTATAATCATGGTGTTGGATTATTGTAGGCTCCCAAAACTAAGAAGAAAATGAACCTGAGGAAAATACTAATGAATCATCGATATTCCCACAATATCATAGAAATAATTATGTCATTAGGAGTAGAGATCAGTAGAAACCATTTACCACTTAAACCCCTCATAAAAAAACATTACCCCTTCTATTTTTAAGGGGAAAAATGGTCCTCCGCTACCTAAAGAACCCAAAAAATACCATGTTATAGATACAGAACCCCTTTTTAACAAGACTAGATATAACATAGTGGGTGATGTATGTAAAATCAAAGCTAAAATAACGTTGCATGAACTAGAACAAATCACATAATAATGTGATTTTCTTCTTAACTTCTTGACTAAAAATAATGTCCTAGATACGTAAAATACAGACCGTGCAAACATGGTGATCCATAGAAGGAAAACAAAGGTACCCATCCTTCTTACCATCAAAATATTTTACAAGAATATCCATAATTTTTTAGAAGACTCATGGTCATAGGTAAACATAATGTCGATAGAAATTTACAAAAAAATGGTACTTGCACCATTAAAATCCATTAAAATATAAAAGGATCATAGTATAATTAAATGAAAAATTGGTTAAGTTAGTGTTATCTAAATTTCACCCCGTAGGCCAAATATCGAATCAGCAATGACCCTGCATAGAAAGAACCTGAGAAAACTCATTTAGATCTATAAATAGGTCACATAGGGACTCCACAATGGAATAGTAGGGTTAGAAAAGAAGGGGCAGTGCCGTTAAGGAACCATGAGCAAGAAAGGGGAAGAAATGGTGAACATCCGAAGTCCTTGGGTTCAAAACAGTTAAGGAAAGGTCCAAAATTGACTTAGTAAAAAGGAGGTAGTGGAAATAACCACATGTCCTAACAGTGCTTCTCCAAATATGAATCCAAAAAGGGAAGCCCAAATGAGCACCAGGCTACCGCATGGCCTTGGTAGGTGAGAATGGAGAAACGTCTTCAGACATTTAATACAGGATCTCTTTGCCTCAACAACCAAATTAGATTCATTCTGTTCCACCATTTCCTCTTCCTTCAAGGCACCAAACCAAGGTTTGATGCAGTAAAGATAGATTTAGGGGTAGATTATGTCAAAAGCATTAACAATAGTGGTTGAACTTCAACCTACTTTTCCCACTTCTCTCTCTCTTCCTTTTGTCTGATTGAATCTATAAATATAGGGGCGGGATTCATTGTAAAGGGTTATACATTCCTTGTTTTTTAGGCTCCCTTTTTCTTCTAGCAAAGGAATTTGTGGAATTTCAGGCCTTCCATAAAAGTTACAATATCTTTCTTGCCTCCTGGCTATTTTTTAATGTATTGTATCAATTTGCAAAGCAATAAAACATGTTTTTGATCGATTCTAGATCCTTTCTATCTCTTTTTCTTGCATCTGGTCATTTTTTATAAATTTGGTTATCTGTGTTTGATTATTGCATGTATTTTTTGGTTTGTGTCTATCAGCAGAACTAGTTTTCATCATTCCTTTAGTGCATCACCTTGTATTTTAGTTATTGTTTATTTCTTGTACCCCTTTCTTATCCCTGTGTCCTTGGAAAGTTTTAGATTAGGTATACAGATAGATCCTCTACAAGTTATCACGTATGCATCTAAACAGAGTAATAAGGAACCAACCTTTAATCTAGAGAGATTTCCCATTTTGCAAGGTCTGACACCTTGGGGAATGTTCAATATTATGCAATCACACCAAATGACTCTGCCTTAGAAAAGTAGATCTATAACTCATTTGGGGGTGCTTTGATTTTGCACTAACAGTTTTGGCACGCCCAATGGGATAGTTTTAAAGCACCTTACCACTTCACTTCATCAGGTTCAATGTGCTCTTGGTGAAGATTTCAGCCTTTGGAGGCACTTTCGAGCACATCTAGTGACTCCATCTAGTCAACAACCCATCCTCTGAGTTACAGACCTTCTTCCCATCCATTTCCACCCATTATTTCTTCCATTTCCTTCATCTTCTTCAATCCCATGAAGTGGTGCAATCATGACTTCTTTCCCACCATGGAATTCTTATTTACAGCAACAAAACTATTTCCCTCCATCCCCACAGCTTCAAAATCCTCCTCTAAATAATTTTTATAAGCCCCATTATCCCAAATATGCATACAACCCCCTTTTTTCTAACCAAAATGTTTATGAAGAACAGGTTTATGCAGATGATGGTGGAAACTCCTTTGCCAAAGCTTATTTTGAGAGTTATATGTAAAAGATTGATATGGACATGATGTAGCTCAGAGTTAAGTGATCCATAATGGTAGTTGAAGTTGGCTGCAATGCCCCCTTGTCCATGGGTTGGCCATGTACCAGGCTAGTTTAGTGCCCAACACAAGCTGCACCTCATCATTGATATGTTTCCCTAGATTACAGAGTAAGTGGAAATAATGGAGGCTCAAAAATATAGTGTTCCTTCCATCCCTTCTACATCCATCCTTCCATTTTATTCCAAGTCCCCTCTACCTAGTTGTACAATAAATGAACAACCCCCTACCAACGTGCCTTCCCTAGAAAACGTCATCATGTTCGACGACTGCAGGATAGTTTAAGAATGGTGTGACTCATATGACTCTGATTGGGAAGAGGAAATCATACAGTGCCTATTCTAGATGAAAATCAGTTAGCCTCAGAGGGTGCGGTTCTGGAGGAGAACCATACGGTTTCAGAGGTAACAAGTGTAGAGAAAGCCACAGAAGAACCTTCAGTTCTTCCTCCCACTTCATCCCCTTCAAACTCTAATGTCGAAGAAGAGTTTGAGCTTTCAAACTTCATGTTTGAAGATGAGGGGAACCATGGTGAGAAAATTGTAGATTCTAAGGACACCATGGAGGAGGTCAAACACACGTAGTAGGACAATGAGGAGGAAGATCATCTGTTTGACTTGGAGGATTGTTTTGATGGAGAGGAGCCCGAGGAGATCACATCATTTTCTCCTCCATAATTTGCCTTCCAAGAACATGAGTCTACTTCCATAGATGATAAAATATAAGGATAACAACCTACATCTCACAACGGCCCTCAGGAACCAAGGTTGGAGGATCTTAATCTTCCATGTTCTTCTTAGGAGAAGGAAGGAAAAAGTGAAGACCCCATCTCTCCCACACCATTCATCCAAGAAGGTCCACAAGAAGAATCCAATTTTGGAGTTTAATTTTAGAGAAATGGGAACATCCAAAGGATCCGACCGTGCCCAATCAGGTACTTGGCTTCATTGGAGCCCAAGGAGAAGCCAAAACTAGTCATGCCCACTCCAGGGTATGAGGATGAGCATCAAAGTACCAAGTATCAGCTACAATACCTCTGGGAACCAAGTGAGCATTTGATTGAAAATCTATTTATTTTGTTTCCAGTTGATACCTTGATGGAGGGAGTGGAGAAACATTTGCAGTTAGCCTTCCACTCCTAATAAGAGCCATGTTCAGCTCCAAATCATTTGCATGGCTGCCAATTTTGAGGAAAGGAAGTTATTTTACACAACCAGTTGTAAGGTTTGTTTAGCTCACCTTTTCTCCTAGCTAACATAAATTATGTAGGTTTAATTTCAGCAAAAGAAGTGCTTTGCACACTCTGCATGTTATACTTAGAGCATGTATGATTTCCAGTTTTGTACGTAGTGTTGTTGTGGAGTTTTGTTGCTCTCATGCAGTGTTTGGACTTGGCATTTGGTCAAGATCAGTTTCAGTTATAATGAGTTTCCAAGTGGCCCAGGGGTCAGTTTTCAAAGTTTAGATTAGTAGAAGGCTATCACTTGTGACTCCATGCCCAATGGATATGACAAGGTAATTGGTCTTTTCATCTAGTAGGAAGATACCCCTATGAGTCACCAAATTGTTATCCATATTTCACCCCCGGGCCAAATATCAGATCAGCTATGACCCCACATAGAAAGAACCTAAGAAAACTCATTCATATCTGTAAATAGGTCACAGAGGGACTCGACAATAGAGTAACAGGGTCATAAAATAAGGGGAAGTGCTACAGAGGAGCCAAGAGCAAGAAAGGGAAAGAAACAACGAAGATCTGAATTCCTCAGGTTGAAAATAGTTCAGGAAAGGTTCGAAATCGACTAAGCAAAAAGGAGGCAGTAGAAAGAACCACGTGTCCTAATGATGCTTCTCCAAATATGAATCCAAAAAGGGAAGCCCAAATGAGCACCAAGCTACCGCGTGGCCCTGGTAGGTGAAAATGGAGAAACGTCTTCAGGCCTATAAAGCAGGATCTCTTTGCCTCAACAACCAGATCGGATTCGATTTGTTCCACCGTTTCCTCTTCCTTCAAGGATTTGAACCAAGGTTTGATGCAGTAAAGATAGATTTGGGGGCATATTTTTTCAAAAGCATTAACAACAGTAGTTGAACTTCATCCTGATTTTCCCACTTCTCTCTCTCTTCTTTCTGTCTAATTGAATCTATAACTACAGCGGTGGGATTCATTGTAAAGGGTTGGACATTCCTTGATTTGTAAGCTCCATTTTTCTTCTAGCAAAGGAATTTGTGGAATTTCAGGCCTTCCATCAAAGTTACAATATATTTCTTGCCTCCTAGCTATTTTGTAATGTTTTGTATCAATTTGCAGAGCAATAAAACACATCTGTGATCGATTCTATATCCTTTCTGTCTCTTCTGCTCGCATCTGGTCTTTTGTTCTAAATCTAGTTACCTGTCTTTGATTATTGCATGCATTTGTTGGTTTTGTGTTTATCAGTAGAACTAGTGTTCATCATTCCTTCGGTGCATCACCTTGTAGTTTAGTTATTGTTTATTTCCTATACCCCTTTCCTATCCTTGTATCCTTGACATGTTTTAGATTAGGTATAGAGATAAATCCTCTGCAATTTCTCACGTATGCATCTAAACAGAGGAATAAGGAACTATCCTTTAATCTGGATATCTTTCCCATTTTGTAAGGTCCCACACCTTGGGGAAAGTTCAATGTTATGCAATCACACCAAATGACCCTGCCTTAGAAAAGAAGATCCATAACTCATTTGGGGGTGCTGTGATTTTGCACTAACAATTAGTTTTTGAATTGTTGAATATTCACATGTAGCTAGCATTTGAACCTAGGATCCATAAATTTATTAAAATCCTTGGATCGTACGATATATGATTGAGTATATATTGGTATAAAACATTAAATGGATACATGGCCACTAATGTTTTTGATATTTTTCATCCTTATAGAGTAATTACAAACCAATTTCAAGTAGAAAGACAACCCAAAATGACATATATGATAACTGAATACAACACAATAAATGAGATACTGAAAGAAATATCTTTTGTGATTAGCATTTACACTCTCACTACCCAACCCATCACTCATAATAATTTTAAATTTCCCTCAAGACTTGGTGCATGGACCATGTATTTTGATGGTGTTTAGTCTAAACATTATTTTGGTTATGGGGTTTCCATGTTTGCTTCCATCTACAAGTTTTAATTCTCACACACTAACAATCTGGTGGAATATGAATTGATAATCCTAGGCCATAAATTTTTCTTGAAACACCATGTCAAATAACGTTAAACATTTAGATATTATAAATTTGTTGTCAACTAGATTATAAAAAAATTCTAATGTTGGCTTTCATACCTTAAGCATTATAAACACATAGCTTGGGATTTAATTAAGCCCTTTTATGTAATTAAGGTCACAACTATTTATAGAGATAAAAATCAAACCATTGATGTGCTCGACACATCTACTATTAATGTAACACCTTGGAAGGAATCTAAATCATAGTCCCTTTTTGAATTGGTCCATTTTCCTTGAGTCCCTGATAATGTGACATACCTTCAAGTTTTTAATTTTTATCAACATATTATACAATTTATGAATAATTTTAGTGTTTTTGATGAATAGGTTGTGGATGAGATGAGTGGAGATGCTTTCAAAAAGAATAAAGAGTTTAATCATGGAAATTTGCACTTGAAAGAGAAAAAACTCCTAAAGTTATAATTTATTTTGGAAGGCTCTTTTATGTTGACATATCATCCTAGACTTCCAAGCTATTGGAATATGTGAAACACCAAACTATTCCATTGAACCTTGTATCACCCAAAATTACTTGCTATGTAAATATTGGCTATGATTGTACTACATTAGAAAATAAAAAGATATAATAGATTACCATATGCTAGTAGGATGTGATTGTTTGGTCCTATGAGGAATAGAAAGTCTTTGATTCTCCTATTATAAATCACAAAATTATATCAAAGAAAGAGAAAAAGACTTTCAGGAAAAGGAAAATGATGGTTAACCCCATAATTTAGTCCTTGATTTATAAATAAGTACCAAAAATTCTTGTAGCTGGTAGTATTTTCCCATTTTTCCATTCTATTTGGGTTTCTAATTTGGACCTTATCTGTAAGAATAATGGAGAGGTCAAACTGTGTTGATTTTAGAAACCTAAACAGACCTCATAAAAAAAAATTATCCTTTTCCATCCCTTTCTGAGGTAATCCATAATATTTTTTGATAATAAATGATGTCATTTTTTGGGTGGATTCTTTGGTTACAACCACATGTTGGTTAATAGAGATGAAAAAATTAAGATAACCTTCACCACTGAGTGGGGATTATTTTCCTATAAGAGGATGTCATTTTTTCTTATTAATGTTTGACCTACCTTATATTGGGAAATGGATTTTTATTTTTAACAATTAATAGGAAAATTAATGATTATATACATGGATGACCTATCAATTTTTTCTAAACAATAAGGGAGATCATGCTGATCATTTGTAGAGAATTTATAAGAGATGTCGGAAATTTTAAATTTATCTCAATCCCAAAAAAAATATCTTTATTTTTATAGAAGGTAAAAGTTTGGGACACATTTTCATGAAAGAAGGTATATCTATTAACCCTAATAGATTCAGTTCAATTTTTAAAATTCCATTTCCCAACAACATGAAGGAATCAAAGTATTTCATTTGCAAGATCAATTTTGTGTGTAAACCTATCTCTATATTTGAATAAATAGTAAGAAATTCTAATGTTATGTTGAAAAAGGTAAAGAAATTGTAATAGAATATTGAATCCAAGAAATAATTTTGAGACATAAAGGATGTCATCGCTCATTCTCTAGTGCCGATTGTTCTTGATTTTAGGAATGATATATACTTGTATTCCTTTACCTTAATGAATACATTTGTAGATATTTTGACATATAAGTTTAATCATGAGGAACACCCCATCGTTTTTATGATTAAAAAAATGAAGGATGCAAGAGCAAAATATCTTGTGTTGGATTAAAACATACACCTTAGTGAAAGTTTTGAAAAAAATAAGACATTACATATCATGGAACATAGTCCACACCATCATGTTTGGTCCCAAAATACATATTATGCTTGGAGAGAAAGATTTTGGAGAGTACAAACATAAATGGATGACCAAACTATTGGAGTATGATATCTAAATTAATCCAACCAAATTAGTCATAGGGTAAGGCCTCATCTAGCTAATAGCTAAAACTAATCTACGAATCACTATCATGCAGGTTTATAAGACCCAATTTACATTAGATATATAGTATGATCATGTCATCCACTATGTATTGTACATGAAATTAATAAATAATAAAAATAATCTCTCAGGTTGAAATTTGTGCAATAAATTATGAATATATGTTTTCTCTATAAGAGGAATTAAGAAGAAATATACTCCATGTGTGCCACTAAAATAGAAAATCATGAAATGATGAAAAAATTCATTTAAAAAAGGAATTGACCACCCATTTTTTAATTCCATCGCTCATTAAATACTTAGGGAAGGATATTTTTGGCCTACTATCTTCAAGGATGTCCATATCCATGTTCAACATTTCCATGAATTTCAAGTCTTTGTAGAGAGATAAATGCATGCCTATGTTGTTGGAACTAGTCATTGAACATCAACCATTAGCCTAATAAGGACTTTATTTCAATAGATTCCTAAATCCCTATTTAAGTGATGGACATAAATTCCTCCTCACAATTATAGATTACTACACTATATGAACCATAGTTGTTTCTACCAAAGAGAGTTGTAGACACTCAAATTTGGTATTTCACTTTTTAACACTACTAGTTTTGAAAGTCCATCCTTGCTAAGATAAATACAAATTTACCATTCATGCTTAGTACATTTTGAGGTCTCGTGTTTAGCTTGTTTATCCTTGCACATTGACATGTGGTCAAATTTTGATAACAAAATGTTTAAAATTCATAGGCAAACATCAAGAAACAAGTTTCAAACTGTATATGACATGTTTTCCTTCCTTGGGTAGGACTGTGCAGATTGATCAAGATAGTATATTCAATCTTAACAGACTTGTACGGTCTCAGACTAACATTTCCTCCGAATTTACTTTTAACTTAATATCTTTCCTTGATTCTTCTAATCTATTTAGGTCATCCTTTCATCTATAAATCATCTACATAACCTTATATAAACAAGTAAGCACCACCTCATTTACTAACTTGGAAATCCTATGGAAATGCATTGATACACTCACTTCTTACACTTGCAAAAGGCACTCATAACTACCTAAATATCACAATAAGACATCTGCAGTCATTATAGAAGCACCCACACCTGGTTTGAAGCTTCTTACTAGGTCAAGATATCAATATCTCTCATTTTCAAGCACTCAAACATCCCTCCACGTATTTTAGCAAGAACCAAAGTCAAAGAAATAATTTTCAAAGAATTTTCCAAATATATTTAATCTATCTAGATATCACATATTATGTGGAGAAGGACTTTTGGTTTGAGGCCTCTTCATAGTTGTACCAATGTCAGCAATATATGGAGGTACCCACATCCCAACTAATGTTTGTTTTACAGGACTCTTCATCTATGGCTAGATTTTGAGATGATGTTCAGTATGATAAAAGATCCTTGTTACATGATTGACAACTTGGTTTTAACAACTACAAGAAAATCCAGACAAACAATCATCACAGAAAGTTACAAGAGAAAAACTATAGTAGGTCTAAGACCATATAAAAGGGTCATGATTGTACGGTATGGTCATGGATGATTGGTAAGACCCTGTCCCGAGATATTTTGTAGTTACAGTCTCAATTCTGAAGCACTTCCAGGTTTAGATCTCCCTATTTCAGCATTACATAATCCCAAGATTTCCTATAATCCTTTGTAACAAGTGAATTGTACTCATACCCTTATATTTTCAATTACATATCTTGTATTGCATGTTTCATAATGCCATTTTGATATTGTACAATTAATGTTGGAAGTTAATTAATCAAAACAACCACTTATATCCAACCTATAACCATTCAATGTAAATATGACCTCACTAAATCAGATTTAGATTAAACAAACCATATTGTTCTCAATTTAAAAGGGGTGTAAACCTTCTGGTGAACCCTCCTTATGATAAAACCCTAGTTGAATTAGGGATGTTGTTTCCTACTTGGTTTTATATCGTTTAATTGTCTAGGTTTTTTCTTCATATTTTATCCTATCTTCTACCCTTAACCTAATTTTCATTTTTTTCCTAGGGTCTTATGGTAGGTTCTACCCTCTTGGTCTCTTTTTTAGGGCTCTATATTACCAATTCACGTTTCATTACATATCTCAAGCATAATGGATCTGTTTTCAAGTGATTGTTAAATTTAATATATTTAACAAAAACCTATTTTATCCTAATTTTTAGTACACTTGATGAAAATTCAAAATTACTATTTTTAGTAATTACGGATTAATAAAAAAATGCAGTTTTCAAAAAATTCCTTAGAGGTTTTTATTCGATATTATCAGAATAAAAAATATCTCTCTCATTTCCATAAAATTCAATTTCTATTTTCATATATTATCATTTAATTAATTTGATGATGGTCACTTTTTTCTCAACATCACTTTTGGGTATTATCTCCTATGATCTTTACACTTTCGGCCCTCCATGTACTAGTTTTTATTATTTACTACCTAATTGGAGTTTTTTCTATCATTTTATATAATATAATGGCCCACACTACAATTCATCAACTCTTCTTGTATTATTTACTACAATTCCACTGAGTATGTAAAGATACTCTAACACAAATAGTACAAGAAACAATGCTCCTTAATAATATGAAACCTTTCCATTTCAACTAAATTTTAAGTCATATTTCATCTCCTTCTATTAGTAACAATGAAACCTTTCATAAGGTTATCTTATAATATCTTCAAGATTTACATCATTCTTTTCAAGATCAATTTCAATCTATGAATATTGAGATCACGTCTCTCAAATGTGAGTTGGCACATATAAAAGATTCTTCCAAATCCCATGTACATCATGTCTCTACATATCATTGTAAATCTAGTTACAATATCACTGAGAAGTAATTTGATATCCCTATTATGCATAATATGTGTTCCCATACAAGTGAAGTACAAGTCATACATAGAGGCACCAATGATCAATCTCAATTACTAAGGAAATATCAACAGACGAAATCTCTTCAATTTGAAAATAATGCTAGCCAACATGATATATTATATGTGGACTAGTACTCAATAATAGCTTAATAAAATTTTTACCTATTCATTACTACCCCAGTATTGGATTATAAAAATCAAATATCAACCATTTTACATCTATCATGGAATTAACAGACATCATGAAAATGATTGTTCTTCTCTACAATGTCAAATTCAACAACTTAAGTGTAAGGAATTTATCTCTTTTCATACACAACATTCTCCTCTTCCATCATCTTAAGTTACTAAAAATAAATTGGTATCAAAATCTATAACACATATAACTAATGAGTGTATTATAATACTACATAATCCACCTTTGGATATATAACAAGATTCATATATTCATAAAGAGGATACAAATTCAATATATCCTTCTTATGATATCAGTTTTGATGAACAAATGAAACCCTACATGAGTATTATATAGTTATCTCCACTTTTTCATAGCATACAAAATGGAAATTTATGTTTCTCCCTTGTGCTCCACACATTATTATTCCACAATTACTTGAGTGTGACATTTTGTCTCTCCTTTCATTTCTTGAGGTTGATATAAGTAACTCTCATAGTAAGATATTTGATTCTACTACTTATTGTGACTATCATCATTATGTTGGTCACTTCACAAATCAACGTATCATGCTTCACCACATCATCCAAGATCTCATATAATCCAATACAATTGAATGGGATGAGCCCTTTGAATCTTGATCATGCTTCACTTTCAAATTTTAACACTAAAAATTCTAAGATCAAAGTGCCCAATGTTTATCATGTTATATCACACCAATCTAATTACAATAACTATTGCAAGAAATAAAATAAAATCTCTTATAATGTTTTCAAGGCATGATATTCTAATAAAAAATTTAATTCAAATTCATGCACTTAACGAACTCCTCATCCATATCCTTTGTCTCCCAAACCTTCATTGGCACACATCACTACTACAGTACCACTAGCACTTGAGTAACACTTTTTAGCACAATTTAGGCCCGCACTTATATCTTATTCAATTGCTAATTCACAGCTTCACAAGGTTCTCATTGGATATATCAATTTTACCCCTCTATTTTGTACATAACTAAGAACTTTAAAAATACAAAAACATTTAGATATTTATAAAAATATAAAATCATGACCTATGTATTTTGTTTCAGTTGTTATCATTTTACATTATCCATGTTTTAATCATTTTGGTTTGATAGATAACATGCTTAGTTACTCTTTACACACATTTGTTCATAAGGTATTTTGAGAATGATGAATAACAAAATTAAATCATCAGATGATTTTAGGTGTTGGATAGATCCTCTACCTAGACTTCCTACTCATCTAAGGGCATTTATTCTACACCACATCTACTTGTTATTGTTCTATTATAGTTAATTTTTTCTTCCTCGTTATGTTTTATAACAACTATTGTGTATATTTTATCTTTTAAGATAAGAGGATTTACATATGTGTATTTTGCAACATTGACATCTCTTGTATCACATATTTTCACCACTATTGGCTACTATATCATGTAATCATATTTTGACACTATTATTTCATGCACACTTGTTTGTGTTTGTAGTACTGTTTGTTTTTCTTCATTTCTTAGGACCTATGGGCCTTGTTTGTCTTATGACATCATGGGTATCCCATGTTTTAAGAATCTTGCCTATGTTTTTTGTTATTGCTTGATATTTTTTGCAAGCTTGTGGTCCTTAATTATCTTGTGATACCATGGGTTCCCTATGTTTGTGGATTTATGCCTTGTATATGAAATTGTTTACCTACTTCTTACATTTGATTATACTATTTTAATACTAACATGCATTTAGAATACTCTTGTTTTTATATTTTATTATCATTTCTTATCTTGCACACCATGATTACCAAAATGCATAAACACCTTCCTTTTTACAATTACAATTTATTTAAGGGTGTCCACCTCTCCATCATTTTGCAATCCTCTACATTGTATCATACATCTCCTGCATGGGCATGCATCTTTTCAAGTTCCCAACATGGTTTTTTCACATTCCTCAAAAGAGGGAGAATTCATTTGGGTGTATTATGCACCTACAATAGACACAAGTAGAATTTTGGGGAATGATACAGGTACAAACATGGTATACGTACTTAAAATTTGAAAAAAACCTAGAAATTCAAACAAAATTGAACATGTTCAAAACCATACATATTGGTTAGGACTACAAAGTACAATCTTGACCCTACCACATGTTTTTACTAGGGGGAGAAACATCATCTTTCTCATTATTTTTAGATTTTTAGCAACATTCTCGAGTTTTTGGAAAAATACCCAACTTGTTTCACTCATTTTAAACCAGTACATGGGGTATGAAATACTTTACTCCTTCACCATGGAATTTAGTTTTTACTATAATTTCAAATATCATGGGGGCATGAGTTTCCTTTCTCCATCACCATTTAAGCACATTTCAGTTTTTTTAAGTTGTGTGGCACATGGGAAGGGTTAGGGGAATCCATTATATTTTCGATAATGTGTCATAATTAAAAAAATTGGACATATACCCATTTGCAATAGTGTGGTCTGTGGGGTTATGGAAGATATTGAATCACCTAATTTCGTCATAGGCAAACCTTCCTTTCCTCTTACACTTAAAGGGGGAGATATCATAGTTGTTGAATAAATTTGGTACTATGTCTTCTTCCTAAGTGGAGTATTTTAACACTTCATTATTCTTGTCTCCTTGGCATTCAAGTTTTGGTTTACATACACCTAACATTTTGATTTCTATTTGGCACAATTGGGGAATGATCAACCCTAATCCTTTGGAAAATTTTAGCAAAGAAAATCTTCTAGCACAACTGAAGCATGGGAGTGTCTTCCATTTCAAACAAACGGGTGTATTCCTTCCTTTTTACATCTCTTTCATTTCATTCTTATACAAATGCATATCTTTCATATTACACTTTATATATTGAGTTAAAGTTTAATTCTTTATCATGGACATTGCCTACACTCTGTGTTGTATGTTCCACCATAGAGCATGCCAACACCAAGCACAATGGGATTTCACAATACAAACATTTGAGGAAAAACAAAGTGTGTCTACACGCTCAGGTATCTTTTCCTTTAAGCATGTAATTTTCATTTCATACTTAAAGGGAGGAAATGTAGACACTCGAATTTAGAAATTCACTCTTTGACACTACTAGTTTTGACAATACATCCTTACTATGATAAATATAACTTTCCCGTTCCCACTTAGTACATTACGAGCTTGTTAAATTTGGATAAGATTGCACTAATTTGAACATGGTAATAATTTTCTAATTATTCTTCATACAGGAGACATTATAATTTCATAGATTAATGCATACCTAGAATTAAGGATCCAAACTTAAGTAATAGATTCCTCAAATCACTCTAATTATTCTCTCAACAATTAAATATATAAGTAGTTGTAACAATCCTATAGTTACATATAAATATGAAATTATTTGATATTTAAATATATTTTCTAACATATTTGAGCACTAACACATTTTTTTCTAACATTCCCCCCCTTATTGAGAACATGGTAGAAACATTATCACACTTCTTCTGTAACGTGCCACCTCTACTTGATCATGATATTGGTCTAACTTGAACTGCAATTAGAAAAGGAACACATCAACCTCTCATTAACCATGCATTGTTGGGAACTGATTTTACTAGACCAATGTGGGAACCATTTATGTATCAATCATGCATTATTGAAAACACATCAACTAAACCATTGTGATAAATACTAACAGGAACTATCTATTTAACCTTCACAAATAGTTTTTACATGATAACAATTAAACTAGGTCTAAAAATGGGCACACACATATGTTCAAAACGTTCAAGTAACAAGATGTTGCAATACATTTTTGCCTTTTGTTTTCCACTATATATTTACATCAGAATTATGCTCATAAATAAGAATACACTTTTGATTCAATCATACAAAATTCAAAACATGAAAATAAAAATAAGAACACACTATAAAAAAATTATTTTGAATCCATTATCACAACACATAGGAAAAGGAAACCCTAAAAAATCAATTAAAAACACACACACCACTAAATTTTTTATGCAGCCCCACCATTAGTGACTTACAAGAGGACATTGATTATTCTCCTTCATTTTCTTCATCCTCTTAATAATGTTGTTTTTACTCAGCAGATGAAGACTTGATTCTCATTAATCTCCACATTGTGATTATTCTTATTTTTCCCCCACACCCACAATGTGAAACACTTTATTTAATAGGATATTGGGTTACACCGAAATTTATTTGTGAGGAAAAAAATTTCAACACTTTTAACAATAAGTTTTGAATATGAGAATATCAATTTTTGACTTAACAAATATGATAGACTATATAAATATTGATTTTAATAATATTTTTTACTATTGACATAAACAACTTTCAATTTTTTTGGTGAAGACACAATTTAACAAAAGGAAACAATGACACATTTTATGCAGATGTTTTATTTTGACAATAAGAGAACATATAATGACTCTAAATGGAACACATTTCATGGCTCAATAAAACAATTTACCCATTAAGTAACAATCTAAATAATTAAAAGTACATGTTAGACATGGACCTATACTTGAAGCATACATGAAGAATATTTTAAGACTGTTGACCTAAATAAAAATTATATCCTAAAATTACGTGATAACAAACATAAAGTTATTAAAACTTTTAGATACCCATGAAAAAAATTTAAAACAAACTTTCATGATTGATCATTATCTATTATTAATAATACACACATTATTTCATGTTATTGCATCTCAAAATGTTGGTTTGGTGAGGAATAAAATGTAAATGTATATGCATCAAGTGTGTGGAGGGAGCCACCGAGATGAGAAACTCGTTAATCCAGGAGTCCAATATAATGTGAGAATAGTGTCATGAATCTCGAGGGGCAAGTGGGAATAGTGGAACAAAAATCTTTTGATCTAAGTCACCACTGAGTGTATCCACGTGAAATAAACTTCCATACAATTAAAATATGATATAAGAGAGGCCACGCAAGTAATATTAAACCAATGTTTTTTTGATTTAAGAGTTCATGAGGGGTTGTAAGCCGAGCAGTGTTATATAAAAAAGATAAATACTCTCAACCCAAGGATATCCCCAGCATGCTCATTACCACATCCATCAATAACATAACCAGACACAGATGTATGCATAACAAAGTCTCCAATATTATTTCCTCAACATAATTTATAATATCTATATATTCCTCTCTCTTAGACCCATTAATCATGTCAATGGGTCTAATAAATAGGAAATGGAGTTGGTTTCATGCAACAATATTTTTTTTGCATGAAACAAATAATACGTTGGAAAAATATTCAGTCCAACAACTAAAAAGTTCAACAAATCTCTAATCAAGATTAAATCAAAGAGTGGTTGTGAACATGATTACAAACAACTTGATTAGGAATATCCCAAACCACTAGATAATTTGAACACACATTCCAACACCCTCCCTTAAGCACAAAATAGTGAGTGAGAAAAGAGGAAATAAAGAGACTAATGGGTCTTGGTAACTATGTCTGATTAGGTACCTATGTACAATAAATAGCAAAAAGAGTTACCAAGGTTGAAAAGAGTCACTACAAGGTACCCAAAAAACTAGTAAAGAAACAACAAAGTAGAGAAAGTAAAATTTTGTTGTAAAGCGTCTCAAGAAGCATGGCACAAAAAAATTGTACTCTATTGAAGAAGAAGTTTGGCTTGCACTCTGGTATGGATCTACTATTTGATCACAAAACTCAAAAATAACTGACACTATAATTCAACAAAATAACTCCATATTAGGATACTATTAATGGAGTCTCTGACACTATAAATCATCAAAATAACTACACTTCAAAAGGAGAACAAACTCAAAATATAAGTGAAGGAGACTGTCATAGGTGATGTCGATAGTGCAAAATAATCACCAAACATAATTTGATCTACTGTTAGAAGGTGTGGTCCACTAACTACATAAAAGAAAGGAACACAAAACCTGAAGAAGAAGGATTGACACCACACCCTCCCATACTGCTAAATGGGTGGAATGACACTACAAATATATATGAGTGGCTAAACCAACTACTCAAACACTAAAAAGATGACACTGGCCTCACCAAACTATCTTTTCCATAAGATAGACTGTTAACATGCCTAAAAGTATAGAAAATATAGATCAAATATACCTCTCATGAATATTTCCCTTGTGGAAATGATAAATTCATGCAACTAAAAAATGGAAAGTGCTAAAAATGGAGCACAACTACATGAAATAAAACTATAAGGATCTATAGAATCAGTGTGAATATAAAAGTTCCCATAAAAAAATATCACTAAGTAACACATAGAAACTCCACAATGTTGTCAATCTCAAAAGGATGCCATCTAGAAGAGAGGAGATGATCCTAATTCAACTTCCAGATAAAATAGCTCAAATAACAAAGATCATTACAATTCAAGAGGAGAAATAAGTAGATCAAGAAGATGAATGGTGGAGGAGCTATGTCTATAGATCCCTTGTAATGAAAACTTACGTTGCTGCCATAAGTGATTAGATATCCATCCCAAATGAGCAAAAAATTTGGATGTGGAATATTACATATGAGTCGGCACATAATAAATCACCGGTGGATGCATGGAACCATTTGAAGGTGTGTTAGTCTAATCATGTCTGACATCAATATTCTTAGGGTACGCATGCCTAAGTGAAGGTGTAGCAGATCTCATGTGTTGCTCAAGATCCTTGGGAAGAGTTGAGCCAACAAATGTAATATATTTGTTATCATGTGATCCCAATGAAGTAGTACCTACACAAAAACCAATACCATGGTGATAATTCCACTTAATAACCTGTATATGTGAATAAAATGCCAATACCTTTTCCATAAAAAACCCATCGAATGGATCATGCTAGAACCAAATGTAGTAGTATGCTTCTCAAAGGATCCAGATAAGTGAGAAGAAGGAGCTAAAGTAGGATAATCATATTGTAATTCCAATATATGTAAATGCAAAAGTAGAACATACGGTAACAAGGATAATAGAATTAGGAGCATCAGGAGTAGGAGAAGGATAAAAAATAACAAATCAAGGTCAGTGGGTGTAAGAGAAATATATATAAGTGGACTAGTAGCAGGGTTATGCGGGTCCAAAATATGAGGGTGATGTTGTAGGCTATCAATTTTTTACTGCAAGGAATGTATGATGTCATCCTTTCCATGAATGAGGGCATATAGAAGAGAATAATGTTTCTTGAGAGATCTATTTTCTTCCACAAATTTGACTAGATCTTCCTGGACTGAACAAATTTCAATGAAGAGTATCTCATTCTTAAATCAGGCCTCCATGACAGGATGGAGAAAATATAGGAAATACAACAAGCAATAAAATAATCAATGTTTTTCTATGAGGGGGTCTAACTACCTGTTAAATCAGGCCTCACCCTCAAGTCTTTGTCACTTAAGAATAATATGTCATAAGATAGAGAGGGAACCACGAAGATATTGTACACCAGACTAGACAACGAGGGTGTGGGGTGGCATCCCCCAATGGGGTCAAGGGGAAACACCCATTTCTTGCTCCAACAAAAAAAAAAACCCTTTCAAATGGCTTTTGACGTGTCTGAAAAAACACTTTTTGAATGAAAAAATCCCCCTTTTACAAATAATTACCCCCCCCCCCATTTTTAGAAATAAAAATAAAATATATCCCCTTTTCAACAATATTTTATTTTTCTTAAATAAATTCGTTAAAGCCCCTTTTTTTAATATTTCTTTTAGCAAAATTTCCCTCCAAAAAACTTCACATGAAAATTTACCTTTAAAATATTTCATCAGTGAGTTGAGAAAGGAACTTGTGGAGCTAGGAAAAGAGATATAACAAGTAGCTCGGAAATTAAATCCCAAAAATTACATCTTGTGCCTTGAACATGACTTTGTTAAGATAAAATCCTTCCGAAAACCATAAATTCTAATGGCTTGGAGCAAGAGTTATTATGGAGGAAATATTTTTTTATTATTTTCAAGGTTACGAAAAATAATAAAATAAAAGAATCTCCTCTGAAACCAAAACAAGTATTAGGGTTTTAACCCTAAAATTCAGTCTTCTTTTTTATCTTTACTATCCATACACTACCTTAAAGGAGATTAAACCTAACCAAAACTAGCTCCATGTAGAAATAACTAGTGTCACCTCTAAAAAACATAAAATATAAAGATTTCTTTAAACGTTTAACTAATGAAAAAATATTCACGTATAAATTGTGAGAGGCCAAGTTGGGAAGGTAGATAGTAAATATGTGAAGCCCAAAGAGATTTGACCAAGAGAGAGGTGAGATGCGGGAAAAGGAAGGTATACCAATAAACACACATCCAATGGACACCTTTCAATTAGTAATCTCTAAATCACACGCAAACAATCAACACAACCAAATCTAGTTGTCTACAATGAACAAGGATTTTCTAGTATAAATCTGCCTAGAGATGATATCGTGTTAAATACCCAACCAAGATAACTAGGGACATACTAATAGATAAGAGATTATGCCAGAAAAAATCCTTAGTCTCCAATATTATTTCCTCAATATGCGTGCGTGCGCGCGCGCGCGCGCGCGCGCGCGCGTGTGTGTGTGTGTGTGTGTGTGTGTGTGTGTGTGTGTGTGTGTGTGTGTGTGTGTGTGTGTGTGTGTTCCTCTCTATCTCAAACCCACTAATAATTTCAATGGGAGTGATTAATATATATACAATGGATTTGGTTGCATGTAATAATAAATTTTTGCATGAAACAAATAATATGTTATTTCCTCAATGTGTGTGTGTGTGTGTGTGTGTGTGTGTGTGTGTGTGTGTGTGTGTGTGTGTTCCTCTCTATCTCAAACCCACTAATAATTTCAATGGGAGTGATTAATATATATGCAATGGAGTTGGTTGCATGTAATAATAATTTTTTGCATGAAAAAAATAATATGTTGGATAAAATATTTGCTCCAACAACTAACAAAATACAACAAATACCTAATCAAGCTTAAATATAAGAGTGTTTGTGAACATGCTTAGAAATAAGTTTCTTAGGAATATCCCAAACCACTAAACAATATGAACACACACTCCAACATGTTAAATCCAAATGCAAGGATATGCATAGAAGACAATTCATGTTGAAATGTGACAAGATGGAATGTGGGTCAAGGTTATGAGGACCGAATGTAGTTCAACACTTTCTTTATTATCACTCTAAATTGAATTTCAGTTTAGATTGTAACTGTAGACACCAAATTTGGGTCTTACAATGCCCTGTGCCCCACATCTCGTCTCACAACCTAACCCTACCTCACCACCTAAACCTTACAAACTTAATTATTTATTAATTACCTTATAATTAATAAATACATATCTCCAACCCTGCCACCTCACCTCGCCACCTCACCATGACCTAGCCATAACCCTAAACTAACCTAATTAAGACCTATGACTTGGTCTAGACCCATATCCATGACTCATCACCCCTCACCCACACCAAAATGAACCTAATAATGACTTGACCAAGCCCACAACTGACCCCTCAGGAGAAAAGGAGGGAAAGTTGGCTATTTTACTAAAAATAACCAACTTTGACCTAACCGACATCGGTCACTATGCGACCGGTGTCAGTTAGGTAACCATCATCGGTTCCCTATAAATGACCTCCCCCAACCAAAACCAAGGGAGGGGAATTCATTGACAAGCATCTGAATTCATTTTCAAGAGAGAGAGGAGAGGTTGCAAAGAGGAGTATTGAGCCCAAGACTATAACTGAGCAACTAGATCACTGTCACACTCATCCAAACATTGGGAGAGTTAGAGGATAGCTTCATCAGCTCACTTCCAATTTTCGGATCATCCCAACTGATCCTTGCCTTCACCACTACATTCCTTGGACCTGCATCCGCATAAAAAACTAGTAAGTAGTCTCTTTTATTACCTTGTATGTTTCTAGACACTAATTTGTGAACTTTTGATTCATAGGGATTATAAGCTCACTCCTGGATCTACCACCCGGCAGTACCCTACACCTAACCTTCATTCATCCATCTATATATTGCCCCAAAGACAGTATTCTCCCTCTCCGAGTCTTCTCTATCACCCTACAACTCCCCTCAACCATCTACCAACCTTCTAAGCCCCATAGCCACCTTGTAACCAACCTCCATTTAAAAGCCCCTAAATCACTACCCCTACCAATATCGGTCATCCCCTATTGGTATCAGTTTTATAACCATGGTCGGTTATCCAGTGACTGGCGTCGGTCACTATGACTTATACCAAAAACTAACCTTTCACCTATTTACCTCTAAACAATCTCATATCCAACTTTTTCTATCCATGTAACTTGATCTGAACGTATTAGTAACTACTAACCAAACAAACAGAATGATATTTTAGTATTGGTAGTTTAGTCTCTATTGCTTTTAGTAACGAGGTACCTAAATCATGATTTCGTAATAGCTTCTTTATTATTATTTGCATTAATTGGTATTAAAAGGGAACTGACCACCTTCGAAAGGAAGTCTAATATTTCCTAGGCCCAAGGTAGTTGCCTCACTTATTGTTTAATGAAAATCTGGTGCTCTTCCATTCTTATTTACAGGTAGTCCTTCCCAGACAAAAAGGAGATCTTCACAATCAGTATGATCTCTCTACAGTACGCGCACACCTTCCCAACAATCAACAGGTATTCCTCCTAGCCCTAACCCTCATCTGTTTCTCAAGAGAATGAAAAGATATAAGTAACTCTATTCTGGAACAAAATTATGTGTGAAACATTTTAGCACACCCGGTGGGACCCTTCTCGGGTTTCTTTCTTTCTTGCTTGTTTTCATATAGGAAGCACACTTGTTGTTTCTTTCTTCTAAATATTCACAGAATATTGTGTCATTTTGGTAAAAGAACTTGTCTTTCTTTCACATATTTGCATTAGTGAAAGTCATCTTCTTAACCTCTTCTCTTTCTTTGCTTCATTGAATATCATTTTCAATTTGGGTTTAAAACACGTGCATCACATTCTTGCTTTCTATCTTTAATTCTAGTGAATGTAGATTAAGTAACAAGTCATGCACGTGGGGGTGATATCCACGGTATTGATGAGAAATTAATCTTACTCTCACTGCACAACACATACCAAATCACATCATAAGCTGCACAACATCTCAAACATCACCCCTTCCCGTGGTATTCCTCTACCCAATTGAGGTAGCCTTACAAGCCAAAACAAACTTGACACCTCCCTTAGGTCTTTTGTTTAGGATTGACATCATCTTGTGTCTAAGGCATAAGCCCAAAGTGATTAAAAATAATCCTAGGGTTAGTCTCTTGATTTTATTGTGCATCTTGCTTGTTTTTTATTTTTCTTTCAGTTCAGTTTCTCTGTTATACCCTATCTTAGTGATCACTTCAGATAGTTTGGTTGGTATACTAAGCCTTGTTATCCCCAAACTAGTAGTCTCTTACATTCTCTCTTTGCCTTCACAGTGACCGACACCAGTCCTCTTCTACCGACATCGATTACACTGACCGACGTTGGCTACCATCTGACCGACATCAGGTACCAAACCGATATCAGTTACTGTGTTTAACAGTTCCTGACAAACTAGTAACCCACCAATTCCAACATTTTGTTGCTATTTCTATTCCTGATTAAATAATTCCCTACTATATCCTCTTGTCCATGATTGTTATCACCTGGCAACAAGCTGTAGCCATGGTTTCACATGCTTGTTCCGTGTCTTTACCTGAGTCACCCCCTTCGCATCCTATGGGGAATCCTACGGACACCAGCACTTTTCCCAAGATCTCTATAGGAGATCTGGACTTTGCCAAATTTTTGGATGCTAATCCTAGCATCGTACAATATTATTTGTCTCATACCCTTGACCGTACACCCGACTGTCAACTCCTCTTGGGTATGCCTATTAGTATAGCCACTCACTTAGTCCCTTCCCCACCTAATAACTCCTCCTCACCATCTTCATCCTTAGCCCCGTCTCCCAGCTTAGTGGCTTCAGTGGTTCATACTGCACCAATTGGCCTTCCTTTGGTTAATTTGGGGCCCCACATATCACTACCATCCACTGCCCCTACCTCATCTCTCCCATAGATAACTCGCTCTCTACCACAAGCTTTCCCTCTCAGGCTCCGCCCACCTTTTCATTTCCACAGACTCATCCGGTGGCCTTAACATCTTATATAGGACACCCTTATTCAGCCACCCCAACACATTCATCATTGTTACCTTATCAACATTCAACCCCACCATTGTCTAGTAGCAGCTCTTGGCCCAATCCTCCTTCGTTTACAATGACAACACCATCATCTGACCCAACCAATGATTTAATCAAATAGATGATTGACAAGATGCAAAATCTTGAGGCTTCTGTTTTAGGAAGCCGTAACACCCTGACATACGAGAAAGTTTTTTGAGATTCTATTCATCCTTCTATCCCCCTTCATACATATCCTTCTCAAGGGGAATTACTGAAATTTACTCACTTTAATAGTAAGGAGGACCCTCAACAACACTTGCGATTGTTTAGAAATTCCTACTATCTGATTGATCATGACAATGCCTTACTACTCCATACCTTTCCCATGTCCTTATCAGGACCTGCCTTGGAGTGGTATAGTGCTTTAGCCCAACACTCAATCTTCTCCTTTAACTAGTTATCCCAATCTTTCTTGGATCACTTCTCCATCAATATTGCCAAGAAAGTATCCATTATAGACCTCTATGCCATCCGACAATTTGAAGATGAGTCTATCACATATTTCATTGGATGATGGCGGGGCCTCATCAACCAACTTACTTATGTCTTACCTCAGACTGAGCTCATCAAACTCTTTACACAGGCCTGTGCTAAACACATTTCTCCCACCCTCCAAATTCAAACTTTCCGCACCTTTGATGAGGCCTTTACTATGGCTCGGAAACTAGAGATTCGAGCCTTAGAGGAGGAGAAATTGAAGTTGTGCAACAAAAACTCAAATTTCCAAACCCAAGACTCCACCAACAAACCCAACACCACCAAGTCTCATGCATCAGTTGCTTCAAAATCAAAAGGATCCGTACACACGGTGACGGTCAAATCTCAAGCACCGTCTAATACCTAGCCGAAACCCACCTATAGGTATAAAGCCGAGCCCATCAAGTACACTCCCTTGGGAGAAACTTATGATGTGATCTTGGAAAAATTGCTTAAAGCAGGAGCTATCACCTTGCCTCCTATTAAACCTTACTCCGGGTTTGATTCTGCCCGCGATATACCTTCTTGGTATAAATAAAATGACTTCTGTAACTTCCATCGCATGAAGGGACACAGCCACGAAAACTACAAGATGTTGAAAAATATAGTGCAAGAAATGGTTGATGTAGGGGATATAACCCTCGATAATCCTAATACCCCTACTAATCAAAATTTAAAAATCTTCAACAAACCATTTCCAAACCATTCATCTAATAGTAACACAAACCAAGACACCTTAGCTGAAGAGAAGAGTGTGCATGAGATCCATGTGGTTTTCATCTCCAAACCAAGGGCTTCCATCGAGGAAATTCTGAATCAAGCCTCTTCACCAACACAGGGGTCCTCGCCCCCTTCTCCTTCATCAAGACAAGAGGACAGCCCCACTATTCCTTTACCCATAAAGGAATCAATTGCACAGATTTCTTTTCTCATAGAAGAGCCTTCTTACACCACATCCCTGCAAGACTGAGAGGATGTTATCCAACCTATCTATTTCCCTAACAGCTCCTCCCACCACTCTTGCTGCAAAAGAATAAGGATCACCACTTTTTCTGTCATCCTTAGAGGAGAAAACCCTCGATCTACATCACCAAACTCCTTAACCATGATGGATCCTCTAGAAAATTCCCTCCTCCCTATCAGTTCTTCATCACCTAAATCTTTCCAGCGACCGGTTGACCTCTTAACACCCATTGATACAACGCCTGATTCGCCCCCTATATCACACCCATAGTGGACCGGAATCACAGTCCACTTCTCTTCCATACCAAAATTCCCGTTCACATGAGAATATTTTCATCCCCCAGAAGATAGACGAGTCTTATGGGAATGTTTGAGTACACCATGCTCTACTCAAATGCAGATGACTAATCCAGACACCTCTACCATACGCCTGAAGTTTTTACAAAAGCTCAAAATGCCTATGTCCTCACCTTCACCCCCCTCATCTCTATCGAATACCTCATCCACCTCTATCAACCTAACCAAACCTTCCCCTACGCTTAGGACTTCACCAATACCTAGCCTGATGCATCCACCTAGATGATTAGATTTATCCAAAAATAAATCCGTCAATCCACCTAGGAGACAGACCCATTCTCCTCAAGTCCAATCTATGCCTCCATCACAACTAAAACCATCACCCTCGATCACACTGGTACAGCAGGCACGGTTTCAACCCTCGCCGTCACACCTACCTTCTATATTGGGACCTCACCCCTCCACCTTGCCTCAATACACCATGCCTCCCACGTCTTCTTTAACACAACCTGCACCTTCTGCACCCATACATAAATCCATGGGTGTCTCAACACCATCGCCCCACATATCCTACCTACCTACCAACCCTAAGCAAACTCGATCATCGAAGGACTTATTTACTGTCGCTTCTCTTTCCCTGTGGTTGTTTTCTGCCACCACGTCATCTGTGGCCTCATCATTTAACCAGCTAAACATGACTTCTGAATAGCAGAAGCCATGCCTAGTTAAACCCAATCATCACAATCCCTAGCCTAAACCACCACCTGTACGAACCACGCGTACCCGACCATTACCAAAACAATCAATAATCTCACCCACTCAATCAATAGCCTCATCTTCATCTGAATTTGACCTACTCAAAGGATCTTATGCCAAGATCTTTGATATGTTGGTAGGGGATATGACCATTTCCCTACCCCCAATCAGACCCTATGATCCATCTAAACCTCGACCTATAGGTTATGATGAATCTAAAATCTGTGCCTAGCACTGCACACCAGGACACAATGTAGAAGGATGAAAATATTTTAAAGCCATCATTCGCCAGTTGCCTATCTTGGATGGAAAATATAAGAAAGACAACTTACAGAGGGAAAATCCCTTAGATTCGATCCCTTCTCCTATACCATCTATCCCCGCCTCGCCAAAATCTATCATCATTACAAACTTGCCTCTTGAGAACAATGACTTATCCCTACCATCTTCCTCATCTCGTATTCACGAGATCAACATGATTAGCATTGCTACTCGAGGTCAGAAAAATAATGGAAAAGCTAAAAAGAGAACACCTATGACTTCTCTTTCTCCTTCCGCCATCCTGATCGCACCACCACCTAAAGTGGTTATTCGTGGACCTGCCTATCCAGTCTGTGATGGATTTTCCCATCACACCATGATCAAACAACTTCACCAATCTCCTGTAAAAATGACACTCTATGATCTCATTAAAACATCTGAATCTCATCGACAAGCTCTAATTGAGATCCTCTAAGGGATAGAGGTCCTACCTAACGAAACCCTGCCTATTGCCTCCATCTTAACACCCAACCACATTGCTTCTCTCACCAAACAACCTACCTCCACAACCACCTCTATCCTTATACAGCAAGTTATTACTGTCAGTTTTTCTGAAGAAGAAATTGTCGTCTTTGGTGCAAAAGATCCTGACCCAGGTCTTTTCATTTCGGCTTACGTCCAGGACATCCAATTATGTCGTGTTATGATCGATGGGGGAACTAGCCTAAACATCATCTCTTCCAAAGCCTTCCAACAAATGAATATCCCTCCTAGCTACATGTGTGCCAACCCCACCATATTGCGTTCATTCAACGATGCTATTACTTCTACCCTAGGCACTGTGATCCTTAACATTCATGTAGGGCCACGTACCTTGCCTGAACTCTTCTATGTCCTTGAGTGAGAGTTCCAATACAACATGTTGTTAGGATGCCCTTGGATTCAAGCTATGGGATGCATTCCCTCCACCTTACATAGATGCATAAAATTTGAGTATGAGGGGAAGTCATACACTGTCACAGCTAATGCTCCCCCCTTTAAAACCTGTAATATGTTATACCTCCCTAATGATGTTCTTGTACTAGTCAAGGCACCCATTGATCCGACCCAATTATCTATTTTAACCATGCCTCAACCATCCACCTTAGCCCCACCCACACCTTCAACTAATGAAACCGCTGACGCGAATACCTATTCCTTCCCCGGGGACAACATCCCAACCTCAGATCCCTTGGTAGGTGTTTTTTAATGCCTTATGCTGGGGGAGTACCACCTATACAATGTTAGTGCCTTCCATACCCCACAAGAGTATGGACAGTTACATGCGCATCCTACCTATAACCGTCGTGTGGGGGAGGTGATCTTCTACGGACCACCTAATCACCACACCAACCTAACGTATGGGGGTGTCGATGCATCCTATGTCACCACTGAACCTTCCCTTGGTGTGGTTCCCTTCCAATCTAATTTTCAATATATAACCAACCATCATTTTTCTCTCACCTTCCTAACTCACTGTGCTTGGAAAGGTTTTGGTTTCGGTCTTTATAAACAGGGCCGACATACGATCATTCCCATGACTACACGCAAACACAAAGGTCGTAGTGGTCTTGGATTTTTTGAACCACCTACACTGAAGAAACCTCGTGTCAATTGTATCTAGGAAGACGACAAAGTCACCCCTTCCGAACCATCATCACGCATTTTGCCATCTTCACCCACGGAGTCGATATACCCAGAATCTATCCCTCCTAACTTTTTTTTTTTGTGAATGCTATCTTCCTAGGTCCTCTCACTTATCAATGCGATGGTGAAGTCCCATCTTCTCTCGACCTTGTGTATCCAGACATGATCGAAGAAGATTCACCTTTGATTAATGTTGTGGAGTGCCAGGATGATGACTCCATCCTCACCTACCTTGGTGTGGATGACTCTTATATTCAACGCACCTTACCATCTGAAACCCAAACCATGTTGAATGAGTAAACTATAGAAATCAGCATCCACAGGAAGGATGATCCTCACATTGTAAAGATTGGACAATCTCTCGATGCATCAGAACAAGTTGCCTTCACTACCTTCCTCCATGCCCGCAATCAAGCTTTCACTTGGTCCTACGCTGATATGCCAGGAATCGATCCTAACATTGTTGTCCACAACATCACTTTGAAACTAGACTCCAAACTAGTTAAACAGAAACTGAGAAAAATGCATCCACGCTTTTCCCTCTTGGTTAAAAAAGAGCTTCAATGACTCCTTTCTGTTTATTTCATCTTACTTATTGACTATCCTCAATGGATTGCTAATGTCATACCTTTCACTAAAGCAATGGGGGGACTTTAGATATGTATGGATTTATGGGACCTTAACCTTGCTTTCCCAAAGGATGAATTCCCCCTACCTAGCATTGATCAACTTGTTGATCTCACTACAGGCCATGAGATGCTTTCTCTCATGCATGGTTTCTCGGGATATAATCAAATTTTAGTAGCCCCGGCCGATCAACATAAAACCACCTTCATTACCCCCTGGGGGACCTTATGCTATCGTGTCATGCCGTTTGGCCTTAAGAATGCTGGTGTGACCTATAAGTGAGCTATGACTTACATTTTTCATGAAATTATGCACACTATCCTTGAGGATTATGTCAATGATCTTCTTGGAAAATCTAAACATCGTAGTGAACATCTCGATGTTTTAACCATTATTTTTGATCACCTGTTACAATACTGTGAGTGTCTTCAACCAAAGAAATGTGTCTTTGACATCCTTTCGGGAAAACTCCTTGGATTTATCGTCTATTTGCATGACATTGAAGTCGACCCAACTAAAGTCAAAGCTATCTTAGAAATGCCCCCACCCACTAAGCTAAAATAATTGTGTAGTTTGCAGGGAAAACTCCAATCTATCTGACATTTCTTCTCACAACTCTCGGATCGATGTCAAACTTTCCATCATCTCCTTAAAAAGGACATTGTCTTTCAATGGAGCGAGGAGTGCCACCAAGCCTTTGAGGCTCTTAAATCTTATCTCCTTCAACCAACTATGCTTATCCCACCTCAGGAGGATCACCCTTTCTACCTTTACCTTTCCGCCACTGACCATGTTGTAGGAGCCATGCTCGCACATCGTGACTCCAAGCATCGAGAGCAAGCAATTTATTGCATAATTCATACTCTTGTGGATTATGAGACTAGGTATACACATGTAGAAAAGTTGTGCCTAGACCTATCATTCGTGGCCACCAAACTCTGACATTACCTCCTAAATCAAAAAAAAAAATTCATCACCAATGCTGATCCCATACATTATATGTATGCCAAACCTCATCTAAACCAACGCATCACCCGATGGCTTATGCTCCTCGCCGACCTCGACCTTGAGTTCATACACCATAAATCAGTCAAAGGACAAACTATCACAGATCAACTTGTGGAAGCCCCTTTACCTGGGGAACAATTTACCAATTTTACTTTCCCTGATGAACTCATCGCCACCCTTTCACTCAGTGATGCGTCTTATTTGATGACCCTCTTCTTCGATGGATCTAAATGTTAGCGTGGTAGAGGGACGGGTGTTGTTCTCATTCCTCTTGATGGTGAACCTATGCCTCTTTCATTCAGGCTTGATTTCCCCTATACTAAGAATATAGCGGAATACGAGGCCCTTGTTTTGGGTCTCCATGTTGCGTTACACTTAGGTGTGAAGTCTATTAACATTTTCGGTGACTCTTAATTGGTCGTAAATCAAGTTACTGGCATCTACCAATGTAAAAATGAGGAACTTCAAAAGTATAAATGTTACGTGGATTCACTTTTGACCTTATTTACTCATTATTCTATCCAAACCGTTCCACGCTCAACTAATAAATTTATGAATACTATGGCTTGCTTGGCCTCGCAAATTCCTACCTCACGAACTGACTCTGACATAGTTGTCTTGGTCCAACAACTCTTTGCCCCATCTTACTTAGTCCCAGATGTTTGTATGGTAAATAATGTATCTGTTGATTCACAAGATACCTGGTATCACCAATTTCACGACTACCTTACAACCTCTGTTCTCCCACCTTACCTTAATAGCAATGGCAAACATGCTTTTCTTAAAAGTGTTTCTCGTTATGTCATCATGGGGGAATCCTCTACAAACGTGGCTTAGATGGTATTATCCTTCGATGTCTAACTGGTGCTGATGTCACCCATACCATCCAACAAGTCCATGAAAAAAAATTTGGTGGGCACTTTAGTGGCCTTGCCGTGGCCAAGCAGATCCTTCACCTAGGATATTAATGGCCTACTCTTAATAAATACTACTGCGAATATGTTAAGCATTGTGTTATGTGTCAACAACATTCCAACCTTCAACATACTCCCAGCCATCCACTATAGGTCGCACGAGATCTTTGGCCTTTCTCATAATGGGGTTTAGACCTTATTGGTGAGATTCACCCCACCTTCTTCGTAGCGTCACCATTGGATCATCACGAAAACCGAATATTACACTAAATGGGTGGAGGCCATTCTAATCATTTTAACCAAAAAAGAAAATCGTTGAGTTCATCAATCATCACATTATCTGTCATTTTGGTGTTCCTCATCTGCTTGATAACAGATAATGGGGTCAAATCTTTCAAAAATAAGTTGTTATGAGCCCTTTGTGACAACTTTGGTATCAAACTTAGCTTCTCATCACCCTACTATCCATAAGAAAATGGTCAAGCTAAATATTATAACAAAACCTTAACAAAAATTCTCATGAAAGTCGTTAATAATTCTGGGAAAAACTAGGCATGATCACATCCCCTTTGCCCTTTGGGCTTATCGTACCAACATTCATACTTCCACTAATGCCACACCATTCTCTTTGGTGTATGGTCCCAAGGCTATCTTTCCTCTCGAAATAAAAATCCCTTCCCTTAGAATATCTCTCCAGAATATTCTCACCAATGATGACTTCCACTAAGAGTGGTTAGCCTAATTGGAGCTTCTTGACGAGCGTCATCTTACAGCTCTTGACCACCTTTCAACTTTATCAAAAGCACATCAAGCGTGCTTATGATAAGGGAATTCATGAGCGTACCTTTAAGATTGGTGTTCTTGTCCTCAAAGAGAATCAACATGTAACCAAACTAGAAAATAGTAAACGTGGAAAATTTACTCCTAATTGGATTAGGCCTTACATTATCACTCACACTTACGGATCATGTACTTATCATTTAGCTTCACTTAATGGTAACCCTGAGCCTGAACCCCTTAATGCCTTGCATCTCCAACCATTTCTAACTATTGAATTTAGTGTTACATCACTTCTTATCTACCTTGCGCTTGTCCTTTGAGCTCATTTACCACCTCATACACCTTGTTTCATGCATCTCAAAGTAGAATCAAACTCACGTGGTTTGATCATCACCTCCTCTTAAAAATTCCTTCCCCTTTTCAGTCCGGTCCATGACTTAAAAGTATCAAAATAACAAGTTCTCAATTATAAAATTTTGGGATATTCTTGAGTCAAACTTCCTACAAAACTAGATGCTTCATTCCAAACAAACATCTAGACCTCTAAGCTATAAACTAGACTACTCCCTTGAAGGAAAACTATGTACAAAGCCACATCTGCTACTATAAGTAGACTACTCCCTCGAAGGACAGCTATGTGCAAAAGCCACATCTGCTACTATAAATAGACTTCTCCCTTGAAGAATAGCTATACAAAGTTAGCCTCTATCAGAAGCTTCTCACATTGATCAGCTTCGTGAAGACCTCAAGAAAAATAAAATGCACATCCCATATAGACTTCCCACATCGATCAGTCTATATCTAGAAAAATAAAAGCAGTATTCAAAAGAACTTTTGAGTCATGGACTTGTCTATTTAGGTTTGGTTTTCTTTCATCTGAATAATCACCTTATAACAAGTTCTCTCTGTCACCAGCTATACCATACCACCTCACCTCACCATTCTTCAAAAACAAACAAAACTCAAGGGACATGACGTATATCGGATATATTGTGATTATACAACTCTTTTCACCTATCGACTTCTCGCCTATGTAAGGTACCTATGGATTCAAGCTCATCCTATGATAATACGTGGTTTGTGTAGCTCTTTCCAACTATGTGACACTTTTACCTCTTTTTCCTGAATCTAGGATTATGTGTTGACCTTAATTAGGACACGGTTTCCTA
Organism: Taxus chinensis; assembly: GCA_019776745.2. Taxonomy (NCBI): domain Eukaryota; kingdom Viridiplantae; phylum Streptophyta; class Pinopsida; order Cupressales; family Taxaceae; genus Taxus; species Taxus chinensis. Next base: position 317,508,364 of record CM034149.1, read on the forward strand.
TGCTTGGGTAAGCTAACCCTCACTTCCCCTCTACCCACACCAACACCAACAATATTACCCTACCAACATCAAACTTTTATCAACCAACAAACTGCCTAACCACAAACCAAAATTTCCCAAATTCACCTCTCCCTAGTCCTAAGGGAGAACTACATCGGTCTGAGGCCCCTCCTTGCTTTGTGCAATGGGCTATGTAGGCAGCACTTAGGAGACATGGGCTCTCCCAAGGTTAGCTCGACCATCCCCCTACCATAACCTATCATGTGTTGTGTTTTCCTTAAAAATATAAATATTTTCACGTATTTATAACACTCACCTTTGTCCTTTATCAATTGAAACATTCAAAACACAAACAGTCTTATTATTCTCATAACTCAAATCAACATACATATTCAGTTTTATTTAGATGTTAAACAAACCTTTTCCTATCACCTTTCTTTTCATCTCTACCCACTTACCTTACCACATCCTATTCACAAGCATGCAATATCTAATTCCAACCAAAACTTATACCTCTTGGGATGCGGTAGCTTGAGGTGAAACCTGTCTTCCTTCTCCTCTTTTCCCGCAGGACGCTTCTCCTTGTTCAGCCATGTTCACCACCCTCTTCACTATAACTTGCCTTTACACCTTCTTAACCGAAGCCCATGATCACTTTACCTGTCTCTTTCCTCCTTATCACTCAATTCTCCCATGCAACTAACCTGTATGGACATCAACAGCCTTGCATTCTCGTATTTAACATGTTGCATGACTCTAAAAATAAGAATTTACGTTGCCTCCCAAGCTTTTCTATTTTTAGAAAAGCTCATTTTAGCATAAACGATATCGGTTACCTAACCGGTATCAGTCACATAGTGACTGACATCGGTTAGCTAACCGATATCGGTCACATGTCTCCTTTTTGCTTATACCTAGGCCTTTTATTTGTTTTTTGTAAAATTTTGGCGGAGCCCACCTCTTTTCCTTGCATAACAACATCACTATCAACATCCATCATCATAATAACATCAACATTTCAAAACATATGCATATCATCAAAACATCATCAACATCATCTAAATACATCAAATTCTAATACCATCGACAAAACACATGAAACATTATAATATATACATAAAATCAAAAATTATAACACACCATGTGGATCAAACTCATCATCTATATATATATATCATCAAATAAATGTCAAAATATACAAATTTCCCTACATGGGGCCTCTGTAATCCAAAATAAAAAGTCAACACGTAGACCACTGTCTCTGCTAAAATCTCGACTCAGCTAGCAAGTCGGTCTCTCATGTCAAAAATATACTCGGCTCGCAGGCCGGTATATACAACAAAAATGAATACATAAATCCTATGTGGGCACGCAGGCCCCTATATGCACACTCAATTCGCAGATCAGTATCTCTATCAAAAATCATCTATCTAACTCAACCAAAAATGTATCCAATCCTGGGGCGACTCAGCTCTCTCCCGCTTGCTCGGCCCGTCCCTTAGCTGGCCCCTATGTCGGGTCTCTCCTCCTACCTATAACCGACCCACCAGCTATGGCTGCGGCCACCTGTGACCTGTGACTCCAAGAAGTCTCAGCTCTATGAGCTGCATATGGCTGATACTCTACACCAGTACCATCTAATAGGTCATGATAGTAACAGGCCTCCACTTTAGCCTCCATGTAACAGGTTTGTGCAACCATGGTTGGTGGGGCTAGTCCCCCGGCTCCTAATAAAAGTGGGCCCTACCCTGCCTATATGCCCTGAACCTGGGCCGGTACCTGTGGTGGCAGTGGAGATGCCATCAGAACCTAAACAGGGACCTAAGGTTGCACCTGTTCCTGTGCTTGGGCTAACTACCCCTATAACACCCCAATTTGTGCCTGTGTGGCAACAAGCTACCCCTATAGTACCTACACCTGACCCAAGAGATGGTCCCTTTCCGCTGTAATAGCCACTAAATCTAGTTGTGCTGGATGTGCTCTCACAGCCACCCTCTACCCTGCCCACCAAACCAAAAATGAGCCAGTAACCCCGGCATCATCCACTGTGTCATCTATCGGTCTCTCTACTACCTAGATTAGGTCAAATGGCTGCGGTAGAGGCAGTGGTGCCTCTACATCCTCCCTCTGATACTGTGGGAGGGGAGGTGGCACATCCTGCCATAGTCTTAGCTGTTGTCGTACCCTCTCTACAAGAATCCACCCATACTCCTCGGGTCTCCGTCCAGTTATCCAGAAGATGTATTAGATCCATCGTAGCTATGCTTGAGCTCCTCCATAGGGATGATGGCCTCTGTATGGCCTCCATATAATATCTAATGTAGTCAAGACCTCTAACATATGTCTATAAAAGGTGACATCCCACCCTACGACCACTACTCGTGGCTAGTCCATGAACCCCAACCACCTCTGAAACCCATATCTGTAGACTGCCTATGGCCCTGGCTACTGGGGAAACCCTACTGGTCGTATACACACTATGTGCTCATATGCCTAGCAATGTAACAAGAATGGTAAACATATACTGAATCACCTCATACGGCGATAGCCCCAAATCTCTCTGAATAGTTGCACCAGATACACTGGTGCCCATGCGTAGCAGGTGTGCTCCTCCACCATCTCCTGTAAAACTCCCATTAGAGCCCATGGGAAGTGGCCTCCCTCTAAGTTAGGGAGGGCGAAGCAGGTGATACCAACCATCATCAACATGACAAGATGTGTCTCTAGTCGATGAGCGCGTTACATCTCACCGTAGCAGATGCTCGCACTATGATATGTAACCAATGGGGCTGCATCCCAGAATACCTGTAGGATGCTATCCATCATTGTCTCGGCATCCACCTAGAACACCTCCTCACCTATGATCGGCAGTCTCAGGATGTGATAAACATCCTCTAGGGTGACTGTCATCTCTCTACTAGGGAGATGGAAGGCATTGGTTACCGGATCCCATCTCTCAATGAGGGCAACCATCAGGCTATGGTCCCTATCCACAGCCCTATACCTCTGGACTTTGCCGAGTATAACCTCCCGCATAACTGCCCACTACTCTACGGTCACATGTGGCCGCATTCACTCCAATAGGGGTGGCATCCGATCTCGCATGGTCAACTACTGGTGTGCCTGTAAAAACAACCCACTCCATCAGTCCTACCCTTAACAAAATAACCAACCTAACCCTCTATACTTACTCACCCACCCAATAACAACCAACTTTGTAAACACATTTACACCCACCTATCTTATCCCAACCACCCAATTACCCCCCACCCTAATAACCTATCCTACCCTAACCAACTTATCCCACCTAATCCCCGCTAGCAATTCACCTACCTCACCCAGCAAATCTACCTTCTCCCCCCTTAACCCTATAATCTATCCTACCCACCTAAACCAACACCCAACAAAGCCATTTTTCAATCCTACCTCCTACCCATGGTGACCACTATCGGTCACCCTCGACCGCCATTGGTCCCCCACTCGCCCTATGTCCAAAATTTTAAGACCTGACGTCGGTCAACACATGACCAACACCGATCTCTACACCTACCAATCTATACCTAAAAATTGTGACTGATGTCGGTCGACTAGTGACTGACATCGGTCACTGTGGGGTTTAGGGGCCGAACCAAAAATGGTCCCCCAAACCCCCTTTTTTTTCCCTATTTCTACCCATTTACCTAGCACAATTGCCTAAAAATTTACCCACCCTGACGTTTTTTCCTACCTAACATATCTACCCAATCCATTTTACTGTTTACCTTCATTTATTCATTATTTTATCAAATTTTGGATTCCTACCCCAATACCCAAATCCCAGCTAAATTCATAAAATTGACAAAAATAGGGGTTCAGAGCCTACCAGTACGACTACACGTTGTCATGGTGGGATAGGTGGTGGTGGTCCAGCTCCTCCAGCACCTCCTGCTGCTCCAGCCTGTGCCATAGCTCCAAATCTCCTCAACAGGGTCCTCAACTAATCAAGCTCTGCCTCCCAATCTCTGGGGCCTACCAATAACTCACTCACTCACTCAACTAGTGCCAACTCAACCCAAACACTCAACCCAATCAATTCAAAACTCCACAAGAGATGTTTTGGCACTCATATTCACATTATGAAAATGGCATTCCTCTTTTTTATTTTTATAGGTTTTGACCTCTAACCGATATCGGTTAGGGCATGCCCTAGAAGACCGATATCGGTCTTCTAACCAATATCGGTCACCCATAACCGATATCGGTTACCTACTTATCTTAACCTAACTCCTGCCCTTATCTACCAATCTCCATTTTTCACCACATCGCCTACCCCTAGCTTTTCTAAATAGCCTTATTTTGAATTGATCAGCCCGACTTGAGGCCGCAACCAACCAATCGGCCTGACCCAAGGCCGCAACAAACCAATCGACCCGACCCAAGGCCGCAACCAACCAATCGACCTGACCCAAGGCTACAACCAGCCAATTGGCCCGACCTAAGGCTGTAACCAATCAATCGGCCTGATCCAAGGCCACAACCAATCAATCAGCCTGACCCAAGGCCGCAACCAACCAATCAACCCGACTCAAGGCCACAGCCAACCAATCGGCCTGAGCCAAGGCCGCAACCAACCAATCATCCCAACCCAAGGCTGTACCCAACAAATCAGCCTGACCCAAGGCCGCAACCAATCAATCGGCCCGACCCAAGGCCGCAACCAACCAATCGGCCCAACCCAAGGACGCAACCAACTAATCGAACCGACCCAAGGCCGCAACCAACCAATCGGCCTGACCCAAGGTCGCACCCAACCAATCGGCCTGACCCAAGGCCGCACCAATTAAGTACCTCGATCAAGGAAAGAAAATTATGATTCTATCCACCCATCATGTAGTTTTTTGTTTAATCGAGCTCACCTGTTCATGTTTTAGCATGACTATTATACTTGAATTGATCAGCCGACCAGCTTTTCCTAGACCGAGACCGTGATGTTTATCTCAACCAAACCAACCATTTGGTACTTCCGAACATGCCTAAACATTCTGGTACCTTACTCGTTATATCCCCTGGAGCTACTTCATATGCCTTGGATACCAGGATTATATCAACCTTGTTTGGATAAACTATCGACCTTTGCCTATGAATTTCTTGTTTGCTCTTCAAATCGTGTACCCTGGTTGCACTACTGCATTTCAACATGCGTCTGCTTCCTTGAACTTACCCCACCATCTTACCATCATCTCATCATCATCCACCCTTTATCAACCCTATCCCTGATTTCACATCGCCTCAATCTGTGATATATTTGAGGGGGATTACCTATACTTTTAACTGGGGCAACCACTTCTTATTATTTTCAGTGCAGCTTTACAAGACAAGCTACACGACAACAAGGGGCAAATGTAGACACCAAATTTGGGTCTTACGATGCCCTGTGCTCCACATCTTGTCTCGCAACCTAACCCTACCTCACCACCTAAACCTTACACACTTAATTATTTATTAATTACCTTATAATTAATAAATCCACATCTCCAACCCTGCCACCTCACCTCGCCACCTCACCATGACCTAGCACTAACCCTGAACTAACCTAATTAAGACCCATGACTCATCACCCCTCGCCCGCACCAAAATGAACTTAATAATGACTTGACCAAGCCCACAACCGACCCCTCAAGAGAAAAGAAGGGAAAGTTGGCTATTTTACTAAAAATAGACAACTTTGACCTAACCGACATCAGTCCCTACATGACCAGCATCGGTTATGTAACCGTCATCAGTTCCCTATAAATGACCTCCCCCAACCAAAACCAAGGGAGGGGAATTCATTAGCAAACATCTAAATTCATTTTCAAGAGAGAGAGAAGAGGTTACAGAGAGGAGTATTGAGCCCAAGACTATAACTGAGCAACTAGATCATTGTCACACTCATCCAAACATTGGGAGAGTCGGAGGATAGCTTCATCAGCTCACTTCCAATTGCCAGATCATCCCAAATGAGCCTTTCCTTCACCACTACATTCCTTGGACCTGCATCCACATAAAAAACTAGTAAGTAGTCTCTTTTATTACCTTGTATGCTTCTAGACACTACTTTGTGAACTTTTGACTCATAGGGATTATAAGCTCACTCCTGGATCTACCACCCAGTAGTACCCTACACCTAACCTTCATTCATCCATCTATATATTGCCCCAAAGACAACCTTCTCGCTCTCTGAGTCTTCTCTATCACCCTACAACTCCCCTTAACCATCTACTAACCTTCTAAGCCCCATAACCACCTTGTAACCAACCTCCATTTAAAATCCCCTAAATCACTACCCCTACCAATATCGGTCATCCCCTACTGGTATCGATTATATAACCATGCTCGGTTATCCAGTGACCGGTGTCAGTCACTATGACTTATACCAAAAACTAACCTTTCACCTATTTACCTCCAAACAATCTCATATCTAGATTTTTCTATCCCTCTAACTTGATCTGAACATATCAGTAACCAGTGACCAAACAAACAACATGATATTTTATTATTGGTAGTTTAGTATCTATTGCTTTTAGTAATGAGGTGCCTAAATTGTGATTTCGCAATAGCTTCTTTATTATCATTTACATTAATTGGTATTAAAAGGGAAATGACCACATTCAAAAGGAAGTCTAATATTTCCTAGGCCCAAGGTAGTTCCCTCACTTATTGTTTAACAAAAATCTGGTGGTCTTGCATTCTTATTTATAGGTAGTCCTTCCCAGACAAAAAGGAGCTCTTCACAATCGGTCTGATCTCTCTACGGTACGCACACACCTTCCCAACACTCAATAGGTATTCCTCCTAGCCCTAACCCTCATCTGTTTCTCAAGAGAATGAAAAGATAGAAGTAACTCTATTCTGGAACAAAATTCTGTGCGAAACAGTAACACCTACATGCATAGTAAATAAATATTTTACAAAGGTGATTTCAGGAACGAATAGACACAACACTTATGGATCTCATATGTACATTGTTCATTAAAGATGCTTGACCAAATAGAGATACACACAACTTATAACAAACTTATTAACAAAGTGAGGAGAATCACTGACACATATCTATGAATAAGTAGATAGAAGCACATAGGAATTTAGGATAAAATAAATAGTTCTTTGTAAGATCAACAAAAAATATTACAAATGACCCAATAAATTATTGTTATGTGCTCTATCCACACAAATATTTCATAATTTAATAAAGGATCTGCATGTTGATTGTCCACGGCAAGGTGCAATAAAATAAATGAAGGATGCGTAAGAATCCATAACACTAATGTTGTATGCAAATAATATGTATTTATGCTTGTACAAAAGTCAACTCAATCCAATATAAAGAATTAAAACTACACATTTAAAATATAATAAACGTAAGAAAAAAAATTTAAACAAATAAATATAAATGATACTCTTCACAATAATATTCCCATACACGGGGGTACGAAACTATACAAATTCCCCTTAAATATTATTAAGCTTCTAAGGAAGAAATTACCAGATTTGATACCAATTGTAAAATTTGGATCATATTGTACCAATTTGAGCACACTAATAATTTTATAATTAATCTTCATGCAAGAGACATTACAATTACATAGCTTGATGCATCCCTAGAATTAAGAATCTAAAGTTAAATAATAGATTCCTCAAATCAATCTATATGCTCTCTCACCTATTAACTATATAAGTGGTTGTAATAATCCACTATTTACATTTAGATTTGATATAACAAATATATTTGCTAACATATGTGAGCACCAACACATGTTTTTTTCTAACAAAGTTCTCATGTTTAGCTTTTTTATCCTTGTACACTAACATGTGATAAAATTATGAGAATTTAATGCATAAAATCCATATCCGAACAACAAGCAACAGGTTTCAAACTACATATGGCCTATTTTTCTTCCCTTGGTAGGATTGTACAAATTGGTCACTATAGTATATTTGGTCCTAGCTGACTTGTACAATCTTCGACTGACATATCCTCTAATTTTTCTTCCAAATTAATAGCTTTCGTTGGGTTTTATAATCTCTCTGGGAACCCTTTCATTAATAAATAATCTATGGAACCCTATATTTAAGTAAGTAAACACTACCTCATTTACTAACCTATAAATCCTATAGAAATGCACTGATACACTCACTTCTTACACTTGCAACAGGTACTCACCACTCCTTAAATCTCATAATAGCACATCCACAATGATTAGGGAAACACCCATATAAGGTATGAAGCTTATTACTAGGTCAAGACAACATTCTCTCTCATTTTCAAGCACTCAAACATTCTGTTAAATTTTAAAATCTACCTTGAGAAACATATGTTAAAACCGATCAAAACATTTTTTTTGAAAATCCTTCACCTGGAAGTATTTAGTAATTTTTGGAGATTCTCTGAATCCTAAAAGTCCAAAATTTCAGGATTTTGAGTTTTGGGGATTCCTCCCTTTTGGACATTTTATGAAAAAGAATTGAAATTGTGCTTTTGGACTTCTAAAATTTTGAATTTTTGGACTTTTAGGTTTCAGTGTTTTCCTTAAGTAATTGGTGATTTTCACTTTCAGGGTTTCACGTTTTGGAATCCCATGTCACATTTTGGGTAAAATATCATTTGGAGTTCCAAAGTCTAAAACTCCAAAAGTCCAAAATTTCAGAATTTCAAACTTTCAGGTTTCAGAACTCTCCTAACCATTTTCAGTTTTTTCACTTTCAGACCTCCAAAGTCTGAAAGTCTGAAAGTTCAAAATTTCTTACTTTCAGGATTTCAAGTTTCATATTTTTTTCCATCACCATTCCATGATTTTCACCTCTTGATCTCTAAATTCTAAAGTTCCAAAATTTCATAATTTCAGACTTTCAGAGTTCTTTGCACATTTAATTCTTACCTACTTCCGTACGTGTCAAAATCTGGGCATTAATGTCAGTTTTTTCTATTTAAACCTACGATTTTACCATTCATTTTCACCTGACATTTTTCTCTGAAGATTTTGTTTTTTACTGTATCTTGTACTTTTCAAATTCATTTTCGAGGTATTTTAAAGTTATTTTCTTTTTGGTTTAAGATCTTATGGTTTGTTTCCTCCTTATTCATATTTTTTCTTTTTGTTCCTCTTCTGTATACCTTAGAGGATAAAATTTTTATTTCCTGCCATGTTTCCTTTAACAATCTGATTTTCTACAAGCATTCAGTATAGATTTCATCGTAGCCTCAAGATCCTCCCAATTAATTGAGAAGCACGTTCCCTCTCACCAGTAATCAGGAGCCTAAAAAAGTTTGGAAGAACTTAGTATCAAACAACGGAAGATTTTCAGTTAATGGTTTCATAGGCGAGTTTTTCTATAAGGAGGTTCCCATTGTTTAGAAATCGTGCCATTTCAAGTTTTTGAGAAACGTGTAAGTTTCGGATCACTCATGACATGGAATACGATATTGGGAATTCAGAACTCTTAACCAAGCTATTTAGATGGGAAAGGACTATGTGAACAATTGGCTTCAAGTCAACTTAAAATAGGTAATGAACAAGGAAAATATGTTCTGGTACTACAAGATGATCAAGAGTAAGCTCCAAATGATAATGTACCTATCTTCAGACTTGTTGGACTATAGGAGACAATGATACACTTGGGTACAAATAATTTTCCATGCCCTCTGGGAAAGGGTGAATGCCCAAAGAAAAGAGGAGATACTTTAGGATGTACAAGTCATATCCATGACAGTGGACTTGTTGATGGCTGCTAGCTTTGTTCACAGAAAGACATTTCAATGGCGTTCTATTGAGATGCATTGGAATCAGGTCAAATTAAGACTCTAAAGTAGTTACAAGATGTTCCACGATGGAGAAGGTCAGGTAATCTGCTTAGACCTCCAAACTTAGGTGAGGACATCACTCAAAATAATGAGAGGTGGGTTATTATGGCCCATAGTCTTCAGTGGACTGCTGACACGTAGAGCATCAAGAAAATGTAAATAGAATGTGCATTCTTCATAGGGATAAGTTAAAAATTTAGTGACACTAGCCATTGCATCCGATTACTCAATTGATCTAAGACTATGTCATGCAATGGGGATTGGACTTCATCTAGGAAGTAAATCATATAATCCTATGTTACTAAGCCAAGAGTCACAAGTGCCTTCCCTAACCGCAACGGATTATTTCACCAAGTGGATGTTCCGAGGTGGTAGATACCATCAAGAAAAGCCAATGAGTCTAGTATACATGGGGAGAGCATTCTACGAAGGAATAGCTCACATTTGATTTCAGTGTGTCAGCCAGGTATCATCTTCTAGGAGTTAATACATTAGCATTCCTTTTTAGGTTCCAAGATGCAGCTGCTATGGGGGATTTTACTAGATTGAATACTAAAGGTATTTGAATTATTTCCCAAATTTATGATTTATATCCTCAACTTACACTGGATGAGGGAAGCAGGCACTTCTGCAGAATTAAAAATGCTTTCTTTGATGTCATTCTCTATCATTTCGATAAGGAGTTATAAAACCAATGGATTTCTGATGAATCCTTCAAGAAAGTACATGAGTGGAAGGATATCTACCTACAATTCCCTAAATTTACATACATTCAAATTCCTGGTTTTGTAGGTGCTCCCAACAAGCTGCCAAGATGTCCCACTGACAAGTGGGTCTTCCTAGAACTGGTTCAGAAGTTGCTGGACTATCATAATATTTAGAATAAATGGTATAAGGTGGGAATGTAATTCCCTATTTCAATTGGTATATACACTTGTCCCAATATATAAGGAAAAGAATGTAGATACAGAGATGTCAGAAGTAACTTTTTTGGCCTTTCATCCTCATACCAGTTTCGAATACTGGGGTAAATTTGGCCAAATAGGCATGTCTAGTTCACATGTGCCCCAATTAGAAGAAATTTGGATTCATTTTCAAGATGAACTCATCATCAGACAAAGGAATTATGAGAGGTAAACTCTAAATGAGGCTCGACAGTTTGGTATAGCTGATATTCCAAAATAAATGCAAGATGATGATGATTTTTTAGATGTAACTTACAAAGATAACAACGTTGCCAATCAACTATTACCATCAATGGATTGGTATGTGGAATAATGTTGTAATAACAAGGATAGGGCGGGCCCATTCTACAGAGAACTTATAATTGGTTGGCCACCTTGGGAATTTCACCCAAAGGGTTGGATCAACCTACAAATACAGGATCCCAACCAACCATGAGTATTCCAACACCTACAAAAGGGAATAAGTCCATCCAAATGGGTCAGAAAGTTCCAAAGAATATTTCATTTTTTGTTGGTAGCTCCTCTCTCTCAAAGAATCCCCCTTCCAAGGCTTTTCCTATATCAATATCAACTTCAAAAATAGTGGAAGTTGTTGATTGTCTAGGTTTCTCACAGGATCTGCCATCTCCTCTTTCATCATCACTTCCTCCATCATTTCCTTCCACCTCTACAATAATTTCTTCTTTCTCATCCCCTTCTATGGCCCATGTTTTCTCATCTCTTCTGGTTCTCTCAGCAAGGGAAACGATTGGGTTGCCTATCTCTTCTTCACTACCACTAACACTTCCATTTCTTTCCATCTCATCTTCTAATCTAATTATATCAATTCCTATGGCCGTTCTCACATCCACCCCATCCATTATTTCCACTTCCATTCAAATTCCAACTAATATTACCAATTCTCTTGTTTTGACTAGTGTTATAGGTAATGAATCAGTTTTTCCACTCCCATCAGCATCAGTGATTCCAGAATGGTTGTTTCATCATACTCAAAAACATAAGAAGAAAGTGCCTCTAGGGGATGTCATAGACCTAAGTGTATTGGAACCTGTACCAAAAATATAGATTAAGAGGCCTAAATTTGTTTCCAACCTATCATTGAATCAATCAGGAGAAAGGGTTTTGGAATTTTCTACTCTCATTTAAGGTAAAACCAAGGAAACTATTACAACAATGGATTATCAAATTTCTAGATTTTCACTTGGAAAAGCAACACACGAAGGAGCTAAACATGATGTACAGGATGATCTTGGAAATTTATTATAAAAATATGACAAGGACAAGTCTTCTAAGGATGATCTCAAAGAAAAGGTCAAGCAACTCACTACATTATTGAGAAAGGTAACACAACCAACTCCATCTATTAAAGTTTCAACTATTATGGCTCTAACACTTTCCTCTACTCTTAATGATATTCCTTATCACGAGATTGAGAAGATAGGTCAAAATGGAAGATCAGTAAGTGGATGGATGGAGCATATACTTCAAGAAGCCAATCTTTTAATTAAAGAAGCTCTTGAAATATACAATGATTTGTAGGTTGGAAGAGACGCTATTTGTAAAATGGATGAATCCTTTTCTGAGGATAATAATAATCTGAACTTGAATTTAGCCACATGGAGTGAAATCAGAGAAGAAGATTTAGATCTATTCCTTCAGGAGGATGTAATTGATGATGCTTCAAAATAAATTGAATATCAAAAGGCAATGTAATTCCAGTCTTAAGTGTTGCAAGATTTGATAAAGAAGTTAGATGATAAATGAATAGAAATCATGAATTCTCTAAATGAAATATTAGAAGAGTTCGATATTATTAGTTGTAATTTATTTAATGAAAACATTGATGCTTTTCTGAAGGATCAAATTTGGGAAAATTTAAAAGATTTGGTGAAGCGTGATGATGAAGTTACCCGGACTTTCAGTAGTGACTCTATTGATAGGATGGTATCATGCTAGAATTTCATAAGAAGACTAAATAAGGTTGTGGGTAAGCTAAGAATAATTTCAGCCAAAATCATAATGGAAATCGATACAACAGATGTAGTGAATCACTACACATGTGGGCTAGAAGACAAAGAGATTCAAGGAATTATCAAGTGATTCATCAAGTACAAACATTGGATGGCTGCATGGGATAAGGATCAAGGGAAAATTGAAGTTGGAGAAGATCTTGTCGGTCCAAGCCAAATCTAGGCAACCATGAGAGGACTGATCCATGCTCTGGATTGGTCAAAGTTGCATGGTTCACTGGGTTAACTTCTTGCAATAAACTTTTCTATTTTTATGGGAGCATGCTCCCTTGAGTTCAATGAAATTTCTATTTTTAGTAAATTGTTAGTTAAGGCTTAGTTGTAATGGCTCAGTCTAAGGAACTTATAAATAGAGAAGTACATTAAGTCTTTAAGGAGATCAATTTTTGGAGAAGTTACTCTTCAAGCTTAGAAGAGTGCTTTGAATATTCAGGAACATTTCAATTACATTCAAAGTGATATTTTTCCATGGAAAGCTGAGTTAAAGTGTTAATGGTTGATGTGTTTATGCTTTGTGAATGCCTAACTCCTTAGTGTAAGTGGTTGGCTTGTCTTTATCTCAGAGTATCTTATTTCATCCTGTTAGAAAGTAATATAATTGTGTGAATATTAGTTGTGAAAAGTTATCTTCCTTCTGTTATGAAAGCCATATTATCATTGACCCTCATGAATAAAATAGATATTTGACATGTGTCTATTTTACATTATCGTGGTGATTGATTGTGTTTCTAATTGAACTTGATCTATCTATGCATAATCTAAGTTTAACAGTAGAAATGTATGCTTCTTAGATTGTGACATCATGTATCCTTTTCAAGTTACAGTAGGTGAATTTGGTTTATGGTGCATGCACCCTCTTCAAATTAACCCTTCTAGAGTTTGGAAAAACCCTTTATTTGGTTCTTCACCATCCCTAGTATAGCTTAAATCCTTGTGAATCTCTTTCCCTAAAAACCATGAAATGTTAGCATAGGTCTAGATAGCCATTTTATTGCACTATGAGTAGTAGAACACTTAGTTTAGGAAGAGGAAGCCAACCTTCTCCAGAGGTTCACCTCGAGCCCAAGTCCCACATCTTGAGAGGTGATTCCATGTGTCACAATCATACCGAACATTCAGTTCACATTCTCGCCATTCGGGGTTGCAGTGATTTGATGAAAACACATCCATCTTCAAAGTATTTTATCAAGATTCAAAATCAAAGCAAGCATTTTCAAAGAATTTTCCAAATCTATTTTATATATTTAGATATCACATGTTAAGTGGATAATAATGTGTGGTTTTAGGCCTCTTCAGAGTAATGCCAAAATTATTTATACATAGGGGTTCCCAAAATCCCACTAATGTTTGTTTTAAGGAATCTTCATACATGGTTAGTGTTTTAGATGATGTTTAGAATTTTCATACATCTACATTACATGATTAAAAACTAGGGTTTGATAGTGATAAATAAATACAAGAAAACAACCATCACAGAAAGTTGCAAAGAGCATAAATAGAGTAGGTCCAAGATTGTATAAAAGGTTCAAGACCATATGATATGGTTCTATAGATTGGTACAGTCCTTCCCCAAGATAGTTTGTAATTACAGACTCATTTCCAAAGCACTGCCAAGTTTAAATATCATTTTTTAACATTACAAAGTCCCAAAACTTCCTAAAATCCTCTATAACAACCTAAGTGCACTCATTCCATTTTATTTTCAAGTTCATATCTTTTATTTCATGCTTCAGAATGTTATTTTTATATTGTATAATTAGTGTTGGAAGTTAATTAATACAAATAGTCACATGTTTCTAAATTGTATCTATTTAGTGTAAATTTGGCCTCACTAAATCAAATTTAGATTAAACAGGCCATGTTGGTCTTAATATAAAAAGGGTCTAAACAATATCACCATTGATAAAATTATTATTTTTTTGGAAAACATTATTATCATGAGATTTGGGAGCTATTTATCTCTTGATTGTGATAATATACCTATATTCCAGTCAATTGAATTCACTTAATGTGCCTATAAAAATAAATATACATTGAAATTATTCTCAAAAAACTACTTAAAGGAAATGGTTTAGAAAATTATACATATTACAACTTTATAGATGTCATCAAAAATTATAACTTAGACAAACCAAGAAGTAGACATTTGTTTACTAAAGTATGCTTTATGGGTTGATCAAACAAGAAACAAGAAAGCGTTGAAGTCATCATCATTTCTTATTTTATATGTAAAGGAACTATTATTCCCCATTACTCCATGGATTCCCACTTCCAAATTCATGTAGGACTACATGGAAAAATATGAATAATTTTATTAAAGGTTTCTTAATATCCTCCAAATGGAAGATACAAGAGAATAATCCATGAAGAACATTTGCAAAATTTAATTTATAGTCAAACACTAGTTTAAGAAGAGAGAAAAGTTTATATCCTTATGGATCTTAAAACTATTCCTACTTTGGTATAAGGTGCATGATAAGAAGAGGAAACAATCTAACTTGAATCCTCTCTAGATTAGTCTCTCTATATCAAATTATAGAAACCTTGGGATTCAATGCATTCAAAATTACAGACCTACAAGAGAAAGACCTATTATTACCAATGAATAGGTAGTATTTGAAACATTTCTTTATTTTTTTCCAACCTTTTCCATCCCTTGAGGAATGAGTGTGATGCAAGAGCATCAAATCTAGTGTATATATAGGGATGGAAACATAAAACTTTGGTTTTTCACGTATGGTCATAAGTCTATGAGGTCATTAGATGTCAGTTAGGTGTGCTAGTTGAAGTCTACGATATTCAAAATTTGAAATTTTCACTTTCCCTCTAAAGTGTAAGTTTGAAATCTTTGAGGCCTATTTTAGTTTGACTATGTAATTTGCCTTAGTTTAGGTGTTTTAGATGTGCTCTTGGAGCTAACAAGCTTAAAGAAGGATGAAATGAGGAAAATAAAGGTGTCTTAGACCTAATCTTGTTTAAAAGTCATAAATAGTATTAAATCCTAATGAATGGGTAAGTGTAATCATGTGACCAAGAATAAAAGGTACGTACTCGGTGATAACTGAAGGAAAGGCATATAAATGCTCTAATGTAACTTTTTTCCTCTCATTCCATCTGAATGAGAATCAAATATTGTAATGTTTCAAGAAGAATACTAAAGGAAAATTTAGAGTATGACTATTTATGACATGTCTCTTGCATGATTTTATGTTTATTATTATGTAATTTTATTCTAAGAGTTGAGGAAAGGGTATTTTGATCTTTCTTTTGATCATTTGGAACTCTTGAGAAGTTGATATTGATTGTATTGTTTATTTGGCTTCATGGTTTGTGTGTTAGTGTATGATGGTGCAACTGTGAAACCTTGATCAGTGGTGTAAGCTTTAGTAGATAAGAAAATTTGTGAAGGGGAAGCATTCCATGCATCTATAAGGAGATACAGACATTAGCATTGTGGCATTAGTAGTACTTGGGGTTTCATTCTCTGTGTGGAAACATTTTGTTTGAGTAACATTGTACTGTAATAGTGAGTTCTTCAAACTTAATCATAGCACTTAAGAAATTTGTCATGGGAGTATTATGTAGAGCTTGAAGTTTAAAATGTTGAGGATGTTCAACCAATTGGTAAAACTTTAGAAACCTTTCACGAAGGAGGAAATACATTGTTTGTTTGAAAACACCTCATGGTCATAATAAAAATTTACCATTTTGTGTCTCAGTCATGCATAGGGAAATACAGAGGAACCTTTGACTACTTTCATATAGCGGATTTGAAGGATTTGGTGGGTGTTAGTTTGAGATCCTGGGAGAAAGGATGATAATACTTTACATAAGGTAACAATTCATTTAAGTTTTTTAATAACCCTAATTGCCTTCATAGAAACTCTACATGCACAACATCAACTTGGAGAAAAGAGGTAAGCTCAAATACTGGTAGGAACATCATGAACCACTGGTAAGATAAAACTCCCTTATGGTTTTGATACATACATACTTGTAATATTTTAGGCTTTGAATTGAAATATAATGAAAGTTATTCCCAAATTACACTCCTCTATTTGTTATGTAATGTAGTCTGGTCATGACTAGGGCTTGTAATTTGAAGGGTTAGATCAAGTGGAATCTCCATCCCAATAAATGGGAATATGATCATGTCCAAAGATTCTTCTAGAAGGATTTAGTGAAGATAAATTTTATGGAATCTTTATTGAGTGAAATTTCAATAGAAATTTTTGACACTCTTCCTCTAAGAACCATTGCACAAGGTAACAGACTCTTATACCTTGTCTAGGAAGTCACCTTTTAATGAAGTGAACTTTTAGGTCTCTGTGAGTATAGTTAAGCCCTGAAATTCCTAGGGGAAGGTACACATTTCTTAATTTTGGGTACTATGTAAACATCTCTATTGTGTATTGAAAAATGAAGCTATGAATGATAGTAGGTCGGTATGCAGGACATGGTTGGAATTAGTAAGTAGACCTAAAGAAGGTCAAGAAGCAAAGTTTGCAAATAGGGAGCTTGGAAGGGAATTTACCAAGTGAGTGGAGGGATAGGGTACATCTTGGGCATGACTAAGAGAATTGAAAATATTATGATAAGATATTTGAGTTAGGTTGCACTAAAAATTATAATCCATAGGTGGCTCAAAATGTGACAGTCATAAGCCTTGAGTACCTAGATAGAGCTAAGTTATTAAGGATAATCAAAGACCAGTTTGATGTTCTACGATTGATTGTGAGTTGATTGTGTTGCCTCCAAGCTTTGTCTCAAGTTTCTTAGTTGTTACAAAAGGAGGTGATAGCACTGTCAGTGGGATGAATGAGTATTAGAATACATTGGGTGCCAAAAAGACAATAGTTCTTACAAGAAATGAGAACCAATAAGAAGAAAAAGGAATTCTTGGTCCAAAGAAGAGTGTAAACATGATTATTCTTTGGTCATGAATCATTTATGAAGAGTTACACTAATAGTGAAGAAAATGTGAAGAGTCGTGTACACTGTAGGTTTGAGTCATAACAAGGGTGTCATAGTATGATGATACATAGTCATTTTGTAAGATCTTTTAATCCATTTCTAAGCTTGGTGATGATCCTCAAAATGTAGAGTTAAGAGGGAGTACTTGTCTTCTAATCCCTTATTAGTTGAGTGAAATAAATGGTTTCTAAGTAGAATTTGATATCAAAGTGGGAAAATAATATTGAATAAAAGTTGGAAATAGGATTGATGTAGTGTAAAAGAAAAGAAGTAAAGAGATAGATGAAAATGATGAGTGAAGTAAAGAGTAACTATGGTAACAAATTGTGACATGTGTGATGCAAAGTTCCGAGTTGAAAGAGAGAGAGAGGATGATACATCAAAGTAATTACATGAGAGGATAAGCAAACAAGAGTAGATGAGAAGACACCAACAAACCATGATGGATAATCCTAGGAAGAGGTGTAAAGAGAGATAATCAAAGGAAAATAAATTTCTTGAGAAGAGACTTGAAAAGATGAGTGAAGAAGAAGAATAAAAAGTAGTAGATGTGATCTAGAGAATGATGGAGATAACAGAGTTAGTCAAGTTAATTAGCCACAAGAAAAATATGAACAAGAAGATAGAGAGAATAAAAGGAAAGAGGAAAATATGAATAAAAGAGAGATGTAGTTTCAACATGAGGTCACAAAGTTGAAACAAGATGTATTAGGAGCTAAGTAATGCTGCTTTTAAAGAGAGAGAGAGAGAGAGAGAGAGAGAAAGAAAAGAAAATAAATAGAGATAGGGATAGAATTTTTTCTGAAAAAGAAATTCTAAGTGGCCAATTATACATTACTTGATGGACAAAAGGATTCAAAGAAAGCAACTGAAGACAAGGATAAGACATGAAGAAATAAGACTGAGACGGATTGACAGAGAAAATGAGGAAGGAATAAATAGGAGGTGATTAAAGAGATGGTGCTAATAGAGGATAAGAGTGAAGAAGAATAAGTGATAAAATCATTTTTTTGGCTTCTCTTAATATAAATGAGAATGATGAGAACAATGTTTATGCAGTGAAAGAGGAAGTAAAGTTCAAGAGGGAACAAAATGAAGTAATGACGTAATGATAAGATAGGAAAAATTTCAAGGGGTAGTCAGAGACTTCAAAAAAAAAAATCTAATAATATGTGTAGATGTGTGTTTGTTTACGGGTATAAAGAATGAGATTGAGATAGCAGATGAAAGAAAGGGGATAAGATAAGAAAAGAACAAGAATAAATAAGTGTACAAGGGAGTGCATTTGGGTATGAGATTTTGGGAGAAATTTCAAGCAGAGATAGAAGCTTTAGAGCATGTTATAAACACAGTGAAACCATGTGGAAAAGAGTTAGAAATCAATTCCAGGATAGCGGAAGAGCAACAACTAGAAGCTCAAGGAAAGAAGATAAAATAAGAGTTTGAAGAGATAGAAAAACAAAAACAAAAAGCAAGAGTGTAGAAACAGAGAAAGAGGTATATGATGAAGAAGTTTGAAGTCAAAAATGATCAACAATAGTAGCAACATCAATAAGAAGATATAATAGATTGAAGAAGAATCTTATGAAGACCCAGGCAAGGACCTCATGAATGAATACAAACTAAATAATGATAGACCAGATACAGAGTGGCATTACAGGAATAAATAAATTAAGGATCGGGAATTTGAACAAGAAGATAAGATCAGAGTCAAGATGAAGATGCAAAGAAATTGGAAGAAGAAAGCAGTGAAGCTCTATCTTTTCTTACCTCTGAAGTATGATGTAGGAGCATCAACTCTAGTGTATATATAGGGATGAAAACATCAAATTTTGGTTTTTTAGGTATGTTCATGGGTCTTTGAGATTATTAGATGTCATTTAGTTGTGCTATTTGGATTCTAGGCTATCTAAAATTTTAAAAACTCACTTTCCCTCCAAAATGTAAGTTTGAAATCTAGGAAGCCTATTTTGGTTTAGCTATGTATGTTGTCTTATTTTAGGTGGTTTGGATGTACTCTTGGACCTAACAAGATTAAAAAGGGTTGGAATGAGGTCAATAATGGTATCTTAGGTCTAATATTTATTTTAGAGGACATAAAGAGTGTTAAGCACCTAGTGAATGGGTAAGTGTAATCATGTGACCAAGAATAGAAGGTATGTACTTGGTGATAAATGAAGAAAAGGCATATAAATGATCTAATGCACCTGTTTCTCTCTCATTCCATCTAGATAAGAATCAAATTTTTTAATGTTTCACGAAGAATGTTGAAGGAAATTCAGGATATTGTTGTTTTGGAATGTTTCTTGACTTTGTTGAGCATTTATGAAATGGTTCTTGCTATCATAATTGGTAAGAAGGTAATCTATGTCATAGAAAATTTATTTGAGTGTATTTAAATGGATTTCGGTAAGATATATCTATATACATATATGAATTTGTGCATGCCTCTCTATTTTCAATTATTCGTACAGTCCTTGAATGGTATGTTAAGCCAGTATGCACGTGCTTCAAAATTAAATCATAGTGAAGAATAAGGATTTTGACAATGATAAGGTAATTATTGACTTAGATTCCAAGAATCTTTGATAAGGGTTTGATATTTGATACCCTAATGAATATTTGTGAAATAAGTTGTGTGATCCCTACTCACTTCACCATTTAACTATTATGAGAAAGGAGGAATAGTGTGAGTTGAAAGTATTGTGAGTGACTTATAGGGGTTATTGACCTTAATAACTCTTATTTCATGGTTTTTTGTTATAATAAAAATGCATTTGTGTGTGTGTGTGTGTGTGTGTGTGTGTGTGTGTGTGTGTGTGTGTGAAAGGATGAAATATGATGGCTGAGACTAAGGATAGTGTGGTGAAATTTGAAATGTGTTGTTTGTAGAGTGTGGGAACTCGTATCAATTATAGAAAGGTTAGATGAAGCCATACATGCAAGTTTAGTTTATATAAAGTGATATTAAAACTCTTACTTCAAACTGTGGTTGTTTCTAGAGGAAAACAAAGAAGAAAACTATTATAACTTGTGATTCATATGCTTCCATGATCTACTAGTAATATATTTAGGTGAATGGCCTAAAAAAAATCTAACGGATTCAATTTAGAACTAATAAATGAAATACAAAGGAATTGGTGACAAAAATTAGACTCTCGGGCTTCACAGTGTTGATATATAGGTTTCTGGCTAGGTCATGGCCATTAGAGGCTCAACCAGTGGAATATTGATCCAAATTTCTCAATTTAGCATGTCAATTAGCCTTAGGAAGGAGTTAGTGAAGGAATTTTATGGAACCAAGGGTGAAATTTGTAGGAAAATTTGACAGTCTTCTCTAGGATAGGGTAACACAGCCTTAGACCTAGTCTAGGAAGTACCTTTTCAAAGGAAGTGATTCTTATCTCTTGAGTTAAATCCTAAAACTCATTGGGAATGAAATGTTGGAACATAATTATTAAGTGGCTTGGCCAACCCTTAATGTATATGGTTCCATCACTAATATATAGGTTAATATTTAATAATATGAAATATTTATATTTATATTATTAAATATGCTAACCTAGGTATATACTTTAAGTTAAATATTTAATATCATGGAATGATTATATTTCTAATATTAAATATTATAAACTTAGGTGTATCTGTCAACCATTTTAGGTTGAAAAGGTGGTTCGGGAGACATACCTAATCACTTTATATAAAAAGGACTTTAGGTCCTCATTTGATATATTCAGAAAATATATCAAAGGTGTGCAAATCAAGTGATTTGGTTTACCCTTGGTAAATAGAGTTTCAAAGGAGGAGGTGATCTTACTGGATGTAAAATAAGTTCTCTGAAGTAAAAAGTTGTTTTCAAAGTGGTTTTTACCCTATTGGGGTTTTCCACTATAAATATTGTGTCACCTGTGTTATTTATTTCTTGTAAGTATTTCTTTATTTACTTATGTAATGATGTAATCTTTATTCAATATTATAACATTATATAATATGTAAGTTGATTAAATCCGTATTTATTAGAATCCTCAAATTCTAACATGGTAACAAAGTGAGGTAAATTAAATAAATTAAGATCAAATTTTTTGTAATTTAATTTGTACGTGTTCTTTTAACTAACCCAAAAGGGTATTTAAAAGTATCCGATCCCCTTCTTTTTTTCCCCAATTTATTTTGGCACTACATTTGTGCAATTAAACTCTCGGTAAATTTTTTAAGGTTTTTCAATTTTAAATCCCTAATTATTTTTGGGGGGAGATGTAATATGATATTATTCTTACTTTCATTTACATTTTGTACATTATATGGAATTAATGTTTGTTTGGAGATTGATGTGTGCATAAGTGAAAGGGATTTCAAATATTTACATGCGTGAAAATCACATATAGAAAAGGAAATGATTTATTATTATATGAAATAATTTTCATATTTTCTATAATTTCAAATATTTGCAAGTTAAATATTTTGGAAGGTAGATTCATACTCGTGTTCTTTGGACCCCTCTAAAAGAATTTGATTTGAAAAACCATAGTTTATAGTTAATCTATAACTATATTTTTTTAAAATAAAAATAAATATAGAATAAGGTTTATATAATAACATATATATACATTATATTAAAATTTATATAATTTGAAAACTATATATTTTATATAGTTCTTATACTATAGTTTATAACTACCCCATTCATATGGGCTCCGTGAAAAAAATGTTTTGAACATACCTAAACTATAAAACATTGTTTTAATTTTAATGCCCGATGTGGTGAATGGTGGGTAGTTGAAGGTTTGTGGCCTTAGTAATCAATATTATTAATCTTATACTTGTTCATTAAAAAATCAAAAAATGGACACGTAAACCGTAAAAACTACTTCAACTCTAAAGAGGCCCCATTCTTTTTTGTAAGTGAGATATAAAAAAAATAAAACTTAAAACCTAAGTAGTTTTTAAAATCATATGGCATTTACTAAGGTTTTTCACGTGGCATTGGTAAGTATGGCATGTTTAATTAAAAAAAAAACTAATATCCTAATTTATGTTTCCAAATTATCATGCCATATTAATGTGGGCCACCTTGGCATAGTTTATGTTTATAAAAACCTAAAATAATAATTACATACCAAGTGGCCGTTGTTTTTTATTACATTCTATAAACTATATACCTTTTTTTGTTAAAAAGTGTATATATTTTTATATTATAAATTATAATAGACTATTATAATGTATTAAAATATAACCTCCCTAATATTATATAGTAGAAGAAATTTTAGAATTTCACATTCTGGATATACACAGCAAGTTTTGGCTTCATTAAATTTGATGGTCAAATGACCATCATAGTAGACCAAACATAAGACAATATGATAGTACTTTATACGTCAAATTTAAGCTCGTAGGTTCCAGGAAACTTTCATTGTGTTAAAATTGGCGGTCAAATGACTGTCACAGCAGACCAATAAATAAGTCATTATGACGGTCATTTAGATGTCAAATTTAAGTTGGCTAGATCGTTGTGTACATTAATTTTTTTCAGAAATTTGAAGTTGTTATGCATTCTTAGGGGTCTCTTTTTCACTTCTATATGGTCATAAATATTTTTATATAAATATGGGGTATAAGGTAGAGCCCTTTATATTGCGGGTTATTATTTTGATCATGAGAGGTTAAGTATAATGCATTGTAATGACATAATTAGTTATGATCAAATAGTTTCTTTAGATCTATAAAATTTAGATATGATTCTCTTAAAAGTGTTATTTTTATTATCGATAAATATGTATCTAACTATGTGGTACATTATATATTATAATGGGGTGTGTTTTACAGGTTTAGGAAAAAAATGGCATCCAGCTATTTCTGTCTTGACAAAACCCAACTCTTGAATGAAACCAACTACAACATTTGGGTCAAAAAAAAATTATGGTGAGGAAACTCTAGACGATTGTTTCTGAATCTGAGGTTGCTCTCATCGGTTGTCAAGCAACTGTAGATAACAACAATAAATTCTTGCAACAAATGTAGGAGGCTCTTTCTATGATTTTGAGCAATGTGAATGACAAGTACCTTATACACAATGGTAATATCAAACATCTGAAAGAGGTATGGACACAACTAGAATCCATACACGAAGGATACTTGGTATATCAAGGATAGTAATGAGAGTATAATAGCTGAAGGAATTCAAAGAAATAGTATGTATATTTTTGATGATTTCTCTTTTGCATCTTATTTTATATCTCATAGTTTGAATAATTCAAAACTATGACATGAAAGGTTAGGACATGTTAATTATCAAAGCTTATATGAAATGTATAGATATAATCTAGTGAATGGTTTACATGTATTGTCTTCTTCTCTTGAAGATACTTCATTAAATGCTTCTAAATGATGGTTTTGATTCTGATTTAGTAAATGGTCATGATGATGTTTTGATTATATATATGTTTCTAAGACTCTTATCTTCCTAGATATGAAATTAAATTGGACTCAATCTATGTTAGAAACTTCAAATCCTATTAACCTTAGGAAAATGACCATAAGCTATCATATGTACCATGCATTAATTACCTTGTATGAACCTGAGCTGCAAAGTATTATAGGGTCTAGGTGGATATACAAAGTAAATTATAATGTTAATGGTAGTATTAACAAATATAAATCTAGACTTATTGCTAGAGGTTTCAATCAGAAACTTGGTATTGATTATGTTTAGAAATTTTCCCCTGTAACTAAAATGAGTACTATTAAGGCCTTCTTTGTAATTGCCGATCAATTTGGGTGGGAAATTTACCAAATGGATAGTAAAAATACTTTTTTGAATTACGATTTAAAAAACAACTTTACATGTTTCAACCTAAAGGATTTGAAGAAACTAGTAAAGAAAACTATGTTTGTAAGTTGAGGAATCCTTGTATGGTTTAAAACAAGCTCTGAGAGCTTGGTATGCAGAAATTGTTTCCTTCTTTAAACTGTTAAGTTTTGTTAATTGTTCTTCTAATAATGATATATTCAATAATAAGGCTCACATATTTTCATTATATGTGTATATGTTGATGATTTTCTTATGACTGGTGATAATGTTGATTTAATTCATAAGATTAAAGAGAAATTGAAGCAATTCTTTGAAATGAATGAGTTAGGTCTCTCACATCATATTCTTTGTATGATTGTATTTCATTCTATTGTTATTTTTCAAAACACAAAACACAACCATTGTATTAAATTTTTTCTTCTGATTGATTGTAAACTATTTTCTACTTCAATGGAAGTTGGAATAAATATTGACCCTAAATCTACATATGAAAAAAGTTGATCCTATTTTATATACATTGTTAGTTGATAGTTTGATTTATCTAACTATAACTAGATCAGATATTTCATATACAGTAGGAATTACTTCAAGTTTTATGCATGAACATTTTTTAGAGATCATTGGAATCTTGCAAAAAGAATTTTTAGATATATTAAAGGAACAATCAATTATGGGTTGTATTATACTAAGATTGAAAATGTTATCTTATATGGATTTTTTGATTCTAACTAAACTAATGTTGTGTTATAAAATATATTGGATATGTGATCAAGTTTTTTTGGTGTAGGAACCATTACTTGGAACAAAAAATGCAATCAACAGTCTCCATTTCTTCTACTGAGGTAGATAATTACAATGGAAGAAGTAAAGAATCAATGTGTCTACAGCGGCTATTAGTAGAGATATATATGGAAGTTAAAGGAGGTATTTCTCTTCTATGTGGTGGCCAGAGTTGTATTACTCTTCATTAGGAATCTAGTTCAACATCAAAGGATGAAGCACATTGAGATACATATACACTTCACCTGTGATCTTAAAGGTGGTATTTAGTAAACTCTTTAGTGATATTGAGTTTACTGGTAAACATCCAATACAAGCATATTGTTAAGGAGTTCCTTGGTTGTAAAAGGCTCCCATATGCTTGGGTTCAATAAAATTTTATGAGAACCTTTGAGAACATGTAAAACTCACAAATCATACTTAGCCACTGATCATGGGATGATCTTTGGGATTCCAAATCTTTTTTTACTAAAAGGTAAATTGAGTATTATGAAGGTGTTATAATTCCTTCAATCGATATGCTATCTTAACACCTTTATGGTTTAAGGATTGTAAATCGTGTAGTGTACCATGGGAAGGTAATCTATTGGCATATGTTATGTTATTTCACTTAACATTAAGGGGGGTGTTGGAACATAATGATTAAGTGGTTTGGCCAACCCTTAATGTATATGAGTCCATCACTAATATATAGGTTAATATTTAATAATATGAAATATTTATATTTATATTATTAAATATGCTAACCTAGGTATATAATTTAGGTTAAATATTTAATATCATGAAATGATTATATTTCTAATATTAAATATTACAAACCTAGGTTTATGTGTCAACCATTTTAGGTTGAAAAAGTGGGTCGGGAGACATACCTGATCACTTTATATAAAAAGGACTTTAGGTCCTCATTTGATATATTTGGGAAATATATCAAAGGTGTGCAAATCAAGTGATTTGGTTTACCCTTGGTAAATAGGGTTTCAAAGGAGAAGGTGATCTTAATGGATGTAAAATAAGTTCTCTGAAGTAAAAAGTTGTTTTCAAAGTGGTTTTTACCCTCTTGGGGTTTTCCACTATAAATATTGTGTCACCTGTGTTATTTATTTCCTGTAAGTATTTCTTTATTTACTTATGTAATGATGTAATATTTATTTAATATTATAACATTATATAATATGTAAGTTGATTAAATCCGTATTTATTAGAATCCTGAAATTCTAGCATGAAAAATATCTAATTGGGTGCTAGGAAAGGTCTATTTTTGTATTTAAACTCCCTGAGAAGGAATCTATGCATGACGGTTTATATAAAGAAACCTAGTGAGGGTCAAGAAGAAAAAAATACACATTGATATTGATGAAAATCAATTAAAGGAGGTGATAATACATTGTTGTTAGTCTTGAAATCTTATGCCTTGGGTACTAGGAAGAGCTAAGTTCTTAAGGACAAGAAGAACAGTTTGGGCATAATTGAATGCAAGTATATTCCTTTAAATCTTTGTGTCAGTTTGATAATTGTTATAATATTGTGCTGAAATAATTTCATAGGATGAATGAGTAGTATAATACCATTGGTTCCAAAGAAGGCAATAGTGCTTGCAAGAAATGAGAACCAATAACAAGAACAAGGAAGTCTTGGTCAAAGAAGAGTGAAAAAATGCACCTTGGGCCATGAAGCACTAAGAAGAGTTGCACTAACATTGAATTAACTATGAAGAGTAGGGTACAATTAGGTTTGGTTCATTTAAGGTGACATAGTATCAGTTTTTAAAAAATTCAAGTTTTATAGCCATTTTGACCCAAATGACGATTCTCCAATGTAAAGACTAAATGGAATAGTTGTTTCTAATTCCTTACATGTTTGATTACATGCATGATTATATGGTTTCTCTGCACCAGAGTGTGTGTTTCATTTTATAAGTATATTATCTTTAGATTAGTTTCATTCATTCTTTGTATGATTTGAGCGTAGTTTTTGTAGTATAATTTAATAGGGATATTTTCATATAGTAGGTTAGAGTAGCTATTTTATTTCTTGTTTTGTTTTTTGTTATCCTTGGTGTGTTTAGTGTTTTGAAATATAGAAAGTAAGTTACTACTATATTTCATCCAAAAACACCTTATAAATTTTTTTGCTACATCCAAAGAATCTAATAAAGTAATACTAAAATGTGAAATGTTTATTTGAGATTAAAGGAAAATTACTGCAATGAGTTTTAAAATTCATGCTTGAAGGTTTCATGTTTCCAATGAGTGCTAAGTTTTTTTTTTAAGAGTTATAATTTGTAACAAATAAATTTATCTTAAACCTAAGAATCTGATTACAAATTACATATATAAAATTTACTTGAGAAAATGACCAAGACAAAATTTAATTTTGTTTAAGTTACTCTAATTTTCCCTTCAAATGGTTAATCTAGTTCCCAACGTTCAAAATTAAAGAGAAAAGAGGGAATTTAAAAATTAAAGTGTTTCAAAATATTTCTCAAAATAAGAAGGTGATTATGGTAATCTTCACTGCAGTTATAGACACTTGGCTAACATTGGAGTTAGGCCATGAGTGGATCTAAAGGTATCTCTATCAATACTATGAACACATGGGTAGTAGAAGAGACATGCACTAATATTCCTTCTAATACATCCCTTTAAAATACACATAAAATATAAAAAAATGTAGAACAAGTGCCCATTATTAAGTTAACATTGATGTTTACTCTGTGTTGAGTCAAAAAACTTCAATGACAGAAGGAAATGAATCACATATTTCACATACACTTGTTGAGTATGATGTCAATATCGGAACCAAATTATTTATTGTTAGAATTAGTTTTTATTTTTATTTTTATTTTGGTAGGTATTTTGGGTAAGTGTAAAATTATAATTCTATTTTTTATATATCGTTTTTAGAATTTAGTTTTTATACATCTTCTATTTTTAGACTGGAAGTGTGAGTTAAAGTGCAGTTCACTAGATTTGTATTTTATTGAGGTAAAATCATTATCCATTCATCCCTAAGAGTTCAGGAACCATTTCTATGTATATATGACTTAATTTAGTCTTATTTTAGTCTATCTATATTTTTAGGAGAGGTTATGAGACCTAGTTTAGCTAGTGTGTAAGATAGACTATGCATGTGTCACTTAAACTAATAATGGCTTCTTTCATGTTGACCATATATTAGTATTGGATGATACTTGTCATCTTGAATCTATTTTTAGTTGTCTCTAGTTAAATTTAGTTCTTCTATTATTTGTTATTTCCTATTAACTAATGTAAGTAGTGTCACTCACATAGTCATGCAAATTACCAAAAGGTTTTAATCCAATGTTGTAGTTACCTAGATTTGAGAAAAGTGGAATGGGTTCATGCATATATTTATCATTTATTCCCAATACTTTTACTTTATAGTTCATGATTTCAAACACATTATTATTGATGGGATATTCATCTAGGTTATAATAGGATACAAAATTGTCGTCATATAACCAAAAGCTATAAGATATTTTATTTTTCCCATCTTCTATAAATACTCCTTTCATAAAGTGTCCAAATATATGAGAAACCATATTATTTTTTTGATGTGTTTCAGGCCTACCACGAATTATAAGTAAAAGGGTAAATTCTGTGAAACGAAATGCATTATGAATCTCATATTCATCAATGATATTTTCTTTGGATTTAGATGATGGGTATTTGCATGGAGATGGAACTTCATCAAGATGTATGCAAGACAAAGAGCACATGGGTTCCAATAAAGGAATGATCTCAATTTATGACAAGAAAAAATGTGTTTAGACACTGTGCACTCTTGTCATTCGTTCAAACAAGGTATTCAAGGTAAAGAGTATAGGATACACTAAGACTGACACACGAACAGATAAAATTAAAGGGGGTGTAGGGACTACTATGAATGCATATCCCAAGGATAGTATCCATTACACTAGGAAAAACTAAGGTTTCCAAGGCCTTAGGTCGAATAAGAGGAAGGAGCCCTATGGAGGTATCAACACTATGGGGGAAAATGATAAATAAAAAAAGTATGCAAATACTATGCTAACCTAAAGAAAACATGTGACATGAAATATATAACTGAAATGCAATATGCTAACATAGAATTTCCACAAAATACTAAGCTAACATAAATCATGTATTGAATGTATGAACTACTCTATATAAAATGAAAGAGAGAATTAGAGAAATTACCTATTGGGGTGGTCGTTGATGCATCTATCTCCCAAAGGACCATACACCAAGAGAGAACATGTTTTACATGGATAAGGGGAAACAATTCAGTCCTAGTTCACTATAGTTTACCCAAAAGTGCAAGAAAACCAATCTAATTAAAAATAATCTCCAAGACAAGAGTCAAGATGTAATAAACCTAAAATTTAAGCGAGTAAGTGCAAGTTGGTGCAAGAGAGAAAAGATAATGGAAATTTCATGTATGAAAATATGTGATTTCCTTAATGTTTATGATGTGCAAATGAGAGTTGGGTTATTTATAGTGAAACCATTGTTGGGCCCTTGAAATGACCCAATACCTAAGGCATGAAGGGTTATGGCATGCAGAAATAGGGCACGAAGGAAAGCATGGAAGTAACTTTTAGGGATGTGCAAAGGATCACACCCAGGTAGAGTGGATTCGGGACTTACTCCCTTTTATAAGAAAGGTGACTAGATTCAGTTATGGATAAAGCTAAAATATGAAAGACTTGCAGCTCAAGGAAAGGATATTTCAAGGCATCATTATGGTTATCATAATATGATAAGGATCCAAGTTGGTTATGGTTTAGCTGACATTTGCATGTTAAAGATACTCGAGTAGGGAAACACATGATGATAATTTCCATGTCTTATATAATGATGAAGTGGTTAGAGGAGATCCCTTCTAGGTCCTTCTTATGTATTTTTTGCATGACAAGCCATATAGAAGAAGATATGTGTATGGAGAGTAAGATATAAGGGGATAATGGGTGTAATATCTGTAATGAATCCATTGTAGAGAATATATGGGGACTGAGTTGTTGTATTAGCTCCATTCATGGATTGTTTAATGTAATTGGTTACTATAATGTTGATGGATCAATACAATGCATTGTTTTAAACATTCGAGTCATGGATCATGATCTGTATATTTTATTTTATGCTTGTGGATCCAAACCCTTATGTTCTTGATGATGCTTATGGTTAAGATCTATTTTATTTATGTGATTATAATGTTTCCCTTCTTATTATGGTGAATCTTTTTGTGGGACTGAGATCATTTGTATCTGTTATATAGTGCATGCATCTATGTATGTGAATTAATCATCCATTAATGATGAAAATTATTACAAATCTCACATAAAGGAGGGGTTCGATTCCTACGCATGCCTTGGGTGAGCACTCAACACTGGGTGATAGTCTGACGCACTTGGGATTTTAAGGGGTTAGGGGTAAACAAGACTACATTTTGGTTCCTTTGTTGTGACTTCTTTTGAAATTGTTTCCATAATGGTGAGGGATGGTAGAATGTGTGACCTTGGACAACATGGAAACTTAGCTTAAAAACATGGAGGATGATTTTTCTCATAGATTCAACACTGGATCAGAGTTTAATGCACCTAAATGGGTAGAGGAGCATCTATATCATAAGCTCTATGAAACCTTCTTTTTTGTTTTCCGGTGGAGCTGTATGAGTGGTTATCAGTGTATGCACTGAGGAGAAGTTGGTTCTATCATCCTCATGTGTGGACTCAAGAATATTATCAGAGGCTCCATGAAGTTGATCTGATCTAGACTAGTGTTGTTGATAATTAGTGGAAATGTGTGTTGATTAGTTACATGTTGGAGTATGCAATATATGCTTATTCTTTCCCAGAGGTTTCTAAGTTTGAGTTCTTGCGAGAACCTAGAGGATATTTCTTGAGTGTTTTACCTTCAACCATCAAAATCTTGATTATAACTTTGATCTTAGAAATATTTCCCATGGCTAGCTAAACTCCCACTAGGCATAGGGTGAATAAGCTAGTGTGGTGAGATATGCCAGATCCTATGGTGGAATCAAAAAGAGAAGAGAAGCGGATCAAGTATAATGAAGCTCAGAAAAGGGAGTTGGTGAGACAATGTGAGGTTGCTAAAGTGATGGATTTATGGAGGCAGATGTTGCAGGAAGGATTTGAGGTTTGCACAGAGGGTGTGGGACCCAAGAAGTCTATACTACCCCATCTTGGAAAGAACAAGAGAAAAACCCCCTTGGCTTATGGTGAGAGATTCTCATATGGAGAAAAAATAAGGGTTGTAGGCACCCATCTAGAATCATCTGGAAACCAAACCCTTGCACTTAATTTTTCAAGTTCTGAGAAAGGTATAACTAGTCCACTTTGTGTTAGAGTTGGTAGGAAAGAAATATCAAGTGGATATCACTATTCTTTGAGTTCTATGGTCGCACAAATGTTTCCTATATTTGGTAGTACTCTTTCTAGTGTGTCGTTTCAAAAAGGTTTGGGCATGCATAATGTTATCATTAAATCTAGGAGTAGTTACATTTCACAAACTGTTGGAGCTCAGTTTAGCTCAATGGTGGGAACACAAAGTAGCACCACTTCAGGTCTTATACCTACTACAAGGGAAGGATCTGGTGGATATGGGATTTTAGGAGTGAGTGGATCTAGTGGATTTGGTGGGGAAAACACTGAAGGAAATCAGGTTCTAGACCTAGTG
Source organism: Taxus chinensis (assembly GCA_019776745.2). Taxonomy (NCBI): domain Eukaryota; kingdom Viridiplantae; phylum Streptophyta; class Pinopsida; order Cupressales; family Taxaceae; genus Taxus; species Taxus chinensis. Next base: position 317,540,442 of record CM034149.1, read on the forward strand.
GACAAGGACCATAACCCCAACATCACTTGTTCTATGAGATGTCGCTCTAATTTCCATATTACAAAGGTGTTGAGGATGCTACAGAGCATGTTCATAAGTGTTAATTTATATGGTACAAGAAGGGAATCACTACCTCATAGTGCAAGGAAATCTAGTTTGCAATCACATTGCAAGGGCATGCACATAGTTAGTACTGGAAGTATGACCCACATAAGATGGAAGTGGATTATACTGCATTGCATGATGTATTCCATGTGGAGTTTCACATTCCTGAATTTGAGTAGAAGAGCATCAACACATTGAAAGAGATCCATCAAGGTATGGCAGAGAGTGTGTGGGAGTATGAAATGTGTTTCAAGACTCTCTTATCTAAGTTTTCCTATGACATACATTCATTGTAGCATGCTTAGAGGTTTTTTGGGGGCCTGATAATGTCTTTTAGATGAGAAATTTCACATAAGACTTTCAAAAATCTGTGTAAGGCCTTTGAGGCTACTTTATGCGCTAATTCCATTGAGAGTGTTAACACTAGAGTGAGTCCCTTTTTGGAAGCTTAGATTGCTTCCATAGCAAAGAAACTTGAGAAGTTATCCGTAAATTCAGTGTATGAGACTCGCACTAGACTTTGATGTATAGAATGTGAAGTAGAGGGACATACAAAAGATAATTTTCCTTGGAATTCGGTGTGTGCCATGGTGTTGGACTATGATATTTTTCATGAGGAGCATGATCTAACTATATGCTGATTTTTGTAGTGCGTGCTCCATAACAACATGTCTTGTTATTGTAAGATCTATACATCTACCACCCATGATACTAAGGATTTTAGATTAATAGACTAGATCCATGAAACCATTGATATTGGTGTGTGACAAACCAACATTGAGAGTGTATCCAAGGATGAGGGTTGCAACTATGAAGGACAGGTAGATGGTAGAGGAAGAGGCTTTTGGGGAGGGTTTAGAGGCCATAATGGTTGTGGAAGAGGAAGAGGAGACTTCCCTCATAGGACTTGTTTCAACTGTGGATCTACAAAACATTATAATCACAAATACCTAGACTTGTTATAATTTTCATGATGTGCGAAGAATCATAAGTATGAAGATTGTCTGAATTTTTATAGTTACATGGTATAGACACCAAATTTTGGTCACACTCCCCTTTTACCCCACATGTATATTAATTTAATTACCTACAGTTAAATTAATGCCCATTCTCACAATATTCATTAATTTAAATACCTTAATTAAATTAATTTCCACCTCACCTAGACACCTCACCCAACCACATCACCTAGACACCTCATCATAGACCTATTCTTAGGATGTTTCCTTTTAACTAGGACTCAATCTCTACTTACCATAACTAACTGAGACCTAATATTACCCTAACACTAGATGATTATTCTTTCTCTAATAGTATGCCCATTTACTTACGTGGAAAATACCATTTAGACCTGAACCAATGGGCAGAACTGGTAACGAGATAGCCAAGATCTGCTGCTTTGGCAACCTAGGATTTCCCACTATAACCGACACCGGTTAACCCTTAACCAATGTCAGTTAACCTAAACCATAATTGGTTACCATATATTCACTTTGGCAACCTTGTTCTAGAGGTTGGAAGAATTATTCGAGTCTGAGGAGAGAGAGATTTGCATGCAAGCACAAACCAGAGCCCTCGTGCACATCCAAACATCTTGAATCAACACCAAGACTTATCTGAAGGTTAAGCATTCATGGTAACATTCTAGGAAGCACTACCATGGAAATGACCACTAGTTTCATAGATTAACCATCACTCTCATCCAACCACCAGTCTACAAATACAAGTAAGTGCATTTGGATCTACATATTTCCATACTTATTTAGATCACTTTGTTTATCTCTATTTGAGATTCCTAGTGTCCTTGGCATCTCATCACTTCCCCCTCCTTGTCAATCCCTCCACCTAACCACCCACATCCTCCCAGCTCTCTATACTTGACTACTAGATGTCTCTAAGAATTATCAGTGTCTTTGGCAACCTAACCCTCATTCTCCCATTATCTATGCAATCACAGATAATATTCAAAACCAAGTATTATTGAGTTTCTATTAGTTCTCCCCTACCAATGCCGGTTAACCCAAACCATCATTGATTTCCTCTCAACCAAAATTGGTCATATTAGACCGACGTCGGTCTCTATATCTGGTAATTCTTCCTGTAATAGCAAAATCATAACATTCACCCAAATAAATCAGACCACCCAAAACCTAATCATGACATGTCCTAGTCACCTTGGCTACTTGACCAACCTCCAGATCTGATCATAACCTTACCCAATAGATTATATTTTCGTATTCTATTTGAATGAGATCCTAAATCATATCAACTACAATAGGATGTTGTTTATTTACATTATTTCTTGCATTGAATTATATTAAACAGTGGATTGACATCCATCTAGGAAGTATCACACTTCCCAGATCTAGCACACGCTAGGTAGTCCACTAACATATATTGTTTAATATTCCTCTTGTGGTCTTGTTTTGCATTCATAGGCAGTTACTCCTAGCAAAAAGGAAGTTCTTGCTATCAGCACTGAATTGGGAAATCAGAACGCATGCACTCTACGTTCGACCTTCATTCATAGGTATTCCTCCTCACCCTTACCCTATCTATTTTACTCAATACTTACGCAACTTATTAGTGAAATAGTTTGGCACACCCCGTGGGACACTCGTTTATGGGTTTCTTTCTATTCATATAGGGTGCATCTTGTGTGCTTCCATTCTAAATTGTTATTCACTAAATATTCTTCTCTGGTAATCTTCTCCTTTCTGATTGCTATAAATGAAACATTTCTTTTGGTGCATTTAAAAAGAATTATTCTTATTTCTTTCTACATTAGTAAAAATCATCCTCCGTCCTATTCATTATTTGCTACATCGAATATAATTATTGATTTGGGTTATAATTTTTTTTGCATTGGATCCTTGTATGCTGCATTATTAGCTCACATTTAAAATTGAGGGAAATCTATACATTGGAAGTCATGCCCAGCTGATGGTTGACACAATTGAATCATAGAAATAACTTTCTCTCTTCCCTCTCTTTGCCAAACTACACAAATCTGAATTTACACATCTTCTTAAACAACACCTTACCTAGAAGACGTTGTAAACAATCACACGATATAGGATTAACAATGGGCACCCAACTAGTTTCTGTGTTTAGTCATTATCTTAGAGAAAGGACCACCCCCGCAAAAACATAACCTAAAACCTCTCCTTTAGATTTCCTCTTCATACGATGCCTTCCCAACTAAAAAACTCTGTTCTAAATTCACAATTCAGTCTCAAATAGCATAAGATAAAGTAACATAAAATCCACTCATAGGATTACGTGTTTTTCTTAGCTTTCTTCCTGAACTGTATTTTGATTTGTGAGGATTATGTTACTTCATTTTATTCTTCCTCTCACACTCCCCCATCATAGTTAAAGTATTCCAACTATTTCTGAGTGTGTCAAGGCCTCATATTATCATCCTCAGGTCTTCTGGGTTATTTCTTCATCTGATTTAATTCACAAAATATATTGTTCTTCACTTATTTAGATTTCATAGTAACTGGTGTCATTCCAGTGGCCGTCATCGGTTCCTATTTAACTATCATCGATTGACCTGACTGGTGTCGGTTACCAGCTCTTTTTCTTATTTTACCCAAAATAGATTTCATCACCTTCTCTTTTCTATTTGAATTCATTTAGACATCATCATATCCACAAAATTCTTATACCACTGTTAAATACAGTTTCCCCATTTCATCTTTCATCAGTTCTGCTTCATTTTCTCAAATAGGTGTTTTCTACAGTAACCAGTATCGGTTACTGTAACCGTCATCAATTCCCTTCAACTGTCATCAGTCAGATCAACTGGCATCAGTTTCCTTGTTTTGATTTTTAATTGAAACATTGACCAAGTCCACCGACCGTTATCTGTTCTTTTCCATTCTTGTTGTTTTCTATGTCATATGAAGAATACAATTAACCTAATACACACTAATTCATATGGTGTTGACTCACAACCAAGCTAACACCCTTATATTTCATGCTAGTCTTTAGCCACTCCCACCTATCCCATCACCACCTTCCATTTTGTTCCTTATGGATCCAACTCATCCTATCACCATTTCTACCAGTGACGAGGAGTTTACATGACTCCTTGATCATAATCTCGTGGCCTTACAATACTATCTTGCCTATTCATCTACCCGAGACTCCTTAGTATAACTAGTATACAACATGCATGTATTTATTCCTCCTACCCTTGCCCCCACTTCTGCATCAGCTACCACCATCTCAATGCTACCCTCATCCACATTACCCCCTTTGGTCTCTTAGTTAGGTCCCACCTCTACTATAACTACTGCCCCAACAAAGTCTATTGCACCCGTGGTGTTGACCATTACTTCACCAACTGCCTTGAGCATGGCCCCATTTGCCCCCTTTTCCTTCTATATACCAGTTGTATCACAACCAACTTTAGTTTCAGCAACCCACACCCCATTTCAAAACCTAGTCCTTTCCATCTCTCAGTTTCTACCCCGGATTACCATGGGAGTCATTCTGACCACCCCACCTATTTACACATATCACTAGAAACCCCTAATCTCGTCTATCACTTATTCGGGGTATATTTTTCCTATATTTACCCCCCCTTCATAGTTTTCATATTAGGCATCCCCATGTACTGGGATGCCATCCACATCATACACCCATGATTAACCTCCCTTTACTGTAGGAGGCATCCATTCCTCATAACCCACCAATGACCTCATTAGGATGATGATGGAAAAGATGTAGACATTAGAAGATTCAGTTTCCAGCTCTCATAACTCCTTAACCTATGAAGAAATATGTAATGAGCCTATTCATCTATCTATTCCCATTCACCCATACCCCATACACTAGGAAATTCCCAAGTTCAACTGTTTCAATAGTAAAGAGGACCCGCAACAACACTTGTAGTCATTCAAACATGGGTGCTACCTAATTTCCCATGATGATGCTTTACTCCTATAGATATTTCCCATGTACCCAACAAGACCCGCCTTAGATTGGTATAAAAATTTACCTAGACATTTCATCTACTCCTTTAACCAAGTGGCTTAAGAATTTCTAGACCACTTTGTAATCAATGTAGTAAAAGAAGTCACCATGACAGACCTATATTCGACACAACAGTATGAAAATGAATCTATCGTAGATTTCATTTCTCGCTAGTGAAGTCTTATCAACTAGTTAACGTTCCAGTTACCTCAAGATGAATTTATAGAGTTGTTCACTAGAGCTTGTGCTAGAAACATTTCACCAATTCTGTAAGTACATACGTTATGTACCTTCGACAAAGCATGCACCATGACACTAAATCTTGAAATTTGTGCCATTGAAGAAAAGAAAATCCAAATATGAAACAAGAACGCCCCATTCAAATCAAATGATTCTTCTTCATCTTCAAAACCCCAAAATAATTATTCAAAAGCCAAAGGATGTACCAACGGGGTAGTTCTCAAAGATGGTCCATCTCATCCCTCTAAAAATCAAAACCTTTCTCCAATATTTCCCATGTTCAAAATTTTCAATTCTGGTGGGCACAATGAAAGTACACTTCAATGGGAGAGCCCTTATCTTCAGTCATGGAAAATATTATTAAAGTTGGAGCCATTGCACTTTGCCCCATAAAACCTCATACTGGTTTCGATTCCACTTGCCCTATGCCTGCATGGTATAAGTAACATGACTATTGTAATTATCATCACACAAAATCCCACATCGATGGTAATTTCATAACTTTTAAGAACATTGTCCAGGAGATGATAGATAATGGATATCTCGTTGTGGAAAACCCAAATGCACCAAAAAATAAAAATGTTCACATCTTTAGGAATTTTTTCCCTAATCATACACCACCATCTAATCAAAATAGTGAACCTTCAACCAAATACAATAATGTTTGTGAAGTCCACGCATGTTTTGATATCATACCGGTCATTCCTCGAATTCCACCTATTTCCTCTATCGAGGAAATTTTGGCATGATCTCCTCTACCCATAGAGGAGCATACCTCTTCCACTCCTTCACCCTCAGAGGATTCCCCTTCATCTCCTCCTTCACACATGGGGGAATCCATGATTTCTGCTGATGCCATTTCATCGTCTACCTTGTAACCTACCGAACAATCAACAATATTAACTCCCATCTACAGGAGAATTGTCATCACCTTCTCCTCCACCAAAAGAGAAGTCTACCTCACCCCACCTACCATCTATCCCACCCATAAGAGATTCTTCAGAGACACCACTACCTATTGGGGATAATTCTCCATTAGGATTCCCTGATCCTGTTGACTTAACCTCTGCTCTTTTACCCACAGAGTTAGAGGCTAACCAATTCCGTATCTCACAGATATATTTTATAGGGATTTCCACCAAACCAATTACATCTCCTCTTACCCCTGTCCCATTTCTGAGGATGGCCGATCTCTTGGATTACGTGGATGATTATATGCTTTAGGGATGTCTTTGGCTCCCTTTTTTGACTCAAATGTAAATGTTACCTGAAGATACCTACCCACACCTATATCTTTTTCTGTATCTAAACTCATCACTACCCTGGGTGTCATAATGATGGCAAGCCTTATCCATCCACCTATCAAATTAGATTTAACCATGTCTTCCCAAACCTGCACCAAAATTATTCCTCCACCTAGAAGGAAGACCCAACCCTCTAGGACTCATACACCAGTCTCAACTATAACACCTTTGTCACATTCACCCCTTCCATCCATTCTAGGACCTCACCCATCAACCCTGGCCAAGAAGCCTCCTACCCAAAGAAAATCAAAAGCTTAAAAACATACTACTTCATCACAATCATTTTTAACACCTCATTTACCTGCACAACAAAGACCCTTTCCCCCACCCATATATTTCTTACCACCTATACCTCTGCCAGTTACTATAACCCCAACATTGCCTATATGACTTCAACCCATACCATCCACCCAACCTCTACCAACCACTTCTACTACAAATCTATTGTCCCCATGGGTAACCCATCCTCTTCCACCATCTACTTTCCCTTCTACATTGCGTACTCCAATATCACCTTTACCATAGAAGGTGCACTCCAAAGACAAAAAACCACTACCAACAAGGTAGTTACACTAAAAATACCTTCCATTTTTATCTCTTCTATCACAACTTTATCCAAGTGGCTGCCATCAAAGTCTAAGACAGTACCACCTACCAAACCAGTGGTCAAACCCATTCCCCCTCCTATAATGCCTCTTACCTCATGATCACCCACACCTTTACCCAAACCCACACTCACTTCCCATTATGATCCATTGGCAAGGTCATACGCCAAAATTCTAACCAACCTCTTAGATACTTTCATCATCACATTACCGCCGCTTTGACCTTACGACCCTCTCAAACCCAAACCAAAAGGGTTTGATGAAACTAATTTTTTTTCCTATCATTGTGTGTTAGGACATGATGTAGAAGGTTTTAAGGCTCTCAAAACCATTCTCCTACAATTATGTCCTCCCAAAGAAAATTTCGATGATGATAATCTTTTTGATGAAGACCATGTTCCACCTTCAGCTATCACCACACATCATCATCCCTTGCTACTTCAACAACCTGCATCTCCACCCCACAACCCTTTTTACCACCTCCACAACTCGAGATAAACATGGTCTGTATCAGAGATTTGGCCAAACCACCACCCAAATACTAGTGTTCCCTACTCATTTCGCAAGGTTTTTACCCCACATTAGGTTTTTTCCCATCATTTCATTACACTACTCATGACATAATTTCTCCATCTATCTCCTTCCCTCAGATTAACATGGTTTGGGATTCCACCTATGCTCAAAAGGAAAAAGGAAAGGAAGAAGCAACTAGCCCATCAACTAATCCTGTGCCCAATATACCATCTGCACCCATGCTAAAAATCACCATTCAAGGACCCACATACCCTTTTTTTAACGGGGTCACCCATCATACAATGATAAAACAATTACATCAATCCCCTCTAAAAATGTCTTTGTACGATCTCGTCCAAACTTCTGAATCTCATAAACAAACCCTTACAGAGGTTTTGCAATCCATCAAGGTTTTACCTAATGACCCCACACCAGTGTCCTCTAATATAACCCCTCACCTTGTGGTATCACTTACCAAATCATCTCCTTCTTCTACCCCCATGCCCACTCATCAAGTATCAACCCTCTATTTTTCTAATGAGGAGATTGTACCTCTCTAGTCAAATGACCCTGATCCTGCCATCGTCATCTCTGTCTATATCGATAACATACACGTATGAAACATTATGATCGATGGTGGTGCTAGCATAAACATCATCTCCTCCCACACATACAATCAAATGCACATCCCTTCAAATTATATGCATAATAACCCAGTTATGTTGCACTCCTTCAATGATGCCATCACCTCCACCCTTGGCACCATTATTCTTCATGTTTGCGTAGGCCCTCGCATTGTCCCAGAATTATTCTATGTCTTAGAGGGGGAGTTCTAGTATAACATATTGCTTGACCAAAATTGGATTCACGTCATGGGTTATGTCCCTTCAACTTTACATTGTTGTGTAAAATTTGAACATAAAGAGCATAACTATACTATCCCAGCCAATCCATCACCATTCAAAACCAATAACATGTTGTACTGACCTAAGGATGTCCTTACACCAGTTAAAAAATCTACCACTACCCCCACTTCTCCTTCACCCACACCCCATCCACCAATGTTTCCGCCACCTCTCCCACACCTAACTCTTCTATTCCTACTGCTGCCACAGCCTCTGTAGCTAGCCCATCTACTTCCCAACCAAATGATACCCCTCCTCCCAATCACCTAGTAATTCATCTATCCCTGCTACCCACATATCTACTACCGATCCCTTAGAAGGTGTTTTTCAACGCCTCACTCTTGGGGAGTACCACCTCTACAATATCAACACATTCCTCACTCCGCAAGAGTATGGAAACCTATGCCAACATCCTCATTATGACTATCACATAGGAGAGGTTTTCCCTTATGGTCCTCCCCACCTTCACACCAACTTAACGTATGGGGGACTTGATACTACCACCTATTCACCTGAACCACCATCCATAACATGACCATTTTCATCTAACCTCCAATCTCTCACTAACCACCACTTCACCCACACTTTCCTTCACCGCTACACATGGAAAGGATTTGGCTTCAATTTTTATGAACAAGGTTATCATACCATCATCCCATGTACCACCCGTAAACACAAATATCATAGTGGGATTGGTTTTTATGCATCATCTTCCAAGAAGGCCCACATCACCCTCATTGAGGATGATAAACCTTCTCCACCCCATTCACCAACATCACCACCTTCACCCACTGAGTCCATAGATCTCGAATCTATTCCTCCTAAAAAAATTGTGAACACGATTTCCCTAGGACCTCTGACTTATCAACGTGATGGTAAGGCTCCATCTTTTCTTCCCTTCCTATATCCTAACATGATCGATGACGATACACCTTCTATTAACATCATTCAATGTTAGGACGATGAGTCTATCCTTACCTACCTTGGTGTGGAAGATTCTTATATTCACAGGTCATTTCCTTCTAAAATGCAAACCATGTTGAATGAATCGACCATCGAAATCAACATTAACACTCAGGATGACCCACACATCTTAAAGATAGGCCAATCTTTAGATGTTGTTGAATAGGAAGCTTTTAATTCTTTCCTCCAGGACCATAATAATGCTTTTTCTTGGTCCTATGCCGATATTCCTAGTATTGACCCAAACATTGTGGTCCACAATATCATAACCATTCCTGACACCAAACCTGTAAAACAGAAGTTGTGGAAAATACATCCTCACATTTCTCTTCTTGTCAAAGAAGAAATTCAATGCCTTCTCTCATTTTCCTTCATCCTACCCATTGACTATCCCCAATAAATTTCTAATACCGTTCCTGTCACAAAAATGACAAGGGGACTCCACATTTACATGGATTTTCATGACCTGAACTTAGCTTGCCCCAAAGTTGACTTTCCTCTACTAGGAATTGACCAACTAGTTGATCTCACTACTAGCCATGAGATGCTATCACTCATGGATGGTTTCTCGAGTGATAATAAAATATTACTCGCTCTAGAAGATCAACAAAAACATTCCTTCATCACTCCTTAGGGGATCTTCTACTATTGAGTCATGCTTTTTAGCCTTTAAAACACTACTGCTACATATCAGCGAGCCATGACTTATATCTTCCATGACATAATGCATTGCATATTAGAAGATTATGTAGATGACCTTCTTTCCAAATCCAAACATCAAGCCAACACCTTACAATCCTTAAGGTCATCTTTGACCACCTCATAAATTATTGTGTTTAATCTCAACCTAAGAAGTGTGTCACGGTGCTTTTAGGAAAGGTCCTTGGTTTTATAGTTTCTTTGTGTGGCATAGAATTTCATCCTGCTAAAGTAAAGGCTATTCTTGAAATGCCTATGCCTACTAGCCTCCGTTAACTTTGAAGTTTGCAAGGTAAGTTGAAATCTATTCGTTGGTTTATTTCAAAACTTTTCGACTACTGTCAACCATTTCATCATCTCCTAAAAAATGATGTCTCCTTTAAATGGGATGATGAATGCCACAAATCCTTTAATGCCTTAAAAAATTCCTTCTTCAACCACCGGTTCTCATTACCCCTAAATATGACCAACCCTTTTACCTATATATTTCTTCTATTGATCATTCCTTAGGTTCCATGCTCACTCATCATGATGAGCACCATAGGGAGAAGGTGGTTTATTACATAAGCCATACCCTTTTGGACTATGAACCTAGGTACACCCATGTGGAAAAACTTTTCTTAGCCTTAGATTTTTTCTCCACTAAACTTCGTCATTACCTACTCAACCACAATACCTTTGCAATCACTAACACTGACCCCTTACATTACATGTATACCAAACCCTACTAGCATCAAATTGTTGAATGTTGGATCATGCTTCTTGCATACCTTGACCTCAAATTCATCCACCAAAAATATATCAAGATACAAACCATCGTTGACCAACTAGCAGATGCACCTCTTTCTAGAGATCAACCCTCTAACTTTGAATTTTTCGATGAATCCATTGCTACCCTCTCTTTGGATGATACCACTTACCAGATGACTTTATTCTTTGATAGTTCCAAATGTCAATGTGGAGGTGGTGCATGTGTTATCCTCATTCCTCTTGATGGTGAACCTATGCCTTTATCTTTCAAACTAGATTTTGATTATACTAACAACATCATTGAATATGAAGCACTCATATTAGGCCTTCAAACTACCATCACCCTAGATGTTAAATCAATTAATATCTTTGGTGATTCCCAACTGGTTGTAAACCAAGTCAATGGTATATACCAGTGTCATAAAGAAATACTCCAAAAGTACAAACATCATGTCGACATACTTTTGACTACCTTTGACCGTTAGGAACTTCAAACCACCCCACATTCTACTAATAAATTTATAGATACCATGGCCTTCCCAGCTTCTCATATACCCGCTTCATATTCTGACACCAAAATCTTTGTCACAATACAAAGGTTGCAATCACCTTCTTATTTATCTTGAGATGTCAACTCCATCGGAACCATTGCACCTAACCCACATGACCTTTGATATAAGCAGTTTACAGACTACCTCTCCCTTTCCATTCTACCTCCTGATCTTACTTTTAATGGACAACGTGCCTTTTTTAAAGGTGTCTCTCACTTTTTCATCATGGGTGGTATTATTTATAAACGTGGTTTTGATGGTATTCTATTATGATGCCTTAAAAGTTCTGAAATTTCCTACACTATCAAGGAAGTTCATAACGGAATTTTTGGAGGTCACTTTAGTGGCTTGGCTATCACTAAATGCATTCTTCACCTAGGCTATTACTGGTGAACCCTAAACCGTGACTGTTGTGACTATGTCAAACTTTTTTTAAATGCTAGCAACATGTTAATATTCATCACACACCTAGTCATGCCTTACAGGTCACACAAGACCTTTGGCCTTTCTCTTAATGGGGTTTGGATCTTGTTAGAGAGATCAATCCTTATTCTTCACAATACCATCAATGGATTATAACTACTACTGAATACTATGATAAATGGGTAGAATCCATCCCCCTCATTTCTAAAAAATTTGATAAAATTTGTGAATTCATCAACCATCACATTATTTATCACTTTGGTGTCCATCACCGCCTCATCACTGATAATGACAAACAATTCAAAAACAAAACCCTACGAAAGTTTTGTGACGCTTTTGGCATTTAACTCAATTTATCTTCACCTTACTACCCAAAAAAAAATGGACAAGTAGAATCAACCAATAAAACCTTGAACAAAATTCTTATGAAAGTATTTGACAATACTGGGAAGGATTGGCATATGCACAATCCATTCGCCTTGTGGGCTTACCACACTAGTATTCACACTTTGACTACTGCCATGACTTTCTCTCTTGTCTATGCTATCAAGGTTTTCTTTCCTCTCAAAGTCCAGATTCCATCTCTCCGCATCTCACTACAAGATATTCTCAACAACAATGAATTTCTCCAGGACCGTTTAGCATAACTTGAGTTGTTAGATGAACATCATCTAAATTCTCTTGATCATCTCCAAATCTACAAAAAATGTATCAAAAGTGCCTACAATAAACATTTCCATGAATTAACCTTCCAGGTCAGTGACCTCATCTTGAAGGAAAATAAACATGTAACTAAAGAAGAAAAAAGTAGACAGGGCAAATTTTCTCCTAATTGGCTTGGACCCTATATCGTTACTCATACCTATCGATCAGGTGCTTATCATTTGTCTTCACTCGAAGGTAAACCCAAACCTGAGCCCCTCAATGCCTTGCATCTTCGACCATTTTATTGTTGAAATCAAGTCCTATATCACCTTTTGTCTATTGATTGCTCGTCCCTTGAGCACCATTCACCTTCCATGTTACCTTTTTTGAGGATCAACAACTAATCAAGAATCATGTGATTACCCATCACCTTTCAGCCTTATCTTCAATATGAGTACCATGAATCTACTCATGGCATGATTTTCATGGATAATTTTCATATTTTTCAAGATGGAATTCCATGGTCATTCATCACTTGAAACCATCTCTTTCATAGTTAACCTCTATGTGTTATGGTTTCATCTTCTAAGAAAGAACCTAATCTTCCTCTATAGTCTTTTCCATGACTTAAATTTCCAAAATAAAAATGGGATTCAACTCCTTGAGTTAAAATTCTAGAAAAATTATGACTCCCTCAAATGGGACATGTCTTCTCTCTATCTCACCACTATAAATAGATTTGTCCCTCGAAGGACATCTATACAAATCTTACCATACTACACATAGTCTATCATAAAAAGGGACTATCCTTGCAAAAAATAAAAATAAATAACCTACTCAGAAGCTTCCCGCATTGATTAGCTTCACGATGACCTCAAGGAGATAATATACTCATCCCACATAAACTTCTTGCATGGATCAGTCTATCAAAAACAAAACCAAAAGAAGAAAATGATAACTTTTTTGTCATGGACTTGCCTATTTTTTATCATGGGTTTCTTGCCAAGTAAACATGTTGTTATACACTAAGTTAAACTAAAACCACCCATTTTCACCTCATTTCCTTTTCACCCTACTTTTCTATCTTCTCAAGGGACTTGCCACAAACATGACATTTCATGATCATGTGACTTTCTTCACCCTTGGCATAGTAAAAAAATGTAACGCCTTTAGGGTCTTATGTTCATAATCTAATCTCTGGCATGTAAGAATCGTTATAGTTCTTATCAATTAGGTGGTTCTTTTTGTCACCTCTTACCGGTTACCTTCTTCATTACTTATTGATTACCCGATACAGGACCAGACCACCGATATCTACATTTTAAAGATTTCCACTTTCACCTAATACAAAACCATTCCTATGACCTAGACTCAACCAAGTCTGTGACCTAGACTCAATCATTCCTGAAACCTACCAACCCATCCCTCTACCTCATCATATTCTTTCCTATCTTATGGGAGAACTACATCAGCCTGAGGCCCCTTTTCGTTAGGGCTATGTAGGAAGCACTTCAAGGGAATGGGGCCCTTGGAGGTTAGCTCGACCACTCTTTACCCTACCCATTTTTCCCACAAGTTTCCTATTAACATTCACCCTTAATTGGTTTCCATTTCTCATAAAATTGGGAAATTTCTCATTCATACATACCTACCATTTTATCATATCTTCAAAAAATCTAATTAATCATTCCACATTTCTATAAATATCGTAAATTTTGGAAATTCACACCATAACATACATATAACTCATCATTTATTTCCCATGTTACTAATAACTTGGAAATTAAATAAAAATTAAAAACAAAACTCAACCATGCCTAACTAACCTAACTCAACCATGCCCTACTAAACTAACGTCACCATTCCTAAACTGACATGACTCCACCATGCCTAATCCACCTAATTTCCATCACATACAAACAAAAAAAATTATAGCACAAGTACATCACTCATACCATAAATATCATCATCTATATCACTATGAAAGTTTATGTATCCATCCAATATACACTGATACAAAACAATACAAGTATATCTCAGGTACAACCTCAAAATCTTCAGCACACAGGATGGTATAATAATCAAATAAAAAAAAATCTCATGTACAACCTCACTATCATCGGCATGTAAGCCGATATATATCAAAATCTCAAAAGATAAATAACTATACCAAGTGACTAATCGTCACCCCGCTAAAGACCCTCAAGTCCGGTCTCACCTGTCTCTTCCTCTCTACCTATCTAGTACCCTACCAACATATATCCACCCTTCATGGGTCTCATTCTAGCTTCAGTCTTGCCTGCAGCTTGGTTAGGCCTCTGTGAAATAGTATCCTCACCTTAACCCTGTCTCAGGGCTCACCGGCCCCTTGTACTCTTTACACTATATGTGTGGGATCTCATCCTCTCACTTGAGGCCTGTTGTGCCCTGTACTCTACATAGGAGGGGACATCTATCCCTGTAATCATTAGCTGATCTTGGTAATATCTGGCCTCATTTAGGGCATCCCTGAATCTCACCATTGGCACTGTCTGTGGTGGTGCCATAAGTCTCACAGCAACCTACAAGCTATGTCTTGCTAATGATGGTCTTGGCCCTTGTACCTATTAACTCTGCCCTCCTCCCTGTACCGTGGGACCCTTTCCCATTATTTCTTGTAATATGGGACCCTATCCCTGGGCCTATAAGGGTACTTGCGCTGTGATCTAGGCCTGTAAGGCCATAATTTGAGAATGTACAATGGCCACCTAACCCTGCAAACCCACTATCTATGCCTTTCAGGTGGCTACATGTCACCCATCACCATCACCATCTGGTACAGGTACCTGTCCCTATGTAACCTAGGCCTACTGGGATACCACCTGCACCTATAAAGTGGCAACCTATGCCTCTTATCCTATGAGCTACCCCTGCAATACTCCAAGATTTGTCAAAAGGGTGGCCACCTACCCCTGTAATGTGTCCCTTTGAACTGTAATAGTGGCTAACTCCACCTGGCCATGGTGTACTTCCTATAGCTGTCACCCATCACTACTTGTATCCAACCCTGATCATCAATCTACCTCTCCACCACCTACTCCTCCTACCCTGTTGGCACAGTCGATTGTGGTAGAGGAATAGCCCTCTCCACATCATCTCTCCAGTACTGTGGGAATGGTGGAGGCATGTCCTGGGGAAGCCCAAACTACCATCTCACCCTGTCAATAGGTATCATCTTGTGCTCACCATAGAGTGTCCCTTTATCCACTTGAGTAGATTTAGCTCATCTAACTCCACTATCATGTGTCTATAGGAAGGGAAGCCAACATTTGGCCTCTAGATGATGTCAACCCCTAAAAATCCCTCTAGCATGCATCTGTAATATACCACATCATGTGAAGCCCTAGTAGCCCAATACTCTCCCCTAACAGGTACCTAATTCCTATAACCAACTCATACCAATCCCACATCGAATGCATTAGGTCAAGGAAAACAAAATAGAAGCACACATACAATGTGATATTATACCTAGAAGTGAATAAGAAAGGTACAACATAAAATAAACCTATGTAGCCTCCCATAGGCCCACAACTCTCTGTATAACTGCACCAAGAATGTTGGTGCCCAGGAAAAATAGTTTTAATCCTCCATCATATCCTGAAGAACCCCCATTAGTGCTTGTGGGAATCTCTCACCCTTCGCATCTAGAAATGCAAAACAACACATCACCTCCATAATAAGGACAACCAATCTCATCTCGTGAGGATGGGCCGCGTACATGTCCACATAGCTTAGGCTCGTGCTATGGTATCTCAACTCCATTTCCTCTCCAAAAACCCCCACTATCAGATCCTCTAATGCCTCTGAAAATATACAATAAACCTTATCTCCCATTATAGGTAGTTGTAGGATCCTGTATACATTCTCTAGGGTGACATTGATCTCACCCGTCGGTAGGAAAAATGTATGGGTCACTGAATCCCATCTATCGATGAGTGAAACCATAAAAATCAGATCTTGAGCTATATATCTATAGTGTCAGATCCCAATCAGGCCAACGTATGACATGTTCCTCCACTCATCTATGGTCACACTCAACCATACCACTAGAAATAGAGGTGGTACTTTATCCCTCATCTGTAGCTGGTCCCTAACCTACATCCAATAAACCACAAAAAATTTCATCCTTGACCATACCCAACATAACTTTTACCAAACACATCTATTACATGACATAACTATTTCCCACCACACCCTACCCAAACCACAACC
The DNA here is from genome assembly GCA_019776745.2 of Taxus chinensis. Classification (NCBI taxonomy): domain Eukaryota; kingdom Viridiplantae; phylum Streptophyta; class Pinopsida; order Cupressales; family Taxaceae; genus Taxus; species Taxus chinensis. Next base: position 317,557,382 of record CM034149.1, read on the forward strand.
TTACCAACTTTCCCTTTTTCCTAGTGTACTGTTACACCTATTCTCCCTTATTATTCTACATGTGTTAGTTTGTTTTTCCACCTCCCACCATCACCCAAACACCCCTTTTTACCATATTTTACCTACATTCACCTTCCCTTAGCCCTCCCGTGACTAATTTCCTCCCCCCTACCCTTTCCTTCCACTCATTTCTCATCATCCCTAATCAGTGTTGGTCACCTTAATCGTCACTAGTTTTCCTCGACTGACACTGATTCAATTTCACCAGTGTCGATCATCTCAAACTTGACCGATGCCGGCCAAGTCCAACTGATGTCGGCCAAACCCTAACCGATGTAAATATTTGTTACAAAATAAAAACCAAAATCTACCCCACGCCTATCACAATTTTCTAAAAAGTGCTAAAAAAATACCTAATCTACCCTACCCTAACTTCATTCCCACCCTTATTTACACTATATTGGAACCCTCCCTCATTTCATGTATTTTTACCTACAAATGCAAAATTCATTTTCTCCTAAACCCCCTTTTACTCAAACCAATTTAAAACATTCCTTTTAATCCAAAGAAAGAAACGAACATTGAATCCTACCTCATCTTGGTGCCATCGACGTGGTGGTATGCCTAGCCATTGCACTGGTTGTCCACCCAAACCCTCTCCTACATCACCAAATCCACTCCTCACCTCATAACCAATCAAATGTCTCCAATCAATCTTGTGGACCCACTTACCAAATGCCAATCACGCACTAGTCACTCATTAGCTCAAATCAAACACCTCATACCTTCGCTTTCTCCCCTTACCCCACCACTCTGTCATTTTCCCAAATAGCAACATGTTAAAATGAATCCGTAAAATATGGATTTTTATTTTTACTAACCCTACCCAACATGACCAGCGTTGATCATTATAAACTGATGTAGGTTACTTTATAACCGACATCGATTTCCTGCTACTATCATTTTTACCCCATTTTTCCCATTTTGACCTCAACTCCTCATTGATCAATACCCTTTGACCTCACCCACACTTATGGAAACCTACCTACAAGCCCAAACTACCCCTACATTTCCTTAGTTACATCTTGGGATTTGTTATTTTACCTATACCTTGGCCTTACCCGTGCCATGACCTATTTACCTAGACTTGAACTACTTTTTGGGACCCTTGAACTTGTGTACTCGATATACCTTGTGATTTTGTTACCCATGTTGTTTTATCCTAACAACCATACATTGCCTATTGTCATGCCATTTATCCCAACCAAACCTTTGGTGTACCGAAACATACCTAAAATTTCCTACACCTGACCTACATCATGTTTCAGGACAATAGCCTATACCCTGGATATCTGAATCAATGCACCCTTTTTAGATAAACCTATAAAACTTGGCTGACGTAGAGTTTGCAAGCTCTTCAACCTTGTACTGTGTTGTAATCTATATGTGTACATGCATTTTATCACCATTACCTCTTACCCGATTTGACCCGGCCTATTACCTATTACCTGAGTTGACCATTACCCTTTCCCAAAGCACCCATACTCTTACCCACATACCTTAACTCACACCAACTACACATTTATCAAACCACTCACCGATTTTGTATAACACCTCATCAGTTCCTGGTTTGAGTGGGATCACCTTCACCCACACCTAGGGAAACCCCACTCTCACCCACACATGGGGCAATCACTTCCTATTTTTGTCAACAACGCTTACCAATACAAGCTACACGAAAAAAAAGGGGTAAAATGTAGACACCAAATTTCGGTCACACTCCCCTTTTACCCCACATGTATATTAATTTAATTACCTATAATTAAATTAATGCCCATTCTCACAATATTTATTAATTTAAATACCTTAATTAAATTAATTTCCACCTCACCCCACCACATCACCTAGACACCTCATCATAGACCTATTCTTAGTGTGTTTACTTTTAACTAGGACTTAATCTCTACTTACCATTACTAACTGAGACTTAGTCTAAACCTAAAACTAGATGCCTATTCTTTCTCTAATAGTATGCCCATTTAATTACACATAAAATACCATTTTAGACCCGAACCAATAGGGAGAACTATTAAAAATATAGCCAAGATCTGTTGTTTTGGCAACCTAGGATTTCCCATTGTAACCAATGTTGATTAACCCTAAACCGATGCCGATTAACCTAAACCATCATCAGTTACCATATATTCACTTTGGTAACCTTTTTCAATAGGTTGGAATAATTTTTCGAGTCTGAGGGGAGAGAGATATGCATGCAAGCATGGACCAGAGCCCTCTTGCACATCAAAACATTCTGAATCAGCACCAAGACTTATATGAAGGTTAAGCATTCATGTCAACGTTCTGGGAAGCATTGTCATGACACTGACCACCAGTTTCATAGATCATCCATCACCCTCATCCAACCACTATTTTGCAAACACAAGTAAGTGCATTTGGATATGCATCTTTCCATATTTATTTAGATCAGTTTCTTTATCTCTGTTTGAGAGTCCTATTCTCCTTAACATCTCATCACCTCCCACCTTCCTGTCAATCCCTCCACCTAGCCACCTACACACTCCCATCTCTCTATACCTAACTACCATACATCTCTAAGAATTCTCAGCATCTTTGCAAGCTAACCCTCATTCTCCCATTCTCCGTGCAATCATAGAGAATCTTCAAAACCAAGTTTTATTGAGTTTCTATCATTCCACACCTACAATGCTGATTAACCCAAACCATCACCCATTTCCTCTCAACTGGAATATGTCATATTAGACTAACATCAGTCTTTGTATCTTGTAATTCTTCTTGTAACAACAACATCATACCATTCACCCAAATAAACCAAACCACCCAAAACCTGATCCTGACCTATCCTAGTCACCTTGGCAATCATCCCAACCTCCAGATCTGGTCATAACCTTACATGTTAGATTAGATTTACTTATTGTATTTGAACGAGATACCTAAATCATATCAGCTACAGTAGGATGTTGTTTATTTATGTTATTCATTGCATTGAACTATATTAAATAGTGGATTGACAACCATATATGAAGTATCACACTTCCCAGATCTAGCACACACTAGGTAGTCCAATGAAATATATTGTTTAATATTCCTCTTGTGGTCTTATTTTTCATTCATAGGTTGTTCCTCTTAGAAAAAATAATTTATTGTAATTTGCACTGGATCGAGAAATTAGAATGCACGCACTCTACCTTCCACCTTCATTCACAAGTATTCCTCCTCATCCTTTCCCTATCTATTTTTTTCAGTACGTATGTAACTTATTGGTGAAACACATGGTTTAGATTCAAAATAAGTAGTATAAGGGTGTGGGGATGGTGAGTGTAAAGTGCGCTGAGCCGCTATACATCCCTAAGGTGATTCCTGATATAGAGTTGGAGATTTGTTTTGTAACTACTTGTTTTGAGGTGGCACACTTGAAGGAAATGCCAAAGAAAAGGCCTACTATTACAAGAGAGGAGGTACTACATAGGAAGTACCCTATCCTACGTACCAAAAAGAGGTGTATCAAGATACTATGGAGGTGATTAGGAGTCTACAAGGGAAGATTTAGTGTTTGAAGGATCAATTTCTGAAGTTGGAGCAAGAGAATAATGTTAAAACTCCTCAGAGGGATGTAGATGATATTAAGGAGGTGTGTAATATGTCACGCCAGGAGAACACCATTCCCCTATTAGGAAATTGGTTCAGAGAAAAAGTACAGTGCACTGGAGGTGGGTGCAAGAGGCAGATCTTGCATGTTAACTTACCTGCTCATAGTTTGGACTATGATAAGGAGATCACATTGAATGTGGTAGTGGGTGGATGACTCTTGAGTAATGTTCTAATTGATATGGGTGTAGAACTTAATGTCCTCACCCTAGATGCATGGCATCAAATGGGGAGACAAAATTTGTAGCCATATTTGAATTTCTTGTACATGGCGAATATGACAAAAGCTACTCCCCTTAAAGTTTTGAAGAACTCTTCCATAACTATCCAGGGATTCAAGTTCACTAGGGATTTTGATGTCTTGGAACTTGCTGAGGTAGATAGCTTCCCAGTGTTACTTGGCCACCCTTAGTGCTATGAAAAAAATGTTGACTTGCATTTCAATAAAGGCTACATCAGTTTTGAGAACAAGGAGTGCATGATCATTCGACTAACTGATGAACAAAATGAACTTTATGTAGAAGCAATGGGTGAAGAAGACTTAAACAAGATATATGTGCATACCATCAGGGACCCAGAGTTCATCCATCCATCAAAGGAAGGTTTCATTTAATGGGATGATGCATAGTCTATGAGTGATATAACCAATGTTTTTTGTGACAATTGGGTGTATGAGACATATGAGTTGATTAGGAGAGAGAGCTAAAAGGTAATGTGCTTTGAGTAGTCAATGTGTGTTTAATCAGGTGCCTAGGAGGAATGCAATTACTGAGCTATATTGGTGATTGTAACATTGATACCTTTTTGTGTGCGATGGAGGTACGTTGGGCCTGTGAGATAGAGTGGAAGAATATGCTTGTTTATATATTACATGGGATAGTTGCACATTGGTGGATGACACACCATGATAATATTAAGGAGTGGAATGAGGTAACAGTCACGTTCTCCATTATATTTCTAAGAAGTAATGCACCTACTGGGATACATGACTATGATGGTAAGGGGTCCACCTTGTGCCATGTTCAGGAGTATGAGACAACCTATAGGGAAGGCCTAGAATCCTTAACCCCTTCCTTGTGGGTATATAAATTATATTCCACCTTGTAGGTTTGTGGGCATGCATGGTATGTTTATTCATATTTACGGAGACGAACAAGAAATTTTCAAGAGTTAAAAGGGGGTATTATTCAGAAATTTGAATACTTATGTTCTAAACCATCACTAAATGAGGCCTTGCAAGTGATCAAGAACCTTACATTGAGAGATAGTGCCAAGGCGTATGACATTGTATTAGAATTTTTGTGAGAACCTGCTATGGGGGCACACCTTGAAAAAGAGGAACCAGATGAAGAGTAGTTTGAGTGTGCCTTCCTAGATAAGGAAAAAGGAAAATTGGTATACATGATTAATGATGAGGAAGTGGAGAACTTAGATGTTTATCATACAGAAGGTACATGTGAAGTCTTAGACAATGCATATGATAAGGAATGAGCCTACCACAATCCATTGAAAACAAACAAGGTTAAAATTGGTATGGAGGAGGAACGTAAGGAAGATATTATTGGGTATTACTAGACAGATCATGAGGTGTCAAATATTATTGAGCTATTACATGATTTCTAGGAATTTTTCTCATGTGGGTACCATGAGTTAAAGGGGGTTCATCACTCTCTAGGAGAGATGCAGATCAAATTGAATGAAGGGTCACAACTAATTAGGAAGAGGCCTTATAGGATAAACTTGAATTTGCGCATTAAGGTGAAGGAGGATATTAATAAGATGATATCATCTGGTATTATAGAATCCATTGAGGAATCTGAGTGGGTTAGCCCCATGGTAATCAACATCAAAAAGGATGGGAGAATAAAGATTTTTGTTGACTATAGAGACTTAAATGTTGTGGGTGTCATTGATCCTTTCCCAACCTTGTTCACTAAGGAGATCCTAGAAGGAGTAGCCGAGCATGAGATCTATTCATTTACATATGGGTGTTTGGGATATCATCAGGTTTGAATTACCAAGGAAGACTAGGAAATGACAACCTTCACTACTAAATGGGGAATTTTTTCTTATACAGTCATGCCTTTTGGACTGAAGAACACACCTGTTGTGTTTTCATGCATTTTGGTTCAGGTGCTTCAGGACTACATTCATAAATTTATCCAAGTCTACCTGGATGACTGGATCATTTATGGATTATTAAAGGATCATTGTGACAACCTAAGGATAATGTTTGAGAGGTGCAGGCAGTTGAGAATCTCTCTGAATAGTAAGAAATATTTCTTCGCCACTCCTTTTGGCATGTTACTTGGTCATATCATCTGCAAGGATGGTCTATTCATGGATCCTCCCAAAATTATTGTAATTTTGGGGTTGGAGGAACCCACCAATTAGAGAGTAGTGTGTGGATTTCTAGGGCATCTGGGTTATTATAGGAATTTCATCAAAAGCTATGAAAAACTTTCCACACCATTGGAGGAGTTGTTAAAGCATAAAGGAACATTCCATTGGGGTGAGGTGTAGTAGGTGGCCTTTGATACATTGAAGGAAAGACTCACTACTGCACCCATATTACACTTTCCCTCTTGGGATAGGCACTCTCATGTACACGTGGATGCATCTGGGATGGAGATTGGAGTGGTCTTAGCACAACCTGGAGAAGTGATTTTTGACCATCCCTTGTGTTTAAAAGGAATGATAACCAGATCATACCAAGCAAAGAACATAGATGCTAATCAAACACCATGATCAATAAAATGAAATAAATTCACTAGAATAACTTTACATAAAACCTTTGTAAACAAATAATTAGCAATATCATATATTATTATGGAACTCAATGAAATACAATGAGAATGGGCCTTGCTTATATAGGTAAGGAATAACAATCTAAGAACCAGTCAAGGTCATAGATCAAGCCATAAATCATGGAAAGAACTAGTCAAGTCCATATATTTATGAGAGAACTAGAAATCAAGGATCTAGTCAATACCATGGATCTAGGAAAGAACTAGTCAATACCATAGATCAAGGAAAGAACAATACCTAACAACTAGATAATATCTCCTAATATCTAAATAAATAATAAGAAATATCCATGCACATAAGTGGGTGAGGATAAACAAAATAAAGGTAAATAAATTACCTAGGTGAACATGAGCTAAGGTAAATACCTACTCTAATAGTGTTTTTCTAGCAAGAATATATCCACATTAGAATAGAATTATACTACCATTGAACGTGAAGCATTGTCAATGATCTACGAGCTACAAAAAATTAGGTAGTATTTGCTAGAAACACCTTTTATTTTCTACATAAACCATATGGATTTTAAATATTTGGTGAAAAATCCCATCTTGCAATGGTGCATATGTCATTGGGTATTATTATTTCAGGAACTTGAATCTATAGTTGTGGTGAAACCAGGGAAAAGTAACTTAGGACTTGATCATTTGTCAAGGGTTAATTCAGGTGAGGACTCATAGATCATTAAAGACACAATATCAAATGCTTATTTATTCAGGATGTAGCATGCACCCTTTGATTGGAGGACATCTCCATATTTTTATGAACATGTGTGACACTTGAAGGAATGAGGAGCCTAGAGAAGAAAAAACTTACCATTCGCGCCATGCCCTACATGTTGATTAGTGGAGACTTGTATAAACTAGGTCAGGATGAAGTTTTACATCAGTGTGTGCTTGAACATGAGCCTAAAGCTATTATGTAGGAGGATCATGGTGGTATTAGAAGTGGAAACTATGCTAGAAGAGCCACCATGAATCTAAGGAGACCTTATCTAAGGATTGCGTGAAATATTCCAAGGGTTGTGACCATTCTCAGCGCCTGGGGAAGCCTAGGAATCATGATGAAATTCCATTGAGGCCTATCACCAGTTTAGATTCATTCCAAAAATGGGTGATTGAATTTGTGGGACCTATTTCCCTAGCCACACAAAGGATGGGTTTGCACTACATCATCATTTGTAGAGACTATCTTGCATGGTGGGCAGAAGTGCTTCCTACGAAGGATTACACTACAACCACTGCAACTAGGTTCTTGTGGGATAATATAATTAGTATGTATGGATGCCCATGGAGTTTAACAAGTGATAGGGGTACTCATTTCCTAAATGAGATAGTTAGAATATTGTTGGCATAATTCATGATGGCCAATCACAAAAATACCCCTTACCACCCACAAGATAATAGAACAGCGGAAGCCTTTGACAAAATTTTGAGTCACACGTTGACTAATATTTTTTATATTGGGAGATAGGATTGGGATGACAAAGTATTTTTCATGTTATGGTCATATCAGAAAACCTAAAAAAGGTTTAAAAAATCAACGCCCTTTCAGCTTGTGTTAAGCACAGACGATATATTACATATTGAGTTCATGTTACTCTCCCTGCATATTACATGCATAGGAGGTTTGGATGAAGAAAAATCCCTTGAGAAATGTATTTAAAAGTATATTTAGCTTGGTTAAAAATATTTTGCATAAATGTCCAACGTTGGTAAGCCAAGCCACAATAGACTATGGGGATGAAATGTAATATCTGGATGACCTGGGTGGGATGTTGCTAGTCAACATCAAGGATGGCATGGGGCCTACCACTAAAGACCTAGTTAAGGAAAAATAAAACAATAAGGCTACTATGGGAGCCTAGATCACTGAGTTGGAGGACTTACTAGCCCAACTCAAAGAGGCATAGATAATAGTAAATAGGGGTTTTAATAATTATCGGAAGTGCGAGCCTATCATTAACGTGTGGGTAGCAGAAGAGGAGGTAGCCCTCAAATCCTTGTGGGAAAAGGTCCCTAATAACAAGTTTGAGCATGCATAAATGATAGTGGACACCACAACGTATAAAGATAAAATAAATACCAAGTGCAAAAATTTAGAGTCCCCAGTTAGCAAACTCTTGGACTCCATTACCAAACATATGGATGACTGTGAGGGTCTTGGCGTGGAGCTGGTGGTGGTAATTCAAGAGTTGAAGGAGAAGGTGGAAGAAATAACACTAGATCAAGTACCGATATAGCAAGAGAAGTGTCATGGAAATCATTGACAGAGCTGGAGGTATGGAAGAAGTTTAAGGGGGGAATAGATGTAGAGTTTCCCAAGTTTCTCCAATTGGTTTTGTAAGTAGTGACAACATAAGTTATTTTTGTCTTAACTGATTTTTTGCCAATGAATTTTTTTTCAAGAGCACGAAGGGTTATGGTGCAAAAAAGTAGGGTGTGAAGGCACGCATGGAAGTAAATTTTGGGGGTACACAAAGTCTCGCATCTAGGCAGGGTGGATTTGGGACTTAGTCACTTTTTGAAGAATGTGTAATGAAAGAGTTGATGGATCGTATTGGAAACAAGAGACCAAAAAAAAATAGAGATAGAAATTTTGAGTTTAATAATTTTTTTTTTTAAACTAGAAAAATAAACTTCTATTTTAACTGATCTCCGAATTTAGCTGCAACCAACTAAATGTAGTTAAAAAACCCCTGAAAGCTTCAGGAATACCTGCACATGCACAATGAACATAGAAAATTGACACACTTTCCAAGAACAACTTGTTAAATACGTTAGAAAGGAAAAAACAGAAAATAATGATCTAAAACTTGCATGAGGAGTAAGAAATACACCAAGAGTAATTGTAACCAAAAATAACGAGTGCACGTTTACCCGATCTTAGCTCTGATACCATGAAAGAGTTAACGGATCATATCAAAAATTGTGAACCATGATGAAGTTGCACTTTGGTTAAATTGTAATGGCTCCAACGTAATCACAAGGAAGAATTGATCAACAACTGAATAACTTGCATAATAGAACAAAGCTTACACGTGTAGAGAAAAGACAGCGGAGTGTCTTGGCATGCTCATAAATGTCAAATGAAGGGATACAAATAGGGCGCTGAGTAACCCTAGTGCCTGACTCAATAGGAAAGCCTAAACCTAACCCTAAACCTAACACATGTGAGATGACCCTCCATATGTGAGTGGAGGACACATAGGATAACTCACACCAATAGGTAAAGCCGTGATAAAGGAACATAGGGAAAGATGACCAAATTTAGTTATGAATAAAGGTAAAATATGAAACACTTGTAGCTCAAGGAAAGGATATTCCAAGGCATCATTATGGTTATCATAACAACATAAGAGATGATTTAGTTATGGTTTAGATGGAATCTGCATGTTGAAGATACTTGAGTAGGGAAAGATATGATGAATATTAGCATGTCTTGAATAATGATGAAGTGGTTAGAGGATATTCCTTCTAGTTCCTTCTTATGTATTGTTTTTCATGGAAATCGATATAGGAGAAGATATTCATATGGAGAGTAAGAGCTAAAGTAAGTATGGGTGTAATCTCTATAATGAATCCATTATAGAGAATAGATGGGGACTCTGTTGTTGTATTAGCTCCATTCATGGATTCTTTAATGTATTTGGCTATTGTAATGTTGATGAATCAATACAATCGGTTGTTCTAAACATATGAGTTATGGATTGTGATCTGTATATTTTATTTTATGCTTGTGGACCTAGACCATTATGTTATTTATTATGCTCATGGTTTAGATTTGTTTTCTTTCTATGATTATAATGTTTCCCTTCTTATTATGGTGTATCTTGATATGGGTCTGAGTTCCTTTATATCTATTATACAATGCATATATCTATGTCTATGAATTACTCATCTATTAATGATGAACATTATCACATAAAGGGGGGCTTGGTGCCTACATGTGCCTCGGGTGAGTTCTTAGAACTGGATGATATGTCAGCATGCTTGGGATTTTAAGGGATTAGGGGTATACAAGACTACATTTTAATTCCATTTTCGGGACCTCTTTTGAAATTTTTGCAAGAATGGCGAGGGATGGAAGAAATCCTGACCCTAGATAATGAGGAAACTTGGTTGAAAAACATGAAGGATGATTTTTCTCATAAATTCAACCTTGGAGCTGAGTTTGATGCACGTAAATGGGAAGAAGAGCATATATATCATGAGATCTATGAAACTTTTTTTCTTTCTGGTGGAGTTGTATGAGTGGTTATCAATGTATGCACTAAGGAAAAATTGGTCGTATAGACCTTGTGTGTGGAATCAAGAAGATTATAAAAGGCTCCATGATGTTGGTCTGATCTGGACTTGTGTTGTTGATAATTGGTGAAAAGGTGTGTTGACTAGTTACACATTAGAGTGCACAATCTCCACTTATTCTTTCCCAAAGGTTGCTGAGTTCGAGTTTTTATGAGATCCTTCAGGATATTTCTTACGTGTTTTACCTTTAGCCATCAAGATCTTGATCGTAACTCTGATCTTAGAAGCATTTCCCATGGCTAGGTAAATTCCCACTAGGCACAGGGCATGAAAGCTAGTGTGGTGAGAGATGGAGGATCCTATGGAAAAATTAGAAAGAGAAGAGAGGTAGCTCAAGTATAATGAAGCTCCAAAAAGGGAGTTGGTGATATAACATGAGGTTTTTGGAGTGATAAATTTAAGGATAAAAATGTTGTAGGAAGGATTTGATGTTCATGATGAGGATGTGTAACCTGAGAAGTCTATGCCACCCCATCTTGGTAAGTGCAGGAGTGAAGCCCCCTCAGCTTGTGGTGATATATTTTCATATGGAGAAAGGATAATGATTGTAATCACACATCTATACCTACCGAACAACCAAACCCTTTCACTTACTTTTCCAAGTTCTGAGAAAGGTATCGCTATTCTAGTTGGTGTTAGAGTTGGTAGGTAAGAATCATCCAGTGAATATCATTATTATTTGAGTTATATGTCCACAAAGACATTTCCTATAATTAGTGGTATTTTTTATGGTGCATCATTTCAGTAAGGTGTGGGCACATAGAACATGGGCATTATGTTTGGGAGTAGTTCCATTTCACAAACCGTTGGATCTCAATTTAGCTCCATGGTGGGAACACAGATTAGCACCAATTCAGATACTATACCTACTATAGGGGGAGGATCTTGTGGATCTGGGAGTTTTAGAGTGAGTGGATCTAGTGGATCTAGTGGGGGAAACACCGCAGGAAATTAGGGTTATGGACCTAGTGGACAAGGACCAAAACCCTAGTAACATGTGTTCTATGAGATGTTTCTCTACTTTCTAGATTACAAGGGTGTTGAGGATGTTGCATAACATATTCATAAGTAAGAATTGTTATGGTGCACAAAGGGTATCATTACCCCAGAGTGGAAGGCAAGCCAATTTGTAATGACATTACAGGGGCATGCATATAGCTAGTATTATCAGTATGACCCACATTAGATGGTAGTGGATTATACTATGATGTATGATGCCTTCCATGTAGAGTTTCACATTCCTGAGTTTGAGTAGAAGATCATCAACGCATTAAAGGAGATCCAACAAGGTATGGCAGAGAGTGTGCGGGAGTATGTCACATGCTTTAATAATCTCTTATCCAAGTTTCTCTATGACATCCATCCTTCGTAGCATTCTAAGTGGTTCATTAAGGGCCTTATAATGCCTTTTATATGAGCACTTTCACATAATACCTTCACGGATTTACGCGAGGCCATGGAGGTTATTTTGTACGTAGAGGTCATCAAGAGTATTGACACTGGATTGAGTCCCTTTTTGGAAGATCATATTGCTTCCATATAGAAGTAGCTTGAGAATTTATTTACAAATTCAGTGCATGAGACTCACAGTGGACTATTCTGTACAGAATGTGAAGTAGAGGGACATACAAAAGATAATTTCCCTAGGAATTTAGTGCACGACATGGTTTTGGACTATGAGATCTTTCATGGGGAGAATGATCTAAGTAGATGCACATTGCTACACTACACTCTCCGTAAGAATGTGTACTATTATTTTAAGATATGTACGTCTACCACCCATGATACTAAGGATTATAGATTAATAGAAAAGATCCATGATGCCAATTATATTGGCGTGTGATAGACTAGCTTTTCGAGTGGTTCCAAGGATGAGGTTCATAACCATGAAGGATGCATGAATGGTCGAGGAAGAGGCTTTTGCAGATGGTTTAGTGGCCATAATGGTCACATAGGAGGAAGAGGAGACTTCCCTCATGGAACTTGTTTCAAATTTATATCTACACAACATTATAAGCGTGAATACCTAGACTTGTCACAATGGTCATGGTTTGCGAAGAAGGATAAGTATGAAAAGTTCCTAAATTTTTATAGTCAGATGGTTCAGGATTATAAGAATTGGGATAATGGTGTAGGGATGGTGAGTGTAAAGCACACTGAGCTAATTTACATCCCTAAGGTGATGTTTGATATAGAGTAGGAGCCTGTATTAGTAATTACTCGTGTTGAGGTGACATGCATGAAGGAAATTCCTAAGTAGAGGTCTGTTATTTCAAGAGAGGAGGAACTATATGGGAAGTACCCTGATCCTACCTACCATAGAGAGGTGTATGAAGAAACTGTAGAGGTGATTAGAACTCTACAAGGAGAGATTCAGTGTTTAAAGGAGCACTTGCAAAATTTAAAGCAAGCAAATAATGTTGAAACTCCTCAGAGGGATGTAGATGATATCAAGGAGGTGTAGGAGATGTTGTGCCAATATAAAATCATTCTTGTTGTCAATTTTTTTCCCTTTTGGACAAAATTGAACAACGAGGTTCAATTGTATCCTGGGACTGAAAAATCACTTCATGAGAACTTTGGGTCATTTAAGGTAATTTAATAATTATAGAGAATCTATGGTATTCCAAGAATTTTTAGGATCATCTCGGACTTTTTTCCCTTTTCTGGGTCTTGGAGGTTAAAGGTTTGCTTAGGGTGATAAATTTCCCCATGATGGGTCCACATTCATCCAACAAGAGAAATGACTAAAATTGATAAATTATTTTTAAAAAAGCTCCTTTTGTGCTCCCATTAACTCCTGAGTTTCAATAAGAGTCATGAAATTTAACAAATTAGGGTAGGATCATATTTAGAGATCAAAAAAGGTTGAGCTATGCATTAGGAAACTGGGGTAAGAAATAGCTCGATCACAAAAATTAGGGATTTCAATCGAGATTGAAAATGACAACAAGAGGAAAATCCCGAGATGGCTTGGAATCAAGCTTTGGGTATTCAAAGGGTGTAAGTTTTCTTGTGGAGTAAGAGATATCTCAACAATGGAGTTAGTGGAGAATAGCTCAGTAGGATCTCATGGATGACAAGCTTGGTTATGATGACATGAAGACAACTCAGCTCGGTGTGAGGGATTGATCCCATGAATTCAACAAGCTAACCAAGTGTATTGGGAAATAAGTCATTTTGAGTAATTTAGGCCATTTAACTTTATTTGCAGAGGGTCATATTGAGGTTAAATTCCAATATAACCTATACAATCTCAGGAGGTGTCTAGGTTTGAGCTTGAGAAAAATTTGGTGGATTATTTAGCGTGAGGCTTAAGCAAGCCATGGAACCAAGCTTCTACAGAGCTAAGAAAATCTTGAGTCAGCCAAGATAATGGCTCATGATGGTGCTAAGGGGGTATTGTTCTCAGCATAGTATAGGAGATCCTCGAGTTAGGAAAATATCTCAATTGGAGCTTGCATCATGCACGATAGGCATGTTTGTTAGATCAGGAAAGGGCTCCGCATATGACAACTTAGCAGGTATACAAGTGATCTGAGCCATTCGATTTGATGGCATAAGTTAATAGGATAGGGATGTGTTTAATGGCTCAGGTATAACTAACAAGTCATTTGACACAGGTTCCTTAGTAAATTATAACTCAATGGGATGAGCTCATCAGGTAGATGGAATGTTGAGTGTCAGTTTAGTGGGCTAGATGGTGTTGAGATTAAAGACTCTTTCGGAGGCTCGAAGTATTAAGGGTAAATCTATGGGAATTTGATCTTATTCAATCTAAGCATGGAATAGGAAGTTCTGAGTTGGTTTTAGATGCATGGAGGCACATTGACATGAGATTAATTTAATTCCATGGCATTATCAAGTCTCATTGGGAACTAGTGGGGGCCAATCCTAGTGAAAGATATACACAGATAGATCAAATAGGATTGGTTACAAAGGTCAAATCAATTTTAGATGTGAGGTTGACCTCAGTCATGGGGAGGAGACATTCACCAAGGTTGTGGTATCCATAAGGCATATTAATGAATGACCTGTCTCACTGAGTTGTGTATCAAATATGATAGATTTTGGGGTATACACAATTGGATTTAGATTTGTAATAAATTTGGGAAATAGTTCAGAGTTAGAGTGATATAGACATGACTCGACATTTATGAGATCAAAATTTCATAGGTCGAATAGCTCGAAATGGTGATTGAGCTATTAGAAGAAGCTTTCAGAGTTTGTTTCAGATATATCCTTTTGGGATTCTAGTGATTTACAATTCATAACTCATTCCAACAAATTGATAAAAGTGTGAAGAAGAGCCCAAAGCTCGAAAACCCTAAACTCCAAAATTTTTGAGTTTCAAATTTTTAGGATTAAGAGGTTTTAAGCAGTGGAAGCTCTGCATGGTTGTGGAGTTCTTGGGTTTTGAAACCTGAATGGGTGGGATCAATCAGACTCTGAAGTTTGAATTGGAAGCGGCGATGTGGTGAGATTTTTTTTCCAGCTAACAACTTGCCATGTAAATTTTGGAGCTCACTCAGCATGGTGATGGGTGTGGGATAAATTGGTGCATGGATGTATAGTGAGGCAAAATCACTCAATGAACATAGAATTTTAGAGGAATGCATTGATCGATGAGGAGTGGAACATTGGAGCCGAGTCAGAATTATAACATTCCCATTTTAAGACTTTAGAAATAAGGAAAAAAAATTTATCTTACCTAATTTTCTCTGTTATAAATTAACATAATTTAGAACACACATTCGAATGCCAATTCATCTCATAACAGAAAACCATATGCAGCTGTAAATGACTCGGTGAAACACCGATCTCTCATTTTATGACTTGGTATTAAACTAATATATCATGTTAACTCAATAATTTGTATACTATGTCTAATTGGTTTCTTTTACCCTTTTAAGGGTACCCAAGAGTTCTTTATAAGATACCTACCTGAATATTTGTTACCGATATTCATCTAAAATCCTGCATCTTAACTAGGTGACATAGGACAATGCAACCAACAACATACGATACTTTGGAAAAAGTTTCTAAACATGTTTATCATGTTTACATTCCTAGACGACATGCTCATCAAAAGGAATATGTCCCTCACCACACTTATTATGTTATCTAGAATGGTATTTTTTGACTCCTTTCAGTCTAATTTGATTCAAGATTTCACACTAGACAAGGTTATCAACATGCACTAGTGTGGAAGAATACTCATGGTGACTAAGGATACATACACACACTCAATTGAATTATGTTAATTTGGTGTGTCTAGTTATCCTAAGTCAACATGAGTTGACCTCGACACTATATCATGTTTTTATCCCTGTATAGGGTAGAACCATGGTCCAGTCTTACACTTATGTAAATCAAGTTAAACAAGTAAGTGGGGTGTTGAGACATAGCAACCGCATCCTAGTATCCTTGTACTAACTCGTATCATTATGAAGCTACTATGTTGCAGTTTATGTGTACAAACATCCAACTGTGTTTTCTCAATGGAACTAACATACTTAAGATTACAAGTTTATTAACCCGTTTAATCATTACCTTAAAGATTAAAGATAGCAACACTCTAAGTTTCAACTAATGATCATTTAACCTATAAGGTTACAAGTTGAAATTACATGTGAGATAGGTATGAAGGTAAAATTTGTTTCCTAACCATTCAATTACATGTTTAATTTTTTCTTTAAAATAAATAGCTTGTATCATATAACAACATGATTGATCTTAATGCTATGAAAATTTGTTCATTAGATCCTTTCTCATTTCAGCCTTAGATTAAACAAGTTTATTAAAAACCCTTATTTTAGACTTCATGAAGATGAAGTCTAAATCTTATTTAATTCCTTTTTAAGCATTCCATATTTTGATTAAAGAAATCTGCCTAAGGAAAAAACAAAGTCAACCATTCTCTTGATATATTCTTAACACTTTAACAAGATCTTCAATTAAGTCTCAGTGATTGATTTCAAGGAAAATATCATTTTTCCTATATCAAGGACTAATGTTCATTTATGAAAATAGATTACATATGTTCTAAATACAATCAATAATTCATACATATATATCTATATAAATCAATCATAATTATTTTATATTATTTAAGGATCTATTTAAGAGTATCAACTATTTGTTGTATCTCTTTTATGTCAAAATAAAGCAACCAATATTTCAGATCCTAGTTTTATAAATACAAGAACTCTTAAGTTTCTTAGTCATATAACACTTAAATATATAAAATGCCCCTTTCTTAAATATATTTCATAATAATAATACATCCCAATTTATGCCAATGAATGTATCACAATAAGGTTGAAATCAACAATCATCAAACCATTTATAATCAAAAAGGGAGTGATCCATTCACTGAATACAAAAGTCTCTCAGAGGTTACAAAGTGTCATAACAACAATATTTAAACTATTTTTATTACATCCTCCTTTTCTGACAAAATTACATCTCAAGTAATGTCTCTATATAATCATCAAAATTAAGAGACAATTTATTTAGTAAAACAAATGTAACTTTCTATATGTCTTTCTCCTTTAATATTTTACGAAATCCATTTGCAAAATTGTTAGCATGAGTCAGTTCATTTGGACTGAGAATGATAAGCACTATAACCTTATAACGTTGTTCTTTAATCTAATTGTTTCATAAAAAGAACCATGTTGTTTATGAAATAGTTCTGAAAATACAATAAAATAAATAGAAAGACTTCTTCCTAAAAGTTTACAAATCAAAAAGGAGAGAGATTAAATATTCAATAAGTAATGTTTAACCAAGGACTAGTTAAATCAACATAGTTAATCCCAGCTCCACATTTTTATGAAGTTGTTACAACATGCTAGAAATCTAAACAACAGTAGTAAACAAGGAAGAAATCCATATTTCCAAATCTAAAACTTAGCTTCTAGTCAAGTTCCAAATAAAATTCTTAAACTCAACCTATTATGAATTTTCGAGAAGGATAAGTACAAGATATGTAAAACTACCTTTCAATAATAAGTACATTGTTTTGATATTCAAGTTAACACCTTAACAAAACTAAAAATGTCAACCAAAAATCTAAATAAATTCCATCCAACAGTCGAGACTATACTCAGGCTCAACACAGATTCTAACTTTAGTTGTTAAAGAATAAGACTCTCCATTCTATTTAAGGAAGGTTTATCCAACTAAGGATCAAAACAAGTCCAACATAACTCATTGCAAATCTTCTTGCAAACCTGAACTCACTTCAAAGTTGGATCCTAAGTGAACAATGTAAAATAATTAATCAGGATTTCTAAAAACATCTTCATCAGAAAGGTTTCATAAAATCTTTCAATCCAACTCAAACAAACTTAATACTATAGTTTCAGATACACAAGTAGTCCCTTATATACTATTAATAAAATAATATGTTCAATGAATGTCAAGTCATACTATTCATTCTGAACTTATCAAAATATCAAATTCTTACCTGACTAATGGAACTCATCATATAGAAGGATCCAAAAATGAATGAAACAACAAATAACATATAACACAAAACACCAACCATCCCAAGGAAGTCATACTCCATATTATACAGTATTCTGGTTGAAAGATGACATGATACCTCAAAGTTAAAAAACAATATAAACTACAATAAGGAGTGAATGCCGATAAAGACCAATCTAATTCCATTTATGCCAAAACTCAAAAGTGGGAAAATTTCTAAAAGAGAATGAAAAGATGATCAATACTTCCCTTTCAGGGAAAATATGTAGTTTTTCCAGCTCACACATTCAATACTAGGCTTTTCGTTTCAGTCAAATTAAATCTCAAAATAATCAACTAATGTTTCCTCTTTTGCAGGGTAACCTAGAATGGGTTTAAGTTTGAGAAGACCCAGTGAAAACAGTAAAGAGAAACAAATAACTAGTTTAAGTTTAGAATTGATCGACAAAGAAGTTTCTACAGTTGTCTAATAAGAAGAACATATAGATATCATCAACATTTATTGATCCTAGAAAACCTTTCTAGATCAAAAAGAGATATGCCAAGGAAACCACAATCCTAGAGTGGGTTATAAAAATATGAAAAATACACAACAAAACCAAAGCTCAAGATGATGTAGTTTCAGGCTCAAGGAGAGTCTTCTTGTAATTCAAACTCAAATGGTAACAACAAAATATTCAAGGAAGAACAGACATGAAGGTTTTGTCGACAAAAACAATAGGTTCAATTATTATCAACAAGGAAATTGACCCAACACGTAGAATACAAAGATTCCAAACGGTTCTCTACTAGGGAGTAAAACCCAAAATAATTATATCACAAAACTAGCAAAGTGTATACTCCTTAAAATTACAATCACGAAACCAATCAAACAACAATGGGTCTTTAAAGCCATTATCAATAAGTAGATCAAACTTGATTAGAAGATTATCTAAATCACAGACATAGGTCTCGCTAGAAAATGAAGTTTTCTATAATTTAGTATTCCCAAAAACAACAATAAGGAGAACATTTGAAGTAGGAATCCTCATATTCTATCCAAACCAAGCTACTGTTAAATCATATTCAACCTTCAGCTAGGTATAAATTTAATAAGAGAAAAAACATAGATCCATTCCATTGTCAAGAAGGTTCCAATGCAAATAAGAAAATCATAACTACAACTAGAACAACCTAGAGTTTATATTACACAAAAAAAGCATTATTCATCTAAAAGAAACAAACTGAAACACCACAGAAGAAAAGATTAAAAAACACACAACCAAGAATAGAAGGTTTCAAACAGATCATATTTCTTCTAATGAAGCATTTAAATAAAAGTAGAAGACTTAAGGGATAGCACCTATCATGCTTGATAGAGATCCTACCTTCACTTTCTCATTGTAAATCTTCAAATAGAGCTTTGATAGCAATTCCTTTCCATGAAAACGCAAACAACCAGCTCAGAAACCTCCTTCTCCTTCCTCTTATAGCTTCTCAGTGATATTTTCATCACTATAACCACCATATAAGGAGAAATAAACATGAAAGGATTCAAACTGAGGGTTTGAAGTGAAAAAAAACATGTAGAGATAAATCCCACTAAAACCAAATGAATAATGAAAAACCGAAAAACCATTCTTCCTTCCAACTTCCCATGCTTCCTAGGAATTTTTTTGAATTTCCAAGAATATTAAATGTCAAACAGAAATGACAGTCCTTCCACCTCTCTCACCACTACCAACTTACATTTAGCCATTACTAAATTAAAAATTTCATGCAACTAACACTTTAGCAGAGGTGCAAACCCAAACTCTCATTTTCTTTCATGCATTCACCGAATTTGGATAAAACATTAAGTGTTAATGACCAATAAATCCTCATTAATACTTTGAGGTTGGCTCCACCGACCTTCCTTAGCATGTCATCCTATCCGTCCCCTTTAGGTTAGCCAAAATCTTAGGTTAGGTTCAAACAATAGTTTAGAACTAACTTAGGTCCTTAGGCTAAAGTTTATTAATTTAGTCTTAGTTTTTTCCATTTTTATTAACATTCCACATTAATAAAAGAACTTAGTAACATAGGATAGATTAAAAATTAGGATAGGATTACCATCTTAGGAACATAGATTAATTAGGTTCCTAAACAATTGTAAAAATTGTCAATTACTTCTTACCCAAAGAAGAATCAATAATGACATTCAGAGATCACATACGAAGCATGAAAGCAGTAGAGTTCACCCAAGATTTCAAGACAACTAGAGTTTAGAGATCCCATAATCTTTCCATCTTGGTTAAGATGACCACAATGTCATGAAATTGAAAGCATGCCTTGGATCACTGAAATTGTTCCAAGGTATTGCTATCTTGCACCTGAGATTATGAAAATTGAAGCAAAAGTTCAAGTGCAACAAAGACTTATGAACTAGTTTAAACTGAACCAATTTCTTATTTCCACATGCAATGAATTATTCAACATAAGAAGGAATTAAGCACTTCATTTTCACTTCATCATAAACATGGGAGAGTTGTATCTATCTTGGTAGATAACCTATTATCCATAGCAACATAATTACTAGTTCACAATATTACACCGTCTTCAAACAAGAATCACATATCAATGTTTACAACTTCAAGTACAAAATTCATTATAGATATCAATCATGTTATATGATTTACATATCTCCCTCCTAAAAAGCATTATCATCCCGATGATTGAATTAGTCCACATGTTAATTAGAAAAATAATCATAATTATAGTTATTTTATCCATAAGTTCACAAACGGAAACCAGATTTGAGAAATTCAAATTTTCATAATGTATTACAGCATTAAAATAGTTGTTTTAGTACTAATAACTATATTAACTTCTGATCCATATAGTACATTTGTAACATATCTTCGAAAACCTTATTAACTCTCACAATTTGACCATCTATTTCTGAATAGTATGTAGATCTAAAATTTAGTTTTGTTCCTAAGGCTGCATTTAGCATTTTCCAAAACCGAGATGTCATTCTAGGGTCCCTATCAGATATAATCAATTCAGGTACTCCATGTAATCTAAAAATTTAATGTACAATTTTTTTTGCAAAAACAAGAGAATCATCCTTAAGATTACTAGTAGTAAAATGTGCTAATTTTTTTAGTTTATCAACAACAACTAAAATAACATCATGTTTATTTCTTAACATAGGTAGCCCTTGAACTAAATCCATGATAATTACCCGTCACTTATATTGCGGTATGCTATGAGGATAGAATAAACCAAATGGGTGCATATGATTAGCCTTAACACACTGACATTCCAGGCAGTGAGAAGCAAAATCGGTTATGTCCTTTTTCATCCCTTTCCAAAAATATTGTTGTTTTACATCAGCAAGCATTTTTGTAATACCGGGATCTCCTGAGTAATTTGAATTATGAAATTTCATCATTAAATTTTTCATAACTCATTTCCTAAAGGTACATACACCTTCTTTTCATATCTCAAACTTCATTCATTACCAAAGTTAAAACCTTAATATCTTCTGTCATTTGGATCTGCAGCAAGTGTTGTTTTTACCTGCTGAAAGTAAAAATCAGATTCCATGATACTTTTTACCTCATCTTCAAACTGAGTTCTCAAATTTATAAGTGCAGAAATATATTTCCTACAAATTAGTGCACCTGTCACTCTTTTTTCTTTTACTTTTATGTAACTTATGTAAAATTATATTGTTACAAAAACTCTAAACATGTTCTTTGTCTTACATTCAGATTTTGCTGAGTGAAAATATACATTAGCACAAGATAATCAGTCTTTAATTCAAAAGGTATTCCTAAAAGATAATGTCTCCATACTTGAAGTGCATGAACTATGGAAGCAATCTCTAGGCCATGGGGAGCATAATTCAACTCATGTAACTTGAGGTTTCTGCTTTCATATTCTATAACATGATCATTTTATAGCATAATACCTCCAATTCTTTCTCCGAAAGAATCTGTAACTACCGTAAAATTTCCATTTGGATCAAGTACAACCAAAATAGGTGCAGATGTTAATCAATCCTTAAGAGTTTTAAAATTTGATTTGCAATTATCAATCCACAGAAATTTCTTGTCTTTCTTTTGTAATGAAGTTATCGGTTCAACGAATTTTGAAAAGTCCTTAACACACTTTCTATAGTAACCAGCAATCCCCATGAACCTTCTAACTTCATGTACATTCTTAGGCATAGGCCACTCAGTTATGAAAACAATCTTTGATGGGTCAACTAATATTCCATCCTTACTTATGACATGGCCTAAATAGTGCACTTTTGTCTCATAGAAAGAACATTTGGTTAACTTACCATACAATCTTCTCTTTCTTAATATTTGAAGTACTATTTTCAAATGCTCATCAATGCTTTTAGAATAGATAAGAGTATTGTCCAGGAATACAAGTACAAACTATAAAAAAAAATCCAGGTATTCTTGAAAGATATTATTCATTAAAATCATAAAATCTACAGGTGCATTTGTTAAACTGAAAGGTAAAAACTATAAATTCATAATGTTTGTACCTTGTTCTAAAGGTTGGTTTATGAATATCTTCGTCTTTGATTCTTAACTGATGATACCAAGAATGAAGATCTATCTTAGAATATACTAATGCACCATACATTTGATCAAACAGATCATCAATTATAGGAAGTGGATATCTCTTTTTGATTATTGATTTGTTGAACATCCTATAATCAATACACAGTCTAAGTGTTCCATCTTTCTTTTTCACAAAAATTATCAGTGCTGCCCAAGGTGAGACACTCAGTCTTATCAAACCTTTAGATAAAATTTCTTACAACTGTGCTTAAGCTGTATCAGTTCAATGTTATTCATTCGTTATGGTGCCTTATAAAAAGGATTAGTTCTTGGTTTGATTTCAATCATGAAGTCAAACTCTTGTTTGGGAGGAAGACCGGATAGTTCTTCCAGAAACACATCATTGAAATCTCTTAACAGTGGAAATTTTTCCAATAAATCACTATCCCTTTCATTTGTTTCAGAATTTTTTACTACATACAAAGTACAACCTTTATTTTTGACATTTTAAAGTTACATAGCTGATAATTTCCTAACTAAAATTTCTCATTTTACCCCTTGGATGTCTGATGTTTTCTATAGATCATCAAGACAACTAATGTGTTTTTCAAAAAAATCAACTTTTGCTTTATGTTCAACAAGCCATTTAAACCCTATTATTATAGGATAAGACCCCAAAGGAGTAACATAAAGATCAACTTCAGTGGAAAAACTAGCTAATTCAAGAACTACTCCAAAAAAACACTTACTAACTATATGGACAACGTTATTTCCATAATGTAAAGTCAATTTTTTTCCACTATTCCATCTTTTCTTTTTAGTTTTTCAACTAATTTACTAGAAATAAATCATTTAGTAGATCTAGTATCAAAAAGTATAGTAATAGGCATACCAAATAATTTACCTAGCACTTCTATAGGCGTAACTTACTTTTCAGCTTGTTTATCAGCTACTGCAACATGTATCTTATGTTGCTGATTATTTTCATCCTTCCTTAGAGGGCACTAATTTGCATAATGATCCTTTCCATAGTTGTAATATCCCCCTACAGGTCCTTTTAAGGTTCTAATTTATTTCTAGACCTGAAATTGTTGTTTTTTCCTCCTTAGGACTTCTGTCCATTTTTATTGTTCTTTAGGAAGTTGTTTCAAGAATTTGCAGAAGGTTTATTTTTTGTTGTTTTCTTATTTTTATCAGCAAAAAAAATATTTTTAGTACCAAAATTTTTCCATGCCCCCTTTTTGGATGCAAGAGATGAAGAAGAATTAGGAATTTTCTATCTATTCTCTTCCTTATGGGCAAAAATTGCTTTTAATTTATGTTCCTGTCGAATGAATTTTTCTACCACCCCTTCCATGGTGGTTGGGTTGTGAACATCTACCTCACCCCATATGATAGGGTTTAATCCCATAATTAAATTTTGTATCCTGAAACTTCTTGTCAGTTTGATACTGAGGTACATACTTAAGAAGTTTGGTAAACCTCTCCCACTACTCCATTACAATTAATTTTCCTTAAATTAAGTTCTAAAATTCAGTCATCTTCTTATCATAATACATTTGTGGAAGCCAACATTTCCTAAAATAACTCTTAAATTGATCACAAGTGATGCTTGATTCATCAATGTTCAGTTTATCCTTACGGTTGTCCCACTAGGAGAATGCCTCATGAGAAAGTTGATAAGCTCCGCATACTACTTTTGTTTCCTCTGAGATGTTCCTTATTGTAAATTACTTCTTCATTTTTTTTGCCAGTTCTCAGCTCCATCCCCTAGTGTAGTGTCATCAAACTTGGATGAACTTATCCTTTTTATGCCATTTGTGAGTTCAACTGCTAATCTTGCCTTTTTATTTTTAGGTTGATTGGGAACATTTGGATTTGCATTTGCAACATTGTTATTATCAATGCCCAATTTTCCAATATTGGTGTTGTCCCCAGGAGGTGGTTGATTTTTATTACCAGAATCTTCCTCCTCCTCTTCATTACCCATAACTTGTTGTTCAAGTAAATCCAAACGATCTCTTATGTCCAAAAGGGCAGCAAGAATCTTGTCAAGTTTTTGTGCGGTAGCTACCTCTCCACATGGAGGTGTGTTATTTTCAGCACCTCCCCTTATTCTAACCATTTTATGTTAGCAAGGAAAATTAATTTTTTATTAGATATGAACTCAATAGGTTAAAGAGTTAACCTTTAACTCTGAAACCAAGATGTAACATTCCCATTTTAAGACTTTAGAAACAAGGAAAAAAATCATCTTACATAATATTCTCTATTCTAAATTAACATAATTTAGAACACACATTCAATTGCCAATTCATCTCATAACATAAAACCATATACAATTGTAAATGACTCGGTGAAACACCGATCTCTGATTTTATGACTTGGTGTTAAACCAACCTACCGTGTTACCTCAATAATGTATATACTACGTATACTTGGTTTATTTTACCCTTTTAAGGGTACCCAAGCATTCTTTATAAGAGGCCTATATGAATATTTGTTATCGATATTCATCTGAAATCCTGCATCTTAACTAGGTGACATAGGACAACGAAACCAACAACATGCAATACATTGGAAAAAGTTTCTAAATATGTTTATCATGTTTACATTCCTAGACAACATGCTCATCAAAAGGAATATGTCCCTCAACACACTTATTTTGTTATCTAGAATGGTATTTTCTGAGTCCTGTTAGTCTAATCTGATTCACGATTTCACACTAAACAAGGTTAGCAACATGCACTAGTGTGGAAGACTACTCGTGGTGACTAAGGATACATACACATACTCAATTGACTTATGTTGACTAGGTGTGTCTAGTTATCCTAAGTCAACATGAGTTGACCTCGACACTAGATCATGTTTCTATCCCTGTATAGGGTAGAACCATGATCCAGTCTTACACTTATGTCAATCAAGTTAAACAAGTAGGTGGGGTGTTGAGACATAACAACTGCATCCTAGTATCCTTGTAATGACTCGTATCATTACGAAGCTACTATGTTGGAGTTTATGTGTACAAACATCCAACTGTGTTTTCTCAATTGGACTAACATACTTAAGATTACAAGTTTATTAACCCATTTAATCATTTTCTCAAATATTAAAGATAACAACACTCTAAGATTCAACTAAGCATCATTTAACCTATAAGGCTACTATTGAGGGTGAATCACAACACCCCTGAGTTTCTACAGCTCGATGGGTTAAGACTCTCAGTGTGATTGCATAACATGGAGCTTTTCCTAAGTGTGGGACCTTGCGAAATCGGAAAAGCTCTCCAGGTGAAGGCCGGTTTCTATTCCTTTGTTCAGATGCACCCATAAAAATGTAGAGGGTTTTCTCAAAAACCTAATCTAACTTGCCAAGGAGATAGGGTAAGAAGATGCATAAAAATAAAACCTAAACTAACAAAGGTGATGCACCAAGGAATGAAGAACACCTGTCTAGCCAATAAACACAAACCAATAAAATGTAATGTAAGATCATGCACAGATAACCAAATTGTAGTGAAAGATCAGAAGGATGAAAAATGAACACATAGAGGGTTGAGAATCATCCATAGACATGCAATATTTACTCCAAATATTGATACAATACTCTACAAAATTCCAAAAGGCAAAGTTGCATTGCAGTTTTAGATAGGAGGTTTGAACTCCACAAAATCCACCTACAAAAAAGAGGAGAAGGGAGGGGCAAAAAAAGAATTTCCAACCTTTAGAAAGAATCCCCTCCTTACTATTTATAGGAATAATGAGAGATAAAAGAGAGAGGAATTCCAAATCTACCCCAACCACCTCCAAGCTACATTTAATTCATCTCATTATGGTGGTAGGTGAGAACCCTAGCAAACCCAAAAAGTGGCGAACCATATTTTTCATTTTTAATAAATTTTTCCCACCCAATTAAATATATCTAGTCATAGTTGGATAGAGGACCTCGTAAGCTTTCCGAAAAGTCCAACCTTGCATGAATCCAAGCTCCCTATGAAAATTTATGGCCATCTAAATATCTGGGTCAGGGTTTGCTTCCTGTCAGCGCTCAAAATGTTGCGCCTCCTGAAGGTGCACCTTGGCGCATCCATTTTTGTGTCAACATCCTCTTACCTGCGCCATAGTCGCATCCATATTTGTGTCAACATCCTCTTACCTGCGCCATAGGCACATCCATATTTGTGTCGACACTCTCTTACCTGTGCCATAGGCACATCCATATTTGTGTTGACATCCTCTTACCTGCGCCATAGATGCATCCATATTTTTTTTGACATACTCTTACCTGAGCCATAGGCGCATCCATATTTGTGTCGACATCCTCTTACCTGCACCATAGGCGCATCCATATTTGTGTCGACACTCTCTTACCTATACCATAGGCACATCCATATTTGTTAAAACAAATGTAACTTTCTATATGTCTTTCTCCTTTCATCTTGTATGAAATCCATCTAGAAAATTGTTAGCACGAGTCAATTCATTTGAATTGAGCATGATAATCACTATAACCTTAAAATGTTGTGCTTTTATCTAACCATTTCATAAAAATAACCATGTTGTTTATGAAACAATTCCAAAAACACAACAAGATAAATAGAAATACTTCTTAAAATTTTACAAACCAAGAAGGAGAGAGAATCAATATTGAATAAGTAATGTATAAGAAAGGACTAGTTAAATCAACATAATAAATCCTAGCTCCACATTTTTATGAACTTATTACATCATTCTAGAAATCAGAATAGCTATAGTAAAGAAGGAAGAAATCCATATTTCCAAATCTAAAACTTACCTTCTAGTCAAGTTCTAAATTAAGTTGTTAAACTCAACCTATTATAAATTTTTAAGAAGGACAAGTACAAGATATGCAAATATACTTTTCAATAATAAGTACATTATTTTGATATTCAAGTTAACACCTTAACAAAACTAAAAGTATCAACCAAAAATCTAAATACAATCCATCCAATAGTCGTGACTATACTCAGGCTCAACACATATTATAACTTTAGTTGTTAGAAAATAAGACTCTACATTCAAGGTAAGGAAGGTTTATCCAACTAAGGATCAAAACAAGTCCAACATAACTCATTGCAAGGCTTCTTGCAAACCTAAACTCACTTCATATTTGGACCCTAAGTGATCAATGCAAAACAATTAATCAAGATTTCTAGAAACATCTTCATAAGAAAGGTTTCATAAAGGATTTCAATCCAACTCAAATAGATTTAATACTATAGTTTTAGATACACAAGTAGTCCCTTATATACTATTAAAAAAATAATATTTTCAATTAATGTCAAGTCATACTGTTCATTCTCAAATTAACAAAAGATCACAATCTTACCCAAATGATGGAACTCATCATACAGAAGGATCCAAAAATGAATGAAACAAGAAATAATAGATAACACAAAGCACCAACCATCTAAAGGAAGTCATACTCCATTTTCTACAATATTCTTATCAAAATATGACATGATACCTCAAAGTTAAAAATAGTATAAACTGCAATAAGGACTGAATGTTGATAAACACCCATCTATTTCCATTTACCCCAAAACTCAAAAGTTGGAACAATTCTAAAAGAGAATCAAAAGATGATCATTACTTCTCTTTCAGGGAAAAGAAAAAGTTTTTCCATCTCATACATTCAATACTAGGCTATTAGTTTCAGTCAAATTAAAGTTCAAAACAATTGACTAATATTTTTTCTTTCGTAGGGTAACCTAGAATGGGCTTAAGTTTGAGAAAACCCAATGACAACAATAAAGAGAAAAAAATAATAGTCTAAGTTTAGAACTGGTTGACAAAGAAGTTTCTATTGTTGTCCAACAAGAATAACATATAAAGATCATTAACAGCTATCAATCCCATTAAAACTTCCTAGATCAAAAAGAGATCTACTAAGGAAACCACAAGACCAGAGTGGGTTATAAAAATATGAAAAAATATGCAACATAACTAAAGCTCAAGATTATGTATTTTCAGGATCAAGGAGAGTCTTCTTATAGCTCAAACTTGAATGGTATCAGCAAAATATTCAAGGAAGAACATACATGAAGGTTTTTTAGAAAAACCGATAGCTTCCATTGTTATCAACAAGGATACTGACCCAACACATAGAATACATAGATTCTAACTGGTTCTCTACAAGGGAGTAAAAACCAAAATAATTATATCACAAAACTAGTAACTGTATACTCCTTAAAATTACAGTCACAAAACTAATCGAACAAAAATGGGTCTTTAAAGCCATTATTATCAAGCAAATCAAACGTGATCACAATATTATATAAATCATAGACATAGGTCTCACTACCAAACAAATTTTCCTGCAAGTTAGTCTTCCCAATAACAATAATAAGGAGAACATTCAAAGCAAGAATCCTCGGGTTCTATCAAAACCAAGATACTGTTAAATTATATCCAACCTTTAGCTAGGTATTCATTTAACCAGGGAAAAAAACATAGATCCATTTAGTTTTCAAGAAGGTTCTAATGGAAATAATCCAATCATAACTGCAACTAGAACAACCCAGAGTTTGTATTCCACAAAAAAATCAATATTCATCCAAAGGAACTAAACTAAAAAACCATAGAAGAAAATATCAAACAAACACACAACCATAACAGAAGGTTTCAATTAGAGCATATTTATTCTAATGAAGCATTTAAATAAAAGTAGAAGACTTAAGGGATAGGGCCTATCATGCCTGATAGAGATCCTGCCTTCACTATCTGGGTGTAAATCTTCAAGAAGAGCTTTAATAGCAATTCCTTTCCACAAAAATTCCAAAAAATAGCTTAGAAACCTTATTCTCATTCTTCAATATCTTCTCACTTATATTTTCATCACTATCACTTCCATGCAAGGTGAAATAAACATGGAAGGATTGAAACTGAGGGTTTGAAGTGAAAACCCGCATACAGAGCTAAAGCTCACAAAAACCAAAAGAACACTGCAAAACCGAAAACACTTATTCCTTCTAACTTCCTCTACTTCCTAGGTAGTTTTTCACATTTTCCAAGAATATTAAATGTCAAACAGGACTAACAGTCCTTCCGCATCTCCCGCCACTACCAAATTACAATTAGCCATTACTAAATTTAAAATTTCATGCAACTAACACTTTAGCAGATGTGCCAAACTGACCTCTTATTTTCTTTCATGCATTCACCAAATTTGGCTAAAATAGTAAGTTTTAATGCCCAATAAATCCTCATTAATACCTTGAGGTTGGTTCCATCGACCTGCCTTAGCATGTCATCCCATTCGTCCCCTTTAGGATAGGTTAAATCTTAGGTTAGGTTCAAACATTATTTTAGGAACTAACTTAGGTCCTTAGGGTAAAGTTTATTAATTTAGTCTTAGGTTTTTCCCTTTTTATTAACATTCCACATTAATAAAATAACTTAGTAACATAGGATAGATTATAACTTAGGATAGTGTTGGTACCAAAATTGATCCTTCCTTTGAAACTGAGAAGCATCACAATTTGATCAGGATGCTTAAAGACAAAAAAAATGATAATATGATTCATTTTATAGTTGGGGATTGATTCTAGATGACTCTTTATCACTCTGTTTTGGAAAGGACTGGGTATCATTGGGCTAACAGTTTTACCTACCCTTACTACTTTAGGATGTGCCTTTAACCAGGGTGAGAGGATGCACTTTGTGACCTATATTAGTGGAAATTATCAATAAATTAACAGTATTTGACTCTTCCTTTGTAGTATTTCGAAGGAGACCTTACGAAAACATGACCAATACAACATAACCTAACTCTTACAAGTTGTCACTTTAGAAAATGAATATGTTCTCTAGACAAGGCCTAGGTCACTTAAGACAACAATAAAAATTGATTGCACTTGCATATTTTAGTAAAGGATGGACAAATTTAATGATCTTCTTTAGCATTTGTGGATATACAGTGTAAGAAGGGATGGTTCATGTAAGACATATCACTGAATATGAAATTTATGGTTGGGAATTTAAGCATGATAAAGTTGATTATACCAAATCCTTGAGAACTTTAAACAAATGTTGACAGATCCAAAAATCAAAATGATAAATGGCTTCAGATAGTCAGGAAAAACCTTCAACTAGAAAGTTGTGGATCTATGAAATCTCAAAGATACATGGATTCACACATTCTTCAAGGATTTAACATAAGAACTCATGTTAAAGACTTAATTAAACCTTAGAAGTGCCTAATATATCATGCTTATGATACACTCATAAACTAAAAAAGAATCTGTATCACTGAAATGAAAGTAAAGTGAATTTAAATCGCTTAATGCATCATGAAATGAAAGCTCTCTTCATAATGTAATTACAAATGCCACAATATTGTCATGAGGACAAGATATTGTGTGATTTTAGAGGGATTCCTAATTTAATATTGTAACGGGAACACATATAACTATTTGAAGATATCTCAAAATGATAGTAGACACAACACGGTTCATGATTAACACAAATTACTTAAGGTTTTTCAAATTGATCAACAAGGGAAATTTTTTTACAATCTCAAAGTTTTTCAATGGTTATAGATTTGCAACCATCTTGACATGATCAATTTCAAAGATACATAAGAAATAACTTGTTTCTCAAATGATTTCCCTCAGAAAATGGCTTTTCTTGGCTTTCTCTCCTTCTCTTTTCTTTGAGAAAATTCCAAAGAAATTAGCCCCCTCTCTTTTCGTGATTATTCTTATTCCTTTTATATCATCTCCTTTTCTTGTTAACTTTTAAAGTTATTTCCCCCCAAAATTCAGAATATTCCCAAGGATATTCTTCTTTTAAAAAGTGTTTTAGAACATGGTATTTATAAAGGTATTTCTTGAGGTTACCAGGTGTATGAATCACCATTATTTTCAATCAACTTCACTAGTGTTGACTGGGATATCAGGTAGTCTTTTCTGGTCCTTTATTTTAATCATTATTGCTTGGTATTGATTAGATAATCATTTTGAATAATCTCTTAATACCTTTGGATGATATTGAAATGACATATATCCATACTCACTTTTCAATAATCTACCTTAGGTGTCACCTTCTCTACTTCATGTCTCATTCACTTAATTGCCACACATAGTTTCTCTCGAATCACCTTGATTTACCATCTCTTCTCATCTCTAAATTTTTCATAATCTTAAATTCTCCTTTGTGTGAACTAAACAAAATATCCTTCATTTCATGGGAAAGATTGCATCAAATCAGAACATATCTCTCCTTCTGATTATAAAACTTGGTTCAATTTCATTATCATCATGCCTTTTCCTTCTTATTCTGAGTATAAGGAATTTCAAAGAGAATGGAAAAGGTGCTTGTAGCTCACATCTTGAAGGATATTTCTTCAGAGGAATTAAATCATATTTTTGATTTAAGCGGTCCTAATGAATATTTTTTCAGGGCTCTGTTTGAGATAGAATGTGTGGGTGACACCAAAGGGCCCCTAACATACTGACAAGTTTGATTAGCGCTTCTTACAAGGATGATCAGGATCAATCCTGTGTTCCCATCCTTCTAGGTTATGTATTTCCATATTTTTAGATGGGAGCATATGAAAAATCCCAAATATTTGAAATAACTTACTAGGTTGAGAGAAGACTCCAGGTCTCTGGGAAGACCAATTTTCAATGTCCCTTTCTGTGTGATGAGTAATTTTAATGAAAATATATTCCTAAGGAATCATATGCGTTGTATGATAAATCCTCCATTGACACAAATCCTACTATCTCCCACAAAATAGAAGGGTTAGAGAAAAGGATAAACCACCTGGAGAAAAAGAAGTTACAGACCGTGCCTTTACAATACATTTTAGCACCAAGGTCATATTCAGGGAAAAGGAAAGGTGAACCATAATCACAACCTCTAATTCTTATCTTAGATGAGGAATAAGACCAATCATTTTCTTCTCGTTGTTCAATGGCAGCCATTTCCTTTGCTCGAGAAAACAGAGGGAGATTTTCTATTCAATCCTCCACCCACCTAATGCATTGTGATCCTCAGGTAGTGCATGAATTATTCATCTCTTAACTAATTCCTTCCCTAAAGGACAATCCACCTTTTACATGGAAATTGGATGTTGGGTCATGTTTAAGGTCTTGTAATCAGCCTATTCAATGACATGCAGTAACTACTCCTCCAACCACTTCAGGTGTTCCCTCTTAAGAAAATCCCAGCATGTCAATCCCTCACAAAGGGAAAGAAAAGATAAATTTATTCACAGGAGGTCTAGATATTTTATATTGGGTTCCATCTCAAGAGAAGAAAGTTGAACTGGAGAAAATCATGAGTTATCCTAGAACGACTCTGGAAGTGTTAATGGATATGGGAATGTCCCGTGACCTGGCAGGGTCAGTAATTTTTGTCCAAATAGCACAAGGCTCAAGCGAGTTTGTGTTGAGGAAAAAAAATCTTCTAAACAAGCTCCCTTTGCTTGGAGGAAGCTATGAAGTAGGGCTCAAATATTCTAAACAATAACTCAATGCCTTAACTTTTTCCTTTAATTACCTTTTTTATCATTCCATATTCATCAACATTTTGTAGAAGATCACTCACTGCCTCAAATACCCGTTGCTTCAATTGTTCCCTTGAGGGTTTTCCTAAAGGAATAATCTGAATGTTATAATCATCAGTTGTTATGTCTTTTCTTGTTTTACCCTCAAAAGGGTTTGGTATTTCAAAATTCATTGCTCCAGATTAATAAGTGTGAATTTTTGTGATGGTCTTGGCCCTTTTTGGGGCTCTTATTACCTTTGGAAAAGATAGAGTCATAAGGTAAACAACTTGCACAGGAAGAACCTCTTTTTCTTCATTTGAGATAAACTCATTGATCCATCGCTTTTCTAAGCTTGTTATAGCTCTTGTTTCTTGTGATTCTTACTAGAGATTCTCAGGGACAACTACCATTTGCTTGGATATTTCTTGTTCATTTTGCACCAATGATTGTGTCTATTCCTGATAACTTATTTTGATGGCCCCCACACCAATATCACCTTGTGCTACTAATTCTTTTGGATGATCTTTTTCATGGTCTAGAACTTCATATTGATTATTTTTCCTTTGAATTATATCAACACTCAGGGGATACCCCTTCCTTGCTTCTTCAATTAAATCCATAGTGGAATTAACTTCTTCTATAACATTTTCCTACACCAAAATTTAGGTTGTGAAACCCTTCTCTCTCAAAATTTGTTGAGTTGCAACTTTACCCTTTTCATGCTCCAACGATGTATCTTGTAATTTCATGATAGGTTGTTCCTCCATAAAAAACTCTACATTTCCCACTAAAGGATATAAATTCTTACCAATGATGATTTATGCATCAGCAATTACATCTTATGCTATTTTCAATCTCTCTTCAAAAAAAATTTCCCTCTTGAGGAAGGTTATCAATTTTGGTCACCTTAGTAGAAATAGATATAACCTCTTTCATTAATAACTTGACATTAGTGTCCCTTTGAATGAAAAACTATGGTTTACCCAATTCCAAAGTTATTTGTCCTATGGAAATCTTTTCAGTTTCCTAGGTCCTCTCTTCAAAATTTGATACATGAATATATTTTTCTAATTCTTTGCTAGCTTGAATGTTATCCAATGGTGTTGGTATTGGTTCATCTCCAGATAAATTAAGTGTATCCAACATGGAAAATCCTTCGCCAGTATCAATCATCAATTACATCAGTTTGGCACTTTGGAAATTCGTGCATTGTTTTGACTGGAGACACATTTATATCCTTGGGAAGAAAATTTTTAGTTATTTTCATACCTAGGGTAGAAAATTGATTGTCTACTAGATTGACAGTAGTACTTCATTAGGAAACTGAAATCTGAGTGCATTCCATTGTTTTTTCCATAACAGACAAAGATGGGATCAAAGGATCTGATTGCTCCAAATGTGTCAGTGATGCATCATGTTGCTTTTGGATAACATCACTCATTTCATACTCTAAGGGATCAATTACCACATCCCGGTGCTTGAAATTTGTAGGGGTATGGGCTCCTACTCTTACCAAAATTGGCTAGTGAATTACCTTGTGTTTTCTATATGTTCTCTCAAACATTTTTAAATGTAGTGTTGCCCTTCTTTCATCCTTGTGTGGCTTAGACTAAACATGGCCACTTGAAATGGCCCCACTAATCAATTTCTTAGTACTATGTTGCTTTGGAAAAACATTTAGATGGACCAGATGTGATGTCAAACCTTTCCCCTTTTCCTGAATTGGTACTACAAAAGTGATAAGGGCATTCTCCATAGATTTTAAAAGCATTTATTCAGTCTTTTGATTGAGAACTGACATATAAGTGTCAGTTCCACTAGTGGTTGATGTCCACTCATCAATGAATTTAGAAGTAGGTATTTTGGATGGAAATTGAGGGGCCTTTCCCCCCGGTGGGTCCATTTTATTTGTGTCCTCCCTCAAAGGTGGAATATCCTCACTCAAGTTTCCCAAACTTCTGATATTTTTTAGAATTTTTTTATTCTGGAGAGAAAGATCAATATTATTTTGGGTCAACTAGTTTACAGTCCTCCTCACTACATCACTTATTTTTAAATAAGGATCATTAGATTCTACCACATTCTAGTCTAGAGGAGATACAGGTTGATACCCCACCTTCTGATCAATATAAAATATGTTCACTGTTTGAAGACCATCTACAATCCCCTCTAGGATAACCGTAATTTTGTAGTCTATTATCTATGTCAGAGTCATTCTGGAAAAATCCCTTAACCTAACTTCTTCCTCATCCTTTATGTTCATCCAGTAATCCTCGAAATAGGGCTCATACTCAAAGATGTTTGCAACATTTTTAAACACCCATTTCATGTCATAATTAGCCTAGCCTCAAACTTATCCATATCAAATTTCTTCATTTGCTCTTCAATCAATCTAGCCTTTATGATGGAAGGACATGAATACCTTCCAATTCGAATAGGAAATTTGATATTCTTTTTATGGCTCTCGGAAATTATTTTATGCACAGGTGTCAATTGTCTTACTAGTTCCCATAAAATCAATTTATCATCCACATACCTAGGAAATTTGTATGGCTTTCCCTCAAAACCACTAACTCTTATATAATTAATCCTTTTGTACTGGATGAAGCAACATCCATATTCCAAAATTACTTTCCTATCTTGTTAGGACATCCTATATTGTCCCCACTCTGGCTTAAAAAGACAAACAATAAGGGCAATGAAAGCTTCATTAACTAACCTCACATTATCACTCCAGTTGATAAATTTTAGTTGGAAAAATATCTCGTGCATTTGACATTACTTAAAATCTGCATGTGGTGAAAAACATGGGAAATGTTTTTGCCCTTCAACATTATAAATGAGATATGTCATCATATAAAATTCAATGTCTATAATATCTCCCAGTTCAATTTTTTCTGCTAGAGTGACCATCTGATCATGGAGTGCATCTACAATAAAGGTGGCCCAAAAAATGCTCACTTTTTTCTCCATAATAATCCATATGTATGTAGTCATCCATTCCTTTAATTCATTTTCTTTTTCTAAACCTACCATTTGACTTAGCAACATGATGACATCCTCACCTCCTCTATAAACTGTGCCCTAACCAACTTCTTAGGGATTCTATCTATTGTCCTCTTCATGATAAGCCAGTTTGTATTTATCATCTTGACATAGTCCTTCTTCTTTGTTTCATAATCCTTCAAAGCCAACTTGATGCCAACAGTAATTGGGTTTCCGACTATAGACAATTTCAACATTATTCTGATGGCCACTGGTGTTAGTGTTAGTACTGCATCCCCATTTCTGTCCAACACCTCACTCTTTTCTAAATCATAGTTCATAGCAATGCCACACTAATTCAGGGCAATGAAAAAAGGGTGGGATTGCACCATCTAGAGAAATACAACTTTCCTGAATTGATTTTAAGGATTCATTCTTATGATGAATTTTTAACCTTTGGAGGAATTCATCTTGATCAACGCCTATTAAGTCTGTTTCTGTAATCTTATCTAGATCACTTATGATTCCTGACACGAATGAGAATGAGGATGGCATAGTCTTCATTTTTCAAAAACCCTAACTTTATTTTAACCAACCTTGCCACTGAAATATAAATACAGGATTTTCAAAGCTCTTACCAGTCAATCCACAAGTTCTGGAATAATTTAAGCCCAAATCAATAACTCCTTGAATCCTCAAGTTCACAATTTGAGCTCCACATCTAATGACGTGATGATTCTTCATGCAAATCATGAAAGGTAGCAAAAAAAAATCAATCTAATTAGTAAACAAAGAATAAGTAATTCACAAGCTTTAAAATGTCCTTAATTTGCATAGCAAAATTAATGGTAGAAGAAATAAATGCACTTGCATCGAGACCGTTCAATCCATCACTCACAATTTTTTTAAAAAATGAACTGTCCATGTGGAATAAATTTTTTCACTATCATGGCCTCAGTGGCACCTTTTGTAATTTTGGAACTTCTAATACTTTTCATACTTTTGGAAAACTTGATCCACCCATCTGCTTTTTGGTTTTCAATATTGGCTTGACACGTGGTTGCCTTTGAGTACTAGCAGGGCTGCATCTCTTTTTTGTAATTTTACTCCTTTTCCAATCAAAACCAAAAGTATCAAAAATATCTGATAACCCATTTCCGTGCTTTCTTTATAAAAAAATACCACGTGTCCTTCTATGGGCCTCATGGACCCTTTTACAATTTTAACACCTTTTATCTTTAAAGTGCACAAATACAATTATGCACGACTTTCCCACATCCACTCAGCTTGAGACATGTGTACACCCTTGGGGTAAAAAGAAAAAATACTTGTGTTTCCTTATGGTCATGAATATTCAAGGAATATTCATCGGGTCACAGGACTAATGTTTTAAATTTTGTGAATGCCATACAAAAATATAGGTTTACAAATTAAACCCACCATACCGCATCCAATTTAAAGACACCATGTACTAATGGGCAAAGGGGTATAAAATACACTTACAGACATGATCCTTGACCAAAAAAGAGGAAATACCAGACTGCACACAGAAAAACCACAGAGCTGAATCACACCTCAATAGGGAAAATAAAAAAATATAGTAGAAAAAAATGGAAAATCTTAACCGAATAAGGGAAAGATAAATTCAAGCACCAACAATAGCTCTGAATCGGGGATGAGCACTCCCTGTGAGTTCCTCAAGAACAAACCATGGTGTAGAGAAAATAAGACCATGTGCCAAAATCCATTGGGCCACAAAGTCAAAAAAATAGCCCATAGAAATGAGGCAATAATAGCCAACCCCATAGAGAACAAACCGACAAAACCAAAATCCAAAACAAACAGTCACTGGGGATCAAGACAAACATAGAAAAAAAACCAAACAAGAAAAGAAACCAACAAAAAACCAACAAAAAAACTAAACACTATATAATAGTACGTACCTTTTCTTGTGAGAGATAAATCAAGAAAGTGTTTCAAGTGCCTACCATTAACAAGAAAATCAAGTAATTCTCCATCTAAATCTTTTAAGAAAAAGGTATGCTCTCCAAAACTGATGTCAATGGAGTAAGGACCCATCCATAATACATCACACTTTCCATGTTTTCCCTTATCCTCATGTCTATTATCCCATAGTAATACAAGGTCACCTACACTAAACACTTGAGGGGTCACCTTTTTATCAAATGTTTTTTTGAAATTTTCCTTGAATCTCAAGTGTCTCTAATGGGACTCTCTTCTTACTTCATCTAACTCAACAACTTGACTTATTCTTGCATCATACAGACTAACCTCCTGATCTTCAATTTTTCAAAGAAATTGGTATGAAGATAATTACATATGTAGGGGAAGGAGGGCTCCATACACCAATTCAAAGGGTCTCTTTCTAGTAGCTCTCTTAATAGTAATTCTATCATCCCATATAACAAACTTCAATTGTTCACCCCACCTTTGTTTATTCATCTCCAAAATCCTCCTGATTATTTTCAAAAAATTCTTATTGCTTGATTATGCTTGCCCATTACCTTGAAGATTGTAATTAGATGCATATGTAAGGTTTATTCCATACTCCTGACACATGGATACTAAGGGCTTAGCTAGAAATCTCATAGAATTATCAACAATTATTTTGGCCGGCACTCCAAATCTACATATTATGTGATTTAAAATAAAATCCATAACAGCCTAGTGAGTTTCCTTCTTCGTAGGAATTGATTCAATCCATTTGGTTAAATAATCAATAGCCACTAATATCAATTTTTGGCTTGTACTTGAATGGTCTAAGATTTCACCAACAAATTCCATACCCCACTTTTTGAAAGGAGCTTCAATTGATATTGGTTATAAAGGGAGAGCTCCTAAAGCTTTCAATATTCTTGAGAAGATCTGACAACTCTCACATATTCTAACCAATAGAGTTGTTTTAAAAATCTTAGGCCACCAATAAACAACTCTTAAAATTTTATGAGCATCTAACCTTCTAGAAAAGTGCCCTGTGAAACTCAGCAATTAGCTTAGGGGCTTCATCTTCAATAATGCATCTAAAGAGAATCCCTCTAGGATTCTTCCATGCTAGTCTATAATTAGTCATAATATATTTTTGGGCAGCCAACCTAAGTGCTCTATTCTGATTTTTGCTCAAATTTCTAGGACACTCCAAATTCTTAAGATAAAACATGATGTCCTTGTACCATGTTGAATTGATCAATATTTCACAGACATTTATATCTTCTCTCTCAATTTCATTTATTTCCATTTCATGTAGGTTGCTTTCTTCAATTAGCTTTGCCAACCCTAAGCCCCTAACTAACTTGGTGGTTTGAATATCCACGTCATACTCTTATATTTTTTTCACCCACCGACATCTTTTGCTTGACATTTCCATTTCTGATAGAATATCCTTGACCATGGTATGAGGAACATAGGCCATAATCTTGGAGCTCAAAATATATGGTCTGAAAACTTTTGTTTCTCTTACTAAAGAGAAAGCATGTTTCTCCATAATAGTATATCTTAATTCTGCTCCTTAAAATGCCTTACTAAAGAAATAAATTGGTCTTTCATTTCCTTTATCATCCTTTTGCAATAGTATAGAGGAAATAATATTCTCAAAAGCAAAAGAAAACATTTGAAAAGCTTTCTTGTAATCAAGGGCTACCAAAATAAGGGCATTCTTTAATGCTTCTTCAATCCCAAAAAAATCTTGGATATATTTTTCCTCCCATTTGATAACTTGATCCTTTTTTAGCATACTTGTAATGGGGATATTCATTTCAAAAAAGTTAGAGATAAATATCCTGATGAAATTTATTTGTCCAAAAAAGGATTCCTCCCTTTTTGGTTTTGGGTATAGGGAATTTACGAATAGCTTCTACTCACTCAGGATCTATCATAACCCCTTCCTTAGACACGATGTGTCCCAAAAAATTTACCTTCTGAACCCCAAATTGACATTTTATAGGATTCAATGAAATACCATACTCTCTGCACCTTAACAAATTTTCTCCAGATGTTGCAAATGATCACTTCTCCTTCTTGAAAATACTTTCACATCATCCTGATATATAACAATGAAATCATTTATATATCCTGAGAATGCTACATCCATATCTCTTTGAAAAGTTTCTCCAGCATTCATTAGACCAAATGACATTCTTACATACACATAAGTACCCCATGGAGTGGTGAAAGTGGTTTTAATTCTTTCTGATTTCTATACCAACACTTGATTATATCCTGAGAACCCATCTAGAGTAGATAATAATTCAGATTTAGTAACTAATTGTAGCATGTTATCCATATTGGGAAGGGGATAATTATCTTTGATTGATGTTTTATTCAAGCTCCTAAAATCCATGCAAAACCTTATATCTCCATTCTTTTTTTGAACTGGCACTATATTTTCCACCCATGAAGAATACCTTTTGGGTTATATAATACCCCCATCCCTTAAATTCTTTAATTCTTCTTGAATTTTGAGGGAGAGAAGTGGATTAATTGGTCTTTGAGTTTCCTTGAATGGATTGGCATTATCTTCCAGTGGTATTTCATGCTGGAAAATGTCTTCCCTATATGTCTTCAACTTTGAATATGACCATGTCAAGCAGTCCTGGTACTCTTTCAACAATTGGAAATATGATCCCTTTTCTTCTTTATTTAAGTTTCTACCTAACCATATTCTCCTAGGTTTGTTTTCCATCCCCAGGTTGTGTTCTTCCACATCTCTCAAAGATGAAAAATTCCTATAAACAATGAGATTAGAATTATAAAAGTTTGACTCAAGCACAACCAAACCTCTTGGAATGGTATTTGTTTTCAATTGAATAATATCTTTACCAAACAAGGTTTCTCCTACCTCATTAATATATACCATTGGCTCCCAATCCAAATTTTGATTTGTGAATTCCCATTTTTTTTGTTTAAATCTTTGAATTTAGGCATCATCTTCAAAAATTTGCCAATGCTTGACATTATCAGGGACAAATGGTATTGTCATCACCTCAATTTCATATTCACAATACGGATACATTGTGTAATTTTCAAATGTAACACCCCGAACTGTTGTTACTTTCTCCAGAGCATTCAAGTATTGATAAATGATTTCTTCTGTATAAGGACATGTTCCTTTGGTTTTGGGAAGTCATGCTTGATATGGATTGTATCCTCTTTGCTCTTGAAGATCTTTGACTGAGCCGGAAAATGCTTGGACTCTTTTGTTTCTTTCATTCTTGCACTTGAGTTCAACCTGATTTCTGGATGAATAGTGGATTTATCCACCTTTATGACTCAGCCTTGGATCAGTTGCATTGATCCAAGGAATGTTTTAAGTTTATTCAGGATGAACAAAATTTATTGACCTTACGAAAGTTACAAGGTCTGATTGAGTTTTGAATGATCAATTCTGGAGTTTAACTCAGACTGATCATGATAAATGAAATGTGGTTCAAGATATCGTAACATCAGGAAAGGCCTGGACCTTAAGCTAGGTAAGATGTTTATGTTTATTGATGCCAAATAGAATCCTTTACAGGAATGTTTTATCCAGTATGGACTCTAACACTGATTGGTCCTATTTTGGGGACCTAGACTAGATTCGTTAAGGTTAATAGTCTTAACCTAAACTATAACCTATTGGTTAAAATAATTGCTAATCTAACCTAGCCCTAAACTATGAGCTTAATGCTCCTAAGGGTTAACTACACCTAGCGCTATGGAAGTGAGACTAATGTCTTACCCTATGATCTAACCTAAGTTTCTAACCTATCTTAACTAATGATAAGAAGGGAGGGAGACCTAAAGAAGGGTCGCGAGTCATGGGTGGTGGTTTCCATGGCATTTAAGAGGGGGATAAGGTTGAAGGACTAGGAATGCTGTCAGGTTTGGCAGAGGATAAAAAAAAATAGTATAACCTGACGTGGTAGCATCACCAAGGATGGGAATGTTTGTTTTTTCTTCATGTTGTGATCACCAACTTTGGCGGTCGGTGGCAATGGAAAATAGGCGGGAGGATGGAAGTAAATGCAATTAATGAACTTTGGTTCCCGAGTGCAGATTTCTTAGGAAGGCATATAAGTGGAATATTGTTTGGTTGTTTGGCTTTCCATGCATTCCATTTTTCACTCTGCTTGAGCACTGGTTCTTCGAACCAGCTGTCTACTCTGTGTTGCATGGAAACTTTGAGAGTTTCTAGCTTCCTTCTCTGTCGAGGAAAGTATATAAGGCATGGAGGTAACAATTTATTGTTGTTTAATCTTTCATGGAAGAAGAAGAGAAGGTGCGAGCACATTCAGTGGTCTTCTTCGAATTTTTAAGCGACACTATCAGGCATGATAGGCCCTAACTTTTAAAAATCTTGCTTTCCTTTAAATGCTTTCATTAGAACAACTCTGTTCAGATGATTTTTGGTACAGTTGGTTTGGCTGGTAGCAATGTATTGGGTTTCTCTTTTTCTTGATGATTTGGGAATCTCTGGTTATAAGTAGACCCTTATGAAATCTACTTCTTTTATCTTCTCACCTTGCTGTGAATACTATATGGGTATCGTCTTCTGTAGACGCGTTTTATGTCTCTTTGTTCGACTGAGGTAATGAGTTTCCAAACTGTACCATGTTAGACGTTGTGCTTGATGATTTCATGTTTGAAGAATGACATGGAAAGAATTGTTGTGTCTGATTTGGTTGGTTTATTGATTGTTGCTTAGTTGTATGAGCTCTTTTATTACTTGACAGCTTCAGGTGAATATAAAGTTGGATTGTGATGAAACTGTTAGTTCCTTCTATAAAGCTCGACTGGTTTAAGTCGCATGCGTAAGAAATATGTTGAATACTAAGCCTGTACCTTTGTTGAATAGGGTCTGGATGTTTCTATGATTATGGGTTCTGTAAGTAATGAAATATTTGGTGTAGTTGTTTTCTTTACGATTTTTACTTGGATATTGGAACACAGTTGTGACCCAGTGAAAATTTACTTGATGAACTCTGATCCCTAACAATTTGTGGGTGATCTTAGGTCTACACGAATGGAAATTAGTTTTTATATTAGAATATGAATGACTGTGTTGATGTTTCCTGTAGTGACCTTGAAATCTATCATTAGAATCCATCTATTAACACTGGAAGTGCTATTTGTTTGGTATCCTTGAACGTAATAACAAACTATCCAGTGTAATGGCTGGAAATAGGTAGTGTAACCTATTGGTAAGTAATGATAGCAGTTACCCTAACTCGTAGTCTAAAGTTATTCAAATCCTGGGTGAAGGGTAGACTGTTTTATTTGGATCAGGATTGTGGACTGATTTTTGAACGTATATGTATTTCATTTATAACAACCTGTGGCTTTTGTTAATGTGCCATTGCAAGACCCTAGGGATCTAAGGGCGACCTTTTAAACAGTTCTACCAGATTGGAGCTAATGGTAAACTTGGGTGTTGATTTTCTTGCTTTCTCTTCTTCCCTAATTGAATTCAAGATTGATTGTATATGCATTACTCCTGGGAAGTTGGTACAGTCCTGAACTTGTTTGGAATGGAGATCTGAATGCCTCTGTTTCTTTCTCTTAGTTGTAAAGTATATGTTGATATAGGATTTTTGGAATACGAAAGTATTCTCTCCCTTTCTGGATATTATGAGTGCTCCCTTCTTTTGTATCTCCATGAGATCTCTACGGTATGGGTATAAGATGAATAGTCTGTTAAATTATGGGGAGAGAGTGGTAAGTGCTGAGTCTTGACCGAAGTCTCCTTTCCTTATCTATAGTTATATTATTACCCTGTTTGAGTTATTCAGTTATCTACTTGTATAAAAGTAGTATTGTAGTAGAAGTTTGTATACTTATCAATGTCATTGAAATAATGCAATGAGTATAAAGGAAATCCATCAGTTGAACTTGCTAGAGGCTATAATCTGTCTTTGCTTGAATTGTTAAATGCACATCTGTTGGATACACGTACTGGTAAGAATTCATTCTTGAATGGAGTAATCTTATTAGGATTGATATTGTCCTTGGTTTTTGGATGGATGGATATTTTAGAT
This sequence comes from Taxus chinensis, assembly GCA_019776745.2. Taxonomy (NCBI): domain Eukaryota; kingdom Viridiplantae; phylum Streptophyta; class Pinopsida; order Cupressales; family Taxaceae; genus Taxus; species Taxus chinensis. The sequence continues at coordinate 317,601,749 of CM034149.1, forward strand.
TCATTTTGTTTCTTCTTAGTCTCTAATATAAGATGAATCATCCAAAAAGATTGAAGGTTATATGGTAGTTATAATATGAAGTTATGTTATAAAGTCATGTATGGTAGAAGGATAATTAGTGTGATTCATGTTTATAGATTTGATGAAATGATTTCATTTAAACAGATTGTTTAATGGAAACAATTGGTGGAATGCAGTTGTTTTAAGAATTAGAGCTTATCATGCTCAGTTCACTGAACTGACCCGTGCTAGAAATTTTTGCAGATGGTCATCGTAAGTGGTAAAGGCACGTAGATCTGATATGATGCTCAGAATGTTTAATCTGATTTTTATGATGAATTACGACATGATCTCTCTAATTGTACTATAGGAAGAAAGTTGCTCTTTTGTTGATGTTATTGTATTAAAATATGCCTTAGTGCATAAATTGTAATGGTATAGGTTGAGATTAAAATAAATGGAGAAATGTTTTCTTACATGGCTATGTTCTTATTTGTTGAGTTGATCTTCTCGCGTCTGGATGAATAAGAGTGCATTTTTATTATTATACGCCATGGGATCTAAATGGATTCCCTAAGTAAGCCTTGTAAAAAAATTATGTGAGTGATTACTCCATGTTTGCTAGTAATTCTTTTATATTATGAATATGGATAATTTGAAAATTAGTTCACTACATTTCTATGGAAGTTGGGGTTGATTTATGCCCTAACAAGTAGCTATAACTCGATGAGCATTATACTAATCCTTAATAATGTTATAAGTCAAAGAAATGTAATGGATGGATTAAATTCACCATGTCTTATTTGCAATAAGTCTGATACATTCAGTCTTCAGGGTTGATATGAACCCTTACAGGTTAGTTATCTTCCTTATGAGAGAACTTAGGGCTATTTCCCTATTATGAGGAAATAAGATTTTTAGGGACCGATGGACACCTTGACAAGGTCACAAATCTTATTAAACTTCTCTCTGTGAAAATTGAACTTAATTACGTAAGGCAAATCAAAGGTGTGAAATTCTGGGTTGGGAAAAGACTACCCAGTTAGGAGGGCCTTTAATTCAAATTCAACTCAATATAAGTAACTTCGTGAAGTTACGTAAATCTTTTTGAGGAAGTATTGTAGGATGTTGACACATGACTACTGCAAGGTTTTATCTTCGAGAAGATTAGGATCTTCTCAAGGATACAACAATGCAGGTGACTTATGGAAACACCCTTTTGCATTGATCGTTAAGATTACACCTGAACTTGAATAAAATTTTCCTTTGGGATTGGTTAGGACCATATACATGTTACGAGGCAGCCCTTTCAGACTTGGGGTACTTTGACACATGGGGTTAACAGTGGGTGACCCAGTATGTCAGCTTACCCCTAGTCTTCAAGAGCATCCTTATAACGTGTGTTATGATATTAACCCATTCCTAAGTGAAAACTCGGGACAGGGGAGACTAAAAGAAGTCAGTATAAGACGTTCTATATAACATCGAAGTAAGGTGATGGATGTATTCCAGATTGATGAGTATGCCGTTAAGGAATATGAGACATGAACAATATGTTTCAAATCTTTGGCCAAAGTATCGCAAGCTGCTGATTGCGGTGTCCTATATCACCTAGTCTAAGGGACGTGATGCTGATGAATGATGGTAACAATTATTCAGATAGGTTCCTTGGACAGAGCATTCTGAAATCCCAGATTAGGGAAGAGAACCGCAAGAGTGAAGTGTTCAGATGAAAATTCCAACTCTATTATACACATGAATAGATCGGTAGTTCACCGAGTCATGGAATGAATAGATCAGTGGTACACCGAGTCATTACAGCTGCATATCGTTATCTGTTATAAGAATGATTGTTATGATCTATGAGTTCTAAATTATGTATTTAGAACTAGAAAGCACTTTTGAAAAAAAAAAAAATCTTGTTCTAATGTTCTAAAATGAGGATGTTACAATTTTCAAACCTACACCCTAGTATTGCCAATCTATCTGCTACAACATTTTGTTTTCTCTCATGGTACACTATATTGAAGGAGTAAAAAAATTCAATGAAATCCCAAACTACATGCTTATATTGCTTCATTCTCTGATTCTTTATTGCATATAGCTTGCGGACTTACTTGACCACTAATTCCGAATCTCCTTTAATAATAATTTCCTTTATACCATATCTCCAAGAAATCCTTAAACCCAAAAGAAATGCTTCATACTCTGAAATATTTTTAGTCAATTTGAACTAGAGTTTAAAAGAAAAGGTTAACTCTTTCTTATCTAGGGATATTAATACAATTCTTGCACCATTTCCAAAATTAGAAAAATCTACATCAAACATTAAAGTCCAAGGGAAACCAAGTTGTTCAGGGAAATTTCATTTATCGAGTCCATGTTTCTTGAAATCTACATAACCAAAAAAAATTTCAACATCTACATCTGTATATAATACTTCATATGAAGCATTTTTTGGATCTTCAATCAGATGTAGCACCTTCTTTTCACCATATAACTTCATAATATTTCCTTCAAATTGTATGGTTGCATATGACATGTCCATTTTCACACTACCACCCACACTATTAGACCATTTCCTTGATAAGCGAATGCCCCATTTGGCCGAGCAATCCACAATAACCACATTTATAATTAAGGATTTCTAGGGTAATATGCTAATTATACTATTAATACCTTGACATATCCAATCATAGGAACTTTCCTTGAATCCATAGTTATGCATTTCCCAAATGCTACTGTCACTTTTATGTTTAGTTCATTCATCACTTCAAGGGGCATCACATTGCATGAAGCTCCTGAATCAAACATACAATTATGCACCAACCTATCCTTGATAATTAAAGTGGTGTAAAAAGGATCAACATCAAGTTGAGATTCCACAAGTGAGGTGCCCAAGTATACTTCTGGTGATTCTCCTAATTCTTCTAGGGCTTGTGGTATCTCATGTTCTACGATGATAGGAGGAAGATCCACACCATTCACATTATTGCCTTGTGTTGTTATCTCTTCTTTAAATCCCAAATACTCAAATGCCCACTTTCTATGTTTAGAAATTCGGAGAAATTCAACAATAGGCACTGTGACTTTGATTTGACTCAAAATTTGGGCTATATCACATGGAGCATACTTGGGTAAGGTAGTTTTGGATGGAAGATTTATGATTCCCTCTATTATTATAATACTCTTTGCAACTTGGGCATGAGCTGGGGTACAATTTTTATTTGGAGAAACAAGACCTTTGCTGAGTGCATCCTTTTTAGGGGTTTCCCTGGGGATATTAGTGAGTAGTGGAGTTTTTGGTTTTTCCTAAGGACCTCCCCATTTGATAACTCTACTTCTTGTATTATATTCCTTTTCTTGAAAAACCACTGCATTCATCAATAGTTACCTATCTTCCTCATAAGGTATTCCCTCATCATACTTCTTAATCATCAGGTCCCTTAGGTATTCAAAATCATGATTAAGTAAATCAAAATCCTACACCATATCAATCTAGACATAATCATCATGCGAGAGAGGTAATACTCAATGAATGTAATCTCAAAAACTCTAAATAGTCTTGACACTTATTAGATCAGTCAAAGTATCCCTTTGTTGTGAATTTCAGGGCATCCCATCATACACACATCACCATAAGCTTCATCATCATTTACCCCTTCAACCTCCTTACTCAAATCACATGTGAAGTGTGACAGGAAGCACTTATCACACCAATCAATAACTTGGGCTTCTTCCACCATAGCAACCCTGACAGTTAAAGGATCTGGGACCAATCTATTCTCTCTAATTTGTGGCTACTTGTTACATGATCCCATGGGCCCCTTTCCTCTGTCATCTAACCTATGATCATTCCAAGGATGATTTCCAAATCTATCATGATTTTGTGTTTTATAGTGACCTTGAGATATGTTCCTATCCCTTTTTCTTCTTTGGCAAACTTGTACGATATTTCTTTAACCACCCTAGCCAAATTCTTCACGACCTCCTCCAGATCAACTGCTTTACTCTCCTGAGTTCTATCAGGGTTGATTATTTTTACACCTTCTCTTACGAGGTTTTCCAACTTCCTTGATATTATTTTCAATTTGCAAGGCCATAGTGAAATTCTGCCTTAATGTCCTAGGGTTCTTGTCTGTTAAGTAGTACAAAACCATTTTATCAAAGGTATCAGAATATTTTATTAAACAAGACTCATCACTTGGCCTGAGGATTATGGGTAATATATTTAGATTCTTATTGAATCTAGTATTAAAATATTGGAAAGAATCATTAGGATTATTTTTAATATTTTAAAATTTAGACAGAAGGAACCTTGGGTCAGTCTTATCCCCATATTGTAATCTCAAGGCATTTTCAATCTCCATCCATGAGTCTATTGAATTTTCTGGTAAATCCTTATACTAGTCATGTGCATCTTCATCAAGAGTATGAATGAATAATTTTATGTACACATCCTCATACTCAATCTTAGACTATTCCATCATGTTAAAAAAGTCTCAAATGTTGATCCCCAGTGATGGCATTATTTTTCTAAAATTTAGGCAACTTGTTCCTCACATCGTGGGGTACAACATTAGGATACCCAGCCATGCCTCTAAAATTTATCGGTCCAAAAGTATTAACAACAAAAGGCAGTCTAGGTGGAGGATGAGCCATATTATCTTGAGGAGGTGATCCTACAGGAGATTCAAAATGATAGGGGATAAAGGGCCTTTCGAGCATAGGAGTATAACTTTCTAAGTGAATATCCTCTAATGATTCAGTTTCATGAAACACCCTATCAATCCTAGATGATGAAGGGAAAAAATAAGTGATACATTTTTCAGACACAATTGATGACCCTTCACTAGTTAGAGAATTTTGTTTTTTACAAGGGATATTTGATTTAGAATTATCTGAAAATGTAGGAAAATCCTCAAGTACAGGTTGATCATCTTCCAACACTGGTACTACCTTTTCTTTTGACTCTTGACTTCCCAACACTCTCCAGACTCATCTTACTTCTAAATTTACCTTCCCAATCTTTGGAAATAACTTCCTAGTAGGATCCCTAGTGAAGAAAGATCTTATTCCTTCAATATTTTCAAATATTAATGAAAAAAATTCTTGACAAAAATTTAGACACTAGTAACAACCAGAAATTGTAAACTAAACATGGAGTCGCCACCAATGATTTTCACCTTAGATATGCTAAAGCATTGTAAGTAATCTGTCAACTATTTATCAACACTTAATTTCTACAAATATTTGATGGATTTTATCATCCTTTGTCGATATTTATCAATATCCACACGATTTAGTGCCATATTTACTAAAACTGGAAAATATTACATAAAAAACTCCCGATCTCACACAATTCTCAAAAAATTAACAAATGATGATATATAAACAATAGATTTGCATATGAATTGTTACCAGAGGTTGATGTGCATATGTATTTACACAAATAATCCCTGGTAGTTGTGCCAAATCACTGTTGGTACCAAAAATGATACTTCCTTTGAAATCGAGCAGCATCATAATTTGATACGGATGCTTAGAGACAAAAAAATCATAATAGGAGTCATTTTGTAGTCAGAAATTGATTCTAGATTACTCTTTATCACTCTATTTTGGAAAGGACTGGGTATCACCATGCTAAGAGTTTCACCTACCCTTACTAGTTTAGGTTGTTCCTTCAACCAAGGTGAGAGGACCCACTTTGTGACCTGTATTAGTGGAAATTATCAATGGATTAATAGTATTTGACTCTTCCTTTACAATATTTTGAAGGAGACCTTGAGAAAACATGGCCAATATAACATAACCCAACTCTTATGAGTTGTCACTTTAGAAAATGAATATTTTCTCTAGACAAGGCCCAGGTAACTAAAGAAAATGATAAAAATTGATTACACTTGTATACTTTAGTAAAGGATGGACAAATTTAATGATCTTCTTTAGCATTTGTGGATATACAGTGCAAACATGGATGGTTCATGTATGATACATCATTGAATATGACATTTATGGTTGGGAAGTTAAGCAGGATAAAGTTGATTATACCGAATCCTTGAGAGGTTTAAATAAATGTTGACAGATCCACAAAGCAAAATGATAAATGGCTTCAAATAGTTAGGACGAACCTTCAACTCAAAAATTGTGCATCTATGAAAGCTCAAAGACACTCGACTTCACACATTCTTCTTGATTTTTGCATCATGAAATGAAATCTATCTTCATAATGTAATTTCAAATGCCACAATATTATCATGAGGATGAGATCTTGTGTGATTTCAAAGGAATTCCTATTGTAATATTGCAACGGGAACACAGATAACTATTTGAAGATATCTCAAAATGATAGTAGACACAACATGGTTCATGATTAACACAAATTACTTAAGGTTTTTCAAATTGATCAACAACAGAAAGTTTCTTTAAAATCTCAAATTGTTTCAATGGCTATAAATTTGCAACCATCTTGACATGATCAATTTCAAATATACATAAGAAATAATTGGTTTCTCAAATGAGTTCCTTTGGAAAATGGATTTTCTCAGCTTTCTCTCCCTCTCTTTTCTTTGAGAAAATTCCAGAGAAATTAACCCCCCCTCTTTTCATGATTATTCTTCTTCCTTTTATATAATCTCCATTTCTTGTTAACTTTCAAAGTTCTTTCCCCCCAAAAGTCAAAATATTCCAAATGATATTCTCCTTTTAAAAAGTGTTCTAGAACATGGTATTTATAAAGGTCTTTTGTGAGGTTTCCAGGTGTACGAATCACAAGTCTTTTCAATCAACTTCACTAGTGTTCGACTAGGATATCAGGTAGAATTTTCTAACGGTTTATTTTAATCATATTGCCTAGTATTGATTAGATAATTATTTTTAACAATCTCTAAATATCTCTCAATAATATTGAAATGACATATATCCATACTCGCTTTTCAATAATCTACCTTGGGCGCCACTATCTCTACTTCATATCTCATTGGCTTAATTACCACACATAGTTTCTATCGAATCACCTTAATTTACCATCTCTTCTCATCTCTAACTTTTCCCAAATCTTAAATTCTCCTCTGTGTGAACTAAACAAAATCTGCTTCATTTCATGGTAAAGATTGCATCAAATTAGAACATATGTCTCCTTCTCATTATAAAACTTGGCTCAATTTCATTATCATCATGCCTTTTCCTTCTTCTTGTGAGTATAAGGAATTTCAAATAGAATGGTGAAGGTGCTCGTATCTCACAGCCTAAAGGATATTTATTCAGAGGACTTAAATCAGATTTTTGATTTAAGAAGTCTTGATGAAGCTTTTGTCAGGGCTCTATTTGAGATATAATGTGTGGGTGAAACCAGAGGGCCCTTAACATATCGGTAAGTCTGATTAGCATTTCTTATAAGGATGATCAGTATCAATCCTATGTTTTCATCCTTCCAGGTTATGTATTTCCATCTTTTTATATGGGAGCATATGAAAAACCCCGAATATTTGAAAAAATACTGGGTTAAGAGAAGACCTCGGGTCTATGGGCAGACCAATTTTCAATGTCCCTTTTTGTGTGATGAGTAATTTTTATCAAAAGAGATTTCTAAGGAATCATATCTGTTGTATGATAAATCCTCCATCAACACAGTGCCTGCTATCTCCCACAAAATAGAAGAGTTAGAGAAAAGGATCAACTTCCTTGAGAAAAATCAAGTAGAGATCATTCCTTCACAATCAGTTTTAGCACCAGGGTCATCTTCGGGGAAAATTAAAGGTGAACCACAATCACGACCTCCAATTTTAATCTCATATGGGGAAGAATACCAATCATTGTCTACTCGCCATTCAAGGGTAGCCATTTCCTTCACTTGAGATAATAGAGGGAGATTTTCTATTCGATCATCCACCCACCTAATGCATTTTTATCTTCAAGAAGAACATGAATTAGTGGGCCCTCAACTAATTCCTTCCTCGAAGGACAATCCACCTTGTACACAGAAATGGGGGGTTGGGTCAAGTTCAAGGCCTTGCAATCATCCCAGTCAAGAACATGGAGTAACTTCCCCTCTAACCACTTCCAATGTTCCCTCTCAAGAAACTCCCAGAATGTCAATCCCTCACTAAGGGAAAGGAAAGATGACTTTCTTCACAAGAGATCTAGATCTTTTATATTAGGTTTCATCTCAACAAAAGAAAGTTCAACTAGAGGAAATCATGACTCTGGAGGCGTTAATGGATATGATAATGTCCTGATACCTGGCAGGGTCAGTCATTTTCATCCAAACAACATAAGGCTCAAGATATTTTGTGTTGAGGAAAAAAGAGCTTCTAAACAAGCTCCCCTTGCTCGGAAGAAGTGATGAAGTAGGGCTGAAAAATGCCTAAATGTTGTCTTCTTTTCTCTATTTCTCTTTCTGGCATGTACATGTTTTTCTTTGTCATGGGAAGGGCCCCCTATAGAATCTCATTTTGTTCCTTATTCAGAGTGCACAAAACATAGCAACATCAATCACTTACATGTTGACCCAAATGTATGTTAATTTTATCAAACTAAACATGGCATTACTGCATTTTTCCATTTTTCAATGGAAGTAAAGGAATGGTAGAATTCAGAGAAACAATTACTCAATAGAAGTATCATTTTAAAACATCAATTTAAGAAAGGATGAATATGAAAATAGAATAAAGTTCAAGAACATTTTTATTATTATTGGTAAATAGTTTTTTGAAAGGGACTATACCCTTATATACAAAAAGGGGCCTAGAAGCTAGAATATGAATGAAAAATATTATAAGAAGGATCAAGATCCAGATAAGACATAAAAATCTAGTGTAACCAAAGAGCAGTTACCCCAAAACATCAAACTAGTTCGAACACTACATAAGAGTAGCCAAAAAATAGCAAAAAAAAGTAAAAAACATGACAAAAGTCAACAAGAGCAGCGCAAATCCACAATTACTTCTTGGTGGCTTTGGCAATTCTAGATTTAATAGTCTACCAGGAGGTGAACATAGCCAATGCCATCATGTGAGTAGGGTCAGTAATATCTAGCTGTTGAATGGTTTGTTTTCTTTCTTTTTCTATGCCCCAAAGAGTTACTGGTATGCCACTAAGATTAGAGACGCAGCGGACATGCTGCTCAATGAATTCCTTGATTGCACTAAATATAGCCATATTATGATCATGGTGAGTCTTAGTTTTCCCTATTTGGTTATCCAGGGAGTAAAGTTTTTTGTAGATATCTTCAACCTATTTGTTGTCAATATCAGCCTCATCCTCCTTCATCCTCTTACCTTTTTGCTTAGTCAAGCTTTTGACTTCTTCTTTCAGTAGCAACATGTTAGTTTCTAAAGCTTCCAGCCTTTTAGTGGAGCTCTCAGCATGTGTCTCTTGAGAACCCCTACTACTAATGTGAAGGAGATTATGAGCAACCTCCAAGTCCTGAGGAACGTTCCCTAAAATAGGGGTATCCTAGTTCAATCTTTTAGAAGACCTAGTTATAGGTCTAGTCGAGGTGGAGATGAAAGGAGTGGGAGCAGAGGTGGGGGGATGAAAAGGGGAGCTGAGAAGGAATTCATAGGGGTAGCAGTAGTGGTGATGGGGATAGAAGGAGTGGTATCAGCAGCGGTGATGGGAAACAAAGGAACAGAGATGGGGGAAGTTGGAATGCCGAGAAGCTTAAGAAGACAAAGTTTATGTAACAAGAAAATGAGACCTTGATGCAAAGGGACCGCACGAGCATGATTTTGGAACTCCAAAATGGAGCACTTAAGAGAATTAAGTAGATAATAAGAGAAACATACCGTGTAATTTCTACGGAAGTGATTGAGGAACACAAGATGTTTTAAGGGCACTATGACAAATATCTCCTCTAACGAGATGTATCTCACCATCATACAAGTGACCTTGTCAAAAGGCAGAGGGATAGAGATGACCTGTAAACCCACCGTGACAAATACTAGTTTCTCATTTCCCTCCACAATTTTTCTCTCCTTATTCATCCTGTCAATCCTTTTATTGAAAATCCATTCCAAGGCCAGTAGCTTCAGTGATTAACTCTTCATTGATCAAAATTTTCTGACCACCATATTCAACTTTGTGGTCTTTCCAATCCTTCACAAATTGCATAGAAATTATTTGGTTGTGACCCTGTATCTTCTCAATAAAATTAGTAATGCCTCCCTGGTTGAGAAGATTCTAAAGCTCTTCATTATTCTTCCACTCCGGGTCCGCATTGGGCTCGATATGACAAGGGGATTCTCCCATTTTCACTAGGCTTAAGTGATTGAAAGTGTAAACTTCAAAATCCCTATGAGGAATTCTACAATAGCCCTAGTTTCCAACCTTCCTTTCTCTATTTTTTCTCACACGATGGGAATGATGAATAGTGTAGCCATTGCTATCATAACACCTCTCACGAATGCCTACGTAAATGCTACTCTGTACCTGTGAGATCCTGCATGTGTGAGCATCAACCCCCTTAGAAACCCACTCCAGATCATCATCAGCCTTACTATGGACTTGAAAATCCGTAAAAAACTATTTAATATCTATTATACGCACAATATTTCCCGCATGTGTGGCTTTAATCTTTAGATAAATCCACTATAAATCATCATTATACTTTCTATATCCTTGATTGCCCATCAAGATCTGCTTAAGAACTATTTTAAACTTATCCACGCGTGTGAAAGTCTTATTCATAAAGACCCACTCCAAATGCCCATTAATCTTATTCTAAATTTGCATGCCCATAAGTATCCACTTGTATGTTGTTTTGAATCTGCTCAGGAATGTGATCACTATTATCCTAAATAATGTGCTTAACATTTATGCCATAGTTAGCCAATGCATCTGCCACCTTTTTACCCTCCCAGTAAGTATGCTTGATCCGAATATTATTGAAGGTTTGGAAAATACTTATGGACTCCAATATGAATTCCTTGATGTTCCAACTTGGAGGAGAACACTGATTAAGATGATTAATGATATTAAGCGAGTCTCCTTCCAGAATGAGATTTTGAATATTATGAGTCTGAGCAATTCTAAGGCCCCATAAAGTGGATAATGCTTCAGCAAAATGATTAGTTTGTACTCCCATTTTCCCCACATAAGTAGTAACCAAATTACCTTTATGATCCTAGATCACTCCTCCCCTAGCTGCAATTCCAGGGTTACCCTTAGAGGCCCCATCAAAGTTCAACTTATAACAGTTGAGCTCAGGAGGATGCCAGTGTATCAAAGATCTATCAATACTATTACCTGAATTATTTTAGATATTGTCATCTCTAATCTGCCATTGGGATAAGATATGCTCTTCATTCTCTGGATAACTCTTGTTCTTAGGGGGTTTAAATCTAGCAATATTCTCTTTAATAGCACTAGAAAATTTCCCAATACTGAGCTTATAATTTTGTTTACTATTTCTAAAGATGATATCATTTCTATCTTTCCATATCCTCCAATTAATATGAGGCATTACCAAATTTTAGAGCCTTCTCACAACACAACGTTTATATGGTGGGCTCCATTAGGTCCAGAGCTGACTGAAATCCTTCAGAACCACCCAGGAAGCTTTAAAATTAGAGAGGGAAAAAATCCACATTTTGGTAGCATTTTCACAATGGATAAGCAAATTACTGATATCCTTAGAGTCTTTTTTACACAAATGACACCTATTATACATTATAAAATCTTTTCTTATCAGGTTGTCAGTGGTAAGAATTCTACCCCTGAGAGCAAGCCAAAATAAAAATTTAATTTTAGGTATTAGCTCATTCATCCAAATTCTACTCCATTTAAACTCAGTTTGACTATTGTTGAAGAAAGTATTATAGCCAGTTTTAACAGAGTAGTTCCCATCAATAGAACTACTCCAGACCAACTCATCCTTAACTTCTAGCTGACTTAAGGGGATAAGTTCCAACTGATCTTGTAGGGAGGAAATAGTTTGGATCAGATCCTCTCTATCCACAGAAAGTTTTTTCCATTTCTTTTTGTTGCCCTTTCTTTCAATATAATCCTTGATTCTAGTGCCATAGTTGCTTTCAAGACTGTCTTTGACTACTCCAAATCTATCCATAAGGCTGCAATTAAACCAGTTATCGTCCCAGAATTTTATATCACAATCATCTCCCACTTTCCACTTACTTCCTTGTTTTATGAAATTTCTTCTCTTCACTAAGTTATTCCAAAAAATGGAACCATAAGGAATATGCCCATCTTGAAGAAAAGAAAAGACAACTTGTTGATTAAGGTATTTAGCCTTAATTAATTCTATCCAAGGTTGCTTCTCAGATAGCATTCTCTAGCCCATTTTCACAATAAGAGCCTCATTCATTTTCTTAATGTATTTTATGCCTAGGCCTCCTATAGATTTTGGAGTACAAACCTTATCCCAAGCAACTAAGTGATATTTAAACTTCTCCTCTATGCCCTACCATAAGAAGTTTTTTTGAATCCTCTCAATTTTTTCTCTAAAGACAGAAGGGATCTTATATAGAGACATGATATAAATAGGTAGATTTTGAAGAGTGCTTTTTATGAGCAGGAATTTACCAGCACTAGAAAGAATGTCTCCTTTCCATCCAGCCATTTATTTTTGAAATCTCTCCAAAAGATCATTCCACACCTTGGTAGAAACTTTTTTAGTGCCAAGAGAGAGTCCTAAGTAAGTGGCTAGAAGTGCACTTATTTTACATCCTAGAATTTTTGCAATTTTAAGTTGTCTTTCCTCAGGAGTATTAAAGAAGAAAATGGAGCTTTTATCATAATTGATATCTTTCCCAGAAGCAACTTCATAAATTTGCGGAATAGCCTTGGTAGCCTTAGTTTCAAGGATGGATGCCATTAAGAGAAGAATTGTATCATCTACAAATTGCTAATGAGAAGTTTCATGACTGATGGAAGTGGGCTTTGAACTTTTCAGGAGACTGTCAATAACTGCTTTACCAATTGATCTACTAAGACAATCTACCATAAGAATGAAGAGCAGGGGGGATATGGGGTCCCCTTGTTTTAGCCCTCTGCTACTTGTGAAAAAGCCCACCGGCTCACCATTAACCACCACTGAGAATCTGACCATAGTGATGCAAGCCTTAATAATTTTTCTGAATTTAGTAGGGAAGCCAAATTTAATTAAAACTTTGTCTAAAAAAACCCAAGAGACCTTGTCAAAGGCTTTATTCATATCAAGCTTAAGGACCATATTTGTTTTTTTATTATTTTCCATAGAGTGTATGGTCTCATGTACCATAATCAATCCATCTTGGATAATCCTACCTTTAATGAATCCACTCTGCTGCCTTGAGATTAAATAATTCATAATAAATTGAAGCATGGTAGCAATGATTTTGGTAAAAATTCTATAGATAACATTCACAAGGCTGATGGGTCTGAAGTCTTTGAAGTCCTTAGCATCCATTTTTTTTGGAGCAAGAAAAATGTGGGTGTTATTAATCTCTTTCAAAAGGTCCCCAGTTCTATAGAATTCATTCACCACTCTGAGAAGATCATCTAAACATATTTCCCAAAATTTCTAGAAAAAGTTAATAGAAAATCCATCTAGGCCCAGAGCTTTGTCACCTTCTAAAGTAAACACAGCTTTTTGCAGTTCTTCAAGTGTGACAGCTTTAGTGATATCTTTAAATCTCTTCTCCTCAATTTTATCTTGGGGAATATCCTCCAACATGAAATAAATTGCCTCATCAACAATGATATTCCTCTCATTAAGAAGTTTTTTTATAGAAATTGAGAGCTTCCTCTTTGATGTTGTTGGGATCTTTTATAATAGTTCCATTACTTTTACCCACTTCCATAATCCTATTACAAGATCTGTGCTTCAAAGTGGTCATATGAAAAAACTTTGTATTTCTATCTCCTCCTTTTAGCCAAATAGCCCTATATTTTAGTCTCCATAAGGATTCTTCTTTGCTACAAATCGTATGTAGCTCTGCAAGAATGTTCTTTTCCTCAGTTTGGTCTTCAAAAGATCTCCCCATTGTATTCATTTTGATTTCTAGATCTTGGAGCTTTTGTTTTAACTTCTTTTTTTCAAACACATTACCAAAAACTCTTTTATTCCAAATTTTAACTTGTTTTTTAACATTTTTGAGCTTCTGAATCAATATATATTGAGCAGTGCCTTCACCATTCCAAACCCACCACTCTTTAATTTTGTCATAAATGTCATCATGCTCCATCCACATCTTTTCAAATTTGAATGAGCTTCTGATGGGCTTAGTCCAGTTGAGAAGTTTTAAGGCAATTGGATTGTGGTCCAATCCAATTCTGGGTAGGGAAGAGAGGTGGAAGTCCTAACCAAGAATCCAATTAGAATAAATCAGGGCTCTATCCAGTATAACTTGGATAAGATATTTTCCCAACCTTCTGTTGTTCTAGGTGTATTTATTCCCATGGAGATCCAAGAGATTAAGATCAACAACAAAATCTACAAATTCCTTCATACCTGTGGAAAAGCTAGATATTCCTCCATATTTTTCACCTGGGTTTAGAGGAGAATTAAAGTCACCCATGATAAGCCAGTTGGCTATAGTATGTTTGGTTCTAAAGATCTTAAGATCATTCCAAAGTTTACATCTCCCACTAACCGTATTAAGGGCATAGATATTAGAAAGGATCCAATCAATATTGTTCTCAATAGCATGAAATTTAATAGCAAAATGATTAGTGCTAGCATTAAGAATCATACCATTACAGTGTCTTTTATCCCAAAGAGTAGCTAAACCTCTAGAGGCTCCCTGAGAGTCCACCACAGTCATGTCAGAGTTTTCCCAGAAATTTTTTACTAATTTCAAGGATCTTAGCTTTCATCTTAGTTTCCTATAAAATCAAAATACTAGGACTACTAGAATCCCATAACTCCTTAATCATTCTCTATTTGGAGTTTCCGTTCAGTCTTCGGATGTTCCAAGAGATAATCTTCATTTAATAGGAATGGGAGTTGGTATTTCTTGATGGCTTAGTTGATGTTGAGTTCCATCTGCAATGTCTCTCTCTGTTCTCTTAGATCTAAGAGTCTTCTTTGAGAGCCTTCCTCTTTTAGAGCTACTTCCAAAATCTACTAGTCTTCTAGCAAAATATCTAGTAGTTCTCGATGTTGAAGTTTCCCAATTGTCAATTTTATTTTTCTTTTCATTGTATAGCAATTTGGGGATCATTTCAAATCCTTTCATTCATTTTTTTTTGAAATGACCTCTCTAAATCTAGAATTTAGTTCCTCATCTTCTTTAAATGGAGTTACTTCTCCCTCCTCTTTCTCTTTCTGTTTACTGTCAATCAAGTGTGTATCTACTGATCTGTTGCTGAAGCAAGGAGGTAGATCTGTAGATCTGTTGCTGAAGCAAGAGTTTCCCTTTGTGGTTGAGATTTTACTTTCACCCCTTGGAGTGTGTAAGGCTTATTCTGGACTCATGTCGTTCTTCTCCAACATTTCCTCAATGAATTCCAAAGAATTATCTATCTCAACTTCCTTAGTGTCATTTGGGATTTGAGCTAGATCCTTAGGAATGATATTCACCTTTACAGTTCCTTCTTGTTCATCCACCTCCATAGTCACCTTTACTGGATTTTACATTTCTAAGTCTTCTTTGTTTCTGATTGGTTCTCTATGCAAAGATTCCAATGGGGTTTTAGAATGCCAGATTAGGTGTCTCCTTATTGAAGTTCTGAACCTCCTTTTTTCCCTTTTATTATAGTTCAACTCAGGCTAGTTAGGGGCTTTTTCTTCTCTCTAGCTTTCATTGTCTAGAACCCTGCTTTCCTTTGTCATTTCTAAAACACCCTTCAGTTGTTCTTTCTTTTTGTGTTTATCCTCCTCTATAGAGATCTCCTTATTAGGACATTTTTTGGTGAAGTTTCCTCTACAATGACATTGCTTACACCTTAGATGGAAGGTTTCAAATTCAATTTTTTGGGTCCACATTCTATACTTAGATTTCAAGATGATGTTCTTTGGTAACTCCTACTCCATTTCAAAAGAAATGCAGAATCGAGAAAAATCAAGTCTAGATCTGTTTCTCGTGTGTTTGTAGAACCCGATTGGAGTAGCTATGGATTTAGCAATGTTTAGCAAGATTTCATCATCCCAAATTTGCAACAGTAGCCCAAGGAGTCTACACCAGATTGGAATGGTGTTTATATTTTCAATGTTCGGGTCAAACCCTGGATACCATTTTTTCAAAAAAAGGCCTATATTACCCAGCCACCACAGTCCTCCCAGAAGCACCAATTCCAAATCAGTCTGCTAATTAGATTTTTCCAAAAAAAAAACTCGTGGCATGATGGTAATTCTCAGATCTCCCTTAGGTTTCCACTTTCTAAGAGCCCATTTTCTAATAAAATCAATATTAGGTCTGGAGCCTAGAAACTTACCAACAAGGGAGAGATTCACTCTGTCCAAAGCCCTATTCACACAGCCATCTGGGACCATTAGAAAGGTAGCACCTTCATTGTCCTTTTCCCATGTGAACTATCCTCTTTCGGTCGATTGTGGACCCACTTTTCTTTTAGGGTTTTGGAGAATCTTGTTCCAGGCCAAAGGTGTGGATCCCAATGTGTCCATTTTTTCAGTTTGTAGCTTTCCACCCATCTGATTCTTGTCAGTAAGCAACCTACTCTCAGCTATTATTGGCCTAGAACATAGACATTTTGCAGCCAAAACAGCAGAAACCACATTGACTGTACCTCTGTCGCTATCTCCATCACTCGCTTGTTCAAGGAACAATTGTCTAAGCATGTTCGTCATTCTTTGCATCTTCTTCTTCAACTTCTACTTCTGGATCTTGTTCTTTTTGTAACCTCGAAACATATGCATCATATCTTTTAAGTAATTCATCAACCTCATCTTCATCTAGTCCTATATGATGTTGGAAAATCAATTCCAGTATAGAAATTACATCAATGGAATGGCCCATTTTCTGCTTGTACTCTAGTGGCCTTGCCTTCAACTCTGTAATTCTATTTTCTATCTTTCTCATGGTCTTAATGACTTCATAGGATAAGTCATTCCTTAGAACATTATTTTCAAAAGAGTCAAGTAAGAAATCAGTCTTCATGTCCCCATAACTCTTCTTGAACTTATCAATAACCATATCCTCCAACTTTAAGTCAATAGCATCGAGAGTTTCATCAACCCAATTTATTTTGAATTCAAGCTTTCCTTTGATTTCATTTAGGGTCTTGACTCTAATTTTTGACAAATTCTCAAGGGAATGTTAGCTTCCTTTAAATTCAGATGGTACAATTTCCTCCTCCTCAACCAACTCATCACTGACCTGGGTAATGTAGTCTAATTTGGGAAGAATACCTTCTAAGTAGAAAATCTCATTGCCGCATTGTTTAATTATCTCTTCAATTTCACTAATGCTATTTTTTAGATCTTCATACTTCAATTCGGCTTCCAAATTTCTTCTTTTCCCCTCTTGATCAAGTTATCAATTCATTTTTATACTACTTGAACCTTCTTGATAGCATTGTTTACCTTATTCATTCTTTCAGGGGTGTTTATATAAGCACTTGCTTGTGTTTGACTAGTATTCCCTATCAAATGTTGTAAACAATAACTCAAGGCCTTAACTTGTTCCTTTAATTTCCTTTTTTTCATTCCATCTTCATCAAACTTTTGCAGAAGATCACTCACTACCTCAGATACCCCTTTCTTGAATTGTTCCCTTGAGGGTTTTCCCAAAGGAATAATCTAAATTTATAATCATCAGTTGTTATGTATTTTCTTGTTTTACCCTCAAAAGGGGTTGTTATTTACAAAGTTCTTGCTCCAGATAAATCAGTATGGGTTATTGTGATGTTCCTAGCCCATTTTTAGGATCTTATCACCTTTGGAAAAGATAGAGCCTTAAGGTCAACATCTTACATAGGAAAAAACTCTTTTTCTTCATTTGAGATAAACTCACTACTCCATCCCTTTTCTAAGCTCGTTATAGCTCTTGTTTCTTTTGATTCTTGCTAGAGCTTCTCAGGAACAACTACCATTTTATTGGATATTTCTTGTTCACTTTTCATCAATGATTATGTATGTTCCTGATAACTTATTTTTATGGTCCCCATACCAATCTCACCCTCTGTTACTAATTCTTTTGGATGATCTTTTTTAAGGTCTGGAACTTCAGATTGATTATTTTTCACTTGAATTATATCAACATCAGGGGAGACCCCTTCCCTACTTCTTTATTTGAAGCCATAGTGGAATTAACTTCTTCTATAACATTTTCCTACACCAAAATTTGGGTTATGGGACCATTCTCTCCTGAAATCTACTAATTTTCAACATTATCCTTTTTATGTTACAACGATGTATCTTGTAATGATATGGTAGGTTGTTCCTCTATAAATAACTCTACGTTTCCCACTAAACACTGTAAATTCTTACCAGTGATGATTTCTACATCGGTAATTGCATCTTGTGCTATTTTCAATCTCTCTTCAAAAACAAATTTTCCCTCTTGGGGAAAATTATCAGTTTTGGTAACCTTAGCAGAAATAGATATAGCCTCTTTCATTAATAACTCAACATTAGTGTCCTTTTCAACAAATAACTATGGTTTACCCAATTCCAAAGTTATTTTTCCTAGGGAAAGCTTTTTAGTTTCCTGGGTCCTCTCTTCAGTAATTGATACATGAATATATTTTTCTAATTATTTGTTTTCTTGAATGTTATCCACTGGTGTTAGTATCGGTTCATCTACATATAAATTAAATGCATCTAACATGGAAAATGGTTCACCAGTATCAATCATCAATTACATCAGTTTGGCACTTTGCAAATTCGTGCATTATTTTGACTGGAGGCACATTTATATCATTGGGAAGAAAAATTTCATATATTTTCATACCTGGGTAACAAATTAATTGTCTACTGGATTGAAAGTAGTAATTCCTTGGGAATCTAGATTCTGAGACTATTCCATTGTTTTTTCCATAACAGATAGAGATGGGATCAAAGGATTTGATTTCTCTAAACGTGGAAATGATGCATCATGTTTCTTTTTTATAACATCACTCCTTTCAAACTCTGAGGGATCAATTACCACATCCTAGTACTTGAACTTTGTAGGTGTATGGGCTCCTACTCTTACCAAAACTAGCTAGTGAATAACCTTGTGTTTTCTTTGTGTTCTCTCAAACCTTTTTAAATCTGGTGTTTCCCTTCTTTCATCCTTGTGTGGCTTAGACTGAATGTGGCCACTTTAAATGGCCCCACTCATCAACTTCTCAGCACTACGTTTCTTTGGTGAAAAACTTGGATGGACCACATGTGATGCCAAACCTTTCCCCTTTTCCTAAATTGGTACTAAAAAATTGATAGGGGCATTCTCCATAGATTTTAAAAGCATCTCTTCAGTATTTTTCTTGAGAACTGACATAGAAGTGCTAGTTCCACTAGTGGTTGATGTCCACTCATAAATGAATTTATAAGTAGGTATTTTGGATGAAAATTGAGGGGCTTTTACCCCCAATGCGTCCATTTTATCTGTGTCCTCCCTTAGTGGTGGAATATCCTCACTCAGGTTTCCCAAACTTCTAATTTTTTTAGGATTTTTGTATTCTGGAGTGAAAGATCAATATTCTTTTTGGTCAACCAGTTTACAGTCCTCCTCATTACATTAATTATTCTTAAATAAGGATCATCAGATTCTACCACATTCGATTCTAGACGAGATACATGTTGATCCCCCACCTTCTGATCAATATAAAATCTACTCATTGTGTGTGGATCATCCACAATCCCCTCTAGGATAACCACAATTTTGTAGTATATTATCTATGATAGATTCATTCTAGAAAAATCCCTTAACCTGAATTCTTCCTCATCCCTACAGTTCATTCAATAATCCTTGAAATGGGGCTCATGCTCAAAGGTGTTTGTAATGTTGTTAAACACCCTTATGATGTCAGAATTAGGCCTGGCCTCAAACTTCTCTATATCAAATATTTGTATTTCCTCTTAGATCAATCTATCCTTTATGATAGAATGACATGAATACCTTCCAATTTGAATTTTGTTTTATGCCTCTCGGTAATTATTTTATGCATAGGTTTCAATTATCTTACCAGTTCCCATAAAATAAATTTATCATCCACATACCTAGGAAATTTATATGGATTTCCCTTAAAACAACTAACTCTTATGTAAGTAAACATTTTATATTGGATGAAGAAACATACATATTCCAAAATTACTTTCCTTTCTTGTTCAGACATCCTATATTGTCCCCACTCTTCCTTAAAAATACAAATGATAGGGGCAAAGAAAGCATCATTAACTAACCTTACATCCTCACTCCAGTTGATCAATTAGAATTGGGGAAATATCTCGTGTATTTGACATTGCTTAAAATATACCTGTGGTCACAAACCTGGGAAATGTTTGTGCCCTGTAACATTATAAATGAGATATTTCATCACATAAAATTCAAATTCTGCAATATCTCCCATTTCAATTTTTACTAGCAGAGTGACCATGTGATCATGGAGTTCATCTGCAATAAAGGTGGCTCAATAAATGCTCCCTTTTTTCTCCATAATAATGCATATGTATGTATTCATCCATTCCTTGAATTCATTTGTTATTTCTAAACTTGTCATTTGACTTAGTGGCATGATAACATCCTCAACCTCCTCTACAAACTACACCCTAACTAGCTTCTTAGGGATTCTAGTTATTGTCCTCTTCATGATAAGCCAGTTTGTATTTATCATCTTAACATAGTCCTTCTTCTTTGTTTCATAATGCTTCAAAGACAACTTGATGCTAGTAGTAATTAGGTCTGCGACTATAGGTAATTTTGACATTATTCTTATGGTCGTTGGTGTTAGTGTTATTACTGCATCCCCACTTCCATCCAACACCTCCCTTTTTTCTGGATCATAGTTCATAGCACAATGCCACACTAATTCAAGGTAATGAATAGAGGGTGGGATGGCACCAACTAGAGAAATACAACTTTCCTGAATTTCTTTTAAGGATTCATTCTGATGGGGACTTTTTAACCTTTAGAGGAAGTCATCTAGATCAGTGCCCATTAAGTCTGTTTCTGTAATCCTATCTAGATCACTTGTGATTCTCAACACGAATGAGAATTAGGATGGCATAGTATTCATTGTTCAAAAACCTGAACTTTCCTTTTAACCAAACTTGCCACTGAAATAATACAAGAGTTTCGAATCTCTTATCAGTCAATCCACAAGTGCTTGAACAATTTAAGACCAAATCAACAACTCCTTGAATCCTCAAGTTTGCAATTTGAGCTCCACAGCTAATGAAGTGATAATTATTCATGCAAATCATGAAAGGAAAAAAAAAATCAAGCTAATCAGTAAATAAATATGAAATAATTCACAAGATTTAAAACGTCTTGGATTTGTGTAGCAACATTAATGGCAGAAGAAATAAATGCACTACATCAAGACCGTTCAATCTATCACTCATAATTTTTTTAAAAAATGAATCGTCCACGTGGAATAAAGTTTTTCGCTATCACAGGCTCAGGGGTACCTTTTGTAATTTTGTAACTTCAAATACTTTTCATACTTTTGGCAAACTTTACCCACCCATCCACCTTTTGGTTTTCAATATTGGCTTGAAACGTGGTCACATTTGAGTGATAGTGGGGATGCGGTGCTTTTTTACAATTTTACTCCTTTTCCAATTAAAACCAAAAGTATCAAAAATATATGATGACCCATTTTCCCTCTTCATTTATAAAAAATACCACATGTCCTTCTGTAGGACTTGGGGACCCTTTTACACTTTTAACACCTTTTATCTTTAATGTGCAAAAATACAATTATGCACTTCTTTCCTGCATCCACTCAGCTTGAGACATGTGTACACCCTTGGAGCAGAAAGAAAAACTAATTGTGTTTCCTTATGGTCACAAATATTCCAGGAATATTCGTCGAGTCGCGGGACAAATTTTTTAAATTTCGTTAATTCCATAGAAAAATACACGTTTACAAATTGGACCCGCCATACCGCATCTAATTTAAATCCACCACATACCAACTGGTGAAGGGATATAAAATGCATATACAGACATGATCCTTGATCGAAAAAGAGGAAAGACTAGACTGTACATAGAAAAACCACAGAGTTGACTCATACCTCAATAGGGAAAATAGAAAAATATAGAAGACAAAAATGGGAAAGCTTAACCGAATAAGGGTGAGATCAATTCGATCACCAATAGATAAGATTACCATCTTAGGAACATAGATTAATTAGGTTCCTAAATAATTGTAAGATTTTTCAATTACATCTTACCCAAAGAAGAATCAATAATGACATTCAGAGACCACATACGAAGCACGTGAGTAGTAGAGTTCACCCAAGATTTCAAGACAACCAGAGTTCAGAGATCCCATAATTTTTCTAGCTTGGTCAAGATGACCATAATGTCATGAAATTGAAAGCATGCCTTGGATCACTGAAATTGATCCAAGGTATTGTTATCCTTCAATAGATATTATGAAAAATGAAGCACAAGTTAAAGTGCAACAAATAATTATGAACTAGTTTAAACTTAACCAGTTTCTTATTTCCACATGCACTGAATTATTTAGCATAAGAAGGAATTAAACACTTCCTTTTCACTTCAACATAAACATGGAAGATTTATATCTATCTCAGCAGATAACCTATTATCCACAATAACATGATTACTAGTTCACAAGAGTACACCGTCTTCAAACAAGAATCACATATCAACATTTTCAACTTCAAGTATAGAAGTCATTACAGATATAAACCATGTTAGAGGTGTTATATGCATAGTCTCAGAGCTTGTTCGACGGGTGGATTAAGAGATTTTGGATATGTGTTTCAGAAATCAGTTTTGGAACTCATCTTGGAGAGTTGGAAATTTTTTTGAGAAGGGCCTAGAAGCTTGAAACTCCAAAATTTCAGATTTTTGGAGTTTCAGGGGTTTAGAGGTTTTGTGGTGTTTTGAGCTCATTGTGTGTGGGGAGTTCGGGTTCTGAAACCTGAAAGGATGAATTCGAATGATCTCCATAGTCTGAGTTAGTATCCAAGTCATTTGATGGAGATCAATCAGGTTTATAAAGACAACGAGTCACAGGGAGGCCCGATTCTAATGCCAAGGTGGGATCGTGTTGCATGTCGAGTTCATTAATTAGCAAGCCAAAGTAATGGGTTGATTCATTGGGTATAATGTGATAGGCTCAGTAAAATATTACAACATGGAAATCAAAAAAGCATTAAATATCAGATGAGGAGCCATAAAGAATGCAAATTATCCACTTATTTGATAGAAGAAAAGTCAACGGGTGCATGCCACATAGCTCGATCTAATATTAAAGTACTCAGTGAAAATTTTTGAGTGCTAACCAATGTAGGAAAGATGCATGTAAATTGGATATACCCAGCCAATGTAGAAGATAAGCACTAAAATCGAGGAATGTTTAATGAGATTAGCTCGATGGAGGTAGGAGAATTGTATAGATCAATAGTGCAATAACTAAATTCCACTAAATAATGTAAAAATATAGCTGGCCAGCTAGCTTGGTGAGATGGCTGGTGAGATATTTTGAGTTACCCACCAAGACCCCTTCCAAATGCAAATCTTAGTCCTTCCATGAACCATTTTGGCTTCTTTAAAGAATATTAACGTATTGTTTTAATTAAAAAAAGAGGAATTCAAATTTTTAATTTAGGAGAGCATCATGAGCCATTATCAGAGAACTGATACTCAAATTCCCAAACAAGAAAGTTTTACTTCGGAAGCCACAACTTTGTCTCCGGTTACCCGTTTTTCACAAAATTATAGTCGATGGAATTGAGAGAATGAGAGATACGAAATGGAATCATCATAAGATGGATTTTTGGAGGTTTAAGTGTTCTAGAATTACTACATTTTCTCATTCCAAAAATAGTGTCTCAAAAGTTGGAGTTGAAATTAATGAGGCAAGCATGGCCAACACCAATTATTAATTATTTGCTATATTCGTGCCTAGATTCTACAATTTCTCCTTTTTTCTCTCCTCATCTCAATAAATTCTATAAAATGTAAAGGGGTACTTATTCAAAGAGAGGTTAGACATTTCCAAAGCTTCCCCTCTCTTCAAAAGCTGAGTTATTATTAATTTTTAGCTCTAAAGCCTTTCTTCTAAAATTGTAATAGCATCCTATTCCTTTCCCTACTGTAATGATGCACTGTGCAAGTTTTTGAAGTAATGGAAATAATTTTTTGAGATCGATTATATGCCCTTACATCATTGTTTTATTTATATTTTCCTCTCTCATGTTTGTAGGTAAATTGTGCAACCAATGTTTCTTTTGCAAGTTTTAGGAGTTATTTTCCTTATCAAGGAATGAAGTATTGTATGCGGTTGGGTTTATAATACATGTTCATTCTCCCCATATCCATATTTCTTCATTAGAAAGAATGAAATTTGTCTAGAAAAACCCTTTCTTGATGCATCACCACTTCTATTTTAGGTTTTATTTCTAGAAAATATCTCTCCCTAATCCCTTGAAATGTAGTATAGGTTTAGGTAGTTATTTTTATTGCATTAGGAGTAGTGTAGTGCTTAGTTTAGGAAGAGGAAGAAGACCTTCTCTGGAGGTTCACCTTGAGCCAAAGTCCCACAGCTTGAGAGGTAATCCCATGTTACACAATCACACCGAATGTCATGTTCACCTTTAGGCCATTCAGGGGGTGCAATAATTCAGTGATAACAGTTTTTGGCATGCCCGGTGGGAGAGTAGGTGAAATTTCTACATTTCACATGTATTCCATTGTAATATCTTATCCATCATGCTACCAATAATAATATTGTTTGGCAGGCCGGTGGGACCACAAGAGTCATATCTTTCACAAGTGTGTGTATTTTTGTTCACTTTATTTTCATTAAGTTGTGCTCTTAGTGAATTTCAGCCTTAGGAGGTATACCCAAGCACAACTAGTGACTCCACTGGTCTAAGTAACCCACTCTTTGAGTTACAGACTATCTTTTTTCCACCCATTTCCATATTTTTTCTTCCACATCTTTCCATTTTTATAACATTCATGAAGTTAGGCAATTATGGTTTCATTTCCATAGTTGAGTTCCCACTTGCACCAACAGCAGTAGTTTCCATTTTCAAGCTATTTTAGCCCATCTCCAGCTCCATTTTATCACTAAAATCAGCATTATGCATATCTCTATGAGTAGATCCATGGTCAATTTTATTGTTCAGTTAACTATGCAGCTTTTCAAGAATAGGAACATGCAGATGATGGAGGATATCATATAGATGAAGATGTAAAGTTGTAACTTAAGATCTAGAAACTAGAGGAAGGAATGGTATAATCTAAAGCCATAGCTCAAATGAAGGAATTCAAGATTGGCTTCAAGGTATCTTGTCCATGGGTTGGCTCTATGCCAAGTTTTTATAGCTCGTAGGAAAATATTTCTTTTATGACTAAAATTTTTCCTCATCTTGAAGGTTAGATCAAAGAAATATAGGCCTATGAGTTTTATGTAATGCAATTTTATTGATGGGTTGATTCTGCACCACCACCTCAGATTCCTCTTCCTATTTCCCAACCACTATCATTTCAGTATAGAACCCAAATCCTAGGATTTGCACCTGTTTACCATTTTGACAATCCCATTTTTGCATCCCCTATCTTACCATTCCACCATGAATCTTTTGTTCCTCATTATTCTAGGATTCTTTCCTTTCTATAAAGGAAACCAATACAAGAAGTTGTACCTCTTTCATCACCTCAAATAATGAGGGAATACATTGTGCTCCAACCCACCTCTCCTCTTACATCCCCAAATCTATTTTGGGATGACCAAGAATATAATTATAAATAAGAAAAAGAGAAATTTGAGGAACATGTAAAGCTGAGCTTGTAAAATATCTGAAGGAGTGGGCTCTAAGATTCAACGTCAAGAAAGTTTCACTCCTAAATCAACCTCTATCCAAGGTTGAGATTCAAGAGTAGACAGTGAATACTGATTTTTCATAAGAACACGTACAAGAGGATGATTAGCATCAGTTTATGTGTTCAGAGTACAGTGTACATGTTTGCACTATGTTTTTGGATACTACTGATTCCCCACAAGTTGAAAAGTAAGTTGAAGAAGAGAATTTGCAAGCTAAAGAAGAAAGACTATAAATTTTACAAGGTGACTCTTATGAGTGAAATGATCCTAATTTCTAGGCATGTCAAGAACTTGCTACATTTATGGAACATTACAGCAACTTGTCAATATCCTCATCGAATGCCACAACTGAGCATATCGGGATTCTTTCCTTGGTAGACTCATAATTTTTAAGTGTAGAGGAGACCATGCATGAAGTTACAAATTCTTCTCCTTCTTCTTTCTATCAAAAATATGATGAATTTTATCTTGCAAATTTTATGTTTGAAGATGAAGAGGGCTATGGGGAAAAAATTGCCAATCTAGAGAAAGCCATGGGAGAAGAAGTTGAACCTTTGGCATAACTAGTTTCAAACAGTCCTCCTGAATCTGAATTAGAGGAATTGGATCTTCTACAAAATTAATTGAATGAAGAAAGAGAGGGGCACATGGAATAAAATAATTTGAATTCGGAATCTTTGGGTGGAGATGAAATTATTGAGAGTTTTTTTCTCTCAATTATGGAGTCTGATTTGGTTAATGAACCTGTGATTGCGGAAAGTATTCTTGAAGATTTTGTTGCTCCTAATGATCCTCAAATTAAATAGGTGTATGAATTTGATCTTACAGGTTTCATGTTTGATGAGGAGGTTAGAAATTCATAACAACTTTGTTTTCAAATGAAATTAGAGCTCTTATATGAGAAATACTCTTCAAACATTTGCGAATATTTTCTAGTGACTTCATTAAAGATTGCATGCAATAATAAAGAGCTGAATTTTGTAGAGGAAATTATTGTTTTCAAATAAGGAAAGGAAAAAAATGAAGGGGTCATCACTTCAATAGTGGAAGATGGGTTGTTTGTAAATGGGGAACATGAGAAATATCAGCTCATGGGAAATCATATTTTCCAAGAATGTCTTCAGGTATATTTTCCTATTAACATTGAGACTCAGAGTAATGGGATTATTCAAAGGGTTAGACCATGTCCCATAAGGTATTTGGCTTCATTGAAGCTAGAGGATAAGATAGAACTAATCATGTTCACATCAGAATGTGAGGTTGAATGTCATAACCCCGAGGATTAGTTTTTGTACTTCTATAAGACAAATGCAGAGCAACTACAAGAAGCATATTTAATCTTAATAGTCGATGTCTTGGTGAGCCAAGTGGATAATTGGGCTTGTTTCAGTTTTTTACTTTTAGTTTCAGCCATGTCCATTGTCACATCATCTACATGGCTGCCCATTGTAAGGACATAAAGATATTTTGCACAACTAGTTTGAGGGTTCATTTAGCTCACATGTGCCTCCTATCAATATAGGGTAGTAATAGGTTTACTTTTCGTAGAATAAGTGACTAGAACAATCTACATGTTTCATTTAAGGCATGTATTATTGTAAGCTTTGTGTGTGTTTTGTTTCATCTATTTTTCTCTTGTACAACATGTTGGAAGTAGATTTTTTAGAAGAAGAAGGGAAATACAGATTTAATAAGAGTTCCATGATGTCCTAACTTAGCAAATATTTACTTAAATTTATGCAGTGTGTCATGCATTATAGAAATCCATGGGCTCCAATGTTCTTCATGTTTGACGACATCAATTTCTAGGATAAGGTCAAATGATCTACTTCAAGTTCAGGATCAGTTTTAGGAATAATAATGACTACATGCCCAATGGATGTTATAGGATACTAGACTAATGCTTAGCAGGAAAGCATCCCTGATAGGTCACCAAAAATTGTTTTCAATTTTTTTCCCTCTTAAACAAAATTGGACAACGGGAGCCAATTATTCCCTGTGACTGAAAAATCACTTCATAAGCACTATGGATCATTTCGGGTATTTTGTAATTAGGGAGAATTTATGGTATTCTAGGTATTTTTGGGATCATCTCAAAAAAAAATTCCATTTTTTGGGTCTTGGAGGTTTAAGGTTTTCATAGGGGTATAAATTTCCCCATGGTGGGTCCACATTCATCTTATAAGACCAATGACTAGAATTGATAAATTATTTTGAAAAAAGGTCCTATTGTGCTCCTATTTACTCCTCAGTTTCGATAAAAGTTATGAAATTTAAAAAATTAGGCAAGATCATATTTGGAGAGCGAAAAAGGGTCGAGCTATGCATTAGGCAACTGAGTTAAGAAATAGCTCGATCATAGGAATTAGGGAGCTCAATCAAGCTTGAAAATGGAAATAAGAGGGAAAGCCCAGAATGGCTTGGAATCAAGCTTTGGGTATTTAAAGAGTGTAATTTTTCTTTTGGAGTTAGAGATATCTTGAAAGTCAAGCTAGTGGAGAACGGCTCGATTAGAGCTCATGGATGACAATCTTGGATATGATGACATGAAGACAACTCGGCTCAGTGATAGGGATTAAGCCCATGAATTTGGTGAGCTAACCAAGTGTATGTGGGAGTGAGTCATTTTGAAAATTTTGGGTCGTTTATTTTTGTTTTCATAGGGTCGTATTGAGGTTGAATTCCAATATAGCCCATGCAAGATTAGGGGGTGTTTGGGTTTGATATTAAGAAACATTTGGTGAGTTATTAATCATGAGGCTCAAGCAAGCCATGGAACCAGGATTCTATAGAGTTAAGAAAATCTTGATTCGGCCAAGATAATGACTCGTGATAGTACTGAGAGGGTATCATGCTGAGCACAATACAGGAGATCCTTGAGTTAGGAAAATATATCAATTGGATCTCGTAGCATTGATTATAGGCATGGTTCATTATATCATCTAAGGGCTCGGCATATGATAACTTGGTGGGTATACAGGTGAGCAAAGACATTCGACTTGATGGTATGAGTTAACAGGATATGGATGTGTTTAATGGCTTAGGTATAACGAGAAATTCATTCTACATAAGTGCCTTAGAAAATTGAAACTCAATGGGTTGAGCTCAGTAGGTAGAGGGAAGGTTGAGTGTCAATTTAGCGGGCTAGGTGGTGTTGAGATTAAATACTTGTTTAGAGGCTTGAGGTATTGAGGGTAACTCTAGGGAAATGTGAGCTTATTCGAGCTCAACATAGAATAGGATGTTTCACATTAGTGTTAGATGCATGGAGGAACATTGACACAATATGATTTTAATCCCGTTGCATTATCAAACCTTATTGGGAACTAGTGGGGGGTCGAGCCCAGTGAAATATGTGCACAGCTAGATCAAACAGGATTAGTTACAAAGGTCGGATCATAGTCAGATGTGAGGTTGACATTGGTCATGGGAAGGAGATATTCACCAAGGTTTTGATTTTGATTTTTCATATTGATGAATAACCCATCTCACTGAGTCGTGTATCAACTATGACATATTTTGGGGTATGCACAATCGAATTCAGAGTTGCAAAGCTTTTTGGAAATACTTTAGAGTTAGAGTGATATAGAAATGACTCGATGTTTCCAAGATCATAATTTCAGAGGTTGAATAGCTTGGAATGGTGATCAAGCTGCAAGAAGTAGCTTTTGGAGTTCATTTCAGACATATTCTTTCAGGATTTCGATGATTTAAAATGTGGAACTCATTCTGATTTGAAATTGTGAAGAAGATCCCGAAGCGCAAAAACCCAAAAATCTGAAATTTCAAAGTGTCATATTTTTAGGATTCAGAGGTTTTAGGTAGTGGAATCTCTGCATGGTTGGGGAGTTCTCAGGTTCTTAAACATGAAGGGGTGGTCTTGATCAGACTCTGAAATCAAAATTTGAAGCAACAACGTGGTGAGATGTTTTACACCAAGCAAATAACTCACCATGGAAATTTTGGAGCTCACTCAACATGGTGATGGATGTGGGATAAATCGGTGCATGGGTGTATAGTGAGGCCGAGTCACTCAATGAACATAGGTTTTCAGAGGAATTCATTAAATGATGAGGAGTATGATATTAGAGCCAAGTCAGAATAGGTTTGGAGCTTAATCAATGGGTGAATGAAGCAATTTTGGATATGTGTTTCAGAACTCACCTTTGTGAGTTGGAAATTTTTTTGAGAAGGGAGCGAAAACCCAAAAATCTAAAATTTTGGATTTTCTGAGTTTTAGAGGTTTGGAGGTTTCAAGGTGTTTTGAGATCATTACTGTGGGGAGTTTGGGTTTCAAAACCCAAAAAGATGAGTCTAAACGAGCACCAAATTCTGAGTTACTTGTCAAGTCATTGAATGAAGCTCAATCAGGTTCATAGAGAGAGCAAGTCACAAGGAGGCTTGAGTCTAATGCTGAGGTGGTATCATGTTACATGTCGATTCCATCGGTTGGTGAACCATAATAATGGGCTGAGCTAATGGGTGTAATGCGATAGGCTTGGTCAAATATTACAACGTGGCAATCAGAAAAGCATTCAATATCAGATGAGGAGCTGTAAAGAATGAAAATTGACCACTGAGTTGATAGAAGAAAATTTGACAAGGGCATTCCACGTATCTCAATCTAATATCAAAGGACTTAGCAAAATTTTTGAGTGTCAATGAATGTAAGAAGGATGCATGTAAATCAGATATACCCAGCCAATGCAGAAGGTAGGAACCGAAAGTGGGAAATGTTTAACAAAATTAGCTTGATAGAGGTGGGATAATTGTATATATTGATAGTGCAATAACTAAATTCCACCAATGAATTAAAAAAAGATCTCTCTAGCTAGCTCAACAAGCTAGTTGATGAGATATTTTATAGTTACCCACCTAGACCCCTTCCAAATGCAAATCTCAGTCCCTCCATGAACCATTTTGGCTTCTCTGAAGAATATTAAAGTATTATTTTAATTAAATAAAGAGGAATTCAAGTTTTTAATTTAGGAGAGCATCATGAGCCATTATGAGAGAACTGATATGCATATGCCCAAACAAGTATTTTTTACTTAGGAGCCACAACTTCCTCCCTAGTTACCCATTTTTCACAAAATTATGGTCAATGGAATCGAGAGAATGAGAGATACACAATGGAATCATCATAAGATGTATTTTTTGAGGTTTTAGTGTTATAGAATTAAAATATTTCCTCAAAATGTGGAGTTGCAATTAATGAGACAAACATGGCCAACAACAGTTATTAATTATTTGCTACATTTTCTCCTAGATTCTAGGTTTTCTCCTTTTTCCTCTCCTCATCTCAAGAAATTATATAAAATGTAAAGGGGTTCTTATTTAAAAGAGGGTTTAGAAATTTTCCAACCATCCGCTCTCTTCATAAGCTGAGTTATTGTGAATTTGCAGGCTCTCAAGCCTTTCTTCTAAAATTGTAAGGACAGCCTATGCCTTTCCCTGTTGTAATGATGCACTTTGCAAGTTCTTGAAGTAATGGAAATAATTTTTTGTGATATATTATATGTCCTTACATCATTTTTTTATTCTATTTGTCTCTCTCATGTGTGAAGGTGAATTGGGTAACCATTATTTCTTTTACAATTTTTGGGACTTATTATGTTTATCAAGGAATGAAGTATTGTATGTGAATGGGTTTGTAATGCATGTTTATTCTTCCCATGTTCATATTTCTTCATTAGAAAGAAGGAAATTTGTCTATCAAAAAAATTTCTCATTGAATCACCACTTCTACTTTAGGTTTTATTTCTTTCAAATCTCTCTCCCTAATCCCC
This sequence comes from Taxus chinensis, assembly GCA_019776745.2. Taxonomy (NCBI): domain Eukaryota; kingdom Viridiplantae; phylum Streptophyta; class Pinopsida; order Cupressales; family Taxaceae; genus Taxus; species Taxus chinensis. The sequence continues at coordinate 317,633,455 of CM034149.1, forward strand.
TTGAAATGTAGTATAGGTTTGGGTAGTTGTTTTTATTGCATTAGGAGTAGTGTAGTGCTTAGTTTAAGAAGAGGAAGTTGGCCTTCTCTAGAGGTTCACCTTGAGCCCAAATCCCATAGCTTGAGAGGTGATCCCATGTTACTAAATCACACCAAATTTCATGTTCACCTTCATGCCATTTAGGGGGAGAACTGATTTAGCAATAATAATTCCCCTGTTGGGATAATGGTTGGGAGAAAAATTACTGCATGTTGGAGGTGGGCGCGAGAGGAAAATCCTACATGGTAACTTACCCCCCTCATAGTCTCAACTCTGACAAGGATATCACATTGAATGCGGTAGTGGGTAGATGGCTCTTGAATGATATTCAGATTGATATGGGTGTATAAGTTAATGTCCCCACCCTAGATGCATGGAATCAGATTGGGATACCACCATTCCATCCATCTTCAAATGTTTTGTACATGGATATTAAGACTAAGGCCATTCCCCTTATATTTTTTAAGAATGCTTCCATAACTATACAGGGAGTCAAGTTCACTAGGGAATTTGAATTCTTGGAAGTTTACAAGGCAGATAGCTTCCTTGCATTACTTGGGCGCCCTTGGTGTTATGCAAACAATGATAACCTATGTTTCAATAAAGGCCACATCAGTTTTGAGAACAAGGAGGAGCACATGATCATTCCAATAACTAATGGAGGGTTTGTGCCTTATGTAAAAACATTGGGTGAAGAATACTTAAAATATATATATGTGTGCACCATCAGGACCCTAGAGTTCATCCAACCATTGAAGGAAGGGTTCATTCAGTGGGATGATACACAATCTATGGGTGATACAACCAACATTCCTTGTGAAAATTAGGTGCATGATACATATGATTTTATTGGGAGAGAGATAAAAGGTAATGTGACTTGAGTAGTCAAAGCCATTTGATTAGGCACTTGGGAGGAAGGTAGTTACTGAGCTATATTGGTGAAGGTAACCCTCTACCTTTTTGTGCTTGATGGAGGTACATTGGAACGATGTGATAGAGCAGAGGAATATGATTTTTTATACCTTGTGTGGGATATCTATGCATTCATGGATTACACACCGTGATAATCTTATAGAGTGGTGCAAGGTAAGGGTTACATTTTCCATTAGATTTCTAAGAAATAATGCTCCTACTGGGATACATGACTATGATGGGAAGGGGTATGGCTTGTGCCATGTTCAGGAGTGTGATAGGACCTAGAGGGAAGGATCATAAGCCTTACCCCCTTCCTTATGGGTGCACAAGTTGTATTCCATCTTTCAGGGTTGTGCATGTGCATGGTATGCTTATTTCAAGTTATATATATAAACAAGAAATTGGCAAGCATTAAAAGTGGATATTATTAAATCCTTTGAGTAATTATCTTCTAAATCATCAGTAAATGAGGCCTTATAGGTAATCAAGTGCCTTACATTAGGAGATAGTGCCAAGGCATAGGACATTATATTAGAATTATTTTTAGAACATGATATGGTGGTGCACATTGAAGAAGAGGAACCTGATGAAGTGCAGTTTGAGTGTGCCTTGCTAGAGAAGGAAAAAGGAAAATTGGTATACATGATTAGTGATGAGGAAGTGGAGAACTTATATGTTGATCATATAGAAGGTACATGTGAAGTCTTAGACAGTGCATATGATAAGGCACACACCTACCACGATCCATTGAAAATAAAGAAGGTTAACATTGGTACGGAGGAGGAACCTAAGGAAGATATTATTGGGATTTACTAGATGAATTAGGGGGTTTCAAATATTATTGAGCTATTGCGTGATTTCCATTAGGTTTTTGTTAATGCAAATCAGTAGCACCCCTGGATGTTTTCTCATATTTCTAGTTTAATAATTGACATCCAGTGTGATTGCACAACATTGAATCTTTTCCCTAAGTGTGGGACTTGCAAAAATGGGAAAAGAGTCTCTAGATTAAAGGTTGGTTCCTCTATTCCTCTAATCAGATGTATGCTTGAAAATTTCATAGGTTTAAATTCAAAAATCCTACTCTAATTCTGTCAAGGAGACAAAGGATGGAGGAAAAAAGATAAAACTAAAACTAACAAGGTGATACACCAAAGGAGTGGTGAACATCAACTTCTGAAAAATGACACAGATTATAGAATTGCAGAAAATATCATGCACAAATTGCTAAAATGTAATGAAATATTAGAATGAAGAAAACAACATAGGAAAAGGATTGAAAACTCATTCACAGAGCTTACATTGTCATTTCCTTTTTTAAATACAGCACATTACAAAAGCAAAGAGGTAGAAAACATGAGGTCTGATATTCCACAAATCCACTTGCCAGGGTGAAGGATGGAGTCTATAGTTTGTTAAAATTTCCAACCCTTTACAAATGAGCCAAATCTAGCTTTTAACAATGAAAAATTTGGCCCCAGGAGGGAGAAATGTGGGAAAAATGAAAAGAGACACTTAACCACCAACCAAATCCATTAAGAAGGCATGGGTACCCTTAAATTTTCATTCCCCAAGATTTTTGACCATGCTGGAGAAGAATGGAAGCCATACTGCATTAAAAATGGTGGTTGAAACATTGGTTCTGCTCTTTTCCCCATGCCAAAGGTGTTTTTGATTTTTCTCTCACCAAACTCCATCAAAAAACAAAATTGAAGATTCCATCATGTAGAGGACTTCAAAATATTTCCAATGACACAAAAATTGAGGAAAAACAAGCTCTGGATCAAAATATATGCCCCTCTAAAGATTTAGGGAAAAACTAGGGAAAAAATTGGGTCGGTGGGATGAAACCCAAAAAAAATCCCTCTTTTTTGAATTTGGGAAAATTTCCCCAAAAATTTCCGCCCCCTACCGCTTCGCCGGCACGTGACAGGTTTTGATTGGTCCGCGGGTTCAAACCACCATTTTATGCTTTTTTGAATTTTTGAAAATTTTCCAAAAATTCTCCGCCACTTCACCGATTCGATGCTACATGGTGTCCTCCAATTGGTCGTGGGCCCTAATTAGCTTTCTTCCCTTTGTGGGCCCACGGGAAAAATTTATCCTTTGTGCCCTTTTGCAAACTTTGGCAAAATTTTGAATTTTTCCTCACCCCTCCGAACTCCACCGAGAGCAGGATACATGTCATCCTTTGATTAGTCTACGGGCTTGTGGGCCAAAATTTTCTTTTTACACCCAACTTTGGAATTTTTATGAATTTTCTCCCACCAGTCCGACCTTCGATGGCCTCATGGACACATGTCTAACTTTGATTCGCTCGTGGGCCTTAAATCATTCTTCCTTTGCAGGCGCGCGGGAAAAAATATTTTCTTTATGCCTCTGCCAGTTCCTTAGCAAACATTTCTAACTTTCCTCCGCAGCCTGCCATTTCACTGCCACATGGCATGTTTTGATTGGTCCATGGACCTTCTTAGGGAAAATTTCCCTCAAAAACTCCGCTGAGCCATAACTTGTATAATACAAGGAATTAGAAGGAAAACTGAACTTTTCTGGAAAGGTGAGAAATTTCTCTATCTGATGAAGCCATTTCCAAAAAATTTTGAGTTCCCAAAAAGTGAAAAAATTTGATTGAGACACAAGCAAGGAAGGAAATGAGAGGGAGTTAACCAAAGATGAGTAAGGGGCTTATTTTGGATAACAGTGTTCTCGTGTGGGTACCATGAGTTAAAGGGGGCTCAACACTCTCTAGGAGAGATACTGATCAAATTGAAGGAAGGGCATTACCAATTAGGAAGAGGCCTTATAGGATGAACTTGAATCTATGCGTGAAGGTTAAGGAGGAGATTGATAAAATGATAGCATCAGGTATCATAGAATCTATTGAAGAATCTTAGTAGCTTAGGCCCATTGTAATCAGTATAAAAAAGGATGGGAGATTGTAGATTTTTGTTGACTATAGAGACTTACATGTGTGTGGCATTGATCCTTTCCAAACCCCATTCACAGAGGAGATCCTAGAAGGAGTTTCCAGGTGCAAGATCTATTCATTTACATATGGGTTTTTTGGGATATCATCAGGTTTGAATTGCTAAGGAAGACCAAAAAAATAAAACCTTCACCACTTAATGGGTATGTTTAGCTTATATAGTCATGTCTTTTATGGTTGAGGCATTATGTTTTCATGCATTTTGGTTTAGGTGTTTCATTACTTCACTCATAAATTTCTCCAAGTCTACCTAGATGACTAGATGGTTTATGGATTAGTAAAGGATCATTGTTACAACCTGAGGCTAATGTTTGAGATGTACAGGTAGTTGAGAATCTTTCTAAATATTAATAAATGTATCATTGCCACTCCTTTTGGCATGTTACTTGGTCACATAATCTAGAAGGAGGGTCTATTGGTGGATCCTTCTAAAATTACTATAATTTTGGGGTTGTAGGAACCCACCAATCAAAGCACATTCTATGGATTTATAGGGCATATGGGATATTATAGGAAGTTCATCAAGGGCTATGCCATAATTTTCAAGTAATTGGAGGAGTTTTTAAAGCATAAGGGAGGATTCCATTGGGGTGAGCTGTAGTAGTTGGCATTTTATACACTGAAGGACACACGTACTAGTGCGCCAATCTTACATTTTCCCTCTTGGAATAGGTCCTTTTATGTACACATCGATGCATCGGGGATGGAAATTGGAGCGATCTTAGCATAACCTTGAGAAGGAATTGTTAATCAGCCTTTGTGTTTCACTAGCAGGAAGGTAACCCCAGCAAAATAGAAATATACTACCACATACCATGAAGAATTGTCAATGATCTATAGTTGTCATGAAACAAGGGAAAAGAAAATTAGGACATGATCATTTTTTGAGGGTTAATTCAAGTGAGGATGCACAGAAAATTGAAGACACAATTTTGGATGCTCGGTTACTTAGGTTACAGTGCATTCCCTCTAATTTGGAGGAAATTGCTATCTTTTTATGAAATAATGTGGTGCCTAGAGGAATGAGGAGCTTAGAGAAGAAACAACTTATCATCCGCATTTTCCCCTACATGTTGATTAGTGGAGACTTGTATAAACTAATCCGGGATAAATTTTTGCACTAGTGTGTTCTTGAACATGAGTGTGAAGCTATTATGGAGGAGGTTCATGGAAGTATTACAAGTGGACACTGTGCTGGGAGATCCACTGTGTGTAAGGTTCTAATGGCTTATTTATGGTGGGAGACCTTATATAAGGATTGTGTGGAATATACCAAGAGTTGTGACCATTTCTAGCACCTAGGGAAGCCTGGACATCATGGTGAAATGCCATTAAGGCCTATCACCAGTGCAGAGTCGTTTGAGAAATTGGAAATTAAATTTGTGGGCCCTATTTCCCTAGCCTTGTGAAGGAAGGGATCACACTACATCATCACTTTCACAGACTAGCTTACAAGGTGGGCAGAAGTGGCACCTACGAAGGATTGCATTGCAGCCATTGCAACTAGGTTCTTGTGGGAGAATATAATCAGCAGGTATGGATGCACACTGATTTTAATGATTGATAGGGGTAATCATTTCCTAAATGATACTTTTATAATCTTGTTGGTAGAATTCATGGTGGCCCATCAAAAAACTACCACTTACCACCCACAAGCTAATTAGACAGCGGAAGCCTTTAACAAAATTTTGAATCACACATTGACAAAGATTTGTGATATTGGGAGACAGGAACAAGATGAAAAAGTCTTTGTCATGTTATGGTCATATCAGACAACCTAAAAAAGGTTTAACAAATCAAAACACTTTTATTTGGTGTTTGTTGTGAAGGTTGTATTACCTGTTGATTTCATGTTACCCTCCCTACGAATTATGTATGCATGATATTTGGATGATGAACAAGTGCTTGAGGAACATATTGACAATTTGATGTAGCTGGATAAGAGACGTTCCATAGTACGATGGAGTCAGAGAATGGAAAAGGCCAGGAAGAAGGTGTGGCATGATAAGCACATCAAAAATAAGAAGTTGGAAGTTGGGAAAATTGTTCTCTTATGATTCAAAGTTTATGTGCCATCGTGGGAAGTTTAAAGTACATTGATTGGGACCCTATACTATTATTTATATAATTGATTTAGGCACTTGTCATTTACAAGTGTGGGATGGCACAAGGTTTCCCAGTTTCTTGAATGGTATTAGGTTGAAGCCCTACTATATATAAGCCTTTGGTGTGTTTGTAAATAAGGTAGTATTTCTAGGTTAGCATAGGATTTCCCTTAATGCATTTTGTTTTTATGTGTTTCCTTCCATCATCACTTTTATTTTTCCTTTCTATTATGTGTTTTTTGCACATCAATGTGCGAGTAGCTAAATAAATTTGAAGTAGTTTCATGCATAGAGGACTGCACATACTTTTTGTGTGGGGTGGATTAGTGTCTGCATTTGAAAAACATTAGTATGTTTCTAAAGAAGAAGAATGATTTGTGCAGATGAGGTGTTCAAATGTGTGCTTGTGTAGTGAAGGTGTTTAAATTTGTTCTATAATAAACGTGTCTTGGTGAAAAATATGAGTTGAGCATAGACCAAGCACAAGAGAATAAATGATCACACAGTGTAACATGAGGTAGGTAGTGGTATAGGGGACAATTGTGTGGACAACACAGAGATTATGAACTTCATCACAGTCATGCACGCAAAGCAGGTCTATGGCAGTGAAGTACTATTGGCATGCCAAAAGGTTATAACTACAACATGTGAAGGGAAGTCACAGAAGTTGGCTTAACTTATAAAATCACTTTATTAAAATTTGACTTAAAAAACACATGGGTCAAGGACATTGAGGTTATGAAAAAGTATAAATAGAGGGTAAAGGTAGTCATTTTGACTATTTTTCCTTAGAAACCTTTTTGTACTCCCAAGCTTGAAGTGTGATGAGGGTTTTGAGAATAGCGAGTTATTATCACAAACTAGTAGAGTTTTTCAAGTAGTGGCATTATCCTGTGGTGTAACAAGAGGGGAAGAATATAATAGAGCAACAAGGGGTTATATGAAATAAAATCAATCGTAGTCATCAATTTTAGGTGGACAAGAAAAAATCAGAAGCACCTAGTGCATGAGAGAGAGAAATAGAGATGGCACAAAATAAGGTAGAAATAAGAAAGTAGTGGTGGAAAAGGAAGAACCAATGGAATTTTATTCAGAAATATAGTACCCTTTAGAGGTTATTAAAGTAGAGAAGTTGATCTCTAATTTATACATATGTGAAATCAATTAATTCAACTATAGAACCACTAACCATGAAAAATTGATGCGGAAGGATATGTACAAGGAGATCCCAGGGTTAGACAAAAAAGGAAACCCTAAGGTCGACGATTCAGTGATGAGGGAGTTAAAAAAGATTGGTATTTTACAAATTTGGGAGCTACCATTTTTTGATAAACCTGAAACACTCTTCAGATGGTTGATGTTGTGAGTGCATGAAGACTTATTCTAATTTACAAGGAGGAGAATGAGACTCATGGGAAATTTAATCCATAGGGTAACAAGTCTTTGAAACACTAGTGAGGATATGGACCTCGATTTGGGTACCACTGTGAAAGTGGAAGAGTTAGAAAAATAATTAAACTACGAGAAGGGGGAAAGGACTCAAGTTATTATGGATCTTACAAAACCGGCATTGAGATTCACCTCCTGACTCATTAGTTGTAAATTAGGAGCATCAGAGAGATGATAAGACATCAAGAGATTCTTGTTTGTTTCCTACAAAGTTTCTAAGTGGGCACACTAAAATTTTGCACAATTTATTGTCAATAGTATCATTAAGGAGGTATGAGTGCATAATGACTTAGAAGAAAAAATAACTTGGGTTTCCATATTTTTATTGATTTTATTCTAGGAAATCAGTGTACCAGATGGACCAAAAGGAAGCATATGGGTTTACCCATCGGCACACATGTCTCTTGCTGTGCAGTTAAATCAATTCACTTGTGACATGTCCATCTTAAACACCTATAAGGTGTGGATGAAAAAGTTGTATGAGAGGCTGTGTAGAACTTTTGAAAATGAATGTTGCATCCCACATGAGCTACCACAAATTTTTAGGGACCAGATGTAGTTCATTGTTACACAACACTTTTGTTTGACATGGCTCATGATGGCCAAGGATAAGTAGGGGCATGGTGCAAAATTTCATTTGCATTCACTATTAATTACATGAAGTGCTCTATCAACTGGTTGAATGACACACTAAAATTAACCTTTGAAACATATAAGGTGGATGTTGATTTGCACACCTTGTGTGTGACCTATAGATATAACTTGAGGCTAGATTACGTGGATACCTTGGAGCCCAACTTTCTAGTTCTGAACCCACATGTCAATGTTACCATCAAGGGATACATCCAATAGGTATTTGTACAACTACACCCAAAAATGTAGGGAGGAGTTGAGGAGGAAATCAGAGACAACACCTTCCCAAGGCCACGTGAAGTACCAATACCACTGATAAAAAAATTCCAAGCAGAAGGAGTAGAAGAATAATAGGGTGAAGGGAAGTTGGAAACTTCACAGAAGAGAAGATATCATACACGTTGTAGTATCAATGTGGGCATAAGTACATCATAGCTGAACAACGTTGAGGAGGGTGAGTTACCTAGAGGAGAGGAGTCAAAGCAAAATAGTTAAAAGGTACATGAGCTTGCCAGTGCGGAAACGGAAATAGGATTGGAAGAAGATCCCAAAACCTTCAGGGAGGAACTTGAGGCTAAACTCGAGGTGGAATAGAAGAGAAGGGTTGAGGAAGACACCAAGGCATTGGTGGATGTGTGTACCAATGAGAAGGCTCATTCTATGGAGGAAACTGGGATTCCAACACAAGGTTATCCTCCTACATAGCCCACCAAATAGAAGGAAGAAGATAAGGGTAAATCCTTTATCATAAAGTAGGATAAAGGATTCACTCTAGGATCAAAAAAGAAATGAATAAAGTGCAAGGTTGTAAGGAAGAATTGGACGCCTATGTCCCAACATATGGACTTCGTGGATGATCCCATGAAGGTACTACACACAATATTTCAAGGTACCCTCCCTATATAGAAGCTACATGCATGGGATATTTTGGATCATATTGGGGGTGTGACAAGAACAAGGAAGAGGATAAGATAGAACCTGAATTTCCATATAGAGGAACCTAATTTCAAGGTCAACGATCACAGGATTGAGACCATTCATATAAAGAAGAAAGAAGGAGAGACATATAAGGTGGTGGACCTAAACCACCTCACTTATGAGAAGGCATGTAATGCACTACAAAATATGTCCTTGGAGCTAGTAAGATGCAACTTGGACCCAGGAGAAACTATCTAGAATTTGGTTACGAATAAGAAAGGGAAGGAGAAGGAAATAGAGATGTTATGCTAAGGTTTAAAAGGAGAATGGGCACAAACCAAGAAGGTGTATGATTGGGTAGGTTCCCTGGTTAATAATGTTTTTGGCTAATGTCTAGCACTGGTAAGCTAGGTCAGGACAACCTATGGTGATGAAATGGAATATCTAGAGGACCTGGTTGGGATGTTGCTAGTCAACATCAAGAATGGCGTGGGACCTACCGCTTAAAAGCTCGCTAAGGAGAAATAAAACAATAAGGTTGTTGTGGGATCCCAGATCACTATATTAGAGGCCTTGCTAGGCCAACTAAAAGAAGCAGAGATACTAGAAAATAGGGGTTTCAACATCTACCAGAAGTGTGAGCCTATCATTAACGTGCAGGTATCAGAAGAGGAGGTAACCCTTATAGCCTTGCAAGAAAAGGTCCCTAATAACAAGTCTGAGTGCATATAACTGATAATGGACACCACAATGCAGAAGGATAAAATAAAGACCAAATATGAGAAGTTAGAGCTCTAAGTTAGCAAACTCTGGGACTCCATTACCGAACTTATAGATAAGTTTGAGATTATTGGCGCAGAACTGGTGGAGGTAATTAAAGAGTTGAAGGGGACGGTGGAAGAAATCACATCGGATCAAGCACCCAGTATAGCAAGAGAACTACCATGGAAATAATTGATAGAGATGGAGCCATATAATAAGTTGAAGGGGGGAATAGATGCAGATTTCCCTGAGTTTATCCAGTTAGTTTTGTAGGTGGTGAAAGTGTAAGTTCGTTTTACCTTAAATGTTTTTTTATCAATGAAGTTTTGTTTGAGAGCATGAAGGATTGCCATGGGTGGAAGTCGATTTAGTGTGGGGTGGTTGTGGGCCCTTGAAATGACCAAGTGTCTGAGGCACGAAGGGTGGTGGTGTGCAAAAGAAGGGAAAAAAGGCATGCGTGGAAGCAAATTTTGGGGATGCGTGAAGGCTCATTCCTAGGAAGGGTGGATTTGGGACTTAGTCACTTTTTGAACAATGGGTAAAGCTATGATAAAGGAATAGATGGAAAGGAGACCAGATTCAGTTATGGATAAAGGTAAAATATGAAAGACTTGCATCTCAAAGAAAGGATATTGAAAGGCATCATTATGGTTATCATAACAAGATAAGGAGTTGAGTTAGTTATGGTTTAGCTAACACTTGCATGTTGAATATACTTATATAGGGAAAGACATGATGACAATTGACATGTCTTGGATAATGATGAAGTGGTTAGAGGAGATTCCTTCCAGTTCCTTCTTATGTATTGTTTTACATGCCAATCGATAAGAGGAGCATGGGTGTAGTCTCTATAATGAGGCCATTGTAGATAATATATGGGAACTATGTTGTTGTATTAGCTCCATTCATGGATTCTTTTATGTATTTGGCTATGGTAATGTTGACGAATCAATACAATGGGTTGTTCTAAACATATGAGTCATGGATCATGATCTGTATATTTTATTTTAAGGTTATAGATCCAAACCCTTATATTCTTGATGATGCTCATGGTTCAGATCTTTTTTCTTTCTATGATTACAATATTTCCCTTCTTATTATGGTGCATTTGTATGTGGGTCTGAGTTACCTTGTATCTTCTATACAATGCATGTATCTATGTCTATTAATTACTCATCCATTACATATTAAAATTCTTGAAAATCTAAAATAAAGGAGGGGCTTTGTGCCTACACGCACCTCGGGTGAGTTCTCAGCACTAGGTTATAGGCTGACATGCTTGGGATTTTAAGGGGATAGGGGTAAACAAGACTACAATTTGGTTCCATTTCTGGGACCTCTTTTGAATTTTTTGCAAATAATGGTTAGGGATGGAAGAACGCCTGAACTTGGAAAACATGGAAACTTAGCTTAAAAACACAAAGGATGAGTTTTCTCATAGATTAAACACTATACTAGAGTTTGATGCATGTGAATGGGTAAAGGAGAATCTATATCATGAGTTTTATAAAACCTTCTTTTGTTATTTTCTGGTGGAGTTGTATGAGTGGTTATTAACATATACACTGAGGAGAAGTTGGTTATATCGACCTCATGTGTGGACTCAAGAAGATTATTAGAGGCTCCATGATGCTAATCTAGTCTGGACTCATGTTTTTGATCATTAGTGGAAAGGTGTGTTGACTAGTTACATGTTGGAGTACACAATCTCAACTTATTCTTTCCCAAAGGTTGCTAAGTTTGAGTTATTGCGAGAATCCAAAGGATCTTTCTTACATTTTTTACCTTTATCCATCAGTATCTTGATCTTAACTCTAAATTTAGAATCATTTCCCATGGATAGATAAATTCCCAATAGGCACAGGGTGTAGAAGCTAGGGTGGTGAGAAATTTTGGATCCTACTATGAAAGTAGAAAGAGAAGAAAAGTGTCTCAATTATAATGAAGCTCAGGAAAGGGAGTTGGTGACAAAATGTGAGGTTGTTAGAGTGATATATTTATGGAGGTAGACATTACGAGAAGGATTTTTGGTTCATGTGAAGGGCATGATACCTTAGTAGCTTTTTCTACCCCATCTTGGAAAGCACGAGTGATAAACCCCCTCGTCTTCTGGTGAGAACTCGTCATATGGAGAAAGGAGAAGGGTCGTAGGCGAGCATCTAGACACACCTACCAACTAGACCCTTGCACTTAGTTTTCCAAGTTTTGAGTCTGTAGGAAAGAAGCATCAAGTGGATATAATTATTCTTTTAGTTCTATGATCACACATAAATTTCCTATATTTGGTGGTTTTTTTTCTGGCACATCGTTTTAGCAAAGGTATGGGCATGCAAAACATGGGCATTACATCTGGGAGTAGTTCCATTTCACAAACCATTAGAGCTCAGTTTAGCTCAATGGTTGGAACAAAAAGTAGCACCACTTCAATTCCTATACTTGCTATAGCAGGAGGATCTTTTGGATCTAGGAGTTTAGGAGTGAGTGGATCCGGTGGAGGAAACACTGGAGGAAATCAGGGTTATGGACCTAGTAGACAAGTACCACAACCCCAATAGCATGCGTTATATGAGATGTCATTCCAATTTCCATATTACAAGGGTGTTGAGGATGTTTTAGATCATCTTGATAAGTGTGAATTTCTATGGTGCATGAATAGGATCACTTCCCCAAAGTGAAAGGAAAGAAAGTTTGTAACAATGTTGCAGGGGCGTACACATAGTTAGTACCAGAAGTATGACCCACATCATATGGTAGTGGATTATATTATGTTGTGTGATGCCTTCCTTACAGAGTTTCACACTCCTGAGTTTTATTAGAAGAGAATCAATGTGTTGCAAGAGATCTAGCAAGGTATGGTAGAAAGTGTGCAAGAGTATGACACGTAATTCAAGACTCTCCTATCCAAGTTATCCTATGAAATCCATCCATCGTAGCATGCTCAGTGGTTATTTGGGGGCCTCATAACACCTTTCATATAAGACCTTCATAGATCTGTGTGAGGCCTTCAAGGCTACTTTGTGCACTGAGGTGTTGACATTCGAGTGAGACCCTTTTTTGAAGCTTAGATTGCTTCCATGGTGAAGAAGCTTGAGAATTTATCTTTAAATTTAGTGCATGACACTCACAGTGTACTTTGTTGTATGGACTATGAAGTATAGGAACATACAAAATATATTTTCCCTTAGAAATTGGTGTGTGCCATGGCATTAGACTATGAGATCTATCATAGGGAGCATGATCTAAGTAGATGCATGTTACTGTAGTGCGCATTCTGTAAGAACGTGTCATATTATTTTAAAAATTTTACGTATACCACCCATGATACTAAGGATTGTAGATTAATAAACTAGATCCATGATGCCATTGATACTGGTGTATGACACACTAGCATTGTGATTGGTTCTAAGGATGAGGGTCATATCTATGAAGGACGCGTAGATAGTGGAGGAAGAGGCTTCCGCAGAGGATTTAGAGGACATAGTGGTCACGAGGGAGGAAGATGATACTTACCCCATGGAACTTATTTCAACTTTGGATCTATAGAGAATTATAATCACAAATTCCTAGACTTGTTTCAATTCTTGTGGTGTGGGAAGAAGCATAAGTATGAAGAGTTCCTATATTTATACAGTCACATGGTTCTGAATCAAAAAAAGAAGGATAATGGTGTGGGGATGGTGAGTGTAAAGTAGACTAAGCTATTGTACATATCTAAGGTGATGTCTGATACAAAGTTGGAGCCTATTTTGGTAACTACTCATGCTAAGGTGGCACATGTGAAGGAAATTCCACAGTAGATGCCTGTTATTACAAGAGAGGAGGTACTACATGGGAAGTACCCTAATCCTACCTACCAGAAAGAGGTGTATCAAGAAACTATGGAGGTGATTAGGAGTATGCTAGGAGAGATTCATTGTTTGAAGAAGAATTCACAGAAGTTGGAGAAATAAAAGAACACATAAACTCCTTAGAGGGACGTAGATGATATCGAGGAGGTGTGTAAGATTTTGTGCCAAGAGAACATCATTCCCCTGTTAGGATAATTTTTGAGAGAAAAATTACCACGCACTAGAGGTGGGTGTAAGAGGCATATTCTACTACTAACTTACCCCCTCATAGTGTAAACTACCACAAGGAGATCAAATTTAATTATGTAGTGAATGGATGGATTTTGAATAATATTTTGATTGATACGGGTGCAGAAATTAATATCCTCACCCTAGATGCATGTAATGAGATGGGGAGACCACCATTGCAGCCATATTCAAATGTGTTGTACATGGAAAATAGGAATAAGGCCACTCCTCTTATATTTTGAAGAACACTTCGATAACTATCCAGGGAGTCAAGTTCATTAGGGATTTTGAAGTCTTGGTGCTTTCCAAGGCAGATAGCTTTCGAGCATTACTTGGGTGCCCTTGGTACTATACAAGTAATGTCAACCTATGTTTCAATAAATCCTACATCAGTTTTGAGTACAAGGAGGAGTGCATGATCATTCCACTAACTTATGGATAGTTTATACCTTATGTTCAGGAATTTTTGTATTGGGTTATTCTTTTGTTAAAAGGTTTAGCTTATAACTCTTTATTTTTGCAACTCACTCACCAGGAGACTGGGTGAAAACTTGTTTGATTTGTTTAAAATATTTTGAGCTTTGGAAATGGAAATGTCTTAAGGAATATTGAACTTCTATTTTGTTTTTGACTATATCGACTTCTTGAGATAGTATGAGCGTGGGAATTAGAGGAAGTGTTCTCTCCCCACTGTTTGGAAGAAACCCACATTCTGGGTTGATTGTATTAGTTTGCACTAAGGAACCACTATCATAATTTCATGGTTGTGAAGTTCTGTTTTGATATTTTGTTCTTTTTGCTTTGGAATTTAAGACCAATACAACTTCAGTATAGGGCATTTTGGGTTCTAGCTCTCCCTCTCTTCTACTCTGTGAATAAATCGGGTCTTAGTGGAAGATTTGAGATATTACCTTGGACACTGAAATAATTAGGAAGGATTCCTTCTTTGTTCAGTTGTATTGATTTTGATTCTTTTGAATTACAAAATACTTACCTTTTGTCTTTATGTAGAGGCATTTATAAGTCTCCAGTCTTGGGTTCGTGGGTAGTTCTTAACCTTATCATTTATTGTTTTGGGATGTTATTCTTGATTGAAACAATGAATAAGACTTTGGTTTCTCTTCGTGAAAGTAAATTTATATAATTATGTATTCTTTTATGAATAGTATATTGGTTCGGTTTTGTTGTATGCTGTCATCTTGAATTGGTTTGAAACTGGAACTTCTAGTTTAGTTGAACGAAACAATTTATCATTATTTCTTTCCTTATTTGAGTTACCATTCCTTTGTCCTTGGTTAAGCTCATTGTTTGAAATTTTTTGTACTTGATTCTCTTTTGAGATGGTGATTTATTTTGACCTATTGGTCCACCTTGTTCGAATCATTGAGGAAATAAAATAGAGAACTAGTAGCCAAGAAGGTTTTGTTGTTAAGTAAATTGATACTTATGGGTTTGACTATTGTTGACTAGTCTTGCCTCGTTTATATGGAAAGGAGTAGGTTTGTCTCTTGTACTCTTTTTCCTTTGTGAAGAACTTGAGTATAGATTAACTCCTCTTTGGGACTACTTTGCTTGTGAACATTGATTTCTGATATTTGATTGATAATTTATAACATGTAGAGTTGGGATTGGAGTTGCAGTTAGACTGTTCTGGTTTTCCTTACCTTCTTGAATGGTTATGGAATTTTGTTTGATGTATATTCTAATGATTGAATGTGTCATATTGTTATTTTGGAAAGGAACAAGTAAC
Organism: Taxus chinensis; assembly: GCA_019776745.2. Classification (NCBI taxonomy): domain Eukaryota; kingdom Viridiplantae; phylum Streptophyta; class Pinopsida; order Cupressales; family Taxaceae; genus Taxus; species Taxus chinensis. The sequence continues at coordinate 317,649,088 of CM034149.1, forward strand.
TCATGTTAAAAACTAGTTTGTTTTTCTGATGTTATAGGTTTGGGCTGAGTTTATAATTGTTCTTTTTATTCCTTACTTATGATTTAGATGAATCATCCTTGAAGAAACCTTACTGTATACATTTATTTGTCTCTTAGAAAATATAAATGTGGTATTCTATTAGGATATAATTATGAAATAATGGGATGGCAGGATTGATTGTTTGTTTACAAGTCATTGATAGTATTAATATAACTTTAAGATCTTAGGTAGATATTGTTTATTATATTCTGCTTTTCTTTTTAAATTTGATCTAGATTTATTAAGTACTTCCTTTCTATTTGATATCACTTATGCTGATTTTATGATGTTTTTATTGTCTCATTAAAGCAGTGTTGCTTCAATGAAACAATTAATGAAATGCATTTTTTTTAAATTATTAGTGCTTATCATGCTCAGTTCATTGAACTGACCCATGCTAGCTATTTTTGCAGATGGATGACTTAAGTGGTAAAATAAGGTAAAAAATTATATGATGCATTGGTAATATATGTCTAATTCTTAGTAAATAATTTTGATTCATTATTTTTTGGAATTGTAAAACAAAAGTTGTATACTTTATAGAATGATGAAAGATTTTACGAGAATAGAATTAGAAATGATGCACCATGAAGTAGTTTCACTCCAACGAAATCGTGATAGCTCCATCATAATCACAAGAAAAAATTGATCAATAATGGAAAAACTTGCTCAATAGAAACAAAGCTTGCACATAGAGGAAAGACAGCGGAGTGTCCTGGCATGCTCATAAATGAATAGTGAAAAGGTACATATAGAGTGTTGAGTAACCCTAATGCATGAATCAATAGCAAAACATAAACCTAACCTTAAACATAACCCATGTGAGATTACCCTCCAATATGTGAGGAGGACATATAGGATAACTCACACCAACACCCCCCCTTCATCGAAGTCGGGGTAGTGGATATGACGAGTCAAAATAAAGGAGAAGACACACCTAAACAACTAAGAAAGATGTGTCAATGGGGCCCGAAAACTAAAGGCCTGATAAGGTGCCCATATACAAACACAATATTCTTTGAAGAAGAAAAAGAATAAGGACTACATAGCCCAAAGAAGATGAGTAGCTGCAGAAGACCTCACCCCAAGAAGAGACTGTAAACAAAGAAACTTCATCTCAGTGAAGGGCTTGGTAAATAAATTTGCAATATGGTCATTTTTTTGAATGTACTGAATGTCGATGATGCCATCATGAATAATCTCTTGTATGAAGTGCATATGGATATCAATGTGCTTCGTCTATTGATGTTGAATTGAATTTCTACAAATGGAGATAGTGCTCACGTTATCATAGTAGATAATGGTAGGTTGCTGAAAGTGGATGCCAAACTCTATCAGAATACCCTATAGTCAAATAGCTTCTATAGAAGCGTTAACTGCTCCTATGTATTATGCCTCTATAGATGATATCACAATTGCATTATGATTCTTTCTATACCAACTAATATGACCCAAACTACAAGAGAAACTATAGCTAGAAGTAGATTTTTGATTATCTAAGTCACCAACCCAATCAGAATCTATGAACCCAATTAAGTCAATATTTACCCCTCCATGACAGTGAATGCCATCAGTATAAGTGCCACGATCATAATGAAGGATCCATTTAGCTACTTTCCAATGTAGCTCATGTGGCTCCTGCATGAATCTGGACACAATCCTAATAGCATACGATAAATCTTATCGAGTGTGAGTCAAGTAAATCAAGTTCCCCACTAACTATCCATAAAGAGTACCATCAACCAAGGGAGTAGAGAAATCTGAAACCAACTTAACCCTAGAGAGAAAAGGAGTAGGAGAAGACTTGCAATCAAACATCTAAAAATGAGCTAGCAAATCAAGAGCATACTTAGGTTGTAAAATCAAAAATCCTGAGTTAGATTGTGAAATCTAGATCCTAAGGAAGTAATGAAGTAGACCTAAGTCAATCATGGAAAACCTGTTGGCCAAGGTAATCTTCACAGAATCAATAATAGAGAAAGACCTACTTGTGATCAACAAGTCATCAACATAGAGAACAAGAATGAGTATGGAGTCATCTTGTCATAGAATATAAACATTTGGATCAGAGTGACACCCAGTAAACCCTAATGTAAGTAAAAAGGAGTCCATCTTGGCATACCAAATCCAAGGGGCTTGTTTAAGGCCATAAAGAGAATTCTTTAACTTAAAAATGAGGGAGGGATCTTGGACATAACCCGAAGGTTATTACATATATATCTCTTCCTCTAGGTCACCATGAAGGAAGGAACTCTTAACGTCCATTTGATGGACTTTCCATTTGTTCACTGCAGTAATGGCTAAGGTCAGTCGAATAGAAGTCATCTTCACAACCGGAGAAAAGGTTTCAGTATAATCAACCCTAGCTATCTGGGAGAAACCCTTAGCTACTAATTGCACTTTAAACTTTTTGACATCTCCATCTACTCCATACTTTGTTTAGAACACCCACTTACACTGAACAATGTATCATCCTTTTGGAAGAGGGGTGAGATCCCAATTATCATTCTTCATGAGAGAGGAATACTCCTCATCCATGGTAGAATCCCACTTAGGAATACTAGAAGCTTCCTAGAAAGACTGTGGATCAGAAGCAGAGGTAAAGAAAGAGTGGGGTGCAATGAAATCTAAGTGAGTATGTCTCATATCTGAAGTATCTCCAACTAAATCTCTAGCACTTTGAAAAGTTTTCCTAGCCTAAAGAGGACCAGGAGGATCAGGCTCAGAGTTAGAAGATTCTTCACTTGAGTGAGAAGGGACATAGTCCTCATCATCACTACTTTTAGAATTAGAATACTCATAGGTCTGATGCTCGGGAGGATCCAGAAGAGGAGCACACTCAACAATATCATCATCTGATGAGTTAGAATATGAGTTAGTGAGTTGAAGAACCTCAATAGGTGGAGAAGTAGAAGTTGAAGAAGAATCATCAAAATTAACACTTCTCTCAATATACAACTCATGATAAGTAGTATTCATTAATCAATATCCCTTCATGCCATCAAGATACCCTACAAAGATACAAGGTTTGGATTGTGGCTCCAAGGCCTTGCATTTCTTCTTGGGAATCCAAGACATAGCTTTGGATCTGAAGACTCGAAAGTGCTCAACATCAAGCTTGCATCCAAACCAAGATTCAAATTGTGTCATCCCTCTTACTACCTTGTGTGGAACATGGTTTTGAATGTAATTTGTACAATTCACTACTTCGGCCCAATACTGTTGAGGAAGATACTTCGAGTGAATCATACAAGTGGCCATCTCCTTCAGAGTACAGTTCTTTCTTTCTACAAATCCATTCTATGAAGGGCTATAAGCAGCTGTATGCTATAAAGAGATCCATTTAAAAGTACAAAAATCCATGAACCTATTGTTTACATATTCACCTCCATTGTCAGTTTGAATAACCTTGATAGACCGTTCCACCTGTTTCTCAGCAAGAGCCTTATAGTCCTAAAAATTTTCAAAGACTTCAGACTTAAGCTTAAGAAAATATACCCAGGTATATTGTCAAAAGTCATCAATGAAGGTTAGCACATAAAGATCTCTAGTAAATGAAGGAGAGGGAAATGCACCAAAAATATCACTATGAACAAGATCCAAAGGATGAGTAGCTCTCCAAGATTTTCCTTTGTCAAAGTTCTTTTCAGGATGCTTTCCAAGGGTATAACCCTCACAAAGACCCTTAGAAAACTTGACGTGGGGCAACCCGTTAATCATTTTGTTTTGGCTCAATTGTTCAACCTAGTGATAATTTAGATGTCTAAAACACTCATGCCATAGCTTACTAACCTCATTTGCATGAGTGAGCAAGGCAGTGGGCATACAATCAGAAGTAAAATGGGAGAAGGTGTACAACCATGAACGGTGATCTACCTTTCCCCCAGCCACTGTAGTGTCATCATTAAGCTCACGAATAATCACCGAGTTAGGACCAGATTCCACTCGCATTCCTTCACCAAGGTGAGTAATTTGGTAAACCGATAGGAGATTAGTAGAGAGTTCAGGAACACTCAACACATGGTTAAATGTTCCCCCATCCATCTCTACCGATCCACTATTGGAAACTGACACTATCATGTCATTACCTATCGTGATTTGGGACATTCCACAAGGTTTGATGTTGGAAAACTCAACATGTGAATAACCCATGTGGTGCGAGGCATTTAAAATCTATAATCCATGTTGATGAAGGAGCAACTCTTACTACAAGGGCCTTTCCTTTCTTCTTATCATTTTTAGAACCTTTTACAATAGAAGACTCAGCCTTCAGAGCACTTTGTTTTATGGATTCAAGAACACTTATTTTATTAGATTCTCAAGTAAATGAGATAAGTGATCAATCTATTTTTGAAAAATAGTGGTGCTCGTCGTGACTAGACTTCTTGTAATAGGAACACAAAAACTTGCTTTTTTGTGCCTTAGGCTTAGAAGTTGAAGTGTTTGTGTCATTTTTAGGTTGATCCTTTATCTCTTTCTTCTTTTCAGTCTTCTTTGCCTTGCTAGTACTTGCTACAAGGGTATGTGACTTGGACTTGAGAGACCCCATTTGAATGAGTTGTTCTCAAATGAGTTGGGATGAAAAACAGTCAAAGGAGGGCATAGTCCAAGTATCACACGAAGACAGAATATTCGGGACCTAGATTAGAGAGAATCGATAAGATCAGTTGAGAATATTTCTTCTCTACTTGACATCCTTTTAACAACAATCTAATGTGGACAAATTTCGAGAAGACAACTTGTAGGTTTCCAAAGTCACTAGGATTTAACCCTAGTAGTTCATTTTCTAACTCATGTGCTCTTATGTCATCTAGTTTTCCAAACATCACATCCATCATTTTCCACGCAAATTTAGGTGTTTTGGATGCCTCAATTTGGAAGAGCAAGTTAGGAGAAAAAAACATGCAAATAAGACGTAAAGCTTCATCACTACGGTTTAACCACTTAGATTTTTCAAGTTCATCATCTGGTTCAATCTCAATTCCCATGGTGATGTAGAACAACCCTTTACCTCTTAGTTTTATTATTATTTTCGATCTCCATTCGAAAAAATTAAACAACGTAAGAAAAGGAATTAAAAGTGCATCCATAGTGAGACAGAGAGAAAGAAATACAAAAAAGAAACACAACCACCCAGGATAATAACAACCCCCTAATTTCAACACTTTATAGTTTAGTGTGTTAATTACAATCAGATCCATGCATGTGGTTTTGAAACACTTAGTAACTTGTCTTGCAATCAACATAATAATGCGTAAGAGAGGAGACCACAACAGTGTTTTGTGGAGTGCAGAAAATAGGACACCGTAAACAAGCACAAGAAAAAGCAAGGAAAGAGGTGAAAGCCAATCCTGGTTGTGAGAAAAAGCGTCTCACATCGCAAATGGAAACCCCTTGCTGCATACTGTGGTGGACACGCTCACTAGTCACAAGCAATAATAAGGGTAAAATACAATGTTTTAAATGAACTCAAAAGGAGTTCCGATGATCTTCAAAACGTGGGAAAGACACGCGGAAGACAAGAAAGGGTAGAGAGCTACTGCACACTTGAGTGCACAATTAGTAAAATAAATTGATACTAACGCTTTAAAATTTTTTTTTGAAACATCCAGTTTAGCTAATTATAGAGTGTTTGGAGTTTTCAAAAACAATATAAGACATTAGGTTTAAGAGACGATTTTTTTTTTTAAAAATTACTAATTGTAAATTAAGGGAAAAGTGTAGTAGTTAATAAAAATAGATTTAATGGAATTAAATCTAAGTAATTACTAAAGTTAAATCTAATTAAGTGCTAAGATTAAATAAGATCTAATTAAAAACTTAATTAAGATCTTATTAATATCTATGAAATTAAATAGATTTAAAAAAATTACTGTAAAGAAGGTTTAGAACTTACCAAAACAACTTACAGTTTTAATGGAAATAAATGAATTCACCTTTTTTAAACAAAATTACCAAAAAACAAAAATATTTGAAGCTTTTGAGCAAAAAAAACTTATCTAAAAACAATAACAAGTTACGACTTGTTTTTGTTTAAAAAGATTTTAAAAAGATTTAAATAAATAGAAAACTTAAAAACTTACCAAAAAGAAGCCAAGTGTCGTATTTAAAAAAAGATTTTTGTTGATTTTAAAATATTTTAAAGTTTTTTAAAAATAAATTATTTAAAAATACTTTACCAAAAACTTACCACAAAGGAGAATTGCTAGAAATGTGCAGGTCGGAGCTGTATGGGCTGAGCGTGGGGACAGGTCTCCACTGGGTTGAAGGTTCGTGGCATGCGCGGGGAGAGGTGTAGGCCCGTGAGGGAGACGAACCAGAGCCAAGGAAGGCCAGAACATGGAGAAGCCACAATCTCATGGAAAAAACAAAACACAGGTCGATCCGACCACACAAACAAAAAATGTAGGCCATAGAAGGAACACGAGCTTAGCCAGGGAAAAAACGGAGCTCGGAAAGATAAAATAAACAAGCTCGAGCTAGAGATCATGAATGATAAAATAAAACACATACACACACCAAACAATCCAAGGAGTTAGACACAAGCAAAAAATGAGTTTACAGATTTGAATGAGTAGGAGCTTAGTTGATACAACAGCTCGGTTGAGAGAGCAGCTAGAAAAGAGCTCAGTGTAGAAGAACACCAAAAAACTAAAAACCTTTGAAACACCATGAAAACAGAGAGTAGAATAAAAATGGAGATTTAAAAAAATTTCAGTTTAATTAATATTAAAAAACTAGAAAATAACCTCCATTTTTAGTTGAACTGCTAAATTTGTCCATAGCTAGCTAAATGTAGCTATAAAATCCCTGATAGCTCAAGGAGATCTACACATGCACAAAAGACACAACAAAACTGAAAAATTTCCAAGAACAACTGTTAATAACGTTAGCAAGGAAAATAAAAAATCTAAAGATCGAAAAAACTTGCACAAGGAGTAAGAAAAAATGAAACCAAGAGTAATCACAACTCAAAAAAAAAGAGTGTACGTTTACCCGATCTTAGCTCTGATACCATGACATATTTTGCGAGAATTGAATCGGAAACAATGCACCATGAAGTAGTTGCACTCCAACGAAATCGTGATAGCTCCACTGTAATCACAAGGAAGAATCAATCGATAATGGAAAAACTTGCTCAACAGAAACAAATCTTGCACATAGAGGAAAGACAATGGAGTGTCCTGGCATGCTCATAAATTAAAAATGGAAAGGTTCATATAGGGTGCTGAGTAACCCTAGGGCATGACTCAATAGCAAACCCTAAACCTAACCCATGTGAGATGACCCTCCAATATGTGAGGAGGACACATAGGATAACTCACACCAACAAATGAAAGTTGTTGTTATGCAGTATGCCTAAAGAGCACAGTCTTGTAAATTTTATAAGTTGTAATGATGAATTGTGAGTTGTAATTTATTGTATTGGTTGTGTAAATTATCTTGGACTTTTATTAAGAAGATGAAAGTTCCATCTTATTTATATTATTTATATTAATTTATGCTTATCTTGATAAAATGGATAATGGGAATTACTTCAATTTGCCCCTATAATGAAGCAACTTGATGAGTTGCATAATATGATGTGTTTTATCTAAACAATTTAACATAATAATGTGATGCATAATGAACATGCATTAAGAAATATGGATATTGGGGATGATATACCCTAATATTTAATCATATAGAGAAAGATTCTTTCTCTCTCTCAATTGACTATAAACCTAAAAGGTTTAGAGATTTTATTAATAAACATTAGACTTCATTTTGTATGAAGCCTACCTTAGTTGGATTTATGCGGTTTTTAAACCTTCCTGATGGTTAAAGAACATTTTTATGAACTTATGAAATCATTGTCCTATTTTGGTTAACTATTGGTTAAACCATGAAAATAAACATTAAAAAGTAATCTTAAGCTAAGGAAGTTCTTCACGGACTAAATGAAACAAATTTAGGAACGAACTTATGGAGTGTTGGATTAGCGGTTAGCAGGGTTTTTGTAATCAAGACTTAATCCAAATTAATAATTATTTAATGATCTCCTAGGGGTATGTACATCTTGATGAGGCAGTTTTTGTAGGATGTTGGCACACGCCAACTATAGGGTTGTACTCTCAAGAAGACTTGGGTCTTCTTGAGAATACAGTGTTGTAGTTGACAGGTGGCATCACCCTTCCACATTGATCATCTAGATCTACATGCGAACTTGGAATTGAACTTAGTTTCTCTCTAGGTCATGTTAGTGGCATATTTAGGATAGGCAGTAGCTTTCAATGGATCAGGGTACTTTGGCATATTCAGTTGACTTAGGTAAACAGAGTATGCTCATTTACCCTAATCCATTGTGAGCATCTTCCTATAATAAGTTATGTTCCTAACTAGGGCTAGGTTTAAACCTGGGACAAGTGGATTGATAGTAGTCAGTAAAGATGAATCATGATAATAGGGGAGTGAGGTGAAGGACGTATTCCAATATGACGAGTATGCCATCTAGGAATAGTGACATATATAGTATGTTTTAAATATTTGGCCAAAGTATCGCATGTTTCTGGCTACGTTGTCTTATGTCACCATGTTTAAAAAAATGTGATATCATATGAATATTGGTAACAGATATTTAGATATGTTCTTTAAACATATCACTCAGTACCTGGTGTAGGGTAGGAAAACCAAGTATACAATATGTATTCAATACTTAAGATAACATAAATATATCGGTGGATCACCGAGTCATTACAGCTACATACGGTTATCTATTTGCATTCGATTGGCATGGAATGTTTGTTCTAAATAATGCTTTATTTAGAATAGTGAACATTATATATATATATATATATAATTCCCTTGTTTCTAAAGTCTTAAAATGGGAATGTTATATCTTGGTATCAAAGCTGAAGGTTGCATCCCTTAGACCTATTGTGTCCATAATTTGATGAAACTTAAATTTTCTTGTAATAGAAAATGGTTAGAACAAGAGGAAATTTTTCAAATAACCCTCTGCCTGAGGAAGGAGCAGAAACTTCCCAGAAACTCGGTGATATCCTTGCTTACCTGTTGGACACAAGAGATCATTTGGCTACACTTAAATAGTGAGTAATGGGTAATGAGGAGGAAGAAGAAGATGATAACAATAATCAGCCACCTCTAAGGGACAACACCAATGTGGGTGTTGATAATAACAATGTTAACATACCTATTCAGCCTAAAAACAAAAAGGCTAGGCTGACAGCTGAACTCACTAATGATATAAAAAGGATAAGACAACCCAAGTTTGATGGCTCCACATTAGGAGATGAGGCTGAGAATTGGCTCAGTGAAATGGAGAAATAATTTTCAATAAGGAATTTCTCAGAAGAAATAAAGGTGATATGGGGGCCATATCAACTTTCTCATGAAGCATCTTCCTAGTGGGACAACTGTAAGGCTAAATTGAATATTGATGAAGCTAATATCACATGGGATCAATTTAAAGGTTACTTTAGGCAATGATGGTTGTCACAACTTTACTATGATTAGAAAATGACTGAATTCCATAAATTAGCTCAAGGAAAGCTAACTGTAACTGAGTACTGGGAGTGATTTACAAAACTCCTTAAGTATGTACTTCAGTACCAAACTGATGAGAAGTTTAGGATATAGAAATTCATCATGGAATTCAATCCTATTATAGGGGGAGAGGTGGATGTTCATAGCCCAACCATGATGGAAGGGGTTGTTGAAAAAGCCATAAGGAAGGAATAGAAAATTAAAGACAATTTCTGCTCACAAGGAGGATGTTATGTTTGTGGAGCCTATTTTCATGTTAGAGTGTGGTACACCTTCTATGTGTTACACTCGGGTATTTTTACGGCGGTCCCGCTCACCGCTGAGCGGGTCAGGGGGGTTTGGGGGCGAAGCCCCCAAAGAAAATTTTCATGGGTGGTTTATTAACCCATGGGTAATGGGTAACCGTTATGGACTATTTTTGGGGCCATGGTTTTTCGGTCTTTTGCCCATTGTTTTGATACCCACGGTTTTTTGCCCTTGGTTTTGATACCCATGGTTTTGTATCAAACTGCTTAAGTAGTTGTCTATTAATATGGTCTTATGCATATGATAGATATACAAGCAAATGTATTGCAGATGTGTTTTGAATTCGGCTGTGAATTCTGTAGAGTTTGTTGAGCATAGCTCCAAACGGATCTGGGTATTGTATTGAGAGAGCGGTGGCTTGTAATAAAATCTGAGCAAGTGATTCTTGGTGGATGTAGCCCAAATTGGGTGAACCATGTTAAATATTGTCTCTTTGTGTTGTGTTATTTTATTCTACAATTTTATTTGAGATCTGTAATAATTTCTGCATATTAGTTTCTACTGTTGCGATTCTGTGAGGGATTATTCCGCATATTTTATCCCTTATTTCCTAACAATTGGTATCAGAGCCTAGTTTAGTTTGCTGAAGTGTTGAATCATAGGGAAAGTTTTTAGCTTGAGTGGGAGCTATGGAAGATGAAGGAAGATCTAGGGTTGATAAATTCAATGGGCAGAATTTCAGACTTTGGAAGATGCAGATGGGAGATTACCTTTATCAGAAGGATCTTTATACTCCGTTGTCTGAGAAGGTGAACAAACCCTTGGGTATGACAAATGCGGAATGGGATTTGTTGGATTGGAAGGCACTTGGAACGATCCGACTGAGTCTTGCATCTTCAGTATTATTTAATGTTTCAAAGGAAAATACTACAAAAGATCTAATGGATGCATTAGGGAAGTTGTATGAAAAACCCTCTGCCTTTAATAAGATATTTTTAATGAAAAAGTTGTTTAATATGAAGATGTCTGATAATAGTTTAATAGCAGATCATTTAAATGATTCCAATACGGTAGTGAATATGCTAGCTTCGGTTACAATAGAATTTGATGAAGAAGTTAGGGCTTTATTAATTCTGTGCTCTTTACATGAGAGTTAGAATAGCCTGGTAATGGCGGTAAGTAACTCGGTTCTAGCTAACTCAAAATTGAAGTTTGAGGATGTTGTAGGGATGATTCTAAGTGAGAATATGTGAAGAAAAATATATGGGGAATATTCTACTTCAGGGAATGCTTTGACAGTGGAAACTAGAGGGAGACATAAGAATAGAGGAAACCGTGGAAAATCAAAAGATCGGGAAAGGTCAAAATCCAAGAACAAGATTGTATGCTGGAATTGTGGAAAGCCTGGGCATGCAAAGAAGGACTATTGGGAGCTTCGGGATAAGAAGAAACAACAAGAAGAAAACAAGGAGGCAAATGTGGCAATGGGTAATGTATGTCAGGATGCTTTGATTCTTTCTTTGCACAATATTACTGAATCTTGGGTTTTAGATTCATGGGCTTCTTTCCATGCTTCTCCACATAGGCATTATTTTGTTGATTATGTTCAAGGAGATTTTGGGCATGTTTTTCTTGGTGATGATGAGCCTTGCAACATAGTTGGAAAAGGTTCTGTTCAAGTTAAGATGCAGAATAGGAATACTTGGCTATTGAAGGATGTCAGACATGTGCCTACATTAAGACGAAATCTGATATCGGCAGGGCAGTTGTGAAGTGATGGTTGTATTGTGATATTTACAGCAGACTCTTGGAAGGTTACCAAGGGTGGTCTTGTGGTGGCAAGAGGTAAGAAGGTTAGAACCTTGTATTTAACCACTGATAGTACTAATGATTGTAGTCTTGTGGCTTCAGATGCAGATACAACATTATGGCACTATAGGCTCGGTCATATGAACCATAAGGGCATGAACATCATAAAGAAGAATTTTCCTGGATATACATATACAGGTTTGGATTTCTGTGAGAACTGCATATATGGGAAACAGAAGCGAGTAAGGTTTCTCAAGGTTGGACCTAAAAAGAAAGAGAGTAAGTTAGAGCTGGTGCATTCTGATGTGTGGGGGCCAGCTCAGGTATCATCTCTTGGGGGTTCAAGTTATTATGTTACTTTTATTGATGATGCAACAAGGAAAGTTTGGGTTTATTGTATTAGAAACAAATCTGATGTATTTGACACTTTTTTTAAATGGAAAGCCTTGGTAGAGAATGAAACAGGTCTTAAGCTAAAATGTCTCAGGTCAGATAATGGAGGGGAGTATTGCAGCAATGAATTTGATGATTACTTTTCTAAGAATGGAATCCGTAGGCAAAAGAAAGTTCTAGGAACTCCACAACAGAATGGGGGTATCAGAAAGGATGAACAGAACAATAATGGAACGTTCTAGGAGCATGAGGTTACATGCAGGACTGCCTCTTTCTTTTTGGGCAGAAGCAGTGAGCACAGCTGTGTACTTGATAAACAGAGGACCCTCAAGTGCCTTGGATGGAGGCATACCTGAGGAGGCTTGGTATGGTAAGAAATTTGATTATTCGTTTCTTAGAGTCTTTGGATGTGAGGTGTTTGTTCACATAGACAAGGATGATAAGACTAAGCTAGAGGCTAAATCAGAAAAATGTACTTTCATTGGTTATGGTGGTGATGACTTTGGATATAAATGTTGGAGTATTAAGGATAATAAAATTATTCGATCTAGGGATGTGGTCTTTAATGAGAAAGTCATGTATAAGCAGCAGTTGCAGGAAAACAGGGAAGAATCCAAGAAAGAATATGCAGCGGTAGAGGATCTTCCAGATGGGAAAGTGACACATGAATTAGTTCAAGAACCCCCTCAACAGGAACCCCAAACTCCTATATTGAGGAGGTCTTCTAGGGTAAGAAGAGAACCTGAACATTTTTCTCCTTCTCTTTATTATTTATTACTCACTGATAGTGGAGAACCAAAGAGATTTGATGAAGCAATGCAGGTAGATGATAGGAAGAAGTGGGAGCAAGCCATGGATGAGGAGCATCAGGCTCTCATGGAGAACCAGACATGGGATTTGGTAAAGCTACCCAAAGGAAAAAGAGCATTACAGAATAAGTGGGTGTTTAGAGTCAAATAGGAAGAAGGAGGCAAGAAAAGATACAAGGCCCGGTTGGTGGTCAAGGGGTTTGCACAAAAAAAAAGGTATAGATTTTGATGAGATTTTTTCTCCTGTAGTAAAAATGACTTCTATCAGAACTGTTCTTGGAATAGTGGTAGCAGAAGACTTGCACTTAGAACAGTTAGATGTAAAGACTGCATTTCTCCATGGCGATTTGGAGGAGGAGCTATATATGTAGTAGCCATAAGGATATGAAGTCAAAGGTAAAGAGGGAGATGGTGTGCAAACTGAAGAAGAGCTTGTATGGCCTGAAACAAGCTCCACATCAATGGTATAAGAAAATTGATAGCTTCATGATGGAGCAAGGTTATATCAGATGTCATTCTGACCATTGTGTGTATACAAAGAAATTTGAGGATGGAAGTTATATTATCTTGTGTTTGTATGTTGATGACATGCTGGTTGCAGGTAAAAACATGCATGAAATAAAAGTACTCAAGAAACAGCTAAGTGAATTCTTTGATATGAAGGATTTGGGGGCAGCCAGACAAATCCTTGGTATGAGGATAACTCAGGATAGGAAGGAACAGAAGTTGACTTTATCTCAGGAAGAGTACATTAAGAAGGTATTAGACAAGTTTAATATGCAGGATGCTAAACCGGTTGGGACTCCTTTGGCAGGCCATTTCAAGTTATCAAAGGAGCAGTGTCCCATGACAGAGCAGGAAAGAAACCAGATATCTAAGGTACCTTACTCATCAGCAGTTGGCAGTTTGATGTATGCTATGGTGTGCACTAGGCCTGATATTGCCCATGCAGTGGGAGCTGTGAGTAGATTTATGAGTGATCCAGGTAAAGAGCATTGGCAAGCAGTAAAGTGGATCCTTTAGTATTTGAGAGGGACCATGGGGACAGTTTTGTGCTATAATGGATCAGACACCACTTTACATGGTTATGTAGATTTAGACATGGCTGGAGATGTAGACAGCAGGAGGAGCACGACAGGTTATATTTACACTGTAGGTGGGATAGCAGTGAGCTGGATTTCACGACTACAGAAGCTAGTGGCTTGTCAACCACAGAGGCAAGCAAAGAGATGATTTGGTTACAACAATTGCTTGAGGAGTTGGGGCATAAGTAGGAGGAATGTAAGTTGCATGGTGATAGTCAGAGTGTTATACACCTAGCTAAGAACTCTGCTTTCCACTCCAGGATGAAGCATATACAGTTGAGATATCACTTCATCAGGACAGATTTGAAGGAAGATAAGTTGAAGTTGAACAAGATTCATACCAGTCAGAATCCTGCAGACATGATGACCAAGGTGGTCACAAGGGATAAACTAAAGCTATGTTCAGCTTTGGTTGGCCTTCGCGGATGACAGTGAAGGGTTGAGAAGCTTGCTCAGAATGGAAATTAGTCTCTAAGTGGGAGATTTTTATGTTTGTGGAGCCTATTTTCATGTTAGAGTGTGGTACACCTTTATGTGTTACACTCAGGTATTTTTACGACGGTCTCGCTCACCGCTGAGTGGGTCAGGGGGGTTCGGGGGTGAAGCCCCCGAAGCAAATTTTCATGGGTGGTTTATTAACCCATGGGTAATGGGTAACCGTTATGGGCTGTTTTTAGGCCCATGGTTTTTCGGTCTTTTTCCCATTGTTTTGATACCCACAGTTTTTTGCCCTTGGTTTTGATACCCATGGTTTTGTATCAAACTACTTAAGCAGTTGTCTATTTATATGGTCTTATGCATATGATAGATATACAAGCAGATGTATTGCAGATGTGTTTTTAATTCGGCTGTGAATTCTGTAGAGTTTGTTGAGCATAGCTCCAAACGGATCTGGGTATTGTATTGAGAGAGCGGTGGTTTGTAATAAAATCTGAGCAAGTGATTCTTGGTGGACGTAGCCCAAATTGGGTGAACCATGTTAAATATTGTCTCTTTGTGTTGTGTTATTTTATTCTACAATTTTATTTGAGATCTGTAATAATTTCTACATATTAGTTTCTACTGTTGCGATTCTGTGAGGGATTATTCCGCATATTTTATCCCTTATTTCCTAACAGAGGAAGTAAGGAAGAAAAATCCCAACAGATCTTCATCATCTCTTGCACCTAAGAAAGGACCCTGGAAGAAATTTGGAATGAAAAGTAAGTTTTCTGATACTAATAAGAAATCAATAACAAACAAGTTTGTTGGTAACGCACGAAACAGCTTTGCTAAGAACAATAATAATGAACATAAGTCTTATGGGGGTCAGAACTATAACTCTAAGGCTGGAAATAAACCTGAGCCTAGGAAGGAACCTGTAGGAGGCTATTATAACTATGACAAAGATCATTACGTCAATCAATGTCCTTTGAAGAAGGATGATCATAATCAAGAGCACAAGATACACACGGCAGTAGCTGACAAGTAGGTTGAGAAACATGTCATACCCATGAAAGTTCCGGGTAAGTTATTTGGCTTACCTATAAATATTCTTTTTTATACCGGAGCTACTGAATGTTTTATTTCTAGTAAATTAGCATCAAAAATAAAAATAAATTTGGAAACATGGACTATATAGTATCGGAATAATGTTGCTTATATGGTTAGGATGTGTCTTTTTGGAGCAGTCCTTGATTTACCTAAATTTTCCATTGAGGTTGATCTTTATGTTGCACCTTTGGGGTATTATGATGTAATCATAGGTGTTAATTGGTTAACAGAACATAAGGCTAAAGTGGACTATTTTGAAAAACACATTAGTTGTTTAGATGACCTGCAGAAAACAATAGAGATTCAGGGTGTGAAACATGATATTTATGTTAGAAAAATGTCAGCTATGCAACTTAAAAAGGCCAAAAATAAAGGATGTACCTTATATGTAGTGAAAATTACGTAATCAACAGAAGAGAGATACGATGTTATGGAATGATATCCGCTATTACATGACTTCAGTGATGTATTTCTGGAATAATTACCAGGTCTTCCACCCAAAAGGGAATTTGATTTCACGATTGAGATCAAGCTTGGAACTGAACCTATTTCTAAAGCACCGTATCGAATGACTAGTATAGAATTAGTAGAGCTTAAGGCTCAGTTGCATGAAATTTTTTCTCAAGGTTTGATTATACCAAGTGTTTCACCTTGGGGAGCACCTATAATTTTTATGAAAAAGAAAGATGGAATACTTAGATTGTGCATTGATTACAAAATGTTAAACAAAGAAACAATCAAGAATAGATACCCACTCCCTAGCATTGATGATTTATTTGATCAAATGCGTGGAGCATAAGTATATTCTAAGATAGATCTTCAATCTGGATATCATCAATTGTGGATTAAGGATGAGGATATTTATAAAACAACTTTCAAAAGAAGGTATGGACATTATGAGTTCATGGTTTTACCTTTTGGATTAACTAATGCACCTGCAAAATTTATGAATTTAATGAATAATATCTTTCAAGAATACTTGGAAAAAAATTTGCTCGTATTCTTGGATGACATTCTCATATATTCAAAAAGTATTGAGGAACACCATGAGCATTTGAAGATAGTTTTGGGAATATTAAGAAAGAGACAATTATTTGGTAAGTTGTCTAAATGTTCTTTCTATGACACATAAGTACACTATTTGGGACATGTAATAAGTAAATATGGAATTTTTGTAGACCCTTCGAAAATTATAGCTATAACAAAGTGGCCTGGACCTAAGAATGTACATGAAGTTAGAAGCTTCATGGGACTTGCTGGCTACTATAGGAAATTGGTAAAAGATTTTTCTAAGATAGCTGCACCAATAAATTCCTTACAAAAGAAAGATAAAAAAAAATTGGAGTGAGAAATGTGAAATTGCATTCAAAATCTTGAAGGAATACTTAGCTTCAGCACCTATTCTTACAGTACCAGATCCTATTGGAGATTTTATGGTGGTAACTGATGCATCAAGTGAAGGTTTAGGAGGTATTTTGTTACAAAATGGTCATGTCATAGCATATGAAAGTAGAAAACTAAAGTACATGAGTTGAATTATGCTCCAGATGATTTAGAGTTTTCTGCCATTATTTATGCACTATAAGTTTGGAGACATTACCTGCTTGGTAAACCTTTTGAATTGAAAAATGATCACCTTGGACTGATATATCTTCACTCAGCTAAATCTTAATGTAAGACAATGAAGGTGGTTAGAGTTTTTGTCTCAATATGATTTTTACATTAGTTATATTAAGGGTAAATAAAATAGAGTGGCTGATGCTCTAAGTCGTAGGAAGCACATTTCTACTCTTATAACGTTAAGAACTCAGTTTAAGGATGAAGTAAAAAGTGTTATGGAATCTAACTCTTACTTTCAGCAAGTAAAAACAACACTTGCAGCAGATTCAAATGATTTGAGGTATAAAGGTTTTCACTTTGATAACGAAGGAATTTTATGATTTGAAAACAAAGTCTATGTACCTTCGCTAATTATTTGAGAAAGAAATTGTTAACAAAATTTCATAATTCACCTTTTTCTGGACATCCTGGCATTACAAAAATGCTTGCTGATATAAAACAACAATATTTCTGGAAAGGAATGAAAAATGATGTTTTAGACTTTGTGACACATTGCCTTGAATGTCAATGTGTTAAGGTGGAACATATGCACCCAACCGGTTTGTTGTATCCTCATAGCATACCGCAGTACAAATGGTAAGCAATAAGCATGGATTTTGTTCAAGGGTTTCCTATGTCAAGAAATAAACATGATGTTATTTTATTATTTGTGGATAAACTAACAAAGGTAGCACATTTTATTGTTGGGAATCTGAAGGATGATTCTCCTATTTTGGCTAAAAGATTTGTACATGAAATTTTTAGATTACATGGAGTACCTGAATTAATCATTTCGGATAGAGATCCTAGAATGACATCAAGATTTTGGCAAATGCTTAATGCAGCTCTAGGAACTAAGCTAAATTTTAGTTCAGCGTATCATCTAAAAATGGATAGACAGACTGAAAGAGTAAATCAAGTTTTAGAAAATATGTTACAGATGTATTTCATGGATCAAATGTATAAGTGGGAAGAGTACCTTTCATTAGTTGAATTCACATACAATAATACATATCATGCTTCTCTTAAGATGACACCTTTCGAGGCATTATATGGAAGAAAATGCAGAACCCTTGTTAGTTGGGATAGCATAGAGGATAGAGAGGTAATTGGACCTAAAATTCTTACTGAAATGGAACAACAAGTTAAATTGATTCGTGAACACTTGAAAGAAGCAGCAAATAGGCAAAAGAGTTATGCTAACTTAAAGAGGGTTGATAGGAAATTTGAACTTGGTGAGAAATTCTTTCTTCAGGTTAAACCAAAAAAGAGATCTATAACTTTTGGCAAGGCTGTCAATTTATCACCTCGTTATGTGGGACCTTTTGAGATAGTTGAAGTAATCAACCCTGTAGCTTATCATTTAGCATTACCTCCTACTTTGTCGCGAATGCATGATGTTTTCCATATTTATTTTCTTAAGAAATATGTTTCAGATTTATCACACATGTTAAATTGGAATTCCTTGCAAGTCTAGGACCTAAGAATAATCATGGTTAAACCCATACGAGTGCTTGACACTCGCCAGTTGCATTTAAGAAATCATGAGATAAGTCAACACAAGGTCTAATGGGACTAGTTTAATGAAGAAAGTGCAACCTGGGAAAACCTTTAAGATATGAAAACTACTTTTCCATATCTATTTGGACAACATTGATTCTATTGACTGACAAAAATGTCTGATTTTGTCTTTATAATATAATAAGTTTGTCATTTTTGGGCAGATATTTATTATTTTATTAAACAACTATATAATGCTGATTTCTAGAACTTAATTAATGCTAATATGTTTTTTTGACATGTGATAAGAAAAGTGAATAAGATGATTTTTCCTTGATGCAATATGTTAAAAATGAGATAATCATCGGGATGATGATTCTTTTTAGCAGGGAATCATGTAACACCCTCGACAACTGATACATTCCTCTCTTGTATTCAAGTGTTGACATGTGATTTTCTGGATAAAGATGTGTTCTTTTGACTGTTAAAGATCATGCTTGATAAGGATAAATCTTTTTTGTTCTTAAAATTATTAGACTGAAATTATATGGTTGTCAAGAATTCATTTTCACTTCGAAAGGAGGAGTTGCAATCTGGTTTTAAGAGTTGTAGACTCATTTCTTCTTTTGACTCATCCTTAGATCAATTTCAGTGATCCAAGGAATGTTTCAAGTCTTCTTCATAGACTGAATGGTAAAATTGAAATTCGGTAGTTTAAGGGACATAAAAGACTAAATTTTGTATGATACTAATTCTTGGTCTTGTTTCAATGTGGTTTCGTTCAGTTGTATGTTTGTGCCCAGGTATTTGGTGATTGAACTTGGTAGGACATTAAGGACTTGAGAAAAATTCAATTCTCTGAGGAGAAGTTAGGAGTTGTAAAAATCCAAGGACTATCCTAATGGTAACCTAAGCTAGGTAAGAACAACTAAGTTCTAGCTATGTTTACTTATTGGAATTCTATTCTAACCTAAGCATTGTGCTAAATGGATTAGGAAAGGGTTACTAAAGGGATACTAGGCTATTTTAGCTATTACCTAATAACTAAAGGGTTATTAATTCAACCTTACTTAAGGTGGGAATTCTAATGGCTAATATTCTAAGACCTATGTTAGTAATTGTTAAACTAAACTAAGTCTATTTGAATCTAACCTAAACTATTAAAGGGAACCTAAAGGGGGTCGCATGACACAAGGGTGATGGTTCTAATGGAATTTAAATGATTTGAAATGGTTTTAAATGATAAGGTACTACCAAATTTTGCAAGGGCCAGTGGACTTGGTGGAGGCCTACGTGGAAGCTCCACTAACAGATGGAATTTTATTTTTGTGTTGATTTGGCATTCATTAGATTTAGGAGAAGTTGGTAAGGAAATTTAAGTGGGAATTTTGGATTGAATAGAATTTATGGCATTTATTATCCTCGGTATTTTCATGTAAACTGTCTTGGAAACTTAGGAGGTGGGTTTGTCAGAGGTCATTTAGTTTTTCATGCATGGCAAATTTTTCTCTGCATGGAGCTAACTGGTTCTTCGAACCAGCAGTTTGACCTTCACTTCAAAGCTATTTTTGGTTTCTTTGGCCTAATTTTGATCAAAGGAAAGTATTTGAGGTGAAGGAGGAAGAGATGTGTGATTTTTGATATGTCTTGGAGGAGAAAAAGAGTTGGAAGCTCGGCTGGAAGTCTCCTTTGATTTGGTGAAAGAACTATTAGGCATGATAGGCTCTAACTATTAAAATTCTTTGTGTTCTTCTAAATGATTCATTAGAAAAACTCTGCTCTCTTGATATTTTTGTTTTCTTTCATGTCTGGTTATTTTTATTGCTAGGTTTTATGGATCCTTGGGTGTTTGATTTGAATCCATGGCAAAATAGTATTGTTTTGGAAACTGGATTTTTGTGCTAGTTTTATGACTTGCATGCAAGTAAAAAAAATGGTATTAGAACTTGTTCTGTATCTCTATTATGTTCTCTAGATCTTGTATTCAATGGTTATGTGCTTTGAACTAAATTTCATGACAATAAAAAACATGTGATCTTAGGGAAACTTGAGTTCTATTTTATATTGCTTCTGGGTTGCATTCTTTGGATGCAGACTTGTGTTGGAACTTTGTGTTTTGTTTAAGCTTGTGTTGGAGCTTCGTTTGGATGGAACCACTATTTTGGAAACTTATGTATTACTGAACTGTTGCATGGAGTTCGTATTTAACAATGTACTCACATTATTTTTTTTATGAAGTTCTGTATGTTGTGCGTGAAGCTTGGGTTTGACATTGAACTCTAATTTAACACTTGAGTGCTATGAGCTTATATTTTGATTGATATATTCGATTCAATTCAATAATTTTTGTATTGGGTTATTCTTTTGTTAAAAGGTTTAGCTTATAACTCTTTATTTTTGTAACTCACTCACCAGGAGACTGGGTGAAAACTTTTTTGAGTTGTTTGAAATATTTTGAGCTTT
This sequence comes from Taxus chinensis, assembly GCA_019776745.2. Lineage (NCBI taxonomy): Eukaryota > Viridiplantae > Streptophyta > Pinopsida > Cupressales > Taxaceae > Taxus > Taxus chinensis. Next base: position 317,670,131 of record CM034149.1, read on the forward strand.
AGAACTAGAAACGTCTTAAGGAATGTTGAAATTTTGTTTTATTTTTTATTGTATCGAATTCTTGAGATAGTATGAATGTGGGAATTGGAGGAAGTGTTCTCTCCCCACTGTTTGGAAGAAACCTATGTTCTAGGCTAATTGTATTAATTTTTACTAAGGAACCACTGTCATAATTTCGTGGTTGTGAAGTTCTGTTTTGATAGTCCGTTCTTGTTGCTTTGGAATTTAAGACTGATACAACTTCAGTATCAGGTGTTTTGGTTTCTAGCTCTCCCTCTCTTATGTATCTGTGAATAAATTAGGTCTTAGTGGAATATTTGGGATATATCCTTGGACACTGAAATAATTAGGAAGGATTCCTTCTTTGTTCAATTTTATTGAGTTTGATTCTTTTGAATTACGAACTACTTAACTTTTGTATTCGTGTAGAGGCATTTGTAAGTCTCCAGTCTTGGGTTCATGGGTAATTCTAAACCTTGTCATTTATTATTTTGGGATGTTATTCTTGACTGAAACTATGAATAAGAATTTGGTTTCTCTTCATGAAAATAAATTTATATAATTATGTATTCTTTTGTGAATAGTATATTGGTTTGGGTTTGCCATATGCGTTCATCCTGAAATGGTTTGAAACTTGAACTTCTTGTTCAATTGACTGAAATGATTTATCATTGTTTCTTTCCTTATTTGAGTTACCATTCCTCTGTCCTTGGTTAAGCTCATTGTTTGAAATTTTTTGTACACGATTCTCTTTCGATATGGTGATTTATTTTGACCTGTTGGTCCACCTTATTTGAATCATTGAGAAAATAATGTAAAGAACTAGTAGCCAAGAAAGTTCTGTTGTTAAGTAAATTGATACTTATATGGGTTTGACTATTGTTGACTAGTCGTGCCTAATTCATATGGAAAGGAGTAGTTTTGTCTCTTTTACTCTTTTTCCTTTGTGAAGAACTTGAGTAGAGATTAACTCCTCTTCGGGACTACTTTTCTCGTGAACATTGATTTCTGATATTTGATTGATAATTTCTAGCATGTGGATTTGGGATTGGAGTTGCAGTTGGACTGTTCTAGTTTTCCTTACCTTCTTGAATGGTTATGGAATTATGTTTGATGTATATTCTAATGATTGAATGTGCAATATTGTTATTTTGGAAAAGAACAAGTAACTGATGTTACAAACTGGTCTGTATGTTATAGGTTTGGGCTAAGTTTATAATGGTTCTTTTTATTCCTTACTTATGATTTAGATGAATCATCCTTGAAGGAACCTTGTTGTATACATTTATTTTTCTCTTAGAAAAGATAAATGTGGTATTCTATTAGGATAGAATAATGAAATAATGGGATGGTAGGATTGATTGTTTGTTTACAAGCCATTGATAGTATTAATACAACTTTAACATCTTAGGCAGATATTGTTTATTATATTTTGATTTTCTTTTTAAAGTTGATCTAGATTTATTAAGTACTTCCTTTCTATTTGATATCACTTATGATGTTTTTATTGTCTCATTAAAGCAATGTTGCTTCAATGAAATAATTAGTTGAATGCACTTCATTTTAATGATTAGTGTTTATCATGCTCAGTTCATTGAACTAACACGTGCTAGCTATTTTTGCAGATGGATGACATAAGTGGTAAAAGAAGGAAAAAATTGATATGATGCATTGGCTAATATATGTCTAATTCTTAGTAAAGAATTTTGATTCATTCTTTTGTTGAATTGTAAAAGAAAAGTTGTATACTTTATAGAATGAAGGCTATTGTTATGCAGTATACCTAAAGAGCATAGTCTTGTAAATTTTACAAGTTATAATGATGAATTGTGAGTTGTGATCTATTTTATTGGTTGTGTAAATTATCTTGTACTTTTATTAATAAGATGAAAGTTCCATCTTATTTATATTCTTTATATTAAGTTATTCTTATCCTTTTATCTTGATAAAATGGATAATGGGAATTTGTTAAATTTCCCACTATAATGAAGCAACTTGTTGAGTTGCATAATATGATGTGTTTATCTAAACAATTTAACATAATAATGTGATGCATAATGAACATGCATTAAGAAATATGGATATTGGGGATGATATACCCTAATACTTAATCATATAGAGAAAGACTCTTTCTCTCTCTCAATTGAATATAAACCTAAAAGGTTTAGAGATTTGATTAATAAACATTAGACTTCATTTTGTATGAATTCTACCTTAGTTGGATTTATGTGGTTTTTAAACCTTCCTGATGGTTAAAGAACATTTTTATGAACTTATGAAATCGCTGTCTTGTTTTGGTTAACTATTGGTTAAACCACGAAAACGAACATTAAAAAGTAATCTTAAGCTAAGGAAGTTCTTCACAGACTAAATGAAAAAAATTTAGGAAAACACTTAAGGAGTGTTGGATTATGGGTTAGCAGGGTTTCTCTAATCAAGACTTAATCCAAATTAATAATTCTTTAATGATCTCCTTAGGGTATGTACATTTCGATGCGGTAGTTTCTGTAAGATGTTGGCACACACCAACTGCTGGGCTATACTCTTGAGAATACTTGGGTCTTCTTGAGAATATAATGTTGTATTTGACATGTGGCATCACCCTTCCGCATTGATCATCTAGATCTACATGCAAACTTGGACTTGAAATTAGTTTCTCTCTAGGTTAGGTTAGTGGCATATTTAGGATAGGAAGTAGCTTCCAATGGCTCAGGGTACTTTGGCACATCCGGTTGATTTAGGTCAACCGATTATGCCCATTTACCCTAAGCCATTGTGAGAATCTTCCTATAATAAGTTATGTTCCTAACTAGGGATAGGGTTAAACCTAGGACAAGTGGACTGACGGTAGTCAGTAAAGACAAATCATGATAATAGAGTAGTGAGGTGAAGGATGTATTCCAATATGACGAGTATTTCATCTAGGAATAGTGACATACACAGTATGTTATAAATATTTGGCCAAAGTATCGCAAACTGCTGGTTGCGTTGTCCTATGTCACCATGTTTAAACAACATGATATCAAATGAATATTGGTAACAGATATTAAGATATATTCTTTAAATAGATCACTCAGTACCTAGTGTAGGGTAGGAAAACCAAGTAAACAAAGTATACAATATGTATTCAATACTTAAGATAACATAAATAGATCGATAGTTTACCAAGTTATGAAATGAATAGATCAGTGGATCACCGAGTCATTACAATTGCATATGGTTATCTATTTGCATTCGATTGGAATAGAATGTTTGTTATAAAGAATGCTCTATTTAGAACAGTGAACATTATATATATATATATAATTCCCTTGTTTCTAAAGTCTTAAAATGAGAATGTTACAGCCATGAAGAAGAGGAACCAAATGAAGTGTAGTTTTAGCATGCTTACCTAGAGAAGGAAAAGGGAAAATTCGTATATGTGATTAATGATGTGGAAGTGGATAACTTAGATTTTTATCATACAAAAGGTATGTGCAAAATCTTAGACAGTGCTTATGAGAAGGCACACGCTTACCACGAGCCATTAAAAATGAAGAAGTTTAGCATTAGTATGGAGGAGGAACCCAAGGAATCTATTATTGGGGATTACAAGACAAATCAAGAGTTTTAAAATATTATTGAGATATTTCATGATTTCCAAGACTTGTTCCCATGTGGGTACCAAGAGTTAAATGGGGTTCATCACTCTCTAGGAGAGATGCAGATAAAATTGAATGAAGGGGCATGACTAGTTGGGTAGAGGCTTTATAGGATAAACCCCTATCTATGCTTACAGGTTAAGGATGAGATTGATAAGATGATAGAATCTAGTATCATAGAATCCATTGACGAATCTGAGTGGTTTAGCCCCATGGTAATCAGTATAAAAAAGGATGGAAGAATACAGATTTTTTGTGACTATAGAGACTTAAATTATGTGTGTGTCATTGATCCTTTCCCAACCTTGTTCACTTAGGATATCCTGGAAGGAGTATTCAGGCACGAGATCTATTCATTTACATATGGTTTTTTTGGATATCATCAAGTTTGAATTGCTAAGGAAGACCAGGAAAAGAAAACCTTCACCATTGAATGGGGAATTTTTTCTTATGCAGTCATGCCTTTTGGAATGAAGAACACACCTACTGTGTTTTTCATGCATTTTGGTTCAGGAATTTTAGGACTTCATTCATAAATTTCTCCAATTCTACCCAGTTGGTTGGACGGTTTATGGATTAGTAAAGCATCATTGTGACAACCTGAGGTTGATGTTTGAGATGTGTAGGTAGTTGATAATTTCTCTAAATATTAAGAAATGTATATTTGCCACTTATTTTAGCACGTCACTTGGTCACATAATCTATAAGGAGGGTCTTTTAGTGAATCCTGCCAAAAAAAATTATAATTTTGGGGTTCGAGGAACCCACCAATCAAAGCATTGTGCGTGGAATTCTAGGGCATACAGGATATTATAGTAAGTTCATCAAGGGCTATGAAAAAAATTTCACACCATTGGAGGAGTTGTTAAAGCATAAAATAATATTCCATTGGGATGAGGCATAGTAGTTTGTATTTGATACACTGGAGGACAAACTCACTACTGCACCCATCTTTCATTTTCCCTCTTGGGATAGGCCCTTTTATGTACACGTGGATGCATTAGGGATGTCGATTGGAGCAATATCAACACAACCTGTGTAACTTAAACTTTTTTATGACTTAGAAACATTATATATATAATGTTCTCTGTTCTAAATTCATACAATTCAAAACACACATTCTATTTCCAACCCATCACATAACATAAAACCATATGTAACTATAATGACTTAGTGAAACACCAATCTCTTATTCCATGACTCAGTATTAAACCAATCTCTCATACATTTAAATTATTCAAGTGTATACTATGTATACTTTGGTTCTTTTACCCATTAAGGATCACTCAAGTGTTTTTTCTAAGAAGCCTATCTAAATATTTGTTACTGATATTCATCTAAAATCCTGCAACTTAGACTAGGTGAGGTAAGACAATGAAACCAGTAGTTTACAATACTTTGGTCAAAGTTTTAAACATGTTTACATTCTAAGACAACATACTCGTTGAAAGGAATATGTCTCTCACCCCACTCGATATGTTATCTAGAATGGTCTTCCTTGACTTCTGTCAACCAATCCTAAGTCAAAGTTTCACACTAAATAGGGGAATCTCACATACACTAGTGTGGAGGTCTACTCATGGTAACTAAGGAAAAATAAACATACTCATTCAAATCTCATCGATTGAGTGTGTTTAGATACCCTAAGTTAATGTGAGTTGACCACAACACTAGTCCATGTGTCTATCTCTATTTAGAGTAGAACTATGAAGCAAATTTCCACTTATGTTAATTAAGTTAATTGAACTAAGTGGGGTGTTGAAGCATAGTTGATTGCATCACATTATCCTCATAATGACTCCCATCATTATAATGGTAATCTGTTGTAGCACCTATATTACAAAAACCTAATATGTTATTTCAACTCAACTAACATACTAAAGAAACATTAGATTATAAACCTTCAATTTATTATCTTCTTTAATTAATTGATAAACAACGCACCTAAGGGTAAACTAAGTATGATTGATCTAAAGAAGCGTTCGAAATTTACTTTTACACCAATTGAAGATATGCTGATAAAAAAATTTCTCATCCAAATAAACTTTATTCTTAAACCATCAATTCCATTTATCGATAAATTTGATTCAATATCAAGTAAGTAAGATCATTAATTTTCTTACTATAGTAAATAACAATGTAAACAATCTTGATTGAAATATTCTTCATTATATTTAGTGATATCATAATATCTAAATCAATCTTATTAATTCTCTTAAGCTTTCCCATTTCCATTTATTGTTTCCATATAGAATATCATTTATCCAATCATTAATTAAGATTTAAACTTTATCACATAAAAATATAACATACATAGTTCTGATTTAATGATAAAAGGAAGTATCCTTTTCTTCCCAATTAAGGACTATTGTCCTATTAATGAAATCAGAAAACATAAGGTTTAGATTCATAATAGGAAATCCAAATTCAACTATACAGAAACTTTCCTCTTTCCCTTTTCTGAATAGGGATCAATAAATCATAACTATCATATTTATACCCTTTTTCCAAAATGAAATGAGTCAGAAATATAAGTATAGATCCTTATCCCAAGTATCATTCTATACTTTAGATTTTACCAAGCCATGCATGTTAATATTTAATGATATTAATAAAATATAAACATGCATGTTAATATTTAAGAATATTAATAAAATATAATTCATATACGACCCTTGAATAAATCAGAAATCAACAACCTTTACACAACAATTTGTTTATCAAAAAGGGAGTGCTCACTTCACTCCAAGCTCGTTAATATTCCATCATTTTATAAGAAAACATATTGCATCATTACAAACTAATTTAATATACCTTCAAAGATTCTCCAACAAGTTCATTTCAAGATAATTTCAATACATAAGCATATGAGTGAAGAAAATGACTTCATTAATAAAATAAATGCAAATTTCTATAAGTCTTTCTCTTTTCACTTTTCATGAAGTCCATCTGTAAACTTGTTAGCATGATTCATTTCACAAGAACTAAGCATGATAAGTGCTATAGCACTATACCAACATGCTTTTATCTAACTATTTCATAAAAGGAACCTTGTTATTTATGAAAAGGTTCCAAGTACAGAAAAATAAGATCAATCAAATAAACTACCCGAAAAACCATAATGTCAGAATAGACAACAAGTTAATAAATCTATTAAAGAATAATTACCCTTAAAAAAGTTAAATAATCTAACAAACTTTAATTACATCTATGTTTCAGTAATGTTAATCATTTCAACATGATAACATTTCAAACTACAAATGACTACAAGAAGATAATTAACTAAAATTAATGATCTTCTCTAATTTCTTTCTATTTAATTCACCAAGTCATAGGTTTCCACCATATCAAATCAATTTCATAATAATTAATAAAAAGGTTTGATATAAACACGCGCATGACTCAACATGGGCAACATACTACCACAACAACCCTGTTGTCCAAATCCCTGCCTCTATTCCAAGAGGATGCCATCAAAGCATAAGATAACATGATAGGGACAATAAGTACTCAATGCACATTTCTACAGAAGGTTTACTTAAGAATTCACAAGAAAAATCAAACACAAGATACAAAACTCCTCAAGGATTTGTCTAACAAAATGAACTAGGATCCAAAACCCCATTGGTCAATTCATAACCATTTTACAAGGACGAAAAAGAGAAACCTAGCACCAACATTAAATCTCAAATGGTCAATCAAAATTTTAAATTCCCAAGCAACTTCCACATCTAAGATATAAGAGAATGAAATCAAACAGTTTCAAAGAAAAAAATGTAGAGTACGGCCTTACCCAAATATACCAAGATCTAAGTTTTAAGGATTAAAAACTTAATTAACAATGATCAAAGTAGAACTCACATCCTCCAACATATTTGAAATGAAATCAAAATATGAACTAGAGTCTACACACATACATTAAAACTATCCCAAATATGTGAGTAAAGTCTTAAGGAGACATTTTGTAGGATCATAAACATTCAAAAAATCATGCAATAATTCAAAGAATGCATCCCCTGAAACAATGATGATCCAAACCACAAAAATTCACCAAAGTAAAGACAGATCAAAAATATCTAGCTTACGATGCTAGCAATTGATAGAGCTCAAAGGTAAGAGAAAGCCTTGAACAATAATAGAAGACTTGGAATGAACAACGTCTAAAATAATTCAGTAAATAAACCAAACCATGTGGGTGCAAAAAATAATCAAAACTAAATGAACAAGAAGGGACATACCTTACCCAGTTTCTCCCCTCCTTTCCATACAAGCCGACCCAAAATGGGTAATAATAATAATGAAAATTAAATCCCATGAAACAGAGAGATAAGAGATTATCAGTCCATGTTTCTCAAACATGTCCACCCGAGAAGGGTAATAAAAAAAATGAAACGTAACTTTAAAATGATAGAGACAGAAAATTCATATTAGTACCCTTCATATTATATACTTACAATGCTTGAAATACCACTATTGAGGATACCCAGTATGGGTCAAAGCTTGAATTTATTAAGAAAACAAAAGATCAAAATATGAGTACAAATTTTAACCAAAACAAATGATCCATAAAATTGAAACTAGAGCCATGTTTTAGATACAATAAGAAAACACTATATCATAGTGTTAATAGATAGTTTAACGACAACCTGGGTCATGACCAGTACTTAAAAATACTTCCACTAGACCCTGTGAAATTGTTTAACATCAATCATTTGGAAATAGAAGAAGGTACAATGGATAGGAGTAGTATAACATGATATCCCAAATAACAATAATTCAGAGTTAAGTACATTGTAAAAAAATATGTTTTCCAACCTTATTCGAAAACCATAATCATGTATAACAACTTCATTCCATAGAATCATTCATAACCAAAAGAAAATCATGGAAGTAAGAATAAGCAACAACACACAAGAAAAAATCTCAGAGATGTTTTCATGAAGAGGAGATTTCTTTTAATGAAAATGTTTTAAGAAAATCAAGAGATCTCAAACAGATAGAGCCTATACTACTTAGTAGTTCTCCTAGATTCTCTTCCTTGATCAAGTCCTTCAAGAAAATCTTCCACAAAAATATTTCCAATGAAAACGTCAAAAAAATCCTCTGAAACTTTTCCCACTTTCTTCTTATAGTTTTGATGACCAAATTTTTCCATTATTTCTACCATGCAATGGAAATTTTTAACATGAAATAGAATCGAACTGAAAGTTTGAAAAATGGAAATACAACATGCATGGATAAATAGCTCAAAAAAATATGAATGAACAATAAAACCAACCCATTTCTTTTTCCTCTAACCCATTCTACTATTCCCTAGACAATTTTCACTCAGGTCAAGGCTCATAAATGCTGACAGGATTGAAAGTGTCCCTTCTAGAACTCCCTCCATGTCTTATATGCTTTTAGTTACAACTAATAGTTTAAAAATTCATTGAACCAAAAATAGTTGAGTTACTAGCTTAGCATTTTCCTCTACCTTCATGCCTTGGCCAAAATTGGTGGTAACAACATATTAAATGCTATATTTAAACCTTGCTAATGCATTTAGAATGGTGCCACCGCAATCCAATAAATTTTTAACAATGCCATCCACACTTCCCTTATGTTAGGTCAATGTCCTTAGGTTAGGTTCCCTAATTTTTAGTTTAAAAACCATAGCTTAGGACCTTAGGAATAGTTCCATATAGCTTAAGATTAATTAGTATCCAGGACTTAGGATAGTTCCTCATTATCCCACTTAGCAATTAATCATTACAATAAATATAATTTCCTTAACATAGGTTTAGGATAGGATAAAATAATCAAAAGAACTTAGATTAATTAGGTTCCAATAAATTAATCAAAGTACGTTACCTTTGAAAATTTTATCAATATGATGAATCATATCACATAGTATGGTAAAATTAAAAGATGCTAAAGGATTCCTCTGTGACCCCAATACAATCTTGGATTCCAAAATCATATATTCTAACCGACTTAATCATAATGATCGAAACATCAAAAAATCCTAAACATGCCCTGGATCACTATAATTGATCCAAAATGTGGTTACTCCTGCACTATACAATCAATAGAATGAAAACAAGTTCAGTATTACAAAATAGGCAATGAACAAATACGAATTAATTTATTTCCTTTATCCACATGTAAAATACAATAAAAATTTCAACATAAAAAGTATATGAAATACTTCATTTATAAATTCTGAATTTTCATGGCATGATCATATCCAATTTTAGAAGATAAAGCGTATCATTTACAACAACATGATTAATCAGAGTATTCATGATAAGGTGGGAGGTAATGCTAAGTGATAAGTTATAGGGATAATCACTTCAATAATCTCAAAAGGTCCCACAAAACTAGGTGATAATTTGGCTTCCTTACCAAAGGTAATAGAGCTCTTTTTAGGCTTAACACATAAAAATAATTTTTCACCAAGTTCAAATTTATTATCAATCCTTTTCAAATTTGCATAACTTTTCTACCTATCAGCAGCTTATTTTAATCATTCACAAATTATTTTCACTTGTCCTTCCATTTTAGTAAGCATTTTAGGTCCAATTACCTCTCTATCTTCAATGTTATGCCAACTAAATGGAGTTTTGCATTTCCTTCCATACAATGCTTTGAAAGGTGCCCTTTTTAAAGAGGAATGATAAGTATTATTGTAAGAAAATTCCACTAAAGGAAGGTATTCTTCCCATTTGTATTGTTGATCTGTATAGTACATTCTTAACATATCCTACAAAATCTGATTTACTCTCTCATTTTGACCATCTATTTCTGAATGGTATACAAAACTAAAATTTAGTTTTTTTCATAAGGCTGCTTTTAGTGTTTACCAAAAATGATATTTAATTCTAGGGTCTCAATCAGATAAAATCAATTCAGGTACTCCATGCAATCTTAAAATTTCATGCACAAATATTTTTGCTAAAATAGGTGAATCATCTTTAAGAGTACCAGCAATAAAATGTGCTACCTTCATTAGTTTTTCAACCACAACTAAAATAACATCATGCTTATTTCTAGACATAGGATACCCCTAAAAAAATTCATACTTATTACTTTCCACTTGTATTGCAGTATGTTATGAGGATACAATAAACTAGCTGGGTGCATATGCTCAGCCTTAACTTGCTCACATTCTAGGCAATGTGAAACAAAATCTATTATGTCTCTCTTCATACCTTTCCAAAAATATTGTTGTTTTACATCAGTAAGCATTTTTGTAACCCGGGGATGTCCTGAGTAAGGTGAATTATGAAATTCCATGATTAAATTTTTCCATAACTCATTTTCCAAAGGTACATACACTTGTTTTTCATATCTTAAAATTCCTTCATTATCACAGTAAAATATTTGTATCTTGCATCATTAGGATCTACAACAAGTGTTGTTTTTACTTGCTAAAAATACAAATCATAATCCATGATACACTTTACTTCATCCTTAAACTGAGTTCTCAAAGTTACAAGTGTAGAAATATGTTTCCTACGACTTACTGCATCTACCACTATATTTTATTTACCTTTAATGTAGCTTATTTTAAAATCATATTGTGACATAAAATATAACCATCTTCATTGTCTTGCATTCATATTTTGCTGAGTGAAAATATACTTCATCCCAAGGTGGTAAGTTTTTAAATCAAAAGGTATTACTAAGAGATAATGTCTCCATACTTGAAGTACATGAACTATGGTAGCAATATTTATATCATGGGGATTATATTCAACTCATGTAACTCGTGTTTCCATCTCTCATAAGCTATAACATGATCATCTTGAAATAGTATACCTCATAGTCCTTCTCTGGAAGCATCTATAACTACCGTAAATCTTCCATTTGGATCTAGTATAACCAAAATAGGTGTAGAAGTTAGTTGTTCCTTTAGAGTTTTAAATGTTGATTCACATTTATCACTCCACAAAAAATTTGTCTTTCTTTTGTAATGAAGTAATTGGGGTAGCGAATTTTGAAAATTCCTTAACAAATTTTTTGTAATAACCAGCAAGCCCCATGAAGCTTCTAACTTCATGTACATTTTTAGGTGCAGGCCATTCAGTTATGGTAGAAATATTTGATGGATCAACTGTTATTACATCTTTTACTATGACATGTCCTAAATATCACACTTATGTTTCATAAAAAGAACATGTGGACAACTTATCATACAATTTTCTCTTTCTCAAAATTTCAATTACAATTCTCAAGTGCTCTTGGTGCTCGTCAATGCTCTTAAATTAAATGAGAATATAATCAAAGAATACAAGTACAAACTTGTCCAAATATTCTTGAAAGATATAATTCATCAGATTCATAAAATTTTCAAGTGCATTTGTTGACCCTAAAGGTAAAATCGTGAATTCATAATGTCAATACCTTGTTCTAAAAGTTGTTTTATGAATATCTCATCCTTAATTCTCAATTGATGATATCTAGAATGAAGATCTATCTTCAAATCTACTGATGCACCACGCATATGATCAAACAGATCATCAATTCTTTGAAGTGGATATATATTTTTGATTGTTGCTTTGTTTAACATTGTTTAATCAATATAAATCCTAAGTGTTACATCCTTCTTTTTCAAAAAATTATTGGTGTTCCCCAAGGTGAGACACTCAATCTTATCAAACCCTTAGACAACAATTATTGTAATTGTGCCTTAATTTCTACCAATTTAATTATAGTCATTTGATTAAGGTGTCTTGGAAATAGGTTCAGTTCCAAGTTTGATTTCTATTGTAAATTAAAATTCTTGTTTAGGTCAAAGACCCTCTAGTTCTTTCAGAAACACATCACTGAAATCTCTTAATAGCAGAAATTTTTCCAAGAAATCACTATCTTTTTTTTGTTTTTTTAGAAATTTTTACTGCATATAACATGTAACCTTTTTTTTTGGCCTTTTTAATTTGCATAGCTGATAATTTCCTAACTAAAATATCTTGTTTTACCCCTTGAATGTATGTTGTTTTCTGCAGATCATCAAGGCATCTAATGTGTTTTTCAAAACAATCATCTTTTGCTTTATGATCAGAAAACTAGTTAATACCAATTATGACATCATATGACCCCAAAGGAGCAACATAAAGATCTACTTTAGTGGAAAAACTTGGTAACTCTAAGACTGCTCCAAAAAATACATTTACTAATAGTATGGACAACATTATTACCATAATATACAGTCCAATATTTTTCCATTATTCCTACTTTTAATTTTAATTTTGTAGATAATTTACTAGAAATAAAACATTATGTAGCTCCAATATCAAAAAGTATAGTAACAGGTGTACCAAATGATTTACCTGGCACTTCTTTGGGTGCAACTTACTTTTCATCTTGATTATCAACTATTATAGCATGTATCTTATCTTATTGGTTATTTTCATCATTCTTTAGAGGGAAATGATTTACATAGTGATCCTTACCACAATTAAAATAGCCCCCTACACGTCCTCTTTTTGGTTCAAACTTATTTCTGGTCTTGAAATTATTTTTTTGACCTCCATAAGATTTCTGCCCATTATTGTTATTCTTCACAAAATTATTTCTAATGTTCATAGTAGGTTTATTTATTGTTGATTTCTTATTTTTATCAGTCAGAAACTTACTTTTAACTCCAAACATTTTCCATGCCACCTTCTTAGGTTCAAGTGACAAAGAAGAGTTGGAAGTTTTCTTCTGATTCTCCTCTTTATGTGCAAAATTTCCCTTCAATTTTTGTTCTTGCCTTATGGATTTTTCTACAATCCCTTCCATGGTGGTTGGGTTGTGCACATCTACCTCTCCTCCTATGAAAGGATTCAATCCCATGATAAATTTTTGTATCCTGAAATTTTCATCATTTTGATACTATGGAACATACTTAAGAAGTTTGGTAAAAATCTCCCAGTAATCAATTACAGTTAACTTTCCTTGAATTAAATTCTGAAATTATGTCATTTTTTTATCATAATAAAGTTGTGACAGCCATCATTGCCTAAATTATCCCTTAAATTAATCCTATGTAATGCTTTATTCATAAATATTCAATTCATACTTATGGCTATCCCACCAAGAGGATGCCTCATGGGAAAGTTGGTAAGCTCCCCATATTGCCTTTATTTCTTCCGAGAAGTTCCTTATTACAAATTACTTCTCCATTTCACTAAGTCAATTCTCATCCCCATCCCCCAGTGTAGTACCATCAAACTTTGGTAGACTTATCCTCTTTATGGCATTAGTAAATTTAGTTGTTAATATTTCCTTTTATTTTCAAATGGATTAGGTACATTTGCATTTGTATTTGCAGTGTTACTGTGGGAATTTGTAGTATTGTTATCTACTACATTATTGTTATCAATGCCTAGATTTCCAGCATTGGCATTATTTCATGGATGTGGTTGATTTTTATTATCAGCACCATCTTCCTCCTCTTAATTACCCATTACTTGTTGTTCAATTACAACAAGATGATCTCTTGTGTCCAATAGGACAACAATAATCTCATCAAGTTTTTATGTGGTTGCTCCCTCTCCACCTGCACTAGGATTATTTGCAGCACCTCCCCTTCTTCTAACCATTTTCTGTTAACAAGAAATTAAGTTTTAATTAGATATGGACTCAATAGGTCAAAGAGCTACAACCTTCAACTCTGATACCAAAATGTAACATCCAATTTTTATGACTTAGAAACAAGGAAAAAAAAATTACATAATTTTCTCTGTTCTAAATTCATACAATTCAGATCACACATTCCATCACCAATCCATCACATAACAGAAAACCATATGCAACTTTAATGACTCAGTGAAACATCGATCTCTCATTTCATGACTCGTATTAAACAGATCTCTCATGTTTAACTTATTCAAGTGTATACTATGTATAATTTAGTTCTTTTACCCATTAAGGGTCACTCAAGTGTTCTATCTAAGAGGCCTATATGAATATTTGTTACTGGTATTCATTTGAAATCCCACAACTTAAACTAGGTGACATAAGACAATGCAACCAACAATTTGTGATACTTTGGAAAAACTTTTAAACATCTTTACCATGTTTACATTCCAAGATGACATACTCGTAGAAAGGAATATGTCTTTCACCCCACTCAATCTGTTATCTAGATTGGTTTTCCTTGACTTCTTTCAACCAAACCTGAGTCAACTAAAAAGTGGCAGCCCACATACACTAGTGTGGTAGTCTACTCATGGTGACTAAGGATAAATAAACATACTCAATCAAATTTCATCGATTGAGTTTTGTTAGTTACCCTAAGTTAACATGAGTTTACCACAACACTAGTCCATTTGTCTATTTCTGTTTAGAGTAGAACTATGAACCGAATTTCCACTTATGCTAATTGATTTGATTAAACTAAGTGGGGTGTTAAAGAATATTTGGTTTATCAAAGTGTCCTCATAATGACTCCTATCATTATGAGGGTACTCTACTACAACCTCTATATTATAACAACCTACTATGTTCTTTCAACTCAACTAACATACTTAAGAAACATTAGATTATAAACCTTCAATTTATTATCTTCTTTAATTAATCAATAAACAACGTACCTAAGGGTTCACTAAGTATGATTGATCCAAAAAAGGGTTCAAAATGTAATTTTACACCAATTGAAGGTATGCAGATAAAATCAGTGTTCATGCAAATGAACTTTATTCTTAAACCATTAATTCCATTTATCGATAAATTTTATTCAATATCAAGTAAGTAAGATCATTAAGTTTCTTACTATAGTTTAACAATGTAAACAATCTTGATTGAAATATTCTTCATTAGACTTAGTGATATCATAATATCTAAATTAATCTTATTAATTCTCTTAAGCTTTCCCATTTCCATTTATTGTTTCCATATAGAAGAGCATATATCCAATCATTAATTAAGATTTAAACTTTATCACATAAAAAGATAACATACATAGTTCTGATTTAATGATAAAAGGAAGTATCATTTTCTTCCCAATTAAGGACTATTGTCCTATTAATAAAATCAGAAAACATAAGGTTTAGATTCATAATAAGAAGTTAAAATTCAACTATAAAGAAAATTTCCTCATTCCCTTTTCTGAATAGGGATCAATAAATCATAATTATCATAGTTATACCCTTTTCCCAAAATGAAATGAGTCAGAAATATAAGTATAGATCCTTATCCCAAGTATCATTCTATACTTTAGATTTTACCAAGCCATGCATGTTAATATTTAATGATATTAATCAAATATAAATATGCATGTTAATATTTAAGAATATTAATAAAATCTAATTCATATATGACCCTTGAATAAATTAGAAATCAACAACCTTTACACAACAATTCCTTTATCAAAAAGGGAGTGTTGACTTCACTCCAAGCTCACTAATATTCCATCAGTTTATGAGAAAACATATTTCATCATTACAAACTAATTTAAGACACCTTCATAGATTCTCCAACAAGAGAATTTCAAGAGAATTTCAGTCCATAAGCATATGAGTGAAGAAAATGAATTCGTTAATAAAATCAATACAACTTTCTATAAGTATTTCTCATTTCACTTTTCATGAAGTCCATCTGAAAAATGGTTAGCACGAGTCGGTTCACAAGAACTCAGCATGATAAGTGTTATAGAGTTAAAACAATATTCTTTTATCTAACTATTTCGTGAAACAAACCCTTCTATTTATGAAAAGGTTCCAAGTACAGAAAATAAGATCAATCAAATAAACTGTCGAAAAGGCCACAATGTCAAAATAGACAAGAAGTCGATAAATATATTAATGAATCATTTCCCTTAAAAAAATTTAAATAATCCAACAAACTTTAATTCCATCTATGTTTCAGTAATGATTATCATTTCAACATGATAACATTTCAAATTGCAAATGACTACAAGATGAGAATTAACTAAACTTCATGATTTTCTCTAATTTATTTCTATTTAATTCACCAAGCTAAAGGTTTCAACCATATCACAATCAATTTCATATGAATTAATAAAAAATTTTGATATAAACACACGAAAGACTCAACATGGGAAGTATACTTCCACAACAACCATGTTCTTTAAATCCCTGCCTCTATTCCAAGAGGATGCCATCAAAGCATGAAATAACTTAATAGGGACCAAAATCACTCAATGCACATTTCTATAGGAGGTTTACTCAAGAATTCACAAGACAAATCAAACACAATATACAAAACTCCTAAAAGATCTATCTAACAAAATGAATTGGGATCCAAAACCCCATTGATCAATTCATAACCATTTGACAAGGATGACAGAGAGAAACGTAACACCAAAATTACATCTCAAATGGTCAATCAACATTTAAATTCCCAAATAACTTCCACATCTAAGATATAGGAGAATGAAATTAGAAATTTTCAAAGAAAAAAACATAGATTACAGCCTTACCCAAAAAGATCAAGATCCAAGTCTTAAGCATTAAAAACTTCCTTAACACTGATCAAAGCAGAACTCACATCTTCCAAAATATTTGAAATGAAATCAAAATACAAGCTAGAGTCTTCACCCAAACATTAAAACTATCCCAAATATGTGAGTACAATCTCAAGGAGACATTTTGTAGGATCATAAACATTCAACAAAACATGCAATAGTTCAAAGAATGGTTCCCCTAAAACAACGATGATTCAAACAAAAAAAATTCACCAAAGTAAAGACATATACAAAATATCTAACTTACAACGCTCAAAACTAATACAGCTCAAAGGTAAGATAAATCCTTAAATAATAATAGAAGACCTGGGATTAAGAGTGTCCAAAATAATTCAGTATACGGACCAACTCGTGATGGATGCAAAAATTAATCAAAAATCAATGAACAAGAAGGGACATAAATTACCCAGTTTCTCCCCTCCTTTCTATACAATATGACCCAAGATGGGTAATAATAACAATGAAAATTAAATCCCATGAAAGAGAGAGATAAGAGATTACCAATCCATGTTTCTCAAACATTTCCACCTAAGAAAGGTAATAAAAATAATGAAACATAACTTTAAAATGATGGGATGGAAAACCCATACCATTCCCCTTCATATTATGCACTTACAATACTTGAAATACCACCATCAAGGATACCTAGTATTGGTCAAATATTGACTTCATTAAAACAAAAAAATATCAAAAGATCAATACAAAGTCTAACCAAAATGAATGACCCATAAAATCGAAACCATAGCCACGTTTTAGATGCAATAAGTGAACACTATATCCTAGTGTTAACACACAGTTTAAAGACAACCTGGGTTGTTACCAGTACTCAAAAATACTTCCACCAGACCTTGTGAAATTGTTTAACACCAACCAATTGCAAAAAAAATAAGGTACAATTACCATAAGCAAGCTAACATGATATCCCAAATAAAAATCATTTACAGTTAAGTATATTGCAAACAAATATTTTTCCAACCTTATTTGAAAACTAGAATCATGTATAAAAAATTCATTCTACATAATCATTCATAACCACGTGAACCATAACCAAAATAAACTCATAGAAGTAAGAATAATCAACAACACACAAGAAACCATTTTCAGAGACATTTTCATGAAGAGCAGTGTTCTTTTAATGCAAATGTTTAAATAAAAGAAAGAGATCTTAAAGAGATAGAGCCTATCATGCCTGGTAGTTCTCCTAGATTCTCTTCCTTGCTCTAATCATTCAAACAAAGCTTCTATAGAAATATTTCCAACGAAAATTCCAAAAAAATCCTCTGAAAATTTTCCTGCTTTCTTCTTATAGTTTTCACGACCATATTTTTCCATTATTTCCGTCATGCAATGATGAATTTTAACATGCAATTGAATCAAACTGAAAGTTTGAAAGATGGAAATACAACATACAGGGAAAAAGAGCTTAAAAATTCCAAATTAACAATAAAACTAACCCATTTCGTTTTCCTCCAACACATTATGTTATTCCCCAGGAAGTTTTCACTCAGGTCGAGGCTCATAATTTCCAATAGGACTGACAGTGTCCCTTACAAAACTCTTGCCATGTCTTATCTTTTGTTAGTTATAACTAACAATTTAAAACTTCATCTAATTGTAAATAGTAGAGTTTCCAACTCAGCATTTTCCTCTACCTTCATGCCTTGGCCAAAACTAGCGGCAACAACATATTAAATGCCACATTTAAACCTTGCTAATGCATTTGTAATGGTTCCTTCGCCATCTAACAACTTTCTAAAAATTCCATCCACATTTTCCTTAGGTTTGGTCGATGTCCTTAGGTTAGGTTCCCTTATTTTTAGTTTAAAAATCATAGCTTAAGACCATAGGAATAGTTCCATATAGCTTAGGATTAATTAGTATCCAAGACTTAGGATAGTTCCCTGTTATCCCACTTAGGAATTAATCATTACAATAAATATAATCACCTTAACATAGGTTTAGGATAGGATAAAATAATCAAAAGAACTTAGATTAATTAGGTCCCAATAAATTAATCAAAGTACATTACCTTTGCAAATTTTATCAATATGATGAATCAGATCACATAGTATGGTGAAATCAAAAGATGATACAAGATGCCGCTTTGACCCCAATGCAAGCATGGGTTCAGAAATAAGATATTATGACCAAATCAATCACAATGATTGAAACATTGAAAAATCCTAAACATGCCTTAGATCACTATAATTGATCCAAGGTGTGGTCACTCCTTCACTATGTAATCAATAGTCTAAAAAACAAGTTCAGTATTGTAAAATAGGAAATGAACAAATAAGATTGAATTTATTTCCTTCATCCACATGCAGAATACATTAAAAATTTCAGCATAAAAAGTGTATGAAATACTTCATTAATAAATTCATACTTTTCATGGCATGATGTTATCCAATTTTAGAAGATAAAGCATATCATCTACAACAACATGATTAATCAATTTTAAAGAGTACATTGTCTTCAAAATGAGAATCACCTATCAATGTTGTTACTTAAATTATAGAAGTGATCAAGGATAACAGCCATGGTAAAGGCATTATAACCTAAAGAAGGGATTTTTGACCATCCCTTGTGTTTCTCTAACAGGAAGCTAACCCTAACATAACATAATTATACTACCACAAAGGGCGAAGCATTGTAAATGATCTACGTGCTACAAAAATTTAGGCAATATTTTCTAGTAATGCCTTTTATTTTCTACACAAACCATATGGATTTGAAATATTTTGTGAACAATCCCATCTTTCAAGGGAAAATATTATGTTGGGAACTATTTTTTGAGGAATTTGAATATATAGTTGTGGTGAAACCAGGGAAAAGTAACTTAGGACCTGATCATTTGTTGAGGGTTAATTCAGTGAGGACACGTAGAACATTGAAGACATAATGTCATATATTCAATTATTCAAGATGCAACATGTGCCCTCTAATTTAGATTACAATACCATGTTTTTACTAATGGGTGTGGTGCCTAAAGGAATGAGGAGCTTAGAGAAGAAAAAACTTGTCATTCGCGTCACGCCCTACATGTGTATTAGTGAAGACATGTATAAACTAGGGTGGGATGAAGTTTTACACTAGTGTGTGCTTGAACATGAGTGTGAAGCTATTATGGAGGATGCTCATGGCAGTATTGCAGGTGGACACTATGCTAGGAGAGCCACAATGCGTAAGGTTTTGATGGTTGGTTTCTGATGGGAGACTGTATATAGGGATTGCATGGAATATGCCAAGGGCTGTGACCATTACCAGTGCCTAGGGAATCCTAGGAATCATTATGAAATTCCATTAAGGTATATTGCCAGTGCAGATACATTCAAGAAATGAGCGATTGACTTTGTGGGCCCTATTTCCCCATTCATGTGAAGGATGGGTTCATGTTACATCAGCACTTGCACATAATATCTTACATGGTGGGAAGAAGCGGTGCCTACGAAGGATTATACTACAACCACTACAACTAGGTTCTTGTGGGATAATATAATCATGAAGTATGGATTCCCGCTAAGTTTCATGAGTCATAGGGGTACTCATTTCCTAAATGAGATAGTTAGAATATTGTTGGAAGAATTCATGGTGGCCCATCAAAAAAATACCCCTTACCACCCACAAGCTAATGGAACAACGAAATCCTTTAATATAATTTTGAGTCACACATTGACCAAGATTTGTGATATTGGGAGATAGGATTGGGATGAGAAAGTCTCTATCATGTTATGGTCATATCGAATAACCTATAAATAGCCGGTGTTCAGCGTGAAGGTTGTATTACCTGTTGAGTTCATGTTACCCTCCCTATGTATTACACATGCATGAGGTTTCACCGATGAACAAGAAATTGAGGAACATATTGAAAATTTGATGCAATTATACAAGAGACATGCCATAGCATGATGGAGTTAGAGTACAGAAAAGGAAAAGTAGAAGGTGTGGAATGATAGGTACATAAAAAATAAGAAGCTGGAAGTTGGGAAAATAGTTCTCTTGTATTATTCAAAGTTTTTGTGCTATCCTGGGAAGTTTAAAGTACACTGGTTGGGACCCTATACTATCACTTATATACTTGATCTAGGTGATTTCCAGTTACAAGCGTTGGATGGCATAAGGTTTCCCAGTTTCTTTAATGGCGGTAGGTTGAATCCCTACTATTAATAAGCCTTCGATGTGTTTGTAAATAAGGTAGTATTTCTAGGTTAAAATAGGAATATCCTTAATGAATTTTATTTTTATGTGTTTCCTTCCATCATCACTTTGATTTTTCCTTTATTTTTTGTGTTTTGTGCGTGTTGGCATGCTACTAGTTAAATACATTTGAATTAATTTCATGCATAGAGGACGGTGAATACTTTTTGTGTAGGGTGGATCGATGTCTACATTTGAAAAAAATTAGTGCATTTCTAAGGAATAAGAATGATTTATGTAGAGGAGGTGTTATAATGTGTGCTTGTGCAATGAGCGTGTTTGAATTTGTCTCGTAATAAAGGTGCCTCAGTGAAAAAGTTGAGTTGAGTATAGACCACGCAGAAGAGAAACAACGATTGTGTAGTGTAACATGAGTTAGGCAGTGGTATAGGGGACTACTTGGTGGAAAATGTAGAGATTATGTACTTTGGCACGGTTAGGTGTGCGATGGAGGTCTGTGGAAGTGAAGTAGTGTTAGCACACTAGAATCTTACGACTTCATCGTGTGAAGGGAATTCGCGGAAGTTGACTTAAGTTATAAAACCACTTTATTAAAAAGTGACTTTAAAAATGCATAGATCAAGTACATTTAGTTTATGAAAAAGTATAAATATAGGGTAAAGGTAGTCATTTCAACTACTTTTCCTTAGAAAGTTTTTTGTGCTCTTGAGCTTGAAGTGTGACAAGATTTTTGAGAAGAGTGAGGTAATTTTCATGAACCAGTAGATTTTTGTGAGCTATGGCGTGATCTTACCTTGTAGCAAGAAGGGAAGAAGACATTAGAGCAACAAGTGGTTGCATGAAAGAGAAGCGATAGGAATCATCATGTTCAGGAAAATAGGGAAAAATTAGAAGAACCTAGGGCATGAGAAAGAAAAAAAGAGATGGTATCAAAGAAGGGTAGAAATAAGAAACTATTAGTGGAAAAATAAGAACCTATGGAATTATATTAAGAAATACAGTACCCTCTATGGGTTATTAAGGTAAAGAAGTGGAACTTGAAGTTATATAGATGTAAAATCAGTGAATTCAACCATAGAACTAGTGACCATGACAAATTGATGTAGAAGGATCTGTATAAGGAGATCTCAAGGTTAGACAAAAATGGAAACCCTAAGGTCAATGATTTAGTAATGAGGGAGTTGAAGAAGACTGGGGTTTTTCAGTTTTGGGAGCTATCATTTTTTGCTAAACCTGTAATGCTCTTCAGATGGTTGATGTCACGAGTGTATGAATACTTCTTCTACTTTGCAGGGAGGAGGTTGAGACACATGGAAAATTTAATCCATAAGGATATGGTCCTTCGATACGCTGGTGAGGATACAAACCTCGATTTGGGTTCCGCTACAAAAGCATAAGAGTTAGCAAAATAATTAAACTATAAGAAGGAGGGAAGAGATCAAGTTATTGCAGATCTTAAAGAACCAGCATTAAGAGTCACCTCCCAACTCAATAGTTACAAATTGGGAACATCGGAGAGATGGACAGACATCAACAAGAGATTCTTGTATGTTTCCTATAGAGTTTCTAAGTGGGCACACTACAATTTTACATAATTTATTCTGAATAATATCATTGAGGAGGTGTAATTGCAAAATCATTTAGGAGAAAAATTAACTTGGGTTTTCATATTGTTATTGATTGTATTCTAGGAAATTAGTGTCCCAGATGGACTAGAAGGGAACATGTGGGTTTACCCACTAGCACACATGTCTCCTACTATACAGTTCAAGAAATTCACTTGTGATGGGTCCATCTTGAACACCTACAAGGTGTGGATGAACAAGTGGTATGAGAGGTTGCACAGAGATTTTGAAACTAAATAGTGTTTCCCACATGAGCTACCACAAATTTCTAGGACCGCGTGTAATTCCCTATTACGCAACACTTTTGTCTGGCATGGTTCGTGATGGCCAAAGGAGAATTATGGGTGTGGTGCAAAATTCCATTTACATTCACTACTAAATACATGAAGTGCGCCACCAACCGGTTGAAGGACGTGCAACAGTTAACCTTCGACATTTAACACTAGAGGATCATCAATAAAATAATACATAAATCACCTAAATATAGGCCTATGTGATGGATGTTGTGGATTTGAAATTCAAAGATAGAGGTCAAAAATGTGTCAAATCCAAGCGGCGAGTAGCAACGCTAAAAAGTGCAAAAAAAACGTATGGTAGAAGCTACACAGAGGTACTAAAATGAAACCCAAAGGTGTACATAAATATGACATGCATGATTAGCCCAAATTTTTGAGTGGACAAGAGTATGATATGAAGAAGAGGGCATATAGAATATTTGCACATAGGAGTAAAGAACATTCAAAGGTGCGAAAGGATA
Source organism: Taxus chinensis (assembly GCA_019776745.2). Lineage (NCBI taxonomy): Eukaryota > Viridiplantae > Streptophyta > Pinopsida > Cupressales > Taxaceae > Taxus > Taxus chinensis. The sequence goes on from CM034149.1 coordinate 317,693,768, forward strand.
GGGAAGGACATGTGCACAAACAACAAGGGAAGATTCAAGACTTAGCCATTTTCACATGTATGGGATATTTTTGGAGATAGCATGCAGAGCACAGAAAACTGAATAAATATTTGTGTGACACGCATGGGATTTTATTGGAAGAGCATATACTAAGTTCCTTACATGGGTTCGAGATAATAATATAATTGCTACTACCAGTTAACCAGAAGAGATCTATTATTAGTGCACTTGCATGTGTGACTATTATTGTAAAGGAGCATGGATATTTTTAGCATGTGACCTATTTTAGGGATTATGCAAGCAGTGAAGGGAAATTCCCCACCCTTATAAATATGTAGTGATCTCCATAGTATAAGAGGACTATGTGAGAACTGGATATGGATTACTATGGCGTTATGCTGCCAGATTTGATGCATGCATGAGCTTATGGTATTACTTATTGTAATAATATTTTGTGTATTTATTGTGTTTAATATGATGGAGTGTATTGGCTCAATCAAGGTATTAATCATGAGTATAATTGGTTCTTACATGATTGACTTCATTATGGTTATTATTTAAATTTATTACTCTTTAGATCTAGATCTAGACATGCTCTGTAGAATGTTATATTAATTATGGATCTGAATGCATTAAATATTTATCATGCTAACATCCTACAACATCAACCCTAAAGAGTGTCATGGTACCTTTGCATGCTTCGGGTGAGTGTTTAGTCTAGGTTGAGTGATGTGTCAGCGTGCCTGGGTTGTTACTAGTAAATTCTAGGTTGCATCATTGGCTCCATTGTTGGGACCTCATTTTCAGTTATTTTCAGGATGGTTCATGATGAATACATACCAGTTGACCCTAGCAAGTGTTAAGGAGTGGATACATGATCTAGAAGAATAATACACATGGAGGTTTAGCACCAAATCTGAGTTTAACACATCCGCATGGGTGGAAAAAAATCTGTATGATAGTTTGTATTAGATCTTCTTCACTATTTTTCTAGTAGAACTATATGAGTGGTTGGTTGCTTATGTGTCTAAAAGGGATTAGAGGTATCGCGTACTTGTTTGGACGGAGGAAGAATTTCAAGCCCTCTATGATGCTGATTTGATTTGGACATGCGCTGTGGATACTTGGTTTTATGGTGTTTTGAACATTTATATTCTGGAGTACTCAATTTCCACTTATTCTTTCCCAGAGGTAGTGTAATTCCATTTTTTATGATATCCCGAGGGAACTTACCTGCGAGGAATTCCATTGGAGATCAAAATCTTGATGGTAACCCTGAACTTAAAAAGTAAACCGATGGCTAACTAAACCCCACCACATGTGGGGGCAGGAGAAAGTTTGGTGAAAGATGGAAAACCTAGTGGTAGAAAGGATGAGATAAGAAAGGTGGCTTAAGTATAATGAGGCATGTGAGAGGGAGATAAAGAAGTAGCGGAATGTTACAGAGTGAATGGAATTGAGGAGAGAGATGGCTTGCGAAGGATTTGGAGCTCACACAGAAGGTGTGGAGCCAAAGCATCAGGAACTCCCCCATTTGGGAAATCATGACAGTGAACCCCCCTTCGGCCTCACGTACAAGTACACCAATAGAGAGGACCTAGGCCACATGCGTGAATCTGAATCTACCTGGAAACATTTCCCTTGCGCTTGGTTTTCTAGTATCTAGTACGAAAAACAATCAACAAGATAATTTAAGTAATGGGAGAGTAGGAGTAATTCATATAGCAAGTACATTAATGGCAGGGAAAATGTATTTTTTGTTTTTTTGAGGTACCTTTTTCAGGTGCATGATCCATAAAGAATTCAAATGCACAAAATTTTAGACTCACTTATGGGAGTGGTAACACTTCACAGACTATATGGTTATTGTTATCCAAAATTCGCCCCCCAAGGTAATTTTGATAACATGCAAAATAAGCTTGGGGCCGAAGATATTGCAAAAAATTGGCTAAGTCCTAGTCCTCACAGCAGCTGGGACAGTTGGGACATCGGGGCGCGAATCAGCCGAAAAGCCGCCAGGTAGTCCGCGCGCAGTCCGGGACAGTTGGGACAAAAGTACGCGTGGGACGTGAAAAGGCGAACCGGCCGAAAGTGGAAAGAATCACCAAGTTGTCCGGGACAGTTGGGACAAGAGTACGCGGTGGACGCGAACCGGCCGAATCAGGTGAATCAGAAGAATTTATCCCAGACATTCTGGGACAAGTGGGACAAGAGTACGTGGAGGATGCAAAGCTGAAGGAGCTGAGAGCCGGTTGGCACGTGCTGCAAAGAGGGACAGGAAGGAATCGGGCGGTTCGGAGATTTTTTCCCAGACAGTTTGGGACATCCGGGCCAAAAGTACACGTGGGGAGCTGAAAGAGCCGCCAGCAAATCAGAATGTGACACGTGTCACAAGGGGAGCAATAAAAAAATTTGCTAAGGAGCGAGGTTTTAAAGGGAGCGAGTTGGAGCGTTGGCCTGAGCCAATAAAAAGAGGACGCGTGTCCTAAGGAGAAGGGGAGTGTGGAGCTTTAGAGAATTTGGCAAAAGTTTTGGCCAAAAAACTAAAAGGTAAAAGATGCCCCCACCCCCCCTGTCAACCAACCAAAGCGTGCCACGTGTCCCAAGTGGCGGGGCATGGGGGAAAAAATGGAAAATTTTCCAAAGAGTTACAAAAGGTTGAAATTTCAAGGGAAAGACCATGGAAAGGTGGAGGAGAGAGAATTGCTCAGTGAACCAGTGCCTGACTCATGGCATCTCACCGGTGGCAGAGCGTGCAGAAATTTTTTCAAAAAAATTTCCAAAATGCAAAAAGGTCAAAATTAAATTTTTTTTGCCCGACATCCGTTTTTTGGGCCGTTTTTCCCTAAAACTTCAGACCTTCATATCTTTTGATCCAGAGCTTGGATTTGCACGTTCTTCATATCATTGGAAAGATTATGAAATTCTATATAGGATTTCATGGTCAATTTTGAATTTTGGTTCAGTTTCAAGAGAGAAAATTCAAAAACAGCTCTGGTACGTGTCCATGGGCAGAAATGACCTTTCAGCGACCAAATTTAATGCAGGATGGGTTGCATTCTCCTCCAATTCAGTCAAAAATGACAGGGTATGGGTTTGTAAGGTCCCCCATGCCATTTTAATGCATTTGTAGTCAATGAGGAATGGGCTCCCATGTTTTGTATGTTTTCTCTCTCCTGGGCTCGACCCATGCAATGTAAAAGCCAGATTTGGCTCATTTCTTCAGGTGGAACACTTTTGGCATAGAAAACTTCTTCTTTCACCTCCAGCAAGTGATTTTTGCAAGAATCAGACCTCTTCAAATATTGTAACAGGTTTTCTACCTCTCTGAGGTTGTAATGCAGTGGTTTTGACATTGGAGATGATAATGCAAGCTTTGTGAATGGGTTTCAGTCCTTTGTTTGTATTATTTGCTTCATTTCAAATCCTAAATTATATCTTATCAGCCTGTGTATGTTTTATGTTGCAATCTTTGGTTTGTGTCTATTTGCATGACAAAAATATTCACCACTCCTTTTGGTGCATCACCATCTTTAGTTAGTTTCAATTTTTGCATTTCTATCCCTGTCTCCTTGCAATTTAGAGTAGGTTTAGGATTTGAACCTCTGTAGTTGTGCAAATATAGATATAAATCAGAGGATTTTGAGGAACCAGCCTCTAATCTGGAGATTCCTCTCTCAGTTTCACAAGTCCCACACTTGGATAGAGGTTTCCATGTTGTGCAATCACACTGGATGCCTAAGACATCATTTAGAACCTTGATTTACATCCAGGGGTGCTGTGATTTTGCACTAACAGTTTTGGCACGCCGAGTGGGACACTAGAGGTCTCATTTTTATTGCAGCAAAGCTGATGTGCATCTGCTACAATTTTCTTGCTTAAAAAGAGCTATTATTTACATATCTAACGACTCCAAGGGGAAGAATCAACTGGTTTCAGCAGTGTAGGCCTGAAAACTCATGAGAATAGTCACCACAAGGTCAAGAGTTGGAGAAGAAGAAGTGCTGTTTGAATATCTGCAATTATCCCCAAGAAGATGGCAAAGAGGAAGAAGGATTCAAAGGTCTCCATCTCCACCAAACATAACCCTCTCAACTCCTCCACCTGGTATGCCTTTCATTCAATCAACAAGGGTTTTAAGACCAATTAGAATGGCACAAAACAACCCCTATGTCAACTTCACAGGCAGCAGCCCACTTGCCCTCAATGCGCAACATCCAATTCCTATTGCATCCTTGAAGAACATTCCCTACTTCACTGGAGAAAATCAGACTACCCTAGGTGATCATGTTAAAGACATTGCCAACCTTTGTGCAATCCATGAAATCAATGAGATGCAAGTGGCTGTCAAGTTACTGGCATCTTCATTCAAGGGTAAAGCATTGCAATGGTTTAGGAGCCTTGGAGCTGGTTCTATCACAAATTGGAATCAGTTATGTATAGCAGCACTTCATGAGCAATTTGGAGAAAAGGGAGACAACTTGTCTCTTTTGGAGCAGCTGACAACCATCTAGAGAGCTCCCAATGAGCAGCTGACCGATTTCAACTTCAGATTTCAAAAGACTTGGGAGAGAATTCCAGTGGCAGTCAGGCCAACAGCAGAAGGTGCTTTTCTCTACTATCTCAAAGCTCTAAATTCTGATATTTCTATGTTAATTCAGTCCATAGGAGGCATAACTATCCCTATGGCTTATAGCATTGCCATTAGGGCTGAAATTTTTTTGATCCAAGCTGGAAAACTTGCCCCTAGACCTCCCATGCCATTGTTTCCAAGTTTAGAGAGTCCAAACACCAATCAAGCACCTAATTTGGCTCCTTCTCCCACTCCTAGAAATCAGAGTTCAAATGAAGCTTCCACTTCATCTCCAAGTGCCCCAAATGAGCTTCAAGAAGTCATGAAACAATTGCAAAACCTAGGCAATGAGCTGGTTACTCTCAAAAGGCAGTAGGCCCAAGGTTTTAGACCTTCTTATCAACCCCAAGCTCAGCCTAATAGGCAGCCATACCAACCACAAAGGCCACCTAATCTAGTTGCAAATATGAATCAAACAAGGCCTCCTGCCAATAGACCATTTCAGCCCTATAATCTAAATACCATATCTACCTCTAAGGCATTGATGCCAACACAAAACAACATTATCCAGGAGTATGATTGGTGTTTTCCATGCAATGAGCCTCATAACCAATCCATGTGCTTCAATGGTGCTTTGAATCAAGCACTAATGGTGACAACTACTGGTGTGGAGGGTGAGGGAAGTCAAGGAAACAACCAACAACAAGAAACATTCCAACAGCAATCAGCCCCAAATGACACCACATTGGTAAATTGGCAAGCAGAGGATTTTTGTGGCATGAACCAGGTAGTTTCTCAAGGTGTTGCAGCCAACACAAGGTCAAAAAGGAGGAATTTGGGTGAAGAATAACCATTAGCCCCAACCAATCCACGACCTTCTATGGTTCCACAAGTGGTTGGCAAACAAAATCCGGTTGTAAATGCACAAGGGCAGCCAAGAACAGCCCCTAGGCCAACTCAAATACCAGTTGTTGCTGCCCACATGCAAGGAGTGAATGTGCAAACCAAGGGACATCAAAGAGATCCTTCATCACCATTCAGTATCATTGATCAGATGAAGAAGACAAACGTCAATATATCAATGTGGGAATCCCTATCTATCCCAGGCCAAAGAGATATGTTGCAAGCTTCCCTGAAGGACTAGCCAACTTTGAATCAGCAGGATCAGATACAAGACAAAGTGCTTACAAATGCTGCCCAGCCTAAGGGAAATCATGGAGGACAGCAAGGTAAAATGTTGAAGCCCCCTCCTTTCTATGTTTCATTGATCATTGGAAATCAGCTAGTGCACAATTGCATGATAGACTCCGGGGCAAGTAGCTCGGTAATGCCTAAACAAATAGCTGATTAGCTAGGGCTCTAGTATGAAACAACATCCAAAGGGGTAGTGCAGCTGGATGGGACAGCAGTAGCAACAGTTGGAGTGATTAGAAACTTGAGTCTTACCTTGCATGCATGTCCAAATGTTGTTGTTTTACAAGATGTATCAGTCATAGACCTTCCACCACTCTTTTCCCTATGCTTGTCAAGGGAATTCATAGCCAAGATTGGGGGATATTTGTCTATTGATTGGTCACACATGCTGTTCAGAACGAGGTATGGAACTAAGGCTACAATCAGGTTAGAACCTATTGCAAACTTCCATATTGAGCCTTACACTCCAAGTCAGATTAATGCCAATTGCTCAGCATTTAATCAAGAAGATCACCCAAGCACTGATGAAGCTAACACTAAGGTTGGAAGCATCCCGGATCTAACTCTTGATGAATGGGCAAACAAGATACATGCATTTGATCCTTATCAAGAAGTGGAAGAATCTGAGCTAGGGGTCTATTGCATACACGAAGAAAATCAGCCTATTCCTAGCATCACCAAGCCAAACCACAAAGATGAAAATGAGGTATGGTAGCTGTTTTTTGATGGATCAAGGAGTAGACAAGGTGCAAGAGGTGGAGCTATGCTTGTTTCACCTCAAGGAATAAATTACTATTCCGCTTTTAGATTTTAGTTTGCATGCTCCAATAACACTGCTGAATATGAAGCCTTAGTGCAAGGGATGCATTGGGCAATCAAGAGAAAAATAAAAAACTTGCAAGTCTTTGGGGATAGTGAATTGATTGTAAATCAGGTCAAGGGACAGCATGCTGCCAAGAATGATCTACTCAGGTGCTACAAGAACAGGGTGTGGGACCTCATGGAAGATTTTGAGGGTTTTGGCATCAAATCCATTCCTAGGAAAGAGAATCAAGCTGCTGACAGGCTTGCAGCAGTAGGGGCAGCCTTTGACATTGTAGAAAGCATTCAAAAAGACAAGGTACAGCCAAACATCCACGTGATTGTAAGGCCTTCAGTGCTAGATAACAATGTTAGTTGGTAAGTTTTTGAGAATGACTAGTAAATCATCCATTTCTTGCAAGAAGAAGCTGAGTTCTCAGCCAAGAATCAAGAAAGATTAGAATAGCAGTATGGTGACCAAGTGGTACAGCTGAAAACTAACAAGCTGCCCAAGGGACTTATCACTTTGGAGTCCATTTTTAACCCCAATGATCAGTTTAGAAAGGAGAAAGAAAACATTCAGGTCAAGAGAGAGGATTCAGTATCCATCTTGGTAGAAGAGAACAAACCATTGCAAATTGGAAGGATGACAACTGAACAAGAAAGGTATGAGTTCATATAGCTGTGTTAAGAGTTCCCTGACATGTTTTCTTGGAGCTATGAAGACTTGAAAGGTTTCAATCCCAACTTAGCTCAGTATACCATCGAATTGGATCCAAATACTAAGCCTGTCAGGCAGAAACAAAGACCAGTCAATCCACACATGGAGCCTCTCATGAGGAAATAATTGGACAAGCTGATTGAGTCAAGGATCATATTCACAATCAAGCATTCTAGTTGGGTTGCCAACTTAGTTCCAGTCAGAAAGAAGAGTGGAGAGATCAGATTGTGTGTTGACTTTAGAGACTTGAATAGAGCCTCTCTCAAGGACCATTACCCACTCCCTTCCATGGAGAAAATCTTGCAAGTTGTGGCTGGCTCCGAGAGGTTTTCACTACTTGATGGCTACTCAGGCTATAATCAGATTATGGTGAAGGAAGAAGACTAGTTCAAGACAGCCTTCACAACCAAATGGGGAACTTTTACATACAGGAAAATGCCATTTGGGCTGTCCAACGCTAGTGCTACCTTCCAAAGGGCAATGAACATGGAATTCAAAGGTTTGATTAACAACGTGGTGCTAATTTACCTTGATGATATCACTATTTTTTCCAAAAATGCAGCAAACCACCTCTCTCATTTGAGACAAGTCTTCATGAGGTGCAGGAGATTTGGAGTGTCTTTGAATCCTAAGAAGTGTATCTTTCTTGCACATGAAGGAAATCTCCTTGGCCATATTGTCTCCAAATAAGGATTAGCAATTGATCCAGAGAGGGTTGAAGCCATAAGAGCACTACCATTGCCAAGCCACAAGAAAGCCCTTCAGAGTTTCTTGGGAAGGATAAACTTTTTTCAGAGGTTTGTCCTAGATTTTGCAGTCCTTGTCAAGCCCATCACCAACATGTTGAAGAAGAGCATGGCTTTCAAGTGGACAGCAGAAGGCAAGGGGAGTTTTGAAGCAATCAAAGAAGCTATCTCTCAAGCACCAACTCTCATCAACCCGGACTTCTCCAAGGATTTCATCCTCTATGCATTTGGAGGTAATGACACTATTTCTGCCATTTTGGTACAGCAGAACAAGGATAATGATGAGCAGCCAATTACCTTCTTCTAGAGCCTAGATGACTATGAGGTGAAGTACTCTTTTATTGAGAAGCATGTGCTGGAAGTAATCAGAAGCTTGAAGAAACTCAAGCATTTAATCTCAAACAACAAGGTCCAGTTGCTGGTCTCACATGCTGGGGTTAAGGACTTCCTCCTCAACAAGGATTTGAATGAGAAAAGGGCAGGTTAGATCACTCGTGTCATGGAGTATGACATTGAGATCAAGATCACTAAGCTGGTAAGAGGGAAAGGATTGTGTGAGCAGCTGGTTTTGGGGAAGCAAAGAGAAGTATGAAATGAAGAAGAGGCTGTTTTGACAGTTCAGGACAGCCATGAGCCAAGTGGCAATCAAGAAGAAGACATTGCTGCCCCCACTCCTTGCTGGACCCAAGGCATTATACACTTCCTAGGCACAGGCCTATGCCCTCCGGAGATGAACAAGACCCAAAGGAGACACTTCAAATTGCAGGCTGTCATGTATGCCATTGTTGATGGAGTTTTGTTCAAGAAAGATGTGAATGGAGTGCTGCTGAGATGCATTAGCACAAATCAGATTCAAAGGGTGTTGGAAGAGTTCCATGGTGGACCAGCTGGTGGCCATTTTGCACCAAGAGTGACAGCTCTAAAAATCATGAAGGCTGGTTATTATTGGCCCAAAATCTTCAGTGATTGTTATGCATGGATCAAGAGGTGTAAGAATTGTGCATTCTTCACAGGAAAAGAGAGACTTGCTGCCCTTCCATTACATCCAATCTCAGTTGACCAGCCATTCATGCAATGGGGTTTGGACTTCATTGGAGTCATTAATCCCAATTCAAGCCAAGGGCACAAATGGATTTTGACAGCCACGAACTACTTCACCAGATGGACAGAAGCAGTAGCACTCAAAGAGGCAAATGAGTCTAGCATCTTAGAATTTTATGAGGGGATAACAACCAGATTTGGTGTACTTGCTACAATAATCTCTGATAATGCATTGACATTCATTGGATCTAAGGTGACTGAGTGGGCTGTCAAGAACGGTATCTACCTAAGCACTTCATCAAACTATTACCCTCAAGGTAATGGCTAGACCGAGTCTACAAACAAGAACTTGTTGAGGATCATTAGGAGGACTCTTGACGAGAATCAGAGGTCTTGGCATACTAAACTGAAATCAGCCTTATGGGCTGATAGGATAACTCCCAAAAGATCCACAGGTAACTCTCCATTCAAACTTGTCTATGGAAGAGAGGAAATCTTGCCCATGTCACTTGAGTTTCCAACATTGGAACTCATGAAGCAGCTGGAGTTGCTAGAGTTTGAGCCCATGGAGGTGAGGTATGCAAAGTTGATGGAGCTGCAAGAGATCAGAAATCAGTCATCCCAAGCAATGGAAAAGGATCAAACTTTGATCAAGAAGACCTTTGATAGGAAGGCCAAGGATAGATCTTTTCAGGTTGGAGATCTAGTGTTGAAATGGGATGTGGATAGAGCAAAACCGGGAAGGCATTCAAAATTTGATGCCATTTGGAGTGGCCCATACTTGGTCATGAAGTGCAAGAACAACAATGCTTTCCAATTGGCCCCATTGGATGGTGAAGAACTGCAGATTCCAGTAAATGGAATCTATCTCAAGCGTTGCTTCTAGAGGGAAATTCACTACCTTGTAAATATTATATTAGATTTTCATTCCTCTAAGTGCTTGTGCACATTGTTTTTCCGTAGGTTAGTTTTGTTTTCCCTAAGTGCTTTGGCATAGCTTGTTGTCCATGGAGATGTTTTGCAGTCCTTGCTTCCATCAGGTGATATTCCATCTTCCTCCTCGCACATTCTAAGTCAGTTGAGGTTCTAAACAGAATATTTGATGACTCCATGCCCAATGGACTGCTTTAGACTACTGATCATTCGTCCAGCAAACAGATGACCCCGCTGAGTCACCAAATTGTTATCCAAAATTCACCTCCAGGGTAATTTTGATAACATGCAAAGCAAGCTTGGGGCCGAAGAAATTGCAAAAAATCAGCTAAGTCCTAGTCCTCGCAGTAGCTGGGACAGTTGGGACATCGGGGCGCGAATCAGCCGAAAATCTGCCATGCAGTGCGCGTGCAGTCCGGGACATTTGGGACAAAAGTACGCATGGGACGCGAAAAGGTGAACCGGCCGAAAGTGGAAAGAATCGCCAAGTTTAGTCCGGGACAGTTGGGACAAGAGTACGCGGCGAACGCGAACCGGCCGAATCGGGTGAATTAGAAGAATTTGTCCCAGATAGTCTGGGACAAGTGGGACAAGAGTACGTGGAGGACGCGAACCGGCCGGTTCGGCTGAAACAGAGGACTTTCATTTGGGACATCTGGGCCAAAAGTACACGTGGGTGGGGAGCCAAAAGAGCTGCTAGCAAATCAGAATGTGACACGTGTCAGCCAAGGGGAGTGTGGAGCAATAAAAAAATTTCGACTAAGTGTTTTTGGAGTTTTTAAAGGGAGCGAGTTGGAGCGTTGGCCCGAGCCAATCTAAGGAGAAGGGGAGTGCGGAGCTCGGGGAGGACTTGGAGAATTTGGAAAAAGTTTTGGCCAAAAAACTAAAAGGTAAAAGATGCCCCCACCCCCCTGTCAACCAACCAAAGCGTGCCACGTGTCCCAAGTGGCGGGGCACGGGGGAAAAAATGGAAAATTTTCCAAAGAGTTAAAAAGGTCAAAATTTCAAGGGAAAGCCCGCGGAAAGGTGGAGGAGAGAGAATTGCTCAGTGAACCAGTGCCTGACACGTAGCATCCAACCGGTGGAGCACGGAATTTTTTTCAAAAAATTTTCCAAAATGCAAAAAGGTCAAAATTTAAATTTTTTTTGCCCGACATCCGTTTTTTGGGCCGTTTTGCCCTAAAACTTCAGACCTTCATATCTTTTGATCCAGAGCTCGGATTTGCATGTTCTTCATATCATTGGAAAGATTATGAAATTATCTAAAGGATTTCATGGTTAATTTTGAATTTTGGTTTAGTTTCAAGAGAGAAAATTCAAAAACAGATCTGGTACGTGTCCATGGGCAGAAATGACCTTTCAGCGACCAAATTTAATGCAGGATGGGTCGCATTCTCCTCCAATTCGGTCAAAAATGACAGGGTATGGGTTTGTAAGGTCCCCCATGCCATTTTAATGCATTTTTAGTCAATGAGGAATGGGCTCCCACGTTTTGTACATTTTCTCTCTCCTGGGCTCGACCCATGCAATGTAAAAGCCAGATTTGGCTCATTTCTTCAGGTGGAACACTTTTTGGCATAACAAACTTCTTCTTTCACCTCCAGCAAGTGATTGTTGCAAGAATCAAACCTCTTCAAATATTGTAATAGGTTTTCTACCTCTCTAAGGTTGTAATGCAGTGGTTTTGACATTGGAGATGATAATGCAAGCTTTGTGAATGGGTTTCAGTCCTTTGTTTGTATTATTTGCTTCATTTCAGATCCTAAATTATATCTTATCAACCTGTGTATGTTTTATGTTGCAATCTTTGGTTTGTGTCTATTTACATGACAAAAATATTCACCACTCCTTTTGGTGCATCACCATCTTTAGTTAGTTTCAATTTTTGCATTTCTATCCCTGTCTCCTTGCAATTTAGAGTAGGATTAGGATCTGAACCTCTGTAGTTGTGCAAATATAGATCTAAATTAGAGGAGTTTGAGGAACCAACCTCTAATCTGGAGATTCCACTCTCAGTTTCACAAGTCCCACACTTGGAGAGAGGATTCCATGTTGTGCAATCACACTGGATGCCTAAGACATCATTTAGAACCTGATCAACATCCAGGGGTGCTGTGATTTTTACACTAATAGGAATGCGATGAAAGAATGGTCCTACTAATTAGCTTGTTGGTGTCCCAACAGAAAACCATGCCACATAAGGCTCCTCTTAAATCACTAGCTACCCGTGGAGGATCAGGAGGTCCATAGGAGGTTCTAGTACTAGTGGACATGGAGCCTTTAGGAAGATTCAGTGCCCGTTTTAGTTTCTTGAATAGCCATAATGGTTATATTACCAACTCTTTCTTAGAATATTTTAACATGTGATATGTTTCTCCAATACCATTAAGGCCATCTTATAGGGGCTATAGAAAAAATCTTCATTAAAATATATGAGGAGAGGAATGTGATATATTGTGGTTTCCAAAGAAGATTGAGTTCCATGGCATTCTAACGCTTTATGGAAATCTCTCTTTTCCTTTGATCATTTTTAGAAGGTCTCCCTTTGTAGTGTTGGCACACAGTATTTTATCTTATAGATAGATCTCATCACACTAGAGGTGGAGGTAGCCCAACTTCCTTGTAGACTATTTTTCTTGTCAAAAAATAGGGCATCTGGTATGTTTTCATAGTCCTTCATATTTTTTTCTGAGTTTCTAGCATATCGAGCATAATCATGCTCAGGGGATATTAAGTAAGGAATCCTTCAATACTAGAGCTCTTCCTAGGAGTGAGTTCACCCTCCTCCTTTTCTAGATTAGGAGACTTTTGTAAGTCCTTCAATAATCTGATATTAAGGGTGGTGAGGGTAAACCTACAAAACTGGTTCGTTGGCATTGCTCAGATTAGAGCTTTGATGGCAGGGAAGTTATCAAAAAATTTATCATCCCTTCTTGATCCACATAGGATACAACTTTGGATTTCTATGCATATTGAATATTTTAGCTGGAACTAGTCAGAGATAAGTTATTTTAGACACTGGGTTAAATGGCTACATCTTGGAAGTCAAAGACTCAAATTCTATGGGGAATCTGTTGGAAAAATATTTTCTATCATGAAAATTCAGGACATGAGACGCACACGGAGATTATGATATCTAGATTATAGTGCAAGGTTTGAGAAGGTCACACTTGACTGTTTAGTTGTCCCTATAGATCAGTACGTTCATTGAATACTAAGACTGTGACATGATTTTATATTAAGTCATTAGGATGCTAGCAGGCTTTTTGAGTGGATATTATTTTGTGGTCGGTGTCTTGGGAACCAAGAGAGACCTTTATACTGGTTTCTTATTTATGGGAGTTTTTATGATATTTTCTTGGGGATTCTCTCCCTTTTTGTGTTGATACTTTTAACTTATTGGCCATAATCTCATTGATTTTCAGTGGTATATTTCATAGTGAGACAGACATGAGTCCTCATGATAATGGCTCTAGCTTGTGGCATAAAAAGTTCACCTCATATAAAAGGATTCATAGATCAAGTGCATTGATGATCCGAAGGAAGGGAACTTTGTTTGAAGAACAATCATGGTCAAGAAGTTGAGGATTTCTATGTTAGATTCAGAGGACATAAAAGCTATGGTGCATAGATCTAACCTCGATCGATTCCTTGTGGAACTATGTTAGGTTGATGATGGATATCCTAATCAATCTAGCAATGTTTATCATGATCTCATCATCCCAGAATACTGACATTGGGTGTCTTTCTAAAGACTACACCAATCATGGGTATAGTACTGATATGTCTGGACTTATAAGAGGTCAAATCTGAAATACCACCACTCTATAAATAAGACCCATGTTTCCAAGGCACTAGGGTCCTCCCAAGAGAATGGTGTTGAGATCTTATTACAGATAAATTTTGAAATAGAAAAAGTTGTTGGCCATGAAAGAGACATGAATAGATCCCCAATAGGGTGTCATTACCTTTAAATTCCATCTTCTACCCAATTTAAATATAGGACGAAGCACCCAAGAAACTACATATTACATGCCATTTGTTTTTTTACGATCACTCTGTTTAAGAATTTATTACATAAGCATTGATACCCGTTAATTCATTTATTGTCCTTTGAGCTTAAAAAGAGGTTAGATCAGGAAACCAGTGGAGGCAGTCAGTAGTGTTCAGGGTCCACATTCTGCACTGAGTGATTTTTTAAAGGATACCAAACCACGTGTCTAGCTTGAGTAAATGAAAGGGAGAAATATTTTCTAAGAGCTAATATAGTTTGTCCCCACTTGAAAGAGGTGTGAATCACAAGTTTTACGCTAGGAGAATCTATCAGACCACTGCATAGGAAAATAGCTAATGGTTTCAGATTCTTCTTTGTTTGATGCATCAGATCCTTTGAGATTAGATAGGTAATCCTACATGTAAATATTAGTAACCACAAGCATCTTAGAAGACTCAATAGCCACATGACATCTCTAAGACACCTCCAAAGTGGTGCCATGGATGGCCAATATTCAGTAATATTTTGGGTGTTAGAAGAGTAGACAACTCGCACGTCCATGGGTAATCGAAATTTAGATGCATGGGGTACAATTCTTGAAATTTTCATAGTAGCCATCTTTTCATTTAAATTTTTGGTGGCTTTTTTCATTTAAAAGGCACATTTTGTCTTTTTTTTATAAGATGCATTCATTATGCATACACGGATACAAGTTCACTAGGTATCCTTTGCAGGATTGAACAACCAATCTACATAGGTAGAATTTATGTATCCAATGCTCTACATAGAGGTGCCCTTGGTGCTATGCAAAACCACAGTGGTGATTGTGTAACCGTGATTCTGCATAGACGGGTAGTATATCAGTAATTGTCAAAACAAGGTTCTAGTTTCAGCAAATATGTAATTATCCCTTTAACACATTGTTTTTATGATGCCCTTTTGGTGAGCCTTATTATGTATGGATAGATTCTAAATAAGATCCTTTTGATATTTTTGAATACATGGACCCATATGTTAGATGGATTCATGCTAGAGAGTGTGAATAAATGGTTCATTATCCTAGATTCACATGTCTCATTAGAAGAGACTAGATCTATTGCATAGAGCCAGGATATGAAGAATGCTCCCAGTACTTATGAGTTAGTAGGGCACGAAGTAAGAAGTCACCTAATATGTTGGACTTATTTAGACCTCATTGGGATCAGTAGACCAGAAGTAACAATTCTAGATTCCTAGAGTACACTAGAAGAAGTAGATCCTATTACGATAGAGGATGTATATACGATTCTAGGCATATCCTGTGATGGGGAGGAGGTTGATTTTGGAGAGTGTAGGATCCTTTGTTGTATCTTGGAAGTGGGATACATACAGTGTGTTGAGATGGGTGGTTCACATGGATAATATTGTATGCTGTTAATTGAAAATGAGGATTGCTCATTAGTCTGCTCAATAGTCCAGGATCACTAGCTTGTACTAAAGTCTACACTTATCATGGTAATCAACTTGGCTTCAATGCTTGGTTTCAGCAGTGTGAGAGGATCGGGAAAAAATTACAGGAAGTGTTTAGCTACCGATTATTCAAGCCATAGAGTAGCACATAGTTTCACCTACACCTCAGGAGGTTGCGCGTATATTAGGTACTAGTATATGCATGAACTCCATATAGATTCATTTGAATGAATTGGAAAAGCCATTTGAGTACATCCTATGTTACTGATGTGTTAGACTATTATGAGTGTAGCATACCGTATCATAGGGGTAGTTGAGGCATATCAAACTTGGGTGCTATCAGAGCACTTTACTATGGGACAATCATGGCCCTGCTCAAGGGGGACCAAGTAGTCAATTTGCATCCAAGGAGTGTACATTTTTCACAAATTGAGAGGACTGCAAGGAAGTGGTGTATATTTGTATTTTTACAAACTAAGGAGATAAAGTGCCACAAAATTAAATCAAGGTTGCCTTGAGACCTATAAAATGAAAAATGGCTCTTTTTCAGTGCAAAAAGTAGGGATGTGGGTCATTGGAGCATTTTGACACATTCAATTGGTAGGCATGAGGTTTTGGAAAACGAATAAAATTTTAGAAGCAGCCCGTAGCTCATACTATCGCCCAAATGCAACCACATGTCAATGCCATGTTGAAAGCCAATATTAGATTAGATGGGCGGGTCGAAATAGGCCATAATAGCATAAACACATTGGTTTTACCCTAAAAATAAGGTAAAAAATCATTAAAGGTTTACTAGGTGAGTTTTAGTTATGACTAAGTAGTTTAGCGGAGGTATTTTTGCTATTTTAGGTGCTAAAGTTTGCATAGATCCACCAATCATTCAGAGACAATACAAAACAAAGCATTAAGGGGTGCACCTAGTGAGAACCATACACCTCCTAGATGAACCCAAATCTATGCCTGAAAAGTTCACAGAAGAAATTGACAAAATGTTGAAGTTTAGCATCATCAAGCCCCTGGACGAGTCAGAATGGGTTAGCCCAATGGTGATCAGTATAAAAAATGATGGTCAAATTAGGATCTATGTGGACTTCAGGGAGTTGAATGCTACATTTGTAACTTAACCCTATCGATATGGCACTGACCAGGAGGAATTCACGTGGAAAATATTGCATGTGTGTAGGCTGTTTTTTGGGAAACCTTGTAATTACATGCTATAGAAAATGGTTGTCTGTTATCCAAAATTCACCCCTCAAGGTAATTTTGATAACATGCATCAAATTATTCTGTCCCAAGCAAGTAGATTGATTCAAGGCCCAAAATCATGTTCTTCGGCCCCCCCCCGGCCTTCTTTCTAACTCTCCCATCAAAGAAGAAATCCCAACGAGTTAGAAAAAATGGAAAAAATGTAGAAAATAAGGTTGTTGGATTGTTTTAAAGAATTTCGGGTCTGAAGGGTTCGGGTCGTACTGAGGTTCGTCGTACCAAGCTTGGGGTCAAAAAAGAAAGAAAAATTGGCTAAGTCAGACATTTTGTTTCCCAAGTGGTCCATGGGATAGTTGGGACGTCGGGACACGAGGGACGTGAAAAGCCGAAATCGGCCGAAAAAGTAAGAAAAATCGTCTAAGTCTTTTGTTTCGCACGGTCTCGGGATAGCCGGGACAAAAGTACACGCGGGACGTGAAAATCAGCTGAATTTGCCGATAGATAGTCCATTTTAGGTGGTCCTGGAGTATATTGTTTCGCTAGCGTAGTCTGTGGGAAAGTTGGGACAAAAGTATGCGTGGGATGCGAATCGACTGGTTTGCTAAAAGCACAGTCCATTTCGGGCAGTCCGGAGACATTCGTCCAGGACAGCCGGGAAAAAAGTACGCGAGGGACGCGTGGGACATGCCAAAAGGTGAAAAATGCCACAAGCAGAGACAAGGAGGCCTGACATCAGTCGAATGCAGGAGAATGTGTCCCATGAAGTCAGAAAGGGAAAAGAGAAGGACTTAGGAAATTTGGCTAAATGTTTCAGTCAAAGTTTTCAAAAAGGTAAAGTGTTTTAGCCTGCACTACCCCTTATTGCGAGCCAATAGAATCTCGCCATGTGTTATCTAGGTGGCACCAGAACATTGGCAAAGCCCGCAATGGGAAATTTTCCCAGGGTCAAACCCACATGCCAAATGGGGTTTTGACACGTGTCCAAGTCAAAATGTCAAAGTGACCCACGAGCCAATTTAGGAAAGACAGTGCCACACGTCTAATCAGTGCCTGCAAAACGTGTCTTCACCTCATTGGCTCGGCGTGAAAATTTTAAAAAAATTTCCAAAGGAAAAAACAAAGGGAAATGAATCAAGAAAGGCCCATGTCCAATGAAATCATGCCACATGGCACTTTGGTGGTAGAGCATGGGGAAAATTTGAAATTTTTTTCCAAAAGACCAAACGAGTAAAAAATTTAAACTTTTTGCCCGCCGAACCGATTTTGGCCTTGTTTTTCCCCTAGATACTTCGAATCGCCATATCTTTCGATCCAGAGCTTGGATTTTCATGTTCTTTTATATCAATGGAAAGATGGTGAAATTATCTACATGAATACTAGGGTCATTTCTTGCATTTTGATAGAGTTTGGAGATAGATTAAATTGAAAAACGCCTCTGGCACGTGCTAATGGCCAGAAATGATGTTTCAACAACCAGTTTTAATGCAAAATGGGTCGCATTCTTCTTCATTATGGCCAAAAATGTTAGGGCATGGGTCTGTAACGATGCCCATGCTGTTTTAATGCCCCTTCATTCAATGAGGAATGGCTCCCACGTTTTTACACGTTTTCTCTCTCCTGGGCTCGACCCATGCATTGTAAAAGCCAGATTTGGCTCATTTTTTTAGGGGGAACATTTCTTTGGACATCAAGCTTCTTCTTTCACCTTCAACAAGTGATTTTTGCAATTATTAGACCTCTTGATGGTGGTAATAGGTTTTCTACCTTTTTGATGTTGTAATGCAAGGATTTTGACAGTGGAAATGACAATACAGGCTTTGTGATCAGTTTTCAGTCCTTTGGTTGTGTTGTTTGCTTCATTTCAGACTTTCAATTACATCTTATCAATTTGTGCATGATGTTTATGTTGCATTCCATGATCTGTGTCTATCTGTAGAACTAGAAGTGTTCACCACTCCTTTTCTGGTGTATCACCTCTTTAGTGTAGGCTTTCATTTTATGCATTCTCTCTCCCTGGTCCCTTAGAAATTTAGATTAGAATAGTTAGTTTCCCCTGCATTAGAGTATATTGTGGCAGGTAGTTTAGGAGAAAGAACCATCTTTCTCTAGAGGTCTATCTCAAGTAGCAAGTCCCACAACTTGGAGATAGTACCCATGTTATCCAATCACACCATGAGTTCAAGTATATGCACTTGTATATCCAAAGAGGGGTGCTGTGATTCGGTGATAACAGTATCATCAGGTTAGAATTACACAGGAGGATTAGGAACAGGCTACTTTTACTACTGGATGGGGTAGCTTTGCCTATATTGTGATGCCTTTTGGTCTAAAAAACACACCTACTGTATTTTCGCACATAGTTGTTCAAGCATTCAAATATTTTATTCACAACTTCTTGTAGGTTTATTTAGATGATTAGATGGTGTATGGACTTGTTAAGGATCATTGTGACAATTTACACTTAATGTTTGAAAGATGTCACCAATTAATTATCTCTTTAAACATAAAGAAACGCATATTTACTACACCATTTGGCACATTATTAGGGCACATCATCTGCAAAGAAGGTTTTTTGTTTGATCGAACTAAGGTTGCATTCATTATTGGAATGGAAGAGCCTACCAGTCAAAGTGAGGTGTGTGGATTCTTGGGTCACACTAGGTATTATAGAAAATTTATAAAGGGGTATGCTAATATTGATGCACCCTTTGAGGAGTTACTAAAAGGAAAAGGGACTTTCTACTAGGAATAACCACAGTAGCATGCATTTGAGACATTGAAGGAGAAATTTACTACAGTGCCTATTCTATGATTTCCATCGTGGGACCAACCATTTCATGTACATGTGGATGCCTCTGGCATGACCATTGGTGCGGTGTTAGCTCATCCTGGAGAAGGTATTATAGATAATCCTATCTATTTTACTAATACAAAGTTGACTCCCGTAGATCAGAATTATATTACTATAGAGCAAGAAGCTTTGTCAATGATCTATCCATTACATAAATTCAGACAATACCTGCTAGCAACACCATTTGTATTCTATATTAATCATATGGCATTGAATTATTTGGTAAACAATCCTGTTTTACAGGGGTGCATATGCCGATGGGTACTCTGATTCCAAGAATTTGATTTCATAGTTATGGTAAAGCCAGGGAAATGTAATTTTGGACTAGACCATCTATCCAGAATAAAGTTGGGATGTAACACCTTGAACAAATTGTTATATTTATCTTTGCATTACAAGCATTGGGATGTGATTTTATTGAATGTGGTGTGTTTCCTTAATTGTTGAAAATCATGCTTGTTATGGATAAATTATCTCTACTCTTGGATTCATTGGATTGAAATGATATGGCTTTCAAGCATCCATTTTTACTTCTTATTGATAAGATGCAATCTAGTTTATAGAGTTGCAAACTTATCTCTTGTACTGACTCATCCTTGGATCAATTTCAATGATCTAAGGAATGTTTTAAATCTTCTTAATGGACTGGATGGTAAATTGACATTCATTGGTTGAGAGACATAGTGGAGTGAACTTTGTATGTTACAAGTTCTTTAGACTTGAGTGATCGTGTCTTCATTTGGTTGTAAGTTTGTGCTTGGGTCTCTGGAATTGATCACTACAGGACATTATTGGCGTAAACAAAATATAGTCATCTTATGACTATAAAGGGGATCAGGATCCTTAAAACTTAAGGATAATCCTAACGGTATCCTAATCTAGGTAAGAACACCTACTTCCTATCTACGTCTATTCAATTTGGTTGTAATCTAACCTAAGCTTCTTAAACTATTGTGTTGGGGGGTGACCTTACCTAAGCTCTTGTGCTAAATGAATAAGGGAAGGGGAGATTACTATAGTGATACTATAATATGTTAACCTAATGCCTAAAAATAATGGTTGTGAATTTGATATAACCTAAGGTGGCTTTACCTATGACAATGTTTTTAAACCTAAGGAAATTATTTAGGAAATTATTTTTGACTAACCTAAGTTTTGGGAAATCTAGCCTAAACTATTTAAAAGGGGCCTAAGGTTGCATGGAACTACAACAATGGTTCCAATGGCTTTTATTTGATTTGATTGGATTTAAATGAAGGGAAGTACTGCTAGTTTAGTAAGGGCTAATTAAATTTTAGTGGGGCTTACGTGGAGGCTTTGCTAAGTATGGAATTGCATGTGGGCTTGGGATTGGTATCTACTAGTTTTGGGAGGATATGGAAAGGAGAGATAAGTGGGATAATTAGGAGTTATGGCATTAATGAATCTCAATTTTTTTGCGCAAACCATCTTGGAAACATGGGAGGCAGGTTTGTGAGAGGTTGTTTGGTTTTTCATGCCTCACGAATTTTACTCTGCATGGAGTTATTTGGTTCTTTGAACCAATAGTTTGACTTCTTCTTCTTCTTGGCTATTTTTGGTTTCACTAGTCTATTTTCAATCAAGGGAATGTATATGAGGCATTGGAAGAAAAAAAATTGGTTGTTGATCTATCATGGAGAAGAAAGAGAGTTGGAAGCTCAGCTAGAAGTCTCCTTCGAATTGGCAGAGGCACTATCAGGCATGATAGGCTCTACCCATTAATATTTCTTGCTTTCTTCTAAATGATTCATTAAAACAATTCTGCTCACTTGAGATATATTTTTGCATGATGTGTCTGGTTATTTACTTGCATGTTTTCATGAAATCTATGTGTTTTTTGGAATGTGAATCCATTATTATTAATGGTAGTTTTGGGAACTTTATCTGTACTAACTTTATTAGTGGTATTCATGTGAACTTATATTTAAAGCTTTGTAACTTGTGTTTGAAGCTTTATAGCTTTTATTCGAATCTCTGTAACTTGCATTCGAGACTAATGTTACTAAACTGGCCTTATTTCTTGTATGGTTCTGAATCTCGGTTTTAATCTTTTGTTTCATTGAGCTTGAAGTGGAGCTTTGTGGTTGTTCTAAGCTTGTGTTAAAGCTTCGTGATTTGTTACGAAATTTTTATGGGACTTTGTGTTTTTCTAGACTGAGCTTGAACTTGGTGTAGTTCTTAACTTTTGGTTGAATCTTTGTATTCAATTATGTACTCTTATTCAGTTCTTGCGAATGCTAAACTTATAGTTGAGTTGTTGAGTTTTGTTTTATACATATACTCTGAGCTGGAAGTCTTCTTCTTATTTAAGGATTTCAGAATACTTGGACTCGTATTAGAGCATTTATGTTTTTCTTTGAGCTTGTATTTAGAGCTTCATGTTTTGTTATAGGTTTGTATTTGAACTTGTTTTTGTCTAAGCTGGTGTTTGAGCCTTGTGAAGTTCTAAACTTATGTTCAAAGCTCATATACGACACAGTACAAGTATTCCATAGATGGTTGTTTTGAACTTGTGTTGGAATCAACGTGTTTGATTTTATACATGTATTCTTAGCTGGAGTTTAGTGGGTATTAAGGATTTGTAAGGCTTTAATCTCATTTAAGGTTGTCTGATTGAAGGGATCTTGAGAGTTTTGTTTTGGTTGGAAGTAGACTGTGTAACTTCTTTTTGAGATCTCCTTTGTTTTTCTTCTTGAGAGGGAATGGTCGTATTACTTCTATCTTTTAGGATGCATTGTGTTCTTGAACTTGACAGGGCATGTGAATTCGAAGTGTATCCTATTCTTCTCTTCCCTAAGAGAACCCGTGTCTTATGGAAATCTTGACTGTTTTGTTCATAGAAATAAATGGATTGGAAATATGTCCTGTTGTGGGTTTGGTTGATCTTTATTTTGTTTGGTTCAGTTGTTAAAATATTAGAGGTTATGGGAATGTATTATTTACTTTCCTTCTTATTATTGATGTGAAACAAATACTTTCTTATCATAATATTTTAACTGGAACTCAAGAGGCTTGTGATGATTATGTTCAGTCAAGTTGGAAGTATGTTTGGGACAGTACTTATCTTAAACATATTGTTTACTTTTCTTACTCTCTTCTGATCTTTTATCTGATTCTTGGGTTTTAACAGAATGTGAATCTAAAATCTAGTATGTTGAGTGTTGTAAGAAAGGATACAGTATCACTATTTCAGAATGCTTTGTAATGTAGTTCTTATTTGGGATTGTGAACTACTTACACTTTTGCATTAAGTTGTTGATGCCTTGTAATGGGAATTCAATCTTGAGTTCATGAGTTGTATTGACCCTCGTATATCTTTCACTATTTGTGGATTTCTACTCCTTTATGGATTCATTGAATGAATCCCCAAGTTTTATAGAGAAGGGAATATGTTCTCTTGCGGACAATATACTGTTTAGAGTCTGTACTATGATTTTTTGTTCTAATATTTGAATTGAACTTGAACTTGGTGAAGGGAAATGGGTAAACCAGGTTGATAGAATTGTAATGGAAAAATTATAAGTGTTATTTATTTAACTGTACTTTCATATTTGTGTTCTCTTTAGGGAACTAGATAAGGAATATCTAAGTTTGAATTAGATAAGGGAATTCATTTCATAGTATAAATTAAATGAATTATGGATTGGGTCCTTTTCTATTTGAGATCATTTTTCTGTTGATATTATAAGTTCATTGACTGAGCTTCTCTTAAATTGATTCTCTTCTGAGATGGAAAATTCTTATGGATTGGTCAAGAGATTTATTTTGCTTGAGTATAGCTTGGATTTGTGGATAGTCTAGTTTCAGACCTTTGAATAATATCTACTAACATATAGAAGTTAGTAAGACTTTCAGTTAGACTGTTTAGTTTCCTAATCTACTTGGATTGAATTGGGATTCTTGTTTAGATGTTGTCTCTTTATTTATGGACTCCTTATATTGTTATCTTTGGACTGAGGCAATGTCAAGTGTTCTAAACTTGATTCTATCCTTCAGATGATTTGTGTATGGGGAATAAGTATGTATTGATTCTCTTCTTTTGTTTATATGGAAAGATGAAGCATACTAATATGAGCTATACTGTAACTAACTTCTTTTGTTGCTTAGAAAAGATAAATGTGTATTTCTATTCTTATGGAATTATGAAAAAATTTGATGACAAAGACTTGTTGACTAGATTTTAAAGTAATTAATAGGATCAATTAAATCTTGGGATATATTTTTGATGTTGCAGATTATATTAAGTTCTTTCCTTAAAAGTGAATTCAAACTCTTTTATGGTACTTCTTTTCTGGATGATATTACTTATGATTATTTATATGATATATTAATTGTTTCATTAAAATAGAGTTATTTAATGGAAAAATTAATGGAATGCACTTCACTTTAATTCTTAGTGCTGATCATGTTTAGTTCATTGAACTGACCCGTGCTAGCAATTTTTTGCAGATGGACATCATAATTGATAAAAGAAGACAAGAATATTCATGATGTATTGGATTATTTAATTCTAAATCTTATGTAAAGATTTTTCAATCATTCTTGAGTTGTATTGGAAAAGAAAAGTGATGTTATTTTAAGATCTTAATTATGATTGACATGCAAAATGTCTAAATTGCATAGTATTGTTAATGTATATTTAAAATCATGAATTGAAAGGTTTGTGTTGGACTTCAACTTTTGAAGTGAAATCTTTTGTACTTTTATGCTGGAAATAATAGTGATATCTTGGCGGTGTTCCTTATATCTGTTTGTATACTATTTTTGTTATCAGATAATGAGTTGAATTAAGGACATAGTATAACCTCACTTATTTTAATGAATTTGTTAAATTGTAAAATATATCATTCTCTAACTACACAAGTATAGTTTAATAATGAAATATGCATGGGACATACAATTAAACTATATGTGTAACGAATGATAAAAAGGTTATGTTAAAAACCTAACATTTAACCATGTAGAGGAAGACTCTTCCTCTCCCAAAGAAAGAAAGATAAGATGATTAGTGGTTATGATCCTTAATCTTTATAACTTCATTTATAAATTAAAAACTAGCTGAATCTAGGTGGATGTCACACTTGATTTGGACAGCTAAGTTGCATTAGGAATTAAACATTGATGTTTGTTGTCCTGGATTTGGGATAACTGCTTGTTATGCCACGTTAATGAACAATAACAAAAACATGGATTAATGAAGTTCTCCATACCTAATCAGGATAAGTATGGGTAAAGAAATTAATGAATGTTGGAATTAGGGTTAGGCATGGTTGTTATAATCTGAATCTTAATCCAATTTAATTATGATTAATGACCACTAAGGGGGGGTAGGTACATCTTGATGAATCAGTTCTAACGGATGTTAGCACAAACCAACTGTAGGACTGTACCCTCGAGAAGTCTTGGGACTCCTCAAGGATACAATGTTGCAGTTGACATGTGGCAACACCCTTCCATATTTTTTCATCTAGATATACATGCATCTGGACTTGAACTTAGTTTCTCTCTAGGTCAAGTTAGTAGCATGTTTAGGATAGGTAGTATCTTTCAATGAATTTGGGTACCTCGGCACATCCAGTTGACTTAGGTTAACCGAGTATGCCCATATACCCTAAGTTATCATGTGTGTCTTCATATAATAAATTATGTTTCTAACCTGGGCTAGGGTTAAACCTTGGGCAAGTGGACTGGCGGCAGTCAGTTAAGACCATTCAAGATAATAGAAGAGTGAGGTGAAGGACGTATTCTTGAATGAAAAGTATACCGTCTAAGAATAGTAACTTGAATAATATGTTGAAAATATTTTGTTAAAGTATCGCAAGCTGCTGGTTGTGTTGTCCTATGTCACCTAGTTTAAAGCAATGTGATGTCAGATGAATATTGGTAACAAATATTTAGATAGGTTCTTTAAACAGATCACTCAGTACCTGGAATAGGGTAGGAGAACCAAGTATATGTAGTATACATAAAGTATTATATACTTTAAGTTAACATGAGAGATCAATTGGTAACTGAGTCATGGAATGAGAGATCGGTAGTACACCGAGTCATTACAGTTGCATATGGTAATCTGTTATGAGATTAATTGGCATGGTTTGTGTGTTCTAAATGATGTTTTATTTAGAACAGGGAACATTATGTTTAAGAAATAAATTCCCTTGTTTCTAAAGTCTTAAAATGGGAATGTTACATCTTGGTATCAGAGCTGAAGGTTGCAGCTCTTGAACCTATTATGTCTATAATCTGATGAAACTTAAATTTTCTTATAACAAAAAATGGTTAGAACAAGAGGAAATGTTGCAAATAATCCTCTTCTTGAGGAAGGAGCAGCAACTACCATGAAACTGGATGAAATCCTTGTTACCCTATTGGACATGAGAGATCGTTTGGCTATACTTGAAAAACAAGTAATGGGTAATGAGGAGGAATAATATGTTGATAACAATAATCAGCCACCTCCTGAGGAAAACGCCAATGTAGGTGTCGATATTAAAAATGTGAACATACCTGATCAGCCTGAGAACAAAAAGGATAGGCTGGCAGTTGAACTCACTAATGATATAAAAAGGATAAGTCTACCCAAGTTTGATGGCACCACATTAGGATATGGGGCTGAGAATTGGCTCAATGAGATGGATAAATACTTTACAATAAGGAATTTCTCAAAAGAAACAAAGGCAATATGGGGATCTTATCAGCTTTCCCATGAGGTATATTCATGGTGGGACAGTCGTAAGGCTGAGTTAAACATTGATAAAACTAATATCACATGGGATAAATTTAAAGGTTACTTTAGGCAACGTTGGCTGCCAAGTATTTTTTATGATCAGAAAATGACTGAATTCCAAAACTTAGCTCAAGGAAAGCTAAATGTAACTGAGTATTGGGAGTGATTTACTAAACTCCTTAAATATGTACCTCAATACCAAACTGATGAGAAGTTAAGGATACAAAAATTCATTATGGGATTGAATCCCATTATAGGAGGAGAGGTGGATGTTCACAGCCCAACCACGATGGAAGGGGTTGTTGAAAAGACCATAAGGAAGGAACAGAAATTGAAGGCAATTTTTGCTCATAAGGAGGAAGTAAGGAAGAAAATCCCCAACTCCTCTTCATCATCTCTTGCACCTAAGAAAGGTCCATGGAAGAAATTTGGAATGAAAATTAATTTTTCATCTAATACTAATAAGAAGGAAGCAACAAACAAGTTTGCTAGAAATGCACGAAACAACTTTGTCAAGAACAATAATAACAGGAAAAAGTCCTATGGGGGTCAAAACGATAACTCTAAAGTTGGAAATAAACCTGAGCCTAGAAAAGGACTTGTAAGAGGTTGTTATAACTGTGGCAAAGATCATTACGTAAATCAATGCCCTTTAAAAAAGGACGATCGTAATCAATAGCAGAAGATACATGCTATAATAGCTGACAAGCAGAGTGAGAAATAGGACACGCCTATAGAAGTTCCGGGTAAGTTATTTGGTTTACCTATAACTATTATTTAAGACACCGAAGCTACTAAATGTTTTATTTCTAGTAAATTAGCATCAAAACTAAAAAGAAAAGCTGGAAACATGGATAAAACATGGATTGTATAGTATGGAAATAATATTGTTCATACATTTAGTATGTGTCTTTTTGGAAAAGTCCTTGATTTACCTAGTTTTCCACTGAAGTTGATATTTATGTTACACCTTTGGGGTCTTATGATGTAATCATAGGTGTTAATTGGTTAGCAGAACATAAGGCTAAAGTGGACTATTTTGAAAAATGCATTAGTTGTTTAGATGACCTGTAGAAAATAATAGAGATTTAGTGTGTGAAACATGGGATTTCTGTTAGAAAACTGTCAACTGTGCGACTTAAAATAGGCCAAAAATAAAGGTGGTACCTTATATGTAGTAAAAATTATAGAAAGAACTGAATAGAACAACAATGTCATGGAACGATATCTGTTGTTACGAGACTTTAGTGACGTATTTTCAGAAGAATTGTCAGATCTTCCACCTAGAAGGGAGTTTGATTTCACAATAGAGATCAATCCTGGAACTGAGCCTATTTTTAAGGCACCATATGAAATGACTACTATAGAATTAGTAGAACTTAAGGCTTAGTTGCAAGAACTTTTGTCTAAAGTTTTGATTAGACCAATTGTTTCACCTTAGGGAGCACCAGTCATTTTTGTGAAAAAGAAGGATGGAACACTTAGATTTTGCATTGATTATAGGATTTTAAACAAAGAAATAATCAAGAATAGATACCCCTCCCTAGGATTCATGATATATTTGATCAAATATGTGGAGCATCGGTATATTCTAAGATAGATCTTTAATTTGGATATCATCAATTGTATATTAAGGATGAGGACATTCATAAAACAAATTTCATAACAAGGTATGGACATTATGAGTTCACAATTTTACCTTTTTGATTAATAAATGCACCTGCAACATTTATGAACTTAATGAATAATATCTTTCAAGAATACTTGGAAAACTTTGTGCTCATATTCATGGACAACATTCTCATATATTCTAAAAGTATTAAGGAACACCATGAACATCTGAAGATAGTTTTTGAAATTTTGAGAAAGAGACGGTTATATGGTAATCTATCTAAATGTTATTTCTATGACACTAAAGTACACTATTTGGGACATGTAATAAGTAAGAATGGAATTGTTGTAGATCCTTCTAAAATATTATCTATAACTGAGGGGCCTGCACCAAATAATGTACATGAAGTTAGAAGCTTCATGGGGCTTGCTGATTACTATAGAAAATTTGTAAAAGATTTTTCTAAGGTGGCTGCACCAATAACTTCTTTACATAAGAAGGATAAGAAGTTTGTTTGGAGTGAGAAATTTGAAACTACATTCAAAAATTTTAAGGAACAAGTAACTTCAGCACCTATTCTAGCAATACCAGATCCTAATGGAGACTTTATGGTGGTAACTAATGCATCTGGTGAAGGTATAGGAGGTATTTTGTTATAAAATGATCATGTCATAGCTTACAAAATTAGAAAACTAAAGTTACATGAGTTGAATTATGCTCCACATGATTTAGAGCTTGCTGCCATTTTTCATGCACTACAAGTTTGGAGGCATTACCTTCTTGGTAAACCTTTTTAATTGAAAACTGATCATCTTGGGCTGAAGTATATTTTCACTCAGCCAAATCTTAATGCAAGACAATGAATATGGTTAGAGTTTTTGTCTCAATATTATTTTCACATCAATTATATCAAGGGTAAAGAAAATAGAGTGGCTGATGCTCTAAGTCATAGAAAGCACATTTATGTGCTTATAACATTGAGAACTCAATTTAAGGATGAAGTAAAAAGTGTTATGGAATTGGATTCTTACCTTCAGCAAGTAAAGACAGTGCTTGCTGCAGATCCAAATGATTTGAGGTATAAAGGTTTTCACTTTGATAATGAAGGAATCTTAAGATTTGAAAAAAGAGTATACATACCTTCGCTAAATGATTTAAGAAAGATTTTTTTAGCAAAATTTCGCAATTCACCCTTTTCTGGACACCCTGGTATTACAAAGATGTTTGCTGATATAAAACAACAATATTTCTAGAAAGGAATGAAAAAGTATGTTATTAATTTTGTGACACATTGCCTTGAATGTCAATGTGTTAAAGTGGAACATATGCACCCATCCAGTTTATTGTATCCTCATAGCATACCACATTACAAGTGGCAAGTGATAAGCATGGACTTTGTACAAGGGTTACCTATTTCAAGAAATAAACATGATGTTATTTTAGTAGTTGTGGATAAACTAACAAAGGTAGCACATTTTATTGTTGGTAATATGAAGGATGATTCTCCTGTATTGGCTAAAATATTTTTACAAAAAAATTTCAGATTACATGGAGTACCTGAATTAATCATATCAGATAGAGATCCTAGAATGACATCAAGGTTTTAGCAAACGCTTAATGCATCTCTAGGAACTAAAATGAATTTCAATTCTACGTATCATTTGGAAATGGATGGACAAACTGAAAGAGTTAATCAATTTTTAGAGGATATGTTACGAATGTATAGTATGGACCAGCAGTATAAGTTGGAAGAGTACCTTCCACTAGTTGAGTTTGCATATAATAACACATATCATGCCTTTCTTAAGATGGCAGCTTTCGAAGCATTATACGGAAGAAAATGCAGAACCCCTATTAGTTGGGAAAACATCAAGGATAGAGAGGTAATTGGACCTAAAATTCTTACTGAAATCGAACAACAAGTTAAAATGATTCGTGAGCGCTTGAAAGAAGCAGTAGATAGGAAAAAGAGTTATGCTGATTTAAAGTGGGTTGACAGGAAATTTGAACTTGGTGAGAAAGTCTTTCTTCGAGTTAAACCGAAAAAGATATTTATAACTTTTGGCAAGGCTGCCAAGTTATCAAATCATTATATGGGAACTTTTGAGATAGTTGAAGTAATCAACCTTGTAGCTTATCATTTAGCATTACCTCCTGCTTTGTCATAAATGCATGATGTTTTCCATATTTCTTTGCTTAAGAAATACATTTTAGATTTATCACGTGTTGAATTAGAATTCCTTGCAGGTCCAAGACCCAGGAATAATCATGGTTAAACCCATATGAGTTCTGTAAACTCGCCAATTGCATTTAAGAAATTGTGAGATAAGTCAATGTAAGGTCCAGTGGGACCAGTTTAATGAATAAAATGCAACCTAGGAAAACCTCGATGACAATAAGTCTGCCAGTTATGGACAAACAACTATTCATTTTTTAATAAACAGCTATGTGAATGCTAATTTCTAGAACTTTAAATTCAGACATTGTTGCAAACATATGTTAAGAAAGTGAATAAATTGATAATCCTGAATACAATGATTAAAATGAGATAATCATCGGGATGATGATTCTTTTTAGGAGGGAAGTATGTAACACCTTGAACAAACTGTTATATTTCTATTTTCATTACAAACATTGGCATGTGATTTTCTTAAATGTGGTGTGTTTCCTTTATTGTTGAAAATCATGCTTGTTATGGATAAATCATCTCTTCTCTTGGATTCATTGGAATGAAATGATATGGGTTTCAGGAATCCATTTTCACTTCTTATTGATAAGCTGCAATATGGTTTTGAGAGCTGAAAACTTATCTCTTGTACTGACTCATCCTTGGATCAATTTCAGTGATTCAAGGAATGTTTTAAATCTTCTTAACTGACTGGATGGTAAATTAACATTCATTAGTTGAGATACATAGTAGAGTGAACTTTGTATGTTACAAGTTATTTGGACTTGAGTGATCATGTCTTCATTCAGTTGTAAGTTTGTGCTTGGGTCTC
Source organism: Taxus chinensis (assembly GCA_019776745.2). Lineage (NCBI taxonomy): Eukaryota > Viridiplantae > Streptophyta > Pinopsida > Cupressales > Taxaceae > Taxus > Taxus chinensis. The sequence continues at coordinate 317,724,639 of CM034149.1, forward strand.
TGGAATTGATCACTGCAGGACATTATTGGCGTAAACAAAATATAGTCATCTTATGACTATGAAGGGGATCAGGATCCTTAAAACTTAAGGATAATCCTAACTGTATCCTAAGCTAGGTAAGAACACCTACTTCCTATATGGGTCTATTCAATTTGGTTATAATCTAACCTAAGCTTCTTATTCTATTGTGTTGGAGGGTGACCTTACCTAAGCTCTTGTGCTAAATGAATAAGGGAAGGGGAGATTCCTATAGTGATACTATACTATGTTAACCTAATGCCTAAAACTAATGGTTGTGAATTTGATATAACCTAAGGTGGCATTACCTATGACAATGTTTTTAAACCTAAGGAAATTATTTAGGAAATGATTTTTGACTAACCTAAGTTTTGGAAAATCTAACCTAAACTATTTGAAAGGGGCCTAAGGTTGCATGGAACTACGGCAATGGTTCCAATGGCTTTTATTTGATTTGATTGGCTTTAAATGAAGGAAAGTACTATTAGTTTGTTAAGGGCTAATTAAATTTTAGTGGGGCTTACATGGAGGCTTCGCTAAGTATGGAATTACATGTGGGCTTGGGATTGGTATCCACCAGTTTTGGGAGGAGATGGAAAGGAGAGATAAGCGGGATATTTAGGAGTTATGCCATTAATGAATCTCAATTTTTGTGTGCAAACCATCTTGGAAACATGGGAGCCAGGTTTGTGAGAGGTTGTTTGGTTTTGCATGTCTCGTGAATTTTGTTATGAACGGAGCTTTCTAGTTCTTTGAACCAGTAGTTTGACTTCTTCTTCTTCTTGGTTATTTCTAGTTTCACTGGTCTATTTTTGATCAAGGGAATGTATATGAGGCATTGGAAGAAAAAGAATTTGGTTGTTGATCTATTGTGGAGAAGAAAGAGAGTTGGAAGCTTGGCTAGAAGTCTCCTTCAAATTGGTCGAGGCACTATAAGGAATGATAGGCTCTACCCATTAATATTTCTTGCTTTCTTATAAATGATTCATTAAAACAATTCTGCTCACTGAAGATATATTTTTGCATGATGTGTCTGGTTATTTACTTGCATATTTTCATGAAATCTATGTGTATTTTGGATAGTGAATCCATTGTTGTTAATGGTAGTTTTGGGAACTTTATCTGTACTAGTTATTAGTGGTATTCATGTAAACTTATATTTGAAGCTTTGTAACTTGTATTTGAAGCTCTATAGCTTGTATTCGAAGCTCTGTAACATGCATTCGAGACTAATGTTGACTGACCTGGACTTGATGCTTGTATGGTTTTGAATCTTTGTTTTAGTCTTGTGTTTCATTGAGCTTAAAGTGGAGCTTCATGGTTGTTCTAATATTGTGTTGAAGCTTCGTCATTTGTTATGAGATTTTAATGGGACTTCATGTTGTTCTGGATTGAACTAGAACTTGGTGTAGTTCTTAACTTTTGGATGAATCTTTGTATTCAATACTGTACTCTTATTCAGTTCTTGTGAATGCTAATCTTATAGTTGAGTTGTTGAGTTTTGTTATTTACATATACTCTGAGCTGGAAGTTTCATTCTTATTTAAGGATTTGAGAATACATGGACTCGTATTAGAGAATTGGTGTTTTACTCTGAGATTGTATTTAGGGATTTTTTATTTTGTTATGGGCTCGTACTTGAACTTGTGTTTGTTTGAGCCGGTGTTTGAGCCTTGTGAAGCTATGAACTTATGTTCGAAGCTCGTATTTGACATAGTACAGGTATTCCATAGATGGTTGTTTTGAAATTATTTTGGAATCGACGTGTTTGATTTTATACATGTATTCTAAGTTGGAGTTTAGTAGGTATTAAGGATTTCTAAGGCTTTAATCTCATTTAAGATTGTCTGCTCGAAGGGGCCTTGAGAGTTTTGTTTTGGTCGGAAGTAGACTGTGTAACTTATTTTTGATATCTCCTCTGTTTTGCTTCTTAAGAGGAAATGGTTGTATTACTTCTATCTTTTAGGCTGCAGTATGTTCTTGAACTTCATAGGGCATGTGAATTCGAAGTGTATCCTATTCTTCTCTTCCCTGAGTGAACTTGTGTCTTGTGGAAAGCTTGACTAGTTTTTTCATAGAAATAAATGGACTAGAACTATGTCTTGTTGTGGGTTTGGTTGATCTTTAGTTCGTTTGGTTCAGTCATTAAAATATTAGAGGTTATGGGAATGTATTATTTATTTTCCTTCTTATTATTGATGTGAAACAAATACTTTCTTGTCATAATATTTTAACTAGAACTCGAGAGGCTTGTGGTGATTATGTTCAGTTGAGTTGGAAGTATGTTTGGGACAGTACTTGTCTGTATTGTTTACTTTTATTACTCTATTCTAAACTTTTATCTGATTTTGGGTTTTAACAGATTGTGAATCTAAAATGCTGGTATATTTGTTGTAAGAAAGGATACAGTTATCACTGTTCAGAATGCTTTTTAATGTAGTTCTTATTTGGGATCGTGAACTACTTACACTTTTGCATTAATTTGTTGATGCCTTGTAATGGGAATTTTGTCTTGAGTTTGTGAGTTGTATTGACCCTCATATATCGTTCACTATTTGCAGATTTCTACTCCTTTATGGATTCATTGAATGAATCCCCAAGTTTTATAGAGAAGGGAATTTGTTCTCTTGGGGGCAATATACTATTTAGAGTATTATATGAAATTACATTTTGTCTCTAAGATTTGAATTGAACTTGAACTTGGTGAAGGGAAATAGGTAAACCAATTTGATAGAATTGTAATGGGAAAATTAGAAGAGTTATTTCTTTAACTTTATGTGTAGTTTTGTGTTCTCTTTTGGGAACAGTTATAAATATCTCCCTCCCTAGGTAAATATAGACAAATAGAAGAATATGGAAATCAAAGAAAATTAAAACCTAGCATTCATTTACGCCAAAATTCGCACTGAAATGGCTAGGTTGGAGGTGCGTTAGAAGATGTTTTCTCTGAAAAAAGCCATGCCCTGAATTGTACAGGTTAGAGGCGTTTAAGTAGAAATGTTGATCCATGAAACACTTGTGCCTTGGCAGTATTGGAGGGCTTCCTTAGAAGATGTTGACATGAAAAAATTTGTACACTGGCGCAGGTTGGAGGCGCAAAGCAGAAGATGTCGACATGAAAAAAGTCACACCCTAGCGTAATTTGGAGGCGCGGATTCAACAATGTTACATGAAAAAAGTCATTATCACCTGGTTCTAGGTTGGAGAACACAGAGTAGAAGATGTCAACATGAAATTTTTAGTTGGTTTATGGTTTACATGTAAGAGTTGTTTATATGCTCGATGGATGAACCAAGGTGCATCTTGGTTGGAAGAAGGCATGTACAACATTCTGAGCATTGACATCCTTACAGGAAGCAATACCCTGTACCCAGATATTCAAATGGCCATAACTTTTCACAGGTGAGCTCGGATTCACGCAAGGTTGGACTTTTTGAAATATTACAAGGTCCTCTATGGAAAATACAACTGGATATCTTGAGCGAATCCGGTTGGAAAAATTTCTTCAAAAATACAATGGGCTAATTATCCATATTTTGGGTTTGCTAGTTGGTTCTCACCTTTGCCATAATGAGATGAATTAAATACAATCTTGAGGATTATGGGGTAGATTTGGAATTCCTCTCTTTCCCTTCTCATTATTCCTATGTTGAAATTGTAAGGAATTCTTTCTTTCTAAAGTTTGGAAATTCTTGTTTGCCCCTCCCTTCTTCTCTTTGTGGTGATTCTGAGTTCAACCTCCATCTGGAAGAAGTTTGGAACTATGCCTCTTGGCATTTTGTAGTTTCTTACTCTCTTCTGATCTTTTAAGTTTTTTGAATTCTATGGAATTTGAATTCTCAAACCTCTATATGTTGTTTTGAAAGAATAATTTTCTGTTCAAATTTGTATTATATGTCCTTTTGATCTTGCATTGCATATCAATGGTTTGTGTTTATTTGTAATGGGAATTGATTCTTCAGTCCTCGAAATGTATCACCTTTGTTATTTAGGTTTATATTTGTGCTCCTTCTTGGTTCATTGAAATTTAGTTTTATGAGTAAACCCTCAGAATTTTTATGTTCTCTTGGGGATAGTAGGACTGTTTAAAGCCTTCATACTGTGAATTTCATTTTGCAATTGAATTGAACTTGAACTTGGTGAATGGAAATCGCAACCAGTTTGAGTTTTGTAATGGAAAGTTGCAGTGACATTCTTTGACTGTGATTCACCAGTTCTCTTTTGGGAACTAGATAAATAATTTCTAAGTTTGAATTACATAAGGGAATTCATTTCATAGTATAAATGACATGAATTATGGATTGGGTCCGTTTCTATTTGAGATCCTTTTTCTGTTGATATTATAAGTTCATTAACTAAGCTTCTCTTTAATTAATCCTCTTCTGAGATGGAAACTTCTTGTTGATTGGTTAAGATATTTATTTTTCTGGACTATAGCTTGGATTTGTGGATAGTCTAGTTTTAGACCTTTGAATTATATCTACTAACATATAGAAGTTAGTAAGACTTTCAATTAGACTGTTTAGTTTCCTAATCTGCTTAGATTGAAGTGGGATTCTTGTTTAGATGTTGTCTCTTTATTTATGGAATCCTTATATTTTTATCTTTGGACTGAGGCAATGTCGAGTGTTCTAAATGTAATTTTATCCTTCAAATGATTTGTGTATGGGGAATAAGTATGTATTGATTATATTCTTTTGTTTATATGGAAAGACGAAGCATACTAATATGAGCTATACTGTAACTAACTTCTTTTTCTACTTAGAAAATATAAATGTGTATTTTTATTCTTATGGAATTACGAAACAATCGGATGACAAGACTTGTTGACTATTTTAAAGTAATTGATAAGATTAATTAAATCTTGGGATATAATTCTGATGTTGCAGATTATATTAAGTTCTTTCCTTAAAACTGAATTCAGACTCTTTTATGGTACTTCTTTTCTAGATGATATTACTTATGATTATTTGTATGATATATTAATTGTTTCATTAAAACAGAGTTGTTTAATGGAACAATTAGTGGAATGCACTTCACTTTAATGCTTAGTGCTTATCATGCTCAGTTCATTGAACTGACTTGTGCTAACAATTTTTACATATGGACATTGTAAGTGAAAAAAGAAGGCAAGAATTTTTATGATGTATTGGATTATTTAATTATGGATCTTATGTAAAGAGTTTTGAATCGTTCTTGAGTTGTATTGGAAAAGAAAAGTGATGTTATTTTAAATCATGAATGACATTGAGAATGGTTGCATAGTCTTGTAAATGTATATTTTAAATCATGAATTTTTGTGTTGGACTTCAATTTGTGAAGTGAAATACTTTGTACTTTATCGGAAATAATAGTGATATCTTTATGGTATTCTTATATCTATTTGTATACTATTGCTGTTATCAGATAATGAGTTGGATTAAGGAGATAGTATAACCTCCCTTATTAAAATGAACTTGTTAATTTGCAAAAGATATCATTCTCTAACTACACAACTATAGTTTAATAATGAAATATGCATGGGACATACAATTAAACTATATGTGTAATGAATGATAAAAAGGTTATGTTAAAAACCCAACATTTAACCATGTAGAGGAAGACTCTTCCTCTCCTAAAGAACGAAAGATAAGATGATTAGTGGTTATGATCCTTAATATTTATAACTTTATTTATAAATTAAACACTAGCTGAATCTAGGTGGAGGTCTCACTTGATTTGGATAGCTAAGTTGCATTAGGAATTAAATGTTGATGTTTTGCTGTCTTGTTTTTGGGATAACTACTTGTTATGCCATGTTAATGAATAATAATGCAAACATGGATTAATGAAGTTCTCCATATCTAATCAAGATAAGTATGGGTAAAGAAATTAATTAAATGTTGGAATTAGGGTTAGGCATGGTTGTTGTAATATGAATCTTAATCCAATTTAATTATGTTTAATAACCACTAAGGGGGTATGTATATCTTGATAAATCAGTTATAATGGATGTTAGCACATGCCAACTTCAAGACTGTACCCTCGAGAAGTCCTGGGACTTCTTGAGGATACAATGTTATAGTTGACATGTGGCAACACCCTTCCGTATTTGTTCATCTAGATATACACACATCTATGGACTTGAACTTAGTTTCTCTCTAGGACAAGTTAGTAGCATGTTTAGGATAGGTAGTAGCCTCCGATGAATTTGGGTACCTCGGCACATCCAGTTGACTTAGGTCAGCCGAGTATGCCCATATACCCTAAGTCATCGCATGTGTCTTCCTATAATAAATTATGTTTCTAACTCGGGCTAGGGTGAAACCCTAGGCAAGTGGAATGATGGTAGTTAGTGAAGACCATTCAACAATAATGGAAGAGTGAGGTGAAGGATGTATTCTTAGAATGACGAGTATGCCATCTAGGAATAGTAACATGAACATTATGTTGAAAATCTTGGGCCAAAGTATCGCAAGCTGTTGGTTGCGTTGTCCTATGTCACCTAGTTTAAAGCAACGTGATGTTGGATGAATATTGGTAATAAATGTTTAGATAGGTTCTTTAAACAGATCACTCATTACCTAGAATAGGGTAGGAGAACCAAGTATACATAGTATACATAACGTATTCTATACTTTAAGTTAACATGAGAGATTGGTTGGTAACTGAGTCATGGAATGAGAGATCGGTAGTACACCGAGTCATTACAGCTGCATAAGGTTATCTGTTATGAGATTTATTGGCATGGAATGTGTGTTCTAAATGATGTTTTATTTAGAACAGGGAACATTATGTTTTTTTTTTTAAAATCCCTTATTTCTAAAGTCTTAAAATGGGAATGTTAAATGGGAGAAGAAGTGCAGGAAATGAAAGATACCATGTCTGATGCATAGTTATATAGGTTACAATGCACACTATCAGAATTAGAGGACATTGTTGTCTTTCTACAAATAAGTATGACACTAGAAGGGATGAAATCCTTGGATAAGAAATAACTTTCCATTTACACGGAACCATTTGTGTTGATTAGTAGTGACCTATATAAGTTAGGTCAGGATGAATTATGGTACCGATGTGTACTCAAACATGAGCACACAAATATCATGTAAGAGGCTCATGGTGGTATTGCAGGTGGGCACTATGTAGGTGAGGCCACTACGTGCAAGATTCTACTCATTGGATTATGGTGGGAGACCCTGTATAAGGATTATAAGACATATTGTAAGGCTTGTGATCACTGGTAGCACCTTGGAAAACCAAGACAAAGAGATGAAATTCCTCTAATACCTATTACTAGTGCATAACCATTTGATAAATGGTCTATAAACTTTGTGGGTCCTAATTCACCTTCTGCACGTAGGACTGGATCATGCTATATAATCACTTGTATAAATTATCTGACAAGGTGGGTAGAAGTAGAACCTACACAGGATTGTACAACAGCTACAATAGCTAGTTTTCTATGTGAAAATATTATTATAAGGTATGGATGCCCATTGAGTTTGACCAATGATAGGGCCACACATTTTATTAATGAGACAATCAGAATTCCATTGGATGAATTCATGATTGCACACCATAAGACTACACCATATCATACTCAGGAAAATTGGATTGCTGAGGATTTCAACAAGATTTTGAGATAGACATTAACAAAAATTTGTGATGTTAGAAGAAAGGATTGGGATGATAAAAATTTTGTAGCACTTTGGGCGTATAGAAGAACATACAAGCGGTTAAACAAGGCCACACCCTTTCAATTGGTGTTTGGTGTAAAAGTAGTTCTTCCTATGGAATTCATGTTACCTTCTTTACGTATTGCGCGCATTGGAGGTCTAGCTGATGAGAAAGTAGTAGAATAATGAATTGATAAGTTTACTAAGTTGGATGAGCAATGAGAAATAGCATGCTGGATTCATAAGCAAGAAAAATTCAAGCAAAAAGCATGGTATGATAGGCACATTCAGGACAAAAATCTTGAGATAGGATAGATGGTGCTTCTTTATGATTCTAGGTTTATGTGCCATCCAGAAAAACTCAAAGTACATTGGTTAGGACCATATGTTATCACTTACATACTTGAAACATGAGCTTGTCAGTTAGGAATGATTGATGGAATATGGTTACCTGGTTACTTCAATGGGAGTAGGTTGAATCCCTACTATAAATAAGTCTTCTTTGTTTTTTTAATAAGGCAATGCTTCCATTTAGATTAGGTTTTCAATTATGGATTCCCTTAATGTATTTCCTTCTTCTTCACTATGCTTTGTCAATTTAGTTGGTTTTTTGTGAAATAAGTGTGTTTGCGCGCAAGAAGCTAATTATCATATGTAGTATTTTTATGCACAAAGGACTGCACACACCATTTGTGTGGGGTGGTTATTGAAAAATGCATACACATAAAAGAATAAATTACTACAGGTGTTATTCAAGTTTGAAGAGTTGGTGGATAGAATATTGCTTCAAAAAATGGACCATAGATGGAGATAAATGAAGAAACAATATAAGGTGAGGTAAGTAGTGGCCATGGAGACTACCAAGAGAAGGCACAATGATGATATACTCAGGCACATGAAAGTGTGCTGAAGAGAAGTCTATAGCCAGAAGGTAGGAGGGCTTGCTAAAAGTTTATAGCTGAGGCATAAAGATGTACCGCACACAAAAATGTGAAAAGGGTCAATTAATGAGGATTGTTGGTAGCTGAAGGAGTAATAAATGCACCAACATTTTCAAAATCTATATAAAGAAGGGATATGAGTTCATTTTTACCATTTTAAATCACAAAAATGTGAATGAGATAAGTGGAAAATGATTTGAGAGAATCATGTTGAGGTACAGAAAGTGTGGAACCAGATGTGGGGAGTAGATTTGTGCACGGGAGAAGCTTACATCCCCATTGGTGAAGGGTTTGAGAAAATCAAAGCATTACGAAAGAGCTAGGGCACATGATTTCAACTAGGGCATGCAAATTTGAGTTATGGTTTGGGCTTGCTCGTTATAGAGGATAGAAGGAAAGCATTTGCACACTATATAGGATAGAAATTTATGATTTATATATGGCACCAAAGAAATCACCTGCCGTAGGAGCTAAGGGAAAGAAGAAGGTGGAAGAAAAGGTTGAAATTTCCCTTGAGAGTAATTTCTCAGAGATGCAATACCCAGAAGGCATGATAGTGGGATAAGAATGGGATTCTCATGTCTAGAGGTACAAGATAAGTGATTACAACAACCACACATCAGATAATAAAAATGAATTGGACACGATGTTGAGTACAAAGACCTACAAGCACATAGCAGAGAACATGCCATTCTATGATGACATTGGAGAGAAGTTGCTAAAGTAGATAGGATTTTACTAGTTCTACAAGCTCCCATATTTTGGAAAATATGAACCTTTGTATTAGTGGTTGATGAGAAGGGTATATGAAGAATTTTTCTATTTCACCAAACGCAAGGTAAGGATTAAAACCACTTTGATTTCAACTATAACAGGATTAAAGGGCACGAGAATGGATCTGAATAGTGACTTGATAGATAAATTAGCAATCCTAGAGATACTAAAGGAGTTAGGGTATACCAAGGGTCCACACATAATGGATATTGACAAATTAAAGTACCTAGTGATATAAGCAGTTGCACATCTAGTGACCAAATTGAATGATCAAGATAAATGGTCCCAGGTAAATACAATGTGGCTACACATTGCAAAGATAATGTCACATGGAATAATTTACAACATATCAGGATACATTATGGAAAATATCATCGAGGAAGCATGAACATGTGAGAAAATTAGTTTCGGTGCTATCCTATTATCCCTTGTGTTTATGGAGATCAGAGTGCCTGATGGGACAATGAACAAGATCTGGGAGTACCCCATGTAAAAAGAGTCCCTTGAGGAAATATTTGACATGTACTTGTGTGGAAGGTCAATGAGTGGGCCGTTCAAGAAGAGGGGAGAGATGTGGTATGACAAGCTTTGCATGACATTTGAAGAGGAGTGGCACATCCCCAAGGAGTTACCTTCAGTGGTGGGAAAGGCAGTGCAGTTCACAGTGTATCAGCACTTCTACATCATGTGATTTGTAATGAAGGATGGAACTTAGATACCCTAGTGTAAAATATCATATGCCTTCACCACACGCTACTTCTAGGCATCAGTCCATCATTTTATTAATATGTGCCACATGAAGTTTGTTATAGACAAGGTAGACTATGACTACCACACACTATGAAAGACATATGTATATCTAGGTTAGACTACCTACATTGACAGGATATTTTCAGACATGATAAGCATGAAGCCTGTGATTTTTTTTATTGGAGACAATAGAGCCATGCTTATATACCTTCAGCATAATCCTAAGTTGGAGGGTGAAAATATGTGGAGAATGATTTCGCACTCCCAAGGCCATCTAAGGGTAAGCATACATTGGAGAACATATTATCTCTAAATCCCACCAAACCTATAGAGGTATATGATGAGTTGGAAGAGCATGAAGAAAGTAGAAGCTTGGTATATAGAGGATGGAGGCAACCCTCAAATAGGGTAGAAGCTGAGCACGAAAGTACTCCACCCCAGGCACAAGAAGAAGGTTCCAAAGAATTAGAAGTAGGAGAATACCTTGAATAATTCCACTTTAAGAGGGTGTTCAGACAAATAATAACTCAAGGAGCTACTCCAAAATTAGTACAGAGATCACCATGACTCTCGCCATAGAAGGAGACAACTGATAAGAGAAGGAGAAAATTGAAGCTGAACGAGGAGGTAGAAGAGTCTAAAGAGAGCGCGCCTAGATATTCTATACAACCAAGGATGTGGAAGATCCCAAGGATGAAGAAATGTAGGTTGAGGAAGAAGGAGTATAGAATCCACAAGAAACAAAGTAGGATGTTTCTCAGGAAATAGAGGATCTAACTCCAAAACTTGGCACTCAAGTACCTAAGGGACCGAGATCAAGGAGGACAAGTGGAGAGTACGCTACACCAGTTATGGACTATGAGGATGACCCCAGTAAAATTGTGTATGTGCGAGTCTCGAATATATTTTGCCTTAAGGACTTATATGGATGGGAGTTGATGGACCCTGACATGGAAACTGCACGTGCAAGGAAACAATTTTCATGGTCCATGTAAAATCACATGGATGAGCCTGATTTTGATGTGTGTGAAGATTCTTGTGTGTCAATGAGGATGATAAATGTATCACAAAACATGCACATAACCATCAATCCAACTGTTATGACTGATGAACAGGTGAGTAATGCCTTAGTGAAGGTATCTACAGAGGTGGCATGTAAGAATATAGATAAAGCTACCACTATTAAAGTGCTAAGAGAAGAGATCAAAGCCAAAGATGAAGAAATAACACATTTGAAAGGAGAGAAGGACCTGGAGGAAAAGAAGAATGGGGTCCTTATTGGCATGGCAAAGGATATTGGGGATCATTTCCTACAAGAAAGACCACACTTAGAGACCAAGGTACCCAAAAAGTTCCCTTCGGTTATGCACTTTGTGCGTGCCTTAGTTGACTTGGTACTTGAGGATGGACCAGTTCAGATGCCAGCACCAAAGGACCCTAAGTAGGAAGAAAAGATGGAAAAGGATTCAGTAGTTTTAAATATTTCATCATACGAGGCATTGCTTCAAACCTTGTAGGAGAAGCTGAAGAAAGCAGACCAGGAACTAAACATATGTGTAGCTCTAGATTTAGTAATAAGGATTAGGAAAATATTAGAAGACAATGAAGTCTTGAAGGCAATGAAGGATGAGACTTTGGGACATGGAAAAATATTGGTGCTAGTCAAGCAAAATTGCAAGGGCCTTGCAGCAGTACAGGACCCCCATAAGGAAAAATTGGATGAGATTGGAAAATGCATAGTGCAGAAGATGGTAATGTTAGAAGGAAGAATGTCTGCTATATCCAACATTGTTCTAGTGTTACAAAACGAGAAGGGAGAAATTTCCCAAGATGAGTTGGAATCTATTGCAGCATACATTCCAAAGAAGAAAAAATCCACGCTAAGTAAATGACAGACCTTGGAAGTGGAGATAAAAGAAGAATATCTAGAATTAATTCTTCTAGTTGAGATAGAGGATGTTACACAGTGAGAGTTCATTCTTTATACAAAAATTATTTAATTTTTTTCCATTATTTATTCTTTATTATTCGAAGAGCAGCATTGTCGGGGCGGTAATGCAGTTTAGTGTGGGGTAATGTTGAGTGGACAAGAGTATGATATGAAGGAGAGGGCACACAGAAGATTCACACACAGGAGTAAATCACAGTCAAAGGTGCGAAAGGATAGGGAAGGACACATGTGCAAAAGACAAGGGTAGATTTAGGACTTAGCCATTTTCACATGTATGGGATAGTTTTGGAGATAGTATGCAGAGCACACAAAACTGGATAAAGACATGCACGACATGCATGGTCTATGATTAGAAGAGTGGATACTAAATGCCTTGCATGGGTTTGGACTAATAATAGAATTTCTACTGCGAGCTAACCAAAAGAGATCTATTATTAGTGTACTTACATGTATGGCTATTATTGTAAAGGAGCATGGATATTTTTAGCATAAAACCTATTTTAGGAATTATGCAAGCGGTGAAGGGAAAGTCCCCACCCTTATAAATATGTAGTGATCTGCATAGTATAAGAGGAATATGTGAGAACTGGATATGGATTATTGTGAGATTATACTGCCAGATCTGATGCGCACATGAGCTTATGGTATTACTTATTGTAATAAGCTTATGTGTATTTATTGTGTTTAATATGATGGAGTGTATTAACTAAATCAAGGTATTAATCATGAGTATAACTGGTTCTTGCATGATTGACTTCATTATGGTTATTATTTAAATATATTACTCTTTAGATCTAGATCTGGACATGCTTTGTAGAATGTTATATTAATTATGGATCTAAATACATTAAATCTTAATTATGCTAACATCCTACAACACCAATTGTAAAGAGGGGCCTGGTACATTTGTGCGCTTCAAGTGAGTGCTCAATCTAGGTTGAGTGATGTGCTAGCACGCCTGGGTCGTTACTGGTAAATTCTAGGTTGCATCATAAAGGATGAATAGAAAAGTTGAAAAGTGTAAAAATCCTATGAGGTAGATGTTATAAGAAAGAAAAAAATATCCAAACAAGAACATGAGCCTAAGAGAAGATACACAAGACCACAGAGATCCAATAGAAAAATCCAGAGCAAAAAGAAACTAGTATTTGTAATTTCCAAAGAGAGAAGAATAAGGTTGATGAAGTAGTGAATTTATATAAGGAGAATGAAGAGAGGATAAATGAGTACCATAACTCTCAATCTCCTTCAAGCGTGAAACTCCTTGATAAATTTGGCATTTGTTGGTTCTTTAAAGATGTGACCTTCATTTGTTTGAAGGAAATATGTGTTAGGACCAATAGTATACTTGATGAGGTAAGGACCCTGCCACTTTTGAGCATAATTTCCTTCTTTGTCATGGGTATAGTCAAGTTTGAGAACAAGGTAACCTACGTCAAAAGTATGTGGACAAACAAGTTTTTTATATTGCGCATCCATGCGCTGCTTTTGTTTTTGATTGTGAGTGTAAGAACGATTGTGTCATTCTTAAAGGATGATAAGTTCATGGAGACTTTCCTCATGAATTTATTCATCCATTATTTTTCCACGAAGATATATACGAAGTAAAGGAAGTTCCACCTTGAGTGGAAAGACAAACTCAACTCCATAAGTAAGTGATAAAGGCATTGCTCCAGTGGTCGTATGAACACTTGTGCAATATGCCCATAGCAAAGGATTTAGTTTGGTGTTCTATCCCATGTGTGACTCATGAATCATCTTTTTTAAGGATCTTATTAATGATTTTATTTGTACATTAAGCTTGGCCATTATATTGAGGATGGTAAGGTGTTGAGAATTAATGCTAAATATTGAACTTAGGACAATTTTTCCTCATTTCTTTGCACTTGAAGCTCTATCCATTATCAAATATGATGGTATGGGGAATTCTAAAGTGGAAATTTATCTAGTTAAGGACAAACTTGGAAGTGGTAAACCAAGACATGTTGGTGAGGTGTGTATATTTACCCACTTATTGAAATATTCCATGGTAGTGATGATGAAAACATGGCCATCTTGAGATCAAGGGAACTTTTTGATGTAATGCAATCCCCATATGTTAAAGGGCTAGGGAGAAGAATTGAATTCATATTAGCTAGAGGGGAATGAATTATATCATCATGATATTGACAAGGCTTGCATTTCTTAGAAAATATATAAGCATATGATTCTAGGGTAGGCTAATAGTAACCCATAAGTAGACATTTTTGAGAAGTAACATGATCGCTATAATGACAAATTAAAGTGCATCCGTGTACCTCTTCAAAGATAAGGGGAACCTCATCCTTATTAACACATAGGAGTAGGGTACCTTCAAATTTTTAATAGTATATAATGTCATCTTTGAGCACATACTTGAGAGGATTTTTGTGTATTCACAATTGTGTTCGCGAGTCTATGCCTTCTAGGTAGGTTTGATATTGGATGAATTAAAAAAAAATTACATATGAAGAATCAATGGTAGGGGTGTCTAATTCAATTTGGAATATTTCCTAGACACATTTGTGATAAGAGGTAGCATGATTTTGGATAATTTGTATTGACGTATTATTCTCATGAGAATCAGGATGTGAGTGAAACTGTGTGGCATCTATGGCCAAGGAGTCATCCAAAACATTTTGCTCAGTAGGAATTGATTTGATGGCAAATGATGTGAAACGTGTCTTTAGTTCTTGAATGATATCATAATAAGATTTAATATTTTCACTATGACATTGATATTCACTGCTAACATGTTGACATACCAATGGAGAATCACTCATACCATGGAGATAAGAGATATTATTATCAAGGGCAATTTACATGTTGAGGATAAGAGCTTTGTATTCAGCCATGTTATTAGTAACCTTGAATTCTAATCAATATGATAAGGGGAATGTTTGGTTAGAAGGATAGGGGAGTACACATATCGCACCAAATCTTTGAAGGAAATTTTCCCCATCAAAGCATAGTAGCATGTATCCTCCTGTAAGTCAACGATAATTTCTTCTTCAATGATATTAGGTTTTTATTTATATTTAGTCGAGGGAGGCACTTCATTATTGGCTTTAGAGGAATGTTCCTCAAGACCGGCCATGAATATAAATAAGTAGTCCTTAATAGAGATAACACTATCAATACCCTCAATGAGGAGAATATCCTCATTAGGTAGTGCATCATGAGTGGGTTAAGGTGAAGGGATGGGAGTAGCAACTAATTTGTCTACAATAATTGGCCTTCTACTACTTGTTGGGCGATGATGTGGAGGTCAAACTCCATAAGAATGGCCATCCATTTCCAAATTTGGTCCATTTGAACGATGGTATTTGAGAAAAAGTGTCATAAAGGACATGTGAGAATTATGACATAAGTAGTTTGATAAAGCATATAATGCCATAGATTTATAGCTATATGATAAATGGATAGGAAATCCCGCTCGATGGAAGTATATCACATCTCATAGTCTAGAAGGGATTGACTAACATAATAAATGACGTGCTCCTTTCCTTTTTCATCTTTCTGAGCTAGCATTACCCCAATAGAAACTAGATTGGAAGAGGTATAAATTAGCAAAGTTTGATCAGGAGAAGGAGGTTGTAATGTTGGTAATGAGGACAAATATTGCTTCATGTTGTCAAAATTTTATTGAGATTCCTTTGTCCATTCAAGCTTAGTGTACTTTCGAAGTAGGTTATTTATGGCTTTCACGCAATAAGTAAATGTTGACGATTATATTTGCAAATGAATCACCAAAGTCATGGGAAATATTAGAGATGTGGAACTTGTCCCCTAAGATAGACTCCAGATTTTATAGAATTTGGCTCTTATTTGCTTTAGGTCAAGATAAGAGGTTTAGATAGAAAATAAAGAAATGCGTAAATTTAATCTAAGGCGATGCTCTGAGACTTTTAAAAAACATAGAGATAGACATCTAAATAACTAATAGATTAATTGAAGAGCATTCAACATGATCAACTATGCTAGAGATATCTCGAACTATCAAAGGTTGAATGAAACTAAAATATGACCATGTAAATGAGCAGATTTATATAAATATCTAAGGGCGTGTAGCACGATAGATGTTTAAACATTCAACTCAAACTGAATAAAAGTGATAGGAAGAAACAAAGTACACAAAATATTATGAACTTGTTGGTACACATAACAAGAACTCTAATATATATATAAAGAGTACATAAGGCCAAAATGGCATAGATTGCATCATATCTTTACAACAGAGCTTTGCTAAGGCCAATGGACACAATAAAATGAACCGAAATCCTCCTTCCTGGCATTCTAAAACTTATTTTCTTATATATTCTATGTATCTCTCTGTCCAGCACAAGAACGTTTGTTTATATACCCTACAACTCTTTCTTCAATATGTCTCCATTAATATTTCCACCGCTCGTATTTAGTTCTTACTTACAATATCTTCGAATTTTAGAGCAGATCTCAACTACATGCTTTGGGATATGAGATCTCATTCACTCCGCTAGACCTCGAGCCCTTTGATTCTTTTATTGATTATTTTGATGGTTTTGTCTTCCTTACATGGCACGTGGGGATTGCATGTTTCTTTGGGACTTCTCCTTTTCTCTTTCCTTTTAAACTTGCGCATGGGTGACACATGGAGGCCTATGTGCTTCTCCACTTTATCTTTTGAATTTTCAACCCATTTGGGGCTGCTTCGTCACACTTTGACCACATGGAGGATTATTTCTACTCAACAATTCCATAGTCTTCATGCCTTCTCCAAAATGCATCGAAAGGTCATGTGGATACCCTCCACATGTAGTTCCATACTTAGGAAAAAATTGTCCCTGAAAAAATGCAAAATAAATTTGAAACGAAAAGGAGTTAGGGTGACAAAAGGAAGCACTAATATAAGATCCTAAAAAAAATGTAGAAATCATTCTATAGTTATGGTGACTCACCGAGGGACTTCATGCTCATGGAAGAATTTGGAAATCCTTCCGTAAAACTTCAAAATTTCAAAATGTGGCTCAAAGAGATGCCACTCAGAACTACTTCAAAGCAACTGGTATCCAACCCATTTAGCCTAAGTTGGTTAAGTCGTTTGTTGTAATCTATCCAACTCGACGATCTTCTTGTGAGAGAATGTTAGGAGATCCTACATCATTGTGTGCAAATGGAACTCCATATTTACAATTGGATTCAAAATGACCTGAACCTTAGGAACACTAGAATCATATTTTAAAGACTTAAATACAATATTATGATGTTGCTTAGTTATAAGTAGCTATTGAATCTGGTCCTTTGATAGGACGGTGGAGTCATCAGGAAAGGGAGAGGGGAAGCCTAATTACACTAAATCTTCAATGCAGTACTCCCTCTCTTTGATCCCTAGCTAGAGTTGAGTCAGGAGATTCTGGAACTTGATAGCTTCCTTACTACAACTCAAAATATCACTAATTTTAACCATGATCATCCGCATGTTTGTAATACCATCCCATTACATGGTAGAGTCTGAAAAATCATAAAGTTTCTGAACCAGCATCTGTAATTCAGGAACCTTAGTAGATATGATGTAGTTGATGGTTGAGTTTGAGGAATCTACATTGGCGCATATGATTTGCACATCAAATATGAATTTGAGTGCGGGACCTAGGTCTATTTCCTTAGCAGTAATTATCTTACATGAGGAGGCATATAATCCCTACACCAACGTGAAGATTCCTTTTTTCTATGGTTGTTAAGTGAGCTTCCAGGTCAAATCCTTGACTGCATCCTCTGATGCCTTGTACTTTTTTTGCAAGATACCCTTCTCGGCCTCTAAGGTATGTAGCTTCTATTGGATGGAAGTGACCTCTACATTCTTGGAATCAACATCCTACTAAAGGATCTTCTTCTCATGATCAAGTGAATCGGTTGTAACCTTGGATACTACAAGTCTGAACTCGAACATTGTGTTCCTTTTTTGAGAAGGTTTAAGAGCTTCCTTCGATTTTTCCTCCTTTAAGTCCTTGTGAAGCTTCTCAATTTATTTACTCCTACCCTTGATTTCGTCATTGAGGCGGATCACAGTGCCTTGTTTCTATAGCAGGATAGCCTCTGTTTTATTCATCTTATTGCTGATTTTGAGGTAGTTAGTGGTGACTGTGGAAGTTATTTCACTCATCACTTCAACCTTGTCTTGAGGCTAGAATTGAGTAAGGTCCAACACAAAAACGTTGAGAAATAATCATCAGGTTGCATCTTCTTGGTGGGGTTTTGGAAATTAGGGACCATTTGAGTGATGGTCAGGGAACTCTATTGATGTTCATACAATGATTGCATCTTCTTCTAAGCTCTCGTTGGCATTGCTTTCTTTTTCTTCATCTCCCTCTTGTTATCTTTGGCCACTTTAGCCATCTCGGCATAATTCACAAAGTGAGAGGAGTAAGGGACTACCCAACCTACAAATGGGAATCCTAGTAATAGGTTGTAAGGGATTGTAATTGATTGTTGGGGCTGGGTAGTCATGAGAGCCATAAAAGGGACCGTCATAACTCAAGGAGAGAATGTGGGAATGGTGGATGGAGGTGGAGGAAGAAGAGAAGATTCGGGAGAAGAAAGAGTCTAGGTTGGAGTGTTTAGTGTAGGAATGCTCCCGGATGAGGTAGTGAAAGTTGGAGGAGATGAAGATGGATGAGCGGGAGGAGAAGAAGGAATGAAATAAGGAGATACCTCAACTATTTTCAATGTTTTATTCATAGGGCTCTAAGGGTTGGTGACTCCAATGATGGTTGTGGAGGGAATGACTATAGGTTCAGCTAAAGTGATCCCATGGGCTGGATCTAGCACTAGTTGAGCCATTGACCCCTCACCCTGAGGGAATGACACTATTTGAATCATGGGCATGTTTCATATAAGATCTAGATAAGGAGTGGAAGTAGGGGGTCATGGTGGCATTTTTTTCCAGGGGGGCCAAGGGATCCCATTATAGACCATGTGAAATATTCTTTCAACTTCCTCCGCACTATCCATGTCAAACCTATGCTCAGCATCCCAGTATTCTTCTCACTACTCATCATTGGGTACGACCTCAAAATTTAGGGTTGTTTACCCAATTTCTTTCCTATATTTCTAATAGGCATCAATTTTCTATGTGTTCCAATCCTTATTATTTAGGGCTACCCTCAAGGCCTTAGTCATAATAAAATTGGGTCATATCTATATAACATTGGATGAAAAGACTCCCATAATGGGATTGGGATATCCTTGATCTCGACATAATCGCCATGAGTTTCTTCTTGGGGAGACCTCATATCCTTAAAAAAAATTGTTCATGGTGGAAAGATTTAGAGACTCTATTTTGGGACATGATGCATGTCATCCACCCATTCATTTCATATCTCCACGTGTCTTAGATGAAGGTGAAGCCGTAGGAAGACAATTTCTATGTGAGAAGATGCTCCACCTAGAACTTAATGATGATAGTCCCTCCCTTTCTAAAAGGGATGTTGAACAATGCTTTTTCTTTTGGTCAGAGCCAAACTCTACATCGAGAAGCACTAGCTACCTAGTTATCTCCAAGTAAACCACTCACTTTGTGAGAATTCTTGGAAGCATAAAGGATTTATCTTGAAATCCATGCAACAATATCATTGAATATTGTGCCCTAGATAAATAGTCATGGGGATGCAGGGGGTCCATCAGGATGGCTCAGATCAAGTCATTCATTCTTTATTGACCCCTTTTGGGTCAAAATCAGGTAGAAAGGGTGCAAAAAAATAGTTGGTGAATTCATGTGTCTGAGGAGTGAGACAACACATCAGTCCATGCAAATATTGGTATGATATTTTAGGGGTCCACATTCATGTCCAATAGCATTAGGTTTATAAATTGGATAAGGGGGTGGGAGTTCTAGTATAAAATGAGGTGGAATAAATAGGAAGAATACCTAAAGGTGGAATTAACAAGGAACATGTCTAACTGCTCACAAATAGAGTCTACAATGACCTAGGAGAAGTTGAACCGATATGTTTGTTCCTTCTTCATAGATCTCATCTGGAAAAGGGCTGTTATTTTCCATTCATGTATGTTTCTTTTTGAATCTTGGCCGAAGATGAATGCCATCATGGAGAAGGCATCCTGAGAGTCCACCATGAACATCTTTAAGGGGATTGGGAATCCTAGTGTCTTGGAACTACTTGAATCATCTTATTACAACTCCTTGTTGAGGAATGTGGTTTTTTTTTGCATTGAGCCTCAATTTTTAGAGCTTGGGCATGTTGTAGAAGCTATCCACTAGGTCATAGGGCAGGTCCAACATATCCCTAATGGTCTTTGGTGTAATCACCACCTGTATTTTCGTTCCCTTTATGATGTTGGGGTCAGAGTTGAAACAACATGCACACATCTGCAAAAGATTTGAATGTGGGTGTACGAGAGGCACCATATATTGTGCTAGCATGGTGGTCCAAATCCTATAGCCAAAAGACTCAGAATCTTCCAAATCCAAGAATTTGGTGTAGGTTGCATCCCTCAGAGCATTTGGTTTCTTAGTGAGAATGGGATCAAAGACCTCATCTGTGAAATTTGTTACTATAGAAAAATCACTGAATTACGTTCCCCTATTAGGGAAACTCAGCCTTGGGTGGAGATATTGGTGTAGCACATGATTCCCTACATAAGATTTTGGCTACAGTAGACAACTGGATGCTATCATGGCTGATGTTAAACTATTGAAAGTTCTAGTTCTTTGGAATAGGGAATTATGCATTTGAACAAGAGACTTGTAGCATTTAGAGTGAGTCTTTCATATGCTCAAATATTTCCTTAAATAAACTCCTCGACTCCCATGAAGTAAAGGCTCACTCATACCTTTGATCACATAATATAACAAAAATTTTGGTTATATGA
This sequence comes from Taxus chinensis, assembly GCA_019776745.2. Classification (NCBI taxonomy): domain Eukaryota; kingdom Viridiplantae; phylum Streptophyta; class Pinopsida; order Cupressales; family Taxaceae; genus Taxus; species Taxus chinensis. The sequence goes on from CM034149.1 coordinate 317,745,617, forward strand.
CCCTTAGCATTGAATTCAACGTTTCTCAAGAGATATTTTCACTAACACCACAATCCTTCTCATTCATTATTCCAAAAAACCATTGGATCATTTACTTCGGGAAAAATCAAGAAGGTACAACACCTTCCAAAATTTCAAAAAGGGGCAGAAGGGTCTCAGCTAGAGACACGTGTCCAAAGACACTTATTCGAAGGGGTGAGACCACAAAAATGAGGCAAAAGAAAAATGAAAGAGGGTACTGTACATATGATACAAAATTTTACAATGTTGAAACCTTAGTAGAAGGGCTTAAGATGGATCCCATTCACCAGAATCACTAGATGTTAACCTTCTTTAGTTTCAAGCTTGAAAGTGTTGTGTTACTTGCATGCACTTATTTTGAATGGTCCCATCCATAGAGGGTCAAATTTCCCATGATTTTCAGGCTTAGAGGCCCTCGCATCCTATTTTAGAAATAAAGCATCAATTCAAAAATCAAGCTTAGAAGTCTTCTGATCAAACCAAGTCTTAACAACCTGTTGACGGTTGATCATGGATTCATGGGTTGTCTCTCATTTCTCTTGAAGTTCTACCAGGTCCGCGAGCATTACCTACATCACTCCATTTTCCTTGATTTCATTTTTTTTCAATAATTGCAATGTTGGGACTTCCATAGTGATGGGCATTAAGGATATTTTACCATAGACCAATTCATATGGTGAGGCTTTTAGAATTTTTTTGGGTGTTATTTGATCATCCCATAAGGTTGTCTTGACATGCTCATTCCATGCTCTCTTATGTTCATCCCCTATCCTTTTGATGATTCTGATTAGATTCTTATTAGTGGATTCTGCCAAACCGTTACACTATGGGTAGTAGTTGGAGGATTTCTTTAAAAATATTTCATGCCTTATTGTAAATTCAGACACTTTAGCCCCTATAAAATCCTTAGCATTATCTAATATGATCATGTGGGGGGGCTAAAGTGTGTAGTGATATCTCAGAGGATTTCTAGGATCATATTCTCTATGGCTTCTTTCATTGGAACTACCTCTGTCCAATGGGTGAAGTAATCAACAGTTGTGAGAATCCATCTATGACCCATACTTGAAATTTGATTAACCATTCTAATGAAATCTAGTCCCCATTTTACAAATGGCTCTTCAACTAGAATAGGGTTAAGAGGTAATGTGGCATTTCTTTGAAAGCCTATGTAGAATTGGAAAATGTTGCACTTGCTCACCATTGCATAACAATCTGAAAACAAGATGGACCAAAAGTATCCTTCCTATAGGACCTTTATGGTGGTGTTTTTGGCAAAGAAGTGGCCTCCTGTACCTCCATGATATAAATTTTGTAAGACCCTTTCAGCCTCATTCTTTTCTAGGCATCTAAGAAGGATCCCATCAAAGTTCCTTTCTAAAAGGAAATTATCAAAAATGATGAATTCAGATCCCTACTATCTGTAATATTTTTTATTTTTAAGAGGAAGTTGGCTTGGATAATCACCTGTCTGCATGAAATGCATCCTATCTGATGCCCAAATTTTTGATTCATTTTCTTAGATATCGAGCACCATCTCGGATTCTTCATTTTTTGGGACTAATGGATCTTGTGTGAGATACCATCACATACCTCTTCCTCATACAAAATTTTTGGGCTTTATTTTGACGTCATATTCTAGGATATTAGTGATCCAGTTGGCCCTTTTATCAGTTATATCACCCTTCGTGATGTATTCTTTGATGTTGGAGTGTGCCACCATGACTGTGATCTTATTATTGATAATGAGGTGTCTGAATTTCTTCATACCTTTGATGAGGATGTAATCCCATTTTCCTATGAAGTTGTACTTTGTTTCATGATCGTGGAGAGTTTTTGAAAAGAAATCAATTGGATGCTCCTCTTCTTGTGACTCTCCTTTCTATGTCAGTGTGGATGCTACACTATGCTCACTCCCATATACATACATGATGAAATCCTTGGATAATTTTTGGTTGGATAGCATTAGTGTAGATGTAATTGCTTTTTTGACCTCCTCAAAGGCTTGATGACCATCATTGGTCCATTTAAAGTTTATATTTTTTTTAGCATTAGTTTGATCAAGCAGATAGTTCTAGAAAAATATGAAATGAATATAATGACAAAGTTAATCTTTCCTAAGAAATATTATATTGCCTTCTTGTTGACAAGTAGGGACGGTTCTAGAATGGTCCTGACTCCTTCTGGGTCAATTGATATTTTGTCTTATGAGACAATGTGTCCTAGGAGTTTTCCTTGAGGTACTACAAAAACACACTTTTTTGGTTTCAAATAAATTCCAAATTCCTGACACTTCCTGAATATAGATTCTAGGGCATCAAAATTATCCTCCATTGTTTTTGTAATCACCACGAGGTCATCCAAATATATCAGGATTTCCTTGTTAATCATTTTTCCAAATGTGGTATACATGGCTCTTTGAAAAGTTGACCCAACATTGGTGAGCCCGAATGACATCTTCTAATATGTGAAGGTTACCCACTTTTTTGTAAAGGTGTTTTTATTTTGATCTACCTCTGTAAGCCATATTTGATTGTAACATGAAAAATCATCAAGCAGAGAGAATCTTTCTGAACCTGCAATTATTTTTGGTATCTGTTCTATGGAAAGTAAGGGGTGGCGATCCTTAAGGGACACTTTATTCAAATCACTAAAATCCACGTAGAGTCTGATTTCACAATTTTTATTCCTTACCAGAACCAAATTGGACACCCATGTGGAATTCTTGATTGGAAATATTATTTTAGCCTCTAGTATATTCCTGAGTTCTTTAGCCATGAGAGATTGTATCTTCATATTCACATCTCTCTTCTTCCGACACACGGGTTTAGTTCCCTTTTCTAAGTCAATGGTATGTTGGATGATGTTCTTATTATAAATACATAGGTCATCATAATTCATGGCCATCACCCTATCATATTTATGGCATAGATCCATAATTATTTCTCTTTTTTTCAGGGTGACTAACTTCCCAACCCTTAGCTTCTTCCCATTGGCTACTTCTAGCTCTACAAAAGTCTTCTTTGACTACCAAAAATGTTCTCCTATCTATATTAGCATCATTGGAATAAAAAAGGATTTCTAACATTATCTATCCCTTTGCAAGCTTATTCATTTTAAGCTAGATGACTTAATATCTATATGATTCTTCAAATCTGGGTTGGTTTGGTCTGCAAACTCTTTGGATTATTGTAAGAAGATTTAATATTTTTTGGTCACTTTCAAAAACCTTCCAATGATCCAAATTATCAAGTATGGATGGGAAAATGATCAACCTCATCGGTTCCTTTTTTTTTATTAGATCCTTGGTTGGATCAAATTTTGATCCGATCTAGTCCATTTTATCTGCTTCTATGTTCTATTCCCAAGGGATAACCTTAATGCTAAAAGCCTCAAATTATTAAATAAGATCCCAAACCCTGTGATGGTAGGACCTCATTCTTATATTATTTATTGTGGAAATGTTTATAACTTGCTCCCCAGTTAACTCAAAGTCCCTAAAGACCCTGATTTTTTGTATGCCCTCTTTGAGTGTCAATGTCAAACTATGAACTAAAGTCTCATATTCTACTTCGTTACTGGTGCAAGTAAAGTGGAAAAACATTCCTGGAGTATGTTCCTTTTGTTTGGTGAGTATAGTAATATTCCATCTCCTGAGTCATTCCTTCTTCATAAAAATGTAGAATCCACATTTGGGAATCCTTCATGAGATTCTTTTCATTTTTACGATCTTCCCTCATGATCTTTGGGATGCTAGGATTCTCATCAAAGATCACATAAGTACCTAGCCCAGTGGAGTCAAAGTTTTTGAAGGGATCTCCAGGTGACAGGGAACACCAAATAGCTTCTACTTTGAGGTTCATCTTTATCTATATATGATTCTTCCTCTGTAGTGATCATGGCGTGTGATGCTTTAAAACTTGAGGCAACTTCATCTGCTATATGTTCCTCTATGAGGGGATATGATAACACCTTCATTTTGGATCCTTACTTAGTTCATAGGATCAAATGAGACCAATCCAAGGACATTTAGAATTAAATTTTTGTAGTGAAATCATGGGATAGACATAGTATGAACCAACAGAACATTAATCACCACTATATCCTGTGGAATGGTTATGTTCAAGAAGGAATAGAGTTACAATGGGATATTTCTAATAACACCAATTGTTTGAAGTTATTTCCCATCCAGTTACATGACTACTCTTCTTAGGGGATCATATTTAATTCCTAAGGCATCCTCAATTTCTTTGGGTATCACCATAGTGATTGCACCAAAGTCTATCGTGGAATTGTGTAATAATTTCTTACAGTTGTCATGCGAATGTGTAACAGGTAAATTGACAATTTTCGAGCATGATAACTATGCCCTTGTGCCAAAACTTTCATGTCCTATCATTCCTAGGAACACTAAGTTCACCCAATCAGTCCAGTGACCTCCCGATTGATTTTATCTCATCTCCCTCGGTGATTTATGAAATTCCATTAAAAGTTACAACCTTCAAGTAGTTATGGAAAGGGTTATCACTGGCCTTCCTAAGACTAGAGAAACCCCAAGGTGTAGAGTGGAAAATCCAAAATAGATGTGGAGGCAATTCAAATGCCTTGGGACATTGTTCAAGTTATGCAGGAATATTCTGGAAGGACTTGGAGAATTTGGGGTACTTTCACAAAAATCAGGGTTCACAGGCCTAGGTACTGCACAAGCCAAAACAGTTGTTGAACTTCCAAAGGTGATTCTGGGAGCTCCAGATGTATTTAAAAGAAAAACAAAAAATATTCAAAAATGGAATTCTAAGCCCTACAAGAATGGGAAACTAGTTTTTTCACAACACTTGGGAGCATTGGGTCTGCAAGTCATTTTTTTCATGCACAAGAGGAGTACCAGATCATAAATTAGAATTTTTAGGGGGTAAATGGATGAATAAATACCTTAAACCCCCACCATTTGATTTCAAATTCCATTTCTAGTAAAAATCATATTAAATTTCATAAAAACAGTCCATCGGGAGCTCAAGATATTGTCGTCGCAAGTTGTCCTCAAGGTTCGGGAGTTAGTCAAATTTTCAGCTCCATGACTCTTGAGGGATTTTGTATCCCTCACGTCCCTCAAGATTTAGGAAATCAAGGTTGGGAAAATTCTACCAGTCCCCATGAATCCCTTTTGACCCACATATGACCTCCAGGATTGCCAGTTCAACGCCCAGGTGCTTGCGGGAGCTCAAAGCCTTCACCGTTGGATCGTTGTCACGTGTCATCACCTGGAGTGCCGTGGAATTTCATGTCCCTCATTTCCTTTGAGGTGAGGGACATAAAACATGTAAAAATGTGGAAATACTGTAAGGGATAATTCTGGTCACCCATATGACCAGCTTCTTGCCCCTCAGTGCTTTAAAGCTGATTTTTAACCTTCATTCCATGTCATCGGATCTTTACCACGTGTCGTCACTTTTCTCACCATGGAAGTTTATGTACCTCATGTCCATCATAGGTTAGGAACATCAAACATAAAAAAAAAATCCATCTCCCTTCTCATATTTATTTCAAAAAAATTAAAACCCCGCTTGTTTCCCGCTTCTAACATCTAACTCTCCTATACACAGCTTCATTCCACCATAGCTCTGCAACTTGCTCACACCAAGTCACTCCATTGATGAAATTTGAACCATATCAACCATAGAAACCACATACTCAAAAACATAAAAAACGTAGGTCCCAGAAGAAATATTTATCAAATGAATAATGAAGAAGAAGAAGTTTAAAAATCTTCATTGTCGTGAAATTGAAAATTGAAGGGATCTTGCAAACCACTGCATGGATTGACAAACTGTCTGTTGCTGAGTTCTTATCTCTTGAAGGAAATTATAAACTCATATTCAAACCTCCCATTTTTAGTAAGTAATTATCATAGGAAATAAATTTTTCTTCCATCTCCACGAAGAACAAAGCTCAATTTCCTGTTAAACCGGAAACCCGATCGAAGAGAAATTTCACTAGTGAGGCAAGAAGAAAAAGCCTATCAAAATGGAGTTGATTTCATCATGAATGGAGAAAAAACAAGACTTGAAAATTTCAAGCTCCATTAATGGCTTCCAAGACACAATAGTGGAAAAAATCAGTGAGCTACCTCTCCACTTCTCAGGGTTCCAATGGGCAAAATAGCACAAAAATTGGAGGGAATGATCACTGAAAAATCTAGTTTCGTGTGAACTATCTTTTACACCATGAAGTACCTATTTTATAGGGATACGTAGGAGTGATTTTTCATTAAATTTATACCCTTTCACATGAATAACATTTGTGAAAAAGGAAGCAAGATACCTCTTCACTTCTTATCCTTCAAGTGGGTGAAATCGTTCGAAAATTGAAGGGAATGATCGTTGCAAAATCTAATTTCACGTAAACTAGTTTTTGTGCCATGAAGTCCCTATTTTTTAAGGATATGGAGGGCTGTGATTTTTGTCAGTATTTTCCCCCATGGATGAAAATATCATTTTCCCACTTTTTCAGATGAAGGAATTAATCACAATGTGGAACGTGGAACCTTGAAATAAAACCTATATTTTCAAGACCTTATTTTGTCACAATATGACATTCGTGGTGAACTTACTAAAAATAGAATGCCTTCCTACATAGGGGTCTATTGCTTCAGGTAAGCCACCATTTGAAGAGTCTACAAATAAGGAATTGAACATAGAGGGAGCATCGTAGGTAAAGTCATCAAAAAGGTCATCTCGACTCGCAATAGACACTTAATAAAAATAGTAAGTGGTTCTAGATGCCCCTGTTATAAATATCTAGTTGGTCCAAATGGTGAAAGGAACACAGTAAGAAGAAATAATTCAAGCTACCATAACCAGTTGAGGTTTGGAAAATATAAACTATGACACTTACTAAAAATAGTAAGTTTCCCCATCTATACTTACTAAAAATAGTAGGTTGTTCTCAAAGGGAAAGTTTGGCATTATGGGACATAGAGGGATGATCATTCAAGTCAACACCATCATTTTGGACCATCCATGGGCATTAATCATAGGGAATTTGAGGTAAATCTCAGGGAACTAGACAATGTTTTTTACACTAACTACATAGTTCAGGTCACATGTATGTCATACGCAGGCTGGGAATTTTGGTCATCAACGAAAAAATTCATTTAACTTGGTAAGCATTCATGATCTAATTTGAAGGAGTTTCTCATGGTACAAGGATTTTGAATATTCATGGTCTCACTGCACTTGATTTTTCAATAAAAAAGAATCTGTAGACTTCATCAGGGGAGACATCCTTTCTTTTCTTCCTCCTTCTTCCCCCTAACTTTCTCTCTCCTCTATGTTCTAATTTTGGATTGAGGGTTTGAACTTTTTGATATGTCTTAAAGTGACTTTAGAGACATGATGTGAAATTTAAGTTGCCTTATTTTTATAAAAGTCACTTAATATGTGAATAGGAATATGAATTTTCTAAAGTCAAAATGAGGAATATGAAAGATCATCAGGAAGATGAGGAGTCAAGTTTAGCATTATAAATTGTAATGATCTCTTCATTCCAAAGGGTTCTAATTCTAAAATTATTCTAGTTGGTTTTATTCTTGTAAGTTCATGAGATATATTTTTCTCACTTGTGAGTGAAAAGAGTTAGCCACTTCTCCCCTATTCTCAATGTCTTCCATTCTCATACTATGTACAATTTCTTCTTAAGCATCAATACAAGAAGGATTTTTTAGCCTTTTTTGACTAAAGGGTTTACTGATACTTTGTGTTCATTAAATTCTAATTGGTCTTGTTGTTGTTTGTAGTATTTTTTCTTCCTAATTTTAGTGCATGTGATGAAATTTCTAAGTAGTGTGTGCAAGAATATGATTTTCTACTTGCAACATTAGTCATAATATGATTTTCTACTTGCAACATTAGTCATAATATATTAAATAAAGGAATATCATTGCTGCATAATGGATGATTTGATTCTCTCCAAAGACTCCACCAATGATGAAGAAGATGACCAATTCAAAGTAAGCATGGATGACCTCTTTTCGTATTTTGATTTTCCAATTAATGATGAAATGGAGAGATGTGAAGAAGTGTAAGAAATTCACCCGACATCATGGTCCGAAGATGATGAATTCAATATGGTCATAGATAATCTTCCTTCCTATTTTTATTCTTCAAGTGATGTAGAAATTTTACATGAAAAAATGGAGGAAGTCAAAGAATCAAACTCTCTTCCCATTGCAATCATGAATGATTAAATGGAATAATCCCACTCACTTTTCAAATACGAGGAGAATAAACAATTTAAACATAACCTCTACTCACTCGGGGAGAAAAATCATCATCACAGTGAAAACAAATCCTTTGATCTTTCACCTAAGCAAGGAGATTCAATAATGGATGGTCAAGATGTAGCTAAAAATTCTTCTCATACTGCCACCCTAACATGGTTCTCTACTTCTTACCAAGAAGAAGATGATATTGATTTTGAGCTTGAAGGAGTTCCCTTCCCATGAAGCTTGGACATCTTCTCCTTGTCAGTAGGTGTCATAAATCAAGTATACCCATGTTTCCTAGAAAGTGAATCTTTGGCAACACAAAGCATGGAAGAGGTGAACAAGAATGTTTCAAATGAATCATGGGCCTGTATGGATCATATTTTTAACCATCTCCTATAGGCACAACAATAATATTCTTCTAATGAAGATAAAAATGAGCCTATGGAAATTTTAGAAGAACTATCTGTATAAGATATCTTGAAGGCTATGGAAGAAAATGAATATCTTCAACTCATCCTTGAACTCTTAACCCAGGCTATGGAGATACAAGACATGTATGAATCAATTTGTGCTTCCTATTTTAGTGGACCAATATTTTATATTGAGATGGGCCAATTGGATAATCTTGATAACTTCCCTAATACTTTAGTTGATGAGAATGGACATGAAATCATGTCTTTCTCTTCCACATTGTGCGAATAAGTTCATGAGAGATAAAGAAGAAAATTTATTGAATCTCCTTTGGACATCTCTATTTTTGAAGACAAGACCTCCACCATGGAAGAAGATAACATAGAAAAAGTTGAGCTGATTTGCATTGAATAAAGTTGTTCAGAACATGGTGAAAATATGCAGCAATCTTGGGAATATATTCAAAACATACTTTCTTCTGCCATTTCAAAAAAATTCATCAATGAAAAACAAGATTTCATATGGAAAAATCCAATGAAGGGTGAAGAATGCTTACATGGCCAAACCAAAAGCTTAAATTTTGAAAATAGTATCAAGATGGACTCTAAACGAATGTATATTGGCGACAATTTCTCTAGATAACAAAGTGGGAGTATGTGTGATTCTTTTCAAATGATCCAAAATCAAACTGCACTCACCTTCCTCCAAGCTCTGATTCATATTGAACATGTTCCCATGCTGCAACAATCTCTTAAGGATGGTGAAGACCTCTAGCTCAATGATTTAACCTCCATGACCAAAAACACTTAGTCAGAGAAAAAAATGGGATGTTCAAGGAATTTCTTGAATTGGAAGAAAACCAGTTTGTTATCACTCCTTCCAAGTGTTTTGATGATATAAGAAACAACTTGAAGTTTCAAATTTAAATAAGATGAATGTTTTAATGACAAAATCAATTTTCCCACCCTCTAAGATATGGAGGGATGGCATCTCATGATTACGGAACATCAAGAGGAATATTCTAAATGCAAAAGTTTCAAGAGGTTAAAATTTTTTTTAAATGGATGAATGAACATTCTCAATATAGTATGAGTACAAGGATGGAATCATAATCAATATTCTTTTTCTCAAGCCATGCAAGGCTATCACAAAATCATGGTTTGATCAAATAAATCTTTTTGTGCTTCAAAGGTCAGGCTTCAATCCTCTATCTCATGATGGCATGTACTTTTCTCAACCCATTTCTAGGTATGTGTAAATTACTTCCCTGTCTCTGTAGTCCCGCCCTTTGTATATAATTTCCTTTTTTTGGTGTGTGTCTTTCCTTTCTGTGTTCATTGTGTGTTTCTCTTTCTCCTTGTTTTGTGTGTGTTTCCTTATTCTCTCTCTCTCTATCTTGTAAGTTGTACATGACTCCACATGACCCAATGGATAAGGTACTGGTATTTTTTTTGAAATGTTGAGATTTTGGGATTCTCCATGTCATGTCTTCGCTACAATCAATCCATGTCATGTCCCCAAGGTAGAGCCAGTTGTTGTGTAAATTTGTAATAGGGAAATTGAAAATTTATAAGCATGAAAACTATACCCCTATGCAAAAATTTTAATGTTCTATCATTCCCAGGCACACCAATTCCACCCAGTCAGTCCATTGACCTCACGATTGGTGTTATCTCATCCCCCTAGGTGATTTAGGAAAGTCCATTAAATGTTGCAAGCTTCAGGTAGTTGTGGGAAGGACTATCACTAGCCTTCATAGGACTGAAGGAATTACATGGAGAGGAGAACAAAATCCAAAATATATGTGGATGAAATTAAAAGTCCTTGGGACATCGTGGAAGTGGTTCAGAAAGATTCTAGAAGGACTTGGTGAAGTTGGGGTAGTTTCACCAAAATTAGGGTTCACAGGCCTAAACTGATGCTAAAATTTTTAAGGTGATCTCAAGAGCTTCAGATGGATTTAGGAGAAAAACAAAAAATCTTCGGAAATTAAATTCCAAGAACTATAATATGGTGAAATTAGTTTTTTCACAAAACTTTAGCGCATTAAGTCTAAAAGTAGTTTTTCTCATGTACAGGTAGAGTACCATATCAAAAATAATATTTTTTAGGGATAAAATAGATGAATCAGTACCTAAAACACACACCATTGGATTCATAAGGACATTTCAAGTAAATATCATATAAACTTTCATCAAAAATTTCCATCGGGAGCACAAGCTATTGTCGTTGCAAGTTGTCCTCAAGGTTCGTGAGTTATTCAAATTTTCAGCTCCAGGATCCTAGTGGGATTTTGTGTCCCTCACATCACTCAAGTTTAGGGATATAAAGATTTGGAAAATTTTCCTATCCTCCATGAAGCCTTATGAACCCACATATGACCTCTAGGATCGCCAGTTCATCCCCTAGGTGCTTGCGGGAGCTCAAAGTCTTCACTGTTAGATTGTTGCCATGTGTCATCACCTAGACCACCATGGAATTTGATGTCCCTCGTGTCCCTTTGAGGTAAGGGGTATCAAACATGAAAAATTGTGCCTAACCCTTAAGGGATACTTCTAGTCACCCATATGACCAACTTCCAGCCCCTCAATGATTTAAAGCTAGATTTTAGCCTTCATTCCTTGCCGTCGGATCTCTGTCACATGCCATCACCTTGCTCACCATGGTATTTTATGTCACTAACATCCCTCACAAGTCAGGGACATAAAATATGTAAAATTTTCCCATCCCCTTTCTCATCTTTATTTCAAAATTTTGAAAAACTTGTATGCTTCTCGCTTCTAACATCTAATTCTCTTATGCACAACTTCATTCCACCATAGCTCTATAACTTGCTCACACCATTGATGAACCTTGAACCAGCTCAACCACAACAACCAAATCCTCAAAAATTTAAAAACACGTAGGTCCCATTAAAAATATTGATCAAATGAAGAACGAAGAAGAAGTTTGAAAATCTTCATTGTTGTGAAACCAAAAATCAAAAACATCTTGCAAACTGGTGCACGGATTGACTAACCATCTATTGCTGAGTTATTCTCTCTTAAAGGCCATTAATAAATCATATTCAAACCTCCCATTTCCAGTAAGTAATTCTCATAGAAAATAAATTTCACTTCCAGATCCATGAAGAACAAAGCTCAATTTTCCGTCAAACCGGCAACCGGATCGAAGAGAAATTTCACCAATGAGGCAAGAAGAAAAAACCTACCACAATGAAGTTAATTTCATCATGAATGGATAAAAAAACCAGACCTAAAAATTTCAAGCTCTATTAATGGTTTCCATGACATAGTAGTGGAAAAAATCAGTGAGCTACCTCTCCACTTGATAGGGTTCTAGTGGGTGAAATAGCTCAAAAATTAGAGGGAATTATCATTGAAAATTCTAGTTTCATGTGAACTAGTTTTTGCACCATGAAGTCCCTATTTTTTAGGGATGCATAGGACTGATTTTTCATCAGAGTTCTACCCTATCACATGAAGAACATCTACGAAAAAGGTAGCAAGATACCTTTTCACTTCTTAGGGTTCAAGTGGGAAAAATTGTTCGAAAATTGATGGTTGAGAAATATAGTTTCATGTAAACTAGTTTTCGTGCCATGAAGTACCTATTTCTTAAGGATATGGAGGGTTGTTGTTTTCTTCAGTATTATTCCCTTGCCAATGAAAATATCATTTTCCCACTTGTTTAGATGGAGGAATTACTCAAAATTCAAAACGTGGAACCCCGAAATAAAACCTATATTTTCAAGACTTGTTTTGTCACAATCTGACATCCGTGGCACACTTATTAAAAATAACATACCTTCCTACATAAGGGTCGGTTGCTTCAGGTAAGCCACCATTTGAAGAGGCTACGAATAAGTTAGTGAACACAAAGGCAGTATCACATTTAAAGTCATCAAAAGGTCATCTTGGCTCGCAATTGACACTTACTAAAAATAGTAAGTGGTTCCACAAGCTCCTGCTATAAATAGCCAATTGGTCCAAAAGGTGAAAGGAACATAGTAAGAAGAAATAATTCAAGCTACCATAACCGGATGAGTTTGGGAAAAGCTAAACTACGAAAATTACTAAAAATAACATGTTGTTCTCAAAGGGAAAGTTTGGCACAATGGAACATAGAGGGATGATCATTCAGGTCAACACCATCATTCTGGATCATCCATGAGCATTGATCATAGGGAATTTTTCATCTATATCAGGGAACTAAACAATGTATTTTGACACTCACTATATAGTTCGGGTCAAAGGTATATCATATGCAGATTGGGAATTGTGGTCATCAACAGAATAGTTCATTCAACTTGGCAAACATTCATGAGCTAAATTGAAGGATTTTCTCAGGATGCAAGGAGTTCAAAAATTTAGAGTCTCACTACACTTGAGTTTTCAATCAACAAGGATCTACATACTACATCAAAGGCGACATCCTTTCTTTTATTCCTCCTTCTCCCCCCCAATATTCTCTCTCCTTTATGTTCTAATTTTGCATTGAGGGTTTGCACTTTTTGATGTCTTAAAGTGACTTTAGAGACATGATGTAAAATTTAAGCCACCTTTTTTTTATAAAGGGCACTTAATATTCGAATAGGAATATGAATAGTCTAAATTCAAAATGAGGAATGTCAGGAAGATGAGGAGTCAAGTTTAGCACTATAAATTATAATGAGCTCTTCATTTCAAGGGGTTCTAATTCTGAAATTCTTCTAGCTGGTTGTATTCTTGTAAGTTCATGAGAGATATTTTTCTCACTTGTGAGTGAAAAGAGTTAGCCACTTTTCCTCTATTCTCAATGTCTTCCATTCTCATACTATGTACAATTTCTTCTTGAGAATCAATATAAGAAGAAGGACTTTTGAGCCTTTTTTGACTAAGGGGTTTACTGATACTTTGTTTTCATTAAATTTTTATTTTTCTTGTTGCTCTTTGTAGTATTTTTTCTTCCTTATTTTAGTGCATGTGATTAAATTTCCAACTAGTGTGTGCAGGAATCTTATTTTCTACCTATAACATTAGTTCTCCAACCTCTTTTCTCACTCCCCTTTCCCACTCTTCAAAAAATTTATTCCCTAGAAATATATTGCTAGCTTTCTTTTAGGGTCAGTGGAGTGCCCTTGTTGGATCCTCGATCATAAGGCCACACAAAGAAAACTTAATTTCACTTGCGCATGCATATATGACAATCGCACTGGTTAAGTCGAGTGAGTTAGATTCCCAGAGGGTTGGAAAGAAATCCAAAAATTTGTCGAGAACAAATTTTCTTACCAATACTTACCAATTATAAGATTCATGAAGAAGGGATGAGTTCTTGGTTTACTTACCCCTTCTTTTTGGTTCATCAATACTGATTCGGTTTGAACTTGAGTTATTTTGAGTTTTTCTTTCCCCTTCTTGGTCGCAGTTAGACCGCCATTAGATTTCAGCACTTCTTGAAGCAATTACTTCTGTTTTGGAATGCCTAAGATATCTTATAAGGATACATTGGTTGGTGCTCTTTTACGCTTCTCGACTACATTCATTGGTTTGAGAGGTTGTGCTTTGGATACTTGTTGGTATTTTATCCTTTCAACCATTGGGTGGAAGGTAACATAATTAGGAGAGGTTGTTGGAGTCTCTTTCCTAGCTATAGGCAGAGCGGTAGTGAATTTTGGAGATTATTTCCTTGCTCCGTACGCTACTGGCAGAATAGGGTTTGTAGCTTCTGTCATCCACCTTTTCAAGAAAATTTTATAATTTTATTATGCCAGAGTAGAAGTAGATAATTAATTTATGAATACAAATTCTTATCCTTCGATCCAAGATAAAATCACATGTTCAGGAAAAATCTTAGCTTCTTATTATAGGGACATCCCTTGCATCTGCGCAACTAAGGCCATGTTTTGAATGCTGGGGGATTGGTAAGGTTCGCAAACGTTAACCTCATAGCCCTCCATCGATCCTTTTTGTGTTATTTTTTTTATAGGTTCCCTTGGGGGAAATATCTCGACATATTAGGGGTATTTAAAGGGAAGCACAAAACATTATGATCTTCTACTGAATTATTATGTCCTGGAATAATGTATCTTCCACTATTGGGTGGGAGCATCTGGAGTGGTGTTGGGACAGGAACAATTTGGTTAGATGGTTGTGTTGGTGGTGGTCTCTGGGAGTTTTGATGCTGTGGAGGATAAGTGGATCTACCCCCTGGTATCCTTGACATTTTTTTCTTTGTTACATGCCTTTATTCCTCTTAAGATTGAATATCTCATTAGATAAATTCCTAAGGATATTTTTTACTTCCTCCATTTCCGAAGAAGAATATGATTATGTTGTGACAGGAACAACAGGAGTGGTGGCTCCTTCAGAGCATTAGTAACTATATATGGATGTTGGAGCTTGGGAGGAACTTGAGGTCTATGTCTATGGAAGGGGAGCTACCTCGGGATATACTAGTAAAGGGATCTTTGAGGGAATTTTCCCAATATCTATCAAATTATTTTCAGCCTAGATCGTAATATCATATGTTTATGGAAAAGAATCCCATTCTAACGATTGAATTGTCACATAAATATCTGAGTTTAGAAACTTTAGATAAAATATAATAGCCATACTTATAGGAATTCTGGCTAGAACTGGAATTCTCTTTCATGTCTTACGGAATTTGGTATTGAAATCAGTCATGGGCTCTTATGGAGCTTTCCATATATTGGTAAGTTATTTAGGAGTGAATATATATCTCCTTTTCTTAATCTTGTGAAAAATATGTTTCCCAATTGATCCCAAGTACCAATAGAGTTAGGATTCAAGGATTTATACCAGTCAAGAGATTTTACCTTAAATGAGGAAGTTGGTAACCTTAAGGAAACATCTTTCTCCATTATATAATGTATCGTACATATCTTCACAACATCTTGAATATGTTCCTTTGGGGTCTTGAAGTCTTCACCACTAAACTTAGGTAGTGCCTTCAAAAAATTTCTTGGGATGGGATTCCATGTTTCTAGATGTACTAGCAAGATGAGTAGATTTCCTTGATTCCATGAGATGAATTTTCTGGTGGATTGTAAGAAGGGCCTACCAAGTGGAGGTGTTGAAAGAGTTTAGTTTGGAGGGGATGGAGATCTTTAAATTTGTCTACCTCTTCTACCCCTTCTTGGGGATAACTGTAGATATTCAAATGTGTCTTCTTCTCTTGCTCTCATCATTTTTTGAATCCTTCTCATGAGATAGAGAGGATTAAACCATCAATACTGTTGAGACCAGTTGATGAGGCCATAAATTGGCCATAAATTAACATTATTTTGTCCTTCCAAGTTACCTTTGAAAGTGGATTTAAATGTAATCTAGGAACTTATAGTTTTCTTAAGATAGAATATAGGATATATATCTTGTTCATTCTTTAGAAATATTTTGTTATCTATTTTGTTGATTAATCCTATTGATTATTTGGGAAAAGATGCAAAGTCTTGTATATGCAGGCCATAAAGGAAAGATAATGCTAGTATTGAGAAAATTGTAATTGATCATGAATAGTACATGTAAAATTAGGGATTGTGATTTCATATTTAGATTCCTCTCAAAAAATTATGTAAGTTCAAAAAAGAATCTTGTCAAAATGCAAAAGTTTTATTAAGTCAGTTGTGAACTCGTAGAGTTAGTTCTGGAACTCAAATAGTTCCAGAATTGCATGTTAGTTCCGAAAATAGATTTGCTCCAGAACTTGTATTAATTGAATGAAAATTAGTTCTAGAACTTTCAAATGGAAAAATCACCATTTAGTTTGGAACTTGCAAGTTTTGCATCAAAGAAATGATCAATTTTGCAAATACTAAATGACAATTTTTGAGGGATAGTAAATATTTCCAATGGGAAATATGCGAAAGGTTTTTGTTCATAGAAATGTGATTAACAAAAACCTCATTCATATTTGCTACAGGTATTACCAATGAAGAGAGATCTAACTTTTAGTGAGTTGTAGTCCGAGGAAAAGTGTATCAGACAAGCACTAAAATTTCCATAAACAGAAACAGAAAAGTCAAATGGAAAATATGAGAGAGGTTTAGTTGTTCATATTTAATGTGTTTAACAAAAATAAGTATTCATATTTCAATATTAAAAGTTTTACCAATGAAGAGAGTATATTAACTTTTAGTAAGCTGTAGTCTGAGGAAATTTAGTGTATCACACAAGCACTAAAATACTTCCATAAACAGAAACAGAAACGTCAAATGGAAAATCTGAGAGAGGTTTTTGTTCATAGCAATATATATTTATGTAATAAAAATCTCATTCAAATTTGATATAGGTTTTACCAATAAAAAGATAAATCTAAATTTTAGTGAACTTTTGTTCGAGGAAAAAGTGTATGTTGACAAGCGTCAAAAGTTCCACAGTTCAAAAACAACTAAGTCAAATGGAAAATCTGGGAGAAAGGTATTTGGTCAAAATCATATTTTGAGGAAAATCGGCGCCCCTCCTTCCAATAAAATGTACAAGAATAAAATCATTATGATTCTTGTTACCGAAAAACAAGGATAAGATTTGCGCGGCCTGAGTAAATCTTCCTCGGCCAAATAAGTGAGATGAGACCTTTGACTTCAATAATATATATCTCTCCATATTTTGTGGAGATGGAGATCTTAGTTGTTAGGATTGGAATAAAGATAAAATCATATTGTATCTCCCAAAATAAGGAGTTGGTTGGACACATAAATTATAAATTCAACCTTCCACACTTAGATATGGAATGCTTTTCTCCAAAGAAATAAAGATCTTCTTCTTTCCTCTCAAATATTATGTAGTTTTAAGATCTCATAAGTATGATTTAAATTCTCTTCCAAGGAATGAGCTGGCCACTCATTCTAAGGAAAATGGATATGTGCATTTATATTTATGTTTATTCATTTAACATATATAATTCATTAAGGTTGTATTGTTTTTATCTTTATATTGTGAAAATTCAGTCTGTTGTGAACTTGGAGGTGTTTCATTCAATTAAGTGTTTATTTTTAATTCAGAAATTTTCAATTTATGCAAGTGTGCCTTTAAATTCTTGTAAGTGTGTTTATTTCATTTAAATTTCATTTATGCAAGTGTGCACACTTTATCCTTCATGCAAGTAATTTATTTCATGCAAGTATGACCTTTATTTCTACAAGTGTGTCCTTTAAATTTCTGCAAGTGTGATTTATTTTATACAAGTTTGGTTTGTGTTTAAAGGAGTTAATTTCCAACCGGGATTTGGAGCCTTCTCTTAAAGCTATACGAAGTCCTTTGGACACCAACTCTAGGATTGACATTATTAATGTAACAAGGATTGATGACCCTTGATCAAATTGAGATGATGTTGAATATAGTCACTTCTCCGACTGCCTCGTTAACTGCTTGAACCTCCAAAGGCTAATCAATTTCTATGTCACAAAAACAACTTTCAATATTTGAATGAATTTACTCTTCTAAAAATGGTATTTCTTGTGAATGGCACTCATTGCATGTAGTTTGGGCCCACCTCATCTTTGAATCTGTTGCAGTATTGAATACAAACCCATGTTTGGCTCTGTAGGGCATAATGCACATATTTCTACGCCCACAAAATAGACTTAAATTTTCTCAAAGCATTTGTCTCTTCTCAGGGAAAAGATAGGGTGTTCGACATTCATCACATGGTTGGAAGAGCAATGAATTTTTAATCGAGTCCTGTGATGCCCAGTACTTTGTAAACTTTCAATGCCATCCTAGGATCACGACATTAAATGCTAGGAAATTGTACACTCCCAAAACAGTTGGTGCCGATGGTAGGAGATTATGTGAACATTAAATGAATGCATACTTTATCACATTGATAGACTGCTATTTTTTTGTCTCTAATCGCCACATCAGTGGAAGATAGTTTTTGTGTCAAATTCCATTTTAAAATTCACTATGCGATAAACTTTATGGGAAAAGTTAATGTTTAGTACCAAGGGCACATGCATATTTACAATTGACATGGCACCATCAACGGCTTCCCCACTTTTTAGACATATAGAAAAAATTTATACGTAAGGGAAAATTTTAGGCCCCTCATCATCAGTGTTACTTCGCAACAATTTTGACCAAGTATCAAGGATCAGGATATCAATAACTAATCACATAGAAATTGTCCCCTAAAGGTTAGTAACTTTAGGTTCCTTCGCTTATTCAAACAAGTTCATTAAAACATAGTTATTATTTTCCCCTCATTCACGTAAGTATGCAAGTGAATTTAAAGTGCTAGAATAACTAAGATGTCAATCCAGATGTGCAGAATAAATCATATCTAGGAAGTCTTTTAATTATTTTCAAAATGAGTGAACTGACATTATTTAGAGTCACCAAAATTGAGAATCACCACTTAAATTTGTAAAATTTCAGAATATTTCAGAGGGTTTGATTTATGTAGATTCCATTGCCAATGACAACGACATCATATGCTCATAATTCACAATGTTATAAGTGCTGAGGTGAAAAAAACCTTTAAAAATGTCACACTAACATCAGGAGGCATCACTTACGATGTGCTATTCTCCTAAATTATGGTGCCACCATTCGACCGTAGCTGCCCCTATAAGGTTTACGCATGCCCATGCCATGATTGGATCCAATTGTCTGCTTTAGAATTCACTTCATTTGTTTTCTACAAAAATGTTTTTGACCATAATAATTGCCTCTGTGTAAAATAGCTTAGGCATAAATGTTGGTGTTGAGAAATTAAGATTGTCTCTACCATCAAATCCGAGTGAATTCCTATCTAAATAGGATGTTTTAAAAAGACATAGATAGGTTTGAATGGTCAACTTGGCAAAAATTTCTATCAAAACTACCCTAAATCTTATGTTATAATGTATGCATGTATGACCATAGATAATGTTTATTCATGGGAATATTCTATTTAGGATATCCCTATTAATATTACTAGCATGAATTAGAGGTCTCTTGAATACTTCTAATCTCTAAAAAAGGTTTCCAAAAGTTTTATCGCTGCATTCAACAGTGATTGCCTCACTTGTTAGCCCCATACCCCATGTGTAGTCAATATTTCCCCGTGAAAGTTAATTTCAAGAAACTAGGGTCATCAAATGGTTACAGACAAAAAATCACACACTTTGGGTAATTATTTAGTCCTAGTTGCATACTACTATTCATATGATTCCTAAGTAAGAAAAGTACTAATTAACCCATGTCTTTGGCCACCTTTATTTTCTTTCTGTCGCCACTTTTAGTCTTACACCCTTACTTTCTCATTATTCCTTTTTATACCTTGACATTTATCATCCTTGACACCAACATCCTAGCCAGAATGCCATAGCGCAAGGCCCTCATCCCCTCTGGGATGCCTTGACCTTACATATAATTTGTTCATAATTTTTCGGGTCCTTTTTAGTCATTTGAGCATCTTATCTTTTTGGTAGTCGGCCTTTTCGGGGTTAATTATGAAATTCAAGAAAGGGAATCATATAAATATAAATTTATGTGATCATAATAAAGGACCAAGCACTAAGCATTAGCTATCACCACCTAAGGTTGCATCCATATAGCTATCTAAGAGAATCCATTGCATCCATTCTAACATCCATCAAGGGACAAGGGTACTGGTTATTTATGCATACACTTCATGGGATGGGAAGTCTCATTCTATTCCATATCACACATCTATTACATTTCTTTACATCTATCTACTTTTTCTCACTATCAAGTATGACACACACAAGAGCCACCTAGGGCACAATTCTGCAAACACACATAGAAATACATTGGGTCTGACACATGTAGCGCAATGCTCACACATGAAGACACACATTTTTTGACACATTGAGGACAGTCTGACACCCTCATTTTACACAGCTTTATGTTTTAGGATTTGATGTCACTTCAAGGGTTTTGGGTATGACATTGGTTTCATTGCAGGTTTCAAGCGACTTCGGACGATCATTGTGCGAATCTCAAAGCTAACCAAAGATGAAACAAATAAAATACCTTGCATGACCAATCAAAGGATGATTTTATGAACATTTTTAGAGTCATAGGCACCCATTGAAGTAGGTCTAGGTTACCTGCAGGAACCCCTATCCCTCTCCTGGTGCCCCAGTCAGGAAGATCCTATAGCTTCACACAATTTTCTAAGGCTCGTTGTATGCGTTCTACCTCTCTGTTCATCTAGTTTTCCACTCTATGAACTTTTAGGATTTTTTTGAATCAACTAAGATTTTCTATCTTCTCTTTACACTTAGGGTTTTATATTTTATAACTTAGTTTTGTTGTGTTAATTTTTGTACTTAAATTATTATTCATTTATTGCTACAATAGAAATCAGATTAAACATTTTCATAGAATTTATTCAAATTTTTCTTAATCATTTTGATGAACCCCACACTCGAATCCACCCTATTTTTAGGGCTCTTACCCTATCATCATTATGGATCAATCTTATGGAGAATTTACTAAATCCCGCCTTAAAGACCTTAATGATCATATCATTGAGCATCTATAAGATCTAGACTTCATTTTATTCGCTTCTCATGAGGAGGACACAAATCTCGTGGAGCTTAATTATTTCTCCGCTATACCCACCTCCATTGATACTCAACCACCAGTCTCCACTCTTCTGCTTAATTCAAATTATATGTTTATGCTCCTACTTCCCAAAATCACTTCGTGCCACCTCTCTTCTCTCATACACGATAGGCATCCATCACAGGAACTCAAGATTTAGCCTCTCTTTATCAAGA
Organism: Taxus chinensis; assembly: GCA_019776745.2. Classification (NCBI taxonomy): domain Eukaryota; kingdom Viridiplantae; phylum Streptophyta; class Pinopsida; order Cupressales; family Taxaceae; genus Taxus; species Taxus chinensis. The sequence goes on from CM034149.1 coordinate 317,767,045, forward strand.
TCTCCAAGTTCAAATTCACTAATTATAGTAGGCTTCTTCTCGTGTTTCCCCATATTTGGATTCTACTTTATTTCTTCACACCCCATTCGCACACACCATTTCCGCTTTCCCATTTCCTTATAAATTTTTCACCCCCAAGCTTCCCATTTTCAATGGGCATGGTGACCCAAAAAAGCATCTATGAGCATTTCATGTAGCATGTCTATATTTTGAGGATGATCATATTCTTCTCGTTAAGATATTCCCTCATAGTCTTCATGACTATGCAATGCATTGGTTTTATGACCTACCTGTCCACTGGGTAACATATTTTACGCATCTAGCTAATGCTTTTCTCACTCATTTCTCTATCAATATTACCTCTAAGATCTCATATGATCAACTTAAATAAGGATCTAATGAACATCTAGCAAATTATGTCTCACGATACAAAAACAACTTAGTTACAATGTCTAATTTACTTGCAAAATCTGAGCTCCAATATTTATTTATTCAAATTCTATTGTTTCCTCTTCAAAATAGTTTTCTCTTTGAGACATCTCCATCATTTGATCAACTATGTCACTCTCTAGCTATGTGAAACTAAACTCTTATCTATAGGCAAGACTAAATATCAGGAGAACACTTCATCTTCTAATTTTTTACAAATTAAATCAACTTTTAAACCAATAGTGAAACCTACTTAAGCTAAGGTCACTGTTAACATTGTCTCCAACACCAAATAACTCCAATGGTAACTGTCTAAGTGTAAATATAAAAAATTGATTATTGCTCTACATCTTATATTACAACTTCTTGAGAGAAATATAATTGGGATTCCTCCTGCACTCAACTTGGATCCATATTTTCCTAAATATTGAAATTATAATGACAAATTTTGATGCGACTATCATCAATGTGTCATGTTGGTCATTAAAATGTGTACATATGTCCTAAATCTGGAAGAACTGAGTTGTTTGAGATAACAATGTAACCATCTGCAAGTTGTGGGACCTTGCGCACTTGAGACAGATCTCTGGAGAAGGTTGGTTACTCTACCTATTTCTACCGCTACAGCTACTCCTAATGTTGAAAAGGAAAAAATAAGCTAAAATTCTAAGGTACCAAGGATGGAATGATAAAAAAAAATAAAACTAAAGTAAAGAAGGTGATAGCACCAGGAAAAGAGGGATGATTACTATCTATTCTGAGTGAAAATAAATGAGAAAATATGAGGGAAGGCTCGAAACGCGTAGCAAAAACCAGAAAGCATTTACACCATTGATTTTGAGAAAAACAACTAGAAAATGATGATGCAAGGAATTTAGAGTAACACGGTAAACACGCAATGCAAGAGGGAGGAAATAGAAAAGAATAAAAACACATTAAGGTAGAGAATATCCATAAAATGATTCTTCTATTACTTTCAAGGATGAAAAATCTGTTATAATGGCACGAGAGACCGATATCCACATGCACAAGCTATATCTAGAGGTATACAACTCAAAATAAAAATATATGAAGTCCTTAGCAAATATTTTAAGGATCTAAAATGTCCAACATTAACAATGAGCCCAGATATTATATCTATAGATGAATCCATGGAAGAAGAGGAGGAGAAGGAGGGAAAACCCAAATTTTAAATACAACCAACAATAATAAGCATTCAATGCCTAGAAATCCACCTAAAAATCTATCAAATTCACCTCCTTAAGTCTTTTTGGCATGTAGGAGAAGGAAGGAGGCAAAATCCATGTCAAATCGAGTGGTTGGAGCAATCATATCTACTCATCAATGCCCAACAAGATTTTTTTCCATTTCTCACCTACCAGATCCACCAAAATGTTTAATTTGAATATCAAACATTATAGCATATGCAGCAGATATCAATTGAGACTAGGTGCATGCCGATTGGAGCTCTATAGAAAAATATATGGCTATCAAATAACTATCAAAGATGATTTTGTATGCAAGACATGTGGCATGCATAGATTGTTTAAAATTTCAGCCAACTATATTTTCATTTCTACCTTGTGCCATACACCAGTTGGCTGTAAGGATTTGGCATCTAACTAACATGCTTTGGTTGGTTGTGTGTAACACACTCAATCTTGTCAGAGAATGACGTGGCACAAAATGGAATAGAAGAAGGTGTAAAGGCATGTGTGTGGAATAATGAAGTGTAGGAGAAAAATAGAGGAAGGGGACATGAAGGTGATGCATGTGGGATAAATGCGAGTAATGAGAGAAATTACCAAGGAAGAAACATATGGTCAAGCTGAAACTATTACAAAGTAATGTGTGGGGGGGTGTGAGAGGGTGCACACGAGGGGAAAATGGAATAAAGAGGAAAAGTAAAATGAAAGGATGGTAAAAATGGGGAGTCACACAAGGGAACGGGAGGAAACTATAACCAAGTGAATGTGTCAAAGATATAACTGAGGTGTGCACAATTTTCAATATAGAACAATAGACCTAGAATGTGAATACAAGTTGTCTAAATAATGAGGGAAGTGATTTGGGTAACAGTTTTGGAAATTTTTAGAGCCATCTACCTGCTAGATGAAGTGGATTAGTATCCTAGAGAATCCATTGGGAATTAAGTCTACTATGTAATCTTGAATCTCTAATCTAGGATCTTGATAAAATTCCCCTAAAGTCACTTGAATAATCATTTCTTAACTATGTTCTAAATCCAATAAACTATTGAAAATTTCTAGAAGAAAACCAGCATCTTGGAAGCAAATGAAGAGTGCACAAAAGAAGCACGTGAGGAGAAAGAACTATGTACAAATAAATAATGTACATATAGTGCACTTGGAGGAATAGAAAACTACTCTAATATATATAGAAATGATGCAACATTTCAATGGAAGGGTTTCAAATGTATCCCATTGATTGGGATTTGTAGTGTTCCTCCATCAAGATGAGACAACTCAAAATATTTAGCCTCCTTACATGAACTGATGATATATGGTCTACTCCAAAGTGATCAAACTTTGAAAGGTGTTATGTTTTAGCTCTATCATCATGTCATTTTAAGAGTAAGTCCCTAACTTTGAAATCTTGAGGCCTATCCTTTTAGTCAAACCACTTTTTTTTGCTTGATGATATTGTTCTATATTGATCATGGAAGAGTTATTTAATTCTTCAATTTTTACTAGCTCTTCCATTTTGATTTCTCATTGTTCCACGCCCTCCAATTCTAGCTGCTAGGAAAACTCTAATGAAGGAAATTCAAGAGATAATGGGAGTCTAGCTTCCTTACCATAAACCAAATTGTAAGTAGATATACCTATTTTCTTCTTGGTTGTGATCTTATCTGCCCAAAGCATGCGTGAGACCTTTGTATACCACTATTTTTTGTTGATATTCATTATGCACTTCATGATCCTGATCAGGTTCTTGTTTTTTGATTCTACCATAGCATTTCCCTGAGGGTAATAGTTGGAAGAAGTGTTCAAATATATTCCAAGACTTAGCACCCAATCAGTAATTTTGGTACCAAGGAAGGATTTTATGTTATCAAAGATAATGGTTTGAGGAATGTCAAACCTTTTCACAATGCCTTCGAGAAAGTCCAAGATGACTAAATCAGTTGATTCCTTAAGCATAACAACTTCTTTTAATCTTGTGAGGTATTTTGTAACCATTAACACCCATTTTTGGCCAGCACACTAAGGAGGATTTATCATGCCTATGAATTTAAGGCCCCATTGCACAAATATTTGATCCAATTGGATTGGTTGGAGGGAAATCATTTATAATATTTTATTACCTTCAAAGAAAGAACATTCTCTGTAATTTGTGACCCACTTGTGTGCATCCGTGAATAGGGTAGGCCAAAATAGTCTTACCATCATGATCTTCATTGTTATAGATTTGGCAGAGAATTTTCCACTAGAGAATCCATCGTGAAATTTTGCTAATACTTTTTGATTCAATGCACTATCAATACACCTTAACAGTATGCCATCAATATTCTTCTTGAAGATAATACCATCAATCAACACATATGGGATAGATTGCAACCTCAGATGCCTTCTCTTTGCTTTGTTCAAACCATAAGGGTATGTTCCCTGGGAAATGAATGTGATCATGTCCTTCATCCAATCACGCATGTGAGGGGATTCATTCTTTTCAATTTATGTGCATGGGAGCTCTTCATCTGGAAACATTGAAGTCTCAAGTTCATTATGCACATCCTCACCAAGTTGTTTGCAGAGTACGCTATCTCTTATCAACTTTTTGGTTTTGATAGTCACATCAAACACCATTATTTTTCTCACCCATCATGCTCTCTTCTCGTTGATCTATTCTTTCATGATGAAATCTCAAACACTTTCGTGTGAAACTAACACCTTGATGTGGTTTGTGGAGAGCATACTTTTGAACTTATTGAGCATGCAAATAATAGCATAGACCTATTTCTCCATGTTATTGTATCTTAATTCCTAGTCCTTTAATGTCTAACTGGAGAAAGAGACTAGTTTCTCCAGACCTTGTTGATTTTCCTGTGTCAGGACATTAATAACACTTGCATCAGCCCCATAAACATAAAGGATAAAATCCTTTAATTAATCCAGGTAGATGATTGTTAGTGCACAGGCAATCTCTTTCTTGATCATATTCAAGATTTCTTTCCCTTTTGTTTTCCATCTGAAGGTTACGTCCTTCTTGAGAATAAAGGTGATGGGACTTACAAGTCTTACAAAGTTAGGAATGAAGCACCTTAAAATTTTGGATTTTTTGAGAAAGGAATGTAAGGATCTGTTGTGTGCTAGCACAGAAAGGGTCGAGATGGTTTGAACCCGCTCAGGATCAATTGAGATACCATCCTTTGAGACCACATGGCCTAGAATATTTCCCTGTGCTACTACAAAATTACACTTCTTGGGGTTAAGAGACACCCCAAACTTTCTACATCTCTCAAATAATTTCTCCAAGTGTTTCATGTGATCCATGCTTTTCTTTGAGAAGACTGTGATGTCATCAAGGTAGACCAATATGAAATCATTGATATATCCTTTGAATGCAATATCCATAGCACTCTTAAATGTTGCACGTGTGTTTGAAAAACTAAAGGGAATATTTTGATATGAAGATGTTCCCCACTTGGTTGTAAACATTGTTTTAAATTGATCCTCTTCCTTAACAAGGATTTGATTGAATCCAGAGTACCCATCCAGCATAGAGAATCTCTATGCATTAGCCATAGTCTACAAACTCTTATCCATAGAAGGTAAATGATAATGATACCTTATTCAAATCTCTGAAATCAATGCATATTCTGATTTCACCATTCTTCTTACATACTGGAATATGATTTTCAACCCAATTAGAATACTTGATTGGAAATATTATCTTCACATCAATGATTTTGGATAACTCCTTCCTCATGAGGGGATATATCTTTGGATTGATTGGTCACTTCTTTTGTCTAACTCACTTGATATTAGGATCGAGGTCAATGGAGTGTTAAGAAAAACTTGGATCAAAACCTTTGAAATCTTCATACTCCCATGAGAATATATCATTATATTTCTAACAAAGAGCTATGAAGGCCTACTTTTTATCATTTGTGAAAGCTTTACTGAGCAACAACTCCTTTCTTCACACAAAATTAGCTAGGGAGAAATCTTTTTGCGCAATGTGCATATACTTTTCTTCACCCTTGAACTCATCATCATGGCTAAAAATTTATTCTAAGGTGACCAATAGGAAATATTTTTTTCTTTAGTTGTATCACTTGGTCACCGTAACTATCATGCAAATCAGCTTACATGATTAATGAGAATTCGGCTTCATGCTGGATGATCTATTTATCATTTTCAAACACCTACTAGATGAAGTTGTCTAAAATGGATGGCCTAATCACCATCTTGATTTTTTGAGTGTTTCCTTCTACAAATTCCTCAACATGGGAGAAATATGAACCGAGTTTGGTCATTCGATCAACTTCCTTTTTCATATTACGTGGTACCACCAGTATATTTAGAGCATCAAAACTCTCAAGGAGATCCTACACTCTATGTTTATAAGCTTTAAGAAGCTTATTCTTTGGTGCACACTTCTTGGTGACTTGGTGGATAACCAATTTTGTGTCCCCAAATATTTGTAGCACCTTGATTTTCTTCTTTTTAACTATAAGAAGACAATGCACCAGCACCTCATATTCTTCCACATTGTTGGAACATGAAAATGGGAACCTGTGCGCGAAGAAGAATTTATCATCCTTAGGATAAATGAGAAAAATTCCTACACCCATACCAATTCTGCTTCTAGATCCATCAAAGTATAACTTCCACATACCAGGGTTCTATTCACTTTACTTGAGTGCATGCGAAAACATAAATTCTTCTTCAAGGATGTAGTAAGTACCAAACCCAGTTTCATAAGCTTCCAACTCCTCAGCATATGGATCAAATTTATGGTGTCTCTTTACCCATTCATGCAGCACTAAGTCCAAGATAGGAGGCATGAGAGGCTACTTTTCATAAACTAAAACTTTTTCTTCTTGGATTAAACAATTAGCTTGGAGATGGGATGGGACATATGACTCTACATGATAAGAAAATATTGGTTTAGCTTGTATGGTAAATCGGGTACCATACCTTGTACTGAGTAACATATGGGACCAATCAAAAGACAAGTAACCACTCCTTTATCAGTGAAGTCCCTTAAAATACAAAGGAAAGACATAGGGGGAAGATCAATGATTGACACATATTGCGTTATTTTTAGAATTGGACATGTATATAGGGTTAACTTAAGATCCTTGATGATTCCTAGCGTAATAATAGTTGAACCATCAAGTTGTAGGACTCCTTTTGTTAAGGGGATATACTTAAGACCTAAGACATCATTAATTTTCTTAGGAATGAAAGAAGTACTAGCACCTGAGTCAATTATATAGTTATGGATAATATGTTTGCCTATGATTAATGACATATAGAAGGATGGTGTTTTTAAAACCTTACTTACTTGATTTTTTTCTTCTTGGTAGATATTGATAGAAGTGCATGACTTCTCTATAGATGGGTTAGCACACGGTAGTTAAGCTAGAGCTTCATGCAATAGGTCGTGCTGAGATGAAATGGTCAAGGCATCCCACATTGTGACATTTATGTTTGTCTTCTTCATATGGTCCACAATTTTGAATGGAATACCCACTAACTTGTGCATTTCAGGCACAGTAGTATCATTTTTCTTTTGTTCAGGCGTAGAAGTAGGGACCTGAGATGGTGCAAAGAATTTACCTACCAAAGGAGGGGTGTGTGTCACTTTAGGAGGATATTTGTGTGGAGACTCACATGTAGGAACTTGAGAACTTTTACTACTGGATGATTTAGTTGCTTCTTTTTTCTTTTAAGGGTCTTCTTGTGTTGATGGAATTAAAACTTGTGTGCCATATTCAAGAATTCTTTTCTTGTATCTTGTGTTATCAGAAACCTTGGCGCGTAGTCTTCTTGCATTATCAACAACTTAGTTTATTTCACAAAATTCATCATTTCCAAAGAATATAAATTTGGCTTCAGGAGGAGCCTCTAGATTTTTTTTCCCCTCAAAAATTTCCTTCTTTTTCCCAAGTCTGGACATAGAAATTTTTGAGTTGTCACCCTTTGAAAATGGTCCAGCCTAAGGATTTTGAAATATGGAACTTCCTAATGGATCAAGTTCTTAGTAACACCATCATCAAATAGATAATTCTCTCCCCTTTCCATAAAGGTGAGGAAGTCCTCCTAACTCCCTGTGTTTTGCAAGTTATGGCTTAGCAGAGTTTGGAGGGGAAATTTTCCCTAGGCGGGCCCGTGGAGAGAAATTTTATACTTAGCCCTTTTGGCTAAAAAGCGCAAGAGTCGTTAAGTGGCCAGCAGGCCCGAGGAGGAGAATGAAGAAGAGCATGGTGGAGTGACGGGGCACAGAGGTAAATTGGGAATTTTTCCCAATCTGAATTTCAAAGGAAAAATTGGAGCTGTCGGCCCACGGAGGAGAATGGAGAAGCGCATGGCAAAGCGGCGAGGCACAAAGGTAAATTGGGATTTTTTCCCAATGTGAATTTCAAAGGAAAAAATGGATCCGCACCCCCACGCCGAACCAAAATGTGCCACGTGTCCCAGAGCAACGGGGAATAGACCTTTTTGGGAAATTTTTCCCAATGTGAAATCTGAAGGAAAAAGGCAGATCTTAAGCCCGTGCTGAACCAGAAGGTGCCACATGTCTTGGAACGATGGGGCATGGAGTTTTTTAAGAAATTTTTCTAAAAGGGAAAAATTTAAAGTATTACCCCACCAACCCTAATTTTGACTCTGTATTTTGCTAGTTTTACCCTTAAAGAGGGTTTAAAACCCACAAGCAAGGATCATGAGGAACCACGTGCACATCAACGGATGTGTGAATGGAAGTGTGAAGAGATCTTGGGAGGAGCGAGCATCAACCGAATGTGCATGCAAAGATTTGAAACATGGGCATAACCTGGTTAAGCCATAAAAATCTCCTCTATCTCATAGATCAAATGGGGTGTACATATAGGAGGTGCTGAGTAACCCCCAGTGTTGTAATCATGACAACTTGAGTAGAGAGGGGGAGTTACATTCCCAGAATAGAAGTGTAACTCCCAATGACACATATGATGCACTGACATGTTGATGCACTACCGCGTAAGAGAATCTCATAATGAACCCTAAATGACACATGGACCTATGATCTCACCTAAGTGAGATGGCTCACCTAATGATGTGGAAAATAACACACACCAACACCCCCCTTCATCGTAACTTAAGATGAGGTGGAAAGTTAGAAACGAGAAATGGGTCCCGGCACAAAGCCTGATGAGGTACCCATGTACAAGAAAAAGGTCCCAAGCAGTGAAGGAAAACCCAGTGGGAAAAACATCCACCACAAGAGAAAAAAATACTCTCTAATCTAGGAAAAATTCCAAATATGGGTCCCAGCTCTAGATGAGCCTGAAAAGGTACCCATATACAAAGAGACAATCTCTCAGAAATAAGAAGAAGAGAGAAGAAGAGGGAGATGAGAGGGATGCAGAAGATTCCATGGACAGATTTGAACTCTGTAGCTCTAGGAAGTCTCCCAGAAGAATGTTGATGATGAGATCCTCTACCTCTAGAATAAAGAAGAGCCACCTACATCGAACTATGTGCCTTCCCTTGGGAAGGATATAAATGACGTGTTGAAAGTATTCCCACTCCATGAAGGAAACCAAAGGTAGTAGCACGAAGAACTCTGAGTCTGGTGCACAAAAGTGTGACATAGGTCTAGTGAGTGAGTTCCAAGGAACCGAAGGTAATGCCACATGTGTAGAACTGTCAAAGTGAAAAAGAGGAACACCCGTAGAAAGGATGTCCAAGTGATGTGAAGGGAATAAAACATCCTCCATAATAGAAAAGGGATCCACAACTGAGGGTGGATCAATGAAGGTTTCTGGAAAAGTGGAAGTGGCAAGAATCCCAGAATGGGAACTCCCAACAATGGAGATGATGAACTCCTCTGAAACACCTGTAGATGGATGAGGGACCTGTAGAACATCACAAGTATACTCTATGAAAAGATGACTAAGGTCAGGAAGATACTTGTCCCAATGAGGGGGCTCAATAAACAGAAGAGCGATGTCAGATAGGTATGAGTCATCTAATGAAGGTAGAGGAGTGAAGTGGGCCTCACACACTAGAAGTGGAAAGGAGGTGGGTTTCATGACTGTATGAGACTAAGAAGGAGACTGATCGATATCTGATGAGATGTGGGAAGTGTCAACACTCTCTGGAATAGTGAGAGAAGTAGGAGAAGATTCCTCTATAGTACTCTCGACATCAAAAATAGATGCACAATCCTTGTCATCAGAAGTAGAACCAAGAAATCCTGTGTCAATGGAACTATCATCACATGAAGAAAAGGAGACAACTAAATCAGCAGCAATAACAATGGTGGCAGTATGTGAAGGGTCTCCATAGAAGGATTGAAGAATACTCTAGACACAATGAGGTGGATCTGAGTCTGCCACGTGAAACTAGAGAGATCTGAAGACATACATCATCATGTTACCAAAGATGTGGTCACAAGTGTCAAGAAAGTCCTCTAGATGACAATGATCAGTGGGTGCAGGAACTGGCCTGAGCAAGAAGGTTAAGAGACCCTCATGGGCAAAGTAACATTCCATGGAAGCACGACAAGCTGAATAGTTCCCTCTCCCGGTGAGAAGTGGCATAGGTTGTAAAGTGATCCTATGACACTCAAGTCTAGAAGATCACTCTCCATGATGTAGAATCAAAGTGCAAGGTGCACAGAAGCAAGACGTTAGACTCAGCCGATAATGTGTCTACATGTGTAAGCCTAATAGTACAGTCAACCCCCCAAGAATGTGGCACTTTATAAAGTATTTTGTTTATAAAACTAATAATTCCATCATGTAAAGTGTGAGAAATCATACAACTTTGACCAAGGAAGTGCTCAAAAATGAGCTGCGAGTCAAAAGTTATGGCATTAAAACGATTCCCGCAACTAATGGAAAATGCAATAAACACTGCAAATGCATTAAAAAAGTACCTAAAATGGGTGCAAAGGGTATCGTATGTATGCGCATTGGAAATGGCATGGAATTTTAGGTAGGGTTTGTTTTGCTTGTGAGGGGGGATTAGCCTCCTGCCAACCTCGGACCTCGCCCTCTGTCTTCGACACTCGTAGGAAGGTAAGTAAAACAAGCAAAATACAGCCTAAATAATTTACAATGTCGATGAATGAATTTTTTTTAACACCTTAAAACTTTAAAAAGAAGGTGGAAAAGAGGTGGGCCCATGTTGACTAATCTACAGTCTAAGCCGCATGTCAGAGATGTAGGAACAGTCCTCGGTAAAGTGAAATGCTTGGACCGGACAGCTGCAGAGACATCTGGAGATGGCAGAGGGAGAATCAACACCATTTTAGGAGACCATCCTGCCAAGTGAAACTAGAAAATGAATGAAGCCAGGTGCCTAAAAATGCCCACGTCTAAATGTGCAAGTTGGAGGTCTGACCAAGCTGAATGTGCAAGTTTCCACGTGCTACAGGGTCAATTTGGAGTCAAAACATTTTCCAACGCAAGTTGCAACAAAAAATGCCATGTGTGGAGGAGCTGGAGGTGTTGGTGGTGGTTTTGACTCGTTGGGGTGAGTTGAAATGTCCCATGTAGGTTGGTGTTGGCTCGTTGGAGAAAATAACTGGAGCTCGAACGAGAGATCCTTCAATGTAAAATACGTGTTGTCGAAGGGTGCAAAGTTGTAGGTTGGGTTGTAACTGATGTAACATGCATGTAGAGGGCAATAGGGAAGACAACCAGGTCAACCGAGCAATGTAAAAAGGACCTGAGCCACAAGAGGATCAACACATGCAGGAAGCTGGGGAGAGTGGCAACGATACTAGGAGTCAAGGACCATCCACAAATGATGTGGAACTATGTACAAAGCACCATACACAAAGCACTCCAAGTTCCAGTGAAGGGAGATGAAAGAAATCGATCGGTTGAAGATTGAAACTCAAACCCAAAGCTATGCATCCAAACATGTAGGTCGAGGATAGCCAAATAGACCCGAGAAAAATAAATACAAAGCCAGACCGAGTGAACAATGCAAATGCATAATGCAGGGGCAGCGAGAAGACAAATGCTCTCACATTCAATAAAAAACATGAGATGCTGAGAATGAGCAAGTAGAATTTTTTAAATGAACACAACACGAGTCGGGATAGCAATGGAAGATACTACCCAAACGGTCGAAGATGGGTTCAAAAACTTGGAACTGTAATAGACCTGAAGAAAACACCTCCAAATGTGCATGCAAACCCAGAGAATCGAGTGGTCAAGGACACTAAACTTGAAAAACACTAGAAAATTGAACGTGACCACCTTAAACACATGAACAACCCAAGGAGAGGTATAAACGTCCCAAAATTAGTGCAAGTAGAGCACGGTCAGAATATCCATTACAACACACACAATGAAATTTATATATCATGCTAGAGGCCAGAAAACACATGAGCAATGCCGAGGAGTGCACGGGTCCACAAGATCCACTGTGATACCATGAAAGAGGGTTTAAAACGTGCAAGAGACAATCACGAGGGATGACGTGCACATCAACAGATGTGTGAATGGCAAGGTGAAGAGATCTCAGGAGGAGTGAGCATTAACCGAATGTGCATGCAAAGATTTGAAACATGGGTAGAACCTGGTTAAGCCATAAAACTCTCCTCTATCTCATAGATCAAATGGCGTGTACATGTAGGAGGTGATGAGTAACCCCCAGTGTTGCAATCATGACAACTTGAGTAGAGAGGGGGAGTTACATTCCCAGAACAGAAGTATAACTACCAATGATGCCTATGATGCACTAATGCACTAATGCGTAAGAGGATCTCATAATGACCCCTAAATGACACATGGACCTACGATCTCACCTAAGTGAGATGACTCACCTAATGATGTGGAAAATAACACACACCAACATGCCCTAAATCTTCAAAGGGCCATATCTTTTGAACCAGAGCTCAGTTTTTCTCATTTTTTATATCACTGGAAATTTGTTGAAATTCTCTACACGATGGATACTTAAATTTTAAATTTTGATGGAGTTTTGTGGTATAAAATCAAGAATACATCTCTGGCATGCAAAAAACAAAAAAATTCTCCCTGACTTTGCTCCAATGTTCTCCTGCCATGTGGATGGCCTGATTTCAAAGCAATTAGGGTAAAGGATTGAATGTTTCATATGCTAACTAGAAAATTGAAATATAAAATGCATTTTTTCACGTAGAAGCTCTTCTTGGGCTTGTCAGAAGTGTTTTTTATGCTGCAAAGGAATCTGGAAGAAGAAAAAATGATCAAATTTTTTTTGTAACTACTTTTTGGCAGTTTGGGGAAGTTGTAACCACCCCTTGCATGATATTTCTTGTCCTCTGAGAATCATTGTTTAGGCTAGCAATAAAATTTTAAAATTGGAAGCACGTTTTTGCGAATGGATGGACAAAAACGATAGTCATACTTATTTTATTCTCCTCCTCTGCATTTTTATTCTATTCCCACTTGTGTACAAGTTTCAACTCTGAGATCAATAAAAAAGGAAGGAATTTTATGTCCCCCCGATGGAAAAATCGATTGGTGCTTTGTGACCAGCGTGTTTTATTCTATCTTATGCTCAAAATTGCAAACTTATCTTTCTTCTATTAGTTAATGCATGTTATGAAATTTTTGATCAATGCATATAGGCATCTAATATTCTACATGTATCATCTAATATGCTTTTCCATAGGGTTAGTGGAGTGCCCTTATGGATCTCTTGTTGAAAAACCACCATTAAAATATTTTGGTTTTACATGCTAAACAATGGGAGATGCACCTTTCAAATGTAGAGGGACTTAGATTTAGATAGCATTGGCCTAAAATCCAAAAATTTGTCCACAAGACAAATTTTCTCACCAATAGTTTTTGGCACCCGCCACGGGGAAAATTTTTCAACATATGCACCCTAATATGACCACAAGGTTTTAAAGTATTTGTTTAAGTTTTTGAAGTCTGAAGTTCCTTGTGATCCACATGAATACGAGTATGACTATTCTTGCAAATCCTCTTAAATACCTTCTTCATTCTTTCATATCAAAGAAGATATCATTTCAAACCTGAAGGAGGCTATTTGGCATAGTAGGCATGGTGTAAAACATTAAACTATTGCTACAAATATTTTGGACTGAAAAGAAGAACCTGCTTTTAAATTAGAAGAGCAAAAACAAATTCCAACACCTCCAGAGAAGAGAATAAACTTTCAAGCTGGTTGATAGAAGGTACACTCACCATCTGAGGCAAGGAGGATTGATTGACCCTAATTTTGAGGAGATAGAGAGAGAAGAAGAAGAAGATTTTATAACTTGGTTTGAAAAAGAGGAAGAGATTATAGCTCAACTTGAAGAAATTACAAGACTACAAGTTGCAGTAGAGGAAAGAGAAGCAGCCATAGTTACTGAAGAATCCATAAATAAAAACAGAATGGATGATAATGAACATGAAGCACTTACACCCAATGTACCATGGGGAAGAAATACTGGTCCACTTTCTCTCCCACGAGTACTCTATGATCTGCCAAGAGGTTCGAGAAAAAATTTTCCAATTTCAAAGGAGATGCCTCCCAACTCCCTGAAGAACATGTAGTAGCATTCATCATTGTTTGTGGTGTGTCAAGTGTTGAAGATGAAGATGTGTTGGTTAGACTATTTGTGGAATCACTTCAGGAAAAGGATGTTGAATGGTTTACATGCTTCCTGCAAGATCTATTACTAGTTGGGAAGATATTAGAAAAGCATTTGAAAATAGATTCAGGAGAACTGAATATGGTCAAGAGCTACTGGTGCAATTAGTCCAAATAAATAAAGAAATATCTAAATCCATGAGGGACTTCGTAGCAAGGTTTGACAGACTGAAAAGAAGAGTCCCTCAAGATGTGTTACCTCCTGAGAACCACCTGAGAAGATTATTCATCAGTACCTTTCCATCAGAAGTCAGTTTCTTCCTCAAAAGAACCCAACCAAACACAATGAGGGAAGCTCAAAATTTCCATTGAAACCAATGATGACTTAATCCTCTCTGGAAAGGTGAAAGGCCCAAATGGGAAGTAGAAGGGTCAAGGTTCGGCTTCAGTAACTATAGATTTTGTGTTCTAGAAAATGGTAAATGATCTGGTTGCCTTGAAGAAACAAATGTCCCAAATGAAAATGAGAAATGTGCCAAGGAGGCCACACTTCCTTGATAGACAAATAATTTCACAACCTCCTTGTCAACTTGCCCTTGAAGCACCTCCTGTCAATGCTATCTGTGACACCAGAGAATCAAGAGAAGATGCTGAAATTGAAGGAGAAATAGCAGAGGATTACAAAGGCTACCTAGAAATTGAAGAAGTTTATATGCACAATGGCTTGTTTGAGTTTTTTGAAGATGGGAAAGAATAATAGGAAGCCCCAATATTCTCATGTGTTGTCTTCACTCAAGCCCAATCCAAGAAAGATGCTCTACCCTCCGTGGCTCAAAAATAAAAGAGAACTAAAGAAGATCCCGCTCTAGTAGCCACACCAAAGAAGATCATCAGCAGAGGATCACCATTACCACCCTCAATGGATTCAGCCAAAATGAAACCAGACCAAATGGCTGCTAGAGATCAGGCTATTATATTTAGTAAGTCACATTTTCCTTCTTCTAGCTCACAAGTTATTAAAAACACTCCTCCCTCTAATGAAGTCTATCCTAATTCAGCCAAAGTTCCTCAAAGATCCTTCCCTCACTCCAGGAACTTCACCCTCATCCAACATTGTCACATTTGATTTTTTGGAACATGCAAGTAAGACCAAAGTGCGGCTCTCAGAGATTGAATACTTGCAAACACACCCTACTCAGTTTGATAGACTAATCAATGTTGTTTGGAGCACTAGTTCTATACCCTCAAGTTTAAAATATAAAGGTCTACTCCCGACACCATCTACACCACCTACTCAAAATATGTTCACCCTAAGTGCTTCCAAAATAGATAAGGTGGAACCCTTCTACTTGTCTCTTATCATGAATGGTTTTGAGCTCAACAATTGCATCATTGACTTTGGAGCTTCTGATAACATAATGCCACTCAAATTTTCAAATTCCCTTGGCCTAACTTTGAATAGAGTTAATGGAGCTTGTTATTCCATGGAATCTAAACAAGTGCCACTTATTGGAAGAATAAAGGATGTACAAGTAGCTCTGGCTGACTTCCTTGATAAGAAAGTGCTTCTAACTATTTTAGCGACAGACATCCCAACATCTTTTAGCATGCTTTTGAGAAAAAAAAAAATTAGATACCTAGGTGGAGAAATTAAAAATGGATTGTTCATCTACTACTATCCCTGTAAAAGGTGAAATGAAGAGGTTGCTGCAGTTAGGAAAATGAAATATACTGTGAAAAAATCCAAAAGCCTAGGAGCTAACATTTTGTACCAAAGTACCAGGAAGATGAATCAATGGGTGACAACCGAGGAGGAAGAATATATTCCAATCTTGATAGGGCCAAACATGCCTTCCTAGAGGGATTTGAATTTTCAATAAGCATTGAGTAGATTCGAGTTACAAGAAGACAACCCCGAATCACTAGATGATGTAGACCGAAAAGAAGAGGAGATGGTTCTCAATAAATTTCAAGAAGATAAATCATCTTACACACTTTTACAAGATGATGAGTTTTTCCCATTTCCATTTAGGGATGAAGATGATCTTAGTCAAGCCATCTATGGAGAATAAAAATCAGATTCTGATGAACCCATGAAATGTTTGAAAGAAATATCCATACAAGAACTACTGAGAGAGGTAGAAGAAACTGAAGACCCTGAAATTAGTCTTGAGCTTCTGAAGTAAGCCACAAATCTGCAAGAAAAGTGTGAAGCTGATTTGGAAGCCTTAACCAATGTGAAGGTTGGCCACATTGATAATTATGATGCCACTTACGAGCTAATGGTTAATGGATGCAATAACGAAGCTGAGGTATTTTATTTCTCATTTGTGGAGGAAGACTTTGTCCATGATGAAGAAATTGAAGCAAGGATTTTTGAGGCCTCTGAAGATGAATCTCTTTTTGATGAAGGATTGTTGGAGTGCAGCGATTCCCTAGATGATGAGTTAATCCCTCTAGATATTTTCCTCGAGCTGCATCCTTTAAATGGATACAAAGATGAGCTACAGGAAATGATGAATCATAACTCTGTGAAAGTTTATTGGAAGCAGTACAAGTTGAGGAAGACCCCAAACTGATTCTTGATCTCTTCAATCATGTCATGGACATACAAGACAAGAATGATTTTTCCTCCAATCTGCCCATCAATACTCAAATTCCCAATAGCTGAGTAGAGATAAAGGATGAATCAAATGTTTTTCATGAAAAATATTCCAATGAGCATAGACCTGGAAAAGAAAGTAACTTAGAATATCCAATAAATTGGAACCAAAATCAGCTTTGGGGCAGCAATGAGATGCTTGATGGAGAGTCAACTATATGGATAAACATGGAAGGAAACTGGTATGATGAAACCAATTCTAAAGAGCGTAAAGGTAGTGAAAGTTTCAAAAAAATACATGACATCAAGAAACTCACATGGAATCAGTCTTACAAACTAAAATGGAAATCATGGGAATACGTAGCTTCCATAAGCAACTGAGGAGGGGAAGGTTTTTTTCCTGAACCATTCAATGGCTTCACAGAATAACATCATTCAGTGTTTCCTACTCATGGATAAATTTTGAAAAATGGAAAGTGCTTCAATGAAATTGAGTTGTCCCTCACCTTGTACCATAGTTTTGTTGTTTCCCCTTTTCTATTGTGTGTTCTGGTTTTCCCCTTTCTGTCTTGGTGTGGTTCTGGTAGGTGTGTTTCCTTCCTTCTTTCTTTCCTCAAAATTGTATATGACTCTGCAAGGCCCAATGGATAAGGCACTGGTCAATTTTATATGTTTTAAAACTTTATATTCTAGATCCTCATGCCATGTTTTCTCCCTATTCAATCCATGTCATGTCCCCAAGCTAGAGCCATTGTTATCCCCTCAAAATTTTCCTTCTTTTTCCCAAGTTTGGACTTAGAAATTTTTGAGTTGTCACCCTTTGAAAATGGTCCAGTCTAAGTAGTTTGAAATATGGAACTTCCCAAGGGATAAAGGATTCTTATAAATACCTTCATCAGATAGATAATTCTCTCCCCTTTCCAGAAAGGTGAGGAAGTCCTCCTAACTCCCTATATTTTTCAAGTTATGGCTCGGCAGAGTTTGGAGGGGAAATTTTCCCTGGGTGGGCCCGCGGAGAGAAATTTTACACTTAGCCCTTTTGGATAAAAAATGCAAGAGTCACCAAGCAGCCCATAGGCCCAAGGAAGAGAATGAAGAAGTGCATGGCAGAGCGGCAGGGCATAGAGGTAAATTGGGAATTTTTCCCAATGTGAATTTCAAAGCAAAAATTGGAGCCATCAGCCTGGGGAGGAGAATGGAGAAGTGCATGGCGAAGCAGCGGGGCATGGAGGTAAATTGGGATTTTTTCCCAGTGTGAATTTCAAAGGAAAAAATGGATCTGCACCCCCGCACCAAACCAGAATGTGCCACATGTCCCGGAGTGGCGGGGCGCGGAACTTTTTGGGAAATTTTTCCCAACATGAAATCTGAAGGAAAAAGGCAGGTCTTAAGCCTGCGCCGAACTAGAAGGTGCCACATGTCTTAGAGTGGCAAGGCACAGAGTTTTTTGGGAAATTTTTCCAAAAGGGAAAAATTTAAAGTTTGAACCTGCCAACCCTAATTTTGACTCTATATTTTTCCATTTTTATCCTAAATGTTCATAGGGCCATATCTTTCGAACCAGAGCTTAGTTTTTTGAATTTTTGATATCAATGGAAATCTGTTGAAATTATCTACATGATGGACACTTCAATTTTAAATTTTGATGGATTTTTGTGGGAGAAACTTGAGAAAATGTCTCTGGCATGCCAAAAAAAAAATCCTCACGACTTCACTTCAATGTTCTCCAGCCACGTGGATAGCCCGATTTCAAAGCAATTATGGAAAAAGATCAAACAGTTCATATGTAAACTGAAATATTGAAATATAAAAAATGCATTTTTTCATGCAGAAGCTCTTCTTGGGCTCATCAGAAGTGTTTTCTTTACTCCAGAGGAATCTAGAAGAAGGAAAAATGATCAAATTTATTTGTAATTTCTTTTTGGTAGTTTGGGGAAGTTGTAACCACCCCTTGCATGCTATTTCTTGTCCTCTGAGAGTCATTTTTCAGGCTAGCGATCAAATTTTAAAATTGGAAGCATGTTTTTGTGAAAAGATGGACAAAAATGGCAGTCATTCTTCTTCTATTCTCCTCCTCTGCATTTTTCTTCTATTCCCAATTTTGTAAAAGTTTCAACTCTGATATCAATAAAAAGGAAGGAATTTTATGTCACCCCAATGGAAAAACTGATTGGTGCTTTGTGACCAGCGTGTTTTATTCTATCTTGTGCTCGTAAATTGTAAATTTGTCTTTCTTCTATTAGTTAATGCATGTTATGAAATTTCTAATCAATGCATATAGGCATCTGATATTCTACCTATATCATTGACCTTCTTGCCTTCTTTCCCACTCCCTTTCCCATACTTAGATTAATTTCTACCCTAGCAAGAAATTGTAGGCTTTTCCATAGGGTCAGTGGAGTGCCCCTATGGATATCTGGTTGAAAACCACCATTAAAATCCTTCGGTTTTACATGCTAAACAATGGGAGCTACACCATTCAAATGTAGAGGGATTTATATTCCCATAGCATTGATCTAAAATCCATAAATTTTTCCACAAGACAAATTTTCTCACCAACAAGCTTTTATTGGTTCTCAGGATCACTTACAGTCATGGTAGGCTCATAGTTAGAATAATTTTGTATCATATAAGCTTGCACGCATGCAAAATTGGTGTAATGATACTAATTATGAGGCATATTGCAAGGAAAGCACCATTTAGACTCCTACGCCATATTGTTTTGAATAGGCACGAGTGCTTGACTTGTGTTGGGTGTTGGAAGGGGTTGTGTAGGAGGAATAAATTGCAAAGGCAAGTTTTCATTAGCATGACATCTATCATTTTGTTTTTTCTCTCTGTATCTTTGATTCCCATACTGATTTTTCCAAGGTTGATTACTTTGGCTTTGCCCCTGATTGTAACTACCTTTGTGGGCTTGCGCCAGTTGTTTTTCTAAGGAAATGACCTTATTGGAAAATTTTCTAATCGAGGCCTTTAATTCTTCATCTTCTTTTTGGTACACTAGAGAATGGGATGTGGATGCAAGAGGTTTTGTGCTCTGTAATGGAACAGGTGCAATAGAAGGTTGGGGTGCTAGAGACATCTCTAGGAACAAGGGTGCAGGTGGCCTAGATGCTAACTTACTCGCTTGGATGAGACTATTTTTTTTCCCTTCTTGCAATGTTGTATGTAGCAGGTAAATTTATACCTCCCATGGATTGAATCATGCATGAGATTTCACTATTAAAATCCCTTAGATAATATAGGAAAACATGCTAGGCTATAGGATTTTTCACTTGTTGTCACCCTCAAAATTCCCCTCTTTTTGAAGTCGAGTTTTGAAAATTTTGAGTTGATACCTTGGAATAATCTGTGCTTTTTCTTGGAAATATTTTCCTTCATTAGGATGTCATTTGCAATCATTGTGTTTGGCTGTGGATCATGTCAATCCTAGTATTGTTTGAAGTTTTCCATTTCATGAAGAACAATTTGAAATTCAGACATAAAGGTGGGGTTTTCCTTTCTTTCTACTTTTCCATAGTCATGAATGACAGTTATATCTTCCCCGTTAATTTTTTCCCCAACATCCATGGGTATTACATGGACATCTCTAATTGGGTACGATGTGGCCACATTTCAAGAGGGCAGTGGAAGCCTCCACACATCCAAATGATGAAAATCCAAGGGCAAGACCCAAGGGATAGTCCTCAAATAAGCGCAGGCTTTCCATGTGTCCCAGGCCCGAAATGAAGACAGAACAAGCCCAAATCGGCTAAGTATGGAAGGTTCAGCAAATGGTGCCACGTGTCTCATTGGCGTAACTTCAAGTGTTGAAGCCAAGGGAGGTTCCCCAAACTTGCGCTAGCCCTCGATGTGTCCCAAGTCTAAAAAAGGGACAGAGCCATCCGTTTTATCAACTAAGTACAAGAGAGTAGTGGAAGCCTCCACGTGCCTTAATGATGCAACTTCAGAAGTGAGACCAAAGGGCCAATCTCCAAATGAGTTCTAGCTCACCACATGGTCAGAGTCAAAGGAGAGACAAAGTTGGTCATTGAAGAGTCCAAGAATGGAAAAAGGAGCCACACGTCAACTCGGCACCCTTTCAGTGGTGCGAATCCAAAGAGGAAAAATAAAATGAGTGTCACCTCTCCACGTGTATATGGTCCAATATAAGTTAAGGGGGAAGCAGGCCCGAATCTACTAAGTATAAAAGAACCAACAGAGCTCTCCACATGTCTCTCTAGCACAACTTCAAAGAAAAATTATGGAGGCAAGTCTCAACTATGCACTAAGCCTCCACGTGTCCCGAGTCAGACATATGGCCCGCCAAACAAAAAGGACTTAGTTAAAAACAAAAAAATACTGAACTGATCTGCAAAGGGACACATGGTCATGTTTCAAGTGAAGACAGAGATGCGGGCCCTTTTGTGTTTTGATGCTTTGAAAGGTCAAAGTGGGAAAGCAAGCCATCAAGGTGATTTGGGAATTTTGGCTTTATTTCCAAAAAGGCATAAAGTATAAAGTAAGCCGCGACTCTGCCATTAAAGAGTCAAAGCGGGGAGGCAGGTCGGTGGAGAAATTCAAGTTTTTGAACCCATGTTGAAAAGAGGTAAAATTACAAAAAGTGACTCACGACTCTGTCGCCATTCACATAAAGCCATGTGTCAGACCTATATCGAAGGAGGGTGGGCAGGCCAAAAATTTCCAAAGTGTTATTTCTCTAAAAGGCACAAAATGCAAAAGGCATCCTTAGGCCTACATCTATTTAAATCTCTCCCACGTGGATGACTCAAATTTAAAGTTTGCAAAGGAAGATTGAACGGCTATGATTTAATGCATCTAGTTTTTCCACCAGGAATAGAAATGGTCGAGGTGTTGGAGAGACTCAGATGTCAGTTTCTTGAATCAGTTTCATCATTTTTCTAACCGAATGTAACCATTCTTGGAAGCTATTTAATGGCTTCTCCACGTTTTTGTTAGATTTGGATCATGGCATTCTTGAAATTGTAATAGATTCATAAATAATCAATACATAAGTATTTTCCTTTCATCCTATGCTATTTCTTCTTTCCTTGTCTGAAATTTGGGAATAATCCATATTTTATGATAAGAAACTTTGTGCTTCTTGTTTATATCATTTCTGGAACTTTGTGTTTATGGAATTATATTGGTTATGAAAGTGAATGATTCTACTATGCATTTCCCTAGTTCAATACGTATAATTTTATACTCTGCTATCTATATTTCCTAAAGGTATTGTCATGTTCTTCATCTCTCATCTCGTTAATTCTTCCATTCTATAATTTTGATGAACATTGGGCATAAAATGTTTTAAAGTATCAGGAATCCACACTTTGAAAGTTTTACATTTACACATAAGTTTTGTTGCTTGCTTTCAATTAGGAAACCTCTCCCATTAAAGAGGAGGGACTTGCTGCCCCCTAACTATGGTTTGTTAAATTTCCATTTAAAAACCCAATCATTTTTGGTGACTCTACTAGGGATTTCATTTCAAAGAATTCCTTTCTAAAAGAACAATTTCAAGATCATTTTTGGTTTGGTGACTCTACGGTATACACCAGGGATTGAACTTCTATAATGTTCGTTCTCTTGATCTAGGAACCTTCCCAAGAACAAAGGTAAAATGAAGAAAACTTGTTGGCCCACATCACCAACAGATGATAGTGAGAGTGAGGAGGATGATGATTGAGATATCTCTATTAAAAAAATTTGAGCTCTAATCAGTCCAGAATAGGCTCAGTTTCTGTAGAACTTCTACAGAGGTGTAAATCCAAGATTGTTTTCACAAACATTGCATCAAATTTTATAACAAGCTGAAGAACACTTAGTTAATGAATTTGAGACACCTTGTAACAAAGAGGAGAACATTAAAGTTCTAGAATCTGCTCATGATCAAGTATTCATTCCTTAGCATTATCTCAACTCCAACAATGAATGTCTTCTTATTACTCCACCTGATGCATGTCAATTTAATAATCCTTAAAATAATGAAGAAGACAAACAACATAAGGCTTTCTTTCAACATGAAATAGAGTCTATAGAAGATATGTCATGTACCAAGGTTGAATGTTCTAGTTTTAAAAAAAATGATGATCCTACGCTGGTGGAAGTGGATGTTCATCATAAAAAAATGGACAAGATTTCTCTCTCTCCTATGACTGGAGAATTTCAATGCACCGAGATGAAGATCATTGTGGACCATCCCCTTTTTGTTTTAAGTTCACTCAAAGATGAACAAGTGCCTGTACCCAAAGAAGAAGAAACCAACGAGATCACTAGTTCCCCTGTTATATTTATGGATGAGATGAGCCCACACGAGCCTTTTTGCAGTCCTTCAAAACAAGTAGGAAATGGTGAGCCATGCCTGGAATATTTTCTTCACAATTATGATATTCATGTCTCAACTGACCCTTCAAAATGCAAACAAAAGGAAGAGGATGATGTTGTTGAGCAATCTTTACTTAATCTGATAGCATTTCAATTCCCTACTTATCATGAAGACAAATCAACAATGCATCTTGTACCTAAGAGTCATGATATTCTAAAATTAGGTGTTGATTCTGCCAAAGTAGTAGGTATGTTTTTTAGAGACATGGTAAAAATTACACATAATGGTAAATCATCCAATACCTTTTTCTAAATTCCTCTTGAATATGGTTACAGGGAAAATTCAATGGAAGTTTATGTTTCTCATGAGATGTGCCATGGTGATAATTGCAATCTTCATTCATATGCTAGCATCATTCCATAAAAACAGGGAGTTCACACTATTGGGATTAGATTTTCTCATGGATCCAGTTGTCAAAGTTTTGTGATGTGCAGGAATCAGTATGAAGGAAATCGAGGGTTCTACAAGTCTTTGTATGGCACTATTCATCCACAGAAGAGGAGCCTCAGGAAGAGATTCAGTTCTTCATAAGGACTGAATGTTTTTAGTATGGAACATCACTATCTATATTGTCTTCTTTCCTCAATTTTTTATTTTCAAGCCACATAGCATTCCCTTGGAATTTTGGTATGCTCAACTACTCATCTTCAATTCACGGGTGCTTCATACTTTCACCATGTTATTCCACAAAGGTACTTATTTTTCTCATCATGTCTCTGGAGTTGTGTAGGTATCATGCAATCCTCCTTATTTCCCCTGTAAATATCCTCTTCTTTCTTTGTATATGCTTTCCTTATTTTGTCTTGTTTCCTTTCTTGTTCCTCGTTGTGTGTTGTGCTTTGTTTTTTTCTTTCCTTTTTGGTATGTTTTCCTTTTTGTGTGTGTTGTCTTCTGTATTGGTTTTTCGTTTGACTCTATTTACCCAATGGATAAGGCATCAATCTGATTTCCCATAATTTTTCTATGGTTCTTGATCTTGCCCCGTTCCTCTGTCAAGTCATCCCATGAAAGAGCCAACTGTTGTCACCCTCAAAATTCCCCTCTTTTTGAAGTCAAGTTTTTAAAATTTTGAGTGAATACCTTGGAATAATCTATGTTTTTGCTTGAAAATCTTTTCCTTCATTCGGATGTCATTTTCAATCCTTCTCTTTGGTTGTGGATCGCATTGAGCCTGGTATTATTTTTAGTTTTCCATTTCATGGAGAATAATTTGAAATTCAGGCGTAAAGGTGGGGTTTTCCTTTCTTTTTACTTTTCCATAGTCGTGAATGACGGGCGTATCCTCCCCATCAAGTTTTTCCCCAATATCCATGGGTAGTATGTGGACATATCTGATTGTATGCGGTGTGGCCATATTTCAAGAGGGTAGTGGAAGCCTCCACACATCTAAACAGTGTAACTCTAATGGTAAGGCCCATGGGATAGTCCTCAAATAAGTGCAGGCTTTCCACATGTCCCAGGCCTGAAATGAAGATAGAACAAGCCCAAATCGGCTAAGTATGGAAGGTTCAACGGATGGTGCCACGTGTCTCATCGGCATAACTTTAAGGGTCAAAGCTAAGGGTGGTTCCCCCAACTTGTGCTATCCCTCCATGTGTCCTAGGTCCATAAAAGGGACAAAGTCAACCATTTTATCGACTAAGTACAAGAGGGTAGCAGAAGCCTCAATGTGCCTCAATGATGCAACTTCAGAAGTGAGACCAAATGGCCAATCTCCAAATAAGTGCCAGCTCGCCACGTGGTTAGAGTCAAAGGAGAGATAGATTTGTTCATTGAAAAGTCCAGGACCGGCGGAAGGAGCCAACGTCATCTTAGCACCCTTTTAGGGGTACAAATCCAAAGTGGAAAAATCAAATGATCACCATCTCTCCACATGTCTATGGTCTAATAGAAGTCAAGGGGGAAGTAGGACTGAATCGATTAAGTATAAAAGAACAGGCAAAGCTCTCCACATGTCTCTTCAGCATACCTTCAAAGAAAAATTTTGGAGGTAGGTATCAACTGTGCGTTGAGCCTTCACGTGTCCTGAGTTAGACATATGGTCCCTCCAAACAAAAGGGACTTAGTTAAAAAAACAAAAAATATTAAACTGGTCTGTAAACGGACATGTGGTCATGTTTCAAGAAAAGGTGGAGAGGCGGGCCCTTTTTTTTATGCTTTGAAAGGTCAAAGTGGGAAAGTGGTCCATTGGGGTAATTTGGGAATTTTGGTTTTATTTCCAAAAAGGAGTAAAGTATAAAGTAAGCTACAAATCTTCCATTGAAGATTCAAAGTGTGGAGGCAAGTCGGTGAAGCAATTCGAGTTTTTGAGCCCACTTTGAAAAGAGGTAAAATTGTAAAAGGTGAGTTGTGACTCTGTCGCTATTCACGTAAAGCCACGTGTCATACCTATATCAAAAGTGGATGGAAAAGCCATAATGTTTTGAAGTGTTATTTCTCTAAAAGGCACAAAATGAAAAATGTGTCCTCAGGCCCACATCTGTTTAAATCTCTCCCATGTGGACGACTCAAATTCAATGTTTGCAAAGTCAGATTGAATGAATGTGATTCAATGCATCTAGTTTGAGCACTAGGCATGGAAACATATGAGGCATTGGAAAGACTCAAACGTCAGTTTCTTGAATCAATTTCATCATTTTTGTAACCGAATGTAACCGTTCTTGGAAGATATTTAATGGCTTCTCCATGCCATTGTCAGAGTTGGATCCTGACATTCTTGAAATTGTAATAGATTCTGAAATAATCAATATAGAAGTCTTTTCCTTTCTTCCTCTACTATTTCTTCTTTCCTTGTCTAAAATTTTGGAATCATCCATCTTTTATGATAAGAAACTTTGTGTTCTTGTTTATATGATTTCTGGAACTTCGTGTCTGTGGAATTATATTGGTTATGAAAGTGAATGATTCTAATCTACATCTCCCTAGTTCAATACGTATAAGTTTATACTCTGCTATCTATATTTCCTGAAGGTATTGTCATGTTCTTCCTCTCTCATCTCCTTAATTCTTCCATTATTTAGTTTTGATGATCTTTGGGTATAAAATGTTTCAAAGTATCGAGAATCCACACTTTGAAATTTGTACATTGTACATAAGTTTTGATGCTTGCTTTCAATAAGGAAACCTCTCCCATTAAAGAGGAGGGACTTGATGTCCCCTAATTGTTGTTTGTTAAAGTTCCATTTAAAAACCCAACACCACTTGAGGAATTATGTCCCAAGTCTTTTGGAATCTGATGTTGAAATTGGTCATCTGCTAGTTAGGCGTGTACTTTGTTATAGTTAGTTGTTCCAGTAGTGATAGATGATCTGAATTGTATTCAAATTAGTTGCATGGATTTGTTCAAATCTCATCCCGGGTATTAGTAGATGTAGGTCTCAAGCCATGGTACCATTTAAGTGATTTTCTCTTGAATGAGGTTACAAGTATCCTAATAACTACATCATCATGTGTGACCAAATAAATAGTGGACACATTAGCCACATCTTGAATGTGTTCAACAAAGGTAACTTGATTTTCTCTCATAAATTATGGAATTCTCTTGAGCATGTTTTCTGGCATATCATGTTGTGCATTAATATTGAGTGATCTTCCATCAGTGAAATTGGAAATGTTTCTCAGAGGAGGAGGATTAAGTGACATGGTAGGGAGTGCTTGTCTGTCATGAGTAGAGTACACGCGACACACTGGAGATGGAGATGCACTCATGGAAGTTCTACTATGTGTGCTTCATGGTGAAAGATGGAGATATTCAAAGGATTTTTTAGCCGTAGCACTCATCTCATAACAAGGCACTCTAGCTACTGAAATAGTAGATCTGAGTATTAGGAGTTGTCAGATGTGTTTTAAATGAGCCTCCAAAGGATGGAAATTAATAATTCACACACCAAACTTAGTAATGCTAAAATCTAAGATTTCACTACTTGTCCCACTGGGCGTGCCAAAAAAATTTGGTCATTCAAACGTGCACCTATGTCCTGGATCTAGAAGAATTGATTTTTTTGAGACAACAATGGAATTGTCACCAAGTTTTGGGACCTTTAATTCTTGAGACAGATCTCCAAAGAAGGCCATTTTCTCTACCTATTTCTACTGCTACATCTACTCCTAATGCTAGAATTCCAAGGGACTAGGGATAGAAGGATAAAAAATGAAAACTAAACTAAAGGAGGTGATAGCACCAGAAAAAGATGGATGAACACTATCTATTATGAGTGAAAACAAAAGAAAAAAAATGAGGTAATTCTAGGCATGTGTAGCATAGACCAGTAATCATTTACACCATCAATTTCAAGAAACACAACCAGAAAATGACAATGCAATGAATTTAGAGTGACAAAACAAGCACACAATGTAAGAGGGAGGCAAGACAGAAGAATACAAACACACTTAGGAAGAAAAATAACCACAAAATTATGCTTCTATTACTTCCAACGATGCACAGTCTATTACAATGGTATGAGAGGTCAATATCCACATGCACAATCCAGATCTAGAGGTATGTAGCTCAAAATACAAAGACATGAAGTCCTTAAGAAATAGCTTAAGGATCCAAAATGTCCAACATTAAAAATGAGCTGAGCTCTTATATTTATAGATGAATCAATGGAAGGAGGGAAAACCCAAATTTGAAATACACCTACCAAAAAAAATCATTTAATGCCTATAAATCTACCTACAAATATATCAAATGTGCCTCCCTAGTTCTATTTGGCATGTAGGAGAAAGAAGGAGGTGAAATCCCAGTAAAATCGAGTGGTTAGAGCAATCAGATTTTCTCATCAATTCCTAGCAAGACATTTTCCCATTTCTCACCTACCAAATCTACCAAAATTTTGAATTTAAATATCAATCACTGTAGGCTACGTCAGCAGTTATCGATTGAGATTAATCGCATGTTGATCAAAGCTCTGTAGAAAAAGGTATGGCTTTCATATGATTATCAGAGTTGTCTATGCACAAAAGACACATGGCACACATGGACTGGATAAAATGTCGGCCAACTATTTTTTCATTTATGCCATGTGTCATACACAGGTTGGTTATAAAGATTCAACGCCCAACAAGCGCACTCTGGTTAGTTACGTGTAACACACTCAAGCTTGTTAGAGGATGACATTGCATGGGATGGTGTAGAAAAAAGGTATGCACATGGAAGAATTAAGCATGGCAGGAAAATAGAGGAAGGGCATGTGAAGGTGACATGTGTAAGAGAAATGGGAGAAATTCCCAAGGAAAAAATGTATGGTTAAGGCACAACTATTACAAAGTAATGTGTAGGTGGGCACAAGAGGGTACACGCAAGGGGAAAATGGAACAAAGAGGAAAGGAAAATGAAAGGATGGAGAAAAGGGGGAGGGGAAAAAGGAAACTACAACTAAGTGAATTTGATAAAGATATAACTGAGGTGCGTGCAATCTGCAATGTATAACCATAGAGCTAGAATGTGACTACAAGTTGTCAAAATAACTAGGGAATTTATTTGGATAACATGTCATAAACTCTATGGATAGGTGTTTCAAAATTCAAACTATCATCCAAGATATTATCGATGATAACAAACTCGATCTTCCAAATCCTACCTCCTCTATACTAGTCAATGAAACTCATAAGCTTAAACTATTCAACAATCCTCTTTTAAAGAATGATAAACAAATGGTTGACTCCTCGAAAAATCATACATATTGCAAAATGCCTCCTCCTTCATTGTGGGCTCTTGATTTTCTAGTTACTCATACTGATACATCCCCACCACTCATTAATTTTTCCAACTATGATTATCATGCTACATTTTTAGTCAATCACTTACACATTAATCCTTCTATTGGCTCTATTTCAATTAATAGGACTATATTTTATCCATCGTGTCCCATCAACACATGTTCCATTACACTCCTTACTACTATTGACCATCTGATATCACAAATTTAATATCCAATTCCCAACTCATATGGTGTTGACCAGCTTCAAGTCAATGTCGGTCCTCTAACCATGCATGTGCCTTTTCTTTTGTAACCATCACTCAAAGGGTGTGACATGCTCTTAGGAATTTCCTGACTCTGTAAAACTCAAGCTATTATCTCCACGAATCATCTATTCCTAAAGTTCATTCACAACATGTACATTGTCTCTATCAATGGTGTTCAACCATCTACACCATGGTCGTGACCTCTTATTGAGGTTATTATGACATCAGATAGAGCAGCTATATCCCCTTGGCCTCTTGAAACTAAAGCACAATATGCTCCTAGCTCAATTGTTCACACTCATCCTACATTTTCTCATTAATATGCTAGTCTAACACATTAGTGTACGTCCACTATCTGCACCACTCCTTCACATAGGCATACTTCACCACCTCATTCTCCAGTGCATAGACTCCCATAACCTCCACATATAGTTACATATGAGCATCCATCACCTCCCCACTCTTCTACACATAGGTTTCCATCACCTTCGTGTTTTGTTCCTTATAGGTGGACATCACCTCTATGTTTTGTTACACACACCCCACATTATACTCATCAATCACATGCATATAGGCTTCATTCACCTACTCAGCATTTATCTCATATACCACCATCCTTAGAGCATGATCACATGCCTTCATCACTGCAAGCATCGGGTAGAGGTCCCTCTTCCTTTACTTTCATTAGATAGCACATTCATGATCACACACTTGGGGCGCATCACGATATCCCCCCTTATCACCACCATAATTAGATTATTTTATAACATATAATGTCCCACATACCATATATACACTCTGATACATTTACAATACTCATTTCCTGATGATGTACTCCCGTGCTTTTGTTCACACTTGACTATTGAGGGTATACTGTACACATGAACCTCACACACTACACAACACACTTTGCGCACTATCCTACATAGTACACCTTACATATTATACATTACACACTACACATTTCACATTTTGTGCATTCATCTCTACATATTATCTACTTTACACATTCATGACATAGATTTTTTTCACATACTAGACAAAAAACACACTTGCGACACATTCACACTTACAATGCACTCTTCTCATGCTTATCTATAAAATCAAACTCTATACCATAAAAACACTTACTCTTTACACATATTCAACACAAAATACATACTTAATACATGATCAGAACTTTCACAACATACCCCTTTTACATCACATGACACATCTTTATTATGTGTAATCAACACACACAACTTACACACTCTACATATCCATAGCACATCTCTCTCAACACACAACATTGCACACTCAATGTTCCCAGGATCAATTTCTATCAACCATATTCAACATACCTTCACCAATGGTGACATATTATTGACATCCTTCTACACTATACACTACAAATTACAACTCTTCACACATCACTTGTTATACACACATGAAAATATTCTTCTCGTAGCTTATATCACATACTATACGTACTATTACACACTATGCACATTCATGTTTTATCTTTCTCGCATCTACTTTTATGTGTTGCACTCACTACCCTATGACACACTCTTGTTTACGCATGGTCCATAATCTTGATGTACTGAGAGTTTGCAATCTCAAATGGACCTCATCAAATGCTCACCGTTCACTCACAAAAGCACTCACATCACATACACTCTACACTTAATGTTGCTTTGATGATCACATCTTTCTATTACACATGTAGTTCAAATCATTTCCTGATGACACACTCTCGTTTACGATTCAATCTTGACTACTAAGGGGGCATTTTATAAATGAACCTCACTTCATGCATACACATCCACTCAAGGGGAATGCGGCTCCTATTAGTCACACTAAATTCCATTCTGTATCATCCACAACATAATACATGTCTTAGTTACATTTACTAATTTCTTTCTCAATTCTTCTAACATGTTCACTTTATTACACATTCTAGATAGATATCTTGTATGTCATTATCGTTATCATACACACATGTGCGTTCACTTGATTTTTTATTTGTGATCATAGATTCTACAAATCCATACACACACCATGGATGTTTGGCGTAATACCTATTACCAATCCCACAACAACTCCTCAGGGCATCCACTTTCCTACACTATAGGTATTATTGTTTCATTATGCTTCATAGCACATTATTATCGGATTATACATGCATTTTGATATACCTATTTATGGTTCTAACATGATAACAGGTGCTTTGTGTGCAAAAGTTTCTATGCAAGTCTATTTACTTCACCATGGTTTTCTGTTACATCATAGTTCTTCTCATTGTCTTCTCATTGTATATGACATTGTTTGTGGGATTTTTCATTTGTCTTATGTGTACACACTTATCTTCTTTTGGCTTATGTCAAGCCTTGATTGTCTTGTGACATCATGAGTGGTTTTTTCATGTTTGCAACCCACTTTTCATGGTCTATATTATCTTCTTACGTGTTTACATTATCTTCTTGCATCTTATCTTACAAATGGTATGCTTAGCTTACATTTTATCTTCTACGTGCATGTTTTTCTTTGCTTGTCACTAACACTTGTATCTCTTAGACAACTTTTTTTATGTGTTCCTTGGCTTCCGACCAACCATGCATTCCCTTCCCCCTGTGGGCAGATCACAGTTTCAGCATAGTGATCGGTCCTCCTTTGAGGCTGCATGCTCCTTCAATGACAATGTCACATTCACCCAAAAAACGAGGAGGCATCATTTGGGTGAATCATTCACCCCATATAGTGTCATACAGTCACAATTTAGCACAGCACAGTACCAATATAGAACAGTAGTCAGTATCAAACAGGGCTCAAAATTAGACTTGGGTCCTTAGCACAGCATAGACACTAGCACCTAGACTAGGACAGTAACGCCTAGGCATCCCTGAGCCCTTCCTGGATTCCTATGACAAGGGGACAGTTACACAGTATTTGGAAGTTCAAGACTAGTCTAGAAAACTCCTTACACCATGGATTTTATAGGGCACACAGTCCCTTAGCATTCAGCATGCATGCACTACAAATTAGCATTTTACACTTTCAAGTTGAATCGAATTGTTTGAATTTTTACATGCCATCTGTAATAGTGTTCTACATTATGGGAAGTAGTTAATGGTTAGAGGATAACACTATAGACTTTTCTCCCTACACTTTTTTCATTACCTGGCATGAGATCACCCCAAAAACTCACGGTCAGATGCAACTGGCATGATATCTCCTAAAAAAATCATTCTTATGACAACATATTGAGGATCCTTTCTATGCCCTATTACTCATCACAAATCATGTGCACATGTTCCTTTTTCATTTTTGTATTTTAAATATTTTCCTTACATGTGTTTCACACAATTTTCAATCATATACATGTGTATTTAACTACTTGATTCATTCTTCTCTTTTGTAGTTTTTTCCTTATGAGAAGCAATAGTCATATCACATCACAACATCTAAAACACCAAATTACAACAACAATCGACATTGATAACAGGCATGATAGCACAACATCTACACATGCATTTTCACCTTACGGTTCGCTTTCATCATCACATTTTTGTACTTTTTCCTCCTTAGCATCCATGCTTCACACTATTTATCACTCCACACTTTTTCTTGTCTCTCCGACACACCTTCATCATCAATATACATGGTTATCAGTTACGCATCTATTATCTCCTTTATGTTATTGATCTTTCTCTCAACAAAATAAAGTGGTGGAAAATGTCGACATCAAAATCATGCACTTTTGTGTATCTATTTAGTCCTAATTACACACTAATTATTCTTATGATTCCTAAGTAAGAAAAATACTAATTAACCCATGTCTTTGTCCACATTTATTTCCTTTTTGTTGCCACTTTTGGTTGTGTACCCTTATTTTCTCAGTACTTCCTATTTTATACCTGTTGGAATTTATAATCCTGGACACTAGCACCCAACCAGGACACCAACCCCAAGTGCACCATCATTCCCTCTAGGTGCGTCCCTGACCTCTGTATACTGTGGTTCACAATTTTCAGGTGCTTTCTAGCCATTTGAACATCTTATCTTTTTGGTACTCATCCTTTTCAGGGTTAATTATGAAATTCAAGCAAGGGTAATCATATAAATATAAAGTTATGTGATCATAATAAAGGACCGAGCACTAAGCATTAGCTATCACCACCGAAGAATACATCCATCAAGAATATAATAGCTCCATTACATCCATCTAGCATCATCCTAGGGACACAAGGGTTGGTTATTCTACATACACTTCATAGGAGGGAATTTCATTATATTACATGTACATTCTCTTACATTTCTTTACATCTATCTACTTTACTCACTATCAAGTGTGACACGCACAAGACCCACCTAGGGCACGATTCCATGCACACACACACACACACACACACATAACTACATTGGCTCTGAGATGTAGTGTCAGTTGCTCATTCGTAAGTTCACAATTGCGGACAACTAAGGAAAGTCTGACCCCTCATTCTACATCTTTATTTTTTAGGATTTCATGTCTCTTTGAGGTTTTTTGTGGGTCATTCACTTCATTCCAGGTTTCCAATGATTTCTTTGGCAATCATCTGTGTGACCTGATACCAACTCAAAGAGAACAATCAACATTGAATACCTCACGACCACTCATAGGAGGTTTTTCTAAGCACTTCCGCAGACATAGGCACCTAGAAACAAGTCTAGGGTTCCTGTAAACGCCCATATCCATGTTTAGGCACCCTATTCCAGGTATATTGTCAATCTTGTACACTTTTCTGAGACCCTATGTGAAATGCTTCTCCTTCTCTATTCATCCGGTCAACACTTCAGGCACAATCGAAGAGTAATTTTGAAACAAATAAGTCATCTTACCTCTTCTTTGTCACTTACGGTTTTATATATTTTAGCTTAGTTTACTTGGGATAATTTTTGTATTTAATTGATTATTTATTTACCGCTACAATAGAAATCATATTAGGCATATATTTCCATATTTAGCTTAATCAATCATCTATGCATTTATATTTGACGAGTAGATCATCTACATAGACTTCGATAATTTTTTGTATCAGGTCATGAACTATGTGAGTCATGGCACCTTGATATGTCACGCTAGCATTCTTGAGTCTGGAGGTAATTTTGACATAACAATAAGTGCCCCATTCTATTGTGAAATTACTGTTATGTTGATCTTTAGGAGAAATTTGAATTTGTTTATAACCTAAGAATTTTTCCATAAGAGATAAAATTTCGTACCCTTCCATAGAATCTATGATGACATCAATAGAGGGTAAAGGAAATTTATCCTTAGGACAAGTGAGGTTAAGGTTCTTGATTTTGATGCAAATTCAAATGGATAGAGTAACCTTCTTCCTAACTGGGGTGATGTTAGAGACCCATTCAAAATAGTCTACAGTGTGGATGAATTTTACATGTAAGAGTTTAATGATTTCCTTATGAAAAATGTCATTGATCTTAGGAAAAAAAATTCTTATATTTTGCCACACATGCGTAGTGTCAGGGTAGGTAATAATATTATGGGATACAATTTCATGATCAATGTCAATCATGTCAATGTATCCCCATGAAAATACTTCTTTATGTTTTCATAAAATTTTGATGTAACACTCACGTAAATGGGGAAAAACATATCTGAGCATGAATACATGTGAGGTATCATCATCTAATTTCACACTAATAGTGGAATCAGCTAGCATAACATATTTCTCTTGAAAATTATAAGGAGATTCAGATAATTTTTCCACTTCTTCCTGACAAGGATCAACAATAACAACACAAATGTCAAAGCGTATAGGTTTTTTGGGGAAATGTCCAAGTTATTAATGGTTGCGAGGAATTCTATCCTCTCATGTGTAAAAGAGTTATAGGATAGATTCATCATTGTCTAAAGTAGGAAGAGGACCATGATATTCTACATCAATCTCTAAGCCTACATACCACTTACCATCTCTATGTTATCTAAAACTAGTTTTTTTCACATCCAAAACCCTGGCATCTAAGGTGACTTCTTATGGTGTAGGATCCATAATGGACATGCTAGTATCACATGGACCATCATTGATTTCTAAGGTATGCTTAGAAGCTGATGTAGGTGGTGGAGTTATTACAATGGCTGAAGTTTATTTAGAAGGATGACGGGTGAGTAATCCTAAAGCTTCTCTAATACCCAAGGGGTTTCTAAGAGTGGAGGATTAGTGGGGTACACATAGGGAAGCAATCCATCTTCATCCTATCTATCACTAGTGTCATAAATAGGAGGCTCATAGGATGTGTTAATGGTGTTATATTGGGTTTGTAAGGATGAAATTTTAGCTAAGGAATTTTGGTTGTGCAATACATCCAAGTTCCTAGACTCAACTTGTGATATGATGTAGTATTCGTCATTGGGGGATGAAAATACAACCACTTCTTCTTGAGGCTCTTCCTCTTTATCCATGACATTGACCTTGTTAAAATATCATATCAAGAAGGGAGGATGATTGTAAAAGAGTTGTCAAATGCCTAACTCATTACATTCTGAGTGATTCGAAGTTGAGGCTTGGTAAACAGGTTATTCTAGTTCAGATTATGGTGGGTACCAATCTCGTGGTAGGAGGACTGGTGATAACCATTATAAAATTTCATCAAGAAATCAATTCTTATTGACTCTAACCCAGATCTCATTAGGTTAATCGACATATGAATCCCCTAATGTGATTTGAATTTTAGGATTAAGATCGAAGAACTATGGATATGGAATTCCTTGAATCTCAGGAGCAGTAGGCATGAGGAAATTTTCATTAAGGAGTGGTATTGGCACATCCTAAGGATTAGGATCAGTATCATGCCTAAAGCGTTGGTTATTTTGAATGAATTTGATACACTAGTACCTAGACAATGTGAGTCTATACATGTGATGTGTCTAAGGGTGTCCCAGTAAAATGTTGTAAGAAAGAGGATGATATAGGACCATAAGCTTAATACGAATCATCTTAGGTCTGACCATAATAAAAAACCAGATGCATCTTATGGGTTTTTGCTTTTTTTTTTTGAATCCTTGATAAATTAGGAAAGTGGGTTTGATATTTTCAAAAGAGAAACCAAGGTTTTTTATTAGGGAGTAAGAAGTGAGATTAATTTCAGACCCTTCATCCACAATGACTCTACACACTTGAGTATCATGAATAACGACACTAATGAGTAGTTGTGGTTCATCTTCATGGAATAATACTTCATCTATGATCATGTCATCTTCCATGAATTCTATTGCCAACGAATAAAATTTTGAAGATCATGGAGGTTGCCCCATAGTCTCTATGTGGTGGACTTATGGGTTTGTGGTCAAGGAAGGAGATTTGGGAGCTACACAAGAAGAATCTTACATTATTTGTAACTGTTGGAGGAGGAACCTTTGATGTGAATCTAATGTATGCATCAGTTCCATGAAAGGAATATTTCATGTGAGGGATTTTAATTCATCTAAAAATTTCCAAGTTGACTTAGAGTAATTCCCATAACGATATCATGGTAATGGTTTCATATGAGATGTATCCAAACCAAATGATGATTTTGCATTAGATGTAACTGTTTTCTCTAAGGATGGAGGGATGGGGTCTTTTCTTGGTGCCACTATTGATGTTGTTGGTGGAGGCTCAATTGTGGGAGAAGACTCCACCATTGGCGGGTCTTGAGAAGTGTCAAGAAAATATGGATTATGAGTGGGTTTCTTTGGTTTGATAACCAGGTATTTATGAGTTGTCTTATGCCTATAGTTAGTCTTAGTAGCATTGACATATTTGGAATTTAACAAAATTTTATCATATAAGGATTCTATAGTACCCATGACATTCTTCATGGGGTTTTTTTGCTATGTATTTTGGTGATTAGAATAGGATTTTTATAAAGATTGATAATTTTTATAGTGTTCTTGTATGATCATAGAGTAATCAAAGGAATAAATCTAGGGTTGCCTTCCTAATATCCTTACAACCACTATGTTAATTCCCTATGGTTGCATTCTACCAATAAAACAAGTCACCCCTAAAAGTAGGAAGAAATTTCTTTGAAGGTGGAATAATCCATGGTGAAGGAAGTATTTGGATAATTTCAGTGAAAGATAATGGGGCATAGAGGAGATGGTAATAATATTCTCGAGTGTCTCCCATTCCCTTTTCTCTTGGTAATTTTGAGGGACTAATGAAATGTGTTTTGTCTTTAAGTTTGGGTGATGAGTTATAAGAGCATTCAAACTCACGCATAAGGTGATCATATCTCTTAGCTTGTTTGAGGGCCTCCTATAATGTATTTGGAGAAAAATATCTGACCTTATAATGAATAGTTTGCATTAGGTCCTTATGGAAAATTTGGGGTAAACTCCTATTATCAAGGTTATTGTTGGCTTGTATAGACAAATCCTTCCATATTTTAATGAATTCGTAAGCTAATTCACTCATACCTTGCTTAAGATTTATGAATTTTTGTAAGGTATTTTCATGTAGCTCTTGTTGTTGAAATTCAAAAATCAAGGCTTTAACTAAACCTTCTAGATCAAATATCAAATCAGGAGGAATATAATTATACCATTCTAGAGCTTCTCCCACTTAGGAATTTTCTAGAAGCTTAGTTGTTTCATAGGTTTTTGTTTAGATCCACTCCTTACAGTGATTTCCAAAAGATTTAAGGAAGATGGTTGGGTCCCTAGAACCATCATAAGAGATAGTAGGGATGGTCTCTCCTGAATCCATGGCAACAATAGAAGGATAAATAGGCTAATTTTGGACCATTTGTAACATTTTGTTTCTGATTGGTGGAGTGAAGATGGGATTGTTATGTGAATCCACCAAAGGGGGAGGTTCGAAGTTAGGTACATAGGGTACCACATTTTGGGAATTTATTTGTAATTGAATCATACTAGTAGTGGTAGTAGACTGAGACAATTCTAATTGGTCTAAGAGTTTAGCTATCAATACGTTATGATCAATAGAATAAGATTGGCCCTTATCTATAGGTTCTTCTTGGTAGTTTTCATGTTCTATGTGTTCATCACATTCATTAGTGGGATTTTTAGGGGACTCCTCTTGATTAGTCCTATAGAGAGGTATCTAATTATTAAGGATATCTTTATAGATAAGGTGGGGCATGTTCATCTCTATTGAGATATTATTAGATCTATATTCTCAGCCTCAACCACATTACACTCAGTTGAGAAAACCTATTCTGAGTGATCAGAAAGACAAGGAGATGATAGTAGAGCTTTATGTGAAGCATTAGAACAAATACAAAGATTATTGTTTATGGGAAGAGAACTATAATATTTTGGAGCATGAAGAGGAAATGCAAGCATAAATGAATAGCCCATTGATAAGTTCAGGGGATCTAGCTGAGCCAAGAAGAACTTGAGAGGAGACGTTGGCACAAGCTAGAAGTTGAGAATAGAACTTGTGAAAATAGAAATTTAGATGTAATTGGTTGTGCACAAATTTTGCACAGGGGCTGATGGCATCTGGAAAGTTAAATGAATAAAATAGATGTAATCGGTTGTACATAGGTTTTGTACAAGGGTTGATGGTGTTAAAAATGAAACTAAACTGAAACAAACAGGATCGGCTCTACATAAAATTAACATAGGTTTTGATGGCATCTGGGTGAGGTTTAAACAACATAGACAAGATTCACCCTGTATAGAAATGACACAGGGGCTAATGGCATCTAAAAATATTGATTTTTAGGGTTTTTAGAATTTTAAAGACTAAAACAAGAAAAAAATGAAAATTTGTTCCTTTTAATGATATTTTCTTGTTCAGAAGGGACAAAGTAGGATTCACATCAAGTTCACGGAGGATTTATGATGGGAAAAAATGTGTCTAGACATGATGCACTCTTATCCTCCATTCAACTAAGGTATTCAAGGTAATGAGTAGAGGACACACCAAGATCAACACACATAAAAATAGAATTAAATAGGGTACAGGGACCACTATGATTTCATACCCCAAGGTAATTATCCCTTACACTATGAAAAACTAAGGTTTTAAGGCCTTAGGTTGAATAAGAGGAAGGAATCCTATGGAGGTATCAACACTATGGGAGACAACAAAAAATAAAATAACCATGAAAAGACTATGCTAACCTAACCTAAAATATAGAACTGAAATGTAAT
Organism: Taxus chinensis; assembly: GCA_019776745.2. Classification (NCBI taxonomy): domain Eukaryota; kingdom Viridiplantae; phylum Streptophyta; class Pinopsida; order Cupressales; family Taxaceae; genus Taxus; species Taxus chinensis. The sequence goes on from CM034149.1 coordinate 317,806,360, forward strand.
ACGCTAACCTCGCATGTCCATAAAATATTAACCTAACATAGATCATGTATCGAATGTAAGAACTGCTCTATAAAAAATGACAAAGTGAGTTAGATCACTTACTTATTAGGGGTCATTGTTGATGCATATATGTCCCAAAGGACCATACACCAAGAGAGAACAATTTTTAGGTGGAGAAGGGGAAACAATCTAGTCCTATCTCACTACAATTCACCCAAAAGTACAAGAAAACTAATCCTTACCAAGAATAATATCCAGTCCAAGATTCAAGATCCAAGAAATCCAGAAGCTAAGAGAGCAGGTGCAAGTTGGTATAAGAGATAAAAGCTAATGGAGAGTTCCTATATGAAAATATGTGATGTCCTTAATTCTTATGATGTGCAAATGAGAGTTGGGATATTTATACTGATGCCATCGCTTGTGGGTGAAGGCGTTGGTAGGGTTTTTAAATTTTCACTGACGTAATTACCCATGGGAAATTGCATCATCAAGGGAGGAAAATGTAAAGGGGAATGTGCAAGGAGACATGAGAAGCAAGGATGAATAAAAACAAACAAAATGGGGTCATGAGAAATAAATATGTCAAAAAAATGAGGAAAACAAGAAGATAAGAGGAAAAATTAGAGGAATATGAGCAAAATAAATACATAAATGGGACTGAAAAATGTTCTCTCTCTCTCTCTCTCTCTCTCTCTCTCTCCATGTATGATCTATTAAAACAATGGTTGTGTGAATAACCATACCCATATCCTGAAATGATCCCCTTAAGGCACTCATTCTAGAGATAGATGGATCAGTGACCTTTAACCTTAAAATATAATTGTTAATAATAGGTATGAAAATAGAAAGTGTTAACATTTAGGTGTATACACTCAAAACTCATAAAAATGTATACTTATGATACTTTTCTTCCAATAGTTTATAGAATTGGAAGGGTTGGGCATCAACATGGATAGTGAGGTTTTGTCCTTGGAAAGGGAACTTTATGCATTGGTGGTAGGTGGATGGGATGTCTTACATGGTGTGGATTCAAGGTATTCCAAGAAGGATATTATGGGAGGTCTAGATAAATGAAATAAAATTAATGTTTGAGTGTGGTGATCCTGAATTAAAGAGGAATAGTGATTTCTCTTGTATATTTCCATTATGCATTATCATATTATTTGATGGAGAAGACTTAGGAATCCAATGTTACTTTTGAATAGCCAGGATTTATGGTAATCTTGAGAGTGTAAATATTTATTCATGATCCATTATCTATAATTACCTATTTGAATTTGTAGCAAGTAATGATGCTCATGATATATGGTAATAGGTTATGATATGGGTTGTTATGTGGAAACTCCTTTTAGATAAAATTGATTTATTGATTGATAGACATAGATTAACTTGAAGAAAAATATTGGAATTGCATGGGGTTGATGTCATTTGGGAATATTGACTTTCGAAGGACTTTATATAGGATGTCCTTTTGAATAGTAGATTTTGTGAGAAGGTCCAAGATGGATATATGTGATAGAGTATTCTCAATTTATTCTAGGATATTGTATTAGTTATCATGAGTAGGTAGAGGATACCTTTTAATAATTATTTTTGTATGATGAGTAGCGATGACATAATCTAGAGGTTTTATTTAGATATTTGTGATGTGATGTTTGTTGTGTTGGATGTAGCCAATCCAAGATTTAAAAGGATATGAAGATTTATTGTGGAAATGATTGGAATTTTTAGCTTAGGTTGTTTGACCTCAATCCTATTTTTTATTTTTTTGACCATTTTTAGGAAATATTTCTCAATATATTTCGATTTTTTCATTTTATGATTTGGAGGGTTAATTTTCTTTAATTTCAATGTCATCGTGATCAATAAGGTCTTGATCATAGTTTTTTATCTTCATACAGTGGTTAGTTTAATGTCCTTTAATGCAATTATAATCATAGTATTCATTTTCCTTGTACCATATAGGATTAGGTTTTATTTTTTTGAATGGTTTAGTTTGTGGAAAAATGATTTTGTTGGATTTTTCTAGTTGATGGAAAATGATGACTAATGTTTCTCCTAGGGGAATATATTATATATATTTATTTTATTTTATATTTTTCCTTTGGGGAATGGTTAATTGTGCAATTTTTTGCATGGCTTGGATATGTTTGGAGTCTGTAATGTCGTTATTGACAAAAAATTTGTTCTTATTAAAGAAATTTGGTTTGTTGGGTTGTTTGTTATCATGGTAGTATTTGTTAAATAGTTTGATAAACTCCTTAGTGATAAGATAATTTTCAATTTTTATTACTTATTTTCTAATCTTCTTGAAGGGTTCGACATAATGCATTTCAAGGTGGAAGGATATCTCTTGGTTATACTTAGGAAAAAATATGCAAACTACTTATTTTTCAGGGGTCAAACATGGGAAGAGACTAGTTACGCCTTGTCATCATTGCAAAAATAAAGTAAATCTTTTGCCATTGCATTGTTTTGTGTTAACAAGATCTAAAATTATGATTTTATTATCTATGTTAAAAGATAAGTTTATTATGAACCTCTTTGATAGGTCAGAAAAGGTGGTGAAAATACCTTTTAGAATGTGTATAAACACGTCTATTACTTTTCCACCTAAGCTACAAGGGAGAATTATAACTAGATAGTTTTTATTGTAAACTACCTTTCGATAGGATAAGAGAATGTCTGTAAGGTGTTATTGTGGGTCTTTGTTTGCTATACATTTGTAGTTTTGGAAAATAAAAAATAGTGGAAATGGATGTGCATCATTTATTGATTGAAAGGATAAGGGAACAACTCCTCAAATTTATATTTTTTGTTCATGTTAGGATTAACTTCTTGTAATCCTTGTAAGTTATCCTTTATGGACTTATATTCTTGGGAAAATGCTATGCCACAGGTTGGTATTATGGAAGGTAAGTTGAAATTGGCTTTGGTTGGGTCAAGACTTTTGTATAAAATAAATCCTACATCTTCAACTTAATTGAATAAGAAAGAAAATAATATTTACCTAACCTCATAATGATAGGGTTTAGAGATACCCACAGATGTGGATAAATTATGTTTTGTTTTTTTTCTCTGTATACAAAATGATGTAAGCTCCTTTCTTGTGAGGACACCTGCAAATCATAGACACTAAACAAGATATTATTAATAAGATATGAGGCAAATTGTCTAGAAAAGGCCAGTCCCCAGAGATCGAAGGACTTCATGTGAAGGGTGTCAATCTGATTTTACAATAAAGTGAGTAGAAAAAAACAATAAATGATATACGATAAATGGTAAAAATAAATGGTTTGATAAATGTTCCATTATTACAAATATAAATCTGATAAAAGATTAGAAATTATGTTTCGAAATATAAATCTAAATTAGTATCTGAACTTTTAGAGGAAGTTGAACACTCTTCTCCAGTGGACTTCAGGTCTTCTTCTTCAAAGAAAACTAAATTATCATCTTTGGTATACTCTTCCTTAAATAAATATGAAATGTATTTTGTATCTTCTTATTATGTGTTGTACTGGTACCATAAATTTGAATATGAATGCTCAAAATTAGTTTGATCTTCAGATTCAGTCTTAAAGCTCAAATATTATAATTCATCTTCGTATTGATATTTGAACCAAGATAGATCAGCTAAGATACAGAATATCTCAAAGTAGGCCTCCCAGAATTCATCTGTAACTTCATGGATTTTCTGAATAGACTCAAATATGGTTTGCAAATGATCCAAAGGGGTGGAGTGGATGACACACAGCTCAAGGTGATGTAAAATGTTTTTTTTCTCCAAGTGTAATTGGTGACAAATAATAGAAAGAGAGTGGATACAAGTAATTTTGTGACTTACACCACCTATTTCCATCTAATAGAAGCCGTTCTAGACAAAATATTAGTAGAAAAAAAATATAACAGAAATTATTGGATAGAGTTTGATAAATCTGTAATTATAAAAAATAGGCAGGAATCGTAAGTGATTCTAGTAATCACTAGCAATTACTAGTAAATGATTACAGAATGACACAATGAAGGATTTAACTAATTAATTCAAAATTATGGTCTTTGAGGGACTTAGATAATAATGTGGGGTAAACAAATTAATAGTTAAGAGTACCTAAATGAAACTACAAGATAAAATTTGACCTTAAATGAAGATGATACAAGAGATTGATGAAGCTGGTAGTTAGGTGATGAAAGGTTGATCTACACGGGCTCTAAAATGTTACCCAATATTTTTTTACAGTAAATATGGATGATAACATGATCACGTTGATGTAGAATAACACTGGTGAATTCCAATAGAAAACTCAGGCTTGAAAATGTTAGCGGATGATCCCAAAAGGAGATTACAAATTTGGCTTAGGTAATCGTTGATGATTGACCAAATCACCTATGATTTCATTCTGTTTGGGTTTGTTTATTAAATGGTTGAAACAACTTACTAAGTTGAGATTGTTTGTTTTGAATTTCAAGGCATGAGTTCATGACTTTTTTGGAAAATTATGGGTGTGCTAGTGATGTGTTGAATTTTTTTTAGGGAAATGATAAGATAGGTTAGATATTATATAATTTAGCTAATTTTGTTTAGGATAGGCATTAGGTGGATATTCAGTGATTAATTAGGTGTGATGTATATATAAGATTATTAATATATACTTAATTAATTAGGGATAAAGGGTATTATAACCTAGATGTGGAATACTAATGTATTAATTAGATAAAGAAGATGTGTTATGTAGGACCTAAGTATGTATTTAATTAATCAAATTAACTGATTAATTAAATAGAGACAAAATTGTTTTTTTGTGGGATGTCATGTGTTTAATTATTTTGAAAAAGATGAGCGGGTGTAGATTTTCGGTGTCTATATTTTCCCCTTTTTTTCTGGCGGTTATAACATCAAAGCGTCAGACAAAAATGAAGAAAATATGGTTTGAATGGGTGATCCAACTACAATGCAACATAGGGAACACCAGTGTTTATATATGATGTGTTTTGTAAAATTCTTTCCACACTCTAAGGGGTACCAAAAGAAAACGGTGCTACCGAGGGACCAAATAATAGGGGAACCAAAGGGTTCAATACCAATAGTGGTACGGTTTGCAGACAGATGTAGGCAAGTGATGGGGGCCAAAACCAGCATTCCATAGACCAATGATGAATATTGATATTGATTTTGTTTTTTTTAATTTTTCAAGGACTAAAGTCCATTGAAAGTGAGACACACTTGTGAAAAAGTGATTTTCATGTTTTAGGGAAAAAGACGAGATAATGGCTAAAAGAAAGGAAGAATCACTAGTGATTGATTAAATCATCGATGATTAGGTAAATCATCAGTGATTTCCCCAATGTAAAATTTGTGCTATGATGGAAGGATCATTTGGCTCATTATTACTGTAGTGAAAATGGACTGGTAGAGTGACTTGGGTGTAAAAAATGTGTTTGGGGGTCAAAAGAGTTGAGATTTGCACAAAAGGGCGTCTTCAAGTAGGCAACACAAACCCATGATGGTTGAGGTAGGTTATTTAACCTTTTTTATTGATTTTCATAGTTTTTAGGATTTTTTTCCATTTTAGGGTTGTATGCATGCCCTAGTTTTGAATCACAGGAATTTCTGACAATTCATGCAATCACTAGTGATTCACCTGTAATGTAGGTAATTTGCATTTTTTATTATTGACATGATGTTTAAGAGATGATTTTGGATTTATATGGTTTTTTTGGTTCTAATCTAGTAATTGATGTCGATATTGATTATACTTTGTGATGATAACAATGTTAATGTCTAGGTAATTTCATATAATTACATTTCATTCATGAATAGAGAATTCTGATTTTGAAAAATGATGTGCTATCGCAAATATTTGGTGTTAGATGTTGTTGGTATTTTTTTGGGTGATGATGTTTATTTTTATGTAAAGAAGTTTTGATATGTTGTGGATGATGTTTATATTATTTTTGGCAATTATACTAATTTTATATATATATATTATGCTCATAGGTAGATTCTTAGAAAACTATCTGCGATTGTATACCACTGATCTTAGATGACATGAGGGATGACATGACAGATGACAACTAGGAGCATATTGAGATAGTGGGTTTTAGTGGTATGATATATTATAGGTGGATACATAGATGTTGGAGTTTGATGTTGGGTTTGTTAGAGCAGTGGAATCCTTCCACCTGTACTTTTTGGTTGCAAACTAGGGATATTATGCTTACTTTGGAGGATATACACCATATCATGAGACTACCTATCCAAGGTGAGGGTGTATATATCATTACTAAGGCATAGAGGGCTGATGTGATGACTAGATTATATGGAGAGGATGTAGAGGATGTCAGATATGAGTCAGGGTATTTTTCTTATGGAATATTATACTCAGTTGAGAGAGAGGGTTATACTCGTATGCCTATGATGATGATGGCTATTATTTGTTTCACATTTCTAGACTCTAGAGGTGTTCATTTTCCTTGGATGATGATAGGAGTAGTTCTTGAGATGATGGAGCACCACAAAATTTTTAAGTGGGGTCCTACCCTACTTACACAAACATTCAAAGAGTTGTGGGCCTAGAAGTCCCACAAGTGTTACGGTATTGATGTGGCTTTTCTTCTACATGCTTGGAATTTCTAGCACATTGTCATTACTCATCAAAAGGGGTTTCCATGGAGGATTGATGATGGTAATTTTAGTTTTATGAGGTGGAGATCAGACAGAGGTCATGTGGGGAAGAGGAGGACAAGATATTATCAAGAGTTATTATCTGGATTACAAAAGGGGGATGTAGTATGGAGGCCTTATCTAGATTTCCCTATTTAGCCTGAGTACACACATGAGTTGATAGGCTTGTAGTAGGCTAGGTGGATTTAGGCTCTCTGACTGGGTGAGCATGAGTTTCTTTATTTTGATTATATCAGGAGACAATTTAGATTGGTACAGGGAGTTCTTGAGGATCCCATACAATACATATGGGAGGATGGATATACCAAAAATCTGAGTGTAGTGGTGACAGAGCCTGAGATTATTTTGGATTATTGGGGGCTATGGGTCCCAATGATGATGGAGATATATTTCATATTGATGATTTAGGGGTGACTCTTGAGTATACAACATGGTGGACTTGAGCATTGAGGGGTTTTGAAAAGACTCGAATATCTCATAGAGAAGTATAGAGATTCGTACGGGTATGTGCTCACGAAGAGGGAGAAGCACTAGCATAAGAGGTAGTGCATGGTTCAGATGACGATAGTGAGGAGGAGGGTGATGATGATTTAGCTGTAGCTATTATAGTGGTGAAAACTGAGAAGGTCGTAGTAGAGGGGGAGAGAGATGTGGTTAGGAGAGCAAGGGATGACCTCTTAGGAGTTCTAGATACATTGATTTCTGAGTGGGATAACCTGATTACTGAGTGAGATGGACTTAGAGTACATCTAACTTAGGCCTTTACAGATAGGGACAGATATCATAAGCAGAGAGAGGGCCCCCTATCCAGTCCCTCGAAGGTTATCAATTTACTAGATGACAACACTTTTGATGTACTTAATATACAGCTCACAGAATCACATTTTTGCATGACATTGATATGATATATTTTTATATACGACGCATAGAATCCTATTTTTACATGACATTGATATAGTGATAATCACAATGTATATGCACTTGATTTATATGATGATGATGATGATGAGGTTTATGACTTATGTTTTTTTGACTTATATGTGTTAATATATGTGTTAATATATGTTTAATGTATGTTTTTTATTTGAATGTATTAGTGTTAGATGGATTTTTATGGATGCATTAGTTGTGATATTATGGTTTATGAATATGTTTGATAAAATGTTGAATTGTTTAATTAATCAAATGACTTTAAAATGTGATTTGAAATGCACTGTATCAGAAATATGACTAAGTAAAATGACATGATTTCCCCATGATGGATTTGATACATATGTGATGGGTTTTGAAATCTTAAACACGCTTGTTCTTGTAGCCTTAACACAAATATTAAACACAATTATCAATCGATAGTTACTCATGAACTCAACAAAAATTTAGGATAAAATAAAATGTACCTTCCTAGGTCATAAAAGGGGTTTTTATATGTTGAGATCAATGTGGTAAAAAGGGTTCTCCTTTTCAACGAGTTCATAGGGAAATACCCCATCTTTTTTTTTTAAAGTAAACTGATCAATGTGAGAAGTTTTTTATGAGGGAAAAGTTGATCAATGTGGGAAGCTTTCCTGAATGCAATTTGTTTTGAAGGTTGATCAATGTGGGAAGCCTTTTATATGGGTAGCCATCCTTCTGGGGTATGGTCTACAATTTTGATTTTTGACATTTACAAAATAGTCATCCTTCAAGGGATCAATCTACTTTTTATTTTCTTAACAATATAATTTTTGATATTTTGAATAGTTTTCCTTCATGTGATTAGTCTATTATATTTTTTATTTTTGAGAAATGCATCCAAATGATTTTCATGCATATATTTCTTTAGGCTGAGGGAAAAACCCAAATAAAATGTTTCAAGGAGGGGACAAGATGTGTATATGATCTACACATTTGTGCCCCATGTTAGTTAGTACAAGGTAGATGGGAGTAATAATTTAAGGGGTTCTTGCAAAGGAGGAACTTTTCTGTATTGAAATATGCGATGAACACATCCATGGTGCTCACCTTTAAGGTATATTTAGGATAATGATAGATAACCACATGCTTTCAAATCATTACTGTGGCAAAAATATATGGCTTAATGAATTGATAAGGTTTTAGATGTAACTATTGTCATGACGATCAATCATTTAACGATAGAAAGGCCATAAGTGCAAGGCATTCATATTTTCCTTTTCCAATTCACCATTAAGGGAAGTGAGGTGATACGATCCTAGCACATACTTGTGAGTGATGCCATATGGACCAATCCAATTAAGGGAAAAATTTCCACATTCACTCCATTCTAATTGAGTGCCATTTTGATTTATTTTAAGTACAAGATCATTGATTTTAAAGTCACATTATTTTACATGTTTTTTATAGGCTCATTTGATTTGGTCTTGATAAAATTGATGATGTTCAAGGTCCATTATATTTTTTTCATCTAACAGTTCAAGGTGTGCTAGACAATCTTGTCAATATTCTTTATCGGGGATAAAGTCTGTAAGTGACACACAAAGTAATTGGATTTTAACTTCTAGTGGTAGGACAGCTTCAGAGCTATAAACAAGTGAGAAAGTAATAGTACCTATAGGGGTACGGATACTAGTTCACTAGGCCCAAAGAGAAAACAGTATTTGGAGATACCAATTCCTACCTGCGTCATCTATTGTTTTCATAAGGATTTTATTTTGTTTTATTTGAGGCTTCAGCCGGTCCATTTGCTTGGGGATAATATGGTGAAAAAAATTTGAGTTTAATGTTGAAAGTGTCACAAATCTTTTTAACTTCCTTATTTTTAAAGGATTTTCCATTATCTATGATAAGTTTATAAGGTATACCAAAACGGCATATGATGTATTGATAAATGAAATTTATAATATGTCCTAATTTAATGGATGTCAAAGGAATATTTTTAACCCATTTATTAAAGTATTCAGTAGTTATGATAATAGAGTGATGATGTTAAGATGATTAAGGATTAATAATAGTAATAAGGTCTAACCCCCATTGAGATAAAGGCCATAGGTCCTAAGAAGGTTGTAATGCCTGACTGGGGACATGGATTAGATCATAATGAAATTGACATTTAACACATTTCTTGACATATTCACAACAATCCTTAGTTGTAGTAGGTCAGTAATACCCTAGTCGTATGGCATGTTTGGCAATGGAATTTCCACTGAAATGTCCTCCACAAACTCCATCATGGACTTCTTCGATTGCTTTAGTTGACTCATGTGATTTGAGCCACCTTAATAGGATACCATAAAAAAATATTTTTTTAAATTATGCCATCAATAATGACAAAGAAAGTAGTGCATTGAAGAAATGATCATTTATCATTACGTGATAAGTCAGACGGAACTTTTTATTTGGCAAGATAATCATAAATCTGAGTATGTCACGAAATAGTTGGATTATCATCAACAATATTAATAAGAGGGGGATCATTTAGATGAGAATGATTATCCAACCATTGAATGATGATGGATAATTTAATGTTTTCTTTTGATTTTTCAATTTATAATGGGATGATGGCTCCTAAAGAAGCCATTGTATCTAAAATTTGTTAGAGGATTGTGTGATGCGTTTGGATAGTGTAGTGATCAATTAATCACTGAAGAGAAAGTCAACGTTTTTTTATTTTTGTAAGATTTCATTTTTACACTGATATTATCCTTTGACTTGATCGATAAGAAGTTGTGAATCTCCATAGACATCCAAAATGTGAACACCTAGGAGAATTGTGGTTGTAAGGCCCATGATTAAAGATTCATAATCTACCATATTATTAGTGCATTTAAAGCTAATTTTGAATGATAATGAAATTTTAATTCCCTAAGGAGGTATGATAACAACACCAACTCCTCCCCCTTCCTGGAATTTAGATCCATCAAATAAGAGATCCATCTTGATGGGGATGAATTCATATTCATCGAAATTGCTAATGGATTCATCTAGAAAGTATTCATGAGGAATTTTATTATCGAGTAAGGAAGCATCAGTGAGCTGGTATGCAATGTCCTGGACCTTAATAGATTTTTATGATATGAACTCAAGTTCAAACTCAGTTATAAGCATAATCCATCGGGTGATATGATCATTATGATATAGTTTAGAGTGTATGGTTTTGAGTGGATTAAAGCTAGTGACAAAATACATTTTGTGATCAAGAAGATAATGACACAACTTGGAAGTGGAAAAGTATAAATAAAAACATAGCTTTTCAACTTCAGTGTAATGTATTTCATATTTATGGAGTGAGCGGTTGATATAGCATACGGCTTGTTCACGAACCTAATTATTAAGGTGAGTGAGCATGGCTCCAAGAGCATGCTCTGAAGTAGATATATATAGGTAAAATGGCTCCCCTTCATGAGGTATAGTAAGCACTAAGGGTGATAAAATATATTGTTTGATTTTGTCAAATTATTTTTGATAATTAGAATCCCAGTAAAAATCAACATCTTAATGGAGAAGATGATGAAATGGTTGATAACGATCAGAAAGTTGCGATATAAAATGTCAGATGGACTGTAATTTTTCTTGAAGACTACATAATTGAGTAAGATTGGAGGGAAGAGGCATTTCAATGATTGACTTAACCTTTTCTGGGTCAAATTCAATACCTCGGATAGATATGATGAATCCTAAATTTTTTCTAGAGAGGACATCAAAAACACATTTTGTGGGATTGAGACGTAGACAATATTGAATGAGACAAGTGAAGATGGATTCAAGGACATCAAGATGATCTTTGTGTTGTTTAGATTTTCCTAAAAGGTCATCAACATAATATTTGACTGTTTTGTGAATGAGGTCATGAAAAATGTAATTCATGGCATGTTGATAAGTAGCTCCTACATTTTTAAGGCCAAATGGCATGACACGGTAGCAGAAGGTTCCCTAAGGAGTAATGAAAGAGGTTTTATGTTGATCATCTATGGTGATAATAATTTTATTATAACCAGAAAAACCATCCATAAGGGAGAAAATTTCATGGTCGGATGTTATGTCAGCGAGATGATCTATGTTTAGAAGAGGGAAATCATCCTTAGGACATGCAAGATTGAGATCCATGAAGTTTATGTAGATACGTATCTTTCCTGAGGATTTTGGTTATAGGGACAATGTTAGAAACCCATTGTGGATAATCAATGGGTATAATGAAATTAGTGGATAAAATACGTTGTAACTCTTCTTTGAAAAGGAGAGCTATGCATGGATGCATCTTATGGAGTTTTTTGTTTAACAGGCTTATCATTTGGATATGTGACAATATTATATATGAAAATGTTATGATCTATTTTGGGCATATCACTATATGACCAGGAAAAAGCTTGATAATATTTTCATTAAAATGTGGTGAAGTCATCTAACTCCTATGGATTTATTGATTGACTGACTTTAACTATGCAAGGATCTTGAGGGGCTCCTAAGTTTACATCGATGGTGGATTCATTAAGAAGAGTTGGTGTATCAGATGGTAGGGATTTTTGGAAGAAGTGATCCTCAACTCCCATATGGGAAAGGATGTCCTGGTCATCATGACATTGAAGGATATCTATGGTGGGTAAATCTTCTGTAACCATTTCTGGCCAAATAAGAGGAAGTTATTTAATGGTATGGTTGGATTGATAAGTGAGTGGTCCTAAGGATATGGTATTGACTAAAATTGTTAGGTAGGATGGATACAATGTCATCTATATCCATAGGATCTTCAAGGGTTGTGGGTGATGATGGTTCTAATTCAGTAATGATCATGGATGTAGCAGGTTTGGATGTAGTGGCCTCGGGTGTTTTAGAGTCGAGTTTCTTATAGCCTAAACCATATTTTTCATAAGTTTTAAGGTAACATTGGATAACTAAATCATGTGTTCCTAGTTCATAATGGCCAAGGCCAAAAAATCTTCATGCATAACAGTGAAGATACATACGAGAAAAATTTAGATTATCTAAAGATTTTAAGTTTAATATAAAAGGCATGGCATGGTGTTGATCAATAGTATGAGACAAAGGGTAGTTGATTCCCCCATTGAAAGATTTGTTTTGAAATAAGTGAGACCATGAGAGATAATATCTCCTACATTAGTGTCATACATCGGTTGTTTATTAGGGTGTTCATAAGTCTTAGTTGAAGGAATGTGATTAAGTATGAGGAGACAGTATTCCCCCAACGTAAGGAATTATAAACCATCATTAAGGGGGGAATCATCTAGTAGTTTAGAGGAAGGGATGAATGTGCTAGTAGATGCATAATTAGATGATTTGGATGTGGACTTGGGAACAAGTATGTCATTCAGATGATACATCATGTAATAATCAGTGAAAGGATTTGGATCTGTAGGAATGGTGAATGTCTGACCTTCATGTTCATATTTAAGACAACGATGGAGAGTTGACAGAACGCAATGCATGGTGCATATCCATGGGTGTCCTAGTAACATATTATATTGAAACTCTCCTTCTATAATGTAGAAGAGTTTTGGTAAGGTTTTAACACTGAATTTAAGTGGTAAAATGACGGTACCTAATGTGGGTGCACTAGTGTCGTTGAAGGATCGTAGTAAGACTGGAGTTTGAGCAATAATTTTTTTGGGAAACTTAATTTGATCAAAAATGAGGGAGGATATAATGTTAATAGTGGAACTGCTATCACTCATGACCCTTTTTATTTGGATGTCACTAATTTGATTAGGTTTTGAAAAGTGGTAAGTCATGATCTTCTGGTTTAAGATAAGGTATTTCAAATTGTTCAAATTATATGGTGACAAATACTTTGAGGGCTCCTACAAAGTTTGTAAAGTATGAAGGGTCATATAAAGGTATTGTTATTGATCAGAGGGCTTAAATCATGGCTTTTTAATGAATAGGTGATGTTTGTATCAGTTCATATAATGACATTTTAACATGATCTTGGTGTAATTGTTTGATGAAAACATTTTACATCGTGGTGGATGGTGAAGGTGGTTCGGAGAGGATGGAAACCTTAGTTCTAGGTGACATTGTTTGATGCTATGTTTCAATAGCTACAGGGATTGATACTTTGGGTTTATCTAATGGAGGATCTATTTCTGGAGGTGTAGGTATGGCTATGAAATTGTTACCTTTCTTAGGCTTAGATGAATCTATGTCGTAATTATGTGAATGAGTGGTCATATGTATGGCATCGACCTGATGGGAAGGAGTTTTAGACATGGGTTCCTTGGATTTTGAAAAAGGTGATGACAATGTTGATGTTGATGTTACATGTGATTCAACAGGAAGGGAAGTTGGATTTCCCAACTTCTATGAAATCAAGTCAAAGGCTTTACAATTCTCAATGGAATGACCTCGTTTTCTATGATAATCACACAAGATGTTGAAATCATACCAAATGGGTTTCCACCCTTGTAGATCTTATGGTTTTTGTGGTGGTAATGTTATGAGTTATTTTTGGAGGAGGTCATCTAGAATGGTTACATAACACCCCTTACGTGATGACGTGGATGGTAATGAAGTTTTAGGTATCTTATCTTCTAGTGGTAATAAGAAATTGATTGTAGGTTGTTGAGTTATTTGTTGTTGATGAGTCCTAGATAATATATTGAATGGGGGATGAAGACCTAGTGGGGAATATTGATAAGTAAACCTTGGACGTGGAATGGAAGGATGATTACTAGGAGTTGAAATGACCCTTCTAGGAGGAGGTGGGAGAAAAGGTTGAGGACTACGGAATCAATATGATTCAGGGAAGGTATAAGAAGGAATTTTGAAAACTTTGGACAATACCTTGTTTGTGAGGTCCTTTCATGGTTTTGGATGAGTTGGGTATGGATGTAGAGGAAATTTTTGATGAGGGAAGAGGGGTTTGAATGATGTGATTGTTGAAATCAAAATGATTTGTGGATTTTTTTAGTTTTGGGATTGGTTTATGTAGAGATAATTATTTTGTAGATGGGGGGACAAATACGATTTGTAGCTGCGTTAGGTGGAGATTTTGTGTCATAAATGTTTCAATAGGTATCATAGTTATATTTATAGACTTCGGCATAGACATGGTTATAGATTCAACATATGACAAATATGGGAGAATATTTTCAGTAATATTTTTGATACACGAGGATTTGGTAGATATAGGTTTAAGTTTAGTGGGTATTTTTGTTAGTTCTATGGATGTGGATGTTGGTGTGGATGTTGGTTCAGTAGGTGTAGATGTTTGGTTTATAGGTGTGGATGTTGGTTAGTAGATGTGGGTGTTGGTTCAAGAATGTGTAATGTTATATTAATAGTGTTAATGGTGTGGTGAGAATGAACAACATTTTTTTGTGGTTAATCAGTGGATGGGGCATGATTTGGAAAGGGTTGTTTGAATATGTCAAGGTTTTGATTTGGGGGTGCATTTGGATTATCCAAATGAATTTCACCTTTCTCAATCAAGTCTTGAATAACATTACAGAATGTATGACACCTTTCAATGTCATGTCCTTTGACCCTATGGTATTTACAATAGTCATTATCTTGATACCAAGAGGGATTAGATATAGATGTATCGATAGATCGAATGGGGGGAGAGTTATCATATTTATAGTAAGTAACTTATCAAAGACCATGCTATAAGTCTCTCTTATTGGTGTGTAACTATGTTGTGGATGAGATGATTTGGTAGTGGTGTTTTCCTTGGGAATGGATGTAACTACTATATTGTTGGCAGACCATTTGGATTTTTTGGGGCTAGAGGATGACTTAGATGGGAACTCTATTTGTGGTTTCTTAGGGCGAAGCTTAACTTGGCCATCTTCTAAAGCTCACAGTTCCAATTTAGGGGCCATGGTAAAAGCTTCGTCGAAGGTCTGGAATGATTGAATTTGTAATGTTGATGAAATATGTTTGGCACATGATCGACAGAAAACTTCAATCAATTTGGCTTGTGGTAACGAAAAGGATAATTGATTGATTGTACCCCTCCAGTGGGAAATAAAATCAGTAATGGATTCATCCTCAAATTTTTTATAGCATAAAGGTCATTAATAGTGACTTTACGGGCTATTTTTATGGGAAAATGCTCTAAGAATAATTTTGTGAGTTGTGTGAAGGAGAAAAGGGAGTATTGTGGAATTTTATTATACCAGTCCAAAGCAGGACCAAGGGACATGGGAAAATTCCTCAGCATGAGGTCTTGGTCATGGGTTATTAGATAACAAGCAATGACAAAAATCATGAATATTTTTGAGGATATTCCTTGCTATAGAATTTAATAAATTTTGGAAGTTCCCAATGAGGTGGATATGTTTTGTATGGGAATGAGGGATGAATAGGTTCATTGCAGATTTGATCGTAAGAGAGTACATTTTTGGGTGTAGATGAGGTAGCTTCTAGACTAGATATATGATTCATGAGGGCTTGAAGGGGTCATTTTATATGGTTATTATGAGGATGAGCCAGGTTGAAATGCAAACTGGCTAGGTTTTGAGTACATCTGGTACTATTGAGGGATATTCTGTTGATAAGGAATGTTTTGTTGAGGAACATTTTGTTGGTAAGGAATGTTTTGTTGTGGTATATTTTGTTAGTGGGATATTTTAAGTGAGTGGAATTTTTGTTGAAGAAATGTTGGAATATTATTGTTAAGGAATACTTTATTGTGGAATATTTTTTACGGGATATTTTTTGGGATGTTTTGTTGAGGAACGTTATAAGTAAGTGGAATGTTTTGTTGAGGAATATATTATTGAGAAGGAATGCCTTGTTGTGGATATTTTGTTGTGGGATGTTTTGTTGAGAAGGAATGTATTTGTTTTGGGATGTACTGTTGAGATAAAGGTTGTGAAGGTTGTATATATTGGTAAGGGTGTTGGATAGATGTAGTCGTAAATGATTGTGAATAAGGAGGTGGTTGTTGAAAGGGTATAGCAGAGGCAGCAGAAGATGGTGCTTGTTGTGGAATGTTTTGAGATGGAGAAATTTTGGTATGGAGATTAATGGTTGTGATGATTGTGGTATGTATTGTGAAACAGGGTGAGTGGTGGTGATAACACTAGTATTGATTAAAGGAATAGATGTTGGAATGGACATAGTGATATTTGAATATTGTTAACTGGTTGAGATACAATAGTAGAAGCGGAAAAAAGACTCAACGGAGGTGTCTGAGTGACTGAGGATGTTGGAGGGGTAGATAATGAAGCACTAGTATTGCTTTATGGAGGTATTGAACCAGTGGAAGGCTCGAGTGAAGATGTATGTTGTTGGGCGGTTGTGTGTGAGAGGAAACCATATGAATACTAAGAATAGGAATGGAAGACAAAACTTTTGAGGTTTCAAGTTGACTTAGAGGTGGATATGAGTATATTTGTTGAAAAACATGCTCCTGATTTAAATCTATAAGACTTGCAATACTAGATGAAGGATTGTATGGAGGTGGTGGTTTGGATATAGATTGTTATTTTGAATCAATGAGATGTGAAGAATCAAGAATACTTGAAAATGGTTCGGGTTCAAATTGTTGTGAAGAACTAGATAAAGGATCAGGAATATTTGAGGATGGTTCAGGTCTGAATGGATGGAGTTAAACACCCCTAGCTGTCAAATAAGCATTGAGAGCAATGGGATTTGAATCTAACATTTCTTCGAAAACAATGTCTCCTCTTTCAAAGAAAGTGAGTTCAAAGATATTCTGATTGCGAGTTGGGGGAGTATGGATTTTCAATTTCTTCTTGTTCAATTGTACGGAAATTTTGACTATGAATATGACATGAAGAATGTAATAGACATTGTCTCATTTCTTCATTATATTCCTCCTCTATTTCATTCCAGGTTATTTGAGTATAAGATAGAGGAGTAGAAATAATTAGTTGATGAAAAGGGTTTTGTTGTTGTAATGGCATGGTAAATACTGGTATAGATATAAAAGTAGATAAAGGTGTAGACAATGGTGTAGAAAATGGAATAGATAGTGGGTTTTTTTGCTACAAGGGTGTGGATAGTGGTTGAGACATGTTTTCAGAGGTTTGGTTATGGGCTTGTTGTCTAGTTTGTACCATAATGAAAAAACAAACATTCACCTAAAAATAAACTGAATAAATTAGTTTCAAATAGCAATCAAAAGAAACCAAGATGATATTTTTTTGGATTTCCTTAATTTAATTTTTTTTAAGTGAAATGTGTAAAAGAGTTACCAAAGTTCCTTTGAAATAGCGAGTAATGGCTAGTTTCAGGTGTGTTTAAGGATAGATTCCTCGATATACCTGAAGGTACGTGAGGCCCAACTCTTTATTGTTACCGATACAGGCATGGTATTGGGGCCTACCCCCTTACTTCACAGTCCCGTAGTGATAAGGGTATCAGGTGTGTTAACAATTTACTGACAGACAGGTGATTATACTCGGCTAGAACAATGAGTCAGCTTTTCCTCTTGGTGATAAAATCCAAGTAGGTATCCACCTAGTTGGGACTTGTTTAAATGTGTTTTGATGTTTAAGTGGTTTGGTTGTGTATGGGGGAAAGGAAAGTGAATCCAACATATTACCTTCCCAATTAATACTATGTGAAATAATAAGGATGAACGGTTCATTTTAAAACCAAATCAAAATATTAATTTTGATGAAGACAATCAAACAAATAATGCAATACTAAAAACAAAAAGAAAATTTTCAGGAATCACCATAGAAAATGCTTCTTTTTTATTATTTTTAGCATTGTTTAAGAAAACAATCCAGAAATCCAACAAGAAAAAGAACCAATAGCAACATCAACTTGCAAAACCAGGTTAGCAGAAATAGTAAAAAATAACAAAAATAGATATTAGCAAGTAATTTACAAAGTAATAAAAAATATCAGGCATTGCTGACGATTGTACAAATTCTTGGTGATTACTGAATAGTAAATCGAATATGGAAAAAATTGATTTTTTGAATGAATGAAAAGACTTTTTCATTTTATTTTTTAAATTTTCACAATAAACAATAAGAAACAGAAATCTGAAATCTTTATCTAATAGAAAACAAAGAAATAAGAAAAAAATAATAACTAAAAGGGAAAAATATAGAGTAAGAAAAAGCATTCAGGGAATCGTCGGTGATTGGCTAAATCGTCGGTGATTGGCTAAATCACTGGCGATTACTATGTAGAGAAATTAACATAAAAAAATAGATGTTATTTTTAATAAAATTAAAAAATGAAATGAGGGTGCATGGTGTCACTGGGCGTGCCAAGAATGTATAGAATAAATCCTACCTCTTCAACTGAATTTAATAAGCAAGAAAATAATACTTACCTAACCTCATAATGACATGGTTTAGAGATACCCATGGATGTGGATGAAAAATGTTTTATTTTTGTGCTCCATATACAAAATGATGTAATATCCTTTCCTGTGAGAACACCTGAAGATCACAGAAAATAAACAATATATGATTAATAAGATATGAGGTAGATTTCCTAGCAAAGGACAGTCCCTGTAGATTGAAGGACTTCCTATCAAGGGTGTCAATCCACTTTTACAATTAAGTGGGTAGAAAAACAATAAGTGATATACAATAAATGGTGATAATAAATGTTTTGATAAATGTTTCCATTATTACAAATATAAAGTTGATAAAAGATAAGAACTTATGGTTCAAAATCAAAATCTAAATCGGTATCCAAAATTTCAGAGGAAGGAGAACTCTCTTCTCCAGTGGAATTTGGGTCTTCTTATTCAAATAAATACTAAAGTCTCATCTTCGATATACTCTTCCTTAAAGAAATATGAAATGTATAATAGATCTTCTTCTTCCATGTTGTACGCGTACTTAGAATCAAAATCTGATTCCTCAAAATCAGTTTGATCTTCATATTCAATCTCAGGGCTCAAATCTTATAATTCAGCTTTGTATTGATATTCAAACCAAGCTAGATCAGCTCAGATACACAAGATCTCAAAGTAGGCCTCCCAGAATTCATCTATAGCTTTGTGGATTTTCTGAGTAGACTCAAATATGGTTTTCAAATTATCCAAAGGGGCAAAGTGGATGGCACATAGCTCAATGTCATGTAAAATGTCATGTTTCTCCCAATGTAATTGGTGACAAATAATAGGAAGAGAGTGGATAATGGTAATTTCATGACTCAAGACCACCTATTTCCATTTAATTGAAGCCATTCTATAAAAAAAATTAGAAAAAGATATGTAATATAATTATTGGATAGAGTTTGATAAATCTGCAAAAGAAACAAAATAGGTAGGAATTGATTCTAGTAATCATTGGTGATTACTGGTAAATGATAATAGACTGATAAACAAAATATTTAACTAATTGATTCACAATTATGGTCTTTGAGGGACTTAGATAATAATGTGAGGTAAATAAATGAACATTTAAGAGTACCTAAATGAAGCTATAAGATAAAATTTGACCTTAATTGAAGATGATGCAAGAGATTGATGAAACTGGTAACTGGATGATGAAAGGCTAATCTGTACGGGCTTTGAAATGTTTCCCAATATTTTTTGGACATTAAATATGGATGATAACATGATTACGTTGATGAAGAATAACACTGGAGAATTCCAATAAAAAAACTCAAGTTTGAAAATATCAGTGGATGATCCCGAAAGGAGACTACAAAAATGGCTTAAGTAATCATTAACGATTGACCAAATCACCTGTGATTTCAATCTGTTTGGGTTTGTTTAGTAAATTTTTTAAACAACTTACTAAGTTGAGATTGTTTGTTTTGAATTTCGAGGGATGAGTTTGTGAATTTTTTGGAAAGTTATGGGTTGGCTAGTGATGTCTCGAATTTGTTTTAGGGAAATGATAAGATAGGTTAGATATATCTAATTAAGCTATGTTTGTTTAGGATAGACATTATGTGGATATTCAGTGATTAATTAGGTGTGATGAATATATAAGATTATTAATATATATACTTAATTAATTAGGGATAAATGGTATTAAAACCTAGATGTGGAATATTAATGTATTAATTAGATAAAGAGGATGTGTTATGTAGGACCTAAATATGTATTTAATTAATCAAATTAATTGATTAATTAAATAGAGACAAAATTGTTTTTTTGTGGGATGTCATGTATTTAATGATTTGGAAAACGATGAGGGGCTGTAGATTTTCGGTGTCTACAGTTTTGATTGTTTGATTTTTTGTGTTTGGAAGGATTTAATTTTTTGGGACTAACTTTAAAGACTAGCTTGGGCAATTGTTAACTTATTTATTATATTTGATATTTTATTCTTTGGTTGTTATTTTTACAAGTGTGTTATGAGTCTTGTAAGACATTCTTCCCCTTATTATTATTTTTTTGGCTAGTAGTAGTCTAGAGAAAAAAAATCTACTAGTGGATTCTGGTTGAGGTTGGCTTATGTTCAAAGGATCATCAAATACATGTGTTGTATCTTGTTTGATAGGTTATTTTTCACCAATGATATGGGTTACTTTTTCCATGAAAAAATATGAAGGGTTATTTGCACCTAAATTGATGAAACTAAGGAGAATATCATCCTTTTTTTATATAATAATTTATCAATTTGTGCATGGATGGGTTATATGTGTAGCTTCTCATGATCACTGTTGTACTCATTTTGGCTAGAGATTTAACTTTTTGTGAATCTATTTCATTCCCTTTTAATTTTTTAGTGTGTTTCTAATTTTTAATAGGTGGATATTCTGATTTAGTTAGCTTCTAAAATTAATTGCAAAAATAATAATAACTCTTTTCAATGTGACTATTAATCTAAAAACTATAAAAAACACAAGGGATAGTTACACTTAGCTGATTCTATGTGGATCTGGAAGATTCTGGGTGATATGAATATAGGAATATGCTGATATGAGACTAAAAATGCTTCTTTACATAAACTGGCACCTGAGAATGAACCTAGTTAAAACCAGACAACTAGGTTGAGAGTGTTCATATGGTCTTGACCATTACATATGGTCTTAGACCTACTTGTAATATGAGTTTGTAACTTCTTGAGTTCTTCATCTTCTTGGAATTGAGTGTTACTGTGTTGACGTTTTTCTTTTCTCACCTTCATAATGGATCTATAAACATTTCTCAAACCCTAGAACCATTTCAGTCTAAGGAGTTACTATAACAAAATAGGTGGGTTGTGGGAATCCCTTTGAGCTTCCAACATCACCACTACTCCAAAGAGGGCTCAAAAAATGTGTATTTCTCTTCCCATGTGATATCTACTATATTGTAATGATAACTTCACAACCATGCTTTCAAAAAAATTCAACTTAAGTTTCACACTTATTTTTATACTTGGTAAGGGTCACTTTGCTTGATTATATAAAAAATATGGAGACTCCTAGACCTAGAAGGATACTTCATACCTGTAGAGAGTGTTTCCCTAATGGATTTACATGAGTTATTTCATATTTTAGGGAGCTTGGAGTGTCTTTTGTGCTTAATTTTACATGAGTTCTTAAGGTTCCAGATTACCTAATGAGGTATGATTTACTTGCTTATATATGCTTCAAAAGGTTTTTATGCCATAAAAGGCTGACTAAGAGGATGTATTTACTCATAAAAATATGTTAGAATCGAAAAAATTATCCCAAAGCTTGTTAGACCAAAACCGTATAGTAGGTTCGACTTGTAGAATTGTACAAACTAGCCTAAAATTGTGGTTTTGATGGGGAGGAAAAAAAATGTTTTGAATTTATAGGTTAGAGAATAGATGTTTCTAGATGTGTTTTATGATTTTTAAATATATAAAAATTTATGACACATAGGTGTGTAAAGATAATAAATTATTTGAAGAGCTATCATGGTGTGTTAAACAAGAGTTAAGAGAGTGAATTTATACATACAAGTGTGAAATGTTAAGATTAGAAGTGTTAAAGGATATATTACTTATTTTGAAAGTCTACATTTTCCCCCTTTAAGTACTAAATGAAATTACACACTTAGAGGAAAAGATACATTGAGTATGTAGACACACTTTTTCTTTTCTTATAATAACTTTTTTTGTAATGTCCCATTGTATTTGTCTTTATACACTCCAAAATGAAACCTGTAGCACAAAGTGTATTCAATTCCCAAGAGAGGAAAATAAACTTTAACTCAATATATAATGAAATTAATATAAAGAAATTGTAAAAAAGAAATTTTAATAGAGATGAAAAACATTAAACGAATACACTTATTTTTTGTGGAGGTAATGTGCTCCCGTTCTTGTTCCTTGGAGATTTTTGATTTGTTAAACTCTGATCAAGATTCAAGGTTGATCAGTCCCCCATTTGTGCTAAGGAGAGGTCGATGTATTAGATGTACCAACCCAACACATGAATGTCAAACAAAAGAACCAAAAAGAGTAGCCAAATCACCCCACCAAGGAGGAATATCGTGTATCAAATTCACTCAACAACTTTGATATATTCCCCTTAAGTGAAAAGGGGATAGGAAATTTCTACCTATGAAGAACTTAGCCACTTTGATACCTTTCATAACCCCCTGGACAAAACTATTATAGATGGATATAAGTCCAATTTTGTAAATTAGGACACATTGTAAAAAAGAGAAATAATTTCCCCCATACTCTTCCCATGTACCACATAACTAAGTAAAAACTAAATAAAACTAATTACATGCTAAAATATGAGTGGAGAAAGGAAACCCATACCTCGAATGTGCTCAAAATGGAAATAAAATTAAGTAACGTGGGGAAAGAGAGAGTAAAATACTTCATGCCCCCTAAATCTATTCCAAACTAAGTCCATCTAAGTATTAAAAAATATGAAAAAAAATTAATAATGATGAAAAATTTGATAATGTTCATAGATTTTGATAAAACTCCCCTAGTAAAAACCATCTAGTATGATCAGAAAAATCCATACGGTCTCATCTGGGCTATATGTTCTTGATCCTCAATAGATTTTGTCAAATTTTTGTGCCTGACTCTAATTCTAAGGATTTTTTTATTTTCACCTACATATGTATGTGCCCAAAAATGTATTTGTGTCTTCTAGAAATGTAGAATAAAACCCCATATGTTTTCCCCTTCTTTTAAGGTGTGTGTGATGAAGAATTTGAGAACATGGCTCAAAACAAAATATCTACACTCATAGTTGAGTATCTAAAAATTTGTATATAACCTCTTAAATAATTGATGTGGTGGAACCAAGAAGAAATTTTTCCCACGAGGGGGATGTGCATGGTATAAACCATGGCACAAAATAAGAGAAACAAGAATAAGAAGCATGGTAACAATAATAGTGTTAATGTAATAAAAGTAACAACATTAGTATAAAATGATGTGTTTGTAGTAAATAAGTGCATACAATTTATAAATAAGTGTATATAATCTAGAAATAGGTGCAAAAATGGTAAGCAATGTCACACAAAAGGGGAACTTTCCTACAAACATGGGACACCCATAGTGTTGCAAGATAATTAAGGCCCTTGATCATAAAAACAAGAAATTCACAACTATACACAAGGCATGATGCCACAAACATGGGACATCCATGGTGTTGCAAGACAATCAAGGCCCTTAGGCCATAATCAGAGTATAAAATAAGGGCATGCACACACATGCACGCACGCACACACACACACACACACACACACACACACACACACACACACACACACACACACACACACACACACACACACACACACACACACACACACACAAAACTAGCAAGTATGTATGAAAATAAAGTGTATCCAAATTTGATGAAAAACACATAGCATATGATGTAAAATAGTTAGTAATAATTGTAAGCATTACAAAAGACATATGTGTTATTCACGTTAGCCTAAAAGATAACAAATACATAATATATATGTCACCAAGAGGTTAGCAGTCTCGGTAAAGGGTTAGCCAACACTTGTCATTGTGTATCATGTTATTAATGTCCTGGATCATGCTCAATATACCATGTGAACTCATATGTGTAAAGAAGAAATGTTATCTATGGAACCAAAGAAATAAACAACATTTATATTGTAAAGTGCTAATAATGTATGTTATAAAAATAGGTTCTAATTTTGTATTATTGAAAACAATTGAATGTTTTTTTTTTTATTTTAGGCCCTCCTAGAGGGCATAGATGAAAACTTATTCTCCAAAGAGAAGGAATTGTGATCCAAGAATTCCCCCATGGATGGGAATAGATAGATATTATGCAACTAAATATTGGAATCAATATTTCTCTCTAGTGTTTTTGTGTAAATTAAGGTTTAGGTGTAGAAATCCTCCCACAATAGTCAAACTGAACCTATAAAAGGAGTGTGTCTTTGGGAAACGAGGGGGATAACACAAAATATAGCCCAAGATAACCATGTGAGGAGGTGAAACAACTTCCAAAGATGATGGAGGTTCAAGCCTCAAATTTGTTATAGAATGTGACTCAAGTGAAAATGGAACCATGGTGGTAATATATGCCAAAAATGGCCTACGAGGATAACTAGAATTAGCATAGCACTGAGTAGAATATGATAAGTTATACCTATATGGTGGACTAGAAGAATGAAAAATCCTATAAGACCTATGAGAAACTTTTGAGTGGTCAAGAAATCTAGAATATCTAAATATAGTAATATGAGAGTGTGAACCACTATAGATAATGTGCATGAAAGAGGGTGTGGGAGGAGATCTAGAGGCTCCTCTAGAACTAGGTGATGTAACATGTGAAACTAGAGGCCTATCATTAGACCTAGGATTTTTTTAATTTTTAAATGCAACCAACGACCTAGTATGAGACATAGGAGGACTAGTGTTATGTGAGGTGGTATGTGAAAAAATAGACATGTTCGTAGATGCATTAGGAGCTATAGAAGGAGGAAGTATGCTAGGAAAGGATTCTTGAAAAGGAATACCTCGAATAGTCACAAATTTCTAATGACTAATAAACTTGATACCCTGATGAAAAATGAATGTAAAATCCCTAAGCTCACATATTCAAGGTAAACCTAGATGTAATACAATAGTAGAAACAAACTTAGAAGAAAAAAAGGAATTTTTTATAGTGATAGATCCAACTGTGATGGGTAGGGTAATGCATCAAAAATGTGGATCAGAATCAAGTGCAAGAATATCAAAAGGAATGCTTAGAGACTAAATTGATGGCCATGCATAAACATTATCTTTTCTATGTGGGGTAATCAAGACACCCTAAATAGGAATCTGATGATTAGATATTGGAATATATAATGTGTTAGAAATAAGTGATTCATCTATATTAGAATCATAAAAAGAAATGATTGGCGTAGAAGATGATGTGTGATTAATAATGCCAATAATCATCCAAGGGTGGTGGTTGCACTACATGATGAGTGTTATGAAGTTCCATAGTATATGTGTCATTATTATGCTTAAGAAATGGATCACTAAATATTTTTAACTTAGAATTGTTGTTGGAAGGCTTAGAAGATTTTGTGGGCTAATCCTAATCAATTACATTAGATTCAATAAAATCTTGAATTATGTATCATAACTTAATACATCTATCCATAGAGTGACCAATACATCTATGATAATCAAAAAAATCATTTGCATCGAAGATATTACTTTGAGGATTTCTCATATCGACCTCAAATGGTGGATGGAGAGACACAAGATTACATTCCAATAACTACCTGAGGACCATGTGTGGAGGACAAGGTAACAATGCAAATTTCCATCTTGTAGGTTGTAATTTTTGTAGACACTCAAAATTGGGTCGCAACCCTCTAAGCCCCTTTCAATTAACATACCCCCTTACCATGACCCCTTCCACACATTATTATTAATCTAATTATCAATATTAGGTTAATTACCACCTCATCCCTCCACCTCCACCTCCACCTCAACTCTCCACCTTACCTTGGACCCATTCCAAGAGCATTTAACTTACTAAGACTAGGTTCTCA
Source organism: Taxus chinensis (assembly GCA_019776745.2). NCBI lineage: Eukaryota > Viridiplantae > Streptophyta > Pinopsida > Cupressales > Taxaceae > Taxus > Taxus chinensis. Next base: position 317,832,873 of record CM034149.1, read on the forward strand.
CTCCTAGCATTGATTCATCACTTACCATAACTACTTAAGAATCTTCCTTAACCTAATATTTATTTATAACAACTTCTTCCATCAATTACCCATGTGTTTAAATGTCAACCAAGACTCGTAGCCCACAATAAAATCTTGACCCATGCCAAAAAGGGAGGAAACAGACTATTTTAATAAAATTGGACTATTTCTCCCTAACCAATGTTGGTTATTCCTCAGCTGGCACCAGTCAAAGGACCATCATTGGTTTCTTTAAATAATTATTTATAACTCTTTCCCTAGGTTATTATTTTCATTGGATTTTGGATTATTCATTTGCATTCTTACATTCAACTAAGCATATGACAATCAAACATAGCACCAGAGCATCTAAGTTCTTTACCAGCAACCAACCTCTTGCTCCACAATCACAGATCATTCACAAGGAAGCACTTAGGCTTCATTTTTGTGGCATTGGATACAAAACCATTTCTCCTACGAACTCCCACCAACCACCACATTTACCAATATCTAGGTCTTCAGATAAGTATCATAACCAGGTTGTTAGTTCTTAACTTTAGTTTTAGATATCTTATTGTCTTATATTGTACTACTTATTTCTCACCCAAATACCATCTTTCACCCATCTACCCGATACCCTACCAACCTAAACCTCTTCACATTTATAATCACCTCTCTCACCATTTTTGATTCTTCACCTAAATCCTAACATCCAGCTTAATCCTTTTTAACACTTTTTGCAATCACAGAGAACCTTAACCACCCCCTTTTCATCTTTGACACCTAATTTACCCTATCATGATCAGTTAGTCAACCGATACTGGCTAAAACCAATGACTGGCATCGGTTCCCTAACTGGCATCGGTCTCTATGTCTGGCATTCTCCCTCATACCAACGAGTTAATTTACCTACCCAAAACCTCTCACAACCTCCCACAACCTCACCTATACCTTCATAACATCCTCTGTTACACCTACAAACCTTAACAACCCACCACCCACTTTAAATTTAATCTTGTATTCACTATTTAGATTAGATTTTAATTATTGTGTTTGTATGAGATACCTAAATTATACAACTACAATAGGATTCTCTATTTCATGTTCTCATTAGCATTTAATTTGTTTTAAACATGTATTGACAACCTTCTAGGAAGTACCCCACTTCCCGGATCTAGCTCCTCACTAGGAAATCCACCAAATGATGCTTTTAATTCTATCTTATGGTCTTGTGTTTATTTTCAAGTAGTCCTTCCTAGAAAAAAAGGAGTTCTCTCGATCATCCTGGTCTTCAATGGTGTGCAACCTCTTCATGACCTCTAGGTATTCCTCATGTACCCAACCTTATACCTTAAATGTTTTTCTTATACGTCTCCTTCTTATTGGTGAAACATTTTTGCATGCCTAGTGGGACCCTCATCATTTGTGGGTTTATTTTATTCATATAGGATTACATTTTGTGCTTGTTTCCTTTCTAAATATTCACTAAATCTCTCTTTTGGTAACATTCTCTTTCTTCTATTTTCTCTAAAGGAAACACTTCATTTGGTGCAAATTAAAACAAACCATTCTTTATTTCCTCTTGCTTGTATTTGCGAAAGACATACTCTCTTCCTATTCATTATTGATCTCATCTAACTTTATTTTTTATTTGGGCTTAAAACTATTGCATTGCATCCTTGTATTCTTGCATTTAGCTCACATAGTCTAAATAGCAATCAAATATAATGGAGGTCATGATCGGTTGATGATTGGGTAATTAAGCATAGTTCACTATTGCACACACTTATTTTCCAAATCACTCAAATAAACAACAAAATTCTTTAAAATTCCCCAGATCCCAAGAAGAATATATCAAGGATTTAAAAACCCATTTATAGCGGGCCTCGACTAGTGTTCTGCCTAGATTGTCATATCATAGCTTGGACATCACATACTGAAAGGTAGATCAAGGAATCCCCCTCTAAAATAATCTGGAAGCTATCCATAGTTGGCTTTTAGGTAACTTGCATCCATTCCCTTATATATATTTACAGTCAATTCTAAGGCTTAAGCCATCACAACACTAAAATTTGATTCCTATGATAACATCTTTTTTACTTTCTTTCTTATCTTCTACTATTTGAGGTGTGAGTTTGTACTTCATAAATTTTCTGTATTTTCACAACTTAGACTTCACAACTAGTTAATTCTTAAACAACAAACCTCTTAAACATTCCCCAAATCCCACGAAGAAGCTATCAAGGATTTAATAACTCGTTGATAGTGGGCCCCAACCGGTGTTATGGCTAGATTGCCATATCACAGCTTGGAACTCACGTACTAAAAGGTATATCAAGGAATCCCCCTCTAAAATAATCCTAAAAAAATCCATAGTTGGCTTCTAGGTACCTTGCATCCATTCCCTTCTATATATTCACAATCATTCCTAAGGCTTAAGCCATCACAACACTAAAATCTAATTCTTACGATAACATGTTTATTATTTTTTACTTTTGGATTTTTGAATTTATTTCTTTTCTTTTTCTATTTGAGGTGTGAGTTCATACTTCATCAATTTTTCATTATTTTCACAACTCAATCATCACAACTAGTTAAGTCTAGTTCTCTAAGTGTGTTAGATTATATTTGTTATACATGGCCTCTTTCTGGACTTCTTTTGACCAAATCTAACTTAGAAATTTCAAATTTCTTCATTTTCACAGTAACTGACATCGGTTACCTTCCCACCAGCATCAATTCGGAAACTGATATTGATCTTTTCATCCAACCGGTACTGGTTAACTGACCGATATCGGTCTCTATGTTTTTTATTTTCTATCAAAAACAACAAGCTATTTTTACCTACCAAATTCTTTCAAAAAAAAATTTATGAGTTTCTGTCACTTTTACAGAACCCAGAGTACCTATTTTCTTCTTTTCATATGGTTTAGACTCGCCAAAAAGTAAAATATATTACTTTTCATGTGAGTTGTATAGCGTTCCCTACTACCCCCTCGTTGCATTCTATTTCTTTGCCAATGGATCCTAATGCACCTGCGATTGTACCCGTGGGTGATGAGGAATTCACTAGATTCCTTGACATAATACCAAGTCCTGGCAACATTACCCTACTAACACTTCCACCCGCGAATTTCTAGGATAGTCTCTTTATGGAATGTGCACTTCCATGCCCCCCATTTCTACCACATATGTCATATCAGCAAATGCTAATGTAGCTACCCAAACTACTCTAGCATTGACTAACCTCACCTCATAACAGCCTACTTCACAAGTGACTTCTACACCTTCTACATATGTCATCCCCTTGACATATTCCATACCCTTATTTATGGCCCCCCTTATAGGGGTCCCTTCATCATCACTACCTTATGTACCTATGTCTACATAGCCACTAGTTACGTCAACATCTTATACTCCCTTTCATAGTTTGGTGGTTTCTATTCACCAAATTATTCCACCTATCACTTCGAGGATATATTCACAAGATCCTCCCATCTACACCTTACCTTAGACATAACCTATCACCTCCACTTTGTATTTATGGTGTTTTCCTTCCTCTTCTACCACTTCTTGCATACCTGCATCTCAATTCATGTACTTGACACCACCACACATTGGTATGACTTCCACGACCCACTTATCTTATCCACCCCCTTATACATCAAGAGGAGTCCCTCAACCTAACCCCATAACGGATCTCATCAAAATGATGATGGAAAAAATGCGGACACTTGAGGCCTCTATTTCTAGATCTCATAATGTCTTAATGTATGATGAGATTTGCAATGAACAAATCCATCCCTCCATACCTATTCATCTCTATCCTGCGTAATGGGAGATTCCCAAATTCAACCATTTTAATAGTAAGGACCCCCAATAGCACTTGCATTCATTCATACATGATTTTTATTTGATAGGACACGATGATGCCTTACTCCTTCAAACATTTCCCATTTCCCTATTGGGCCCTGCCTTAGACTGGTATATTGTTTTTCCCAGGCACTTGGTATTTTACTTCAACCAATTATACCATACCTTCCTTGATCACTTTTCAATCAATATCTTTAAGAAGGTATCTATGACATATTTATATTCTATTCACTAATATGACAATGATTCTATCATTGATTTCATCACATGGTGGTGAGGCCTAATCAATCATCTCTCCTTCACTCTCCCGCAGCCTGAGCTCATAGATTTGTTTACCAAGGCATGTGTCAAACACATTTCCCCAACTCTTCATATTCAAACATTTTGTACATTTGACAAGGCTTTCACTATGACTCAGAAGCTTGATATTTATGCCCTTGAAGAAAATAAACTTAAACTACGTAACAAGAAGGATGCTTTAAATCCAACGACTCTTCTTCCAAACCTCCTAATAACCTTTCCAAACCCAAGGGATCTACCAACATGGTGATTTTGAAATCCATCCCTTCTCATCCATCCAATCAACCCAAACCTCGTACCAATCTCTCGTATGTTCAAAATTTTCAATACAAATATGAACATAGGAGTTACACTCCCATCAGAGAGCCATGTTCTTTCTTATTGGACAAGTTGTTGAAGGCAGGAGCCATCCTTCTTCCTCCTATCAAACCATAAACTATTTTTAATCCTTCTCACCCCACACCAGCTTGGTATAAGGAAAATGATTTTTGTAATTACCACCACGTGAGAGGCCATAGGGAAGGAAATTTCAAAACCTTTAAAAACATTCAACAAGGAGTGTTGGATAGTGGTGATCTCATCCTCAACAACCCTAATACGCATGCTAATACAAACTTGGACATTTTCAAAAAAATGTTTCCTAACCATTCCCCTTCATCAAATCATGCTCGCGAGATATCTAAGGAAGAAACCAATGTCCATGTGGTTCATGTAATCTTCACCATGGATTATTATCATTCTATTGAGCTTCCTCCTCTAGCATCTATCGAGGAAATTCTCACACAGACTCCCCTACTCATAGAGGATCCCACCTTACTAGTTCCTTTACCCACCTAAGGAACCCACCTCATCTATTCATGTAGCCATAAAATAATCCTCATTGTTAGTTTCTCTACCCACAAAAGAGCCTGCATCACCCACCTTTCCTTCTCCTCAACCCGTAGAGGAGCTAACTTTGTCTACTTCACCCACTTTTCCTCCTCCTCTACCCATAGAGGATTCAATCTTATCTACCTTCTCTATTTGTGATACCTTGCCAAAGGACCTCACAAATCTCATTACTCTTCTTACCTCACTCTTACCCATTGAATCTAAAGACAAGACCTTCTCTACCTCAAAAACCTCAGAGCTCATTATGGGGATTAGCACTAGTGCATCATCCTCTTCATCTAAACTAAAACCATTCTCTCATTTGGTTGATCGCATGGAGTATGTCGATTACTCTACCCTCTGGAGGTGCCTTAGACTCCCATTTTCCACCCAAATGTAAATTTTATCCCCATATACCTCAACCATTTACCCCAAGGTATTCAAATCAACTAAGACCATTACACCAGAGCCCATGATTCTAGCCCCTTCTTCATCAATACCCCTTTCACTTAGGCCTTTTTTTGCACCAAAACCTAACACCACCTTAGGGATCTTACTGGTGCCAAGTCTAGCACATCCCCTGTGAAGCTAGACTTGTCAACTTCATCCCCACCCATCACAAAATCTATTCCAACACCTAAAAGGAAGACCCAACCATTTACCCTGGTATCTCCCACACCTTCTCACTCACCTTCACCTTTGTTGTTGATTTTAGGCCTACATCCTTCGACCTTGGTTAACTTTCCCCTTCACTAAGGAAAATATAAAGTGCAATAGCCTATACCCTCTCCTTCACCTCTTGTTCTACCCACACCTTCTTCACTACCTTTACCCTCACTCTTTCCAACACCCCCACTTTCACCTTGGCTTACTCAAATACCTACACCTTCTAAGTCTCCTTCATCCTACCACATTGTTCCTCTTCCTTTACCCAAGAAGGCACAACCTAAACCCCAACCTTCACTACCTACCAAAAAGGTAGTTACACCAACATAGTCTCTCACCTCACCCTCCTCATAAAGGTCACCTACCCTTTACCCAAGCCAATTTTAACCTCTCATTGTGATCATTTGGCATGATCCTACTCTATCATCATTGCTCAGTTATTAGATATATATGATATATCACTTCCACCTATCAAGCCTTATGATCCTCTCAAACCTAAACCAGTAGGGTTTGATGACACAAAAATATGTGCTTATCATCACTCACCAGGGCATGATGTCGAGAGTTGTAAGGATCTTAAAAACTTTATACTTCATCTTTGTATTTCTGATGGTATCTTCAAATAATATGATCTATTAGAGGAGGATTCCATTCTTTCTTTGCCTATCTCCACACAACCCTCTTTTCCTCTTCCTATCTTTGAAATTAATATGGTGCGTGTATCCACTTAGTCACACCATGTGAAAGACAAGGAAAAGGAAAAATTTGGTAACCCTTCTAGTTCACCTTCACTTACCATTTCAACTACGCCTCCCCCCAAGATAACCATCCTTGGGATGGCACCACCTTCTTCTTCAGGGGTTACCCATCATTCAATGATCAAAATAATTCACCAATCCTCCATTGAAGATGTCTTTATTTGAATTGATCTAAACCTCTAATTCTCATCACCATACCCTCATCGAGGTCATGTAATCCATCAAGGTTCCACCCAACGAAACTTCACCTATCACTGCCCTCATTTCCCCTCACCAGATTGCTTCCATTAATTTCTCCAAATCAGAGATCTCCCCTTCACCTCTTGATGATCTAGATCTCACTCTTTTCATCTCCTCTTACATTAATGATATTCATCTTAAATGCATCATGATTGATGAGGGTGTCAGCATCAACATCATCTCCTCTCATGCTTATAAAAAAATGGGAATACCTACTAATTGCATGTCTAGCAACCCCATTATGCTTTGATCCTTTAATGATTCCATGACCACTACCCTTGGCACCATTGTCCTCCACATCCGCATGGGTCCCTAAACTTCCCAAAATCTTCTACATTCTCGAAGGAGAGTTCCAGTATAACATGTTGTTAGGTCATCCCTATATTCATGTCATGGCTTGTGTACCTTTCACCCTTCAATGTTGCCTTAAATTTGAATATGAAGGAGAAACTTACACCATTTAGGCATATCCATCCCCCTTCAAAACCTGTAATATGCTTTATCATCCAAATGATGTCCTAATCCTAATTAAGGAAGCTACCACATCTACCACTTATGTTGCTTCACCTTCCTCATCTAGCCCACCTACTGACCCTCCTATTCTACCCTCTACTGATGCCCCATATTCTCAGGCTTCAGATAGCTCATCAATACCTACTACCCAAGTACCAACCACAAACCCCTTGGTAGGCATTTTTCAACATCTTTCACTTGAAGAATACCACCTCCTTAACATTGACACATTCCTTACTCCTCAGGAGTATGGAAAACTACACCAACACCCACGTTACAACCATCATATAGGAGAGGTCATACCATATGGCCCTCCCCACCTTCACACCAACCTAACCTATGGGGGTACTCAAAACTTATTATTCTATTAAACCTCCCTTACAAATAAGACCTTTTTCATCCAACTTCTCCTACCTCACCAAATGAAGCTTCGCACTCAGTTTTCTTCATCATTGCACCTGGAAAGGCTTCAGATTTGGTCGTTATGAATAAGTTCATCACACCATCATACCATGCACCACTAAGAAACAAAAATACTGTTGTGGTCTTGGATTTCCTTTATAGCCTCCTCCTAAGAAGGAGCACATCACCCTTGTTGAAGACAAAAATTCTTCCTCGCCTTCTTCACCTATCACACCACCTTCTCCCACAGAGTCTATGGATCCTGAATCATATTCCACCTAATTTTTTTTCATGAACACCATCTCCTTAGGACCTCTAACCTATCAACATGATGGTGAGGTTCCCTCTTCCCTTCCTCTTCTTTATCCTGACATGTTGGATGATGATACGCCTTCTATAAACATCGTTCAATGTCATGATGATGATTCTATTTTGACCTATTTAGGTTCAGAGGATTCTTATATTCAAAGGTCATTAACCTCTAACAAGTAAACCATGTTGAATGAATCTACCATAGAAATCAATATTCACACTCAAGAAGACCCACAAATTCTAAAGATAGGCCAATCTTTAGACTTCATGGAATGAGAATCTTTCACCTCTTTTATTCACAATAATATCAAAGTATTTGCTTGATCCTATAGTGATATGCCCCATATCAACCCTACTATCATGCTTCACAATATCATAACCATTCTAGATGCTAAACCATGAAATAGAAGCTGCATAAAATGCATCCTCGCATTTCTCTTCTTGTGAAAGAAGAACTTCAACACCTTCTCTTTGTTTCCTTCATCCTACCTATTGACTATCCACAATGGATCTCTAACATTGTTCCTATCATGAAAGTGACCAGGGGACTTTGTATCTGTACTAAATTTCATGACCTTAACCTTGCCTATCCAAAAGATGACTTTCCTCTACCAAGCATTGACCAACTAGTTGATCTTACAGCCAGCCATGAGATGTTATCTCTTATGGATGGGTTTTTGGGTTATAATAAGATATTAGTCACTTTGGAAGATCAACACAAAACCACCTTCATAACCCCTTGGGGGACCTTCTTCTATCGCGTCATGCCCTTTGGCTTGAAAAATGTTGGTGCTACCTATCAGTGTGCTATGACTTACATCTTCCATGACATCATGCATGACATTTTGGAAGACTATGTCGATGACCTTCTTGGTAAGTCCAAGCATCGTACTAAACACCTGGTCATTCTTAAAATTATCTTTGACCTCCTTATCCAATATTTTGTTCACCTTCAACCAAAGAAGTGCATTTTCACAGTTCTCTTGGGTAAGCTCCTTGGTTTCATCATCTCTTTGCAGGGTATCGAAGTTGATCCCACTAAGATCAAGGAAATTCTTGACATGCCTCCACCTACTAACCTTTGGCAGCTTCGTAGCTTGCAAGGAAAATTTCAATCCATCTGAAGCTTCATTTCTCAACTTTCATACCAATGCCAACCATTTCATCACCTCCTTAAAAAGGATGTTTCTTTCCATTGGAATGATGATTGTCATAAATTCTTTGAAGCGTTGAATAACTACCTTCTTTAGCCACTTGTGCTCATCCCTCCTAAAGATGATCAACCTTTTTACCTTTACATTTATACTACTGACCATTCCTTGGGTGTCATGCTTTCTCATCATGATGAGAAACACAGGGAACAAGTGGTTTATTACATAAGTCATACTCTTCTAGACTATAAAACTAGATACACTCATGCTGAAAATATTTTCTTAGCCCTAGTCTTCGTGGCCACCAAACTTTACCACTACCTTCTTAATCACAAAAAATTTATCATTACCAACACCAACCCTCTTCATTACATGTATCCCAAACCTTACCAACATCAATGCACCGCTCGTTGGCTTATGATTCTTGCCAACTTGGAGTTGGAGTTTGTTCATCAAAAATTTGTTGAAGGAAAAACCATCGCGGATCAACTCGCATATGCTCCTTTTCTTGGAAATCAATCCTCAAATTTTTATTTTACCAATGAATCTATATCCACCCTCTCCCTTGATGATATTTTTTATCAAATGACATTATTCTTTGATGGATCCAAATTTCACCGTAGGGGAGGTGTGGGGGTCATCCTCATTCCTCTTGATGGTGAGCCCATGCCACTATACTTTAAACTAGACTTCGACTACACCAATAATATAGCTAAGTATGAATCACTTTTGTTATGTATTCAAACTTCCATTGCCTTATATGTTAAAACCATTAATATATTTGGTGACTCTCAACTAGTTGTGAACCAATTCAATGGTTTGTACCAGTGTCATAACGATGAGATTAGAAATTATAGACATCACGTACACCTACTTTTGAACACGTTTGATTACTACCTCATTCAATCCACTCAATCCACTAAGAAATTCACACATACCATTGCTTTTCCTTCTTATCAAATACCTGCCTTACCTTTGGACTCAAAAATATTTGTCACCGTACAATGGTTATAGTCACCTTCTTATATTATTCTTGGCGTTAATTTTGTGGGTAGCATCGATACTGACTGATGTGATATTTGGTATAAGAATTTCACTAACTACCTCTCACTTTCAATCCTACCTTCATATCTCACTCGTAATGGATGAAAAGCCTTCCTAAAAAAGTGTATCTCATTACGTCATCATGGGAGGTCTTCTCTACAAATGCGGCTTTGACGATATCCTCCTGCGGTGCCTCACCAATTCTGAAATCTTGTACACCATCAAAGAGATTAATGGTGGGATTTATGGGGGACATTTTAGTGGCCTCATTATCAAAAAATGTATCTTTCAAATCAGATATTATTGTCCAACCCTTAACCAATATTGTTGTGACTATGTTAAATGTTGTGTGAAGTGTCAGCAGCATGCTAACCTTCATCATACTCCTAGTCACGCCTTACAAGTCACCCAAGACTTTTGGCCCTTTTCTTAATGGGGTTTGGATCTCGTTGGAGAGATTAACCCTCATTCCTCACAACGTCATCATTGGATCATCATGGAGACTGAATATTACACTAAATGGGTGGAATCCATCCCTCTCATTTCTACCAAAGCTAAAAAAATAACTAAATTTATCAACCACCATATCATTTGTCACTTTGGTGTTCCTCATCACCTTATCACTGACAATGGAAAACAATTCAAAAAAAAAAACCCTACATAAATTGTGTGATAAATTTTTCATTCAACTCAATTTATTTTCACCATATTACCCACAAGAAAATGGTCAAGCCAAATCTTCTAACAAAAATCTCAACAAAATTCTTATGAAAGTGGTTGACGACACTGGTAAGGATTGGCACACACACATTCCTTTCACCCTATGGGCTTATCACACCAACATTCACACCTCTACCGATGCCACACCTTTCTCTTTGGTCTACGGTATAGAGGTCATCCTACCTCTCGAAGTCCAAATTCCATCTCTTTGTATATCACTTAAAGATATGCTCTCTGATGATGAGTTTTTCCAAGAACATTTGGCACAACTTGTGCTACTAGAGGAATGCCATTTAAACACTTTAGACCACCTCCAAATCTACAAAAATTACATCAAGCGCGCTTATGAAAAATGTGTTTGAGAACAAAAAATCAAGATCGGTGATCTTGTCCTGAAGGAAAATCAACATGTAACCAAAATGGAGAAAAGTAAACGAGGCAAGTTTTCTCCTAATTGGCTTGGACCTTATATTGTCACCCATACCTATGGATCAAGAACTTATCATTTATCTTCTCTTGAGGGTAAACCCAAACCTGAGCCCCTTAATGCCTTGCATCTTTGACCATTCTATTGTTGAATAAAGTACTACATCACTTTATGTCTCATATATGCTCATCCCTTGAGTGAACCTCTCCTTCCACCTACCTCTTTTAAGGACCAATGACTTAAACAAAATTGTGTGATTATCCATCACCATTCAGCCTTATCTTGAATATGAGTACCACGTCTCTACTCATGGCATGATTCTCATGGATATTTTTCATCCTTTTCAGGATGGAATCCCATGGTCGTTCATCACTTGAAACCCCTCTTTCATAGCTAACCTTTATCGTGTTATGGTTTTTCCTTCATAAAAGAGGCCTATACTTCTTTATAGTCTTGTTCCATGACTACAAGTCCAAAATAATGCAAAAATTTGGGATAAAAAAAATTACTCCTTGAATCAAACTTCTCGCAAATAAATGATTACCTCAAATGAACATCTGTGACTCTTTATTTCTACTATAAGTAGACTTCTCCCTCGAAGGACGGCTATAAAAATCTAGCCACATGTTATATTTATCTATCCAAAAATAAGACTAATCTATACTTTGTTAAAACCAAACAAAATTATCTTGGAGCTTCCCACATCGATCAACTTCACGAAGACCTCAAGGAGACTCTAAATATTCATCCCAATATAGACTTTCCACATCGATTAGTCTATGAATGCAAAAAGAAAAAATGTAAAAGAAAAAATCAAGAAAAATACAAAACTTTTGGTCATGGACTTGCCTATGTTGGTTTTGGGTATCTTGCAGAAGGGGCATGTCATCCCACAACAAGGTTACGCTAAACAAACCACTCCACCCTACCCTCTTTTACTATCTACTCAAGGGACATGGTGCTCATGCAACACATTGTGATCATGCAACTTCATTCAACCATAGACCTATCAATCATGCAATGTATCTAGGGGCTTATGTTCATAAGCCTATTTGTATGGCCATTATGGTCCTTGCCAACTATGGAGCATTTCACTTCTTTTTGGTTCACCTTTACCTACTTGTTGCTTCTTCAGTAGGACAAGACCATCGAAATTAAATATCTTGGTCCAATTCTCATTTCACCCACACCCATACTAATCATCATTTCCAAAACATTATACATACTCATAAAAATCAAATCAAAACCAAAACAAAACCATACCCATACCAATCACACAAGTTAACTAGTTACCCTTTCTATTTTTTAGCTCAACATTTGACCTTGCCTATTTTTCTACCTTGCCTTACTAGGACCATTTTCCTTACCCAACCTACCTATCAGAAATCTTATTCTTCCCTATCCTATGGGAGAACTACATTGCCTGAGGCCCCTTTTGTAAGGGTTATGTAGGTAGCACTTCAAATAAATGGGGTCTTCGGAGGTTAGCTCGGCCACCATTTTTCCACCATCTTTCACCATTTTTCCACTATTTGTCCCTACTACCTAATCTTTCTCACATTTCCATAATATCAATAACTTGGAAATTAAACCAAACCATGCCTATACATCTAATTTCCATAATATCAATAATTTGGAAATTAAACCAACCACACCATGCCTATACATCTAGTTTCCATAATATCAATAACTTGGAAATTAAACCAAACCATGCCTATACATATAGTTTCCATAATATCAATAACTTGGAAATTAAACCAAACCATAACCATGCCTATACATCTAGTTTCCATAACATCAATAACTTGGAAATCAAACCAAACCATGCCTATACATCTAGTTTCCATAATATCAATAACTTGGAAATTAAACCAAACCATGCCTACACATCTAGTTTCCATAATATCAATAACTTGGAAATTAAACCAAACGAACTTTACATGCAACCATGCCTATATCTTATTTCCATCAATAACTTGGAAATTAAACAAAACCATGCCTACACAACTATCAATAATATCAATACATTAAAAACAAACCATAACATCAACCATGCCTACAACTAGTTTCCATAATAACCATACAATGGAAATAAAACCAAACACAATAGATATAAGTGTCATCATCTATATACTGGAAAGTTTGTATGTCAATACACTGTATATACAAATATAAATAAGTCTCTCAAAAAATCTCATGTACATCTCACCTCTTCGGCACAAAGGCTGGTATATATAAGTCAAAAATAAAAAATAAACATCCATAATCTCCTCATCCTTGGGAGGGCCTGACACCTCTGCCACTCTCTCATATCCCCTCACTAGGCCTCTGTCTCCACGAACTAGTCACCTCCCGCTAGCCTTTCCCATGAAAATGGTGGCTCCCTGAACTGCTGACACTATAATTCTATGAGTTGGACCTTTGACTGGTTACCTACTGAGCTCTGTAGGTGGCATATTTGGCAATAGGAACACCAAGTTGTGTAATCTAATCCTCGTAATACCTAGCCTCAGCCACAACCTCTTTGTATCGATCCATAGATATCAAATATGGTGGTGGAATCACTCTAGCACATATCTGTGGACCCTATCCCAGTAGTAGTGGTCCTTGTCCCTGTACCTGTGGTCATGGACCCTGTCCTAGTACCTGTACCTATAATGATGGGGCCTGTCCCTGTACATGTGACCCATCATGTGCCCTTGGAGGTGAAGAAGTGGTAGCCACGTGTCCCATAGTGCACTAGCATGTACCTGTGTTGCTGTCAAGTGTGTCTGTAGTGTGGCCACCAATGCCTCTAAAGTTGTAACATAGGCCTTTAGTGTCGTAACCTATCCCCCATCGTCAGCTTGTTCCTCTATCACCGCTAGATGTGTTTGTATTGTAGCTACCTATGCCTTTAATGTAGTGACCTAGGCTTGTAATGTCATCACCTACCTCTGTAACTTGTCTCTCTCAATGGTGACTATGGCCAAATCAATTGGTCCTAGCCTAGCTGGTGTTGTTTGTAACTGTGAGGCCCACCACTGACTATAACCCATTGTGCACCCAACATCATCTATAGTCTCATCCACTACCTACTCCTCCACTCCTGTTGGATCTTTCGGCTATGGAAGAGGTAATGACATCTCCACATCCTCTCGATGGTACTGTGGGAATGGTGGGGGCACACCCTATTGTAGGCCAAACTGTTGTCTAACCTGATATATGGTTATATACTTATGTTCCCCTACCCTATGCCCCTGAATCCATCTAAGAATTTGTAAACCCTCTAGCTCCTCCTCCATACCTGTGAACTCTAGATACGTGAGGTATGGCCTCCATAGAATCTCTACCGGTGATAAGCTAGCCAGTACCCTCTGATAATATGCTATCTCGAGTCACACCATCAACCCTTGCCTACTCTCCAACCCAAAGCCATCACCTATATCCCACCTTATATACACCCACCTCCCACCCCTTCCATGGTAGACCAAGTGGATGAAGGCACACAATGTACTCATATGCCCAATAGTGTAACAGGTATATGTACAATAGAACCATATCTATGTATCCTCCTGTAGGCCCACATACTCCCTGTATAACTACCCAAGTAGTTGGTGCCCATGAAAAAAAAATCATGTCAAACAACCATATCCTCTAGAACTCCCATCAAATCCCATGGAAACCTCCCACCCTCTAAGTATTGAGAGGGTGAAAAACAACTGACCCCAACCATCATCAACATTACAACTCGGGTCTCCTAAGGGTGTGCCACATACATCTCACCATAAATGATACTCACACTATGGTACAAAAATCTTCCATAGCTGGCCCAAACACCATAGCTATATGATCCACCACATCTAAGACTATGACTTGATAGAATGGCTTCCCAACAATTGGTAGTCACGTAGAATCTTGTAGACATCCTCCAGTGTGATGGTCATCTATCCCGTCAGCAGATGGAAGGTGTTGGTAGCCAGATCCCATCTATTCGATGAAGGTGACCATCATGTTGTGGTCTCTGTAAATCCTCCTGTACATCCTAATGACACCTAACCCTAATTCTTGCATATGCTCACACTCCTTTGGAATAGTCAGCCTCATATGTACTAATAGGGGTGGAAGTCATTCCCTCATCGTCAGTGTTGCCTACTGCCTACATCATCAACAATCACACATGTTAATCATTTACCCTTTTGAATTTCTATGTCAACACTCGACTTAGCCTACTTTCTACCTTTCCTTACCTAGACCATTCACCTTTACCTAAATCATATTCTTCTCACTATTTCACCTATTTAAACTACCCTTCACCATCCCACCCAAAATTATCCTATTACATCATCATTTAACTAAAACCCCCTCTCAATGTTCTTTTGGACACTTTTTACCCAGTCTATACCTACCTTAGACCGAGCTTTGACACCCCATCTAGCTTAAACATGCCTTTGACATCCCAAACACCATTTTTCTAAAAATTTAACCATTCCCTACCTAACCGACATCGGTCACCCTACCAATGTTAGTCCCCATTTCCCATCATCATCGTCAGTTCATCCATCTGATGCCAACAATAAATAAGACCGATGTCAGTTACTGTTTAGGCCCCAAAGGCTGAAACCCCCACATCCCCCCAATCCCAAAAATTCACAAAATTGCCTATTTTACCCACCCAAATCCACTTTAAATTACCCCAACATTCATTTTAACCCCTAATTTAACTAATTCCACCCTCCCACAGCCTAATTTCACCCCCATTTCAATCAATTTCAAAAATAAAATAAAAATTTTCCTACCCTATTCTTCTACAAAAATTAAAATTCAAAGTTGAATCCTACCTCTACTCATCGATGCCTCCATTTTGGGACCTCTGGAGCCTGCACTAGAGCACCCCTCACACCTTCTCCTGCCTCAGTCATGTCAAATGCCTCTCTAAACTCTCAACCAATCACACTCACATAGTTGGCTGCAACTGGGCCTTGAACTCACTCCTCCAACCACTAATCTCTCACCAAATCACTCCACTAGACTCTCTGTCATTTTCCTCATGAAAATTATTCTCCACCTGATCATTTTCCAACCTCAACAATTGATCAAATGAACACTTTTGGGTTAGGTTTTCCATTTTAACTCGTTGTTTTGGTGACCTACATCGGTTTAGTCATACCCTAGGTGACCGAAAATCAGTCACACACACCGGTATCAGTTCTTCCCTAAACCAACATCGGTCACCCTATGCATACTAACCCACATCAACCTCATTTAACCTAATTTTTACTAGCATGGTTCCTTTTCTTGTTACCTTCCATAGCCCTAAAACATCCCTATAGACCCACTTACCAGCCTCACCACCTCACCAACTCCCTAAGGATACTTAGGGGCACATTTTCCTCACCTGTATACCCTTACCCATGACCAAACCTACCTATTTGACCCAATCTTGCCTCTTTTTCAATTGAACTCGATTTACTCCACTGTGATAATGCTACCATATGTTGTTTCACCTACCGAACTTTCCTTGCCTTATTTCATGATGTTTGTCTCGACCAGACCAAACCTTTTTGTGTTTTCAAACACAATAATACTCGTTCCTTGACCTTGTCCCATTTTTTTTCTAGGATCACATCCTATATCTTGGATACCTAGATCACATCACCCTTGTTTGGATAAACTACCAAAATTTGACAATGTAGAGTTTGTGCACTCTTTAACCTTGTGCCTTTTTGCATTCTGATGCACGTGTGTGCATTTGACTGCATCTACCTTATCATGAACTCATTACCAATACCTACATACACCTACACCTACACCTTACCCATTTTTCATCACCTACCACCTTATCAAACCCATCACCGATTCTATCCTTCCACTATATCAGTTCTTGATTTGAGGGGGATCACCTCCACCCTTATCTAGGGAAAACTACTTCTTGTTTTTGTCATCTGTCACTTATTAATACAAGCTACACGACAAAAAGGGGTAAATGTAGACACCCAAAATATGGGTCGCAACCCTCTAATCCCCTTTCAATTAACATACCCCCTTACCATGACCCCTTCCACACATTATTATTAATCTAATTATCAATATTAGGTTAATCACCACCTCACCCTTCCACCTCACCTTGGACCCATTCCAAGGGAATTTAACTAACTGAGACTAGGTCATCACTCCTAGTATTGAGTCATAACTTCACTTAACTAACTAAGACTCTTTTTAAACCTAATATTTATTGTTAACACTTCTTCCATTAATTTCCCACATGTTTAAACGTGAACCAAGACTCCTAGCCCACAATCAAATCTTGACCCATGTCAAAAAGAGAAGAAACAAGCTGTTTTTAATAAATTAGACTATTTCTCCCTAACTGACACTAGGTAATTCCTCAGACCGGTGCCGCTCAAGGAACTACCATTGGTTCCTTTAAATAAGGATTTCCAAATCTTTCCCGGGTTCTTCTTTTGGTTGGATTTTGATTACTTCATTGACATTCTCACAT
Source organism: Taxus chinensis (assembly GCA_019776745.2). Lineage (NCBI taxonomy): Eukaryota > Viridiplantae > Streptophyta > Pinopsida > Cupressales > Taxaceae > Taxus > Taxus chinensis. The sequence goes on from CM034149.1 coordinate 317,850,630, forward strand.
TTGTATCAAGCATCTGATAATCAAACACCACACCAGAGCATTCAAGTTCTTCAATAGCAACGAAACCTCTTGCTCTATATCCTCGGATCATTCATACGGGAAGTAATTACAAGATTAGTTTCACATATGGCACTAGATCCATACCCGTTTCTCCTATGAACACCCACCAACCACTACATCTACTAACCTCCAGGTCTTGAGATAAGTTGCTTAACCAGGTTGTTAGTTTCTTAACTTTGGTTTTAGATCTCTTATTATTCTTATTTTGTACTACTTGCTTTCTCACCTGAATACCATCCATCACCTATCTACCTGATACCCTACCAACCTGAACCTCTCTTCCTTTCCAATCACCTCTCTCACCCTTGTTAATCCTTCACCTAAATCCCAACACCATGCCTAAGCCTTACCAACACTCTGTGTAATCACAGAGATAGCCTAAAACTGACATCCTTGTTTCTACTTTGGCACCCAATTTCCCCTACCATGATTGATTAGCCAACCTGATACCACTGGATAAAAAACCAGTGACTGGAATGTCGGTTCCCCAACTGGTATCAGTCTTTGTGTCTGGCATTCTCCCTCAGACTAGTCAAGCTAATTTACCTACCCAAAACCTCTTAAAACCTCACACAACCTCACCAAGACCTCCATAACACCCTCTGTTACACCTATAGACCTTAACAACCCACCAACCACTTTAAATTTAATCTTGTATTCACTATTTATATTATATTTAAATTATTGTGCTTGTGTGAGATACCTAAATTATACAACTACAATAGGACTCTCTATTTCATGTTCTCATCAGAATTTAATTTGTTTAAACATGGATTTACAACCTTCTAGGAAGTACGCTACTTCATGGATCTATCTCTCACTAGGAAATCCACCAACCGATGCTTTTAATTCTATCTTTTGGTCTCGTGTTTATTTTCAGCTAGTCCTTCCCAAATAAACAGGAGTGCTCTCGATCGGTCTGGTATTCAATGGTGCACAACCTCTTCATGACCTCCAGGTATTCCTCACATACCCAACCTTCTACCTTAAACGTTTTTCTTATACATATGATTCTTATTGGTGAAATTTTTTTATCTTAGTATGATGAGAAACACTGTTAACAATGTCTTTATAATAAACCTTAGGATCATAATATTTTCCTTTGAAATCATATTTTATTTGAAACTTGACATTGGGTAGATTAGGGGAGCTAGCAACATACTTGATTTTTTCATGTGTTGTATCTTAGCTTCACACTCTTTTGATGTATGACTTAGATGGTCAAAATATTGAAACTTATCAATCATGAATGATTCTTTCAATAGAGGAAGCAATATTTGAACAAAAAGGTCTTATAGTTCAATATCAGCTAATATGTTTTTCATCATGATAAGCATTATGCAATAATACAAATCATATATATGTTCATCACATCCTTTTTTGATTTTGTACATTTTTTCATAAGATATATTATCCCCAATGTTTATTGAATATTGTGCAAAAAATGATTTTCCAATGCAGTAAGAGAGTGCACAAATTTTTTGAGGAGATCATAAAACCATTACAAATAAAAGTCCTTAAGACTCATAGGGAATCACTTAGTAAGAAGTATATCATGAGATACATATCCAAAGTAAGAAACATGGAATGATCTAATATTTTCATGGGGATCACCCTTGACATCATAGATAGGGAGCTTAGGTGTAACAAAACCAATAAGAAAAGGATATGAAATAACTTTAAGTGTAATTAGATTATGTAATAATTTAGAAGAGTCAATAATTTTAGAATTATGAGTGATACCTCGTTGCAATTGTAAGATTTGAGCTTGTAAAGAATGAACAAGGAAATCGAGAGCCTATATGCTAGACAAAGATGCATGTAGACCAATATGCTGATAGATAAGAGGCTTAGTAGAAATAGTGGTTGCAAGAATAGGCATAGACACATTTTTCATAAAAATATGAGGTTTCCTCAAAAGGTTAAGCACAACACATGTGGGTATAATAGATGTTTCCATTGAGGCATTCTTGAGTTGATCTTTTGTAGCATATATAATAATATCAATGTGGTTAGGATTTTCATGTAATAAATGTTGTAAATGGTATTCTTCATCCTTGGGAAGGTCTTGTGTAAGATTGTAAAAATTAGTATTAGAATCATGATCTTGGATAGGATCAATGTGAATATTGAAAATAAAATTATAAAATAGGTTAACAATAGAAAAATGGGGATCATAAACATCATCCTCATATGTGTCCTCATGTCCAAAGTGAGAAAATATGGAAAAATCATCTATATCATCATATAATTCTAGGATAGAGATAGGGTTAGAGTGTTTAGTAGATGAATATGTAAGAGGAACAATATAGTAATCCATTTATGTTAAAAAATTAGATCTGAATTTCAGATGAAACCCTAAGGCCACTAAGGTTAAGGTTACGATGTTCGATTAGAAAATTTTGGGTTCACCAAATGATTTCACTTTTTTTAAATTTATTTCATTCCCTTTTAAATTTTTAGTGTGTTTCTAATTAACATATATATATATATATATATATATATATATATATATATATATATATATATATATATATATATAATGATGAAATAATGAAACAGGTGGATAATCTTATTTAATTAACTTCCAATATTAATTTCACAATTCATAATAACACTTTTCAAAGTGACTATTGATCTAGTAACTATAAAAAACATGAGGGAAAATTACACTTATCTAATTCTATGTGGATCTAGAATATTTTGGGTGATATGAATGTAGGAATAGACTGATTTGAGACTGGAAATGCTTTGTTACATAAATTGACACCTAAGACTAAACCTGTGACAGGTATGAGTAATTTTTATAGCAAAATTATTATTCATTATTTTATTAAATAAGCCTAATTACATTATATAGGAAATGGACATCCTATTTTCAAGGATATTTTCCATAACAAACAACCAGCTTAGATCCCTCTAATATCTCACATAGACTACTAAAGGTTTTTGTACGCACCCAAAATTGCATGTGCTACATTGGCGGAAAAATGGTTATAAAGGTCCCCAGTGATGATTCAAAATCCTTTCGAGAAGGCGTTCGAGCTCCAAAAACCCATTTGCAGTATATATTTTTGACCTAGATAGCCTTACTTATATTTTCCTTACATTTTTCCCTTTTCCCCTTTCATTATGTGCTTGTTTTGGCCTTCAATGCCAGGACCGCCACCCTGCCTGGGCGGTGGCTTGCAAACCACCACCCTAACTAGGGCGGCGGTCCTGGAACCATTTCCCTGCACAGGGAGGTAGTTCTGATTGATTTTAACAGGATCTTCACATGATAAATTGCATGCGACAATTCACTTAAGTTTATCTTTTGAACACGTCCGTGAGTCGAATTTTCTAAAAATAGCTTTGTTTGCTTGGTTCTCCTAGTTCTTTCTAATTTTAAATAGATTTAATGAGTGGAGATTCCTCTTCAATTCCTTATGCATGAAGTAACCTTCTATCCTCCATTCCTATATATTCCATGCTTGTATTCGAGCAAAAGGGGCCTGAGAATTTTACATATATCTTGCATTGTTGTGCTGCAATAATCTTGCTAGGAATTACATAGCCAATTTCAGATCTCTTATGCTATCTTTCTTCTACCTACATTATGCCCTGATTGCTTCCAAGCTACCATCACTCAAGCACCATAAGAGCTTGGGTTCTAGCATCTAGAGTGGGCATTAGTGTCCTAAGACCAAAAATGAATGATGTGACAAAATAGATAGACAAGGGTCCCTGTGACCAGACCAGGAGTGAATACTCAACTAAGAAGTGTAGAAGAGAGTCACAATATAAATCAATCAAATACTGTAATAGAATAAGGGGAAGTGTCATCAATGTGTACTTTTCTCACTTAAGATTCATGTATATAACAAAATACTTATGACATAGTAAAGTAGTGATATGTGCATAATTTCTTGTCTACATTTTCCCCCCTTTATATTATTTGAATGAAATTCAAGTAGTGTAAAGCAAGTAAGAAACATACCTATTGTATTATTTTCTCGTTTGTTATCAAGTTAATGAACTAGCTACTAAAGAAGCTACATAACTTAGAAATTTTAGAGGGTTTATGTTACCTCGGATGTGAGGGTTTATGTTACATAACTCAAAAATGTTGGAGGGTTTATGTTACTAAAGAAGCTACTAAAGAATGATGATGGATACCACTCTACAAATTAGATGAAATCTACAAGTAAGACTAAAAATAATTTTGATTAGATGATTTTGGCAGGGGTTTCCTGACAAAGCGGACCCGAGAAGTATTTACTTCCTTGGTGGATGTCAACCCCCATTGTTAAATAAAAACTATGTAAACAAGGGAATTTATAATGATAATATGTAGATATTGAAAGAATAAAGAATCTAAAAACTCATTAATTTAGATAGTGATCTTATTAAAACAATTGAAATATAAATATACCTGGTTTGGGTCCACCACGACTCATACTATGCAAAGTTAGGTCGACAATGACCTGGGAGACTAGATCAAAAATGTGAGAGAAATATGTAGACCCTGCAGGATCTAAATGCAATCTGGAAGTTAAAGCGGTTTGAGGATGCTAAAATCAGCCTACAAAGGAGGTCTAAAGGAACAAAAACTAAGAAAATAATAGAAATAAAGGATTAAAGGGAAGTATTGAAACCATGACCCTAGTTGACAGTGACTGGGGTGTAAATAGGTTGATTTTTCTAAAACAGAGGAACTAGATGAGGGTTGGAGAAAACAAGAAAGGACACATAACTCATAAAAGGATGGGAAAAGGTTCTAGAATAGAAAGAAAGGGTTGTTATGGCTGAGTCGATGGTGACCTGTCAGGGTTGATGGAGACTATGATAGATTTGGATAAAGCTGAGGAAAGGCAAGCCAGATGAGCATCCTCCAAGTATGGAAGTTGATGATGAAGTTGTGAGCAATGTTGTTGATGTTTTAAACCTGTAAAAAAATATATTATTGAAATACCAAGATAATATGAAAAAATGTTATTAAAGTAATGAAAAATGATGACAATATCTTAAAATACCAATCACGGTTAATGTTTGTATGTTGCAAGGAAGTCTGAGAGACTAGTAATGGCTTCTGGAATGTTGAGGCATGAGGGATTGTATGTAGGCTGTAAGAGAAATTCAAGATTCACATGCATGTGATGGCGAATATAAATAATGCACTTAGCTTTATAGGGCCAACGATGACTGGGTTGGGTCATCGCCGATCACGGGGAAAGATTTCCCAATGGGAATATTATCCTTTTTTTGGCATTATTTCTTCTTTTTGTAGGAGTTGGATGAATGCTTTAAAGCATTAGGCAGGAAGGGGTTTTTTAGGGATGAGGTGTAGGTGATTTGGAAGTGGAGATAGGTTAGAAAAAGTGTAGGGAAAAGAATGGATGTATATTTAAATTCAAAGCATTCCAAAATGGAAAGTTAGTTAAGGCATGATTAATTAATTTAATTAATTTATGTTGATTAATTAGGATTTAAAGGTGATGGGAATTTGATTAAATAAGGAGGATGAATTAACTAAATTTAAAGAGGTTATTTGATTAAATAAGGGATATGATTAACTAAATATGTGCACACAGGTGATAAAGGGGTAGATACTAAATTTAGGTGTCTACATTTTACCCCATTTTGTTGAGTGTTTTGGGCTAACAAGTCATAAGAAAAAAATGATGAGAGTTGGATAAGGATAAAAATAATTGATGATGAGATCCTGCTCAAATAGGGGATCGATTACGTCAAGTGAAATTGATGACGCATTGGAAAAAAGGTAGATGAAAAAGGGCGGGTGGGTGATGAAAAGATGGGTAAAAGGGATCACCAAGGTAAGATGCCCCGGGTAAAAAGTAATCGCAATAATGATGGAAAACTATGGCAATGACTCCAAGATCACATCGGTAGAGGACAATTGTTAGGATATAAGGGATAAAATATGCGAAATAATCCCTCACAGAATCGTAGTATTAGAAACTAATATGCTGAAAATATTATAGATCTGAAATAAAATTATAGAATAAAATAACACAACACAAAGAGACGGTATTTAATGTGGTTCACCCAATTTGGGCTACATCCACCAAGAATCACTTGCTCAGATTTTATTACAAGCCACCACTCTCCCAATATAATACCCAGATTTGTTTGGAGCTATGCTCAACAAAATCTATAGAATTCACACCTAAATTCAAAACACATCAGTAATGTTTCATTATGTCTACCATATGCACAAAACCATATAAATAGACAACTACTTAAGAAATTTTACAAAACCATGGGTATCAAAACCATGGGCCAAAACCATCCCATAAACCTATGGGTCAAAAACCCGCCCATATGAGAAAATCACATTTCCCGATATATCGGGAACATTTTAAGGCCCAAAAAAAAATTTAGGGGCTGCACCCCTTAACCCCAACAAGAAAACGTGGAAAGTGTATAGTACTCTTAGTGTATAGTCTTCAACACTTTCTCACATGAAAATAAGCTCCACAACCTAACAATCTCCCACTTAGAGACTAGTTTTCCTCTGAGCAAGCTTCTCAACCCTTCACTAGTTTTTGTGAAGACCAACCAAAGCTGAACATAGCTTCAGTTTTTCCCTTGTGACCACCTTGGGCATCATGTCTGCAAGATTTTGACTGGTATGAATCTTCTCTAGCTTCAAATTCTCATCCTCCAAAGCTATCCTGAAGAAATGGTATCTTAACTATATATGCCTTGTCCTAGAGTGGAAAGTAGAGTTCTTAGCTATGTGTATAGCACTCTGACTATCACTATGCAACTTACCTTCCTCTTGCTTATACCCTAACTCCTCAATTAATTATTGTAACCAAATCAATTCCTTGCTTTCCTTTGTGGCATCAATATACTCAGCCTCCATGGTTGACAAAGCCACCAACTTTTATAGTCATGAAATCTAGCTTACTGATGTTCCACCTACAGTGTAAACATAACCTGTTGTTCTCCTCCTATTGTCTACATCTCTAGCCATATATGAATCTACATAACCACATAAAGTGGTGTTTGATCCACTGTAACACAAAATTGTCCCCATGGTCCCTCTCAAATACTAAAGGATCCACTTTACTACCTACCAGTGATCTCTACCTGGATCACTCATAAATCTACTCACCACTCCCACTGCATGGGTAATATCAAGCCTAGTGCACACCATGGCATACATCAAACTACAAACCGCTGATGAGTAAGGTACCTTGGACATATGGTTTCTCTTCTGATTTGTCTTAGGACATTGTTCCTTTGATAACTTGAAATGGCCTGTCAAAGGATTCCAAACTGGTTTAGCATCCTACATATTAAACCTCTGCAAGACCTTCTTAATGTACTCTTCCTGAGATAAAGTCATCTTCCATTCCTTCCTATCCCAAGATATCCTCATACCAAGGATTTGTTTGGTTGCCCCCAAATACTTCATAGAAAAGGATTCACTTAGCTGTTTCTTGAGTACTTTTATTTCCTACATGTTTTTACCCGCAGCCAACATGTCATCCACTTACAGACAAAGGATAATATAATTGCCATCCTCAAATTTCTTTGTATACACGCAATGGTTAGAATGACATCTAATATAACCTTACTCCATCATGAATCTATCAAATTTCATATATCATTGACATGGATCTTGTTTTAAACCATACAAGATCTTCTTCAGTTTACACACCATCTCCTCTTTACCTTTTACCTCATAGCCCTCTAGCTGCTGCATATATAGTTCCTCCTCCAAATCACCATGGATAAATGCAGTATTTACATCAAGTTGTTCTAAGTGCAAGTATTCTGCTGCAACTATTCCTAGAATAGTTCTAATAGAAGTCATTTTTACTACAGGAGAAAAAATCTCATCAAAATCTATACCTTTTTTTTCTGTGCAAACCCCTTGACCACCAACCAGACCTTGTATATTTTCTTTCCTCCTTCTTCCTCTTTCACTCTGAACACTCACTTGTTCTATAATGTTCTTTTTCCTTTAGGTAGCTTTACCAAATCCCATGTCTGGTTCTCCATGGGATCCTGATGCTCCTCATCCATGGCTTTCTCCCACTTCTTCTTGGCATCTACCTACATTGCTTCATCAAAGCTCTCTGGCTCTCCACTATCAGTGATTAATAAATAATAAAGAGAAGAAAAAAAACATCGAGGTTCTTTTCTTACCCTAGAAGACCTCCTCAATATAAGAGTTTTTGGTTCATGTTGAGGGGGTTCCTGAACTAATTCATGTGTCACTTTCCCATCCGAAAGATCCTCTACCGCTACATATTCTTTCTTGGATTCTTCCCTATTTTCCTATAACTGCTGCTTATACATGACTTTCTCATTAGAGACCACATCCCTAGATCGAATGATTTTCTTTTCCTTAATACTCCAACATTTATATCCAAATTCATCACCACCATAGCCAATGAAAGTACATTTTTCTGATTTAGCCTCTAGCTTGGTCCTATCATCCTTATCTATATGGAAAAACACCTCACATCCAAAGACTCTAAGAAATGAATAATCAAATTTCTTACCATACCAAGCCTCCTTAGGTATGCCTCCATCCAAGGAACTTAAGGGTCCTCTGTTTATCAAGTACATAGTTATGCTCATTGCTTCTGCCCAAAAAGAAAGAGGCAGTCTTGCATGTAACCTCATGCTCCTAGCACATTCCATTATTGTTTTGTTCATCTTTTCTATCACCCCATTCTGCTGTAGATTTCCTGGAACAGTCTTTTGTCTATGGATTTCATTCTTAGAATAGTAATCATCAAATTCATTACTACAATACTCCCCTCCTTTATCTGACCTGAGACATTTTAGCTTAAGACATGTTTCATTCTCTACTAAGGCTTTCCATTTAACAAAAGTGTCAAATACATTAGATTTGTTTCTAATACAATAAACCCAAACTTTCCTTGTTGCATCATCAATAAAAGTAACATAATAACTTGAACCCCCAAGAGATGATACCTGAGATGGCCCTCACACATCAGAATGCACCAGATCTAACTTACTCTCTTTATTTGTAGGTCCAACCTTGAGAAACCTCACTCACTTTTGTTTCCCATATATACAGTCCTCACAAAACTCCAAACTTGTTTCTGTATATCCATGTAAATCCTTCTTTATAATCTCCATGCCCTTATGGCTCATATGATCAAGCCTATAGTGCCACAATGTTTTATCTACTTTTGAAGCCACAAGATTACAAACATTAGTGATATAAGTGGTTAAATACAAGGTTTCAACCTTCTTACCTCTTGCCACCACAAGAGCACCATTTGTAACCTTCCAAGAGTTAGCTGTAAATATCACAGTACAACCATCACTTCCCAACTACCATGCCGATATCAAATTTTGTCTTAATTTAGGCACATGTCTAACATCCTCCAATAGCCAAGTATTCCCATTCTGCATCTTAACCTGAATAGAACCTTTTCCAACTATGCCACAAGGCTCATCATCACTAAGAAAAACATGCCCAAAATCTCCTTGAACATAATCAACAAAATAATTCCTGTGGAGAAGCATGGAAAGAAGCCCTTGAATCTAAAACCTGTGATTCAATAATATTGTAAAAAGAAAGAATAAAAGCATCATGACATACATTACCCATTGCCACATTTTCCTCCTTGTTTTCTTCTTGTTGTTTCTTCTTGTCCCGAAGCTCCCAACAGTCCTTCTTTGCATGCCCAGACTTTCCACAGTTCTAGCATACTATCTTGCTTTTGGATTTTGACCTTGCTCAATCCTTTGATTTTCCACAACTTCCTCTATTCTTCTATCTCCCTCTAGTTTCCACTGTCAAAGCATTCCCTGAAGTATAAGATTCACCAGAGCTTTTTCTTTGCATTTCCTCACTTAGAATCACCCCTACAACATCCTCAAAATTCAACTTTGAGTTATTTGGAACCAAGTTGCTTACTACCATTACCAAGTTATTTCAACTCTCAGGTAAAGAGAAAATAACTAATAAATCCCTAAATTTTTCATCAAATTCTATTGTAACCGAAGCTAGCGTATTTACAACCATATTAAAATCATTTAGATGATTTTCTACTGAACCATTCTCAGAAAAAACAAATTTTTCATTAAAACTATCTTATTAGAGGCAGAGGGTTTTTCATACAACTTCCCTAATGCATCCATCAGTTCTTTTGTAGTCTTTTCCTTTGAAACATTAAATAATACCGAAGATGCAAGACACGGCAGGATTGTCCCAAGTGCCTTCCTATCCAGAAAATCCCATTCCACATCTATCATGCTTGAGGGTTTGTTCACCTTCTCAGACATCAGAGTATAAAGATCCCTCTGATAAAGGTAATCTTCCATCTACATCTTCCAAAGTGTAAAATTCTTCCCATTGAATTTATCAACCCTAGATCTTCCATCATATGCCATAACTCCCACTCAAGATAAAACTTTCCCTGTGATTCAACACTTCAACAAACCAAACCAAGCTCTAATACCAATTGTTAGGATATAAGGGATAAAATATGTAGAATAATCCCTCATAGAATCGCAACAGTAGAAACTAATATGCTGAAAATATTATAGATCTAAAATTAAATTGCAGAATAAAATAACACAACACAAAGAGACAGTATTTAATGTGGTTCACCCAATTTGGGCTACGTCCACCAAGAATCACTTGCTCGTATTTTATTACAAGCCACCACTCTCTCAATACAATACCCAGATCTGTTTGGAGCTATGCTCAACATAATCTATAGAATTCACACCCAAATTCAAAACACGTCTGTAATGTTTCATTATGTCTACCATATGCACAAAACCATATAAATAGAAAACTACTTAAGTAGTTTTATAATACCATGGGTATCAAAACCATGGGCCAAAACTGTCCCATAAACCTATGGGTCAAAAAACCCACCCATATGAGAACATCACGTTTCCTGATATATCGGGCACGTTTTAAGGCCCAAAAAAATTTCAGGGGTTGTGCCCCCGAACCCCAGCAAGACAACATAGAAAGTGTACAGTACTCTTAGTGTACAGTCTTCAACACTTTCTCACATGAAAATAGGCTCCACAACCTAAAAAAATTTGTCTCAACGGAGATGCGATACAATGTTCTACAGACGAGTGAGTGGATGAAGATCACTGTAGTATGGATACAGGTCAAGATGACTAATAAGTCATAGGAAAGTCATCAAAGTATGTGTAACTATATGCAAAAGGTATGTGAAATCCTTCCTACACGAGAAATCGAGTGAATAGGTATGCGTCCACAAGAAATGATGATGAATGATGTGGTGTCCAATGGGACACGAAAAATGGCTGAGAAGGAAAAATGGAAAAGCAAGTGATGAAATAATATGCTACGAAGGAGAAGTATGGACAAGAAGGTGGAAATGAAATATGCCCTAACTGGGGAAAGTTATGGCCTTAAAGGAAGACTTCGATAGTATAAATAAGCAAAGTTTATGTTTAAATAGAATGCACTAAGGGGAGAATAAATATGGCCTCAAAAGAGGACTTCGTGTATAGATTGGATACAATTGTGAAATTAAAATGGCTGAAGGGGGAGTAAATATGGACTTAAAGGCAAAGCAGGTAAATGAATGATTAAGTAAAATGCCCCAAGGGAATATAAGTATGGCCACGAATGTGGACTTTGAGATGAATTATTGAATTAAATTCCCAGAAAAGAATAAATATGGCCACAAAGGTGGACTTAGAATGAAACGCGGAGGACATGAAATATTGAAGAAAAATTCCCTAAAGTAATAATATAGATGGCCACAAGGGTGGACTTACGATGAGAGATATTGGATAAGATTATATAAGACACAACTTAATGCAACCCACAGGTATGAATGAATCTACATCATATCAAGGAAATTGTGAGGAAAATATGCCTCCAACTGCATTAGATGTAAAAAAGGAGGAGATCCAAGTAATGCAAGGCACATGTGACCAAAGAATAATCTAGCAATATAACCAATGATAATTAGTCATTTTAAATATCATAAGGAAGAAATGGATGAGATGATCGCATAAGCCTAATGTTGACATGAAAAAAGGGTTTTGAGATGTACTTGTACAAAGGAAAGAGGGTTCTCTAAAAGTGGTGTTCCCTAAAACTATGCCCCAGCTCTAGGAAGGGGAAAGAACAAACTTATCAATGTGGGAAGTCTGCTAGAAGAAAGTTGACCATTGCGGGAAGATTTCTTAAGATGCTAATAAAATAGAAGGTTGGTCAATGCAGGAAGCCTTCAAATTCCATAAGGAGTAGCCATCCTTCAAGGGTATGGTATACTTTATACAATGTACATAGATGGAAAGAATAAATGATATTCTTCCTTCAAGGGATCAATATATTTTTTTTGATTTTGATTTTGAATTTTTTTTGTTTTTTTGTTTTTTCTTATTTTCTTTCATGAAAAATTGTCCTTCAAGGGATTAGTCTATTTTTTATGACTTTTATTTTTTATTTAAGCATCCATGAATTTTAATTTTATATGGGAGAGAGTTTGGACTAGCTAAGTAGACCACTTAGGAGGGGATAATGATGTATAAGAGACATCCATGGTCCCTTTGTATGGTTCTAATAGGTGAATAACAGGGTGATGGATGTAATGATTTTGGAGTTCTCACCAAGAAGTGAGAACCTATCCATAAGGAATATTCTATAGAAAGAGCCATGGTGCCCATATTTAATGTCACATCTAGGAAGTGACGGAAGACTGCATAGTTCCAAATCATCACAATGAGAGATAGAAGGGGCTAAGATAGAGGAATGATCCAAGGATATGAATAAGGGAACATTGGTAAATGTGCTAACAATAAAATGGTCACAAGTGTAATACGTTAAGCCATTCCACTTCCATTTTTTCATCAAGGGATGCCAAACAATAGGCTCTCTACCCATACTTGTGTGTAATAACATATGGTTTGATCTAGTTAGGGGTAAACTTTCCACGTTGGCTCCTTTCTAGAGTAGTGACATTCTGGTTTTCTTTGAGGATGAGGTCATTGACATTAAATTCACATTCCTTAAGGTGCTTATTATAAATACAATTAATGTGATCTTGATAAACATGATGGTGTTCAAGAGTGAGGATACGATGCTTATCTAGTATCTCGATCTATGTTAGATGAACTTGGTGGTAGTCTTCATTAGAGATGAAGTCGCAAAGGGAGATGCGCAAAGATGGAATTTAAATCTCAAGAGGAAGGATGGATTTGGAACTATAAATAAGAGAGAAAGGCATAGCCCCATTGGAGGTATAGATGCTAGTACGATAGGCCCAAAGGGAAAAAGGAAGTTGGAGATGCCAATTATGACCTGCTTGATCAATGGTTTTCACAAGAATGTTCCAAAGGGTTTTATCGGTAGCTTTGGCTTGGCTATTAGCTTGTGGATAATATGGGGAAGAGAAGTTGAGTTGGATGTTGAATGTGTTACATATTTTCTTTATATATTTGTTTTTAAAGGACTTTATGTTGTCCATAGCAATTTTTTGGGGAATTCTGAAGTGGCAGATAATGTGTTGATAAATAAAATTAATGTTTGGGCAATATTTAGTTAATGTGAGTGGGATTGCTTCCACCCATTCAATGAAATACTCAGTTGTAGTGATTATAGAATGATGTTTTTGTGAAGAAAAAGGATTAATAAGACCAATAAGATTAAGGCTCTATTGTAAAAGGACCAAAGGTCCTGATTTGGCTGCAGAGCTTCACTTGGAATGTGAATGAGATTGGAATGTTGCTGACATTTTCCACATTTCTTAACATATTCCTTGCAATCATTATTCAGGGAAGGCCAATAATATCCAAGAAGAAGAACATGGTTAGCAATGGCTAAACCACTAAAGTTTCCACTACAAATACCATCATGGACTTCTTGTATGTCCCGAGAGGCTTAATGGGATTTAATACAATGGATAAGAACACCGTAAAATCAAAATTTGTAAAGAATTCCGCCAAGGATCACATAGCGGTGAGAACACTAAAGTAAATACCTCTTAGTATTTTTAGACAGATCATGATGAAATATGGATTTGGATAGATAATCAAATATTTTATAATACCAAACATCTGGCGAATCAGATTCAATAATATTAACCTAAGGTAATTCATAGAAAGGCCGATCATGATGATGAATGATGATAAGAAGTTTGGACTCTTATATTTTCCATGGGATGATATTCATAAGGGATTTCATCGTATCATCAAATTGATTGGTCATTAGGGGAATATCTTGGATAGTGTAGTAATCAAAATCTTCAAGAAGAAGATGAACAATTTCGTGATATTTTTGAAGAGTGGAATTCTTACATTGATACTCACCTATGACTTGTTTGATTATAAGTTTGAAATCCCCATAGATGTCAAGAATTTGAACACCTAGAAATATGGTGGTTTCAAGGCCCAATATGAGAGCCTCATTTTCTTCCATGTTGTTTGCACACTCAAAATTGAGTTTATATGTGAGGGGAATAAGAGTTTCCCAAGGAAGAATGAGAACGATTCCAACACCTCCCCCTTGCTAACATTTTGAGCCATCAAAGAAGAGATTGAATTTAAGAGTTCCATATTCATGATGAAATTGATTAATGGATTCATCCCAAAAATTCTCATGAGGTAAGTGTGTAATAGGAAGAGGGGCTTCTTCCAATTAGTTGGCAATAGCCTAGACCTTAATGTAATTTTGAGAAACAAACTCCAGGTCAAACTCAGTCATGAGCATGAGCCACCGAGTGATATGATCATTATGGTATGGCTTAATATGCAATGTTTTAAGGAGATGGAAGCTAGCAATGACATATGTCTTATGATTAATAAGGTAATGTTGAATTTTAGTAGCAAAGAATAGAGTGTAACATAGCTTTTCAATTTCAGTGTAGCAAGTCTCACAGTCATGAATGGTGTGACTGATATAATAAACAGCCTTCTCACAGTTTTAGTCATCACAATGGGCTAACATGGCTCCTAAGGCGTGATTGGTGGCAAAGATGTACAAGTAAAATGGCTCCCCCTTGCAAGGAGTGTGAGCACCGGTTGAGACTGGAGATACTATTTAATATTTCCAAAATATTTTTGACAATCTTGGTCCCAATCGAATCCAATATCCTTGCAAAGGAGGTGATGAAAGGGTTGACAATGATCTGAAATTTTTGAGATGAAGTGGTTGACAGATTGGAGGTGGCCCTAAAGGCTGTGAAGTTTCTTAATATTAGAAGGGGGAGGAATTTCAATGTTTTCCTTAATTTTTATTGGATCAACTTTGATGCACCTATTAAAAATGATAAATCCAAGGAGTTTGCCATTCAAGACTCTAAATACACACTTGGCTAGATTAAGATGGAGGAAAAAGTGAATGAGGCACTTGAAAAGGACTTTGAGAATAGAAAGGTGTTCAATTAGATTCTTATATTTTCCTAAAATATCATCAACATAGTTTTCTATGGTTTTTTAGATGAGGTCGTGAAATATATAAGTCATGGCCCACTGATATGTACGTTGGAATTATTTAAACTAAAGGACATGATTTAATAGAAAAAGGTCCCCCCAAGGAGTAATGAAGGAGGTTTTGTGTTGATCTTCTAGTGAAATGATAATTTGATTCTAACTGGATAGATTTTCCATGAGAAAAATCATTTCATGACTAGCGGTAAGATCCACAAGTTGATCGATATTTGGGAGAGTGAATTCATCCTTAGGGAAAGCGAGATTAAGATCTTGAAAATTGGTGCATATGCATAGTTTTCCCGATGCTTTAGTGAAGGGGAAAATATTGGAAACCCATTGGGTATGATGAAATTAGTGGAGACAAGGTGCTACAACTCCTCTTTAACAAGGATAGTAACATGAGGGTGCATACAGTGAAGCTTTCATTTTACCGGTTTAGTATTGGGAAATGTGACAATATTGTGGAGGACGATAAAGGGGTCAAGACTTGGCATGTCTAAATATGACCATGCAAATGTTTGGCTATGATGAGATATGAATGCGGTGAAATATTATATCTCATTTGGATCAAGATATTGTCCCACTTTGATAATGTGAGGCTCCTGTGAAGTCTCGATATTGACATCAATGGTGGCTTCGTTAAGAAGAACAAGTGAATTGGATGGTAAGGTATTTTAAAGATAATAATATTATACCCTCATATGGGAATAGATGATTTCGTCATTAGCACAGTGAAGGATGTTAATGGTAGAAGACTCTTCTTCTATCATATTTGGATGGAAAAGAGGAAGGGACCTAATCTGATTATCACACCAATAGGTGACAAGACCTAAAGTTATGGTGGAGACTAAAAAACATTCAGAGTAAATGGAAATGGTGTCATCCAGTTCCATGTCCTCAAGAGTAAAACAATATGGAAATGGTATGTTCATATCTTTAGGAGTCAAAGGAGATGGAGAAAGTAAATAAGATATGTCCATGTCTTCGAGCATGTCCTGATCTTTGAGGGTTGGAAAAGATGGAGAAGGTAGAGAAAATATGTCCACATCTTTGAAAGTCAGAAAATATGTAGAAGGCATGTCCATGAGAATCTCAGATGGTAGAATGGGATCAGGGGACTTCTCCTAGTATCCTAACCCAAAATTTTCATAAGGTTTGCAACATTGATCAAGAATAAGGCCATGCAGGCCATGTTTGTAATATCCTAAGCCAAATCCTTTTGAGGC
Source organism: Taxus chinensis (assembly GCA_019776745.2). Taxonomy (NCBI): domain Eukaryota; kingdom Viridiplantae; phylum Streptophyta; class Pinopsida; order Cupressales; family Taxaceae; genus Taxus; species Taxus chinensis. Next base: position 317,867,348 of record CM034149.1, read on the forward strand.
AAAACTATGGAGATAGTTATAGGAAAAATATGGGTTGTTGAAAAATATAAGGCCACCAGTATAAACCTTGCCATGTGGAATATTGTTGATGTTGGAAGAGGGGGTATCAAAACCACCATAAATAAGATTGGTTCAAAGATGTGGTGGACCAAAAGTAACAACATCACCGACGTCTGGTTGGTACGTAGGTGCATTATCTGGTCTACCGATATGGTGAGGAGTGGGAAGGGTGTTGAGCATGAGAAGGTGATACTCCTCCATCATAAGTTTTTCCATTACATTATCCAGGGAGCCCTCGTCAGGAAGTTTAGATGAGGGAATATTTGAGCTGGTGGACAGTGTAGATGGATCATCCTTAGGGATGAGTATGTAATTTTGTCTATAAGTCATGTTACATCCTTGAAACAAAGGAGCATCCCCAGGAAGTGTCATGATATTTTTATCTTGTTCATATTTAAGGGAATGATGAAGTATAGAGGGGACACAAAGCATGGTGTGGATCCATGGTTGTCTGAGGAGATCATTGTATTAAAATTATCCATCAATGATGTAGAATATCTCATGGATGATCTACTCACTTAAATGGATAGGAAGGACAATTGTTCCCAAGGTGGGAGTGATGGTGTCGTTAAAGGTGTGAAGAACCACATGTTTTTGAGCGATAGATTCCTTAGGGATATTAAGTTTGTTGAAAGTATGTGAAGGAATTATATTAATTATTACCCCATTGTTGATCATAGACCGTTGAATTAATGTATCATTGATCCTAACCATAATAAAGAGGGGAATTTCATGTTCTTCTGGTGGGATGTCTGGAATCTCAGTTTCATTAAATGATATAGCAGTAGAAGTAGTAAGCACTCCTACGAAAGATGTGAAGGGATGAGATTTATCATCAGATGTCAGAATGTAATTTAAGGCTTTAATAAGAACATGTCTATGATATGGTGAGCATTGGATGAGTTAGTAGAGAGATATTTTGACTGGGATTGATGAATTTCTTTAACGATACTTTTCTCAATAGGCTTAGGAGCCACTTAAACAGAAACATTTGGTTTTAATGATGTGGAAAACTCTTTAGGAGGAGCGATGGAAATGAAGGTATTTGTTTTTTTCTTAGAGGTTTATTTGGGCTCACATGGGCCAGATCGAGTGGTTACCTAAACTACATTGATGAATAAAGGAGGACCATCACTAGATGAGTCATCTCCCCAAGGTGAAACAATATATGTCTAGTCCAAAGACTCGGGATAATACCATTACTGCAAGTATCATTCAAACCTTCCTTTTAATCCTTGATTTCTATTGTTTTCCTAGTTTTTGTTCCTTCAAAAATCCTATACAAGTTAATTTTAGCATCCTCATACCACTGCAAATTCTAGATTGCATTCAGATCCTACATGGTTTGTATATTCCTCCCACATTTTTGATCCAATCTCATAGGTCACCATTGACCTGCCTCTGCATAGTCTAGGTCACTGCAACCTAGACCAAGTATACTTATCTTTCAGTTGTTTTAATAAAATCGATATCTAAATTAATCAATAGTGTTCTCAAATTTTGTATTCTTTCAGTCTCTACATATTATCAGCATTAATTTCCTTGTTTACATCACTTTTATTTAACAACATGGGTTGACATCTATCAAGGAATTTAATGCTTCTTGGGTCCACTTTATCGGGTAACTCCTGCCCAAATCATCTAATCAAAATCATTTTTAGTCTTACTTGCAGAGTTCAATTGATTTCAAGAAGTGGTATCCATCATCATTTAGCACCCATATTACATCACATCCAGGTTACATAAACCCTCCATAATTTATGATCTGTGTATATTATTTAGTAGCTATCTCATTAACTTGATAACGAATGAGAAAATACTACAACATTCTTGGTGGGACCACCCTTTAGGTGATCTCTTGAATTTATTGCTTTTTGTCTCTAATTTTTCTATCTTCCACTAACACTATAGCATGCACCTTCACTTTATTGCTTTTTTTTGTTGGTTTTTTGGCTTGGATCGTTCATCACCTAAGAAGTGTAGATAAATAGGAAAAGCACTATCTAGGTATTCCTCATTTTTTCTCTATTTTTTCCCTTTTTCGTTGTAATTTCCCATTCCTACTTGTGTCCTCATCGAATATCATACTTCATTTTGGGCTTTAAAAACATCCTTTTTACATCCTACTTGCCCACATAACTTAAATAGGGGTTTAATCTTTTGCATCCTTCACTTTATCACACACAACCTTAAACCTCACAAATTAAATTAACACATCAAAATATTCACTTACCTAGTTTTCTGATTGGAATTTCATCACCCAATAGCATACCACCTCAGAAACTCCCTAGCCATAATAAACCTAAAACCAAACATATTTTTCAATCTCCTAAGCATCGGGTTATTCATCCCCTTTTGTTTTCATACTTTCTTAAATAAAGTAAGAACATAAAAAATAAATGTTTGTTTGACTTGCTTGGGTAAACACTATTCTTCAAATGATTCCTTATCTCAATAAATGTTCTCTAAAAAATCCACCTCATATGTACCCTTGATTACCTCTTTTATGAGAACCCAACCTCTTATTGATGTTTCTCACTCAAAACCCTTTATTCACACTACAACTTTAGGTGAGACTAACCCATTCTTATATCATCAATATATCTTGTCTAGAAAGACTACTCCACCATCCATCTGATCAGAATCCTTTATACCTCCTAAGGTCCCTCTCAGTGATACCATGTTCTAAGAGCTTCTGGATGTCAATCCAGTGGCACTCCAAGATTATCTCCTTCAGAGATCAACCCATATTCCCCCATATGGACCACCACTCAAATAACTATATTCTTATCAAACCAATCCCTAAGCTACCCAACTTACAACTAATGAGATTTATTTAGCCCAATTCACTCCCTCTTCCACCAATCCCTCGACTCACTAGTCTACCCAGGTCATCACACCTATTCCCCATAACCTCCCGCTAATCAAAAAAACAATCAAAACTAGTCTTCCTCTCACATCTTTGATCACTATTCCCTATAGTGTCCCTAGTCAATATTCCCAAACATCATATCATGTATTCTAATAGTATGATCTTCTCACATCTAGCATGTTTTTCAATACTTCCTAACCCCCTTTCACGGGTACTTTACATTATGCATTATCTAACCCCTTTCAACAACATTTTTAACCTATTCATACCCACATTCCTACTCAACATTTTCCACAACATCCTACCCAATCCCAATAGTCCTATCATGTTCCCATCACCCAACGAAAACTATTTCAACAACCACCCTTCCAATCAAAACCCATGGTTTACCCCCAAAAAATTCTTCAAACACCAACACATGTGCAATTTCATCAACAAATTCATCCAAGCATTTCTTACATGCATCCACCACCTCTCATCTCCCAATAGAATATTTCAAATGATCCCCTACATGCCCTTGTGAATAGGTTAGCCAACCTTGAAGCTGCTACTTTAGGAACCAAGGTCTCATTATCCTGTGAACAAATATATAATGATCCTATTCACTGATCCATACCAATTAAACCATATCCTTTGCACTGTAATTACCAAAATTTGCTAAGTTTAACAACAAAGAGGATCCACAACAACACCTTCATGTATTTAAACATGTATGTTATCTTATTACACACGATCATGACTTGATTCTTCACACCTTCCCCATGTCCTTGGCTGGTCCCGTGTTGTACTGGTATAATAACATCACTCAATATTCAATATTATCTTTCTCCCAACTCGCACATTTATTTCTAGAACATTTTTCAATTAACATTGCGTGAAAAAAAAACCATCAATGATCTATACGCCACCTAAAAATTTTAAGATGAATCCATTACAGATTTCATCACACGATGATGCATCACTATAAGTTAATTATCCTTTCCTCTTCCGCAAGATTATCTCATCGAGCTATTCTCACATTCATGTGCAAATAACATATCTTCAACTTTACAAATCCAATCATTCGGAACCTTTGACGAGGCCTTCACCATGGCTTGGAAACTTAAAACATGCACCCTCAAGTAGGACCATTTAAACAAAAATCAAATAAACCTAAACATGAATTTACTAAACCATCCACATCAAATGACAAATCAAAGGCAACGACCAATGTTGTAGTTGTTAAATCATCTCCTGCTTCTACATCTACCACATGGACTTAACAATGAGTCACTTGACCAGTGCCTAACTACACTACCCTTGGGGAGTCATAAAGTATAATATTTGACAAATTGATGGCAGTAAACCTTATCACACTTCTTCCTATTTGACCATTTGATGATTCAAGACCAAAAACTATGTGGTATCGTGAAGACCATTACTATAAGTATCGTCAATTCTAATTCCATGACATAGAAAGATGTCATACTTGATGATACTTGATGATACTTATAGTAATGGTCTTCACAATACCACATAGTTTTTGGTCTCAACTCACCAAATGGTCAAATAGGAATAAGTGTGATAAGGTTTACTGCCATCAATTTGTCAAATATTATACTTTATGACTCCCCAAGGGTAGTGTAGTTAGGCACTAGTCGAGTGACTCACTGTTAAGTCCATGTGGTAGATGTAGAAGCAGGAGATGATTTAACAACTACACCATTGGTCATTGCCTTTGATTTGTCATTTGATGTGGATGGTTTAGTAAATTCATGTTTAGGTTTATTTGATTTTAGTTTTAAATGGTCTTGCTCAAGGGTGTGTGTTTTAAGTTTTCATCCCATGGTGAAGGCCTCGTCAAAGGTTCTGAATGATTGGATTTGCAAAGTTGAAGATATGTTATTTGTACACAAACATGAGAAGAGATTGATGAGATCATCTTGTGGAAGAGGAAAGGATAATTAACTTATAGTGATGCATCATCATGCGATGAAATCTGTAATGGATTCATCTTCAAATTTTTTAGATGGCTTATAGATCATTGATGGTTTTTTTTCATGCAATGTTAATTGAAAAATGTTCTAGAAATAAATGTGCGAGTTGCGAGAAAGATAACATTGAATATTGAGGGATGTTATTATACAAGTAAAACATGGGACCAGCCAAGGACATGGGGAAGGTGTGAAGAATCAAGTCGTGATCGTGTGTAATAAGATAACATACATGTTTAAATACATGAAGGTGTTGTTGTGGATCCTCTTTGTTGTTAAACTTAGCGAATTTTGGTAATTCCCGGTGCAAAGGATATGGTTTAATTGGTATGGATCAGTGAATAGGATCATTATATATTTCTTCGTAGGATAATGAGACCTTGGTTCCTAAAGTAGCAGCTTCAAGGTTGACTAACCTATTCATAAGGGCATGTAGGGGATCATTTGAAATATTATGTTGGGAGATGAGAGGTGGTGGATGCATGTAAGAAATGCTTGGATGAATTTTTTGATGAACTTGTACATGTGTTGGTGTTTGAGGAATTTTTTGGGGGTAAACCATGGGTTGTGATTGGAAGGGTGGTTGTTGAAATAATTTTTGTTGGGTGATGGGAACATGATAGGAATTTTGGTATTGGATAGGATGTTGTGGAAAATGTTGAGCAGGAACGTGGGTATGAATAGGTTAAAAATGTTGTTGAAAGGGGTTAGATAATGCATAATGTAAAGTACTCATGAAAGAGGGTTAGGAAGTATTGACAAGCATGCTAGATGTGAGAATATCATACTGTCTCGATAGATGATATGATGTTTGGGAATATTGACTAGGGACACTAGTAGTAATATGGACTGAAGATGTGAGAGGAAGAGTAGTGTTGATTGTTGTGTTGATTGGCAAGAGGTTTTGGGGAATAGGTGTGATGATCTGGGTAGTCTAGTGAGTTAAGGGATTGGTGGAAGAGGGATTGAGGTGGGCTATAGAAATATCATTAGTTGTAAGTTATGTAGCTTAGGGATTGATTTCATAATAATAAATTTATTTGAGTGGTGATCCATCTGGGGGAATCTGGGTTGATCTTCTAAGGAGATAATCTTGGAGTGCCACTAGATTGGCATCCAGAAGATCTTGGAACATGGTATCACCGAGAGGGACCTTAGGAGGTACAAATGATTCTAGTTGGATGGATGGTGGAGTAGTCTATCTAGATGGTGTTGGTGCTCGATTCAATCTCACCATGTCTGTTAAAAAAAATTAGTCTACGTGGTTTGAAATATATTTTTTCTCTCTATGTGGATGATTGAAGTTTTATCTTTATCAAGTTGTTTTCATCAAATCACTTTCTATGGTCATGAAATGCGATGAGCTCTATTTTGTTTATAGTTTCTCTTTCTATGTGGACTAGTTTGTTATTTAAGCATGAATGTTGGGGTTTCCCCTTCTTTTTATTTTTCCAATGTCATGTTTTCCTTGTCAAATTTTATCCCAATGCCCGCAGATGAGTGGTATTATTTGATTGGACACGGAATGACGGGTCTATTTGGTGAACTTGTCACTTTTTGTCACTTTTGCAAAAAATATCAAGTTGGTCCCGTGGCTCCAATGTTTTCTAATTGGATATTCAAAACTATGATGTAGTGGAGCAATTTCTTACTTGGGCACTAGAAGATGTACACTTTTCAATAAATCAAGCAGTTGTGGGAAGGTGGGCCCTTTTTGTGTTTTGAGGCATTATGGCAAAAGGAGAAAAATTATAAAAAGAAACGCCTAAGGCCCGCAAAAGGACACATGGCCATCTTTAAGTTAAAAGTGGGGAGGTGGGTCGCTGGAGGACTTTGGAATTTTTAGCCTTGTTTTGAAAAAAGGAGTAAGGTATAAAAGTGAAGCGCGACCATGCAAGTGCCCAGCTAAAGCCACGTGTTGAGTCTACATTAGAGATGGAAGGGTAGGTATCTGGAGGTATTTTAGAAATTCCAACTTTGTTTTGAAAATGTAAAAAGGTGTAAAAATAAGTCGTGACTCCGCCAACACCCTAGGAAAGCCACATGTAAAGCCTATATTAAAAGTGGGTTGGTGGGCCAAATTGTCTAAAGGCTCACAATTTCCTTCAGTGAAACAAAATGTGAAAAGTACCCCCAGGACCACTTCGGCTCAAATGTGTTCCATGTGAATGGCCCAAATTTTTTGTTACAAAAAGCATAGTTAACAGCTATAATACGATGCATTTAATTTTGCCACCATTAATGCTCCTATGCAAACAAAAGACCTTGTGGGTTTCGAAAACTTTCATCATTTGTTGTTAATTTGGTAATCTCTCATCATTTTTATCAATAAATTACAATCAAATTGTTGTAGATCTCAATTTGTGAATCTGAGAAGTGTGAAAGTTTCTATTTTGAAATAGAATTGCTCGGGCACTTGCAGAAAACTAGTAAGAGTTTGAAATTCATGTGTATCGTGTATTTTCCATTGGTAAACTAGTTGAAACAAAGTTAGGTTTTTAACATGAAGACTTTACTATTTTATTATTTGGATATTTTGGGGGTCATGAGTGACCTAGATAGAATAACAAACATGGATTTGATGAGTTCCAACTTGAATGATTTCCATCAATGGTTAAGTAGTGCCCACATGAGTGAATCCTTGAAGGAAATTCATGATAGTTGTATTTCCTTGGCGGATTCCATCCCATATTCTATTCAATGCCCTGAATTAGTATGGTATTGTGCAATGATTTATGACTCTGAGAAGAGAATTATTATATAGAATTGGAGATGCGGTGTTGACTTTGACACCGGCAGCTATCAGAGTGATTTTGAAGTTACCCATAATTGCAGACCCCATTACTATTGGTATCAAATTAGCCTTGGTGGATTATGAAGTAAAGAAGGAGTTTGCAAAGATTATAAACACAAAATGGCTCCTTACAGATAGAAAGGCATCTACTAAAATCCCCAAGAGATTGGTTAGGGCTCAATTCATTGAAGAGGTTGAGGACATCATTTTTCTTCTGAGATAAATGGCTAATCTGGAGACTAGAAATGAATTTAAGGAGTGGATGGCCACTTATATATGGCTTATTCTAGAGAGAAAGGGGAATATCTAGTGGGCCACTTTTGTTTCAGAGACAATTCATGGTCACATGGCTACTCTAGCAGCGAGAATTGAGATGGGGGAAACTACAGATTTAGAGTTTTATATGATGACATATCTGGTTTATAATTTTGCAGCACATAGGTGTTTCCCAACTTTTTCACCATAGGATGATGTTAAAAAGTTCCCAATGCATGAAATTTTCCCTCAACTACAGTTAACCAACTTGAGTGGAAATGTTAGATTGGTAAATGATGCTTCCCTTGCACCAATCATTTGCATGTTTAAACTAGAATGGGGTAAGTATAGAATTTTTGAGCATGTAAGGAAATTAATCATGGAGTATGGGTGTTACTTCATTCAGTACAAGAAGTTCACTTATATCAGAGTTATGTGGATTATAATCTTTGTTTATGTGAAATGGAAAGGTAATTGGTTCTTGTGCATAAGTTGATTACTGGGAGGCACAAAACTAATGTCAAATTCCCTATTAGAATTGGAAGGTTTTCTTTCCCTTCCATTGTAAAAGCTAGATTGATTGAGGAAGAAATCAAAAGTTTGGCAATGGAGACATTTCAAGCTAGAGCCAATTATGACATTCGGTGGGTGTTTAACAATGTTGCTAACACTTTTAAGCATGAGCCTCACTTTGAGGATTACTAGACGAATTATAGAGATGAAGAACAAGTCTGGTTGAGGGATTAATCAAGAATGAATTTGTCACAAGTTGTAGATTTCAAAGTTGCAGTCATTCCAGAAGGAGTGGTGCATAATTTATAACAAGGTGAGTAAATTTTATATTGATCAAAAAGTAGAATGTCAACCTATAGCTCCCCCAAATTAGGATGAGGAAGATTCCGATGATCCATACATAAGAATAACTAATTTCATGAGGAGAACGGTAGATTGGTTGGCCCAAATGAACATTGACCTATCAATATAGAACACAAAAGTTTTTAATACTTTCAGAAATCTAGGGAACTTGGATGATGGTCTCCCACCTCTGAAGGAGGGTGCTAATAAGATTGATCCATTAGGAGGAAGAGCACCTTTATTTCCATCCAGGAGGCCTACTGATGGGCTCATTGATGAATGGATAGCAGCCACTAGTGAGACAGGTACTTCCATGTCTGCACTCAGGCAAAAAACTAAAAAAATGCTCTTGAAGTCCATGGAAAATGCCCCAATTACTCCTGCAGTGCCACTCTAGGAAAAGGGAAAGGGTTTAACTTCACATGTGGTCCTCCCAAATGTTGTGCCAGAGCAATTTAGTACTGAAAATTTAATGAGTGTTTCCATTGCAATTGGTCACATTCATCCTTGGCAGCACAAATAGGAAAAGAGAGCACCACTAGAGTTGATGATGTTTGAGAGGGCACGTAAGAAACCCAAAATTATTCACCAGCCATTCCTAGTAAGGGTAGGTGCCCATACACCAAAGAAATTCAAGCATAGAGATGGGGTAGTTAATCCCCTAGAAATGGAAAGAAATAATAATATCCTTAAGTAGCAAGTTACATCATTACCAGGTATGGGGCAAACAACTCCTATGATTCCTCATTCATTCTTCATGGAAAAAGAGGTGGAATGCACTCTGAGCTCAGTTACTCATGGGTAAACTATAGTTGATCTAGTGGACAGTATATTTCTTACTCCAGGTATGAACATTCCTGAGGCTCTACTTGTTAGAGATATCAACACACCTCTAGTGGAAGCAGTGCATAATTCTGAAGGTATGGAAACTAAGGTAATTGATTTATATGCTACTAAGGGATTTTCTATGTTGGATAATCTTAAGTTATCTATAGAGGAAACATTTTTTACACTAGTAAATAATGTCCACATAGATAAGGAATCAAAAAGAGATCCTCATACAATAACAACTGAAGTAAGAGATCAACAAACAAATTTGGTGGAAAAAGATGTTGATGCTCAGTTAGTGATTGATGATGTTGTGCCCATTCCTATTGATATTACTGGAAGTGATGACCTTCTTCAAGAAGGAAATTTTTATTTTGAAGAAAGACTGAAAATGGCACAAGATTTAATCAATGATGAGGCTATTAAGGTTGGTGAAGAACCACAACTTTCAATAGGAAGTGTGAATCCACTTCAAGTAAAACCACCTACCATAACATTGCCTGAGGTATCTGTTGTCAAAATTTCACCCCTCCAGGGTAAATTTTGGTAACATGCATTAGAGTATTCAAGTCCCAGGCAGATTGATTGATTCGGGGCCAAAAAATCATGTTGCTAGAGTCCCCTCAAATATTTTTTAAGTCCCCTGTCTGAGAGGAAAAGAGCAAGCTCTGAGAAAATGCGAAAAAAGGTTGCAGAAGGCAAGTAGGTTGATCCAGGAAAAAATCATAAAAATGACTAAGTCCTAGCCCTAGGGGCAGTCGGGAAATTTGGGACAAAAAGGGCCGAACCGGCCGGCTCGGCCGAAGTAAGCACAAACAGCCCGCAAAGCAACAGGGACATCTGGGACAAAAGTACGCGGTGGACGCGAAATGCCGGTTCGACCGAGAGGAAAAAATTGGCTACCTGCTGAGAGACGCCTGTGGGACAATCGGGCCAAAAAGGCGTGAACCGGCCGGACCGGCCGAAAAGAGTCAAGTCAGTCCGAAGCAAAGTGGGATAAGCGGGCCAAAAATGCCCGAACTGCCCGAACCGGCCGAAATGAGTCCAGAGGGTCCAAAATCAAATGGGACGTCTGGGACAAATGGACGCGAAATGCCCGAACTGGCCGAAATGAGCACAAAGGGCCCAAAATCAAATGGGACATCCGGGACAAATGGAGGCGAAGTACGCGAAGGAGCCGAATCAGCCGAGGACCAATCAGAAGCTGCCACGTGTCCTCATAAGAGAAAAGTCAAAAAGTCAATGGGCGAGTTTTCGACCACCGATCTGAACCAATGGGATAGTGCCACGTGTCCCAGCTAGGGCCCACAAGGAAAATTCAAAAGACAGTCCACTGAAAGGTAGAGGAGAGAGAATCACAGGACCAATCAGAACATGTCACGTGTCATCCAAGTGGCAGAGCGCGGGAAAAATTCCAAAATCCGTTTTGGTCTGCTCTGTGCCCTAAATCTTCAGATCGCCATATCTTTTGATCCAGAGCTCGGATTTCCACGTTCTTTATATCAACGGAAAGCTGTTGAGATGCTCTACATGATTATGGGATCAATCTCGAGTTTTGGTGTAGTCTGAAGAGAGAAAATTGAGAAACGGCTCTGACGTGTGGTAATGGCCAGAAGCGACCTTTCAACAACCCGTTTTTATGCTAATGGGTCGCATTCTTCTTCTGCACGGCCAGAAGTGACATTTTAGCGGCCAAATTAATACAAATGGGTCACATTATCCTCCAAACTCGCTCAAAGTGACAGGGTATGGGTTGGTAAGATTCCTCCATGCTGAGTTAATGCATCTGCAGTCAATGAGGAATGGGCTTGCACGTTTTCCTACGTTTCTGTCCCCTGGGTTCGACCCATGCAATGTAAAACCCAGATTTGGCTCATTTGAAAAAAAAAAAGTTGTTCATTTTTTTCGGCTCGGCCCTCCCTTCTTTTCTTCTCTAGGGTTGAAAATGGAGTTCGAGCCTCCTCCCTTGCTCTGTAATGGTGTTTTTGCCTTTTACTAATGGAATGATGTTCTGTGCAAACTTCTGGAGCAACAAAACGTGTTCTGTGATGCATCTGTCCATCCTCTCTCGTTTTTACTTGTTCTCTCCTTGCCTCTCTTCATTTGCAGGTATCTGTGCATGTCTAAATGTTCATTGCAGGTTTGGAGCTGTGTTCATGGAGTTTTGGGACATTTTCTGTGTGAAATCTATCCTTGGGCCTGTGATGCATCTGTCCATCCTTCCCATTGCTCACCTCTCTTTGTCCCATGGTAGTTTTGATAGATGTTCAACATCCTCCTTCTCTGGTGTATCACCGTTTTAGTGTAGGCTTTTGTTGTTTTTTTCCTTTCTCTCTCTCTCTCTCTCTGTCTCCTTGGCATGGTTAGATTAGGATTAGATTAGCTTGCCTGCACTGGAATAGCTTGTGGCAGGTAGTTTAGGAGCAGGAACCAGCCTTCTCTGGAGATTCCTCTCTCGGTTTTACAAGTCCCACACTTGGAGAAAGGTTTCCATGTTGTGCAATCACACTGGATGCCTGAACATCAACCTAGAAGCTTGATGTACGTCCAGGGGTGCTGTGATTTTGCATCAACAGTTTTGGCACGCCCGGTGGGACCTTAGAGGTCTTTCACTTCATCTTTTGCAGGTTGGTGTGTTCCTGTGAAGTTTTTAGCCTTTGGAGGCACTTGCAAACACATCTGGCGACTCCATCTGGTCAACAACCCATCTGTCAAGCTGTAGACCTTCCTTTCCATCCATTTTCATCCATTCTTCCTTCCATCTCTTCCATCATTCTATCATTCTATGAAGTTGTGCAATCATGACTTCATTTCCATCATGGTATTCACATCAACAACAACAGTATATCACACCTCCAACACATTTTACAAATCCTCCAAATCAGCATTTTGAGCAGATTCAAGATCAGTATGCATACCCATATGAGCAGCAATGCCAAAGTCAGTTTGGCTATGGAGCTTTCCAAGAGCAAGAGTATGCAGACAATGAAGACCATCAGATCCAAGATGCTGGTCTGTTGGAGAAAATCCAAAAGATGGAGGAGGGGATGGTGCAGTCCAGGGCTCAAGCACAAATGAAAGCTTTTGGAATCGGTTATGGAGCACCCTGTCCATGGGTGGGACCTTTTCCAAGGCATTACAGCCCTCAGGAGAAGCTTGACTTCATGATTGCAATGCTGCCTTTGCTTGCACAATGGACAGCAGAAATAGAGGCCTACAGACTTGTTGTTGAACAACCTTATCAATGGGTAAGTTCTACACCATCATCTGGTTTTTCTCTTTCCATTACTCAAGCAGCATCATCTCATTTAAACTCCTCATCTGCTGTCCCAAATATTGAATCCATTTCTCCACCCCCTAGTCTTCCACCCCATCTCGATTCTTCTTTCCTTTTCCCTTCCAAACAGTCACCCCCTCCACAAGAGCTAAAAGAAATACCCCCTCCTCCAAAGAAACAAGAGGTTTCACTGCCTCCACCACCACAAAAAATTGTAAAATCAGCTGAGTTACAACCCATCCCTCCTCTTGCATTCCCAATTCCATGTGGGAAAGAAGAAATTGTAAAAATCAGTCATCAAGGACAGCAAGAGGAAGAGCCAAACAGAAAAGAAATGACAGACAGCTTGAAGGTTTGGGCTGCCAAATTTGGGATGACAAAGATCCCCTTGATGGTCAAGCCTACAGAAGAAGCTAGGGTTGGAGAACAAATGGTGGTCAGGACTGATTTTGTTGCAGCAGAAGAAGAAGATCTTGCAGCCCCAACTTGTCCTCTAGAGCAGCAGATTGAAGAGTTTGACTTGACAAACTTCATGTTGGAGAAGGAGTTCAATCAAGAGCAAGATTGCCTTCAAACATTGGAGGAAGGAGAAGCTGCTCCAAATCCAAAAGAAGAGGAGCACAATCTAGCTGTGGAGGAGAAAAACGCAGATCCAAGGGCTTTGAGCACAAAGCAGGTTACAGAAGAACCTTCAGTTCTTCTTTCCACTTCATCTCTCTCAAGTTCTAGCACTGAAAAGGAGTTTGATCTCTCAAACTCAATATTGGAGAGTGAATGAAACCATGGTGGTCAAGTTGCAGATCGAGAGGACACCATGGAGGAAGTTGAACACGAGCAGCAGGACAGCAATGAGGCAGTTTACCTGTCAGATTTGGAGGACTGTTTTGATGGAGAAGAGCCGGTTGAGTTTTCACCATTCTCTCTTTCATCATCCACATTCCAAACACAAGAGTCTGCTGTCATGAAGGAGAGCATTCATTTGCAGCAGCCTGCATCTTATAGCAGCCCTTAGGAACCAAAATTGGAAGATTTAAATCTTCCATGTTCTTCATCGGAGGAAGAGAAAGGGCAGAAGGGTCCTACCATTTCTTCCACGTCATCCATTCATGAGGGTCTACAAGAATAATCCATTCTTGGAGTTGAAAATCACAGCAATGGGCATATCAAACGGATCAGACCTTGCCCAATTAGGTATTTGGCTTCATTGGAGCCAAAGGAGAAGCCACAACCAGTCATGCTTGCTTCTGAGCATGAGGATGAGCTACAAAGTACCAAGGATCAGCTTCCATACCTCTCCAATCCAAATGCAGAGCAACTAAAAGAGGTATTGGATTTTTCAGTTGATACCTTGATGATTTGGATAGAAGACCAGCTTCTTGTTGATTTTCCATCCATCCAAACAGCCATGATCAGTGCCAAATCAATTGCATGGCTGCTAATTTTGAAGAAAGGAAGCTATTTCTCACAACCAGTTGCAGGGTTTGTTTAGCTTGCCTTTGCTTCCAGTTAGAGTAGAGTAGATACGTTTGCTTTTAGCAGAAGAAGTGCTCGTGCACACTCTGCATGTTCCATTTGGAGCATGTATGATTTTCAGTTCTGTATATAGTTTTGGTGTTACTGGTTTTGCTCTGGCACAGTTCATTTCAGTGGTCTTGGTGAAGACACTCCAGGTTCAATGGGTTTCCAAGTGGCTCAGAGGGAGATTTTCAAGGTTCAGATCAGTTTTCAGGCTTGCTTATGACTCCATGCCCAATGGATTGCTTCAGGCAACTGGTCTTTTCATCAAGCAGGCAGATGACCCCGCTGAGTCACCAAACTGTTGTCAAAATTTCACCCCCCACAGGGTAAATTTTGATAACATGCATCAGAGTATTCAAGTCCCAGGCAGATTGATTGATTCGGGGCCAAAAAATCATGTTGCTAGAGTCCCCTCAAATATTTTCTAAGTCCCCTGTCTGAGAGGAAAAGAGCAAGCTCTGAGAAAATGTGAAAAAAGGTTGCAGAAGGCAAGTAGGTTGATCCAGGAAAAAATCATAAAAATGACTAAGTCCTAGCCCTAGGGGCAGTCGGGACATTTGGGACAAAAAGGCCCGAACCGGCCGGCTCGGCCGAAGTAAGCACAAACAGCCCGCAAAGCAACAGGGACATCTGGGACAAAAGTACGCGGTGGACGCGAAATGCCGGTTCGACCGAGAGGAAAAAATTGGCTAACTGCTGAGAGACGCCTGTGGGACAATCGGGCCAAAAAGGCGTGAACCGGCCAGACCGGCCGAAAAGAGTCAAGTCAGTCTGAAGCAAAGTGGGACAAGCAGGCCAAAAATGCCCGAACTGCCCGAACCGGCCGAAATGAGTCCAGAGGGTCCAAAATCAAATGGGACGTCTGGGACAAATGGACGCGAAATGCCCGAACCGGCTGAAATGAGCACAAAGGGCCCAAAATCAAATGGGACATCCGGGACAAATGGAGGTGAAGTACGCGAAGGAGCCGAATCAGCCGAGGACCAATCAGAAGCTACCACATGTCCTCACAAGAGAAAAGTCAAAAAGTCAATGGGCGAGTTTTCGAGCACCGATCCGAACCAATGGGATAGTGCCACGTGTCCCAGCTAGGGCCCACAAGGAAAATTCAAAAGACAGCCCGCCGAAAGGTAGAGGAGAGAGAATCACGCGACCAATCAGAACATGTCACGTGTCATCCAAGTGGCAGAGCGCGGGAAAAATTCCAAAATCCGTTTTGGTCTACTCTGTGCCCTAAATCTTCAGATCGCCATATCTTTTGATCCAGAGCTCAAATTTCCACGTTCTTTATATCAACGGAAAGCTGTTGAGATGCTCTACATGATTATGGGATCAATCTCGAGTTTTGGTGTAGTCTGAAGAGAGAAAATTGAGAAACGGCTCTGACGTGTGGTAATGGCCAGAAGCGACCTTTCAACAACCCATTTTTATGCTAATGGGTCGCATTCTTCTTCTGCACGGCCAGAAGTGACATTTTAGTGGCCAAATTAATACAAATGGGTCACATTATCCTCCAAACTCGCTCAAAGTGACAGGGTATGGGTTGGTAAGATTCCTCCATGCTGAGTTAATGCATCTACAGTCAATGAGGAATGGGCTTGCACGTTTTCCTACGTTTCTGTCCCCTGGGTTCGACCCATGCAATGTAAAACCCAGATTTGGCTCATTTGAAAAAAAAAAAAGTTGTTCATTTGTTTCAGCTCGTCCCTCCCTTCTTTTCTTCTCTAGGGTTGAAAATGGAGTTCGAGCCTCCTCCCTTGCTCTGTAATGGCGTTTTTGCCTTTTACTAATGGAATGATGTTCTGTGCAAACTTCTGGAGCAACAAAACATGTTCTGTGATGCATCTGTCCATCCTCTCTCATTTTTGCTTGTTCTCTCCTTGCCTCTCTTCATTTGCAGGTATCTGTGCATGTCTAAATGTTCATTGCAGGTTTGGAGCTGTGTTCATGGAGTTTTGGGACATTTTCTGTGTGAAATCTATCCTTGGGCCTGTGATGCATCTATCCATCCTTCCCATTGCTCACCTCTCTTTGTCCCATGGAAGTTTTGATAGATGTTCAACATCCTCCTTCTCTGGTGTATCACCGTTTTAGTGTAGGCTTTTGTTGTTTTTTTCCTTTCTCTCTCTCTCTCTCTGTCTCCTTGGCATGGTTAGATTAGGATTAGATTAGCTTGCATGCACTGGAATAGCTTGTGGCAGGTAGTTTAGGAGCAGAAACCAGCCTTCTCTGGAGATTCCTCTCTCGGTTTTACAAGTCCCATGCTTGGAGAGAGGATTCCATGTTGTGCAATCACACTGGATGCCTGAACATCAACCTAGAAGCCTGATGTGCGTCCAAGGGTGCTGTGATTTTGCATCAACAGTATCACTTGGAAAAGAAGATAGTAGCTTGGTAACTCATCCAGTCCTGGGAGATAAGGAGCCCATTGCTCAAACTATAATACAAAGGGGAAAAGGGAAGAAATTCATGCCACTATGGTTTCATCCGATGAAACAGCAAAAGAGTTTCCTTTGAAATTGGATGCAGATCAGGTTAAGAATGATAAATATGAAGTGCCAGAATAAGAAAAGAAGCATCCAGAGGAATAAACATCCTAGATTGAGATAAGTGCTCCTGAAAAGATAGATTCAATTTTACAAAAGGAGCCAAAAATGTCCAAACAGATTGTAGTTTTCCACAAAAAGCTCCAGCAGAGATTACAAGAAAAAAAGGTTGAAATAGGTTTGATAAAGGGTTTGATTAGTGAATTAATTTCAAGTGAAGAAATGACCCTTCCTGTACAAGCAGTTGATCTTACTACTTTATCTTTTCCAAAGACTGTGAGAGCCCCAAAGAAGTCCAGAACCATCACAAGAACTCTTACTAATGCATCTGGGGAAAGAACTTTGGAAATAGTAGTTCCTTTTGAGGGGAAGACAAGGAAAGATATAACTAACGATGACTATAGTATTTGGGTCATTCCTTTGGGTAAACCATCAAAGGATCAACTAAAGGAAGGAGTGTCTAAAGTTGTGAGTAGTCTTCTAAAAAAGGTAGATGAATATGGAACAAAAAAGAAGCAACTTAAGGATCAAGTTAGGGCCTTAAGTTCATGTTTGCAAGAGCTAATGGGAGAAACCAATAAAGAGCTAGCAAGTTCCTCTATGAACACCCTTGAGGGTATGGAAAAAATAAATAATGTTGTTAAGAAGGTCCAAGTGGTATATTCTTGGGTTGAGAACTAACTAAGAAAGGAAAGGAAATCATTACTGAATTAAGGATGAAATATGAAGATCTCATAATTTTCTTAAATGAAATTGATGGTTTAAGTGAATATTGTGACAATGAGATTCTTTATTTGGAAGGAACTCTCCCCAAGCTTGACCGCATAACTAGACTTAGTGAGGAGCTGGTTGAGAAGGAAGGTATTGTACCAGTAGAGTGCAAAGGGAGCCAGTACGCCCTTGAAGAATTGAAAAATATCAGATTGGACACCTTAAATTAAATCAAGGAAAGGCTCGAGATCAAAAGTGACTGGGTTGATTATGTAATTGATGTCATTGATAGAAGGCTAGAGGACATGGTGCTGGATAAATTTAAAAATAGCTATGGAGACCTAAATTTGGATTTTTTACTCAATTCCTTTGAAATTAATATCCAGGAAGATGAATTTTCCTATGAAAATATTGAAACTATGATAAAAATTAAAAATAGGATTGAAGAATTAAAAGCCAGGCCAATGGAGTCTAAGCAAAAAATGGCTCAATGTTTGGATTTAATATCAAGATAAACATTAGTTTTCCAGTATCACCTTGGACCTGATGAAGATGAAGTGAATTAGTTTTTTAGGCAATACGATGTGGCCAAATTACCAAAGGAGCTAGATGTAGAGCAAAATAATGAAGATAAGGAAGCTACAAGCTCAAAAGAGGATGAACATGCTACCAGAGGAGATGACCAGATGCCCTAGTTAAAGTAATAGCTGGAAATAATAGAAAAGACTTGTCTTTTGTACACGTGGCAGTTTTTGATGTAATATTTTGTAAATATCACTTTCTGGAACAATTTGTAACAAACAAAGTATTCCTTGAATACTCTTCTTTTTGGGGGAAAGCTTTGATGTAAAGTGAGTGATATAAAGGCATGAATTAGAGATGCCAAAGTAGAGGTTAATTTTGCTAAAAACGTTTGAGAGGGATCGATTTCTTGAGAAACCATCTGAGAAACCTGTTAATTTCATGTGTTTTTTAGATTTAATCATGTCAAGATGGTTACAAGTGTATAGCCATTGAAAATCTTTGAGATTGTAAATGAAACTTTCCCCAGCTGATAAATATAATGAGCCTCGAATTAATTTGTGTTGATCATGAGCATAATTGTGTCTACTTTTATTTTAGAATGTTTTCAAATAGTTTTTCTTGTTCCTGTTGCAATCTTATGTTAAAATCTCTCTGATTCACACAAGATCTTATCTTTGTGATAGTATTGTGGCATTATCAATTTCATTATGAGAAGAGATTTCATCTAGTAATGAAATAAACAATTTAAAATCACTTTACTTTCACTATGTTGACAAAGATTTTTTGTAATTCTATGAGTGTATCTTAGGCATGACGAACCAGGGATTTCTAATGTTTAATTGAGTCTTTAACATGAGCCTTTGTGTTGAATTCTTGAATAATGTGTGAAAATATGCATCTCTAGTCTTCTATTGATTCACATCTTCTAGTTGAAGGAATATTTTGGCTATTTTGAAGCATTATGTTCTTTGAGTTCCCAATTTATGTTAAAGGTTCTCAAAGATCTGGTATAATCAACTTTATCTTGCTTAACTTCCCACTAAAAACTTCTCAAATGATGAATCCTACATGAACTGACCCTATTTGTATTGTGTATCCACAAATGAAAAAATTTCATTGCCAAAATATGCAGAAATAATCAAGCTTCAATTATTGTCTTTAGTAACCTGAACCTTGTCCAGAAAATATCTCCATTATCTAGAGTGACAACTCATGAGAGTTAGATTGTGTTGTATTGATCATATTTTCTCAAGGTTTTCCTCAAAGTTGTTCAAATAAGGATCTGTTGATATCCTTCATCAATATAGGTTACAGAACGAGTCCTCTCACCCTGTTTTAAGGTGCAGCCTAAAGTAGTATGGATAGATCAAATCCTTTAATATGGTGCTATCCATTTCTCCAACGCCTGAGTGACAAAGAGTCATCTGAATCCCCTCCCCGGATACAAAATGACTTATATTATGATTTTTCTATCTCAAATCATCCTATTGAATCTGTGATGTTGCTCAGCACCCAAGGGAGAATCAATTTGGGTACCAACAAATGGGATATATTGATGATATAAGAATAGGTTGTTCTTACCTAAAGTTCTAGTGTGAACAAAGGGTTCTAAGTGAGAGACATCAATAAGAGGTTGGGTGCTCATAAAAGAGGTAATCAAGGGTACATAGGAGGTGGCTGTTGCAGAGAACATTTATTGAGATAAGGAGTCATTTGAAGAAAAGTTTTGTTCCATTCTCTTGGCTGTTAAATGGGTGACTATGGGCATGAAAATATTTTTTACCCAAGCAAGTCAAGAAGACAATTCTTTGTATGTTCTTACTTTATTTAAGAAAGTATGAAAAGAAAAGGGGATGATTAACCAGGTTCTTAGGAGAATGAAAACTACGTCTGGTTTTAGGTTTATTATTTCTGGGGAATTTCTAACGTGGTATGTTGTTGGGTGATGAAATCCCAATCAGAAAACTGGGTAAGGGAATATTTTGATGTGTTAATTTAATTTGTTAAGTTTAAGGCAATGTGTGATAAAGTGAAGGATGTAGAAGATTAAACCCCTATTTAAGTTATGTGGGTAAGAAGGATGCAAAAAGGATGTTCTTTTTAAGCCCAAAATGAAGTATGATATTCGATGAGGACACAAGTAGGAATGGGAAATTACAACAAAAAAAGGGAAAAAAATAGAGTAAAAGCAAGGAATTCCTAGATAGTTCTTTTCCTATTTATCTTCACTTCTCGTGTGATGAATGATCCAAGCCAAAAACCCAACATAAACAAGCAATAAATTAAAGCCTCAAGTTGCAGTGTTAGTGGAAGATAGAAAAAGCAAAGACAAAAAGCAATAAATACGAGATATCACCTAAAGGGTGGTCCCACCAAGTGTGCCAAGAATGTTTTAGTATTTTCTCATTCGTTATCAAGTTAATGAGATAGCTACTAAATAATCTACATAGCTCATAAATGATGGAGGGTTTATGTCACCTTGGATGTGATGTAATATGGGTGCTAAATGATGATGGATACCACTGCTTCAAATCAAATGAACTATGCAAGTAAGACTAAAAATTATTTTGATTAGATGATTTTGGCAAGGGTTACCTGATAAAGTGGACCTGAGAAGCATTAACTTCCTTGATGGATTTCAACCCCCTTTGTTAAATAAAAGTGATGTAAACGAGTAAATGTATACTAGTAATATGCAGAGACTGAAAGAATACAAAATCTGAGAACACTATTGATTGATTTAGATATCGATCTAATTAAAACAACTTAAATATAAATATACTTGGTCTGGGTCACGGTGACCTAGACTATGCAAAGGCAGGTCGATGGTGACTTGGGAGACTGGATCAAAAATGTGGGAGGAATATGCAAACCCTACAGCATCTGAATGTAATCTGGAAGTTGCAGCGGTCTGAGGATGCTAGAATCAACTTGTAGAGGAGTTCTAAAGGAACAGAAACCAAGAAAATAATAGAAATCAAGGATTAAAAGGAAGGATTCAAACCAGGACCCTGATCGACAGTTATTGGGTTATAAACAATCTGATTTTACTATAACAAAGCAACTGGATGAGGGTTGGAGAAAATAAGAAAGGGCACATAGCTCAGACAAGGATGGGAAAAGGTTCTGGAATAGAAATCAAGGGTTGTTGAGGCCAAGTCAACGGTAACCTATCAGGATTGATAGCGACTATGATAGAGTTGGATAAAGCTAAGGAAAGGTAAGCCAAATGAGCAACGTACAAGTATGGAATTTGATAACAAAGTTACGAATACTGTTGTTGATGTTCTAAACCTGTAAAATATTAGATACAAAAAAGACCAATATAATATGACAAAATATTATTAAAGAAATGTAAAATGATGACAATCTCACAAAAGGCCAATCATGATTAATGCATGCACACTTTAAGGAGGTCTGAGAGACCAGTAATTGCTTCAGGAATTTTTGGGCATGTGGGATTGTCCACACGCTACAAGAGAGATTTGATATTCACATGCATTTGATGGGGAATGTAAAAAAAACACTTAGCTATATAGGGTCAACGGTACTGGGCTAGGTTTACCAATTGTGGGGAAAGTTTCCCCAATGGGAAGATTCTCTTGTTTTTAGCATGATTTCTTGTTTTTTAGGATTTGGCCAAATTATTTAAATCATTAGGTGGGAAGGGGTTGTTTAGGGATGAGGTGTAGGTGAGTTGGAAATAGATATAGGTTAGAAAAATCATAGGGAAAATCATGGATTTAGATTTAGAATAAAATCGTTCCAAAATGGAAAGCTGGTTAGGGCGTGATTAATTAATTAATTAATTAATGTTGATTAATTAGGATTTAAAGGTTATGGGCATTTGATTAAATGAGGATGGGTTAATTAAATTTAAAGAGGGAATTTTATTAAATAAGGGAGATGATTAATTAAATATGTGCACATTGGTGATCAAGGGGTAGATATTGAATTTAGGTGCCTACAATGCCTACTTAGACTCCAAAGAAGCCATATTGCAGCATTTCGACCCATGTGGCATAGGAGGAGATAGAAAACCATCGTAAGGAGTAAATTGGAGAAATTTTTGTGATGATATTATAGATTTTTGTCGAATATGATGGAAGAGGTAGGGAGATATCAATTCCCAACCTGGTTTGTTGATAATTAAAGGATTTGGGCATCCTGTTGCCAGAGGAATGGTGTTGGGGAGAATGATCTATTTTTCCCTACTTCCATGACACTTCCCCAAAACGTCCAACCACTACAGATAGATAAGGATCAAATTATTACCTTTTTAGTTTTGATTACAACTTGTTTGTCCCTATTAAAGAACCCACATATGATTAGTACAGGAAACGTAATGACATCTCATTGCCCTTACTTTTACGATAATGGGTGTTCTTATTTGAATATTGTAATATGACTTCCAAGTTAGGTCATCTAGAAGTGATGGTGATGTCACATGGCTCCAAAGTTAGGTCATCAAGAAGCGATATTAATTGTGCTTATTGTGTTGATTAATTGATTTGAATGATAAGATTTAGTTAAATATGATGTATTTTGAAAATTACTCAGAGATTTTTTTCCTAGATTAAGTCATTTGGTGGGGAAATAGATTGAAAATAGAAAAAATTATTGAATTTCATATAAAATGGATGTGGTCATGTTTGAATGAGATTAGAGAGAATGTGATAGTAATATTTTAGGAGTGTCAATTGCTTGCATTGTATCCTGAGAGGGATTATAACATGGTCCTAATTGTATGCCCCCCTTTTGGTGAAATGGAAAGGGGTGGAGAAATGATAACTGATTCTAAATAAAGGTTTTTAAGGATTTTAATAAAAACTACGAGATAATATATGAGATATAGTAATGTGGACAAATCATGTATAGATAAGAATTAATGCATGTTCTAGAAGTGACTATGAAGTGCTTAGAAGTGTATAATACAATCATACACGAGACTACAATCCAGATGGCACAAACGAGGAGAGAAACTAAGAAATAAGGCTCAAGATATGAGTCGAACCATGTACATGTATTAGTTGTTAGTATGGTGTCAATTAGTAACTATAGTATAGAGTAAAAATGAGTTACTATATATAGTAATATGGAAAAGGTGAATATTAATTTCATTTGTACTGATATTGGTTGTAATTTGAGCTCTGAGTTGCAAGAATGTCACTGGTTAGAGAGTTTTTTTGGACAAGATTTGAGAGGGTGATAGTGTTCGTGGCTACACAAACAACTGAGGAACTGGTATATGTGACCAAATTTGAAATTTTTTGTCAAATATGTGTGTTTTCATTAGTTTTAAAAATTTTGAATTTTTTTATAATTTAACATTTCTGACAAAGATGAAAGTGGGAAGGATGTTTCCTTCCTTTAGGACACTAGCACCTAGTTCCTATCACTAGTGACCTACTTCTCAGGTGTTAGTGTCCAGCTCCTGGTGTAATAATGTTTGGGGACACAAATTTTGGCATTTTTTTTGGTATTTTAGATTATTTTGATGGTATTGTAGTTAATTTTGAATGATGGCAGCATGTTAATATTGTGTTTGGTTGATGTTTGTGTTACACAAAGGGATATCCAATCGAGGGAGTTTTGTGTGGGTCAGGATTTGAGCACATTACTTGGTTTGGGTTTGACGGATGATTAGTGGGATCTATCGGATCATGTTAGCTTGCGACACATTACTAGATTGGGGGAGATACCCCATAATATTCCTTTATTGAAAAATTTGTGTGAGAGATGGTTTACAGATACTTGTACATTCTGGTTTCTGACAGAGAGATGATGGTGACATTGGAGGATGTATACAAGATATTGTGGTTACCTATTATTGAAGATAGGGTGTAGATGATGGCAGTAATAGATGCCCAAGGCCAGATGAGGGTGACACGATAGTATTTTATAGAGTCTCGAGTACATTCTAAGACATATATTAGTCTGGATGGTATTTTGACATCTGGGGTTCCACGGTTATGGAAATTTATTGTATTGGTACTATATTTGTCAATGGTCGTTGAGGGTGGTAGAGTTTTTATTATGTACATGATGCATGTTATTTTCTGGAGTATAGAGTAGCATGGTACTAGATACACATGGGCACGATGTGTGTTAGCACATTTATACAAGGACTTATATAGGTTCACACAGTAGGATCATGGTGGTTGAGTAGGAGCTACCACTCTATTGCATGTATGGGCGTATGAGAATATAGCTATAGTGATGTCACTTAGTGGGCCACAAGCTGATTGGGATCGGCTATAGATATTTCCAATGAGATGTGTGGTTACCCATCGTAGGAGGATGGATATGACCACTTATAGGTCAATGATATATCAGATGGGCCCTGGGGCCATTATATGGAGACCATATAGAGATTATGGAAGATGGGTGGAGGATGGTATTGAGTTTCGATGCATTCATCACACCATGTGGTTAGAGGATTGACTTCCAGAGGTAAAAGAGTTGTTCCAGGGTGAGAAGGTATTTAGAAATTTTTGCATGGCCTAGACCATGCCCCCAGAGCCATATATGGTGCCAGTATACTGTGGTCATGAAGTGACCACCTGGGTCGAGGAAAGACCCTAAAAGAGCATATCTAGTGCCTTCATGTCCAAATGAGGAAAATCTAGCCATATGCCCTATACATGTAGATGATGCGGGTGTATTGAGGCATATAGGTGGTGGTGGGTGACACATCGATGGTTGTTGTTGTCCCATAGTTTTCAATGTGGTAGGTGGGCTGGTAGTTGGACAATTTGAGGGCTAGGCACCCACCCTCGAGGTAGATAATGTGGGAGTGGCACGACTGGAGCATAAGTATCATCTATTGTGCTTGGTTTACTCGTTAATTTGGTTTGATGAATACAAAAATATGTAAGTGTTAATATGAGGTGTTTATTATGTGATTACAGGTGACGCTTATTGTATGTTGATCATAGATACCTCCATACACATATTGACATGGAACGTGTCCCCATATGTGCTCGTGGGAAGAGGGATGCTAGTGTGCGTGGACGTGATTATGGGTGAGCATAACCATTTTTCTGAGATGGTGGTGATAGCGGCAGATACGTGAAAAATATTGTTAAGCAAGTGCGATGAGGCTCATGCAGAGACATAGTGAGTGAGACATGATGTGGGAGGGGTAGCCTAGCTTAAGATGTGTTTGCACGATATGTGGATTTGCAAGTCTAGTTTACAAAGCAAGTGGATGAGAATGTTTTTTAACAGAGCCATCTGTAGAGGTATAGGGCCCAAGATCGATGATGTAGGTTTAGTGATGAAGGTTTGAGTTCTGAAGCTCTCGCGATTCTAAATAGTGATAGTGAGGATGACATATGATGTACTTGTATAGTATGATTTATTGAGGCATGGGGGATTTCTCCTCAGTGATTATATTGTATAAATTTGATTATGTGTGTGTGTGCGCATGTTGATGTTTTATTTATTGTGGAGGTTCATTGTATAATATACAATTATTTTGATTTACACCAAGTATTGATTATATAGTTTGTTGTATTTTATATGCTTTGTTGGTATGATTGCATTGATAGATAATGTTGATCATTTGAAATTTGTGACAATACGTAAAGAAATTATAGGTGAGGGATTAAATAGGAATTGCAGTTGAATAATAGTGATATATGTGTGATGTAATGTGACAGATAACTAGAAATGGGAAGGTAATTAGATAATGATGCAATGATAATTGTATAATAATGAGATGTGGAACAATGTAGATAATTGAGTTTGATGAAGATGAAGGGGGGAAGAGAAAAAATCCCCCCCAGTGTGAGAGTGAGGTTCATTTAAGTAAAAATTCCCTCAAGAGTCATGTATGAACCTTAAGAACATGAGTGCTTCATCGGGTAATGAAACGGAAATGTGGATTATCTACCAAAGGTGAAGAGGCATGTGATGCACAGTAGGAGCATGTGGAACAGCAACAGTTTTTAGATAGGTGCCAAATTGGATATCAGAGGAGATGGGGCCAAAAATGGGAGCTGTGATGGGGGTAATTGTAGAGGTGGGCTACTTAGGAAGCCAATGGGGTGTAGTAGCAATGTGTATAGGATGAGAGGATGTGGTAAGAGGAGGGACATCTGGAGGATGTGGATGAATGATGACCTTAGGAGGTGGATGAACGATGACCTTAGGAGGTGGATGGATAACAATCTTAGGAGGTGGGGAATGAGATAAAGGGAAGTGTGTAAAGGCTTGCTTACATGGCAGAGGAGAGAGAGACCGATTAGGAGGGCATATGCGGAAGGAAATGACACCTTTATCTTCTAATTTTTGAATTCTATCATAAAGGGCCTAGTAATCATTGTCATGGTGGGCATTGATGCAATGAAAATTACAGAAAGGGAGGTCACGATGGCAGTGTTAGTAGTGAGAGGGATGATGTTGGTTGGAAGGTAGACAGATCAACTACTTATCAAGTAACGTATGCAAGACATAGTGTGGTTTAGCAGCATGTGATAAGTATATTGGTTCATGGGTGGAAGATTGGGAAGATATAGGTGGATGTTAACATGCTAGTGGAGGGGAAGGATGATAATGTGGAGGAGGAGATGGTGACCATGAAGGGGGTGTAATGGGTGGTAAAGGAGAGGTTTTTGTAGGTAGTGGAAGAGTAGAAGAAGTAAAAGTAGGCATTATAACGTGAACCACAATTAATTATTTTTCTAAATAAATAACCTTATAGCAAAGAAGAGTAAATAAATCACATGTATCATATAATAGATTTTCTTTTAATGGAGGAATCAAGCCACAAAAAATATATATTACATTTATAGATCAATAGGCTTAAATATTAAATGGTCAATAAAAGAATTAAAGTGTAGAATGTAATCTAATATTGGTTCTATTTTTCCTTGATGCAAAGAAGGAAAATGTTTATAAATAACCTTTGGCCTGTTATTAGAAATAAAATGTCTAAGGAAAGCATCCTCCATGTCATAATAAGTACTAATAGATGAATTAGGTAAGTGAGTATACCATTGGAGAGAAGTGTCTACAAGACTATGATGAAAGGCTTTGAGTAGCAATCTGTAGTTAGAATAGGAGGCCATGGCTAATTAAAAAGATTTTAGATGTAAATAGGGATTTCCTATGTCATCAAAAAAAGAGAAGCTAGGCATAATGAAACCCTTAGGGAAAACAAAATTGTGAATCTTCTTAGGAATTTTATTTCCGAGAAGGTTGTTATTATCAATGGAGGCATATCAGGCTTTACTCTTGAGGGTAAGGGTATAGAGTTGATTTCGCAAAGCACGAAAAACATGCATGAGAGATACGATATCATATGGAGGGATGGTTTGGGAAGTGAGAGGCACATTTAGGGGTTGAATATTTCCATTGTGAGTGATCATGGGGACTTAATAAGGGGGAGTTAATGTGGAAGGAGGGGATGTAGGTGGAGGCTCTAGAGGTGTAGTATATGAGGAGTCAACTGGTGTAGGATCGAAAGGAATAGGAGGAGGTGTACTATGATTAGCATTAGATGTGACATGGAAATCATTGGAAACAATTTCAAAAGTATGGAGGATATGAGGTATATATTAAAGCTTAATAGAAGAAACATCTTCATTTTCATGTGCATTATCATTATGAAAATCACAGTCACTAGCATCCATATTTTCGCAAGCAATAAGTTCGTTAAGAGAATCATCGGCATAAAAATAATCTACAATAGTGTTAGCATTTTATGGAGCAAAGAAATAATTGGAAAATATTTCAAAATTAATAAGGATAGGAGGTATATATTCAAGCTTAATAGAAGAAATATCATCATTCACATGTGCATTATCATTATCATAATCAGAGTCACTATCATCCATATTTTCACAAGAAAGAACTTTATCATGAAAATAATTTATATTAATGTTATCATTTTCCATAGAAAATTGAGAAGAGAATGGGGCATCATTCATGGCTTGGTAGGTGGGGGGGATTTTCTTCAAGGTTTTGGGTAGGGGAAACTATGCAAAAAATTGGTGCTTTGGAAACTAGTAGGAAGGGATGCTTTGAAGGAAATGAGTTGAAGGAGTTTTGGATCATATTGAAAAAATTTTCATGAAGGAAAAAAATTTAGATTCTTCAGTGGCATTGGAAAAAATTGATTGCATGCTCATAAATGTCCTAGGGTGATCTGAGGATGGGTACCATTTATTGGCCATAACGGATTGTGGATCCTATGGAAAGGGGTTCGAGTAAGGAGTAGTTTCACCAAATGATTTAATATAAATTGAATTAAATCTTCATTTTAGAGTAACCAATATAAAAAATGATATACAATTGATAATATATAGTAATTTAAAAATGTTAAGAATTCAGCCATGTAAAAATCATGAGCCACTAAGAGAAAAATAACTTAGTCTAATTTTGGTGTACCCTGGAAGTAGTTAGGATTTTGTATCTACTTGTATCTAGTTAGAAGTGATTTCAAAGTGGCTTACAAAGAGTTTTGTGACTTTGAGCTATGTAGTACAAGAGCACCCATAGGAGGATAGGACTTCTCGGGTGCTAGTGTTCATTCTAGGTGTTAGTGATTATATGAATATTCAAGATCTAATCTTTTTCTAGGTCTAGAGGTCTTTGCTCCAATATTTTATTTTTCACTCTGACTTCATTATTAGGTTTTTGATCACATATATAACCTACAAAACAAACCATAGCTACATGCACAAGCTCATAAACACATGAGATCTGAATAGAAATATGTAATATGTAAATTTGAACTGACCCCTGATTATGATAAAATGTAATATCCTAGCCTAATCTAATGCAAGTTTGCAGTAAATAATGAATAAATAAATGAAGGAAATAACTCAAGAAAACTAAGAAATAAAAATATGAAACCCTAATGTGCAAAGAGGGTTGGAAGAGCCTTACCTGATTCAAAGATGTCGTAAGACTGTGTCGCAGTGAAGACTGGCTGAATAGGAATGGGAGATCGTCACACACAAGCCTAAGAAAATAAAGTTTTGAGTGATTTGGCTGAACTGGGGCACCTGGAAAAGGGATTGGGCCACCTAGGGCATGCCTAGTCTGCAATCTAGATGCCCCTAGTCTGTGCAAGACGTCCAGAAAGCCAATTTCACATAGTGGTCAGATGATGTGAAGCCTTCATTTTTTGTCGTGTGTATGTCGTTGAACTTCACTGGATTTCATTGTAAACCTAAAATAAAGGAATCACTTGTAAAACCCCAAAAAAATCATAAAAAACCCTAAAAACTGAAATATGCATATGATGGGGTTAAACTATCCTTCACTACCAAATTGATGGACTTATCACTAACCACTACACTACTTCTCATACCCAATGTACTTCTAGGTGTGTGTGTGTGTGTGTGTGTGTGTGTGTGTGTGTGTGTGTGTGTTTGTTTGTGTGTGTGAAATTGTGCCCTAGGTTTCTCTTGTGCCAGTCGCACTTTGTGAGTAGTGAGCAAGTAACTAGATGTATAATGTAAATAATGTGTGCATGGAAACAATAGACTCCCCTCCTATGAAGTGTGATGTAGATGAACCAACCTTTGTGCCTTGTGATGGAGCTAGATGGATGCAAATGTAGCTATAGATGCCTTTGATGGATATAACCTTAGGTGGTGATAGCTAGTGCTTAGTGTTTGGTCCCTTATTATGATCACATAACTTTATATTTATATGATTCCCTCACTTGAATTTGTAATTAATCCCAATAAGGGTGACTACCAAAAATATAAGATGCTCAAATGGCTAGAAAGGACCCAAAAAGTGAGAGTAAAGTGTAAAGAGGACAGGAGCGCCCAGAGGGGATGAGGGCACTTGACGCTGGCATCCTGGCTAGGCACTCCAGTCCAGAAAAGGTGAAACTGAAGTATGAAAAGATAGACTGGTCCAATAAAGGTGCAAGACCGAAAGTAGTAATAGAAAGCAATGAAAGATGGCCAAAGACATGGGTTAATTGGTACTCTTCTTACTTAGGAACCATATAAATAGTAGTATGTGATCGAGACTAGATAATGAATCAAAGTGTGTGATTTTGTGTCTACATTTTCCCCCACTTTATGTTGGTGAGCAGAAAATTATCCATAACATAAAGTAGAAAGAGATGCGTACTTGATATCTATGTAGAAACTGTGTCGAGAGACTAGATAAAAGAGTGGAGTGATAAAAAAATATGGAGTGTGGAGACTAAAGATGCCAAAATGTAAAAATTTGATGAGAATGAACCTAGGGTGGAAGCGCATGTGTAAATATTGATGTGTGTGGTATACCTATTTGGTTAGTATCATGTGTGTGATGTACCCACTGTGTGTCTGATGTTAAATGTTTGTTTCGCATACATACAGGCCTACAAAAGAGAATACGATCAAGTATTCAAATATGCATGTATATGTATAAAAATTTGTGTAAAGATGCATGTGTTTATGTAAAAAACATGTAATGAAAGTATAAAATTGAAAAAGACACATGTGCACCTGATTCGTGAAGAGAAAAAGGGTATAGAAAGGATCGTGTTGATGAAGTGTGATTTTTTTGGTGATCTCGCGCCACTGGCCAAAGAAGTGTAGGGAAGAAAGTCTGATTTATCCTCCAACCTGTAACTACTTCCTGAAATTGTAGAGATATTTGTATTATCTAGTTTTTTGGGTGATCTGACGCCAATGTAATGGAAGAAGTGTAGGGAGAAACAACCTAGTGTTTTCCTCCAACCTTTAACTAATTCCTCTTGTATAAAACACCACTGTAACTAGTGTGTACCCATGCATGTGCTAAGGAAAATATTCCCTATAAAAGTCATTGTGTAGAGTTCTGTAGATTATGTTGAACCATGTCGTTGTGTAACCCACTATGTCATGGATGAAATCTGAAAATTGAAATCTATTGGTATTGTGTTATGTACTGTGTGTAAACCCAAATGATGTACCCCTCTTTAGGGGTGCATGTGATGTTTTTATAGGATGATGCAGCCCAAAAGAGGACCAATTACTGAAACAATGCCCTGTATGGAGGAAGGGGATGTGCTTGGTAGAAACCAAGGCACATGAGAACAATGTGGCTAGAAACAAGTGTTAGTATGAACAAACATGCATGTAGAAGACAAGTGTAAATGATGAAGATAATGTGTAATATAGTATGCAGGCAAATAATGTAAACACCCAAGAAGATAATGTAGACCGTGAAAAGTGGGTTGTAAACATGGGACACCACTCATGATATCAAAATACACTCAATGCCGCAATGGCTATAAACAAACAAGTGTGCACACAAAATAAAGGGCATATCCTAGAAACAATAACAAGTAATAGCAGACAATATAAGAAACCAGTATGGAAGAAAATATCCCTTCTTAGAAAATATTACACATGAAACACCCATTAGCATGTTAGAAAGATAAAACTTATGTCAAAACGTCTATAAACTAATAAAGTAGTGTGTTATGAACAAAAATGAAACAATAGCACCTATAGTGTATGAATGTGGATGCCCCTAGGAACCATTGGTGCCAAGCATCTATGTTGTGTGTAATAGATATGTAGAACCTACGATCATAACTATAAGTTAAGTGAACACGTATGTTTGTATGATAAATATACTGACATACAAGATATCTATCTAGCATGTGTAATAAAGTGAACATGTATAAGTAGATGCAAGAAAGAGTAAATGCAAAGAAGATATGAAATATGTTGTGGATGGACGGAATAGAATGTAAAGTGAATGATAAGATCTGCGTTCCCCCCCCAAGTGAATGGATTTTTATACAATGAGGTTCATTTTTTTATTTCCCCTCAGCAATCAAGAATGAACCATAAAGGAGAGTGTGTCATCCGAGAAATGATTAAACTATGTGTTGTATAGAGAAAGATGTGATGAGTATGTAGTGATGATGTGTGACATAGAGATGAAGTGTGAGGATGTGTAATGATTTATCCTAAATTTTATATCACTACAAGATGAGTAGGGAAAGTGATGATGTATCCTAAAGTGTATAACACTAAATATTGCTAGAGGAAGTGATTATTTATCCTATAGAGTATATCACTAACCTAGGAATGTCGCATGAGAAGAAGGTTGAATGGTTGAATTTTTGAAAGTGATGTGGTCCATTTGTGATGTATACCCTCAACAATCTAGTATGGACCAAGAGACTAGATTGTGTCATCAAGTAATGAGCGTAACGCGTAAAATTAGATGTGGAAAATACGTGAGATTTTTAGTAGGTTTAGTGTAATGTGCGATGTATAGGATGCAACGCAAGATGCATAGATGATATATGTATAGATGATGTATGACACATAATAGATGTAGGATGTAAGATGTGTAGGATGTAGGATGTAGGATGTATGTTTTTCATATGTTTGAAGAAGCATGATGTGTAGTGTCTGGTGTGCACTATGTGAATTTCATGCATGTATAGTATTCCCTCAACATTTAAGTGTGAATCGAAGCACAAGATTTCGTCATCGGGTAATGAAGATGCTGACATGTGTGTAGTAGAAGATGTGTGTCATAAATGGGGTTGATATAGATGCAATTTCCCCCAAGTGTGTAATGGTAATTGAACTAATCGATGAAAGTAAATTATGAAGGTCCTCTACTCAATTATTGTGGTGACGAAATCATGTGATCATACTCTAGGAGTGCTGGTATGTGAGAGAGACATTGTGCAAGTGAATGAAGTCAATATGCATGTGATGAATGAGTATATGATGGGTGAATTTTTGTAACAAAATGCGTAGGTGATGGAGATCTATGAAAAGCATAATTCAGTGGTGATGGACACCTATGTGGAATAAAACAAGGTGGTGATTTACATTGAGATGTAGTAATTGTCCTAGGAATGGGCCTATACCAGTGTGTTGGACTAACAGAGTGATGAGGACATTTAAAACATGTATGAGTAGGTGAGATAGGAGTATATTGTGATTTGAGTGCTATGGGTTATGGCATACTAGATGTAATAGAAGATGCATTAACTAGTGTGAGAGGAGGGTGGGACCATGGAGCAGAAGAATGCACACCATCGATAGAAATGAATTGATTATCATGAATGAAATTTAGACAAAAATGATACATGGAGATTATAGACTTAGACCTACGAATCCAATTGAGGACTAGAAGCATGTCACAACCGTTGAATTCTTGTCTAATAAGTTAATGTATAAGCATAGTTAGAGGAGCAACCATAACATGGATTTTGACAACGCCATATGAATTTTTCATCGGATATGAAATTTGTGATAGCAGATAGCCAATAGCGATGAGAAGTGGAATAAAACATGCACTGATATCCCATGATGGATCAACCTTGGTGTTATTGATAGGAATGGATCTGATAGAGGCACTAATATGTAAGTCATTAGAAAGGAATGTGGCATGATAATCACGATTAGATAAAGAGATAACTGGTGGAGTAATGTTGGTATTAGCTACCAAGAAATCAAGGGCCCCCAATGTAAGAGGAGGCACCAAGAAATATGTATGATTATCTGATAAATTAGTAGATTTATTGTCATGTTGTGGAATCTATTTATTAAATATTTTGAGCTTACGATTTTCATTGACGGGTACAGAGTTTGTAGGATCTGGAAACTCAATCTTTTTATTATCGATAAGATCTCGAATGATGGTGCAGATTTTGAGACACTTGTTAATAGAGTATCCCAAACATCGGTGATAGTCACATCAAAAGTTCTCATTGTAATTTCTTCCTTTTTTGTGATGGGTTTAATTCACGCGGTGGAGGAAGTGTGATAAGATTTCTCTCAAGAAGATGTTGTAATATGAGATGTGGGGGATAAATAATTTATTGAATGTACATTAAGGTGGTTGTGACTAAAACTCTTTAGTATTATTTATCACGTTGACAGTGATTTTTGCGTCAGTAGGTTTTGTGGTGGATGGTTTAAATATTGACTTGCTTTGAAAACGTGCATATGATGATGTTTTTTCATGATACTTAAGCTTACCAATGGATAAAATCTTGGTTTCGAGAAGATTAAGGGTATGACATAGTTGGTCGAATGAGGGAGATGTTTCGAAGAGAACACTTTCTTGAAGAGATGATGGGATATTCTGAATGAATAGATCCTGAAGCTTAGAGTCAGAAAGCACATTAGACATCTTAGCTAAGTTGTGTTTGTATCATAAAACATAGTCTGTTATGTGCTTGTTAGATCCTTGTTTGAGTTGTGTGAGATGAGCATAAGATATATTAGAGTTGATGTTTATAGAGAAGTGAGTGAGAAAATCATCATCCATATGCATAAAATATGTTACCAAGTGAATAGGTAGGTAATTTATGCAGTCAAAAGTCTAACTCAGTCCAAACATTGTGTTAGAAATGACAAAATTCAAATTATATCCTTTTTGGCCCTCAAGACTAGCTCACTCTTATCTACCTCTACTCTTCAAATTAGGAAAATCATGGATATATCAGTTAGGGAACTTCAACAAAACCTATACTTCACTTCCTAATATCTTTCTATGCAACTTCCATCTTTTAATGCATTCAAATCAGTTAAGAAGTCTGAGTGACTCACCTATTTTGATCTCTTATTAGACCGTCATAAGGAAAATTGGGCACATATTTTTATACAAGGCTTCAATTTTCAACCAATTATAGTTACTATTACCCACTTGACTATCTTCTTTTCATGTCAATGCTTCACTATATTCTTATTTGTCAATTTTCTTCCAAATTCCCCTTTGTAGGCATCCAATTAGGTCTAGATGCTCACTTATAGTCCTAGAAGTATTTTGGTACCCATTTCTTCAAAAAATGGTCTTGGAAAATCCTAAAAGATATTAAATACTCTTATTCTCATCATTGATATATGATAATTAGATTTATAATTATTCTTTCTTCAAACAATCTCACTTAACCATCAAAATATTTCCTTGTATCTCTTTCTAACCCTACACTCTACTCACAATTGTTTATTTTGTCACAATTTCCTTAAGCTTATGGAATTTACAAGGGGTAAAACTTATAACATGACCTCACTTACCTTTCTAATATGACAAGTTCAAATCTTCAACACTCGGTTCTTCCTTAAACTCCCTCAAATCTTCCCTATAAACTATCAATTAGGTCTTCCACCATAGGTTTGAATTGTGCCCTAAATTGTCATTGACTGTGGATAATAGATGATGTCCTAGAATCTATACCTTCAATTTTTTTTAATGGAGTGTGGAAACATCACTTCTTCCAACTTTCACTCCTTGGTTGGACTTCTTTTGTCCTTATCTTTTGGATTTAACCTCCTTACTGGAAAAATTGTACTATGCAGTACCTTGTCACCAACTATTCTATACAATTCAAATTTATGATGCTCTTTTCCTTCAAGTTTCTCAATACATGTGTGTTTTGGGTATTAGAGTATACCTTATCAATATGAGGGCTTCTTTCATAATTTGAAACCATATATGGTTTGTAGCTACATTGATCTTTCATCTCAGATAAGCACCTATAGATCTGTGTTTTAATTATTACGTTTTTCTTCCAATTGGAAAGGTTTCCAAATCTTCTATCACTTTAAACAATATATCATAGGCTTTTCAAAAACCTCTCTAAATAATTAAAGGCTTGAATCCTTCATTTACTCCCTCAAATCATTGTGTTTCTCTAAATCCTAAAGAGGGGTTTTAAATAACCCGACATGTGACATTTTTCTATAAAAGAACTATTAACTTACAAAGCTATAAACTCAAGATACATGTTCCTTATGACCTTGTGCACATATTTTCCTTAAAATTAAGGTTTAGGGCATCT
Source organism: Taxus chinensis (assembly GCA_019776745.2). Lineage (NCBI taxonomy): Eukaryota > Viridiplantae > Streptophyta > Pinopsida > Cupressales > Taxaceae > Taxus > Taxus chinensis. The sequence goes on from CM034149.1 coordinate 317,903,326, forward strand.
TCAAATCACAAAATGATAAAAATATCAATATTCCACATTCAAGAAGAAGGGGACAATAGATTGAAATAGTTTATCTAGGAATGGGTTCCTATTTCATTATAAAAGCTTTTTTTTAAGAGAATGAACCTATATGTGAATGTTATATCATTTTCTCTATTATCTTCCATGTCCCTCTAGATGATCACAAGTCTCATTAATTATCATCTACTCATAGATACTTTCACAGGAACTATCACACTTTTAGTGCTCTATATTCAAGTTTTATCCCTTAAACAAATCAAAAATCACACCAAAAAATGTGCAAATGCTCAATCTAAGATCTATTACCTTTGATAATCCTTTAACTCTTATGCATGCACAAACTTCTTAATCATCAAAATGCACAAAAAAATATGAAAATCCCTCTCTACTATGTATACACTAGTCTAGCTTCAAAACTTTTCTTAAAACTTGTTTTCCACTCTATGATCATGTTATCCAAAATTTACCCGAGTGTGATTTTGACAACTTGCACAATTTCTTTAGACTTGGGCAAATGGAAATGGTGAAAACAAGAAATCTAGATTTTGGGGGCATGCCTTTTATTTTCTATAACTCCCATTTTCAAGAAAAATATAAGGATTTAGCGAAAAGTTTCTAAAAATTTGAAAAAAACTGAAAAGGAACCTATTTTTACATATTGCGGGTTTACGGGCTACGAGTGGAACAACTACAGATGGAACTAGGGTCCCCTGTCCTTGACTTGGGTCCAAAATTCTAAGGAAACAATGATTTGTGGTTAAATTATATCTTGACAGCCTAGGAAGCAAAAGTTTCATTGGGCCATGAGTTCCACGAAATCTTGACTTGACCAATTTACAAAGGGCATTGAAGTGGATACAATGTATTGCGGAAAAGGCAGAATTTTGGGGCTCGAGCGGTCCAAGCACTTCAGGGACATGAGTTCCTTGCAAACCTAAAATCACCACACAATAAAGGTGGCATCAAGTTTGGTGTTGTGTAGGTGGGAAACAAGTTGTGGGTCCAAGGGACCCGAGCAGAATAGGTACCGCGGGGACGTGAGTTCCCCGCGAAGGTGAAATTGCCACACATAAAAGAAGGCAGAGTGCATTGCGGGTGAATCAGGTCATGTAGGCCCAAGCGTCCCTTATACCATGGTGCCATGAGTTCCCCAAAAACCCACAATACATGCAATACAAAGGGAAAGTGTTTTAGTGTAGATTATGAGAGCCCACGTGGAACGCCCCGACCCTAATCTTAAAATAGGCATAACTTTTTATCCAGAGCTCTGATTTTGACAAAATTGGAATTTTTGGAAAGGGCTCGATACCCTATACTCCACAAAAAATATATTTGTTATTTTTAATAAGGGTAAGTGGGTTAAAATAAAATAAACATCTCCAGCTCCAAAATATTAAATGCTCAGTCCCGTAAAATGTAAGAAATTCCTGGCAAACTCAAAATAGATGCTCACACTCAAAGGGCCATAACTTTTGCAATTCTCAATGGATTTTCACAAAATTGGTCTCATTGGAAATCTGGCTCTAATCTCATCACATAGAAATAAAGAAACATATAAATGGATGAATTTTTTAGGGTGAGTTTCAATTAAATGAGCTTGGTATCTTTTGGTTTTTTAAAAGTGGTTGGAAAAACATTTAATGAGCATGGGCAATCATTCTTTCACTGCTACAAGTTATAGAACACCTTGAGATTGCTTCTATAGGTCCAATACCACAAACCACACTCATTTATCATGACTTTTAATTGGTAGGAAAGGAAATTTTGAGAATTACATCCCCTCTCTCTCTCCCTCCCAAATTTCTATAAATTGAAGTGTTGGGCTCATTGTAAAAGAGGATAGTTTTGAGTAGAAAAAATCTGTAATTTTGGTTTTGTGAAGCCATTATGTTGTAGGAATTTGTAGTGGGCTCCTTGCATGGTGATCCAGACCTTTCCTTTATAATAGTTTGGATTATGCATACTAATGAAGCAATAGATTCAAGTTTTTGGATGTATCTTCCCTTATTGTGTTTGTTGCATTATTCTTTCCTCTCTAATATTATTACAGATGTTTATGTCTACTCTATGTTCTTGCAGGGACTCATTGTTATTGTGGCTATATGGAAATGTGTTGTGAATCTTGTTATTAGACTATGGATAACTTTCATCGCCCTCTCTAATCTTAATATTGCTTTCATTTTCACACATTAGAGACTATTCTTGTACCCTCCTTTTCTAGTGTATCACCTATGTTAGTGTAGGCTTTAATTTTATGCACTCTCTCTCTCTCTCTCTTGACCCCTTAGAAAGTTAGATTAGGATAAGATAGTTTTTCCTACATCTGGAGTAGATAGTGGAAAGTAGTTAGGAGCAAGAATCGGATTTTTCTAGAGGTCTATCTCAAGTAGAGATTCCCAAAACTTGGAGATAGTAATCATGTTACCCAATCACATTGAGATCTCAGGCACACACACTTATGTAAATTGGAAGGTGTTGTGATTTAGTGATAACAATTATGGCATGTCCGGTAGGACTTGAGAAGAATTTTTTATTTTTGTTGCAGCAAGTTTGATGTGCTCTTGTTGTGAAATTCCATCTTGTAAGAGGCTTTGAAATAGCACATCTGATGACTCCAAAAGGGTAGAATCCACTGGTTTCAATAGTCCAAGCTTGGCATATTTATGAGAAGAATTCAAACAAGGTCAAGAACTAGAGAGGAAGTAATTTTTGAATACTTGTAGTTATCTCCAGGAAGAGGAAGAAGGTGAAGAATATCTCAAAGGTTTCCATCTCCACCAAATAGGACACTATCAACACATCCACCTAGTAGTCCTTTCATTCAATCAACTAGAGTTCTTAGACCGATTATAATGGCACATCTACAACAACAACCACCGCAAGGGCCACCAAATCCCTATGTCAACTTCATGGGAAACATCCCACTTGATCTCAATGCACAAAATCTAATTCTAGTTACAGCATTAAAGAACATCCCATATTTCACTAGGGAGAACCATACAACTTTAATTGACCATATCAAAGACATTGCAAATGTCTGTGCAATCCATGAAATTACCAAAATGGACATTTCTGTCAATCTATTGAAATCATCTTTTAAAGGTAAAGCTTTGGAAATGTTTAGGATTTTAGCAGTAGGGTCTATCTAGAATTGGTACCATCTGTTCACAAATCTTCATAGCCAATTCAGAGAGAAGACGGATAATATATCTCTATTGGAATAGTTAACCACAATCAAAATAACACCAAATGAGTAGATGGTTGATTTCAACTTCAGGTTTCAAAGGACATGGGATAGAATTCCACTTGTTATGAGGCCAACAGTTGAAGGTTCCCTTCTATACTTCCTAAAACCTCTAAAATCATATAAGGTAATGAAGATACAATCCATGGGAGGTACAAATTTACTTGCATCTTATAGTATTACCATTAAAGCTAAAATTATTTTAATCCAAATTGGTAAACTTGCACCTAGGCCTCCTATGCCTCTTTACCCATAATTAGGAAGTCCAAGCACTAGCCAAGCACCTACGTTATCTCCCATCCCTGATCCAAAAAATCATATTTTGACTGAAGCTTCTACCTCATCTTCTAGTACCTCAAATGAGCTCTACGAAGTCATGAAGCAGTTGCAAAACTTGGGTAATGAGTTGGTGACACTTGAGAGGTAGAAAGCTCAAAATTTTAGGTCATATCAGTCTCAAACCCAACCCAATAGACCTTTGTATCAGCCTAATAGACCACCTTCTCAAGCTGCAAATCAAAACCAAGTGAAACCTCTTGTGAATAGGCCATTTCAGCCTTACAATCCTAATGTTTCTTCCACATTTAGAGCCTTAGTACCAATGCAAAATAACATGTCTTAAGAATATGACTGGTACTTCCCATGTAACCAACCTCATAACCACTCAATGTGTTTCAATGGTGACAACAACGGGTGTAGAACAAGAGACAAACCAAGAAGATAGTCAGTAGCAGGAAATTACTCAAGAAGCATCTCCAAATAAGACCACACTTTTCAATTAGTAGGTTGAATATTTATGTGGTATAAATCAAGCCCCTTCTCAAAGTGAAGCATCCAATACATGGTCCAAGAAGATAAATATTCGATAGGGACAGTCATCCAATTCAAATGATCCACAACCCTCTATCACCCAATAAGATGTTGGTAAAAAAAATGCAGCTCCCAATGTGCAAGGTCAGCCCAAGCCACCTTCTAGACAAACTCAACTGTCGGTTGTAACAACCCAGTGCAAGAAAAAACTATGCAAAGAAAGGGGCAGCAGATACATAGCTCATCTCCATTTAACATCATTGAGTAGATGAAGAAAATGAATGTGAACATCTCAATGTGGGAGTCTTTAGCTATCCTAGGATAAAGAGACCTATTGCAAGCTGCTATGAAAAATTGGTCGACATCAAATCAGCCATCCAAAGAATAAGAAAATGCACTTACCAATGCATCTCGGCAAGGAGGAAATCAAGGAGGCCAACAAGGTAAAAATTTGAAGCCCCCACCATTCTATATCTCATTGATCATCGAAGATAATTTGGTGCATAATTGTATGATTGATTCGGGAGAAAGTAGCTCTGTAATGCCAAAACAAATAGTTGATCAATTGGTTCTTCAATTTGAAGTCATTTCTATAGGTTTGGTGTAATTTGATGGGACGGCAGTAACAACAGTTAGATCAATCAAAGCATTGAGCCTTATATTGTATGCATGTCCTAATGTGCCCATCTTGCAAGATGTATTAGTCATAGACTTTCCAGCACTCTTTGCATTGTGTTTGTCAAGAGACTTCACCACTCAAATTGGAGGCTATTTTTCTGCTTATTAGTCACACATGTTATTTAGAACAAGGTATGGACCTAAGGCTACAATCAAACCTAAGCCTATTTCAAACTTTCATATTGATCCTCATACACTGAGTCCAATCAATGCAAATTACTCAACTTTTGATCAAGAAGATTGGCCAAGCACTTATGAATTAGATATTAAATTTGGAAACATTCCATACTTGATTCTTGATGATTGGGAAAACAAGAGGCATGCATTTTATCCATACAGGGAAATGGAGGAAGATGAATTTGGCATTTATTGCTTGCATGAAGAGAATCCACCTCTCCCTAACATCACCAAGCCAGATCATAAAGATGATAATGAGGTATGGCAATTATTCTTTGATGGATCAAGGAGTATACAAGGTGTCGAAGGAGGAGCCATGCTTATTTCACCACAAGGTACAAAATATTACTCATCTTTTCACTTTCAGTTTGCTTGCTCAAACAACACAACTGAGTACAAAGCCTTAACTCATGGATTACATTAGGTAAGAAAGAGGGGTATTAAGAACTTATAAGTTTTGGGGGATAGTGATCTAATTGTGAACCAAATAAAAGAAAAAAAATCTTCTAAGAACGATCTTTTGAAGAATTAGAAAAATCAGGTATGGGATCTCATTGAATATTTCAAAGCTTTTAGCATCAATTCCATCCTGAGAAAAAAGAATGATGCAACAAAAAATATTACAGCAATTGGGGCAGTGTTTGATGTTGTGGAAAGTATCAAAAGTGAGAAAACTCAACCCCATATCAAGTTTTTGGCAATACCAGTTGTCCCAGACAATAATGCAAGTTGGCAAGTCTTCGAGAATGATTAGCAAATTGTCAATTTTCTATAAGAAGAATTTGAGTTCTCTGCTAGAAACCAACACAAATTGGAGCAGCAGTATGGTGACCAAGCGGTGCATCTGAGAACTAATAAATTACCAAAAGGCCTTGTGACTTTGGAATAAATCTTCAACCCAAATGATCACTTCTGAAAATAAAAGGCAAATATTCAAGTAAAAGGTGAAGATTCAGAGCCCATTTCAGTAGATGAAGGCAAGGTATTGCAAAGTGGAAAAGTAAGTACTCCACAAGAGAAATATGAATTTGTCTAACTTTTTCAAGAATTATTGGATTTCTTTGCATGGACTTATAAGGATTTGAGATGTTTCAATCCAAATATAGCACAACATACTATTGAATTGGACCCAGAATCTAAGCCCATCAGGAAGAAGCAAAGACCGGTGAATCCCCGCATCGAACCTCTCATGAGAAAGGAACTGAATAAATTGATTAAAGCCAACATCATATTTCTAATCAAACACTCAAGTTTGATTGCAAATTTGGTGCTGGTAAGAAAGAGAAATGGAGAAATTAGATTGTGTGTGGACTTCCATGATTTGAATAGAGTATCACTCAAAGATCATTATTCACTTCCATCCATGGAACAAATCCTGCAAGTAGTAGATGGTTTGGAAATTTTTTCATTGCTACAGAAATACTCGAGCTATAATCATATCATGGTGAAGGAATAATACCATCTCAAAACATCCTTTACCACAAAATGGTGAACAAATGCTTACAAGAAGATGCCATTCAGATTGTCAAATGTTGGAGCAACATTTCAGCGAGCTATGGATATGGCGTTCAAAGGACTAATCAATAAGATAGTGCTCGTATATCTAGATGATATCATTGTCTTCTCAAAGAATGCACCAAACCACCTCTTTCACCTCAGGGAAGTATTTCAAAGGTGTAGAAGATTCAGAGTGTCTTTAAATCTAAAAAAGTGTGTATTCTTGGCACATGAGGGAAAGTTGTTGGGCCATATTGTTTCAAGAGAAGGGTTGACAATTGATCCCGAAAGAGTCCAATATATCAAATATTTTCCATTTCCAAGTCATAATAAATCCTTCCACAGTTTCTTTGGAAGAATAAACCTTGTCCATAGATTTATGCCTGATTTTTCCACTCTTGTGAAGCCATTAACAATGATGTTGAAGAAGAGTCTTAATTTCAAATGAAAAACAGAAGTAAAAGAGATCTTTGATGCTATCAAGTATGCAATATTACAAGCTCCAACTCTTATCAACCCATATTTATCCAAGAACATTGTGTTGTATGATTTTTGAGGATCAGAAATAATCCCATATATCTTGTTATAGCTTAATAAAGAAGGTTCAGAACAACCCAGAGCATTCTTACATAAAATCTTGGAAGATTAAAAAGTAAGGTATTCTTTTATTAAAAAGTATGTTCTTGTTTTCATTAGGAGTTTGAAGAAGTTTAGACACTTGGTCTCGAATAATAAGATTCAACTGCTAGTGTCTCATGCTGGTGTCAAGGAACTTCTCCTAAACAAATATCTAAATGAGAAGAGGGCAGGTTGGATCACTCGGTTAATGGAATACGATATTGAAATCAAAGTGACCAAATTTATTCATGGAAAAGGTTTATGTGAATACGTAGCTTCCAAACAACACGATGAGTCAAAAGGTGAAGAGGAGTAGGTCCTAGTGCTACAAAATGATCAAGAAAAGCTAGCTGATGATGCACCCATTCCATGTTAGACTCAAGACATGGTGCATTATCTCCAAACAGATTTTTTCCCTCCATAATGGAACAAAACCAAGAGAAGATATTTCAGATTGCAATCCATTCCATATGTGCTTATTGATGGCATCCTATTCAAGAAGGATGTGAATGGGGTGTTATTGAGGTGTGTCCTAACAAATTAGATTAATAAATATTGCATGCATTCCATGATGGGGAAACGGGAGGCCACTTTGCTCCATGAGTAACATCTCTCAGCATCATGAAAGTTGGTTAATATTGGCTTATGGTGTTTAGTGATTGCTACTCATGGATTAAAAAATGCAAGAAGTGTGCATTCTTCACAGGGAAGGAAGGTTATCAGCCCTTCCTCTTCATCTGAATTTAGTGGATCAGCCATTCATGTAATGGCGATTGGACTTCATTGGATTTATCAATCCAAATTCAAGTCAAGGCCATAAGTGGATACTTACAGAAACAAACTTTTTCACCAAGTGTACTGAAACAGTGGCACTTAAGGAGGTAAATGAATCTAGAATCTTGGATTATGAGGGGATAGTCATGAGGTTTGGTGTCCCTGCTACTATCATTTCAAATAATGCATTGGAATTTCTTGGCACAAAAATCACAGAATGGGTTGTTAGAAATGGAATTTATCTTAGCACTTCTTTAAATTATTACCCTTAGGGTAATGGCCAAGTAGAGTCCACAAACAAGAACTTACTGAGAATCATTAGAAGAAATATTTATGAGAATCAGAGAACCTTGCACATGAATCTCAAATCAGCCTTATGGGCTGATAGACTAACACCCAAGAGATCAACAGGTAGATCTCCATACAAGCTTGTGTACGAGAAGGAAGCAATACTGCCTATATCACTGGAGTTATCAACATTGGAACTCATGAAGTAGATGTAACTAGCTGAGTTTGAACCCATGAAAATTATCTATGCAGAATTAATGGAATTATAAGAAACATGACAACATGCAATGCAAACCATGGACAAAGATCAAGCATTGATCAAGAGGAGTTTTGACAAGAAAGCTAAAGCCAGGACATTTCAAGCAGGAGACTTGGTATTGAAGTGGGATGTTGATCGTACAAAGCCAAGAAAGCATTCCAAGTTCAATGCCATATTGAGTGGTCCATATATGATCAATGAATACAAAGGTAGCAATGTTTTTTGATCGGCCAAGTTGGATGGTGAAGAACTGCAAATTCCAATCAACGAAATCTATCTCAATCATTGCTACTAAATGGATAATTTCTCGCCCTTGTACATATTAATATAGGATTTTCAATTCCTCCAAGTGCTTGTGCAAATTTTTGATGTTGTTAGAGTAGGTTTCAATGTCCCTAAATGTTGGTGCAATTTTAATTTCCCTAAATGTTGGTGCACATGTTCTATTGCTTCTAGTGTATGATTTAAATATAGTTCATCATGCTTCAAGAAATAGAAAATGTCGCAGTGGGAAGCTCATAGGTTCTTGCAACAGTTGCGAATTTCAAATTCAAACAAATGTGGAGAAACTAAAATCAAGATAAGAGACGGGTTTCAAATCCTCGGTTCTTTTTCTTCCTCAAACAACGTAGCTGAGTTCCTAAAATCAAGGGATCATAGTGGGGGTAGATTTGATAATTACGGTAGATGGCAGTCCTTAGTGTTCACTCAACCTTCAGTCAATATATAAACAAAAAATGTAAGTCACCATGCATATCTCTTAGGTTTGATAATAGCCTTGCATCTATCATCCCGAGCTGGAAATCATCTTTAGTAAAAGAAGCATTGGAAATTCAGAAGAAGAAAAAAATCAAAACTTAATAAGAGTTCCATGAAGTCCAAACTAATAGGTTTCACTGTAATTTTGTAGTATACTTCACCTGGCCAAAAGATCAGTCTTGTCTGTCCATACTTGGTAAGGAATCATATGTTGAGGAAAAATTTGTAGGTAATCATCATTCAGCCTCATGGATCACAGTTGCAGGAATGGGTGAAATCCAAGTTTCAAGCAATTTTATACTCTCACAAACCTTGACTTCAATAATGTCTTATGAAAGTTGAGAGTGTGAGTTGCATGTGGAAGCTCTGGAAGCAGGCAGTGACATCCCAAGCATTCCAGGATTAGGTTTCAGAGTTCAGGTCAGTTCATGATGATAATGTAGACTCCTTGCTAATGGATAACTTTAGACAACTGGTCATACTCCATTTAGTAGGCAAATGGCCCAGTTGAGTCACCAAATTGTTATCTGAAATTTACCATAGCATAATTTCGACAAATTTCTAGACTTGAGTGGAAAGAAATGGTGAAAACAAGAAATCTAGATTTTGGGGGCACACCTTTGAATTTATATAACTCCCCTTTTCAAGAAAAATCTAAGAAGTTAGTGAAAATTTTCTTAAAATTTGAAAAAATTGAAAAGGAACCTATTTTTTCATATTGCGGGTCTAGGGGCTGCAGGTGGAACGGCTACGGATGGAACTAGGGTTCCTCATCCATGACTTGGGGTTGAAATGCTAAGGAAACAATGATTTGCATGTAAATCAGGTCCCTACGGCCCAAGAAGCACAAGTTCCATCAGTTCATGAGTTCCTTGAAATCCTAACTCGATCGATTTGCAAAGGGCATCGAAGTGAATCCAATTTATTGTGGAAAAGACGGAAGTTCAAGGTCCAGGCGGTCCAAGTACTACGGGGACATGAGTTCCCTGTGAACCCAAAATCACCGCACAACAAAGGTGGCATTAAGTTTGGTGTTTTTTGGGTAGGAAACGAGTTACAGGTCTGAGGGACCTGAGAAAAATAGGTACCGCAGGGACGTGAGTTCCCGTGGAGGTGAATTTGTCGCACATCAAAGGAGGCAAAGTGCATTTTGATTGAATCAGGTCCCGATGGCTCAAGAGGCCCTTGTACCCTAGTGACATAAGCTCCCCAAAAACCCGCAATACCTACAATGTAAAGGGAAAGTGGTTTAGTGCGGACTATGAGAACATGTGTGGAATGCCCCAACCCTGATCTTAAAATAGGCATAACTTTTGATTTGGAGCTTCGATTTTGACAAAATTGGAATTTTCAGAAAGGGCTCAACATCCTCTACACCAAAAAAACTAGATTTATTATTTTTAATGAGGGTAGGTGGCTGAAAATAAAGTAAACATCTCTAGATCCAAAATATTAAATGCCCAGTCCCGTAAAATGCAAGAAATCCTTGTCAAACCCAAAATAGTTGCTCACATTCATAGGGTCATAACTTTTACAATTCTTAATGAATTTTCACAAAATTAGTCTCATTGAAATCTTGGCTCTAGCCTGTCACGCATAAACTAAGAAATAAATAAATCGATGAATTTTTATGGTGATTTTTAAGGAAAAAATCCCAATTCTACTTGGTTGTTAAAAAGTGGTTGGAAAAACATTTAATGAGCATGAAAAATCATTATTTCACTGTTGCAAGTTATAGGACACCTTGAGATTACTTCTACATGTCCAAAACCACCAACAACACTCATTTATGATGAATTGTAATTTGTGGGAAAGAAAATTTTGGAAATTGCATCACCTCTCTCTCTCCCTCCCAAAATTCTATAAATTGAAGTGTTGGGCTCATTGTAAAAGAGGATAGTTTTGAGTAGCAAAATTCTATCATTTTGGTTTTTTTAAGCCAATGTATTACAGGCCTTTGTAGTTTACTCCTTACATGGTGATCCAGGCCTTTCCTTTGTATTAGTTTGGACTTTGCATATTAATGAAGCAATAGATTCAAATTTGTGGATGTATATTCCCTTGATGTGTTTGTTGCATTCTCCTTTCCTCTCAAATATTATTACTGATTTTTGTGTCTACTCTATGTTCTTGTAGTGATTCATTATTATTATGTCTACATGGAAATTTTTTGTGAATGTTTTTATTAGACTGTGGATAATTTTCATCACCCTCTCTAATCTACATATTGCTTCTATTTTCACACATTGGAGTTTGTTCTCATACCCTCCTTTTCTGTTGTATCACCATTATTAGTGTAGGCTTTACTTTCATGCACTCTCTCTCCTTGGCCCCTTGGAAATTTATATTAGGATAAGATAGTTTTTCCTACATTAGGAGTAGATTATGGTAGGTACTTTATGATAAATAACTAGCTTTCTCTGGAGGTCTATCTCAAGTAGCAAGTCCCATAACTTTGAGATAGTACCCATGTTACTAAGTCACACCGAGAGCTCAGGCACACACATTTGTGAAAATCATAGGGTGATGTGATTTAGTGATAATAGATCATTTGAATGAATATAATATAGTTACAAGGTGAGGCTTAAGTAGGCCTTCGCAAACTTTCATAACTAAATATTAACTCAATGACCCTTCGTATTACATTTTTTAGTCTCTTTATTAGTTTATTAAGACCTAGTCTAATCTAGCAACCTAGGACCTTAGGCCTAGTTCACAAACATGGAATCACTAAGACTCTTATAGGTAAATAAGGCTTGTTACAATCTTATTACATATCTTGATTCCCCAATATTGCATATTATTTTTCTAGAACAAGCCAAAACTGCCCTTTTGATTCAAAATTGCAATTTGGAGGGAAATTGGAAATTTCAAAATCATGAAGGTGTGTAGACTAAAACACAATCCTATATGACTTAAAATGCTCCCTAAGACCTGTCAAAACATTAGAAAATCTGAAATTTTTCTATGAACACCCTATATACAGACTATGGGAGTGATGCTCATGCATCATACTCCCAAGGAAAGGAAAATTTTCCATATATTGTATGTCAACTCTTCTTTCTTTCTCCACTTCCAACTGATAATAATATTCTTGAGAGGTATCTGGTTTGCATGCCATGCTTGCTTCATATTTTTCATTTTTCCTTGGTCTTATTTCAACTGATTCTCCTTTGGAATCTTCACTTTTTTGGTCAAAATGATACTTCTAAGACTGTATGCTTCCTTTTCCTTTTCATACCCAAGTATGTATGCTTGATTCAGCTATATATATGCTTCTTCTTCATGCTTCATGGATGTTACTCTAAAATTATCATCTTCCTATTGTATTATTTGAATCATTTCCCCTTGTTTGCTTCTTTTATCCATTTTGACTTGGATTTGTAAATCATTGTTTTCTAAGACTATTTCTGCATAATTTTCATGACTATCCTCTTCAATCCCAAGGTCTGATTATTGCATACATTGTGGTCACAATCTGAATTATTTTCTTGCTCATTCATCTCATATGCTGTTATGAGTTCCCTTTGGTCTTCATCTTCATTATTACCTACAAAATCAAGGCTTAAAATAATGTTAGACTTAAAAACAAGAGGCTTGCATGTCTCATTCTTCTTCCTCTTACTTTATTCTTCCTTGTCTTCCTTTTTCGCTGCTTCACTCAATCTTTTCTTATCATCTCTCTCCATTTCATCATCTGATTTATTTTCTACTATACCTCTTTGTTATTCCTAAAGAACCTTAACATGTGATTTTCTTCTCACTCTATCATATCTTTCCTCTCTCTCATCATTCACCTCTTCTTGTCTTACAACCATCTCTATCTCTTCCTCAAAACCTTTGTTCAAATCTGACTTCTAAGGCTTAATAGTCTTACATAATAGTTTTTCACATACTTCTTTAGTATCTACCAAAAATATCTTAGCTACCATCATCATGACTAGCCCTGTTTGTGCTTCTTGTTCACCCTTGATAGGTAAAATTGTATGGTTGACTCTCGTTGGTGTTGTAATAGTGTAGGTATTTTTATTTCCATCATGCACTGATTTTCTTTCATACTTCCATGGTCAACCTAATAACACATGACAAACATCCATATGAACTAAATCGCATAATACCTTCTCCTTGTATCTCCCAATCTGAAACTCAACTTGATATTGTTCTCTACCCAAGATATGATGTCCCTTTTTTATCCATGACACCTGATAAGGGTTAGGGTGCACAGTAGTTTTCATTCCTTGTTTCTTTACCATCTCAAATGAAATAATATTTCTAGTGCTTCCACTATCAATAACCACTTTACAAAATTTTCCTTTATCCTTACATGTAGACCTAAACAAACACATTCTTTGAGTTACATCTTACATCTCTTTACTTGGTTTCAAAAGCACTCTTCTATACAAAAATGACTTACCTTTGTTTTGTACAATATGATCAGCAGCGTTGTTATCCTTCCTCATCTATGTATTCACCTCATTTCACTCATAGGCTTTGTTTCCTGCATACTTCTGGCACTGGTAGCATTTACCTGTAAATGGAATCCTTCTTGTTCCATTTCTCTGCATATAGCTCAAATCTATACTCATTTTCCTATGAATCTCTTCCATACTCTCTAATTTTTCCATCACAACCTCTATCAGTCTTTTCATTCTTGTTTCCAAAACTAAGTGTTGCATATCTCTTACTTGCACCATTTTTCCTTCTCTACCTATAATCACTTTCAAAAAAATGCATTTTTCTTTTCAATAAACATATTCCTACTTTGATACCACTATGATGTAGTCAAAATTCTAACTTAGTCAATACATTGTGTTACAAAATGACTAAATTCCAATTATGTCCTTTTTGGACCTCAAGACTAGCTCACTCTTATCTACCTCTGTTCTTCAAATCAGGAAAATCATGGATATATCACCTAGGTAACTTCAACAAGATCTATACTTCACTTATTAATCTCTTTCTATGTAATTTACATCTTTTAATTCATTCAAATCAGTCAAGAAGTCTAAGTGACTCACCTATTTAGATCTCTTGCTAGACTGTTACAAGGCAAACTTGAGCACATATTTTTACAAAATGCTTCAATTGTCAACCAATTACAGTTACTAGTACCCACTTGATTGTCCTTTTTTTACATGTCAATGCTTCACTATATTCTTCTTTGTCAATTTCCTTCCAAATTCCCCTTTTCAGGCTTCCAGTTAGGTCTAGATGCTCACTTACAGTCCTAGAAGTATTTTGGTGCCCTTTTCTTCAAACAAAGGTCTTGGGAAAGCCTAAAATATATTAAATACTCTTGTTCTCATCATTTATAACTGAGAATTATAGTTACAATGATTCTTTCTTCAAATAAGTTCACTCAACCATCAAAATCTTTCCTTGTATCTCTTTCTAACCTTGCACTGTACTGAAAATTGTTTATTTTGTCACAGTTTTCTCAAGATTATGGACTTTACAAGGGGTAGAACGTATAACATTACCTTCCTTACCTTTCTAAGATGACAAGTTCAAATATTCATCACTCATTACTTCCTTAAACTCCCTCAAATCTTCCCTATAAACTACCAATTAGGTCTTCCACCATAGGTTTGAACTGTGCCCTAAACTATCATTGACAGTGGATAATATATGAAGTCTTGGAATCTATACCTTTAAATTGTTGTAATGGAGGGTGTAAAAATAATTTCTTCTAACTTTCACTCCTTGGTTAGACTTCTTTTGGCCTTATCTTGTGGATTTAACCTCCTTACTGGTAAAACTATACTGAAGAGTACCTTGTCACCAACTGTTATATACAATTCAAATTTATAATGCTCTCACCCTTAAATTTTCTGAATACATGTTTTTTTTGGGTATTAGATTATACCTTATAAATATGAGGTCTTATTTCACAATTTGAAACCATTTATGGTTTGTAGCTACATTAATCTTTCATCTCAGATAAGCACCCACAGATTTGTGTTTTAAATGTTACATTTTTCTTCCAATTAGAAAGGTTTCTAGATAATTTATCACTTTAAACAATCTATCATAGGCTTTGGAAAAACATCTCTAAAGAATTAAAGGCTTGAATTCTTCATTTACTCCCTCAAATCAATGTGTTTCTCTAAACAGTGAGGAGGGGTTTCAACTAACCTAACAGGTGGCATTTTGCTATAAAAGAAGAACTATTAACTTTTAACACTAGAAACTCAAGATATAAGCTCTGTATGACCTCGTGCATGTATTTTCCCTAACATTCAAGTTCATGGTATCTTCAAATCCCAAAATGATCAAAATCTTAGTATTCCACATTCAGGAAGCAGGGGACAATAGATTGACATGGCTTATTTAGGAATGGATTCCTATTTCATCATAAAAGATTTTTTTAAGAGAATGAGCCTATATGTGAATGTTATATCCTTTTCTCTATTATCTTCCTTATCCCTCGAGATGATCACTTGTCTCATTAATCATCATCTTCTCATAGATACTTTCACAGGAAGTGTCACACTTTTAGTGCTCTATATTCAAGTTTGATCCCTTACACAAATCATAAATCACACCAACAACATTGCAAATGCTCAATATAATACTTATTAACTTTGATAATCCTTTAACTATTGTGCATGCACATGCATGCATAGACTTCTTAATCATCAAAATGCACACAAAAACATGAAAACCCCTCTTTGCTGTGTATACACCTGTCTGGCTTAAAAAATTATCTTAAAACTCTTTTTCCACTCTATGATCATTTGAATGATGATAATATAGTTGCAAGGTGAGGCTTAAGAAGGCCTTGACAAACTTTCATAACTGAATCTTAACTCATTGAACCTTCTTATTACATTTTTTGGTCTCTTTATTAGTTTATTAAGACCTAGTCTACTCTAGCAACCTAGGACCTTAGGTCTAGTTCACAAACATGGACTCACTAAGAGTCTTAGAGTTCAACAAGGCTCATTACAAGATTATTACATATTTCTATGCCCCAATATTGCATATTATTATGCTAAAACAAGCCAAAACTGCCCTTTTGATTCAAAATTGCAATTTGGAGGGAAATTAGCAATTTCAAATTCATGAAGGTCTTTACACTAAACCATAATCGAAGATGACTTAAAATGCCCCCTAAGACCTATCAAAACATTATAAAAGCCAAAAATTTTCTATGATCACCCTATATATACAGATTAGGGGATTGATTCTCTTGCATCAGTTATAGAACCAACACATCGCATAATCATGACGACTACAAGGAAAGAGCTTAGGTAGGAGAATGTGATCATCCGCAAAATCTAGACAAGCCACATGGAATGCTTGGAGATGCTCTTGTGGGTCATCATGCCCATTTAAAATGGGTAGTTTAGGGGTGAAAAAAAAATTTGGAAGTGAATAAGTGGATATAGAAGGCACAAATGGAGTATGTCATGATATAGTGGAATCTAAATATGGAGACACACAAGAAGTAGCCTGTCGTAATTGATAAATTTACACTTGAAGGTCTTGATAAAGGGAGGATAGATCTTGAGTTCCAGTGGAAGGACCCTACCGCATATGAGAAACAAGAGGTGGGGTATAGTGATTAGTAGGAGTAAAGATAGAAACATTAATGGTGGAAATATGTGGAATAGTATAAGCAAGTGGTTGAGCAGCAATGGCGGTGGGAATGGTGACAGAAGAATTAAGCTCATAAATGTTTATAGCTTCCTCATGAGCAGCATATAAAATTAATTCTAGATCTTGGGGATGTGAAACGATATGATCATTGAGGGATTTAATATGGGCTTTAGTAATGTCTTCATAAGAGTGAGCCATAGTAATAAGAGAAAAAGATCCCTAAATGGAAGGTGTTGTCGAGCGTCAGGTTCACCAAAATTATTATGCTAAAATGTAATATCCTAGCCTAATATAATGCGATTTTGCAATAAATAAATGAAGGAAATAACTAAAACAAACTAAGTAATAAAAATATGAAATCCTAATGTGCAAATAGGTTTGGAAGAGCCTTACTTGATTTGAAGATGTCATAGGAATTTTTCGTAATGAAGACCGGATGAATAGGAATGGGAGACTGTCACACATGATCTTGAGAAAATATAGATATGAGTGATTTGGATGGACTGGGGCACTTGTAAAAATAATTAGGGCACCTAGGATGTCCTGGTTTATAATTTGGGCACCCTGGTCTTTGCGGAAAGTCTGTAAGCCAATTTCACATAGTCATCAAATGATGTGGAGCCTTCACTGCTTGTCGCGTGTATTTTGTACTTAAGTCACTAATGTCATTGCAAACAGGCTATGATAAAGGAATCACCTACAAAACCCCAAACAAAACATCAAAACCCTAAAAAAATAAAGATACATAAAAATGTGTCAGACTGTCCTGAGCTGCCAAATTTATGGAATTATCACTGAGCGTTGCACTACATCTCAGAATAAATGTAGTTCTAGGTGTGTGTGTGTGTGTGTGTGTGTGTGTGTGTGTGTGTGTGTGTGTGTGTGTGTGTGTGTGTGTGTGTGTGTACGTGTGTGCATGATTGTGCCATAGGTTTCTCTTGTGTCTTTCTCACTTTGTGAGTATCGAGCAAGTAACTAGATGTAGAATGTAAATAATGTGTGAAAAAAAAATACTCCCCTCCTATGAAGTGTGATACAGATTAACTAACCTTTGTGCCTTTTGATGGAGCTGGAATGACGCAAATGCAGTTATAGATTCCTTTGATGGATGCAACCTTAGGTGGTAATAGCTAGTTTTGAGTGTTTTTTCCCTTATTATGATTACATAACTTTATATTTATATGATTCCCTTCTTAAATTTTGTAATTAACCCTGAAAAGGCCGACTGCTAAAAATATAAGATGATAAAATGCTAGAAAGGACCTAAAAAGTGAGAGTAAAGTGTAAAGAGGATAGGGGCGCCCTGAGGGGATGAGGGGGGTTGGTGTTGGCATCTTGGTTGGATGCTCCAGTCAAGAAAAGGTGAAACTGAAGTATGAAAAGATATACTGAGCCAATAAAGGTGCAAGACTGAAAGTAGAAATAGAAAGAAATGAAATATGTCCAAGGACATGGGTTAATCGGTACTCTTCTTGCTTATAAACCATGCAAATAGTAGTATGTGATCAAGACTAAATAATGACTCAAAGTGTGTGATTTTGTGTCTACAACCCTGGAGGTCACCTAATGAGTGAACTTAGTACTAAGCACTGCACTACATTTCAGACTCCATGTAGTTCTTTGTGTTTGTGTGTGAAATTGTATCTTTAGGTTTCCCTCACACCAAAGATGACAAGATAACGGGATATATCTAGCTTTAATGAAAATGTTTGATATGGAATTCAACACTTCCCTTCCTATGCAGTGTATGCAGCCTAAAAATGTAGTCCCTTTTGATAGTATTGATAGTATGTAGATGTGTTAGCCCTCTTGAATTTCCAACTTGAATAATAGTGAGAATGTTGTGTATATATATGAGTCTCTTTCTTGAATTTCAACATTGGTGACACAAAAGGCCGACTACGAATGCAGGATAATGATAAGAAAATAAATAAGGTCGACCAAAAATGATAAATGTGTAAAAATAATAAGGAGGACAGGAGAACCTAGAAGGGACATAAGCACCTGGGGATTGGTGTCTTGAGTGGGCGCTAGTGTCTTGAGACCACAAACGATTGATGTGACAAAACAAACTGATATGGATCCCTGTGACCGGAGCAGGAGTGAATATAGAACTAAGAAGTGTAGAAGAGAATCACAATAGAAATCAATCAAATAACGTAACAGGACAAGGGGGAATTTCACCAATGTGTCCTTTTCTCACTTATGATTTATGCATATAACAACATAGTGATGGCATAGTAAAGTGGTGATATGTGCATAATTTTTTATCTACACCAACTATGTGACTCGTGAACTAGATACAAAAAAAAGGCTCTCTCCTTCTATGGTTTTCAACATGCTTACCACAAACCTTGACGTGAATAGGTCCCATCAACTATCCACCTCGTGTGGTTTTCTAGATCTCCCACAAACCTTTTCAAGATCCATGTATTGTCTTACATTGGTGCTTTTCTCTCTATAAAATTTTTACATTAGGGAAGTATATAGGAAATACTTCTGGCTTTCACAAAACTGAACAAGAAAACTCATACTAGAAAATATTTCACATTACATCTATAAGAACAAAACATTCTTAATTTCATCCATTGTTGTCAATCGCTACCACTCAATCTTGGACAACATAAGAAACTGCCACTGGAAGTTTCCCTTGACTTTAGTCAATTTGGTATAGAATAAAAATGGAACGTTGGTGTCATGTTCCCCCCCAAAATGTGAAGTTTCCACTTATTCACACATCCAGGAACATTGAAAACAAAATCGTACCATACTATACACTATTGTCTAGATCTTATTTTTTGGATCTTGTTGCTCATGATCACCATTTCCAATTAATGCATTCACTAGTGGATCATCTTCCAATGAAGTATGGAAGCCATAGAATTGCCGCAATCAAAGGATCACTGTAGTCAGAGGATCACTACAGATAGCTACCTTCGTATATAATAATTTTCTAGCATCCACAAAACATACCACACGGGAACAACATGAACACTAAAATATGAAGTACACTAGAAGATTGAAAAATCAAATACTCATACTAGGAAATAGTTAGTGACTGATGATAGGTCATTGATCAACTTCTAACCTCTGATGCCTCTATCCTCCATTTTCATGCTACTAGTTCAACCAAATGTGATTGTGAAGCTCAAAAATATGCCTCAATTAAACATTGGATTTCACCAAAAATACATCCGTAAGGCAATTTTTTTTAATTTTTCAAACTTTTAAAATGACTCAATTTTTTACTCTTTTTACTGAACAACTACAATTTTAATGACTATTATTACAAATAATTTTGAAATTTTTGACTACACATGACAACAAAGTCACAACTGACTAACACATGATAACGACATAATAAATAAAATTATAAATTTGACCTATAATTTGAACCAAAATAAGACTCAACTAACTAACATGCTATTACATTTTTGACTTTACAATAACAATAAACCTTAATGTAAAATCCAATTTGACACAAGTACTAAAGACTCTTAATTTGACTCTAGATACAACAAGAACTCGCAAACTAAAACATTTGATTGACATGCTTTAAAAGAAAAGGTAAAAGAATAACTTCTTAAGTATTAATTTTAATCTCTAAAACGATTACCTAAATTGACTTTAATAAAATATCAATCTTAAATATAACACTCTTTGACGTAACTTCAAAACCTAAAATCGTGCATTGACCAAAAGTGGTCATCAAATACAGAGGATCATCAGAAAACACTACCCAATTTGTTTGTTGATGACATGTGGTAACGTTCTGATAATGCATTCACGGATTCTATAATTGAATGGATTTATATGACCCAGATACGTCGTAGATCCTTCCGTAGAAATCAGACTGGCAGAAATTCACTAAAATGGTAGATAGAGCATATATGACCACTTGGAAGGAACTGATATGAATGCAGAACACATAATTCACAATGCAAGACGGGACGAGTCCCAATGACTGAAAATATCTTCAAAGAAATGTTTTATAGATCTGGGGCGAGTCAAAGTATATAGAGAAGAGATCTGATCTTGACGACTTGGGTAAGGACTGAAATATGTTTTTTGTGAGATGGAGATTTGATGCATGCGGCTAATACCATACATAAAGATGTCAAAACATTCGCGTCTTTCACCAAGGAGAACAATATAAAATAGATCCAGAGATATAAAATAATTATCGCGATCCACATGAAGGCTTACTTCGCAATCTAAAAAACTGAATGTCCTCCTAACACTCAAGGATCTACATATAAATAGAACCTAAAATACCTATACTAAGTTCTTATCAAAATATTTGCTTTCATGAGATGGGGAAACCATGAACAAGAATTATTCTTCCCCGTACAAAATATCAAGACTCCATGAAATGCAAGAACCTGCTCTGATACCAAATGACAGGTATGAGTAATTTGCACAGCAAATGTATTCTTCGTTATTTTATTCAATAAGCTTGATTACATCATATATGCAATGAACATCCTATTTTCAAGTATTCTTGATGTAAGAAACAAACAACTTAGATCCCTATAATCTCTCACACAAACTACTAAAGGTTATATATGTGAGTTGTAAACATCCTCACATAATTAATAAACCACTTGATATTTAATGTATGCACTAAACCACTAATTCCTAACAACTTGGTCAAAACTATACAACTAGGTTAAGATCATTTGTATGATCCTAACCCTTATTTATGGTCTTATAACTCCTTGGAATTTACGTCAGCAACTTCTTGAGTGCTTTTTCTACCTAGAATTGAGTGTCATTATGTGTTTTTCTTCTTCACTCACCTTTAGAATGGCTCTGTAAACTCTAGTCAAACCCTAGAACCTTTGTAATGCAAGGAGTTCCTGCAAAACAAATTTAGGTGGGTTATGGGAACCCCTGTGCACCTTTGACAACGCCACTACTCTAAAGAGGTATCATAGTGCATGTCGTTCTCCTAGCATGTGATATCTATCATACTACAATTAGAAATTGACAATCATGCTTCAACTTAAGTTTCGCACTTGCTCAATTACTTAGGAAGGGTCACTTTACTTTCTTTTAGATAGAATATGGAGACTCTTAGACCTAGAAGGATACTTAAGATATGTAGAGAATGTGTTCCCTAATGGATGTGAATGAGTCATTTCATAGTTTAGGGAGCTTGGAGTTCCTTTTTGTGATTAATTTTACATGAGGATTTCTTAATGTGCCAGGTTACAAAATGAGGTATGATTTACTTGCTTATATATGCTTCCAAAGGTTGTTATGTCATGAAAGGAAGACCAAAAGGATGTATTTACTCATAAGAATGTGAAATAATCAGAAGAATTATCCTAAAGGATGTTGGTTCAAAACCATACATTAGGGTTAACTTGTAGAATTGTAAAAACTGACTAAAAATGGTGGTTTTGACTGGAGGGGAAACATATTTTGACTTTATGGGTCAGAGTATGAATGAAAGTATATGTGTTTTATGTTGTTAAAATTTATAAAATTATTATAGAGAGGTTTGTAAAAATAAGAAATTATTCAAATATTTATCAAGATGTGCTAAGAAAGAGTGAGGAGAGTGCATTTGTACATGCAAGTGTGTAATGTCAAGATTGATAGTGTCAAAGGATAGATTTCCAAATTTGAGTGTCTACAACTATTGAGATTGTGGTTATCATCATCATAGGGTTGGTCTATTCCAATCAGACCATGATAGATAAACAATTAGCCTCATAGTCTTGTTTGATTTGAAATCTCATTACAAATGTCATTTATTTAAGTTTGTCTTTGGTTTGATTACTAGTGTAAGACAAGGGAGTGCAGACATTAAATTTTGGTAACTTGTTCTTTTGGAATGGTGAGTTTGGCTATGCTCCCTTGCTAAGATAAATTATCACATTTAAATTCTAATTAGTACACCTCTCTAGTTATTTCATGGATTTCTTATCTCCACACTCTTCTTTTTCACAAATTTAGGAAATATTAAGGAGTAAATCATCCCTAAGCATCATTCTATAAATTTATGATTTTCATCCCATGTTTCCTATTCTAAACCATACTATTTGGTCAGAATGTGTTACACAGACTTGGATGACTTGTACGGTCCTACACTCTTTCATCTTCTGAATCTATTTTTAATTTGAATATCTTTATTTGATCATTTCATCTTCATATGGTTGGCATTATTGTAATATTTCACCTATAGAAGGTTATATAACCAATTAAATATCAATTTATTAATCCATATCACTCTTAGAAGACATTATTGTAAATATCATTCCAAACGCACTTAAGGATCTCCTAGATCTTCCTAAATTAATTGCACATCATTTAGAGAAACCACTAATACAGATTTAAAGCAATAAAATAGGTCAAAGAGTATAGATTCCTCCATTTCAAATCATGCAAAGGTCATAGAACCATGGATTAGCAATATCCAAGTCACTCAAAGAATTATTAAAGGGTTTCAAGGGATACAGGGTTAGGTCACGCAACTGAAGAACACTACATCACACTACTATAATGTTGGTTACATTCTCTATTCTACAATTATCACACTATCTTTGCATCGAGATATGTGAGGGATATCATAAGAGTTTTTCTTAGATCACTAAACACTTGCACAAAAACATATGAGAACTACATGAGGATTGATCCCACATGAGGGCATGTAGTGCATCACTTGGATTGGTTTGGTAGGGTTGACCACCAAGGGTATTATAGTCTCACCACACACATGATTTCTCCTTTTTTTATATAATTATTTGAAGAAATGTATTGCAAGTGTTTAGAATTTCCAATTTGATGGAGGTGATTATATCTTGTTCCAAGGTTGTGTGAACAAGAGAAACATATAATGAAGTACATTTCTAGAAAAATAAACACATAAAAAGTTTTAGAACTTGACTATATAGAAAGGTAAAATAATATACAGATCTAATCAATACCATATAGTTCCAAGGATAAACCGTACAACAATTGTCTGGTCTTGCACCCGCGCGGCTTCTAGTTCTAGTATTAATAATGAAGCATTTCCAGTATTTGATCTTCTTTTTACACATGTCTGCATATTCAAATATATTATATTATAAATACACAACTAAGTCTTTATCTCCTCTTTTTTATTTGAGATATCATTTCATTGTTTATCATTGTTGCAATTATTAACGTGATGTTTTGATTTTGCATGGTTAATTGTGAATTGATTAGACTAGACTAATCTCATGTAAATAACCCTTACATCTTATATATTACTATGTGATTTTAATAACATAATTTGATTAGGATGTAAGAATTTAGTGATCCTATCTTTTGAATAAAATATTTTACTAAAAATCCTAGGGGCCCTAGGATTTTATTGATTACATTTTGTATATGTTTTCTTCATATGCCCTTTTAGCATAACAATCGTCTTAATCAATAACCTATCAAGTATAATAATATTTCTCCTCCTACTCATAAGTACCATATTCTCATGGATTCTTCTCCACCCTATATTTCTAATATTCCTTCTTTGTTGGATCATAATGCTACTGAGGTGCCTCTAAATGAAGTAAAAATAAATAGTGAACATTCAGTTCATCATGATCTTGATGAGGAAACCAATGTGGACTAAGACCAAGTTGAACTTGTATCTATATTTCACATTCAAATTCATGAAAATCCTAATCATATTGAACCTCTCCTATACATTCTTCTTACTATTAAACTTTCTCATGGTAAGTAATCCAATGAACTATCTATTTTTGTTTCACCTCTTCCTCCATCATCTAGTGTGAATTTTACTCCTATTCATACATCTATGGTGCCTATATCATTAAGGGAACATTGTATTCCAATTCAAAATGTTCCTATGTCTATTCATATGACCACTATTTTTACTGCATATATTTTCTATACGCGTAGTGCTTCACGTTCTTCTTCTTCTTCTAGCACTAGGGGTCTTGAATCCCTTTTTATACTTTACAAACTTAGATTTTAAAATTACAACAAGGTGCGTCTACGTTTTCTCATCCTATGGATTCTACTCAGTTTTTTCATAACCCACTTACACCATAAGTGGCCTACTACCATTTTCCTCTTGGGTTTTTTTCTCTTAAGATTCCTATTTATGATGACAACGGTGATCTTGAACAACACGGGTGTACTTTCCATTTTTCTTTCTTGGATTATTCTTTAAATGACACATTACTTGCCAAGATATTTCCTCATAGTCTCAAATATTTTACTTTATAGTGGTTTTATGATCTCCATATTCATTATGTTTTTATTTTCACTCCTTTAGCTAATAAATTTCTTGCACAATTCTCTACAAATATTTGAGACAATTTCCTATGCTCAAATGGATAAAATGTGACCAGGTTCCAATGAGCCTATCAGTGATGTTCTACACTATAATATCACGCTTACTAAGATAAAAAAAATTATTTTGGCAGATAGTGTACTATAAGATCATATAACAAAAATTCTTCTTAGGTTGTTACAAGTGTCAGTTATCTTTCACAAGTTTCACTCATTTGATCTTTATGCAATACTTTGAAATAACATGAAGCTAAACTCCTCAACACAAACAAGATTAAATATGTTTCTCATCGTCCTAAGACCTATAATCACACGCTGTAATATGAAACTAAATTTAAGATTAAACCTAATGATAAAAAATATGAATTTAAATCCATTGTTAATGTTACATCTTAACCCAAAAACCTAAAATTGTAAACTTCTTAGTGGTAATTCATGTGTTTTCCTTTTACATTTCATGTAGTACATAAATTAATACATGAGTGCAACCTTGTATCTTTCCCTCCATTACTTGAGGTGGATACAAGTGTGCCTCATGTTAAAAAATTTGATGTTAATACCCATTATGATTACCATCGATGGGTTGCTCATACCACTAATCATTATGTTAAGATTCATCATGTTAGTTAATATCTTCTTGATGTTGGTGTTATTGAATGAGATGTTCTCGCTTAATATAAGCCTACTAATGATCATCTAAAGCTAAAAATATTTAATGAATTACTTCTTGAGCATAGTACTACTAAATCAAATTTGAAGGTGCAAAGCTAGAAAATTATGGGATAATTTTTTTGATTTGAAGTGTCGACAACCAGGTTGCAAGACATCACTTTTCACTAACAGGTTCCAGAACAAGACCAATGTACCACTACATATGTTCCCTTCATTAACTAATAACAAGTTCACAAGGTTCAAATTTTAGGGTTATATGTTTTAGTTAGGTTCAGGGAGTAATTTACCCCCATGCCTGCTCTCTAGCAGCCTCAGAGTTTCAACAGGATTTTTCTCATACTTAACACTTCCAAAATTTCCCTAAATCATTCCCATTGGATAGGAAATTTTCTCACCTTTCCGGTGATATAAAGAAGTCCTCCTAACTCCTTATATTTTTCAAGATATGAGCCGACGGACTTTAGGAGAGAAATTTTCCCAAGGAGAGTCCGCGGGCCTAGGGAGGAAAATTTTCCCCATGCATGGGTCGGTGGGGCGGGGAAAAACTTAACACATTTTCCCTTCTTTGGCGCAAAATTGCAAATCACCTTCATGCACCCGTGAGCCCGGCAAGGGAGACACGTGTCGCCCCCTAGTTGGTTGGGAGAAACGGTGGGCCGACAGAGCGGGTTGAGACTTTAAGTCTCTTTCGCCAAAAAACACAAGGGAACCGAATTGGTCCATGCCCATGCCAACACCGTGATGCCATGTGTCACTCAAGGATTGGCGCAGGGGAAAACAGATGGAAAAAAAACCTAAGGCATTAAGCCAAAATGGTTTCAAAGTCTAAAAAGCTTGCATGGGCCCGCGCGTTTGTGAAAGGAAGAATTCCAAGCAAGGCGGGGTTGTGGGGCCGCGGAGACAAAAGGAAAAAATTTCCAAAGGAGAAAACAAAAGCGCTAAGTCCAAAAACCCTCCCGTGCACCCGTCCTGACACGTGTCAGCACGTGATTGGCCACGGGTGAGCGGGGATGCGAGAGAAAGTGGGAAAATTTTCCCAAGGTAAAATTTTCAAAAAGACAAGTTTAAATTTGGTCCGCCCCTCCGAGGTGCCATGTGGCAGGTCCTGATTGGTTATGGGATGGTGAGGGCCATGGAATTTTTGTGGAAATTTTTCCAAAGTTAAAAATTAAAGTTCAACAGTTAGATTTATTATTATTTTTATTTTTTTGAAGGCCAAATTGAAGTAAAACTTCAAATGGCCATAACTTTTGATAGGAAGCTCAGATTTGGGCAAACGAGGACTTTTCGGAAATCTCTCAATGCCCTATTTGCACAGGAAACATAAAATTTACTTTTTGATGAATTTTAAAGGGTCAATTTTACAAAAATGATCTGCAGGCTTTTAATTAGCAAACTAGCAATTTCCAACTTTTCTTTTTGTTTAAATTGGGTCTCCTCCTTCACTCAACATGCCAAACAGGCATGGAGAATTGATCTAGGGAGGGTTTAAAGTGTTTTAGAGAAGTTGATTTGTTCAATTGATTTAAAATTCTATTTTTCCAACAAATGACAGAAAAATGACTGTTAGAGGGATTGTATTCAAATTAGCAATGGTTAAGTTGTTTTCTTGAGTTTTCTTTGTCAATTTGGGTTCATTTGTGAACCAGCATACTAAATTTTAACATCTCCAAGTTAATTAATGTGTGTAGGTCTGAATTGTACATTTTTATTAAAATTTACCAGTTTTAAAAGTCACAATGCCAGTGATCAAATTTTTAAAGGATCAATTTATCAATTTCATCATTTAAGTGTAACAACTTATTTCTAATCTAGTCTAATACATTTAATTGATTCAATCAACCATTTAATAGCAATTATACAAAACCTGATTTCCAAATTTCAACTCGTTTCGAAGAGGACAAAACACTATCTTTTCCTTCATACGCATTCTTCTTTCCAACAGAGATTTTAATTCACAATAGCAATTCAATTCCAATACAATCATGCAAGTTTGAGAAGGTAGAGCATTCCTTTATTGATTTCCAACAACAACTTTACAATTTATCTCTTTCTTGTGACTTCAAAATACAATATATAATACATATAACATTCTTCACATTCCTTTTCAAAACAGAGAATGGAATATAACTCTTTACATTTCACATTTCAATTTCAATCTTTCATCATCAATACAAGTATCTTCTCATTACAAATAATTATACAAATCATCCACTTCAAAGTGGGAAGGATTACAATAAACTTGCTCATAAGAAGGGACTGTCAAACTGTATAATTCTTTTGCTCCAAAACAACAACACACTGGTTTTCTTCATCTTCTAACTGGATCACAACAAAAAAATAGGGGGAAAGGCAATGCTCTCCACCCAACCAAGACATCCAATGAAAGGAGAAGCCTTCCTTTATCATTGGCCCCCGAGCCCCAACCAAGATACAATAAAAGATGCAATTCAACCATGGCAACAACTGGCTTCCACAACACAGCATTCTTTCACATACACATATTTTTTTGAAACACAATGCAACACAAAACAAACAGTAGTTCACAACTACATTTAGAAACATTTCAAAGCAGAACTCGGGCTTGATCTTACAAGCCAAAGGAGCAAGGCCTATGGGGGAAGCTGCTTATGCCTCCCAATTGGGAATTGGGCATCCACCAAAAACAAACCACCAATTAATTCATCACACACACATTTCCTTATGCCCCCCAAAAATCCCTCCTTATGCCCCCCACAATTTTCCTTATGCCCCCCACAAAGTAAGAAATGTAAGCTATTTCTTTTCCAAGGTGGATCCCAAACCCAAACTCCCTCCACAAACCTATGAAACCAATGGCATTTCCTTATGCCCCCCCAAAACAATTCCCCATAGCCTTCTCCTACACCTTCTTAAGGTAGTCTACCCAACCAGCCAACAAATAAAACAAAACATGCATTTTCCACACAACACAGCAAGAAAATAACAGAAATAAAAGAGAGTTAAATTCCTACCTCTCCATGGTTATTTGGTCTCCAAACAGCAAGCTTCAAATTCCAAACACAGCCCAAAACATCAAGCTCCCAAGCATGCAAAGCTGCCTTCAACACTTTCTTCAAAAACAAGAGCTCCCTCAAGAAAATGTGCCCCCAAGGAAGTATCCAAAAAGGTTCAACAACCCAAAACAAGAAGAGAGTTTGAAATATATAGAAGAGGGAAAGAAGAGGATGATGTGGATCCATGTAGGATGCCACATCATACATTCTCACAATCAAACACAAAAGAAAAACTCCAAACTCCAAGGCTCAATAAAGAGGTGGGTGAACAATGACAAGCTACTTGCACACTCAAAAGAGCCCACACCTCAAGGAACAACAATTAATTAAAATGTAAGAAAGTGCAATTAAAAACATGCACAAGATGAATAAAATGCATTATAAAAAGTCACAAATCACTTCCCCAACCATAAGTATGGTTGGTAACATAAATTTAGAGGCATGGGACAAGTTTTACTTGTCCCACAAGCCTCCAAAAACAGCCCCCAAGGTCAAATTCGAATTTCCATGGAGGTGGAGTATTTCTTACTCCAAAATCTGACTTACACAAGCTCTTACACATCTTACACATCCCTTACAAATTAATTACAAACAACCAACAACTCTAATAATTACTTTCCATATCCCAATTTAATTTATTTAAATTTTAAACATATGATCTCCTCACATTAATCTATCACAATTAATTAATTAAAAGAAGAGAACACATTACAAATAAAATACATACAACAATAAATAAACATTAACCATATCAACAAAAATACACAACCCATGGTCACATATAAAGATGATTCCCCCCATGGGAATCTCTAACAAAACAACACACAACACAATAAAACAAGTTGCCATGGTGACCTTGTCGAATTCACCTAGAATTCTATTTTGGTTGGTCTCTGATCCCCGATGTTTTGTTGTGATATTTTTAACCTACAAAATACAAATACCTCCTTTGGCCTTGTGGCCATATCAGAACATCCAATATGATACAAATAGAATCACTAAATCAACTATATAATGAATCACAACAATATCAAAGTAACAACTACATCATTTGTATTTTTAATCCATAACTATATCAGTATCATAAAATATCCATTTTCTAGATCTATTCATAATATCCAAAATCACATGTCTAAGCAATATCCATAAAACATCCATGTCAAATAATATATCATCATCTTCATATAAGGTGTCTCTAGTGATCATCATGCATCGTAATCAAATCAAAATCCACAATAATCCATAATCCAATGTCTAACAACATACTAAATCAAAACATAATAATGTCCATAATATAATCACAGTATCAAAATAGGTATCCAAAAGGTGTCAAAGGGAAGTGGGCACTACATCCCCCTCCCCTTAGACTCAACTTCCTCCTAGAAGTCACTGGAACAAATGCAGAAACTACACTCGTAATGAAGTAGCATCCTCCCAGGTAGCTGTAGTCTCATCATATCTATCCCACTGTACCCAAACCTGATCAACCTCTCTACCTCGAAGGCCTAGGGTCCTACGATCTAGGATGTGAATGGGCTCCACCATCACCTGCCCCTGATCCTGCACCTGCAATGATGTCCAATCCAGCACATGAGAAGGATCTGCAATATATCTCCTAAGAACTGAAACATGAAACACATCATGTACGCAAGACAAGCTGGGTGGAAATGCTAGATGGTAGGCCAAAGGGCCTATACGCTCCAAGATCTCAAAAGAACCAACAAATCTAGGAGCTAACTTAGAACCTTTTCCATAATGGATAGGGCTCTTGTGTGGTCTAACATGAAGGAACACCTTCATGCCCACATCAAAGCTATGGTCAATCCTATGCTAATCTGCATACTTCTTCTACCTATCATGTGCCTCCTGCAATCTCTACCTGATCAACACTACCTGCTGCTCCATGTCCTATAGAAGAGTTGGTCCAAGAGATACCATGTCCTCTAACCTATCCCAGCTAAGAGGTGTCCTGCACTCTCTACCATACAAGGCCTGAAAAGGAGCCATGCCTAAAGAACTCTGAAAACTATTATTGTAGGAAAACTCCACTAAGTATAGGTACTCCTCCCACTTAGATTGTTGATCCATCACATACATCCTGAGCATATCCTCTAAAATTTGATTCACTTGCTCAATATTTCCATCTGTCTCAGGGTGATATGTTATACTGAAGTTAATCCTCATCCTGAGGACATGTTACATGGTTGTCCAAAAATGTGAAGTGTACAAAGGATCGCGGTCACAAATTATCTTTCATGGAATCCTATGCAACCTGAAAATATCATCCAAATATACTCATGCCACTGCTCTAGCTATATAAGTGGTCTTCATTGGAGAAAAGTGAGCCACTTTTGTCAATTTATCAATTGTGACCATAATGACATCGTGGTGATATCTCGACATCGGTAGCCCAACAATGAAATCCATGGAAATGGTGTCCCACTTCCATTCTAGTATAGCATGAGGATAGAGTAGGCCTGCTGGATGCTGATGCTCAGCCTTAACTCTCTGGCACTCTAAACATCATGACACAAATTGGGCCACATCTCTACAAATTCCTCTCCAATGATACAACTATCGCAAAGTGGCGTGCATCTTCTTCACCCTGTGATGGGCTGAATAGGGTGCATGATGTGCCTCTACCAGGATGTCCTTCCTCAAGCCTCCATCTCTAGGAACATATATGTAGCCTCTGTGCCTGAGAAGACCATCTACCTCTAAGGAAAAACCATCAAACTTCCCTTCAAGGGGTCTCTGTGACTCGATCTCTGCTCATACTGCAATGTAGAAGCTGTCAAGAGGAAGCTGCTGAAGAATCCTACTCTGTAAATCTATACTCACTGAGGTGGCCATAGCCACATGTCTCCATCTTCTAAGAGTGTATGCTACCACATTCTCCTTCCCCTTCACATGCTCGATCTCCATGTCATACTCACAAAGCAAAATCCATCCAATGCCATTGACGAGCGTTGAGATTGGGCTACGTGAAGAGGTGGCGAAGACTCAAATGATCAGTCCTGAGTGTGAATCTCCGTCCAAGAAGAAAATTTCTCCATCTAACCAAAGCATGCACAACTGCCGCAAGCTCAAGATCATGGGTTGGATAATTAAGCTTGTGATATTTGAGTTTGGGAGACTCAAAAGCTACTACTCTGCCATCCTGTATCAACACACCTCCAAGTCCTGCTAAGGAAGCATCCGTACAAACAAAGAACTCACCCTGTGGATCCGGCACTGCAAGAATAGGTGCTGAAGTGAGGCACTCATTCAGTGTCCTAAAGGCCTACTCACATCTTTCTAACCAAACAAACTTCTTCCCTTTCCTCTGAAGGGAAGTGATAGGGTGCGCAATCCGAGAGAAGTCCTGAACAAATATCTAGTAGTATCCTGCTAATCCCATGAAGCTACACACCTCAGTCACTGTAGTGGGTGCTGGCCAATCCATAATGGCTCTAATCTTGGAAGGATCGACTGTGATACCTTCCCCAGAAATGATATGGCCCAAATACTGCACCTCTGTCTGAAAGAAATCACACTTCTCCAAGTTCCCGTAAATTTGTTGCTCACAAAGACACTGAAGAACCTAGCGAAGGTGCCCCTCATGCTCCTCACGTGTACGTGAGTATATCAAAATGTCATCTAGGAAGATGAGCACGAAGTGATCTAAGAAGGTCCTGAATACCCCATTCATCAAACTCATAAACACTGCAGGGGCATTCATCAAACCAAAAGGCACCACTGTGAACTCATAGTGCCCATATCTCATATGGAAGGTGGTCTTATGAATATCCACCTCTGAAATCCTCAGTTGATGGTAGCCTGACTTAAGATCAATCTTAGAGAAAACTATGGCTCCCTTCATCTGATCAAACAAGTCATCAATATGAGGAAGAGGATAATGATTCTTGATCGTTACCTTGTTCAACTGGTGGTAATCAATACACAACTACAAGGATCCATCCTTCTTCTTCACAAAGATCACCAGTGCACCCCAAGGGGATACACTAGGATGGATAAGGCCCTTCTCCAAAAGGCCCTCAAGCTGCAACTTGAGCTCACAGAGCTCTGGGGTGGTCATCCGATAAGGTGCCCGTGAGATAGGCTCTGCTCTAGGAACTAGATCTATATGAAAATCAATCTCACATGGGGGTGGTAACCCCGGTAGCTCCCCTGGAAATACATCGGAAAACTCTCTCAAGATGGGATGATCATCTAGTGATGGTCCACTAGACCCATCCTTAGATCTGTCACTGACTGTAACAACATACATCTGATAACCCCGTCGCACACACCGCTTAAGCTGCATAGCAGAGATGGTGTGAATAGAAACGGGTCTCCTGACCCCTGAAATCACTGACTCAACTCCTAAATCATCTACACAAGATATAGTCTTGTGATAACAATCCATCCTGGCCCTGTGTGTAGATAACCAATCCATACCCAAAATGACTCCATATGAGCCCAAAGGAAGGATACGAAGATCTAAGGTAGTGGTGAAAGGTCCCAAATCCACTACACACTCCTTAACTAAGGAGTCTATAGATATCTTGGCTCCAGAAGCCATCTTGACATCCCAACTAAGACCTTACCTAACTGCCACCAGCCTGCATCGCTCTACTAAAGATGGTGCAATGAAAGAATCAAAAGAACCAGAATCAAACAAAATAGAGGTAGGAATACCACCAATGCTACATATGTTCTCAATGACTATGCTCTGATGCTCTACCTAGTGGTTCTCAACCGCTACATAAATCTTGTAGTTATGTCCCATGTCACCAACATTTGGCTCTAAAATCTATGCCTTACCCTTGTTGTTAGGGTTCTGTGGGTAATCTCTCCAAAAGTGTCCAGTAACTCCACATCCAAAACATCCTCCTGATCCTCCCCAATGAGTAGCACCTCCAGTAGGTGCCCTAGAAGCCTATGGTGTGGATCCTAATGATCTAGATGTGATCTGTTGTGGCCTCTTCTTGTGAGCTCCTACTAACTGAGCTCTAGTTCCACCCTGTGTCCTAATGGGACCCCTAGGAGGAGACCCCATACTCCAACCTCTCTATGCATCAGCTCTCTGTGGAGGTCTATGAGGTGGGAGGGACTGATTTTGTTGTGGCCTAAAGAATGACTATGTTGTACTCTGGCCACCATGAGGAAGAGGTACTGAACCTCTCGATCTACCATCCTACATCTATTGTATGTGGGTTCATACTCAGTCTCTAGCCTGTTGGGTCTTACCCCGAGTCTCCTCTTTAATGTAGACCTTCTTGACGGCCTCTACTAAAGTCTTCAGACAGTGAATCCACACTGCACCTCCGATATCCAAATTAAGGCCCCAAATGAACATGTGAATCTGCGCCTTCTCATCCTACATATACTCTACATACTGGAGTAGATCCAAAAATCTACTCTCAAACTCCACTGCTGAAAGAGAATCCGGTCAGAGGTCATGGAACTCATCAATCCTCTATTGTATGAACCTCTGTGATAAATACCTACTGAATCTCTCCTCAAAATATCCCAGGTTACTGACTCAGAATCTACATGGAGCTTCTTCTCCTCTGTCCTCCACCGTACTCCAACTCCATCCCTCAGTAGATGGATCACAACATGAGCTTTTATTTTGCTAGAACAAGGACAAAGCTTAAATCAACTGCTCAAGCTCACTAGCCAGGCCTCTACCTGAAATCCACCTATGTCACCCAAGTAATGTGAGGGCCAAAGCTTCATGATCTCCCTGATGTGATCCGCAGATGTGGTCTGTCGGCCTCTAGGTCTCTCTGCACGCTCATCCCTAAGCCTAGGGCTCCGAGACCTCTCTCTATGCTCTGGAACTCTATCACCCTATCTCCTAGGTGGTGACTCTACTCTGGCTGACTCCACATGGGATTTCTCTCCTCTATGCTCCTCACTGAGTCAAAGAGATACCTGACCCTCAATAGAAGGGGCTCTATCATGACTAGCTACCTATCCTCCACCTAATCCTCCACATAGGGCAGCATTGACATCCTGAAGGGTCTGTAGAATCTGAGGTAGAATGGGTGCCACACCCTAATCTGGTGGTGGTGGGTCTGAGTCTCTGTGAAGGTTCCTCTCACTTCATCTAAGTCTCCTGCACAAACCAAAGTGAGAGTTAGTTCATTTTTCTAAGTTTACACAAATTCCACGTTTACTAAAACATACAAATTCTCGCTAAGTTGTTTTCTAGATTTACAAGTGTACTAGGTTTAAGTTTTCATGTCTCAAGTTTTCTAGTGTGCCCAATGGTCCAAGACTTTGAACCACTACTCTGATACCAAACTGTAGTTCCCGTTAAAACAACCACTTGAGACCCAAGAAACAACCTAGGGTTAGCTAGAAAATTATGGGATAATTTTTTTTATTTGAAGTGTCTACAACCAGGTTGCAAGACATCAGTTTTTACAAACAGGTTCCAAAAAAATACCAATGTACCACAACATATGTTCCCTTCATTAACTAATAACAAGTTCACAAGGTTCAAATTTTATGGTTATATGTTTTAGTTAGGTTCAAGGAGTAATTTACCCCATGCCTACTCTCTAACAGCCTCAGAGTTTCAACAATATTTTTCTCATACTTAATGCTTCCAAAATTTCCCTAAATTATTCTCATTGGATAGGAAATTTTCTCACCTTTCTAGTGATATAAAGAAGTCCTCCTAACTCCTTATATTTTTCAAGTTATGGGCCGGTTGACTTTAGGGGAGGAATTTTCCCAAGGAGAGTCTGCGGGCCTAGGGAGGAAAATTTTCCCCATGCGTGGGTTGGCGAGGCACAAAAAAACTTAACGCATTTTCCCTTCTTTGGCACAAAACTCAAATCTCCTTCGTACGCCCGCGAGCTTGGTGAGGGAGATACGTGTCGCCCCTTGGTTGGTTGGGAGAAATGGCGGGCCGATGGAGCAGGTTGAGACTTTAAGTCTCTTTCACCAAAAAACACAAGGAACCGAATTGGTCTACACCCACACAGATGCCATGATGCCATGTGTCACTCAAGGATTGGCACAGGGAAAATAGATAGATGAAAACCTAAGGCATTAAGCCAAAACGGTTTCAAAGTCTAAAAATCTCATGCGGGCCCACGCGTCTGCAAAAGGAAGAATTCCAAGTAAGGCGGGGTTGCAGGGCCGCAGAGATAAAATGAAAAAATTTCCAAAAGAGAAAATAAAAGTGCTAAGTCCAAAAACCCTCCCGCGCACCCGTCCTGACATGTGTCATCACATGATTGGCCACGGGTGAGCGGGGATGTGGGAGAAAGTGGAAAATTTTTCCCAAGGTAAAATTTCCAAAAGGAAAAGTTTAAATTTTTTCTGCCCCTCCGAGGAGCCATGTGGCAAGTCCCAATTGGTTGCGAGATGGTGGGGGTCATGGAATTTTTGTGAAAAAATTTCCAAAGTTAAAAATTAAATTTCAACTGTTAGATTTATTATCATTATTATTATTGAAGGCCAAATTGAAGTAAAACTTCAAATGGCAATAACTTTTTATAGAAAGCTCAGATTTGGGAAAACGATGACTTTCAGAAATCTCACGATGCCCTCTTTACATAGGAAACATAAAATTTTCTTTTTGATGAATTTAAAGGGTCAATTTTACAAAAATGATATGCACGCTTTTAATTAGCAAACTCACAATTTCCAACTTTTCTTTTTGTTTAAATTGGGTCTCCTCCTTCACTCTACATGCCATACAGGCATGGAGAATTGATCTAGGGAGGGTTTAAAGTGTTTTAGAGAATTTGATTTGTTCAATTGATTCAAAATTATATTTTTC
The DNA here is from genome assembly GCA_019776745.2 of Taxus chinensis. NCBI lineage: Eukaryota > Viridiplantae > Streptophyta > Pinopsida > Cupressales > Taxaceae > Taxus > Taxus chinensis. Next base: position 317,939,835 of record CM034149.1, read on the forward strand.
TAGCAAATGACATAAAAACAACTGTTAGAGGGATTGTATTCGAATTAGCAATGGTTAAGGTGTTTTCTTGATTTTTCTTTGTCAATTTGGGTTCATTTGTAAACCAGCATACTAAATTTTAACATCTCCAAGTTAATTAAAGTGTGCAGGTCTGAACTGTATATTTTTATTAAAATTTATCAGTTTTAAAAGTCACAATGTCAGTGATCAAATTTTTTAAAGGATCTATTTATCAATTTCATCATTTAAGTGTAACAACTTATTTCGAGTCTAACTAATACATTTAATTGATTCAATCAACCATTTAATATAAATTATACAAAACATGATTTCCAAATTTCAACTCGTTTCGAAGAGGACAAAACACTATCTTTTCCTTCATACGCATTCTTCTTTCCAACAAAGATTTTAATTCACAATAGCAATTCAATTCCAATAAAATCATGCAAGTTTGAGAAGGTTGAGCATTCCTTTATTGATTTCCAACAAAAAATTTACAATTTATCTCTTTCTTGTGACTTCAAAATACAATATATAATACATATAACATTCTTCACATTCCTTTTCAAAATAGAGAATGGAATATAACTCTTTACATTTCACATTTCAATTTCAATCTTTCATCATCAATACAAGTATCTTCTCATTACAAATAATTACACAAATCATCCACTTCAAAGTGGGAAAGATTACAATAAACTTGCTCATAAGAAGGGATTGTCAAACTGTACAATTCTTTTTCTCAAAAACAACAATATGTTAGTTTTCTTCATCTTCTAACTGGATCACAACAAAAATAGGGGGAAAGACAATGCTCTCCACCCAACCAAGAAATCCAATGAAACGAGAATCCTTCCTTTATCATTGGCCCCTGAGCCCCAACCAAAATACAATAAAAGATACAATTCAACCATGGAAACAACTGGCTTAAACAACACAGCATTCTTTTACATACACATTTCTTTTTTTTTTAATAAAAAGCAACACAACACAGCAGTTCACTACTGCATTTAAAAACATTTCAAAACATAACTCAGGCTTGATCTTGCAAGCCAAAGGAGCAAGGCCTATGGGGGAAGTTGCTTATGCCTCCCAATTGGCAATTGGGAATCCACCAAAAACAAACCGCTAATTAATTCATCACACACACATTTTCTTATGCCCCCCACAAAATCTCTCCTTATTACCCCCACAAATTTCCTTATGCCCCCCACAAAGTAAGAAATGTAAGCTATTTCTTTTCCAAGGTGGATCCCAAACCCAAACTCTCTCCACAAAACTCTAATGCCAATGGCATTTCCTTATGCCCCCCCCCCCCCCCCCCCCAAATAATTACCCATAGCCTTCTCCTACACCTTCCCTAAGGTAGTCTACCCAACCAGCAAACAAATAAAACAAAACATGCATTTTCCACACAACGCAACAAGAAAATAACATAAATAAAAGAGAGTTAAATTCCTACCTCTCCATGGTTATTTTGTCTCTAAACAGCAAGCTTCAAATGCCAAACACAACCCAAAACATCAAGCTCCCAAGCATGCAAAGACACCTTCAACACTTTCTTCAAAAACAAGAGCTCCCTCAAGAAAATGTGCCCCCAAGTATCCAAAAAGGTTCAACAACCCAAAATAAGAAGAGAGTTTGAAATATATAGAAGAGGGAAAGAAGAGGATGATGTGAATCCATGTAGGATGCCACATCATATATTCTCACAAGAAAACACAAAACACAAACTCCAAACTCCAAGGCTCAATAAAGAGGTGGGTGAACAATGACAAGCTACTTGCACACTCAAAAGAGCCCACACCTCAAGGAACAACAATTAATTAAAATGTAAGAAAGTGCAATTAAAAACATGCACAAGATGAATAAAATGCATTATAAAAAGTCACAAATCATTTCCCCAACTATAAGTATGGTTGGTAACATAAATTTAGAGGCATGGGACAAGCTTTACTTATCCCACAAGGTCAAATTCGAATTTCCATGGAGGTGGAGTATTTCTTACTCCAAAATCTGTTACACAAGATCTTACACATCTTACACATCCCTTATAAATTAATTACAAACATACAACAACTCTAATAATTACTTTCCATATCCCAATTTAATTTATTTAAATTTTAAACATATGAACTCCTCACATTAATCTATCACAATTAATTAATTAAAAGAAGAGAACACATTACAAATAAAATACATACAAAAATAAATAAACATTAACCATATCAACAAAAATAAACAACCCATGGTCACATATAAAGATGATTCCCCCCCCCCCCTATGGGAATCTCTAACAAAACAACACACAACACAATAAAACAATTTGCCATGGTGACCTTGTCGAATTCACCTAGAATTCTATTTATGTTGGTATCCTATCCCCAATGTTTTGTTGTGATATTTTAACCTGAAAAATACAAATACCCCCTTCGGCCTCATGGCCATATCAGAACATCCAATATGATACAAATAGAATCAGTAAATCAACTATATACTAAATCACAACAATATCGAAGTAATAACTACATCATTTGTATTTTTAATCCATAACTATATCAGTAAAATAAAATATCCATTTTCTAGATCTATTCATAATATCCAAAATCACATGTCTAAGCAATATCCATAAAACACCCATGTTAAATAATATATCATCATCTTCATATAAGGTGTCTCTAGTGATCATCATGCATCGTAATCAAATCAAAATCTGTAATAATCCATAATCCAATGTCTAACAACATACTAAATCAAAACATAGTAATGTCTATAATGAAATCAACAGTATCAACATAAGCATCAAAAGGTGTCAAAGGGAAGTGGGAACTGCAACCTCGACCTTCCTATGATCACCATTCAATTATGTGATTGATATTATTACTACTACACATTCGTTGATAGTTATTACTTTTAATGATAATTATATGACTCAAAACTTTGTTTCTTATACACTTTACATTCATGTTTTTGTTGATCAAAATCATATATAAAAAATTGTGGTTGATAGTACTACTCCACATAATATGTGCACTCTTAAGTTATTGTGTTATCTTGAATATACAAAAAAAAACATTTGATCTCAAGACAAACATAAGGCACATTGTTCTCCTTCTCATAATAAGTTCTTCTACTTTTGATATTTCATTCTTACTGACATCATCTCTTAGCTTAAGTGACATAAGTGTAGGTTGCCCTTGGCTACATACTTTTGCAGTTATCCATTCACTACTACATCAATATGTTAAGTTAATTCACAATAAAAAGTAGTTAGAATTAGGGGTATACCATATCAAGACCTTATACCTTAGCAAAATGACCCAACACATATAGTTATTAATCATATTCCTAGTGTACCTACAACTAGGACTTTTAGTTCTCATGTTACATCTTATAGGATACTCCTTCTAAGTGCAACAATACATAGGTCTTCTAGTTCACATGCCACTTTTAGTAGGCAACACTCTCCTTGACACTCGACTCATTCATTTACGTCACATATTATCCCTCGCAATACACTTTATCCTATTCCTCTGACTAGCCCACTTCTTATGCCTATCCATCATGGGTATTCTCACCATGGATCTTATATGGCATATACTATAGCTTCTACATAGATTATACACAAGTATCATTCATCTCTTCTGAAACTTGTAATGACTTAGCCTTCTTCACCTTCTAAGTTCACTACACCATTTTGTGTGTGTCTCATTGGGTAGCTCTTATGTTACCTTCCCCCTCCTCTTTATCCTATACATAACTATTTTCAAAATAATTCAAAACCATTCACATATTTGTAAAAATTACGAAACTAGGAAATGTTTATGGTTTGATTAGCTAGATTTTTAATTTATACATGTTGTTTGTCATGTTGATTTGATGGATAGAATATATTTACTATATTCTCTTTACACAAATTCATTCATGAGGTATATTTTATCACCAAAAATAATCACCCTCTAATTTGTCATGAATGAATGATGAGCAATCAGTGTTTTTTGGCTAACATGGGATTGTCTCTATGTGTGGGACTCTTGTAATTAATACAAACCTCCTGAGAAAGCTAGTTCATCTACCTAATCATAATGCTATGTTACTCCTAATGAAGAAAATGCAGTTATCTACTCCTATTCTAACAATGCCAAGAGACCAAGGAGAGAGAAGAGTGCATAAAATGGGAAATGCTACACTAACAAAGGTGATAGCACCAAGAAGAGGGTGGAAAGACACACTTAAATGATGGGAAATGAGAGATAATTGAGAAAGGAGAGGATAGACATAAGTGTCACAGTTTAGAACTTGTTCAAACTACCATTTTCAAGGACACAACAAACTTAAATCATGCAAAGAGAACAAAGATGCAAAGAATACCCGTAAATGCAATGAAATTCATGAACTTGCAACAAAACACAAGCTAGGATGGATTGATAGCCACAAAACAAGTTTCTTATTGCTTTATGAAGATGCACGATATACTACAATGAAGGATAAAGTTAATATTCTTGCACAGAAGCTCAAATATGAGGTTTGAAACTCATATATGCATATGCATCCCTTAAAACAAAGTACACAAACATTACCAGAATGTCCAACCCTTAAAAATGTGTTTCTCCTTACAATATAAAGAAAATTGGGGAGGGAGAGAAGCGGGAAGTGAGAGAAACTTGAATTATGGCCTTCATCTACTGATAAGATACATTAAATCCCTGGAAACCATGATTTACACCTTGTTGAGCCCATTCCCATGTTATTTTTCTTGTTGAAGAATCCAAAGCACAAAATCTTGCCAAAATCCAGTTGTTGAGGAACCTAAAATTGCTTATTAATGGCATGATTTATGTTTTCTTGCTTTTCTACTACCAAATGCCATTAATTCCTATATTTTGTGATGCCAAACTGAAGGGCTCAAGGAGATATTTCCAATTATATAGATTTTGTCTAATTTGAAGCAAGGGATCAAAATATATAATCATTTAAAGTTTTACATGTCAGGAAGAGTAAGAGAATGACAAGTGGTAGCATTTGATTTCCTCATGGAATTTCTTTTGCTTATGTGTTACCTAATTTGACCATTTTCTAAGTGCCTACCTCTCGTTGGTTTGCAATATCGGCTTATGATTATTTTCTTTCCTTTCCCTTTGGCTTCCTTTATGAAATACAAGCCAATAAATATTTGCCACATTACCTTCGAGGTGTCAAATTGTCCTTGAACCTTATCAGCTCTTTAGAAATGCGAGCAAATAAGAAACATCCACATTTCTTCACAATTTGTTTTTTATCAAAAAATTGCAAAACACCGACCAATCAGAATGTTCCATGTCCTTTCATAATGTTAGTCCCTTTGGTAGCTTTGACTGACACTTGTGAAATGCAAGCCAATGAGGAAGCTCAATGTATTTATGTGTTGTCAGACTCTTTTACACACTTGGATACTTTTGATTGGTCATGCCTTCACATCATAGCCTTTCCCTTGGGATGACTTAGAAACTTTTGGCTTTCAATGAATGTTTCCATGTGCCCACCCTTTACTTTTAAGTTCACCTTGTTGACTTTTTGACTTGGTTATAGCTCAAACATGATGAAATTATCTATTGTTATTTATTTCAGGGACTTGAAGTCCATGAAATGGATCTACCTTGAATTCCTCCAAAATGACAACATGTGTCCACTACCTTAACTATTGATCCCACTCCACCTGTTAACCTCGTGTTTTGTCATGTGTCCTTTGATCTCACTAATATTTGCGGACCCAAAAGACCATCCAACAGGACTAATTCTGTGGACTTGACATCCGTGGGAGCCCAAGAACAATGAGGACCCCCAAAATCCCACCATGTGTTGGTCTTTGATTGGCTGCGGCTTCTCTTTGTTGTGTGGTTTTCCTTTTTTCCCACAAGTTTAATTAAACTTGCCCAATTCTTGGACTGACACTCCTTTGTTTCATGGGTTAGGAGAACCCACGGAACACTAAGTTCCATTCTCCCACTTTTTTTCAAATTCCAATGGCTGATACATTTTTGAAGTCAAAAATGACGCTCGTTGGAACATCTCAGACTTGTGATATGCCTATATCCATTTATAAGTTACCCAAATTTACCCAGGGGTAAATTTGGGATAATAATTGGTGACTCACAGGGGAATATACCTGCTAAATATGAAGATCAATGACCTTTCTGCAATCCATTGGGCATGGATTCAAGCCTAATAATCTGAAACTGATCTCAACTTAAAGAATGCACCCTTGAGCCTTCTTGAAACACCTCCTGGACCTGAAACCAAGCTAAATATTGAATTGACCATCCCATCATAAAATTTTCTGAACTTAATTTTTATGGGAGTGGAAAATTGTTTTAACTTGGTCGTTTCACCTTGTTTCCTCTGCAAGATACGAAGAGACTGAAAATAGTAGCATCTAGTCTTGAATACATGTAAACCTAACTTGTAACCGATGAATTGGAACCAATGAATGGAAAATATGGAACCACCCTAACTCTATTTTTTGTTTCTCTACATTTATACTTTTTAAGTATTTCCACTTATCCTTGACACCTAAGGATTTTTCTAATCTCGACCTTTCTGATCATACCTCCTTCGAAGATCCTTATGAAGCGCGTGCAATGAAAATATGCCATATAAAAGTAATAAGGAATGTTTAAAGCACTTAGTGAAATGAAACTTATCCCACCAAAAATATAATGTGTTGAAAGCACTTAGAGGAATTAGAACTAATCTACTATGTACAAGGGAAGAAATTTACTTCAAAAACAATGCTTTAGATAGATTCTATTAATTGGAATCTAAAACTCTTCTCCATCTAGTTTAGATAGTTGGAAAGCATTATTTGACTTACAGCCTGAAATGACATAAGGAACACTCCATATTGCATCAAATTTGGAGTGCCTTCTTGGTTTAGCTATGTCTACATCCCATTTCAAGACCAAATCTCCTCATTGAAAGTTCTTGTTTTTGGCCTTCCTATCAAACCTCATATTTATTTGAGCCTTGTCTTTCTCCATTACTTTCATTTCTTGTTCTATCAATTCTTCCATATTCATGAGATCTACATATCTAACCTCCATGGCTTCAAATTCAAATAACTCCAATTGCTTGATAAGCTCCAATGTTGGCAATTCTAGAGAAATTAGTAGATTTTCTTCTCTACCATAAACTAACATGAAGGGTAAGATATCAGTTGATATCTTGGGTGTGATCCTATCATCCCATAAGAATGATTTCAACTTGGTATGCCAAGTTCTCGTATTCTCATATAAGGTCCTCCTTACGATACTTAAGAAATTATTGTTGGTGGATTCAACTTTTCCATTACCCTGGGGGTAATATTTTGAGAATGTGTTGAGATATACGCCATTATTGATAGCCCAATCAGATATCCTTATTTCAAGAAAATTCATAGCATTATTAGAAATAATTGTGGAAGGAACATCAAATCTTGGCACAATAACTTCGTAAAAATATAGAATTTTGGATTTATTCACTTCCTTGAGTGCAACTTCCTATGTCCACTTGGTGAAGTAATATGTGGCCATGAGGATCCATTTTTTACCCATGCTTGATTTTGGGTTGATTACTCTGATGAAATCCAACCCCCATTACGTCAATGGTTCATCTACAGAGATTGGGCAAAGTGGAGTGGTTGTTAATCTTTCTATTCTTGTAAATAAGGCACACTTCTTTCATGTTCTAACCCATGAATTGCATTCATTAAAGAGGTTAGGCCAATAATACCTAACCTTCAAGATCTTGAGATTATCACCCTTAGAGAAAAATGACCCCCCGTTTCTCCATCATGAAACTCATGCAACACTTTTTCTATTTGATATGTTTTGATGCATCCTACGAGAATCCCATTCACATATTTCTTGAATAAAATTCCATCAAAAAGCAAAAAGGGAATGGATTGAAGTTTTAAATACCTCATCTTATCTTTTCTCAATCCTTGAGGGAATTGGCCTGTTTGGAAAAATTGCATCACAACTTGAGTCTAGAAATGAGTAGACATATGGTTAGTTGATTGTTCTTGGTTATCTTGAAGCACTAAAATGGTCTCTTCATCATTTTTTTTACCTGAAACTAGATTCTCAGAAAGCCCTTTTCCTATAACCAATTTAGTTACCTTGATATCAACATAATATTCCATTACCTTGGTAATCTAACTAGTCCTCTTCTCATTCAGATATTTTCCCAAGAGAAAATCCTTCACACCAGTGTGTGAGACTAACAGATGTATTTTGTTATTGGACACCATATATCTAAACCTTTTCAAGCTTCTAATAACAGAAAGGAAATGTTTTTCAATAAAATAGTATATTACCTCATAATCTTCAAGACTCTGGCTAAAAAATACAACAGGATATTCCAATCCTTCTCCATTCAGCTACACTAGTACATCTGATATTTTCTTTGCACCTCCAAAGGCATACAAAGTAAAATCCTTTCAAAAATATGGATTTGTAAGGGTTGGGGTCTGTGCAATGGCCTATTTTATAGCTTTAAAGATTTATTTTCGTTCAGCATTCCACTTGAAAACCATAAATTTCTTTAACATTAATGTTAGTGGCTTGACAATATTAGCGAAATTCAGAACAAATCTTCTAACAAAGTTAATTCTCCCTAAGAAACTTTGGAGATATTTTTTATGACTAGGAAATGACAATGCCATAATGGCACTAACTCTCTTTGGATCAATGGTCAATCCTTCTTTAGAGATTATGTGACCAAGGAGTTTACCTTCATGAGCTAAGAAAATATATTTCTTGGGGTTAAGAGAAACTCTAAACTTCGTGCACCTTGTAAAGACCTGCCTGAGATGAAGAAGATGATTTGTTGCATCCTTGGAGAACATTGTGATATCATCAAGATAGAAAATAACAATCTTGTTAATTAGTCATCTGAATTTAATTTCCATGGCCCTTTGGAACATTGCTCCAGTATTTGATAGGTCAAATGTAATCTTCCTATAAGCACAGATTCCCCACTTTGTGGTGAAGGCAGTCTTGAATTGATCCTCCTCTTTCATCATGATTTAGTTATATCCAAAATACCCATCTAGAAGAGAAAATATTCCAGAACCATCCACCATCTGTAAAACGATTCCCATGGAGGGTAGTGGGTAATGGTCTTTCAAGGAAGCCTTGTTCAAGTATCTAAAGTCAACACACATCCTGATATCTCCATTCTTCTTCCACACTGGGACTAGATTAGCCACCCATGATGAGTGCTTAATGGGGAAAATTATGCTTTCCTTAATCAATTTGTTCAAATCCTTCATTAAGGGCTCAATACGAGGATAGGCAGGCCTCTACTTCTTCCTGACATGTTTGGCATTTAGATCTAACTCAATGGTATGTTGGGCTAAGATAGGATTAAAACCTCTAAGGTCTTCATAGCTCCATGCAAAAACATTAGCAAACTCTTGACAAAGTCTTACAAAATCATCCTTTTATTGAGAAGTTATCACCTTGCCAATGTTGAGGGATTTTCCTTTACAAACTAAGATGGGCTCTAAGTCTTTACCTTTGACTGTCATGTTTTCTTTTTCTTTCCTAAATTGTTCATTTGGATTAAATATAGATTCCAAAGTCACTAATCTTTTAGGTAGTTTGTTTGTTCTGATTTACACCACCTGGTCTCCATATTGTCTTTCCAACTTGTCTTGGTTCCTGTAAGAAAAATCAAATTCTTCTTGAATAAAATTTATAATCTGTTGGTCATTCTCAAAAAAATTTCAACTTATGACATTATCTAGTATAGTAGACCTCACTATCACCTTAATATGAGGTTGAACTTTTTCACTCTTTATGTCTTCTAGAATATCAAACCTTTCTCTAACTATAGCTAGCCTGTCAACAACCTAATTTTCTTTCCTTGGAATGGCATGGATGTTGAAGGATTCAAAATCCTCCAACAGATCCCACACTCTATGCGTGTATGCTTTGTTTAGATCACTCTTGGCTGCATTCAATCTTCTAACCTGATTTACAATTAGTTCATTGTCTCCAAATGTATGCAATTTTATGATATTCCTCTTTCTTGCCCATTGTAAACCATGAATGAGGGACTCATACTCTGCTGTTTTGTTAGAATAAATGAACTGGAACCTAAAAGATGAGTAATATTTAATACCCTTAGGGGACACAAGCACTACACCTCCTCCTTCCCCTTGTCTTCTCTTTGACCCATCAAATAACATCTTCCAAATGCCCTCATCTTCTTCATCACTTGGTTTGGTCACACTGGGAAGAGGGACATTTTCTTCATGTAGACAATAGATACCTAGGACAACTTCTTCAATCTCCTTGTATGGATCATAATTATAGCACTTATGTGCCCACTCATCAAGTGTTAAGTTAGGCATGTCTCCAATCTGAGTATCATCTTCTTATGGACTGGGGAAATCTTCTTCATCAAATATTGTATAGTTCCCATTGATAGGGCTAGGTGTATAAGGTTCTACAGTAATGTATTCAGATTTAATAGTATCCTTAGTACCATACCTTTTCCTAAAGAGCGTGTGAGACCAATCTGTTGATAGTTATCCTCCAATCTTGGTGGTGAAATCTCTAGATAGACATAGAATAAAAAGTGGAGGTAGATCAATAATGGATATGTCTTGAGAAAGTGTTAGGCTTAAACCTATGATGAATCCAACAGTTCCTAATGTTGTCCCATCCAATTGCACTATGCATTTTGAAGAGGCTCATATTCGAGGCCTAGCTAGTTTGCAAACTGCTTTGACATAACTGAGTTGTTTTCTCTAGATTCAATCATGTAATTGTGCACCAAGTTACTTCCTATGGTCAAATACACATAAAAGGGTGGGGGTTTCATATTTATGCTTGCTTGACCCTCATTTTGATGCATTACATTAGTGAGAAATTTTTCTTTCTCCTTGGGTGACTCATTTAGGGTAGGAAAGTTGGCCACAACTGCTTGCAATATGTCCCTTTGGCCTAGAATAGCTAATGATTCCCACATAGAAATGCTCACATTTGTTTTCTTCATTTTCTCCAAGATGTTGAAAGGAGTTGAATGATCCTTTTGTTGTACCTTACTTACAACATGATTTTCTTGCACTTGGTATGATATGGAAGGCTCTTTATGTTATCTTTGCACATTTGGAACTATGCTTGAACTACCCCCCTTTGGAGAATAAAGGAAGGTTAAGAAGGAGTCACATCATTTGTATCTCCTTATACCATATCCCTCTTTCTGGATCTGGTATTGGCAGCCACACCTTGAGGTAGAGTTTTATTTATTCCACAAAATTCTTTTGCTTGCCAATTCACAAGTGAAGTACCACTTGGAGGTGGCTCTTGAGAAACCATCTACTACCAATTTTCTTCTGCAGGTGTTTCTTGAGAAACAAATTCATTTTTCACCGTCAAAGCTTGGTTCATAATGCCATTTTGGGCATGTTTCTTGGTTATGTGGGAAATGATAAGGGAAACACCACTCATAATCTTGCACAATATTGTTTTGAATAGGAACCAAAGCTTGGGATGAGCTAACGGCATTGGAAATGTATGGTTGAAATGGTCTAGCAGAAGGGAATTGGTTTTGGTTTTGATTTGCAGCTTGGGTTGAAGGCTTGTTTTATTAGTAAGAGGGCTTATTTTTTTGGGTATGGAGGTTGATAAGGTCTGAAACTTTGAGATTGCTTCCTCTTAAGAGATACCAAATCATTCCCAAGATTTTGTAATTGCTTCATTACTTCTTGTAGTTCACATGAGGTACTTGATGAAGTGGATGCCTCACTAGAACTTTGATTTCTTAGGGTTGGGGCAAAGGCTAACTCATGTGTTTGATGAGAAATTTAATTCTTAATCTCTGGGTAAATGGGCATTAGGGGTCTAGGAGCAAGTTTCCCAACCTTAATCAAATAATTTTCAGCCATAATAGTAATGGAATAAGCACTAGGCAATGTTAGACCCCCCATAGATTGAATCATGACAGCAATATCATAATTTAAAGCTCTTAAAAAGTAAATAAAAACACCTTCTGGATTTGGTCTTACTAGGACTGGAATTTTGTCCCAAGTCTTCTGAAATCTGAAATTGAAGTCTGTCATGAGCTCATTAGGAGCCCTCTTTATGGTCATTAATTGTTCAAGAAAGAAGAGGTTATCTGCCTTTTCTCCAAATTGATTACAAAGGGATGTCCCCAACTAATTCCAATTAGTTGATTGATCTTGTTGTCTAGACTTTTGAACCATTAAAATATCTCCCCTTGAATGAAGAGGCTAATATCGTAATAGCCACATCTTGTTCAAAAATTTGATGAATATCACAAACATTTGCAATGTCTTGAATATGGTCTAGAAAGAGTGGTATGATTATCTCCCTAGTGAAGAAAGGGATACTCTTTAGTTCAAATGCCATAATGGGATTCTAAGCATTAAGAAAAAGAGGACTACTACAAGTAAAATTAACAAATGGTTTATTTACATGTTATGCCATAATGATAGGTATGAGAACTCTAGTAGATTGTAAGAAAGGCCTACCATGAGGTGATATGGAAAGAGTTTTATTTGGAGGTGAAGGTGACCTTTAAACTGCTCTTCTTCTTCTTCTCCTCCTAGGTGATAGTTACAGGTACTCAAAAATTCCTTTTGTTGTTCTGGACTATGTCTATATTTTTCTCATGAACCGGAGGCACTTAAACTACTGAAACTAGTAGATTTTATGCTTGGAGTTGCCAAATGTGTAGAAATAAAGTCTCTAAAGGATAAAATTTTACCAAGATACACACCTAAACTTTATAAAACTATAAATGTTGACTTCTATGTCCCACTAGGCATGCCAAAATTGTTATCACCAAAAAACATTACCCTCTAGTTTGTCATTAATGAATGATGAGCAATCAATGTTTTTGGGGTAACATGGGATTGTCTCAAGATGTGGGACTCTTGTAATTAAGACAAACCTCTAGAGAAGGTTGGTTCCTCTACCTAATCCTAATTCTAAGCTACTCCTAATTAAGAAAATGTAGTTATCTAATCCTATTATAACAATGCCAAGGGATCGGGGAGAGAGAAGATTGCATAAAATGGGAAATCCTACACTAATAGAGGTGATATCACCAAGAAGAGGGTGGAAAGACACTCTTAAATGAGGGGAAAAGAGAGATAATTGAAAAAGGAGAGGACAAGCATAAGTGTCACAATCTAGAACTCTCTCAAACTACCATTTTCAATGACACAACTTAAATCCTACAAAGAGAATAAAGATGCACAGAATACCCAAAAATGCAATGAAAGACATGAAATTACAACAAAACACAAGCTAGGATAGATTTATATCCACAAAAAAAGTTTCTTATTTCTTTAGAAAGATGCACGATACACTACAATGAAGGAGAAATGTATGATTCACGCATAGAAGATCAAATATGAGGTTTAAAACTCATATATGCATATGTATCCCTTAAAAAATAGAGCACAAACATTACCAGAATGTCCAACCCTTAAAAATTTGTTCATCTACCAAAAAGATACATTAAATCCTTGGAAACTATGATGGACACCTTGCCGAGCCCATTCCCATGTCATTTTTCTTGTTGAAGAATCCAAAGCACAGAATATTCCAAAATATAGTTGTTGAGCAACCTGAAACTACTTATTAATGGCCTAATTGACGTTTTCCTACTTTTCTACCACCAAACACCGTTAATTCTTGGATTTTATAATGCCAAACTGAGGAGCTCGAGGATATATTTCCAATGATATATATTTTTTCTAATTTGGAGTAGGGGATCAAAAGATATAAGAATTTGAAGTTCTACATGTCAAGATGAGCAAGAGATTTAAAAGTAGCAGCATTTGATTTTCTCAAGGAATTTCTTTTTCTTACATGTTACCTGCGTTGACCATTTGCCAAGTTCCTACCTCCCATTGGTTCATAGTATCGAGCTCTGATTATTTTCTTTCCTTTCCCTTTGGCTTCCTTCATGAAATACGAGATAATAAATATTTTCCATGTTACCTTCAAGGTTTCATATTGTCCTTGAACCTTGTCATCTCTTTAGAAATACGAGCCAATAAGAAACATCCACATTTCTTCACAATTTGATTTTAAGCACAAGGACCCTCTCAGATTGCGAAACACTGACTAATCAAAATGCTCCATGTCCTTTCGCAATTTTAGTCCCTTTGGTAGCTTTGGCTGATACTTACAAAATGCAAGCCAATGAGGAAGCTCCACGTATTTATATGTTTTCAGACACTTTTAACTTGGTTGCTTTTTATTGGTCATGCCTTCACATCATAACCTTTCCCTTGGGAGGACTCAGAAACTTTTAGCTTTCAAATAATGTTTCCATGTGTCTACCCTTTACTTTTAAGTTCACCCTACTAACTTGTTGACTTTGATGTAAGCTCGAACCCGGCAAAATTATTTGTTTCTATTTATTTCAGGGACTTGAAGTCTACAAAATTAGATCTACCTTGAAGTCCACCAGAATGGCAATAGGTGTCCCCTGCCTTAACTGATGATCCCATGCCACTTATCAACCTCGTGCTCTGTCATATTTCCTTTGACCTTGTTGACCTTTATGGACCCAAAAGACTATCCAACTTGACTGATTCTGTAGACTTGACATCCTCGGGAGCCCAAGAGCAATAAGTACCCCTGGAATCCCACCACGTGTTGGTCTTTGATTGGCTAAGGATTCTCTTTTTTATATGGTTTTCCTTTCTTCTTGTGGGTTTAATTAAACCTACCTAAGTCTTGAACTGACGCTCGTTTGTTTCACGGGTTAGGAAAACCCATAGAACATTAATTTTTAGTCTCCCATGTGTTTTCAAATTCTAATGGATGATGCATTTCTGAAGTGGAAAATGACAACCATTGGAACATCCTAGACTTGTGATATGGCTAAGTCCATTTATAAGTTACCCAAATTTACCCAGGGGTAAATTTGGGATAACATTATATTGGGTGTGATGTAGGACACACACAAACTGATCAACCATCCCATGACTAAGTGAGCTTCCTTGGTATCAGTCTCTATCACCACTAATCAATCTGGGGGTATCTCCTCCATTATATAAATGATTGTGTTTAATTATAGTGTTTTCAGTCTAAAATTCCCTCCGATACTATCCATTAAAACCCTGGTAGGAATTCATTCCTTCAACCATGTCCCTAACCATTCATGTTATCCTTAGCGTCATCCTCTACAAATGTGGGTTTGAAGTTATCTTAATTACGATGATGCCTTATATATCAAAAATTTATCTGAGCTCATCCCAGAATTCCATGATGACATCTAGTCACCTGGACACTTTAGTAGTTTGACCCATTTCCAAGAATGTTATTAATGACCTAAGGCTACTGTCTCAGCCCACCCTAACCAACTAAGGACTTAGTCTATGAACCTATGTCTTAAAAGTGTGTTATGCAAATCAAAAACGAGTCCTACTTATCATCTCGTGATCCCTATCTAGGCTTTACGGCTCGGAATCAAGATCTATGGATTTTACGCCAAAAATGGGGACAATCTGACCTCATTTTTGGCCTCATCTAGATGTTCCAAACTCTTAACTCTATGTCATAATTCCATACCTCACCGCTATCGAATACTTCACCTAAGTGGGTAGAAGCAATTCCATGTCACATAGATTTCCAAATCTAACATATGGCCTTGAATTTGTCTATTCGATTTAGGATCATCTATCGCTTCGATGTTCCTAACAAAAATCATCACAGATAATAGAAAGTGATTCAACAAACAAGATATCTTAAGAAGACATGTGGGTGAACTACCATACACCAGTCATCTATCTTATCCTCCTCTTCACGATCATAGATTCACAACAAAGAAGCATGGAGGTTCAAACTGCCGCAGTACGAATACAATGGCTCATCTCTCTATATCTCTATCATCATCAACTATTGATAAGGCTACGGTCATGAAATATGACATTTTCAGTAATTGCCTACCACCTCTTCATTTAGGATTATTGGACTAGCATCCACACCTCTACGGGATTTATTACTCTTCTTAGTAATTTATCTTTCTCCACAGCCATACCTATCACCCTACCATAATCAGCACTTTCACCTAGTTTTATCCTCTTCTAACCATCTCTGAGCTTTCAAGACCATATTACGACCTCACCCTTAGAATTTCCAACCTCTATAAAATCACAGAGAGTCTGAAAAACCTATTCCAAGGACTTTCTGATAATTTCCCCTACTGAAGTTAGTCATTCTACTTAACCGGCATTGGTTATCCAAATGACATCGGTCACTATGTCTAGAAATATACCTCAGACCAGCGAGCTAATACCCACTTCCCAACATCCTAGAACCATTCTTAATCTTTACCAGACCTTACCCAAAACCTGTACCAGACCTGTAACATAACACTAGCCAATCACCTGGCCCATTTTGACCTCAATCACCTTTTACCTGACTTTTCTTATTGTTTTTTTTAATATTGGTAAATAGTTTTTTGAAAGGGACTATACCCTTGTGTACAAAAGGAGGCCTAAAAGCCTGAATAAGAGAGAGGAGCAGAGAAGCTGAATCAAAGCACAAAAGTTACAGCAAAGAACACCGAAGTCTAGAAACAGCAACACAAACGAGACTTAACAGCAAAACAACGGCAACAAAACAGCAAGCCTACAGCCAAGAAGCAGTAGTAAAACTGGACTACTTCTTGGCCGCTTGATCAATACTCATCTTTACTTTTTTCCAAGCATGGTACATACCCAGCGTGGTCATATGAGCAGCATCCGTCTTATCGAGCTCCTCTCTGGTTCTTTTACTCTCTTTCTCATTGCCCCAAATAGTCATCGGGACACCGCTGAGATGCGAAACACTTCTTGCATGACCTTCGATGAATTCCTCAATGGCCCTGAATGCTGCAATATTATACTCATGCCTAGTCTTCGTTTTCCCAAGGCGGGAGTCAAGGGAGGTGAGTTTTTTGTATATTTCATCAAGCTGGCTATTGCCAATGCTCCCTTCTCCCTCAATGCTTTTTTTGCCTTTTTGCTTAGCAAGATTTTTTACCTCATCCTTCAGCAATTTAAGCTCAGCCTCTAAGGCCTCCAATCTTCTAGAAGGGTTATCCGTTGGTGCCGCCTGGGGACTGGCACTACTAATGTTCAGCAGATCACGAGCAATTTCATCCAAAGGTTCATCCCCCTCAGCAGTAGACTCAAGGTTGAGTCTCCTAGAAGCCCTGGTGACACGTTTAGAAGTAGATACAGTGTGGGTGGCAGGGGTAGCAGCAGGAGGAAAAGAAGGAGAAGCATGAGCAGCCTGCATGGGGGCATCAGCACCGGAGGCGGGGGGCAGCAGCAGGGACAGCAGGGGAGACAGGACTGGCAGCAACAGAGCCCAAAGCCAGGCCGGGAGAGGAAGGGAGACCGGGGAATTTAATAAGGCAGTGCTTGTGAATAAGCAGAATAAGCCCTTGGTGAAGGGGAACCGCCCGGGTATGC
Source organism: Taxus chinensis (assembly GCA_019776745.2). Classification (NCBI taxonomy): domain Eukaryota; kingdom Viridiplantae; phylum Streptophyta; class Pinopsida; order Cupressales; family Taxaceae; genus Taxus; species Taxus chinensis. Next base: position 317,957,305 of record CM034149.1, read on the forward strand.
TTCTGGAACTCCAAAATGGAGCGCTCAAGAGAGTTTAACAGATAGTGGGGAAAGCAAACCAACCTACTCCTACGAAAGTGATTCAAAAAGACAAGGTGCTTGGCAGGGACAGTAACAAACCTGCCTTCCAAGGATATGTAGCGAATCATCATGCGGGTGACTTCATCATACGGAGAAGGAATTGAATTAACAAGCAGACCCGCGGTGTTGAATATAAGCTTCTCCTCCTCCTCCACAAATCTTCTCTCTTCAGCCTCTTTGATAACCCTCTTGTTGAAGAAGCGGTATCCTTCCAAGCTGAGGCCAGTCGCTTCGGCTATGAGTTCGTCATTAATAAGAATCTTCTGCCCTCCATAGTCGACCATCCTCTCATTCCAATCCTTGGAAAAGCGAACAGAGATGCTTTGATCATGCCCTTGCACTCTCTCTACAAAGTTGGTGAATCCGCCAATACTAAGAATGTTCTAGAGCTCAGTGTTATCTTTCCAGTCAGGGTCTGCACACGGCTCAATCTGGCAGGGAGGCCCTCCCATCTTCACAGGGATGTGCTGGTTACAACAATTTTCAAAATACCTTTGGGCGTTGAGATACCTAAATCATTTCAATTCTAATAGGATCATTATTTCATGAATATTTTTAATATCATTAATATTGTTATATAAAAAGTGGATTAACAGCCTGTTCAGGAAGCATCATGCTTCCCGGATCTATGTTCCACTAGGCAATCCACTCATTTTTTATTTAACCATAACTAGTGGTATTGTTTTGCATTTACAGGTAGTTCCTCCTAGCAAAAAGGGTGCTCTCACAGTCAACTTGGATCACGAAATTAGAATGTGCACATGACCTTCAACCAACATTACAAATAGGTATTCCTCCTTTGCCTACTATCCTTATCTATTTCATTGATTTACTAAGAATCCAGTTAAACATTTTAGCACGCCTGGTGGGAGCCATTTGGGGTTCTTGCTTTTATTCATTCTTAGGGAACTATTGTATGTTTGTTTATTTTTCAAAAGGAAGTTAACCTTAAATTCTCTCCCTGGAAATCTTCTCTTTCTTCTACTCATCTCAATGACATTTGAATTTTGGGACTAAAACGAATCCTTTTTTATTTTCTTACATTTGCATTAGTGAAAGGCATATCCTTTCCTATTCACTCTTTATTTACATCAAATATCACATTTCAATTTGGGTGATAAAATACTCGCATTTCATACTTATATGTTTACATTTCTAGCTCACATTAAAAGTGAGGGCAACATATACATTGGAAGTCATGCCCAGCTGATGGTTTACATAATTGAATCGTAGAGCACATTCTCTTCTCTCTTTTCTAAACTACACAAAAATAAAATCACACATCTTCTTAAACAACACCTTACCTGGAAGAAGTTGTCAACGATCACACAATCAAGGGATTGACATTGGTTACCTAGTTGGTTTCTATGTCCACTCATTATCTCAGAGAAAGGACCACCCCCACCAAAAGATTACCTGAAACCACTCTTAGATCTTACCTTTCATAGGACACCTTCTTCCCAACCAAAAAACTCTGTTTTATTCACAAGTCAGTCTAAAATGGCATAAACTAAAACATAAAATTCACCCATATGATTTCGTGTTTTTCTTAGCTTTTGTTTGAGTTGTGTTTTCAGTTGTTAGGTCACGTTCTTCATCTTATTTTATTCCTTTCACACCCCATAATCAAGGTTCATTTTAAGAGACCTCTTAGAAATCGGAGGTGGAAAATACTTGGCAAATATCCTCTGAACCGGTTTCATGGGAAGTTGAATTTTTTGGGGGTCTGACAGAAAAAATTTTGCCTAATTTTTAAGTGGTGGGATAGAAGGCTGCAGACACGTGATAGATATTTTCTAACGTGTGTCAATGAGTTTTGTTGACGTGTGTCAACCACCTTGTTGACGCGCATCAGAAAATATCTATCATGCATCTGCAGCCTCTGCCATCTAGTCACATGACAAAAAAATCTGTGTCGCACATCAAAAAACTCTCTGTCACGCATCTACTTCCTCCACACTCCTATTGCGCGTCAACAAACTCTCCCTGTCATGCGTCAATAAACTCTTTGTTTCACACATCAACAAACTCTTTTTCACACATCTGCAGCCTCCACCCTCCTGTCACGTGTCTACTGTACTTGATAATACATATGCCCCCATGTGGTATGAGTGAGCTAATAGTGTTCTACCTGGCGAATAATATAGGATTATATAGGGGATAGTTTCAAGGGTAGGCAAAGCTAACCCCTAAAAAAAATTAAACTATAATTTTTAGGCGAACAAGTCACTGACCCGCGCTAGAAAATTTACCTTTTCAAATTTTTTAAAAATGGAATATTTGCCATATTATGAATATTTTCCACTAAAATTATCCCTGCCCACAATTATAGTTGGCATATTTTGACTTTTTTCTGGGTGTGTTAGATTCTATCACTATCATACTCAGGTTTCTGGGTTGATAGTTCATCTGATCAAAGTCACAAAAATCAAATTCTTCCATCTTTTCAAAATTCATAGTAACTAGGATTGGTCTAGTGACCAGCATCGGTTTACTCATCAGACCACCATCGGTCTACCTAATTGTCATCGGTTATCTGATTTTTTTTTCATTTCACCAAAAAATAATATTCACCACATTTTTTTCTCTTTCTGAGGTTCCTCAAAAGCATCATCATACCTCTGATCTTTGAAATCACTATCAAAGCTTGATTTTATCTCATTTTCATCAGTGGTTACAACATTTATCAAATTCTTGATTTCCCACAGCAACCGGTATCGGTTAACATAACTGGCATTGGTCACCCTATCACCATCATCGGTCAGCACAACCGTCGTTGGTTCCTCTGTTTTAATTTTAAATCAAAACAGTGACCTGTTTCACCTCCTGGAACCTATTTTTCTCCATTTCTTCTATTTTTATGTTCCATTTATGGAGAACAGATTACCACGCCTAAGCTAACTCACGTGGTTTTGAATCATAGTCAAACCAATGCCCTTATATTCTATGAAAGCCTTCAACCACTCATGCCTAGCCCATCGTCGTCTTCCATCCTGACACCTATGGACCCCACTTAGCCCATTATCATCAGTACCAGTGATGAGGAGTTTTCAAGTCTCCTTAACCATAACCCCACTACCTTACAACATTATCTTTCCCATTCATCTACCCAGGATTCATCAAGAAAACTGGTATACGGCATGTTTGTTTCCATCCTCCTGCCCTTGCTGCCACTTCCACATCGGCTAGTACTAGCTCGGCATTACCTTCTTCCACCTTACCACTCGTAGTATCCCAACTTGATCCCACATCATCAATACCTTTGGCACCTATAGCATCAGTCACACTTTTGATGTCAGTTGCATCTATGGTGTTAACCATCCCTTCACTAACCACCTTGAGCATAGCCCCGTCTACACCCACCACCTTGTATATACCTATTACATTGCATCCACCCATGGTATCAGCAACCCATACCCCATTCCAAAACATCATTCTCTCCATCCTACAGTATTTACCTCTAATCACTACAAGGATTACTACCTCCACCCCACCTACTTACACATATCACCAATAACCCCCAATATCGTCTATCACCTATTTGGGATATTTTCTCCTGCATCTATTCCCCCTGCATAATTCTCATACTCAGCACCACCATATACCGGAATGTCGTCCACATCATACATTCATCCTCAACCTCCTTATACTATAGGGGGTGCTCCATCATCACAACCTACAAATGACCTTATTAAAATGATGATGGAAAATGTTCATACATTAGAAGCATCATTTTCTGGATCTCGTAACTCCTTAACCTACGATGAAATATGTAATGAGCCCATCCATCCATCTATTCACATTTTCCCATACCCTACACATTAGGAAATGCCCAAATTTAACTGGTTCAACAGTAAAGAATACCCGCAGCAACACTTGTTGTCTTTCAAACATGGGTGTTATCTAATTGCCCACAATTATTCTTTACTCCTACAAATATTCTCCATGTCCTTAATGGGACCCATGTTAGATTGGTGTATTTTTTTACCTTGACATTCCATTTACTCACCTAATCAAGTTGTTCAAGCCTTCTTGGACCTTTTTTCAATCAATATTGTCAAGAAGGTCACCATGACCGACTTGTACTCAACTTGACAATATGACAACAATTTTATCACCAATTTTATCACTCGTTGGTAGAGCCTCATCAACCAGTTAACATTATAGTTACCTTAAACCGAGATTATAGAGTTGTTCACTAGAACCTTTTCCCGACACATCTCACCAACTCTGTAAGTACAAACCTTCTGTACCTTTGATGAAGTGTTCACCATGGCTAGAAATCTTGAAGTTCGAGTGATAGAAGAGAAGAAAATTCAATTACGTGATAAAAGCACCACATTTAAATCAAATGATGTTGCTTCCTATTCAAAACCCCAAAATAATTATTCAAAAGCCAAAGGATCTGCCAACGAGGTAGTTTTAAATACTATCCCATCTCACCCCTCTAATCAATCAAAACCTACCTCCAACATTTCTCTCATCCAAACTTTTTATTTCAGACAGGAGAAGAAAAAATGCACTCCAATCGGGGAGCCTTATTCTTCAATACTAGAAAATTTTCTTAAGGCTGGAGCCATTGTTCTTCCACCCATAAAACCACATATTGGTTTTGACCCCGCTCATCTTATGCTAGCATGGTACAAGGAACATGACTATTATAACTATCATCAAGTAAAAGGCCATAGCAATGGTAATTGTATCACCTTCAAAAACATCGCCTAGGAAATGTTATACAATGGAGATCTTGTCTTGGACAACCTAAACGCACCATAAAATCAAAACTTGCATATCTTTAAGAAGCCATTCCCTAATCATACCCCATCATCTAACCAAATTTTTGAACCTTTAACTAATGATAGCAATGTCCATGAGTTCCATGGTGTGTTTGACATTGTACCATGCCTTCCGTAATTTCCTCCTCTTCCCACCATCGAGGATATTCTAACATGAACTCCTTTACCCACAGAGGAGCCTATTTCATCTACTCCTTCATCCATAGAGGAGTCCCATTTATCTTCCTTTTCACCCATGGAAGAGACCACAATACCTACTGATATCGTTTTACCACCCACCTCATCACCTAACAAATAATCTATGGTGTTTACTCTCCTACCCATGGGGGATTCATGCTCACCTTCCTCTCCACCAAAAGAGGGACCTACCCCATGCCACCTGTCATCTCCCCTACTCATATGGGATCCTTTAGAAGTGCCACTACCTGTTGGGGATAATTCCCCATTAGCATTCCAAGAACTCGTTGATCTCCTCTTGGCTCTCTTACCCACAAAGTCTAAAGCCAACCAGTTTCCTATCTCAGAAACATATTTTATAGGGATTTACGCTAAACCAACGTTATCTCCTCTTACAAAAATTCAATTTTCACACCTGGCCGATCACTTGGATTATGTTGATAATTCCATTCTTTGGGGATGCCTTTAGTTACCCTTTTCAATCCAAATGCAAATGTCTCATGTGAATACCACCATGATCTATCTAAAGTTATTTCAAGCAACCATGACCATGCCTATTGAAATGGCCTATTCTTCATCACCCTCACCTACATCCAAACCTTTAACAACAACTAAACCTATTCTTATGCCTAAGAACCTACTTGCACCTACACCTCCCCCCACGTCTAGACCCATTATCACATTGGGTGTCATGCCAATGTCAAGTTTAGTTCATCCACCCATCAAATTGGATTTAGCCATATCTTCCCAAACTCAGGAAAAAACCATTCCTCCACCTAAAAGGAAGACCCAACCTTCTAGGCCACATACACCAATTTCACCCACTACACCTTTATCACCTTCTCCCCTTCCATCTATCCTAGGGCCTCACCCATCGACCTTGGCCAAGAAACCACATATCCAAGGCAAATCAAAAGTGTAGCAGCTCACCTCTTCATCACAATCCTTTATTACACCCAACCTACTAGCACAGGGTATACCTTCACCGTTACCCACATCTTTCTTACCACCTATACCGCCACCACTTACAGTAACAGCATCAGTACCTATGATATTTCCTTCTCTTCAACCCATACCTTCCAACCTAACAACCTTCACCACACCTCATTTATCACCTTGGCTAAGTCATCCTCTACCACCATCCGATTTCCCCTCTACATCACGTATGCCTCCTTCACCTTTACCTCTAAAATTTGATATCAACATGGTCTGCATAAGAGAACTAGCCAAAACCCCACCAAAATTTTAATGCTCCCTACTCATTTCACAAGGTTATTACCCCACATTTGGTTTTTGGCCATCATGTCGTTATATTACTCATGACATACCTTCTCCATCCACCTCTCTTACTCATATTAACATGATCAAGTTGTCACTCGTGCCCAAAAAGACAAAGGAAAGGAGAAATAAACTAGCCCCTCCATCAATCATGTGCCCAACATACCATCTACACCCGCAAAAAAAATCACCATTAGATGACCCATATACCCCATTTCTGACAGGGTCTCCCATCGTGCAATGATAAAACAATTGCACCAATTACCTCTGAAAATGTCTTTATAAGATCTCATCCAAACCTCTGAATCTCATCGACAAGCCCTCATAGAGGTTCTATAATCCATCAAGGTTTTACCCAATGACCCTACACCTATGGCCTCCATTATTACCCCTCACCACGTGGTCTCTCTCACCAGTTCATCACCTTCCTCTACACCCCCTACCACTCATCAAGTAGTCTCCCTCAGTTTCTCTAACAACAAGATTATACCTCTCCAATCAGATGATCTTGATCCCACCCTCTACATATCAATTTATATTGATAATATACACATTTGATGCGTTATGATCAATGGTGGTGCCAGCATCAACATCATCTCCTCCCACACATACAATCAAATATGCATCCCTTCCAATTACATGCATAATAACCCAATTATTTTACATTCATTCAATGATGCCATCACTTCCACTCTCGGCACCATCATCGTCCACATTTGTGTGGGCCCCCGTAGTATTCCGAAATTGTTCTATGTCTTAGAGGGTGAGTTCTAATAGAACTTGTTGCTTGGCTAACTTTGGATCTACGTCATGGGTTATGTTCCTTTAACCTTACATCACTATGTAAAATTTGAACATGAAGGACACAACTATACCATCCCCGCTGACCCTTCATCATTCAAAAATTTTAACATGTTATACTGACCTAATGATTTCCTTGTACTAGTTAAGGCATCTACCACAGTTGCCACTTCTCCTTCACCCATAGCCCCATCCACCGATGTTGTTGCTACCTTTTCCACACCTTAACTCCTATATTCCAACTGTCGTCATAGCCTCTGCAGCTGACCCATCCACTAACCCATCTACTTCTTAACTAACCAATGCTTCTTCTACCCAATCACCTAGTGATTCATCTATTCCCACTACCCATATACCAACTACCGATCCCTTAGAATGTGTTTTTCAACGTCTAGCTCTAGGGGAGTACTGCCTGTAAACCATCAACACATTCTTTACTCCTCAAGAGTATGTTAACCTTTTCCAACATCATTGCTATGATCACCGCATACGTGAGGTTTTCCATTATGGTCCTCCCCACCTTTATACAAACTTAATATATGGGGGACTTGATACTTCTACTTACACGCCTAAGCCACCTTCCCAAACGCGGCCATTTTCTTATGACCTTCAATCCATCACCAACCACCGCTTCACCCACACTTTCCTCCATCGTTGTGCATGGAAGAGATTTGGCTTTGGCTTCTAAAAACAGGGTCACCATACTGTTATTCTGTGTACCACATGTAAACATAGCAACCGCAGTGGTATTGGTTTTTCTGAACCATCTTCCAAGAAAGCCCACATCAAAATCATTGAGGACGAAAAACCTTCTTCACCCCATTTACCAACTTCAAAATCTTCACCCACGGAGTCTATGGATCTATAATCCATTCCTCCTAAATTTTTTTTTGTAAACACCATTTCCCTGGGGCCTCTAACTTATCAATGTGATGGCAAATTTTCCTCTTCTCTTCTATTCTTATATCCTGACATGATAGATGACAATACACCTTATATTAACATTGTTCAATGTCAAGATGATGAGTCTATTCTCACCTATCTTGGTGCAAAGGATTCTTATATTCATTGATCGTTTCCTTCTGATACATAAACCATGTTAAATGAATCAACCATCAAAATCAATATTAACACTCAGGACGACCCGCACATTCTAATGATAGGCCAATCTTTAAATGTTGCTGAACAGGAATTTTCTACCTCATTCCTCCAAGATCATAGCAATTTTTTCACTTGGTCCTACACTAATATGCCTGGTATTGACCCAAACATTGTGGTCCACAATATCATAACTATTCCTGAAGCCAAACCTTTAAAATAGAAGCTGTGAAAAATGCATCCTTGTATTTCCCTTCTTGTCAAAGAAGAACTTCAGTGCCTTTTCTCAGTTTCCTTCATCCTACCCATTAATTATCCCTAATGGATCTCTAACATCATTCTTGTCACAAAAGTGACAAGATGACTCCGCATATGCATGTATTTCCATGACCTTAATTTAGCCTTCCCTAAAGATGACTTTCCTCTACCTAGTATAGACCAACTAGTTGATCTCACCATTAGCCATGAGATGTTATCACTCGTGGATGGTTTCTGAAGTTATAACCAAATATTACTCGCCCCAGATGATCAATAAAAAACCACTTTCATCACTCCTTTGGGTATCTTCTGCTATTGATTCATGCCCTTTGGCCTTAAAAATGTTGGTGCTACATATCAGCGGGCTATGACTTATATTTTTCATGACATCAAGCATTGCATATTAGAAGATTATGTACATGAACTTCTTTCCAAATCCAAACATCAAGTCGAACACCTTACAGTCCTTAAGGTCATCTTTGACCTTCTCATCAATTATTGTGTTCACCTTCAACCTAAGAAGTGTGTCTTCATTGTTCTCTCAGGAAAAATCCTTAGTTTTATCATTTCCTTGCATGGCATAGAAATCGATCCCGCTAAAATTAAGGCTATTCTCGAAATGCCTCCACCTACTAACCTTCATCAACTACGTATTTTGCAAGGAAAGTTGTAATCTATTCATCATTTTATTTCATAGCTATCTGACCGATGTCACCCATTTCATCATTCCCTTAAAAATGAAGTCTCCTTCAAATAGGATGATGAATGCCACAAAGCCTTTAAATCCTTAAAACAGTACCTCCTCCAACCATCTGTACTCATTCCTCCTATGGATGACTAACCATTTTACCTTTACATTTCTGCTATGGATCATTTCTTGGGAGCCATGTTTTCTCATCGTGAAGAGTAACACATGGAGCAAGCATTTTATTATATAATTTGTGTTCTTTTGGACTATGAAACTCGATACACCCACGCCGAAAAAATTTGCTTAGCCTTAGTTTTTTTCGTCACTAAAATTTTCCATTACCTACTTCAGCACAAAACCTTTATCATCATCAATACAGACACCTTACATTACATGTACACCAAACCCTACCAAAATCAATGTGTTGCACATTGGCTCATGCTTCTTGCATACCTAGACCTTGAATTCACTCATCAAAAATCTATCAAAGGCCAAACTATCGCTGACCAACTTGTAAACTCACCTCTCTCCGAAGATCATCCCTCTAAATTTTATTTCCAAGATGAATCCATTATTACTCTCTCATTGGATGATACCATTTACCCGATGACCTTATTCTATGATGGTTCCAAATGTCTGCATGGGGGTGGTGTTAGAGTTATCCTCATTCCTCTCGATGGTGAGCCTATGTCGTTATCTTTCAAACTAGATTTTGAATGTACTAACAATATCATCAAATATGAAGCACTCATATTAGGCCTTCAAACCACCATTGCCTTATACATTAAATCAATTAATATCTTTGGTGACTCTCAACTAGTGGTAAATCAAGTCAATAGTATATACCAGTTTCGTAATTAAATACTTCAAAAGTACAAACATCATGTTGACATACTTTTGACTACCTTTGACCGTTATGAACTTTAAACCACTCCAAGTTCCACTAACATATTTGTGGATATTATGGTCTTCCTTGCTTCTCAAATACCCACTTCAATGTCTGACTTAAAAATCTTTGTCATAGTACAAAGGCTGCAATCACCTTCCTATCTATTTCGAGAAGATAACCTCGTCAGAACCATTCAACCTGACCCACGTGACCTTTGGTAAAAGAAATTTGTTGACTACCTTTCCCTTTAAATTCTACTTCCAGACCTTACTCACAATGGCCAATGCACCTTTCTCAAAAGTGTCTCTCATTATTTCATCATGGGTGGTAATCTTCATAAACTTGGCTTTGACGGTATCCTCTTATTATGCCTTACTAGTTCTAAAGTTCTTTACACCATCAAGGAAGTTCACGATGGAATTTTTGGAGGTCACTTTAGTGGTTTCATTGTCACTAAATGCATTCTCCAACTAGGCTATTATTGGCCAACCTTAAATCATGATTTTTTTATTATGTCAAATGTTGTGTGAAATGCTAGCAACATGTTAATCTTCATCACACGCCTAGTCACGCCTTATAGGTCGCACGATACCTTTTTCCTTTATCTCAATGGGATTTGGATCTTCTTGGAGAGATCAATCCCCATTCTTCACAATTCCATCAATGGATTATTACCGCTACTTAATACTACACTAAATGGGTAGATTCCATACCTCTTATTTCAACAAAAGCTGAGAAAATATGTGAATTTATCAACCATCACATCATTTTTTGCTTTGGTGTTCCTCATCATCTCATCACTGATAACAGAAAACATTTCAAAAATAAAACTCTACGGAATATTTGTGATGCCTTTGGCATTCAACTCAATTTTTCTTCACCCTACTACCCTCAAACAAATGGCCAAGCTGAATTAACCAACAAAATCTTTAAAAAAATTCTTATGAAAGTTGTGGACGATACTGGAAAGGATTTGCATACACACCTTTTACCTTATGGTCTTATCGCACTAGTATTCGTACATCAACTATTACAAAACCTTTCTCTCTAGTCTACGGTACAGAGGTTATTCTGCCTCTTGAAGTCCATATTCTATCTCTTTATATCTCACTTAAAGAGATGCTCAATGATGATGAATTTTTCCAAGACTATTTGGTACAACTTGAGTTATTAGAAAAACATTGTCTAAATGCTCTCGATCACCTCCAAGTCAACCAAAAACATATCAAACGTGCCTACAAAAAATGTGTCCATGAATGAACCTTCTAGGTTGGTGACCTCGTCCTGAAATAAAATCAACATGTAATAAAAGAGGAGAAAAGTAAAAGGGGCAAATTTTCTCCTAATTGGGTTGGACCGTATATTGTTACGCATACTTATGGATCGGGTGTTTATCATTTGTCTTCACTCAAAGGTAAACCCTAACCTGGTCCCCTCAATGCCTTACATATTCAACCATTCTACTGTTGACTTCAGTCCTATGTCACCTTCCATTAATTAAATGCTTGTCCCTTGAGCACCATTCACCTTCTGCTCACCTATTTTAAGGATCAACAACAAAACAAGAATCATGTGATTACCCATTACTTTTGTAGCCTTATCTTCAATATGAGTACCACATCACTACTCATGGAATGATTCTCATGGATACTTTTCATATTTTTCAATATGGAATCCCATTTTCATTCATTCCTTAAACCCACTCCTTCATAGTTAACCTATGTGTGCTATAGTTTTGTCTTCAAAACAAGATCCTATCTTTCTCTATATTCTTTTCCATGACTTACAAGTCGAAAAACGACACTTTTAAAAGAAAAATGGGATTTAACTCCTTGAGTCAAACTTCCAGTAAATATATGACTCCCTCAAAAAGTACATCTTTCTTTATATCTTGTTGTTATAAATAGACTTCTCCCTCGAAGCATAGCTATACAAAGCTAGCCTTATTGTACTTAGTCTATCATCAAAAGAAGACTATTCTTCCAAAAAAATTAAATTAAATATCTAAAATCCTCCCGCATCGATCAGCTTCATGAATCCCTTAAGGAGATCATCTACTCATCACACATAGACTTCCTACATCGATCAGTCTATCAAAACAAAAATTAAAGTAAAAGAAAAAAGAAAAAATTTAATTTTTTTGTCATGGACTTTCCTATGTTGATCTTGGGTCTCTTGCTAAACAGGCATGTTGTCTCACACTAGGTTAGACTAAAACCAACCTGTTTTCACCTCATCACCTTTTTTACCCTAATTTTCTACCCGCTCAAGGGACATGCCATAATTGTAACATCTCATTATCATGTGACTTTCTTCACCCTTCAGATAGTCAATTAGGCAACGCCTTTAGGGTCTTAAGTTCATAATCCCATCTTTGGTATGATGTACTTGTTATGGTTCTTTCCAATTAGGTGGCTCTTTTAGTCACCTCTTACCCTTCACCTTCTTCATTAACTTGTTGATTATCCTATATAGGACCAAGCCTTCGACACCTCAACTTAACCACACCCAAATGACCTTAATTCACCCCTTCCTTCATGACCTAGACTCAATCATACCTAAGTGACCTAAATTTAACCATGCCTAACTTACCTAGACCCAATCATGCCTAAAACCTACCAAACCATCCCTCTACCTCATCATATTCTTCCCTAGCTTATGGGAGAACTACATCGGCTTGAGGCCCCTTTTCACCAGGGCTATGTAGGTAGCACTCCGAGGGCATGGGGCCCTTAGATGTTATCTTGGCCACTCTTTACCCTAACCAATTTCCACCCCCCATTTTTTATTCACATTCTACCTTACTTAGTTTCCACCTTATACATTACTTGGAAATTAAACGAACATACAAGTACACAAATATGTATACCTACATATTTCTTACCTCATCATGTCATACATTAATCATTTCACATTTCCATGATATCAAATATTTCAGAAAGTTACACCATAACATACAAATTCATCATCACTCATTTTTTTATGCTACCAATAACTTGGAAATTAAATCAAACCCATAAACATAACCAAACAATGCTTATACCTAACTCTGTCATGCCTAACTGACCTAACTCAATCATGTCTACATGACCTTGACTGCACCAACACCCATTGCATCCTACCCATAAGCCTAAATTACCCATGCATTTCCTTAATTACGTTTAAGGACTTGTTATTTTACCTATACCTCGGCCATACCCATGTTATGACCTATATACCTTGACCTGAACCACTTTTTGTGGCCTTTGAAATTTTTTACTCATTATAGCTTGCGATGTCATTACCCGTGTTGTTTAGCGTAATGACCTTGCCTTGCCTATTTTCATGTTGTTTATCCCAACCAAACATTTGGTGTACCAGATCATACCTAAACATTCCTACAACTAACCTAAGTTGTGTTTCTAGACCATATCTTGTACCCTAGATACCTGAATCACTTCAACCTTGTTTGGATAAACCTATCGGCCTTGGACGATGTAGAGTCTGCAAGCTCTTCAACCTGGTACCATGTCGCAATCTATACGTGTGTGTGCATTTTATTTTCCTTACCCATTACAAGTTGTGACTCTCACCTATTACCCATTACCTAATTTTACCCTTACCCATTACCCAAAGAACCCATACCCTTACCTACAACTCACCTACCTTCACTTTCATCACATACCCATTTATCAAATCACTCATTGATTCTGTATCACACCTCATCGGCTCCGAGTTAGAGGGGGATCACCTTCAGCACTACATGGGGAAACCCCACTCTCACCTATATTTGGGGCAACCACTTCTTATTTTTTTCAGCATCGCTTACCAATACAAGCTATGTGACAAAAAGGGGCAAATGTAGACACCAAAATTGGTTCATACTTCCATTAAACCCCCATTAATTAAATTAACCATATCCTACCAATTCATATCCCCTAGTGCACATGTTAATTTAATTAATTATCTTAATTAAATTAATTAATATCCTCACTCAACCACCTCACCCTAGCCAACGCACCTAGCCACCTCACTCAAATAACCCACTCAAACCTCATTAATGACCTAAGACCAAGTCTAAGCCAATCCTAACCAACTAGGACTTAATCTAAACCTAGACTTAACTCCTATTAACAAACCTAAAAGGACTCCTACTTATCTTCCTATAATCCATCACTTAAGACTTGGAATAAGGTTGGAGATCACACCAAAACTAGCAATAATCTGGCTATTTTTTCTAACCTAGATATTCTCGCCTTGATCGATGTCGGTTATACCTCAACTGGTGGCGGTCACCTAACTGTCACCGGTTACATTATATAGATTTCCAAAATCCTTTTCCTAGGTTGGTCATTTGATTCAGGATCTCATACGAACAGAGACTTGGAGCACTCAAATTTCTTTAGCACTCTAGCAAAAGAAGACACGCAAGAGCACTACCAACACCATTCACCATCCATCATCCTCTTCACGATCAAAGATTCACAACAGATAAGCACATAGGTTTGAAATTTCGTGGAATGAATACAACAGCTCATCTCTATGGATCTCTTCCATCACCATCCCCATCACCTATGTTCACCAGATCTATGTAGTGCCCCACCTCGGGACACTGGAAAACAGAGCTAAAAAGTTGGTAATTTTTTTTTTAGAAAAAGTGAGAACTAATGTTTCACCCTAAGCCATTCTCACTAATAATTAAAATCATAACAATCTAATTTTAACCGAATTGCAAAAACATTTATTTCTAATTAATTTTATTTATTTAGCTTTTATTAAATTTCACACATTTAAATTAATATGTATATAAATATTCATCCTTAAATAAATTCATCCCCCATTACATATATTTACCCACATTTCCCCTTTTTATTTAAATTACCATTCCCACTAAAAACCCATGACTTAAAGTGAGTAGGGTTTTATTTGAGCCCTAGGATTAAACAAATCTCAACCCTAGATCAAAATTTTTTGCCCTAAACTTCTGTATCTCTTTCTTTTCTTTTATTTTCCATATTATTTTCCTCTCAGTGTTAATTTTACTTTTGTTCCTTCTTGTAGGTCAAGGGTGGGGAAGCCATGGAAGCTTGTATTATTTCTTATGTGTCTCTTTTTTTTTGAAATGATGCATTCTAAAACATTTTGGTATATTTTTTTTGTTGTTTTTCTTTTGATAAAAATATATATTGATTTATGTAATTTTTTATTGAAGGGGGGACATATTTTCTTTAAAAGGGGACAAAGGGGGATGCATGAGGAGGCAGCGACTGTTGGGAGGGATGGCAGTTGTGGTGCTGTGGGGTGGGGTTTGGGAAAGTGTGCGGGGGGTGGCAGAGTGGAGGGTGTTACAGAGGGTGGTCGGGGGCAACGAGAGGGTGGTGGGATTTGCTGCGGGTGGCAGCCTAGATGAGGGCTAGAAAGGGAGATGGCAGGGGTGTGAGAGGTAGGTGGTGGTAGGGAGGCCGTAAAGGGGGCGACGGAGCCAACAGGGGGAGAGGCAGTGTAGAGGGTGGCTGCGTGGCAGCTAAGGTGGATTGGTGGGGAGGGGTTCGGCCTTCCCCCCAAGCCGTATAACTATTTTAAAAATAAAATCCCTCTATTTTTTTTTATAAAATTTTATTTATTTAAAATAAAATTTCTAATTTATAATGTATTGTTATAAGTTAAACTATATAGCATATATAATATTATGTATATATATATATATATATATATATATATATTCTATATACTTTAAATATATATATAATATATATTTATTTATTTATTTATTCAATCCATAAATATATATATATAGTGAAAGAAAGTATAATAGGACTAAAATTATTGCACAAAAGAAAATAGTTTAAAATCTATAAATCTGCAATATTTATTTTCAATAATAACTCAAGAAAATATGGTAAACGTGAGTTTAATTCATTTTATCATCCTTTTGAATAAATAATAAAAAAAATTATATCCAGAATATAACAACTTTCCTTTGAACATCAATAACAAGAATTCAAAAGTTATGTTCTAGTCTCTAACTTTTCAAAACTTGTAAAAAAATAAGTGTGTTTCAAGAATGATATTAAATCTTACATTTACACAAGTTCTCAATATTTTACAAAGATGAAGTCAACCACAATGATAAATAAACTTTCCAATAACTTGTTCCCCCCCTTTTTTTTCCAAATTGAGGTTCCATAGATTCATAAGAATACAATCAATTTACAAAACTTTATTTGTAACATTCCTCAATACATCTTATTACAAACATGCTAAGATACACAAGATGACAATCCAAAAATTCATTTTCGAGGTTGAAATAAAGTCTTCAAATACTAATGGAAAACCAATCTTGCAAGTGATGTTAAAATACAATATAGAAGAGGAAATATAATAAAGAGGAAGTTTCCACAAGCCATATCCGAAAAAAGGGTTACAATGAGGTAATGATTCAATGAGAGACCATGATACCACCAACTCCAAGCCAATATCTCACTTCCATGCCTTTAAGAACCCATACAAGGAGAAAGAGCTTGTTTTACCACCCAACCATAGGCATCATCACACGTCTTTCCTAAGGTTGGGATGCATGCTAGCCTCCCCCAAGCCCATGGGAAAAAGGACTACCATCCACAACATGCACAAGAGCCAGGGTGAACAACTAAAAATACATCCACATGATACAAGAAAAACATAGATTAAGACTCCAAATTTTACAAAGGTGAAAAAGAGAAGAACCCAAGTTCTACCTATAAAACAAATGGGGAAGAGAGAAGAGAAGTTGTCCAAAATTGTAGCCAACAATAGTTGCATTAAAACATGATCTCCATGCCCTCGTTATTTCTCCTAATTCATTCAAGCCCTCCTTATTTCTCCTCCCTTTCACCAAATCCTTCTTGGAAGGATTTTCAAACCCCAAAGGGGTTTGCTTACCAAGAATCGGGAAGCAGGTTCAAGTCAAATGAACCAGCTTCCCCACCTCAACTATTTGAGGGGAAAAACTAAATCCTACAAGGCTTTCCCATCAAGCCTATGAGGATTGAGAGGGAAAAATACCTCTCTTCCCCCACAACTTCAAAAATCCATCATGCCATATGATGGAGGGAGCAAAAAAAGTAACAATAAATAAAAATACACATGCAACAACCATATTTCCAAGTAGAAAAATCTAACAACTAGAATTAATACAACACATACCATAAGGCTTAAGAGACCTACCTCAAATAAATCTCTCCAAAAAGCTTTCCAACTTCAAGATTTTCCGCTTCTTGACTCAAGAAAACTTTAGCTCTAAATCCACAAGCATCCAAGAAAAGGCTTCGAAAAATTTTCTCTTCTTTTCCCATGAGGGGGTATTTGAAGAGGAGCCAAAAAAAATCCTCTCAAATGAGGGGGTGACATGTGTCACCCCTCTCTTCCTTCAAGGTAAAATAAGCCAAAACAAAAGAGAGAAAGGGTAAAATGCTTTTTAGCCCTCTTCTCCATAATTACCTAAATTGATAACAAAACAAATCTTGTGTAACTTTTAACAAGCACACTAAACTATACCCTTACATGGATGTGACCATACAAGAGGCAAAAAGGGAGGGAAAACTCCATCTAGCCTTGCAAATAAGCTCCCATGCCTATTAGGTAGGGTCGAAGGGCTCATTTTTATGATAAGGGAACCCCCAAACTAAAAAGAGGTCCCTAAAAATGCCCAAAATAAGCCAATTTCGGGTTTGGAAAATTTGGCACAAGGTTAGAGGGAATGGAGCCCACCCAAGGGTTCACATGTGACCCTAAACCATCTAGATTAAGTACATCATTAATATAATTCAAAACTTAATGCAAGTGGGGTCATTAAGTCCCCAAAACAAGTTTATAACAAAACTAGCGACCCTAGGTAAAATTAATAATTACAAGACATATTATATTACAAATGAGGGTCACCCATGGTTCCCAAAACAATAATTCTAACACTAAGGCCTCAAGCAATAAACATGGCTAAGGCTTAGCCTGTGGGTTTGCTTGTGATAAGTTGCGTAGCTGGCCTGAGTCCCACGTTCTCCTGTGACCTATCACCTGCACACTCATTACACACATTAAATGCACCTGTCTGATAAAATATAAATAAACTACTAAAGAAGATATTAATGAATTCGACACTAACATTTCATCTTTTTTGAATCGAAAGTGCAACAACATTACCCAACCATACATAATTCACCATAAGTTAGTCACAATTTTAAAATGACATGTATCCATAGAATCCTAACATGTAACAAATTGAGTATCCATCAATATAACTATGTTCCAAAACAACATCATATCAATTAGTATCCATGGCATCATAAGATAATGCAAACAACATAGTAATCAAGCTAAATCGGCACTATACGCCTAAATATCCATACATGCCTGATAAGATAAAATATCCTAATGTAATTTCAAAACATACCAAGTCTATGTCAAAACATGTTTATGAGTAAATGAGCAACAAGTAAATGAGTTATAAACATGTGGGCACTACACTTTGCATATTGAAAATAACATCAAGGAAGTTAGTAAGCCTCCTGAAAAGGGAAGGTATCAAGCTAATCAATCTAGATAATCCTCGGTCAAGAATTTTTTTTGATCTATAAGAGGTTGTAAAAACTTTGGCTAGAGTTGTTAAGGAAATATCCTATAAAATGGCTAGAGTAAGAGAAGGGGATTAGACAAGGTTCCTAATGTCAGCAAAAGCCACAAGGTCAAGAAAGATTTGAAAATCATTCAAGAGGTGATCAGTAGATCAGATGAAAGAGGTAAAGGCCCCGTGGGATCAAGAAATAGATAGCCCCAACCCCAGGAAAAATAGATTGGTGCCTGATCCTTTAGCTGTCATAGTTGCTACTGTCGAAGAGGTCCATGATATGGAGTTGTGTGATAGATGTTTCTTGCCCCATTCCCCATGTGATGAAGACAAAGAAGTTGATTAAGATAATGATGATGAGACAGATGATGATGCATGCATGATGGAGTGCTCTACAAGTTCACAGCATGGAATAACCTCAACTGAACTAATAAGTGTCAGAACTGTTACTGATTTTTGGGATTGCATTCACTGGGTATTACCTGCACCCTCCCACTAATACCTTTAAAATTGATATGTTACAAGTTTTTGAGGTTTCCTAATAATGGTATTGAGTACATAAGGGTATAATGATTAAGAAGCAATGATGCGTACAGGCTCCAGTATGCACTTTCCTTCATCCTCTACCTGTAATGCTAACCAATCTAAAACATGAGAAGAAAATTTTGGTACATATATAGCATTGTACATAAACATGAAATGACATCATGTGGCCCATGCAAGGTGGGGCGGCCTCTAAAATATCAAAAGGACAAACAAAACAAGGCAAAATCTTAGAACCCTTTCCATAACACATTGGGCTCTTATGCAGTCGAACTCTCAAGAATACTTTGTCACCCACTAAGAAGTGACGATCAATTCTCTTGGTGTCTGAATATGCCTTCTAGTGTGCTCTAGCATACTCAAGATGTTGTCTAATCAGAACAACTTACTAGTTCTAAATCTTGTAGATATGCTGGTCCTAGAATAATACTGTCATCTAGTCTGTCCCAACTCAAAGGTGTCCTACAAGGTCGTCCATACAGAGCCTAGTAAGGAGCCATACCAATGGAACTATGATAGCTGTTTTTGTAAGAAAACTCAAATATATGTAAATAATCTTCCCATTTCTTCTGCTAGTCCATCACATCCATCGTCAACATGTCATCCAGTACCTAATTAACTATCTCTATCTGTCCATCTACCTCTGGATGATAAGTTGTACTGTAATTAATTTGAGTACCCAGAGCGGTCTGAAAGGAAGTCCAGAAAACTAAAGTGTAGATGGTATCACTATCATTGATGATGGTCTTCGGAATCCCATGTAACCTAACAATGTCCTCCATAAATATTTTGGTGATGGCCTGTACATTATAGGTGACCTTGGTTAGTGAGAAGTGTTCAACCTTGGTCAAATTATCCATGGTGACCATAATGCCATCATGATGGTAAGAAGACATAGGGAGTCTGACTATGAAATACATGGAGATCACATCCCATTTCTACTCGAGAATATCATGCAGATGTAAGAGTCCTGTGGGATGATAATGCTCTGCCTTGACCCTCTGACACTCAAGGAAACGTGCAACAAAATCTGCAATGTCTCATCAAATACTTGGCCAATAATATAACTCCCTTAGATCAGTGTGCATTTTCTTCACTCGTAGATGTGCCACATATGGGGCTCAATGAGCCTCCGTAAGGATGATGCTACACAAATCACCTGACTTAGGCACATAAATGCACCTATGGAACTGAAGTAAACCATTTGTCTCTAAAACACACCCTGAATAACTACCCTCTAATGAACCATGTGACTCCAACATCTGTCTAGCTCCCTCATAAAACCTTTCCTCTGGAAGATGCTCAAGAATATTACCTCTAAAATCTTACTGCAGTTTCAAAGAAGCAAACACATGTCATCGTCTACTAAGTGCATCTGCAACAACATTTTCCTTTCCTTTTGATATACTGCACCTCCATGCTATACTCACATAGGAACTCCATCCAACACTCTTGACGAGTGTTGAGGTTCGACTATGAGAAGATATGATGTAAAGTATGATAGTCTATCCTCAAAATGAAAGGTCTACCTGAAAGAAAAATGTCACCAATGCACAAGTGCATAGACAACTGCTACAAGCTCTAAGTCATGAGTAGGGTAATTAAGCTCATAGTCCTTGAGCTTACAAGACTCAAAGGTGCAATAACCCAACACTCCTGAATAAGAACTTCTCCTAAACCCTCTAGTGATGCATCAGTATAAACAACAAAATCCTCCGTAGGGTCCGAAACTGCTAAGATGGGTGCCATGCTTAACCTTTCCTTGAGCAACTGAAAGGCCTACTCACACTTTTCTAACCAATCAAACTTCTTCCCTTTTCTCTGAAGAGAAGTAATAGGTGAGCAATCCTAGAGAAAGTCCTTTACAAAGGCTGTGGTAGTAACCTACTAAATCCTTAAAACTCCTTACCTGAGTAACTGATATGGGCGCTAGCTAGTCCATGATAGCTTGCATCTTAGAGGGATCTACTAAGATAACCTTGCCTGATATGATATGACCTAAGTATTGAATCTTTGTTTAAAATAAGCTACATTTTTCCAAGTTCCCATACAACTTCTGCTCTCTCAAAACCTAAAGTACCTACCTCAAATATTCTCTCGTGTTCCTCCTGCCAAACGAGAATATATCAATATGTCATCAAGGAAAACCAAGACAAAGTAATCCAGAAAGGTCCTCAATACTCTATTCATGAGGCTCATGAAGATATTTGGGGCACTAGTCAAACCAAAAGGAACAACTGTGAACTCATAATACCCCATAACGTGTGTGAAACGTTGTCTTATGGATGTCTGCATGTGATATGTGCAACTGATGATACCTTAACTTGAGATCAATTTTGGAGAACACTCTCATTCCCCGCATCTAATCAAACAAGTCACCAATCCTACAGAGGGGATAAAGATTCTTTATTGTAACCTTGTTGAGTTTTTTGAAGTCAACATAAAGCCTGAGAGAACCATCCTTCTTCTTCAAAATATGACTGGTGCTCCCCAAGGAGATACACTAGGGTGAATGAGGCCCTTATCTAATAGCTCCTCTAAATGAATCTTGAGCTCATGAAGCTCTGGAGTCATCATCTGATAGGGTGCCCTAGAAACTTGTGCAGATCCAGGTACTAAGTCAATGGTGAAATCCACCTCTGTGGGGTGACAGCTCTGGAAGTTCACCTAGAAACACATTGGTATACTCGCTCAAAATTGCATGATCATCTAAGGGTGAATGCTCTAAAGTGCTCTCTAATTAATCACTGATGGTGATAGCAAAAAACTGACATCCCTTATGCATGCTCCACTTGAGTTGCATAGCCGAGATCATAAGCAAGAAGATATGCCTCTACATCCCTGAAATCACAACTACACTCCCAAGATCATCCTAACACTCAATGACCTTATTTCTGCAATCCATCTTAGCTCGATGGGCCTCAAGCCAATCCATACCCAACACTACCTGATATGATCCTAGAGGAATAACTTGAAGGTCAAGTGTAGTGGAAAAGGCTCCTAAATCAAGTATGTAACTCTCCACATATGAGTCCACAACAAGTTTGGCGCCAGAGGCCAACTCAGCCTGCCAACTATCTAGTTGCCTAGCCACTAGCCCACACTGGTCCACTATAGAAGGTGATATAAAAGAATATGAACCAGCTGAATCAAAAAGTACTAAGATAGAAATACCCCTGATAGTACCTATTGTCTCAATGAATATGGCCTAATGCTCAGCCTGGCGGTTTTCAACTGCTGTCATATACATGATGAGCGGGTCCTACATCACCCACCATCTTCTTGGATCTAGTGGCTCTCTATGCATCCATGGTATTGGGTTTGTGTAGGAACATACACACATAGTGATCAGGAGATCAACAAATGAAACATCCTCCTATACCCCTCTAAGATGGGGTCCCTCCTGTACTCTTGTGTATTGATCCTTCCTGTCCAACCCTAGCAGACTGCTACGTGCAAGTTGGCTATACCTGATGAGTACCCTACCTCCTATCTTTGCTCCACCAAAACCTCCTCTAGTGCCACCTCTCTGAAAGCTCTAAGTCTATCTAACCCTCTTCTCCTGGGGGCCATGGTGTTGTTTGCATCTGCTGTTGCAGGTATGGCTGGAGCCCTTGTGGCTGCTGACAGAAGGCCAGAATCCTCCTCTACGAGGGTGGTGATGTACCCCATGACCTCTTAATTTGGAAGGCTTATATCATCTCTTGAAACTTGCTCTTGTTTCTATCTCAGTGCTCATGTGCCTTGGTTCTGTTCTCCTCAGCTAAGTAGGCCTTCTCAATAGACCTTCTCAAGTGTGGGAGGAGATGACATCCTAACTACTCATGTTATATCTACATTAAGCCCTCGAATAAACTTGTTGACCTGTAATTTCTCATCTTGCAGGTAGTCCAAATACTGGAGAAGATCCAGGAACCTGCTCTCATTTTGCGCTACTATGTCAGATCCCTATTGTAATTCGTGAAACTCATCGGTCCTCTTTCTGCATCAAATTTTCTAACATATAGCGAGCCCTGAATCACTCCTTGAACATCTCCCAGGTCACCTGTCTCTAGAGTCAGATGGAGCTTCCTCTGCTTCATTCCTCCACCAAATGCCTATTGCGTCTCGAAGGAGGTGTATGGAAAACCTTTCCTTGACATTGCTCTCGTAAGAGTGTAAGCCAAAGCAACTATCCAAGCTAAGGAGCCATTACTCAGCCCCAAATCCATCTGTAGAGCCTAGGTGTAGGTGGGTGGCTACAAGTAAAGGATATCCTCTGATCACACTACGTGTATCCCAATCGTGGCGATGTGGTCCAACAGGTGAAAGGGGTCGCCTATCCCCAAATGGTCCCTTGAGATTGTGTGAGTGGCTACGATGGTACGAGGCTACCCTCTCGTGATGAACAGAAGGGCTACGTGACCTCTCCCGCCTCGGTGTATCATGCTCTGGCAGCTCTGAATGCGCGTCCTCACCTATCAGCTCCTCGTCTCCCAATGGAATATCCTCTCTCACCTCTTGCGGTGGTAGAAGATGTTGCTCCACAACACCTATCAGCTGCTGCAAGACCTCTAATATCTGACGCCCAAATTTGGGTGTCGGTAGCTCCTGCATAGGGGCACTACACCCCAAGCCTCTAGCTGATCACCCCTCTTGGGTGCCATCCTGTGCACGAGGTGAGTGAAGAAGTTATTAAATGGTTGCGGAAAATGTTTAATTATTTTATTTATTTATTTACTTTTAATGTTATTACCAATGTTGTTAACTACTTGACTGATTACCTAGAGTGTCCGTGTGTGCGAACCTCGCTCTGATACCAAATGTAGTGCCCCACCTCGGGACACTGAAAAATAGACTAAAAAGTTGGTAAACAAAAAAAAAATTAAAGTGAGAACTAATGTTCCGCCTAACCGTTCTCACTAAATAATTAAATTCATAACAATCTCATTTTAACCGAATTGCTACAACATTTATTTCTAATTAATTTTATTTATTTAGCTTCTATTAAATTTCACACATTTAAATAAATATGTATATATATTTCCTTTAAATACTTTTCACCCACGCTGAAATATAAATATTCATCCTTAAATAAATTCATCCCCCATTACATATATTTACCCACATTTCCCTTTTTAATTTAAATTACCATTCCCACCAAAAACCCATGACTTAAAGTGAGTAGGGTTTTATTTGAGCCCTAGGATTAAACAAATCTCAACCCTAGATCAAAATTTTGTGCTCTAAACTTCTTTATCTCTTTCTTTTATTTTCTTTTCCATATTATTTTCCTCTCATTTTTAATTTTACTTTTGTTCCTTCTTGCAGGTCAAGGGTGGGGAAGCCATGGAAGCTTGTATTATTTCTTATGTCTCTTTTTTTTAAACCATGCATTCTAAAACATTTTGGTATATTTTTTTTGTTGTTTTTCTTTTGATAAATATATATTAATTTATGTATTTTTCTATTCAAGGGGGGATGGATTTTTTTGAAGGGGAAACAGGGGGCTACGTGAGGAGGCAGCGGCTTTTGGGAGGGATGGTGGTGGTGGTGCTGTGGGGTCGGGGTTGGGACAGGCGCGGGGGTGGCAGAGTGGAGGGTGTTGCGGAGGGTATTCGGGGTGGTGAAAAGGTGGTGGCAGTTGATACAAGTGGTAGTGTGGATGGTGGCTAGAAGGAGAGATGGAGGGGGTGCGGTAGGTAGGTGGTGGCAGGGAGGCTATGAAGGGGGCGGCATATCCAGCAGGGGGAGAGGCACTGTAGAGGGTGGTTGCGTGGCAGCTAAGGCGGATGGGGGGGAGGGGTTTGACCTTCCCCCCAAGCCGTATAACAATTTTAAAAATAAAACCCCTCTTTTTTTATAAATTTTTGTTTATTTAAAACAAAATCTATAATTTATAATGTATTGTTATAAGTTAAACTATATAGCATATCTAATATATATATATATATTCTTTTATCATTTAGAATTTTAAATTTATAACCTTCATATTTACTATATACATATATATATATATATACATACATATATACACATACATATATATATATATATATATATATATATATATATATATATTCAAAGAAAGTATAATAGGACTAAAGTTATTGCACAAAAGAAAACAGTTTAAAATCTATAAATCTGCAATATTTATTTTCAATAATAACTCAACAAAATATGGTAAATGTGAGTTTAATTCATTTTATCATCCTTTTGAATAAATATAAAAAAAAAAAACATATCCACAATATATCAACTTTCCTTTGAACATCAATAACCAAAATTCAAAAGTTATGTTCTAGTCTCTAACTTTTCAAAACTTGTAAAAAAATAAGTGTGTTTCAAGAATGCTATTAAATCTTACATTTACAGAAGTTCTCAATATTTTACAAAGAGGAAGTCTACCACAATGATAAATGAACTTTCCAATAACTTGTTGCCCCCTTTTTTTTTCAAATGGAGGTTCCATAGATTCATAAGAATACAATCAATTTACAAGACTTTATTTGTAACATTCCTCAATACATCTTATTACAAACATGCTAAGATACACAAGATGAAAATCCAACAACTCCTTTCCAAGGTTGAAAGAAAGTCTTCAAATACTAATGGAAAACCAAACTTGCAAGTGATGTTCAAATATAATATGGAAGAGGAAATACAATAAAGAGGAATTTTCCACAAGCCATATCCCAAAAAGGGTTACAATGAGGTAATGATTCAATGAGAGACCATGATGCCACCAACTCCAAGCCAACATCTAACTTCCATGCCTTCAAGAACCCATACAAGGAGAAAGAGTTTTTTTTACCACCCAACCATAGGCATCATCACATGTCTTTCCCAAGGTTAGGATGCATGCTAGCCTCCCCCAAGCCCATGGGAAAGAGGAATACCATCCACAACTTGCACAAGAGTGAGGGTAAACAACCAAAAATACATCCACATGATACAAGACAAACATAAAGCAAGACTCCAAATTTTACAAAGGTGAAAAAGAGAAGAACCCAAGTTCTACCTCTAAAACAAATGGGGAAGAGAGGAGAGAAGTTCTCCAAAATTGTAGCTAACAATAGTTGTATTAAAACACGATCTCCATACCCTCCTTATTTCTCCCATTCAAGCCCTCCTTATTTATCCTCCCTTTCATCAAATCCTTCTTGGAAGGATTTTCAAACCCCCAAAGGGGTTTCCTTACCAAGAATGGGGAAGGAGATTCAAGCCAAATGAACCAACTTCCCCACCTCAACCATTTGAGGGGAAAAACTAAATCCTACAAGGCTTTCCCATAGAGCCTATGAGGATTGAGAGGGAAAAATCCCTCTCTCTTCCCCCACAACTCCAAAACTCCATCATGCCATATGATGGAGGGAGAAAAAATAAGTAACAATAAATAAAAATTCACATGCAACAACCATATTTCCAAGTAGACAAATCTAACAACTATCATGAATACAACACATACCATAAGGCTTAAGAGACCTACCTCAAAGAAATATCTCCAAAAAGCTTTCCAACTTCAATCTTTTCCACTTCTTGACTCAAGAAAACTCTAGCTCCAAATCCACAAGCATCCAAGCAAAAGCTCCAAAAAAAAGTTCTCTTCTTTTCCCATGAGGGGGAATTTGAAGAGGAGCAAGAAAAAATCCTCACAAATGAGGGGGTGACATGTGTCACCCCTCTCCTCCTTCAAGGTCAAAGATGCCAAAACAAAATGAGAGAAAGGGTAAAATGCCTTTTAGCCCTCTTCTCCCAAATTACCTAAATTGATAACAAAACAAATCTTGTGCAACTTTTAACAAGCACACTAAACCATACCCCTTACATGGATGTGACCAAAAAAGAGGCAAAAAGGGAGGGAAAACTCCCTCTAGCCTTGGAAATAAGCTCCCCTACCTATTAGGTAGGGTCCAAGGGCTCATTTTTATGATAAGGGAACCCCCAAACTAAAAAGTGGTCCCTAAAAATGCCCAAAATAACCCAATTTCGGGTTTGGAAAATTTGGCACAAGGTTAGAGGGTGTGGGCCCACCCAAGGGTTCACATGTGACCTTAAACCCTCTAGATTAAGTACATCATTAATCTAATTCAAAACTTAATGTAAGTGGGGTCATTAATTCCCCAAAACAAGTTTACAACACAAACTAGACACCCTAAGAAAAATTAATAATTACAAGACATATTATATTACAAATGAGGGTCACCCATGGTGCCCAAAACAATAATTCTAATGCTAAGGCCTCAAGTAATAAACATGGCTAGGGCTTAGCCCGTGGGCTACTTGTGCAAAGTTGCGTAGCTGGCCTGAGTCCCACGTTCTCTTGTGACTTGTCACCTGCACACTCATTGCACACATTAAATGCACTTGTCTGATAAAATATAAATCAACTACTAAATAAGATATCAATGAATTCTAGACTAACATTTCATCTTTCTGGAATCGAAAGTGTGACAACATGCACAACCATACATAATTCACCATAAGTTAGTCACAATGATAAAATGACATGTATCCATAGAATCCCAACATGCAACAAACTGAGTATCCATCAATATAACTACGTTCCAAAACAACATCATATCAATTAGTATCCATGACATCATAAGATAATGCAAACAACATAGTAATCAAGCTAAATCGGTGTTATACGCCTAAATGTCCATAAATGACTAATCAGATCAAATCTCCTAATGTAATGTCTAAAATCATATCAAATCTCTGTCAAAACATGTCTATGAGAAATGAGCAACAAGTAACTAAGCTATTAAAGTGTGGGAACTACATAAGGCTACATCCTTCAGTAAGTAGCTAGGGACCTAGATTCATTTATCTTATGTGCATCTATCAGTGTAGATTCATTAGGTCTTCTGCAGTAAAATGTATCTTTCTCCATAGCCAAAAAGGTTTTTGGGTCTTCATTTACTAGATCCTATGAAAGTATGGATAGGAATGAGGGAGAACCTAGTTCTATCCTCTTGCAATAGGCATCTCTAATTATTGGATATTGACCATACTTATGAGGTCAGTTTCACCTATCTTCCAACATCATTGCAATCACAGAGAGTCTTGTACCATGACCAGATGACTAGGAAAAGCCTCTATAATTTTCAGTATGGAGGTTGGTCATCTTGCCTAATAGTACATCAGTTGTACAGCTAGAAAATTATGTTACTTCTTCTGAATCTTCATAACTCATATGAACGAGATAATGTGCTATTTGTTTATTGCCCAGTAAGAATTCTTAATCTTTACCATGGGAACCTCTTGAATGGTGCATTCATGTAACTAGACCTGCAACTCAATCAACATACTAATTACCTGGGGGGTTTGGAGGTGGAATCACCTTTCTAAACCTAAATTGCTTCTAAGAAATTGTATGAGATACTTCTCAAAAACTTTTTAATTCCAATTGGATAGTTATCCCCATATATATGGTGCCAATAGCATTAATAATGGTGTAAATTAAATCACAGTGGATTAGTATGCATGTTCATAAATTCATCATTCATTCTCCATTCATAGATTTCGCTAGGCAGTGCACTGAAAACTTTCAATAACTCTGTCTAGTGGTATTGTTATGCAAAATTAGTAGATAATTTAGGAGGTATGGAAATAAGGTAGTCTGTCACTACTCATACTTAAAAATCAAAAAATCTTAATACGTGTATGATTCTTGAAAAAAACTCAGACATTAAAAACAAGTATGGGTCCTAACTCTATGGACTACTAAACAAAGCTTGTTTCATTAATTTGCTAAGAATCCAGTGAAACATATAGTTACCATACACTTTTTCATCACACATGATTACATATATAGTGTCTATGTTTATATTTTGAGATAAAAAAACTATAGAGGTGTTTATGTACAACCACAAGTGGGCTAAATACCTATGCTTTGTTAATCCCTCATATGGATTATATACTAAAAGCTAGTGAACATAACTTAGACTTCTTTTTTGAATTGGCATGAATTACTTACATTTCTTGAACAACTACAACTTCGACATCTTACTTATCCTCATGATTCTACTACTGTCTTCCATATAGATATATAATTTCCAACATTAACCCTTACTCTCTGCAATATGAGTTCCTCAATTACAACAAAATGTGAGCATTGAAGAGTACTCCATGCTTATGGAGTTCAAATAGACTATTATGAGAGTATACACTTGACTTGGATAATATGGAAGCCTATCAATGCATAAAAATAAGATTGTCTTGTAAAATCATGAAATAGGACTAATTAATATGTTTTCATATATCAAACACATGTGCTCAAGTAACTATACAAGTTCCTTAAATCACGTGTTACACTAATCGTTCTAGTCCCTTCAGTGAGTTGCAATGATTGTAATCAAATCTATTATCTACAGTTATCTCCTAGTTCTTCATGTCCCAGTTGTAAATATATCTTGTTTTGACATGTTACAGAATTGGAGTGTCATGGTCTTCACCATGTTCAACCCCATTCCATAGAGTATAGGTTCCTAATAATCACTACCATTCTATCCTATTATAGGTGATCTTATGTTGGTTATCAGATGAGTTATTGCAGATAGTTCCTTAACTATAGGTAAGTTCATCTTGTTGTGGATGGCTCAAATGCTTGCAGATCAAGTCCTTTATTGCATACAGAGGGACATTCTTCGTAAAAAAAATTATATCATCTACACAAAGCATCTTTAAGATATAAACTTAATTGAAATCATAGAGAATCAAATCCTCATTACACATGTATACCTAAGTAAAGATAATTAGTCATAACTATATGGTAGAAGTCAGTAATTATGCCAATACAGTTCAAGTCATGATGGGACAATCCTGACCACAGTAGTATGTTGAGAAGATACAAGGGCATGGCTCTCAATAGATTAAAAAAAGTATCAGATTCTATCAACTGTGTCCAAAATTCTTAAAGGGAATTTTAGACATAGATTTCTCAGTTCATAGTTTTAACCCTCTACAGGGGGCATGGAAACATAAAATTCCTGTCTCCAATACTCAAATATTTTATGTGATACATCTGCAGGACACAACAGTTTTGGCCCCTGGGTATTAGTCAAGAATCTACAATAGGGCTCATAAAATTTAAATTTAAGTCTCAGGATTTGGATCACTTAGTAATGGGTATTGAATGATCTCATCAAGTGTTTTGGATTCAAAATCATATGATATTTGATCCTACTCAATACTTACCCCATCGCTCCTAGGGTAAAACAACACTCCCAGTGGTACCGATTTGGACCTAGAGGTTGTGGACATTGGTATAGAACCTAAAAGTGACACGGTCACATTTGTAGAATTTCCTTCGTCTTTCGAAAAATTATCCCCAAATGTGAAAATATTATAACTGGGGTTACACAAAAGTGTGACTACCCCAGTCATGTCAAAGCTTCATGAGGTATTTTAGCTCCTCTACTCACTTCTAGTACCTATGTTGCATGCAATTTAACTTCTCTACCTTGTCCCCCTTAACACATGATTGGGTACTGATCACCCCTAGTCACATAGACATTTCAACCCAGATTCCCCTTTTTCCCTAAACGTGCAACAAGGGATAAGGAGCTCCCCCCTTTGCAACATAAACATGTGTTTATCCACTTCCATCCATTTTGCAGCTCCTATTTTCACCACATGACCATCTCTCAAGGTTTACTACACTCTCAGTTGCTCAGTTCCTAGCCCCTGGCATGTCTCACACACCAAGGCACATCAAAAGATGCCACTTGTCACCATCTAGTGCTAGTAACTACTTTGTGTGCATCCTTGTGTCCCATTTTTCAACCTTGCACTAGTGAAACATCACTTCAACCTTATTCCAACTCCAGACAAGTTGTCATGGTTACAGGTGAGTTAAAAATTGTAGACACTCAAATTTGAATAAATCTCAATCTCTCTAAAAAAGATTCATTATGCTCTCTTGCTAAAATAACTGCTGTTATTCTAACTACCAATCAGTAACCTCTCATTTATCTAAGTAGTGAATTTCTCATTCAAATTTCACTCTGACATCCATGATAAAAATAAAGAAATTATTCATTAATTCAAAGTAGTACCATCCACCCATTAGCATAATTTTAGATATTTTTATTTTACACCACATGTTTTTCATGTACCAAATTGTACATTTTGGTCAGGATGTGTTATGCAACCTTGAACAACTTGAACTCATACCCTCTTTCATCTTTTGAATCTATTTTCAATTTTAATATCTTTATTGTTTGATTTTATCTTCATAAGGTCGGCCTTATTGTAATACTTCAGCTACAAAAGGCTCTATAAGCACGTCAATATCACTTTATTAATCACCGAACACTCTTATAAGATACTATTGCAAATATCATTCCAACAGCACTTAAGGCTCTGTTATATCTTCCTAAATTAGTTGCACATCATTTAAATCATCCAATAATACATGTATGAAGCACTCAACCAGGTAAAAGAGTATAGACTCCTCCATTTAAAAGCATAAAAAATTCTTATAGTTATGTCTTTACAAGATCCAAGTCACTCCAAACATTTTTAAATGGTTTTAAGGGACAAAGGATTAGGTCATGTAACTGAAGAACACTACACCACACTACTATAATATTGGGTACATTCTTGATTCTATAGTTATACCACTATCTTTGTGTCAAGATACATTATGGCACTCATAGGGGGTTGTCTTAGATAAAAATCACACTTACTAAAACACATAGGATGACTACATGAGGCTTGATCCCACACAAGGGTATGTAGTGCAACACTTGAATTGTTTTGGTATGGTTGACCACAAAGGGTATTCCAACCTCATTACACACATGATTTCTTTTTTTGTTATCTAATTATTTAATGAAGGGTATTGTAGGTGTATAAGGTTTCCAATTTTTGTAGGTGGTTACAATTTGTGCTAAGGTTATGTGAAAAATATAAATATATACCAAAGAACATATCTAGGAAAGTGAAGCACACAAGAAGTTTCAAAAGCTAAATACATAAGGGCACAAGACCATATAGATATATTTAGGACTGTGTACTTTTAAGACTAGGTTGTAAATAGTTATATTATCTTGCACCATCTCAATTTCTAATTCCAGTATTAGTAATGAACCATTCCCATATATATAATCTTTGTTTTCCACCTATCTACATGTTGGAAAAATAATTTTTCACAAGGGAAAATTAAGGGTTTTCACCAACTCTTTGGAACTTGGACCCTCTATTTAGAAATAGGAAACTCCATTTATTAAAAATATGAAATATTTACACTACTATAACCATTATGGGTGGCCTTTAGACCGGGGATCACATAGGAATACTCCACTAAACTTGTGTGCAAAAGGAGGTGGAGAAAAGGTGTATATAGAGAGAGGGGAGAAAGTGAGAAGGGGGTTTTACTCAATAAATAATAAGATGAGTTTATTGACATAAAACCATAATATTTCTAAGTTAACAATGAGAAGACACCATGTCAAGGAAAGGGGAACTAAACAAAAATAAATCCAAGTTCATTTGTATAATATTGTACAAGTAACCATGCTCATGGAGTAAATTTGAGATGGAGATGAAAACATAATACAATGTGAAAGAAGAATTTTAGTTTCTTTCTTGAAGTGAGACAGTGGGAGATATCAACCAAGAAAATCTAACCCTTTGGAATGGAGAATCCATTCTGATTTATAGCTTTACAATATGCCTCTTCATCTACCTCCCCACATGACCTTTCATAGTCCCACCACTTGTGACCTTTCACATTCCTCTAGGAAAGAAAAATAAGCCCCTTTCGGGGAATTTTACAATGAAAAATTACAATGGTCACTTAAGTGAATAGGATGAAAAATCCATAAAGTACATTTTACAATGGAGAATTAAAAAATAAAAGAGAGAGAACGGAGAGAGAAGAGATTCAGAATGAAGAATGATAAAGAATCTCTGAGGTAATTTGTAGAGATGCACTCCAGTGAACTCCTAATCCTTTGAAAAAATCCCTCAACTTGATGAATCCTCCTAGTGCACTCAGGTATTTCAAGAGCCTCCTCTTTAGATACTCCTCTGATTGATCAACTTTTGTAGCCCAATCAGGTATCCTTCCAATCTTTAAAACACTTTTATGTCTCTCAAATATTTCTTGTGTTTGATGCAACTGGTACACACAATGAGACAACTTTCTCGTACAAGGTGATCTTGGTGATCCAATCACTAAATACCATGGTGACCTATGAGAAATAATGAAACACAAGAAAAATATCTTCTTATATGATATGGGTGAAAGAGAGATATTGAATGAATAATGCTTCCAACTTTTGTTCCACCCATCTGATGAGATGAGAAACACTTTGAGACAAAATTTAGGAAAATGAGAAGGCTTCCCCTCCATCTGAGCCATAATTTCCTCAGCATGAGAGGCTCATCCTCTTTATTTCTTAACTAGCATCCCAACACTAACTATTTTTATTAATCCTTATTTTGAGAAGTCCATTTTACTTACTAGTTGCTTAATTTGGTAATTTTGAGTTTCCCTGATGTTCAAAGGGCAATGGCAACTCTGAGAATGAACTGTTTGTAGCACTTACTATTTATATCATTAATGATTAAGAATGCTTACTATTTTTAGAAGTGTGTCTTCTCAGTTTTTGAATGGAATGGAATTTTTCTCAAAAGTTTCCATTTTTCAATGTGATACTTTGTCCAAATTTTAAAGGATTTCAATTGCCAAGTTTGTGTAGATATGAGAAATGAGTTTTAATGGATGAATATTTCAAATGGTTTTATAAAATGATACAACACATCAATTGAGGAATGTAAATAATCTTCCTAAACGAATTTTTGCAAGGAAGCTATAATTAGATCTCATGGAAAATGAACATGGGGTTTGGGAGATATGAGCAAAAAGAGGTTTTTGGGCATGGAGGATGTCTAAACAATTTTGGAAACATAACAACATACCAAAAGAAATGGAGGAGAGAATATAAAACAAATGAAATTCAAAATTGGTTAATTTTTTCATTTTAATGGTTTCCCCCTTTGAAACGTGATTTCCCTCCCATTTGCACATGTTAACTCATATTAAACCCAAGCAAGATAACCCCATGCTAACCCGGGTCTAGTGGAGTTTGGAAGTGTGGTTGCACCCTAGAAAATATGGGAAATAGGGACAAAGTTGCATTACCCCCTCAAAACTTCGCCATGGGTGTTTGCTTCATGAGGATGGGGAAAAAATGTGAGTTGAAAACACCTTTCTAACACTCCGAGATGTGGTTTTAAGTGACAAAAATGATCCAAGGATAAGGGAGTGCATTTTTATGTCCCTCGTGTCCCCTTGGCTGATGGGATAAAGGGAAAAAAGTACATTAGGGATGAAAAAGGCTGTCAGGGGTCTATCTTCCATTAAAAAGTGGTCAAAATTCATAAAAGGTGAGTCTATAACTTCTTTCTGACACTTAAGTTGTCACTTTAAGTGACACAAAATAAATCACAATGGGGGAACACACTTTGGCATCCCCCATGTCCCATTGAACCAACGGACAGATGGACATCAGACCTCCAAAACTCTGCCCAAGCTTCTTGGAATGTTGTTGTCATCAAATGCAACATGAAAATAGACTAAGGAGTGGTTTTTTGGGTCTGGGAGAAAGACATGGATTTTGGAGGGAATTTCTTATATTATTTTGACTCCAAATGATCTAATAAGTCCATTACCATAATTTTAAATACATGATTCATCTTTAAATTGTCCTTTTCAGTCCACTTTCCACTTTTTCCCATGTATGTGCTCCAGTAAGTGGAGTTTCCACTAGAGTTCAAAATGAGTATGAACAAATATAATATATTTACAATTAATAGTTTCTAATGAAATAAATTTAATCTTTTGTTAGGCTCCTAAATCTCCCCTAAGTGTATCAAACCCTTCGAGAAAGTTCCACCTTTTAGAAAGACTCTTTTGTTGCATTAATGGACAGGTTGCCACATTTTTATACTCCTAGAATTCTATATTGATTATTTCACCATGAATTATGATATGTAACATTTCCAATTCCTAGGATATGTTCTCCCAACACTTCATAAGGCTTCTGAAACCCTTCGAACAAAGTGACTAGATTTTTTGAAACATGTTTTTTCCACTGCCTTGCCCAAAAAGACCTGGTTTTGCTTAACTTGTTCCCGAACTCAATTATCTCCATATAACATCCCTAAAATTCCTTAGATCTGTAACATCCTCATTTATACCTTAGAACAAGTGAAAAAAAAAAAAAAATTGATAATTGCATCCTGGTTCTAAATACATAATTTAGAACTCACAAATCAAATAACCATTCATATAACAGACAACCATATGCAGCTGTAATGACTCGGAGTACTTCCGATCTATTCATTCCATGACTCGGTAATCTACCGATCTATTCATGAGTAATAAGAGTTGGTGTTTTTTATTTAACACTTTACTCTTGCGGTTCTCTTCCCTAATCTGGGGTTCAGAATGCTCTGTCCAAGGAACCTAACTGAATAATTGTTACCATTATTCATCGGCATCTCATCCCTTAGACTAGGTGAATTAGGACAACGCAATCAGCAGCTTGCGATACTTTGGCCAAAGATTTGAAACATACTATTTATGTCTCGTATTCCTTAACGGCATACTCGTCAATCTGGAATACGCCCTTCACCCCATTCTTATGTTATATAGAATGTCCTACACTGACTACTGTCAGTCCTTCCTTTCTCAACTGAATCACTCGGAGGTAAATTAACAAGGTGATATTGTTATATGGATGCCCACGAGGATTAG
The DNA here is from genome assembly GCA_019776745.2 of Taxus chinensis. Lineage (NCBI taxonomy): Eukaryota > Viridiplantae > Streptophyta > Pinopsida > Cupressales > Taxaceae > Taxus > Taxus chinensis. The sequence continues at coordinate 317,993,248 of CM034149.1, forward strand.
GGATATGGTGACATACTGGTTCAACCTTACAGTTCAACCAGTGTGTCATGATACCCCGAATCTCCTAGGCAGCCTTATAACATGACCACGTTCTTAATCGGACCCTGAGTAACTCGTGCGAGATCAAAGTGTAAATCTTAGAGATCAATGCAAGGGTGTCACCATAAGTCACCGGCATTGTTGTGACTTCGAGAAGATCCTAATCTTCTCGGAGGTACAACCCTACAGTTGACTTGTGTCGTCAACCTTTAAATCCGCCTCGAAAAGATCTACTTAATAACATGCGTTACACACTTGTGTTTAAATTACTTTAAAGACTTTTCCCTAAGGTTAGCCTTTCCCGATCCCTGGATTCTTCGTCTTAAAACGACCTTCCTCTATAAAACCCATTACATGGTGGAGTTATTAAGGTCAAGATCTCATTAAGGAGTCATTAGAATATACATGATTTCAAAACAATAGAATTGGACAATATCTCATAGCCTTTACTTGAGATTTCCATCTGAACCCCATTAGATTTACATCAGTTCTCCTAACTGAATTTATATCATACTTATTAGTATAAAGATATAAATGATTAAGAATCCAAATTAATATTGTCCTGTCATACTCAGGACTAGGGATTAGTAATTTAATTCGGCTTGTTTAGCGTTCTGCTTAGGTTCATTTTTAACCTATCTTTTAGAAAGACACTTGTTTAAATTCAATATTGCTTTCGCTAGAACAATAAGATCTGCTAAACACTCATATGAATTCAACCACATTTTCTTGTAAGCTTTCATTGTCAATCACAAAAGCATCCAAATTACACAAAGATAACATTGCCATTCTGGTATATAAACCGAAGAAGGTCAACTATCAAAATAAGAATACAACACAAGTATCAAATACTTATTTCCATTCCTTTCAGAACTATACAATTACATTTTATGCAAACAGCATACTTGATACAATGCTTAACGGAAAAGTACATCTTTCCACATATAATACATTTAGGAAATCAAGCTGTAATTCATTATAAAACAAATTAAACAATCTGATCAGCCTGTCAGATCTGCATTGCTTTTACCTCTTACGGCAACCATCTGCAAAAATAGTCAACATGAGTCAGTTCGATGAACTGAGCATGATAAGCACTAACTTTTAAAACAATTGCAATCCGTCAATTGTTTTCATTAAACACCCTGTTTAAATGAGATCAATTATCTAAACAAGTAAACATATTCAAAATATGCCTTTATAATACAAAATTGACTACAAACGTGTAACTCTATCAACGTTACAGAATAGTCCTAAACACTTCTCAAATATTTCATCAAATATTAAGAATCAAGAACGAAAGTATCCAAACAATTATCTTGAATCCAAGATCAGCAACATTGGACAGATCATTACTTTCATCAGAAAAGGAAATATCATAGCAAATCATGATTTCCTCCAACAAGATACAAGAATAATTCCAACTGTTAGACAGATACCAACAAGTATTACAATAATAGAAGAGAAAGAACCAAATCATTCATACTTCCCTCCACACAAGTTCACTACTGTACCGTCTACACATATGAAATACATTCATCTAGTATGTATACGAACAAGTCCGTCAAACCACATGAAGAATCACTGTCATAATAAAAATCAAACACAACAAGGCTTTTCGACCCAAGTTCGAAATCAAAGAACCTCTAGTATTGCGGTCAACAATAGACTACATTGCATTAGGCTATTGGATGTTTCCCTAAGACTAAGCCAAGTCAATCACACAAAATTTCCGAACATGCTCAGTCTCAATCAGACAGGAGTAAACGGAAAAGAATATAACCAATCTATTCTCACCTTGGCGCATTCAAGTCTAAAGTATGGTATTCGCGACTCATTTCAACAGAGCCAGAACACGAGATAATTATCCATACTCAAGGAACTCAAACAGTGACAAACGACAGTGTCCAAATATCGGGTTCAATAAGAGACAGAAATACAGGTTACCTTATAAGAATTCAAATGATTCCAAACAGTAGTAACAAGACAAATAATTGCATACGATTCCATCTGAGCTCATCAATCGGAGCATAATAAAAATCAGGCAAGCAAATTTAATTACAAATTTCAAAATAAGGAATCTGACTGAACCCTTGCCAATCTTTTACACAAATTTGCACAGACTGAAGACGTAAAAATATACCAAAAGAATCTGTACCACAAAATCTTTGCGACACGATGGTATTCTTACGAATAACAGAGATCAAAATACATATTATTCCCTTAAGTCGCTGGAACAACAATTTCCAATATTCATCTGTATTCAACCATGAACAGTGATTTAAACATATAAATCATTCAATCAACTCCACAGAGTCACTCAGATTAAAACGAATATGAATCTATATTTTACATTGCATACTGTTAACGGGTTATTATCCATAACCACGGAACCCAACAACAGTATAAGATAAAAATAATTAAAGAATCAATCTATGCCATTTAAGGTAAGCATTCGACAAAATCCAAGTGTAAGCAATTCAAATACCGATCTCATAACAAAGAATTCAACTAAACCTCATCAAAATTCTCGAACAAGCTTACACATAAGGAGACATAAATGTAAACCCTGGAAATCAATACTAAATTCCATTACAAATAACAGAGGTTGTATGACCTGCTACTTCTACAAGATTCCAACGGAATTCAAGTTAACAAAACTCAAGGAGGTATCTATATCCTCAACAGTGGATCATAGTATAGGATTTGTTCAGAGGACTCCACAGAGTCGTTCTAATATAATACACATATCCAACATGCAAATATAAATATGTATAGCTTCCTCAGTGATCCATTTCTACAAATCATTCACTAAACTCTTCAGAGTCGTTCCAATACATAATATACATACATCCATAATGCATACTGTAACGGTTAAATCTCGTTACCCCAATGAAAAAGGAAAAAAATTCCAAAGAGTTGCAATAAGATACTGTCACACCGAAATATGTTTATACTCAAACAACCTTCAAGACAAAACGAAACCCAACAGTATCAATAACTACCATCATCAAAACCCACGACAGAGCTTACAAAGATTTCATAACACTGAACAATCAAACAGTTCCATCAATATTTCTTCCGACTGTTTCCAAAACAAGAATCGACGACCAAAAATCGACAGACATAACAATGGCCTATACCCATCACAGGAACGATTCATGGGCTCACGTCGAACAGGCCGAGCATTCATACATTTCACATGTTTTGCATAATTAAGCCAGAATGCAAACACAAGGAAATAATGCCACAGTTCGAATTTAATAAACAACCATTAAAGGATAAAAGAAAATTCGAACCAGAAGAGATACAGTGCCAAAAACACACAAAGACATCCATAGAAAAATCATCTAATTCCATAAATCATTTGAACAGAGTTGTTCTAATGAAATCACTTGAAAGACAGCAAGATTTTTAAAGGTTAGGGCCAAACATGCCTGGATTTTTGCTCAAATTTCCGAAGCAGACCACTGGAAGAGCTCAGACTTCCTTTTCCTTTTCCAAGTTAGAGCGACCAACAAAATTTTGCTATCTCCAAAACATATATACTTTCCTTGCCAGAGAAAAGAGCTAGATAACCTCATACTTGCCATGCAACACAAAGAAGACTGGTGCGAAGAACCAGTGAACAGGCAGAAGGAAAACCGAAATTCGTGACAAGCCAAACAAACCAACAAACTTCCTGTTTGCATGCCTTCTCGCGAGTTCCGAGCTCGACTACCGAGCACATTGAATGCATTTACACCAACTTTCCCGCTCAAACTCCACCGCCACCGACCGCCAAAATTGGCGACAGTCAAATGAAATCTCAAGTTCATTTTTAGTTTTGGCGACCTGCCACGTCGGCACAAGTTAGTCGTTCCCAAAACCTCCGCCAAGACCTGTCCTTCATCCTTATCCCATGCATTTAATAACATAGAAAACGCCGCCCATGGTTCGCACCCCTCCATAGGCCCCTTTAAATTCTTGCTCATAGTTAGGTTAGTATCTTAGGTTAGAATTTAGGATAATACTCATTCTAACCATATTACACATAGATACTAACTTAGGACATTAACACATAGCCTAGGTCTAGGTTAGATTAACACTAATCTAACCCCTAGGTTAGGTTTAGTCTTAGGTTACTAATCATTTAATAATTCCAGCTAGATCTGCATTCTGTACACTCAGAAAAAGACCTACATCATACCTTCTTGAATAGGGTTAGCTCCTGTTCTGCCTTAGGTTGCAGAATCGTATGTAAACGAATTATTACCTGGTCCACGATCGAGACCTTCCAGATATACTTCCATATCGGGAACCAATTCATTTCACTTGATCAACCTGAGTCATACTCCTGACTAGCTTATTAAATGCTTCTAGACCTTGGAACCTGTTCAAGGTCTGTGATTTTAATTCATCATGAACAAACTTAAAGCATTACTTGGATCAATTCCACTGATCCAAGACTAGATCTTATAGATGGATAACTCTATAATTCATTCCGAGATCAGATTAAACTCAGATACAAAATGAAATAGATAAAAGAGTCTAATCATATTCTGACTCAATCAAAGATCTGCAAAGAAATACAGTACATATCAAGCATGATTTCTAAATCGAGGAACATATCCTTTTACAAGAAATCACATATCAACACTTGTATGCTCAGGAGAAAGTAACAACAGTTCAGGGTGTTACATGCTTCCCTCCTAAAAAGATTCATCGTCCTGATGAATTACATATTAAATTAACCTTCAGGTCAATCAATTTATTAGTACACAAACAATGTGACTACTTCCATATTGAATAGTTCCAGAAATCAATGTCACAACACATTTTATTCAACCTGAATAAAGTCTGCCTTCATCTGGCTTTCATAAATACTTAAAAACAATAAGTTCATAAAAGTACGTTTTGTCAACAGATTTCATTCTGTTGAAAAAGAGAAGGAAAAGCAATTTTCATCTCTTCCAGATTTTCCCAAGTTGCACTTTCTTCGCTAAACTGGTCCCACTGGACCTTACATTGCTGTATTTCACGATTTCTTAAATGCAATTGGCGAGTTTCCAACACTCGTGTGGGTTTAACCATGATTATTCCTGGGTCTTGGACCTACAACGAATTCCAATTTAAAACATGTGACAGATCTGAAACGTATTTCTTAAGCAAAGAAATATGGAAAACATCATGCATGCGAGATAAAGCAGGTGGTAATGCTAAACGATAAGCTACAGGATTGATTATTTCGACAATTTCGAAAGGTCCCACAAATCGAGGTGACAACTTGGCAGCCTTGCCAAAAGTTATAGAACTCTTTCTGGGTTTAACACGAAGGAAAACCTTATCACCAAGCTCAAACCTTCTATCAACCCGCTTAAGGTCAGCATAACTCTTCTGTCTATCCGCTACTTCCTTTAATCGTTCACGAATCAGCTTAACTTGCTGTTCCATTTCTGTGAGAATCTCTGGTCCAATTACCACTCTATCCTCAACACTGTCCCAACTAACAGGGGTTCTGCACTTTCTTCCATAAAGTGCTTCAAATGGTGCCATCTTAAGAGATGAGTGATAAGTGTTGTTGTATGCGAACTCAACTAATGGAAGATACTCTTCCCATTTATACTATTGATCCATGCAATACATTCGCAACATGTCCTCCAACACTTGATTTACTCTCTCAGTTTTTCCATCTGTTTCCGGATGATATGCAGAACTGAAGTTTAGTTTCGTTCCAAGAGCTGCGTTAAGCGTTTGCCAAAACCTTGACATCATTCTAGGATCCCTGTCAGATATAATCAGTTCTGGTACACCATGCAATCTGAAAATTTCGTGTACGAATCTCTTGGCCAGCACTGCTGAATCATCCTTTAGATTTCCAGCGATGAAATGAGCTACCTTGGTCAGTTTATCTACAACTACCAGGATAACATCATGTTTATTCCTGGACATAGGTAGTCCTTGTACAAAATCCATGGTTATTACTTGCCATTTGTACTGCGGTATGCTATGAGGATATAACAGTCCAGCAGGGTGCGTATGTTCTGCCTTCACCCGCTGACATTCCAGACAATGAGTCACAAAATTAATCACATCCTTTTTCATACCTTTCCAGAAGTATTGCTGTTTTAAATCAGCAAGCATTTTTGTGATACCTGGGTGTCCAGAGAAAGGTGAATTATGAAATTCAACTAACAACTTCTTTCTTAAATCGTTAAGCATAGGTACATATACCCTGTTTTCATAACGTAAGATTCCTTCATTATCAAAATGAAAACCTTTATACCTCATATCCTTAGGTTCTGCAGCAAGCATTGCTTTTACTTGCTGAAAGTATGCATCTGATTCTGAGGCACTTTTTACCTCGTCTTTAAACTAAGTTCTTAATGTTATAAGAGCAGAAATGTGCCTCCTACGACTTAGAGCATCAGCTACTCTATTCTCCTTCCCTTTGATATAGCTAATATCAAAGTCATATTGCGATAAAAACTCTAACCACCTTCTCTGTCTGGCGTTCAGATTGGGCTGAGTAAAAATATATTTGAGTCCTAAGTGATCAGTTTTCAGCTCAAAAGGGTTCCCAAGTAAATAGTGTCTCCAAACTTGAAGTGCATGAACAATGGCAGCAAGTTCCAAATCATGAGGGGCATAATTCAGCTCATGTAACTTAAGTTTTCTACTTTCATATGCTATGACCTGATCATTTTGTAACAATACACCTCCAAGGCCTTCCCCAAAAGCATCCGTTACAACAGTAAAACTCCCATTAGGGTCTGGTACAGCCAAAATAGGCGCAGAAGTCAACTATTCTTTCAAACTTTTGAAAGCCGCTTCACACTTATCATTCCACATGAATTTCTTATCCTTCTTTTACAATGAAGTTATTAGTGCAGCTACTTTAGAAAAATCCTTTACAAATTTTCTATAGTAACCAGCAAGACCCATGAAGCTTCTTACTTCATGCACATTCTTTGGTGTAGGCCACTCAGTTATTGCCACTATTTTTGAAGGATCTACAATGATTCCTTCCTTACTTATAACATGACCCAAATAGTGAACTTCTGAATCAAAGAAAGAACATTTGGATAACTTACCAGACAACTTCCTCTTTCTCAAAATTCCCAAAACTATCTTCAAATGCTCATTGTGCTCCTCAACACTTTTAGAATAAATGAGAATATCGTCCAAGAATACAAGTACAAACTTGTCCAGGTATTCTTGAAAAATATTGTTCATTAAATTCATAAAGGTTGCGGGTGCATTAGTTAACCCAAAGGGTAGAACTATGAATTCATAATGTCCGTACCTTGTTCGAAAAGCTGTTTTATGAATATCTTCCTCTCTAATCCTTAACTGATGATAACCAGATCGAAGGTCTATCTTAGAATAAACCGCTGCTCCACGCATCTGATCAAACAGATCATCGATCCTAGGAAGTGGATATCGGTTCTTGACTGTTGCTTTATTCAACATCCGATAATCAATACACAGCCTTAGTGTTCCATCCTTCTTTTTCACAAATATTACAGGCGCTCCCCAAGGTGAAACACTTGGTCTGATCAAACCTTTAGACAAAATCTCTTGCAACTGTGCCTTAAGCTCGACTAACTCAGTAGTAGTCATCTGATAAGGCGCTTTGGATATAGGTTCTGTTCCTGGCTTGATTTCAATGGTGAAGTCAAATTCTCTCTTGGGTGGTAACCCTGGTAATTCTTTAGGAAAAACATCCCTGAAACTTTGTAAAAGAGGGATTCGTTCCATGAAATCATCATCTTCTTCGGAAGATTCAGATACCTTTACCGCATAAAGGGTACATCCTTTATTTTTAGCCTTTTTAAGCTGCATAGCTGACAGTTTTCTAACTGAAATTTCTCGTTGCACACCTTGAATCTCTGCTGATTCTAGCTAATCATCTAAACATTTTATGTTCTTTTCATAACATTCTACCTTTGCTTTATGGTCTGCTAACCAATTGACACCGATGACAATGTCATACGATCCTAAAGGTGCGACATAGAGATCAACTTCCGTGGAAAAGTTAGGTAAGTCAAGGACTGCTCCAAAAAGACACATACTCACTGTATGAACAGAATTATTACCATACTGTACAGTCCATGATTTATCCATTTTTCCAACTTTTCTTTTAAGTTTTGAAGAAATTTTATTAGATATAAAACATTCAGTAGCTCCTGTATCAAAAAGAATAGTGACAGGTATGCCGAATAACTTACCCGGAACTTCTATAGGTGTCACTTGCTTTTCAGCTTGTTTGTCCACTACTGCAGCATGTATCTTATGCTGTTGATTACGATCATCCTTCTTCAAAGGGCACTGATTTGCATAGTGATCTTTTCCACAGTTGTAGAAACCTCCTACAGGTCCCTTTTTAGGCTCAAAGTTGCCTCCAGTTTTGTAATTGTCACGCTGTCCTCCATAGGGCTTCTGCCCATTATTATAATTTTTAGCAAAATTATCCTTTACATTTCCAGCAGGCTTATTTACTGCTACTTTCTTATTGTTATCTCCTGGAAACTTACTCTTATTTCCAAACTTTTTCCATTGTCCTTTTCTGGGTGCAAGAGAGGTTGAAGAAGGGTTTGCAGTCTTCTTCCGCACTTCCTCCTTATGGGCAAAAATAGCCTTTAATTTCTGTTCTTGCCTTATGGCCTTTTCAAAAACTCCTTCCATAGTGGTTGGACTGTGAACATCAACCTCTCCCCCTATCACAGGATTCAATCCCATGATGAATTTCCGTATCATGAACTTTTCGTCAGTTTGATACTGCGGTACATACTTGAGGAGTTTTTTAAACCGCTCCCAGTATTCAGTTACCGTTAGCTTCCCTTGAGCTAAGTTCTCAAATTCTGTCATTTTCTGATCATAGAAAAGTTGTGGCAGCCAACGTTGCCTAAAATAGCCTTTAAATTGATCCCAAGTAATATTGGTCTCATCAATGTTTAGTTCAGCTTTTCGGCTATCCCACCACGAAGATGCTTCATGAGAAAGCTGATAGGATCCCCAAATAGCTTTGGTTTCCTCTGAGAAGTTCCTTATTGCAAAGTACTTCTCCATTTCACTGAGCCAGTTCTCAGCTCCATCTCCTAATGTGGTGCCATCATACTTAGGTGGACTTATCCTTTTTATATCATTAGTGAGTTCTGCTGCCAATCTGGCCTTTTTGTTTTCTGGTTGGATAGGTGCATTCCTGGCATTAACATCAACACCCATGTCGGGGTTGTCCTCAGGAGGTTGCTGATTATTATTATCAGCTTTTTCATCCTCCTCATTCCCCATCACCTGTTGTTCAATTACAGCCAAGTGATCTCTTGTGTCCAACAGGGCAGCAAGGATCTCATCAAGTTTTTGGGTTGTTGTCACTCCTCCTTCAGGTGGAGCATTATCCGCAACGTTCCCCCTTGTTCTAACCATTTTCTGTTACAAGAAAATTCAGGTTTTTATCAGATTATGGACACAATAGGTCCAAGAGCTGCAACCTCGCTCTAATACCAAGATGTAACATCCTCATTTATACCTTAGAACAAGTGAAAAAAAAAAAAATTGATAATTGCATCCTGGTTCTAAATACATAATTTAGAACTCACAAATCAAATAACCATTCATATAACAGACAACCATATGCAGCTGTAATGACTCAGAGTACTTCCGATCTATTCATTCCATGACTCGGTAATCTACCGATCTATTCATGAGTAATAAGAGTTGGTGTTTTTTATTTAACACTTTACTCTTGTGGTTCTCTTCCCTAATCTGGGGTTCAGAATGCTCTATCCAAGGAACCTAACTGAATAATTGTTACCATTATTCATCGGCATCTCATCCCTTAGACTAGGTGAATTAGGACAACGCAATCAGCAGCTTGCGATACTTTGGCCAAAGATTTGAAACATACTGTTTATGTCTCGTATTCCTTAACGGCATACTCGTCAATCTAGAATACACCCTTCACCCCATTCTTATGTTATATAGAATGTCCTACACTGACTACTGTCAGTCCTTACTTTCTCAACTGAATCACTCGGAGGCAGATTAACAAGGTGATATTGTTATATGGATGCCCACGAGGATTAGGGATATGGTGACATACTGGTTCAACCTTGCAGTTCAACCAGTGTGTCATGATACCCCGAATCTCCTAGGCAGCCTTATAACATGACCACGTTCTTAATCGGACCCTGAGTAACTCGTGTGAGATCAAAGTGTAAATCTTAGCGATCAATGCAAGGGTGTCACCATAAGTCACCGACATTGTTGTGACTTCGAGAAGATCCTAATCTTCTCGGAGGTACAACCCTACAGTTGACTTGTGTCGTCAACCTTTAAATCCGCCTCAAAAAGATCTACTTAATAACATGCGTTACACACTTGTGTTTAAATTACTTTAAAGACTTTTCCCTAAGGTTAGCCTTTCCCGATCCCTGGATTCTTCGTCTTAAGACAACCTTCCTCTATAAAACCCATTACATGGTGGAGTTATTAAGGTCAAGATCTCATCAAGGAGTCATTAGAATATACATGATTCTAAAACAACAGAATTGGACAATATCTCATAGCCTTTACTTGAGATTGCCATCTGAACCCCATTAGATTTACATCAGTTCTCCTAACTAAATTTATATCATACTTATTAGTATAAAGATATAAATGATTAAGAATCCAAATTGATATTGTCCTGTCATACTCAGGACTAGGGATTAGTAATTTAATTCGGCTTGTTTAGCGTTCTGCTTAGGTTCATTTTTAACCTATCTTTTAGAAAGACACTTGTTTAAATTCAATATTGCTTTCGCTAGAACAATAAGATCTGCTAAACACTCATATGAATTCAACCACATTTTCTTGTAAGCTTTCATTGTCAATCACAAAAGCATCCAAATTACACAAAGATAACATTGCCATTCTGGTATATAAACCGAAGAAGGTCAACTATCAAAATAAGAATACAACACAAGTATCAAATACTTATTTCCATTCCTTTCAGAACTATACAATTACATTTTATGCAAACAGCATACTTGATACAATGCTTAACGGAAAAGTACATCTTTCCACATATAATACATTTAGGAAATCAAGCTGTAATTCATTATAAAACAAATTAAACAATCTGATCAGCCTGTCAGATCTGCATTGCTTTTACCTCTTACGGCAACCATCTGTAAAAATAGTCAACATGAGTCAGTTCGATGAACTGAGCATGATAAGCACTAACTTTTAAAACAATTGCAATCCGTCAATTGTTTTCATTAAACACCCTGTTTAAATGAGATCAATTATCTAAACAAGTAAACATATTCAAAATATGCCTTTGTAATACAAAATTGACTACAAACGTGTAACTCTATCAACGTTACAGAATAGTCCTAAACACTTCTCAAATATTTCATCAAATATTAAGAATCAAGAACGAAAGTATCCAAACAATTATCTTGAATCCAAGATCAGCAACATTGGACAGATCGTTACTTTCATCAGAAAAGGAAATATCATAGCAAATCATGATTTCCTCCAACAAGATACAAGAACAATTCCAACTGTTAGACAGATACCAACAAGTATTACAATAATAGAAGAGAAAGAACCAAATCATTCATACTTCCCTCCACACAAGTTCACTACTGTACCGTCTACACATATGAAATACATTCATCCAGTATGTATACAAACAAGTCCGTCAAACCACATGAAGAATCACTGTCATAATAAAAATCAAACACAACAAGGCTTTTCGACCCAAGTTCGAAATCAAAGAACCTCTAGTATTGCGGTCAACAATAGACTACATTGCATTAGGCTATTGGATGTTTCCCTAAGACTAAGCCAAGTCAATCACACAAAATTTCCGAACATGCTCAGTCTCAATCAGACAGGAGTAAACGGAAAAGAATATAACCAATCTATTCTCACCTTGGCGCATTCAAGTCTAAAGTATGGTATTCGCGACTCATTTCAACAGAGCCAGAACACGAGATAATTATCCATACTCAAGGAACTCAAACAGTGACAAACAACAGTGTCCAAATATCGGGTTCAATAAGAGACAGAAATACAAGTTACCTTATAAGAATTCAAATGATTCCAAACAGTAGTAACAAGACAAATAATTGCATACGATTCCATCTGAGCTCATCAATCGGAGCATAATAAAAATCAGGAAAGCAAATTTAATTACAGATTTCAAAATAAGGAATCCGACTGAACCCTTGCCAATCTTTTACACAAATTTGCACAGACTGAAGACGTAAAAATATACCAAAAGAATCTGTACCACAAAATCTTTGCGACACGATGGTATTCTTACGAATAACAGAGATCAAAATACATATTATTCCCTTAAGTCGCTGGAACAACAATTTCCAATATTCATCTGTATTCAACCATGAACAGTGATTTAAACATATAAATCATTCAATCGACTCCACAGAGTCACTCAGATTAAAACGAATATGAATCTATATTTTACATTGCATACTGTTAACGGGTTATTATCCATAACCACGGAACCCAACAACAGTATAAGATAAAAATAATTAAAGAATCAATCTATGCCATTTAAGGTAAGCATTCGACAAAATCCAAGTGTAAGCAATTCAAATACCGATCTCATAACAAAGAATTCAACTAAACCTCATCAAAATTCTTGAACAAGCTTACACATAAGGAGACATAAATGTAAACCCTGGAAATCAATACTAAATTCCATTACAAATAACAGAGGTCGTATGACCTGCTACTTCTACAAGATTCCAACGGAATTCAAGTTAACAAAACTCAAGGAGGTATCTATATCCTCAACAGTGGATCATAGTATACGATTTGTTCAGAGGACTCCACAGAGTCGTTCTAATATAATACACATATCCAACATGCAAATATAAATATGTATAGCTTCCTCAGTGATCCATTTATACAAATCATTCACTAAACTCTTCAGAGTCGTTCCAATACATAATATACATACATCCATAATGCATACTGTAACGGTTAAATCTCGTTACCCCAATGAAAAAGGAAAAAAATTCCAAAGAGTTGCAATAAGATACTGTCACACCGAAAGATGTTTATACTCAAACAACCTTCAAGACAAAACGAAACCCAACAATATCAATAACTACCATCATCAAAACCCACGACAGAGCTTACAAAGATTTCATAACACTGAACAATCAAACAGTTCCATCAATATTTCTTCCGACTGTTTCCAAAACAAGAATCGACGACCAAAAATCGACAGACATAACAATGGCCTATACCCATCACAGGAACGATTCATGGGCTCACGTCGAACAGGCCGAGCATTCATACATTTCACATGTTTCGCATAATTAAGCCAGAATGCAAACACAAGGAAATAATGCCACAGTTCGAATTTAATAAACACCCATTAAAGGATAAAAGAAAATTCGAACCAGAAGAGATACAGTGCCAAAAACACACAAAGACATCCATAGAAAAATCATCTAATTCCATAAATCATTTAAACAGAGTTGTTCTAATGAAATCACTTGAAAGACAGCAAGATTTTTAAAGGTTAGGGCCTAACATGCCTGGATTTTTGCTCAAATTTCCGAAGCAGACCACTGGAAGAGCTCAGACTTCCTTTTCCTTTTCCAAGTTAGAGCGACCAACAAAATTTTGCTATCTCCAAAACATATATACTTTCCTTGCCAGAGAAAAGATCTAGATAACCTCATACTTGCCATGTAACACAAAGAAGACTGGTGCGAAGAACCAGTGAACAGGCAGAAGGAAAACCGAAATTCGCGACAAGCCAAACAAACCAACAAACTTCCTGTTTGCATGCCTTCTCGCGAGTTCCGAGCTCGACTACCAAGCACATTGAATGCATTTACACCAACTTTCCTGCTCAAACTCCACTGCCACCGACCGCCAAAATTGGCGACAGTCAAGTGAAATCTCAAGTTCATTTTTAGTTTTAGCGACCTACCACGTCGGCACAAGTTAGCCGTTCCCAAAACCTCCGCCAAGACCTGTCCTTCATCCTTATCTCATGCATTTAATAACATAGAAAACGCCGCCCATGGTTCGCACCCCTCCATAGGCCCCTTTAAATTCTTGCTCATAGTTAGGTTAGTATCTTAGGTTATAATTTAGGATAATACTCATTCTAACCATATTACACATAGATACTAACTTAGGACATTAACACATAGCCTAGGACTAGGTTAGATTAACACTAATCTAACCCAATTATCTCCATATAACATCCCTAAAATTCCTTAGATCACTTCATTTCTCTCCCACACATACCTTGGATGGTTTGAATATTCCTGTAGGCTTTCGAGGGATGTCCTCCTATGACAAAAAGACAAACAAATAGCCCTTTTGAAGCATCTAGGAGCATTTTTCTTTCATAGAACGTAGTAGCTTCAAGAATCAAGCTAGGTAAACTTATCTACACATGAAACATACTTGAAAATAATTTTGTCACATTCCTCTTAACTAGAATGAAGGTGACGCAGTTGAAATGCTAGCTGGAGGAAAGGTTTACATTGACTGGCAAAGGGAATTTCAAGATTGGGTTTGGTTCACATGACCAAAATTTTAAATTTTACATGCTATACATTTAACATAATAACAACACACATCTAGATCTACATTTTTATGAAATTCACAACTAATTCTTCATATCCTCTTATGTATTTGAGATATCATTTCATCATTTAATAGTGTTTCAAGTATTGGTGCATTGTTCTAATTATGCATGGTTAATTTTACATTAATTAGATTAGAATAATTATTCATAACGAACCCTTGCATTCTATAGATTATGTGATTTTCATAACATAATTTAATTAGGGTGTAAATATGGAGACAAAAAGCACACTACAATAATAGAATTCACTAGTTAGATAGGTGCACAATTGCATAGTTGCCTACTAATATACCTCAAAGGTATGGAGGGAGTATCTCAAAGAATTTTTTTTTCCTAACAATACTGCATAATTGCAGCAAAAAGGCTCTTATTAGGTTTAACAAGGTATCTAGGGGAGTACTTTATATACCTTATAATATATGAGTCCTAATTTGAAGATAGAGGAGTATTATATTTAAGGTGTGGTATTGGATGGTTAAATCCCTCCTCACTTCAATCTATCCAATTCAATTTAGCTTCACGAAAAATAATAGTTCCTACCTCAATGGAATATCATTTAAGTCCTGGGTATTAGTGGTAATTATAGACCTCACTTCACAAGAGTCATGAACAAGTAAACTCTTTCTTAGCCAAAAATTGTAGGTCCTCCAGCAAATTTATATATCTCGTTGGTATATGGGATTTGGCTAAATGTGTGATACTCACATTCACATCACTAGACCCTACGAAGTGAAAAAAAATTCTAAACTATTTTTTATTCCTACCTCGATGGAATATTGTTTGAGTCTTGGGTATTGGTGGTAATTACACACCTCACTTCACAAGATTCATGAAAAACTAAACTCTTGCTTAGCCAAAAATGACAGGTCCTCCAAAAACTTTATATAGCCCACTGGTATATGGGATTTGGCTAAATGTGTGATAATCACATTAACAACACCAGACCCTATGAAGTGAAAAAATGTCTAAACTATTTTTTATTCCTACCTCAATGGAATATTGTTTAAGTCCTTTGTATTAGTGGTAATTACACACCTCACTTCATAAGAGTCATGAACAAGTAAACTCTTGCTTAGCCAAAAATGACAGGTCCTCTAATAAATTTATGTAGCTCGCTGGTATATGGGATTTCGCTAAATGTGTGATAATCACATTCACATCATCAGACCCTATAAAGTGAAAAAAGTGTCTAAACTATTTTTGATTTCTAAGTTCACCTTCTGGCATGTAGGAAGAATATACATAGATTTAAGATGAGGTTTGAATAAAACATGAAGGAAATGAAATTGAATAAACAATAAACAAATGTAATAAATGAATATAAATTCATGTACACGATTGTTATGAGTTTGGTTATTTTTTGACTTTGACATGTGATTTGAATGTTGCAAATAAGTTAGAAATATAAATTCAGATACACCATAAAAAATATCAAATAAAAATCATAAATTTAGATATTCCATAAGAAATATTAGATACATGAGTGACCTATAACAAATTGCAAGATTTAAGAGAATGTTGTAATTTTGATGAGTCAATAAAACTTCTAAATCTGCAAGAAGAAATTAACAATCCTAAAAACATTCAAAACCTTAAGAAAAATCTTAATAAAAAGTTAAAGGGATAAAGGGGTCATCTCACCAATCATGTCAAATGTGTATATGTTAAATTTAGACTAGAAAATGGAAATAAAAACAATGTGAATCCTACTCATCGCACATTAATACCATAAGATTAAGCTAAGAAGAAAAAATGTGATACTTGTAATTTTCTTTGATATGTGGTTGTGATCGTGGGTGAACAATAATGCTTTTGCTTTTTAGATGCTCAAGGGACTCATACCAAATTTTAAGAACATATACATATTAGGATGATTTAGATGTTTTATTTTGACAAATGGATTAAAGGATAATTTCACAAAATAATGCTACATTATATTCCCCATATGAAGGATTAAGGAATTTATTTATATATATTTGGGGGATGAGGATGACAGGTTAATAAATTGATTTTTTAGAGATAGTAGAGGAATTGGTGGATTCTTTTCTTACGATAATGGAGATGGGCGAATATTTTGGATGATTTAGTGGAGGAGAATGGAGAATCTTGGAATATAAGGGATATAGTGAGATTATTTTATTTGATAATGGATCTGGGTGAATACTTGGGAGGATTTGGTTAGGGCTATTCAAAATGGAGGAGTTGATGAGATTATTTTATTTTTTAATGGCGGTGGTGAATACTTTTGATAATTTAGTGGAGGATCTTGGGAAATGGGGGATTTGACAAGCTTATTTTATTTGATAATGGAGGTTGGTGAAGACTGTGGAGGATCTAGTACTAGGGGTTGGTATCAAGTTTGAAAATAAGGGAAAAAGTGGTATTTGAGGTGGAATATGAGATGGATGAGATAGTGAGATTTTAGGTGGAAGATGAGATGGATAAGATAGTGGGATTTGAGGTGTATAATTGAATTATTATGTGAATAGTTTGCGTAGGATTTGATTAGGATAGTGAGAATATGATTAGCTAATTAATAGTAATACTTAATTATTCATTATAATTTATGGAACTAAAATTGGATGAATGGGTTAAATTAATTGATGTAGTGGTGTTAGGATGTATTTAGTTAAATTGGTGGTGGATTTGGGGTGTCTACAAATATTTATCAACAAATTATTCTTAAGAACAAATAAAGGATCAAATAACATGTTGAGTAGGGAAAATGGCTAAGTACTAGCCATGCACAAAGGTTTGATTCTATGGGTAAGATGTGCATGAAGGGGTGCACAGCATACAGAAGGGTCAGCGTGTGAATTTCCACACATGGGTAGACATGGTTCAGGACGTAGACAATTTTCTAGAATTCAACTAAAAATAGTAAAGTAGAGATGGAGTGGTGCTCAAGAAAGATCCAAAAATAGACAAAAGCAAGATATCTTAGCATACATGCAAAGGATATATAATCAAGAAAAGCACATGCAAACAAGGTGTTGGTACCTGGATTTACTCTTTTTTAAAGGCCGAGTAGTATCATGGATTTGACAAGACACTCAGAGGTAGATAGATGGCTATGTGTGTCATTTTGTAGCCAAGGAAGTGATCTATCTGACTTTTTACCACTCGGGATTTGAAAGAAGTGGGTAGCATCTTAAAAGGATTTGATCTTATCCTAACTATTTTAGGTTGTGCCTTTCAACCAAGGTAAGAGAACCTATTTTGTAACCTCTGTTATTGAAGGAGATGCAGATACATTTCGTTTGCACAAAGTTTATAGAGAAGACCTTGGGAAAATATGATCAACACACCAAATCTGACTCTCAAGAGTTGTCACTTCCAAATTATGGAGATATTTTCAACACAAGGCTAAGGTTACTGAAGACATTTGGAATCTTGATCTTTTCTACATATTTTAGCAAATGGATTTTGTTCTTCTATGGATATACAGAGAAAAATAGGGGTAGTTTGGGGTAGGATTGTTTATTTGAATAATTTTTGGTGGGAGATCAACAAGATAAATTGGACTTTGCCAGATCCTTGAGAAACTTCATAACAAATGCAAAACTCAATAACAGAAAGCTTCAAAATAGTTAAAACATTCCTTCAACCAGAAGGTGTGCATCAATGGAGGCCCAAACATGCACTTTTTCACACAATATTTGAAATTCTAGTGCAAAGGATCGAGTTAGAAGACCCAATAAAACATCAAAATCTAAGATCAGTCATGCCTGAGATACACCCAGAGGCTTACAAACAATCTCTTTCAATAGATGAAAGAAAAGTGATTTTAAATCATTTATTTCATTCCCAGATGAAATCTCTTCTGAAAAATGAAATTGCAAATGCCACTAAACTATCACAAGGATTGAGATCTGTGTGATTCAAAGAGATTTTGATACAAGATTGCAATAGGAACAAGAAAAACTACTTGCAGACATTCTGAAAGTGAAATAAATACAAAATTTTCTAGAGATTTAACACGAATTAACTCAAATTTTATCAAATTCATCAGCATGGGAGAGTTATTTAAAAAATCTCAGATCTTGTTGATGGTTATACACTTATAACCAACTCAACATGAATGAAAATCTAACATAGAGGAAGTTAACCTGGTTTCTCAGAAATTTTTCTCAGAGGATGAGCTTTTCTCAAAATTTTCTCGTGAAAATGAACTCCCAACCTTTATCAAGAGTAATCTCATTTCATTTATAATACACCCTTTACATCCAATTTTCCCCCCAAAATAGGAATATTCGAAGCACATTTGTTGCACATATCCGATCATGATTTGCAGAAAGTGACATTCAACAGATTCATAAAAAAGTTGTTAGGTGTTTTTAAAAAAGGTGAATCATTGCAAATATTTTCATCATTGTTCTAACTAGAGGCATATTCTTCATCCTTAGAGCCTGTAGCAACTTTTCCCCTCAAAAGAGAAGAATATTTGAGGGACCTTTTCTTACTACCAATTTGTTTCAGACAAACATTTAACAAATTCAAATCTCAAATCTTCCAGGTGAACAAACTATGAACAAATCATGTTTCTTGGGCCCTCGACTACTTATTAGGATGCCATGCCACAACTTCTCGGGAGTCCCTTTAATCATTATAATTTTGTCATGTGAGAAATCCCCTTTTTAATCATTTCTCGAAGCCTCCGTGTAGCTGGTCTTAACAGCTCATCCCTTTTTTCTCTCGAGGTAACGCCTTTTTCACCTTTTGTGTCTGCACTTTCATCATTTCATCCTTTTTCCCTCTGAAATTTTATTATGTAACTTCTAGATCTGGCATCTTGCTTTCTCACATGAGCCCAAGAAAAAATCCACTTTAAGAGTACTTCATATCTATGAATTAAGATCCCAAATTGATTCAATTAAACTTTGTAGACCCAAACGACACATATTTACCAAAAATTTGATGAAGAATGATGTAAAGATGCATCTCCAAACATCATGGAGCTTTAATGGTGCAAAAATCAAATGAAATACACAGCTACCATTGATCCTTTTAGGAAATAAGAGATAAAATATGCGGAATAATCCCTTACAGAATCGCAACAGTAGAAACTAATATGCATAAAATATTACAGACCGCAAATAAAAGTGCAAAATAAATAACACAACACAGAGAGACAAGATTTAACGTGGTTCACCCAATTTGGGCTACGTCCACCAAGAATCACTTGCTCATATTTTATTACAAGCCTTCACTCTCTCAATACAATACCCAGATCCGTTTGGAGCTATGCTCAACAAACTCTATAGAATTCACACCCGAATTCAAAACACATCTGTAATACATTTGCTTGTACATCTATCATATGCATAAGACCATATAAATAGACAAATGCTTAAGCAGTTTGATACAAAACCAAGGGCAAAAAACTGTGGGTATCAAAACAATGGGCAAAAGACCAAAAAAACCATGGGCCCAAAAAACAGCCCATAACGGTTACCCATTACCCATGGGTTAATAAACCACCCATGAAAATTTGCTTCGGGGGCTTTGCCCCCAAACCCCCTGACCCGCTCAGCAGTGAGAAGGACCGCCGTAAAAATACCCGAGTGTAACACATAGAAGGTGTACCACACTCTAACATGAAAATAGGCTCCACAAACATAACAATCTCCCACTTGGAGACTGATTTCCATTCTGAGCAAGCTTCTCAACCCTTCACTGTCATCCACGAAGGCCAACCAAAGCTGAACATAGCTTTATTTTATCCCTTGTGACCACCTTGGTCATCATGTCTGTAGGATTCTGACTGGTATGAATCTTCTCCAACTTCAACTTATCTTCCTCCAAAGTTGTCCTGATGAAGTGATATCTCAACTATATATGCTTCGTCCTGGAGTGGAAAGCAGAGTTCTTAGCTAGGTGTATAGCACTCTGACTATCACTATGCATCTTACATTCCTCCTACTTATTCCCCAACTCAAGCAATTTTTGTAACCAAATCATCTCTTTACTTGCCTCTGTGGCAGCAACATACTCAGCCTCCGTGGTTGACAAAGCCACCAGCTTTTGTAGTCGTGAAATCTAGCTCACTGTTGTCCCACCTACAGTGTAAATATAACCTATCGTGCTCCTCATGTTTTCTACATCTCCAGCCATGTCTAAATCTACATAACCACGTAAAGTGGTGTCTGATCCATTATAGCACAAAACTGTCCCCATGGTCCCTCTCAAATACCGAAGGATCCACTTTACTGCTTGCCAATGCTCTTTACCTAGATCACTCATAAATCTACTCACAGCTCCCACTGCATGGGCAATATCAGGCCTAGTGCACACCATAGCATACATCAAACTGCCAACTTCTTATGAGCAAGGTACTTTGGACATCTGGTTTCTTTCCTGCTCTGTCATGGGACATTGCTCCTTTGATAACTTGAAATGGCCTGCCAAAGAAGTCCCAACCGGTTTAGCATCCTGCATGTTAAACCTGTCTAATACCTTCTTAATGTACTCTTCCTGAGATAAAGTCAACTTCCGTTCCTTCCTATCCCGAGTTATCCTCATACCAAGGATTTGTCTGGCTGCCCCCAAATCCTTCATATCAAAGGATTCACTTAGCTGTTTCTTGAGTACTTTTATTTCCTGCATGTTTTTACCTGCAACCAACATGTCATCAACATACAAACACAGGATAATATAACTTCCATCCTCAAATTTCTTTGTATACACGCAATGGTCAGAATGACATCTAATATAACCTTGCTCCATCATGAAGCTATCAAACTTCTTATACCATTGACGTGGAGCTTGTTTCAAGCCATACAAGCTCTTCTTCAGTTTACACACCATCTCCTCTTTACCTTTGACCTCATAGCCCTCTAATTGCTGCATATATAGTTCCTCCTCCAAATCACCATGGAGAAATGCAGTCTTTGCATCCAACTGTTCTAAGTGCAAGTCTTCTGCTGCCACTATTCCAAGAACAGTTCTAATAGAAGTCATTTTTACTACAGGAGAAAAAATCTCATCAAAATCTATACCTTGTTTCTGTGCAAACCCCTTGACCACCAACCGGGCCTTATATCTTTTCTTTCCTCCTTCATATTTAACTCTGTACACCCACTTGTTCTGCAATGCTCTTTTGCCTTCCGGTAGCTTCACCAAATCCCAAGTCTGGTTCTCCATGAGAGACTTATGCTCCTCATCCATGGCTTGCTCCCACTTCTTACTGGCATCTACCTGCATTGTTTCATCAAAGCTCTCTGCCTCTCCACTATCAGTGAGTAATAAATAATAAAGAGAAGGAGAAAAACGTTCAGGTTCTTTTCTTACCCTAGAAGACCTCCTCACTGTAGGAGTTTGGGGTTCCTGTTGAGTAGGTTCCTGAACTGATTCATGGGTCACTTTCCCATCCAGAAGATCCTCTACCACTGCATATTCTTTCTTGGATTCTTCCCTGTTTTCCTACAACTATTACTTATACATGACTTTCTCATTAAAGACCACATCCCTAGACAGAATGATTTTCTTGTCTCTAATACTCCAACATTTAAATCCAAAGTCATTGCCACCATAACCAATAAAAGTGCATTTTTCTGATTTAGCCTCTAGCTTGGTCCTATCATCCTTGTCAATATGAACAAACACCTCACATCCAAAGACTCTAAGAAATGAGTAATCAACTTTCTTACCATACCAAGCCTCCTCAGGTATGCCTCCATTTAAGGAACTTGAGGGTCCTCTGTTTATCAAGTACACAGTTGTGCTCACCGCTTCTACCCAAAAAGAAAGAGGCAGTCCTACATGTAACCTCATGCTCCTAGCACGTTCTATTATTGTTCTGTTCATCCTTTCTGATACCCCATTCTGCTGTGGAGTTCCTGGAACCGTCTTTTGCCTGCGGATTCCATTCTTAGAACAGTAATCATTAAATTCATTGCTGCAATACTCCCCTCCATTATCTGACCTAAGACATTTTAGCTTAAGACCTGTTTCATTTTCTACCAAGGCTTTCCATTTAACAAAAGTGTCAAATACATCAGATTTATTTATAATACAATAAACCCAAACTTTCCTTGTTGCATCATCAATAAAAGTAACATAATAACTTGAACCCCTAAGAGATGATACCTGAGTTGGCCCCCACACATCAGAATGCACCAACTATAACTTACTCTCTTTCTTTGTAGGTCCACCTTGAGAAACCTTACTCGCTTTTGTTTCCCATATATGCAGTTCTCACAGAAATACAAACATGTTTCTGTATATCTAGGAAAATTCTTCTTTATGATGTCCATGCCCTTATGGCTCATATGACCAAGCCTATAGTGCCATAATGTTGTATCTGCATCTGAAGCCACAAGATTAAAATCATTAGTACTATTAGTGGTTAAATACAAGGTTCCAACCTTCTTACCTCTTGCCACCACAAGAGCACCCTTGGTAACCTTCCAAGAGTTAGTTGTAAATATCACAGTACATCCATCACTTCCCAATTGCCCTACCAATATCAAATTTCTCCTTAATGTAGGCACATGTCTGACATCCTTAAATAGCCATGTATTCCCATTCTGCATCTTAACCTGAACAGAACCTTTTCCAACTATACTGCAAGGCTCATCATCACTAAGAAAAACATGCCCAAAATCCCCTTGAACATAATCAACAAAATAATGCCTATGTGGAGTAGCATGAAAAGAAGCCCCTGAATCTAAAACCCAAGATTCAGTAATATTATGCAAAGAAAGAATCAAAGCATCCTGGCATACATTACCCGATGCCACATTTGCCTCCTTGTTTTCTTCCTGTTGTTTCTTCTTATCCCGAAGCTCCCAACAATCCTTCTTTGCATGCCCAGGCTTTCCACAATTCCAGCATACAATCTTGTTCTTGGATTTTGACCTTGCCCGATCTTTTGATTTTCCATGGTTTCCTCTATTCTTCTGTCTCCCTCTAGTTTCCACTGTCAAATCATTCCCTGAAGTAGAAGATTCCCCACAGCTTTTTCTTTGCATTTCCTCACTTAGAATCACCCCTACAACATCCTCAAACTTCAACTTCAAGTTAGCTGGAACCGAGTTGCTTACCGCCATTACCAGGCTATTCTAACTCTCAAGTAAAGAGCACAAAATTAATAAAGCCCTAACTTCTTCATCAAATTCTATTGTAACCGAAGCTAGCATATTCACAACCATATTGAAATCATTTAAATGATCTGCTACTAAACTATTCTCAAACATCTTCATATTAAACAACTTTTTCATTAAAAATATCTTGTTAGAGGCAGAGGGTTTTTCATACAACTTCCCTAATGCATCCATTAGATCTTTTGTAGTCTTTTCCTTCGAAACATTAAATAATACCGAAGATGCAAGACACAGCCGGATCGTTCCAAGTTCCTTTCGATCCAACAAATCCCATTCCGCATCTGTCATACTCGAGGGTTTGTTCACCTTCTCAGACAGTGGAGTATAAAGATCCTTCTAATAAAGGTAATCTTCCATCTGCATCTTCCAAAGACTGAAATTCTATCCGTTGAATTTATCAACCCTAGATCTTCCTTCATCTACCATAGCTCCCACTCAAGCTAAAAACTTTCCCTGTGATTCAACACTTCAACAAACCAAACCAGGCTCTGATACCAATTGTTAGGAAATAAGAGATAAAATATGTGGAATAATCCCTTACAGAATCACAACAGTAGAAACTAATATGCAGAAAATATTACAGATCGCAAATAAAAGTGCAGAATAAATAACACAACACAGAGAGACAAGATTTAACGTGGTTCACCCAATTTGGGCTACGTCCACCAAGAATCACTTGCTCATATTTTATTACAAGCCTCCACTCTCTCAATACAATACCCAGATCCATTTGGAGCTATGCTCAACAAACTCTACAGAATTCACACCTGAATTCAAAACACATTGGTAATACATTTGCTTGTACATCTATCATATGCATAAGACCATATAAATAGACAAATGCTTAAGCAGTTTGATACAAAACCGTGGGTATAAAAACCAAGGGCAAAAAACCGTGGGTATCAAAACCATGGGCCCAAAAAATAGCCCATAATTGTTACCCATTACCCATGGGTTAATAAACCACCCATGAAAATTTGCTTCGGGGGCTTTGCCCCCGAACCCCCCTGACCCGCTCAACAGCGAGGGGGACCACCGTAAAAATACCCGAGTGTAACACATAGAAGGTGTACCACACTCTAACATGAAAATAGGCTCCACAAACATAACAGATCCTGCATTTCAAATTTTAATTTGATCCCTCCATATGGTAAAATGTGATTGGAAATGGGTCTGGGGACACTTTTTGACATTTTATAACTTTTGGAAGAAAGTAAAATTTTGACATTTTCTCCACCCCTCCTCCCTCAGAAAATGGGCTTGACACATGTCCCAATGTGGGTCCCAGCAGACCTGTACTTCATCTTACAATTTTATCCCTTTTTTACAAAAGGCAAAAAACCTTGAATGACCCCGAAGCTCTGTCTCTCCATTTCCCCGCCTGCTACGTGTCTTTATGGCACACTTTGAGATGGTCCCAAAAAGTAGAGACCCTAAACAAGTGCGGGCCCAACATGTGTCTCAATCCAGTAGATTCTCCAAGTGTCCTACTAGTGCTTCTTCAAAATAAAACTCAAGGTTTGGTCCTCAAACATGCGAGGTCCCTCCACGTGTCCCAGGCCCCTTTAGGAAGTTACGTGAAAAGTCTAAGTATGGGAAGGCCCGGCGGAAGCCTCCATGTGGACATGTTTTGTGTTGAAGTGAGCCTTAGAACTTTTAAAGTGCCGCACAAAGCCGCATCCAACCAAAAAGGGCCACTTTTCAACTGATGTCGAGACGTAATTTTGACCAGGAAACTCCACCCGTCAAACCGTAAAATGTGGGAGAACCACCATTTGAGCCTAGGGAGACAAAAAAAATAACAAAGGTCACAAACTGAGGAAATTCAGTAAAAAATGGGGTGAGACTAAATTTGAGCACCAACACAAGGATAAAGACAGCATATGAAGCAGGCTAAGAATAAGATAAAAGCATGTAAGGTTTGATATAATTATAGTTTAATCTATTGATAACACGTGTTGTAAAAATCATGCAATCTATTATTAGGAAGGTACATGTAGGCGGCAAAGGGAACTTCTCCACCATATGTATCTATATATATAGGTGATTCATGTTTATAATAGTAAGTACTAAGCTCTAATTTCTTAGTTTTAAAGAGTTTGTTAGGTTTATGAAGTATGTAAGCCTTTATGAGCACTATACGATTGTGCATGGTCCTACACGTATAGGTACTAAGTATTGATGTAACTAGCTACTATATTATGTAATGAACTTGGTGTTGCAATGGATTATTTTTTATGGCTTATTAAAGTAACTAGATCTGAACATGCAATCATGGGAATTCAATTATTGTTGATCATTCTTTATGTTGATTAAAACATCCTTATTATATTTGATGCCAATTTGATATGATATGATGTATCTTCTTAGATGGTTGTGTCTATGCATTTATAACATCTTGGTGAGAAAAAAAAATCAGGGATGTGGTGGCTGTGTGCACTTTGCGTGAGCTTCCAGACTTATTTGGATGAGGTGTCAGCATGTATAACTAGATTTGGGTAAATAAAGACTACATTTTAGTTCTGTTACCGAGACTTATTTTTAAACTGTTTACTAGGATGTTGTGTGCACATTACGTTCTGAATTTCATTGGAGAATAATGATATCTAGATATACGACAGCCAGGACATGTTTTCTCAGAGGTATAGGACTAGACCTGATTTCAATGCACATAATTGGGTGGAAGAGAATATCTATGATTGTTTGTACGAGATGTTCTTTAGTTTCTTTCTAGTAGAGTTCTACTAGTAGTTAGTAGTGTACACACAGAACAGGGGTGTCTGTCTTGGAAGAAAGCAAGTGTGGAAACAAGAGGATTACCAAAAACTCTCTAATTTAGATGAGCTATGGACACGCGTTGTAGAAAATTTGTGGGAATGTGTGTTACATAGTTATACCTTGGAGTACATGATTTTGACATACTCGTGCCCTGAGGAAGTAGAGTTTTGGGTTTTACATGAGCCAAGAGGATCATATTTGCATGTGACACCTTTAGCTATCAAGATCTTGATGATTAAACTAGGAATGGAGAACCTACCTATAACAGGCTAAAACCCCACCACTCATAGGGGAAGGAGACAGGTTTAGGATGGATGGAGGTGAACCAAGTAGAAGAAAGAGAGAGGGAAGAGATATGGCTCAAGTTTAATGATGCGCGATAGAGGGTAGTTGAGGAGCCACTGAGGTTGAGAAGAATGATGACTGGTAGAAAGTGATGAGAGCCCTGCAAAAGGTGAGGGACTGTAGGATCATGTCCTCTCTACATTGGGAAAGCTCAATAGGAGATCCCCATTGGCATATGAGGAGAGAAACTCTTAGGAGATAATGATAAATGTTGGTGCACGTCTGACCCCACATAAATCCCTAGCCCTTATGCAAGGTGCTTGGAATCTAGAAGTTATTGTAGAATATCATAATAGTGAAGGTGATCAGGAAGGTAATAAATATCACCATGTAAGGTAGGAGATAAAGACAAGAACGTATTGTTATCAAATCAGGAAGCAAAATAGATTAAGGACATGCATATGGTAGCACATTAAGTGCTCGTGTTTGGAAAAAGTTTGGTTGGGACCAATTTGGTGGGTACGTCTTCAAGACAGAGTAGTGACACACTGCCAGTTGGAATTAGTACTCTTAGTAGCGTTATAGAACAGAAAATTGGTGTGTAGTTTAGCACAACCACAGGGACACAAGGTATTTCATATATAGGCCCTTGGGTTGTGGCAGAAGGATCGGGAGGTTTAAGACCACCTCCACATGGAGGTAATCCTTATGGAGGATCAGGTTTAGGATTTGGTCCCACTCTAGGACAAGGGCCACATTAGCCATAAAAATAACCTCAACAACCACAGCAGCAAACACCTCAATTCTTCTTTGAGATGTCACTTCACTTACCAGAGTATACAGGTGTAGAATATGTAACTGAACATGTGCATAAGTGTGAGTTATTGTGGAGAGCTAAGGGAATAAAAAATTATCATAGGAAGGAAAGTCAATTTTAGACCACACTTTAAGGACCCACACACAGATGATACAGGAAATATGATCCACATAACACTGTAGTTGATTATGATGTATTATACACTACCTTTTTAGTTGAATTACATATACCATAGTTTGAGCAAAAAAGTATTAGCACACTAAAGGATATCAAGCAAGGATTGTCAGAGAGTTTTTGGGAATATGAGAAAAAATTAAGACTTTTTTGTCAAAACTATCCTATGATCTCCATCAAATCAAGCATGTGCAGTGGTTTTTTGAAGGCTTTTTGACTCCTTTTCAAAGAGCATTGTCACATAAGACATTCACTGATCCACATGAGGCCTTAGAATCATTTCTGTGTGCAGAAGTAGTTAGGAGTGTTGATATAGGGAGGATCCCTTTTCTTGAGGTGTAGATTATGGCAATGGCCTCTCAGCTAGAGAATATTTATACTAATTCAGTGCATGAAATGTGTAGTGGACTATGGTGCACAAATTAAGAGGTTGAAGGACATACTAAGGATAGTTTCCCACATAGCAGTATGTGCACGTTGTTGGCATCTTTTGATATTTTCCACAATAATCATGATATTTGAAATTATCCACTTTTACAGCGTGTAATGCAGAAGAATGCATCCATGTACTACAAGATTTACGATGCTCACTCCCATGACAGAGTTGACTGTCATTTGATTGATCACATTCACGAGGCATGTGAAACAGGGTTGCACTAGACCGATGTAGCAAGTAATGCGCTAACACAAGAATGATAGACTAGTGAAGCACACAACAATGGAAATGGAGGCTTCTGAGGTGGATTCAGAAGTAGAGGTCATGGAGGTTGTGAAAGGTTCACACATGGGATATGTTATCCTTGTGGATCACCCGATCATTACCAGCACGAGTGTCCTAAGAACTAGGTTTACACATTGTGGGAAGCCACATAAGGTTAATTATTGTCTGAATTGATATGCCCATATGTTTAAGAATAGTAAGAAGGACAAAGGTGCAGTTATAATTAAGGTGGAGTGCACGAAGCCTGAGAAGTGGGCACCTAAGAAGATGATTGATCTTGAACTTCAACTTGTGTTAGTTACTACACTCGTAGAAGCATCCCATGATTTACGGCCTATTAAAGAAAAACCCCTTATCAGATGTGAAGAAGTGGTACATGTGAAGTGTCGAGATGCAGTTAAGTAGAAGGATTTTTATTAGGAAACTATGGGCATTGTTAGATAATTACAAAGTGAAATCCAACACCTGAAATAACAAGCATGTGAGATGGAACACACAAGGGTACCGAACTCCCTCACAAGGATATTGATGACCTTAATGAAGTATGTAGGATTTTGATTCAATAAAACATCATTCCTTTATTAGGAGAATGGTTTTGCGAGAAGGTACCATGCAAATGGATTGAACGAGAATGCCAAATTATTTATGCAAATTTTCCACCTCATGACCATGAATATGACAAGGAGATAACACCGGATGTAGTGATCAATGGTTGGTTGGTGAGTAACATTATAATCGATACAGGTTTAGAATTTAATGTCCCAACATTGGATTCTTGGAACCATATGGGAAGGCCATAATTACAACTATCTTCAAATGTGTTATACATGGAAAATTAAAAAAGGGTCATTCCTATTGGGGAGACAAAGGATTTCTCTATCATTATTCAATGTGCAAAATTTAAAGGTGATTTTGAGGTACTGGAACTTACAGAGGAAGATAACTTCCCAGCACTTTTAGATTTTCCATGGCATTATGAAAATAATGTTGATTTGTGCTTCAACAAAAGATACATTAGTTTTGAGAACAAAGATGAGTGTGTTGTGATTCCCTTCAATGAGACATAGGTTACTCCATATATTGAGCTTGTTAGTGAAGAGGATCTCAATCAAATATATGCATATACAATGTGTGACCCAAATAACGTAGAGCCATCTAAAGAAGGTTTCCTCCACTAGAAAGATATGTAGTCTATCAGTGATGTAACCAGTGTGGAATGTGACAATTGGGCCCGTATCACTTATTAAATGGTGGGTCATGAGGTACGAGGATGACTTACCTAGATGATAAGGTTATGCACAGTCATGCAGTTAGGCAGAACCATTTTTCCACGGTATACTGGAGAAGAGAAACCTGACTCTTTCTTACATGTGATGGAAGACCAGTGGTGGAACGATGGAGACAGATGGAACATGATGGTCTATACATTGTGCGGAATAACATCATGCTGGTAGGCAACACAGAGAGACAATTTATTGGGTTGGCATGATATCTGAATAGCCTTTTTGACAAGGTTTACAAGGAATAATTTCTCCTCTTTGGTACACAACCATGATGGGAAGACCCCTTATTTTTTACATATTCACAATTGTGAGAGACATTGGGCACAAGGAAAAGAGGCATTACCACCATCTCTTTGGGTACACAAGTTATATTCTAATTTGTGTGGATGTGCATGTGCATGATGAGTTAAAGCAAGAAATTGCAAGTTGGCGTGACATGACAGAAGGTATTATTCATACATTTTATTTTTTTTCTACTAAGCTTCCCATTTATGAAGTCTTTTAGATTCTGAACCCCATCACGTTGGGAGATAGCACAAAGGAAGAAGAAATTTTGATTCAACTATTAGGATATCCTAAGACTGAGGCATGTGAAGAAGTATTAGAAATAGAAGAGACATTATTAGAGCGTGCCTAGAAAGAGAAATAAAAAGGGAAGATATTTTACCTCATTGATGATGAGGAAGATGAAAATCAATATATAAAGCACACTAAGGGTGCGCGCGAAGTGTTGGAATCTGCATATGAGAAGGTGCACACATACCATGTGCCTATGAATACTAAGAAGGTGAATATTAGAACTAAGGATGTGCCTAAAGCAGTGATAATTAGTAATTATTGATCAAAATCAAAATTTGTGAAGAATAATGAGTTTTTACATGACTTTCAAGATCTGTTTCATAGGGGTTATCCTGAGTTAAATGGTTTCCATCCATATTTGGGGGAAATAAAGATTAAGTTGAAATATGGCACGTGCTCAGTTCAGAAGAGGCCTCATCAAATGAATCTAAACATGCACGTGAGATTGAAAGAAGAGATAGATAAGATGCTCAAGTCAGGTATTATTGATCCTATTGAGATAATCTGAAGTGGATCAACCCCATGTGGTGATCAACATCAAGATAAGGATGGTCTAGATTAGGATAATTTTTTGGACTATATGAATACTCAATGCTATCATGTGTCATGGATCTCTTGTCCTACGTCATGCACTGGATAAATCTTGGAAGGTGTAGTGGGGTGCAAGATCTATTTATTCACAGATGGATTCTCTGGAGACCATTAGGTGCGCATTGTACATCAAAGATCAGGATAATACCACCTTTGCAACTGAATGGAGGAAGTTTTATGCATATACTTGATCATGCCCTTTGCATTGAAGAATACATGAGCAATTATTCTCATGCACGTAGTTGGTCAAGCATTTCTAAGACTTTATCCATAAATGTTTACAAGTATACTTGGATGATTGGACCGTGTATGGGCTGGTAAAAGATAATTATGACGGCCTGAGATTGATGTTTGAAATAGGTAGGTAGCTTAGCATCTCTCTAAACATCAAAAAGTGCATATTTTCCACCCTGTTTGGCACATTACTTAGGCACATATCATTTACAAGGAAGGATTGTTGGTGGATATCTAACTAAGATTGTAGTTAGTTTTGGGTTCTAAAGGAACCTACCAACTCAGAGCGAAGTGTGTGGGTTCTTGGGGCATACTGGTTATTACAGGAAGTTTATTATATGGATATTCCAAGATATTTGTGCACCCCTTGAAGAGTTATCTCGATGCCAAAGGAAAATTCTATTGGGGTGACACGCATGGTAGCAGGCGTTTGAGACCTTGAAGGAGAAACTAACCATGGCACCTATCTTATGTTTCCCTTCTTGGAATAAATTTGTTTCATATACATGTGGATGCCTCTGGAATGGATCATTAGTGCAGTGTTAGCGCAACCAAGAGAAGGTAATGTTAATCATCCCATATTGTTTTCACAAGCAGAAAGCTCACACCCGGCTAAGAAAAACTATACGCACTATGGAGTGTAAGATCACTGTCATATGATTTATGAACTTCATAAGTTCAAGGCAGTACTTATTGGCCAAACCATTCATATTTTATACAGATCAAATGGAATTGAAGTACTTAATGGTCAAATTAGTCCATTTTTTTTGGGTCGCATCTGTCCATGGTATCCTTCTTGTTTTAATAATTTGACTTCACAGTCATAGTCAAACCCGGTAGAAAGATCAACTTGGGACCTAGGATCACCTGTCAAGGATTAACTCTAGATAGGACTCTGCAAAGCATATAAGACACTATGACTAGATACACAATTGTTTAGATTGAACAATGCATTCCAACAAGATTTAAAAGACATTGCAATATTCTTACGCATTGGACTAGTACTCTTAAGTGTATGAATACTTTAGAAAATAAACATCTTGTTATTTGCACAATGCCTTATATCAACTCATTAGCAGGAGACATGTATACAAGATGGGTAGAGATGAGGTCTTGCATGTAGATGTGTTGCTGGAACATGAGCGTGTAAAGATATCATGGAAGAAGCACATGGAGGGATAGATGCTAGTGGACACTATGTGGGAGAAGTGATAGCTGCACAATATACTTACTGGATAGGTTTATGGTGGGAGACATTGTAAAAGGACACTAAATAATTTTTCAATGTTTGTGACCATTGTCATAGGATAGGTAAGCCTAGAAATAGAGACGATATACCACTGAGGACCCTATAACAAGTGCAAAGAACCATTTGAGAAATGGGTGATTGATTTTGTAGGACCTATTACAACAATTGTGCATGTAGGGCAATGCATGCAGCTACATTATTAGATATACTTATTACTTGACAAGGTAGGAAGAGGTTGTTCCTATAAAGGATTGTATTATAGTAACATCAGCTAGGTTCTTTATGGGAGAACATTCATAAGCATGTATAGATGTCCATTAAGTCTTATAAGTGATAGAGGGACTCATTTTTTGAATGAAACCATTAGAATATTACTATTATTAGATTTTATGGTAGCACACCATAAGACTACACCCTATCACCCCTACGGACCAATGGAACTATTGAATCTTTCATCAAGATCTCTAAGTCAAACACTAACTAATATATGTGGTGCTAGTAAGAAAATATTGGGATGATAAGGTATCAATCAGTATTCTATGGGCATATAGAAAAACTTATAAAAGTGGTTGAATAAGGCCACACCCTTTTCAATTGGTGTTTAGCGCATAAGGTTTTTTTACCTTTTAAATTTTTGTTACACATCTCTAGGTATTTCACGCGCAGGAGGATTGGGTGATGAACAAGAAGTTGATGAGTGCATTAAAAAATTGATGCAATTAGATGAGCGGCAGGTCATAATCATGCGTTGGATTCAGAAGATAAAAGAAGGCGAGACGTAAGGCTTAACATGGCATAGGCATTTTAAGAACAAGTCTTTTGCATTTGGGAAGATGGTCCTACTTATATGATTCAAAGTTTTTGTGCCATCTTGGGAAGTTGAAATTTCATTAGTTGGGAGCCTTTGTATGTAACTAAGATATTTAGAATCATGAGCATGTCAATTATAGGCAATAGTATGGTATCATGTTTCTTGGATACTTCAATGGGAGTAGGTTGAATCCCTACTATAAATAAGCTTCCCTTGTGTTTGTAATAAGGAATTATTTCCATTTAGATTAGATTCCCCTTTCATGTTTACTTTTCTTTGTTTATTTTAATAATCACATTCATGTGCAGGAGATGATTACTATTTATTAATTTGATGCGTAGAGTACCGTACATAATTTTAGTGTGGGGTGGAACAGATACAAGTGAATGCAAGAGATACTATGTGATGTTGGTACATCTAAAGGAGTTGGTTCAAGAGTGTGTGTTTGTATAAAGGTGTGTGTTGGAGGATTATGTTGGTCTACATGATGGTACGGTACTTAATGGATAAAATGGGGGTATGTGAAAGGAATTATCACAGGTGCTTATGTATGATAGTTCTTAAAAGGCTATGAAATTTCTTAGACTTAAATACCACTCGAGAAATATGGTCGCATAGTGTAACATGAGGGAGGTAACAGCAGGATAGACTACTTGGCATATGGCATAGAGGAAGATGGTGTGCATTACAGAGAGAGGAAAGGATGAATGATTGCATCTTGGGAAGTAGTTGCATGCCATAAGGTTATGGTTGATGCACATAGAAGATAAAATTGTGGGAGAAAGCAAAAAGTGCTTTAAAACAACACAGTTCTTTAAAATTAAAAGTATGGGAAATTTTGAAATAGCATTTAAGTGTTTTAAAGCTAAAAAGTAGTTTTCCATGGAGATATTAAGTGAAAAAAATATATAAATTTGGGGGAAAACAAGTTCATTATCACCTTTCCTTAATATATTTGTATGATTAAGAGTTGAGCGACCAAGTACAAAGAGTTAATTAGAAAGAGAAAAGACAAACTAGAGTAGAGTGCATATAGCCTTCAGTGTGAGAGTTCCTTCAAGGAAGAGGAAGTGGTAGCTTGGAGAGAAGGTGTGAGGGCACGAGTAAGGATTAGGGTTCACAAAGCTATGGTTTGTAGCATTTAGAAGCCGATCGGCTAGGGCACAGAGTCAGGGCATCAAGAGCACAAAAATGGAAGGTGTCAGGATTGAACACCAAGATCGAATGCACACCATTGAGGAGTAAGAAAGAAGGTAAATTTTAGTACCTAGGGCACACTCTCAGAGGGTTTTATAGTTTTTAAACGTGAGAAGAATGATGGCACCATGAAGGGAACCCAATAACAATTAAACCATGGAAAAATCACCAAATAATTGGTTCTCTAAAATATAGTACCCACCCGAGGTTATAGTGGGACAACATGGACCTCGCAACTCAAGAAATGCAAGATCAATGAGTAAAATCAATGAGATCTAGGGTATGAGACCACCTTAAATAAGGATATACTATGGGAATGTCCCAATAGGACTTCAAAAGGGTAGTTTTTTATGGACAATATAGTACAAAAGGACCTTGAGAAGGTAGGGATTCTCCAATTATTTGAGTTTCTTTTATTTGGCAAGCTAGCACACCTCTTCCAATGGTTAATGTCATGTGTGCATGAGGATCTAGGAGGATAATGTGATTGACAGTTAGGTTGATTGGGAGAGTGACAAGGTTATGAGACACTGGTGAAGACCTAGACCTAGATCTGCGCAATGAAACCAAAATTGAAGAAATAACTACAAAATTGTAGTATGACAAGGGACACATGGTGATGAGTATTTATAAAAAAATTGACCCTTCTATAAGAATAGAGGCACACTTGGTTACCTGTAATTTAGGTGCCTACGAATGATTGAGTGAGGTAAATCAAAAATTCCTTTATATTACACAAAAGCTAACACACAAGACTTGGTATACTATTACACAATATATAGCTGAGGGGATTGTGAAATAAGCGAAGGCACGAATAGAAAGAGGGGAGAAAAAAACTTGGGGATCCATTTTGTTACTAATCATATTCTAGGATATTGGTGTCCCAGATGGACCAGAGGACAATATTATAAACTCCCAACTAAGGACAAGTCCCTTGCAACCCAATTTTCCCAATTTATATGTGAATGTGCAATCTCAAATCCTTATAAGGTGCACCTAGAGGAATGGTATAGGAGGATATGTAGAGAATTTGAGAATTATTGGCACATTCTCAGGTATTTTCTTTGAGTGGTAGGCCAGTAGGAAAATTTTGCAATCATGCAACACTTTAGCCTTGAAATATTTACAATGAAGAATGGAAACATGGAGCCGTGCTACAAATTAAAATTTTCATTCACTACCAAATACTTCAAGTGTATGATCAATAGAATCAAGGTTGCACAACCTTTGAGGTTTGATGTGGAGAAGGTTGGTTCATATTGGCATACCTTGCACCAAACATATAATTATGATTCCAAGTCGGCATACCTAGAAATGAAGGAATTTGATAACTTAGATATTAATCCTTTTATCACATTAGCGGTTGGAAACATGGCATGCATAGTTTTTTTCAATCTTTAACCAAATATGGAAGATGGAAAGGAGGTCAAGGTATTTGACTCCCATATGTCATAGCATCCAAATAAGCATACAATAAATATCCAAAAGATAAGGTGGGAAGAGACTCTACCTGAAGAAGAAGAAGAAGACATTATGTTGGATCAGAGCATAAGAAGGGATATGTATAACAAGAGGAGAGAAGAAAGTAAGGCTGTAAGCTCTTCATAGCTAGAAAAAGGGTCTCCCTCATTAGCAGCAACTAAAGCAAGCCCTTTACAGAAAAATAAGGGCCATAAGAGGGCTTGAGTTATCTCTGATGACAAGGAAGAGGACTTGAAAAATGAGGTGTCTGAAGAGAAATCACGTGAGGATCCTACGCACTGAGAGGAATAATATGTGGAGTACTCAGTGCACATAAAATCAAGCCCATAGAGGAACCAGGAGGAAGGAAAAGAAGATGGGCATAATAGAAGCCTGCGTAAAGAAGAAGTCCCAGTATATGAAGAGCAGGGGTGTAATGCAAAAGACGATGAGCCTGAATTGGATGAGGAAAAGGGTGATGATGATTATGTCATCAAGGAGGATAAGGGAACTGGTGGGGAATCAAGCAGGGAGCCATTTTATTTTGTGTAGGAAACACCGAGGAAGGCATGCACAAAGGTGAATGCGACAAGATGACGACCCCCCAGTCACCTTTTATGTCATTCATCAACAAACCAACAAAGGTATTAAGGGCTATATTTCAGATCCCGGTCCCTAAGGAATATTTTTTAGGATGGGAGATATTGAATAAGGATGGAGGATTTTACTCATAAGGAAGATGTTGTTGTGGAGCATGCATACATATGAGGAAGAGCCATACTTTGAGCTTAGTGATCAGTCTTACTCCAAATTAAATTTGAGAAAGGATCTAGGGGCATTATACAATGTCATCGACCCTACTAAGCTAACTGATGAGTAGGCCTATAATGCACTCAATAAAATTACATCTAAGGTTGCATGTAGGAATTTTGAAAAGGGTACTACGCTCAAAGTGATGTTGGATGATAAGAAGGACAAGGAGTGAGACATTTAGAAACTGAAGGAGGATATTAGAGAACAAAATAAACTCATAACTGAAACATATGATAAAGTAAGTAATATATTAAAAAGCATCACAAACGTGTGTCTTGAACTTGTGGTGGAGGCCTAAAATATTTAATCCTTAGAGTTGGACTATATTGAATACCTTGTGGGTATGTTACTCCATAAAATAAAGAGTGGCACGGGGCCATTAGCTGAAGAATTGATCAAAGAAAAGAAAAAAATAAGGAGGCAGTTGAGGCTAAGATAACAAAATATGAGACACTGATCACCGCAAGTAAGGAGGTCACTAAACATGTGAAACTTGCATTTGATAAGTGCCAAAATTTTGACCCTATTCGTAGTACACATGTTGTGAATGATGAGGAAGAGACTAGAATAATTCAATCAAAAATGAAGAATAATAAGTTTGAACGAGAGAGATTCATGGCAAAAGCATCATCACAAAGAGACTTAATCAAATCCATGAAAGAAACACTTGAGGAAATGCTCAAGGAATTTAAACTCATGGTCATGTGAAGAATTGATGTCTTAGAAGGAATGACCATGGAGTTTGATGTAGTGGTGAAATATCTTAAGGAGAAAGTTGATGAGCTAACAACTGAGAAAATATCAGGTATTATTGAGGTCGTGCAATAGAAAGTTGTAAAGGAACTTGTGAAGTGGAAAGAGTTAGGATATTTATTGGGCAGGGAGTTCCCAAAGCTTCTCTAACCACCTTAGGCCTGAGCTCAAATACGCGCATGTGGGAGATTATTTCAATCATTTATTCATGGGATGAATGATAAAATTCTTTATTTTTCAGGGGCTTTTAATTCTTTGATTCATTCATCCTTTGGAGAGTGATTTTGTCTCAAATATTACTAAGGAATAGAAATAGCTTTAGTGTGGGGTGATGTTGATCTAGGAAAATGGCTAAGTACTATCCATGCACGAAGGCTTATTAAAGTAACTAGATCTGAACATAGAATCATGGTAATTCAATTACTGTTGATCATTATTTATGTTGATTAAAGCTTCCTTATTATATGTGTTTCCAATTTTATATGTTATGATGTATCTTCTTGGATGGTTGTTATGATGATGGTTATGTTTATGCATTTCTAACATCTTGTTGAGAAAACAAAGGAGGGACCTAGTGGCTACGTGCACTTTGGGTGAGCTTCCATACTTGTCTGGATGAAGTGTCAGTGTGCATAGCTAGATTTGGGTAAATAAATACTACATAACACAAAATCAAGATACTTTTCTTACATGATTATACTATTTTCAATTATTAATATGAAGGGGGGAAATCTAATATTATAAGGAAAAATATAAAAAATCCTTCTACAATTCTATTATGTTCAAATCATTTGGAAAGAAAAAGCCCTCAAATCCTTGTAGGAAACCAAAAAATTATCATCTTAGCAATTCACCTTGTCACTCATTTCCCTCACCTTACCCTCCCCATATTACAAGCCCAAATCCCCTAAATGATCCTTTTATGGGATTTGATTGTGATACTTACCCTTCAAAAATGAGAAAAAAAAAACCCCAGACCATGTAAAGACACATATTTTCCACCATAAAAAACATAATCAAAAGTAACTATTTTCCTGATCATCTAAAGCTCCATGACCACTTAGAATGGTTGGAAGCCTCCATAGCAGAGACTAGATGTAAATTAAGAGTTCATAGTTTAAATTCATTAAGTGGAGGTGGGAAAGGGGTCTTATGGTTTCAGGAGGGCCTACTTAGCTTCTAACACCCACAACATCTATTTGAAAACCATTTGAGACAATTGTGATGGATTCTTCCTTTACACCAACAATGGTTGGATTTATGAGGTGCATGAGTTCCCCTAGCCTAACCCCTAGTTGTAACCTTCTTCTAGATCCTTTAATCAAGATTTGGAGAGTTTTGATACCTCCTTATGGATCCTTCAATTAAGGGTCATTCGGATTTAGAGAGTTTTGATACCTTGGTGTCACTAGATGACTTCCTAAAGTGGCACACTAGAGAGGAAAATGTAAGCTTTGGTCATGATAATTGTGATTGGATAAAATATGTGTATGGCTCCTTAGGATAGCTAAAGAAAATACTAGAGACATAGAGTAATTTTGTGAATAAACTTTCAATGTATGATTCAACAAATATGGAGGAGGTTGTGTTAACAAAAGATAAAAGGGAAGAGAGAGTGAGGGCACTTAAAAAGTAATTTAAGTTGAATAACACATGTTTTCATTAAAATGTCTTTGTTTCAAAGCCCAAGGAGGATGAAATAATGGATATATTCTATATCCCTATTGTAGGGGGACTCAAGCTTCATGTCCTTTTGTGGAGAGGGATGTCGATAGTGTGAAAAATAAGTATGACTTGGACGATCTCAAGAAAAAACCATATCAATTAATAAGATATTTAACACTTTCATAGTCCATAAATTTGAAACATATGTTTTTGGCGAAAAATATTGAACATGGATTTTCACCCAAAACTCTTTATTTCAATATCTCAATTGTTTGTAGAGGAAAAATACATTACAAATAAGGGAGTGGGAGGGTATAGTTTTGTGAGAGTTCGTTCGGTTTCTCTTGGGGTTAATGAGTCACCTTTAATTACACAGGGAGAATTTGAAGGGATGATATTAAGTTTGGAAATAGAGGATACACCTCTTAGTATTGGTGAAAATGGTGATGGGCCTCATTTAAATATTTTTAATCCTTTATCAAGGGATGTAAGATCTTACAATATTTTAAGGGATACAAATGGAAATATCAAGGATAAGTATGGGATTTACTAAAATCCTCCTATGTACCAGGTCCATCGAGGATAGGTTTTGCAATCCCCAACTTTAGTAAACTTTCTCTTATTACCCAGAATTTTATGAGGAATGTTATTCCAAAATCACCTAACAACGTGGATGTAATTTTGAGAGTAAACTACTAAACAAGAATGATTCCTGGGAGTCCAAACGTAGTTAGGGACCCAATAATGTTTGAAAAAAAGGAGAGTTTGCATTTTAGACCCTTGTCCCATTGGGAAGGCAACATTTTTGCAAGGTCATCTACTCATGAAACTTAAGGTTGAAATTAAAAATAGAGATGTAGTTTTCTGACTATTCAATATCTTGGTCAAGATCATAATTCATTTCAACAAAGAACCGGGAACATTGTTTATCAGAGTTCTTCTTAATGGCTATACTGAAGATTATGTATGTATTTTTATTGTGTACTCTTTCGTCCTTATGTAACATGATAACATGGACTATGTTTGGGTATGAATTTTGGTATGGTATTCACAATATTGGAAAAAAGTTAGAAACATTATATAAATTTCTATTTTCTTAAAAGTGGGAGAAATTACAATTAGATAATTCATGATCGTTTATGTCCTATGCATGATAAACTAAAATTAAAACAATTATGTGGTCAAAATTTATAATGAAGCAAATAATGTCACATTAAATGTGTTTTTAAACATAGGAATATGACATTTTATATCTATGATGTTCATGGTCATTAATGGTCATACATTGTGGCTTGAATTACATATGTAAACTTCATGTCCTATGGATCCTATAGGGTCTTCCTAAAAAATTTAGATTATTTTTACTTTCATTTGTAGCAGTTCTTAAGATATCAATTGGGAGGTGTCCTTTATTGACACATTAATTTCAAAATGTATTGGGGTCTTTTTATTTGCATGCCCTAAATATTTTGAGTGAGAATGGAAATAATCGTTTTGATCTAAATTTAAGTTGTTAAGTGTAAATTCATACAACCTAAGTGTATATGCACATAAGACTATTAAAAATATTTGTGAATTATACCTAGGCATTTTTAACAATTCTAAAGTATCAATATAAGAAATTTCATGGTAAGATATACATAGTGAATTTATTTTATTTGGAAATAGACTGCATGTATGGGAGTTTTGGTTATATGCAACGCATATTTATTATTGACGTGTGAAAAAAATTTATTATCATTAGAGATGAAAAATTTACACTTCTAACCAACTTGATGGTCATTGATCAATTGTAGGTATTCATCAAAATGGTTATTCTATTGACAACATTATCAAGTATCAATGTAGAAAGTTCCAACATTTGTTTTAGTGTGTTTGGTGAAATGTTTTAGTGCTTAGATTAGATTACTTATCAAGTACCCATTTTTTATAATCACTTTCTATTGTCAACTCTATTTTTTAAATATGTCACATAACATATAACAAATTGATTCATTCTTTAAGTTACTAGAATTGATTTTTAATCGTTTTAATCTATTTTAGGCTCTTTCATATATGATGCTAATTAGTTTTTTAATTTTAGATTAGTGTGCATGTGAATATAAATTCTTTAAGATCTAATCGCAGTAAGAGTTAGAGATTCTTTTCCATACAATGTAAAAACTAGAGGTGGTCTATTTGCTTTAGGAAATGTTGTCACTAAAATTTTAAATAAGACACACTAAAAGTACATAATTATATGTATGCATGGAAATATTGTTATGAAATTCATTGTCAATAAGTATTGAACTACATTACTAGCAGCACCCCTGGATGTTGATCAGACTTCTAGTTTGACATCTTGGACATCCAGTGTGATTGCACAACATTGAATCCTCTCCCCAAGTGTGGGACTTGTAAAAATGGGAGAGGAATCTCCAGATTAGAGGCTGGTTCCTCAACTCCTCTGATCAGATATATCACTTACAAGTTGCAGAGGTTTGAATTCCTAGTTCCTACTCTAAATTCCAAGGGGACAAAGATAGGGAATGCAAGAAAATGAAGCTAATGCTAATGAGGTGATGCACCAAAGGAGTTGCAGACACCTGATACTACAATACATACACAATCCACAAGAAAACACAGCACAAAGCATGCACAAATTGCTCAAAATGTAATGAAAGATCAGGAAAACAATGGTAGATATATGAAAGGATTGAGGGATTTTAATCACAGAGCATATATTAACATTCCAGATCCAATACAATGCATTACAGTGATCAAGAGGCAAAAAGGGGTGCTGTATTGCATGGAAAGGTAAAAATTTCCACAAATTCTGCCAAAAAGGAAGAAAAAGGGAAGTTGCAGAGCTGAAAAAGTGTCTCTTTTTTTCAAAAATGAACCCATTCTGGCTTTTACAGTGCAAGCCACGACCCCAGGAGAGAGAAACGTGGGAAAACATGGGAGAGCTTCAACCACCAACCCAAAACACATTAAAACAGCATGGGCATCCTTACAGGCCCATCCCCTGACATTTTTCGCCATGCTGGGAGAGAATGCGAGCCATTCTTCATTAAAAATGGTGGTTGAAACGTCATTTCTGTCCATGACCACGTGCCAGAGGTGTTTTTCAATTTTCTCTCTCCAAACTCCATCAAAATGCAAAAATGACCCTGGAATCTTGTAGATAATTTCACCAGCTTTCCATTGATATAAAGAACGTGAAAAACTGAGCTCTGGATCGAAAGATATGGCCGTTTGAAATTTTAGGGCAAAACAGGGCCAAATCGGATTGGCGGGCAAAATTTTTTAAATTTTCCACTTTTTGGTCATTTGGAAAATTTTCCAAAAATTCCCCATGCTCCACCATTCTGGGTGCCACGTGGCATGTTTTGATTGGGTGCGGGCCTTTAATGCTTCATTTTCCATTGTTTTTCCCTTTGGAAAATTTTCCAAAAATTCCCCGCCGGGCCGATGATCTGAGGACACGTGGCACGTGCTGATTGGGCGCGGGCCTGTCCTCCTAAATTTTCCGTCACTGTTTGATCCTATTTCTTGACTTGGACATGTGGAAAAACCTCATTCATTGCGAGCCTTTCCCTTTGAATTTTCCATGCAGGCTTGTCTTGTATTTTTTGCCGCCACCGGACACGTGGCAAGATTCCATTGGTTCGTGTTCGGGGGGCGATTTTTCCTTTGAAATTTCCTTCCTTTTTCCTTTGGGAAAATTTCCCAAATTCTCCCCACCTTCCGCCGGTCTGGGACACGTGGCAC
Organism: Taxus chinensis; assembly: GCA_019776745.2. Classification (NCBI taxonomy): domain Eukaryota; kingdom Viridiplantae; phylum Streptophyta; class Pinopsida; order Cupressales; family Taxaceae; genus Taxus; species Taxus chinensis. The sequence goes on from CM034149.1 coordinate 318,036,169, forward strand.
AATTTCATTGGACCGGGGACCCTGGGCAAACATTTTTCCTTTTCAATCCCTTTGGGAAAAAATCCCAATCTCCCCCCGCGCACCGCTATTCCTCGTCCCCATGGACACGTGGCATAATATAATTGGTCGGCAGTGGGGGCAGCGGGCCAAAACTTCTCCATTTTTTTACCAAAACACTTCACCAAAATTCTAACTTCTCCTCCGCCCTCTGAAGGTCTGATGCCATAGGACACGTGGCAAAACATGTGATTGGGCGTGGGCCTTCCTTTTGAAATTTTCCATGGCGCCAACACTTAGTCAAATTTTTCAATTTTTCCCCTTGGACACGTGGCATAATCTGATTCGCCGGCGGGCCTGCGGGGAAAAATATCCCTTTTGAAAACTTTTCCAAACACTTGGTAAAAAACCAAGTTTTCCTCCGACCCCCGCCACTTCCTTGGACACGTGGCACCATTTCATTGGCTGCGGGCCTTTCAGGGGAAAATTTCCCACAAAAACTCCACCGGGCCATAACTTCAAAAATACATGGAGTTAGGAGGAAAACTTTACCTTTCTGGAAAGCTGAGAAAGAGCTCTATCCAGTGGTGCCATTTCAAAAAGTTTTGAGTTCCTGAATATCAAAAAATTATGAATGAGGCACAAGAGAGGCAAGAATGAAAGGAGTTAGCCACAAAATGAGCAAGGGGTACATTTTGGATAACAATTTTGGTGACTCAGAGGGGTCATCTACCTGCTGGATGAAGTTACCAGTTGCCTGAAGCAATCCATTGGGCATGGAGTCATCAAATTCTCTGTTTGGTACCCCAACTGACTAGAACACTGCAAGGAGGAAGGTTGAGGGTGAAACATCATCTAATTGGAGCAAGGTCTGCAAACACATTTCCAGGAACAACAAGCTTGTGCCAAAGCACTTAGGGAAAGCAAAACTAATCTACAGCAAAACAATGTGCACAAGCACTTGGAGGAATGAAAACCTAAGCTAATATGTACAAGGTGGAGAATTCCCTTTAGTAGCAATGCTTTAGATAGATTCCATTGACTGGAATCTGCAGTTCTTCGCCATCCAATGAAGACAATTGGAAAGCATTGCTGTCCTTACACTTTGTGACCATGTATGGGCCACTCCAAATGGCATCAAATTTTGAATGCCTTCCCGGTTTTTCTCTGTCTGCATCCCATTTTAACACTAGATCTCCAACTTGGAAAGATCTATTCTTGGCCTTTCTATCAAAGGTCTTCTTTATCAAAGCTTGATCCTTCTCCATTGCTTGGGATGCCTGATTTCTGATTTCTTGGAGCTCCATCAATTCTGCATATCTAACCTCCATGGGCTCAAACTCCAACAACTCCAACTGTTTCATGAGTTCCAATGTTGGCAACTCAAGTGACATGGGCAAAATTGCCTCTCTTCCATAAACAAGCTTGAATGGGGAGTTACCTGTAGATCTTTTAGGAGTTATCCTATCAGCCCATAAGGCTGATTTCAACTTAGTATGCCAAGATCTCTGATTTTCATCAAGAGTCCTCCTAATGATCCTTAACAAGTTCTTGTTTGTAGATTCAGCCTGGCCATTACCCTGAGGGTAATAGTTTGATGAAGTGCTTAGGTAGATCCCATTCTTGACAGCCCATTCAGTCACCTTGGACCCAATGAATGCCAATGCATTATCTGATATTATTGTAGCAGGTATGCCAAATCTGGTTGCTATTCCCTCATAGAAGTCTAGGATGCTAGATTCATTTGCTTCCTTGAGTGCTACTGCTTCAGTCCACTTGGTGAAGTAATCTGTGGCTGTTAAAATCCATTTGTGCCCTTGGCTTGAATTGGGATTAATGACTCCAATGAAGTCCAAACCCCATTGCATGAATGGCTGGTCAACTGAAATTGGATGCAATGGAAGGGCAGCTAGCCTCTCTTTACCTGTGAAGAATGCACAATTCTTGCACCTCTTGATCCATGCATAACAATCACTGAAAATCTTGGGCCAATAATAGACAGTCCTCATGATCTTTAGAGCTGTCACTCTTGGTGCAAAATGACCACCAGCTGATCCACCATGGAACTCTTCCAACACCCTATGAATCTGATTTGTACTAATGCATCTCAGCAGCACTCCATTCACATCCCTTTTGAACAAAACACCATCAACAAGGGCATATGGGACAGCCTGCAATCTGAAGTGTCTTCTTTTGGTCTTGTTCATCTCTGGAGGGCATAGACCTGTGCTTAGGAAGTGCATTATGTCTTGGGTCCAGCAAGGAGTGAGGACACCATCATTCTCCTCTTGAGTGCTTCCTTGCTCATGGCTGTCTTGCAACGCCAAAACAACCTCCTTCTCATTGCATGCTTCCTTTTGTTTGCTCAAAATCAGCTGCTCACACAATCCTTTTCCTCTGACCAACTTGGTGACTTTGATCTCAATGTCATACTCCATGACACGAGTAATCCAACCTGCTCTCTTTTCATTCAAGTCTTTGTTGAGGAGGAAGTCTTTAACTCCCACATGAGAAACCAGCAACTGAACCTTGTTGTTTGAAACTAGATGCTTGAATTTCTTCAAGCTTCTGATTACTGCAAGAACATGCTTTTCAATGAAAGAATATCTCACCTCATAATCCTCCAGGCTTTGGCTGAAGAAAGCAATTGGCTGCTCATCATTGTCTTTGTTCTGCTGTACCAAAATTGCAGAAATAGTATCATCACCCCCAAATGCATAGAGGATGAAATCCTTGGAGAAATCCGGGTTGATGAGAGTTGGGGCTTGAGAGATGGCTTCTTTGATTGCTTCAAAACTTTCCTTGCCTTCTGCTATCCATTTGAAAGCCATGCTTTTCTTTAACATCTTGGTGATAGGCTTGACAAGGGCTGCAAAATTTGGGACAAACCTCCGAACAAAATTTATTCTCCCCAAGAAACTTTGAAGGGCCTTCTTGTGGCTTGGCAATGGTAGTGCTCTTATGGCTTCAACTCTTTCTGGATCAATTGCTAATCCTTCTTTGGAGACAATGTGGCCAAGGAGTTTTCCTTCATGGGCTAGAAAAATACACTTTTTAGGATTCAAGGATACTCCAAATCTTCTGCACCTTTGGAACACTTGTCTCAAATGAAAGAGGTGGTCTGCTGCATTTTTTGAAAAAATAGTGATATCATCAAGATATATCAGCACAATGTTGTTAATCAAACCCTTGAACGCCATGTCCATTGCTCTTTGGAAAGTAGCTCCAGCGTTGGACAGCCCAAATGGCATTTTCCTGTATGCATAAGTTCCCCATTTGGTTGTAAAGGCTGTCTTGAACTGATCCTCTTCTTTCACCATAATCTGATTATACCCTGAATAGCCATCAAGTAATGAAAACCTCTCAGAGCCAGCAACAACTTGTAAAATCTGCTCCATGGAAGGAAGTGGATAATGATCCTTGAGAGATGCTCTATTCAAATCTCTGAAGTCAACACACAATCTGATTTCCCCACTCTTCTTTCTAACTGGAACCAAGTTGGCCACCCAACTAGAATGCTTGATAGGGAATATGATTCTTGATTCTATCAACTTATTCAATTCCTTTCTCATGAGAGGCTCCATGTGTGGATTGACTGGCCTTTGTTTTTGTCTGATGGGTTTAGTACTTGGATCCAATTCAATGGTGTGTTGAGCTAACTTTGGATTGAAACCTTTCAAATCTTCATAGCTCCAAGCAAACACATCAGGGAATTCTTGACAAAGTTGTATGAACTCATACCTTTCTTGCTCAGTTGTCACCTTACCAACTCGGAGTGATTTGCCTTCTTCCACCAAGATGGACACTGAATCTTCTCCCTTGACTTGAATGTTTGCTTTCTCCTTCCTAAACTGATCATTAGGATTGAAAATGGACTCCAAAGTAATAAGTCCCTTTGGTAGTTTGTTGGTTCTCAGCTGTACCACTTGGTCACCATACTGCTGCTCCAACTTTTCCTGATTTTTAGCTGAGAACTCAGCTTCTTCTTGCAAGAAATGGATGATTTGCTGATCATTTTCAAACAATTGCCAACTTATATTGTTGTCTGGTACTGAAGGCCTCACAATCACATGGATGTTTGGCTGTACTTTGTCTTTTTGAATGCTTTCAACAACTTCAAAGGCTGCCCCAACTGCTGCAATCCTGTCAACAGCTTGGTTCTCTTTTCTAGGAATGGATTTTATGCCAAAGCCCTCAAAATCTTCAATGAGGTCCCACACCCTATTTTTGTAGCACTTGAGTAGATCATTCTTGACAGCATGCTGCCCCTTAACTTGGTTGACAATCAACTCACTGTCACCAAAGACTTGCAAGTTCTTTATTCCTCTCTTGATTGACCAATGCAATCCTTGTATCAAAGCTTCATATTCAGCAGTGTTATTAGAGCATGCAAACTGAAATCTAAAAGCTGAATAATACTTAACTCCTTGAGGTGAAACAAGCATAGCTCCCCCTCCTGCACCTTGTCTACTCCTTGATCCATCAAAAAACAACTGCCATACCTCATTGTCATCCTTGTGGTTTGGCTTGGTGATGCTAGGAATAGGCTGATTTTCTTCATGCATGCAATAGACTCCTAGCTCAGATTCTTCTATTTCTTGATAAGGATCAAAAGCATGCACCTTGTTTTCCCATTCATCAAGAGTTAGATCTGGGATGCTTCCTACCTTGGTGTCAGTTTCATCAGTGCTTGGATAATCCTCTTGATCAAACGCTGAACAATTGGTATTGATCTGACTTGCAGTGTAAGGCTCAATGTGAAAGTTTGCAATAGGTTCAGATCTGATTGTGGCTTTAGTTCCATATCTTGTTCTGAACAACATGTGTGACCAATCAGTAGATAAGTAACCTCCAATCTTGGCTGTGAAATCCCTTGACAGACATAGGGCAAAGAGTGGTGGAAGATCTATTACTGAGACATCTTGCAAAACAACAACGTTGGGGCATGCATGCAAAGTAAGACTCAAGTTTTTTATCACTCCAACTGTTGTTACTGCTGTCCCATCCAATTGCACTACCCCTTTGGATATGACTTCATACTGAATTCCCAACTGATCAGCTATTTGCTTGGGCATTACTGAACTACTTGCCCTGGAATCAATCATGCAATTGTGTACTAATTGGTTTCCAATGATCAATGAAACATAGAATGGAGGGGGCTTCAACATTTTACCTTGCTGTCCTCCATGATTCCCTTCAGGCTGGGTAGCATTTGTGAGCACCTTCTCTTGCATTTGGACTTGCTGATTTGAAGTTGACCAGTCCTTCATGGCAGCTTGTAGCAAATCTCTTTGGCCTGGGATAGATAGTGATTCCCACATTGATATGTTTACATTTGTCTTCTTCATCTGATCAATGATGTTGAATGGAGATGAAGCATCTCTTTGCTGTCCCTTGGCCTACACATTCATTCCTTGCATATGGGCAGCAACAACTGGCATTTGAGTTGGCCTAGGAGCTGTTTTAGGCAGCCCTTGTGTGTTTGGAACTGAATTTTGTTTGCCAATAATTTGTGGAATAGTAGGAGGTTGTGGATTATTTGGAGCCAATGGTTGTTCTTCACCCAAATTCCTCCTTTTTGACCTTGTGTTGGCTGCAACACTTTGGGAAACTGTTTGATTCATGCCACAAAAATCTTCTGCCTGCCAGTTTACAAGTGTAGTATCATTTGGAGCTGATTGCTGCTGGAATGTTTCTTGTTGTTGGTTATTTCCTTGACTACCTTCACCCTCCACACCAGTAGTTGTCACCATTAATGCTTGATTTAAGGCACCGTTGAAACACATAGACTGGTTGTGAGGTTCATTGCATGGGAAACACCAATCATACTCTTGAGCTATGTTGTTTTGCACGGGCACTAATGTTAGAGGAAGATATAGCATTGGGATTATAGGGCTGAAATGGTCTGTTAGCAGGAGGTTTTGCTTGGTTTAAATTTGCAGCTGGATTGGGTGGTCTTTGAGGTTGGTATGGCTGCCTGTTAGGCTGAGCTTGAGGCTGGAAAGGAGGTCTAAAACCTTGGGCTTGCTGCCTCTTGAGTGTAACCAGCTCATTACCTAGATTTTGCAATTGCTTCATGACTTCTTGAAGTTCATTTGAGGCACTAGAAGATGAAGTAGAAGCTTCACTTGAATTCTGATTTCTAGGAGTGGGAATAGGAGCTAAAATAGGCATTTGATTAGTGTTTGGGCTCTCTAAACTTTGAAACACTGGCATTGGAGGCCTAGGATCTAGCTTGCCAGCTTGAATCAAACAATTTTCAGCTCTAATGGCAATGCTATAAGCAACAGGGATAGTTGTGCCTCCCATGGATTGAATTAACATAGAAATATCAGAATTTAAAGCTTTAAGGTAATATAGAAAAGCACCTTCTGCTGCTGGCCTTACTGCCACTGGAATTCTCTCCCAAGTCATTTGAAATCTGAAGTTGAAGTCAGTCAGCTGCTCATTGGGAGCTCTCTTGATGGTTGTCAGCTGCTCCAAAAGGGACAAGTTGTCTCCCTTTTCTCCAAACTGCTCATGGAGGGCTATACATAGCTGGTTCCAATTTTGGATAGAACCTGAGGCAAGACTCCTGAACCATTGCAAAGCTTTCCCTTTGAATGAAGATGCCAGCAGTTTGACAGCAACTTGCATCTCATTGATCTCATGGATTGCACAAATATTAGCAATATCCTTAACATGATCACCAGGAGTGGTCTGATTTTCTCCAGTAAAGTATGGGATGTTCTTCAATGCTGCAACTGGGATTGGATTTTGTGCATTGAGAGCAAGTGGGCTGCTGCCAGTGAAATTGACATAGGGGTTGTTTTGTGCCATTCTGATTGGCCTTAGAACCCTTGTTGATTGAATGAAAGGCCTACCAGGTGGAGGAGTTGAGAGAGTTCTGTTTGGTGGAGATGGAGACCTTTGAATTCTCCTCCCTCTTTGCCTTCTTCTTGGAGATAACTACAGATACTCAAACAACACTTCTTCTTCTCCAACTCTTGACCTTGTGGTGATTCTTCTCATGAGTTTTCAGGTCTGCACTGCTAAAACCAGCTGATTCTTCTTCCTTGGAGTCGCCAGATGTGTAATTTAGGGCTCTTTTAAGCAAGAAACTTGCAACAAATGCACATCAATTTTGTTGCAATGAAGATGAAGACCTCTAAGGTCCCACCGGGCATGCCAAAACTATTGTTGCAAATCAGCAGCACCCCTGGATGTTGATCAGACTTCTAGTTTGACATCTTGGACATCCAGTGTGATTGCACAACATTGAATCCTCTCCCCAAGTGTGGGACTTGTAAAAATGGGAGAGGAATCTCCAGATTAGAGGCTGGTTCCTCAACTCCTCTGATCAGATATATCACTTACAAGTTGCAGAGGTTTGAATTCCTAGTTCCTACTCTAAATTCCAAGGGGACAAAGATAGGGAATGCAAGAAAATGAAGCTAATGCTAATGAGGTGATGCACCAAAGGAGTTGCAGACACCTGATACTGCAATACATACACAATCCATAAGAAAACACAGCACAAAGCATGCACAAATTTCTCAAAATGTAATGAAAGATCAGGAAAACAATGGTAGATATATGAAAGGATTGAGGGATTTTAATCACAGAGCATATATTAACATTCCAGATCCAATACAATGCATTACAGTGATCAAGAGGCAAAAAGGGGTGTTGTATTGCATGGAAAGGTAAAAATTTCCACAAATTCTACCAAAAAGGAAGAAAAGGGAAGTTGCAGAGCTGAAAAAGTGTCTCTTTTTTTCAAAAATGAACCCATTCTGGCTTTTACAGTGCAAGCCACGACCCCAGGAGAGAGAAACACGGGAAAACATGGGAGAGCTTCAACCACCAACCCAAAACACATTAAAATAGCATGGGCATCCTTACAGGCCCATCCCCTGACATTTTTCGCCATGCTGGGAGAGAATGCGAGCCATTCTTCATTAAAAATGGTGGTTGAAACGTCATTTCTGTCCATGACCACGTGCCAGAGGTGTTTTTCAATTTTATCTCTCCAAACTCCATCAAAATGCAAAAATGACCCTAGAATCTTGTAGATAATTTCACCAGCTTTCCATTGATATAAAGAACGTGAAAAACTGAGCTCTGGATCGAAAGATATGGCCGTTTGAAATTTTAGGGCAAAACAGGGCCAAATCGGATTGGCGGGCAATTTTTTTTAAATTTTCCACTTTTTGGTCATTTGGAAAATTTTCCAAAAATTCCCCGTGCTCCACCATTCTGGGTGCCATGTGGCATGTTTTGATTGGGCGCGGGCCTTTAATGCTTCATTTTCCATTGTTTTTCCCTTTGGAAAATTTTCCAAAAATTCCCCACCGGGCCGATGATCTGAGGACACGTGGCACGTGCTGATTGGGCGCGGGCCTGTCCTCCTAAATTTTCCGTCACTGTTTGATCCTATTTCTTGACTCAGACACGTGGCAAAACCTCATTCGTTGTGGGCCTTTCCCTTCGAATTTTCCATGTGGGCTTGTCTTGTATCTTTTGCCGCCACCGGACACGTGGCAAGATGTGATTGGTTCGCGTTTGGGGGGGTGATTTTTCCTTTGAAATTTCCTTCTTTTTCCTTTGGGAAAATTTCCCAAATTCTCCCCACCTTCCGCCGGTCTGGGACACGTGGCACAATTTCATTTTCCGTGGACCCTCTGCAAACATTTTTCCTTTTGCGCAATCCCTTTGGGAAAAAATCCCAATCTTCCCCCGTGCTCCGCCTTCCGCGTGCCCATGGACACGTGGCGGGCTCTGATTGGTTGGCGGGGCAGCGGGCCAATAATTTTCCTTTTCCCTTTTTACCAAAACACTTTGCCAAAATTATAACTTCTCTTCTGCGCTCAATGGTTCCGATGCCAAAGGACACGTGGCAAAGTGTGATTGGGCGCGGGCCTTTCCCTTCAAATTTTCCATGGCGCCAACACTTAGTCAAATTTTTCAATTTTTTCCCCTTGGACACGTGGCATAATCTGATTCACCGGCGGGCCTGCGGGGAAAAATATCCCTTTTGAAAACTTTTCCAAACACTTGGTAAAAAAACCAAGTTTTCCTCCGACCCCCGCCACTTCCTTGGACACGTGGCGCCATTTCATTGGCTGCGGGCCTTTCAGGGGAAAATTTCCCACAAAAACTCCGCCGGGCCATAACTTCAAAAATACATGGAGTTAGGAGGAAAACTTTACCTTTCTGGAAAGCTGAGAAAGAGCTCTATCCAATGGTGCCATTTCCAGAAAGTTTTGAGTGCCTAAAAAGCAAAAAATTATGACTGAGGCACAAGAGAGGGAAGAATGAAAGGAGTTAGCCACAAAATGAGCAAGGGGTACATTTTGGTAAAAACAATAAAAAAATAAATCTTTTGAAAGCACACTAAAAACATTAAAAAACACACACAGTTAACTAAACCTAATTTTTGTGTAAGATCTACATAACATAAATAATGTGTGTTTTAATGAATCAAAATTTGATTTATATACTTTCAATGAAAATCATTATGGAGATTTGTTCACGTAGTTTGTCAGTTTGATTATGACCATAAACTATTTATCTATTTTAAACAATAATATAACCCTACATGATATTATAATATGTAATGACTTATTTGATATTTGAATTATTATTATTTGATTGGTAAGCAAGGGTTAAAGGTTCCATTTCAATTTATTTCACTTTTTTAATCATCGGAGTGACAATTGGTTTGGGACACAATCGGGGGGGGCAAATCCCTAAGATCACACAACCTTGACGAAACATTGTAGCCCAAAAACTACAAATCGTGCCAACCTTAGAGCATTACCCACAATCAAAATCACCTCCTGTAGACACCAAATTCGTGTCTCACGACCCCTTGTGACCCGCATCCCATTTCGCAACCTAACCTCATTACCTAAACTTTACACAATTATTTATTAATTACCTTGTAATTGATAAATCCACATCACCTTACCCGCCACCTCACTTTGCCACCTCATCATGACCTAGCCCTAACCCTAAACTAACCTAATTAAGACCCATGACTTGGTCTAGACTCACATCCATAACTAATGCCTCCTTACTCGCACCAAAAGCCAACCTTCTAGCCACTTGACCAAGCCCACAACTGATCTCTCGGGAGAAAAGCAGGGAAGGTGGGCTATTTTACTAAAAATAGCCTACTTTTTCCTTACCGATGCCGGTTCCTACTCGACCGCCGTCGGTTACGAAACCGCCATCGGTTCCCTGTAAATGGGCTCCCCAAACCAAAACAACGGATCGGAATTTCATTTTTAGAGATCAGTCAAAGGATTTCTGGATCAACAGAGAGCATTGCGAGTGAGGAACAGAGTCCAGATCTTCACTTGACAGAGCAGAGACGAGTAAAGAAACCAGAAGTGTTTGCAACCAAGGAGATCAACTTGCATCTCGGTCAAAACCAGTAAGTCAGATCTTACATGTCCTTTTGTCATAACATTTCTTATGTTTCTTGAATCTCAGTCCTCCTAAATCCGTTTCTGAATCCACTACCCAATGTGCCATTGCATCTAACTGTCATTCTTTCACTCCTAATCACCCCCATTTCCTAATACCATCCAAAAAAGCCAGCTATTACAAACACCATCTGTATCAAGAAGATCCTATAACCCACCGGTATCGGTTATCAGTAACCAGCGTCAGTCATCAATAACCGCCATCGGTTCCTCTGATCAAAACCAGAAAACCAGCCTTTCCCCCTACCCAGTTTAACAAAATAATTTAATTGATATTTTGCAGTCTTTTGTGTTAATTCATATTAGCAGGGGAACTGACCACCTTCGAAGGGAAGTTTTATATTTCCTGGGCCCAAGGCAGTTTCCTCATTTATTGTTTAATCAAAATCTTGTGGTCTTGTGTTCTTACTTGCAGGTAGTCCTTCCAAGACAAAAAGGAGTTCTCCGCAGTCAGCCTGATCTTTCCCTACGGTACGCGCACACCATCTCCACATTCAACAGGTATTCCTCCTAACCCTAACCTCATCTGTTTCTAAAAGGAATGAAAGGATAGAAGCAACTCTATTCCCAGAAGCTGAAACATTCCGAGCGAAACACCTCCTCCATTATGGGACCCACCCAAATGTTCCATAAGATCCATCATTGAATGATCATAACCACAACTGACCTCAAATGCCTCAAGGGGAATCAAACCTTGGTGGGTTTGGAAACATCTAAAATGACCCAACTAACTCACCCCCACCTCATTAGCTTGATATTCGAATTACAAATATGTAGCATTTGGATTTTTTTTCTTCCCACCACATACTAAAGGTGATTTCTATTACAATAACTTGGGGCATCTTAATTTTATCTGTATTTTCTTCAATAGTTGACTCTATTAGTAGTTGTCAATGAAACTATGTTATATATTATAAATATATATACTTGAAAAATGATGATATTTATCGATTTGGAAGGGTTTATCTTAGATTTGTCACATTTTTTTCAATCACATTCTCCTCAAATTTCTTGTTAACTAGTGACCAAGTTGTGTTTTATACTTCATATATTCAATTTTTTCCTAGCACCTTCTTTGAAAGTAAAAGGAAAAATTACACTATGAAAACCAAATCGAAGTAAAAATATAATGTCAACCATTTTTTGACTTGCTTAGTTGAAGACAAGATTACACTACCTCTCCCCCATTGTGTTTGAGTGTAGACATGGTACTCCACTCATTTTAATGAGGAAAGAGGCTAGAAATTTTAAGTTCAAAGCAACATCTCCCCACCCCCTTGTCTATTAATTTCGACATGTTACTCCCCTCGTCTTAACAAGGAAAGAGGCTAGAGAGTGAGGTATAGAGCGATGTATTACATTTATTATTATTTTTCCCTACTAACACATATAAGTAATAATGGATGAAAACTGATAGCTCACATTAAGGAAAAATGCTACAAGATGAGAAGACATTAGAACACAACAACTCTCACATCAAAATGAAAAAAACAAAGTTTAAATTGACATCCCTTCTAGTATTTTGCAACACATGAAATTTTTAGTCCTTATTATATGTTGGATCCATCACATCAACCATATTTATTTTTATTATAAATACTCTACTTATCTTGTCAAAAATGTTTAATGTCAAAAACATAAATAAATTAATACTATATTAGTTAACTAGTCATATACCAATAATTAATAAATACATAAATAAAATAATACCATAGAAATTAACTAATCTATAAAATAACTAATAAATACAAAAATATAATAATATCATATCAATTTACCAATCCTATACTAACAAGAGTGGAATAATTGTGAAGTATTTTCATAACTAAATGATTAAGCTAAAATGTGAAATAAGAGCCTAATTTGATGTTATTGTAGTAGTAAATAAATATGCAATTAAGTACATAAATGATACTGTACGTACCTGAAATTGTAGGGTACTGCACCACCAGAATGATGTTACACATACCCCAATGATGATACAGGTCTCCTTAAGAGGTGTTTGGAATCCAGAAAGGCTCGCCAAGTATACGCTTGTATCCCGCATACCCCGCTCGACCTCCGCATGCTTTGTTTTTTCCTTTTCCCCCCTTTATTCTTGAATTTTTGTCTTCAGTGACGAAACTGCCACCCTACCTAAGCAGCGGTTCCATGACCGCCACCCAGGACAGGGTGGCGGTCTCGTAATTGCCACCCTGCACAGGGCGGCGGTCCTGTACGCATTTTCCAAATCCTTTCGATGATCGCGTCAAACGTAAATCTTGAGTTTTACACGCTTTCTTCAACCAATTTGGCTTGCATTAATGTTTTTGGTTCCCTGGTAATAGGGTTTTTCCTTTATTTATAGTAAAAGAATTCAAATGGGAGTTACCCTTTGGTAAGTGCATTGGTTATAAATAGCCAGCTTGTTTTCAAGCAAATGGCCCCTCATCTTCTCAATTCCCTTATTTAGTCTTTCAATTTCTTGCTTAGAATTATACTAGCTTCATGTTTTGCATCAGTTATTAGTTTTCCTTTGTTGTTTAGAAGTCATTCAATCTTCTTGTTTCAGTCTTGTTCCATTATTGCTCCATACAATCAATTTAGCATAGAATAGCTTCATTTCTAGACTAGAATCCATTAAAGTTCCAAGTTTTGTTTTGTCACAAGGATAGATTACAAAACTCTTGATGCACTTGTGTTGTATTCCCACAATAAATCCTGCTAGGAATTACATAGTCAAGCTCTATTCACTTGCGCTATCCCTCTCCTACTCGCATTGTATTCGGTCTATATCCAAAGCTTCCATTGTTCAAATACCATATTCTGTTGATACTATCATATACATACTTTCTGGATTCACGAGGACATGAAGGAATGAGGAGATCACACTGAGGGGATGAAATCACACACAATCGGATTTACCACTGTTCTGTAAACGCCAGGTTTGAGCTATCAAAATTCTAGTTACAACATATCAAATAGAGTAGTGAATTATTTCATTTCAGTTAAAATTTTCTCTCGATATCGCCAGGGAAGCTATGGGGATTGATAGTTTCTAAGAAACTGTGATTCATTCCTCACTTCTGAGGTAGGATTGAGAGTCTTTCAAATTCAAAATAAATAGCTGCTTAGATACTTAGGATAAAATCACAACTACACAGGAAAATAGCCATACCAAGCTACTTTGCTTGTTTTTATTCTGTTACTAGGTTAGTTGTCGATTTTATGAATATACTAGAGTAGATGCTCTTTAATTTCATTGAAATATGTCATTAAAAATACAAAAATAGAAGAATGCTTACATAGCGTAAATATTTCTTTCATGATTAGTTTATTAATTCTAGTTAGAAGTTGAAACACTTTGTATGACAATCACAGGACCTAGAGAGCCTAGAGAGTATATATTTGAACCCATAGTGCCTCAGCCAAATCTACCCATGACATTAGCTGATATAGATCAAGACCTTAGGATATAGGTCTTTCGAGTAACAGAAAACTTACAATCCATTAGTGAAGAACTAAGAGGATTAAACATCGAAGACGACAAAGCTTACACATTTTGGTCAAACCATCCAAACTATAGACTACCCTGATAAAACATCTAAATGATTGTGCAAGGATTCGAAAGAGAGTAAACATTTGGTTGTGATCCTTTGGTTCCACAACCTAATGCAGGAGACCTCCTCATTGACATAGATACTAGTTTACACATTCAAGTTGCCAGAACACCTGTTAGGTACTCCGAGAAAATCATACAACTTCTAGTTCTAAATATAGAGGCTGAGAAGGCATATGATTACTGGATAGTTGGAAGAAGGGATTGATTCTTCACATGACCATAACAGGTCCACAACAACCATGAACTCACGGTTGTGATCCCCAAGTTCCACAACCCAACGGGCCTACAAATCAGTTAAGTATTGACACTAGCTTACAAACACTAGTATTTAGATCCTCACCACTCCTGCCAGATATTATTATACAATTCTTCGTATTATATATAGAAGCCAATCAATCTAATATTTTCTGGGCTAGACCAAAAAATCACCCATAGTTCGCTACACATCCACTAAATCGCCCATCATCATTTTCATGACCTTGTTTAGAGATATATACGAAGCTCCCATAGGTCACTTCCCACATGTCTAACAACCAAGAAACAGGATCTCGGTGGAGCTCGACATTGATTGGAGCTTCTAAACAGCCATTATATCCAAACGAACCATTACACCAATTCAGGTTAGGAGGGCCTTCTTTGCCTTAGATTCACAGATTCCATTATTACGTATTGAGGATATAAGATTACCTGATTAGCTTGTCTGTATCCATTATTCAACATCCACCAGCTATCTCGACATGACCTGGGGAAGTCAGGTACGAGGAAAAGGTACTTGTAGATTCCCATGCTCGCATGTCACTTTTCCATCGTACAAAATTGGTGAACCCGACATGAACAAACTAATCTTCCCCTTTATTTTTCATTTCTTTTATCCACCTTCTCTCTTTCCCATTATTCTATGGGTATTCATATACCCCCCAACTATGTCGGGATACGATGCATATGGCAGACCTCTCTCAAGTCTCGAAAGTAAACTATAGCCAAACAAATAGACAACCATCGCCCTCGCTTTCTACATGGGCTGATAACTATTCAAGTAATTACTTGTCATCTCAAACTCCCCCTCAAAAAACTAGCTCAAGTTCTTCATTCCGAATTGAGGAGTTTGATCCGCTTGCACAAACACAACAGCCAGAGCCATCAGGCTCTAATAATATGACATTTACGAGAGAATCTGCTTCATCTCCTCGGGTCTTGTTCAGACCATAAATCAGTAGACAATCAGACCCACTCCCCTTTTTGGATGATGAGTACTTAGCATGCTTTGCTAAAAGTGAACAACACATCCAAAATATTTACCCACCTATAGGGAGCTTACAAATATAGTCTAATACCCTATTCCAGGAAAACACCCCCATTCCTCCACCTATGGGAAATACCCTCGGTGAAGCTTGGTAGGGTAACGATCAATTCATAGTAGGGTATCACACCCCTTTACAACCTCAAGTTATACAACAAACACCCTTAAGGCAAAGCATTGTGTCTTTGCCAATGGAGGTCATTTCAACCTTAGCTGAAAAGGTTAGAGGGTTGGAACTTGCTCAAGCAAACCAAAATTCATATTTTGGGCAAGCAGGAATCCCCAACCCTCCACATTATCCCAGTCAGGTCGACCTCCTTACAGGAATAGGCATGTTAGGCATGCCTCCTCAAAATCCTTATAGTTACCCACAACAAACACCAACTAGGACTACGTTTTCAAATGCCACTCCAGTTGAAAACATGACACCTCCTGGCTTGGCACCAAACAACCCGTACCAGAACAATGCTCCTCCTTACTTAAACATTTATTCAAAGTCACCACAAGGAGACATGTTCTCTTCTCCCGGGATGTTCGTTCAACCACAGGGATTCCCTTATGTCCCTACAAATGCATATGTTAT
Organism: Taxus chinensis; assembly: GCA_019776745.2. Taxonomy (NCBI): domain Eukaryota; kingdom Viridiplantae; phylum Streptophyta; class Pinopsida; order Cupressales; family Taxaceae; genus Taxus; species Taxus chinensis. Next base: position 318,052,122 of record CM034149.1, read on the forward strand.
GCCATATCAACAACCCATTCCACCTCAACCCCCTCAACAAACCCCATCAATGGTCGAGGCCTACACAGTAGGGACTTATTCAGAATATTTAAAAGAGCCCCTAGACTTCACCATACGAAGTGTTATGCTTCCAAGACCTCTTCCCGATTTACCCAAATATAAAGGGGAAGGAGACCCAAACACACACATTAAGGCCTATGCCACAGCCATACGGGAGTTACTCCCTTGGGACGGGGTTGTCACTAAAATATTCCCTAAGACCTTAGAAGGTATTTCCCTTGATTGGTATTACAGAATACCTGAAGCCTCGATACACTCATTTAAACAACTCGTGTCAGAATTCATCAAAGCTTTTGACATGAACAAATTATTAAGAATGGGAATCAGGGAGTTCTTGCATATCAAACAAGAACATAATGAATCTGCTGCTCATTTTATTCAAAGATGGGGTTCTCTACTCATCAGGTGAGTTCTCCAAACATGGATCAAATGGAACTATGTGATTTATTCCTTAATTCTCTCAATAGAGAGATAAAGGAAGAAGTCTAGAAGTTCCCGCTAAGAACTTACGATGAAGTACTCGAGAGTGCTCTCCGAATCGACCAAGCAGCGATAGATAGTGGTCGTAAGACATATGGGATGAATGGGAAATTAACCACTCCCACTCAAAACACCGCGGCCTATTCTAATATAGGGAATGCTAATCAAGGACCTAATATCCTTAACAAGAACTGTGGAGTTACAACAGATGGAGTAACTGACCAAGTTAAAAGGGCAAATGTTGTAAACATCTCGCCACCTGTTAATAATCAGTGAAATAACAATTTTACTCCAACAATCAACGCGGTAGATTTTAATCATCCACCATGGAAACAACAACAACAACAACAATGACAAATCCAAACACAAAGTCCAAATCAAAACTTAGCTGGATATCAGAGTCAAAACCAAAGGCAACAGCCTCAAAATTTTAACTCTAACAACCAGCAACCTTATCATAATTTCGGGCCACAACAGATTATAAATCAACAGCCTCAAAATTATAATCCCAATTTATATTGTGGCTTCCACAAGATTTAAGGCCATGATACCAGGACTTGTCATGAATACAATAAATTCATGCAACGTTTGTCAGAAGATCAAAAACAGCTCTTTAGAGATATGTTTTTAGCAAATTCTATAGTACCCATGTTAAACACTTATGCAAGGGCAATTTCCCCTCAAAATGCACCCCTCAAGATCTTTAATGATCTACTTCCAAACCGTTCTAACAATAACAAGCTAGATCCTAACAGAACAAACAAGGGTGTCATAATAAGAAACAATGATCATGAAGCTTTAACTTCACTAAATCCACCAGTCGCACCCCAATTAGGAACTCGACCTCAAACTAAGATAGTTGGTTTGGTGGAGTTAGACACCGAGCTACCTATAGAAACCATAACAAGAACACGGGATTATTCATCCCAACCTACTCCAAGCTATCCATTAGAACCAGACAACAGTCAATAAACATTGGTAAAACCCATAGGCGCCTATGATTTAATTAACAATTTAACTAAAACCTTCTCTCACATCTCCTTTTTGGATTTGTTAAAAAAATATCCCACCCATAGAGCTTCCCTCTTAGAAGCATTAGGCCTTGGTCATGTAATCAACATCACTCCTCTAGAAACAAGAGTAAACCATGTAGACTTTGACGTTTATCTGCCGGGGCAGCCAGATAGGGATACGGAGTTTATATTCGATATAAGAAAAATGCCGACAGACACTGAGATTGCATGAAGAGGTGATCCAGCTTTACATTTGCAAGTATGGATTTACAATAATTATGTTAAACGTGCAATGGTCGATGATGGGGCAGCGGTTAACATAGTCCCCTTCACTTTTCTTCAAAAGTTAGGATATGGAGAGATGAACTGTTCCACAACGTGAAATACGCTAAGAGGTTATGATAGCCTCAAAGCCACTTCGATTGGAACCATAGTTTTACCAGTCACTTTAGGACCCAAGACGGTCCTCACCGAGTTTTATATTATAGATCAGGAAACCAATTATAATATGATCCTTGGTCAGCCATGGATACACCGCATGAAGGCAATCCCTTCCACGCTATTCCAAGAAATAAGATTTCTACACTTAGGGAAAATATTTGTGGCACAAGATGACCCAAAACCCTTTGATATACACCTAGCTGATTTGAAGAAAAGACCAAGTGTTCACTTTGAGTTTGAACTCCCAACAAATCAGCTTGTTAAACCAACTAATTCAAAACCAAAAGAAAAGTTGATACCCACCACATAGTTAGAAATTACAAATCTAGTCGAGGACATTCCATTACTCAAAAATGAGACTAGTGTTATAAAAATGGTGTCATTAGGGACTACCGCAAAAATTTTCGAGTTGTTAGAGAAAGATTTACCTATTCTCCTACCATTTGACTCCATGGGTATGGGACACACCCTAGGAATTACTTCTCTTCCATCAGATGAATTTTTTATGGTAGAGGTAACCGAAGCAAAAGAAATAGATACAACAGATATCCCAACATCCATTTTTCCAAACAAGTATTGGACTCTCCACTTCGATGGAGCTAGATGTCACTTTGGAGCTGGGGTGGGAGTGATCTTTACTTCACCTGAGGGAAAGATCCTACCTTTCACCTTTAAATTAAAATTTGAATGTACAAACAATGGGGCTGAGTATGAAGCTCTCCTCCTTGGCCTCATTCTAGCTAAAAGAATGGGTGTCGACAACATTAGAGTGCTAGGAGACTCGCAATTGGTTGCAAACCAAGTCTCTGAGGTATATGAAACTAGAGCTGAGCACTTACAACTCTATAAAACAACAGTATTAGATCTAAGTAAGGGATTTAACTTCATATCAATTGAAGCAATCCCATGAGAGCAGAACCTTCTTGTAGACTCGATAGCAACCTCAGCTTCCCGTTTCACTCCAAACAGTGAGTTGGAGGATACAAATTTCACGGTATCACTTCGTACCGAACCATTAGTGCGTAAAATACCAATAAACTCACTCCTGACTCATGGAGAAGCTGAGGATGATTTTTCTATCATGGATCACTTTGACGATGATAGAGTCACTCTCGAATATCTAAACGCCTATGCGGAGCTACACCTTGCTCACCATATAGTTGATCTTTCCCTAATACCACATTCCTCTTCCTATTTTGGAAATCCCATGGTAGAGTCTCCTCCACAGAAGGATCTTGATATCTATGAAATAGAAGATGGAGAAAGTTTGGAGCTACCTCCAGCCCCACCTGAATTTGAAGAAGGTAACACTTCTTTAATAGAAGAAACCATTGACATAAACATTGGAACGAAGGAAGAACCAAATATTTTGAAGTTTGGATCCTCGTTAACTCCAGAGGAGATAGAAATACACACCCAAATCCTCAAGGAACATCAAAAATTTTCGCATTTAATTATAAATAAATGACGGGCATTGCACCACAAGTCACGGTACATAATCTTGTCACTAAACTAGATGTGAAACCAATTAAACAGAAGTCAAGACCAATGAAGCCAAAAGTGGCTCTCATGGTAAAAGAAGAAGTAATAAAACTTCTCCAAGTGGGATTCATCAAGCCCATTGACTATTCACAATGGGTATCTAATATCGTTCCCATCCTAAAAAATAATGGGAAGATACACATTTGCATAGATTTTTGGGATATTAACAAAGCTTGTCCCAAGGATGACTTCCCATTACCATCCATTGACGTTATCATTGATGCAACAACTGGATTTGAACTATTGTCCCTCATGGATGGGTTCTCAGGGTATAATCAGATTAAAATATTTGAACAAGATCAAGCCAAAACTACGTTCATAACTCCCTGGGGAACTTATTGCTACGTTGTCATGCCATTTGGTCTTAAGAATGCCGGCGCTACATATCAGCGGGCAATGACATATATATTCCATGATCTTATCCATAAAATTGTGGAATCATATGTGGATGACTTGTTGGCCAAGGCCAAGAAGTGCTATGATCATCCAGAAGTGCTCTGTATCATCCTCTCACGATTAATTGAATATGGCGTCACATTAAATCCAGAGAAGTGCGTGTTTGGTGTGACAGGAGGTAAACTTTTAGGCTACATTATATCTTCATGAGGGATTGATGTTGATCCAACCAAAATATGGGTTGTTCTCAAAATGATCCCACCATTGGATGAGTCTGGAATCATGTCATTTCTTGGGAAACTCGGTGCAATCCACAGGTTCATCCCAGATCTAAGTTTTGCCATTCATCCAATCAACAATCTATTAAAGAAAGATTATAACATTGATTGGACTGAAGAATGCAATGAGGCCTTTGAAGTAGTTAAACACTTCTTGTTATCTCCACCCACTTTAATGCCTCCCAAACCAGACCACCCTTTGATCTTATACTCACGAGCCACCCATGTCTCACTAGCCTGCATGTTGGCTCAAGAAGACAATGATAAATGGGAATGTGTGGTCTATTTCATCAGCCAAACATTGCTTGATTATGAAACACATTACACACAAGAAGAGAGAGAATGCCTTGCCATAGTCTTTGCAACAAAATGTTTAAGACATTACATGTTAAACCAAGAAACGAGGGTCATTGTAAAGACAGATCATTTACAAACATTTCTCACGCAAGGGTCTTTATCTAAAAAGGATGGATGTTTCATAACCTTAATGGGTGAATTCGAGTTGACATTCGTAAACCAAAAATCCATTAAGGGACAAATCATTACAGATTGGTTAGCTGACAATCCACTAGATGGAGGTAATCTAGTAAATCTGGACTTTCCTGATGAGTGTGTATACTTCATCGAAACCAGGCCTCCCATCTCTACATGTCCCTGGTATACTGATATCATCAATTTCATCATAGACCACACATACCCAGAAGGTGCCACATCACAACAAAGAAGGTGGTTATGCATTATTACCGCTAAATATGTTGTTTTAGAACAAGTCCTCTATCATAAAGCCTTCAACGGCATGCTTCTAAGATGTGTCGACATAGAAGAATCCAAGAAGATTCTTCATGAATCCCACAGTGGGATATGTGGAGGCCACTTTGGTGGTCACGCCACCACTTGCAAAATACATCAGATGGGCTATTTTTGGCCCACTCTTGAGCATGACGTAGTGGAATTTGTACGTAAGTGCCACAAATGCCAAGAATTCTCTCACGAGATTCACATGCCAGCACAATCCCTGTAACCAATAGCGACTCCGTGGCCCTTCTCCACGTGGGGTCTAGACTTGATAGGGAAGTTCTCTCCCTCATCAACCGATGGCCATAATTTTATAATTACAGCCATGGAATATTTTACCAAATGGGTGGAGGCCATGCCTCTCACCACCATACCAGGTTCGGTAATTGCCAAATTCATTCTGAACCAAATTATCTACAGGTATGGTGTCCCACAAGTCATTATCTCAGATAATGGCACGTCCTTTAAAAAAGATGAATTCCATGAGTTATGTAGAAAATTCAAGATAAACCATCACACGGCCTCTCTTTACTACCCTCAAGCCAATGGGCAAGCTGAAGTGACAAACAAAAAATTAAAGGCTATTCTCCTCAAAACAGCCAAGGAGAATAAGTGAGATTGGCATCTAAAACTATATCCAACCTTGTGGGCTCATTGAACCTCAATATGAACACCAATAGGAGCAACCCCTTTCTCACTGGTATTCGGGGCAAAAGCAGTTCTCCCGCTTGAGGTTGAAATACCCAGTCTCCGCATCTCATTACACAAGATTCTAGATGAAGAAGCTTATAGGGAGGCACACCTCTCTCAACTAGAAAGCCTTGATGAGGTCAGGCTAAACACTGAACAAAGGCACAGAGCCTATGCCAGACCGGATGTGCTGGCAATACAACAAAAAACTCTATGAGCAAGAAATATATGAAGGAGATCTAGTTCTAAGACTAGACAGCCGGATCGATAAGAAAATTGGTGAAGGAAGAAAGTTCCGGCCCAAATGGTTGGGCCCATACTGAGTCATGAAAGACTACGGAAATGGTGCGTATCTCTTGTGCACACTAGAAGGTGAGGAATTTGGTGAAACTGTCAATTCCTTGCATCTTAAATGGTTTTACGCATAAAACATCAAAAATCACCACTTTTACATTATAGCTACCTACATTGCATTAGTCATTTATTTGTTTCATTTTTTCCACTCATTTCATAAAAATGGTAGTCCAGGAGCTTACTCTTAAACAATCTATTACAAATTTCTTGAAAATATTGGCAAAAGCATTCAAATCACATCTCTTCAAACATCATCAACTATTTTCAAATCTTCTCATCAAGTTCGACAGACAAGTACTGAAGAAAACCATACCAAGGCCTGCATACTTGGCTTTGCTCTTTCTTTCTACTAGGTTAAGTTGTCTTTACCTATGGTATGTTCTAGAACATTCTTGGTGTCACATCTATCCCTCTTAAATCTCTTTGAATGAAAGGATATCCCAAAGTCATAGATCAGAAATGTCAAAATCAAATGAAATCAAAGGCACCAAGAAAACAAAATATTTTATTTTACACACTTCTTTGCCCCATCAACCTTCGGTGATAAGCCCGCATCTCTTACAGGTGGTGTGAGGTTGGGAAAGGAAAGAAGTGCCCTTACTCGCCTATATCTTGTCTTTGGTGAAAAACCCATGCTTCTTACTAGTGGCATGAGGCAGGGTGTGGGGGGTCCTATCACACAAATTAACAAATCTTGGTATGCTATAAACACAAATCAAATTCTATTAAGAGAAAACAAATATCCAAATTCCAAAGAGATCAAAACCTCAAAACCAGATTTTGTCAACCAGGTTGCCATTTATGAATCTAAGTCTAGATAAACTGGAAAGTAAGTGGCCTTCTAAGCTTGGTGGTAGTTTTGAGTAGGGTAAGTGTGTAGGTCTAAACTTGGCTTCTGTTACTAGTTTTTCTATCTCTCATTATTCCATTCGGTCAAACTCATACAACTTGTGCTCTTCCTAACTCTTGGTGTTGAGCCCTCACATCTTACTAGTTGCGTGGATTTGGGATTGGGGAAAGTTCATCTCGTTATCACTATACATTCATCATGCTTTGCCAATATAAGAAGAAATTACGAGTATTTCCCAAAGAGTTTAAAAGTTTGGTACTACCATATGTTTGTATCATCTCATATCAGCATTACGAAAGTGTTAAAAAAAAGAGAACATTCTAGTCAATATTTGTTATCATTTTTCATCCATTGCATACATACTGAAAACATAAAAAAAAATATTCTAAGAACATCTAAGTAAACATGTGGAAATGAGTCACAAAATTCTAGATGCCAAGAGTCTAGATCCAAATATATATATATCAAGTTTCATATACAATGCCATCATGCACTAGGCATGGTCAAAATGCTCAATGAGCCTGAAAAGTACAAAATCCCTCATATAGATATCTAAAAAAATGATACAAAAATGGTCTCTCAATCCCTATGGGATCCCTCAGAGGGTGCATGACAATGTCTAGGACTCCAGCTATGCTGGCGCTTCTGAATGCGCTGAGGGCTCGTGGTCATGGCCAGTAGCTGTCATCTCACTATGAGAATGAATCCTCCTCATCAAGAGCTCAGCTGTCCTATATCCAGTTACCTCAGCACAGAGAGAATTCATGATCTTGGCCACATGCCAAACAAAGGCAAAAACATCAATATGCCTACCAGCTGCTGAAGGCTCCCCACATCCACGAAAAGCTCAACACGGGTATTCTCTGAGGGGAGAAGCAAGGTATTAGAGCATACTCAGTTAATCAAGTCTCACCACTCATCATTAGTCGCTGCTAAGAACAAGTTAGAAAACAATCAAAAGATAAAACCAAGAGTAAACAAAACAAAGAGAAATAACAAACTAAGACAATTTTAACTCAAACAATGTCAAGAGAAGAGTGACAAATCACTCAGATCTTCGGGCCTCTAAGAAGGATCTCTAGGATACACACATGTCACTAACACCGCTACTAACTGGTGTCCCTCTCCCACATCTGGAGCAATATGATGGCCTCCAATGGACTCACCGTCTCTACCTAGGTCTTGAGAGAGTAACTCCTCTGAGACCAGAGTCACCCTCTTTGTGCTCCACTCCACCCTCTTGGCCCGTAGGATCTCCTCAATATCATGCCACTTAGGATCACTATGATCCTCCCCACCCATCTCATTGATCTCCATCTCCTCTATCTCCTCCTCTATCTCTCCCCCTGTGAACTCCTCAAACTCGGAGTACATGTTAATGGGCTCATCATTGCTATGGGTGGGACCAGTGGCAATCTAAAGTAAGGGTGCCTGAGGAGCACAAGATCTCTCTCATGCATGTACCACCCTCCTGACCACAATAGGAAAACCGGGAGTAACAATAGTCCAACCCCGGCCTCTAGTACCTCCCTGATCCTCACGAATAGATCTATACACTGGCCCCATTGGAGGAAGCATATCACTATAGGGGAGGCTGAAATGCTTTGGTACTCTGTCAAAGGGGTGGATCTCAAGCTTCCCCGCCATTTCTATCAACTGGCTGGTAGTCTGACAAGAAATTAGTGTAACGATCTCCTCTCCCCATACCCTTGTCATGGCCTGATAAGGAGTGGCCTCCATGTCTGTAGTGGTCAGAGAGGCCACTGGCTGGTGAGGTGATTTTAGAACTGTCATCCTCATCCACCTCGCTACCCTGATGGCCCTGGGATCCTCTACCTCTACACCTCTCCCATATGGGGTAATATGCTCATACACCCAACTCATGACAAGAGTCGGGTGGCTCAGTGACTGTCCCTGTAATCAGACTACCCTATATAAATCATGGTAGGTAGTCCCAAGGATATCTACTCCCCAAGTGTAGACACATCCATGGCCCTCAATCTGTGTAATAATGGGGGCCCAGCAATATAAGATGGTGTCCCCTCCCTTGTCCCCAATCATTCTAGATGTAAGGATGCCCATGATGGCCTTGTAGTGCACGGGAATATCTGACTCAATAATAGAGTGGATCCTCACTCCCTTCTTCAATCCCATCGATACAACTACATCTCCCATGTAGGTGGCCCACTGAACCACCTATGATCTTGATACTGTTGTCTTAAGAGATAACCACCGCTAAAGGATCAGAACCCCTAGTATATGGTAAACATCCTCCAGGGTGATGGACCACTCACCCCTAACTCCTGGCAATCGGAAGGTGTTCCGATCCGTATCCCAGTATGAAAGTAGGTCACATAGAATGTGACTAGCAGGAACAATGTGAGGGACCTGCACAATCCTCCAAATGCTAGCCCTCTGAAGGGTATCTCGTTTTTCCTCAGAGAGTGCCTCTAATACTACTGGGATCAAATCACACTCCCTCTCCCGGCTTCGTCTAATATACTCCTACATACACCCAAAAACACAAAAAATGAGTAAGTTAGTACTAAGATCCAGTTGGAAAGACTATTAAAAACATGTAAAAATGCTAAACATGTAAAAATAAGCTAAGTTTTGTTTTGTTTTGGCTCTTTATCATGGACCACCATCCTATGTAGACTGGTGGTTCTATAACCACCACCTTCTAAGGCACTGGTCCCATAACCGCCGCCCTGCATAGGGTGGTGGTCCTATCCTGTAAACATTAACGGGTCGTAAACCCTAAAAAATGTTTAAAAACAAATGAATACACCATATTTGCTAAAATGAAAACCTACCCTATGGGTGTCCCCCCTAGAGACATGTTTAACAGTAGTATTTTCAAAAATGACCCACCCAAGAGAAAGATTTCATCATTTTCACATTTTCGGTCTAAAAATGATAAATCGAGAAGAACTAACCTAAGACTTCACGGGTCGATGTTCTACTCTCATAGGCATGATCACTATCTCACCATGAACATTTTGACTATACTCTCGACGATAACCATCAACATAGGTCCCAGAGCTCAAAAACTATCAAATCAATCCACACAAATGAATAGTGAAATGACTTTGTTTTATATAAATAACACTCTTAATTTTATTTTGAATGTCTTTCGTAGGGTCAGAGCACCAACGGAGGTGATTTCTAAACCTCACGTCAATGGTAAGTCCTTTTTTCATATAATTCAACCTTATTTCTCAATTTATTTTATCTATCTACACTTGAGTCCCCTCTTTTCATTTTTCCACGTAGCGGGATCTTGGATGGCGACTTTCCAGCACACAGGCATGTCAGGTATAACTCCTAACTCCCCATTTTGGGACTGCAATACTCAGATTCACCATTTTACACTGCTTCACAACTAAGACGTTTCTCCGAGGGGGCAATATGTACGTACCTAAAATTGTAGGGTACTACACTACCAAAACAATGTTACACATGCCCCAATGATGATACAAGTCTCCTTGTAAGGTGTTCATAATCCAGAAAGGCTCGCCAAGTATACACGTTTATCTCGCATGCCTTGATTAGCCTCCACATGCTTTGTTTTTCCCTTTTCCCCCTTTCTTCTTGCATTTTTGTCTTTAGTGATGAAACCGCTGCCCTGCCCTGGCGATGGTCCCATGAATGCCACCCAGGATAGGGCATCGGTCCCGTAACAACCACCCTTCACAGGGTGGCATTCCTATATGCATATTCTAGATCCTTTCAACGATCGCGTCAAATGTAAATCTTGATTTTTACACACTTTCTTCAACCACTTAGGCTTGCATTAATGTTTTTCGTTCCCTGGTAATAGTGTTTTTCCTTTGTTTATAGTAAAAGAGTTCAAATGGGAGTTACCCTCTGGTAAGTGCATTGGTTATAAATAACCAACTTGTTTTCAAGAAAATGGCCCCCTCATCTTCTCAATTCTCTTATTTAGTATTTCAATTTCTTTCTTAGAATTCTAGTAAGCTTCATGTTTTGCATTAGTTATTACTTTTCCTTTGTTGTTTAGAAGTCATTCAATCTTCTTATTTCAGTCTTGTTCCATTACTGCTCCATACAAACAGTTTAGCACAGAATAGCTTCTTTTCTAGGCTAGAATCCATTAAATTTGTATGTTTTTCTTTCTCACAGGGATAGATTCCAAAAATCTTAGTGCACTTGTGTTGTATTCCCGCAATAAATCCCTCTAGGAATTGCATAGTCAAGCTCTATTCACTTGCGCTATCCCTCTCCTACTTGCATTGTATTCGGGCTATATCTAAAGATGCCATTATTTGAATACCATCTTCTATTGATACTATCATATACATACTTTTTGGATTCACGATGACATGAAGGAACGAGGAGATCACACTGAGGGGATGAAATCACACACAACTGGATTTACCACTATTCTGTAAACGCCAGGTTTGAGCTATCAAAGTTCTAGTTACAACATACCAAATAGAGTAGTGAATTATTTCATTTCAGTTAAAATTTTGCTCTCGATATTGCCAGGGAAGCTGTGGGGATTGATAGTTTCTGAGAAACTATGATTCATTCCTCACTTATGAGGTAGGATCGAGAGTCTTTCAAATTCAAAATAAATAGTTGCTTAGATACTTAGGATAAAATCACAACTGCACAGGCAAATAGCCATACCAGGCTACTTTGCTTGTTTTTATTCTTTTACTAGGTTAGTTTTCCATTTTATAAATATACTAGAGTAGCCGCTCTTTATTTTTGTTAAAATACAAAAATAGAAGAATGATTACATAGCGTAAATATTTATTTCGTGATCAGTTTATTAATTCTAGTTATAAGTTGATACACTTTATATGACAATCACAGGACCTAAAGAGCCTAGAGAGTATAAATTTGAACCCATAGTGCCTCATCCAAATCTACCCATGACATTAGTTGATATAGATCAGGACCTTAGGATACAGGTCTTTCGAGCAACAACAAACTTACAAGCCATTAGTGAACAACTAAGAGGATTAAACATCGAAGACGACAAAGCTTACACATTTTGGTCAAACCATCCAAACTATAGACTACCCTGATAAAACATCTGAATGACTATGCAAGGATTTGAAAGAGAGAAAACATTTTCTTGTGATCCTTTGGTTCTATAGCCTAATGTAGGATACCTCCTCATTGACATAGATAATAGTTTACACATTCAAGTTTCCAGAACACCTGTTAGGTACTCTGAGAAAATCATACAATTTCTAGTTCTAAACATAGAGGCTGAAAAGGCATACGTTTACTAGATAGTTGGAAGAAGGGATTATTCTTCACATGACCATAACAATTTCACAATAACCACGAACTCACGGTTGTGATCCCTAAGTTCCACAACTCAACGGACCTACAAATCAGTTAAGTATTGACACCGGCTTATGAACCCTGGTATTTAGATCCTCACCACTCCCACCAGATATTATAGTACAGTTCTCCGTATTAAATATAGAAGCTAATCAATCTAATATTTTTTGGGCTAGACCAGAAAATCACCCATAGTTTTCTATGCATCCACTAAATCACCCACCATCATTTTCATGACCTTGTATGGAGATATATACGAAGATCCCACAGGTCACTTCCCACGTGTCCAACAACCAAGAAACAAGATCTCGACATTGATTGGATCCTCTTATTAACCATTATATTTTAACAAACCATTACACTAATTCAGGTTAGGAGGGCCTTCTTCACCTTAGATTCGTAGATTCCATTATTGCGTATTGAGGATATAAGATTACCTGATTAGCTTTTTTGTATCCATTCACATTCAACATTCACCGGTTGTCTCGACACGACCTTGGGAGGTCGGTAATGAGGAAAAGGTACTTGTAGATTCCCATGCTCGCATGTCACTTTTCCATCGTACAGATACTCAATAAAACTAAGTAATAAAGTACAAAACCCTAAGAGTAAAGAGAGGGTGAGAAGCCTTAGTTGATTCACAGTGAAATTTGGACTTTGTAAGAGTGATAACCAGGTGAAGAGAGTAGCAGGAGCATCGCATAAAGACCCAGAAAAAATGTAGATCTAGACAGATAGAGTGGGTTGGGGCACTTGGAGAGGGAAAAGGGAAATCGCAGGCACCCTAGGCATGTTTCTGGGCACTTGGGTCTAAGAAAAATATCAAAAAACCTCCTCTGAGGTGTTGCAAGGTGTTCTCCTTTAGTTACCTTTGGTCACTCTGAGGTCACACCAAGATCGCCGAGGTCATTGAAAACCTGCAAAGAAATATGAACTTGCAAAACCCTCAAATAGACATCAAATCCTAAAAAAGAAAGATGTAGAATGAGTGTTCAGACTCCTCATTTGTCACAATGGTGAGCTTACAACTGAGCGTTACACTACTGATTATCTAAAATATGGATTTTAGTAATAATCTAAGAAAGTAAAACAATGTAATAAATAAAAGATAAATGCTAAATAATTTAATTGATATTCTAAATGAAATGAAATAAGAGGTGTAGGGTACTAACCTGAATTATACTTACCTTGCAATAATCTAGGACTAGGCAAGATGATTTACTAGCAGAGCTGAGTGTTGTAACGAACCTCAAAAAATTGCAGAAGTGGCAGATCTAGCAAGAATAGGGCACTTGGGGAAGGACAGGGGCACCTGTGGGTGCTCTAGTCTGAAACATGGGCACCTTGGTCTGCGAAGTGACTCAGAAACTAAATCTAATATGGTCACTAAACGTTCGCAATAATTCAGATTTGATCAAGTTGGTTTCACACTTGGTTTGTTAGTGTCGTTATAAGTCTCCTATGAACAATCTCCTACAAAACCCCACACAAAGCATCAAACCCTAAAAAAAGAAATATGTAAATGAATGGGTCGAATTATCTTTAGTTGCCAAATGGATGGACTTATGACTGAGCACTGCACTACATCTTAGACCCGATGTAGTTCTATGTGCTTTTTGTGTGTAATGGTGTGCCTAGGGTTCCCTAGTGCCAATGACACCAAAGTAGTGGGCAATAGCTAGATAAAAATGCATAATGGTGGATGGAATAGAAGAGAATCCCCTTCCTATGTAGTGTGTGATGTAGAATAGTTCCCAAATGCAGTCCATTGCTTTATGTATATATTTAGCCCTTAGTAGAATTGGTTTGCCCATAAGATAGTATGTATGTTGTGTTTATATAGGTATCTCCTTCTCAAATTTTGACATTAATGACCTGACATGCCAACTAGTACCTACGAGAATGGGAGGGAAAATCATAAAGACCAACCTCAAACATCTAAATGAAAACTAACTATGACTGGGACCAGGGCACCTAGAAATGAGTACGAAGGCACCCGAGGTGCCCTAATCCCTTCCTAAGTTCCCTGATCAAAGATTAGAGATGACAACTGAGTAAATAATGATAGCTAAGACTCCTTGAGAGACTAATATAACTATGCAAGTAAGTGATGACTGTGCAAGACACACAACGACAATGACCAATTAGACTAACAACATGACTAGGGGATGGGTCATTAGTGAGTAGTTTTCTTACACAAGATCCATATATAAAACAACATACTTTAGTGATATAATTATAGTAGTAAGTGCGTGATTTTGTGACTAAATTTTCCCCCACTTTATGTTGGTGAGCAAAAATATTGGTAACATAAAGTAGTTAGATATGCGTACCTGAGAGAAATATGGAGAATCCCATGTTGTAGTAGAACATGCATATGTGGTATAAAATCATGCCAAATGAACCATATAGCGTGTCGAACCATCGATCTATGCGTTGATCTATGCAATGTAGTGAGAAATGGAATGTTGTGATGAAATGTAATAAATGAGAGAGATGATTGTGATATTATATGATTGATGATTTTGCATGTTATATGATGATGATAAGATGGGATAGGGAGTGATCAATTCCCAACCCAATTGTGTGTATATGAAAAATTAGATGAAGGATTTGGGCATCCTTCTACCAGAGGAAGAGTGTAGGGAGAAAATTGTATTATTCTCCAACCTTTAACTACATCCTCAAGATATAGTCGTTGTAGATGGACTACGATAAAAAAAATTGTGGTTTTTAGATCCAAATAATTTCAATCAAATAGTTGACCCATATAAGAGTGGTATAGATAAGGCACTCTTTCCCCCACTCCGTGGGTGTCACCGCAATGTGATAGCTTCCAAATTAGGTCATCTGGAAGCAAATGCCAAACATCCCAAGTTAGGTCATTTGGGAAAGTAATGAATGTAATTCCCAAGTTAGGTGATATGGAAGAGTGTATGTATTATATTGTATTGATTTAATAGTCTGATTTCAATTGTTAGAGACTTGAACCCATTGATGAATTAATTGTTTTGATCATTTACTCGTAGAGAGGATTTACACTAGTTACCCCCAGGTTATGTCATTAGGGGGAATCAAAAGAGATTGATGAAATAACGTATGGAAATATTTTCATGCTTGTTGCCCTCAGGTTACGTCATTAGGGGGAAGTGATGACGATTGATGAAATATCGCAAAGAAAGTTTATGTTTTTTGCCCCTATGTTAGGTCATTAGGGGGAATCGATGAAATGTCACATGGTGCATTAGTAAATGTTTGAAAATGATGGATTGATAGTATTTAATGATTTTTTAAGGGTGGGGGAATTATATGATGACCCTAATTATATGCCCCCCCTTTCAGAAAAAGTGGAAGTGATAAAAAGAATGAATGGTGAGCTGAAAGTAGCATGAAATAGATAGTGTATGGTGAACCTTGCCAAAATGTGTACTTATTGAGTAAAATAAAACATCGAGGAGAAATAATGTGTGCATCACGTACATGATATGATGGTAGGAGGAATTATGAAAAGAATGCCACAAACGGGGTGTAAATATGAGTAGAAACACTCAAGATATGGGAAAAATCATGTAGTGTGTATTAATCGAGGAAATGATCGCGAAATAATGACTATAGTAAGATGGGTAGGTAAAAGTAATTATAAATAGGGAGGTGAAAAAGTGATTAGTCACTTCATTTGTATTTTTTACACGAGTGATAGTGACCTCTAAGTAAGTAAGGATGCCACAAGTTAGAGCAGCATGACATAACCGATTTGAGATGGTGGCGGCCATCGTAGCATCACGTACGACAGTGGAGTTGGTAAGTGCACTATTTTATGGAAAAATGAGTGTATAGTAGTCATTTTTAGTGAACTTTTACAAAATTGATATTTTAAATTTTCTCAATGTTTTAGACCTAGAAAATAGCGGTGCAGGTGTTAGTGACCTTCAGGACAAGAGTGCATAGACCTGGGCACTAGTGTCCTACTCTCAGGTTCCCCAGTACTGATGTCGGGTAATTAAATAAAAATGGAATAACTAAGAAGTATATGGATAGTTAATATAAGTTATGAACAATTGTAATGAAGTAAATAAATGTAGTAAACAAGAATGTAAACAATGATGCAAAAGGAAATTCTAACACTAATATGTAAAATAGAGTAAGGAAAGAACTCAGCTGATAACAGATGCCTATCAAAGAGTGTTGCAGAGGTGACAGGGAAAATCAGGAGTAGGAACGACTATGTAGAATTCCTAAAAAGAGTGGATTTGGACTATTTCTCTATATTGGAGCATTTGGAGGAGGACTGGGGAGGCCCTGGGAACTCTAGCTTGCAGGCTGGGCACCCTGGTCAGTGAAAAAGACACTGAAACTAGTTTTTACAGGGTCGTAAGGTGGTTCAAAACCCTCTTTTTATGTCACATCAACTTTGCTACTATGCACTGAATGTCACCAATACTCCAAGATGAATGAAAGACCTGCAAGACCCCAAAACAAACATCAAACCCTAAAAAAGAATAATGCATATGAAGGGGTTTGATTGACCTCAATTGCCACAATGGTGGAACTACTATCTAAGCATTGCACTACATCTCAAACCTGATGTAGTTCTATGTGCAAGTGTGTGTGAACATGCCCTAGGTTTCTCTTATGTCAATCACACTTTGTGAAGTAGTGAGCAATAACTATGTGTAGAAAATGTAATAGAATGTGTGCATGGAATAGAATAGAATCCCTCCCCCTATGAAGTGTGATGCAGATGTCCTAGCCTTGTGCCTTGATGATGGAGCTATGTGGATGCAAATGATCTCCAATGCAATAGATGGATGCAAATCTAGATGGAGTGATAGTAGTAAGTGATGATAGGTCCCTCATTATGGTCTCATAATTTTATATTTATAGGGTTATCTTGATCTAATCTCATAATTAAGCACAAAAATGTTGACCAAAAGTAAAATAAAGTTTGCAAACAGCTAGAAAGAGCCCAAAAAAGTGGCGGAAAAGTGTGAAAAGGACCCGAGCACCCCTGTTGGGACCAGGTAGCTCACGAGAGCCAAGTACCCGGGTGCCCCAGTCAAGGCGAAAATGACAGAAAATGACTGAAATAGACTAAGCATGTGGCTGAAAAGGGGCGGTAATAATGAAATAAAATAAAACAAGATGGCTAAAAAATGAGGGTTAATTAGTACTTTCTTCAATCAAGAACCTTCTAAATAGTAGTATGAAACCAGGATAAATAAATGTCTAAAGTGCATGATTTTGTGACTACATTTTTCCCCCACTTTATGTTGGTGAGCTGAAAGCTTGGTAACATAAAGTAGATAGAGATGTGTACCTGATGTCCATGAAGAGTGTAGTAGAAATGCACCGAAGGACTAGACAAAGTGTTGAATGAAAAAAAAATGGAGGAGCGTGGAAACTAAAGATGAAAAATGTGCAAATAAAAAGTGATGAGAGTGAACCTAGTGTGGAATGCATGTGTAGCTATTGCAGTGTGTAGTGTACCTGCATGGTTAGTAAAGATTTGTGTTGTCACTAATATTTGTTGTTTACGTTTTTGTTTTTGTTGCCACAAATTTGACTAATTGTTTCTCATACATCCCGACCTGCAAGGAGAAAACAATAAAGTAGTCAAATATGTATGTATGTATGTGTAAAAATGCTATGTAAAAGACTGCATGTATATGAAAGCATGTAAATGTAAAATATGTCAAATGTAAATGGAAAATATAAATGAAAACATGTAAATGGAACATGTGCACCTGATCCATGTCGAGAAAGAGAGTGTAGAAGGATATCCTATACTACCAGTTTTTTGGGTGATCTCATACCACCCTAGCTGAAGAAGTGTAGGGAGGAAATGCTCTATGTCCTCCAAGCTCTAACTGCTTCCCTGAATGTGTGTGAAGATATATTTGTATCGTCCTAGTTTTTTGGGAAATCTGACACCACTGGTCGAAGTAGTGTAGGGAGGCACACCCACTGTAACCTCCAAGCCTATAACTACTTCCCAGAATGCTAAGGACACCATGTCCTGTAAAATCCGTTGTGTATGGGGTTCGTAGACTAGTCTGAACCCACTCGTTGTCTGCCAAGGGCAAAAAGTAACTGAACCAAACCAGTGTAAAATCTGTTGTGTTAATATGTAGGAAAACCCCAAATGATGCCCCCCTCTTTGGTGGCACATGCGACATTGCTTAGAGGTAGAATGCAGTACTAAAAGAGGACCAACTGCATGTACCTTGAAAATCTTCCCTGTAGGGGGAATGGAATACACTTGGTAGCAACCAAAGCACTCACAAACAAGGATGGCTAGCCAAAACAAGTGTTAGTACAAAACACATGCATGTAGAAAATAAGTGTAAAGTATGCAAACAATGTAAGAACTACCAAGCACAATAATGTAAACACGTAAGAAGACAAGTAAGCCACACAAAGTGGGTTGCAAACATGGGACATCACTCACGATGTCATAAGACACACAAGGCCATCATGGCCACAAACAAAAAACAAGTGTGCACACAAAACATAGGGCAAGGCCAGCATACAAGAAGAAAACAATGACAAATAAGTATAAACAAGGAAAAGAAGTAGTCATGGAAACATGTAGTCTTACAAAACAAGTGTTGCACATGGAACCCCCAGTTATCATGTTAGAGGGTATAAATCGAGCCAATATGTGCGTGTAAAAGTATCTGTGAATAACCAAGTAAGGTGTGAACGCACATGTGTATGGTATAGAAATGGCATAAAGAAATAGCTAACATATGTAATAAATTGAATTTGGATGCCCCTAGTAAACAAAAGTAGGAAGGGTAGAAGGCGAGCATCTATGCTACATGGAAAAGAGTCTGGATATCTAGGATCGTGTGCCCCCTAGTGGAAAGAAATGAATACGCATGTGTGGATTTATAGATAATGACATATAAGCAATCAATCTAATGATGTGTAGTAAAGTGCATCATGTAAAACACTAGTAAACAAGTAGTAAATGCCCCCAAGTCTAATGCATTGTATGAACTTGTGGATGGATGATGCTAAGATGGTGATAGGACGTGTGTATGAACCCCCCGAGTGAATCACGACCAAATAAATGTATGTAAGTGAGGTTATTTATTAAGCATTTTCCCCCTTAGCAGTCAAGTAATGAACCGTAATTGAGAGTGCATCATCAAGATGAATGGTCGAGTGGTGATGTAACCTTGTTATCTAACTACGTTGTGATGAATGTGTAATGTGTAGTAAAGAGTATGTCACAACAAGATGAAATGAGGAAGTGGTGAATGTAACCTAAGTGTATATCACTACTAAATGAAGAATAAGTGATGATTTATCCTAAATCGTATATCACTATAAGATGAAAGAGGGAGTGGTGATGTAACCTAAGGTGTATACCACTACAAAATGATAGAATAGGTGATGATTTAGCCTAAAACATATGTCACTAGCCTAGGATTGTTGCATGCATGATGAGTGTAAGGTCCATTTGATTTGTAAACCCTCGGCAGTTGAGTATGGACTGAGGAACTAAAGTACATCATAGGGTGGTGAGTGCAATGTGTAGAAAACAATGTAGTATATGTGATGACCATGTGATGAGTAGAATGTATAAATATGCGGTGTGTAAAATGCGATGGTAGATATGTAGAATGTATAAAATGTAATGAATAACACATAGTGTAATACATGTAGATAGATGAGTAATGTAGTATGTAGAGATGAATGTAATGTTACATGCATATATGATGAAGACTAGAATTAGGTTATTGTAGAAACATGACATGCCTTGCACATGTATGATGTATGGTATATACCATACATATAGGATGTGAGGCAATATGTATAAATAGTTGAATAGTGTATAATGTATAACATGGAAGGTGACTGATAGAAAATAAGTATGATATATGAATTTATGAAATGAGACTCCTAAAATGTGTAGATACAAATGTGGAGAATGGGTTCCTAGTATGGGGTAGGGAACGCTACGATGTGTTGAAGCCATAAAAAAAGCATGTGTAATTTTAGTAGTGCAGTGTGATGGGGTATATGCCTATAGTAGTAGGATGTAAGGCAAGTGTGATAAATAAGCCAAGAGTGCATCATGGGTAAAACGTGATAAGGTGTGGACTAGTATAATGTGTGATGTATGAATTTGTCTAAATGGAAAATGTTGTGATGATAAATGTATAAATGTTATGATGAGTGAAGAGGGGAATTAAGTAGTGTACCCCCAAGGTGCGCATGGAAGTAGTCATCAAGTAAGATCATCTAAAAGGTGTCATGGTCATTATTGAAATCATATGGAATTTATGGGAAACTCTGATAGTGCAGTGTGTGTCTCTAGTGTTGGTCATTCAAATAACCATGAACACACAAGTTATAAGATTGTCATCGCATAACAATGATTGTATCTGTGTTAAAGGGAGGAAATGGACAAAGATGTTATGACCAAATAGTAAAATTCAAGAGGTGAGTAATTTTGTAAGGAAACTATGGGGGGTTGTAAATACACACAGTACCAAGGATGCTCATAGGAAAATCTATATCAATTTAACTAGGATCAAGTGTTCCTCCAATATAATCTAACATGGAATAGCTCAGAGTAACCTGAAGTAAGAAGTATGATACAATCAAGTTTGTCATTCAAACAAGATGAAAAAACAAGTGAAGTCCATATGACAACCCTTAGAATACCAGATCCATGATAAAAATGTGGATGAGTATAAGGGAGAATGGAGGTCCTGCAAAATGAAAACCAAATGGAAAGGAGACGCTATATCGGTATGAACATAAGTGGCCTCCAATGTAATGTAGGAAGAGTCAAGTGGTAAGTGGAAAATAAGAATCATAACATGAAGAGAGTGAAAAAAAAGATGAATGGTGAAGTATACTGCAGCAGGTGATAACATGTTGGTGAAGGTGGGATGATAAGGGACATCCATGGACTTAGACAGGCCCCTGATATGGAATGATAGCCAGTGAGTAGTAATAGTGGCTTTAGAAGTGAACTACATCTATCATCCCATAATAATCACCCTCAGTGTACAGGTGATAAGTGCAGTGATTCAGGCACATGTTGATGGATGGAGTAGGTAAGTAAAGCAAGGGAGCATTCTGGAGTGGACCCTGTATAAAGTATCATAGCATTCGTGATAGATGGAGTTGGTGATGAAGTAGAAGGAATAACATCAAGCATACAAATAGTAGATTTGAATTTATGTGGGGCTTTAGTTTGGTTGTGACCCAATAGCATAAGATGGAGGATGTATATGAGAAAGGAATTTATCAAGAGAATCGTCTATAGATAATGCGGGAGGATTAACTGGATGAACGTGTATGAGAAGCGTCTTGTGGTTTGGCAATAGCAGGAGATGTAGTTATGTGATCAGGTGGAGGAGCATGTGCCTCTTTGAGGACTCGTGCTAAAGTATTAGGATCAATAGTACACATATAAGCAATAATAGCATCAGCTAGAGTCTTCATCATCTATGTCAGAAGATGGAAGATGAATAAGTGAAGGGCAAGGTTATAACCAGAAAGAATTAGTTGGAGTGTTAATAAAGGCACAACCAATACTATCAAATTGTAGAATGATGGAATATAGAGAAGAAGTATCTCTAGCCATGATAAGATGCCGGGTTCACTAAAATGATTAACTAAAAATGGACTAACTAAGTAGTGTGGGGATAGTTAATCTAATCTATGAGGACATATATAATGCAGTAAATAAATGCATTATGTAAACAAGAATGTAACTAATAAAAACTATGCAAAAGGAAATGATAACCCTAATATGTAAAAGAGAGTAAGGAAAGAACTCAGCTGATAATAGATGAAGTGGCGAGAGTATCGCAGAGGTGAACTGGAAAAATCAAGAGTAGGAATAACTGTGCAGAAGTCTCTAAAAATGATGGATCTGGAGGATCTAGCTCGACTGGAGCACCTAGAGGAGGATCTAGGGCACCTGTGGGAACTCTGGTCTGTAATCTAGGTGATGGTCTGTGTAAAAATCTCTAAAACTAGTTTTTACGGAGATGGAAGATGGTTCGAAACCCTCGTTGTGTGTTGCATCAACTTCATTGTCCTATGCTCAGATATTGTCAATACTCCAAGATGAAGAAATACCTACAAAACCCCAAAACAAGCATCAAAACCCTAAAAAAGAATAATGCATATGAAGGGGTCAGACTGACCTCAGCTGACCACAATGGTGGACTTACTAACTGAGTGTTGCACTACATCTCAGACCCGATGTAGTTCTATGTGCAAGTGTGTGTGAACATGCCCTAGGTTTCTCTTGTGTCAGTCACACTTTGTGAAGTAGCGAGCAATAACTATGTGTAGAAAATGTAATAGAATGTGTGTATGGAATAGAATAGAATCCCTCCCCCTATGAAGTGTGATGCAAATATCCTAGCCTTGTGCCTTGATGATGGAGCTATGTGGATGCAAGTGATCTCCAATGCAATAGATGGATGCAACTCTAGATGGAGTGATAGTAGTAAGTGATGTTAGGTACCTCATTATGGTCTCATAACTTTATATTTATAGGGTTCTCTTGATCTAATTTCGTAATTAACCCCGAAAAGTTGACCAAAAGAAAGATAAAGATGTAAAATGGCTAGAAATAGCCCAAAAGAGTGGCAAAAAAGTGCGAAAAGGGACCGAGGCACCCCTAGTGGGACCAAGGTGCCCACGGGCACCCCAGTACTAGCCTTGGCACCCCAATCGAGGCTAAATGACAGGAATTGGCTGAAACAGACTAGGAATGTGGATGAAAAGGGTCAGTAATGATGAAATAAAATAAAACAAGAAGGCCAAAAGATGGGGGTTAATCATTTTTGTCGTTTTGTGTTGTGTAGAGGGATATTCACTCAAGGGAATTATGCGGGGGTCGTCATTTAAGTACTTTGCTTGGGCTAGGTTTGTTAGACGATGATTGGGAGGTTATGGACCATGCCATCCTATGCCAGATAGCATGGATGGGGGATGTGCCCCATAATATACCTATGTTGACATCCTTATGTGAGGGGTGGTGTGCGGATACTTATACATTCTGGTTACCTACTAGTGAGATAGAAGTTACGTTGGAGGATGTGTATCACATACTACAATTACTACTTATTGGGGAGAGAGTACATGTCATGCCATTAGAGGATATGAAGAGACAAATGTGATATGCTAGCTGGTATTTTATGGGGACTCGGGTACCTGTCGAGGACCATATTATTTTGGATACTATTTTGAGGTCAAGGGTTCCACATTTGTGGAATTTTATAGTCGTGGTCATTGCTTCATCTATTGCAGTAGAGGGCGGAGGTGTGGACATTTTGTATAAGATGCATGAGATATGTTGTCAGATAGAGGAAGAGAGTACCATATACACTTAGGCACGATGCGTGTTACCCCACCTATTTAGGGATTTATATATATTTAAACAAAAGGAGCGTGGAGGTGGGATAGGAGTTACCACACTATTGCATGTATGGGTGTATGAGCATATAACAGTGTTGAGGCCAGTTGGAGGTCCAAGAGCAGAGTGGGCTAGACCAGATATATATGTGAGGAGATGGGTTGGTGTGTGTGGGTGCAAGATGGATATTGATACCTATAGAGAACTGATAGATAGGATGGGGCCTAAGCCAGTGATATGGAGGCCATACCGAGACTATGGAGGATGGCTAGAGGATGTTATAGAGCTACTGTGCATATGGATGACTATGTGGTTGGAGGATCATTTCCCAGGGGTGGTCGAATTATTCTATGTGGAGAGGATATCACATCATTTTGGTATGGCTCAAGACGTGCCCCTAGAGCCATATATATGGTTGAGAGCTATTAGATCATCTAGGAGGATTAGAGCTAGACCAGGGCCCATATGAGAGAAACTAGTACCTCCTGGGCCAGATGAGGCAGACGCGGTGATAAAGCCAATAGACTCAAATGATGTAGGATGTATAAAGGAGTGCCGCACATGGTGGGAAACACATTGATGGGTATTCTTATTTCCATTATTTATAGATGTAGTGAGGTTACCATAGGGAGGAAAGGGAGAATGGCACGCACATGCTCCCGAAAATGTGGTAGTGGCAATAGCGGAGAGTGAGTATTTATATATAGTTACATTGCATGATTTTTTACTTGCATATGTGATAGTGATGGTTATCTAATTCATTGTTCTATTGTGTTGTAGGTTACGCATATTTTTCCTTGATAGTAGACACCTCCATCTGCACATTGACGTGGAATATGTCGACTGATGTACTTACAAGCAGAGGGATACTAGAGCGTGTGGATGACATTATGAACGAACATGCCCATTTGTAATTTTCTACTGAGCAAGAGGGATGAGGCACATGAGGAGACACGACAGGCAAGACAAATTATGAGGGGTGGTCCATTAGCATAGGATGTGTTCACACAATTTATGGCATTACTGAGTCACTTTGCTAAGTAGTCTACAGAGAATACCATATTACTTAGTCAAGTGGAGAGGTATAGGAGTCATGATCAACAGTGTCGAGTTAGCAGCAAGGCTTCTAGTTCGAGAGATATCGCAGTACCAGAGAGAGATAACAATGATGATATTTGAGTTGTATTGTTGTATATTATGTAGGGGCATTGCCCCCCAGTGATGAGATGTTTTTGTAACTATGATGACACTCTATATATATATATATATATATAATGTTAGTGGCATTTGATGATTATATTTTCTATGTATGAATATTATAATGTGACTATTGAGATATGATTTGTGAATGATTGTATTGATTGTCGCTCGTGATGTGTAGTGGTTAGTTGTAATGCTCAAAATTACTAGAACTAGAAAATGGGGATATATATATTTTTAAAAAAACATACATAAAAATAGATTACGCAGCTGCATTCATACAGATTTATTAATCAAATTCCTTAAATCAAATTTATTCTTTTGATCTATCTGATAACTTCCATGTAAGCCATGTGTAGCTGAGAAGGGTGTATCCAAATCTCCACGATCTCCCTTCGCCACTACTTCGAGTTACAATGCTTACTAGCATTTTGGATCAACCTTTTTCAAAGGTCATGGGAACTATGTGAAAGTCCTTGGGTCTACCACAAAGCTAGCTTTCCAACTTCATATTTCAGTATCCGACCATTTCCTACTTCATGTTCAGTGTTCAACTTCCCATGATCAGGTTACTTGCAATTTTAATTTAATTGGAGCACTAGGTAATCAGACAATGCACAGTCATTGATGCATTACTTTGGCCAAAATTTTCCACCATGGAGGTTATAGCTAAACTCAAGAAAACACACTAGTCTTATGAGTTTAAGTTTTCTGCCACCTCACAACTATCCCTTTCACAGTTATCTAGATCTTATAGTTTGTATTTACTTTATTTCCAATTTAACCTATCTTGCAAGAGTTTATATCGAGATAAATGCCAAAGGCAAACTAAGATCATCATGAGATAAGTCTAATGGACCTTTCATCTATTTATCATCCCATTTAGTCTCTCTTTTCCTGATGCTTGTTGTTTTTGTTTTTTTTTAACCTTAAATTACCTTTTACAACGATATTCTTCCATTCTCTATACAACAGGATTTACAATCTTATCATATTAATACCAAGTTTACCGAAAGGCCGAATTAAATATATCTTAAAACATGTATATTTAATTATTCCTTCGATTAGCTACGCCACTAAATAACTTATTTAATTTAGAAATTAAAGACAATTGATTGTTACAATAATTGCCCAATTATTGGCTTCATACATTGACAAATATCAAATAAATAAATATACCAATTTATGATAAGTAAGATTTCTCACTTCTAATATTTAGCATTTACTCATATTGAGATATTATTACATACAAGGTAATCATCTCTTTATTAAAATCATAAGTTACATATGTCGTTAACGTGAAATATATAACTATTACGGTAACTCTCACATAGTGAGGTTTGAATATTAACAATGGGTCCAAGATCCCAGTAAATTTAGTCAAAATTCTGGGATATTATCCTTCTACAAATTGAAATCCAAGTATTTTATTTAGATCCATGCTATGATAAAATTTCACAAGACATGATTTTTCGCATATCTGAACGTGATGGCTAATTGTCTTGCAAGACTGGAGTAGTGGTATGTTGTCAATTCAAAATGAACTGGCATGAATATTAACTCCATTTCCTGATGTAATTATTTAATAAAATATGAAACGATATACAAGTTATTTTATCAACAAACGCATGGTAATACATCGGAGAATGTATTATTACATGTTTTTCATCAAGATACAACTATGAATGTACACAATTAGAACAACCAATTTCTATTTCAGCAATCATGTTTCACTCTAATCATAAGGATCAAGACATAATAAAACCATAATCATTCAACATCCGAATTCTTATTAAACCACAAGCAAATCATGCTTCACATGGTACAGATTCAACTATTATTTTTCTTACCTTCTAATCAACAAACATCTTAACAAAATAGTCTGAAATCATCATTTCCAAATACCAATTAGACATATTCCCTCTAGGTAATGAGCAGCTCTGTAAAACGCACAATAAATTTATTCCAAACAATCATAATACATATATATATATATATAGGAACAATCCAACTAAACAGTGTAAAAACACCTCTATTAAATCATTTTAACATGTTCTTTTAGGTAACCAATAGATCAACAAAACAAATTAACCCACATACCACAGGATAATAATTTTGAAGTCTATTTGCATAGAATAACAACAATAAGTTTCTAACACTTCCAGTAACGAAATCCTTTGAGAAAAACTAAGTCATCTTACCTAAACTGTTAACACTAATTTATTTTTCAATCAGGTAATAAAATTATACCTACAAGCAAATCAACTTATACATATCCAAATCAGTGCGTTCCAGCATTAATTTCTTTTCTGTTTAGAAATTATTAGAATCTGGAAGCAAATATATCAGGGAAAATGATGAAATACTTGGTAAAAACATTTTTCACACTACCCAGAAATCGCTCTGCTCATACAAATAAATTATTGTTGACTGTAATAAAACCCAGAGGCATAAATCAATTTGGGTTTCTAGAAATCAAATTTAAATAGAAAATAAAACAAAATAAAAATTGATTAGGAACACCCATCTGCATTTTTTCTAGGTTTAGCTAAAACCACACAAAGGAAACTTAAGAGAATACAAAATCCATCAATTTCCTTTCCAAGCAATTAAATCAGAAGTTGTTCACAAATTCATTTAATTGCCATTTAAAACAGAATGTGTATTTCCTCATTATTTACAAATAATGCTACAGAGCAGGGAGAAGATATTCATGCATGAAATAAAACCATAATCAGAAACCTTCTATTCTTCCCACTCCAACAAGTTGAATCCTTCCTTCCTCCAAAACTCACACAAGTATTCCAGAAGAGAAGAATGAAAACAGACAAAGGAAAAATAAAAGAAAATATAATGAAGAAACTATACTATAATGGAGAATTTTCGGGCTTCCAAATGTTGCTTCATACGTCAATGCATGTCGTGATGCCACATACTTGGTGCCAGATGAAGGCATGTCCCTTTCAAAAACTCTCAAATTTTAAATATTAAAATATGATTATTATTATACTTTTAAACTTTTGATTTACATGCTAAATCCTTTTAGGATTTAAATATATAATTTCACAAATTAATAAAGCATTTTTTTTAATTTTTATTTTAATTGATACCTAAATTTAATGGTAAAATTAATCATCATAATATAAGTCCACATATTGCCAACAATATGTTATCGTAATAATTATTCGAATTCCCATGTTCCATATAAAATATTCAAACAAATGAAAAATCACCAAGTCCGTAAATAATAATAATTTGAATATTCTCATAAAGCTGGTTTGATATAGCATTGTCAAATAAAACAGAGGCAGTATTCATCATGGTCATTGCAAAAGTCGAAGAAAACATAAGACAACCAAACTGATTAAAATAAAATAACAAGAATACAAATAACCGAAAGATTCACTATCATTTATGAACCATTTAACCTATGATTAAGGCCTGATCATGTTTTAGGAAGGGTCATCAAGGTGGGCGTAGCCCTGCAGGGTTATTCGTTCCACAATGTCATGCCCCGTAGCAAAAGTTGTGGGTCATGATACGACGAACCAAATGAATTTTACACCTAATGATGATCTTGTCTAATCTTGTTTAGACTTAACCGTAGTTAATTTAACTTGTAAGACATTTGGGATGTTACATCAGTATAGTGTGATTGATGATTTATGATCATGTGATTATTGTTGTAGTTTATGTAATGTGGTGGATATTGTCTATGGTTTTTTTATTGAAAGTTGTAGTATAAGAATGATGATATAGTGTTGACGATGATAGGTGATGTACGTAGTGTGATTAAGTAACTAAAATTGTGATAAATGATTGATTAATATATAATAAAAAAAAATGACTCACATGTTAGGATGATGAAGATATGGGGGAATATCAATGCCCCCAGTGTATAGATGACAAGGTTCATTTAGTTAATACCCCTCAGCAGTTAAGAATGAACTACATAAAACAAGAGTGTGTCATAGGGAAATGATTGAGTGCGCTAGATGAATCAACGAAGTGCATGATGAGAGGCTCTTATAGTAAATAACTCAACATTCATGTAAGAACTGTAAGAACACAAGTGCGGCATCGGGGGTTAAGGTGATAGTAATCACTTACCAAATACTAAGGAGGGACGAAGTGGTGGAAGCATGTCGCATGAAAGTAGGGTGAGCATATGAACCAAACAGGATATATTGTGGAGCATCGGTGGGATGGGTGAATGCAGAGGACTATGGTAGCCAATGTGAAGCAATAGCATGATGTGGTGGATCATATGGATGAAGTGGATGTGGTGGATGCGATGGTGCAACAATGGATGGATGCAGTGGAGAGTGCACATGAGTAACAACTTGTGGCGATGGACGGATAATAAATGTAGCATTAGATGGAGGAGACAACTCAACCTGAGTAGAAATGTGCTGATGAGGAAGATGAGATATGGACCACTCACATGAGAGAGAGAGCCAAAGGAAATGATGCCTTTATCCTCTAATTGTTGTAATCTATCGTGAAGTGCAAAGCAATCATTGTCCCTATGGCCATTGATGTGATGATAATTACAATAGGGATGATCATGATGACGCTATAGACAATGTTGTGGATGATGTTGATTAGAGGGAAATAAAATTTGATTTGCATTAAGTAAAACACATGGCACATCATGTGGGCATGATGAGAGAAGTGCAACGGCTCATGTGAAATAAATGGAGTAAATGATGAAGTAGTCTCTCACGTAGGAGGAGTAGAATGACGCTTTTGTGATGTATTAGGTTGAGCTTGCCTACAAGGGAGAGATGGATATTGTGTGGGTTTCTCAACTAGGGGCAATAGAGAAGAACTAGATGATATGACAGTAGTAGTAGGAAGTGGAGGATCAATAATATATGCTGAGAGAAGGTCATGTTCTAGATCAATAACTTTATAACACAAGAGTATGAATGAATCATATGTATCATATTACAATATTTTCTTGAGAGCAGGAATAAGACCACAAAAAAGATGAATTACTTCTCAAGATCAATGGGTTGGAATACTAACTAGTGTATACAAGCATTGAATCATAAGATGTAGTCCTTGATAGGTTCGGATGTTCCCTGATGTAAAGTAGGTATATGATCATAAGTAACTCTAGGGTCATTGTTGATGATAAAATGATGGAGGAAGGCATCCTCCATATCATAGTAAGTACTAATATACCCAAATGGAAGATGAGTGTACCATTGTATAACATCATCAATAAGACTATGTCGAAAGGCCTTAAACAATAATCGATCATTAGAATAGGGAGCCATATCCATGCAATAATGTTGGATATGTAATTGAGGGTCACCGGTACCATCAAAGCATGTGAATATAGGCATGATAAAGTCCTTAGGGAATACAGAGTTATAATTTTTCCTAGGAATAGGGTTACTATGTAATGAATAGTTATCAATTGAAGCATAATAGGCCACACTTTCTAAAGTGAGTGACTAAACCTAAGATTGTAAGTGACCTACGACATGCATAAGATACAGAATGCCCTATGAAGGAATAGTAGGAGATGGCAATAATGTATTAAGTGGTTGTAACTTACCACTGTGAGTAATCATAGGTATCTTAAGAGAAGATAAAGGAGATTCCGATGCTAAATGCACACTAAGGGTAGGTGTCAAAGAAGCTATAGTAGATGAAGAAGATGGAACATCCATAACAGTGGTAGGACTGTCATCGGAAAAATCCCTAGAAGGTAAAGCAATCGATGGAGATAACTCGATAGGAGAAGATGAACTGACATATGTAGGTGAAGTGTTAAGAGGAGATGAGATGGTAGGAGAAGAATAACTAATATATGGAGGCAACTCATGCACGATGTTAGATATAACCTCAGAAGAAAGTGGAGTAGGAGATTTAGACTGAACAATATGAAAGGTAGTAGAATCATGACTATTAATTATATCATCAACATCAGATAAAGAATCAGATATGAAATTTTCATTAAGCATATTATCATTAGGATCATCAACATAATATGAGAGAGTATGTGAACTAGTTTATGATGAATTAGGAGAAGCAGTATCATAAATAGAAGAGTCATGAGATGTAGCCATAGAAGTGGTCTAATGAGGAGAAGAATCAGTATGAGAGCTATTTTCAAGACCTAACATGTAATCAATAAGAGAATCATCTAGAATTTCTATAGAAAGATGAGTAGGATGATCATGAGTAGCCATATAGCATGGTGTACAATGAGTGAAGGCTATCAGATCTGAAATGATACTAATGTCGATGGGGGAATTTTCAAAACTAGTTGGTACATATTTTTGGTCATCTAAGAGTTATTGTTGAATATGATCTGGTATAGTAGCATTACTAGAGAGATTCATGAGCTCGGCAATAATAGCCTCATCATAGATCAGATTGACACTGAAGTGCGACATGATGGGCCGAGAAGGAGAAAAGTTATCTTTAGCCATTAGGGTTTGAAGGGGATGCTAGGGAAAAATGTTCTGAAGTATGGGTTCACTAAAATGATTATCTAAAATTTGGATTTTAGTAATAATCTAATAAAGTACAACAATGTAATAACTGAAATATAAATGCTAAATAATTTATTTGATATTCTAAATGAAATGAAATAAGAGGTGTAAGGTACTAACCTGAATTAGACTTACCTCGCAATAATTTGGGATTGGGAAAGATGATTTACTGGTAGAGATAAGTCGCGTAACGAACCTTAGAAAATTGCAGAAGTGGCAGATTTGGCCAGACTAGGGTGCCCAAAACAGAACATGGGCACCTTGGTCTGAAATATGGGCATCCTAGTTTGCGAAGTGACTCAGAAACTAAATATGATATGGTCATTAAACCTTTGTAGTACTTCACCTTTGATCAAGTTGGTGTTACACTTGGTTCATTGGTGTCATTGTAAGTCTCCAATGAATAATCTCCTACAAAATCCCACATAAAATCATCAAACCCTCAAAAAGAAAGATGCAAATGAATGGGTCAGACTGTCCTCAGCTACCAAATAGATGGACTTATGACAGAGCGTTGTACTACATCTCAGACCCAATGTAGTTCTATGTGTTTTGTGTGTGCAATGGTGTGCCTAGGGTGCCCTAGAGCTAATGACGCCAAAGTAGCAGGTAATAGCTATATAAAAAGGTAGAATGGTGGATATAATAGAATAGACTCCCCTTCCTATGTAGTGTGTGATGTAGAATAATGCACAAATGTAGTCCCTGTAGACACCCATAATTATGCCCAAGAAATTTAAATACTTAAATTGCGCTAATTATCTATCTTCTGGCAAATTGACGACATATTGTCAATAACGCTCATTTAACCTCATATCATCATTAACTAATTACACTAAGCTAATTAAGTAAGTCTCCTATCCAAAAAATACCCTAATTAACGACCTTCTGTTAATAAATCACCCCTTCTACCTAGAATAATTAATTATTATTAATTAATTAGCTTTCCCTTCCATTTAACCAATAAATAAATATTTAATTGATTTAATCCCCTTCTAATAGCCTAAATCGTACTAATATTCCTCTAATTAGCTTCTATAAGCTTACATCTACCTATTAGTTAATCACCTTTGATTAATTAAAACACCCCCCAACTCCCATGACTTGCTAAGCATAAATTAAACCCTTCTAAAGTAAGGTTACCTTTTATAAAAAAACCTTATCCATTCCTAATCATGTTTTACCTTTATCCCACATGCAAAGGGATGAAGTGTTTCCTTTATCCATTAGGCTATATAAGGAGCCCTCCTTCTACCTTTATACCTACACCTAAACTTCTTGAGAACACAAATGCAAAGCATATAGCAAAATAGACTAAAAGGTTTCCTTTGTTTTATTGAGATTTCATCATCTTGAAGAGTTTAAGCCTCTTTCCTAAGTGCTTAGGTCATATGGGAGGTGTCAAAAGGGTTTTGTAGCCCAACTTTGACAAGCCCTCATTCTTAGGTTCTTGGAATACCAAAGACAACCATTTTTTATTGCCATGGAGCCTACTTAGGTCCATTCATTTATTTGTTGTTGGAGAATAGAGGATTTAGATGCTTAAAATTGTTAGTTTCAAAGTTTTTGTATATGATGAATGTTAGCATCTAACCTTGTTTAATTCGTATCTTGATGGTGCTTAGTATGTTGTTTAATTTTTTCTAATTAAGGCTATTTAGGTGTTAGTCTTTACTTATATTAGCATTAGTTTAAAACAACACATGCACACATTTGGCACACCCGGTGGGAGTTACTCCATTTTCCTTTGCACTTAATTTCAAGTTTTTGTAGTTAAGTTTCATTTTTGGTTACTAACCCTCTTTTACACATGTTGATCTAAAAAAAAATTCTTAGCTTGTTTTGTTGAGTTTGCATGTGTTGAGTCTTCCTTGTAGGTATAGATGAGGTGAAGTGCTTCAAAATTGGAATTGATGGGAAAATTTCAAGATTTCTCTATGTTTTCATTTTTAGAGTTTACTTTTTCAACATTCTACATGCTAGTTTTGTTAATTTATTCAAAATTTTAAATTCTTGAGCATGTAGGTTAGTGTTTGATAGTGCCGAGTCTTCTATTTACATATTAATGTGGTGGGTTGCTGTCAAAATTAAATCTTGGAGAGAAAATTTCAAGATTTCATCATGTTTTCATTTTTAGAGCTTACTTTTTCATCATTCTACATGCTAGTTTTGCCAATTTTTTGAAAATCTTAAATTATTGAGCATGTATGTTAATGTTTGATAGCGTTGAGTCTTCTATTCATATATTAATATGATGGCTTGTTGTCAAAATTTAATCTTGGTTGGAAAATTTTTCCCATTTTGTAGATTAAGGGACATTTTTTTGACATTTTTGGAGTGTATGTCAAGCGCATACCCGTGAGCATAAGAGCATATGCGTAACCCATCTTCCGAAGGCCATAAATTTTGCTCTTGAACTCGAAATGACTCCATTTTTTTTGTGTTGGGAAGGTATTGAAGTTAAATATGCAATGGAAACATAAAATTGGGATTTATACTTACAGAAATGACATGTTTTTCTATTAGTTTAAAACTGTTCATTTTCTAATATGGCTAATGTTTTGATGAATGTTGTATTTCCATGCTTACTTGATTTAGACCAAAGCGTGTGTATGCTCTTATCTTGCACCTTTTGGTGATCTTGAGAATCAAAAACAACTTTGATCTTGTTAGCATATGGATTTGCATGCATGCAAATGACATGCAACAGTGTGGGAACAAAGTCCCTCCTTAATGAAGGTGAGGCTGCCTTTATTGAAAACCAAAACTATATTTACATCTGTACATTCAAAATTGTATGTGGGGGGTGTTTTGGAACATCACTGGAAAGAAGGAAAGGAGTGAAATAGGATAAACTGAAATAACATGCAAGAGTTAGGTAAAAACAGAGCCTAATATTGCATGAAGAGGAAAGATGAATAACTAACACAAATAAAACAAAGTTTGAGTTAGCCAAACAAGAACGTGTAAAAGGGAACACACATGAGCAAGTAGATAATTAGAGCTTGATCACTAGGAACTAGACCAACTGATTAATAATGTTGACAATAAGATCAAAGATACTATTTGCATGCAAGATTCAAACACCTAACATCTAATGAACATAAGAACACCAAATGTTACAAGAGACAATGAATGAGACACAAAGTTTGTATTTCATTAACTCCAAAATGTTTTTCACAAAGAACACAAAGTTTCTTCCTGAAACAAAGATTGCACAAAAGCATTTTCTTCTCTTCTCTCAAAGTCACCCTTTACAAATGAGCCCCTGACTTCCTTTTATAACCCAAAAGTTGGTCACAAAGTAGTTAGGGTTTTAAATGCATCATTAAATAAGGCACTTAAGTGACTTTTGACTTTTTCAACCAACTTTTAAAAAGTGACTAAAAATAGAAACCACATAAGTTAAAAAATCATTTAAGGAAAAATACATAAATAAAAGAAATGGGTACATGTGGACCCCATTTTAATGTCTTGGACGCACACATAGACATCCTAGTTAGCAATGCGCCACCTAGATCAAGACACCTATGATCAGTGTCTTATCCATTGGGCCAAGAGTCCGCCTATCTCGGTCGTACGAGAATGAACTCATTGACTGTGCTCCGCAATCCTCCAGATGACAAGAGAGTCGATCTTGAAACTTGAGCAATTCATACACACCTCCGTTTGAGCAACATCCTGGTATGAGCCAGTTTGTCTTCATTCATATTCACACTCACAATTACACACAATTCTCCACATGCTCCGAATAGCTTTCCACGGTGAATTATTCATTTGTCGCGAGACCGTAGTCATTATGCCACCTTGGCTTGTCAGAATCGAGCTATTGATCTTTCGTCATTGAGAAGATCTTCCTAGAGCCAAAATTGCACTTCACTTCCTAGAGTTATGTCTTTTGTCTTTGTCACCATCTTGAAGTGTTGCCATTTTGATCCACTCACGATTGTCCAATTTGAGAACGCTCCAACTTTAAGACTGGCCGATGAAGTATTGCGCTTGCTACTAACTAAGAGTTGACAGGGACACGCTTGAATGATGTGGTCTTGCTTGATGATCCACACAATTGTACTTATCATTGGTCTTGGTTTGTCGATGAATAGATCGGTACAACGATCAATTGAAAACAATTGATGTAGACAAGATTCTCCCATTATCGATCTCTGCAGATAACAATGGCTTTTAACTTCGAAGAGGCATATGCCAATAGCTACGACTTATACCGCATAATGAGGAAGTCAGAGGTTGCTTCAGCTTCAAAGCCGTTGGAGTTGAATCGCCACACTATGCAGGTTTTGTGGTGCATCCATGCAAGTGATGACCAATTCAGAACAAGCGTCAGGAAAATTGTGACTCGCCTTCGGTTGACATGCGATTGCAAAATCGACCCATGTTGATGTGTCCCAAATTGGTATTGACAATGTTCTCATACTTTGAATGGAGCGTCGAGGTGAGTAGAATGCCCTGGAACCTATACCGCAACATCATTTTGTTTGGGAATGACATGACTGTGACAGAAATGTGATTTCAGGCTATTACTTCCATCTTATAAAACTGCACAAATTGCTTGTAAAACTGCCCTGGGAAAAATAGCAAATTTTGTCTTGAGAAGTTCTCACTTCATGATGAAGTATATTAAGGCATCACAAGTTTGTGTGTCGGAAGGTTTTTCTTCAACCAAATTCTTCAGTCAAATATTAAAGGTCAAAGTTGACTCTTCTGAAACTGCTAGGAAAATGCAAGTGTAAAATTGTGAAAATCCCATTTGGTTTGAGCCTGGGAAAAATAACAAACGTCACCCTGAACATCTACAACTTGGCAAGGAATCATATGAAGGTGGGAAGAACTCAACCAAATAATTATTTTCTCTTGACGATCATCTGGGTTCAAAATATCAACTCTCGAAGTGAGTCACCTTGATATGCTGAAAACTGTGCGCGCAGCGAAACCATTCAAACTGCATTTTATTTGGCTTCGTGAAAAATATCAAACGAAGTGCTATATATTTGAATTTTTGCAAATAAGTACATGAATGTGGTATGAATTCAAAAAATTAAACCATTTCTCTTGAAGATCCTCTAGGCTCAAAATATGGATTCTCAAAGTAGGCCTTCCGCCACACTGAAACCACGCGCACGACAAAAACAAGGAAACTGGGACTTTCTCGAGTTCGTGAAAAATATCAAATGAGGTTCTGCGTATTTGAAATTTGGAAAAGGAGTACATGAAGTTGGGGAGAATTTAACGAACCAAACTTTTCTTCCCGATGATCATCCAACCTCAAGATATCGAGCTCCAAAGGTGGTTACTTCAACAGATACAACCCGCAGCACGTCCTTTCTGCATCTATCATTTTCTTCATTAAATTCATTTTTCTTTGTGTCGATATACATCGGTAATGTGTTTGAATGCGTGATATTTTTATCTGAGTTCCTGGAACGTGATTTCATGCTATGCGTTAAAATCTTTTTATTAACAGCTGTGTGTGAGCTTTTCTTCCCGACTAGGTGCATTTATGCAAATGCATGGGAGTTGTTTTCTTTCCTCCATGCATGGCCTTCTTCCTACTTACTTGCTCTGCATGGAAACTTGTTTATTTCTATGGCTGGATTTTTTAATTTTGGACTGTATTTTTTAATACAAATGCATGAGAACTTTCACTTTCCCCCCTTATTGACAGCAAGCATGGAATTTCTTTTGCTTTAGCTTTGGATTGTCCCTTCAAATTGTGCATGGAAACTCCTCCTCTCCTTTTCTTGTAACTGTTTTTTTCCTTTTCTTCTTTCCTTTTCTCCCTTCAGGCATTGGAAACTGTTCTTGTTTTCTTTTGGCTGAGTGTGGAAAGCTATGCTCTCTTTGATATTTGGTTGGTTTACCTCTTTCCTTCAGGCTGGCTTAAAATTGTCCTGGAGAATGTGTGGAGGATGTTTGGGTAACAAATGATTAAAAACTTCCCCTGCCAATGCGTAGAAAGAGAATTTTTGTCTTTTTTGCTATTGATTGCTTGAAACATGCGTGGAAAAAACTATCCTCCTTCAAAAAATGTGGGTAATAATCTTTCTTTGGCAGTTTTCCCTTGGGCTGGGCGTGACCTCTTTTAATTTTCTTGTTTGTAAAAACTATTCCTTTTTTCCATGTGTCTCCTCCAATGCATGGGAAATAGGAATTTTTTGTCTTCTTACTGTTGTGAGTTGTTCTCCAATTTCTACGTGGAAAACTCCTTCCTTTTTGGGCGCATGGATTGTTTATAATTGTTCTTTCTCTTTGTTTATTCAAAACTAACTTCTGCTTCCCTGAATTCTTCTCTCTCATAGGCGTGGAAATTGTTGTCTTGGTATTTTAAAACTATTATTTAAAAAAAATGATGCTCTTTCCTGACAAATGCGTGGAGATTGTTGGATGTGACAAAATATTATGTCCTTCAGAAGAAATAAGAAGCAAAGCTTCGCACGAATTTTTCCAACGGGTTTTATGGAGGAAGTTATGGGGATTAATCCAACTTCCTCTCTTCCCGGGTAGTGGATTTTAGTGCCAAGGGGAAATGGGGAAAGCAATGGACAATTGCCAACGGGAATGGCAAAGTGGGCTGGCAATCCCTGTTTAATTTCCCCATGTGGGAAATTGGGAGATTTCTTGCCCGTTAGCCAATCCATTGATTCGGCAATTGGTGGAGAAAATTCCACAAGCGGGAAATTAAAATAAATTTGCCAGGAAAGGGGAAATCCAGGCCCAGGAAGCCAATTTGGCATCCCAGCAATGGGAAGAGGAAGTTTATTTTTCCCCGGCAATTAAAATAAAACTTGTCGAATGAATTTTAATTAATATTTATTTAATTAAATACTCTCAAGTTATTTAAAAATCAATTTTATCAAACAAGGAGCAATTAATTAATTAAATATTAATTAATTAATTTTAATGTATTTTAACGTGATTTAAAGCCTGGCAGGAAGAGTTCTCGCCCGAAAAGGACGAAACAAAGACCAAAACAATCACAAATATGAGACATCGCAACGAGGGCAATGAACCACGCAAAGTAACACTTTTCAAATTTTTCAATTTTTTCATTTTTATTATAATTTTGCAAAGTCAAAATTAGTTGATAACAGATCTCTATCTTTTTAACATTGGGATTAAACTTAGAAATTTGATTATTCATTTTGCTTAAGGGAATGAACCTTTTACAAATCATTTTTCAATGGTCCTTTGATTTGAATTTTTCCATTTCTATATAGTTAGGATAAAGTTTATGTATGCTCTTCTCTTGCACCTTAGGGTGATCTTGAGAATCAAAAGCAACTTTAGTCTTCATTTTATAACATTTGGTAAATTGGAAACTTCATCTTTTACTTTTGGTTTAAGGGAAAGAACATTTATCAAGATTTTTGTATGGTTCATTGATTGCAAAGATTTTCTTTACTTTTTAGTTGGATTATTTGTTGTGTATGTTCTTCTCTTGCATCCTTGGATGATCTTGAGAATCAAAAGCAACTCTTAATCCTCTTTTAAATAATGTGATTTTCTTGGAGAACTATTAACGCTCGAGTGCAGGACCTAAAAACGTTTGTCAAAGAAAGGAGGAATCAAAACGAAGTCAAAAACTACTAATACAGTTGTTATACAGGTTGCCAAAAGGTGTTCAAGCAAACCACACCTAATTAAACAAAATAAAAAGAACAACATATTCAAAACATTGTATTGTAGGTTTTAGAAAAGGGTACGTCCCTCTCTGCTCAACTGGAACATAACCCCTTTGGCATAACGCCTTAAGCTACAACAATGGGGGTGGTTCCAGGAACCCCAAATTAGTCGACACAAGAGGGAACCTTGTGGATGAAACAGGAAGTTCTCCGCACTACCTACCTGACTAGTGATTCCTTTGTGAGATAGCATTACAAGTTATCCCTATGCGACCCTTTTGAGTACACGATGGATACATTTACTATCCACTGTACTTGAAGGGGTAAAACATGAGATACTCCCAAGATAGTTAGGACTATTTGGGTAAATCGTCCTGCTCATGGATAATATTTGTAACACCTAGGATGAGAGAACCACCTAGGAAAATATACTTTGGCCAGGAGCCCACTTTGACCATTTTAGAACAGTGTTGAGTTGTGAGCCATCTTTGCATCACGAAATGTGTGATGCATTACTTTCGCTTAGTTTTTCACTTACCCTAAGGTAAGGTGAAACTCTGCTGAAGTGAAACCAGCATTTTTCATCCCCATTTTGATCTACTTCCTTCATATTCTTTTGACATTTTGTTGATCAAAATAAGGGTGACTACTTTTGTGTTACCAATCGATTGTTTCTACCACTTTTTTGTCCGTTTACACCCATCCATGTTTGCGGTTGGGTTAGTTAAACATCTAAAGTGTGTGGAGACATATTTATCATTGGTAGCCTTTGTGATCTTGATACCCACGTCAAGATCATCATCATAGTTAGGAATGATTCATCATTTTATTTCCCTTTGACATGTTACCTAGTTTGCATTTTCTCGACATAATTAAGATACTTATGTCACATTTCTCATAAACATGATCTAAGTGTCTGTATTGTGGTATTACGTTGCCCACGTTTTAACACATCCTTAGTATACTTTGACTTAGTTTGATTTCAAACATTTTCCCAAATCTTGAAGGGTGTCGCTTACTTTGTTTGCATTGTTTTGATACCACTTTGACACTAATATCTCACTTCTCCGTGAAGCTTGATAGACGTGTCCAATTGGTGTGGTTACGTAGCCTACATTTGTAAACCTTACCCTTTAACATTTAGGCCTTGTTGGTTGTTAAACTTGTCGTGGTATCCTTTGATTGGGGTTCACATCTACCCTTTGTTAATATTTATGCCTTGTTCATTTCGAGCTTGACGTAAATATTGACGTTGTGTTAATCATCTTTGCATTGCATTTTCATATGGTGTATTTCCTTGTTGATTGGCTTTGTGTTTCACACTTGCATGATTGTTCCTTGTGATTATTCATTCAAAAAACTTATTTTCTAGGACAATCCCTCTCGATCTCATCGAGATTGCGTCGTCATGATGTCTATTTTCCTTAGACCTTCTTCGAAAAATCATGCACGCATCTCCATACTTACACAATGTCTAGCTAGTTGTCCTTATGCTACCCAAATAGACATGTCACTTCCTTCCCTTTGAATGAGTTCCATCACACTGTCTAGATCTAGACATTTGTGCTTAAAACAACACCAAAATGACTGACTATTGCGCAGTTCCCCATACTTACAAAAATAAGAAACCTAGGTTTAGCAATTCAAATCAAAAGATTCCCATTATAATTAAAACTCGTTTGGTTCTTCATGCTAGAGAGCCCATATGGGTAACTCATTCCCCACCTTCATCTCATAGTCGGTGGTATGATTTGAACGCTTCTGATCCAAATTATTATTCGAGTTCCCCCCACTCTTCTTCTAATTCTAATCCAAAAATTTCCTCTTCTTCTGAGGATTTCAATCCAAATATTTACTCTAACTCTTCTGATGATTCAGATCCAAACTACTATTTAGATTCATCTAATTTGACTCCTAAGTCATCTAATGCAACTCCTATGTCATGGTCCTCCCTATCTTCACAGGAACCTCTTCATCATACATTTAATATGACTCCTACGTCGCAGTCCTCCCTTTCTTTGCAGAACCCCTTTTATCAATCACCTCGATGACGTCTTCTTCCTTTGAAGATACGTGCGACTCCAAATCCCTCCAATCAAACATCTAATATAATTCTTGAATCACGGTCCTCTCTTTCTTTACAAAACCCTTGTTATTATTCATCCGATGCCATTCTTGAATCACGGTCCTCCCATTCTTCGCATGACCTTCTTCATCAATCACCCCCAATAAGTCTTCCTCCTTTGAAGATTCGTGTGACTCAAATTCCTTCAAGACAAATGTCTGAATCAACCCATGCGTCACAATCTACAGACTTTGGACTTAATCCTACTATTTTACATACAACATACCATTGTATAGGTAGGTCCACACCACCTTCTTCTACTCCTGAGACATCTAGCTACACATCTTCTTCATCCCCCACATCATTTTCTTCTATCAAACATCATCAAACATCTTCTAAGTCTTCCACACCAATTGGATTTCTTTCTTCCAATCAACCCCTAGTGGTTGATCAACAACTCATACTGATTGATCTCTTTCAGAATGAAGAAACAATCAGGGCATTTACAGGGGCATATGAAGATATTCCTTTAGTAGATTACGAGAAAGGATTCTCTTTAGACTTTGATGCGTCTGCATATTGTGAGGAAAAGGTTGATTCCTTTTATCAAGAAATGGAGGAAGAACCTCAAGTCATACAACTTGACCCTCCTCTTATTCTTCCATCTTCACATTCTTCATTATGTGATGAAACTCCTTAGTCTTGCATTAATCCATGGCCTATCT
This sequence comes from Taxus chinensis, assembly GCA_019776745.2. Taxonomy (NCBI): domain Eukaryota; kingdom Viridiplantae; phylum Streptophyta; class Pinopsida; order Cupressales; family Taxaceae; genus Taxus; species Taxus chinensis. The sequence goes on from CM034149.1 coordinate 318,093,883, forward strand.
TCTAATCACCCAATAACTCTTTGTCTATCATAATTCCTCAATCAAAATCTCTTATGGGGTCAACGCCAAGTAGCCCTTCATCTTCATCTAGTTGTGGGTCACCTTCTAGTAGCCCTCCCTCTGCTATTTGTGGGACATTTTTTAGTAGTCCACTATCTTCTATTCTTGGGGCACGTCCAGCTAGCCCCCTATCTTCTATGTATGGATCACCCTCGGGTAGTCCATCATCTTCTATTCTTAGGCCACATCCTAGTATTCCATCATCTTACATCTATGGGTCACGTCCTAGTAGCCCTTCTTCTTCTATTCTTAGGCCACATCCTAGTATCCCTTCTTCTTTTATCTATGAGTCACATCTTAGTAGCCCTTCTTCTTCTATTCTTGGGCCACATCCTAGTAGCCCTTCATCTTCTATCTATGGCTCACCTCCTAGTCACCCATCTTCTTCAATCCTTGGACCATATCCTTTTCATCAATCACATCATCCTTCTACCAATGACCGAGGCAAGCCCACCATCATTTCTCTCATTCCTATCATCAATCATAAACATTCACTTTCTTCCCCTTCTAGAGGTCATAAAAGTCACAAGTCAGCTTATAAGAAACCCAAACAGGTTCATTATCAAGCTCAGGTTAAAACTTCCAAGAGCTCAAAATCTCCCAACAATTTGAACAATCCCAAAGTTTTAAATCAAGCACGATTCAAGAACACACATCAACGTAACCATCAAGTATGGTGCAAAGTGCATAAACCTCTGGATAGGGAACTCAAGCTCCTATATACAAAATCCATGTTTTAGGATAAATTGCAGTCCTTTGTTGAGTATGAACTCACCACGATCATTGAGATCGGGGAAAACATGACTCTTGATAAACAAACACACCTAGTCTCCTTTATCAAGGAAGTCGCAAACATTGTTTTTGGATCTTACCACACATAGTGACTTTGTTAGTCCCAACCTCTTAAAATTGTCAAAAATCTAAAAATACAAAAAAATACAAAAATACAAAAAAAACATTGAGAAAACACAACAAATCAAAGGTACAAAGATCAAACATTGCAATCAGGTGTTGCGTACACATGGATATTTCTTTCTTCCCTTCCTTGCTATTCTTCTGTAATTTGTCCTACCATTTTCATCCATTCAGTGATATTTTGGTTAGCTTATTCACACGCATTTTGTGACATTTATCTCTATGGTATCCATTTGACCCTGGTCTTTTATCACCTTGGTAAATTAAAGAATGACTGACCTCTTAGAGATCCTATCACATTCAACATCTAATAAACTTTTTGCGAAGAACTTTTGGACATATTTGTTGACACTAGTCAATGTCATCATCATAAGCACTTCCACCTCCTTCCATCAAGCCATCAGTGGTTCTTAGCCCATTGTCAAACAAGAGAGCTGAAATAAGTTTTCAGAAAGAAAAAGAATCAAAATCAATCAAAAATCAAAGGCTAAAAGCTATAAAGCAAAAGCAAATTGATATATTACTCTCTCTTGGGGTATTTCCAATAATCTCTATCGGGGCTATCGACGCCTGACTGGCAGCAGAGAAATGTTGCGATTAGAATCAAATACATCTCCGTCGGGGCTATGGACATATGGCTGGTAGCGGAGCAATGTACGACTATCCTTTCACCATCCATTCCCAAAATCACCTTTCATAATAAATCATTCCTACACATTGGCTAGGGTCTCTTCACTTATTTTCTATTAAATATTCACTTCAAGAGGTAATAAACTCCACATGCACACACTGGATCTCTATGAGTAGGCAGGATTAGTATGTTACCAAGTGTCTTGTTTTGGATCTTGTTCAGACTCTTACTCTAGTCCATATCTCGTCTTACAATTTTTGCCTTTGGTTAATCACTTCTTCATCGCGAGGCTTCTAATCTACATTCATATCATTCACATCATTCTTCTACTTCATTCAGAACATCCATGTGTATAAGATTACTTTTTTTCCATGTTTGCAGACATGTTTTTCACCTTTTACAAAAACAATCTTCTCCTTCCTTTCTATCATGTGCTTTTAGGCCAACTTACGTTGGGGGCATCCTTGTTTCTTCCCAGCATTTCATTGGTTTATGTTCATCATCATGTTGAACCTATCCATAATGACCTTGGGTCCTACTTCTACCTGTGAAGAGTTTACCTTTGAATACTTCCACCTAATCATTGGGGCATTTTTGCATCTTCACCTTTCTAGTATGCATGTGACCTTATGCCCTTGTACATCCCATCTATCACTAGGGGCATCCACACTTCCTTGTCTTCCTATACATAGTTCATAAAAAATTCAAAATCAACCAAAACATTCAAATATGTTAGAAAAATCATCAAAAACATTCAAATATGTTTCAAAAAACTTCTAAAAATTGAAAATCATCCTACAAAACGTCGCTCTTTGGTTCTCACTTGTTCATGTGTGTGACTTGTGGATCATCTTGATCTACCTCCATCAACAAAAGCTAGGCTGCTTACTTCATCTGTACTCTGGGGCACAACAAGTTTCCTAGTATTGTTTCGTAGTGCACATTACTTTTCCATCAGACCCAAGTGTCCTCCGTTATTCACCTCACATGTATCCTTGCTTGGGGCACCATCATCAACCCTTGTCGTTAATTTGCATAGGTCGTAATTGAAGCTCGATAATAAAAACATTATATTATGTTTCTCTGTTAGTTTAGCTTGTTTAATTTCTCGTATTGCATTGCATTTTGTATGTTGCAAGGAGTTAGGCATCTTTCACTTTCTCGTATTGCATTTCATTTTGTATGTTTCATGGATTTGGTGTTTTCAGCAATGGATAATTATTCATAGTATGGATTTTCATGTCATTTTTAATTTTGTCGTATGCTTATATTTTTCATAAGGACCGATGACATAGCTCTTATGGCAATATGATGACATCAAAATTGTTCCAATACACAATGGCTAGAGGCTACGCTCTTCTCTCCCCTCCTCCATATTTCTTCTACATCACTTTTCTCTCACCCATAGTCTTTTGTCTTACTAGGGCATCCTGCCCCTTCCCATTCTTCTATCTATCTCTTGCCTTTTTCGATCGTCAATCGTCTTCCTTTATCACCCTATCGACACTCAAGGGGGCATCTCTGCTTCCTACTAATTTTTCTTTTATCCCTTCAAAATTTCTTCCGTCTACTATCTTTGAAGTGGCGTCAATTACACCACCCCAAAGAGGGGCAAATGTAGACACCCATAATTACGCCCAAGCAATTTAAATACTTAAATTACGCTAATTATCTATCTTCTGACAAATTGACGACATATTGTCAATAACACTCATTTAACCTCATATCATCATTAACTAATTACACTAAGCTAATTAATTAAGTCTCCTATCCAAAAAATATCCTAATCAACGACCTTCCGTTAATAAATCACCCCTTCTACCTAGACTAATTAATTATTATTAATTAATCAGCTTTCCCTTCCATTTAACCAATAAATAAATATTTAATTGATTTAATCCCCTTATAATAGCCTAAATCGTACTAATATTCCTCTAATTAGCTTCTATAAGCTTACATCTACCTATTAGTTAATCACCTTTGATTCATTAAAACACCCCCCAACTCCCATGACTTGCTAAGCATAAATTAAACCCTTCTAAAGTAAGGTTACCTTTTATAAAAAAACCTTATCCATTCCTAATCATGTTTTACCTTTATCCCACATGCAAAGGGATGAAGTGTTTCCTTTATCCATTGGGTTATATAAGGAGTCCTCCTTCTACCTTTATACCTACACCTAAACTTCTTGAGAACACAAATGCAAAGCATATAGCAAAATAGACTAAAAGGTTTCCTTTGTTTTCTTGAGATTTCATCATCTTGAAGAGTTTAAGCCTCTTTCCTAAGTGTTTAGGTCATATGGGAGGTGTCAAAAGGGTCTTATAGCCCAACTTTGAGAAGCCCTCATTCTTAGGTTCTTGGAATACCAAAGACAACCATTTTTTATTGACATGGAGCCTACTTAGGTCCATTCATTTATTTATTGTTAGAGAATAGAGGATTTAGATGCTTAACATTGTTAGTTTCAAAGTTTTTGTATATGATGAATGTTAGCATCTAACCTTGTTTAATTCTTATCTTGATGGTGCTTAGTATGTTGTTTAATTTTTTCTAATTAAGGCTATTTAGGTGTTAGTATTTACTTATATTAGCATTAGTTTAAAACAACACATGCACATAGTCCCTTACCTTATGTAGGTAGCTAATCCTCCGTAGAAGTGGTCTGCCCATAAGATAATATGTATGTTGTGTTTATATAGGGATCTCTTGCTCAAATTTTGACACTAATGATCCAACATGCCAACTAGTACCTAGGGGAATGGGAGGCAAAATCATAAAGACTGACCTCGAACATCTAAATGAGAACCAAGTGTGACTGGTACCAGGGCACCTAGAAATGAGGACTAGGGCGCTCGAGGTGCGCTAATCCCTTATAGTCAAAGACTAGATACGACAACTAAGTGAATAACGATAGCTAAGACTCATTGAGAGATGACCATAATTGTGTAAGTAAGTGAGGAATGTGCAAGACACACAACGACAATGACTAATTAGATTGATGAGAAGACTAAGGGATGGGTCATTAGTGAATACTTTTCTTGCGTAAGATCCATATATAAAACAACATACTTTGGTAGTATAATTATAGTAGCAAGTGTGTGATTTTGTGACTAAAATTACATCTCAGACCCAATGTAGTTCTATGTCTGTGTGTAGAATTGTGCCCTCGATGGCTCTTGTGTGAGTCGCACTTGATAGCAAACAAATAGCTAAATGTAAAGAAATGTAATAGATGTGTGCATGGAATATAATGAACTTCCCTCCTATGAAGTGTATGCATAATAACTAGCCCTTGTGTCCCTTGTGATGGTGCTGGATGGATGTAATAGATCTCTTAGATGCTTGATGGATGCAACCTTAGGTGGTGATATTTAATGCTTAGTGTTTGGTCTCTTTTTATGATCACATAAATTTATATTTATATAATTCCCTTACTTGAATTTCATAATTAACCCTAAAAAGGACAACAATCAAAAAGATAAGATGCTCAAATAGATAGAAAGGACCTAAAAAGTTTGATTAAAGTACAAAGTGGTCAAGGGCGCCCAGAGGGGACGAGGGCGCTTGACGTTAGCATCCTAGTTGGGTGCTCTTGTCTAGGATGATAAAAGTTGGAGTATAATGAGGCATATTGAGAAAGTAAAGATGAAAGACTGAAAGGAGAAATAGAAGACAAAGAAAGGTGGCCAAAGACATGGTTTTATTAGTACTTTTCTTACTTAGGAATCATATAAATAGTATTATGTACTCAAGGCTAGATAATTACCCAAAGTGTGTGATTTTGTGTCTATATTTTCCCTCAATTTATGTTGGTGAGTGGAAATCTTGATAACATAAAGTAGATAAGAGATGTGTACATGATAACCATGTAGATCGATGTAGAGGAGCATGTCGAGGGACTAGACAAAGCATGGAGTGATAAAAGTGTGAAGTGTCGATGCTAATGAGGAGAAAGTGCAAAAAAGTGATGATGAAAATGAACCTAGGGTGGAAGTGCATGTGTATATGTCGTGATGTACCTGTTGTTGATGTCGATGATGTGAAATGATGTTAACTACCGCTTCCCATACAGACAGACCTGCAAAGAGAAGAACGAACAAGTAGTCAAATATGCATGTATATATGTAAAAAGTATATAAAGAAATATATAAAAAATGCTGAAAATGTGAAAAAGGATCATGTGCACATGATCTGTGATGAGGAAAGAGTGTAGAAAGGAGCCTAAAGATGTTGATGAAGGGAATTTTTTTTGGGCGATCTCACGCCATGACAGAAGAAGTATAGGGAGTAGATTTTAGTGTCATCCTACAACCTTTAACCGCTTCCCAAAGTTGTAGAGCACTCTGAAATGTTGGTTTTTTGGGTGATCCTATGCCATAGAAGAAGTAGTGTAGAGAGGAAAGTCTGGTGTCATCCTCTAACCTTTAACTACTCCCCGGAATGAAAACACCACTGCAAATGGTGTGTACTTGTCCTTAATGTAAATTTCCTAGCGCTAATGGACTCTCTGCCCTATTAAAAGCCTGTATGACATGCCAAAAAATTATGTTGAACTAAAAAATGATGAAGATCTACCCCCTGGTCACTGGCATCCAAGAAGAACATCATTGTGTTAAGGACCCAAGTATGATTCTGAACCCTGTACGAAACTGAAAACTATGCCGAACTGAAAAATGATAAAGATATACCCCCTGGTCATTGGAATCCAAGAAGGACATCATTGTGCTAAGGACCCAAGTATGATTTTGAGCCTTGTCTAAAACTAAAAACTATGTTGTACTGAAAAATGTTTAAGATCTACCCCCTGGTCACTAACATCCAAGAAGGACATTGTTGTGTTAAGGACATAAGTCTGATTCAGATCCTTTTCCGAACTAAAAATTTTGTTGTACCAGTATTGTGTTGTGTCGTGTATGATGTTGTATGGGGTGACGGATTCAGCCATATGATGCCCTTTCTTGTTTGGGGTGCATACAACGTCGTTGAAGGAGTATGCAACCGAAAAGAGGACCAAACGTTGTGCTAAAATTGTGCCCTATATGGTGAAGAGAATGTGTTTGGTAGAAACCAAGGCACACACAAACAAAGCAGCTAGGATACAAGTGTTAGTACGAGCAGACATACATGTATAAACTGAAATGTAAGCGAAGCAGAAAATGTGTAAGCTAAGATGTGAGTAAACATGCAAGAAGACAATGTAGGCCGCAAAAAGTAGGTTGCAAACATGAGACATCACTCACAATGTCTTAAGAAAATCAAGGTTGTAGTGGCCACAAGAAGACAAGTGTGCACATATGATAAAGGGAAAATTCTGCATACATAGAACAAGTAATGGGAAACAATGTAATAGATAACCATGGAAACAAATAGTCCTACATAACAAATGTTACACATGAAGCACTCGTTAGCATGTTAGAAAGATAAAAAGTATGCTAAATCATGTATAATATGATAAAGTAATGTGTTATGAACAAAAATGAAGCAATAACACATGTAGTATACGGAAGTGGATGCCCACAGGAGCCGTTGTGGGAATGGTAATAGGTACTGCGTCAAGCATCCATACTACGCATAATAGATTTGTATAATCTGTGATCACAACTAGAAAGGAAAGTGAACATGCATCTGTGTATGATAAAGATATCTATCTAGCATGTATAATAAAATGAACATGTAAATAGAATTAAGAAAGAGTAAATACAACCAAGATATGTTGTATGTTGTGGATGGTAGACAATGCAATGCAATGTGAATGATAGGATCCACGTGCCCCTCGAGTGGATGTGTAAGTATGTAATGAGGTTCATTTATTTATGCCCCCTCAACAGTCAAGAATGAACCGTAAATGAGAGTGTGTCATCGAGAAATGGTTTGAATTATGTGTACTAAAAAGATGTGATCGTCAAAGTGCAAAGTGTAGAGTGTAAATGTGTGATTGAGTGATTTATTGAGTGTGTGAATGTGATGAGGTCCATTTGAGTTGTATACCCTTAGTAGTCGAGTATGGACCATGAAACTAGAGTGCGGCCTAGGATAATGACCGCAACATGTGTAAGTAGATGTAAGAGAGATGTAACACAAATGTGTAGAGTGAATGAAATGCACAATGTATAATAGATACTGTGAGAAAGAGGTTTAAATAATGTATCATATGTGAGGTGTATGATGTGTAGTATGTAATGTGACTAAGCCATGTTAATGATATGTATGGTGAATGTGTCTAGTGTAAAATGTGTGGTATGGTCAAGTGTGTGAGAATATGTGGTGTGTAGAATGTGTAGTGTGTGATGTTCATGTGTATAGTATGTCCTCAACTGTCAAGTGTGAACCAAAGCACAAGAGTGTGTCATCGGGAAATGATTATGCAAATGAATCAAAATATGTTAGTTGAATGATGTTTGGCGGGGGAGTAATACGATGCCCCCCAAGTGATGGAATGAGTGTGTTATTTGATGAATGTGCAAATAGATGGTGATAAGTGTATGCATGTATGAATGAGTATGTAGTAGATAGATATAATGGGGAAATGAAATGGGGTCTTATAGGAAGATATCCCTCAACAATCATGTAAGAACCACAAGAACACGAGTGTGTCATAAGGAAATGATGAGGTTTGTGTAAGTGTCAAAATGTGTGTGTCGCGTGTGAAAGTGAAGATATGATGCTTGTTGGTGTTAGGGGGAGATAAGTGTTATTCCCCCCTCAAGTATGTGGTGATGAATGTGATCAAGAAGTGTCATTTAAGAGGTCATCATTGTCAGGATCAAAACCAAAAGGTAAAGCATCTGATACATGATAAACAATAGTATCAGGTTGATCACGTAGTGAGCCATTACGGAAAAGGTTTTACATGCCCATTGTGTATTTTTTGTCAGTGAAAGGGGGTAGTGGACAACCATGTGCATGCTAGCATGTAAGATTTTTTGAATTTTTGAGAAATGAATAATTGTAAATGAAAACGTGACCGAAAGGCATATGAAATGAAATGTCATTATGATCAGGATCTAAGGTGCCCCCAATATAGTCAAGCCAAGATTTTCCAAGTGTAAGGGGAGCATCACGAGGAGCTCACGCAAGAGACACTGTGAGATGAAAGACTTGAAGCCCATAGGCAGTAGTGATGTGGGTGAAACCATGATAAAGATGAGCATACGGTGAAGGAAAGATGTCAACTGAAATCCTAGCCGAGCCAAGCCATCATATGTGCATATAGTGTCATCGCAAGTAGGATCAAATGGAATATGCTCCCAATAAGAATCGTTCATTACAAGGGGAAAAGTAAAGGGAGGGCGTGCTAATGGTGGATGCACATGTGATAATGAATTAGGTGGAATGGCATTGGATGTGTAGGTAGGCCCCCGATAAAATACCATAGTAGTAGTAGTAGGATGAGGAGGTAGTGTTGTAGATGGGATTACATCTAGCATGCAAATAACACCTTCAAGTGGTGGTCAATTATCCAAAGTATCCATGGGTTGTGGTTCATTAGTAGCATCAGATCATGGAGTAGGAATTATATTATTGGGATCATGATCGCAATATTTAGAGGGGTCACGCTCATAGAGACTGTATATTCTATGCCCTCATGTAGGAATTTGACACAATGATGTACTGTAGAGGGAATCGCTTGCATGGCATGAAGCCATGGTAGACCGAGTAAATAGTTATATGAAACTAGAAATTCAATGACAAAGAAAATGATGTTAAGATTTTTGGGCCCTATAGTGATGGGTCGAATAATGTGACCTACGCATGGACGAATAAAACCGTCATATGCCTGAAGGGAAATACATGATGGACTAACATTAGTTGTAGAAAGACCAATCTTTTCTAGGAATGGCATATGACATAGATTGAGTTCAGATCCATTCTCAATTAAAGTACGCTTGATACCCATATTGTAAATGTGAATCATGATATGCAAGGGTGGATCATTGTCAAAAATAGAAAGATCAACATGAGGATTGGACGACAAAGTAATATGTTGAGAAAATGCTTCAACAAATGTTTGATATACCGAATTTAGATGTATATTAGCAGGAATGTGAGTGGTAGAAAAGAGGACTTTGATTATATATCTTAATTCAGGACTGATAAGTAAGAAATCATTAATGGAGATACTCATGATGAAGATATCCTTGAAAGATAAGGACAATAGAGGTATGATGATCCTAAGAGTGTTTAGATCGAGTGTGGGTTCACCAAAATGATTAAGTTAAAATGTGAAATAAGAGCATAATTTGATGTTATTGTAGCAGTAAATAAATATGTAATTAAGTACATGAATGATACTCAAGTAAACTAAGCAATAAAGTACAAAACCCTAAGTGCAAAGAGAGGGTGAGAAGCCTTAGATGATTCACAGTGAAATTCATACTATGTTGAAGTGATAACCAGGTGAACAGAGGAGTAGGAGTGTTGCACAGAGACTTAGAAAAAATACAAACCTAGACAAATAGACTGAACTGGGGCACTTGGAGAGGGATAGGAGTGCCTGCTGGTGCCCTAGGCCTATTTCTGGGTGCTTGGGTCTGTGGAAAATCTCAAAAATCCTCCTCTGAGGTGTCATGAGGTGTTCTCCTTTGGTCACTTTGAGGTTGCACCAAGTCGAGGTCGTTGAAAACCTGCAATGGAATATGAACCTGCAAAACCCTCAAATAGACATCAAATCCTAAAAAATAAAGATGCATAATGAGGGGTTGGACTATCCTCAACTGTCACAATGGCGAACTTATGACTGAGCGTTGCACTTCATCTCAGACCCAATGTAGTTCTCTGTGTGTGTGTGGAATCGTGCCCTAGGTGGCGCTTGTGCGAGTTACACTTGATAACGAGAAAGTAGCTAAATGTAAAGAAATGTAATATATGTGTGCATGGAATAGAATGAACTTCCCTCCTATGAAGTGTATGCAGAATAACCAGCCCTTGTGTCCCTTGTGATGATGCTAGATGGATGCAATAGAGCTCTTAGATGCTTGATGGATGTAACCATAGGTGATAATAGTTAAAGTTTAATGCTTGGCTCTTTATTATGATCACTTAGCTTTATATTTATATGATTCTCTTGTTTGAATTTCATTATTAACCTCGAAAAGGCCGACTACCAAAAAGATAAAATGCTCTAAAGGACATAAAGGACCCAAAAAGTGTGAGTAAAGTACAAAGGGGTTAGGGGCGCCCATAGGGGACAAGGGAACCTAGTGTTGGCGTCTTGACTGGGTGCTAGTGTCTAGGATGATAAAAGTTGGAGTATAATAAGACAAACTGAGCAAGTAAATGTGCAAGTCTGAAAGGAGAAACATAAGACAAATAAAGGTGGCCAAAGACATGGGTTAATTAATACTTCTCTTACTTAGGAATCATATGAATAGTAGTATGTAATCAAGACTAGATGATTACCCAAAGTGCGTGATTTTGAGTCTACACTAAAATGATTTTCGCCTTGTTTTTTGTAGACTAGAACTTGCATTATGTTTTAGATTTTTTCAGGAATTTGGAGTCCACTGACCTTTGTTTGCTATGGTGGCCGCATAACGTTGCCATGTGACCATTGTTTTCACCTCATCCTCTTAGCATATTAATGGCAAAAAATTTAGCACTAGGTATCCCACCTAGCTCTCTCTAGCCTCACTCGTGTCCACACATGTTTTCCTTAGTTATGTTATTTTGCATTTAAACTTTTCACAATGTGTATTCCCCATGTGTCATTATGATGTTGTTTTATTTGAAGGGCCACTTAAAACATTTATGCCATTTTATATTATTTTATTCATTTCCGCCTTATTTTTTGTGGACCAAAACTTGCATTGTGTTTTAGCTTTTTTCGGGCCTTTGGATTCCGTGAACCTCTATTTCCTATGGTGGTAATGGAATGTTGCCACATGGCCACTTTTTATCTTATTTCATCATTAATCCATATGATTATGGATATATCATATGTAGTTATACCAGGTTTCGTAATATTAGTTATTTATGAACATGTTATGAAATCCAGTTGTATGTGATACATATATTCCAGGTTTGTCCTTTCGATGACTCTGTCAAAGTAGATGCCATTGTATAGTTGGTATGAGCACCATTTTTAACTAGTTAAAACTCACCATGGTGTGTTGGATTTAGGTGTTTTGAAGGAAAAAATAATATATAATAGAGACCATGTTCAACCATATTGCATGTTGTGTGATTTCATATTCTAAAGTTAATCATAATTTTAAGTTAAGAAATGTAAAGCTTAAAAAGTTTATGAAAAAGATGGTGGTTGTGATTGATTTTGATAGACTGTAACATCATTGTTTTATCATGATTGACTCTTCTAGTTCTAGCACAATCTTTGATGGCGCCTTCAACCATGTTTGGTCAATTGATGTCAAGTCAATATAGCTAGTGGATCGGGGTGGATAAACCATTTGAATTCCAGCCCAAGGACTATCCATTGTGAATGAGATGTCTGTCGGGGTTGCCCTGGCTGCTACCATTTGCTTTGATGCCAACGTGCTCTGCCTCTTGGCCGAAATTACGTCTGCCATGTTCCGCGAGGTGATGTAAGGGAAGCCAGAGTTTACATATCCATTGACGTACCAACATAAGCACCACCTGGGGAAAATGGAGGCCGCCACGATCATGGAATACATTCTCGACAACTTGTCCTACCTGAAAGTGGCTACTAAAAACCATAAGACCCTGACCAACTCGCTGCAGAAGCCCAAACAAGATAGGTATTGTTGGGTGCATTGCCAAAGCCTTGTATGGTAAACACGGATGCAATGAACGTGCCCCAGGTTTTCTTGTTGGCCTTTCACCAACTATAGCAAGTTACAAGATATGGTGAATTGCTCAGCTCAAACTTTGCATGGATAATTTCATCAACTTTGCGTTGGATTTGATTTAGATGCGTTTTTCATTGTTGTCGATATTTTTACGTAATGTGTTTGAATGCGGCTAAACTCACTGATCTCCTTCCATCCATGTGTCACCATTCTGGGTGACTAAAGTCTTTCTTCCCTCCGTCTGCCAAAAGCCACAGATTACCGACAAGTGGCGCTTAGCTATGCATTACTAGGACTTAATATTTTAAGCAATTTTTTCTATATCGGAATGTTGGAAATGTTGATGATGTGGCGAGTCCTATATGATGTAACTTTAAACTTAAATACTATCATAAATGTTCTGACATCATAAATGTTAATGACATCATGTTTTCTTGAAATTGCTGAAGACTGTAATAACATGTTAATTTTTAGGTCAATAAAATTGAAAATAAATGCATTTTTACTATTATTTTGTTAAAAAATGTGCAAGTTTTATAATATTTATTAATGTGAAAAGTATATATTTTGTTAATGAAAATAATAACAATGTTTGATTGGTTGAAAAGTACAAACAATAACAACTTATTAAACAACGCTGAAAGGTATAAAGTATACTGGCTCTAACAGTAGTAATAACTAATAAACACACAAACATAATAATACCATAGTGATTAATCACTTTTGTATAAATATTAAGTGTCTTTTGAGTAAAAGAAATATTTCAATCACAAATTTATGAAGTATTAATAAATCTTAGCCATGAAAAATCAATAAAATTTGTAATGGTGAATGATACTTTCTACAATATATAATAATTACCTCCACGTACAAATGGAAAATATGCAGGTCCATTGAGGCATGACTTCTTCTTGTAAGAGGAGAATCATGGGGTGGGAAAAAAATGTAATCGAAACCTTGCAGGTCGAGAGACGTTCTAACAAAGAACCTTTAAAGGAATAAAACCATTTCAGATCACCACCCATATTTATATACATTCTACAGGTAAGAACCATCTTTAATTTAATTTAATTACTCTATAGATTAATTAAATATTAATTTATGTTTATGCATGTCTAAATCAATGAACACACCTCAACCGTCATTGCCTGACACTCCACTCGAACAATCGAAGATCATAAATTTTATAAAAAATCTAAAACACTTTTGTTCAGGGCCGAATTAAGGATTATGAGTGCCCTAGGCAATACTGGAACTAGTGCATTGTACAAAAGAAATTATAGTAGAAAACTTAATTAACCATAAACAAATATTGGATTATTTTGTATGTTATGCCTCTACCGTTTAAGAAAAACTTGCTAATAAATTTATTTGTAGTTGTCGCTACCTGAATTCCTCGACTAATTATCTACCACATAGACTATGATAATCCTCCTTTACTAATATCTTTCCCAGTTATTTTTTCTGAAATTCCACACATATTCACCATTCTTGATCTCTCTTATGAAAATTACTTACAAGATTGAAAAAAAATACAAAATATTAAAAATACAAATGTATGAATTACTTTTAACAAAAAAAGGCACTTGCATTGGTATCCATGCTAGATTAATAGTATAATCTTAATATAATTATTTAAAATTATTTTTATTTTCAACGAAGAGAATCAAATTGGTATGTAAAGGTCGCCACTACTTGCTACTAGACTATATGGTTAATAAATAGATCTACTCTTCATAAAAACTATGATAAAATAAAATAAATTGATGCCCCTCCAAATGTTGGCACCCTATGTAGTTTCCTAGTTTTCCTATGAATCAATCCCCCTCTGCTGTTGTTCTTTGAGGTTTGGAACCTTTGACCTTTGAAGCTTATATGTGGTGAAAATTTGTAGGGTAATCTTTTGAAACCTCCAAAACTTGCAGAGAAAAATTAATTTTGGTTATTGGAGCCCCAAATGGAGAGAAGTTTTGTTGTGTAAGTTGTGTTTGAGGTATTCAACTTTCCCAAATCAGAATGTTTAAATAAAATTCGGATGAAAGGAATATGGATCATTTTTTCTTGGGTCGCTTGCGGAAGGAGGTTATATAGCTTTCATTAAAATAATGATTTTCATTAAATTTGGAATATGGTTCTAATAAAAATAATTACCACCTGCACCTTTAGGGTACATATGTTTAAATATGGTTCTAATAAAAATAATTAGCACATGCACCTATACCGAAGTTATAACTTTATTGTATATGTTTTTCAAATAATATGTTTATTTTATATATTTCTTTTTAATTTTATTTTAATATAATTATTTCGAAGACAATTTTCCAAATGAGAATAAGGGGCCGAGGCTTGCGAAATCTGATAGGGTACAGAAATCTGACAGACGTGGTGAAGGTCGGATATCAACACCCACAAGAATCCTTATCCTCCATGTTGTAATTGTATGTTACCTCCACGTAGCTACCGCACCATTGTTGCTTGGATCAACAGAGACTGCATTTATCCATGTGGAGAGTTTATATAGTCAAATGATTCTCGTGCACACTACATGAATATAACACGTGGTGGGGTTTCCTTCATGTCTGATATTTTCCATTGAAAACATGCTGATCTGTCCCAGACAAACACCTGACTCCTCACATAGGTGAAATCTCAAATTAGTCTATTTTCAACGTTGGTCATTTGCATTTTTGTATTGGCTATACATTTTCCCCACCCTGCCAGCACTAATCACATAGTAGTTTGCATTTTTGTATTTGATTTGAGTGGAAATTAATGTGGGGCAGATTTGATGATCCAATGCCATGTTACCCTACAGTGTCATCTGGTATCTCTTTTTCTTTTTCCATCTAAATTTTGAAGGCTCATAATTACATACATCACAAATTGAGGTGATTACCTCACACTATGGACAAGAAATCCAAGTAATTGGGTAAAAGTAAGATTTCCCATAGCAATAACCAGGGAATTTTCCCCAAATCCTCTAACTTTAATGAGCGGTTTTCTCTGCTCCAGAAGGAACCACTCAACAAGATTTAAGATCCCAAGTCTAAGAAGGCCATCCCTATGAAAAGGATGAAAACACAACCCAAGCTCCTCAATAGGAATAAGACTGCTTACGAGACAACTCCTTAGTTAAATTGGGAAATATGTCAAGTTTTAAGAAAAAACAACGTTGAATTACTGGTTAATGTGACTATGTTGGAGAGCATTGGATCCATGTGTTTGTTAATGCCTATGGATGGAACAGTTTTGGATGTGCTTCCAACAACCCTTACATTGCCAGTGGGATAAAATAATCGATCAACATGAGGAATCAAATTTTAGTGTGATGGGTGAAAATTAAAATAGGAGACTACAAAGTGACTACAAAGAGGGACTACAAAGTGACGATAAAGGGAACATAAATAACAAAGCATGCAATGGAAACTTGTTGGAAAATACAGTAACCATCATCGATTAGGGGGAACCGACATCGGTCACCCAAGACCAACATCGGTCAGGGAGGACCAGCATCAGTCAGGAAAGGAAGGAATTGGCATCGGTTAGGTCTAACTGGCGTTAGTTACCTGTGTGAGGATGTTTTAATTAACTCTCGGGAATTAGATCTATTTTTAGCATTAAAGTATATCTATTGATTGTAATTACATGGCTAAGTGCCCTAAGTCTATAAATGACTATATAAGCATAAAATCTAGGGTTTAGAAGTAAGAATGATTAACAAGAATTAGAAAGAACTTGCAAAAGTTGGTGAGAGAGATAATTCTTGGTGATGAAGCAAAATCTTGAGAGAAAGAAAGTATTGTACATCTGAGAGGTGTGGAAGATTGTAAATCTTCATTGTATATCTTGTCAAAGCTTTGGATAATAGATTGGCTTGTTTCTTGGTGGACGTAGCCCACACTGGGTGAACCACGTTAAATATGGTGTTGATTTATGTCTCTTGTTTTGTATATTTCTTCTGGTAGAATATCCACTTTTATTTGCATGTATGCTTAGATCTGATATATTGTCTGTACAACCGGTGTGCTAACCCCAACAACTGGTATCAAAGATTTGTTTGAGGGTTTTGTGTGTTGACAGATTTACTCACAGAGGGTTTTCTGATTGAGTGGGAGCTACAACAATGGCAGAAGAAAACAAATACAAGGTAGAGAAATTTGACGGCCGAAATTATCAATTATGGAAGATGCAGATTGAGGATTATCTGTATCAAAGAGATTTGTATTTACCGTTGGATGAGAAGTCTAGACCTATGAAGATGACTGATGAAGAATGGAAGATTCTTGACAGAAAGGCTTTGGGATCTATAAGATTGATCCTGACAGCATCTGTGGCTTCCAATATTACAGAAGTGGCTTCTACGGTAGACTTAATGAAATCTCTTGCTAATTTATATGAAAAACCTAGTGCTTCAAATAAAGTTTATTTGATGAAGAAACTATTTAGTTCTAAGATGCATGAAGGTGGATCTGCATCTAGTCATTTGAATGATTTCCAATCTATTGTAAATCAGTTAAAATAGGTTGCTATACCATTTTATGATGAAGTAAAAGTACTTTTATTCTTATGTTCTTTGCCTGATAGTTGGGATAACTTGGTAATGGTTGTTAGTAATACAACATCTGCTAATAATATTTTGAAGTTTGATGATGTGGTTAGTATAATCTTGAATGAAGAAATTCACAGGAAGAGTATAGAGGAATCATCATCTGGAAATGCTTTGAATGTAGAAAGCAGGGGCAGGAAGAAGGAGAGATCCAAGAGTAAGAGTAATGGGAAATCAAAGTCAAGGGATAACAGATCTAAATCCAGAAGTAAGGGAATTACTTGTTGGAAATGTGGAAAGAAAGGACATGCAAAGAAATATTGTTGGTCAAAGGATAAAGAGAACCAACAACCAGAACAAGGTAAAGAAGAAAATCTTGCTGCATCAGAGGTAATGCAAGATGCTCTTATTCTTTCTTTAGATAGTAGAATTGAATCATGGGTTTTAGATTCAGGAGCTTCTTTCCATGCAACCCCTAATAAGGGTTATTTCAGAAATTATGTCTAGGGAAATTTTGGGCATGTTTATTTGGGTGATGATGAACCTTGCAGTATTACTGGTAAAGGGGAAGTTCATCTAAAATTACAGAATGGAAATACATGGGTATTGAAAGATGTGAGGCATGTGCCAAGCCTCAGGAGGAATCTTATTTTTGCAGGGCAACTAGGTGAATCTGGTTGCATGGTTACTTTTACAGGAGACTCTTGGAAAGTCACCAAGGGTGCTTTTGTTGTGGCAAGAGGTAAGAAGGTAGGAACGTTATATTTATCTACCTGTATTACTGATTCCTTTTCTGCATTATCTACTTCAGATTCAGATGCATGCATGTGGCATAATTGGTTGGGTCATATGAGTCAAAAAGGAATGCAAATCTTAAAGGCTAAGGGTAAGTTATCAGATTTGAAAGATTTAGATCTTGATTTCTGTGAGCATTGTATCTTTGGAAATAAAAGAGAGTGAGATTTCTCAAAGTTGGGGCAACTAAGAAGGAGCATAAATTGGAGCTTGTACACTCAGATGTGTGGGGACCAGCTCAGGTAGCTTCTCATGGAGGATCCCAGTATTATGTTACTTTCATTGATGATGCTACAAGAAAGGTATGGGTTTATTGTATTAAATGTAAATCTGATGTTTTTGAGACTTTTAAAAGATGGAAAGCCCTTGTTGAGAATGAATCAAATTCTAAGTTAAAGTGTCTTAGATCTGACAATGGTGGTGAATACTGTAGCAAGGATTTCAATGATTATTGTTTCAGTGAATGGGATACGTAGAGAAAGAACGGTTCCAAGAACACCACAGGAGAATGGTGTTGCAGAAAGAATGAACAAGACAATCATGGAATGTGCTAGAAGTATGAGGATACATTCTGGATTGCCCTTGCAGTTTTGGGTAGAAGTAGTTGATACAACAGTTTATTTGATTAACCGTGGGCCTTCAAGTTCACTAGATGGAGGAATACCAGAGGAAGCTTGGACCAGAAAAGAGGTAGATCTTTCTTTTCTTAAATTTTTTGGTTCAGAATCTTTTGTGCATGTTGATAGGGAAAATAGAAAGAAGTTGGATGCAAAATCCAAGAGGTGCACTTTCATTGGTTATGGATCTGGTGATTTTGGTTTCCATTTTTGGGATTTAGAGAATTCTAAAATTATTAGGAGTTGTGATGTTGAATGGAATGAAAAGAGAATGTACAGGGATCAAATTTTGGTACCCAAGGATGAACCGGTTGAGAAGTTTGTGAATGAAAATGAACTCTCAGATTTAAAATAATTACCGACAGGGTTACACAGTAACTGGTGTCAGTTGACCCCTGACTGACACCGGTCAGATGAACCGGTATCGGTTACAGAGGATCCAAACCGACATCGGTTAGCATGTCGGTTAGAGGTGACTGGTGTCAGTCACTGTCAGATTTGGATAGGAATGTCCAGGAGGTCCAGATTGAGCCTCCGGTACCCCAAACTCCTGTGAGAAGGTCACAAAGGGTAAGTAAACTTCCAGAAAGATTTACACCTTCTCTATTTTATTTATTATTGACTGATAATGGTGAACTAGAGAGCTTTGAAGAAGCAATGCAGGATAAGACTCACATCTAGTGGGAGCATGGCATGGATGAGGAGATGGACTCCTTGGAATAGAACCAGACTTGGGATTTGGTTAAGTTACCAGCAGGTAAGAGAACATTGTAGAACAAGTGGGTTTATAGGATTAAGGAAGAAGAGGGTGGACAGAAAAGGTACAAGGCAAGGCTTGTAGTAAAGGGATTTACACAGAAAGTAGGTATTGACTTTGGTGAAATTTTCTCTCCTGTTGTTAAGATGACTTCTATTCATACTGTATTGAGTTTAGTTGCAGTAGAAGATTTGCATTTAGAGCAACTAGATGTGAAGACGGCTTTCCTTCATGGTGATTTGGATGAAGAGATTTATATGCAACAGCCGCTTGGGTATGAAGTCAAGGGTAAGGAGAAACTAGTGTGTAGGTTGAAAAAGAGCCTATATGGGCTCAAGCAAGCTCCAAGGAAATGGTACATGAGGTTTGATAGTTTTATGCATGAGCATGGTTACTTGAGATGTGAATCTGACCATTGTGTTTATTTCAAGAAGCTTGAAAATGGGAGCTATATTATTTTGTTATTGTATGTGGATGATATGCTTATTATAGGATCTAGTATGTAGGACATTGGTGAGCTTAAGGGAAAGCTAGCTCACACATTTTCTATGAAGGATTTAGGAGCTGCAAAAAGAATCCTTGGCATGCAAATACATAGAGACAGGAAAAATAAGAAATTGTATTTGTCTCAAGAGGATTATATCTACAAGGTGTTAGAAAGGTTCAACATGCAGAATGCAAAACCTGTTAGTACACCTATGGCTGGACACTTCAAATTGAGAAAAGATCAGTGTCCTTCATCACATGAGGAGGTCAAATACATGACATGAGTGTCATATGCTTCAGCAGTTGGAAGTCTCATGTATGCTATGGTTTGTACCAGACCAGACATTGCACAGGCAGTGGGAGTTGTGAGTAGATATATGGCTAATCCAGGTAAAGAGCATTGGAAATAAGTCCAATGGATACTCAGGTATTTGAAAGGGACATCTAGCATGCAGTTATGCTATGGAGGTTCAGATATTTCATTATGTGGCTATGTTGATTCAGATATGGCTGGAGATCTGGATGGTAGGAGGAGCACTACTGGATATATTTTCATAGTAGGTGGAATGACAGTTAGCTGGATTTCAAGATTGCAGAAGGTTGTGGCTTTGTCTACTATAGAGGCAGAGTATGTTGCAGCTACAGAGGCTAGCAAGGAGATGATATGGATGAGTAGGTTCATGGAAGAGTTGGGAAAGGAGCAAGGTGATTGTAAACTATTTAGTGATAGTCAGAGTGCAATTCATTTGGAAAAGAACTCAATGTTTCATTCGAGAATGAAACACATTCAGTTGAGGTATCACTTCATACGAAGGTATTGGAGGATGGAAAGTTGAATCTGGAAAAGATTCATATGAGCAAGAACCCTGCGGATATGCTAACGAAGCCATTAGCAAAGGAGAAGTTGGAGCTACACTCCACTTCTATTGGTCTTCGAGTTTGAGACTTGAAGAGGAAGAAACAAAGCTAAGGAAGGATCCAAGAATGACGTTGTACAGGTATGGTGCAGTAATTAATCTCCAAGTGGGAGATTGTTGAGTTGTGGAGCTCAATTACTTCAGTTTAGCATGCAATGGAAACTTGCTGGAAAATACAGTAACTGTCATCGGTTAGGGGGGAACCGACATCGGTCACCCAGGACCGACATCGGTCAGGTAGGACTAGCATCGGTCAGGCAAGGGAGGAACTGGCAGCGGTTAGGTCTAACCGGCATTCGGTTACCTGTGCGAGGATGTTTTAATTAACTCTCGGGAATTAGATCTATTTTTAGCATTAAAGTATATCTATTGATTGTAATTGCATGGCTAAGTGCCCTAAGTCTATAAATGACTATATAAGCATAAAAGCTAGGGTTTAGAAGTAAGAATGATTAACAAGAATTAGAAAGAACTTGCAAAATTTGGTGAGAGAGAGAATTCTTGGTGATGAAGCAAAAGCTTGAGAGAAAGAAAGTACTGTACATCTGAGAGGTGTGGAAGATTGTAAATCTTCATTGTATATCTTGTCAAAGCTTTGGATAATATATTGGCTTGTTTCTTGGTGGATGTAGCCCACACTGGGTGAACCACATTAAATTTGGTGTTGATTTATGTCTCTTGTTTTGTATATTTCTTCTGGTAGAATATCTGCTTTTATTTGCATGTATGCTTAGATTTGATATATTGTTTGTACAACCAAATATTATTTGGGTGTTACAATTTGAGTCGTGGAAAAGGTGCGGTGCATGCAGGTATTTAATTCTCACTTTTTTATTTACAACTTTCTGTTGATGCGATGTCTTCATCTTTTCTAACAAATCAAACACCATCCATTTGAAAACCTTGACCACGTTAAAAAATAAAATTAAAAAATAGTAGAGCTTGACTATAAGATAAAATATACTTGTCACTCATACGACTAATCGCTATAGGGGCTCAATTTATCAATGACTGTTTATGCACCACCTATTTTCTTGTAATTACTCCTGCATTTACTCGAGCTTAGAACTAAAAAATGGGGCTACAAAGTGTTACATGAAGAAAGTAATGTGGTTAGGTTTTCATCCGGAACCTATTGAATTTTCCCCTGTTTTATTTTGGCCACTTTAAGCTCAAATTGCACTCGTGTGAATAATGGAGTATTAATCTAAAACATTCACTTGTCAGACATGTATGGCCAACCACTGGAGGAACTCGATTTTTGATGATTGTTCACACATTGTGTTTTCCTACAATTACTCCATCTTTAAATTAAAAAGGGGGGCTACAAAATGCTTCAAGAAACAAGCATTTCAGTTGGGTCTCAAACATGGTGGTTTTTGGATTTTCCCCATTTTTTACTTTGTTCTCTTTAAGCACAAATTGCACTCACATGAGTAATGTGAGCAAGACAGAGATGACATAGTGAAACACAATGCACTTCTCCTCCCTCAAACCCCTTCTTTATCGTCCCTCATCCTCTCACTCTTTTTTGCTTGCTCAAGTTTTAATTCTTCACTCCACCCCCTTCGACGTTTCCATTGTACATTTCACGTACGATTGCTAGTATGTTATATTAAGAACATTTTTTTTATATAAAAATATTTTATATTAAAAACAAAAATATCACATCCCTTACCATTTCCTTTGGACCCTTACATTAATTAGTAGTATAACATCTATTGAATGTGATCAACTATAATATAATATTATTTAATATTAATAAAATATCCTTCTCATATAATGAATTTCACATTAAAAAAAATCATATTTTTTGTGGCATATACACTTTTACGAATATTGCTTCCGGATGAATAAATTACTATGCAACACTTATGGGATTTGCGAATACCCAGTGCTTGGAGCTTCGACGTGTACACTTTTATAGCTATTGCTTCAGCACAAATAAATTATTATGTGGCACTTGTTATTAATGTGAGATTATTTGCTTCCACATGAATAAATTACTATATGACACTTGTTATCAATGTGAGATTATTTGCTTTTGCATGAAGAAATTATTATGTGGCACTTGTTATTAATGTGAGACTATTATTTTTATGGTAATCGAGAGGTATTAATGAATATCCAGTGGCTCGAAGCTTCGGCCTATACACTTTTACAACTATACTTCTGTACTTGTTATCAACGTGAGATAATTTGCTTCCACACGAATAAATTACCATGTGGCACTTGTTATCAATGTGAGATTATTTGCTTACACATGAATAAATTACCGTGTGGCACTTGTTACTAGAGGGATCAATGAATACTAACTTATTTTCTTCCACATGAATAAATTACGATGTGGCACTTGTTATCAATGTGAGACTATTATTTTTTTGGTACATGAGAGGGATCAATGAATACCCAGTGCCTAAGAGCTTCGACGACCCCAATACAAGGCGAACGCCACCAATCAACCTCTAGAACAATGTGTAAATGCCCCACTCCACACACTGCAGGTAAATCCAGAATTGAACCCATGAGGACCCCCTACAACAGAGATTGAGACCATGTGAACCTAGCCCTTGAGGCATTTATCAATGCAAAATTAACCCAATTACAAATCACGTATTCATGTTAAGTACATAATTTTTCATCTTAATAAAACCCCAAATCTCTCAATGATGTGGTGCATTTTTAGTGTCATCTTACGACTTCAAATTTGATCCCTTAATATTATTAGGCAGGGACTCTTATTTTCCTGCTATGCACGCGAGGTTGCTCTCTTTACTGTGATTATAGCAGAATCTTAGAAATTTCTGCATGTTGCAGGAGAGGAAGATTTCTTACTGGACATTGATTCAATTAAAAAGAAACGGAATGCAGATTGATTGATGCTTTGGAGGTCAGTCAGACTAACACCCTTGAAGGCTATGCTAAGGTACGTTGTTTTTGCAATGAAATTTCTGCACATAAGTCCTTGTCAGAGTGAATTGATATGTAAAAACACCATAATGTGTATTGTTAAAGGTGTGTGATCGTCTGTAACATTGAAGCTCTGAAATTGCCGGCCTATAAATTACCCTGGCGAGACTAGATCCAGTTTTATCGTATTGTTTTTCATGATAACCGAATGTTAACCATAGGTTTGCTAAAATGAAACTATATAACCATAAATCCATCCCGCCTCAAATTGTCAGGGACTTGGATGCTCTCAGGGATAAATTAGCTTACTGCCATAATCATGGAGATCTGACTTGTGATAATTGTGTCGCAGTGATCAAATTCTAATTATCATCACCATCTTGCATTTCCCACTCATAGGATTTGAGTTACAAATCAAGTTTAGTTTCTGTGAACTCTACTGGTGTGTGCATACTGTTTGCATATGTCTTACAAGGTTTACTCAGTTTTATGTGCACACTATCGAGAGTATGTGGTAATTTGTTAATAATCAGCAAAGGGTTTTTGTTTAAGCATTATTGGAAGTATGTGGTAATTTGTTAATGATCAGCCATGTGCAGGTGAAACATTTTCACAATTTGCAGTGTGATGAAACTTCTTTGATTCTATGAAAACTAACTTTGTGCATAATACCAAGCCATACACTCACTATGGCGTTTTTTTTTTGTACTTCCCAGATCTGATAACAAATTGGGCAGGACCAAACCTCTTGCCAGGTATGAATAGGTGAGACTCTTGGGATTTCACTATTCACAAGATTGGGGTGATCCAACTCGTGATTAGGTTGAATCTTATTTAAACAGGACTGCCTGGTCTTCTGGTGTACAATACGTATCCCCTAATTGGAGATTATTTACCGCTGAGCTAGAACTTGGGCATCCTAATAAGGCGTCTTCAGCCTCACCAACTCAAAATCAAAATCTTAAATATTGTGCTTTGCAAATCAAGCTGTAGAAAATGCCAGTAAGAAAAGATTATGGAGGCTGACTTAAGGAAAAGTGGTTTCTCTAAATCTTTAGAAAACATAGGCTTCTTCTCCCTGATGACGGGTTCAGAAGTGAACTCGAAACATTGGGACTAAAAAAATCCTAGACAGTCATATCTAGAAACAGATCTACAATATTATAATGTATTTACTCACAAGTTGTTCATACAGAATCAAGCATGATATCCTTGCCATACGCTCCTAAATCAATCTTTTTGGTTTTTCCATGGCTTTATTTGCTTTAACTTTCTAAAATAATTTTGGCCTTACATGGCTTTGTTTGCTTTATTTTATTACCCTAGAATAGACTTGTGCTTTATTCTCTTCCTATTTTCCTATAATAAGCTCATGCTTTATTCTTATCCCATCCTCTTAGAATAATAAACTTACTCTTTTTTCATATTCAACATTCTCTTATGTCATGCCTTCTAATAATCAACATTCTCTTATGTCAAGCCATCCGATAAAGGACCAGGCTATATCAAAGTTTGCAGAATATTAATTACACGGAATAGCCTATACAAAGATCACAAAAATTTAACTTTGACAGGGCTTCTGAGGGAAACTCAGGGAAAGTTGGTGCTGAAAAAATTGTGAGAGATGAATGGGAGATTCCCTGCAGATTTCTCTGTGAATATTAGCTCCAAGGTCAATAATGCAGTTGAAGCAATTGGGCTAGGTGAGGGACTTTGACTGGTCTTGGCTTTGAGCATTAAAAACTTGGTCATAGAAGGGGACTCCCAAAATTGATATTGGGATATGAAAAAAGGCCACACAAAATTGGAAACTGAACAATATTTTGGGTGAGGTCACAAACTTGGCCACTTGGAAAAATTCTCTCCAAATACCTACTATCAAGAAGCTAATAAAAGGTTATATAACATAGCAGATCTCTTGTCTGATAAAGGGTTTATTGTATGCAAGGAAAACTGTGTGTCTAATGATGTTGAGGTGGTTTGTGGGTCAAATGAACTGCTGATAACCCACGGTTGTATCAAAGTCCACAACTTACAATGCTAAATACAAATGGACACACCACTTCAATTCTAATACTACTCGAAACCCACTGTTGAACTATCTTGTTTGAAGTCACGGTAACCTTCTGATCTAGTGGGAAAAAACTCTTTTACACAATCTTATGCACGCCATATATTGACAAGTACACATTACAAGAATCTGTTGATGTTAGGGAAGCCATATTGCCATGTGAGCGTCACTTGCTCAAGATATAGGAGCTCAAAATTCATGAGCAATTGTTGCAAATTTTGTCTTGTGACATTTGATTCCTATTGTCTTTGAGGTTCATGACATATTTTGCTGCTGGATCAACACTCATTGACGAGCTGTTGCTCAAGGTCCTCTTGATGCCCTTGCTTGCTTCTGCGAACTCCAACAACTTGTGGTCAACCTTAGTAAAACTAAAGTCATGATCTTCAATATCTCGAAGCGCTCTCTGTCCAGATTCCAATTTTTCTACAAAGGGGAACTCCTTGAGATCACATCAACCTATACTTATTTCGGGGTCCAATTTTGTGGACCTTGCTTTAACATAAAGCTTGATGTTCAACCATGCCTTTACAAGGGGTATGCCTCTCTTTTTGTTTTGGAACGTTAGTGTTTCCAGATCCACTTTCAGGACATCTCTTCCAAGCTACGCTTGTTTGATACTATCATCAAACCCACAATTTTGTATGGTTCAGAGGTTTGGGGACCTAGCCTTGGATCCGTTGACTGGGCTCGTATTGAGAGCATCGAGACTCTCATGTTGCAGCGCATGATCCATTACAAGGAGACAGTTCCTCAGTGCATCACCCAAGCTGAACTTGCCACCCTCTCACTACGCCTTGAGACCATCTTCAGGCTTACTTTCTACATCCATAGACTCAGATCCTTGAGGGACTCAACTTCTGGTTGTGAGAGGTATCCCCATTTAGCACTTTGCTCTTTAGAGAGGATTGCTTCACTAGCCCCTACTAGACGTCAACACTGTTAATAAGTTGAGACTAGACAACTCCTTTCTATTGGCATCTCTAGTTTCATGAGTACTCTTTTCATCAAAAGGGGTTCTCCTTGGTTTGGTTCTTCGGTGTGCACTAGTGGCCCAACACTTTCTTCATCTCCTTGGGCAATATGGGTTGTTCCTTCATTCCTTATGCCACTGTTTTGGGTCTTTTTTGGGCACCCGAATAACCTATGACCAGTGTACTTATTGCATCTAAAACATCCTGTGAATCCTCCTCTTCCATAGAATTCTCTTCCTCGAGGTACATAACCTCCTCTTACTCTTACATTAAACTTTTGGGTCTACGAGCTACTTTCTCCTTCATCAAAGGTTTGTTGTTCTCTTCCACCATTTCCTCCAAAGTTTTTCCCTTTTCCTCTCAAGGATCTTCCTTCACCTTTGAAGTTCATATGTAACCTTTGCGACTTCTCCGCTTTCAATGCACATTGGTAGGCTTCCTCTACAGTTCTAAAGATTAGTAAACTATTTTCATCTTGGATATTAAATCACAGCCCATTCACATACCTTGCTACCTTTTTTGGGTCATCTTTCACGTGTCTAGCCCTTATACAAAGTTTGTAAAACTCCTTAGTGTACTCCTTCGAACTTTCTTCTTTTTGTCTCAAATTTTGTAACTTTCTGCAATAAACTCATGTGCTAGTCTGAAGGTAAGAATTTGGCCTTTAGTTTAGTCACTATTCTATCCCAAGACTTAATTTTCTCATCCCCTCTTCTTTGCTTCTCGGTTTGTACATAATCCCACCATACTAATGCATAACTCTTTAACCTTGTGCAAGCAAACTTTACTGTCTTGGACTCCATTGTCTCATAATCAAAATATTTTTCTCTGTAATCCAATCGATGAGCTCTTCAACATTCAAGCCCCCATTATAATGACGTGTGTCCAGCTTGAGTTTGCTCCCAATATCTGCCATGGCTCTAAGAAATTTGGTCTCAGCTGCATTCTCTACGTCTTGTTCAGTTTCTTAAGCTCTTTGGGCTCTCTCTCCATTATCACTTACATCCTCAATATGAACTCCCCTTCTTTGGGTTGTCTCCATTGCAACAAGTCTTGCTTGGACCTCTTTCATCATTTGTGTTAAGTCAACAACTCTAGGTGCTCCTTCTCTTGCACCCCTTCTAACAATGCCCCATCTGAATTCCATTTTCGCTCAATTGCAAGTTTCTATTTCACAATTTGCCGATGCTGCAACAAGTTTCTCACAATATTTCTCTCTACACTTGCAGAACCTCTCTTCCACAGTTGGTAGCATTTCTCTCTATAGGAGCTTCTTCACACTTTTCCAACAAGGTCTTGGCTTTGATACTAATTGGTTCAAATCAGTTTCCTGCACACAAATATGACTAACAACTGCTCTGTAATCTGCAATTTCAGATCAGTTATGTGCACAACAAACTCATAAAGTTTTTTATTAAAAAGAAACCCTTAAGATAGCAGTGAACAAATCTGTAGAATATCTTACATCCCATCAATTAAACTAAAACTGCTTTTTTACCAAGAGAAGCCAGCCACTAAGCCAGCCATCCACTACAGTCAACTGTTTTCCAACTAGGATTCTACTTACTAACAATAAACTAATTATATTCAACTACATCTACCTAGTTCCTCTAAAACAAGGCAGTTACAACAAATTTCATTTTTAGGTGAACAAGCTCCTGAAAACTCTTAATTTTTCGGATTGACAGCTGTACATCAAGACAAAACAAACAAACTAAAAATTAAATATTTCTTTTTTTTAGGTGATGCAGGATTGCATGGTCCTCTTGGATGCTCCTACATCACAAATAGAGCTTCAAAATATCTACTTTGGAAACTTACAAAACCACACAACTGCTGTTCCTACCTCCAATTTACTTGAAAATGACAATTATTGAAAGTTAGTGAATGAATTCTAGCACTTAGAACTACTTGCAACAAATAAAAATGAACAATTCAACACACAACACAATATTTTTATCCTAGAAACCCCTAGATTGAGGGAAAACTAGTTAGGAAGGGAAATTGCTCTTTCTTCCCAGTATTATATTGGCCAATTCAAAAGAAGTATAGATTACAAGAAGCTGAAGGAAGACAACAATGTTACTTCCACCCTCTCTATTTGCTTGCTCTGCTCATACACCTTGCTTCTACAAATCAATTCCAACACCAATGGTTTCTTGCTCACTTCTCCCATCAACAAATGCATGAATTCCACATGCTCCACTTGTATTTATAGCTTGCTTCCTATGTCCTCCCGTGCACTGGAGAATAGGAAGAGTCATCCAAGGAAGAGACACAACCTAGACTCTCCAAATCCGCGATTGTTTGTGGATTATTTTTTGTTTTATATCATGACAGGACTTCAGTGAACGTAGACCGGATGATTACGGTCCGGTGAATACAGTTCTGCAGAGGGGTGGTTACGTAAATCGCCACTTCTGCAGAGAGTGGTGGTTCTGTGACTGAAGATTTTCTCCTTCTTTTTCTTAATTTTCCTTTTTGATCCTGGTTTCTCTGATAAAGTGGTGTTTTTGTAGATCCCTATGGATCACACCTCCCTTGCTCAAGAGGCTTTTGGTCCCAAAAAATCTTAGTGGGGGAGTAGATGAGGAAATAATTCCCTCACTTTCTCCTTCGAGTACCACTGGGCTTGCCTTGGTGTCTTCCCCTTGAGTCCAACCTGCCAAGATTCCTGTGGACCTCTCCTTGTTTCCCTGCCTTCTGCTGCAGCACTACATCCTCCTCCAACTCACCTCATGAATCCAAGACGCAATCCTCGATGGAAGGTAGAGCAACTGACATTCTTCTTCCTCATCAAGCATAGATGGTTCATATAGGTGTAATTTCTCACAATTTACTACTGAGTACATTTGCATGAAGTGTGGAAAATCAAGTCTGAAAGCATTTTCTCCAACCTGCTCTACCATAGTGAAGGGTCCATACCGTAGTGGCTTGAGTTTCCTTGCTTGACCTTGTAGTATTTCCTTGCTCAAGTACAACCAAACCTTGTCTCCAACATGAATTTTTTGCTCTCTACGATGTTGATCATGTCTAGCCTTGTACTTGGCTTGAGACTTCTCCAATTGTTCTTTCACCTTGAGATGGATTTTCTGGATCCTCTCAATGAACTTCGCTGCTCTAGTCACTTCTGAATCATGTATCTCTCCTTCTTCCTGTTGTCCAACCACAATGTCTAGTGGATTGGTAGGTAAATGTCCCAAGCATGTTTCAAAAGGTGACTACATAGTGGATGTATGTACCACCCTATTGTAGGAATGTTGAATGTAGGCTAAGGACTCATCCCAAGTCTGTGGATATTTTCTATTATACCCTCTAATCAGTTGTACTAAAGTCATGTTTACCACCTCTGTTTGTCCATCCATTTGGGGATGGAAGGTTGTGCTTCTCTATAACCTGGTGTCCATCTTGTCCCACAAAGTAGTCCAAAACTTCCCCAAGAACCTAGAATCTCTGTCAGAAACAATAGACTTTGGCAAACCAAAATGAACCCATACATTAGCAAAGAAAAGTTCAGTTGCCTCATGTCCTTTTATTGCCTTTTTACATGCCATAATAACACACATTTTGCTAAATATATCAAAAAAACATATAGATAATCATGGCCATGTTTAGACATAGGTAGTCCTCCTACAAAATCCATAGAGATATCCTCCCAAGGT
Source organism: Taxus chinensis (assembly GCA_019776745.2). Taxonomy (NCBI): domain Eukaryota; kingdom Viridiplantae; phylum Streptophyta; class Pinopsida; order Cupressales; family Taxaceae; genus Taxus; species Taxus chinensis. Next base: position 318,123,993 of record CM034149.1, read on the forward strand.
CGAGTAGGGACTGGTAAAGGCATATACAAACCTTCCTTCCTGATTTTAGGCTTGCTTGTACAACAAAGTTTACATCCTCTTATGAATTTAGATACTTCTTCTTGCATATTGGGCCAATATACATACCTTTGCAAGTGGGCCATGGTCTTGCCAACACCAAAATGTCATGATACTTTTGAGGTATGTGCTTCCCTCATCAATAAAAGCCTTTCTTCTTTTGGCACACAAAGCTTCCCCCATCGGTAGAGCAACCCATATTTGAGATAACAATCATCAATACCTATATTTTCAGCCCCTTTGGACTGTAACTGTTGATATGTCACCCCAAAATATTTTTCTTGAGCATATGCCTCTCCATAAGCTTCCTTTGTGAAGGGCTCAAAATGAGAGATAGTGGCCAAACTAGAGATTTTCTCCTGTGTGGGCGGCCTAGACAACATGTCTGCCACCAAATTTGCGCTACCTTTCTTGTATTTGATTACCAAATGGAACTGCCGAAGGAACCCCATCCACTTGTAGTGCCTTACCTGCTGTAATTTAGATTGTGCTTATAAATATTGGAGAGGTTTGTGGTCAGTGTGCACAATAGTTTCTTTACCCAACAAATAATGTTTCCATTTCTTTATTTCCTGAACTAGTGCATACATTTCTTTATCATATACTGAATATCCCTTAACTGCTGAAGTGAAAGTTTCAGAATGATAGCATACTGGCTTACCTCCCTATAGCAACACTACTCCCATAGCATAATCACTGACATCTGTCTCTACTTCAAAGGGTTGCTACAAATTAGGAAGAGCAAGTACTGGAGCATGACTAATTTTGTATTTTAATAACTCAAAAGTCTTATCTTGTTCCTTACCCCAGTCAAAACCCTTACTCTTTGCGGCCATTGTGTGTAGAGGTGTTGCAATAGTGGAGAATCTAGAATGAACTTCCTCATGTATTGTACTGCTCCCACAAAACTCCTAGTCTCTATGGCTCCCGTTGGTGTTGGCCAATTGGTGATGGCTTCCACCTTCTTTGGATCCACTCGTAGCTCTCCTCCTCCAACCACGTGCCCAAGATAGACAAGTGACTGTTTGGAAAATTCACACTTCTTCATGTTGCATAACAGTTGTTTCTCCTTGAGAACTTGCAAGACTTGTTACAAATGTGTTAGATGTTCCTCCCATGTGGCACTAAAAATCAGAATATCATCCAAATATACAATGAAACATGAATCTATGAATTCATGCAATACATCATTCATCAATCTCATAAATGTAGCGGGTGTGTTACATAAACCAAATGGAAGTACTAACCACTCATACAAACCTTGTTTTGTTTTGAAGGAAGTCTTCCATATATCCTCCTCCTTCATCCTGACTTGGTGATAACCAAACTTGAGATCCAACTTTGTGAAGAAATTTGCATGTTGAAGTTGGTCCAAGAGATCATCTATGTGTGGGAGTGGATATCTGTTCTTAATGGTAATCTTGTTCAAAGCATGGTAGTTGATGCACATTCTCCAAGAACCATCCTTCTTTGGCACCATCACAATAGGTGAACCACATGGTGAGGTGCTTGGGCATATCACCCCTTGGTCTAATAGCTCCTGGAGTTGTTTCTTTACCTCTGTACTCTCCAACAAGGATTTCCTATACAACCTGATATTTGGTAGAGGGGACTCTTGGCAACAGCTGAATCTCATGCTCTACTTCTCATTTTGGTGGTAAACCACTAGGAGTTTAGAACACTTCCTAAAAATATTGAATTATGATATCCAAATCCTTCATCCCTTGGTTAGAAACATTTGAAATTTCTACCCCATCTTGTTTATCTTTCAATAAAAGTAAACAAAATTGATTATGATTTTCTTGAATTAGTCTCTTTGCTTGGTTAACACTTACCATAACAAGTTTTGGCTTACGCTGGTGTGCCCGGATGTTGTAACTGACTCCATCCTTGACCCATATGTATTCGGTTCTCCCTTCTCATGAATATAACATCCCTGATATATAAGTAAGGACTCCCGAAAACAACATCAAATGCATCAAGTGGAATTACATCAACTTCTAATACATCTATATATTGAGAATTGATCCCAAACTTGAACTTACATCTTTGTGTTACCTGAATTTCTACACCCTTCTTCACCCATCCCAAAGGATAAGGATGTGGATGCTCATAAGTTTCAAGACCAAGCTTCTTTACAACCACATCAGAAATTAAATTAGATTGAGAACCAATATTAACCAAAGCATTTACCTTAGTCCTCTTAATCTAGATTTTGATTTGAAATAGCTTACTCATTTCTTCCTCTTGTTCCTGGTTTCCATGTTGGTGGCTGTGCATCCCAGCCGCTTGTCTACATCAGAATCATCCTCTATCTCTACCTCCCCATCTGTCTTTGCAGCTGTCATGGACTTCTTGGATTCCTTGGTTTGGTTCTTTGGATGCAATTATCGGATGCAACTTCCAACATGTAGCGTCAGTATGACCATTGATATCACAATTCTTGCAAAAAATATTAGGATCTTTACAAGTATTCAAGGTGGTAGTGGTCTTTTTACCTTTTCATTTACCCTTGTGACTTGTTTGTCCTTGCTCTTTCTTTGGCTGATTTGTTGAATGCTTTGTCCTTGACTCTGCTTCTCCTTGCTTTTTCTCATCATCTATGTAGTATGCTTGCACACATGCTTCATTGAGATCCTTGGGTTTCGTGGAGATGACCTTCCTTCGTAGGTGAGTGTGAAGTCCTCCCAAATACTTGGTAAGAATATCCTCATCCTCCAAGTCCATATTGAGCAACATGGCTTGCCTCTGAAACTTTGTAGTGTAATCCTACACACTTTGACCACTGGTTTGTCTAAAATACTGCCATTTAATCATCTGGTCAGTCTTATGGCCAATAGGATAAAAATTTCCCTTAGCAATTCTTTAAAACCCTCCCAAGAACTTACAATAGGACGCTTCTTCTTTTCACAAGTGGCTAGATGGGTTTCCCACCAAACCAGAGCATGTCCTTCCATCTTGAGACGTGCAAAGGTGATCCTTTGTGCCTCAGTGATATTATGCACACTAAAATAAACCTCCAATTTTTAACCATTTATCTAGTAATTCCGCATCTACTTGTCCTTCAAAGTTTTTAATCTCAACTTTAGTTTCAAATTTAAAAGGAGCATGATCAGATTTTACCTTTCCCCTTTCAACTAGAGTTTCCTCTTCCTGCTCTTTCCACATCTTCCTCATCGTGGCTCTTTCCTATGCCAAATTTCTCGGCCAAAGCTCGAACCACTGAGTCTATGGATAGCTGTTGTTGTCCTTTGTTGATCTGAGAGTTCCCTTTGGTGTTGAAACATCCTATCCATAGTGCTTTCCAACATCTCAATTCTATGGACCAAGTTCTCTTCTTCCATTTGTAGGCAGCAGGCAGATCGGAAATTTCTTACCTGCCTTGTAGAGTAAAAATTCTCATTGTGAAATCGCAAGAAAATTCACTGTAAGTGCATTAATGGGATTTTATTACCTACCTGGACGCACAGGTAAAAATTCCCATGATGAAAGTTCAGGCAACAACTGTAAGTGCACATCATGGGATACCTTTGGAGCTGCCTTGCAGTGGTAAATGAATCCCATTGTCAATTGACATTTTAAAAATCAGAAATTACCTCAGGGGGGGTGACAAAAAGTGAGACCCCTTTAGGCGACTCAGAAGGGTCATCTGCCTTTTAGATGCAATTAATTACCATTAATTTCTTCTCCAATCCATTGGCGCCTAGGCTTGTGGAAAAGTCAACAAAGGGAAAGCCTGGACAAACTGAAGTCAGAACTTAGAAAGTCTCCCCTCTAAGCGACTTGGAAACCACCGGGCATGGATTTATTCTAATGCAGCCCCTTCATGAAATGAAGTGTGCCCCATTTGGGAGCAGGAACCAGCATACTTTTTAAGTATGTACATTGAATTTAATTAATTCCTATTTTCAATGCCCCTAATGGTCAACATGCATACTGTGCACGAGCACTTAAGTTAACTGGAAGTAGAAGGCTAAAATCTAAATAAATTTAATTTATTTAATGGCAGCCATGAGCATGCTACAACAATAGGCGCCTGCATTTGAAGTTGTGAGAAATAGCTTCCTTAAATAATTCAATTAATTGGCAGCCATGGAATATGATTTGAGACATTAATTAATGGCTAGAATTGGATGGATGGATTATCAATAAGACGCTGGGCTGCCATCCAGAATGAATGAATGAATTCAAAAGCAGATAAGTGCAATACCTAGACAAAAAGTTGCGCCCCATTTGAAGATTGGAGAGGTTTGCTCAGAAGATCCTTGGTAATTAATGCTAGAAGCTTCCAAATCCTGGCATGCTCAGGTTTGAAGCAAGCTTGACTGGTTGTGTCTTCCCATAATTGTCTGCAATGAAGCCAAATACATGATTGCTCAAGGTCTGATCCAGTTGGTAAAATGCCCATTGCTGTGCTTTGCATGCAAATCCAAAACATGGAGTATTCTTGTAGGGTCAGCTGAATGCTTGATATGGATGAAATGGTGGAATGTTTCGGTTGCCATTTCTCTGTCCTCCAATTAGTTACATGGAATTCATTACAGGTGCTTCCAATCTTGATCCCAAAGAGGAGCTGTAAGATGCAGGCTGCTCCAATACATTGAACAGCTATCCATTGAATCTGAAGAATTATCCATATTTGCATCGGTTGTGAAGAATGTCCAGCCGATGATGAAAGAGAGAAAGGTGAATTAGCTCAGACAAAGACAAATACAACCATGACAAAACGGGATGAACGAGAAATCTCAACAGGTAAACTGCATGCATTACTGTCCATATTTGCTCGATAGTTCAGCTTCCTCCATGGTGTCCTCTAGATCTGCAACTTGACCAAATCCATGGTCTCCATGACTTTGCAAAAGCTTCCGAGTTTGAAAAATTCATCCTCTTGTTTCTGTACACATCCCGTGTAGAAGTCAGATGAAGTGGAAAGAATTCCTTCCAGGATCTTTTGCATGTGCTCCTAATCTTCCAGTTGAAGCCTTCATTGAAGTTACATTCACCCGGAGTAATTTCTAGACTTTTTAATTGCTCATATGCAATTAAAAATAAAAATGATGAGTTATTTATGACAAACATTGCACTGATGCATGTACTGGAGAAGAACTAACCTAGCTGCTTCCAGATCTAGTTTGGTGAGAATCAAAGGCAAAAGAGTCAGCTACATGTAGAATATGAAAAAGGACAAGACAAAAACTTTCCTCTTTCTTCTTCTGTCTCTTATTTCCTCCGACAAAGTAATTGAGCGATCAATTAAATTATAAAACCTAAGTGATTGGTTTAAAAGCCATTACTTGAAGAAGTCAACTACTTGGAAATAGGTGGCAGACATGCAAAATAGAAGGTTCTATCTTCAGTTGCAAATTATGCATGTCATGCAAAGAGGAATTCCAGGAGGGAGATTGCCAGTTGTTTCCTTTCCAACTTCCACATGTGCTAGTTCAACTAAAAGCTTCCTATTTGTAATTTCCCCTCTGTATGCTATAAGTAGAGGAAGAACCTATGGGTTAAAGAATGAGATTTTGGAAGCAACATTCTTGTGTTCCAGACTTTGTGCCAAATCCCCTGATATCCACTTAAAGCAAAGGAATATAAAGGAGCAGATTTCTGGAGAACTTTGTGTCACGGTGCATTTTGTTTCTAGCTATTTATCTCAGATCTTCTAATAAAATTTTTGTTATTTTAGATTTAGATTTGGAGTTACCTTTGCTTATAATTCTGTGTTGATATCTATTGGTTTCTTCTATGTGCATACAATCAACTCTATTATCTATTGATTGGGTTGTACATCTTCCCTATTTCTTCCCTGTGTGTTATTATTTCCTTCTTCTATAAATATTTCCTTTTTTATACAACTACTTACTTGTTGTAGAGCTATACAACTATGGTTCATGAGCTGAATAGTTAAAGTAAAAACCCATATATAGATACTAGCATATTTTTATTGACAAATCTGACATGGGAGCCTCACCGGTAAATGAGGGAGATTTATCTCATAACTGCCTAGGTTTTTTGCTATGTAGAAAATCTAGCCAACACTTGGTAAGAATATCCTCATCCTCCAAGTCCACATCAAACAATATGGCTTACCTCCAAAACACCATAGTATAATCCTGCACACTTTGATTGCTGGTTTGTCTAAAATATTTCCATTTAATCATCTAGTATAGTCTTATGGTCAATTGGGTAAAAAATTTCCCTTAGCAATTCTTTAAAACCCTCCCAAGAACTTACTATAGGAAAATTCTTCTTTTCACAAGTGGATAGATGGGTTTTTCCACCAAAACCAGAGCATATCCTTCCATCTTGAGATGTGTAAAGGTGATTCTTTATGCCTTAGTGATATTATGAAAACTAAAATATACCTCCAATTGTTTTAACCATTTGTCTAGTAATTCTGCATCTAGTTGTCTTTCAAAGCTTTTAATCTCAACTTTAGTTTCAAATTTAAAAGGAGCATGATTAGGTCTTACCTTTCCCTTATCATCTGAAGTTTCCTCTTCCTTCTCTCCCATATCTTCCTCATCGTGTCTCTTTCATATGTAAAATTTCTCACCCGAATCTCAAACCACTGAGTCTATGGAGTCTTGCTTAACTGTTGATGGCATTTGTGGATATGAGATTTCCCTTTAGTGTTTTAAACACCCTATCCATAGTGCTTTCCAACATCATAATTATACGGACCCAGTCCTCTTCTTCCATTTGTTTTGTAATTATTTGATTCCACCTTCTCGTAGTTATCTCTGGATCACAAGGTATAAATCTCCGCCTTTAGACCTTGTCATAGTCATACAAATCACACAAGAATAAATACCAAATTCCTTTGGATATTATTATCAGTTATGTTACCAAAATGATTTATAAACTTCTACTTTGGAAATGTACGAAATCACAAAATTGTTGTCCTACTTTTAAATTATATTCAAAAATGACAGTTCTGAAATTTAGTGAATGAAAATCTAGTGCTTTAGAACTACTTGTAGCAATACACAAGAATAATTAAGCACACAACACCATATTTTTATCCTGGAAACCCCCAATTTGAGGGAAAAACCAATTGGGAAGGGAAATTACTCTTTCTTCCCAATATTACTTTGGCCAATTAAGAATATATAGATTACAAGAAGTTGAAGGAAGACAACAATGTTACTTCCACCCTCTCTACTTGCTTGCTCTGCTCATACACCTTGCTTCTACAAAACAATTCCAACACCAATGGTTTCTTGCTCACTTATCCCATCAATGAATACATGAATTCCACATGCTCCACTTGTATTTATAGCTTGCTTCCTATGTCCTCCCGTGCACTGGAGAATATGAAGAGTCATCCAAAGAAGAGACACAACCCAGACGTTCCAAATCCGCGACTGTTCGTGGATCTATTTTTTTTGTTTTCTACTGTGACAGGACCGCCAGTGAACGCAGAGGGGTGGTTGCGCAACTGCCGCTCTGCACAAAGCGGCGGTTCTGTCACTTAACCGTTTTCTCTTGCTTCTCATTTTTCCTTTTGATTCTGGTTGTTTTGATGAAGTGGTGTTTTGCTAGATCCCTATGGATCAACAACTTATATTTGAACCGTATAGCTCAAAAATACTGTGCGAAGCTCAAATTAAGCCTTGTGATGAGAGAATTCTCGAGTTTTCCGCAGGATCTTTGCCCAACAATGCTTCACTATTCATAAAAGATGATCAATTCAATTCCAAGTGTAGGATTCCTTGGATATCCATGGATGATTCTGCATTAGACTCTCTTGGAAATTTTATGGTGCTCACAATTGAAGGTCTATAACTGCTTAGCTCAGTCAAGCAAATCTAGCCAAGTTCTACCTCTAAAATCCAAGAATCCTCTTTTGGTCCTTCGTTATTCCAATGAAGTAAGTACTCCTTGAACTCTTTCTGCCTTGTCTTCTTCTCAGTTTGTTGTTCTAAGACTTCTTCATTGTCATTCTCCTCAAGAAACTGAGCTCTCCAATCTGCATGTTCTTCATCCGTTTTTCAACACTATTATCCTTCTAATAAGGATACAAATATTTAAAATTGAAAATGGGTGATACATATAACCCTTCTTGGTACTCTTATGTCATATGCATTATCTAAATCTTTTCTTTTCTTATAATCTTGCACAGATCGATCTTATATTTCAACTTATCATATTTTCCTCTTGGTAACCTCTCCTTCCTTAAGTGTACTAGTACCTAATCTCCTTCAGCAAATGACTCTACTTAACTCTCTACTATAGCTTCTTTCTTACTTCCTCATGCAAATTTTGCATATACTCTGCAATTTTTTCTGCATTTGAACCCTCCTCCTCTGTTGTTGCACTTAGCAGATATGTTACTCCCTTTGGTGATCTTCCATGCACAATTTGGAACGAGGTCGTACCAACTAAACCATTTATCGAATTGTTGTAGGCAAAATCTGCTTGAGCCAACATCATGTCCCGTTGTGCTGGTTCTCTTCCAATCGAACATTCGAGTAGATTCCCTTAACTTCTAGTTGTCCATCCGTTTGTGGGGGGTATGCTAAACTATACTGCAACTTGGTTCCTAACTTCTTCCACAATGTTCCTAAAAAAAGACCCAAGAATCTAGTCTATAGTTGAAGTAATTTTTGTTGACACTCCATGCAATCTAACAACCTTTTTGAAAACTAAATGTGCAACATACGAAGCATCATTGGTCTTCTTGCAAGGAAAAATGTGTCATCTTTGAAAATATGTCAACTGTGAAAAATATAGTCATCATTGTATGATGGGAAAAGATAGGTTCCTAGTTTGGATCTCAAATGTAGGGATCAAATTTAAGTCCGGACACATGATGTAGATACAAAGATGCTCAAGGAGCGCTAGTGTCATAATTATAGAGAATAGTGACCCTAACCCTAGGATAGCTATAGGGGTCCAAGGCCTATACTTCAAATAAAGATAGGGTTCCTACTAGGATTCATAATAAAGATAGATCAAGGGATGGGTAAAGCTAAGGGGTATAATATAATAAGAAAATGCAATAGATCGAAGCAAACATACATCTACTCTAGACTCTAGCAATGAATGACCAATCAACAACATACAAGTGCAAGATAGAGTTAAAAATTCTTGTAGCGTGTGTGTGACTGTTGATGCATAATCCTCCCCAGAGACAACAACATCGAGAGATAATCCGTATGGGTGGAGAAGGGTAAAGCTCAACAAGAAGATCTCTAGTCCTAACTATGGCGACCCAAATGCAAAAAGGTAAGCTCCAAGTCCTCAAGTCCAACAATGAAAGATCCCTGGATGGATCCCTCTTGTACTCTACTGATTTTTAATCAAGCAAAAACAACAAATACAGTTTTATGTGTATTTATGACAATATCCCTGGTACAGATCTGGAAAGTGCAACTAGATTCTAGGAGAGATATCAATGTAAATCACACCCAATAAAATTACTTCTAATTTCTAATGACTGCCCAGATATTTGGGGGCTGGAATACACAGAAAACTGAACTTATAACAATCCAAAATGCCCAGAAAATCAGATCTGAAGGCTGTTATTATTCAGATTGAAAATCTTCAAAATACACTCCAGAAATGATAAAAAAAAGTACAGCGATCAGATTACAGAATGATAGCAATTATTTGACAAATATTTTCAAATGAAAATACCTCTGAATTTGCTGCCAAACTGTTTACAAGGGACTGATCCAACTGCTGGTTGCAAATCACTGGAAATCACCTTCAATTCCCTTTCCACACATGGCTGAACTGAACTTGGAAGTCTGATGAAGAACACTAGGAATTTCTGAGTGAAATCCCCTCTCAATCTCCTGGGGTTTTCGTCTGTAAGAGATAAATTCACAACAGTTTCGTCCTTGGATTTTCTGGTAAAAGCTCAGAGCTCTTAGCAATACAATAGATGATAATAAAAATCTGGATGCCCTCTCTACAAGTCGACTTGTTTATTTAAAGGGAGATCAGCCAACCACCACCCCCAAATCAGCCAATAAAAATTGTTTCATTCTCCTATGCTGGGCGCATTTTCCCTTTTGGGCTGATTGGCACATTTCCCAAAAATTGACTCCCTAAGGTAAGTTGCACTTTCTCTTTTCCAATACAATTATTTTTAATTGTATTTTTGACATTTTAATTCATCATTATATTTTATTATTTATTATATGTGCTTTTTCATGATATTATTATTTTTTGAAACAATAGCACCATATAATAAAAATAATAAACCAAAGTCACCCTTGAAAACACCCTTTGGCCGTCAGGTAGACAAAATAGGCCAAAAGTCTTCAATCGAACTATTCGAGAAAGAGGGACATTACATAAGGCAAAATCCTCCTCGGAGATGGTTCGCCGCTAGATGCAACATCTCTGCTCGTGCTGACACTGGTGGTCGTTGCTGATCAATCGGTGGCTGAATTCGCTCGAAAATGACAAAAAGGTGGTGGGGTATGTATGCTCCTCTCGCTGCCCGTCACTGGTAGATTGCACGACTCTGCGTTGTTTGTCACTGGTAGTTCCACTCGTTGCAGTCATTGTCACTATGGGCGATGCATCTTTGGCTATGGCCTTGGGGATAGTTGCTTCAATTGGGATCCTAAAGGTGGTCCCCTTCATTGTAAGCTAGGTTGTGGATCCTCTCAAGATGATTGTAGGAAATTGTACGAAGGTCCATGTGGGTCCTTTCAACACCCTCGTTTATCGTAAATATCCAAACAAGCGTAAACAAGTAGTAGTTGATGTTGACAAGTAGAGTTGATCCACCTTGAAAATCCTCGAGATTAAAATGATGAGTTCTAGGCAAGGGTAAGGGTACTATGAAATAATAGTTATGTTTATCAAATGATTAAACCTTCTAGCCCTTGTGATCAAGTTCAATCACAATAGCAATAGCTGACAGACGAAATGTCCCTTGACACCCGCAAACATTTAGAAGATGCATCAACAACCAGGGTTGCACAATTACTTAGAAATAGTTGTGAGTGCCTAAAGGAATCCAGGTGTAACAAAGGGATCCATAGCCTCTAAATGGGCTTCCATGCTAGGTTCTTCCATCTCTTTTGTTTACAAGCCATATATATCTAAGTCTTGCGCCTTGTCCTCATGATTGTTTACATATTCACAGGGTTGCGTGTTATTGTACGTTACCTCTGCCAACCTTAATGCAACCACCAATCTAGTCTATGCACAGATCAGATGTTGGCAACGACATTCTACTCACATTGCAACAAAGATAAACTGCCAATACAATGTTGTGCAACCCTCACTCGTTGAGCAAAGAATGTCCACAACGGTTTTCTAACACTTGAATGTCAGAAAAATGAATATCTTTAGATGTGCAAATTGGGTAAATAAGCCGATCTGAACTTGAAGAGGCTTTGTTCTATGAAACATAATGATGCAAATTGCCTATGTTAGAGGAGCCCTGAAGTAGCCACATCATTGTTACAGCAACCGTTTCTGAGATTCATCTACAACGTGAATTTATATGCCCTAGATTTGGAAATGCGTGAACACAAAGACATATATTGCAATGGGGTTTTACTAACTTAATTGAAAAGCCACTACATTACAAACTACTTTTAATTGTCAATGATCTGGATAACCCATAACCCTCTTTTTAGGTCTCAGGAGAACAATAGCAACCAAAGTCTGCCACTTATACTATTTATTGTTACTTGCATAGTTGAACTTTCGTCATGATCCTTAGCTTAGGAGTTTTAGGCATATTAGAGCTTGTATGCAAGCAAATAGGATGCAAGCCACTTATGTTGCATTAATCTTAGCTACAGACTAAGTAGAGTCCTAAAATTGTGGACAGCACAGACAATGCTCCAAAGACCCTTAAACAAGATATTAAGAACATAACCAGTACTTAAGCAGTCATTCTATGATGGTTGTCGGGGGCACGTCTGTAGTCATTTGCGGCTTCCTATGTGACTATCTAAGCGAGGTTGCTTTAACACTTAATGGATTCCAACATGTATTTGGAGATCTATCTGTTATCTGATGAAAGTTCATGCTAGTGTATTCTATTGATACTCCTCTACTCAAGACTAAAATGATTCTTGCGGCTTGAAGGTCTAGTACATCAGGACTGAAAAGCACCAGACTTGTAGATCTCTAGCTTCTGAAGGATGAAGACTCTTCGATAATAGACTTATTGGCTATGCGCAGCCACTTCAAGCAGTCTGACAAAAGGCAACAAAGTATGCTTTCTCATGCATTTGTGGTATTCTTTGGTTGATACAATATTGCCTGCATTTAAACAGAAGCAAAGCGACCTACATTGTGCATCAATTTCAAACTGCCAAGATGAGCCGTTGTAACAATTTGAAACTCTACCCCTCCAAAATACATTCTTGTATATAATATAAATAATACTCCTCATATACACCCTTAGAGTTTACACCTATGAATTTTGTAGCGATCCCATGTTAGTTGTAGACATATCATAGATAATCTAATACCTGCTAAGCCACATCGGGTAGTTACTTTCAAAAATGTTTGTGAAATAACTCCAGATTTGAGCATTAAAAATACAGTTTTCTTGATACATTAGTTCCTTGTCCTTGGTAGGTCTTGATACATCTTTCATTCGTTGATCCGATAACACATTTATCTTCGGACTCGTTTTTGAAAGGCACTTAAAGTGGGTTTGAAAAAAGTATCGCTGCCCTAAGTGATAGGGTTTGAAAAATGTTTTGCATGGTTTATAACATGCAATGTCCCCTATAAGGTATTGACTTTGAAGTACTTTTAGATATTTCCTGAAGCCTAGAATCCCCCCCAATTAGGGACATTTCCAGGCTTATGTGGAAATTGAAAGATCTAAAATAAATCTTTGTAGGAATAAGTTGTCTGCTAATTTATTTCTATGATTGCAATGTGAAAAGTGACACTGTAACAAGCGGAAACCCTGGAGATTGCAAAAAGCTTCATCAAATAAATAATAATAGAAGAATTGAGTTTGCTGTGAATGGAAATTAGGCTACCCTTGAGTGGAGTGGAAACTTTAGCAAATAAATCCAGAGTGGTGCACTACATTTGCTTTGAATGGAGCTATTTGCTCCTGGTGCTTTGTAAATCCAATGTGAATGCGATCTAAGCCAATCCCCTATGTGTACAAAAAGTGTCTATTGAAGAGTGAAACACAATTCACTATAGATTTGAAAATGTGACGCCACTGTGGTATGTTTATGAGTGTATAAATGCAAACTTTCAGTTAGATCTGTAAGGTAACTCTTCTGCAATTCTCAATGTATGTAGGTAAACCTTTGACCAAATATTATTAGTGGACATTTGCTTCCGCAAGACCTATGAGGACTATGTACCTTTACATGCTTACAACATAGATCCGAAGCTACACTCTTTCACGTTTAAGCTTGAAGTTCCATTCAAGCACTTGCATGTACTGGCTTATCAATGAAGTGCAATTGTTTTAGTACAGCTCCAAACATAATTTACATTGTCAGACATTGGTATTGTTTTTTGGTACTGCTTGTTTGCCCTCAAATAAAACCTAAAGATGCCAGGTAAGTTCCATGATAGTGATGTTGATTTGCTTCAAATTAGGCTTTTGTAAATTTTATTTCGTGCAATTAGGTTTTGACTCCTAGGAAGATGAAACGATAAATATATCATAGATTTGTCCAGATCTAAGAATTTTTAGGGATATTGAAGAGTCTGGTATCAATTCACCGAATAGTCCTTCCCAGTTTGTTACTCCAAGGGACCCATACCTATATGGTTTGTAGAAATGCGAAACAATGAGTCGTCAAAATGCAAATGTCTGGGAGAAGACATAAAGAAGTAACATGACCTACTGATTGGTTCAGTATCAATCGAGCTACATGAACAACCTAAGTCAAAGTGTGGGGGAGCAAGTCAAGATTGGGTGATTGAAAGATGTATGTTAGACTTGAATGTCAAGCTTCTTCAAGGGAATATGAGCAAAAACATTGTCATAGACAGCAACATGATGGGTAAGTTACACAAATATGAGGGAAATACGATATACTTGGCAAAGTGATATGGGAAACTCCAACAACTGAGGGGCTAAGTTCCTTCAGGGTGATACTAACTCAATCACTCAGAGGATGGTCACCAATTAATTCTGAACAGTTAATCCCTTCCACCTTAGACTTCCACGTAATGGGAAGCCATCTCTAGAAGGTTCTTAGCAATGCTTTCTATAGCTTGCTACGCATCATGTTGCAGAACATCATTCTACTACGACTCTCCAGTACAATCCATCGTCAGCTGGACATTAGTGCATCGTCAACTAACTCACGCAATTGTTATTAAGGTATGCAATGGCCATATTTGACCGGCCTGACTCTCATGTTTGAGCACAAACGAAGAACATGTTGAAGTGCATAAACCCACATGAAAAATTGGCTTTACCGGTTGCTAATGTTGATTTTGGTTGTTTGTGAAACTTTAAGAACAACCTTGTTTTGGTCAGTTACCCTGACCTCTGTTCATGACTTCTTAGGTAAGCAATCATGGAGATGCTCTCCATTCCTTAAATGTTTGCACTGATGATTTGATTATACACATGATTCACTTCGTTTTTGTCTCACACTTCAAAAGGTGAAGAAGCAATCTTCTCTCTTAACTCGAACAGTTGTTTTCTCAATGTTAGCTGGATGTTGCATGGTCCTCAACTCGGAACATCTTCAAATCAACATCAAGTAAGGTAGCACAAGCTTTGCAGTGACATTTTCAAACCTTCATGAAAGTCTTGTATCTTCTGTTTCTGAAGTAGAAAGTGAAAGTCAAAATTGATAATTGTGTGCATGTTTCTGTGATGTACATGACCATACCTGAAAACTGGTAATCAGAGCTGAAGAACACTTTGAGTACAACTAATCAAGGAATGATCCATTTCAGATGCAACTTTGTTCATACAAATTCCCAATTATTTGAACATGAGAGTTGATGGGATCCTAGGATGGTCGATCTATGCAAACTGAGTTGTGCAATTTGCTTGCAGGAGAAGATCTGCACATCATGGGAAGGACATGGGACTGTAATGTCCCCTTTTCGGAATTAATTAGATTCCGGATACTTGAAGCCTATTTTTATTATTTTCCGTAGGCTAAGGGGAAAGTGAAAGAGAAAATAAATTAATTTAAGTGGTCCAAAGATATTTTATATTTTAATTGGAAAAGGAAACTTAAATTATATTTTTAATCTCAAAAAGCTTTGTTAGAATAAAATCCTATAATAGAAGGTTGACTTCTATTATTAGGCTCTTAGTTAGATTTTATAAATTAATAAGGTAAAGTAAAAAAAGGAGTTGCATGCTTTTGTAAATCTTAATTTTAGGATAAGGGGTGGAAAAAGTATTATTTAAAGTGTTTAATCCTATTTTTAGGATGGGGCACCCACTTTGGAGTGTTTGAGAGTTATAAAGGCAGACTTGGGGGTTCATTGTAACACATCTTGGAAATTTATGAATTATTTTCTTTGTCTGCAAGTAGCTTCTGCTTCTGCATCAGTAATAGAGGACGAAAACCCTCATTTGCACACAGATTTGAGGACAAAAACCCTCACATCTGAGCTTGGCAATTCCACTCAGGGGTTGCAGTGACAATTCAGGGTGCAAGTGTTCCTCGCCAGTTCAGCTCCAGCAAATTGTATTCAGACATCGGTATTGTTTTATTGTATCTGAGTTGGAAATAAATAAATAAAAGTTTGTTTTTTCCCGTATTGATTCGCTGTTTTTATTTTATAAAATTCAGATTATTGTTGCTATTGTAAAAGTTCATTTTTGCAATACAATTGCTCCTAGGATTTAACAAAAATATACAAATTTGCTAGAAGTTTCTTTTTCAGGGATATTATAGTGGCATTAGAGTGAATTTCCTCCCAACTTGTGGAAGAAAAAAAAGAAAAAAAAAAGAGGAAAAGCAAAAAAAAATAAATAATTTTTTTTGCGGCTTTAAACTTCCTGCATGTTAGTGACAGAGAAATCAGATACCAACAAAGAGAAAAGAAGACAACTTTAAAACAACTAGAAGTTGTGGAGAATCAAGGACCCGAGAAGACGTACGTTTTGACAGGCTTGTTTAAGGACATGACATGTTAGCTAATATGACGGGTCAATTAATCCAAGTTATGTAGGGCACGAATGTGCAAAGGGCTCCAAACGGTGAGGGAAGTTCTTTAAGGAAGTGAACAATAACCAACTCGCTCAGAGGACGGTCACTGGATTCTACTGCTTAAGCCCTTCCAGCCTAGACTTCCCTACATAAAGAGGAAGCAATTTGGGAAGCAAAAATTCAGCCTATCGATAGCAGATGATATTGCTACTAGCTATGCAGGAGTACAAGGTACTTCCCCGGTGAGATTAGAGATGCCATTTCCCTCACCAATTTTATTAATTTGCCAGAAGAGTTTTAAGAGTGGAGTTCCAAGAAGGCCATGATCTGAGGTGCATAAAAATGACTCAAAGGGTTTTACCGGTAGGCATTAATGTCAAGTTTTCAATTTGCTGAAATTTTCAGAACAACCTATGAGAAGCAAATTGAATGTACCCGTTCATGACTTTAGTAAGAATACATGAAGATGTTTTATTGACCTTCTAATGTTTGCATGCATCAGGCAAGATTCACTTGTTGAATGAGGAAGCCATTCAAGGTGAAGAAGAATGTTTATCTTAACCGAAAAGGTCTGAGTCACAAGAGTTGGTGGTATGTTGAAGATAATCACTCAAGGACACAAGCTTCATTCGCTCATATGCGGATTTCAGGTGAACAAGTTGAGGAGAGCCAAAGGTATGAAAGTATTGTGGATTTGTTGCTTCCTACAAAGTCATTTACAGGAATGTGTGGTCAACTCATAGACAACATAGTGGAAATGGCAATAGAGTGAAGAACACTTTGTAGCTGGCAAAGGGTGTCAACTGTCCCCTTTCCTTCACCAAGGGCATAAGGGCCAAGCTTTTAGTCCTAGCCTTGGTCGTACCCAAGGGAGCCATCAAGGACACTGGAGGCTATTGGGTATAGATGTTTATTACAGCACCTAAAGCTCATTTGTTATAATTTTGCGTTCAGCAATGAAGTATTAAGTGGCTTGGTGGGACTAGCATGTTATGCCTTTGGGTCAGTTAAGAGATAATACCTTCATGAACAACTTTAATGTTATAGATTTTTCGTTGGGGGTCACTTATGTCCCTATGGTGACTTGGAGGGGGGGAAAATAAAAGTTACTTTATGATTTTGTGGTTATTCCTAGAGGGGGGTCGATTGGGGGTCTTGAAATGGGCCTCTTGTTGCTTGGGAAGAAATTATAAGAGTCACTTGCAGGGAGAAAGGGAGTTGATTCTTGCACACTCACATAGGTGTTTTCTCATTGAGACAACTGTTGTTTTGCAATAGAAGTAGCTATGTGGAGTGAAGATTCCCACGAAGAACCCTAGCTTTGGTGGTGAGAGCATCTCATTGCCTACACTAGTAGAGGCACTAACTTCGGTGGGGATTAGATCCACCTTAGTTTGTCATTTCGGAGTCTGATTCAAGGCTGGTTTTCAGAGATAATTTTCAGTAGTTGATCCAGAGAAGGGCAACCCACAGTTTTATAAATTTAGGCTTTTTGTGGATAAGAATCGAGGGTTTCCAGATCAGATTTGTTGCAACAGGTCAGAACAAGTCATTGGCGCCAATGGTTTTACCAGACCTTGCTTGAAAAGGGTTTTTGGACAACTTAGCTTCACTATTGGGTGACGTCATCCTTTAGGATGAGTGCAACGATTTTATGTGGAGGGTTTTCAAACTGAGATTGACTTCCAGATACTAGAGAGTTGGGCTTTCATTCACATTATCGTTGTAGATGTTATTTCCAGATTTTCAAAACTTTTATTGCTATGTATTTGAAAAGATATGAAGTTAAATTTGAGAGATGTCTAGTTGTCTATGGGCTTTCTGAAATTTTCTGGCAGTTAGTATACAAATTCAAAAAAATCCAACAAGCATATTTTTCTAGGTGTTTGTTATCTATTGTTAGCAACAGCTTTCTTTAAAATTTCATGCATCTTGAAAGAGTATTTTGTGAGATGTCAATTAAAACCAGTTCGACTGCCTTTATTGCTGGTTATTTTCCGCAAAAATCAGAATTTTTATTTGCTGCAATTTTTATATCATTTTTTGTATTTTTGAGTGGTATCCCACAAGGGATATTTCAAAGGGCAACATCAGATTTGTTCATAGGAAGTTTCAAATTATGTGAACATGAGAGTTTGGGATCCAGGTATTTGCAGAGCAGTTCAAAATGAGAGACTTGGCATTGCATTGCTTGAGGGCAAGCAATCCTATGGGAAGGGCAGACTATAATGTCCCCTTTTTCAAAAAAAAAAATTTTGGATACTTGAAGCCTATTTGTTATTATTTCCCATGTAGGCTAAGGAGAAATTAAAAGAAGAAAATTAATTAATTTAAGTGGTCCAAGGATATTTTTATATTTTAATTGGAAAAAGGACACTTAAATTATATTCTTAATTCAACAAAGTTTTGTTAGAATAAAATAATAATAGAAGGTTGACTTCTATTATTAGACTCTTAGTTAGATTTTATAAATAAATAAAGGAGGGGATGCCAAAGTTGAAAAGGGAGCTGCATGCTTTTGTAAATCCTAATTTTAGGATAAGGGGTGAAAAATGTATTATTTAAAGTGTTTAATCCTATTTTTACGATGGGTGTGCCCACTTTGGAATGTTTGAGAGTTATAAAGGCAGACTTGAGGGTTCATTGTAACACATCTTGAAAATTTATGAATTATTTTCTTCGTCTGCAAGTAGCTTTTTGCTTCTGCATCAGTAACAGAGGACGAAAAACCCTCATTTAGACACAAATCTGAGGACGAAAAACCCTCACATCTGAGCTTGGCAATTCCATTCAAGGGTTGCAATGACAATTCAGGGTGCAAGTGTTCCTGCCAGTTCAGCTCCAAGCAAATTGTATTCAGACACTGGTATTGTTTTATTGTATCTGGTTGGAAATAAATAAATAAAAGTCTATTTTTTCCCATATTGGTTCGTTGTTTTTATTTTATAAAATTGATATTATTGCTGCTATTGTAAAAGTTCATTTTTGCAATACTGCTGCTCCTAGGATTTAACGAAAATATCCAGATTTGCTAGAAGTTTCTTTTTCAGGGATATTACATGGGATGGGCCCATAATGCATGACTTTCATCCACAATTGCATGTGCATATCTGTATAACATTCAAAGCAATATAGACATAGATATAATCAAGGTAGAATGAATAAGAAATGTATTAAGCTCAGATTTGCAATGAAAAATACAATACAAAGATGTGTACAATAGATTCACCTTCATCCACATCCTCCAACTTCTTATATAGATAAGTATAGGATGCAATCCCTATCTTCTAGGGATAGTAGCTCAAAATAGACAAACTCTATTTTGAGGATAACCACTAAAGGTTTTTTTATTATTATAATAACGTATAAATAAGATATTATAAATGAGTTATGGATAATGGTATGCACATGAGATGCGCTTATCCATGAATAATATAATTACAAGTGCATCTTTGACAATCCAATAGTGTATTTTCTAATATACTCTAACAAGTCGAGCAACTAGTGCGGTGTGTTCACTTTGTTAATCATGTCCTCAAATGATTCATTCTAGTAGAAGTGAGATGTATCCAAGCTATGAAGAAACTTAAACAATAATTTGCTGATAAAGAGGAAATGTTAGCTATACTACAGAAAGAATGTGAAGAGATGGAGGAGGAGCAAGGGTATCTTGAGTCAGCTCAAACAGCAACAGATGAAACTTTATGAAAGTATGCTAAGTTCTAATGATATTTTCAGAAACGTAATATACATCAGATTCATTTGGCTATTTTGAACAACTCGTTAAATGAATTTGTTAATAAAGAGGAAATGTTAATCTATGCTAGAACAAGAATGTCAAGAGATGAAGGAGGAAGGGCATCTTGAGCCAGCTCAAACAGTAATATGTGTTTATGATATTTTCAGCAACTTAATATGTATTAGATTCATTTGGCAATTTTGATTATGTCCTTGAAGAATTCATTCAAGTAGAAGTGAGTTGTAGCCAAGCTATGAATAAACTTCAACAATAATTTGCTGATAAAGGGGAAATTTTAGCTATACTACAACAAGACTGTGACGAGATAAAGAAGAAGAAAGTCTGGAGTCAGCTTAAAAAGCAACAGATGAAAGCATCCTAAGTCTTATGATACTTCCAGCA
Source organism: Taxus chinensis (assembly GCA_019776745.2). Taxonomy (NCBI): domain Eukaryota; kingdom Viridiplantae; phylum Streptophyta; class Pinopsida; order Cupressales; family Taxaceae; genus Taxus; species Taxus chinensis. Next base: position 318,144,285 of record CM034149.1, read on the forward strand.
ACTTAATATGGATAAGATTCATTTAGCCATTTTGAACCACTTTCCAAAAGAATTAATTTTAAGCTATCGTAGAAAATGTGCTACAATGGCAATGGACATTGAAAAGAAGAGCAAGCCATTGAAATCCAGGCACAAGTGGGAATGATACCCAAGCATGATCAATTGGGAAACCATAGTTGCCATGTTCTTACGAACTCGGTGAAAATTCAGTTTGAACCGTACTTTTTGGTCTGAAAGAACAAGCTTGATCAAACATTATTTTTCTGTTTTTTGAATTAAAAAATTAAAACATTTAAATTAAAAGAACTTCAACCTAAAAGTTAAAACAAAAGCGAAACAAGCAACCTGAATACCTAAACAATTAAAGGAAAAATTGCATAGATAATATATTTATTTAATATTATGTGTAATTGGTTTTTCTTTACAAATATCATATATATATAATATTTATTATTTATATATATATTTTATATTTGTCAATTTTCTGAACCAAACCGAACCGACCTTTGAAATTCTGAACTTTTTTCCCTTTCCAAACTATCCAAACTTTTGAAACATGGTATCTATGGAGGAAACTGTAGAAAGCGAGGATTGCTCAAATAAAAATGCATCAATTACAACAAGAAAACTAGTTCAACAAAATTATTGAAGCAATACACATACAAGGTACCTGAAAGAGGGGACTCTACAATCATATACCCATTTCCTTTGAGAAAAGATAGTAGCAGTGTTGCACGAAAATTCGTCTCCCACCACCAAAGACGCGTCTCAAAGTCTAGTACTCATCTCAAAGACTGGGACTCATTGGTTTTGTCTCGGAGACTTGTGTGTTCTTAATATATTTTGTACTCTTAACCCTAGGTATGGTGAGATATTAAAGATACATATCAATATAATCACTCGTCTTTTATTGAGATTTAATATTTTTACTTAAAAAAATAATAATTATTGTTCTTAGACTTTAATAGGCTGTATAATATTGTTCTCTAAAATTTACTCATATATATATATATATATTTAATTTTTTTGCTGTCTCTGAGTACCCATCTGTTTTTTTGAAAAATGGCGTATCCTTCCCAATCTCCCTGTGCCTGTACCTGTCTCCTCGTAACTATGAATTGGTTCTACATCTTCTTATATGCCTGCTCTTGTGTATAGAGATTCTACCTTGAGGAAAACGTCTCTATGCATACACACAACCCTTAGCACTTGCAGAATTATATATTACATCTTTTGTGTCTCGATGCAGACTCGGGGCAGCATACAACTCTTTACACCAATCTGTATTATTATGCACTCTATTCATGTACTGTAATAGGGAATCCTTGGGATTCATTATTGTAGTTGGTGATAGCCTAGTATGGTTTATTTTTGGGAGTTGAAAGTTGGGGAAATCGTCCCTCATATATGTGGCCAAGGACACATGGAATTCAAATATTAAAAGCTGTCATAGATTTATACAAGATATGTAACTATCGACACTCTTTTTAAAGAATCTATTGGTTTATTGCCTTTGGTCATTTGATCTAGGAGGCAATGCCACTATCAATTGAAGAAGCTACAAGAATTTGTTGAAAGGGACCAAAATAGTTCAACATCCAACACTCCTATTGCTTTGGGTTGATGAGGGGTAGATTTGAATGATCCCAATGCATTTCACAAGGACTCTTGACGTAAGAAAATATTGAATGTGAAAAAAGAATAATCTTATTCTAGGAGGATTGGAATAAAGCATAAGTTATTTTCTAGGAAAACAGGAAGAGAATAAATAATAAGTCTCCTCCAAGAAACTAAAATAATGCAAGTAAAGGCTAAAGATTGTTTTAGAAGAATAAAGAAAATAAAGCGATAGAAAGGCTAAATGTTACTTTAGGTGCATAAAGCAAGGATAAAGTTTTCTGGATAAAGTCTATCTTTAATAGCGTGTTTTAAGATAGGAGAGCACTTTCTTGTCAATAAGCATGGCAGAACTTATTGTAATAGGCAATATTTTCTGTATGCAAAGTTTGTGATCCAGTTGGACCAGCATTTTATACACTGAAGATTGGTTTGGCTTCACAATTTGGAGTGGCTTTCCTGATAGTTTTGGCTATTCTATGCATTGTTTGTATCAGAACAAAGTTTTATTGTTTCGTATACTGGAAGGTTCACTTACTAATCATGCTTTTGGTTTATAGAAATTTGCATTTCTTAATATTCATATATTTTTGTTTTCAGAATTTCCAGATTTCAAGTTGGTACATTTATTTGGTACAACAGAATTTAGGCTCACTACAGTGGGTATCAAAGCCACTTTCTTTTCCTTGTAAGAAAATCCCTAGCAGTGGAAAATGTTTTCAGAGGATTAGAGATTCAATTAGTCCTCATGGATAAATATTCAATCTTATGGAAACCTTATACCACACTATCTACTAGATTCTTCTCTTTTCCAAAATATAGTGTGCTTTGTGAAGAAGATCAAAGGAAGTGGTTATTAGAACTTGAAGAATTTGTTCTGGATGCCTTGAGCAAGGCTGGACATAGTTCATTGGATGTAGTTATTGACGAAGATTCAGACCTTAGTTGCAACCTTTGTGAACATAGGGTAACAATGAGGCTATGGCTGAAAGCATACACATTGTTGTGGTCATCATCAACTTATAGTAGTTGTTTTTGGTGAAGCCCTTAGGAGAGTGTCTCCAACAAAGAAAGGGGAACTGGATATACGAAACCTTCAAAGAAGTGCCACCTATGCACCGATTCTAGGACCATGTTTGTATAAAAAGAGGAAAACAATGCATCTGTTGTATTTAGCTTGGAAATCACGACTCCACAATTGAGAGAAACTTCACCCATATTTGCAGCATTTCCATGGGTCAAACCTATGCGTAAAATTTTCTTGAATTTGAACGGCCATGTCTGGAGTGTCAACTTATAGGCAAAAAGTTCTTTGCACATTACAACATAGGCACTGGAAGCAGGTTCATTTTTTTGCCAAAGTGGAATAGGTTGTAACTGTACATTATCATCCATAGATAGAAACTAAGTAGCTGATACGTTTTGGATAGGGTATTGGTACGAAGTATCCGACATGTGAATTTTTTTTGGCCCCGGATACGACATTGGATATGGCCATACAAAAAATATATAAATTCCAGCCTACTAAATAGGAATTAAGTTATTAACCACATAATATGGATATGAAAGACAAAATAACTAATATAAGCTAAATAACCACAAAAGGCAATTCATAATTTGTAAAAACTTTAAAAGTTAAATTAAACACAATGTCATGATATAATAAATTCAATTTATTACACCAATGATCAAAGTTCAAACTATATTTCAATATTCATCATATTCCTCTTCATCAAGAGCATCATCAACATCAACATCAACATCAACATCAACATCATAATGTGGTTCATTAGAACCACATGGACTCAAACCACTCCCACTAGGGCCACTACCAGTTGCACCCTCTTGTGTATGTAGGTCTCGCGGTGCCAAAGAAGTCTCCAATCCCTCGTCATCTAATGCTAGGTGGGAAATGGAAGCATCCAAGTCAACTATCTCCGGATCAATATTCCAATGTTTTGTTGACCCTTACTTGTACTCCGATTGCTTGTGGGATTGTAGGTGCAAGTTGGAATGTATATATACCAAATCTTCGGCCTTTTTAGCTCCCAACTTGTTGCGCTTCTGTGAGTGGATGAAGGTATATGTACTCCAGTTGCACTCAGAGGAAGATGAACTCGCAACTTGTTGAGGCAAAGTCAATGCAAACTTAAACACTTAAACTTGAATTTAAAAAAACTAGAAGTTACAACAAAAAAAAGAAATAGAATTAAAAAAATAAAAAACTTATATGTGCCAAGACCTTGATTGCAAGAGACTGCAAGTATATAGATGTGTGACCATGAAGGTACCACCACATATGAGCATTCATCTTGTATTTACTTCGAAGAGCGAGAAAGCTATGACATGTTTTCGCTATGAAATTGACAAACTCTATCATAACCATGTCCTCGGCCTCAGGATCAGGGAAGAGCCTAGATAATGCCAACATATATCCCTCACCGACTTTTGCATCCCTGTATGGTGCCATCCTTCCTGGCAAAGAAAAGATCTCTGTGTTGTAGAATCTAGGAGTCAATGCAAAGGCAAGTAGATGTGGCAGGGTGGTCATTTTGTTCCACCGCTCAATGAGGATTGATTGTACTTCTTTGAAAAATTTCTCCTCAGGATCTTATTCTTTTGTATTTATGATGAAATTAATCTTCTCAATCATTGAGTCAATACCATTATATATCTCTCTTAAACATTGTTGATCCATGTTAGTAAAGGGGATCATGCTCATAATGGGCTCAATAAAGCTCAACAAATATTCTACTTGATCCCACCAAGTTTCATTTAAGATCATTGCCTTCACTTTTTGAGCTCGTACAATGTTTGATTGCCTCCATACAACCCATAGGATGGAAGTTACCATCCTGCTAAGTGCCTCTCGCACCTTCACAAGTCGTCTCAAGACGATTGTATGGGGTGTGAATCCAGTCTCAACAACCTAAAAAGAAATGAGAAACAATAATTAAAAAAAATTGAAAACTTGTGAATACTATATTTTAAAAATAAAAAAAACTTATATTATTTATAATTAAAATAAAGGTAGCTTCCCTTACCTTCAACAACTCCAAATGCGAGAAGGATCTAAAGATGCCTTCCGAATGGTGATGGTTGGTCACAAACATTTTGATCTCTTCACCCTTTGCATACACTTGTTGAATTCACTCTATTTTGTTGTCCAAATTTTTAACCATTAAATTGAGTGAATGGAGAACACATGGTGTCAAAAAAATATGCCCATACCTTGCCTCAACTAACATCCTTGCGGCTTTGTAATTCTTGGCGCTGTCCGTTATGACTTGGACAACATTTTGAGGACCCACCGCCTCAATGGCTTCAAAGAGGATGTTGACAATGAATTGGGCATCATTCACTTGCCCCTCACAATCATCTGCTTTCAAAAACATTGCCCCTTTTGGGCATACTGCAACCACATTGATCAAAGAGCGTTTCTTGCATCTTTCCATCCATCGGAAACGACAGACACTTGTTTTGGCCCATGAGTCTCTAATTGGATGCAATGAGGTTTCCACATATTTTCTTTGCTTTTCCAATAGGGTGGTGCTGTTGGTGTGTGTATTTTCCACATCATTAGGTGAGTCATCTCACTTAGGTGAGATCATAGGTCCATGTGTCATTTAGGGGTCATTATGAGATTCCCTTACGCGTCAGTGCGTCAGCACGTCAGTGCGTCAGTGCGTCATATGCGTCATTGGGAGTTACACTTCTATTCTGGGAATGTAACTCCCCCTCTCTACTCGAGTTGTCATGATTGCAGCACTGGGGGTTACTCAACACCTCCTATATGTACACATCTTTTGATCTATGAGATAGAGGAGAGTTTTATGGCTTAACCAGGTTCTGCCCATTTTTTGAATCTTTGCATGCACATTCGGTTGATGCTCGCTCCTCCTCGAGATCTCTTCACGCTGCCGTTCGCACGTCTGTTGATGTGCACGTCGTCCCTCGTGATCCTCGCTTGCGGGTTTTCAAACCCTCTTTCATGGTATCAGAGCGGATCTTGTGGATCCGTGCACTCATCGGCATTTCTGTGCGTGTTTTCTGGCTTCCGGCGTGATATTCAGATTTCGTTGCGTGTGTCGTAATGGATATTCCGACCGTGCTCTACTTGCATTGATTCGGGGTTTTCATACCTCTGTTTGGTTTTGGGTTTGTGGTTCATTTGTTCGTTTGGTGTTTTTGGAGTTTCTTTGAGGTTTGCATGCAGTTTTTTGGTGCTATCTTCGGGCTTCAGTTTCCTTGCTTGATCTGGTCGTGTTTGTTGGCTAGATCTCGTGTTTTAATTTTGCATTAACGTTGCTTTTTGCATTGGTCTCTATCGCATATTTTTAGGCAGCTCCCCCCTAGCTCATCACCTTGGTATGAGCCACCAGCTTCTAACTTTCAGGTAAGTATTTGACTGGTTCTGTCATACTTTTATTCACCACTTTGGATCTTCATGTGTTGCACGTGGTTCGACCAATCTAGATTTTGCCCTCAGTTGTTCCCCTACGTGGTTGTTCATGACCTTAGCTCGTCTCTGTTCAAACTCACCTTGCTCTTTGCGAGCTGCTTTTCCTTGAAGATCTACTCTTAGAGGCTGGTTCCACGTGGCTCCTGCATGCATTTGTTTGGCCTCACTTCTGATCGTTCCACCATGCACCTGCGAGTTTGAAATGGTTCTTTGGGAGTTTTCTCATTGTTTGCATTGCCTGGCTTGGCCTTCCTGGTTCAGCTCCAACACCTATGATTCAAACTCAGTGGCAAGTGGCATCAGCTTTTCTATTACAACTGCCTGCAATCTCTTCAAACTGGCACATTGCTCATGAAGATCCTCTCATCATTTGCAAGTTTGTGCTCTGGACGTGCAGACCTACGTTTGGAATGCAACAAACTACATTTTCAGCCTTTTTGGCTCGTGCTTTGCATTATTAACATCTTTGTTAGTTCTACTTGGCTGAGTTGATTCTTTGCTGCTCGTGAAAACACTTCCATTTTGCTGGTGAAAAATCTCCACCTCCAGTGTTCGAACCGTCCTTTGCAGCATCGTTTTTGCTCCCACCTGATTGGAGCTCCACAGCGGAATCTTCTCGACCTGTACATTGCCATTTCTTCCTTGCATGGAAATTTTTAGCCAGCACGTTACAGTTGGCTTCCACACAGCCCAATGGTTACAAAAGTTCTGCAAATGCGCGTTTTTGTGGCATTTTTCACCATTGGAAGTTAGTTTCAACCCTCTGCAGACCTGACAACCAACGTTCTTCTGCATTACCTTGGCACGTGGTCACAGCTCTTGCTCTTGCATAGAATCTCACCTACGTTTCACTGCAGCACGTGGACTCAACACAGTTGCAAACGCACAACGGTTACACACCAGCAAAAAGCAAGAACGTGGGTCGTGGCAGCACGTTGTACTGCATCTCTTCCATGTGGCATTGGCCACTTCCAACGTGGGCCCCTCCTCTCTCCACCTTCTTTTTTAATGTTTTAGGGTGTTATTAAAAAAAAAAAACATTTCAAACATTCATGGCATGTAATTGAGTTTTAGACTTTTTTTGGCTTGTAATTTAATCCCCTTCCTACGAGCGTCGAAGACGGAGGGCGAGGTCCGGGGTTGGCAGGAGGCTAACCCCCCCTCGCAGTCAAAACAAACCCCTACCTAAAATTTCATGCCATTTCCAACGAGTAGTCACACGATACCCTTTGCACCCATTTCGTGCACTTTTTTAATGCGTTTGCAGCATCTAGTGCATTTTTCCATCAGTTGCGGGAATCGTTTTAATGCTATAACTTTTGACTCGCTGCTCATTTCTGAGCGCTTCCTTGGTCAAAGTTGCATGATTTTTCACACATTACGTGATGGCATTGCCAATTTTGTAAACACACTACTTTTATAAAGTGCCGCATTCTGGGGGGTTGCTTGTACTCTTGGGTTTTCACACGCAGACGCATTATCGGCCGAGTCCGACGTCTTGCTTTTGCACCTTGCATCTTGCATTTTTCATCATGGAGAGTGCTCTTTCCAGACGTGAGCGTCGTAGGATCGCCTTACAGCCTCCGCCACTTCTCACCGGGAGAGAGACCTATTCAGCTTGGCGTGCTTCCATGGAACGTTACTTCGCCCACGAGGGTCTTTTACCCTTCTTGCTTGGGCCAGTTCCTGCACCCACTGATCATCGTCATCTAGAGGACTTCCTCGACACTTGTGACCATGTCTTTGGTCACATGATGATGCATGTCTCTCATTCTCTCTGGTTTCACGTGGCAGATTCAGATCCACCTCACCGTGTCTGGAGCATTCTTCAGTCCTTGTATGGAGACCCTTCACATACTGCTGCCATTGTTGCTGCTGCTGATTCAGTTATCTCCTCCATTTCTTCGTGTGATGATAGTTTCACTGACACAGGCTCGCTTGGTTCTACTTCTGTTGACGAGGATTGTGCATCCAGTTCTGATGTCGAGAGTACTACAGAGGACTCTTCTCCTCTTTCTCTCACTATTCCAGAGAGTGTTGACACTTCCCACATCTCATCAGATATCGAGCAGTCCCCTTCTCAGTCTCATACAGTCATCACACCCGCCTCCTTTCCACTTCCAGTGTGCGAGGCCCTTTTCACTCCTCTACCTTCATTGGATGACTCATACCTATCATACATCGCTCTTCTGTTTGTTGAGCCCCCTCATTGGGACGAGTATCTGCCTGACCTTAGTCATCTTTTCGCAGAGTCTACTTGTGATGCACTACAGGTCCCTCATCCATCTACAGGTGTTTCAGAGGAGTTCATCATCTCCGTTGTTGGGAGTGCCCCTTCTGGGACTCTTACCACTTCCACTTTTCCGGAGACCTTCATTGATCCACCCTCAGCTGTGGATCCCTTTTCTGTTGTGGAGGATGTTTTGTTCCCTTCACATCACTTGGACATCCTTTCTGCAGGTGTTCCTCTTCACTCTGACAGTTCTACGCACGTGGCATTACCTTCGGTTCCTTGGCACTCACTCGCTAGACCTATGTCACACTTCCGTGCACCAGACTCAGAGTTCTTCGTGTTGCTGCCTTTAGTTTCCTTTGTGGAGTGGGCGGACTTCCAACACGTCATTTCTGTCCTTCCTAAGGGCAGGCACACAGTTCGTTGTGGGTGGCTCTTCTTTAGTCTAGAGGCAGAGGATCTCGTCATCGACATTCTTCTGGGAGACCTCCTAGAGCTGCAGAGTTCAGATCCGTCCATGGCATCTTCTGCATTCCTCTCGTCTCCCTCTTCTTCTCTTTTCTTCTTCTTTCCGAGAGATTGCCTCTTTGTACATGGGTACCCTTTCAGGCTCGTCTATGGTTGGGACCCATATTTGGCATCTTTCTTAGATTAGAGAGTGTTTTGTTCTCTTGTGGTGGATGTTTTTCCCACTGGGTTTTCCTTCACTGCTTGGGACTTCTTTCTTGTACATGGGTACCTCATCAGGCTTTGTGCCGGGACCCATTTCTCGTTTCTGACTTGCCGCCTCATCCTAAGTTACAATGAAGGGGGGGTGTTGGTGTGTGTTATTTTCCACATCATTAGGTGAGTCATCTCACTTAGGTGAGATCGTAGGTCCATGTGTCATTTAGGGGTCATTATGAGATTCCCTTACACGTCAGTTAGCACGTCAGCGCGTCAGTGCGTCATATGCGTCATTGGGAGTTACACTTCTATTCTGGGAATGTAACTCCCCCTCTCTACTCGAGTTGTCATGATTGCAGCACTGGGGGTTACTCAACACCTCCTATATGTACACCTCTTTTGATCTATGAGATAGAGGAGAGTTTTATGGCTTAACCAGGTTCTGCCCATTTGTCGAATCTTTGCATGCACATTCGGTTGATGCTCGCTCCTCCTGAGATCTCTTCACGTTGTCGTTCGCATGTCCGTTGATGTGCATGTCGTCCCTCGTGATCCTCGCTTGCGGGTTTTCAAACCCTCTACATAATCTATATTTTAATTAATTAATTTTTAATTTTCATAAAAATTATTAAAAATATATTAATTTTACAATTTATAATAACTTTTCAAATTAATAATAATTTTTACATTAATACAAATTTTAATTTTGATTAATAATTTTTAATTTTTATTAATTATGATATTTATTAATTTTAAATTTTTAAGTTTTTAAAGTTTCAGTTTTGTATTTTTTATTTTTTATTTTTTATTTGAATTTTTTTTTTTTTTTTTGTTATTTTTTATTTTTCATTTTTTAATATTTTTTTATTAATTTTTAGTTTTGTTAAAACGTTAATTGTAATTTTCAATAAGTTTTAAATGCTTTTTTATTTTTTAGTTTTTATTAAAAAGAATTGTTATTAATTTATAATTTTTTATTTTTTAACAATTTTTAAAATTAATTTTGACTTTTTGTTCGTTTTTATTAAGTTGTAATTATTTATTATTATTATTATTATTATTATTATTATTTTTAATGAAATTCTTTTTTTTATCAATTATTTTTAATTTTTTAATTTTTATTAAGTTTTATGAAATTCTATTTTTTTTTTACCAATTATTATTAATTCCTGATTTTTAAGTTATTACATTTTTTTATTATTACATTATGTTTATTGTATAATATTGATTTTTATTTATTTTTGTTTTTATTAATTTTTAATTAGTTTGTAATTTTTAGGTACATATAAATTTTTATTAATTTTAATGTTAAAATTTTACAAATTTTTAAATATTTTTTAAGTTCTTTATTTTTAATAATTTTTTATTTTTTAATTTTAAATTAATAATATTAAATATAAGACACAAAAATCCGTATTATTAATAAATTTATAATATTTATAAAAAAAAATTAAAAAATTGTGCAATTGAAAAACTAATTGATTTATATAATTGCTAATTATATTTTGCAATCATCCTAATAATTTAAAATACTCTTCTATCTTACAATCATTGACCCTAATTTAATGAAATTCAAAATTTGATTTTTATATAAATATTAAGTAAAAAAATATGCAATTGAAAAAATAACTGATTTCTACATTACTATCATTTACCAAATTAAAATACAATTTCAAGCTTCTCTTAGCTTTAAGAATAATATTCTCTACTGACAAGTGAAGGTGGAAGCTTTAACTTGACCTCAAAAAAATGCTTTACTTGAAGGTGAAAGCTTAACCTTATATTTTATTATAGCGTTCAATTTTATTATGAAAAAAAAATTTCTATTAATATAAAATCATCACATTTTCTTCTCCAACCTTCAATCCCCTCCAATCCTCCTTTTCAACCCAAATCTAATCCAACCCACCCTTATTCCTTATTCCACCTTTCCCCTCCGACCTCCACCCATTCCTCCTTTCCGCTCCAATCCAACCCACCCTTATTCCTCCTTTCCACTCCAACCTGCACCCATTCCTCCTTTTTCCCTTCGACCTCCACCCATTCCTCCATTTAAATTCTTTATTTTTATTAGCGTTTATTTTTCATTATATCAAAAATTAATGAATGAGAATGAATTAGAATTAGGATATTTATTATTAAAAGTTTGTAGAAGATAAACATATCTATTTTAATCATTTTTACTTCAAACATTAAATAATCATGGCTAAAAATTGTATGTCAGATAAATTTAAACTCTTACTCAAAAAGATTATTTATGAAATAATAGTAAACTTGGGTAAAATGATATATTTGCTAGTTGTTTCCTTAATCCGTGCCTATTCACTGAAAACCTACAAAATACAAACATCATGAGATTCATAACAATATAGAATAAACCTGCTCTATAAAAAAACACAAAGTGATAAAGGATCCATTTAAAGTACATAAACTCATGTGATCCAGAGGAGGTCCATCCCACAAGAGGCCATTTTTGAAGAACAAAGGATTCTCATCCTGCAACACAACAAACAACAAAAGAAACAAATAAAATATTAATATAAAAACATGCACCAACAATGGAAAATTGTTACTCTACAAAAAGAAAGCACAACAAAAGAAACAAATAAAATATTAATATAAAAACAAGCACCAAGAATGGAAAACTGTTACTCTACAAAAAGAAAGCATAAGAAGGATGACACATAGTTTAGAACTCATTAGAGTGTTTTAATTTACTTAGCAAACAAAGATTGAGATAGAAGAACTTGATTATCATTTGAGAAACATCAAAAATAAGGAAACCGTGACAGTGGGTATCTAACATGTAGGTGTCTAATTAACACCAAGAATGGAAAAGTGTTACTCTACAAAAATAAAGCATAAGTTTTGTCTATGAAGAAACAAAGAGGATAAAACTTAGTTGATTGTAATAAAAGAAAATAAAGCAAGAAAAAATATGCAAAGGCTAAAGATTGTTATAGAAGAATAAGCAAATAAATCCATACAAAGGCTAAAGCCTAAAGGTGGCTTTACAAGGTTAAAGCAAGGATGGGGATCTTTTTGGAGGAAGTCTATCTTCAGGAGTATGTTTGAATAGAGGTTATTTACTTCATATTTTACCTTCATATAACCTTCTTAAAAATTACCACAATCTGTAATAAGTCATGTTTTTCTGATTAATCGCAATTTTGTAGCATTCTAAATCTTATCAATTTCTGCTTATAAAATATTCGTAATTGTGTTTGGGAAAAGTTGTAAATGCCACAGCTTTTTTTTTCAAATTTTTTCTTTTTTCAATTTACTGTTTTCTCATATGGTAGTTTAATTTTGATTCACAATTTTGGTAACATTCTTATCCCTAAACCACCTATATATTGGACATAGGATCTTAGCCCTAAAGGTCTCACACAGTTTCCTGAAACCTTCTCAATAATCTGACAGACTGTGAAAACATCATGTCTCTAAGTAAATATGATCTCTGAAAGAAATAGAGTAGCACCTGCAAATGAATGATGTTTAACATTTAATATTGTTAAGATATTATTGCTGATGTTTAATTCTTCCTTTCGATGATGACAGGTGACAAGACAACATGCAAGACACAATTTCTGTTAAATGGACCTTACTTTAAAAAATGAATCCTCTTTGTTGTTAAAGATTATTTGTTGGCACCAAAAAGGGCTTTGAAGGCCTCAAATGAGGACAGTCATGGATTCAGACAGAGAAAGGGAGAGAACAGTGTTTGTGACAGTCGGCACTACGTCCTTTGATGCCCTTGTCAAGGCAGTTGACTCTATTCATTGCAAAGAATCCTTAGTGAGAAAGGGGTATACCAATCTGCTCATCCAATTAGGCCGCGGCACATATTTCCCAACAAAGGTTTTTCCCTTCTACTTTTGGTGCTCATTTTTATGTATAATATCAGGTTCAAGCTAATTATAAGCTATTTGGAACAATTATTGAATCCACCATTGTGGATTATGACAACAGAAAGACGACTTTGATGTCCTTAACTATAAGTCCTCAGGCCACCTTAAGCCGCATTTTCTAACCGCCAATCTACTGCAATGCATTAATTGTAGTTGCAACTGGCAACTCTTTCTTGTTAGCTTCATCTGCATTAATACCCTGGTGCATGCTTTGTTGCCACAACACTTCAGAATCATCGTGAATGTCATCATGTGTGCACAATTGCTATGATTCTATTTCTAAATGCTTATTTACATAAGAAAAACTTGTACTCAAGCTAAAATCCTTACAGTGACACTAAATGTTTCCAACTCCAATTCCCGTTTTCCAACCGTTCCCCTCCTTTTTAATTTATTTCTTTCTATCCTTGGACTAATTCCACTAACCCACCTGCATATGGATTAAATTGATAAACAACATAGTTAACTTATTATAATTTTTGTCCTCATCATTTTTGATAATTGTCCCCAATATCTACATGAGAACTAGGAGCTTCTCTAGCAAAGTTGACTAGGGAAACCACTTGGTTTGTAGCAATAGAGTTCCTTTACGGCCAACAAGGTATGTAGTTGTTTTCTCCATGCAATTGGGTTGCTGAAAATTGGGAATGGTAGCTTCAAGATGAGTGATGAAAATTGTGATGGAAAACTCCTCCAAGTAAGGTGCCGTGTGCAACTTGAGCTTTGCTTTCATTGACAACATCATGGATGTAACTAAGCTAGAAGATTGAGTCGAAAGACATTAGGTTCAAATTCTTGGAGAACAATGCAAGCCTCATACATGATGGGCTTCAATTTGTGATGTTTGTTGTGAAACCTATGCTTGTCCAAGTGAAGCCAAACATGATCACCAATTTAAAAGGAATTAGCTGCTCAATGCTGGTCATGTAGTGGCTTGAGTTTGTTGTAGAATGTCTTGATTTTGTTTGTTTAAAGCTTGGCCAAATTTTGTATCAAACTGTAATATGTAAATTAGGTTTTGAGCCTTATTAGTATTACTTGTATAATATAATTTAGAACAACAAAATAATATCTCAAAGGTCCTAAATCATGTAAATGAGATCATGTCATAAGATATGCCATAGGTATAACAATGAAATTACAACTAGGGTTTAGGGTTTAGAAAGAAGACACTGTGCAGTGACAGTGGGCTGAAACTGGATGGGGAAGCTGGGGACACTGTTGTCAAGCTGTCTATAAAATCTAGGAACTTGGAAATGTGCATAGGACAGGTTTGTCAGGTAGGGGAAAGGTCCATGGCCGAACTTATACGAGGAGCTATGAATGTGTCCTTTGGGGATCTGAGATGCAATCTGATTTTGGGATCTGCTTCGCCCATGTCTTTGGATATGCTTTCTGTATTTGAATCAGAGGGATGATAATGCCATACTTGGATGTCTTCTCCGTGCTTATTGTCCTAAAAAGGAGTTAGTCATCATTTGCCCTGGATTGACCTCACCACACCCCCATTGATGTGATGAGCGCTACACACATACCAATACTTTGAAGAGGAATCAAGCACTGATGTGATGAGCACTGTACTGTGTACCAATACTCCGAAGAGGGATCAAGCCACACACAGTTCTCCCAATCCTATGATGAGACGAAGAGTGATAAAGAAAGTAAACAAGATAAAGTCCTTGATTCAGCCCTCACACTTGGCAATTGACACTTGGCTTGATTGTAGTGCTTGGATTTTGTGATGTAGGGCAGCAATAGAGATGCATTTAGAATGTGAGTAGCTTTGCTATAGATGTGCTCTACGGAAAAGGTGCTTCAATGCTTTTCTCAATGTCCTTCTTGGTGTGTACTTTTGACGTGAGATCCCTTGATGGCCCTAATGTGTTAGGGTGTATGTGTTTATATAGATTACCAGTCGACTGATTTCCCGCTCAATTGACCCAAAAGTAACACCTAGGCCGACAGGGATAACTTTTGCAGTTGAAAAAATGGCTGTTGCAAGTACAAGAGACGGGGTCGTAGCACGTGGATAGGTTCAATGGCTAAACCTGCCTTGGACTTGCGAACCTGTCCTGGTTAAAGATGGAATCAATTTTGACACAAGAGGTAGTTTGTAGATAGTCTGAAGATTTATTCCTATAAAATTTGTGGTGATGCTTGAGGTGCTAAGCTAGAGAAATAACTTAAACCTAGTGGATATAGGGTATGGGATAGAGCAGGGGGCTTTAAGTTGGTCAATAAATAAGTAAATGGAATAATGTTGGATTAATGCTAGAGTGATATTGCAAAGTGCTAGGACCAAATTTTGGACGCTACAATTGCCCCCCTATTAATCTAGCATTGACAAATGCTTGACTAAAAGAAAATAAAAAGTAAATGCAAACCTCACATCACAATCGTAAGATTACAATGTGTAACTGATGAATGTGTCCATAAGCTAATCCAATGTGAAACTTGCAACCACATGGCAAAGGCTTGTATCAATGCTCAATAGTGATGTAAAATCAGCATATGAAAAACTGAAATATGTGAAGTGAAAACATTACATGTAACTACTACACCTGATTGGCTGCGCTGAACCATGCCCATAGTGTGTTGTATGCAAAGTGCATAGTATCTCATGTGGGATCAGCCTTGGGCCACTGAAGCAAATGTATCCAACATTGGGCAACTTGAGATAGTTGGATGTATCAGTCATTGGGCCACTGAGAGCTGGATGTATCAGTCATTGAGCCACTGAGAAAGCCAAATGTGTGAGCCATTGGGCCATTAGAAATCTGGATGTGTCAGCCATTGGGCGACTGAGAAAGATGGATATGTCAGTCATTGGGCCACTGAGAGAACCAAATGTGTTAGTCATTGGGTCATTGAGAGAGGCGTTGCCTTTGGTAGGGTTGCTAAAAATCTGATATGAATGTAATGTAGTGGTCAAAAGCTTGAATGATGGACACGTGCAAGTCTGTGCTGATGTGAACTGAGTAAATGTCACCCATGTTTCCGAATCTGTATAAGTCCCATGCAAAACTGTAATCTAAACTGAATCTATAATAAAACTGCTGAATCCTTGTAATGAATTTGTCCTTAATGTGACCCGGTGTTCTAAGTTTGTATAAATGAACTTATGTCAAAACCATTTAACTCTAATGTGAACCCATATAAATGTGACAACTGTATCTGAACCCTTGTAAACTTGTATATCTAAACTATGTGAAATGCTATAACCCTATTTGCCTTGTGGCTCTCGAGCATGATCTGTGTGAACTTCTTAAAGAACCCACAATATACCCCCCTTTTGAGGTGAGGGATGCCTCCGTGTACCACTTAGCTCAAAAGAGAAATGGTTAGTTGTAATAAGTATAATCAAAGCATCTAGGAGGTGAACTGTATAAAGTATATGTACTGAACATTGTTGCAAACGCAATGTACATTGGATATGATCATTAGGGAGCAAGTAATATGCATGTCACCGCATGGGTTAGCATGTCTAGAAGTCCATAGAAATCAATAGCTAAGAGCGTAACAATGAATGACAAAGCAATATGTTAGTACAATGAACGACAAAGCAGTATGTTAGTATACACACGACTCAACAACAAAGTATCCTTTTGGGACACGCAACATGACACGACCAAACATGACACAACGGGCCCGCCATGAGACTAGACAACTAACATGACATTGTGATGACGAATCGACTAGTGTTAGTAGTAGTTTTGCGTGTGAAGCAAGTATATATCAAACAATAACGTGTCAAATGGTTTGTACCAATAGTAATGTGTGTTAGGCACTTTGTGTGTCAAACAAGTATGTGTCAACAACAATATGTCAAGGACATATTCCTTGACAATAGTAATCTCAAGCAATGTATCATAAGCAATGTTGCTCAAACAATGTGTCATAAGAAACATATGTGCTAAACACCATGTGTGGCAAACAAGTTTATAAACAAAGCATTTAATGTGTCAGTCAATGTGTGTTCTCAACAAGTAATGTATTAGATAATGTGTGTGTAACACAAGTAAGGTAACAAATAGTGGGTGTGTATAAAGCAAGTAATGTATCAAACATATAACAGACAATGTGTGTGTATAAATAGGAGCCTAGGGCCAATAGTAATCAGACAAGCATAGAAGCATGCAATGAACGAGTAAGAAAACATGTAAGTGTATCAATATCAGCAACAACTACGCATGAAGCATGTCATTATCAATATATAGTATTAAACTCTGTAATAATTGAATGAAGCACAATACAACACATGTCATGAGATATAAGGCAACAAGATAAGCAAGAGAAGCTTTGTATCACCATTAGACTAGTGTAGAAGATATACTCTAAGCTCTGTATGTAAGATGCCTCCGATCTAGGCATGCCCCCAATGTGGAAGGTTGCCTTGGGGTAGAGAGCTTAAGAAGCCACAAAGTATGCGTATGAGTGTCCATGGACTATGCATATTTACAATTGTCTTATGTATATTATAAGTAGCAAGTGTGTGAAGAATAAAAATGTGCAAAGTGTTAAGTTGAATAATGAAATTTTTTAAGTCTATGTAATGAATAAGGCAATCACATGTAGGTCTTGGTTTTGGTATTTTTGTCATATTGTATTGTTTTTGTATTTTTTCCATAGTGTACTGTTTAATGGCCTTGGGTTATAGGTTGTTGAGAATAGAAGAAAGGGAATGGGGTCTTGGGTAATGATTATTCCCTCAACAATCACATCAGACCCCTGAAATCTGTTGCATTGTTGGTTAATGCCTTAGTGGCGAATTATAAAATAGGTGTCAGAAGAATGAGTGTTGTTCCAGAAGTCAATGCCAATGTTGTCAAAGAAAAAGAAGCATGTATGCGTTGAAGAGGCTATGTACAAGAATGTACATTAGGAAAACGTGTTATATCAGTAGACTGTCAAGTGAAAGCTTGTGCAGAGGTCCTATATCAATGAAAACATCATCTAAGCAATCATCTAGTTCGAAATCAAATTCAATTGCTGGTATTGTGCCATGGCCATCGGGGTGTGTTGGATAAGCTACTAGTATTCCTATGTGACTCAGCCATGCTTGTGTGACTACTATTGGATGTTCCAAAGGGGTTCTCATAACAACAATGTGTGTACGTGCATGACTTGTGCAAAACGTTGTGATCTTGTTATAACCTTTGGAATTGGACGGTCATGTAGATGTAGGCCATATATGTAATGGATACCCTAGGTGTTGGTAAAAGTCCATACCACCCATGAGCCGACTTTGACATGTGCAAAGGTGCTTTTTGCCATGTCCCCTTTATAATTAATGCGGTGAAGATATGCTCCTTGGGAAGCGGTGGTGTTCTACTGGTGGATGCTGGTCTACTGTGGTGACTTCTTTGTTCATTATACTACCATCATTGGTGAGTTGAATGATTTTTTTACTGTAAAGAAGCATAAGCATTTGTATCGTGTCCAGTAATGTGATGGAATTTGCAAAAAGGTTTTCCTTGAATTTGGGCCAAATGGGCTTTAGAGTGTCGGATAGGGGCGAGTTCTATGAGCTTTCTATCAAGTTATATAGGCAGTAGTTCGTGTGGTTGCTTACACATTTTTGATGTTGGTGGGTAGGGATCGATATCAACGAGCTCGGGTATGTGAACTTGGATAGGTGAAGCATCAAGTGAGGTGGTGTCTACATGTGCTACGAGAATAAGTGTGGAAACACCAACATTGTGTGTGGAATCCTGCACTACTTGTGGAATGCTGCTATCATGTAGGGGTACCAAAGATGGATTGGGTGATAGGCCATCATGGCATTATCATGTTTTGCTATATGCAATCATGTATTAGGTTTAGAGGTATCATATGTAGCCTTTACCTCAAAAGTGAGGGAGCAAGGCTTAAACATGATTGCCTCATGTTTTATGACTTCAACATAATGTTGTTCAAACGATGAGCATTAGAGAGCAAAGCATTCTTGCAAAAGATGTGGAAGAAAATGTCTATTGAAGAAGATTTGCTTATCTACATTGGTTGCTTAATGAAATAGGTGGTCTAAGACCTTTTTGAATTGTAGGATATAATTGTGAACACTTTTAGGTGGTTATTGTTAAAGATCCAAAAGAGGCTTAAAGTAGACATTCTACTTAGTGGTTGCATGAAAGAAAAAACGAGTAAAAAATGCTTGTGCTAGCTATGTGAATGACGTAATAAAGGTAGAGGGTAAGGAGAAGAACCACTTGTGAGTGGTACCCAACAATGTTCTTGGGAAGTTCTTAAGTAATATGGCTTCATCATCACGCTAATCTTGAAGAGATTTTGCGAAATATCATAAATGTGCTCTGGGGTTGCTTGTAGACGAAACAAAACCAGTGCGATACAATGAAAGTCCGAGAGATAAGGTGTGTGCAATATTGTAGGGTGAAGTGGATGGTTATTAATACAGTCATTCTATTTTCTAAGTAGAGATAGGAGCTTGTGCTCTAAATTATCTAGGCTAATGGTTACCCGCTGAAATATTCTCTCGACATTATTGATCTTGTCCAATTATCATTGAGCAAATCCATGAGCTCAATATCACTAATTGGGGATGGGCACTCATATTTGATGTTAATAGCATGTTTTAGCTTGTCAACTATTTTGGTCATAATAGTGCCATGAGAATCAAAATTAGAGTCCATAGTATGATGTGAGTTGTATATATGCTAAAGAGGGTTTTGACCAAACCCTAGAATTGGAAAGTTTAGGCTAAGGATTAACACATTTAAGTAGGAAGTTAGTTTGGAAATCTGAAACCCTAAGGGCGAGGAACAATACGTTAGGTTGGCGTGGATTGATAGATAAACAGTTTCAACAAAATGTAATATGTAAATTAGGTTTTGGGCCTAATTAATATTAATTGTATAATATAATTCAAAACAAAAGAATAATATCCTAACAATCTTTAACCATGTAAATGAGATCATGTCATAAGATACGCCATAGATATACTAGTGAAAGTACAATTAGGGTTTAGGGTTTAAAAATATGTCACTGTGCATTGAGCTCAAAATGTGTGACAATGGGCTAAACTTGGATGGGGAAGCTGGGCAAACTATCATTAAGATGTTTGTAAAATCTGGGAACTTGGAAATGTGCATAGGACAAGTTCGTTAGGCAGGGGATAAGTTTGGCTACAAATTTATCCTCTTGGGATGTGAGCTGCAATCTGATTCTAGGATTTGCTTTGTCCGTGTCTTTAGATCTGCTTTCTATATCTGGATCAGTGTAATGACAATGTTGTATCTTGATGCTTCTCCTTGTTTATTGACCCAAAAAGGAGTTATCATTTGTGTTGGACTGACCTCACCACACTCCCATTGATGTGATGAGTGTTGCACTGCGTACCAATACTAGGAAGAGGGATCAAGTCACACGTAATTCTCCCAATCCTATGACGAGACGAAGAGTGATAAAGAATGTAAACAAGTTGGAGACCTCGTTTCGTCCCTCACAATTGGCAATTGACACTTGACTTGATTGTAGTGCTTGGACTTTGTGATCTAGGGGAGCAATAGAGATGTAATCAAAATTTGAGTAGCTTTGTTGTAGTTGTGCTCTAAGGAAAGTGTGTTTCAATGCTTTGCTCAGTGTCCGTAGAGCATGCCTTTGATATGGGATTCCTAGATGCCACTGATAAGTTAGGCGTATGTGTTTATATAGATGACCATTCGAATGATTTTCTGCTCAACCAACTCAAAAGTAACACCTAGGTCAACCAAGCTAACTTGTGCATTTGAAAAGATGACCATTGCAAGTCCAAGGGATGGGTTTGTATCGTATGGACAGGTTTGTTGGTTGAACTTGTCCTAGGTCCACAAACCTATCTAGGCTAAAGTTGGAATCAGTTACGAGACATCAGGTAGTTTGTCGATAATCTAAAGATGTATTCTGTAAAATGTGCAGTGATTACAGGGGTGCTAAGCTAGAGAAATAGCTTTGATCTAGTGGACTTAGGTATGGGATAGAGAAGGACGTTTAAAGTTGGTCAATAAATAGGTAAATGGGATAATGTCGGAATAAATGCCAAAGTGATATTGCCAAGCGCCATAGGACCAAATTTTGGGTGGTACACAAAAGTTGCAACAAAGCTCTCTTTCTTGTCATGGTGGGATGTATTTGAGGTTGGAAGAACGACTAGAATCTCATAAGGTGCCAAAGGCTGGGAGCCATAGCAAACTTGAAAAGGAGAATGTCATGTAGAAACATGGCTAGCTTGGTGTCCAACTTTCCACTCTTTTGTAGAGAAATGCGAAGAACATGGACTAAAGTGCAATTGACAACCTTAGTCTAGCCATCAGTTTGCAAATGAAATGAAGTGGAAAAGTGCAACTGACAACCTAGAAGCTTCTGCAATGGTTGTCAAAAGTGACTCAAGAAGCATGAGTTCCAATCTGAAATGATAGTGAGCAGCAGCCCAAAATAATTCCAAACATGCTTGAAGAACAAGTCTGCAGCTTCTGGAGGATGAATGTTCTTGGAGCATGTCATAAAGATAGCCATTTTGGAAAACAAATTGACAACCACAAAGATGAAGTCCTATTGATGCTAAGTGTTGAGAAGACCACTAATGAAGTCCTGTGGAAATGGATTCTCTTGGTCGAGATGGTACAGGTAATGGCTGATATAAGCTAACCCTTCTATTGGAAGGCGTAGATTGACTGCAAAGAGAACTTCGATAAAGGCAATCTTCATCTCGCTTCATGCATAGAAGACCAATATGAGTATTGTTGAAGGTGCTGCAAGGACTTCTATATGTCCAAATTGCCACCATAGCATGATGAGTGAGCTTCCTTTAGCAAAATTTGGTGAGAAGGATCTGCAGGAATGCAAAGGTGAGTGAACTTATACAACAATCCCTATTGTAAAGTGGAGTCTTTGACCTATTCTGCTTACCAGATTTATTTCTGTGGCCTGGAATCATTCTCTTAATGCCTTTGGGAGCCCCATGTGGACTCCTTTAGAGGCATTTTGTTGATTGTGCATGGGGTGTATTTCAGTTGGCAATGAGCTATATGAGGCAATCCAATACGATTGCCATTTTTTAGTCTGCCGGAAACTGAATTTGCATGGGAAACAATAAGTGATATTTTAGTAGCATATATAAAATCGTAGCAATTTGAGATAGATATTGTAATTAAGATACAAGCCATGTCTATACTCTAATAAAGAAACAGTGCAAGACTTTTTGACACGGAAAGGCTCACAAAAAGGTTTTCTCAAATGCCATGCTGCTTGGCTTATAAGACATGTTTTGCAAACTCAAATTTACCAAAAAAATGTGTGAATGTGTTGGGAATGTATTAATGATCAGTCAAAAAACAATTAGAACGAGCTTTTAGGCACAATGGTGGCTACCCAAATCCCATTTAGTTTGAGTAACTAGGTTACGAGATGAGACTTAAGATGTACTCATTGAGCCTATCCTTACAATGATGAAATTTGTCTCAACCATTGATAGGAATATGTAAGAATATGGTAGGTGAAGGCTTATCAAATTCCACTTCCAATCTCACCACTAGTACAATTGCATAGTTTTCTAAGAAAGAGCAAAGATTTTGGATTTAAAGTTTGATCTTATTAGTGAATTACTTCTATGACAATTTTGAACTTTGTAACTTCATTGTAGGGATCCAATCTGACATTGAATATGAAAAATATTCATGCTGTATAAATTCCTCTTTTGGTAGGAATACAAGGATTAAAACCACTAGTCTTCTACAAGGGGTTTGGTATTAATGGTAAGAACTAGACTCTATCATAACTAGCACCCATTGAATGGATGCCTAGTTCAAAATTGATCTCAAACGCATCTCAAATAGGGCTCAACCACCTCCCAAGCTTTTCAATCACTTCAAAAAACTAAATAATTTTAAATGCTAACTATAGTTACAGTGAAAAGAGCTATGTTTCCCCAGAATGTGTGGGGACAATGATGGGTGTAGCGGAACTGTTGGGAGAGAACCCCAATTTTTTAGGGATGTCATGATCATTGACATAGGAGACCATGCCTTGATTGTATAAAAGAATAGGAATTTAAGAATTTATAGTACACAATTAACTGCAGTCACCAAGAAACTCTAATACAGGGATGAAACTGTGCCCCCTGCTTGGTCTCCATTTCTTCTGGCAACTATATTTATCTATAATATAGTTGTACCCTTATTCATTTCTTCGCATATCCTAATTTGAATGCTGTTCTCCTCCTCGTATCAGTACCCCTCCCCCCACATTTCCAGGTGGCTGTATTTATTCAATGACTCAGCTTAAATAGGGATCCTCTGAATCAAATACAAATCAAAATTCCTAAAAAATCGTGTTTTTTTAGTGGAAACAACTCCCTAAGCCTTTTGTAAAATTTTTGGACATTTTCAAGAGTTTTCAACTTCTATTTCAAGAAAAATGGAAAGGTAGGGTGTGAAGTATTTTTTGGTTTGGAGTAGGGTAGAGCCCACTAGATCCAAAATTGGTAAATAAATAATAATTTTTGGATTACATTTTGGTGTGGATGTTCCTGTTACGTCCTTTGAGTACCCTGACACGTTGGGCACATGGTTAGTGTCCCCAAGTCCTGGGGAAGTAAGGTACGTGTTCCCATCCCCGGGTATGTGTAACATGCTAACCCTAGACAAGAGGTCTTAGAAAGATAGGCCCTTCAAACCAGGATTTCCATATGGTGCAAGAAAGATGATATGATTTCTAAAAAATGCCTTCCAAGCTTCATTATCTTTAATGGTTCTATAATCTATTGGTCCATTTAGTATTACAAAGCCTGGCCCTGAGTTTGAACATCAATGATCCTTAGGCCGCTTTTACCTTTGGGAGTGCAACACAACTTCCGACATAGTTGGTGTAATACTTTGCTCATATTAAAAAAATATCAAAGAAATGATTTGAGGATTTTATTCAGCTACTGCATGTGCTTGGCATGAAGAATAGAACAGAAGGGTGGTTACCAGAACTCTTATGCGAATCTGGAATCTAACAACTATCATCATGGGTTTGGTTGTCCAATAAACCATTTTTCTTTGATTCTTTGCACTACCATTTGCCACAACTCTAATGGCGAGATTTGAAAATCAAGCAAATTGCCTAAGAAAAACTTTTTTGGGTTGACTCCACCTCTAAATGATTTGCAGCTAGTTAGGTGAACACCCTGAAATTCTATCTATAGCACTGTGTCTTTTGCAAACTGTACATTGGAACTGGAGGCCATGGAAAAAATTCCAAGGCACTCCACAATAAAATGATTCTTCATCCTCTATGATGAGGAAAGAATTATCAGCAAATTAGCCACTAAAAAGTTTATTGTGTAGGTCCAAGTAAGTTGATGCACTTAACTTGACCTTGAGCTGCTTTTTGTGCAAGAAGGTAGCCAGAAAGATTCTAGAAGACTTGAATAGCATACTTCAGTTGCTAAGGGTTAGCCTGGAGGTAATGTACCAAAAATCAAATCAAGTTCACAGTATATATGGTGACGCAATCCGGAGCATCTAGTAATAGAGTTTCAAATGTTTTTATGAAATAAATGTCAAAACTCGCTTTTAAGCATAGCCATTATAAATGTTCACTCGATCCTATAATACGCTTTTTCAACGTCAATATGAATAGTTCTAACTTCTAACTTATATCTCAAGCCTGTTCTATTGCATCCTAGAAAACAATATGCTGTTTAATATGGCATTTCCATGGATAAACGAGTTCACCCAGGATTCACTTAAGTGGGCCTCATGTACTTCAGTTTGAGAATTAGCACCTTGGCAACAAGATGATAGGATGCTAGCTCGTGATTTACACGAGATCATCAGCTTTAGGAATAAATCTAATATTCACTTTGTTAGTTTGATATCCTAGTGGTTGGGATCTGCATGCCTCTTGCTAAACTCTAAGAAGACTTGTGACCACGAAATTTTAAATGGCCTTGTAGAAATCAAAGGGGGATCTATTGGGTCTAGATGACTTTTTATCAGCTATCACCATCAAAGCGTTGTGGAGCTCATCTAATAAGAGTGGCTGGGAATATGTTTCTTTGACAATAAGAGACCTTGGGAGGGATGATTTCAATGCATCTCTACATCACCACCTTACATTCCATAGTTATCTCTTGAGCTTGTGGTGTAGAGAAACAAAACACAGGTTAGAAAACATAGTAATCTTGACTAATTTATACAAGGTTTCCAAGATTGACAAGGGTTTCCTACTTCCAACTTATCTCTATGACCTATCAAGGTCCTTGACTAATCTCAAACTCTTTATGCCTCTCTTGCAATCAACTCCCTTTCTATAAGATTGTTCTTCACTCTAGTCTCCTTATATACTTCTTCCCTCACAAAACATTCACACACTAATAAGGCCGAGTTCTGGCATATTTACTCCCTAAAGATTGATATTCACTCCAACCTACTCTTAGCCCGGATACGTCTCCTTATGTACATTCTTTCATCAAGTCTACAACATTTTTCTTGAAATCTCATTCCTCTCAGCCTGCTCTGTTTCCTGGTTTTAAGACAGTTTCCTTTATCACTCTCATTGGTATCTTACTATCTTCCTTTGACAAGGTCTCTTGACTTTATACTTCACAATAGTTCCTCAACTTCACCTCTACAACTTATGCTTGTACTAACTCTGTCTACCTCCATCCAAGGGTCTCCATATACTCATTCATCCCTACATTTATACCTTCATAACTAGTTAGTAAAACATGCTACAAAACAAGATCTTCTCTGTTCTATAAGACTGGTGTCTTGATAGCACTGTCTTGACTGTCATGGAGATCTAGAAATCTCTATACACATATTACATCCAGATTCTTATCTTACACAGGTTCTCATCAATCTCACCATACATTATGCTTGAGAAGATTCCTTTCACGTTCCTTGCAAACTAACACCATGCTCTGTACCTGAGAAAATCACCAAGATCTAGTCGTAACACAGTTCACAATTACTGTCATGATACAAACTCACTGGATCATCTGTAACCCCATATTCTCTGCTGCAATTCCTCTTCAATGTCTTCTTTATCGCCAATTATCGAATCGCCATGCACCCATTTCACTGTTTCAACAAGTTGTTGACATTCATAATGTTGAAGACTGATAAAACTGTGACTGTTATCAAGAAACCTTATTTTTCCACCCTTAAACACTTCTACAAGGCTCTCAACTTCTCTGAGGTTTGTTTCCCATTACATACTACCTCCTCCACAAGTTACAATTCATATCATTAAGTTTTGAAGGTTCTTTCTCCTCAAACTAGCTCCAAACTGGTAAACACAGGTTTCAGATCTGAGATTCCACAATTTACCCTATCAAATTGTCATATTTTGCCTCCAAACTTTACAAACACTCCCCTTGAACACAATTTGACCTAGTCCCAAAGTTTTTTGATATTTGGACAGTGAAAACGTATTTTATACTTTCTTTTCTAACGCAAACCCTAGTTCAGGGTTTCTCAGGAAGTGAACAAACTATTATGTTTATTTCTTGTCTCTTGGCTCTTGAATGCTTATCAACTCTACAAACGTCTTCTGCAAAGCCTCTTTTAACTCCTCCAAAGCCCTCCTAGGTCCATTACCTCATGAGTCATGACTATCATCAAATACTCTAAAATAACTAGTTATGGGTCTGGTATGATTATATTTTCAAGCTTTTAATTATTTATATGTTAGGCTATTGTCATAGAACACCTTTCACACCAGAAACCTTCTCCTTAGTCTTCTTGACCACTCATTCTACCTGGTTTCTAAGTGCAGGACTCTTGTTAGCTTTCTTTTCAATATCTAAGTTGCTCAAACTTGTACGAAACACCAGCTTAATAATCTTACCTCCTAAGAACTTTCAATTCTCTGTCTTTATCTGTGCTATGGGTTTGAAATCCCTCTCTTTCTTCATAGAAATTCCTGTGCATGCATCATACCACCTGCAACAACCCTAACAGACTGGAAAATTCCACTTTTTATCACAAGACATAGACCTATAGCATTTGCCTTACCAAACAGGGGTTAGATCTACTATTAAGATCGGAATATCACCATAATCATATCAGTTCAACATAGCCAAATCATTCACATATGAAGAGAAATACAAGAACACCATTAATTTGCTTCATTACTGATATCAACAAGATTACAAGCTTAGATCCAAAGATGCTCTGTATTTTCATAATCCCTCTTGATTGCATACAGGCTCCTTTTCTTTTGTGAGCCTTCTTTCTCTTCTACCACTAATTTAATCTCTCTTAACTGACCTTTCCACTTCCTAAAACCTATATATCTCCTCCCATCCAGATATGTTTTTTCATACTCTCCAAGAATGAGTAGTTACAACCAGTTGATCACCTAACTAGGGCTAGTAACTTGCTAACCACATGTGTATCCTCATTGGATGGGTGAGAGCACCTTAATACATTATATTGTACCCTTACAACCTTTTACAACATTACACAATGCTGTTACTAACACTTTAGACCCTCTAACACTAACTAGGAAATTCAATTATTTGAAATATGCATTTTGGAGGGAAAATCTAAAATCACCCTTTTACACACAATGAAAGGCCCAAATAGGTTGGGACCCATACAAAACACCTATCCAACACCTCGTAAGACTAAACAAAGCCAAAATTTACAATAAAACGAAAATTTGTTGTTTTGTCTCCTGATGCTCTTGCATCAACTTGGGAAGCCATCTTCTAATGGTTGACAAATTCTATCACAAGATTGGGATTTTTTGAGAAACAACCTTTGATTATTTTAATGTTGTCGATGCGTATATAGCCATATTTTGTAGAAGGGCCTTGAAAAATGTCTTCAATGTCGTACTTTTAATTTCCACCTAGTGACCTTGGCTTGAATTTGGGCTACTTTTGTAGCTTTTTGCCTCCATTTTACTGGTGTAGATTAGTAACTTGACCTTGTAGTACTTGATTAAATGGCTGGATTTGGAGAAGCTCTTTCACATTCTAAATTTTTTGTGTGATGGTTTTTATATCAAGCTTATGAATGGAAGCCAATTTTCTTACTTGGCCTCCACAAAATGCGGTTGTTTGGACAATGGACTTATGCTTCCATTGAACTTAATGCAAGTCTCTCCGTTGTCTGGAAATTCAATTCCTAATCCTTTAATGTTTTGAGTGTAGTTTGGGGTTGCCTTGACAAGTGTAGCATAACAGTAGTTAGGGCCAAGTTAGTGGTTAACTGCATATTTGTTGTATAAAACATTAGTATTCATTATGAAGTATGTCATATCCCCTTCTCAAATCTAATCCAATTAGAAGATCCTTAGCCTATCCTCCATATCCCACATGCTAAAGTGGTAGTGCAAGGGAAATGATTTAATAATTTAACTTAAGTCGTCCAAAAAAGTAACTTTAAGTTATATTCATAAATAGGCAACTTATGTTTTATTATTAAAAATGTGAACATTATTAAATACAACTCAAAATTAAATAAAAGGAGGGGACATTGCTTTATGAGTGCTTTTCCTTGAAAAGCATGAAAGTGAAATCATAAAAGTGGGGCAATTGGGCTCATTTGGGCATCACTTTTCAATCAACTATTTTTGGAATGTGAGTTTGAGCTTCTGATTCAGTGTTCAACATCCAAGGACGAAAACCCTTTGGTAAATAAGGTTTGGGGACGAAAACTCTCCGGTCTTGTATAATGGTTCCATTTAGGGACTGCATTTGTGCTTCAAATCAGATCTATATCAGAATTCAACATTGGGATATCAAGCTAGGGCATCATTTTGACGGCTGACTTAATTTTGAGGGTTGATGTCACCCTTGAGGGATGATGTCATCATTTTGTGAGGCTGAATTTCATCATTGGAAGTTGTACCTTTTAGACAACCTGTTGTTTCATTTTCCACCAACTATACTAACTAGGACAACAGTCGTACCATCTACGACAACAACCATATATTGCTGATGTCATCATTTCCCAGTAGTTGTACCTTCCAAACAACATTTTCTAGCCAGCTTGGACACCATTTCCAGCCAATAATTTCATCTGTATGGTCAGCTATGATTTTTGCAATTTATTTGTAAAAATCAGCTAGGGTTTCAGCTGAATAATTTCCATAATTTGTGCTTGGCTTTTCATGCTAAGTTCAACAAAATATGGGTTGTGTCCATACATTGTATCATCATATTTTCAGAATAAAAGGGTAATTTCAGATGTTTTAATTTTCTTCCGTAAGGATTTGTCGAAAAAATTCTGAGTTCATTCATTTTCCCATAAGGGGACATTACAGTGGTATCAAAGTGAAATTCTTGCCAGCTTGTGAGATCTTGATGCTAGAGAAAGACACCAAGTATTACCGGAGGAGAACTCTAGGAAAAAATGCCATGGGAGACAGAGAATAGAGAGCTCCTCCTTCAAATGAGATGAGTTGTTTTTGCGGGAAATACTCAGTCGGAATCAGAGGGATATGGAAAGAACCCTCCAAAACACTTTGAGGGAATCCATGACAGGGTTAGTGTGAGTCTTGCAAAATATTAACAAGAATAGGGAAAATTAGGGAGAGGGAAGCTCTCTAGCCCATGAAAGGACTTCAATTATTCCTCCTCCCAAGATTTTCAGAGAAAAGTTTCTACAAAAGGAAGAGGAGCAACCAGATGAGGCAGAGACGCAACCCCACATAGGTCATGAATTTGCAGCCTACCATGAAGAGTATGAAGAACTCGACCATGCAATACAAGAGTCTCTAACTTTCTGGGTTTTTTGTGATCTAATGATGATGAATAATCCAAGGAAAGGAAGGAGAATTCAATGAGAGCAGCCCCAAAAAGATATACAACAGTGGTTGGGGAAAATAATTATTCCCACTTATGGTGGATTAGATAAGTGCTCTGCCAGATCTTGGTTACAAAAGATTGATACATACTTGTCTTTGAATCCTATGTATGAGGAAGAAGCTATCAAATTTGTCACACTTCATTTGGAGGAAGGGGCACATGAGCGGTGATACCATGGTTTGGTTACCCAATGACATGGCTCTATCTCTACCTTAGAAGAATTTAGCCAAAGACTTAAAATAATTAGGAGACCCAAAGCCTATTTCTTTATTTCCCGTAGGCGAAGGGATAAAGTTAGGGAAATAATTTAATAATAATGTGTTAAGTTGGCCTTAGTAATGTTATTTGAAAACCTTGTAAAAGGATAATTTAAATATTATTATTAGTAGTTAGTAAAAGTGGGCTATCTAAATTGAACATAATAAGGCCTAATATAATATTTTATTAAAAGTGTTTTTAACTTTTTAGATACTTCTAAAGGGAAATTATGCGGGAAAAATAAATTGGAATGAAAAGGGTAATTATAAAAGGAGGCGTTGGGCTCAAAAGAAAGCATCCATTGTCTATTGAAATCAAACCCTATTTTCAGAGTGTGAACACTTGTGTTCATCTTCTCTCCCGAGTTCGAAAACCCTTTGGTGTGCCGAATTGGAGGATGAAAACCCTCTTGTCCATTTGTGGTGATTCCATGTAGGGATCGCATTTGTGCCGAAAGATTGAAGTTTATTCCAGATTTAGTTTGCTATAGTGCCACTACAGTACTTCCGTATTGCTGCTACAATACTTCCGTACAGTTGGTACAATGTCGCTACAACACCTCGTCATTATGATAAGTATTTATTTCAGTTTGGTATCATTCTAGCTTGGTTTGCAGGGAAAGATTGTCAGTGCAAGCATTCAAAATTTGTGTGTGCAGCCACTCATTGATTGACATCCATAAATGAATTCGCTGTCTTATATTTCTGTGTATTGCTATTTCAGATACCAGTCAAATATGTGTTGAGATTTTCATTAAAATAATGAAATTTGAGGCGCATTCATAGCATTATAACTGCAATGAATGTATTCAGCACTATGTGTTAGGGTTCCATAGTTTTCGTTTTATTTTGAGTGCAACAGCAGTGCATGTATGCCAAGTGTTTGTGGAAATGCCAATGAATGGTTCATGTTTGCCAATTGTTTGTGAATATGTCAATGAATACTTGTGATAGTTACAACTGTTCCTAAGTATAGAAATTAGAGAAATTTGCATAGATTATTGGTTTATTTTGAAAGGGTCATCACAGTGGTATCAGAGCTGTGATCTTGCCATCTTGTGAATTAGACGGAAATCACAAGAGACAAAATAAAGAAGATACTTACGGAAGAAATGAATTCCTTGCTTGAAGCCATCAATCAAAGTCAGAGAGATTTGACAAGGACCATCCAAAGGACAGTGAAAGAATCCATGATAGAGATGATATAAGCCTTGCAGAATATAAATCAGAACAAGGCTACCCAAAGGAGTCCTTCAACAATTAATCGATCCATGTTTCTTCAAGCAAAGTTCTTACGAAGGGAAATTTTTTTTGATCCTATTGAAGAGGTGTTGATTAAAATACCAAATGACAAAAAAAAGTACAAACTTGAGTCCACCAAAATCCTTAACCAATATCAAGGGATGCCTGATAGTTTTAAATCTCAAGTTTCCTTTGATGATTACTTGGAGTTACTCGAAGTGAGGTATCCAAATAAAAGAGGATTGTATGAATACATAATAAGGTTGAGAAAGAGGAAAAGTCAGAACCGAAAGAAGTGAAGGAGCAAGTGCCAAAGAATATGTTCCTGGAAAAAGAAGATAAAACAAAAACAGACGTCCAACAGGCTATAGAGGACTCCACCATGCAAGTTAAAGGTAAGGATCTTTTATCAGAAAAAGATATTTCATTGACTTTTAAGATTGAATGCCAACAAAAATTTTGTCCTAATGAAGTCAAGTGGCTACAGACATTGTTGAATGCAAAATTGTAAAAGATGTTCCTCTAATTTCTAAGCGTGTCCACAAAATACCTCTCAAGCTCAATAAAACCCCATTATGCTCTCAAGCAAAGAGGCATGTACTATTTGGCCGAAACTCAGAGCTCATAACAATTAACAAGTCACAAAGGGGTCAAATATCTAAACTGCAGTAGCTGCAACAACAAAGCATTCATCATCAACAAGGTATGTTTCAACATCATGCATGGAAACACAAAAACGTATGCCAGGGCAATCAGTTTTTGTTTTGCAAGTTTGATTGATTGATCTTTTTATCCATCCTTACCCCATAGGACCAGATAAAATTGTGCTGGGACTAACTAGAAATCAAAACTCTAGTTGGTCCATAAATATATGTGTGAATCTTGTGGAGGAACCAAAGGAAGTATCATGGAAGGCATGGATTATATGAGATGCTCAGAATAACTATAATGAAGAGACCCTGAAACCGAGGGGTAAGACGCAAGGTCCAAAGGCATGTCATCTCACATCCGTTAGGGTTCTCAAAGCAAGTGATAATGGAGCTGCTCAGAAACAAGATAAGCAGATTCATACATATAACATCTTGGTTGGGTTCAAATTTGATGTTTAGATAGATAGTGCAATTGTCCAAGCCATGGTCACATTCGCAAATGCATGGGTCATAATATTTGTCATTATGGTTGGTGGTAAGTTGGCAAATGAATATCTTCCATACAGAGTAAATGGCATGCTTAGTGGGGAAGCAACAATTTCCTTTTCTCATATTTGTTTTGATTCAGTTGCTAGTATTATTGATTTACCACTCAAAATTGGCATAACATTTTCCATATGTAATAGACTGTATTTATGTTGAAGAAATGCCACATTAAGGAAGATTCTGCTTAACCACGTTAAGGAAGAAGGTATTGATAACTTGAAATATTTGCATCCTCACGATCCACCATTTGTGGTAAAAAGTCAAGAAGGTTATTCACTAAATGCCTCTTGGTCTAAACTAACATCTGATATCGCACATGCCTATGAACATAAGTGCCAAAAATCTTGTCATCATAGATCCTTTTGCTCAAGTTCAAAATTGTTCATGCATAAAGGTATGAGATTTGGGTGATACTTTGAGACACATGAAGGTCAACGTTTTTGATGAGTTGAAAATCATTATTGCTGATAGACTCATCATCCCATGCAATTGGATAAGAAAAAAACCAAACTTAAGCATAGATAAACGTAAGGAATATGTTATGAATGCTAACAGGGTTGTGAAAGTTCAATGGTTGCAGTTCATGGGTCAATCTTTGGAGCTGAACTTCGCAATCGAAAGAAAATTTATGATAATGAGAGTTGCCACAGTTAAGAGAACTTTTCACGAGGAACAAGTTGCCAGGACAACAAGAAACTTGATGTTAGAAAGCATCCATACCTTTTCATTTTGAGGTAAGCAGGATAAACATCATTTTGATAGTCAAAGTTTCCTGAATAAGTTTAGTAATTTTCCCCCAGGATCACAACTGGATAAAGGAAATCAACATGTCACAAATTTGGAATCAAGTTCCAAGCATGTTCGCCACCCGAGGATGCACATAGGAGAATTTGCAGAAGTTGAGAGTTACATTGATGAGAATCTCGTGGCCTCTTTGGTTACAAAGAAATTGGAGTTCATTCTTTACAACATTGTACATACTTGGGAGAAGACCAAATATGCAGATCTGGACATGTGCTGGAAAAAGTTTGATGAAAGATACCATTTCTCATATCCATTCACAATAGACATCCTTGCAATAAATCAAAGCTGATTTTATTATTACAAGCACATATCAAAAAATTGCAAAAAATACAGATGCTATTAGGCAAGGTGGAAGCTATGCAACTTTTACACTTCTTGGAGAATACAGTAAAGTTTCTGGATTTCACATTAGTGATGAGATTAGTAGCAAGAATGCTGCTACAATGAATTGGTTTCAACAAAAGATAGAGAAAGAATATGTTGCAAAAGGCAAAGATGTTTTTCCTGTTGAACAGGTGGAAATGGGCACACATGATCTATGATGCTCCAAGGAGCACAACAAAGGTGGGCAACCAGCCAACTAACGAGGAGGAAACAACCTGCACAAGACTTGCTATGAATGGAGATTTTGAGTGCTTGCTAATAAACACATATAAGATCCATGTTTACGATCTACTCTATTCCATGATAAATCTTCTTGAAGGGCTAGAGCTCCAACTTGCAGAGATTGAATTCCAGCGACAAGAAGAAGCTTAGAGCCAAGGACAAGGTACAATTATGTATTGATCTGATTTCACAATTACATTTGATTGCTAATGGAACAAGATTTCAGAAATTTCAAAATAATTTTAAAGCAATCAAGGGTCTTAACTTCCTAAAGAATGAATTAGAAGATTTCCCCTTGAAAGCTTCTAAAAATATTGCTACACTAGGAAGTTTGCAGCAGCTGTCCAACAACAATATATTTCAAATTTGGTGATAATGACAAACTGGGCTGTAAAAATGACTGATATTGATGATAGGAACTCTAATAAATCAATATTTGCTGTATGGAGAATTCAAAAAGATTATAATGATGCTTTCCTTAATGCTCATTTGGAGGTTCCAGGTAAAAGGTTTTCAATTCCAATAGAGATAAAGAAGCTCGGAAAATTTCAGCTCATATTAAGCACAAAATCAAGCATGGTAACAACCATTGTGGTTATAGATGAAGTTATTTTTCCCATTTCTCTTTATTCAGTGCCAGAGCCTTCAGGTAAATCTGAGCTTTATGAGAGAACAAGTTTGACAAAATTTCATAGTTACAGAAGTATCATCTGGTGCAAATTTTTCAGCTTCCAGTTATATCAGAGCAGTGCAGCGAAAACATGGTGGTGAGCTCATTTTTCACATAAGGCAGCCACTGGGAAAGATAGAAGTTGTAGAAACAAAGCAAACAACAAAGTTGGATATGACTAAGGAGTCTACAAGAGCCTTGCAAGGGACTATGGATCAACAAGAAAAGCAATTTGAGAACGAATAAGGCAAGGTATATGCTTTACTAAGACAAAGCAATGCGGTTATTATACTTGCAGCCAATCTACATTTTTATTTCCTCAAATTTGAATTACAAGCTTCAAGGGAACTACATGAACAGACCTCAACAAAAGTTATATATTTTAAGGAACCTACTGCATCGCACAAGGAATTGAGGACATGGATCCGCCAATTCTTAAGGATGATTTGGGATCCCAATATAACAGAGATTGTCATGTGGGATGAGTCAGAGCTGCGGAACTTACATTGCTTGAGGACACAATTTTGGGAAGGGCGGACTGTCACGTCCCCTTTTTCTAATCAAAATAATTAGGAAAAAGTTAGGGAAATAATTTAATAATAATGTTTTAAGTTGGCCCTAGTAATATTACTTGAAAACCTTTTAAAAGGACAATTTAAATATTATTATTATTAGTGAGATAAAGTGAGCCATCTAAATGGGACATAATAAGGCCTAATGTAATATTTTATTAAAAAGTGTTTTGAGACACTTCTGAAGGGAAATTAGGCGGGAAAAGGAAATTGGAATGAAAAGGATAATTATAAAAGGAGGAGTTGGGCTCAAAGAAAACATCCATTGTCTATTGAAATAAAACACTATTTTCAGAGTGTGAGCACTTGTGTTCATCTTTTCACCCAAGGATGAAAAACCTTTGGTTTGCTAGATTGGAGGATGAAAACCCTCTTGTCCATTTGTGGTGATTCCATCCAGGAATCACATTTGCGCCGAAAGATTGAAGTTTATTCCAGATTCAGTTTGCTCTAGTACTTCTGTACCATTGCTACAATACTTCCGTACTGCCACTACAGTACCTGTCATTATGATAAGTATTTATTTCAGTTTGGTATCATTCTATCTTGGTTTGCAGGGAAAGATTGTTAGTGTGAGCACTCAGAATTTGTGTGTGCAGCCACTCATTGATTGATATCTATAGAGGAGTTCGCTGTCCTATGTTTCTGTCTATTGCTATTTCAGATATCAGTCAAATGTGTGTTGAGATTTTCAATAAAATACTGTCATTTGAGGTGCAGTCATAACATTATAACAGCAATGAATGTATTCAGCATTATGTGTTAGGGTTCCATAATTTTCATTTTGTTTTGAGCGCAGCAATAGTACATGTATGCCAATTGTTTGTGGAAATGCCAATGGATGGTTCATGTTTGCCAATTGTTTGTGAATATGTCAATGAATACTTGTTGGCTAGATTTTCTGCATAGCAAAAAACCTAGGAAGTCATGAGATAAATCTTCCTCATTTTACCGGTGAGGCTCCCGTGTCAGATTTGTCAATTAAAGTATGCTAATATCTAAATGGGGTTTTACTTTAACTACTCAGTTCATGAACCATAACTGAATAGTTCTGCAGTAAGCAGCTGTTTAAATAAAAAAATATTTATAGAAGAACGGAAAATGAATTATATCAACACAGAGAAGAAATGAAGAAGATGTGCATCCCAATCAATAGATAACAGAGTTGATTGTACGCACATAGAAGAAACCACTAGATATAAACACAAAATTCTAAAACAAAGGCAGCTCTAGATCCAGATCTAAAATAACACAAAGTTTATTAAGAGATCTAAGATTAAAAGCAAGAAACATAGTACACGGTGACACAAAGTTCTCCGGAAACCTGCTCCTTTGTATTCCTTTGCTCCAAGTGGCTCTCAGGGGTTCAACACAAAGTCTAGAACACAAGATTACTGCTTACAAATTCTCATCCTTAACTCGGAGGTTCTTCTCTTACTTATAGAATGTAGGAGGGAAAATACAAATGAGAAATCTAACTGAACTGAAACACAAACAAGTAAAGATGACATTTGGCAATCATCCTCAACTAACTTCTCCTTAAGTGACACATGTATCACTTAACTAATAGAATTGTTCTATATGACTTTTAAGTAATGGTTGCAAAACCAATAACTTAAAGTTTTACAATTTCATCCGGAAACATAGAAACTAGAAGAAGTCATGCCAACTGTAACATTTATGTCTGCTTTTTGTTCTGATATCGGATATACTTGTCGAACACGTGATTCAACATCTTCCCATCTGTTTTAGCCACTACTTCCTTCTTTGTCCTAAATTGTAGCAATCCTTCATTCAACACTTTGATGCATGCTTCCACATCTTCCAAGCTCAGCCCAAACCTCGCATTATCCGCCTGCAGCGCCACCAGTCTACTAATAGAATTCATCATGAAAGGATTAGTAGCTTTATCAATTCTCTTTTGTACCATTAGAAGAGACCCTTCTAGGGAATTAGGTACTTTGCTAGGAACGATCCGCACGTATGAAGTAACATTCCCGACCACTTTCTCCTCAGTGAAAGAAATGATACTGTCTGGTAAGGATGATGTCCTATTCTTAAGTGCCTGCATCCTCTTCAGCAAAACTCTGCAGATCTCCAAACCGAAAGATACTACAAACTCCAGCTGCTTCCCCTTCTCAACTGATCCATCCGGTACAATCTGCTCTGCAACCAATACATCTCCCGGCAGCTTGTTGATCTCGGCCAAAGTACTCAGGTTACTCTCAGCAACTGTGTTCATATCCACTATGCTCGTCACCAGTTGCTTTAGCTGATTTACTGCATCATCCATAACCTTTGGGCGGGTTGACACTTCTCCAAGTTGCACAGAAGCTGGACGAATAATCAAATCCTTCCATTCGTCAATAGCTTTTACTTGATTGCTTGCATCCTCAATTTCCTGCTTAAGATGATCACTCACCTGCTCTGAAATGGGCTGAATGGAAGGTTTAGCAACCTTGACTATGATCTCGCACAATTGAGATACTTGCTTCTGAAGCTCGTCTTTCTCCGCCTTTTCACTGTCAAGCCTAAGGAATAGAGCATCTATCAATGTCTGCGTATCCTGCTTCAATCCTTATGTGGTGGCTTGACCGAGGGGTACTCTGGTTACTATAACATCTTCTTCCGTGAGCTCATCCTCCTTTCCTTCTGCCGGAATTGATATCTCAGCAAACTTCTGCCCCGATTCCTCGATGATCAACCTAGAAGTTGCTTTGGCAACTTTAGGCCTTCTGTCTTTTCCGCCTAGGCTCTGGAGTAGCTGCAAGTCGTGTTCTTCCAAGTTCATCTCCACTCTTGCTTCTGGAACCAACTGTGAAGCCAACCATTCCGAGAAGTTACTTCTCGGAGAATGAGAAGTCGCTGAGTGCACTACCATCTCTCGCTTTGCATGCTCTCCATCAGAAAGTACCACAGTCTTATGGCTGCCATCCTCTGAATCATCCAAGGACAAAGCCTTTTCGAACTCCACCATCTGCAGCTTTAACATCTCTTTTGGAACAGGTGATGAACGGAGTGGCTGAGGAGAGAAGATGACTGTTGCCGGATCTAATGGAGGCATGGAAGTGTCCTGCTGCAGTGCAATAATTGGTGAAGTATTGGGTGCTGGAGAAGCCAGAGCTAAAGTCATGGCCGTGGAAGTGATCTTCTCCTTTGATTGAGATCTTCTGTGTACTTTCAACTTCTCGGACCTTCTGCTGCTTTCTCCTCCATGCTTTCGCTTGAGGGAATCTCTTGCGCCAAAGTTGCCTGTGACTTGATTCATCAATGCTTCATCAAGGCAATATCCCTTTGTCAGCAACCAGTTTGAAGTATTCACCAAAACAGCGCCAGATCTTTCTTCAATTTTGTGGCAGTCTTTTACGTTATCCTAAAGTACGGCTCTATCTCCTCCCATGTGATGGTAAGTTTCAAGTACGACATTCCCATCATCTTTAAGATCTGTAGGTATCCGCGCTAGTCCAAAGTCAAACACTTGTTTTGCTGAAAGCCTGCTGAAATTCTTCTTTCTAACTTCGTACTCACTTTTGCACTTCATCCAAAAATCCTCCAATGAAGGCACGTGTGCGTACTCCTGGGAGATCGTCTTCCCTGCTACTCCAAATGGATCAAAGTTCAGCCGTGCTGTGAAGAACTCTTGCTCATACTCAGATAACATCTGTGCCTCCATCCCTTGAGCTCTATGAATGCTCTGGCAGCAATAATGTCCGACAATGATCGGAAAGAAGCCCGTAGACTTGTGCCGTTTCGACTAAAGGTCGTGTATCTCCACAAGTTACCTGCTCAGCTCCATGGCGATCTATCTATCATTCGAATATCTGGGCATCTTTATTAGTTCTCCAGAAAAGCCTGTAATCCTGAGGTATGTGAAATCTGCAAACTGAATGAATAGACTGCCAATCCTGGACATAGCTTCCCAGGCTTATTTGCTTACCCTGTTGACCTTTAGGTCCTTGTCTAGCCTGCAAATGAAATCATAGAAGAATCCATCATTGGCCACTTTGAAATCCTTCTCGCACGCAGGTACAGTAAGCTGTGGGTAGCACTCGAAAATGGGGTCCTTAGAAAGAATGCCACATCTATCTAGCTTGGAGAAGACGCCTTGTGAAGCTGCAACATACACCAAGTAGGACGCCATTTTGAAGTTGAAATTACGCTTCACGTTCCGGAGTTGCTCATGAATGTTGTCGCTAATAATTTCCGACCAATTGATTATGGAATCAACCTAGTTGACTTCAATGGTCCTGATGAAAGCATACATTCATGTACGGAAAGTGTAAGCATTCGCGTCGCCATTAATCTTGCGTAACAATTTGACAATATCATCGACCTCCTGCACAAAATTGGACCGCGGAAGAGTTCTTGGGAACTTAGAAGGAGATCTAGGCTTCTTCATGTATCTGCTATTCATTATGCTCACGCAATCAGCTCTATGCTTCTCCCACCTGCTGCCGACATCCTCAAGGCTAATGGAAGTCACCACCTCTCGCATCGGAATCTTTAAACAGTAATTGATGAACTCTGCGTCCAACCGAATTATTGTTTTCCCCATAGCATCTCGCACTGATCTAGATGAAGGATGGTAAGATCTAGCGCACTCCATAACAAACTCTGGCAACTGGGCTGTGCATGGAAAGGTTGCAGCTCGAATAATTCCACTGCTTTTAACTGCACGCATGAGTGAAGTCTTTCCAACTCTGGATCTATCAATCAATTCGGAAAGAGGTTCCGGACCTAGATCTGTGTCTCCTATGTCTACAAGTTTGGAAGCGATGCGTGACTCCGTTGTGCTTTCTTTTTCATCTCTCTTTGCCATGGCTTTGTCTATCTTTGTCTGAATAATTCTTTTTCTTCTTACTTGGCCAGATTTCTTCAATACTGGTGCAGATCTGAATAATTCTTCAGATTCGGAGGATATATTCAATGTATTGGACATTTATTAGAGCTTTTATTCTTTTGTAAAGCACCTGTAATGAATTGCTGCAGTTAATTCAGACAAAGATGGTCACTAGAGCATGAACAGTGAGTTTTAATGATTAAAATTTGCACTTTTCAAGCCTGTTGCCCCAAAAATTGATGTTTAATTTGTATGTAAAGAGAGCATGAATCTTTCCAACTTCACCTGAGCACTTGCAACACTTATGCAAACAATTATGCAAACAAAAATCAACCTCTTTCAATGCATTCAGCAAAATTGGAAGCTTTTAGGCTTGTTTTCACCTTTGTTTGAGCAAAAATCCTCTTCAAATGGGGCGCACTTTTCCTCTTGGCTGCAATTTTTTACCTGTGAATTAATTAATTCACCCTTATGGCAACCCATGTTTATATAACCCTCATAATTTTATAATTAATAATTGCCCTTCGTATTCCTGACAATTAATTAATTAAAAATCATGCTCTTCTCTTTAACTGGTGTGTTAAAATAGCATGTTTAAGGACAGCCATCCAATAAATTAAATTAATTCAATTTAATCATCCACTCTTCAGTTCACTCGAGCGTCACAGTGTGCTTTGACCATAGCCACTGAAAATAGAATTTAATTTAATCATTTAATGCTTTAAAAAGCATTATATCTTTCCCAAAAGGAGCGCACTTTTTGTCATGAAGGGGGCAGCCATTAAATAAATAAATTTATTTAATTTTAGACCATTTATTTGCAATTGATTTATTCCCCTTGGCTTTGTTGACTTTCTTCCATGCTTGGGCACCTATTTTCGAAGGAGAAATAATTAATTTTATCCACTTAAAGTCTGCCTTCTTCTCTCCAAAGGGGGCACACTTTTTTGCATAATAGGATTCTATTTTTAAGAATTTATGGCAATGGGAATTTTTACCCTGTAAGGCAGCCTCGGAAATCCCATGATCCACTTAAGTGATTTGACCTTGACAATGGGATTATTTACCCTGCAAGGTAGGATATAAAATTCCATGATTTCACTTAAGTCACTTTTCTTTTATTTCACCATGGGAATTTTTATCCTGCAAGGCAGGCAATAAATTCCCATCTGCCTGTTGCCTCTAATTTTCCCACTGCAGCTTAAGTGACTTATTCATCATGGAAAAAAGTACTCTGCAAGGAAGGCAATAAAATTGCACCTACCTGCTGTTTCTATTTTTCCCATTGCAGCTTAAATCCTTTGTTTTCCAAAAATGCGCCCAACCCCGCAGGGGTTTTTCAGTGCACGACTTCGCCGTTTCCCAGTGAACCAGACCTCCAATGGTGATTTCCTTCGGGCATAACGTGCGTATATGTTTTCCAGCTGCTCTAGGCCAAAAATCAGGCTAACCCGGTAAAGGAATTGGTCCAGAGAAATTTCACAGAAAACGAAATGGGACAACACAAAAACACGAAAAATTTCTAAAAGTCATAAATAAAGCCCAAAACTTATTCCTTGTTAAAACCCTTTTGGTATATAGGAATAATGATATGTTTGATCACAACAGGGTTAAAACAGAGCTCAAATTGCCTCAAACGGGGCTCAAAATAATTAAATACAAATTTCCCGCAGACAAATCCCGATGATAGAATATAACAATATTGGGCATCTGGGTATTTGGTGAGAAATGCTAATATGGCTCTTTGGGAATATCTTGACGCAATACAAGAACTTTCAGGCAATAAAAACACAAAACGACCCATTATACTAAAAATTTTCGGATAGGGTAGTCGCAGATTTCAGGATGAAATCTGAGGGACACCAGTCGGCTCCATCTGTGGACATCTTTTTCTCTATCAGAATCACAAAGGGAAAAGATGAGATCCCAGCATCTCTGGTTTCGTAACTTGTCTTTTGGGCACGGGGTCAGGCAAACAAACACAACACAAAAACAAAAACAAAACAAAGAATAACAAACAAAATTTTTATTTATGTACATACAGGTTTTACCCTGCTTTTCATGTCTGGAACAACTTCAAGTGTTGCCCATTGAAAGGCAACGACAATTCAACTCCATCCTGATGAGCAAGAATGAAGCTATTTGCTCTGGCGATCTTCTTAATCACAAAAGGCCCTTTCCATAATGAATCAAA
The DNA here is from genome assembly GCA_019776745.2 of Taxus chinensis. Classification (NCBI taxonomy): domain Eukaryota; kingdom Viridiplantae; phylum Streptophyta; class Pinopsida; order Cupressales; family Taxaceae; genus Taxus; species Taxus chinensis. The sequence goes on from CM034149.1 coordinate 318,186,356, forward strand.
TTTTCCATGCATGCCTTTTGCTTCTCTTTCTTTTGTCCCATAAAAGGACCCAGTCATTGACTTCAAACTTTCTTTCCTTGGGTTTTTTGTCGGAGATGACTTTCACCTACCTTTGATGCTCTGTCAACCTATCTGCAACTTGAGTTTGTACTTCTCTCAATTCAGTCAGGTACATAATTCTTTTATCAATAGCATCCGTGAATGTGGAATCTTCCAGGGCCTTAGAAAGTCGTAGGGCAGACAGTTCCAAGGTAAGAGGCAACTCCGTGTCTCTACCATATAACAGTTGAAATGGGGACATGCCTATCGCCCTCTTTGGTGTGATTCTATCGGCCCATAATGCATCAAACAACTTTTTATGCCAAGTCCTTTGATTTTCCGTTACTAGCTTGCGCATGATAGTTACCAAGTTTTTATTACTAGATTCAACTTGGTCGTTCCCTTGTGGATAGTAGTTTGAGGAATGTACCAGTTGAATCCCATAAGTGTAGCAGAAGTCAACTAGCTCCTTAGAAAAAAGATTCAGAGCGTTGTCTACTACTATTTTGTTGGGCACGCCAAACCTGACAATAATATTTTCTTTTATAAAACTGCACACCTTGGCGGAAATGGCGTTCTTCATAGGAATAGCTTCTACCTAGTTACTGAAATAATCAGTAGTTGTTAGAATGTAATGGTGGCCGACACTGGAAGCCGGGTTAAGCATACTAATGAAATCCATTCCCCATTGTTGGAAAGGTTCTTCAATCACAATGGGTTTTAGAGGTAATGCAGGCAATTTCACACGCCCAACAAAATGTTGGCATGCTTGGCACTTAGCTACCCAATCTACAGTATCTTGAAAAAGGGTAGGCTAGTAATACCTTGCTCTGAGAATCTTGTGTGCAGTGACTCGGGCTGAGAAATGAACACCGCAAGCCATGTCATGAAACTGTTGTAGCTGATCCTGTTGAGCTTTATCCACGCATCTGAGAAATACGCCATCGATTCCCCTCTTGTACAAACCATTATCCCAAAGAACAAAATCTTTGGATTTCAGTTTGATGGTTCGTTTCTCTTTTCTGGAAAGTTGATCTGGGCATTCTCCATACGTCAGAAAGTAAGCAATGTTATTGTACCACTCCTCTACCAGATCTATAAAAAGTACTGCAGGCAAATCCCCATCTATCTCATCTTGATCCGCTTCTGGCACTGATGTTTTCATCTCCGTCATTAGTTCACACAGGCCTCTTCCTCGAACTAGCTTTGTCGGTTTAATAGCGAGGTCATATTCTTGAACCTTTGTCACCCATGTTCCTCTCAACAATCCTAATTCTTGCTGAGTGAGGATAGATTTAATTACAGTATCTGGAACAAAGACCACAGTGTGTGAGGAAAGAATATAATACATGAAAGCCTTACACACCTTCATCACTGCATATGAGTGCTTTTCCATGGGAGTATATTTCAACTAATAGGCTTTAAGGAGCATGCTCATGAAAGCAATAGGAGCTTCTGCGTCCTCTTGATTTTTCTGCATCAGTATTGCTGACATGGTGTGTTCGGAGGAATAACAGTAAAGAATAAATTCTTTACTGAAGTCGGGTGAAACCAAGACAGGAGCTTTTGACAGGGCCTCTTTAATTTTCTCGAAAGCTTCCTTCCCTTCACTGCTCCATTTAAAATCTTGTGTTTTCTTCATCATATTCGAGATATGACGGGTTAGCTCAGCAAAGTTAGGAATGAATCTCTTGAGGAAATTAACTTTTCGAAAGAAAGAGTGAACTCCCTTTTTGGACGTCGGCAAAGGCAATGTATGAATGGATTTGACACGCTCTGGATCTATCTTGGTTCCTTCTTTTGAAACAATGTGCCCTAGTAGTTTACCTTCTGTTACAACAAAGATGGACTTCTTAGGATTCAAAGAAATACCATGTTTGCGGCATTGTATGAAGACCTCTTCCAAGTTTGAAATGTGTGCGCTTTTGTCCTTGGAAAAGACCTTCAGATCATCCAGGTAAACCACTATGCTTATATCATTGAGATGAGCGAAGGCTAGATCCATAGCTCTTTGAAATGTAGCACAAGCATTGATCAAGCCAAACGGCATTTTCATGTAAGCAAAGGTTCCCCAAGGTGTAATGAATGCCGTTTTCTATTGATCTTCTTCGGCCACCTTGACTTGATTATAGCTTGAGAAGCCATCAAGCATGGAAAGCATCTCAGATCCAGTGACCACTTGCAGAGTGTGATCCATGATGGGGATGGGGTTTTTTTCTTTTAAAGAAGCTTGATTAAGGTTACGAAAATCCACGCACAGCCTAATTTCGCCACTCTTCTTCCTCATAGGAACTATGTTGGCCAACCATTCGGAATTATGTATGGGATAGATAATCTTTGCGTCTAACAACTTCTGGATTTCTGCAAAGATGGTTCCCGAAATGGTAGGGTTGTGCTGCCGCAGCTTCTGCTTGAAAGGCTTTTGGTCTGGTTTTAGTGGGATATAGTGTTGAACTTCCGCAGGCTGATATGTTTTTAGATCTTGGTAAGACCGGGCAAAAACATCCATATATTTCTTAAGAAGCTCAGTGAAAGCTTCTTTTTCAGCTTCTGAACAACACTTACCCAGATTTACTAATTTGGGATCATTGCCGGCTCCCAAAATTATTAATTGTGTGTCAGAGGAAGAACCTTCCCCACTTTCTTCATTTTTCTTAAGCATCTGATCATGCTTATCAAACATTTCCTCAAGAAATACCAAGCCTTTGGGAATTTTATTTCCCTTTAGCTGGATAATCTCCTGACTTCCCGAGACGTCTGCATCCATTTCTCCCACAATAGTTTGCCTAGGAGGCGAATTACTTCCCTCATAGTAGATTTCTTCAAAGTTGTCCTTCTGTTGGAGAAATGTAGCAATTTGCTTGTCATCGTTGAAAACTTGCCATTGCTGGACGTTGTCAGGAACTTCTGGGCGGAAGACCATCTCAACTTTGTACTCCCCTTGTTTGAAAAATGTGGGAGGCTGATCTGGATTTAACAAAGCTGCAGTCACTGCAAGTGAATCAACTCTTGAATTTTATTCTCTCGGAATGTAAGATACTGAGAAAGCTGAAAAATCCAGAATAACAGAGTAGACCCGATCTCTATAATGCCGAAGTTTATCTTTTTTCACTTGATAGAGACCTCTTATCTGCTTGACGATCAGCTCAGCATCTCCCTTTGAGTGTAGAAGCTTGATTCCCATTGTTCTTGCTTGTTCCATGCCTAACAACAGTGCTTCATACTGTGCTGTGTTAGTATTTTCGAACATCAATTTGAAGGAGTGTGCATGCACCTTCCCTTGAGGAGAGATAAGAGCAACACCTGCGTCGGATCCGAATGAACACCTGCTGCCCTAAAATTCTAGAGTCCAAATCTTGTTGTCAAGTTGATGTGGTTCTTGAATCACCGGTTGAACATCTTCTTTATCCATTTCTAGATAATAGACTCCGTGATCTGATTCCTGAAACAAGATCTGAGATCTAGGATCCTCAGACTTTGACACTGTGTACTTGGATTTCTTCTCAGGTTCTAACTTCTGATTTACTCCTTTGATTGGTATGTGGGCACAAGACCAATCCATCTTGACTTCTCCACCCAGCTCTTTGTAGAAATTTCTACTCAACAACATGCCATAAGAGACTGGGATGTCTGCTACAAGGATATTCATTTTCAGTCTTTTGTTTGGAAAAGAAGAAGTATCTTTGATTTGCCCCACAAGAGGGACTTGCCTTTCCATTGAATAGCATCTTCCGATGGTTTTTGTCAATGTGAGACCCAAGGCATCAGCAACTTTGGCAGGCATGACATTATCAGAAGCTCCAGAGTCCAAAATGCAATTGCTTAGTTTGTATCCGTTGATAAGCAATGACACATAAAATGGCTCGATCCTTTCTGATGTAGAAGGAGAAGAACTTGCAGCCGCATTATTTGAAGGAGTATTCTTTGGATTTGCTAAGATACCCCGTGAAGTATTATTTGTTGGGTTGGGACCGTTACTTTGCACATATTTGACCAATCTATTCAGCTGATCAGGAAATGCTCTCAAATATTCAGCTTCTGACATTTGGACCTTATTCCTCTTGATGTGATCAATGATGTCGAAAGCTTGACTTGCTTCAGCAGGATGTGTGTTGGCCCTTTGCTGCGATTTAAAAGAATTTGAATATTTATCCTTGGGTGCTAATGAAGAAGGAAGAGTGCTGCCTCTTTTCAAGATAGTAACATCCGGGCCAGGATCTTCTCTTTCTCTTCGGCCGCTTGTGGATGCTTCGGCATTTTGGCATGTTTGAGACCTTGTAAACACCGCAAAAATGTGACCATCAGAATCTTCAAAAGATTCATAATAGCCATCGTCAAATTCGTAGTCCAGGTAACCAATATTGGATTGGCCAACGGGATCTATAAAGTCTTCATCATCGAATGATTCATCAATGCCGAGATCCTCTTCATTAGTTTCCAAGTTATTCCTTAGAGCAGCTTCTATTGCCAACCGCTATGGTGCAGCAACAAGTCTGTTTTGGTTTTGATTTTGATTTTGACCATTAAAGGTCCGGGTAGGAGCTAATCTTGAGGGGGTTGCAGTCCCTGCTTGAGAGATCTGCTTCTTGATCTGTAGCATGTCATTAGCCAATCTCTGCAACAAAGGATCTGAAGTACTTGAAGAAGCGCCATCACCTTTGTGAGATGGTTGTCTGAGTTTCCCAGCCATGATCAAGTCGTCCTCAACTTCCACGGCAGCATTTTGTGCTTCAAGTAGATTTACAGGTCTTGCCCTTCTCAGCTGATATCCAAGTTCGGGCAATAGAGCGTTTATAAAAAACGTCTTTTGATTTTCGTCGCTCAATGCGGCAGAAGTGGGGATTTTATATAAAATCCTCTGGAACCTTGCAATAAAGTCCCGCATGTTCTCGCTTGGCGCTTTCTTCAACTGCGTTAGTTGGGTGATCAATGTGCTAGCGTCCTCTGCGGGCTTGAATCTTTTCAGAAATTGCTCACACATAGTCGCCCGGTTGGTTATGGTGCCAGGAGCTAGCCGATAGAACCATTCTCCAGCCAAGTCGTGTAGAGTCTGACTGAGACATCTTCATGCTCTATTGAAAGCACACCACAAGATATGAAGAAGGCTGCCAAATGATCGTCCGGGTTTTGCTTTCCATCTCAAAAGAATTTTGGAAAATTCTTTGTGGATCCCTTTGGCAGATCGTGCATAGGTGGAGTCAGGTTCAAAGGCCCAAAAGCTGTTCCCCATGGGACAGGTACTATCTGGTTCTGATTCTGATTCTACATGATGAATGGGGCACGTCTCCTCCTTGTGTAGACTTGATGGATAATTCCAGCTGTCGGATTATGCTGAAGACGATCCGGATCTAGATGGGTGTGCACTCTCCTTCCTGGTGAGAGACTAGATCTGCGGCTTCTAACTTGAGGAGGATGATTGAAATTGAATTGCTCCTGCAGTCTGAAGAAATGATCAGTCCTTCCTTGTGCCTTCACAGATCGGGTGAATGGACGTTCAACCAGGTTGAGATTTGTGTGGAAAACACTCTGATCTTCAATAGATAAGCTTTGATCTGCAAAGATAGTTGTTTCCCCAGCGAAGTCGCTAAAAACTGTTGGCTAGATTTTCTGCATAGCACAAAACCTAGGAAGTCATGAGATAAATCTCCCTCATTTTACCGGTGAGGCTCTCGTGTCAGATTTGTCAATTAAAGTATGCTAATATCTAAATGGGGTTTTACTTTAACTACTTAGTTTATGAACCATAACTGAACAGTTCTGCAGCAAGTAAGCAGCTGTTTAAAGAAAGAAAATATTTATAGAAGGGAAAATGAATTATATCAACACAGAGAAGAAATGAAGAAGATGTGCATCCCAATCAATAGATAGCAGAATTGATTGTACGCACATAGAAGAAACCACTAGATATAAACACAAAATTCTAAAACAAAGGCAACTCTAGATCCAGATCTAAAATAAGACAAAGTTTATTAGGAGATCTAAGATTAAAAGCAAGAAACACAATACACTGGGACACAAAGTTTTCTGGAAACTTGCTCCTTTTTATTCCTTTGCTCCAAGTGGCTCTCAGGGGTTCAACCCAAAGTCTAGAACACAAGATTGCTGCTTACAAATTCTCATCCTTAACCCGGAGGTTCTTCTCTTACTTATAGAATGTAGGAGGGAAAGTACAAATGGGAAATCTAACTGAACTGAAACACAAACAAGTAAAGATGACTTTTGGCAATCATCCTCAACTAACTTCTCCTTAAGTGACACATATATCACTTAACTAATAGAATTGTTCCATATGACTTTTAAGTAATGGTTGCAAAACCAATAACTTAAAGTTTTACAATTTCATCCGGAAACATAGAAACTAGAAGAAGAAGTCATGCCAGCTGTAACATTTATGTTTGCTTTTTGTTCTGATATCGGATATACTTGTCGAACACGTGATTCAACATCTTCCCATCTGTTTTAGCCACTACTTCCTTCTTTGTCCTAAATTGTAGCAATCCTTCATTCAACACTTTGATGCACGCTTCCACATCTTCCAAGCTCGGCCCAAACCTCGCAATATCCGCCTGCAGCGCCACCAGTCTACTAATAGAATTCATCATGAAAGGCTTAGTAGCTTTATCAATTCTCTTTTGTACCATCAGAAGAGACCCTTCTAGGGAATTAGGTACTTTGCTAGGAACGATCCGCACGTATGAAGTAACATTCCCGACCACTTTCTCCTCAGTGAAAGAAATGATACTGTCTGGTAAGGATGATGTCCTACTCTCAAGTGCCTGCATCCTCTGCAGCAAAACTCTGCAGATCTCCAACCGGAAAGATACTGCAAACTCCAACTGCTTCCCCTTCTCAATTGATCCATCCGGTACAATCTGCTCTGCAACCAATACATCTCCCGGCAGCTTGTTGATCTCAGCCAAAGTACTCAGGTTACTCTCAGCAACTGTGTTCATATCCACTATGCTCGTCACCAGCTACTTCAGCTGATTTGCTGCATCATCCATAACCTTTAGGCGGGCTGACACTTCTCCAAGTTGCATAGAAACATGACGAATAATCAAATCCTTGTATTCGTCAATAGCTTTTACTTGATTGCTTGCATCCTCCATTTCCTGCATAAGATGATCACTCACCTGCTCTGAAATGGGCTGAATGGAAGGTTTAGCAACCTTGGCTATGATCTCGCACAATTGAGATACTTGCTTCTGAAGCTCGTCTTTCTCCGCCTTTTCACTGTCAAGCCTAAGGAATAGAGCATCTATCAATGTCTGCGTATCCTGCTTCAATCCTTCTATGGTGGCTTGACCGAGGGGTACTCTGGTTACTGTAACATCTTCTGCCGTGAGCTCATCCTCCTTTCCTTCTGCCGGAATTGATATCTCAGCAAACTTCTGCCCCGATTCCTCGATGATCAACCTAGAAGTTGCTTTAGCAACTTTAGGCCTTCTGTCTTTTCCGCCTAGGCTCTTGAGTAGCTGCAAGTAGTGTTATTCCAAGTTCATCTCCACTCTTGCTTCTGGAACCAACTGCGAAGCCAACCATTCCGAGAAGTTACTTCTCGGAGAATGAGAAGTCGCTGAGTGCACTACCATCTCCCGCTCTGCATCCTCTCCATCAGAAAGTGCCACAGTGTTATGGCTGCCATCCTCTGAATCATCCAAGGACAAAGCCCTTCCGAACTCCACCATCTGCAGCTTTAACATCTCTTCTGGAACAGGTGATGAACGGAGTGGCTGACGAGAGAAGTTGACTGTTGCCGGATCCAATGGGGGGCATGGAACTGTCCTGTTGCGGTGCAATAATTGGTGAAGTACTGGGTGCTGGAGAAGCCGGAGCTAAAGTCATTGCCGTAGAAGTGATCTTCTCCTTTGATTGAGATCTTCTGTGTTCTTTCAACTTCTTAGACCTTCTGCTGCTTTCTCCTCCATGCTTCCGCTTGAGGGAATCTCCTGTGCCAAAGTTGTCCGTGACTTGATTCATCAATGCTTCATCAAGGCAATATCCCTTTTTCAGCAACCAGATTGAAGTATTCACTAAAACAACTCCAGATCTTTCTTCAATTGTGTGGCAGCCTCCTTTGTTATCCTGAAGTACGGATCTATCTCTTCCCATTTGATGGTAAGTGTCAAGTACTACATTCCCATCATCTTTAAGATTTGCAGGTATCCGCGCTAGTCCAAAGTCGAACACTTGTTTCGCTGAAAGCCTGCTGAAATCCTTCTTTCTAACTTCGTACTCACTTTTGCACTTCATCCAGAAATCCTCCAATGAAGGCATGTGTGTGTACTCCTGGGAGATCGTCTTCCCTGCCACTCCAAATGGATCAAAGTTCACACGTGCCGTGAAGAACTCTTGCTCATACTCAGATAACATTTGCACCTCCATCCCTCGAGCTTTATGAATGCTCTGGCAGCAATAATATCCGACAGTGATTGGAAAGAAGCCAGTAGACTTGTGCCGTTTCGACTGAAGGTCGTGTATCTCCACAAGTTGCCTGCTTAGCTCCATGGCGATCCATGTATCATTTGGATATTTGTGCATCTTTATTGGTTCTCCAGAAATGCCTGTACCCCTGAGGTATGTGAAGAAAAAATCTAGGTTGAAACTGAATGAATAGACTGCCAATCCTGGACACAACTTCCCACGCTTATTTGCTTACCCTGTTGACCTTTAGGTCCGTGTCTAGCTTGCAAATGAAATCGTAGAAGAATCCATCATTGACTACTTTGAAATCCTTCTCGCACGCAGGCACAGTAAGTTGTGGGCAGCACTCGAAAATGGAGTCCTTAGAAAGAACACCACATCTATCTAGCTTGGAGAAGATGCCTTGTGAAGCTGCAACATACACCAAGTAGGAAGTCATTTTGAAGCTGAAAGTACGCTTCACGTTCCGGAGTTGCTCACCAAGTTGTCCCATTAACTTATTTTCTACCAATTGATTATGGAATTCAACCTAGTTGCACTTCAATGAAGAGAGTCAAGATGAAAGCATAAATCCATGTACGGAACAGTGTAAGCATTCGCCTTGCCAATACATCTTGCATAAGAGAATTTACAGAGCAATATCATCGACCTCCTGCACCAAATTGGACTGCAGAAGAGTTCTTGGGAACTTAGAAGGAGATCTAGGCTTCTTCATGTATCTGCTATTCATTATGCTCACACAATCAACTCTATTCATTATGGAGATGAAGGAGAAGATGACTGTTGCCGGATCCAATGGAGGCATGGAAGTGTCCTGCTACGGTGCAATAATTGGTGAAGTACTGGGTGCTGGAGAAGCCGGAGCTAAAGTCATGGCCGTGGAAGTGATCTTCTCCTTTGATTGAGATCTTCTATGTACTTTCAACTTCTTAGACCTTCTGCTGCTTTCTCCTCCATGCTTCCGCTTGAGGGAATCTCCTGTGCCAAAGTTGTCTGTGACTTGATTCATCAAGACAATATCGGCAATATTTTGTCAGCAACCAGTTTGAAATATTCACTGAAAACAACTCCAGATGCTTTCTTCAATTGTGTGGCAGCCTCCTACCTTATTCTGAAGTACGGCTCTATCTCCTCCCATTTGATGGTAAGTGTCAAGTACTACATTCCCATCATCTTTAAGATCCTGCAGGTATCCGTGCTAGTCCAAAGTCGAACACTTGTTTCGCTGAAAGCTTGCTGAAATCCTTCTTTCTAACTTCGTACTCACTTTTGCACTTCATCCAGAAATCCTCCAATGAAGGCACATGTTCGTACTCCTGGGAGATCGTCTTCTCTGCTACTCCAAATGGATCGAAGTTCAGCCGTGCCGGTGAAGAACTCTTGCTCATACTCAGATAACATTTGCGCCTCCATCTCGGCCGAGCTTCTATGAATGCTCTGGCAGCAATAATATCCGACAGTGATCGGAACGACGCCTGTAGACTTGTGCCGTTTCGACTGAAGGTCGTGTATCTCCACAAGTTGCCTGCTCAGCTCCATGGCGATCCATGTATCATTCGGATATTTGTGCATCTTTATTGGTTCTCCAGAAATGCCTGTAACCCTGAGGTATGTGAAATCTGCAAACTGAATGAATAGACTGCCAATCCTGGACACAACTTCCCACGCTTATTTGCTTACCCTGTTGACCTTTAGGTCCGTGTCTAGCTTGCAAATGAAATCGTAGAAGAATCCATCATTGACCACTTTGAAATCCTTCTTGCACGCAGGTACAGTAAGCTGTGGGTAGCACTCGAAAATGGGGTCCTTAGAAAGGATGCCACATCTATCCAGCTTGGAGAAGACGCCTTGTGAAGTTGTAGCATACACCAAGTAGGAAGTCATTTTGAAGCTGAAAGTATGCTTCACGTTCCAGAGTTGCTCACCAATGTTGTTGCTAATAATTTCCGACCAATTGATTATGGAATCAACCTTGTTGACTTCAATGGTCCTGATGAAAGCATACATCCATGTACGGAAAGTGTAAGCATTCGCCTCGCCATTAATCCTGCATAGCAATTTGACAATATCATCGACCTCCTGCACCAAATTGGACCGCAGAAGAGTTCTTGGGAACTTAGAAGGAGATCTAGGCTTCTTCATGTATCTGCTATTCATTATGCTCACACAATCAACTCTATGCTTCTCCCACCTGCTGCCGGCATCCTGAAAGACTAATGGAAGTCACCACCTTTTGCACCGGAATCTTCAAACAATAATTGATGAACTCTGCGTCCAACCGAATTATTGTTTTCCCTGTAGCATCTCGCACTGATCTGGATGAAGGATGGTAAGATCTAGCGCACTCCATAACAAACTCTGGCAACTGGGCTGTGCATGGAAAGGCTGCAGCTCGAATAATTCCACTGCTTTTAACCGCACGCATGAGTGAAGTCTTTCCAGCTCTGGATCTATCAATCAATTCGGAAAGAGGTTCCGGACCTAGATCTGTGTCTCCTATGTCTGCAAGTTTGGAAGCGATGCATGACTCCGTTGTGCTTTCTTTTTCATCTCTCTTTGCCATGGCTTTGTCTATCTTTGTCTGAATAATTCTTTTTCTTCTTACTTGGCCAGATTTCTTCAATACTGGTGCAGATCTGGATAATTCTTCAGATTCGGAGGATATATTCAATGTATTGGACATTGATTAGAGCTCCTTTTCTTTTGTAAAGCACCTGTAATGAATTCCTGCAATTAATTCAGACAAAGATGGCCACCGGAGCATGAACAGTGAATTTTAATTGTAAAAATCTGCACTTTTCAAGCCTGCTGCCCCAAAAATTGATGTCTAATTTGTATGCAAAGAGAGCATGAATTTTTTCAACTTCACCTGAGCACCTGTAACACTTATGCAAACAATTATGCAAACACAAATCAACCTCCTTCAATGCATGCGCCAAAATTGGAAGCTTTTAGCCTTGTTTTCACCTTTGTCTGAGCAAAATCCTTCTTCAAATGGGGCGCACTTTTCCTCTTGGCTGCAATTCTTTACCTGTGAATTAATTAATTCACCCTTATGGCAGCCCATGCTTATATAACCCTCATAATTCTATAATTAATAATTGCCCTTCCTATTCCTGGCAATTAATTAATTAAAAATCATGTTCTTCTCTTTAACTGGTGTGTTAAAATAGCATGTTTAAGGACAACCATCCAATAAATTAAATTAATTCAATTTAATCATCCACTCTTCACTTCACTTAAGCTTCACAGTGTGCTTTGACCATAGCCACTGAAAATAGAATTTAATTTAATCATTTAATGCTTTAAAAAGCATTATATCTTTCCCAAAAGGGGCGCACTTTTTGACATGAAGGGGGCAGCCATTAAATAAATAAATTTATTTAATTTTAGACCATTTATTTGCAATTGATTTATTCCCCTTGGCTTTGTTGACTTTCTTCCATGCTTGGGCGCCTATTTTAGAAGGAGAAATAATTAATTTAATCCACTTAAAGGCTGCCTTCTTCTCTCCAAAGGGGGCGCACTTTTTTGCATAATAGAATTCTATTTTTAAGAATTTATGGCAATGGAAATTTTTACCCTGCAAGGCAGCCCCGGAAATCCCATGATCCACTTAAGTGATTTGACTTTGACAATGGGATTATTTACCCTGCAAGGCAGGCAATAAAATCCCATGATTTCACTTAAGTCACTTTTCTTTTATTTCACCATGGGAATTTTTACCCTGCAAGGCAGGCAATAAATTCCCACCTGCCTGCTGCCTCTAATTTTCCCACTGCAGCTTAAGTGACTTATTCATCATGGGAAAAAGTACCCTGCAAGGCAGGCAATAAAATCCCACCTGCCTGCTGCTTCTATTTTTCCCACTGCAGCTTAAATCCTTTGTTTTCCAAAAATGCGCCCAACCCCACAGGGGCTTTTCAGTGCACGACTTTGCCATTTCCCAGTGAACCAGACCTCCGATGGTGACTTCCTCCAGGCATAACGTGCGTATATGTTTTCCAGCTGCTCCAGGCCAAGAATCGGGCTAACCCGGCAAAGGAATTGGTCCAGAGAAATTTCACAGAAAACGAAACGGGACAACACAAAAACACGAAAAATTGCCAAAAGTCATAAATAAAGCCCAAAACTTATTCCTAGTTAAAACCCTTTTGGTATATAGGAATAATGATATGTTCGATCACAACAGGGTTAAAACGGAGCGCAAATTACCTCAAACGGGGCTCAAAATAATTAAATACAAATTTCCCGCAGACAAATCCCGACGACAGAATATAACAATTTTGGGCATCTGGGTATTTGGCGAAAAAGGCTAATATGGCTCTTTGGGAATATCTTGACGCAATACAAGAACTTTCAGGCAATAAAAACACAAAAAGACCCATTATTTTAAAAGTACGAAATTTTTTCGGATAGGGTAGTCGTAGATTTCAGGATGAAAAATAAATAAAACATGAGGGCTTTGATTGGAATTGAACTTTGGAAAGTTCGTGTGAGATTCAATATTGCCAATAGGCTCCGACGGGTCAAGAGAGATGGAATGGACTTCATTTGGTTGACTTACTATTTGGGGGCTTTCTTGTTGCTCCTCATGGGTCCTTTATTCTTCAGTCAATTTGGAAGGCATGGGAACAAGTGAAGCACTTGGTGGTTGGGCAGCCTATCTTCTCTTCATTTGACATTAGGTGCCAAGCCTACAAATTGATTTTGTCGAATCAGAAATATAATGACAAGATCCTTGCCTTGACAAGAGGTTGTTCTGCCCTCCTTTGGTTTGAGAAAGGAATTAAAATGTTTCATGACTTGTATAGATTTGGGAAGTGGATGGAATGGGCAGGCCTTAAAGCTTTCCATAAGCTTCCTCAATCTCAGTTCAGAATGTATAAAATGCTCAGAAATGCTTTCACAGCTCCCTCTACTGGACTTTTTATGGAGGATGAGAATGACTTTTGGGATTCTATGAGGTGGCTCAAAGGCCCGCCTCTCCAAGAGGCTACCTCCAAACAACTCTATGAAAATATTGCCTTCTCCCCGAACCTTTCCCTGGGCCTTAACAATAAGTGGAATGTTTGTGAGCCCATTAGCAGATGGACTCATAGATTTACTGTTTTGTGGTCTTCTTGTATTCAGTCAAAGAAATCTCGCTTTAGATGGATTCTAATTCATAATAAGCTTGTTGTTGGCTTCTAAATTTCTAATATTTTATAGGTTGCTGAGACTATAAGCTTGTTGTTTTCTTTAAATTTATATATATATTTTTTATTTTTTAAAAATATATTGTAGGAACGTACCCACAGCGTACCGTACCTGAGGTTTTTAAAAAATTGCCGTTTCAGCGTACCGCACCCATACCTGTATCCATACTCGTACCGAAACAGTCTAGATATTTTGCAATAATTAGTATAATATTGTGGCAAACTCATTATATGCCTTACAATGTCAAATATTATAATAGTCATAGTAAATCGGATTGTGATATTTTAAGAGTCATAATGGAAATAGTTTACATGCAAGGTTTGTTGGACACAAAAAACCTGGACAAGGCTCAAATTCAAGCCCTCACATCTTTTAGCCAACAAATATAGAAACCCAGATTCGAAGACAAATTGGATAAATTGTATTTAGAAATTAGTAATTACAAGATGACAAATAAGACATGATTTAAAGATAAACTCTTCAATCATTGTTGAGGAGGCATTTCTTCATTGTAGATGCAGCCTCCCATGTCAAATATTTTCACTATGATAATGTCAAGTCTCCAGAGTATCTCTGTTCACAAGGCAAATCTCCCAGTCACAGATTGTTGATGGTTAGTGTTTTCCAAACTAGCATGTGTAAGACAATGTCATTGTTAACTTAGTGAACCATGCAGGAATAGATAGGTGTTGGAGGATCATTCTCACAGGATAGGTTAAGAGTAGTTAGGGGCGAGTTTGCAGTTATAACCCCATATTCATTGGATAAAACATTATCCCCTATAATGTAAATATTTTGTGTATGAGCCACCAAGTTGAAAAATTCTAACACTTTTAAATTAGAGATAGCTGGGAGAAATCGAGTTTCTTGGTGTGTGCAGCTTCTCAGTCCCTCAAATCATAGATATGAGCTGATTGTTTTGAATGGTGGCTTGAGCCATGACTTGTACCAATTTGATGCAGGAATGCTCAAAGGCAAGGGTATTCTAGTCCTTAGAGCACAGTACTGTTCAGAGGCTTCAATACTTGTGTATTTCCCTTGTGGAAATTGGAGAATGTGAACCGCATGACCTAAGAAGTGTTCTTATGATATATGTTGGGTTGATATAGGCCTAATCTGAAAGTCGATCCCATGCTAGGATTCCATTTTCAGGCACACAATCTTATTGGTAATATGCCTTGTATAAATGTGAAGACAACACTATTTCTAGCCTCACGCTTCAGCTTTGGTCTTCATCTTCTCCTTGTTTTGCTTTAAGGGATCCTCCCATTGTAGGAGTATTTACATTTGAACTTGTATATAACACCTATAGTTAGAGTTACAATGTTTAAGTTCTTCTAGGGTTATTTTTTACGTTTGCACTTTTCTATTGTAATTGAATTTACATGCAAATTCTATTGACCTACTTTGGTCACTCGTGGATATCAATCTTTTTTTTGTCTTTTCTTATCTTTGGACGATTCATACGGGCTGAGATCACCACAAACAAGTCAATGAGCTTTTGGAAGTTCATTGGCTATTTAATACAAAAATCTGCTGTCTCAGCTGCATCTTTGGAAGTTGACTAGCTCTAACACAATGCCCTAAAAATTGAACAAGATCCAAATCAAATGCCTAAAGGAGTTTGAACTCTAACTCACAATAATGGAAACCTTTGATACAGAAATCACAATTTATCAGCCGATAATCGCGATTGATCTTTTGTTAGAGGGAAAATGATTTATTTTTGGGAAAATTGCAATTTTTCCCTCCCAATAAATCGGTGATTTTTGGCAAGAAATTTCAAGAAAAATCGTGGAAAATCGTTGCTTAGGTATAAAACATCAAACTGAAAAAAATGAGTTCATTTCAAAGCATTTAGGGTTGAATTTCTCACGCACGAATTCATCCCCTGTGTTTTGCTAGGGTTTCAACCACGATTAGCTTCATTTTACTATTATACATTTCTTTTTATTTATTATCAATGTTCAACTTCATTGCTCATATGAATTGACATTAACTGCAGCCTGCAGGTGTCTAACATTCTGAGTTAATGTATTTGAGCTTGCTTTCATTTATTTTCCTTGCATTTGAATTTGTTTTATGCATGAACTCAAATAACTCAGAATCTCAGCCTCTTGAATCATGATTTTTGGTATAGTTCATGTAACATTGGTAAGGCTAAATGAAACATTGGTAATATAAGTAATATACCAATGTTTTACATTTAATTTAAGTGTATTTTATGAATTTAAATGTTTTTTAAAGTAGCGATAAAGTTGCTGATTAATGCCGATAAATTGCCGAGAAATCATTGATTCCCGGTTTCCAAGTCAAATTTTGGCCTGCCGATTAATTTGCCGATAACGATTTTTTGAACTATGATGGAAACTACATTATCATCTACAGAAATTTCTTTGGTTTCATTAGGATCTCGAGTGAATTTGATCTAGAAACAAGTCTACTTATCCGGCCTAACTAAAAATAGCAAACAAGGCTAATGGCATATGAATTTCCAGGGGATACGGGTAAAAATTTTCAAGGAAAGGCCAAAATTGAATCTGTGGACACGGAATTCCACCAAGACAGGATAGTCAAGCTCCACTGATTTCTTGTCTGAAAATTTCTCATACATACAGGTGAAAATGGCAAGTGTATTGCACGTTGCAACAGACCCAAGGACCCCTATGCATAATCTACACAACATTCTGAAACACAAGTAGAAAAGTGATATCCCTTTTGGTTTCTAATATGTATGACTTTTCAAGTATGGGTCTCTCAACTATCCTGGGCAGAAGCTCTGACCATGGCCTCATAAGGGATGTAGTTGATGATAACAAATAAATCATAAATTAAATGCTTAGAGGAATAAGAATATTCTTGAAACCGAATAAGCACATGAACAATGGAGTGATTATCTAGTTTAATACTTTCGAGAAAAACTCTTTGGCTTATATACTCCTTGTATGATGGTCAAACAGTTGGGTGCCTCCCTGCCTATGTCTAGTAGGCTTATAGGGAGCACTGGGTGGTCCCATATGTCCATACATCTGCACTTCGTAGAGCTTAAAAGGACCTTTCCTTTCCTTCAGATGCTATTATACACCTCCAATCTTGTAGGAATCACCAGATTTAGGAGGAATTGGGCCTTTTATATGAATTCTCCCTCTGTAAGGGAAGTCGAAAGTTTGAAACACACTAATAGGCAAAAAATGATTGGACAAGGATGTATTTTAGGGTGTTTAGGTCATAGTAATGAGACTCGGACTCAAACTCGGCAAGCCAATTTTTGACCCAGA
Organism: Taxus chinensis; assembly: GCA_019776745.2. NCBI lineage: Eukaryota > Viridiplantae > Streptophyta > Pinopsida > Cupressales > Taxaceae > Taxus > Taxus chinensis. Next base: position 318,203,296 of record CM034149.1, read on the forward strand.
CTCGGCAACAAATCTCCGCTAGGACTTGGTAAGACTCAGCAAATTTTAAAAACCATTAAAATATAGAGGATTGTAGGGAAAAAAAACTATAAAAATGCATTCTATTTCAAAGCAACTTAAAATACACTTGGAAGTTTGAAACTAATCAATTACAACTAACATGCACATATATACACAAAGAAGTAAATACTGCGATATTGAATGTTTGAATTTGAACAATTGTACTTGAAACTTAAGAGCTTATGTTAAATAAGAGTTTCTTTTATATTCCTAAAATTGTTTCTTTGTTTACAAAATATGGATTCAGAAATCCATGGTGATGGCATCAACAAAAAACATAAAGTACAAGTTACAACTAAGGTTGAGAAGAGCCTGCATTGCTTGACCCAACATGAGATGTATCTCGTTGGAGCCTGCGATGTTTTGTGTACGTCAAGGAAGCAGCTCCGGCCATTCTATCCCCCCTCGAGGAATAAAAAACAGGCAGTCCCTCCTATCAGCTCCACCAATGCACACAATTGTCCCTAATTACTTCTTGTCCACTCCTTACACATGCACAATGAACTCTTTTTAAGGAAAAACCAGAAAATCAGAGTTAGTTTGTGTGTGAGGAAAGTGAAAATTTGGAATGGGCTCATGAAAATAGACTTTGAATGAGTGAATGTGTGTTTTACAGTGTTAGGGCGACTTTTAGGTTTAGGTTAGTGTGTTTTTTTAACTTCATTGATTGTGTGTATTTTTTTTGTTTTAATTGTAAATAAATGGAAAAATGACAGGTCTTGGTGAATCTAGATGCAGGACTTGTGAGTCTGAGTCTAACAAAGACTCACCAGTAGACTTACCAAGTCTGCTGAAGTTTTGTCAAAAACTTGCCCAGGTGAACTTGAAGGCAAATCCGCGAGGGCTCATACTCATAACACTGTCATAGATGCATGCAAAGGAGGACATACAAAATGTTAAGTTCTTCAAAGCCTGCATCATCCACAGAGAAACTTTTATTCTTCCTTGTTTGAATACCGTATGGGATGCTTTGCCGGTGTTGAATAGTAATGGTAATGAGTTGGCCCCAGATTCTCTACAGCCTAAGATCAAAGACCGGAGCTTTTATTATATAAACTAAAATTTGGGATTCATGTTATAGAACCATCGCCTTTAGACCAGAGCGTATAGCAATAATTGCAGCATGTGAATCTGACATATTGCCTTAATGCACTATAAATCATTACATTGCTTTCCTCTTGAAGATAGCAGGAAGTTGCCATAAAACAGCAGCGAAGAGACTGAAATGGCTTAAACGAGAAAAAGTTCTATCCTCGGATTCATTAAGTCCCGACAGTAATTGCCCATTGAGAATTGTTTTCCTAGCATTTTTCACTGTCCCCATGTTGAATTGAGTTTTGACAGACACTTGAGAATGTGACATTGAAGTTTCTTTTTGATGATTCTCCACCGATTAATTTTTGCTCGTAAACTACAGGCAATTCTATTTACTCATCCAACTAGCATCTTCATGTAGTTTAGTTGTATCTGCACCTTTATAACAGTCATTACATTTTGTCATCTTTGATGGAAGAAATGGAGTTTGATGTGCCATATTTTATCATAAATTAGGAGTTTTTAACAGATGGCTGGAAAAACAATTGTTTTATGCAATAAAACACTAGTAGTTGCAATGAAACATCAGCTACTCATTTTTACTTTATTTTTCTTGCTAACTAGAGTTAAGGTTTTATTTGCATGTTGCTGACAAAAGAAATTGTCTATTCTATCAATATCTTGTTATTTTCTTCAAAATTATATCCTATTAGTATTATATTTAAAAGGGTGTTTTGGCTACCTTTAAAAATATACCATTTTTTGTATCAGAGCTCAAAGGTTGGCATTTGTAGGTTTGTGGCATATAATAATTCACATTACTAACTTGTAAATATGCAATTATATACATAAATATTACTACCATGATCCTGCCAGGAACTACCTGTTCAAGAAGGCTGAATTTTGGTTTAGTGGTAAAGAAGTCGATGTAAGGAAACATTCCAACAGACATCTTAGCCTTAGGTGTGAAGTAAATGCTAAATGAACTAGACAACAACTCCTGCAACTTCCTTGTCACAGACTTGCCTTATTCACGTGAATGATTGAAAGGGCTGTGCTTTTGAGGAAAAGAAATCACTAATGCATCTCAAGTAAAATGTTTAAAAAATTGAAGTCAGCTCATCACTGTCATATGATCTCTTTTGGGAGCAAATTTATGGATATTTAGGCGTTATTAGCCATTTGACATGAAAATTTTGTTTCAGAATTAATACATCCTAGTTAAATAAGTCTTTGGATTAGGCACATCAATTCTGTATTATATGTTGATAGCATATCTTGCTCGTCTTTCTCAAACTAAGTCTCAAATTGCAGTCTTCAGGGGATGACGGAGGTCTAAAAATTGATTACTTCACATTTTCACCAAATATTGAAGGTTTTCTGGCATCCGCAGCCTTGGTAATTAGTCATGCAGGTGAATTGTGATTTTGGTTGAAGTTTTGGATATTAGCTCCATTTTACTATTTATGTAAACTGATAAATACAATGTTTAATGCCACAATAATCATTGTAAAACTCTTTATGCAGGGTCAGGCAGCATATTTGAAACTCTACGACTGAGGCGGCCTCTTATCGTAGTTGTGAATGATGCATTGATGGATAATCATCAGAGTGAATTAGCGGAGGAACTTGCAGAGAGAAAGTTCTTATATTGCGCTCGTCCTGAAATCCTAGTAGAAATCATAGAATGCATGGATCCAGAAATGCTTCTCCCGTATCCACCATCAAGTCCTATGGCAGTAGTTAAATCATTGAACAACTTTTTTGGTTTTCCTGATGACTGAGGTCCAATGTGAGCTTGTTTTTACATGGCCGCTAGAGAACAGTCTAGATCCACTTCCTTAAAACCAATATGCCTTATCCTATGCTTGAGATTCCAAAATTTAATTCCCATCAAATATGTGTTTTACTTCTTAAATGTTGGAGTCACTGGCCCATAGTTTTGGTTGCGTAGGATTTTGAAGCAGCCTTAAATTTGTATTTTGTTTCAAGTGAAGGTGAATGAAATTGGATATTTACTAAATGTGTGGTATTTAATTTAATTGCAATGGCTTTAATAGTTTGATAACTAAATAAAAGGCAAGTCATATTGCATCCCATTATAATTGCTTGCTAAAGCGGATACTGGGTTTATACATTCTAACATGAATGCATAATTTTTTTTTGCATTTTCTATTGTTAGCTAAATAAAAATATGGAAATAGAATGAACTCGTGTGTAAATGTTAATGTATAACTGACTAATATTATCATCGATCTTACTGGAGGCCTAGAAAAGTCGAGAACTAAAACATAGGTTGATGATTGATATCAAAGTTACAGAATTAAGAATAGCTTAAAATTCACAACACAACATGAATCATACGATCGATGTATCCCAAACAAATGTGGTTTTATGAGGAAAAAGGATCAAAATTAAATGACAATTTATTAGTTTTACAACTTGAGTTTTAAGGGTAGGAGAGTCTAACGAAACACAATTTGCAAGAAAGAGTCCCTACAATAATTCATATTTTAACTAATGATATGCCATAGACAATAGGCATAGGATTCACGTGTAGGAAACTTGGCGTGGTACTTACATTATATGGCTTAGTCTTGAGATGTATGAATGAATGCAATATCTATCATATATAACTAACAAGTATGGTTGTTACCCTCCGTTAAGTGGATAAGATTAGAAAAGTAGATTTTAAGCGGCACTAAAAATGTGACCTTGGAATGTTGAGGGCAAGATGTTTTCTTTGAGACAGGATTGGAGCATTGGTTGGGTCTGCATCCATTATTATCTGGAGACATAATGAAATAGATGCAATTGCCCTTGTGGACTGATTTGAAGATTGTAATCTCCCTAGAGAAGAAAGACGCAATGCTCGATAGCAATGCACACTTGATCATTAATGCTCCAATCAAGGGATCCACTCAAAGTTGGAAGTAAGAGAGCATTCTAAGAGGCCAAAGACGATTCCAACTTCATGAAGACAAGTTTAAGTTATTGTTACAAGGAAGCTAATAGCATAGTGGATTTCTTAGCTAATGAGGGGCGACATGTCCCTATAAGTATGATCTTTAAGCACTAGGAGGAGAAATGGAAAGGCTTTGAAGACTACTTTTTGAAGGACACGAGCCACTAACTTTACAATTACTATAAAGGTGGCTATACATGGAAAGCTCTAATGAGAAAGACTAGCATGAATGGCTAAGATCAAATGCCTACCATTATAATGGTATTTTCTTTCCCCTTAGTTCAAATATTCACGCTGCGGTTTGTATTTGCATTGTTTATGAAGTGTGCTTCTTGATGCCGTTTGGAGGAAGGAGTATCGTGCAAAGAAGGAAGCTTATTGCACGCTGTAATGGAACACCAAAGAGGAAGGAGAATGGGTTCGGAGGCTCGGTTATAAAGTAATGCTCGAGAAATATGATCCATGTCAAGGTAGAGGAAACCCTTATTCATCTTGAGAGGAATCACACATATTTGTGACATGAAGAGAAATCCCTCTTATATGAAATATCACTTTATTGGAAGAAAATGAAGATGTGTGTTATATCATGGATATTGCCCAGGGTTATTAGAGATGAACATATTTGATCTAAAGTAGTGTTGAAAAAATTAAAATCAAAGGCAATAATGGGATATATTGTAGTCAAGTTCTTGTTTTAGGTGGAAACACTAATCATTCAACAATCTTAGCTCTCATTTTCTAGTCATTTTGAAGCCATGAGGCATTGTGGAGTTGGTAAGCTATGTAAAACTCATAAAAACCATCAAGATTGATTACACCCCAATTCTTCTTAAGGTAGTGTCTCTCTGTAGCTTTAAATCACACAATTGCACTCTATGTGTGAAGGAGTGGGGCAAGGAGGAGAATAGGATGACGAAGTGAAGGACCTCAATGAACCCTTGAGATGTGGTGAAATGATAAAAGATATCATATGTTTAAGGAGAATTTGGACAAGATTCAAGCAATCTTTAAACCCATAGGAGTGTGGAAGGAGTGAAATAAGGAACACAAATTCTCTCTTGCATAAGTGGATAGAATTGCTGATACATGCAGTGGCATACATGGCTAGGATTGCATCATGAGCAAGACATCATGCAACATATCTCAAGGATGTAGTCCTACTTGAAGATTAGGGATGCATATGATGTGCTCATCCCCAAATGATTAGACAATTATGACAAGTTTAAGAAATGTTTTATTATATGTTTAAAAATGTAGTGTGATCAAACTCTGGTAGCATTTAGAGGCTTTGATTAAACAGTTGTCATACATGTTTGTGTTTAGTTGTATAGATGTTGTAGGTATTAGATAAGCATAAGTTTAATGTAGCTTGGACTTTGTTAATAGTTTAAAGGCCAATATTTTTGGTGGTTGGTTTTGCTTATGGAAATTATTGCTAGCAATAGAAAGACAATAATATATATTTCCTACTCATGTTTATGTGTGTGGTGGCCTACTTTTATATTTTTACGAGTGTGGGAGCAATCACTAATCACCGATTTACCAATCCATGAATAAAACAATGACCCATCAACAATTGAATATTTTAGGAGGAAGTAGTTCAAGACTATGAAAGAACATGCCTAGTATGTGAATCTATTTAGTTTCAAAATCTATTTCAGTATTGTGTGTTCATGCTTGCTCACTTAAAAAAAGGGTTTTGTTCTCTAAAAAATGTAATTTAAGATTTTTCATGTGGGGAATATGGATTTGACCAACCCTTATTTAAGGATGGAGGGAATATGCACTTAAGATCTACGCCTCTCGGACCCTCGGCTGCACACAGACAACAATTCCAAAACAACCATGATGAATCAAATCCTTTTTAATGGAAACCAATTTATAATACATAACTAATGTAGCTTAATGTAGTGCTATACAAAACTAGCAAGCTCACGATTCCAAAGAAACCATGAATCACACCCTTTTAAAAGGAAACCAATTTATAATACATAAATAATATAGCTTAATGTAGTGTTATACATAACTAGCAAACTAGCAATTCTAAAACAACCATAAATCAAACCCTTGTTAATGGAAATCAATTTATAATACATGACTAATGTAGCTTAATGTAGTGTTATACATAGCTAGCAAAATCTCAATTGAGTCCAACACACTAAAAGATGAAGGTGAAGTGATTACATAAAAATATAAAGAAGTCTCATAATTTCGTATAAGGTATATAGTAATAAAAATCTCCTAGACAACATATGTGTGATGAATCATGACATACTTTGTCAAAATAAATCTAGACAAAGTTATGAGAAACATTTGTTTACATTGTTTCAAATTCTTATTAGGATGGTAATCAAAGTGATTGTAAATACAATTAAGATGTTAACTTTACTCATTTAAAATGTTGATTTTTGCCATGTTGGATATTAATTGGAATGATACATTTAGTTATATATAAAACTAGTTATTGTGTTTGTTTAAGTCATTAAATATTGATTGAGGTCCTAATATAAGCCATTAAGATGGTGATTACAAGATTAAGATAAATCATTTTCATAATAATTGTTGAAAGACTATTTAAGACAATATTTTGGATTGGATTGAAAACAGGTCAATAGTAAGAAAAATATAAAATAAAATTCACATTATTCTCTTTTGCATTAGTAAAGTTGTATATTGTCTTAGTACAAATACTAATCTCTCTTTTGCATTCATAAAGTTGTATATAATCTTTTAGTTGTAATGAGCTGATTATCTTATAAAACTTTCACTTCACTTTTGGTAGAAGTGGATAATGGTTGGTGTTGGTTCTTGAAATATACTCTAGGCTTGATGTCCTTTTGATTCAACTCACAAACTACCACTCCACACAAGAAAAGCTTCATAAAGGAAGACAATTGCTCACAAGGGGGTTGTTCCTTCTCACTTTAGGCTCTACAAGGATAATGGGGGCTTCCATAGCAACTTTAACATACAATACTTTAAATAATGAAATAAATTCTTATAGATATGACCATAGATGTAACTAGCACGATTAGACATCTAATTTCTTGTCACTAATGCATAAACACACATATGCAACCTAATATCAGACTAGAGTTGCTCAAAACAAAAATACTAGAGATATCCATGACATATAGAACATACATATAAAGGCCTATAACATAGAGGTGAAATAGATTTGATAAGCATGAATCATGTTTATAACTAACAAAATTTCCTTAGAATTTACAAATAAATGAAAATATCACAAGATAGACTTATGAGAATATAATGTAAGACTATCTATTACGTTGTTACCATGTCGCATTCACCTAAAAATCAACCCCATTTTTTTTTTCAATTACCATTATGAACCATTAGAGATTGAATTTGATCTTTACTAATCCTTGATGAGACGACTAAAGTATCTCTTAATTCGACACAAACAAAAAGTAATGTGCTTGAGATTGATGTAGCTAAGAAATCAATGCATACTTAGGAATTTGGTTTCTAAGTGTGCATTTATTCTCATATCTTTAATTATAAGATAAAGTAGGCGGTGATTAGGATTATTAATTAGTACTCCTAAAATTGCTTTATCAACTACCTTGACGAGTTCTCAATTAGACCACCAAAAGCCACTTCCAAGCAAAACAACAACCTTGATTAGACTTAAAGAGGTCATATTAGAGATAAAAAAACTACATAAGTCATCTACATTAATCTACAAAGGGCTCCCTCGACACCATTACATCAATGCTAGGTTTACATCTAAACTAAGAGGAAACGCGTTACATATTTCTAAGTCCTTATTATGAAGTCAACCTTGCTACAAAAATTTATTTCCATAATTATAACTTTCCAATAAGGTTTGATTCCCATGGTCACAAATGCTACTTCGCCGAACAACAACCTCAAATAACCCACACACAGTTGTTCATTAGCTCTTAACTCACTATATCATAGTTGTACCATCACATATATTGCTTAATCATTACTAAACATATTCCAAAATAATGTGTGTAGCATTAGGATCCCTAAAGGTCACTTGAGGCTATACATCCACAATCATACAAGAATTAATCAAACAAAAATTGCAACTAGATTTAGGTTTACTAACTCTTGGGGATCCATTGAAGGTCATTTACCTTTAGCATTGCACCTTACTTGTGAAAAATGTTTCCAAGAAAGTAAAAGGAATGCTACAACGATAAATTTTTTCCACAAGTTGAATATAAGTACCACAATATAGTTGTACAACTCCTTACAAAAGTTGTCAAGAATATTTACAAAATACCACCATGAAAGAAACATGAAATGAAGTGAACAAAACCTACGATACTTTCTCCAACTAGATGTTAATAAAACACCAACAATCAAGGATAAATTTGAAAAAAAAAAAATCCTTTCGTAGAACTGATTACATTAATTAATTAATACAATGATGTAACTACCCTTAGAAAGAGTTAAGGAAATGCTAGATATAATAAAGCAACTTCACACCTTCCATTCCAATACCATCAAACACTGCCAACAATGCTGGTCAAAGAATGATAAGACTGAGCACACTATCATTATATTTAACATTTCTCAGCAACAACATGACATGTAATAATGCCTTTTGAATACATGCATTGAATCAATATCCCATATTTACTTCCATATAAGGAATCCGTAGGCACCAACCACTCAACCATTCAAAAACAATTTATTACTAATGTATGTACTACAATATGTAACTAAAACATGTGTATTGTGATGTACACACCTGCAACACATCAACATTTAAAGTTCTCATATATCCATCCAATAACCAGTTAACTTGTAAGAAACTAGGGGAAAGGAACCTATTGTTGAGAATGTACTAGTAATTGAGCACTTTTTTTGTTGGGGCGGGGTCTATTAAGTGGACATATTTTCATGCTTAGATATATAAGTGGAGTCCAAATAAATAACTAGATTTGAATTGATTTGATTTATTCATTAAATAGAGTGAGAGTTAAATAACACAAGCATGGAAATAAATAATACATTCACAAGTGACACATTGAGAACATAAAAATGATTTTTTGTGTGTTTGAAAATTTATTTATCAAGGCAAGTTACAAAACAACAAATGCCAACGTTAACTTATAAAGTAATATTATGTGCATACAAACATGTTACAATGCTCATTTATAGCAGAATTCTTGTTCACATTCACAATGTTGATCCTAAAATATAAGTACAAGTAATCCAACTTTATAGACATACATGCACATCTATAGAAGATGCCATGTTCACATTCAAAACATATTAATATAAAAAGGAGTCTCTTGATGCCAAAGTTAGACTCCAACTACAACTTTAAGGACATACATGCACATTTTTTGGAACCTCCACTTCAGTTAAAGCCAATGCCTACAACAATTTTTGTTAGGCTCACCATTTCTCTAGAAAATGCATAATTAATTCTTTGAAGATTGACACAATTTTAAAAATCCCTCCAAAATTTGAATAATCCCTCTCCAATCCCAAAATTTGAATATGAATTGGATTGACTATTATAAATTGGATACATAAAGATATCCAAAAATTTCATTTATAGATTGGTAGAGATCAGATTTAGATATCCAGGTAGACCACATATTCAGGACGTAAGTGTCAATTACCATTTTATTATGTAAAGATTGTTTGAATATGTAAAGAATGTCTAAATATACAATGTATATTCGAATTTACATTGACTATTAGTTAACATAATAGCTAAATAATATCTGAATATACATAAGTGTCATATTTTCTTCATTATAAATGAGTTATTTCAAAGCATGTTCTTATTTAATTTTCCCCCACAAACTCAACTGATACAATGTATTTGATGTAAAAAATTGGTTTTTTTCATTTATGCATGTTGGACTATTGCATACATATTGCATGGTCTATGACATATGAGTATACAACGATATTATTGAATATACATCAAATCTCAGTTACCATAACACCTAAACAATGTTTGCATATGTAAAGAATGTATGAATATACATTGAGTAATAGTTAACATAACAAAAAGAGAATATTTGAATATTTTTAAGTGATGTGGTTTTTTAGGTAGTTAATATTTGAACATACACAATTAATATTACATTAATTAGTTGAACATACATTGAAATTATTGAATATATGATTGTAATTTTGTCATTTTCTACTATGCATTTAAAATTTTAATGTGCTGAAATTATGAATAAACATCGAATATCTTAACTGAATACATCCCACCCTAACAAATAATTGTTCAGTAACTACAACATGCTCAAAAAATGTTGAGTCTACCCTAAATGCCGAAATGATTGAATATATGGTAGATTTTCTCCCATGGAATATTGTTTTTTCAAAGGAAAAATATGGTGTTTTCATGCATGCACACTGATCTATTGTATACAAATGCATGACCATTGATATATGAATATCCAGTGAATTTATTAAATATACTTTGAATATTAGTTACCATAACAACAAAAAATATGTGAATATACATGAGTAATATTCTATTTATTGGTTGAATATACACTGGAATTACTGAACATACATTGAATATGTTGTTCTAAATTTGTCATTTTCTAATATGCATTCAAACATTATAAATACAGTTCTAATATATTGTTGTATGTTTCCAATCACTAAGTTGGTCATTAGGCGAGCTTCGATTTGAGTGGAATTTTCATCTTTTGTCCACGGGTTTCATGTAATGAGTACATTGTCAGAAAACATTGGGATTACAATAGTATTATTAGTGCATATTGAGTTATTTTAGTGTATATCTACGCAGTAAGTATATGAATATAAACATTTAATTATATTACATTAATTGGTGTTATATACAATGCATTTTTAAAATTTACATTGAATATAAGACAATAGTTTTTTCATTTTATAATTTGCATTCAAACTTTAAATATGAACTAAAATTACTGAATATAAATTGAATCTATCAATTGCATTCACCCCACCCTAAAAATAGTGTTCACTAAAAGTACTAAATTTACATTGAATTTGTTAACTGAATTCACCCACACTAACAATTTTTTTTTCATCAACTACAAGCTCATATAATATATTCAATGAAAAAAATACAACTAAATGTTTAGAAATTTTAGTGCACAAGGCTAATCAATGTTTAATTCACAACAAACTCTATGGATATAATGTATTCAATGCTAACATTACAACTATATATTCAATGCATATTCAGTAATTTTAGTGTATATTGAAAGATGGTTTTCTTGGTAGATCTTGGTGGGTAGGATTCAAAAAGATACATCGAGATGTGTCTTTGGGACAAATAGTCATGCTTAGACCAAACATAGTTTCAAAATTTTATGACAATCTTGAAACACTATATAAAACTGAGTAATATGTACCTCAAATAATATGGAATTGTGATGAAAATAGTGAATAAACTGGTAATAATTGTGAGATGAGGGTGATTACAAAGATGAGAAACAAGAGTGTACCCCACATACTCCTAAAGAGTAAAGAGTGGATCACAATACTTTTGTGTTAATGCAGTAGTGTAAAGTATACCATGCTTCTATATTTTTAAAATGCAAATGCAATTAACAAATTATACTTCAAATTATGAGCATGATGCATATATGATAGCCCAACCATACATGTGGATGACTAAGGAATTATTTCTAAATTGGTTTCACCACTTTGTGAGATCGATTCTAGGAAATGTTTCACCATTAAATAGGAATCTACTTATATTTTATGGCCATGGAAGCCATGTGACATATAACACAATTTAAGAGCAACATATTAGGTACAAATTTTAACCATTAGATGTTAGTGTATTTTTTCTATTTAAGACACACTTCAAAGACGAGAGATCCAAATGAATGGCCAAACATTAAAAAGTATATGTCAGGAGATCAAAATTGGCGTCACTTAGCAGTAAGGATTTCAAGAGATTTAACTCGATCCAATAATAAATCTAGAATTAAAAGGACTAGGATATAACCTCTAAACCATGATGCACTTGTCAATGACATACACCTAGGTGATGCATTCAATGTTGAATAGATAGAGGAGGAAATAACAATGGAGAACACTCTCCAAATGGCTGGATATACCAAGGAAGAAATAAAAAATTTATGCATGAAAATAGTGAAAGAATCCAACATCAAGCTGGAAACACAAGAGAAACAATAAATATTGAAAAAAAACTAGCAAATAGGGGTACAAGCAGTAAATTGATGGCCCAACATAGTCAACAATAAACAATTGTTCAAGTTGAAGAAAACAACAACACACCAAGTCATATCAGTCAAACATAAGAACCCACACCAACTAATGATGAGATGAGTTTGCCAATACAAGTAAGCCAACCATAATGGTTGAAAGAAGTTGCTACAAACTCAAGGATTCCAATCAACCTCCCTAATGAAAAAATACCAGTTTCCATTCCATCCCTTCTCTTACCCTTCCAAATGAGATATTTCACTATTATGTACATTGTAATGAATGGAAAAATGAGGAGGATGTTTACGTTAGCACACCGGTTGTACAAATAATATATAAGATATAAGCATACATGTAAATAAGAGTGGATATTCTACCAGAAGAAATATACAAAACAAGAGATATAAATCAACACCAGATTTAACGTGGTTCACCCAGTGTGGGCTACGTCCACCAAGAAACAAGATCAATATATTATCCAAAGCTTTGAAAAGATATACAATTGAATATTTACAATCTTCCACACCTCTCAGATGTACAATACTTTCTTTCTCTCAAGATTTTGCTTTTCCTCCAAGAATTCTCTCTCACTCACAATTGTTCTCACAATAATTAAGTTTTTATTAGTTCTTCTTAATTCTTACTTCTAAACCCTAGATTTCATGTTTATATATTCAATTATAAACTTAGGGCACTTAGCCATGCAATTACAATCAATAGTTATACTTTAATGCTACAAATAGATCTAATTCCTGAGAGTAAATTAAAACACTTCCACACAGGTAACCAATGTTGGTTCGCCCTAACCGATGTTGGTTCCTCCTTGTTTGAACAATGATAGCGACCCTGGGTGACTGATGCCGGTCCCTCCTAACCGATGACAGTTACTGTGTTTTCCAGCAAGTTTTAGATTGCATGCTAAGCTGAAGTAATTGAGTTCCATAACTCAATAATCTCCCACTTGTAGATTAATTACTGCACCATACTTGTACAGTGTCATTCTTGGATCCTTCCTTAACTTTGTTTCTTCCTCTTTAAGTCTCAAACTCAAAGACCAACATAAGTGGAGTGTAGCTCCAACTTCTCCTTTGCTAATGGCTTCGTTAGGATATCTGCAGGGTTCTCACTCGTATGAATCTTTTCCAGATTCAACTGTCCATCCTCCAATACCTACCGTATGAAGTGATACCTCAACTGAATGTGTTTCGTTCTTGAATGAAACACTGAGTTCTTTGCTAAATGAATTTCACCTTGACTATCACTGAACAATTTACAATCATCTTAATCCTTTCCCAACTCTTTCATGAACCTACTCATCCATATCATCTCCTTGATAGCCTCTGTAGCTGCAACATACTCTGCCTCTGTAATAGAAAAAGCCACAACCTTCTGCAATCTTGAAATCCAACTAACTATCGTCCCACATGCTATGAAAATATATCAAGTAGTGCTCCTTCTACCATCCAGATCTCCAACCATATCCAAATCAACATAGCCACATGATGAAATATTCAAACCTCTATAGCATAACTACATGCTAGATGTCCCTTTCAAATATATGAGTATCCATTAGATTGCTTTCCAATGCTCTTTACCTAGATTGGCCATATATCCACTCACAACTCCCACTGCATGTGCAATGTCTGGTTTGGTACAAACCATAACATATATGAGACTCCCAACTGCTGAAGCATATGACACTTGTGTCATGTATTTGAAATCCTCATGTGATGATGGACACTGATCTTTGCTCAATTTGAAGTGTCCAGCCATAGGTGTACTAATAGGTTTTACATTCTGTATGTTGAACATTTCTAACACCCTATAGATATAATCCTCCTGAGACATACAATTTCTTGTTTTTCCTGTCTCTATGTATTTACATGCTAAGGATTCTTTTTGCAGCTCCTAAATCCTTCATAGAAAATGCATGAGCTAGCTTTCCCTTAAGCTCATTGATGTCTTTCATACTAGATCCTGCAATAAGCATATCATCCACATATAATAACAAAATAATATAGCTCCCATTTTCAAGCTTCTTGAAATAAACACAATGGTCAGATTCATATCTCAAGTAACCATGCTCATGCATAAAACTATCAAACCTCATGTACCATTGCCTTAGAGCTTGCTTGAGCCCATATAGGCTCTTTTTCAACCTGCACACTAATTTCTCCTTACCCTTGACTTTATACTCAAGCAACTACTACATATAAATATCTTCATCTAAATCACCATGAAGGAAAGCATTCTTCACATCTAGTTTCTCTAAATGAAAATATTCTACTGCAACTAGACTCAATACAGTATGAATAGAAGTCATCTTAACAACAGGAGAAAATATTTTACCAAAGTCAATACCTGCTTTCTATGTAAATCCCTTTACTACAAGCTTTGCCTTATACCTTTTCTGTCCACCCTCTTCTTCCTTGATCCTGTAAACCCACTTGTTATGCAATGTCCTCTTACCTGTTGAAAACTTAACCAAATCCTAAGTTTGGTTATGTTCCAAGGAGTCCATCTCCTCATCCATGCCATGCTCCCACTAGACGTGGGTCTTATCCTGCATTGATTCTTCAAAGCTTTCTGGTTCACCATTACCAGTCAATAATAAATAAAATAGAGAAGGTGTAAATATTTCTAGACCCTTTGTACCTTCTCATAGTAGTTTGGGGTATCAGAGTCTCAATTTGGACCTCCTGGAAATTTGTATCCAAATTTGACAGTGACCGATGCGGTCACCTGTAACTGACGTCGGTTCTGCTAATCGATCCTATTTTGAATTTTTTGTAGCTGATACCGGTTCTGTTGACCGATGTTGGTTAGGGGTAAACTGACACCAGTTACTGTATTTTCCTGTAGGTAATAATTTTAAATCTGAGAGTTCATTTTCATTGACAAAATTATCAATCAGTTCATCCTTGGGTACCAAAATTTGATCCCTATACATTATATTTTCATTCCACTCAACATCATGAATCCTAATAATTTTAGAATTCTCTGAATCCCAAAAATGAAATCTGAAATCACCAGATCCATAACCAATGAAAGTGCATCTCTTGGATTTTACATCCAACATTTTCCTATTTTCCTTATCAACATGCACAAAAACTTTAAGAAAAGAAAAATCTTCCTCTTTTCCGGTCCAAGCTTCCTCTGGTATACCTCCATCAAGTGAACTTGAAGGCCCACGGTTAATCAAATAAACTGCTGTATCAAATGCTTCCCCCCAAAACTACAAGGGCAATCCAGAATGTATCCTCATACTTTGAGCATGTTCCATGATTGTCCTGTTCATTCTTTCTACAACACCATTCTTTTGTGGTGTTATTAGAACCATTCTTTCTCTACGTATCCCATTCACTGAACAATAATCATTGAAATATTTTCTACAATATTCACCACCATTGTCAGATCTAAGGCACTTTAACTTTGAATTTGATTCATTCTCAACAAGGGCTTTCCATATTTTAAAAGTCTCAAAAACATCAAATTTATGTTAAATACAATAGACCCATACCTTTATTATAGCATCATCAATGAAAGTAACATAATACTGGGATCCTCCATGAGAAGCTACCTGAGTTAGTCACCACACATCTAAGTGTACAAGCTCTAATTTCTGCTCCTTCTTAGTTGCCCCAACTTTAAGAAATATCACTCTCTTTTACTTTCCAAAGACACAATGCCCACATAAATCAAGATCTAAATCTTTCAAATCTGATAACTTACCCTTAGCCTTTAAGATCTGCATTCCTTTTTGACTCATATGGTCCAGCCGGTTATGCCACATGCATGCATCTGAATCTAAAGTAGATAATGCAGAAAAGGAATCAATAACACAGGTAGATAAATATAATGTTCCTACCTTCTTACCTCTTTCCACAACAAGATCAACCTTGGTGACTTTGCAAGAGTCTCCTATAAAAGTAACCATGCAACCAAATTCACCTAGTTCCCCTGCAGAAATAAGATTCCTCATGAGGCTTGGAACATGCCTCACATATTTCAATACCCATGTATTTCCATTCTGCAATATAAGATGAACTTCCCCTTTACCGGTAATACTATAAGGTTCATCATCACCCAAATAAACATGGCCAAAATTTCCCTGGACATAATTTCTAAAATAACCCTTGTTAGGGGTTGCATGGAAAGCAACTTTTGAATCTAAAACTCATGATTCAATTATATTATCTAAAAAAAGAATAAGAGCATCTTGCATTATCTCTGATGCAGCAAGATTTTATTCTTTACCTTTGACCAACAATATTTTATCGTATGTCATTTCTTTCCACATTTCCAACAAGTAATTCCCTTATTTCTGGAAATATATCTACTATCCCTTTACTTTGATTTCCCATTACTCTTACTCTTGGATCTCTCCTTCTTCCTGCCCTTGTTTTCTACATTCAAAGAATTCCTAGATGATGATTCCTTTGTTCTCTTCCTACAAATTTCTTCATTTAATATTATACTAACCACATCATCAAACTTCAAAATATTATTGGCAAATGCTGTATTACTAAGAACCATTACCAAGTTATCCCAACTATCAGGGAAAGAACATAAGAATAAAATATCTTTCACTTCATCACCAAATGATATATCAACCGATTTTAACTGATTTACAATAGATATGAAATCATTCAAATGACTAGATGCAGATCCACCTTCATGCATCTTAGAACTAAATAGTTTATTCATCAAATAAAATTTATTTGAAGCACTAGGTTTTTCATATAAATTAGTAAGAGATTTCATTAAGTCTACCATAGAAGTCACTTATGTAATATTGGAAGCCACAGATGCTGCCAGACCCAATATTATAGATCCCAAAGCCTTTCTTTCAAGAATCTTACATTCTTCATCAGTCATCTTCGTAGGTATAGACTTCTCATCTAATGGTAAATACAAATCTCTTTGATATAGATAATCCTCAATCTGCATCTTCTATAATTAATAATTTTGGCCGTCAAAATTCTCTACCTTGTATTTGTTTTCTTCTGCCATTGCTGTAGCTCCCACTCAATCAGAAAACCCTCTATGAGTAAATCTGTCAACACAAAAAACTCTCAAACAAAGCTCTAATACTAGTTGTTGTGGTTAGCACACTAGTTGTACAGACAATATATCAGATCTAAGCATACATGTAAATAAAAGTGGATATTCTACCAGAAGAAATATACAAAACAAGAGATATAAATCAACACCAAATTTAACGTGGTTCACCCAGTGTGGGATACATCCCCCAAGAAACAAGCCAATCTATTATCCAAAGCTTTGACAAGATATACAATTGAAGAATTACAATCTTCCACACCTCTCAGATGTACAATACTTTCTTTCTCTCAAGATTTTTCTTCTCCTCGAAGAATTCTCTCTCACTCACAATTATTCTCACAATAATTAAGTTCTTCTTAATTCTTGTTAATTTTTACTTATAAACCCTAGATTTTATAATTATATAGGCATTTATAAACTTAGGGAACTTAGCCATGCAATTACAATCAATAGATCTACTTTAATACTAAAAATAGATCTAATTCCCGAGAGTTAACTAAAACACTCCCGCACAGGTAACCGATGTTGGTTCTCCCTAACCGATGCCGGTTCCTCCTTGCCTAACCGATGTCATTCCTGGGTGATCGATGCAGGTCCCTCATAACCGATGATGGTTACTGTGTTTTCCAACAAGTTTTACATTGCATGATAATATGAAGTAATTGAGCTCCACAACTCAACAGAGGATCACCATTTGGAAGCTATAGATTTGGATACTTTGGAAACATTTTTATAAGGCACACAAGAACATCCATGTAATTTAGAATTAGGAAATGAGGTTATTGGGCCACTAAGGAATTTCCTAAAGATTCCAATTGATAGGGTTAAATAGAGATTAGAAAGTGCAAACAAAGGGACTATTAGGTTGGGAAGACAATCACAAATTATTACATCAAATGACTACTTAAAATTGCTTGAATAACAATAAGCACAATAAGGAACTAGAGGAGTTAAAAGTAAGGAAAAAAGAGGAGATAAAGGAAAGAAGGGAAAATATAATCATCGAACACCAAATAAGGGAAGAAAATAAACTTAAAAGAGAGTTGAAAAAGTAAAGGAAATGGAGAAGATAACACAACTTGAAAAATAGAAAAAGAAGGAGCATGAGAGGATTCAATGGGAGAAATAGATGATTGAAAAGAACATGCAAATGAACTCATTTTAAATAAATCCAGGAAATCCTATTCCTTCATAACACCCAATTATGATGGATTTATACAACATTTTCAATCCAACTTTTCTTGTGGCCAATTACCAAGTTTTCAACCCCTATACTCCTACAAATAAAATGCAGTTTCCTTCAACAAAAATAATTCAATTTCCTACACATGTCACAACTTCAAGTCAAATATAATTTTATCATGTAGATAATATGCAATTTCCTTCACCAAGGACAAAAATAATGCCATGTCTTACTTCATGTTGCAAATTCAAGCCAAATGCAATATGATCATGCAAGTAATATGTAGTTTCCTTCACCAAGCATAATAAAAATTCCATGTACACCCCAAATGGAGAATAGAAAAAGTATAAAATGGTGAATGGAGGGAGATAATGTATGGTCCTGAAGAAGAATTTAGTTTTCATAAAATATAGAATCAAGTTTTTTTAGTAAGATGAATTCATATGCAAATTTTTGGTATTGTAGGCATCTGTAAATGTAAGGATTCAATGAAAAGACTCTTTGGGTATGATACACATATGTTAATGTAAGGATATAATGTATGAATTTTTTTATGATATATGTTTCTAAATGTATGAAATTATATCCTTATTTTAGAAGAAAAAAGACCTATAATATATGTAACCATTTTGGTAAAAGAGAAAGCCAATACTTATATTTTTTAACTTCATCAATTCAGTATGTAAATGAAAGTATTTTTAATGTGTAGAGATATGCAATATCCTCTTACAATTTCTTTATTCTTTGTGCAAATGATTTAACTATATCGTAACAAGTTACATGTAGCAAGTGACCTAAAATACATTAAAAAGACAAGAAAACCTAAAGACAAATATTTCAGGAATGATGAAAATTATGATAAATAGGTCACTACCTAAGTAAGGTCATAAATGAATTTACGTGAAGAAATAATACTTATTATTTCTTGCATATGTATGGTATCAAAATACACAATTAGAACACTTTCAACAATGCTTCGAAGAATACTCCCTCATAATACCTCTTCCTTATTTACCTTAGTAGAAACAAAAACCAATTACAATGAAAATATTTTCAAGAAATATGAGGATATCTAATGGTTTTTGAAAAATACAAAATCACATATGTATATTCAATGTATGTTTAGTAATTCCACTAAATATTCAACCAATTAATATAATATTCACCATATAAACTTAGATATTAACTACCAAAAAAACACGTGACTTATGCGTATTTAGTTATTATTACGCTGCTATATGAATCGGTACCTAATGTATATTCACATAGTCAATGTATATTAAAAATTATTTATATATTAAGAATTTTAATAGGTGTTACGGTAACTGAGATTCAATGTATATTTAATAATATCAATGTATATTCATATATCGGAGGCCACACATTCTATATGCAATAGTTCAACATGCATGAATGAAAAAACCTTGTGTTTGACATTAACTACACTATATCATTTGATTTTTTGGAGAACAAAAGATTTGATAAGAACATGCAATGAAATAACTCAATATACACTAAAAATACATTTACAATCCCAATATTTCTTGCGAATGTGTTCATTTCACAAAACTTATAGAAAAAAGATCTAAAACCATTGAAATGTGGGCTCACTTGATGGAACAATTTGATGATTTAAAATAGGTAGTGATATAACATGAAAAAAAAAATCCAAACCCCAATAGGTAAAGTGTTTGAGATGCAAATAAGCCCCATTTAAGGAGATACGAGCACATTTTTCTACATCTATAGGCTCCACAATGTGGAGGGTTTTGGATGAATGATGATAATTAATAATACAATTTAATGGAGTAATGGTGCATAGATAGATTTCATAGAGGAGACACACATAGTGATAAAGATGAATTAAATGATGATTAAATTCATTTAGGTTTATATATGGATGCGTAATTGTAACGTCTTGATCATGGCAGTTACTACGATGACTTTCCCTTTTGATATTGCAAATGTCAACATGTGCTCTGTCTTAGGAAGGTGTATTAATTCGACGTTGAAAATCATGTTTGCAATGAGTAAGTATTGTTGTTCCGAATTCATGCTTACTGTAATTTTATTTAATGGGAAATGATATCATTTTACTTTGCAATCCGCAAGTTGTGAACCTGCAGAATTGTTTTTATAATTGATGTATATATATACATATGTTAAAAGTATACCTTGAATCAATTCCATTGATCCAAGGTATACTTCAGTTTTTCCTTATTGTCATCTTTTTAATTGACTTTCTAAAGGAAATGTCTTTTGGAACCAAGCTGGGTTTTGTAGTAAATTGTAAAGAACCTAGTTTCAGGTATTCTTGCTCGGCATCATGCTACCAATGGTAAGATTTGATCTCCCAAATACATAAACTATAACGTTGGATAGTGTGAGAAAGTAAAAGATTTATTATAAGGATATGAAGGCAAATATTTTAGCCTTGGACGGAATGTTTTGTACTTTGTTGGTTTAAACCTAAGGTGGTAAAAATCTACTCGGGACCCATTTTTGAATTATTACAGGTTGTGTTCTAACTTATGTTGTAATATCCTAACATATTTGGACTTAAATCTAAAAAAAAAGTTGTAGCTTAATCTAGGATAAATTCTAAAGGCCTAGAGTTAAAGTGGGAACCTAACTATTAATAAGGGGGACCTAAACTATTACTAATCCTAAGGGGGGCCTATGGGATTATGTGGGAAGTGGGAGGATAGTGGCGATGGTTTCTAGACTATTGATGAGGAATAAATTACAATCCTTGCATTTTTTTAAATTGCCAAGTTGGCGGAAGCATGGGAAGTTAGTGGATGTTTAACTAACATTGTTGCTAAATTTAAAAATACATGCAAAAATCTAAATGGAAATTCACCAAGTTTGAATTGACAGTGTCGTGAAGAAAGAGGGGGAAATTTGCATTCAATGCAATTAATGGCATTGGTTTCGGCGAAGAAACCGCCTAGGAAAAAGGAGAAATGGGTTTTGTGGAGGTTGTTATTGTTCATTTGGTTTTTCTGGTTTTCTTGCTATGCGTATGGGTTGCTCTTTTTGAACCTGCAAGTCTTCTTCTTTTTTTTTCGACCCATTTGTGATGTTGATCGCCTTCGAGCTGTTTCTGGGTGGGTGGAAACACGGAGGCAGTTTGGAGATCTGGCGTTTGACGTTATTTAAAGAGAAAGAGTTCTTGGGAAGCTTGGATGTGACATCTTGCAAGCTAACAAGAAATTTTACCAGGCATGTTAGGCCCTTCTCATTAAACAATTATGCTTTTTATTAATCATCTCCGTAAAAGAACTCTGCCATTAGAAATGCTTGGTTTTGTGGAAATGTTTGGTGTATGTTTGACTGTGATCTTCTGCTTGAGTTGTTGTTGGAAAAGGATGCAATAAGAGTATTTTCTGATTTTGCATATATGAGAAAATCGATATTTTTAGTTGAAACTGTAATTATATGAGAACTCCATCGTTGCTACTAAGATTTGATGAAATGGGTATTCGGTTTTGTTGTTTCCTTGTGGGTTTAAAATTGTTGAAGGTAACAACAATATAATTTTTATTTCCTGAGTTGTGTATGCTCGAAAGCTATGGATTTCGTGGAAAGATAAAGTGGTACTTTGTTTGAATTGTTCCTCCTTGCTGGAAATGCGGTTTAAATACGAGTTAGTTACTTTGAAACCTTGTGACTATCATATTGTCATTCACTTTGCATGTTCTGGAAGAGATATGTTATTCCTCTTATTTTTGGGTACCTTAATGCTTGTTTAAAAGGATTGTTTTCCTTATGTAAACCTGAGATTAACTCAGTTTGCTTATTTGGAGGATTTGTGTTGGAACATATAGTTTTCTTTCTCCCTTTGAACTCGATGATGAGTATAGGTACTGTGAATGACAACTCCTTTGTGATTTTTATTATATTTGAAGTAGGATGAATTCTTTTCCTTTACGATTAAATGATTTCTTTTATTCCTGTGGAATTGGGATCAAGTATTACTTGGTTGTAATCTTTGATCGTTTTAATCTTTAGAATGAACTTGCTTGTTGTAGCGTAAACAAACATTAATGAAGGGATGGAACTGGAGGGTCAGTAGTTGCTTGAAAAATTGAGTTAGCTATAATTATATTCATTGAAAACTTCTGCCAAGGTAGCTAGAAGCTAACGAGACTGTCCCTATTTCAGGTTGAGGAAATACACTGTTTTAAACCGATTTATAGGGTTACAGTTTTTAAATTTCGGTAACATGTTGGTATGAAGTATTGAGGATCCTTTCTCATTTTGACTATCGACCTTTCCGAATTGTGGGTTTCATTACTATTACTTTGTGCTTAAAAAGAAAAGTTGATTGTTACCTGTCTCTGACTATTTACTTACGTTATTATACCTCCTTGCATAAAATCGACCAGTTCGGTCGTAATAACCGTAGGAGATTGTAAAATAGATAATAGGAAGAAATAATTATTTCTTCTCCTCTTTTAATTTCTATTAGGGAGATATTGAATCAATGTGTGATTTCCTTCAGGTGTATGTAAATGTGATTTACATTTTATGTTCACTCTGAGCGGGGTAAAATACTATACTGTGTTGTTGAATTTTGAAAGGTGGAAAAAGTCACCTTCTTGGTGTCCAATCACTATCCCTCTCTTTATTAAACTTGGTTGAATCCGAGTGATTATTAGATGGGGAAGGAATTTTTGTTAGAGTCAAAGTTATTCCATCTTAAACCTTTCATTTACTAAGATGAAACGAAATTGTTCTTGTTTTGGATGATTGGTAAATCATTACTTCTCTCAATTACCTCTCTTTTGTGAATTGTTAGAGTTAATATATATATTTAGTTTTTTTTTGGAACATTTGTTTAAATCTAGAATGAACTCTACACATTATAGTATGGAACAACTAAGAATTCAGGGATGTGATGTTGCTTGTCTATTGTAAATTCACTGAAGAAATTTATAATTATGAATGCTACGTGATCATGATGTTTATTTATTATGATGAGGTCGTTCGATCCGTTATTCTTTTAGTGGTTCTTAATTCTTATGAGTTATCTATCTAGATTGTTTGAACATTTCATAAAAGCAGGGTTCTTTTAATGAGAGAGTTAGTCAAGAGCACAACATTTTAATGTTTAAGTGCTTAACATGCTCAGTTCGATGAACTGAATCATGCTAGCAATTTTATAGATGGATTCAGTAGGTGTTAAGGAAGACATGCAATTTTATGATGCTTCTCTTGTTTAATTAGAGGCTGGATCCTGTATGAGACATTATTATTCCTTCTTGATGTAATTGAAGAAGAAAAGTTGTATTCTTTCTTGAGTTATAAATGATGATTGGTATGAGTAAGGTCCAACTATTGGGACTTGTAAAATGTGTAAATTTTATCCCAAGGAATGAGAAAAAGGATTGAGCATTAATTCCTTTATTATTTTGATTGTATTATTTACTTAAGTTTATTGAAAAAGAGGATTGTAAACCTATCTCTTCCCTCTTGAATTTATACCTATTTAATAATGGCAGTGAGACTTAAATGAAATAAAAGAAAGGAGGAAATTAATACTCTATTATTCTCTAAGTACAATTTATAAGTGGAGACATACGGGTAGTTATTCCTCAAGTCAATATGGACTATTAATTGACATTAATAAGAGAGTAAAAATACAATGAACCCTTGTATAAGTATTTATTGGAATTAGATCCTAATCAATGAATGAAAAGAAAGGAAAATTAGTTCAAAAAGAAGGTTTTTTAACACTCTTTTGGGGTGACATACCCAAAAAATATCCGAAAAGAGAAAATCATATCTTCTCTTAATAAACCTTAAACTAAAGTAAGGTAATCAAAATTAAATAAATACATGTGTATAAGAAATAGACCTCATTCAAATGAGGTCTAATATAAAGGAAACCTGAATTTAGAATCAGTTGCGAATGAACTTGATTTAGCTTAGTAAGTTAATCTTACCATGTTAAGCTGATTTGGATTGTAAGTCTAAAAATTTAATTAATGAACCATGAAACGATATACAATCCTTCAGAAGAGAGGAGTGATTGTATATTAATCCTCATGACAATTTAAGTCATTCATGGCTAGAAGCTATGATGAACAAAGAGGTTAGAGGATCAACAAGGTTGCTGAAACTTATTCTTAAATTATAAAGATAAGAAAGTGATCAATCTCTTAGTTGGATATGTACCCCTAGATGGGAGTACTCCGCAGGATGTTGGTACATGCCAACTGCAATTAGGTGTCATCATGAAGGATAGGTCTTCATGACGAAACAATGTTGCAGCTGACATGTTGCAACACCCATCCGAATCGGATCATCTAGGTTTACATAAGCTTGGACTTGGCCTCAATTTTACTTTGGACCAAGTTAGGAACATGTCCTTGTATATGGAGTGACTCACGATGAATAAAGGTAACTAGACACACTCAGTTGACTAGGGTCAATGAGGTATGTTTGTGTACCCTTAGTCATCACGAGTGTCCCCTTATACCTTTTCATATTGCTAACTTGAGTTAAGGTTCAACTTGGGACAAGAGGACTGACAGGAGTCAGAAAAGACCATTCCAGATAACAGATGAAGTGGGGTGAAAGATGTATTCCTTTGACGAGTATGTCGTCTAGGGATATGATCATGCTAAGCATGTGAAAATCTTTGGCCGAAGTATCGCAAGCTGCTGGTTGCGTTGTCCTGGATCACCTAGTTTAAGAAGCGAGATTTCAGATGGATATCCGTAACAGATATTCAAAAAGGCCTCTTAGATAGAACACTTCAATACCCGAAAGGGTAAGAGAACTAAGTATACTTAGTATACATTACATTGAATTAACATGAAGGATCGGTAAGAAACCGAGTCATGAAATGAGAGATCGATGAAACTCCGAGCCTAGGAAATGGGAGATCGGTAGTTCATCGAGTCATTACAATTGCATATGGTTATCTATTATGTGATTGAATGGTATAGAATGTGTGTTCCATATTATGAATATGCAAACAGAGAACATTGGTCTAAAAGTAATATGCGTTTTAAATCATAGTCATTTAAAACAAAGAACGTTATTTAAAACTTAGAACGTGTGTTCTAAATTATGATAATTTAGAGCAGAGAACATTATGTAAAAAAAAAATTCCCTTGTTCTAGAGTCATGAATGGGAATGTTACAATAATTGTTTGTGCATTATGTTGAACCATGTATATTTTTAGGTGGGAAAGTTTAGCCACCAGTTTGTCATTCCAAAAAGGGTTTTTAAAGTGATTTCAAATTTGCACTTGCTACATGATGTGTTAAATGGATATGAGGTGGAAAATTCACCATTTTTTATTCATAAGAATATATTTGATGTGAATTTTAAATTTAGCAATCTATAGCGCAATTTTTTTTCTCCAATATTCCTTTAAAATTAGGGTATCAATAAAAGATACATCTCCCCTAGCAAGGGATTATTACTCAATATGACCTATACCTTCCAAGAATAATATGTGAATGACTAAAATATTCCACCATAATGATTAAATCTTAAACACACAAGAGAAAGGGATGCGCTAATGAGAACAACAATATAACCATTTCTTTCTATTTAATTCAATTTAAGGAAAATAAATATAAGTTCAGGATCACCCAAGAATGTATTCTAATTGAATTCATGTTGCAATTTCACGGTAAGAAGTTATATAGTATATAATCAACATATAATCCATGCAATATTATGAAAGGAAATATATATCATAAATTTTACGTTACGAAGTTATCATTCATGAAGCATTTTAACCTTCTATAACATGTTTTCTCTCCTCTTAGTTTATTCAACACCAAAGCATATTGTAATAGTTAGAGTAATAAACTTATATACCATAGCTTTCACTAGCCAACAAATCACATTGAGCATACAAATTGAATCTTAACTAAGATAACTATGATTTCACTAAATAATACAACCACAACTAGGTGATGATTCCAAAAAATAAATACTACATCATTATAAAATGATTACAAGTCCAACAATCAATAATTTTCCACCATCACTATTTAATGGACCACCCAGTCAAGCATCATAAGGATAAAAAGAATAGATCACTTGAACATGAAGAATAAGGGAAAGATGATCCTTCCATAAGAGTAATGCCAAAAGAACACACTCTCCCCAATTATTAACATGAGTGTGATTGAAGGTATTTGGTAGATGTCTTTAAATAGAGAGAGATAAACCAATGGAATCAACTCAACCTTAATCCCAAAAATAGAAGACAACATTTTAGGCACCTCAAACAATTAATTCAAACTTATATGCATATCAAAAGATAAATGACATCATAACCATCAACAAAATGTAAACCTAGAATCCAATGAGAGTGAAGGTTTCCCCATTCATCAATGAAAAAAATTCCATATTCATAATAAGAACATCACATGAACCCATTGATTCACCATTAAACATGCATATAAAATCTTGTGACTAAAGCCAACCATCTGTGAAGGGTGTAACTATTACTACATTATAAGAATGAGTTAATATCTACATGCAATTAAAAATAAAGTAAAACAAAAACATGACAGGAAACCCCAATAGGGTTATAATCTAATAATAACAAACAACCTCCTTAATATGAGAAAATAAAAATCCACATTCTGGCATGGACCAAATAGTCATTACAACCCACATTAACTTTCTTATACACAACCCACACCATATCACACAACAAGAGAATCCACAATATATTCTAGAAAGGAGGAGAAATGGCCGTGCCATACATGAAGTTATCATTGTAGTTATAGATATTATGGATATCTCTATGCATGGTGTCATACATAAATTAATTTATCTCTCTTTATTTCTTCTTAAGACATGTAATAAAATATAGAAAATTACTTGCTCGTTTCTATCTTGGAAAGATACAAGCTTTCTCATGCCTCCTTTCTTCCTTGCTTGACCATATTTTTGTTCTCTTCCTCTTCCTCTTTTTACTTATCTTCAACTATTTCCCCCTTTTTTTTGCCATTACGGTCACAAAAAATCTACAACACCAAATAAGGAATCAAGATATATAACCCTCTATAAGTCTACCACCTAAAATATTTCACATTCCCCATAGTCTCATTCTCTAATCTCCTTTGTTCCTCCCCACTTAATCATCCCATGCTTATGGGTCATCATGAACAAAAAGGTAATTTTGGTGCCTTTTCAATAATTTAACCACATTTACATAATATTAAACTACTTAACATATAACTTTCTCATGACCCAAGGCCATTTAAACTCAAATACTCACCCATGAACTAGGTTCTAGGTCTAAATTCACTTAATTAAATTCCATGGTGAAACATCTACACATTCATTCTCAAGGTTTAATCCAACATTCGATACTAACCCACACCACTAAAAAAATCCAAATCAACATGTTTAATTACTTGTCAAGGAACCATCAAGGCATAACAAGACACAACCCAAGTAAGGATTGTGATACTTGTAGGTTAAATCTACCTATACCATGATGTGTTTGTAACATGACGAATAACATTAATCCAATACAAAAATATAAAATAATAAGAATTCTCCAAAATCAACTTAGCCCAACAAAAATTTCATGCAACAATAAAATACTTGAAGATGAATAAAATACTAAACCAAATTATGAAGAGAGATACATCAAAAAACAATAGTAAATTAATAATGGGATAGGAAAATTAAAAGTTATTGAATGGATATTTCCTCATTCTCTTGGCTACCAAAATTTCTTGAAGGCATCTACGAATAATCTTGCTTACCTTTGAGACCTTCTCTTTTGAACACCTAGCAAACATCAGGGAAAATATCAGAATAGATGACCCAATGATGGCATACAAACATACATACATACACATTTTTAATAAAATACAAAAAATAAAAATTTAAATAATAAGATCATACTTCCATTTTTAAAAGTTTGAGATCTAATGTCCTCACATTAGACAAAATATGCATCTAAGTCAGCCATATACCCAAGCAATAATACATAAAACCAACAAAATATCTAATTTATTATTTAGGAGTGTGTTGTCCAAAATTGCACCACATGCGATTTTGAACGACTCATCTAAGTTGGGACTTAGAAACTTTTTTCTTATGAAAGATACAAAACACTAAGTTAGTCTTTTGCGGGTTCTCTTAATGTGTAGGACAAAGGAATTTGAGCTCAGGACTTAGGAGGATTTTGATGGATATAGTGTTTCATAGAGGTTTTTACTCCTTTTCAGATTTAAGGAAGTCAATATTTCACCGAATTGAATTAATCTCTCACAGGTTCATGGAAGGTCAAAGTTCCATGGGGGTTTACATGCCTACGAAAAGTTGGAAAATTAGATAAGGACAAGATCCGTGGATTGAGAAAGCTTAGTGCTTCGTGGCATGAAAGAAATAATTTTACATGGAATTGGAAGGTATATAAATTCATAGAGTTGGTCAATTCCGTGAGAATAAGGTTATAGTCCACTAAGGAAAAGCTGAAATGAAAAAAGTAAAAGGTTTCACAAGGCACTGCATGACAAGGGAAATAAAGTTTGGAAAGGGACTAAGGTTGGAATATATGAAACACTATTACAGTGTTCCGCGGGTTTCCCAATTGTAGTGTTCCAAGGATTTCAGAGTTTGCGGAACAAAGAAACATGGTCGCAGGTGAAAGTGCCACACAACAGAATGAAGAATAAATTTGCAGCATAGTGGGACCAAAAAGGAAAAGTATGGAATTTTTCAAATTTTCATGACAAGGAATAGCTATGGGACATTCAAAATACCGCAAAATAAAGAAATTCCATAGGTAAGGAAGGTTAGAACATGAGTGGTTTAATACATTGCGAAGGTTAGAAATGACTCCGCACATCATCCAAAGGATGTGAAAGCTATGGGAAACCATATAAACCATTAAAATTATGCAAAACATGACAAAGCCACGCCTTTTTGAACCAGGTAATAAACCACTCCACCAACCCAAATTTAATGAAGTATGGGCACCGTCCTCCTTGCCATGTAAATCTGATGACATGCGATTGGAGCCATGTTAGGTGCCCATTCTTCACATGTGAAATTAATGGTTATTTATCCTTGGTGGATTAATCTCTCTCCTATTGGCACATATTTATCCTTCTTTCTTCTTCTTATTTTCTCTATATATATGACACTAATTCTCATTCTAAATGATAGCTCTTTTGTTGTAACGACACCATACCAAAATGGAGGTCAATTTCCCATGAGTCCCAAACCTCAAATTTGGACTCTGTAATGCATTCTGTGCCTTCTACCATTGATGTAATGCTATGTTCATCCTTCAAACAATAAAATATTGTGTTTATGGATCTTTCTGTCATATACTCACATTTTATCATTTCCTTTTCTCTCTATTCATCCTCTGGTATGTTGTGTGTGGATTTTACTTGCAAAGTTTCATTTTTGTGTGTTTTTGATGTGTGATATGAAATATTATCAAGAGTATTTGTTTATGACATGTATGTCTACCCTTTCCTCTTATGTTTCCTTCCTTCTCCCCTCATGGAGAGTGATAATCTATTTCTTATGGTGTTATCACTGCTTGTTTTAGCTTATATTTTACTTTCCATATCTCTATTTTCCTGGTCCATTGGATGTTTTAGTTTTATATTATCATAGAGGTAGTGTTAGCATTAGGTTAGTTAGGAAGAGGAAGTTGGTGTTATTTGGAGGTTTTTCTCAAGATGAAAGTCACACACTTGGAGATAATCCCATGTTGGCCTAGAATTGTGGGTTTTCCATGATCTAGACATGGGCACAATTCTAAGCTCCAATAGTTTTGGAACACCTAGTGGGACTATATTGAAGATATTTAAAAATTTATATCACCAAGATTGAAGTGTTATTGATGTTATTCAACCTTTGGAGGCATTTCTCATAACATTTTGTGTCTCCATTGATCCAAAAACCTATTTATCTCATGTGCAAACCTTTTCCTTTCTTCCATTTTTTTCTCATTCATAAAGTTGTGCAACTATGAATTCATTTCCTCATTGGACCCCTAAGTTTTTAGAGTAGTATCAATCCCCTCCATCTCCATTTTATCAAAACTACCCTCTAAATTATTTTTATGAGCCTTATCATGATGAATATGCATATGGCCCAATCCCCACTGATCCACATGGTTATCCTATTAACTATAATGATTTTTAAGAATATAGATATGTAGATGATGGTGGTAATTTCATGGATAAAGATGATTTCCAGATCAATATTCGAAGGATGGATAAAATCATGGTGCAGATCAAGGCTACATGTTAAATGAAGGTGGTTCAAATTGGTTTTAGGATGCCCTATCCATGGGCTGGTCCTACGCGAAACTAGTTTAGCCCTCAACGGAAGCTATATTTTATGGTTGAAATGTCATCTCAGATATCAATGTGGGTTGAGTTAATGGAGTATTACCAATCTAGTTGTAAGAAACCATTTCAATGGGGAAATCTTATGGTAGCATCTTATAACCCTCCCATTTCTTCTTCCCAACCTATACCATCTCATTCTGGTTTCCATGTTTGTAGCTTTCTGTCAGCTCCTCATAAGGATTCCCCTTACCCATCATTTGAACCATTGAAAAATCAGTCAAAATTTCAACCTCTCCCTCCTTTCATATATCCAAATCCATTTTTTTATGGGCTTCATGAGTAGACAAACTTGGGAGGGCAGCCTTTTGAAGAGCCAAACAAAGAACATTTGTTGTAGAGTCTTAAGGTTTGGAGCCAAAATTTTTATGTGAAACATATCCTTTATCAAGAAGCCATCAATCAATATCCTTATAGTGCATCAAAATTAGTTGAGGTGAGTTCCATCATTGATGTTAATAATAATATATCTGTTGAGGAATGGAATTATTCTGATAGAAGAATTAAAGATCTGCCCCAAAACATTTGAAGAACCTCATGTTGTTTTAATTCAGAAATCTGTAAAGGAGGATGAAGTGACTATGCCCAAGAAGGATGATTTTGAAGCTAATAGGAACTATGAGAAACCAGAGGAAGATTGCATTGATATGCCAAGAACATCCTTAGATTCTGCAATCAATCAAATGGAGCTTCATAGTGAGGATGCAAATAATTTTGAGTTATCAAACTTCTTACTTGGTGAGGAGAAGGATGCTGATCCAAAGGAGGTAGAGTTGTTTTTAGAAGAAGTAGAACACAATTCAAATCAAATTGCAAAAAATATCCATCATAAAGAGATTATGCATGATGACACCATTTATGGGGATGGTATTAAAGGAAATGGGAAAATCATAAGGATAAGCCCATTAGTTCAAAACATTATGTACCCAACTAGATATCTGGCTAGTCTAGAGCCAAAATTAGAGTTTCCACTGGTCATGCTCACTTCAAAGCATGATGAAGAGCTTGAAAGCATTAAAAGTCATCCCATACACTCATCCAAACTAAATGCATAGAGATTAGAGTATGTACATTCTATTTTCTTGGATGATAATTTGGGAAAAAAGGGAGTACAGAAAATGTTATCACTTCCACCATTTCATTTAGTTGCACGCTTGATCACATGGCCACATTTTGTAAGAAAGGGAAGCTATTTATCCTAGTTTGTATCAGGTTTTGTTTAGCTTCCTTTTCTTTTGGTTAGATTGGGAGAAGTTTAGGTTTTCTTATTGAAAAAAAAGTGCTTGTGCACACTCTGTATGTTTCCACTTGGAACATGTATGATTTTCACACTTTGTATATAGTTTTTGTGCCTTTTTTTGGCTTTGCACAATCTAGTTTGAGCAATTTTAATGGGAAAATCATGAGATTTTGGAGCATTTTATAATTTTTATTTAGAGCTCCAAAGGTCAATTCCAGTTCAGTATTAAGCTCATGTAGATTTAGGGACAAAATCAAATGTTTGAAAAACATTTTTTCTTCAAGTTATATACTTGAATCCATGTCCATTGGATGCCTTAAGGCTATTAGTCTTCATCATCTAACAAAAATATGTTCCCTAGAGGTCTCCAAACTATTTCCCAAAATTACACCCCATGCAATTTTGAACGAATGATCTAAGTTGGGACTTAGAAAATCCATGGAACACTAACTTAGTCTTTCATAGAATGTTTGAATGCAGTGTTTCATGGGTTCTCTTAACTTGTGGGAAAAAGGAATTTGAGCTCATGAAGGAAAATTTTGATGGAGATAGTGTTTTTTGGAGGTTTTTTAGTCCTTCACGACATTAAGGAAGTTAATATTTTATAGAATCGAATTAATATCTTATGGGTTAAAGGTAGATTAGAGCTTAGTGGGGTTTACACGCCCACAAAAGTTGGAAAATTGGCCAAGGACAAGATCCAAAGAGTGAAGGAGTGAGAAAGCTAAGTTCTTTGTGGTGTTGGTGCCTGATTTGATCTTGTTGAAAATCATGGAAAATTTTGTATTCTCCCCAAGAAACTAGTGTTTCGTGCCTATTTCTTTAGTCCTTTTACCTCTCAAGATTTTTAGTGTTCCACCAAGCTTCATGTTGATTAAACCATGTCATGTTCTTGGTCTATTGTTCTTGTTTTTCTAATGCTTTAATGTTTCCTATGTTTCTTATTGATTTGATGAATTACAGGTGTGAGGGGAATGGGTGATGTTTTAGAATAAGGCCCCGTGATTTTGAAACATATTTCTCTACAATTTTGTAAGTTTTCAACCTACAAGTTCACCCCAATGCATGACAGAAGGAATATCAGAAGCATTTGGGGTATGCGGGCATTATGAGAAATTTTACATTATTTGTAATGTTGTGAGCTACAGTTACAAGTCTAAGCCCTGAAGGAATAATATTATTTGGGGATGTATGGGCTTGTGAGAATTTTTTTAGTTTTTGTAAAGTTGTAAATTGCAATGACACTTCTGGGCCTCGAAAAGGGAATATTTAGGGGATATTATTACATTTGATGAATTTATTGAAAATTTAAATTTGATGTGGATGTGAAACTTACGAGGTCATCCTCAAGGACCAAAAATAATAATATAGAGAGAATCTTAATGATGCAGGGTAGGGAGTAGTTGCCCAATTTTGTAGTTTATAGCTTCCCAGTTCTTGCAAGATTGTAAGTTGCATCCCAATTTACAAACCAAGAGACATGTGGCATGATATGGTAGTAGTTGGCTAAGGGAGTATCCTCACAACTGAGAAGTTGGTAGTCTTATAATTCCTAAAATATTTTAAACTACATTTCCATCTCCATGACATGTTAGAAGACACGTGATGACATGTAATGACACCTCAAGTTAGAACATTTTTTACAGATTTGGAGTTGGAAGCCTTGTAGTTTATAAAATGATGTAAAATACATGTTTATCCCTAAAGGCAAAAAAAACAAGACACGTGGCATAATATGGAACCATCATGTGGTTGGAAAAAATTTGTAGCCTCACAATTAGCAGCTTCATAGTTTTTGCAAAACTACAGATTGCTACCCTACCCCAATTGAACTGGAATATTGGGCGCATGTCACTACTTCAAAACACATGAGGAGAAATTCAAGTGATGGGCTACGTATGAAAAGTTTAAGACTTGGACCAATGAGAAAGCGACATGTCATTCAAGTAAATCTAACATGAAATAACTACCCACATGTAAGGCTCACATTAAAACTTAGATTATAAAATCAACAGATGTAAATATAAAAAATACAAGAAGATGTCCTCCATTAATGAATGTGTGCGAAGAAGTATATGGTTGAAAAATTAGGAAAAGTACCATACTTTGCATTTAAATTCAAATTTGGCGAGAAATATGGATCCATATAACAAGAAAACATGCCCAAATTCTTGTAATTAAGTTGTGTAGAAGTGTGTTCAAAGGGTGAGTGGTGTTTAAAGGCTCTTGTTGGTTCAAAAATAAGAAGTTACAACTACCTTGGTGTGTGGATAATTCCTTGAATGTGGTATATATTTTTTGCATTTATGTTATGAGATTATGACGGGATGTAAGGGAGATTTCCTAAGTTTCCATCGTTTCTATTAGTCTAATTCTTAAAGAAATATTGTCTACCCCCTTGCATTGATGTAATGAATATTCAATTGATTGGAGACCAAAAATTTATCCCAAATTTTTTCTGACTTGGATAAAATAACTAATACAAACCTTGGAAATGTTTATTGGAATGAGTTCCTCCTAAAGGCTGCATGTAACTAACATGTTTGAGATTATGAAGAAAATTTATGAAAGTGCCATTTCCATAGCAGCCACATTCCTCCCTCATCTCAGTACCTAAAATTGGTATGGGATTGTGTAGGGAATAACAACCCATAACGAAGAGAGGTTAGATATGGGAGTGGTGACGTGGTCTTGTCCCTGACTCGAGATACTTTGAATGAAATGTTGGGACCACCAGATGTTGATGAAGTGGTAGACATAACAATTTAAAATTTAGAATTTTTTTGGACTGCTAACCATGCCAAATATTCCAAACTGTTAAAAAATAAATGGCATGAGAAGCCAAGGATCTCTATCACCCAAATTCGCAAGAGATTAACCAAATTTGACTTTATTGAGGAAATTGGAGATGTCATTACCCTACTGAACATGATTATGGGAAATGAATTTTCATATCACTAATATGATTGGATGTTCAGTTTCATCCAGATCATTCTCAATTAAAAATCACATACCCATTAGGGGGAATTGATAATTGAATCCATCCACCAACAAATTATCAAAATAGTAGTTCAAATTCAAGAAGGGTCTAAGTAAAAATGTGAATTCTACATGGCTTCCTACCTGGTGTAAAACATTGCATGCCATAATTCATTCCATAGACTGGTAAGAGCCAAGGATTTATCTCAGTATAGGGTATATGATGTGTATCCACATCTTAAATCAGAGATTCAGAAGTACAAGTTTAGGTTGGTTCATGATGCCTTCTTTGCACCTATTTTTTGTTTATTCAAACCTGAATGGGAGAAATACAAGATATCATCTAGAGATAAGGAGATAGTCACTGAATATGTATGTTACTCCGTCCAATTTAGATTCTTCACATACATCAAGGAAAGTGGTTTTCAAGGTACTCCATATATGTTTTTGAGGAACTTGGATGATATGTGGGCATTGTTTGAGTTATGAATAAGACTTGTGTATTTGCATGAGATAATTGCAGGTAAGAAAAAACAAATATTAAATTCCTAATTAGAGTAAGAGATACACCTTCCCCATAGTGGTCAAGACCATAATCCTTAAATCAGAAATGAAAGGATTCATCATGCAAAATCTCTAGACGAGGACCAATTATGATATTAAATGGATAGTTCAAGGATCCCTTGGCAATTCATATGAACATGAGCCTCATTATGAGGACTACTGGATGTATTGTAGAGATGAGGAAGAGGTGAGACTTAGATATTTTTCCAAAATGACCGTTTCTCAGATAATTGATTATAGAATTATCATTTTCCCCAAGGGTTTGAAAGATGACAAAGGTTGCGTGAGTAATTACTATATAGAAAATAATTTTGTATATCAACCAAATCCACCTCTTTATTAGAGTGTACAAGAGCCAATATACTTGTATGAGAGAGTAACTCATGTTATCATAAGAACTCTTTCTTGGATCATTAAAAAAGGTATTTAATTATCCCTCCAAAACACTACAATATTAAGGGAATACATAACTAAAAGAGTAGTAAGGATGTGATTCCACCTCTGAGTAAATGAGTAATATGTTTTGACCTATTGAACAGAAAATATCCACATATTTTCATCAAGGGACCCATCTCAAAGGTAGTGGATGAGTTGAGTGTTTTTGGAAGAAAGAATGGGACCCCTGTGTCTAAACTGAAACAAAAACCTAAGGAAATACTAAATAAATAAATAAAGGATGCTCCTATCACTCATGCTACTCCAATCTAGGATATGCCCCATCTTACCTCAAGGCCCAAAGTAACTGTATCACATGGGAAGACTAAAAAAGGTGCATCATCCTCTACTTCAGCAGGATAATATATCAAGGGAAAAAGGATGAGAGGGAGTGTTTTACCAATGATACTAAGGGTGAGTACATCATTGGATCCCATTCCTAAGAAAGTGGAGGATGAATCGATGACCAAACACTTTGTGAGAACAAAAAGGGAAAAGGTGGAAACACCTGTAGAAGAGACAACTATAAGTGAATCCATGACATGAGATACCCCAAGCCTTGAGATGTCTTCCAAAATTTTATATACTCCTAAGGTAGTTTATAATACCTAAAATCCATTATCACAAGAATCCCCTATTTCAATCACAACTCATGAAGAACAAGATTCATCAGTTAGAGTTGTGGAAAAATAAGTGTAAGATCCATCTCATGAATAAGTCTTCATGGATTTGTTACATGGATTGGGTCAAGATTTGGGAGAAGACCTTCAATCTAAGTATGTTCAAGTTGCACCTACTCATGTTTCACCCATTGAAGTGAAGGAATGAAGCACATCATCTCATGAGGAATCAAACATGTAAGAAAAATGATGACAAACAAAGACCAACCCAATGGGAAAGAGACTTCATTGAAAGAGGCTTACTAACCAAAATATATGGATCCTATTTAATTAGCTTTGGAGATGGTGAAAACTATGATTGTAATTCATGAATTTGTAGAGAAGGTTACAGAAGTTGAGGCTCAAGAAAAATAAAAAAATAGATTGAGCTAACCAAAGAACAATCCAGGGAAAAATGGATTGAAGTTGAAGAGGTAAAATTAATAGATGCAGGTACCTCACATCATTCAATAGAGAAATAAGAAAACTTGAAGGATTAAGGGGAAAAGGAGGAGGAAACCCAAGTGCAAATGACCGTAAATAGTGGAAACACCACAAGGGTAGGTTCATGAATTTGACCTTACACTCTCCGAGTCACAAGAACTTTCGATTGTGCCAAGTTCTTACCAAAAAAAAACACAAGAGGGAAGAAACACTATAGGTGAGGGATGGTTGGGAACAACACTAAAAAGGAAAAGAAAGGTGAGAGTGTAAGTGGAAGAAGCTAACCTTGAGAGTATCATCTCCTTTAGACCATCCATAATCACTAAAGAAGGCAAAAATTATGTCAAGAACAATGGTGGGGCATACAAGAGACATATTTGTGGAGATATCCACTCCACACAGTGATATCTTAAATAATGAAGCTACACCATCAGACTACTAGATCACTCAAGTCCCATTGGGAAAACCAACCACAGAGGGTCTTAAACATGAAGTCACCGTGGTAATGGGAGGTCTTTTCCCGAAAATGGACAAAGACAAAGAAACCAATAAATAACTTAAGGAGAAGGTTGACATATTGTCAAACCATGTGTATGCATGGTTGAAAATTCCTAAGGAAATCCAAGAAATAACCACTGCTATCACCCATGAGATGATGAAAAATGATGAGGATTTATAGAACATGGGGAAGGCACCAAAAAATGGGAAGAGGAATTAGTATGTAGAGGTAACCAATTCTTAAGGGAGGTGATCAAATGCTATAAATAGGTTTCCAAGGAAATGGATGTAGGTAAGGCATTGATTGAGAATTATTAAGATGAATTGGGGTATTGGTATGAAATGATAACTAAAAATGAGGCCATCACTTCCATGAATGATGAAGAAGTTGAAAAGGAAGGAATAATACCCCCAGACTGCAAAAGAAGACAATATGAATATGAGGGGGCTATCAATGTGTGAATTAAAACTTTAGGAGATTGTAAAAGTAAGATAAAAACATGAGATAAAAGAAAAGAGAATGTATTTCTAAAATTGAATCCAAAATTGAAAAACTTCTTCCTCTCAAAAGTGCATATACCCTAGGGACTGCAGATGCATAAAATATGGTTGATATTATAAAACAACATGTTATAGGGAAGTTAGGAGCTTCGAAGGATTTTGATTATTATTTTATTCAAATATTTGTTTATTTGGAGGGTTGTATCTATAATTTTGCTAAGAGAGTAATGAAAAAGAAATTTATTTATGCTGAAATGGATAATGTCTTATCCAAACAAGAAATAATATTTATCTACCATGAAAAGATAGATGAAGACCTCATTTTGGGATGTTTGATCTATTTGATGCCTATAGAAATAAGCTATAAAATAAGGTAGAGACAAAAAACATTGATATCAACCCTTTTTGAGAAATTAACTCATTCATTATTATTCATCCTCATTATTTATTCTTTTCCATTCATCATTTTTCCAAGTGGAAGGAATAAAATTAGATGATGACAGTGAGTAACAACATATCCCTGAGATTGTACACATGATGGTGAAATGGAATAAATACGAAAATGAGAGTTTGTTAGCAAAATTAATATCCTTCACTTATCCACAAGATCAATCATGATCCAAAAATTCTTCTATCTGACACATCAAAATGAGATCTTTTCAATTGGAGTAGCTAGTTCACCCACTCAATGAATCATGGATCAACATTTTTGGTTTTCCAAATTTTAAAGGGTATCTTGGGGGGCATATGGGTATATTACCCATTTTGGGAAATTTCATATAAGAGTGAAGGTATAGCTTCACTCAAGAGGGTTATTGGTTCTAGTTCTAATTTTTGGGTGGGGACTCCAGTTCTAAGTCTTAGGTTTTTGCTAAGGTGATTACAATGTATATTCATTACTAGGAATTGAGAGCATCATATATATGTCTCCCATTCCTAAATAAAAGTACACAGAACCATCTTCCATGCTTTATTCAAGCATTTTGGATTGTAAGTAAGAGAAAAATTGAGTAATGTAATTTTCAATCTATTAAATCAATGAAGTACGAAGCATTTCCTTTTAGATCATATATATGTCTCCCCTGTCTAAATCAAAGTACATAGAACCATCTTCCATGCTTTAGTCAAGCATTCTGGATTATAAGTAAGAGAAAAATTGAGTAATGTAATTTTTTTATCTATTAAATCAATGATGTATGAAGCAATTCCTTTTAGTTATGCATATAATTGGTTATTGAAAAAACATTGTGATGTAGTGTTACCTTGTAATATATGTCTAGTTATAAAATTCCTTTCTGTAATTTATTTCAAAGGTGGATGTTTAAAGACTTCGAGTGTATCTTAAGTATTATGGAAGAGATTTGACTGATATCTTGAAGTTTCATGGATGAGTGTTGTGTTAAAAAATTATGAGATTATGTGGTAATTCTTACATGAATTTGGTGCCAATAGATGCAAGTATCCCTTTGAGGATTGTGTTGTTTTGATATTTGTTCTTATCTTAGATTCAGAAAGTAACATGATAAGATGGAAAGATGTGGCACCCCTCCCCATTAGATCCACCACCATCCACTCCATTTAACTAAGTATTACCATCCTATCCTACCCTTGCAAATCACATTATCCTTGTATATTTTACATGTGTTTTCTTGTAAATTACACCCAACCCACATATTTCAACTGTATTTTCCATGATCCATGAAGTATAACACCATAAAATCACCATGCCCCAAGTTATAAACAATTTATTCATATATGATGTTTGTGATCACCTTTAGATCTATCTACAACAGTTTGTGTCTAATACATCAAGTGTTTACAATTATTGTGTGACTATTATTTATAATGAGCATTGCATTCTATCATTGCAATTGATCTCAAATTGAGGTTACAATAAGTCCAAAGGTTTGAAACATAATATATACCTCTCTCTTTCAAGTCACCCCATAGGTTCTCTCACCTTGGTTCAAGTAGAGCCATAAAACATCATGACAAAAAACATATCCTTAGTCACATGCCTCCCTGTCATTCCCATAAGGCTTGGCCAAGATAGATAGATAGACTAGTCCCTAGCTAAAAAATGAAACATCACGAGGTAGATATTTTCTCCTTTCCTCCTTTCTCATTTCTTTCCTTGTTTAAGGTGTTAGATTGGGAACCAACACAAAGATAACACCATTTACGGGGACTTGATTCATAAAATTAATATTTATACAAGGTTTATATGAAAGTATATAAGTGTTATTTAAGACTCCTACAATTTTATGATTTAAATGATCCTTGCATGACATATTTTTATCAGCAATAACAACATTTCTTGATAATTCCCTTGGATATGTGAACAAACGGTTTAAGAAGGTTTTATCTATTTGATGTCTTCCTGATGTAAGATGTCTATGGTACCTGTTTGATATACATGGGGTTTTAAGGGTTTATCAAGTTTTTTTTTGTTGATCTCAAGGAAGTAATCAAAACATTATTAAGGTTGATTTATCATTTCTAGAGTGAAAATATCTAGTGGTGACTCCATCCTAAGTTCTAGGTTATACCAGTGCTATATTATTTATTTTATGTTGTTGGTATTCCTGCTTTTGTAAAGCTTGAAGGACTAAGATCATCATTTAAATAAGATCCTGCTAACAAAATTCTTCCCAAGTTAAATGAATTTCAAATAATAAGAAATCAAGTTTGGAATTTGATAAGAGGTCATATTTAAAAAGGTAAGGGCATTCATCCTTCCCAGTCTCGTGATTTCCCTTTGATTGAGGATTATTCTATCTCTTTTGACAATTCTAAGCCACATAGCCTAGAATATTACCTTCACTCCTTATTTTAACAAGGCTTTCCTCCTAAATATGCTAAGAGTTGTCTTGAGGCTACCCATATATTCACATGTGAGAATAGAGATTTGGGTCTTGGACCTGTCCTCTAAGGAATCTTCATCACACTAAATATAATCCTTTTGTTCACATACCACCTGTTCAAAAATTAGTTGATACTCCTCCAGAAAATATTGTTAATAATAACATGGATCAACCTCCTCCCTGTGCCCCCTTCAAAGTTAATTATTTTAGACCTATCAATTTAGAAGGCATGGTTGGATATCCAAATGATGTGCCCAATGAAATCAGGAATAGGTTTCCTAAATTTCAAGGTAACAATGCTATTAATGGTGATCAACACGTAAAGATGTTTAAGAATATTATGGATGATTATGAAATGGAATATGAGGATGTTTGTTTAAATTTATTTGTACACACATTGGAAGAGGATTCTAGAGAATGGTTTAATGCATTACCTAATGGGTCAATTTATGCTTGGAAAGAAATGAAAAATTCCTTCAAGATTCAATATGGTGATATGATTGACCCTAGGTTTCACTTGTCTGAGTTTGAGAATATTAAGAAGAATCCTAATGAGTGTATGTAAGAATTAAACACAAAATTCAAAAATAATTTGACAAGGTTTCTAACTAGTTTGAGACCCAATGATGAATCATGTTTAATCAAATATTTTGATGCATTTGACAAAAAACAACCTATTATTTAACAAATAATAATCTTGTTAGTATGAGACAATAATTTACCTATGCTATCCAAATTGAAAAAAACATCAAGGATGTTGGTAAACCTCCAAAAAAATGAAGGGTAAAACTTTTCAATCCTGAAAAACCACAAGAAAGTAAATTTAGTGATATGGAAGAGGTGGTCAAAACCTTGGTAGGAGCAGTAAAGGAGATCTCCTACAAGTTAGAAAAGGATGAGAAGGGATTATCTTATAGCCTCAAAAAAACTTCAAAATCAAAGTCACAATCAGAAATTTTTTAGAGATCATAGAAATGATGATAGAGGGAAGAGGACCATAGGTCAAAATGATAGGAAACATACATTCAAAGATAATAGAGTGGTCCATGATCCATTGGGGGAAAAATTTATAGTAGTTGAATAAGAACACATCATTGATTGGTGTGATAAATGTTTTTTTTTCCTCACACTCCCTATGAACAACCTACCTGGGATGAGGATGCTACTGGATTAGACTTTGATGATGCATGTGTACTTGATCATCAAGTAAACTTTGAACAATGTACTACTTCTACTAATCTCCTATGTGTGAAGACTATAGATGATTTTTGGGCACGTGTAAATAAGGTGTGATATCTTCCTCTTGAATTTAATGCTAAAATTGATATGGAATAGTTTTTTAAATTTCCTAATCATGATTTTGAGTATCTTAGAGATCTAATGATTAAAAATTATGATGGAGAAGTCCCTTCCAAATAGGATAGTGATCTGTTGATAAATATAACTATTACTCAGGAAAAAGAGCATAATATTAGGGTAGAAAAGTCAAGGGCCTTATCCCAACTTCTAAATATGAGATTCCCATCTTAACTAATGTTCCCAAAGGTGCTCCCAAAAAAGTGGTGCCCTGCAAGACTCTTGTTATTGATCCAAGTCCAAGTATCCCCCCTATTGTTTCTGTTTTGAAAGAATGCATACAATATGAAAATATAGTAACTCTCCCCTCTAATACATCCTTTCCAAAGTACAATGTTTGTGACATGGCCCAGATACCGAGCCAATTGAAGATAACTATTCCTTTTTTAGAATATTTCAGGATTCTTGAGCATAGAAAAAGGGCATTTTATTATTTGAGGTTCAATCAGAATGCTATTGCTAATGAGATTAGTGTTGCAACAAAAAAAACCTTCCTATTATTTCTGTAAATGAGGTTGATGAAACTTAGAAAATCATTGATCCTTCTTATGAAGTATATCTAGGCACCTCTTTAGTAGAGATCCAATTGGATGTAGACCCCCTTTCACCACACTAATTGTGAATGGATGTATTTTGCATAATTGTATGTTTGGCTCGGGTGCCTCTTGTAATATAATGCTATTAGTAGTCATAAATGAGATGGGTATAAAGATAAAATATGCCTATGGAATGTGATATTATATGGATTCAAGATAAGTTCCTATCACGGTATGTGACAAAGGGTTGGTTGTGTAACTAATAGCTCGCCCAGGAAAGTATTTAATAATAAAAATAGTTGTTGTGGATTGCACAACTAAGAGGGGAATGTTGTTGTGAAGAAAGTGGGCAGTAAGTGTGGGAGGAAGTGTATAGATGGATATTTCTTATGTTAATATTCCCATGGAAGGAAAATTAGTGAAGTTGTATAGGGAGGACAAGTCATTACACATAATTGAGGACCCTATGAATGCATCTTATGAGGTGTTTTTATTGATGTGGACTTGGATAATTTTGTTGGCAGTATTGATTTGGATGATCAATGCCTTAATTTTGAAACACAGTTGGAAGACCCTTATGCTCCTTCGACCATTTTTTTTTAATGGAGCATGCTCTAGTTTAGAATAGGGTTCATTTTAAGACCCCCATACAAAAAATTATTATAAAATGGGTAGTGAATCTCTGAAATGGAATTTAGAAATGATTGTGAATATTTGAAAAAGTGATTCATGGAAAATGAAAATTTGCAGGGAATTTGTTTTGATGGTTTCACATGGTTGGATGGGTATTGGACAGGTGTTGGATGGATGGGCATAGTTATTGAGAAACTGAGATAATCTAGACAACTAAATTTCTAGGTTGAACGATCGTTTAACCTGGGTTGGACACCTGTCTAACCTAGGTTGAATGGACATCTAACCTAGGTTGTACAGTTGTCTAACTTAGGTTAGATAACCTTCTAACCTAGGTTGGATGATCATCTAACCTAGGTTGGATGATCATCTAACCTAGGTTGGATGAACGTTCATCGAGGGATCTTATTGCGCACCATGTTGGAATGAAATTTATTTTAGTTGGACTACCTACACTTGGGAATCTATCCAACAGAGATGGATGGATGACCAAGTGTAAGGTTATTTAACTAAAATAGATGTTTGTACAATAAGAGATGGAAAAATTATGTTGGCTAGTTGGGCGTCTCACTTGAAATTTACACCTGTAAGAAGATGGATGGGTGAATTTTTCACGTGTCCCCAGGTAGTTGCCTCAAAATTCTCACCCAATTGTATGTCTCCACTTTTCCATT
Organism: Taxus chinensis; assembly: GCA_019776745.2. Taxonomy (NCBI): domain Eukaryota; kingdom Viridiplantae; phylum Streptophyta; class Pinopsida; order Cupressales; family Taxaceae; genus Taxus; species Taxus chinensis. Next base: position 318,247,560 of record CM034149.1, read on the forward strand.
AAACCCTTCAGATCCCTATATACCCCTACGAGGTTCATTTCTTCACTTTTCTACGAATGTTTCTAGTGTTGTGAGCTCTCCAATATTCTGCCAAAATTACGTGCACCTTTCTTTCCTCCCTCTCCTTTAAATTTCGACAATGATAATAACTATGTCTGCTCCTACACCCAAATTCCAATACAAAAATATCACGTGCCCACAGATTGCAACATTGATAAAAATGAAAGACACACCACAAGAATGGCTGTAAAAACACAATTTACGGGGTTTGTCAAAATGCCCCAATTCAAAATTGATACTTCTGTGCTTGATTACCTACTCACATATTACAACCAGAAACATGGAAATTTTTTTGTTCAGCTTGTATATCGTACATTTTCTTTCACAATGGAGCTTGCGGACATACATTGTTTAATTTTCTTACCATTTCAAAACTAGCCGCATGTGACTACAAAGTTGGTCCTTACAAATGAAGACAATTTTTTTTGGAGTCTCATTACAATGTGTAGGTTGATGGTAAGTTAAATATTATTTTTAATAGTTTTTTTCTTAATATTACTCGACTACACAAGAATCTAACATTTCTTGTATGTTGTTGCAGCTCCTGTTAATCTTTCAAAATGAGGCCTTATTAGATAATGTATTACACACAAATTCTTTCTTGTAGTTGTATCACTTTCTTAGGCTAGGATTGTGTTATAGGGCAGATTTGCAAAAATTCCATTTTGGGAAGTTCAGTATATAATGTAGACACTAGCATGGAAACAATTTGATTGGTGCACATATTTGTCTAATTGAATAAAAATAGATGTCACCAATGCCCGTAGTATGAATACATCTGATAAATCTAAGATTGTATTATCTTCTACAATTATTTAATTGATTTTTATCATGAAGCATTCTACCAATTGCATCACGCATAAATTATAACTATAATTAATGATAAAATGATTGGTCTCCCTATTGAAGAACAACATGTAACAATTACTTTTAAATTTTTCACATTATAACAATTTCACATTAATTATGTTTGAATACAATAATAATTGTAATATTATATTTTACAGAGAAGAATTATGGTTGCAATATCTCATAAAGAGGTTTTTTATCGAGGTAAATCCCCTCTAGAGGTCTTTCCGGATTCTGACATAGATTTAGTAGAATCAACACCAATACGAGTTCCTCATAAAAAACTACCTAGGGGATCGATAGCTCCATCACACCTACATTCTATACCATCACATTTGTCTACAAGTATAAAATTTACTCTTTATATAATTAACCAATTTAACCTACTAGAATAGGTAATAAGATGAAACTCAATCAACCTTTGTTATGTAAGTAGTAAAATATTTTAATATTTCTACATTTATTGTGTTCAGAAAGTTCTGAGTTTGATGATGAAGATAAAACTCATTCTTAGTGTCAAGATCGAATTTTCATGTCTCAGTCTCTGAGCATGTAAGGTAATGTATAATATTTAACATGTTTTGTTTAGTTACAATTTTTTTAGAATTTACAAGGCCCAAGGATATAATGATTACTTTTCTAATAATTTATAGTTTTCTTCTTGTAGTTAATAGACCACCTCATCTCCTTCCAAGAAGGACACCAATACTACCAACACATACAGTCCAAACAAGAACAAGATATTCATGCAAGAATATAAGGTTTCCTATAGACTCGATAGGAATAGTTCATTCTGTAATCATAGAATTTCCTAGATTCTCACTAGGTGGAGTCTTAAGTATAAGGGGTACCCAGATTTTGAACAACATCGACCTTGATGATGATTTTTTGGGATTTGATAGTGGCGTTGTAGAAAAGGGTAACTGTTTTGACACACATGATATAATTTAATCTGCTCCACCTCCTCAACCAAAACCACAAAAACATGTGCATCAAGTACTATACTATCCTCCTCCAAGTAAATATCCACTCACAGATGATCATAAAATAGATTTTACGTTCAAAAATCTGGTGTCAGATAGTATGGGGTCTACAATTCAAGAAGTTACAATGAATGATGTGGATTTAGTGCGCACTTGGAAGAGAAGGACTAAAATTTTGACTAAAGAAATAAATATCCAATACCATAATCATGCTAAAAGGCATTCATTATTCACTACAATAGAGAGCCAACCAACGAAGCTTGACATTTTGCTAAAAAAAGCTTAGTCAAGCACAATTTCATATAATAATGATTATGATGATGATATTATAAACATAATTTTAAACAAGTCAGAAAATCTTAATGCTGAAGCACATGCTTACTACAAAAAATGGGCTAAAGACAAGAGAAATATTTTAAATGCAAATGAAGAAAAAGAAAAAGTTGTGGTAATTCACCTTTTAAATGAAAAATCATAATATTATGAGCATTGCAATATATTATTTCAGCTTATCTTATAGACGAATACATTTATATTTCTGTTTTGAAGGCAAAATATGAAAATTTAAAGAAATAAGTAGTTATATTTGAAGCACATTTGAAGAATACCCGCAAAATATTGAACTCATTTATACAACAGAAGGAAAAACTTATAGTATTAAATCAAAAAAATAATACATTTAAAAGGATAATGAAGGAACATTAGATGGATCCAAAAATATTACTGAAGGAAAATAAAGATGCCAATCATCACTTTTATCATAAGGAGATGTTGCGAGGGAGGAGCATAATATTATTCAAAATATCAATATCGCAGTGTAAGATTTGCAGGCATCACGAGTTTTAGCAAATAACACTATACAGACTGAGCACATTCCTCTGCCTCTTGTGCAAGAAAAATATCAAGCTTCCCCTATAACATAAAAATGAAAAAATTAGTTAGTTTTACCATGTGACAGGTGTGTAGTCACAATTCTGACACTGGTGTAGGAATTAAAATATAGTCACAATCCATTTTTTTCTTTTTTTATTCCATGTGGAAGATGTAAGGAAAACTATGATTCATAATCATAGGCATAAAATAGGATTCCCTTGTACTGTGTTCTTATATGAATTTTTTTTCCAGAAATCTTTGAAAACCATTAATAACCCATTTTTTTTTAAGTGTATTGGCCGACAATGTTTTATGAAAACATGTCTTCATAATGTATTCCGCCTTTTAATAGAATGAATACATGCTTTTTTTGAATTGGAATTATATTAACTGTTGTATTGCATTTGTTACTATTTGGAGATGTAAACAATAAAGGATGGTTTAAGACACATAGTTTTTGTATGTTTGAAAGTATTTATGTTTGGTGCATAGATAAAACACTAATTGATAATCATATAGATGGATCCAAATAAAGCAGTCTTTATTTAATTAATTAATCAAAATATGAAGAATATAAATTTGTTACAAATAAAAAAATTCTATTAAGATTAGTTGATTATTATTAATGAATATGAAATATATCAATACCAAATCATTTTCCATTGTCAATAATGTCAATAATGTATACAAGAAATTAGAAGTCTAGAAACTGAAACAGTCCTTGCACAACCCATTCATTTATGTCTTAGAACACTACAGGATTAGAAGCATGTTTCATAGATGTGTTCGGATCTCCTGGATCATCCAAAATGTTACCGAATCCTCTTCTTTCTATGAGTGAATTACATAATGCAAGTGCTCGCTCATAAGGGAAAGTTTCCACAGAGTAATTGGATACATACAATTTCAGACAACTTTGTAAATTTCTATCTAATTTGTTTCAGAATTTTGAATTTACGAAGGACAATGCACTGAATACCCTCTTGTCTTCAACAGAACCCAAAATAATTGTTTGAAAAAGTTCATATAACTAAATATACTCGCTCAAATCCTCTCACAGAATACTACTAGAATAAATCTTCTTCCAAAGTCTTCTAATGGAATCATTTTCATTGGGCTCTTCCAGAAATCAAAATTGCTCTAGCATAGTAGTGGAAAAATCTCGGGGCTGAGAACTCAATTTTTTTTCTTTAAAATAAATTCAACAAAAAATTCGTTTATCTCTTCTCGCTTGCAGAAATGTTTAATTAGACTAGTCATGTATTTGAGAAATAAAGCGTTGATGGATGTATCAAGAATGCCACCATGTGTATTCCAAAACCGTGGATTGACAATTCCCATTGCTTTAAGTAATTTATCCTTTTTGAATCTTTCACGGATCTATGTAGATAAATATAAAGAAATCTTTTTCAATTTATTTCTAGTTTTAGATAATACTGTTTCATTTAAAATGCATGTCACTCTTACTTCCTCCATCTATGACCCAACCAAATCTACTCATTTTTGAAAAGTATGAAGTGGTATATCTTTTCCATGTGTTTTTATATACAGATGATCATGTATATTAAATTTTAAGAAGAAAAGTAAATTATTTAGGTTTGTTAATGCATTCCAAATTTCAAAAACAGGACCCTTAAAACTATCATCTGACAAATATAAATAATCTAAACTCAAATACACACGTTTTTTGAGTCTTATGAAGTCTTTTATGTAAATGCAACACTCTTGCACATGATTTATCAAAACATTTAGCTCCTTCAATATTGACATAATTCCATAGAGTGTAAGTAACATTTTGGTATATGTAAGATGATACAATAAGTCTTTAGATTTATTCATATCCCTATGATATTTGTACATGAAACCTGTCAATGGAGGATATTTTTCAAATATTGTGTAAATAGGATCATACATTGAGATCCATCTAGTATCTACATCTTTGAGAAGCTTTTTCCCATCTGTCAATCCAATAGAATTTTTTTGAAATTATTAAAATCCCTTTGGACTTCTAGAGTAATATGCATGCAAATATATGATCAGATCTTCCACTTTGGAAACAATTTCAAAATTGCTCATAATTTAATAGGCCAGATTCATTCTGTGAGCCATGCAATAGATTGAAATCATATAGGGGGAAACAATTGTATGCAATCATACACATAGACCATTTATGCCCCCTGCATTTTAGCTGCAATGTATGTTCCAATGTAAACCAAATTTTTTGTAATAGAAAAATCATCCATACCCGTAACCTCCTTCAAACTTGACAACACTAATTTATAATTTTTTTCAGAATTAAAATTTTTACTCATTTTATGAACTGCTAAGAGATGGGCATTTATTACTTTATTTGCAAATGTGTATACATGAATACAAACCCATGAGGTATTGTCCACAACTATAACCTCATCAATTGAAAGGGAAATAAACTTTGCATTTTTATAACCTCTTTCAGATCCTTATTTTTCACCAAAGAAATACATTTTGCTATTTCCTAGCCACTGGTATCTGACCAATGTGATTGTGGAACATTTTGTAAGCCAATCACCTGATAGAGAATTTAATTTTTTGAAAAATATGAAATGGGTCTGACCTTTTTGAATATATGGAATACAATAGTAAATTTAATACTTTTATCATGCATTTCAATCTCCATATCTTTGCTCAATTTTGTAACAATTGTACCACCTTTTTCATTTATAGTTTTCAAACATTTTTGTTATTTTTCATATTTTTCTACATATTTTAAATTCAAGCACTCTTTTGCATCTTTTCATTTATGAGTTATTACTATGTTACCATCCTTTTACTTTTGGGAAATATATAGTTTCCCACAGTGTTTTTCAATGGTGTCTAGTTTTAGTTGCATTGTGTGGTCTATCCCTTATTTCCAACTACATATTTTGCATCGACATTGAGTTGGAACAACATTACTATTTTTCAAATCTATTGGTCTAATAAAAGGATATTTTGCTACCCATTCAAACCTGAAATTCCTTCCTATTGTCCAGTTTGTCCTCTTTCTTCTGATATATATTTTTTAAAACTTTCTTTAACTTCAACTTGTGCATCTGGTTCCTCAGTAGGAATATCTTTATCCCCATGTATCCTTTTTCTAGAAAAAGACATTGAAATCCAAGCTTCAATCAAGTGAAGGAATCTTTTGATCAATTAGATCATTAAAACTAAAATGATAATCACGATTGAAAGTTTGTGAATGTGTTTGAAAAATGTCTGTATTTAAAAGTGTAATAGATATAGTATTAATTATTTATATTATTAACATCACTAAATAAAAAATAAAAGAGTGTAAAGAGTATTTGAAACATACAATGAAAAATGTAGTAATAAAAATCTCTAAATTAGTAGATAGTACATACCTATATTTTCCGCAGATATGGACACATAAGTGGTTTTTCACGAGTTTCCAAAACAACCAAACAATGTCTTGTTACTCTTTTTTGAACTTACAATAACCTTATTACTCTGATTTCTTGAATCCATGGAAATGGTGTTAAACAAGGGTAGTCACAGATGAGATTTGAGTTGGACGGCTCGACGTTAGATGACTCTAAGTTCGACAGCTCTAAGTTGGATGAATTTAAGTTGGATGAATCTTTATCAGACGGGTTCATTGCACAACTTAGTTGGATGGATTAGTTGGATGACTCAATTAGATAGATTTTTTAGATGACTCTATTAGACGGCTTTGTTAGATTGCCCAGGTTGAGCATAAATGCTTGGAGTGACCGCAAAAGGTTGTGTATTTTGGGGTTCAACTTCCACAACAAAGAATTTAAAAAAAGTTGGATGGTTGTGTATGTATTATACCTTATACCTTATATACTTTGGCGAATATGGGCACTTGTGTATTCAGATCGTTGGTGAATCACATACATAAGTTCATTTATATGTGTAAATTCTTCGTAAAATGACTCATACTAAGGACCTGTCGGTGGAATTTTCTAGAAAATTAGGCAGAAATCGACTGCTAAATATTCACCATTTCCAATTTCTAAAAAACCCAAATATTCATGAGTTTACGATAATTTGCCACTAAAATTTTCCCTAGTTTAGAAAATGGAATAGGTATGATATTGGATTCCCCTAGCTAAGGATCCTTCAATTTTTTCTTTCAAGCTATGTTTTGAGTGCACAAATGATATTGCTAAATATGAGACACTCTTACTTGTCCTAAGGATTTCTTGGAGGCATGAAATAAAGGAAATAATTATGAGAGGTGACTCTAAATTAGTTGTGAAGAAGATAAGAAAATTATATGCAACCAAGAATAAAAGGTTGAAATAGTACAAGAATGTAGCGTGGGACTTGATTGAGTAGTTTGATTCATTTAATATTGAGTACCATGAAAGGATTTAGAATGCAACAACTGATAGGTTGGAAGTAATGGATTCTCAATATGATAATAAAAATACATCCCCATACTACAAATTTTGAAGTGGAAATACTTATTAGGCCTTCCATACCTGACAAAATTCAACATTGGAAAGTGTTTGATGATGAATCCCACATCATCCAATTTTTTGGTTTCAACTATGAATTTTCTAATCAAGTCATTAATCTTAAGCCTATGATAGAAGTGTGTGATGGAAAGGAAACCTAATTTGGGATGGAGGTGATTCAATTGAAAACTAACACCGTCCCTAGAGGACTAGTCATCATTGAATATGCTTTTGATAGTGTTGATAGGGATATGAAAATATCTACTCACACTCAAAGAGATGTTACCAAATACAACTTAGGGAATTTCTAAGATCTAAGAAAATTTTGGTCAGGAAGCAAGTTAAGTACAAATGAAAAAAAATCCTATACCAAATTATTAAAGAAATATTAAGAATTCCTGGCTTGGTCCTACTCTAAGTTGAAGGCTTATAGGGAGGACCTATTCTAACATGCGATACCCATAGAGACTAATACCAATCCTTCCAGACAAAATAAAAGGCAAATAAACCCCATCCTTGTAACTAAAATGCAAGAAGAACTCTAGAAGCTCAAGGATAGAGGTATCATACAATCCACTAGGTACTCTTCATGGGTTGCTAATTTGGTCCTAGTTAGGAAGAAAAATGGGGACATCAGATTGTGTGTAGATTTTAGAAAGCTGAACAAAGATTCAATGAAGGAAAACTACTCTATACCAACCATGGATAACCTTTAGAAAAAGGTAACAAGGTATGAATTTTTTTCAACACTGGATGAGTTCTTAGGATACAATCAAGTGGTGGTTAAAGAATCGGAACAATATAAGACCACTTTCACCACTCCATGGGGAACCTATATTTATGTCATAATGCCTTTTGGATTTATGAATGTTAGAGCTATATTTTAATGAGCAATGGATGTTTCATTTGCTGGACTTATAAACAAATTCATTGTGGTCTATTAAGATGATATTACAGTCTTTTCTAAGGATTGAAATGACCACTTGCATTACCATGAGAAAATTTTTATTAGGTGCATAGAATTTGGTATATCATTAAACCCTAGGAAATGCTACTTTGGTGTGCAAAAAGAAAAGTTATTAGGACACATTGTGTCCCAAGAAGGAGTTATGATTGACCTTGAAAGGGTCAAAGCAATTGAAAATGTACTTATTCCCCATTCCAAGAAGGGTATACAATCATTCTTTGGGTAGATTAAATTTGTGAGAAGGTTCATATCCAATTTTGCTGAAATTAATTTACCTATCACAAGTACGATGAAAAAGGATCAAGTTATCAAGTGGGGTGATGAAGCAATACAAGCGTTTAAAGGAGTAAAATATACACTAAATATTTCCCATTTGTTGGGCTATCTTGACTATAAGAAGGATTTTCAAATTTTCTCCTTTGCATCTAAATTCACTATTGACCCAATTTTATTAAAAAAGGATGATGAAGGCCATAATAAGGCCTTGCAAGGATCTGAATTGAAATATACAATCATGGAAAAATAGGATTTTTATTTGGTGAAAGCCAATAAGATCTTCAAGCCTTACATCCTGAGCTCAAGGATTATTACCTATGTACCACACATTATGGTCAAGGATATCCTAACAAAAATGGAAGTATAGATAAAAAGGTTTAGGTGGGTCAAAAAAATTTACGAGTATGACATGGACATTCAAACCACTAAATTAGTGAGAGGCCTAAGTTTGGAAAGACTAAAGATAAAATAAAATTTACAAGTTGTTGAAGTGCACAATGTCGATGTTGATTTAAGTGACCCTCATGAATGGAAAAAAAATTAGATAAGGAGACTAATGTTAGTGTCCCAGAAAACATCCTAATAGACCTTGGATTAGCTTGGAAAAATCTTGAAGGGGTCTTATTAAGGTGTATAATTGAGGATGAAGTTCCTAGATTGATTAATGAGTTCATATTGGAGAATGTGGTGGTCACTATGTTGCCAAGGTATCTGCTCAAAATATTTTGAGATTAGGATATTGGTGGCCATCCCTTTTCAAATACACTTCTCAATTGGTGATGAAATGTGAATATTTCAAACATTTCTTTGGCAAGTTAAGATCTTCTAGATCTCTCCCCTTGCATCCTGCTTCTGTTGAGGATCCTTTTAGAAAATGGGGGTTAGATTTTATTAGTGAAACATAAAATGCTTCTAGTATTGGTCACAAATCGATATTGTCGACAACTGATTATTTCACTAAGTGGGTTGAAGCAATCCTCACTAAGAAGGAAATACACTAGGTGTTCATGGATTTTCTCTTGAACCACATCATTTGTAGATTTGGTTTCCCTGTCAAGTTGGTTTATGAGAATACAATGATCTTCGTATCTAAACCCTTGGCATCACATGTTTTGAATATGGAATAAGCCTCACACATGATTTTAATGAAAAACCTCTAGGGAATGGGCAAGTTGCATCAAGTAACAAGAACTTTCTCAAAATAATTATAAGAACTTTTGAAGTTAATAAGAAAAAGTGGGGTGAGAAACTTAAGTTTACCTTATGGGATGATAGGGTTACATTAAATAAATATACTAGAAACCATTTGATTTAGTATATGATGTTAAAGTAGTAATACCTCTCCATTTGCAGTTTTCAGCCTATTAATTCATCCAACAGTTGGGAGATGAAGAGGGAGTTGATACTTATGTTGCAAAGATCAACTAAATTATTGAGATTGATGAGGCCAGGAGAGAATCTCATTAAAGACACATTAGATTTAAAGAGGATATTGAGAAGATAATTGATAAGAATTTTACTCAAAGAAATTTCCATGTTGGTGATTTGGTCCTACTATGGGATAAAAATCATGAAAATAAAGGAAAACATGAGAAGTTTGATGCATTGTGGATGGGTCCCTATTCTATTGACATCAGAAATAGAGAAAATATTGTTGGCCATTGCGTAGTTGCGTTATCATTGATTTAAAATGCCATTGATGGAAAATGGTGTCATGATGTATTATGAGTCTCTAGATGATGTAAATCAAATGTCAAAGCCGAAGGTTGATTGATAGTGTCAAGGTTTGGTGAGTTTAATGTTGTCCTAGAGCATGGTTGAGTGAGATAAGTCATTGTTTGAGATATCTTGAGGTGATTGGAGGTTTTCATGATGTCATACATAGTACATACGATGTGTCATGAGTGTCTATGAGTCTACATGAGGTCAACATGGTTAGTTCTTGGTTGAGTCATGTCATTCAAGGCTTGTACTAGCCCTCGAGCATGCAAAATGGCAAGGAGGTGTGAGATTTGGAGCTAATAAGTTATGGTGAAGCATGGTAAAAAAATGGTGATGGTATACAAGGCATGTATGGTGATTTTTAGGTCTGAATTAAGTGGTTTTGTGCTTTTATGAGGTCCTTGGGAAGCTACAGGTGAGAAACATGTAGGTAAACATGGGTAAGTCGCTATGGCTAGAGAGTTTGAAGCATATATGAGATATAGGATGATTATGGACAGGTAGAGGATGTTGTAATGATGATTCATGATGATTTTTAGGTTACTTTTCAATGGAAATTTGAAGTTATGAAATTTTTGGTGAAACCAAGTAAGTAGTAATGTGATTTTCAAGAAAATGTTGAACTTCTGATGCTCATTGTGAACTGTATGCTTTGTATGGAGAGCTGTGCTATTTGGGGTAGCTTATAAGGTAAGTTATGAATATTTTCACAAAAATAAATAGGTGGTTTGATAGTCACATTTTTATGAGCGATCGTTAAGAAGCTATAGTGGTTTGAAACCCTAGCTAAACCCTAGCTAGGAGTAGCTTGCAGAAGAAGAGGTATAGTGAGAATTTTTTGATTTATTAATAAAAAGTGATGATTTAATGTTGTAGAGGACTAATCTATATATACAAAAATGTATGATAGAGCATGTGGTGATATGTGGGCCCCACTTGAAAATTCAAATTTCTGAAGAGTTATAGTTTGAGAAGAAATTTTCCAAATGAGGTATAAACTAAATTTCCATCGTGTGATGTATATGAGTTTTATTTGATGTTCAAAGAGGTTTTAGGTCATGGTCATTGTTGATGCGTAATCAAAACACCCCTGAATGTATGCAAATCGATGGGTTAAACTCTCAGTGTGATTGCATAACATGGAGATTTTCTCAAAGTGTGGGACTTTACAATCAAGAAAGCTTTTTGGATGAAGGCCGGTTGCCATTCCTTTGTTCAGATGCACAGATTCAAATTGTATAGGATCTACCCTAAAATCTACACTAACTTGCCAATGAGACATGGTTAAGAAGATTGCAAGAAAATAAACCTAAACTAATAGAGGTGATACACCAAAAGGAATGCTAAACCCCTGCTTTGCCATTAAACAAAAAACAAAAAAATGTAACATAATCACCTTACACAGATAACTGGGATTGCAATGAGAGATCAGATGAAATAAATGAACACAAGAGAGGGTTGAAAATCATCCACAGACTTATATTATTGCTCCAAATATTTGATATAGTACATTACAATGGCCAAGAGGAAAGATTGCATTTTACAGTTTATATGAGAGGTTTGAACTCCATAAATTCACTTGTAGACAAGAGAAGAAGGGAGGGTGCAAATCCAAATTGTCTAGCCTTTAGAAAAATGCCCCCCTTACAATATATAGGAAGAATGAGAGAAAGGGAGAGAAGAATTTGAATTCTTGCTTCAATTACCATAGAATGCATTGAATTCACCTACAAAAATGATGGGTGCCACTGCAAGAGCCATAATCCATGTACCATGCCTTGTTGGATAAGAAAGGAACCCATACCTTCATTATTATGGTAGGTGAGAAACCTAGAACATCCTCTTAAAATGACGGAATGTATTTCTTAATTTTGAATAACTTAGTCTTACTTAAATTAAGATAAACACTTGTAGTTATGTAGAGGAGAATGTAATATTTCCAAAATGTCCTTTCTTGTGTAAATATGAGCTCCCATTCAAAAGTTATAGCCATCTAAAGGTCATGGTGTCATTATACAAAATGCAAGTTCTTTATCTTCCTTTTTCAGAGTCCGAAATGCATGCAACTTCCGAAATCCTAAAAATTCAGAGTTTCAGACATTTCCATTTTAGAGATTGGGTTATTGTTCATCTTCCAATTCTACTCAAGAGTTCTGAAACTCTGAAACCTGAACCTCCAAAAGTCTGAAACCTGAAAGTTTGAAATTTCAGATTTTTAGAATTTTAGAACTTTTGACTTCAGAACTTTTCAATGTTCATCGCTTGATCCCGATTGAGAGTTCTGAAACTCCAAAACCATAAATTAGGAAAGTCCAAAACTATGAAATCCAAAATTTCCTCCATGTTGACCCCAAAAATTACGTTGAATTTGAAAATCCGAACCCTTTCGGGTTTTGGACTTTCGAGATTTCAGACATTTTTGGTCACTTTTCTTCATTTGTCGTCGAAGACTTAAAAACTCCAAATTCCGCATCTCTAAAACTCTGAAACCTGAAAGTATGAAACTTTTTAATTTCAGAATTTTAGAAATTTTTCCTTTTCAGACCCTTTTTATTGTTCATCCCTTCGCACCCATTGAAATCTCCAAAACCCGAAAGTCTGAAATTTCAGACTTTCAAATTTTAGGATTTTTTTCTCTTTTAGACTTTTTTCAAATTTCTTTCCACCTTGTCTCTGAAATGCCAAAAATGTGAAGTATAAAAACTTTGAGCCTTTCTTTATTCTTCCACTTGAGCTATTATCTCCTTTGATGTTCCCTTGGTTGTTCATTTGTCCACCTTGCATTTCCATTGTTGAGCCTGCCTGCACCCTGATTTTTGAAATTGAAATGCGAGCTCGAATGACTGAAATAACCTCTCCATTTCCTCCTATGCAAGGTCACATTTGATAAAAATTTTCCTGACATGAAAAATTGGACAACAGTCATGCATAAAAATGGAAAAGTGTGCCCTATTTATGTTGACTGGTTAAAGGGTAGTTTTGGGACAGTTTGGAGTAGCTGCTAGTAAAATTGACATATTAAGAGCCACAAGAAGAGTTAGGAGGTGACTAAAGTTTTTTTGGAAATATGATTCAAATATATTCATATTCATATAAGTTTTTCCTATTGCTAAATATTTTTTATGAGGTTTCCAAGTCAGGTTTTGGACAGGAAGATTTTTTCCAGTGCAGGACATGACAAGATCTGTTGAATGTTTTGAGTTGGTTGAAGGATGAGATAGATTAGGTGATTCTTGATATCACATAGAATGTGAATAAGGATGAATTTTTAATCTGATGAATCAATTTTGAGGTCTTTAATGTTCCAGGAAGTGTGTTAACGAAATTATATTTGAAAATATGTTTTTAGGTAGCTTAATTTGGTGAAGAAAAAAGTAGTTATAGTTTGAGCAGGTTGATGTTTCAAAAGGTATAGAGTGCATATATGTGTTCTAAAGGTTATGGAATTTAAATAAATTTTTCACATTACATATCTTGGATGTTTTGAAGTGATCTATTGGCAAAAATATGTTGACAGGGTTTTGAAGGGTGCTGAAAACAACTGTTTTGAGAAGGTAAAGAGATAGTGGGCCCTTTAAATGAAATAATTTGATTGATTAAAGTAAATTATAACCATTATTAATGTTAATATTATTTATTAATCATATTTTATTAATATTGGATCTTAACTAAGCATATTTTTGGAATGAGGGGATTTTTGGCATTCCAATGCAAGGGTTTTGAGGATTTTAGTACACGAAAAGTGGTTTTTGGCTAGGCCGACCTACTTGGGTCACTTGTGAATGTTGTGATAAAGATATGAGATGTTTTTTAATGATTAATTTGTCTAAACAAAGGTATAGGACCTACCTAATTTGGGTTGGAAGAAATAAAAAGGTATTAAAGTGATGTTTTTGGTTCATTTTTGAACTAGTGCTCTTGGAGAGAGAAGTGCGATCTAGAGTAGAGTGATTTGTAGGTATGTGTGAATGATTTGAAGGCTGAGTAAGAGCATGATAGGTTACGGATTTATTTAAGAGATTAGAGAAAGGGTTTAGATCTAAATGAAGTTGATAAAGTGAAGAAAGGGATGGATTATGAGAGGTTGAAGACCTAGGGTATGAGCTAGGGTTTGTGAGTTGAATAAGTGATCTTCATTAGTTTTGGAAGTAGAAAAAATATAGATAAAACATTGTATGGTGTCTGAGTTTGTGCTTGGTCATCCTAGGGGGTTTTATCCTCCTTGTGGAGTTGGTGTTTTAATAAGTTAGGGGTTGGTGCTCCTTGTAAGGTTGACACTCTACTAAACTAGGGGTTGGTGCTCCTTGTGAAGTTGGTGCTTCACTAAATCTCTTTGCTTTGTGTAATAGAAGTGGATTTTCAGTGGGTTTTCTTCCCCATGAGGGTTTCTAACTTACATAAGGTGTTCTTGTGTTGAGTACTTTATTTATTTCTCTTGTGTTTGATGTTGCATATCTTAATAAGCACACATAGTTGTGAATGTTGCATGGAAAATATACAATTATAAATATATGGTTTGGTAAACGAAAGAAAAAATTATTATAGGAATGATTCACCCCCCCTCTTGAGTACCCTGTTCTTCTAAAAAATACCTTCTTATTAATGAATTTAGAAGGATAATTTCTTAAGCTACATGTCAAAGGTAGGCATCTCAAGCAATTTTTATATTAATTCTATGTTACCTTGTAATTATGTACAATGTGTAGTATTTTTTATTTGTTTTTTGTTCTCTTATTGTCTCGTGTAATCATTATTTTTCGGTATTGTGCTCATGATGTTATAAATTACAAATAAATAGGTGTATTTTATGTGACTTCTTAGCCAATGTATTAGGCATCTAGTCTATTTCCTCCATGAGTGTTTCTATGGTTTTAATGGAACACAACGAGGCTACCCATCCCCGACCAAGATCTAGTGTTAGTGTTTGATTTTATCTTGTTGAAAATCATGTCACATTTTGTATCCCCCTACAAAATTGGTTTCGCATGCCCATTTTATTATCCTTTTGACCTCTCAAGATGTTTAGTGTTCCCTTGAACTTCAAGTTAATTAAACAATGCTATGTTCCTAGTCAGCTATTCATGTACTGCTAATGTATTAATGTTTCCTATGTTTATTGTTGATTTAATGATTTAAAGGTGTGAGGGGAATGTGTGATGTTACTACGACCTTAATTTTATGAACAATTCTTTGGAATAATTCCCCATGATTTTTAAATTGAGTTCTATACATTTGTAATTTTTTAACCTGCAAGTTCACCCCTGATGCACAATAGAAGGAATATTCGAAGCATATGGGGTATGCAAGACTTATAAGAATTTTTTCATTATTTGAAATGTTGTGAGATGTAGTTACAAGTATAAGACCTAAAGGAATAATATTTGATGAATATGGAGATGTATGGGTTTTATGACCAGTTTTATAGTTTTTACAAATTTACAAACCACAATGACACTTTCAGGCCCCGATAATGGAATATTTAGGGGAATTATTTTGTTTGATGAATTTATTGTAAATTTAAAGTTGATGCAGATGTGAAACTTATGAGGCCATCCCCAAGGCCCAAAAGGAGAATATTGAGAGATTCTTAATAATGTAGGGTAAGGAGCAGTTATGCAGTCTTGTAATTTATAGATTCTTAGTTCTTGTAATACTACAAGTTATATCCCCATATCCAAACCATGACGATATGAGACACATGACATGATATGGCAGTAGTTGGCCAAGGGATAATCCTCCCAGTTGAATAGTTGGAATTATTGAGAGAATCTTAACAATGTAGGGTAAGGAGCAGTTATGCAGTCTTGTAATTTATAGATTCTTAGTTCTTGTAAGACTACAGGTTATATCCCCATATCCAAACTGTGACGATACGAGACACATGACATGATATGGTAGTAGTTGGCCAAGGGATAATCCTCCCAGTTGAGTAGTTGGAATTATTTTATTTTCTGTAATATTACAAACTCTATTTTCATCTCCATAGCCCATTAGAAGACATGTGGCAACATGTAATGAAACCTCAAGGTGGAACTATTTTGTAGCTTCATAGTTGGAAGCCTTGCAATTTTTGTAATGCTAAAAACTTCATGTTTATCCCTTAAGGCATGAAAAATATGACACGTAGCATTAATGGAGAAATCATGTGGTGGGAAAAAAATTATAGCCTTATAGTTGATAGCTTCACACCTTTTGTAAAACTACCTACTGCTCCCCTATCCCCACCGAACCAAAAGAATGAACACATGCTACTATTTTGTTAGGTAAAACTTAGTTTACCATAGTAATTACGAATTTTAGTTACCATTTTACTATTTGTTGTGGTAGATTAGATACTCGGGGAAAATAGGTCGTTTATTTGCATAGTTATATGGTTATGTTGTTATGACCATTCTATTTATCATATTGCCTTCGTGTAGGTTTATTGTTTCAGAGTTGCTACTATATATTTGTTTGTATTATGGATGTCCAATGCATATATACATTGAAACCCTTATTCTCTATAATCTTCTTATAATCAACTTGTAATCTGATGGATGTAATATGCTATTTTCATATCAATAAAACTCTCACAGTCTTCCTCCCTATTTCTTGGTCCTCAACATTTGGTATTAGAGATGAGTTATTAAGGAGCTTGTGTAAGTAGATGAAGTTATAGAGAGATTGCAACAAGTTCATAAGGTCTTTCCAAAAATTTTTTATTTTAGGAGACCCTGTGCTTCCTCCAACAGTTTCCCAGACCCACCCTACATCCACACAACTTCCATTTCCAGTTCTAGGTGTTCGTAAATATTTATTTTACACTAGTGCCTCCTGAACTAATAAAATTTTCTATTTATTGGAAGAAATAAAGAATCAAAAGAATTAAAAAAACCCATTAGGGGTTTTGTCACTAATTTTGGTGATCAATTTAGCTATAGTAGAGGAACCTCCATATTTAAGGGTCTTGCTACTAAAGGGAGAGCTAGCTGTGCTCTTAAACCTAGATGTGGATTAATCTCTTTCTCAAGGCGAGAGATAACATTTTACATTCATTAAAGAGTTTTATTGTGGATCCAAACCAAGCTAGGTATCTTCATGAGTGAGCTATGTCTCTTGGGTGAGTTTACGAGCTCAAGAATGAGTCACCTGAATGTCTCTTGGGTGAGTTTTCATTGTTAGACTGAGTTGAGTTATCATCTAGCCAAACCCCAGTGACCGAGCCAAGCATATACAATGACTGAGTTATATTATTTGAAGGGAAAGTTGTTTAGACCATACTTCTGGTCCATTTAAAGTGGGCAAGTTCACCCACCAAGTTGAGATTTGCATTCATACCCATGTTGCATCGATCCATACCGAGGTGGGTTCTAAGTCCTTTAGCAAGATATGAAAAAGACATGTTGGGCCAAGCCCTCTCCAAGCTATGTGGAAAAAACAAGCTGACCTTGATCCAACTCCTTTGTGCAATGACTTGAGATCGAATTAAACTCTAACCATATGACCATGCACAGAAAAAACAAAAAAATAAACAAAACACAAAGAAACCTTGTGGAGAATACACATAGATGTGGAGCATAACAAACAATGGTCAAATAAAATTCATTTACAAGTAGAGAAAAAAAAACCCTCTCACCCAAAACACATGTGATATGTGGATCCTACCACAACCAAAATGTTTCATTTTACAAGGTTAGTAATTTGTAACATTGTTTAAATACGACTTCATATAATTTGCATTGTATACGTAGTTGGTGCTTAGCTGGTTAATGAAAAGGTTTTGGGAGAAGTAGGTCTAGAGTACAAACCCCCCAAACACCCTTTCTATTTTTACTTTGAAATTTGGTGGCAAATTAGTGGTACCCACCACATATAGCAATAAAAAACTCCGCTAAATAGCTTATCCATAGCCAACCCCCCAAATTTAGTGAAGAAAACACTAATTTTGGCCAATATTTTTCTCCTACATCACTTAACAAGTTATTTTGAGCCACTTTTGTAAAGGGAGGGGTATCTAAAAGTACTTTTTTCAGCTATTTTTTAGTGTGTGAGCCATTTTGAGCTTTGGAGGCCACCAAGGCCTCTTAAAACATTTTTTTGGTCTTCCATTCAATTTTTCCACATACTTGGATGTAAATATATGTTTTCAGTGTACTTTTGCATTGTTTTGTGTTAACAAGCCATATAGTCAGGGACAGTCTAACCACACACTATAGCAAAAAATCCTCTAAAATTATTCTTTATCAACTCACAACTACTCCATGGTAATAATTACACCATGTGGAAGACCATAATTTGAATTCAATAATTTAGACAGTTGTGAATAGTTTCATAACCAAATAAGAAGATCATGCAACCTTGTAGAGAAAGTTTGACAAGGCCAATCAGAAGGCCAAAGTGATAATCTTATTCATAGTATCCAATGACATGTAATCCCACATTCAAGATTCAAAAACAAACAAATAAGAGTGTGACAAGTTAAGCACCATGTATGAGGTCTGAAACAAGAACACAATGATGAATTTGTAGAGTTAGTTATATACACTCAAATTCAAGTCGAACGATAAAGTGGAACATTTCTCATAGATATTTTCAGCCTTGAGGGCTTAAATTCTATCCCCGGGAGAGGAGGCTACTGATACATATCTCATTCACATTATTTTGAGAGTACTTCCTTCATCTTACCACATTTTGTGATGACACTCAATTTCTTAGATCGGACCATCCGTTTTGAAAAACTAGTGAATCTACTACAGTAATTTAAGAAACACTTTATAAGAAATATTATGAAGAATAAAAAACACTATATTCTCATCAGAAAGGAAAGGGAAAATCAAAATCTTCCCAAAAATCACTAAAACAACATTAGCAAGGGGACAAAAAAGATAAAAATGTACTATCTATAAATGAGGGAATGAGTTGAAATATTTCTGGTATAATACATACAATACATATTCATCAAGCTATTATAGACCTCAAAATCAACAATCACAATAGGTACAGTCACACTACCAGCAAGGGAAGAAGAAGGGGAACTAGAAAAATAAAATTGATCAACAAGGAAATGTAGCTGAGTAAGAAGACCATTTAGAAGATGAGGAATTTATGTACACTACCCATTTTAGTGAACCATCCATGTCATCTAGTGTTATTTGTTACATTGATTCGGGATCTACTTAACACATGTCTAGGCACATAGACTGGTTTACCACCACGAGGGACACACCTTAAAAAAACCATGTTTCATTAGGTGATGATTCTTCTTACATAGAAAAAGATATTGGGAACATTTATCTACCTCTTGGTTCATGTAATTGTAGATTATATGATGTATTATATTTCCCTGGATTAACACATAATTTACTATCAGTTAATCAACTTCTAGATCATAAGATGAAGATTGATTTTGATAGTCATTCCAATAATTCAAGACAAATCCAAAGGCTCAACTTTTTTTTTACAATTTCCTAAAATGTGGGATGTATGTTTTAAATTGATTTTATCCATAGGGATGATCAAGAATTAGTGGCTACGAATTTTTCCTTTGCACAGTTGTGGCATCCGAGACTTAGTCACATTAGTTCCAACTATATTGATACACTTTTCTAATATGATATGGTGAGAGGATTTCATCTCTCAAGAAGGGTACAAATAAGTGTCCTCACAAAATGACAAGTAAAAAACACAGAGCTTCATTCTAGAAGAGTACTTATCAAGCTCCAGGTAAGCTTGGTCTAGTTCATATTGATCTTTGTTGTCTAATTCAACCTAGCCATTATGGATTTAATTATTTCATGCTATGTTGTTGATTACTCTATAAAAATGTGGATTTTTTGTCTTTATAAGAAAAGTGAATATTTTGATAACTCAAAAAGTTCAAAGTGGTTGTTGAAAAAGAAACTAGTCATCATATAAAATATCTTTGCTCATATTTAGGGGGGAATTCACAAGTAATGAGTTTTATGCCTACCTGCAAGCTTAAAATATTCATTGATAGATTCCTCCTCAACACACCACAACAAAATGGTATTATTGAGAGAAGGAATGGTAATATCCTAGAGATGGTGTGTTGCATGATCGATGATTTTGTACTAGCGAGGAAATTTTGGGAAGAATCAACGAAAAACAATAATATATTTACTGAACATAGTGCCCATTATTGCTCTTAATGGAGTAACTCCACATGAAGCATAGTCAAACCCGAATCCATCCATTATATATCTTAGAGTATTCAAGTGTAAAGCCAACATATACATACTTGAGAATAATATAAATAAGTCGGATATGAAACCACATAAATCCATCTTCATAGGTTACAGTGAAGAGGCTCTTGGGTACATATTGTTGGATCTGTAGACCAGAAAAGTATACACTAGCAGAGATGTTGAGTTCTTTGAGAAGAAGGATAATCCTTCTCCAAACTCAACTGATGTAAATATAAAACTTGTTGTAAAATGATTATAGTGATGATGGTGATGATCATGCAGGACCATGACCCATGGGAACAGTTCAAAATATGCCCAAGTGGTATACTAATATGATTCGAAATGCAAAATTGGACGCTCCTTCGGACACATCCACCAATGGACCATGAAATCACAATAAATATTTAGAAGAGGTAAAATTTTCTTTGATGAGTAGAGTTGTTAAAAATGTCGAGCCCTTTATTGTCCAGGAAGCCCTATAGTCGAAAGCTTGGAAATATGCCATGGATGCTGAGTAGCAGTTAGTGATGGAAAAAAACACATGGTAGCTTGTTTATCTTCCACAAGGAAAGAAATATATGGATATTCAAAACAAAATACAAAGCAGATGAAACTATAGAAAAGTACAAAGAAAGACTTGTAGAAAAAGGGTATACAAAAAATAATGGTTAGACCATCTCTAGTTGTTCAGAGAATTCCTCTCCTCATCCCTTGAGGAAATGTAAAATTAAGGGAGGAATATTAGATAAAACTTATTTTACCATAGTAATTATGAATTACAGCTACCATTTTACTATTTACTATGGTATATTAGTTACTATGGGTAAATAGGTTATTTATTTGTATAGTTATATGGTTATATTATTATAACCATTATGTCTGTCATATTTTATTCATTTTGGTTTATTTTTGCATAGTTGTAACTACATATTTGTTTATATTATAAATGTATAATGCATATATACATTGTAACCCTAATTCTATATAATTTTCTTGTAATCAACATGTAATCTACTCATATAATCTATTATTCACATCAATAAAATACACATAGGATTCCTTCAGGTTTCCATGTCCTAAACATTAATGTTAGGTAAAACTTAGTTTGCCATAGTAATTATGCATTGTAGTTACCATTTTAGTATTTACTTTGGTATATTATTTACTATGGGTAACTAGGTTATTTATTTACATAGTTATATGGTTATGTTTTTATAACCATTATGTTTGTCATATTATATTCACGTAGGTTTATTGTTGCTTAGTTAAAACTGTATATTTGTTTGTATTATGGATCTCCAATGCATATATACATTGCAACCCCCATTATCTGTAATATTATTGTAATCAAATTGTAATCTACTAGATGTAAGATGTTATTTTCACATCAATAAAACTCTTATAAGATGCATCCCTATTTCTCACTCCTTAACATATTTTAAAACACATGAGGAGAAAAGAAAGTGATGAGCCATGTATGGAGACTTAAAAAGATAGAATAATGAGAAAATTACAAGTCATTCAAGTAAATAAAACATAGAAAATCTATCCACATGTAAGGCTCACATTCAAACATAGATTATAAAACAAGCATACAAAAAAACATGAAAAATCTAGGAAGATGTCTTCCATTAATGAATTCTCACGAAGAATTATATGTTTGGAAATTTAAATGAATTCCTACACTTTTCATTCTAATTCAAAGTTTTCGAGTTCTTTGGAGCCCTAGAATGAGAAAAAAGGCCCTAATTCCTACAATTAAATTTTTTGGAAGTGTGTTCAAAGTTTGAACGATGTTTAAGGGCTCTTGTTGGTTCATAAATAAGAAGTTGTAGGTTCCTTGATGTACGGGTAAGTCCTTGAATGTGGTATATATATTTTATATTTGTGTTATGAGATTGTGCCACGATGTAAGGGAGATTCATGAGTGTTTTTAGTTCATATCTGTCCACTTCTTGAAGAAATATAGTCTACCCCATTGCATTGATGCAATGATGATCTAATTAACTAGAGTCAAAACTTTATCCCACCTTATCTATGACTTGGATAAAATAACTGATACAAACCTTGGTAATATGGATTTGAATGAGTTCCTCAAAATGATGCATGTAATTAACATGAGTGAAATTATGAATAAAATTTTTGAAAGTTCCATTTCCCTAGTAGCCACATTTCCCCCCTTAACTCAGTAATTGGAATTGGTGTGGGCTTGTGCAAATAATTACAACCTGAAACAAAGGGATGTTAGATATGGGAGTGGTACCGTGGTCTTGTCCCTTACTCCAGATGCTTTGGATGAAACGATGGGACTCCTTGGTGTTGATGAAGTGGTAGACATAACAGTTGAAAAACTAGATAAATTGTGGACTACCAACCATGCCAAATATTCTAAAATGTTAAAAAATCAATCGCTTGAGAAGATAAGGATATATGTCACCTGAATTCCCAAGATATTAAACAAAACTAACTTCATTAAGGAAATCAGAGTCCTCATTACCCTTCTGAATAGGATTTTGGGAAATGAATCTTCATATCACTACTATGACTGGGTGTTCAGGTTCATCCAGATCATTCTCAATTAAAAAGAACATATTCACTTGGGGGAACTGATAAGTGAATCCATCCACCAACAACTTATCAAAATGACACTGAAAATTCAGGAAGGTTCTAAGTAAACATGTGAATAATACATAACTTCCTACTTTTTGTAAAACATTGCATGCCATTGGTCATTACCTGGATTGGTAAGGGCCAATGAGTTCTCTCAGTATACGATATATGATGTGTACCCACAAATTAACTCAGATAATTAGAAGTAAATTTTAGGTTAGTTCATAATGCCTTCTTTGCACCTATCCTTTGTCTGTTCAAACCTGAATGGGAGAAATAGATGATGTCATCCAGAGCCAAGGATATAATCATTGAATATGGATTCTACTTCATCCAATTCATATTCTTCACATACATCAGGGTGAGTAGTTTTCAATGTATTCCATACATGTTTCTAAGGTACTTGGATGATAGGTGGGAAATTCCTAAGTTATCAATACATCTTGTGGATGTTCATAAGATAATCACAAGGAAGCATAAAAAAATGTTAAATTCCCAATTATGATTGAGAGATACACCTACCCCACAACAATTAAGGATAGACTCATTGAAGCAGAAATGAATGGAGTCATCATGCAAAAGTTCCAGGACATGCCCAATTATAATATTAAATAGAAAGTTCAATTATGCCTTGGAAATTCATATTAACATGAGCCTTATTATGAGGGCTAATGGATGGAATACAAATAAAACTACAAGTGCATCCATTCTAGGAGATTCCCCAAGCCTTGAGGTTCCTTTAAAATTTTTATAGAATCCTAAGGTAGTTGATACTACCTCACATCCATTGTCACAAGAGGATCCTATTTCAATCACAACTCATGAAGAACAAGTTGCATGAGTTAGAGTTGTGGAAAAAGAAGTGTAATATCCATCTCATGACTAAGTATTCATGGATTTTTTGAATGGATTGGGTCAAGATGTGGGAGAATAAATCCACTCTAAGGATGTTCAAGTTGCACCTATTTAGGTTTTACCATTTGAAGTGAAGGAAGGAAGACCAAAATATCACGAGGAATTAACCACAGAAGAAACAATGGTGAAAAGGATAGAGCAACCTAGTGGGAAAGAGACTCCATTGAAAAAGGTTGAAAAAAATATCTATATGCCCTCTTTAATAAGATTTGGAGATGTTGGAAATAGTGATGAAAATCATGAAGTTTCAGAGAAGGTTATAGAAGTTGAGGCTCAAGAACAATAAGAGAATCAAATTGAGCCAACCAAAGAATATTTTCCATCCAGGGAACAAGGGATTGAATTTGAATAGGTAGAACTAACAGATGCAGGTACCTCACACCCTTGAATAGAGAAAGAAGAAAAAGTGAAGAATCAAGGGCCATAAGAGGAGGAAACCATAGTGTAAATGATAGAAAATGTGGAAATACCACAATGGAAGGTTCATGACTTCGTCCTTACACTCTCCAAATAAAAATAACATGTGATTGTGACATGTTCCTCCCAATAACAAAAAAAATAGGGAAGAAACAATTTAGGTGAGGGATGGTTGGGAGAATCACTCCCAAGGAAAATAAAGGTGAGAGCGAAATTGGAAGAAGCCGATCTTGAGAGTATCATCTCCTTGATATCATATAAAACACCAAAGAAGTCCAAAACTACGCCAAGAATATTGGTTGGGTCTCAAGGATTTTTTTTAGAGATTTCCACTCCATAAAGTAATATCTTAAGGAATGAATCTACACACTATCAGAGTACCAGATCACTCAAGTCCCGTTGGGGGAACAAACCATAGAGGTTATTAAGCATAAAGTTAGTGTGGAAATGGGAGGTATTTTTTAGAAATTGGAAAAAGAAAAATAAACTAATAAGTAACTTAAGGAGAAGGACATATTTTTAACCTATGTGTAGAAATAGTTGGAAACTCCCAAGGAAATCCAAGAAATCACCACTGCTATCATGGATGAGATGATGAAAAATGCCAAGGATTTGAGGAACATGGGGGAATCAACCAAAAAATGGGAAGAGGAATTGGTAGGTAGAGACAACCAAGTCCTAAGGGAGGCGATTGAATGCTATAACTAGGTTTCCAAGAGAATGGAGTTAGGTAAGGCATTGATCGATAAGTATTAATATGAAGTGGAGTATTGGGAAGGAATGTTACCTAAAGTTTAGGCCATCGCTACTATGAATGATGAAGACATTAAAAAGAATGGATAATACCCCCAGAATGTAAATGAAGGAAATGTGAATATGAGGGGGCTATTTGATATGAAAATAATCAGATTATTACTACTTGATCTTGAACCCTTGTAGGCTTTAATTATTTGCTGATAATTTACTCCTTTTAAGTAATCAATTTAAAATAATGCAAGACAATAATGAAAATTACACACAGATTGATTACGGAGTTCGACAATTACCTACGTCTCCGAGTTCATGGTTGAACCGTTCCACTAGTCAAAACTTGTAAGTTATAATAGTACTTTCACAAGAAAACCTAATGGAATTTTACTTGCCTATCAGTACACCAGTTCTTCGAAAAACTTCCGATGATTAGTCGAATTGTTCTTCACCTTCATGATGCACAATCTCCTTTGGCTTCAATCAGCCTTCCCGACGCTATCAATGCGACGCTAGCACTTTGGTCGACAATCTAGGATTTGCAAGTAATTGGTGTGGCTCAATGGGCCTATTGGGTAGTTTATAATTTACTCCCAATCACAAATATTTCATCTACTATTGCCTAAAATAATAGGCCAATAGATAATACTTGTTGACACATCCCACAAATAAGCTTAACAAATAATAAGCTTGGGTGTGTGCGTCCATAATAAGCTTAACAAATAATAAGCTTAGGTTGTCCATTACAATAGAATGGGTTCCCTATTTATACAAAAAAATAGGGCCCTTAAAAAATGCAATTACATATTATCTTAGGCTAATATTAGCCTAAACCCATAGTATAGTTGATGGGATTAAATCCCAAATTGGGCGGATGTTTTTTTTAAATGGGATAAATATCCATTTTAGCAGATAAGGAGAGAGGGAGTGGTTTTATATGTTTTTAATGTGATATAATCCCAAATGGAGCGACATATATTTAATGGGATAAAAATCCCATAGGGCGCGGCTTGCATAGCTAAGTGGGTATATCCCAAATTAGGCGGCCCCTTTATTTTTGCTAAGGTTATAAAAAACCTTAGCCACCACCTTCTTCCCATGTGGATGCTTGCACGTATGGCATTTGCCTCCCACAACACCGCTTCACCTCCCTCTCCTCACGTGGAATCTTCCACGCATGACATTGCATGCCTTTACCACATGGACATAACCTAGCATGTTGGCTGTTATGTGTGGTTGGTTGGTTTATGTGGGTAAGTGAAGTTTTAATACTAATGTATAAACATTAATATATAGTAGTTTGGCATTTGGAATGGTGTGTAAGTGGACTTACCAAATAAATAAAATTTTGACCCATACCATGGGGTAACAAAATTAATTAACTCGGTCATCATGTAGTCCACTTGTCATCTCCCGATAGGTAAATCAAGTGAATTTGACAAGTGGTGGCAAGCCACGTGTCACAGTGCGATTGGTCCAATATTGACCAGTTGACCAGAGTTGACTTTCCCGCTGTATGAACTTTGATTGAACATATCTAGAGCTCCCGATGTCCATTTTTCACGTTTTTATAGTCGTTGGAAATATCTTGAGATGATCTTCTGCACTGACACCATTTAGGGATGTTTAGGGAAATTTTGAAAATGATCCCCTGATCACACCTCCCCACTGAGAAAAGCTTTTTTTCCCAAAAAAGATTCCATACTGTCCTGAATCTGAAAAAATTTGCTGCCACCTCAGAAGTTCTGTTGTAGTAGACCCTTGGGTCTTCTCCACCAACCTTCTCAATTCGAAAACTCTGCTATGATCCTGGGACTTGTGGGTTATGGGCCCATGACGCTTCCGCTGTGCCACTCTAATATCCAAAGAAGACCTCCATGCCTTCGCTTTATGGTGCTAAGTTTCTGAATGAAACCTTCACGCTCCTTCTGTGTGGTGCTAAGCTTCTTGATATCTGACAAAAAGGATCTTCTTTGACTCTATAACACAGCTCCTGGCTCCGAGTTGATTCCTTAGAATCCGAACTAGTTTGAAGGAACTCCATGTTACGTAGAGCTTTGATTGATCCGATGTCAGTGATGGACAATACCTTGTCCCTTTATAGACCTCAATGCCTCTAATGCATGATGCTAAGCCTCTTTCAATACCTCAAGCCTCCGATGCACGATGCTAAGTCTATTAATGACCTCAACACCTCCGATACATGATGCTAAGCCTCTTTCAAGACCTCAAGCCTCCAATGCATGATGCTAAGTCTGTTGATAAGCTACCATTCGTATGTGTGGTCACAATGCCTTGACATCAAATGAAGTTCTAAGCTAATCCTTTGAGAGATACTCTTGTTGACATACTAATATCAGGTACCATTCTGTTGCACGGTCGCAATGCCTCTACACAGAATGAAGTTTTGACCCGACATCAATGCCAACGGTGATTCAGCTACCATTCTGCTACACGGTCACAATGCCTCTACACAGAATGAAGTTCCGAGCTGATCTTTATGAACTCTATGTCTGCAAAAATGGCAGATCAATCTCCAAGATTTCTATGAGTTAATTCTTGTATCCAAGTTGTAACAGGTACTCAAAAGCTGATTAGGAGATATGTTTAGAGCATTAATCAAATTTTCTAAGTAAGAAAATCCACTGAGTATTATAAACCTTTCTCTCAACATTTTATCATAGAATCTGATACCAAACTTAATACTGCATACAATCCATTAATATGAATTATGCAATATATAATTGAAAAATTGTTGACTTACCCATTTTAAAGGACTTTCACTTTCAGGTATTACCTGGTCCTGGGTTGCCTTGTCAACTAGTGTTTGAGTAGAAACTACCTTTACCTTTACAATAGGCCTCCATTCCATCTTTGGCTTGCCATTACTCTGATGGTGAGATGGTTGTAGTTTCCAGTAATTTTCTACCCGATGCCCATTCCTCTGGCAATGACCACAAAAATTCCTCTTAATCTCCTTCTTCTGGGATGAGGAACTCTTTCTGCCATTTCTCGACTCTGCATGACGAGTTTGGTCTTTCTGATTTTCCGTGTTCCTGACAAACGACATCAAATTCTTCATCAGTGTCCTTCTCTTCTAGCATCTGGCCACTGAATGATTATGCAATCCACAAAAAGTACATGGAAAATAATTCCACATCTTCTGAAAATCATAACCATACTTCTTAAGCTGGAAAAGTGGATTAGAAGTTTTATTGTTCTTACGATTATGGTAAGAAACTGGAGGTGGAATCTCATTACGTCTTCACTGATTTCTCTTACCACATCTTTCCTGCGATGATGAAGCACAAATTTCCTGCTCAGAATCTTCTTATAGAACTAGTGGGGTATTCTCTTTGCTTTCAGAAGCTTGTCTCACGTCTGCGTTCTTGGAGCATTCTCCAATTTCCATTCCCACACTAAGATAACCCAAACATGCAAAATGAGGATGATCCTCGACTTGTATTAGAAATACCTTGGCCATTTTTCCCAAGGCCTCTTCCATCAAATCCCATTTTATCTAGTAACTTGGATCCAATGCCTCTAGTATGCTTTTCAAACAAACCAAAGACTTCATTACCTGAATCTGAAACCGAATGGGAGGAAGAAGAAGATTCCAGTGGTGAACAACTTACAGTGCAGTCATTTGCCATGACGTCTGCATCTGAAGTTGAAGGTGTTTCCTTCCTCTGATCACCACACTGCAACCTTGCCAAGAGCTCATCCTTGGTTTGCAGTTCTGATTTCAAACAAGCATTATCCTCTTCCAAGGAGTAATACATTGATCATAGGAGAGAATTCTCTTCCTGGATCTGGTGATTATAAGCTTCAATTTCCTCGAGCTTTGCCTGTTTAGACATCTTGCCCATAGTGCACTTGTACCCTATTCACACAAATTGAACTAAATGTACCAATCTTGAAGTAATCACTTTGTTAATCAGATTTACTGAAAAACAAATATGGATCTAAACCAACTCTGATACCAAACATGATCCGAAAATAATCAAATTATTACTTCCTGATCTCGGACCCTTGTAGGCTTTAATTATTTGCCGATAATTTACTCCTTTTAAGTAATCAATTTAAAATAATGCAAGACAATAATGACAATTACACATAGATTGATTACGGAGTTCGGAAATTACCTACGTCTCCGGGTTCATGGTTGAACCATTCCACTAGTCAAAACTTGTAAGTTACAATAGTACTTTCACAAGAAAACCTACTTGCCTATCAGTACACCAGTTCTTCAAAAAAATTTTGATGATCAGTAGAATTGTTCTTCACCTTCTTGATGCACAATCTCCTTCAGCTTTGATCGGCCTTCCTGACGCCATCAATGCGACGCTAGCACTCTGGTCGAAAATCCAGGATTTGCAAGTAATTGGTGTGGCTCAATGGGCCTATTGGGTAGTTTATAATTTACTCCCAATCACAAATATTTCATCTACTATTGCCTAAAATAATAGGCCAATAGACAATACTTGTTGACACATCCCACAAATAAGCTTAACAAATAATAAGCTCGGGTGTGTGTGTCCACAATAAGCTTAACAAATAATAAGCTTAGGTTGTCCATTACAATAGAATGGGTTCCCTATTTATACAAAAAATAGGGCCCTTAAAAAATGCAATTACATATTATCTTAGGCTAATATTAGCCTAAACCCATAGTATAGTTGATGGGATTAAATCCCAAATTGGGCGGATGTTTTTTTTAAATGGGATAAATATCCATTTTAGTGGCTAAGGAGAGGGGGGGCGGTTTTAAATGTTTTATATGGGATATAATCCCAAATGGAGCGACATATATTTAATGGGATAAAAATCCCATAGGGCGCGGCTTGCATAGTTAAGTGGGTATATCCCACATTAGGTGGCCCCTTTATTTTTGCTAAGGTTTTAACAAACCTTAGCCACCACCTTCTTCCCACGTGGATGCTTCCACGTATGGCATTTGCCTCCCACAACACCGCTTCACCTCCCTTTCCTCACGTGAAATCTTCCACGCATGACATTGCATGCCTTTACCACGTGGACATAACCTAGCATGTTGGCTGTTATGTGTGGTCAGTTGGTTTATGTGGGTAAGTGAAGTTTTAATACTAATGTATAAACATTAATATATAGTAGTTTGTCATTTGGAATGGTGTGTAAGTGGACTTACCAAATAAATAAAATTTCTACCCATACCATGGGGTAACAAAATTAATTAACTCGGTCATCATGTAGTCCACTTGTCATCTCCTGATAGGTAAATTGAGTGAATTCGATGAGTGATGGGAAGCCACGTGTCACAGTGTGATTGGTCCAATATTGACCAGTTGACCAGAGTTGACTTTCTCGATGTATGAACTTTGACCAAACATATCTAGAGCTCCCGATGTCCATTTGTTGCGTTCTTACAGTCATTGGAAATATCTCGAGATGATCTTCTACACTGACACCATTTAGGTATGTTTAGGGAACTTTTGAAAATGATCCCCTAATCACTATTAAGATGGAAATTGAAACTTTGGGAGATTGCATAAGCAAGCTCTAAAACATGAGGGATAAGGTAGGAGAATATGTTGATGACATTGAATCTAAAAGTGAAAAAATTATTCCCCTTGAAGGTGCATATACTCTAGGGATTGTATATGTAGAAAAGATGGTTGAGATTATAAAGTAGCACATTGTAGGGGATTTAGGAGCTCCAAAGTATTTTTATTATTATTTTATTCAAAGACACATTCATTTGGAGGGTTGTATTAATAAGTTGGCAAAGAGAATAAAGAATAAGAAAGTTATTTCTACTAAAATGGATAATGTCTTACCCAAACATGAAATAATCTTTCTCTACCATATGGGGCCGAATGAAGACCCCATTTTGGGGATGTTTGAATGTCTTGATGCCTATAGAAATAATATAGAAAATA
The DNA here is from genome assembly GCA_019776745.2 of Taxus chinensis. Classification (NCBI taxonomy): domain Eukaryota; kingdom Viridiplantae; phylum Streptophyta; class Pinopsida; order Cupressales; family Taxaceae; genus Taxus; species Taxus chinensis. The sequence continues at coordinate 318,278,544 of CM034149.1, forward strand.
AGGTAGAAATTAAACAAATTAATTTCGACCCTTCTTGAGCAATTCATTCATTCATTATTATTCATCCTCATTCTTTATTTTTTTCCATTCAACATTTTTCCAAGTGGAATGAATTAAATCAGACAACGAAAATGAGTATAAAACTCTCCTTGAGACTGCACGCATGCTGGTGAAAGGGAAGAAAGAAACAAAAGAGAGTTTGCTATCAAATTGAATATTCTTCACTTATCCACAAGCTCAATCATGATCCAAAACTAATCCAACCTGAGACATCAAAATGGGATCTTTTTTAGTTGGAGAAGCCAATTATCCCACTTAATTAATTAGGGATGAAAATCCCACAATTTTCTATTTTCAAAGGGTTTTTGAGGGACACTTGGGTATATTCCCCCTTTTGGGAAATTTTTTATAAGAATGAAGGCATGTCTTCACTGAAGGGGATTATTGGTTCTAATTATAATTTATTTTTGTGGTGAGAATCTATATCTAAGTCTTGGATTTTTTATAAGGTGATTACACTATATAGTCATTAGCAGACATTGAGAGCATCATGTATATGTCTCCCTTGTCTAAATAAAAGTCCAAATAACCATATACCCTGCTTTGATCTCAATGTATATGTATCCCTTGTCTAAATCAAAGTACACATAACCATATACCATGCTTTAGTCATGCATTATACATTAAAATTAAGAGAAAAGTTAAGGAATATAATATATAATGTAATATTTTATCTGTTAAATAAATGAAATATAAATAATTTCCTTTTGGTTATTTCATATGATTGGTTACTGAACAAACAATTGTGTTGTAGTGTTACCTTGAAATGTATGTCTACTTATAAAATTACTTTGTGTAATGTATTTCATAGGTGAATGTTTAAAGCCTTTGAATGTATCTTAGGTATTATGGAAGTGAATTGATTGATATCTTGAAGTTTCATGCATGAGTGTTTGTGTTAAAAACTTATAAGATTATGTGGTAGTGCTTGCATGAATTTGGTGCCAATATATGCAAGTGTATTATTGAGGATTGTATTGTTTTGATCTCTATTCTTCTCTTGGATTCAGAGATGATGTCTGTGATCACCTTAATATCCATATTATTTGGTTTGTGTCTAATGCATCAAGTATTTGTATTTCCTGTGTGACCATTATTTTAAATGAGAATTCCATTCTATGGTTGCACTTAATCTTAGATTGAGGTTCCAACAAGTATGAGGGTTTGAAACATAATATATCCCTCTCTTTTAAAACACCCATAAGTTATCTAACCTTGGTTCATGCGTAGCCATGAAGTAGTAAGACAAAAACCATATCCTTAGTCATGTGACTCCCTGTCATTCCTATAAGGTATGGCCATTATAGATAGATAGACCATTCCTTGGCCATAAGATGATACATCAAGAGGTATAGCTTTTATCCTTGCCTCCTATCCCACTTCTTACCTTGTTTGGGGTGTTATATTGGGAACCAATACGCGGCATGGAAAACATAGTGTTATGTAGATTTGGAAGGTATAGAAATATATGATGTTTATTAATTACGAGAGAATACTGTTATAGTCCATTGAAGAAAATCCATGATGCAAAAAGGAAAGGTTGCGCAAGGAACCAATCAAAAAGGGAAATAGAGTTTGGAAAGTAAATAAAGTTAGAAGCTATGAAACACTATCCTAGTGTTCCACATGTTTAACAATTTTAGTGTTACATGGATTTTAGAGTCCGTAGAGAAAAAAAACATGGTCACGGATAAAATTTCCATGTAACAGATTGAATAATAACTTTGCAGCATAGCGGGATCATTAAATGGTAAACTGCAGGAGTTTTCAAATCCACACGAGAAGGAATAGCCATAGGAAATGTAGTCTCTATTTATCCCTAAATTATCTTCAAACCCTAAGCACGCTGACATATCACCCAACTTGACTGGGAGCTCACCCGAGGTGTGTGCAGGTGCTGAGCCTCTCCTTTATATGAGATTCATGAGAATGTTCTTCATTAATGAAAAGGTGTTTGTATATATAGAAATTAGTTACATTCATTCTTATAATTTAGATCAAGAACTAGATCTAGGTTTGGGCACACCACCTATGGAAGTAAACATGATCACATTACAACAATATCATAGATAAACCCTAAAAAATAGCAAGAACACAAAGGTTCAAATTAATGGAAGATAAAGAAAACATAGACATCATGACCCATAACATAGATTTTCAGAACCACTCCATTGTATTAATTCATCAACATATAATAGCCAAATACATTAAGGTATCCATGAATAAAGATAATAAAACAATAGATTATTAGCATGCTCTATACAATAACTTCATTACAGGGATTGTAATCACCTCTTACACTTTCCATTCATTCCTCCATCATTCGAACCCATCCTCTATCTCTTTCTAATCTACTCACACCCCACCTTATGCCTTTTCCACTCCATCACTATAAGGGAAGGGCTCATAGGAATCCTCCATAACCACCTAAACATCATTACTCATTAACATGCTAAATGTCATCTTGTCTTTCCCTAATCAAGTATCCTCAGCATACAGGTGCTAGCTATCTGTAACTAACTCCACCTTTTCAGTCCCTAATCATTTCATGATAACCGTAATGATACCTAGGAGTATTCATTCCTTGAGCTACAAGGATTCATAGCTTAACCTTATCCAAACCAAATTTGGTCACATTTCCACATGCTCTCCAAATGTGAATTTGATCAAGGATCAAAATTGACTAAGTTCCAAACCTTTCCTGCATAGGCACGGGCCTTTACATATCACTAAAATTTACCTCTGTGCGTGCCCTCACGCCTTGTTCCTGTGAGCCACAACCATTCGTGGCTCGGGTACTTGGTCATTTTAGAGGCTCAACAAGAAATTCAAAATGTTACAAAATAAGTAAACTTTGTAGATAAGGAAGGTAATAATATGGGTGGTTTAACATATTGTGGGGGTTAGAAATGATTTTGCAAATTGTCCAGAGGATGTAAAAGCTGTGGGAAACCATGGAAAACATCAAATTTCCACAAAAATGATAGATATAAACCTATTTGAGCTAGGTGATCAGCCACTCCACCAACCCAAATTTAATGAAGTATGGGCACCATCCTTGACTTGTAAATACGATGGCGTGTGATTGGAGCCATGTGAGGTGCCAATTATTCACCTAACTAATTAATGGTGATTATCTTTTTTGGTTGAATATTTCTCATGTTAGTGCATCTTTCTCCTTATCTATTCTTCTTCTTTTCTCTATATATATATTTGACTCATTCTCATTGTAAAAAATACCTCTTTTGTTGTCATGACACCATGCCAAAATGGTGGCTGACTTCTCACAAGTCCTAGACCTTATATTTGGACTCTATAATGTGTTTAATGAATTCCAAAATTGATGTAGTGGCCTGTGTATCCATTAAGAAATAAAATCTTGTGTTTTTAGCTCTTTCTGCAATGTACTCAAATTTTATCATTTCCTTTCCTATCCATTCATCCTATGGTGTGTTGCATGTGAATTTTACTTGTAGAGTTTCATTTTTGTGTGTTATTTATGTGGGAGATGGAAGATTAGAGAGATTCTTGGTTTATGGCATGTCCATATTCTCTTTCCTCATGTATTTTCTTATCTTTTTCCCCTAATGGAGAGTGATCATCCATTTATTTGGTGCTATCACTACCTATTCTAGCTTAGGTTTTACTTTCTGCATCTCTCTTTCCTTGATCCCTTGGATGTGTTAGTTTTAGATTATCTTAGAGGTAGTTTTAGCATTAGGTTAGTTAGGTAGATGAAGTATTAATTTTCTAGAGGTTTGTCTCAAGATGAAAGTACCACACTTGGAGACAATCCCATGTTGGCCTAGAATTCTGGGGTTTCCATGATCTAGATAAGGGTGAAATTCTAAGCTCCAACAATATTCCCTAGGTACTTATTATTTTAAATGTTCCCAAAACTAGGATATAACATCCTTCATTCCTAAAGCAGGTGTCGTTATGATTCCTAAATAAAAAAGTTATGATAGTGCTCACGGATGAGTGTTGCATCTTCCTAATTGATACTCTTATCGGTGAGTTGGTACTATTAGAAAAACACTTGTTGATTATGGTTTTTTCAAATCTTAATACTATGCTAATATAGGATCATGATGTGATCCAAATATATCATTTCCTCCATACACAACCTAAAAAATCACCTCAATTGAGAACACGGGACTCATCATGAACACATTTCCTTAGTAAAGATATATGAAACACATTCTGGATTCTAGAGAGAGAAAAGGAGGAAGATCCAAATGGTAGGAAACAATGTTTAATTTATTCATGACGTCAAAAGGATTAACAAAGTAGGGAGCTGATTCAACTCATTTAGGGTTTGAAAATTATAAAACATTTATCTCCCTCATTAAATTATTTTGGAGTTCTCCCTAAATCTGCATAGATTTTCTACCTAATAAAGGAAGCTTTAAGCCTCACCCAAATTAGAACCATTTGGGTATCATATTCATGTAGAATTTTAGGCCTAACAAAATATCTATGCTTAAGACTTGTTGATAAAATTAAAAATGGATAAGTACAAGCCATGTGCAGAGGTTAAAGAGTGCATGTAGGAGGGAGCACATGAACTACGAGGAAACAACTAAGGTCAGAGTAACATGTGGAAACACATGTGCAATCAAAGAATGACTACACCGATAAGTTTGTAGAAAAGGTATGCGTGTGAGGAAAAATGATATCAATGTGCAAAGGTCTATGCATGCACACAAGTTACAGGAGTTAGCCAAATTTCTTAGTGAAGGATAAAAATAGGAAACTAAAGATGGTGTAGCAAGCAAGGAATGTCTAGAAAGATACAGGGTACCGACTACAAGTAAAGCACATGAAAATATGGACAAGGGAAATGCATAAAATGATATAAACATAAGATCAAGGCATGGATAAGGTTGATCTAGTTATAGTTCAAGTTAAATATTAAAGAAGGGGTCTTAAAGGCATGTAATATGTATTTAGGACATCTATTCTTAGAATTAAATCATGTAAGCCGTGAAGGATAAGTTCCCACCACATAAATAGGTGTTGCAATTTTTGTAATACGAATCCAAATTTTACTACTAATTGTCTATATTAATGAATGATAGGATTTGTTGTTAGTTTCTAATGTTACCTTATTGTATTGTTATCTTCCATCCCTAATATAATGGTCAAGTACATAACCCACATATTGACAAGTGAAATAGAGGAGGAACTCAATAGGTTGCATGTTCTTCATGTGAGTGCTTAGACATATGTCTAGGTGAAGTACCATCACACCCGACCTTGTGAAGTATTAACAACTAAGATCCAACATTTTGGTTCCATTATCGGGACCTTATTTTATTCTTACTTGTAAGATGTGGCATTCATATGGCATTCCGATTGTCCTCAAAAAATATTGAACGTTGGGTGCATAACAACCAAGATAAATTTGCTCAGAGATACATCACTGGACTTAATGCACAAAAATAGGTGGAAGATAAGCTATATGATTTAGTATATGATATATTCTTCAGTTTCTTCCCAGTAAATTTATATGAATGGTTAGCAACTTATGCATAGAATATGGGTGTGTAGTTGGGAAAGAAGCAAGTGTGAATCCAGGATAAGTACCAAGCACTCTATGATTTGGATGAACCATTGAATCAAGTTATAGATCACTGATTGGAAGCTATGTTGCACAATTACACTTTGGAGTATGCAATTTTAACATATTTTGTGCCCAGAAGAAGCAACGTTACTATTGTTACATGAGTCAAGAGGATCATACTTACACGCTCTACTTTTAGCAATTAAGATCATGATGATTGAGATGGGATGGAGAACTTACCTATGTCATGATAAAAATCCACCACACATAGGGGTACAAAGTAGGTTTGGGAAGGATGGCATTGGTCCAAGTGGAAGAAATATATAGAGAATAGATACTGCACAAGTATAATGATGCATGAGAGAGGGAAGTTGAAGAAATGCTAAGAATGAGAGGAATTAGGTTGGGAAAAATTGATGACAACCCTATAGAAGGCAAGGGACCGCAAGATCATGTCCCTCAAATATTGGGGAAGTGTGATAAAAGTACCCTTTCAACATATGATGAAATAAAGTATGAGGAAAGGATGAGACCATTGGTGCACATCAAACCTAACCTCGACCCCTAGCCCTTGTTCTTGGTGTTTTTGATTTAGGAGTTATTATAGAAGATATTCATAGTGGCAGTGATAAATAAGGTAACTAAGAATTATCACGTTGGGATCAAAATAAAGGTAGGCATGTTTTAATGTCAACATAAAAGGAGCAACAGATAAAGGCAATGCATATGATAACACAAAAAAATCCTGTATTTTGGCAGATTGTTTTTGGAAGTAATTTGGTAGACATGAATTCAGGACAAAACAGTGTCTTGCTACCCATTGGAGGTAATCCTATAGGTGGAAAAACATGTCAGATGATTAATGTGCAATTCAACACAACTATGGGGATGCAAGATAGTACTTCTACTGGTCCCCAAATCATGACATGAGGCTTGGGAGGCCCAGGTCCTCCACCATGTGGAGAAAAATCTAGTGGAGGATTGAGATTAGGATCTGGCTCCACTCTAGGAAAAGGACCACAACAAACAATACAATAACCTCAATAATTAAAATAGAAACCCCCTTAGATTTTTTTTGAGGTGTCTCTTCATTTGAAAAAATATCAAGGTGTAGAAGATGCAACAGAGCATGCGCACAAATGTAAACATTCATGGAGGGCCAAGGGAATAACATCCCCACACCATAAGGATATCCAGTTTGTAACAAAGCTTTAGGGCCACACACATAGTTGGTATAGGAAGTATGATGCACACCAGATAGTAGTGGACTATGATGCATTGCATTCCACCTTCTTAGATGAAATAAACATACTTGAATTTGAGATAAAGAGTATTAACGTGCTTAAGGACATTAAAAATGGTTTGCTTGAAAGTGTTAGAGAGTATGATGCACATTTTAAGACTTTTTTTTCTAAGCTTTCCTGTGACATTCATTAGAGTTAGCATGTGCAATGATTTTTTAGGAGGCTTGCTAACACCTTTTCAAAGGGTGTTATCATAAAACATGTTCATCGATCCGTGTGAGGCTTTACAAGAAGCACTGCAGATAAAAACAAGGATAAGTCCATTTCTTGAATCCTAGATCACATCAATGGTCACTAAGTTGGAAAAATTATCTACCAATTTAGCACATGAGACATGTAATGGGCTCTAGTGAAATGAGTGGAAAGTAGAGGATCATTCAAAGGATAGATGTCCACAAAGGAATGTGCACATGTTATTGATAGCTTATGAAAAATTCCACAAGAACCATGCTATCTGTAACTATATACTTTTGCAACACACTACACAGAAGAAAGTTTCCTTATATTGTAAAATATATGATGTGCATACTCATGACAAAACCAATTGTCATATAATTGATAATATTCATAAGTATTATGAAACAAGGTTGTACCAGACCCATGTAAAGAGTAGCTCATAGGTGCAAGAGGGAAAAACTAATGAGGGAAAAAATGAAAATGAAGGCTTTAGAGGAAGATATAGAGGAAGGGAATGAGGAAAGTTCACACGAGGAACATGTTACACTTATGGGTCACTTGATCAATGTCAACATGAGTGCCTAAAGAATCAAACATGCATATATTGTTACAAGGTGCACAAGGTCGAAGATTATAAGGATTTATATGCCCACATGTGTAAAAATAAGAAGAAGGATAAGGGCACAAGTCTGATTAAGATAAAATGCACCAAACAAGGATAGTGGACCCCCAAAAAATTGGTTGTAGAAGAAATTTACGCATTACTGGTAACTACGTGTGCAAAGGAAGTGCACACGCATGAGAAAGGGAAATCAAGACCATTCATCAGAAGGGATGAGGTTGTTCATTTAAAGTATCTAGATGTGGGCCAATAGAAGGACGTATATCAAGAGACAATGGGAATTAGTAGGGAACTCCAAGGAGGGATATAATTCCTAAAGGAGTAAGAATTTGATAGGGAACACACAAATAATGATGAATTACCACAGAATTATGTGGAAAACCTTAAATAAGTATATAGGATGCTTAAGAAGGAGGATATCACACCGCTATTAGGAGAATGGTTGTGGGAAAAAATACCACATGTTGGTATTGAAATGGAGTGCCAAAATGTCCATGCCAAGTTACCACCAAAATATCACGAGTGTGAAAAGGAAATCACATTAGATGCAGGTATTAAGTGATAGCTAGTAAGAAATATTCTCATTGATACATGCATGAAAGTAAATTTCCTCACACTTGATCCTTGGAACTAGATGCGTAGAATGCCATTGCAACCATCCTCAAATGTGTTATACATGGATAATAAGACAAGGGATATTCCCATTGGGAGTTTAAAGAATGCTTCTATCACTATTCAGGGAGCCAAGTTCAAGAGTGACTTTGAGGTCCTAGATATAGCTAAAGAAGACAACTTACTTACATTACTAGGTCGTCCTTGGTGTTATGCTAATAACAAAAAACTGCACTACATGATTTTTGAGAATAAATATGAGTACATTGTAATACCAATCAATGAAAAAAATATTACACCTTACATAGAACCCATCAGTGAAGAATATCTTAACAGAATCTAAGCACATACAATGCATGATCCAGAGAATGTGGATCCATCAAAGGAGGGCATGCTTCAGTGGGAAGAAGTGCAGTCCATAAGTGACACTACTAGTGTGGCCTGTGATAATTAGGCTCATGGTACTTATGAGATTGTTGGTCATGAAGTTTAGGGAAGAGTAAAAAGGGTGATTACATAATGACCAGTTTGGTGGTTGCGGAAAGTAAGTTTTCCTAAGTACACTAGAGACAAAATCCCTGAATCATTCTTGCACATGATGGAAGAATAATGAAACAATGAGGGGGATAGAAGAAATACGATGGTGCACTCATTGAAGGGGAAAAAATGTGTTGATGGAATACTCAAAGAGATAACTTACTCGGTTGGAGTGAAATCAAATTGGTGTTCTTGAAAAGGTTCTTATGGAACAATCTCCCTTAATTAATACATGATTATGATGGGAAGAATTATCCTATGGTACATGTTCAAAATTGTGAGAGGAATTAGAGGAAAGGGAAAAATTCTCTTCCACCATCCCTGTGGGTGCATAATTTTTATTCTACTTTACATGGGTGCATACTATATACATGTTGAGCTAAAGTAGGAAACAATAAATTAGTATGAGATGACTTCATGTATTACCTATAATTTAGATTACATTTATAGTAAACCACTTGTTCATGAAGCTCTGTAGATTATGAATAAAATTAAATTGGGTGATAACACAAAGGATGAAGAACTTATGACTCATTTATTTAGTAAGGTTGATACTGAAGCATGCGGTGACATGGTGGAAATAGAGGAGACCCTGTTGGGGTGCACATGAAAGGAAAAGTAGAAAGGAAATCTTGTATATTTTATAAATGATGAAGAAGTCAAGGATTTGGAAATAAAACACACAGAAGGTGAGAATGAGGTATTGGAATCCATAGATGAGAAAGCAAGAGCCTACCATGTACCATTGAAGATGAAGAAAGCTAACATCATAACTGAGGACATGATGGAGGAAGATATTATTGGTGAATATTGGTATGAACCTAAAGTAACAAAAATAATTGAGCTACTGTGTAAATTTTAGGATCTATTTCCTAGAGGATACCATGAGTCAAAGGGTATGCATCCATCATTAGGAAAAATGAAAATAAAAATCAAGGATGACACATGACTAGTTCATAAGAGGCCTTACTAGAAGAATCCTAATCTGTGCATCAAGGTGAAAGATGAAATTGATAAAATGTTGAAGTTGAGCATTATTGAGCCCATTGAATAGTCAGAATGGATAAGCCCAATGGTTATCTAGAATAAAAAGGATGGCATGAAAAGGATTTGTGTTGATTATAGAGTTCTGAATGCTTCATGCATCATTGATCCCTTTCCCAGACCATTTATTAAGAATAGTTTAGAAGGTGTTGCAAGTCATGAGATCTATTATTTTAAAAATGGATTTTCGGGCTATCATCAAATATGGATCATATGCAAATACTAGGAAAAGACAAATTTTAGAACTGAATGGGGATGCTTTGCTTATACAGTTATTCCCTTTGGCCTAAAGAATGCGTCAATGATGTTGTTGCGCATTTTTTTCAAACCTTTCACCATTTATTTCACAAGTTTCTTTAGGTATAATTAGATGATTAGATGATATATGGCCTGGTTACAGACCATTGTGACTGCTTGAGGTTTATGTTTGAAAGATACCAGAAGATTACATATCCTTGAATATTAAGAAGTGTATCTTTGTAATGCCACGTGATACCTTACTTGGACACATTATATGTAATGAAGAATTACTCGTAGACCCAACCAAAATTTTAGTTATTTTAGGGTTGGAGAAGACAACCAATTAGATCAAAGTGCATTGATTCGTTGGACATACTGGTTATTACTGTAAATTTATCAAGGGGTATGCAAAGATTTCTGCGCGACTTGATTATTTTCTAAAGGAAAATGGAAAATTCTATTGGGATGACATGCAATAGTTAACATATGAGACTTTAAAGGAGAATTTTACCATCACACCCATTATGTGTTTCCCTTCTTGGAATAAATAATTCCATGTTCACGTAGATGCCTCTGGTACAACCATTGAAGTAGTTTTAGTGCATCCAAGGGAAGGTAATGTAGACCATCCTATTTGTTTTGTAAGCAATAAGTTGACACTGAATGAGTATAATTATGCCACTACAGAGCGTGAAGTGTCATCAATGGTGTACGTGTTCCACAAGTTAAAAAAATATTTCTAGCAATACCATTTATTTTCTACATTGATCACATAACACTTAAATATCTAGTTAACAAGCCAGTTTTACATGGGCACATTTTTTTTTTGGGTCCTTTTATTTTAAGAGTTTGATTTCTCAGTTATAGTGAAGTCCAAAAAAAGTAATTTGGGACCAGACCATTTTTCAAGAATTAACTCAGGTAAGGATGCACAAAGCATATAAGACATTATGTTGGATGCTCAATTTTTTAGACTACATTGCACGTCAACTGACTTAGAAGATATTTAAGTATTCTTATGCACAAGAATTATACCCGAAGATATGAAGACCCTAGAGAATAAGAAACTAGCGATTCAAGTGACCCCTTACCAGATAATTGAAGGATATTTATACAAGATGGGCAGAGATGAAGTCTTGCGTAAGTGTGTGTTAGAGCATGAGCGTGGAGCCATAATGGAAGAGGTGCATGGAGGAATTATAGGAGGACACTATGTAGGTAAAGAAATGGTGCACATGATATTACTAGCAGGATTGGGTGAAAGCATATAAGTGTGTCCCACTTTTTTACATTTTTTGTACCTTTATAAACATGAATTTTTAGGTTCATTGAAATTCCAAAGGCTATAGCCACAAAAATGTACACATTCATGAAATTCCATGAACTAACAAAATGTTGTGTTTAGAGTGTATAACACACACACACACACACACACACACACACACACACACACACACACACACACACACACACATCTATTATTTTTCTTAATTTTATTCATACATTGTTTCTTATTTTATAGTATAACAACATTTTTTGGCATCGTTTTTAAATGAAAACTTATTTTTTCACCATGAAATTATATATATATGTTCTAAATTTGAATATCGAGTTCCTAACAAATTTTTCGTATTTTTTAAATATATATATATATATTAATTATTTAGTGAAGATATTTTAATATTAAAGGTGTACATATGTTTATGCCAATATATTTCCATAATTATATCGAAATTGATATTTGTTTCCATAAATACGAAGAAGACTTCAAAAAATAGTAAGATTATTTTTTTTCAAATTTTTTTGATTTATTTTACTATTTTTCAAATTGTGTTGAAAGTGTACTATTGATTGTCCTAAAATACCATGCATTGGAAAAAATTTAAAAAATAGTAAAACATCTTTAAAAAAACAAAAAATATATTTTTAGAAAGGTAATAACAAACTGTATTTTGGTATAAATTTTTGTAATTTCTAAATACATGGCATCTATGTGGCACATTTTGGCCTATAATTATCCTCTAAATGGATTAAGGGCCAAAATGTGCCACATAGGCTCCAAGTAACAGTGTTTGCACGAACACCTCAAAACCAAAATCTGCCACATGAGCGCTACCAACTAAACATTTAATTTTAGACTTTGTTTTAAAGTTAAAATCTAATTTTTAAGAATAATTTTTAATAAGTATAGTTTTTTAAAATATCATTGCTATTTTATTTTTAGATTCAAAATTTTAATGGTTATACTTTTAAAATATAGTTTTTATATTATTTTTGTTTGTTTTTAATCAAAAGTATATATTATTTTTAAATTTATTTAAAAATTTTATAAATAAAAAACGTTCTATTATTTATATATAATTAAATTAACTTTAAAACATAGTTAAATTTATTAAAAAGATAATACAAAAATTAAATAATTGTATATTAGATTTTTTTTATTTTTTTTAGAAAAGTAGTTTTAAAATTAGAAAAACATCTAATTAAAAATAACCTAATTTCTATTAATATTTATATATAATAAGAGTTACATGTGTATAGTTTTCCATTCAATTTATTCTTAGATCCAGATCTAGCTCAATTTGTGTGTGTAGGTGAAAATTAACGAAGTGGAGGAATCATGGGAAATGTGAAGAATAACAAGTGAAAATATAACGAGGAAGAGAGAACATATCAGAATGTTAGAAGATCAATTCATTGGGAGGAACAAAAAGAGAGAGAGAAGGCTGCAAAGGAGGCTACTCAACAAGCAAACATTGGAATATACATACTTGAAACCCTCGAGATCATAATTTTATTGTTCTGTCTAGGGTAAATATGAATTTTTAGCTTTAACACGCCTTCTAGATAGAAGAATATTATATTATAAATATAGTAGAATGATTAGGATTGTGCTTCTATATCGTGCTTCATATTTGAAAGCCTTGAGATTGTAATTTTATTTTTCTGTCTAGGGTAAATATGAAGTTTTATCTTCAACACGCTTTCTAGATAGAAGAATATTAGATTATAAATATAATAAAATGATTAGTATTGTGTTTTTGTATCAAGTTCTTCTGTATTGTGTGTTTTAGAATACAGTCTATGATTAGTATTGTGCATTTAACTTTGAGCTTGATATCCCTTATAAAATTTTGGCTATAAACCTATCCTCCTACCAATAAATTTATCTTGCACATAATTTTAGATCCTCATATTATCATAGATCTGTATATTTTCAAGACATGTTGTCACACCTCAAATTATAGTATGTGTATTAGACTCACATTATCATAGATTTGCATAGTTTAGAGATCACTCCTCATCTAAACTAGGATTATCACTTTTATCATTAAAGGGTAAAAAATATATGGTTATTTATAGCATATCATCCATCACATTCCATGCTTCTAAATTATTGGCATTCACACCTATGTAAAATATAAAATATATGTTAATTTAGGTTTCCTTCCCTAAAAAATTGTTAGAAGCCACTTTTTGAATGATCAAGAGCTATCTCCTAGAACGATTCTTTAATCTTGAGTTGCTGATTAATCCTATATATTTTTCTGTTCAAACTTCAAAGGTCTCCGTAAAACATCTTGGCATACATCCATTAGTAAGATATCCCATAGAACTCTATCCTTAAGATGACCAATATTCTTCTCTAATTCACATTATTTTTTCACAATGATTTTTATTCCTTTCATAAACCATGTCACCTTATAGATAAGATTTTCGATAAGGTCTTCACTCCAATCCTAACTTCCATATCATCTTCACAAATACAATTTTTTTTTATTATATCATTTTTTATCACCGCCATGTAACACATTCCTCTTGTTGTGTATATTTTACGAATAATGGGTCTCATATCTCCTTGTGTCTCTTATCTTCATCTAATAAACCTTATTATTTTATTCATTATGAGTACTAATTCACCTAGCTCATGTTCATATTAGCGTAAAGCTCTAGAGATTTAAATTCCTCTTCTATATACATGAAACATGCACACAAGTGTATCCTCATTCTTTCCATCATCCTTATGTCTATATGGAGACTCAAAATCCATATGTCCAACCTCTATACACCAAAAACATACTACGGTATTGTATTGGTATATTACAATAGTTTCTTGTGATCCATTTCGTTATGATATTATATAGTATATTATTACACATTTAATATAAGAGGCTTCAAAATATTTCACATGGGTAGCATATCTAGTTTAGGGATAATATTGTAATTAGGTTGTGATTAGATCTATAAGAACATGTTTTAAAATTGAGTGATGTAATTCATAATCAGTTTGGTGGTGCTTTTGGGAATTAATTAAAATTGGATCGTATATAACACCTCTTAATTATGATTATTAACTAGGGCTTTTTTCTTAATTTATCCAAAATAAATTATGCCTTCAATTGTAGTCCCCACTTCCCTTTGAAACTTTTAGATACTGATCTTGATACTGCTGATCTTATTATGGACACTATTATGTTTTGTTTTAGTATGATGGTTAGATGTTAGATCAGGGATTATTATTGATCTGGATTCAGTTATTATGCATGATGGTTATTAGAGACATTTTTATATGTGGATGATGATATACTGTTTGACATGGACATATTATAGATGTTGATTTGGACATATGACATTGGATATGTTGAGTAGACCTAGTATGGTAGATTATTGATGATGATATAGTTGATTAATTAATTGAAAATGATAGTGTTGAATTCTTGATGTTGTTGTGATTCACATGTTTAGATGATATTGAAATGTTGTTTATATCATTTTTGATGTTCTAATATGGCCACGAGGCCGAAGGAGGTATTTGCGTTTTGTAGGTTAAAATATCACAACAATGTCGGGGGACTAGAGACTAACCATATTGGAATTCTAGGTGAATTCAACAAGGTCACCATTGTAACTGTGTTGTGTGTGTGTGTGTGCGTGTTGAGTTATGCTAGGGATTTCCATGGGGGGGATTCCCATTTATATGTGACCATGGGTTTTTGTAATTTAAATTAATGTATTACTTTATTAATGTTGCATGTGTTTATTTTCTGATGTGTTACCTAATTCTTTACCATTATATGTTGTGTTAATGTTGTAAATAATCATGTGTTAAAATAAATAAATTAATATGTCATAAGAATGTAATTAATGAAGTTGTTGATCTTAAATGTTAATGTTGTAAGAGTGTGTAAGAAGGTGTAAGGGATATGTAAGAGTATGTAAGATAGATTTTGGAGTGAAAGACACTTCATCCTCTTAGGAATTCAAATTTATCCTTAGAGGCTAAATTTGGAGGCTTGTGGGAAAAGTTAAGCTTGTCCCACACCTCCTAAAATGATTCACTAACCATACCTATGGTTTGGAGGTTAAATTTAGGCCTTTTAAATGCATTTTGAAATGACAATTTGTAAGTTTTTATTGCACTTCTCTTACATGTTTTTAATTCAGTCCTTTGGAGTATGGGTTATTTTGGAGTGTGTAAGTGAAATTGTCATTTTTATTTATTATGTTTAGGTGCATGATGTTGAATTTCCTCTTGGGGTTGAGGAAGAATTATGTGTCATCCCACATGGATCCACATCTTCCTCTTCTCTTCCCTCTCCTTTAAATTCAAAACTCCTTGCTTGTTTGTGGTTGTTGAAACTTTGTTTATTCCTCTTGGGGGCACATTTTTGCTTGCTGTTTTTGGAGCTTGTTGTGGAAGGAGTTGGAGTCTTTTTGCATGCTTGGACATTGCTTATTTTGGACTGTATTTGGCTTTTGGGAAGCTTGTGAGCTTGGAACAAACTCCAGTATGGAGAGGTAGGAACTTGAGCCTTTTTAGAATATTTTCATTCTCTTGCATGCATGTATGAAATGGTTAATGTGTTATGTGTTCTTGGCTAGTTGGGTAGACTGCTTAGGACATGGTGTAGGAGAAGGATATTGGGATTTCAAATGGGGGGGCATAAGGGAATGCCAAGGGCATCCGTTTTATTGTGGAGGGAGTTTGGGTTGAGATCCACCTTGGAAAAGAAATAGCTTACATTTCTTACTCTTGGGGGGGCATAAGGAGGGGTTGGGAGACATAATGTTTATTAGATTTGATATGTTATATTGGTGGTATGATTTTAGGTGGATGCCCAATTCTAAATAGGGAGGCATAAGTAGTTTACCCATAGTTTCTTGCTCTTGTTGGCTTGCTTGATCAAGCCTAAGTTTTGTGTGAATGTTATCAAATGCAGTTGTGAACTATTGTTTTTGTTTGAACTGTGTTTCTTATTGAATTATGCATGTGAAAGAATGTTGCTTGTTTTTTGTGGAAGCCATTGTTGCCATGTGTTGATTATCATCCCTTATTTCAATATGGTTGGGGCTCCGGGGCTAATGAGGAAGGATGGCTTCACCCTTCTCATTAGATGTCTTGGTTGGGTGGAGAGCATTGCCTTTCCCCCTTCTTTGTTTTGATCAAATGAAAAGATGAAGAAACTAACAAGCTGCTATTTTGGAGCAAGAAGAATATAGAGTTTGACAGTCCCTCCCTTTGAGAAAGTTCTTTTGTAATCCTTCCCCACTTTGAAGTGGATGAGTTGTATAATATTTGTAATGTGGAACCATTTGTATTGATATTGGAAGATTGAAATTGGACTGTGAAATGCAAAGGGGATTTATTTTACTCTTTGTTTTGGAAAATAAATGTAAAAGATGTTACATGCATTGTATTTTGTATTTTAGAAATCGAAAAGGAAAAGGGAAGATTGTAAAGCTGTATTGGAAATGAATAAAGGATTTCATTAGTTTCAAAATTGCATTATGCTTTGAATGTGATTTATTATTATTGAAAATTGACACTACTATTTGAAAAAGAAGAATGCATATGAAGTAAAAGACAATGTTTTGCTCTCTTGAAATGAGTTGAATTTAGAAATAAGGCTTTACATAATTACTATTGAATGGTTGATTGAATTCAATTAAATGTATGAGAATAGCTTAGAAACTATAAACACCCGTAAATGATAAAAATTGATATATAGATTTAAAAGAAATAGTTCACTGTCATAAACTACATTCTAGAAATTCACTTTTAATAAAATGAACAGTTCAGACATGCACTTAGTAATCAAATTAAAAATGTTATAAGTTAACATTCTAAGACATTAATGAACCCAATTTGACAAAGAAAACTCAAGAAAACAATCTAACCATTGTAAACTCGAATCAAATTCCCTTCTTGGGTTGTTTTTTTATCTACTGTTGGAAAAATTCAAACTTGAATAGATTGGGAAAATAAATCTTCCTAAAACACTCTAAACCCTCCCTAGACTAATCCTCTATGTCTGTTTGACATGATGAGTGTAGGAGGAGATCTAATTTAACCAAATTGAGAAGTTGAAAACTGCTAGTTCACAAATTAAAAGCCTGTAGATTGTTTTTATTAAATTTACCACTCAAAATTCATCAAATTCCAATTTTTTTGACTCTTGTGTAAAGAGGGCATCGAGATATTTTTGAAAAGTCCTTGTTTTCCCAAATCTGAGCTTCCTATCAAAAGTTATGGCCATTTGAATTTTTACTTCAATTTGGCATTCAAAAAGTAATAAAATTTAATCTAACTGTTAAAAATTTAAATTTTAAACTTTGGAAAAATTTCCCTAAAAAGTATATGGCCCCCACCATCCCGCAATCAATCTGGATCTACCATGTGGCATCTTGGAGGGGTGGACCAAATTTAAACTTACCCGTTTTAAAAATTTTGCCTTTAGAAAAATTTTCCTTTTTCCTTTGCTAGCCCGCAACTAATCAGAGGGTGCCACATGTCATCTGGGGGTTGAGGTGGAGGTGCATTTTGTTTTAACTCTTAACCCTTTTGAAAATTTTGAAAAAAAATTCATTTTGGCCCTGCTGGCCTGCAACCAATGAGAAGGTGCCACGTGGTACCTTGGGGGTGGCAGTGGGGAGGGTGGACCCCTTTTCCTTTTGTTGTTTTGGCCTTTGGGAAAATTTCCCCTTTTATCTCCGCGGCCCCACAATCCCCGCCTCACTTGGAAAACTTCTTTTCACGGGTGCACGGAACGACATGAGATTTTGGGCCTTTAAAACCCTCCTTTGGCTTATTGCCATAAGATCTTCCGCCGCCCCGTTTTCCCTTTGCTCAACCAGAGTGTGACACATGGTGACCTCATGGTGACGGCGGAGGCACGGACCAATTTGGTCCCTTGTGAACTTTTGCGAAAGAGACTTAAAGCCTCAACCCACTCCGCTGACTCGTCATTTCTCCCAACCAATCGGGTAGTGACACGTGTACCATAGGGACCTGTGGAGGAACAAAAGAATGGTTGTCTTTGTGCCCATGCATTGGGAAAATTTCCCTAAGCCACCCCGTGACCCGCCAACCCGTTCAACGCGCTTTCTCCTCCTCTTGACATGTGTCCCACCTAGGGAAAATTTTCCCTAGGAACTCCGCCTGCTTATATCTTGATTTCTACAAGGAGTTAGGAGGAATTCCTTATATCACCGGAAAGGTGAGAAAATTTCCTATCCATTGGGAATGGTTTAGGGAAATTTTTTTAGTGTTAAGTAGGGAAAAATCCAGTTGAAACTCTGATCCAGTTACAGAGTAGGCATGGGGGTAAATTACTCCCAGAACCTAACTAAAACATTTAACCACTAAAATTTGAACCCTGTGAACTTGATATTAGTTAATGAAGGGAAAACATATGTTGTAGTACATTGGTCTTGTTCTGGAACCTATTAGTGTAAACTAATGTCTTACAACCTGATTGTAGACACTTCAAATAAAAAAAATTATCCCATAATTTTCTAGCTAACCCTAGGTAGTTTCTTGGGTCTCAAGTGGTTGTTTAAATGGGCACTACATAAATGATTTAAATTATGCCTTCTTAAAGTATTTAAATCCAACATTCCTTTTAAATTCAATCCATTAGATAACAATCAAGAAACAATGCACAATTGTATGGGTCAATTAGATTTACCTGATCCCCCATAATCACTCTTCCCAAGTGCATATATAATTATGCTATTGGTTTACCTTTACCAGACATTAATATGAAAGTTATGTTTTCTAAGTGTTTACCTAGAACTCAGTCAATCGAATCCCATCCAGAATCCTACACTTTAATAAGAGCTTGGTGAATCTGACAGTGTAGTCAGTGGCTTACACTACTTCGGCTAAAGTTTTAGAGACATGTTTGTTATGCTCAGTTTTGTGACTACATAATTTTCATTAGAAACTCATCCCTTCACCTTATCACTTGCTCAGTTATCAAAATTGAATCAATTAGTTAAGTTAATTTAGTTACATGTTACACACAAGGTACTAAATTCTGTTCAACTTGTGCGAAGGAGCACATCTGTGCTAACTTAGGTTACCTATGGGAGAGAAAATGCTTACGTAATGACTTGCGTCATTAACAAAAACTTCCTTCCTCGTATCAAATTTAAGTTGGTATTGATATGAATCATCTGTACTGGATTAAAAAATTTCATAACACAACGTATCACAATTCTTTTCTAATTATGAGAGTCATAATACATGGAACTTGTAGGGACAACTTAGAATATCTGCTATATGATAGCATTCACTTAATGAATCATGTCATTAAATGATTACTACTTTATAATATCCATATGAAGTTGGCCCACAAAGTTCTAATTATTATGAACGTTGTATTCCATGGCTTAATTATTTATAATGAATCAGTTCATGAAAGGTTTCCCTTTTGTCGCAAAGATAAATATATCACATCTAATTATGTCCCTAAGGTTCATAAAATTTAATATCGTAACAAGTTAGGTTCACCTTCAAGAATAATCAATTACATCCATCATGCATCTTAAATGAAATTTAAGATACCTTATTGCATTATTGTCGTAGTTGCAGTCCATTAATTTCCATTACAACATTGTCGTATTATTTCATAAAGTATACATTTTATTGTACCTTTCAATTGTAATAGTTTATCAACAACATAGTTATATTTGTTTCATCTATATAAATTAACCATAATTAGTATTCAAATAATTAATCTAATATTTCTTAGTACATAATATCCATGCAAAATTAATCATACAATTAATGACATACTGCTGAAATCTACAATCAGAACAATATAATTTATAACAAATAATGATCCATTTTATAAATATCAACTCCATAATGATTGCAAGTACAATAAAATTTTCTGAAATAGTATAATGATCATAGTAAGATGAATTTCCTTTTATTTAAAATAAGACAACAAATAATTATTTCACTCTTTAATAATTTCATGTTTGCAATACAACATAATTATCACGACCATTCACTCTACATAATTTTAATTAGACATAGTCTCTATAAAACATTTGCCAGAGAATAATTTTTTGTCCACCATCTGTAAAAATAGTAAGAAGTGGTCAATTCAAGAAGAACTGTCATGAAAGGTTATTCCCTACATCTTATTAGTTTATATCACTATAATAGTTAATGCATAAATACTGTAACATCATGTTAAGAGTATCAATGAAATTAATAAGTACCAAATAATAATTTCATCCACATTCAAAGTTATTATATACACCCAAGTAATTCCCTTTTGATGAGATATTTGATACATTGATTCAAGATAGTTATAAATCTTTCAAACATGTAACCAAAGTTCCAATAATTGTCTACATCCTCCTTTAAAATAAATTACCTCACTTAACTTGAATTAAGTTGTGTAATGACAATAATCACATTATTCTACCAAAGTAAGATAATCTCCCGCAATGATTCACAACAAGGATTCATATTAAGTTCACAAATATAGTTAGGAATTTACTTTTCCCTTTTTAATAGAAATCAATAATATTTTTCCTAACTAACCAAAGTAATTATTTTGAAACAAAAATGAAAACCATTCATAGAGATAAGAAGTACTAAAACCATTTGACCCAATTATCTTAATCCAATAAAAAATATTCATTTATTCATTTACCAAATTGAACACATATTAAATCATCATGTTCCAAAGTTTGACATTGGAGGATTTATCTTAGGAAATTATCATCATTAAATTTACTTTAACAGAAAGGAATCAACAAGGGTTACATTAATAAATCATGTAACAAAATGAAGACCTACCATTCGAGCATCCATCCATTTTGGGACCTAAGAGTTCCTACATTAAGCTTAGAAATTTAAGCCAATGAATTACCCTCAAGAACCTAGCTCAGATTTAGCCCAAAAAACCCAACAACAATAAAATTTAAAACACTGATTCCCATAGAAGGGAGCTTAACACTGAGATGAAATACTGATAAGAAAATCGACTTCATAGAATTGATCAAGGGTTGACAACCCAAACCAAATTTAGAAAATGAAAACCCAATACTCCATCCAAACCAATATAGTTATAGGTTCATTGACCTCAAGATTAGCTCCAATTTAAACATAAAAATTATACACAGGTTCCCGATTAAGGGTGAATCAACATAGAGGCTCGGCTGTAACATAGCCGACATTCCCCTTAAAAGATAAGGTAAAAGAGATTAACCTAAAAGGGTTTAGAAGATTATAAGGGATGGAAAATAATTGTAAATAGGTGAAGAAGAATGAAACAATGATATGGTCCAATAACGAGGTGTGTAGGGCTTAAGGGGAGTCTAGGCGACTTAGTGGTGGAGCTCCTATTAGGTTGTGGTCATTTGTGGATGACACGATGAATCTCGAGATGGGTGAATCCAGTGCCCTAATCTACAACCCGACAATAAAAAATTAAAAACAATGGATGGGTTTGTTTTAGGAGGGTTTAGTGCCAAAGAAAATATAAGGGGAGGCACTCAGGGCTATGGGAGGGTCTCATTCAAAGATTCCCTTGGAAAATCTGATGACAATAATCCAAGAAATCAGGAATATTTGGTTGATCTCACTAAATAAATCCCATTGTTGGTCATTAAATGTAAGGAAGTGGAGGAATATTACAAATATTTATCTCGGGATGCCATAATAGGTAGCTTCAATGGCATATGACCTTCCTCTATATATTTTTACTAGTGGATATTTCAAAACTGGATAGATAAATTTGAAATCTTCCTTTGTTCTAGAGGTTTTTATTTGGTCCATTTTAGAGAAGCGGAGGATTACCAGTGGTGTCTGGAAGATGGGCCATGGTTCTGGGGTAATGATGGTCTATTTTTGACTCAGTTCCCATAATTTGATTTGAAAACTCTTTCGGTTTCTAAAACTCCAGTTTGGGTGAGACTTCTTAATCTTCCTCTACACTTTTGGTATGCACTGGAAGATATCAGTAATGTTTTGGGCATATTTCAAAAAGAAGACATGGATAGATCTCATGTGGGAATGTGATCCTACACCCATAGGTGTGTGGAAGTTGATTTGAGTAAAGGGTTTCTAGATCGAATTAGTTTAAAATTTGGAAAATTTCAGCATTCTCAACTCTTAGATTACAAAAAAATGATATTTTGGTGTAGAAACTGCAGAAACCCTAGTCACCTGCAAGCTTCATGTCCTATGAATAAGAAACTAGTTAAGAAGGTGGCTTGGCCTCAACTAGAGGATGGGGATATTTAGATCCAAATTTGGTGGATGTGGTGATTGTTATCCAAAATGAGCCCCCTTCTCATTTTGGCTAACTTACCTTATTTTTGTGCCTCAGTAAAATTTTTACACATTTAGAGCACTCAAAAGATTATGGAAATGACTTCATCAGATAGGATTTTTCTTCCTCTTTCCAGAAAGGTAAAATTTTCCTCCCAACTCCTTGTAATTTTCGAGTTATGGCTCGGCGGGGTTTGAAGGGGAATTTTTCCCTGGATAGGCCCGCAACCAGTGAAAATCCGACATGTGTCATTGGTAGAGTGACGAGTGTTGGGGGGAGTTTTGGCACTTAGCCTCTTTGGCTAAAAATGCAAAAGGCAACTTTCGGCCTAAAAGCCCGTAAAAGAAATGAAAATCTGCCATGTGTCTTGTCAACGGCGAGAGTCAGGGGGGTAGAAGAATTTGGTGAAATTTGCCAAAGTTGTCAAAAGGTGCAAATGCAAAAGTTGAACCGCATGCGTGCCAAGCAATGAGAAGGTGCCATGTGTCCCGGAGGGTGGGGGTGTAGAGAGTTTTTGGGGATTTTTCCCAAATTGAAAATGTTAGTGTGAGTTATGCTATGTGTCCTCCTCTCATGTTGGAGGGTCATCTCACATGGGTTAGGTTTAGGGTTTCATGTGTGTCATGCACTAGGGTTACTCAACACCCTATATGTACCCCTTTTTCAATTCATTTATGAGCATGCCAAGACAATCCACTATCTTTCCTCTATGCAAGCTTTGTTTTTGTTGAGCAAGTTATTCCATTACTGATCATTTTTTCCTTGCTATTGCTGGAGCTTTCACGATTCCATTAGAGTGCAAATACTTTGTGGTGCCTCGTTTGTGATTCGATTCTCGCAAAATATTTTCATGGTATCAGAGCTGAGATTGGGTAAACGTGCACTCAATTTTTTTGTTTCTCTTACTCTTTCTTGGTTTCGTTATTTTACTTTGCATGCAAATATTTTGATCACTATTTTCTGGAAATTATCTTGCTAATTTCTCTAACAAGCTTTCTCAGAAAGTTTTTTTATGTTTTTTTTCTTGTGCATGTGCAAGTTTTCATAATACCTTGAGAAATCAGGGGTTTTACTAATTTTTTTTAGTTGGATGTAACTAAATCCAAAATAGAGATTCATTTCATTTTTTTTTAAATTATTAAAATGAAAGTGAATTTTTTTTAAGATATCTGGTTTTTGCAGGATATTTGTCTATGCATGATAGTCTGTGGTTGCAGGATCTTTGTGTTCCTCTGTCATGGTTGGTCGTAGATGAACTTTTGACTATGCATGGACTACTGTCCCTCTGACCATTTCAATCTGATTGTTGTGGCTATTCAAACTTCCTTCATTTGTGGACTGTTGTGGATTGTTCTAACTATTGTGGATTGTTCAAACTTCCAACCATACAATACAACAATACAATACAACCTGTACTTTTTTCTCTACACGTGCGGCCTGCAAACACATCTGCTTTGGACTATTCTTTTCATGGGCTGTTGTGGACTATAAAACTCTTATGCGTGGACTATAAGTTCCTTCCCTTGGCACCCACGCATCTGCCAACATCAAAACAGCCTGAAAACTTATGCCTACGCATTTTCCTGCAAACAACTCCTTCCTGAGTCTTTCTTCTCCTTGGCGTGGCCCACAGCTACCTGCATTTCCTTCACACATGGAGTTTTGTTTGGTTTAAAGTCTTCTGCCATCTTTCTTATACCTGTGCAGCCTATAGACTTGGCCTGCTACACATCGTGGTACGTGTTTTTTCTTTGCATTTTTCTTTTTTGGTAAGGTTTTATTACTTACTTCCTTTAAAAATTCTAGCCCATGTTTTGTTTAGTCACTTTATTTTTAAATCTAGATGCTTTTTTCACAAAAGCACAAAAGCTTTCAAACTCACAAAAGCTTTCAAAAGCTTTCCCATTTCAATACGTGCTAAGTTTTTTAAAAACAATTCTTTCCATTTTTAAATATATGGTAAGTTTTTTAAACCTTTTAACATGTAGGGAGTGATTTTATAACGTATATCATATACTTTTCTTTTTTTTGAAATTAGTTAAAAAGAAAGATCTATATCCTTTATTTTTCATATTCATTAAAGTATCTAAAAGGCTCTTTCATATATTTAAAAAAAATAAAAT
The DNA here is from genome assembly GCA_019776745.2 of Taxus chinensis. Lineage (NCBI taxonomy): Eukaryota > Viridiplantae > Streptophyta > Pinopsida > Cupressales > Taxaceae > Taxus > Taxus chinensis. The sequence continues at coordinate 318,303,407 of CM034149.1, forward strand.
AGTTTTTTTAAAATATTTTTTTAACAAAAAAAAGAAAAGTATCTTTAAATTAGGCTTTATAATTTTTTTTGATCTTAATTAAAGCCTTTTAGAAATTCATTAGATTTAATTAAATTAGATCTAATTTTATTTCATTAACATTATTTAACACTGTCATTTTTTCAAAAACTCCAATAGCTCTAAAATAATAAAATTGGGCGTTTCCAAATGCTAAATCTAGGCATTATTGGCATTTTTTTCTCTCTAATCGTATGCTCAAGTGTGTAGTGACACTTTGTGCACCTCCTTGCCTTCCAAGCTCCTTTCTGGAATTTTGAAGACTATCTGAACTCCTTGAGTTCCCAAAACCTTGTATTTGACCCTTATTATTGCTTGCGACTAGTGAGCGCGTCCACCACAGTCTGCAACAAGGGGGTTTCCTTTTATGATGTGAGACATTTTTTCTCACCACCAGGGTTGGCTTTCACCTCCTGTCTATTTTTTGCTTGTGCTTGTTTATGGTGTTCCTTTTTTGTTGCACTCCACGAAACACTATTGTGGTCTCCTCTCTTACACGTTATTACGCTAATTGCAAGACAAGTTACCAAGTGTTTCAAACCACACTCATGGACCCGATTGTAATCAACGAACTAAACTATAAAGTGACAAAAGCAGGGGGTTTGTTGTTGTCCTGGGTGGTTATGTTTTTTTCTGCATTTCTTTCTCTCTCTCTCTCACTATGGATGCACTTTTAATTCCTTTGCTTACGCTGTTCAACTTTTTCGAATGGAGATACAAAATAATAATGAAAATAAGGGGTAAAGGGTTATTCCGCATCACCATGGGAACTGAGACTGAACCAGACAACGAACCTAAAAAATCTAAGTGGTTAAACCGTAGTGATAAAGCCTTAGGTCTTCTTTGCATGTCCGTTTCTCCTAACTTTCTCTTCCACATTGAGGCATCCAAAACACCTAAATCTGTGTGGAAAAAATTGGATGCGATGTTTGGACAACTAGATGACATGAGAGCACATGAGTTGGAAAATGAACTACTAGGGTTAAATCCTAGTGAATTTGAAAACCTACACGCCTTCTTCTCAAAATTTTTCCACATTAGATTATTGTTAAAAGGATGTCAAGTAGAAAAGAAAGATTCTCAATTGATCTTGTCGATTCTCTCTTAGCTGGGTCCCGAATATTCTGTCTTCGTGTCAAATTTCTACGCTATAAAATCTGCCTTGGGAGATACTTGGACTATGCCCTCCTTTGATTGTTTTTCATCCCAAATCATTCGAGAACATGACAAACTCATTCAAATGGGGTCTCTCAAGTCCAAGTCACATGCCCTTGTAGCAAGTACTAGCAAGGGAAAGAAGACTGAAAAGAAGAAAGAAACAAAGGATCAACCTAAGAAAGAAACCAAGACCAAACCTAAAAATGACACAAACACTTCGACTTTTGAGCCTAAGGCACAGAAAAGCAAGTATTTGTGTTCCTAATGCAAGAAAAATGGTCACGACGAGTAACACTGTTTTAAGAAACAGATTGATCACTTATCTTATTTACTTGAGAAGAATAAAATAAGTGTTCCTGAATCCATAAAACAAAGTGCTCCGAAGGCCGAGTCTTCTACTGTAAAAGGTGCTAAAAATGATAAGACTAAAGGAAAGGCCCTTGTAGCCAAAGTTGCTCCTTCATTGACATGGATTATAGATTCCAGTGCCTCGCACCACATGGGTTCTTTGCATGTTGAGTTTTCCAACATCGAACCTTATGGAATGTTCCAAATCATGATGGGTAATGACACGACAGTGTCAGTTTCTGGTAGTGGATCAGTAGAGATGGATGGGGGAACATTTAACCAAGTGTTGAGTGTTCCTGATCTCTCTACCAATCTCCTATCAGTTTACTAAATTAATCACCTTGGTGAAGGAATGCAAGTGGAATTTGATCCTAACTCAGTGATTATTCATGAGCTTAACAATGATACTACAGTGGCTGAGGGAAAGGAAGATCACCATTCATGGTTGTACACCTTCTCCTACTTTACTTCTGATTCTACGCCCACTGCCTTGCTCACTCATGCAAATGAGGTTAGTAAGCAATGACATGAGCATTTTGGACATCTAAATTATCGCTACCTTGAACAATTGAGTCAAAATGAAATGGTCAATGGGTGGCCTCGCGTCAAGTTTTCTAAGGGTCTTTGTGAGGGTTACACCCTTGGAAAGCATCCTGAAAAGAACTTTGACAAAGGAAAATCCTGGAGAGCCACTCATCCTTTGGATCTTGTTCACAACAATGTTTCTGGTCTATTTCCTTCTCCTTCATTTACTAGAGCTCTTTATGTGCTAACCTTCATTGATGACTATTTGTGATATACTTGGGTATATTTTCTTAAGCTTAAGTATGAAGTCTTTGAACATTTTTAGGACTTTAAGGCTCTTGCTGAGAAATAGGTGGATCCGTCTATCAATGTTCTTTGAACTGACAATGGAGGTGAATATGTAAAAAATAGGTTCATGGATTTCTGTACTTCTGAAGGGATCTCTTTGCAGCATATAGTTGCTTATAGCCCTTCGTAGAATGGAGTTGTAGAAAGAAAGAACTGTACTCTGAAGGAGATGGCCACTTGTATGATTCACTCGAAGTCTCTTCCTCCGTAGTATTGGGCCGAAGAAGTAAACTGTGAAAATTACATTTAGAACCATGTTCCACACAAGGCAGTAAGAGGTATGACACCCTTTGAAGTCTGGTTTGGATGCAATCCTGATGTTGAGCACTTTCGAGTCTTTGGATCCAAGGCTATGGCTTAGATTCCCAAGAAGAAATGCAAGGCTTTGGAACCACAATCCAAACCTTGTATCTTTGTAGGGTATCCTGATGGCGTGAAGGGATATCGATTGATGAATCCTAATTCACATGAGCTATATATTGAGAGAAGTGTTAAGTTCGATGAGTCTTCTTCGAATTCTACTTCTCCACCTATTGAGGTTCTTCAGCTCACTGATTCAGATTTTGACTCATCAGATGATGATAATGTTGAGTGTGCTCCTCTTTCGGATCCTCTCGACCATCATACCTTTGAGTCTTCTGATTCTGACAGTAAATATGATGAGGACTATGTCCCTTCTCACTCAAGTGAAGAATCTTCCAACTCCGAACCTGATCCTCTTGGTCCCCTTTGGGCCAGGAAAAATTTACAAAGTGCTGGAGATTTAGTTGGAGATACTTCAGATATGAGACATACTCGCTCAGATTTCATTCGACCCCACTCTTTCTTTGCCTCTACTTTTGATCCATAGTCTTTTCGGGAGGCTTCTAGTATTCCTGAGTGGGATTCTGCCATGGATGAGAAGTATTCCTCTCTCATGAAGAATGATACTTGGGATCTCACCAGTCTTAAGGAAGAAAAATCATTCAGTGTAAGTGGGTGTTCCGAAAAAAGTATGGAGTAGATGGAGACGTCGAAAAGTTTAAAGCGTGATTAGTAGTAAAGGGTTTCTCCTAGATAGCTAGGGTTGATTATACAAAAACCTTTGCTCCAGTTGCAAAGATGACTTCTATTTGATTGACCCTAGCCATTTCCGCAACGAATAGATGGAAAGTCCATCAAATAGACATTAAGAGTGCCTTCCTTCATGGTGACCTAGAGGAAAACTCTGGGTTATGTCCAAGATTCCTCTCTCATTTGTAAGTTAAAGAAGTCTCTTTATGGCCTTAAATAAGCCCCTCGGGCTTGGTATGCCAAGATGGAATCCTTCTTACTTACATCAGGGTTTACTAGGTGTCACTCTGATCCAAATGTTTATATTCTACGACAAGATGAATCCATACTCATTCTTGTTCTATATGTTGATGACTTGTTGATCACAGGAAGTTCTTCCTCTATTATTGATTCTGTGAAGATTGCCTTAGCTAACAAGTTTTCCATGACTGACTTAGGTCTGCTTCATTACTTCCTTGGGATCCAAATTTCACAATCTGACTCGGGAATCTTGATTTCGCAACCTAAGTATGCTCTTGATTTGCTAGCTCAATTTCAGATGTCTGATTGCAAGTCTTCTCCTACTCCTTTTCTTTTCAGGGTGAAGTTGGTTTCAAATTTCTCTACTCCCTTGGTTGATGGTACTCTTTATCGACAGTTGGTGGGAAGCTTGATTTACTTGACTCACACTTGACTGGATTTATCATATGCTATTGGGATCGTGTCTAGATTCATGCAAGAGCCACATGAGCTGCATTGGAAAGTAGCTAAATGGATCCTTCATTATATTCGTGGCACTTATGCTAATGGCATTCACTATCATAGAGGGGTTGATATTGACTTCATTGGATTCACAGATTCTGATTAGGCCGGTGACTTAGATCATTGTAAATCTACTTCTGGATATAGTTTCTCTCTTGGTTTGGGTCCTATTAGTTGGTTTAGTAAGAAGTAGAATGCAATTGCGATATCATCTACAGAGGTAGAATACAAAGGAGCAGTTAACGCTACCACAAAAGCTATTTGGCTACAGGGTATTCTGACAGAGTTTGGCATCCACTTTTGGTGGCCTACCATTATCTACTATGATAACATGAGCACAATCTCTATTTGTAGAAATATAGTTTAGCATCAGTGGATGAAGCACATTGAGATCCATATGCACTTCATACGGGAGCTTATTCATAGATGGTATCATCGACATTGCAGTACATGTTAGACTTTTGATAAGGTTGTAGATATAATTCACTAGGACCTTCACTGATAGGAAAGTTCCTTCACTTACAGTCTCTTCTTGGGGTGAGGTCTTATACAGACCGCCCATCTTCTTCAAGATTTTTAGTCCTTGTCTTATTCTTCTCAGAAAGATTGTAGTTTTTACATGGGTGCTACCTTGAAATTTCTTACACATCATTCATGATGTGTGATAGGCCCAACTGGCAAATCTTTTTTAGTTGCATATTGGAAGTGTCTAGGTATTGACTATTCGTTTGACTCAACATTGGAAAAGGGTACCCAAAATTCGATGAAGGGGGGCTGTTAGTCTTAGTTTTGGACAATGTTTGGGAATGACATGTTGGAGGGTCAAACTCACATAACTTTTATGTGTTAGGGTTCCATGAATGTAATGCACTTGCATATACTCATCACCCTATGAGATGTACCCCTGTCTTCTATTCATATAGTGAGCCACTGCCAAGACACTCCGTTGTCTTTCCTCTGATGTAAGGCTTTGTTTCTATTGAGCAAGTTATACCATTAAATTATCATTTAGAAATAGCTATCGCTTGAGTTGTTGATTTTTAGAGTTAGGAGTGCAAATACTTCAGTGGTGCCTTCAGATGTATCTTACTTGATCTCTTGCAGACTCTTTTCAAAATGAGGTGAGAATTAATTCATTTTATTCGCCCCATGATCCCAGGTGAACGTTACCAGGTAGTGCCACGTGTCCCAGAGGGTAAAGGCATGGATTTCCATATCATTGGTACTAAACTAAAATTCCAAAAGAAAAAAATTATGAACTCATTGACCCCACAAATATCAATTTTGACCATGTTATTCATACCAGGATTGCCCTACATGTTTCCCAGGACCATAGTCATGGGAACCATAAGCTTGGTTTTTCATGATAAAGGAATGTCAAATAGAATGGGAAACTAAGATCATGTACAAGAATAGAAGGGACCCATCATTTCTGAATTTTGACGTGATCCCCTCTCATTCCATTAGTGGTCCAAGTACTCCTTGAAAACTATCTCTGACATACCTGAAATGAAGAAAATGACCCCAACCACCAAAATGTAATGAAGCTCAAAGTTCCTTAACTTCTTTATATTACTAGCAATTCTAATGTATATAGAATTCCATGGGATTAGTGTTCATAGAAATCAAGAAGTGTTACAGGCCATTAAAGAAGATGAAAATTAAAGGTTTAAGACGTCAAATGTAAGATCCAACATCTTAAAGAATCACATTTCTTTCATTTAGCTTGTATGTTTTACAAGCCATCAAATTGGCTCAAACTACTACAAAGAAGTTGTTCACTGTTTCAGCTCTAAAAAGCTCCCTTCAGAAATTTCATCCCCAAGCTCTCATAACACATGGAGTTATGAACCATACAACTTCAGAATGCATGTTTCAAAGAGAAATATATTCTGCTTTTGTAGTAAGGAAAATGATGGTTAAGTGTTGCAGCCATCAATTGAGCAAGAGAATAAATGTGTTTTGTCATGCATTTGTACATCCTTTATCGTTTTTGGTTGTTCTCTATCTTACATATCTTGCATTACAGGCATTCAACCTGAAAGTGTGCAATGTCCAATGTAGGTTTTGGAATCAAGTCTAAAAGGAGTTTTGGAAAATATATATTTCAAGAATGGGAAATCCATCCGTAGTTATGTGAACAAGGATTTTTTACAGCTCTTTAAAGTGCAAAAAAGCTACTTGTTCCATGGTAAGTGTACAGAATAGAAAATCAAGAATGGAATGCATAGAGTTTCATCAACATTTTAATGCAGCCATCCAATGAACAATATTCAAAACCATCATTAAGTATCTCTCAGATTTGTAACTTGGAAAATAGATTAGGATTACTATTCAGTGAAGTGACACTAGAACCTAAGGTTTGTAGTTATCTAGGTGGTAGGTCTCTTGAGTGTAGTAGGAAACAGCCTTGCATTTTTAGATTCTTATAAAACAACACCAAAGGGTCCACAACTATGGGAAATGGAGAATGTTGTACATTCACACCAGATCAAGAACATTGCCTTTTAAAAGTAGCTCCATGGAGGATAAATAATGATGATGCAAGTAGTAATTTGAGACTAACAGTTTTGGCATGCCCAGTGGGAAATAAAAAGAGAATTCCAACCTTTTTATGGAAGATGAGGTACATATATTTCTATGATTTTTTTCAGCCATTGGAGGCAATACTGCAAACATATCTAATGACTCCATCTGATCAATAAGTGAGGAATCTATGAATTGACAAACCTATTTTCCATCGAGATCCATCCATGTCTTCCTTCCATCTCTTCAGATTCTAAAAATCCATGAAGTTGTGCAATAAGGACTTAATTTCCATCATGGCACCTCATATTCACAATGAAGGTGATAGAAGTAGAATTCCCAGCTCCATCATATTTTAGCTGATCCTTCAAAGGTCAAGGATAAAGATCAAGTTCTTAAGAATCATCATGCTTACCCATATGAGCAATACCAAAATCAATTTGGTTATGAAACATATCAAGAGCAAGGGTACACATGCAATGAGGGAAGTCAAGGAGAAAATGTAGATTTCTTGGAGAAAATCCAAAAAATGGAGGTTGACATGGTGCAGTCAAGGGCTCAAGCACAAATGAAGGCTTTTAGAATTGGTTTCAGAGCACCCTATCCATGGGAGGCCCTTTTCTAAGATACTTCATCCCTCAGGAGAAGCTGGACTTCATGATTGAGATGCTACCCCAACTTGCACAATGGACAATAAAGATATAAGCCTATAAACTTAGTGCTGAGCAACCTTGTAAATGGGTAATTTCTACACCATCACCTGGTTTTTCTCTTTCCATTCCTCAAGTAGCACCATTTCATTTTGAATGCCAAATTCCAAATCTAGCCCATGCTGTCCCAAATGTTGATTTCATTTCTCCATCCCCTAGTCTTCCACCCCATCTCAATTCTTATGTCCTTTTCCCTTCTAAACAGCCATCCCCTCCAAAGAAATAAGAGTTTCCACCTCCCTCCCCACCAAGAATAATTGCAAAACCAATTTAATCACAACCCACCCCTCCTGTTGCATTCCCAAATCCATGCTGGGAAAATGAAAATAAGAAAATCAGTCATGAAGGACAATAAGAAGAGGAGCCTAGTAGGAAAGAAATGACAGACAACTTGAGAAGTTGGGCTCTCAAATTTGGGATAACAAATATCCCCTTGATGGTTAAGCCTTCAGAGGAGGTAAAGGTTGAAGAAAAGTGGTGGTTAGGACTGAATTTTTTACATTAGAAGAAGAGCAAGAAGAAGAAGCAGATTAGCAATCATTTGGCTTAGAATGTAGTGTCCATGTTGGCACTCTACTTGAATAAGATGGTGGTCCAATCCAAGTTGCACAATCAGCCATGGAAGAGGAAAGCTCTAAAAGAGATCTTACAACCCCAACTTGTCCTCTAGAGCAGCAGATTGAAGAGTTTGATTTGACAAAATTCATGCTAGAGGAAGAGTTCAATCAAGAGCAAGATTGTCTTCAAGCAGCAGAGGAGGGAGAAGCTGCTCCAAATCCAAAAGACGAGGATCCCATTCTAGCTATGGAGGAGAAAAGTGCAGACCCAAAGGCTTTGAGCACAAAATAGGCTTATGGAATAACCTTTAGTTCTTCCTTCCACTTCATATCTCTCGAGTTATAGTACTAAAAAGAGTTTGATCTTTCAAACTCAATGATTGAAGATGAGAGAAACCATGGTGGCCAAGTTGCAGATCAAGAGAACACCATGGGAGAGGTTGAACATTTGCAGTAGGACAGGAATGGGGCTTTGGGTGGTTTGGGGGTTGTTTAGCTTTCTATAAAAGTGATGGTTTCCTCTGTGGAAGAATTAACAAATTTTCTATGGTGTAAGGTTGAAGTTAAGAATTCTAATAATTTTTTTTTCCTTTACAATATCTACATGTCATCTAACATTATTCAGAAAAGGGAACTATGGGCCACTGTTATTGAGAAATTAAAATCTTTAGGGGACGTTCTGGTGGTTCTAGCTGGTGACTTCAATGTTATTATTTCAGATTTGGAATATGGTGGGGGATCTAGGAGTAATCCCCAATCTTAGAGAGATTTATCATCTTTTGTGGCAGAAGCTAAGCTTTGGGATATTCTTCTTAAGAAAGGATGGCTGAATTGGACTAACAGACAGTCGGGTCTTGGGAGAATTGTAGTCTAGCTTGATATATTTGTGGCTAATCCTCAGTGGCTTCAGGCTAGTGTGTTAATGGTGAGTAAAGTTATACCCTGGTTGTGGTCGGATCATTTCCCTATCGCGCTTAACATCTCTATTGATACGACTCTAAGAAATTCACCCTTAAAATTTGAGATGATATGGATGAAGGACCCATCATTTAAGGATTTAGCGAAGTAGTGTTGGTTGTCCTTTATGGTGAAAGGTAAACATATGTTCATTTTTTTTTTCTAAAAATTTGTCCTTTCTCAAGAAAGACATTTATGTTTGGAATAAGTCGACGTTTAAGAATATCTTTCAAAAAAATTAGGAGTTAAGGAGTCCTTAAAGGATCTCAATGAAAGGGTGTTCAGTTTTGGTGTGGGACATGAAGATTAGTATATGGAAAAATCACTGTTGGCCGAACTGAATGATTTACTCTTGAAGGAAGAGATTTTTTAGCGTAAAAAATCGAGAGAAATATGGTTGAAGGAAGGTGATAAGAACTCAATTTTTTTCACACTTCAATCAAACAAAGACAGAGCTCTAATTACATCTCACAACTCAAAAATGGAATGGGTGAATGGTTGATTGAGAAGAAAGCCATTAAAGAGGAAGCAATGAAATTTTTTTCCTCTCTTCTAGGAGGCAAATATTTCTCTCCTCTTCTTCAACAAAATGTTCTACTTGACCAGGTTCCTAGATTAGTTGAATCTGAGGATCAAGAGAGGTTAATGACTCCTTTTTCTATTGAGGAGGTTTCTCAGGTAGTCTTCTCTATGGAAAGGGAGAAATCTCATGGTCTTGATGGATTTTCTGCCACCTCATTTCATGATTTTTGGGATGTTATTGGCCATGAAGTGTGGTTAGTAGTAGAGGATTCACATAAAAAATAAAAAAATATTGAAATAAATGAATCATAATTTTATTAGCTTCTTCCCTAAGAAGTTATCGATAGATTCAATGGATTTTTTCAGGATAGTTTCCCTCTACAACACCACATATAAAATCGTTTCTAAAGAAATTACAGGTCGTATGAAGCCGTTGTTGAATAAGCTCATTTCGAGCGAGAAGACCAGATTTCTTCCAGGCAGATTCATTATAGAGGGAATTATTCTATCTCATGAACTGATGCATTCACTTTCCAGAAATAGGGTCCCTGAAATGATGATTAAATTGGATTTCAAAAAATCCTATGATATAATTAATTGACGTTTTCTCATGAAATATCTTCAATTGCTTGGATACAATGAGTTTTTGTAATTGGATATACAACTGTATCGCAACTCCGATATTATCGGTGTTGGTTAATGGGTCTGCTGAAGTTTTCTTCTGGAGTAACAAAGGAATTCAACAAGGAGATCCATCATCCTCTTTTTTGTTTATCCTTGTGGCAGAAGCTCTCAGCCGAGTGGTTAAGGTGGCTCACCTTGCTAGTCAAATAAAAATATTGAATATTATTGATGAATTGGAACCTTTTACTCATCATAAATTTTTCGATGAAACATTCCTTTTTCGTAGATATTCTATGAAGGAAGCCAAAGGTTTCCGAATTGTTTTGGATCTTTATTAGGAAGTGACAAGGAAAGAGACCAGTCTCGTGAAATATCAGATCTTCTTTTTCAATACTCCCTCGAGGCTGCAGAGGAGAATTTATGATATCCTTGGGTTTGTGAAAGGTTATTTCCCTCATAAGTATTTAGGGATTCCTCTTTTTGCAGGAACAGGCTGATCCTCCATTTGGAATGATTTGGTGAAGCCTATTGAAAATCACATCTAGAGTTGGAAAGGTAAATGGCTTACTTTGTCCGGCAGGCTCATTATTATTAATTATGTGTTGAATGATATTCCCACTTATATGATTTCGGTGATGAGATTTCCATTGATGATATTAAAAAATATTGAAAATTTTCAAAGGAATTTCTTGTGGAGTGGTACCAGTGAAGAAAAAAAATTCTCTTAGTTGGATGGAATCAAGTTTATTTTCCAAAATCCCGGGGAGGAGTGGGAATCTTGAACTTTAATTAGCAAAACTTGGATTTAGGTGCTAAAAATATCTGGAGGCTTCTCTATAATCCCAGTAGTAGTGTGTCCCTCATGTTCAAAAAAAATTATTCAGTGGGAAGTGGCCCTGAACTGGTCCTTTCGAGCCAAGAAGTCCCTCAAGGTTCCCATATGTGGAATATCTTCGTGTCGTGTAGAAACATCTTCGTGCATCTCTCTTCCTAGAGGATTGGGAACATATCTTTGATGAACTTCTGGGATGATTCTTAAAGAAAAAATCCAACCCTTTCCTTAAACCAGGATTTGTAGGAAGCCATGGTAGCCACAAAGTCTATTTGGGTAGAGAAAGTGGCGAACTACAACATCCCAGCTTCAGACGGTTCGCTTGTTCATTTTCTGAAGGACCCAGAAGACTAGGAAATATCAGCTTTTTTGAAAGCATGCTATAGGTAGACCATATTGGGGCATAAAGCATTGTTTTTCCCTTAAAAATATTTGTTGTTTTGGTTGGGATCCAGTTCAGGTTCGTACTAGGTGTAGTCACAAAATCACACACTTACTATCACATTTATACTGCTAGGTATGTTAATTCATATATGGATCTTGCGTGATAAAAGTATTCACTAGTGACCTATTTCTAGGGTTTTTGTGGTTCAGTTTGTCAGGCGTCATTGTTGTTTGTTCTAGCTCAATCGTCATTTGTTCTCTGCTACAGTTGAGGCCATCTTTCAGGGTGTCTCAGGTGTCGTAATTTGCTCAATTGTCATTCTCTTTAGGTCTACATCTGGGGCACCTGGGGTTGTACTGGGGTGCCCCAGTCTGTGATTTTAGGAGTCTCATGTCATCGTGATTTTTGGTCTTAATTTCTTTATTTGAGGTCGTTCCTAAAGGTTACCCCGTGTATTCCCCTCGGTCATAGTCAGTAGTTTCGGGTCACTAATGTATCAAAATTTGAACAAGAGATCCCTATATAAACAAAGCATACTCACTACATTATGGACGGGAATCACACACATCAAGGGAAACTATCTACTAAGGCAAGGGACTGTATTTGGGATTCTTATACATCTGCATCACATCTACATCACATAAGAACAAAGAGGAAAGGGTTGTATTCTTTCCATTCTATCCATTATTTTACATTTTTTCATCTAGCTATTGCCCACTTACTCATCACGCATCATTGGTGCTAGGGAATCTTAGGCATAAAATTACACACACACACACACACACACACAACAAAACTATATCAGGGTCCGAAATGTAGTGCAGCGCTCAATCATTAAGACCACTAGTTTGGCATGACTGAGGATCAGTCTGACCTATTCACTATGCATTTTTTATTTTTTATGGATTGATGCTATTGGATAGATTTTTGTTGTTACGATATTCATAGTGCAACCGTTATAGTGACATAGGTGACATTATTGCAGACACTCATGTGACAGAAGTGAAGTTAATACAGAGATACTACGACACTACTAGTTTTGGGTTTTGAGCATAGTTCACAGTCTGCAGCGCCCAAAACACAAACCAGGGCACCCTGGGGCACCCCAGTATCACTCCAAGTGCACCTTAGTACAGGTAGAACGGACATCTTCTTGTCCTTCCTGACGGTCATTTGAGTCATAGCCTGCCTAGTCCGCATACCAATCTGCTACAGTCCAGTACATAAGTGAGGTAAGTTATTTACAAGTTAGCAACATATCCCTTTTATTTCCTTTTTACTTTAATATATATTTCAAATATAAAAGATCAAATATTTTGCATCTAACACTTTGATAGAGCATTTAGTTTCAACTTAGATTAACTCATAAAATAGTTAGTCATCTATTTCTATTTTTAGTTAATCACCATGTGACACCCTCGCATGGATATAAATGGTGAATCTACTAACATAAGTGTGAAGTTGATCCTTGCTGGGTAGGTTGTTGGGATGCTGAGATTCTACCAAAAGCTGGAATGTTCAGCTAGATGGTGATCAAAGGTAAGATTTGGGATTGGGCATATTAGTGTTGCTTCGAAGCAAGTGAGCCTCATGTTGGCCATTGGTAGTTCATTTTTTGCAGAGAGGCATATTGAGTGATATCGATAGTTTTTTTTACTGCTTTGCCTCACAATGTTGGAATCAACTTTGTGTTTGACTCAAAGTTTCTTAGGTGTCAGGACACTCCAATCTGTTGAGGAAAACATCATGACTTTTCCATTGGCCTAGGTTGGGGAAAGGTAGCACTCTATATTTGATATGGATGTGTGCATTTTTCTTCTGACCATTTGGCATATTTGGTGGGAATATTTTTATTAGTCTTTTTCTTTTGAAGATAATTGCCTTGCATAGCTAAGGTGCTGGACATTTCTGTTAAATGTTTGAATCAAATTGGTATCTCAGTTGAATATGAGTTTTCCGAAATTGAAAAGATATTTGTTGGTGTCTCTTATAGCTTGGGGTTGATTAAGCTATCTTTTAGATTAGCATTGTTCTACTTATCAATACTTCCTGATCTAGCGATCTATTGGCCACCCACAAGGTTTGTACTAGGGTCCTGACATACAAAGCCAATATTAGGAAGGAACTAAAATGGTTTCCACTCCCATTTTGGGGCCTTTCGTAAATTAAAATTTGACGGGAACTTGAGAGGTATTTTGATGGATTTATTTCAAGAGCAGGGTGTTTGAGGCACCCCTATGATTTATAACTCGTCAAATTAGTGATTACTAGTTCCTATCCACTTGAATCTAGAACGTCTATATAAGACAAATCTAAAAGAAACAATAAGATCTTGAGGAGCTTCAAATTGGCCAGTTAGATGTTCAGATGTGTGACTCTAGAGATTGAAGTTCATTTCCTTTGTTAAAAATAGTGATCAACTTTACGTTCGCAAAGGTTAAGCAGTGTTGTGGTAAGGTTTGATCAATGCATCAATTCACAACACATTATCCCTACATTGGACATGTGTCAGTCAATCGATCACACTAAGTGGAATATTAGAGCAAAACCCATAGGGAAGTTCTAATAATGCCAACGAGATTATTGTATACCAATGGGTGGCAAGGCATCACACATCGAGAGGTCACTCAAATAAATCCCAGAAAAGTGAAGTGAAAAGTATGATGGTAGACAAGTTTCAAAGATTGACGAGGTGGGAGACTTGACGAACTAAGGTTTCAAAGGATCTTGCAATGATTCAGTGACACCAATGGACAAATTTCGTTCATCAGTGGCACAAACTGGTATTAAAGAAAAGAATCCAAGCTTTGGAAGATTTTATGCAGTGAAGCAATAGAGCATCCTTTATTGAGGCCACTTATCTGTAAATGCAGCAAGAGCTAAGGTTTCAAGAAGCATACATGAGTGTTAAATGGTCTGAGTAGAGGCATGTCGTTGGCCTGAATTAAATTTGATGGTTTCATGCCAGATTAGTGCACAATTCGTGAGGCTTATTGTGACGATCATTGGATCTTAACATATAGGGGCTTTAGTGTGAGATCATGTGAACTTTGAGGTGGCATTTTGCTTATAAATTTTCATAAAGACTATTCCTAGTGTGGTCAAATTTTGAGGAGGTTTATGCCATCACTTTGCATTTCATTAAGGATGCACATTGATTCTAGTTTTTGCGTAAATTGGTTGATTTATTTGTGATAGTTTTTGATTATAGAGTTTCCCCTACCAAATATGGTTTGAGCCTTTACCATCATCTATTATCTCATTTATCTGGGTTTTTTCTCTCTTATCAGTGTGGAACGTGAGGTCCACTCAAGTGATCCTTAATTGTTCGTATGTTGCTGCAAAGAACTCATGTTACAGCCCTTAGGATCTTCTAAGGGTAAATGACTTGATAAATTTGATTTTCTAGGTCTTTCAGTGCCTATGCTTATGGAAACGGTATGTGCATGCTCATTTCTTCGTCTCTCATTGGGGTCCTCATCAGCGCTAAATTCCCTTCATTTCCATATTTGGATGGTTCTCAAGATGTAGCTAAATTGGTGAGGTAGCAGGTTTGCCCGTCCAAATCATCCTGCCTCATAGGCTTAATCCATTTGTCATGGTGTGAATCTCTTATCCTGTACATTGGTCGAGTTTTGAGTTTTTAGGTGTTCATTTTAAATCTTGCTTTTAGCAATGTTTGGAGGAGTATGCTATCAATTAGCTCTAAGGATATAGTTAAAATCTCTTTTTTTTTTAGTCAATGGTTTCCATAACTGTACCTTGGGTCTTCATCCCTCCAATGCTCTCTTCAGGTATCTTGAGAGAGAACATTCCATGTCAGTAAGTGGTTGATAGTTCATCTGACACTATTGTCTCAAACTACCCTTCCACCAACATAGAATTACTAATTCATTATTGAACGTATGTGTCCCTCCAATGACTCAAATTTAATATGTCCTTGCATGAATAGATAAGGATATTCATAGATTAGCAAAATTGTACATAAAGGCATTGCTTGTATAACCTGTACTCGAATACTCAAATGAGAGTGGAATAGCTATATAAGAAGAACCAAATATGCCAACTTGAAGTGTTGATCAACCTCTGAGGTATAATATGCATAAATAAACTCAATGTAATAAATGTTATATCATCCAATACTATGGACCCATAGAAAACTAGTAATTAAGTTAGTGAAAATTGCTCGATGTACTATAAATGATCAAACAGTGCATAAAGTATGCACTAGTTAAACTTTAGGGCAAAGGAATCTTTTTAAGTTTGTTGGCTATGTAAATCTTAATACAATGTAAGGAAACTATAAATAGTAAAAAAAGTAAAAAATAGTCAAGATTTAAATATATATTGAGAAACACCCAAGAACACTAATTAGGAACTGAGTATAATAAGAAATAGGAAGGAACTATCTATTATTAGATACCACATACAATAACTAAAAAATATAATTAATTTCATGCATGAGGCTAGTTAAATAGATAATTGGTGATTATATGAATTACTTCGATTTAACACCAACGTGAAATATGTGTCATTTTAAGGAAAAACACTAGGATGAGATGGAAACAACAAGTCTAGAAATGATAATTCATTGTAATCATAGATATATTAACCATTTGTGTAAATAATAATATTATTTATCCTGAAATCATCATGAAAATTATAATAATTATTTATTATAATATGTGATCATGTAGTGATATATTGTCATGAGAATATCCTTGAAGTTTAGTTACAAAAGTATAGAATTAATGGTTGATTAAGAGCTTGTGGTCAAACGAGTGATGTTTGTACTAGTAGTTACTTATGTATGACTTTAGATTGATAAAAAACTTAGATAATAGGGGGAATTATTCATATTACTAAGAATTACATTTTGTATCATAACACAAAACAACTAATTCTCTCATTAGAATTTCATGTCAGTTTTGACAATTTAGTGTTTAAGATAATTTATTACTACATAAAATATTGATTTAGAAGTGTGTTAAAACGTGATAGGATAATGGATTGAATTCTATGATAGATTGAATAGGGATGTCTTGACATATTTATATACTAGGGAATAATTTGATTCTTAAAAGGAATATATGTGTAAGGATATGATCATTGTAGACATAATAGAAAATGTTCCTTATTATGGATGGGAGATCTGAACATGTTTTAATATGTAGTAAATGAGAGGTGTAGGTACATAAATATTTTATTATAAAATGATAGGTAGATGAAAGAAAAGTAGATTGAAGATTGGAAAAAGAGGACATGCATTTAGTATGTAGTATAAGAGTATATACTAAGCAATATTACACCTACCATGTAACAATTAGATCAACAATACATATAAAATCCATGAGGGGGATTAGTTTTTTTTGTTTGATTTTTATTTTAGGGGGATAACCTTTGTCTTTTCTGAACAATCTCTTAAAAATTTACCAATTTATGAAAAATTGGAAACTCTACAAAAAGTATAATCATACATTACACTATATTTCGTTAATATATTGAAATTGAAACTGGCATGCTAGGGGTGCATGGAAAATTTGGAAACATATAAATACAAGGAATTTAAAAACAACTATTAACTCTCCATTAATACTACACCTCAAACGATGGACAACGATGGAGAAAAGAGGGCGAAGGAGTTGTTGAAATTAGGAGAGTAGGAAATTGATGGCAGGAAAATCCCACCCAGATCTAGGGATTCTGCTGCAACTGTAGAAGAAGGTGAGATCCATGGACATGAAGACACATGGGAAAAGGATCACTATAACAAGACATCAGATTCTTGGTCGAACTGAGTTAAAAATGGAACTTTTTCGAAGGGACAAAAGTTTTTTGTCCAGGCGGTCAAGGATGCATCGGGATGTGTTTTGGAAATGCCTGATTCCCTTCTTAATATGACTACATAAATTTGAACAAAGCATTAGTTGGGAAACTAGTGGGAGGGAGACCAAATATCTATGTTTTTAGAACGTGGGCCAAAGTAAAGTGGAACCCAAAAGGACACCTAAAGGTAAGTGCTCTTAAAAATAGATTTTTCCTTTTTAAATTCATTAGACAAGAAGATATGAAGAAGGTTATGGAAGGACCTTGGTTTTGGGGAAAATCAGGTTGGTATCTTAGGAAATTGGAACCAAATTTCAATCCAAAAAAAGGAAATTTGAATCAGTTACCAGTCTGGATCCATCTTCCTGACCTACCCCTAGAATTTAGGCATAAAGATATTGTTAAATGAATAGCTAACTCCTTGAGATTTTTGGTTATAATAGACAATGTAACCCTAAATATGACTAGACTTGTTTGTGCTAGATTCTGTATCTATACTATCACAGACAAGGATATCCCAAATAACATTAAGCTGAAGTCTAGACTAGGAATATGGGAGCAGAAGATTGAAATGGAAATTTTTCCAGCTAAATGTTCCAAATGTAATGATTAAGGTCATTCGAATCAGAATTTTAAGTTAAAGATCTCCAAAATGTACACTGTTGTGACAGGGAATGAAGGAAAAGAAGACAAAGGTAAAGGGATAAAAGGTAAAGGAATAATGCAAAGTGAAGCTGATCATAGGAAGTTTTTTGCCAAAAATCATACTAAAGGATATAAACCTCTGATAATCCAAGATAAAGAGGTGACTAAGAAAAATCCAAAAAACATTGTTCTGGAAACAGATAAGGATGGTTTTACTTTGGCGGTTAATAGAAGGATATCCAAAAGTCAGTCTTGGTCTGATTCAAAGGTTAAGGAAAAATGAAGGATCTACCAGCTAAGGACTCCCCTTCTTTTAGAAAGTTGGATCTATTTGCTTCTAATAAAGGGAATGGATCGAGTAGCAAAATCTGTGGACAGGTAAGTATGGAGAAAAACATTAAGGGTGATCAAAATTTTGTAGAATTATTCTTAGAAGAAATAATGAAGGAATAAAACAAAGATTATAAGGTACAAGAGAAAAATGAAAAGTATGTTACTTCAATGTAGAGAGGATGACAATAGGTGATTTTATTAACCTCTCCTTAGATGAAATCATGAATGTTCAACAAGTCCCAAATAAGGAGGTGGAAGGAAAGAAAGAGGAGCTAAATCCTAGAAAAAAGGGGTATTCCCTTGAAATAAATCCCTCAGGAAAAGGAAAAGTAGTTTCATTTGAAAAAAGTGGTGAATCCTCCAAAATTATCCTTCTGGAAAAGGGAATTTGTAGGGAGGAGAAAACCCTATTAATGTGGAGAGTATTAATAGTAAACAAGCCAGGCCAAAAATTTTTGAATTAAGGACAAAATTGACTCAGAAGGAAATAGACTTAGGGAAACAATCTTGTTTAGATTAGAAGGTCTTCAAAAAAAACAAACCTAGCCTTAGATTATGAATTGCATCTCTTGGAATGGAAGAGGGCTTAATATCCTTGTTAAATGGAGGGTCCTTAAAGACTTGATTGAAGGACAAAAAATAGATGTGTTAGCTGTGTAAGAAACCAAAATGAAAGAAGACAATTTCTTAAATTCTTGCAATTTTTTTTGAATAATTCTAAAGATTTTATTGTTAGTTCGAATGAGGCCTCAGAAGGAATAGCTATGGTCTGGAACCCTACCATTTATGAGGGTACTTTTCTCATGAAAAGAGATCACCATATGGAAGTGATGATGAGAAATTTGGAAAATAGAAAAATATGGGTCTTATCCAACATTTATGCTCCTACCCTTTATAAAGAAAGGAAAAAATTATGGGAGCACCTCCTCACTTTAAAAAATCATAGCACTGGCTTTGATTGGATTATGACGGGTGAATTTAATACCCATATTTCTCCCATGGAAAATGAAGGAGATTCCTAGGAGTTTAATATTGGTATGGAGGATTTTAATGATTTTATTACTAACTCTCAATTCCATGATATAGAACTTAAAGGCAACAAATACATCTGGTCAAATAGAAGAGTTGGTTCACAACTAATACAAGTGAGACTAGATACAGTTTTGGTAATGGAAGAATAGTTAAGTCAGGACATTTCCCTTTTCTCTCTTCCAAGGATAGGGTCTGATCATAACCCTATTCTTTTGATGATTAAGAACCCTTCAAGAAGAATAAATCATTTATATTTTGAGAAAATGTGGCTCCACAATGAGGATCTTAAAGATATTATTAGTGCATGGTGTAAGTTTAAGGTACAGGGAACAACGATGTATAGATTAACCAAAAAAATGTAGAATGTCAAAATGAATCTCAAAGTCTGGAAAAATAATTTTTTTGGGAATATTAATTAGAAGAAAGTGGAAATAAAATCTAACTCAAAATATTTCCAAAGGTAGAATGAAAGGTTGGATTTTGAACCAGATTTGGATGACTATGAAAAGGAAAGATTTATCCTTTCAGAATAACATAACATTCTTGTGAAGGAGGAAACCTTCTAGAGACAGAAATCTTGTATTACTTGGCTCAAGGAAGGGGATTAAAATACAAGGTTCTTCCATCTATCTACCCTGAAGCATAGAAGTTTCAATAGAATTAGTAAAATCAGGAAAGATGAAGGAAACTGTTATCCATATTTTTTCCTCGGGAAAAATATTGGATCAACCATGACCCCGCATGGAAAGAACCTGAGAAATGATGTTCAGATCCTATAAACAGATTGTAGGGGGACTCTATAATGGAAGTGGAAGGGCTTGCGAAAATCAAACAACCATGTGCAAGAGAAATTCAGAAAATGACTCTATTGAGTGAATCCAGGCCTTAAATTCATTATTCAAGTTATAGGTGGGCCAAGAAATAGAATAACAGGGTCAGAAGAGGAGGATCGGTGTCATAGAGAAGCTAGGAGCAATAAAAAGAACAAACGATGAATATCCGAAGTCTTTGGGCTCAAAACAATTTAGAACGAGTCCAAAAAATGACTTAGTATGGAGGAGGAAGCAAAGAGAGCCACGTGTCCAAGTGGTGCATCTCTAAAGTTGAATCCAAAAGGGAAGCTCAAACAAGCGCTAGGCTTCCATGCATCTAGAGCCCCCAAAAGTTACACGGCTATTGAAAATTCTTCGTCTAAATAGGAAGGTGTCAGGTGTCAGCAAATCCAAAATGGGAGCCTAAGGTGGAGACTCAAACATGTGCCAACCCTCCACATAGAAAATGGTCAACAGAGGTCAAAAGGTGGACAAGGCTGGTCTCAAGAAAAGGCTAAGTATAGAAGTACTGGCGGGGACTACCCTGTGTCCAAGTAACGCATCTCCAAAGTTGAATCTAAAAGTGGAGGCTCGAACAAGTTCTAGTTCGCGACGTAGCCCAAGGCCCGAAAAGGTAACGGGGAAGTCATTGAAAAGTTCAAAGCAAAGTGGAGGATTCCAAGTTTCAACTCGATGCTCCTTCAAGGGAAAATTTCGATCAAGAGTTTCAGCGAGTGCAGAGCCTCCACATGTCCAATCTCAAAAAGGAAGCAAAGTCGGGTTGAATAGTCAATGCATGGTGGTAGGTCGACGGAGAGTGCCAAGTGTCAAAATGGTGCTAACTCAATTATCAAATAGAGAAAGGGTTTCAAATGACCACTAGACCTCCACGTGTCCCCGGTCAAGAAATATGACACCACCGAGCAAAGGACTTAGCCAAAAACATAGAAATTGAGTAGGCAAGGCAGAGGAAGCCATGTTTCAGCCCCACACCATTCCAAGAGAAAAATACAGAGTCCACCCTCGGATAAGCACCATCCAACCATGTGTCCCATATTAAATGGGGGCCCATTTTTCAAATAGGTTTTCCCTCCCTTTTGTATGGACCCGATACAAACTTCTAAGGGCCATATATTTCAACTTAGGGCTCAAAATATTACAAATTTAACACCGTTGGAAAGATCTCAGCCTCACCTACACCATGAAGATCTGAAAATTTAAGTTTGGGGTGGTTAGGTGGGAGAAAAATGGATAAAAATATTCAGGGCCATTAATGGAGGATTTGTTTTTTCCCCAACAACTAGATCGGATTCGATCTGCTCTGCAATTTCCTCCTCCTTTGAGGCACCGAATAAGAAATTGATGCAGTCAAGACATATTTGGGGGTAGATTTTGTAGGAGGCATTAATAGCAGTGGTTAAGCTTCAACCTATTTTTCCCGCTTGTCTCTCTTTCTCCCTTCTGTGTTGAATCTATAAAGGCCGGGTCAAAACTCATTGAAAAGGGTTGGACATTATTCTATTTTACAGGCTCTCCTTTTCTTCTGGAAAAGTAACTTGTGGAGTTTCAGACCTCCCCTCAAAATTGTAATACGTTTTCTTGCCTTCTGGCCACTGTCATGCATTGTATCAATCTGTAGGGCAATAAAATACATTTGTGATTTTTTTAGATCCTTTATTGTCTCATTTTCTCTCATCTGGTCTTTCATTATAAATCTGGTTATCTGTGCATGATTATTGTATGAATTTTGTTAGTTTGTGTATATCAAAAAAACTAATGTTCATCATTCCCTCGGTGCATCACCTTGTAGCTTAGTTTTGATTTCCTGTATTCCTTTTATCCCTGTCTCCTTGGTAAAGCTTAGATTAGGTTTAAGAATAGGTCTTTTGCAAGTTTGCATGCATGCACCTAAACAGAGGAATAGGAACCAACCTTTAATCTAGAAAGTTTTCCCATTTGCAAAGTTCCACACTTTTGGGAAAACTCAATGTTATGCAAATCAAACCAAATGAATATGCCTTAGAAAACCAGATATGACAACTCATTTAGGGGTGCTGTGATTTTGCACTAATAGTTTTGGCATGCCTGGTGGGAGAATAAGTCTCCATTTTTATTACAGTAAGATTGATGTGCACTTGCTGTGATTCTAGATTTTAAGAATATTTTAAGAACTACGCATCTGGAAACTCCAAAAGGGAAAAAATCCACTAGTTTCAGCAGTCCAAGTTTCCCAAGTTCATGAGAAGGATAAAAACAAGGTCAAGAACAAGAGAAGAAGGAAAATTTGTACACCTGCACTTGTCTCAAGACAGAAGAAGAATAGGAAGAAGAGCCCAGAGGTCTCTATCTGCACCAAATAGGGCCTTATCAACACCTCCTCCTAGTAGGATGTTCTTTCAATCAAGAAGGGTGCTCAGGCCGATCAGGATGGCACATCCAAATCCTTATGTCAATTTCACTAGCAACAACCCACTTGCTCTGAATGCACAAAATCTAGTCCTGATAGTAGCATTAAAGAGCATCCCATATTTCATTGGTGAAAACCAAACTTCTCCTGGTGACCACTTTCAGGATATTGCAAATGTGTATACAATCCATGAGATCACTGAGATGAAAATTGTAGTCAAGTTTCTAGCCTCTTCACTCAAAGGTAAAGATTCACAATGGTTCAGGAGCCTTGAAGTAGGCTCTATTCAAAATTGGGAATAGTTGTGCACAACTCTTCATGACCAGTTCGGAGAGAAGGGAGATAACTTATCCTTGTTTGAGAAACTGCGAAAAATCAAGAGAGGCCCAAATGAGTAGTTGACGGACTTCAACCTCAAATTTCAATGGACTTGGGACAGGATTCTAGTAGAAGTAAATCCCATTAATGAAGGTTACTTCTTATACTTTCTTAGAGATTTAAATTCTGACATTACTTTAATGATTCAGTCAATGGGGGAACAAACTTACTTGCATCTTATAGCCTTTCTATAGGAGTTTAGAATTGTTTAATTCAGGCTGGAAAACTTGTCCCTAGGCCACCCATGCCTCTATACCCCAAATTATGAAACCCAAGTACCAGCCAAATGCCCACAATAACTCCTATACCTACTCCCAAGAGTCAAAGTTTAGCTGAAGCCTCCACCTCATCATCTACCACCTCAAAGGAGGTTCAAGAAATTATGAAACAACTTCAAAACCTGGGGAATGAGTTAGTAACCATCAAAAGACATCAAGATCAGAGTTCTAGGCCATATCATCCTCAAGCTCAGCATCAGGGTAGACCCCCGTATCAACAAAATAGACCACAAGCCCAGGGTGTAACTTAGATTCAACACCAAGGACAACCTCAAGATGCTAGACCTTTTAGGTCATATGATCCAAACATAGATTCAACATCAAGGGAATTGGTTATAGCATAGAATAACATGACACAAGAATATGATTGGTGTTTCCCATGCAGTTAGCCACATAATCAATCGACGTGCTTCAATGGTGTACTAAATAAGGATTTGATGGTGTAAATCACTGGTGTGGCATAAGAACCTAGGCAAGAAGAAACTCAATAGTAAGGAGCTCAGCAAGGGGGACCCCTAAGCAAAACAATGCTTGTCAATTGGTAGCCTGAAGACTTTTGTTGAATGAATCAGATTCCTTCTCAAAGTATAGCCGCCAATACACAATCCAAGAAGAGAAATATTGGAGAAGGACATTTACCAAACTCAGGTGATCCTCAATCCTCCATTTCTCCACAAGGTATTTTCATTCAAATACAACTCCCAATATGCAAGGTCAATCCAAGCCATCTTCCAAACCTACTCAAGCACCAATTGTAATAGCCCATGTGTAAGAGAAAAATGTGCCAGGGAAGGGGCAGTAGAAGGATAGCTCATTTAATATTATTGAGCAAATGAAGAGGAAAAGTGTGAACATTTCACTATGGAAGTCACTAGCCATTCCAAGGCAGAGGGATCTATTGTAGACTTTCATGAAAAATTGGTCAAGCTCAAATCAACCCCCTAACCAACAAGAGAAATTTCTTACCAATGTGACTCAACCTGAGAGAAACCATGGAGAACAACAAGGTAAGAATCTAAAGCCTCCTTCATTTTATGTTTCATTAATCATTGGGGATAAATTGGTGCATAATTGCATGATCAATTCAGGGGCAAGTAGTTCTGTAATGGCCAAACAAATATCTGATCAACTGGGTCTCCAGCATGAAGTCATCTCTAGAGGAGTAGTATAATTGGATGGGACAACAGTGACCACTTTTGGATTCATCAAGGATCTAAGCCTCACTCTGCATGCTTGCCCCAATGTGACTGTGTTGCAGAACGTATCAGTCATAGACTTTCCACCACATTTTGCATTGTGTTTGTTTAGGGACTTCATTGCCAAAATAGGAAGATATTTGTCTACTGAATGGTCACAAATGTTCTTTAAAAAAAGGTATGGAGCAAAGGCCACAATCAGATCTGATCCCATAGTAGATTATCACATTGATTCTTATGTGCCAAGACCAATAAATGCAAATTGTCTGGATTTTGATCATGAAGACCTCCTAAACACTTGTGAAGTAGATACCAAGGTGGGGTATATAACAGACCTGAATCTTGACAAATGGGCAGTCAAAAGACATGATTTTTATCCCTATAAGGAGATGGAAGAATATGAGCTAGGAGTCTACTACCTACATGAGGAGAATTATCCTCTTCTTAACATCATTAAGCTAGAATATAAGGATGAAAATGAAGTATGGAAATTGTTCTTTGATGGCTCGAGAAGTAGGCAAGGATCTGAAGGTGGATCTAGGATTGTGTCACCCCAAGGTATGAAGTATTACTCAACTTTCCATTTCCAATTTTCTTGATCAAATAACACTACAAAATATGAGGCTTTGGTTCATGAATTGCATTGGGTTAGAAGATGAGGAATCAAGAAATTGCGGTGTTAGGTGAAAATGAACTGGTTTCCATTCAAGTTAAAGGAAAAAATGTTGTCAAGAATGACCTGCTAAAAAAATACAAGAATAGGGTATGGGATATCATGGAGGATTTCAAAGCCTTCAACATTGTGTCCATACCTAGGAAGGAGAATAAAGCTGCTGATAGGCTTGTAGTAGTTAGAGAAACATTTGATGTGGTTGACATCATCAAGAGGGATAAAGGAAAACCACATATCCACATGATTGTGAGGCCAACAGTTCCAGATAACAACGCATGCTGGCAGGAGTTCGATAATGATCAGTAGATCATCAATTTTTTACAAGAGGAAGATGAATTCTTAGCTAGAAATCAAAGCATATTAGAGTAACAATATGGAGATCAAGTAGTGCAGCTACATACAAAAAAGCTTCCCAAAGGATTAGTGACATTGGATTCTATCTTCAATCCTAATGATTAGTTTTGAAAAGAGAAGGATAATATACAGATAAAAGGAGGAGATTCAAGGTCAATTCTAGTTGGAGAAGGTAAAACACTTCAAATTGGAAAAGTGGCCACCAAGCAAGAAAGGTATGAATTCATGTAACTTTGCTGAGAATTTCTAGATGTATTTGCTTAGATCTATGAATACCTAAGAGTGTTCAATCCAAAGTTAGCACAACACACAATTGAATTAGATCCAGCTGCTAATCCCATTAGGAAAAAGAAGAGACCAATCAATCCACACATTGAGCCTCTAATGAAGAAAGATCTGAACAAGCTGATAGAGGTGAGTATCATATTTCTAATCAAACACTCAAGTTGGGTTGCAAATTTGGTCCCTGTCAGGAAGAAGAATGGAGAGATTAGGTTGTGTGTTGACTTTCATGACTTGAACAAAGCATCCCTCAAAGACCACTACCCTCTCCCCTCAATGGAGAAAATATTGCAGGTGGTGTTTGGATCAGATAGATTCTCTCTCTCCTAGATGGCTACTTAGGGTACAACTAGATCATGGTGAAAGAAGATGATCAGTTCAAAACAACTTTCACCACCAAATGGGGCACCTATTCCTACACAAAAATGCCATTTGGATTGTCTAATGCCGGAGCCACTTTCCAAAGGGAAATGGATATGGAATTCAAAGGGATGATCAAAAAAATAATACTGATCTATCTGGATGACATTATTGTATTCTCTAGAAATGTAGAAGACCACCTTTTTCACCTAAGGCAGGCGTTTCAAAGGTGTAGGAGATTTGGGGTATCATTGAACCCTAAAAAATGCATATTCTTGGCCCATGAGTGCAGGATTCTAGGCCATATTGTATCAAATGAGGGTTTGTAAATTGACCCAGAGAGAGTTAAAGCAATAAGAGCATTGCCATTGCCAAGCCATAAGAAGGCTCTTCAAAATTTCTTAGGAAAAATAATTTTTTTTCGCAAGTTTGTACCAAAATTTTCTGCCCTTATCAAGCCAATAACATTGATGTTGAAGAAGAGTTTGGAATTTAGGTGGACATCTGAAGGAAAAGCAAGTTTTGAGGCCATTAAAGAAGCTATATCACAAGATCCAACTCTTGTGAATTCATATTTTTTCAAAGGACTTCATATTATATGCCTTTGGAGGCAGTGACACAATTTTTGCAATCCTAGTATAATAGAACAAAGAGGATACAAAGAAACCAATTGCTTTCTTCAGCCAATGTCTAGAAGATTATGAAGTGAGATACTCCTTCATCGAAAATCAAGTCATGACAGTGATTAGAGGTTTAAATAAGTTTAAGCATCTTGTTTCAAACAATAAAATCCAATTGTTATTCTCCCATGCAGGAGTTAAGGGCTTCCTTCTCAGTAAGAATCTGAATGAAAAATGTCCACGATGGATCACTCGTGTCATGGAGTATGACATTCAGATCAAGGTTACTAAGCTAGTCGTGGGAAGGGATTGTATGAACAACTGGTGTTATGTAAAAAAGATGAGGAAAACAATGAAAAGGAAGTTGTTTTTGTATTGTAGGATAGTCAAGAGGAATAAAATGATGATGTAACCACTCCTTGTTAGACTCAGAGTATTATGAACTATCTACAAATAGGCCAATGTCCTCCAGAAATGAGTAAAACAAAAAGGAGACACTTCAGACTACATGCCATCTGGTACGTGTTTATTGATGGTGTCTTGTTCAAAAGGGATATCAATGGCATCCTGTTAAGATGTATTGGGACATATCAGATTGAAAGAGTGTTATAAGAGTTCCATGATGAAGCAACTGGAGGCCATTTTTATCCACGGGTGATAACACTCAAAATCATGAAGGTGGGTTATTAATTTCACATGGTGTTTAGTGATTACTATGCATGGATAAAAAAGTGCAAGAACCGTGCATTATTCAGAGGAAAAGAAAAGCTAGCAGCACTTCCATTGCACCCAATTTTAGTAGATGAGACAATCATGCAATTGGGGTTGGATTTCATTAGGGTCATCAATCCAAATTCGAGCCAAGGCCACAAATGGATTTTGACGGAAACAGACTATTTTACCAAGTGGACCGAAGCAGTGGCACTCAAAGAAGCTAATGAGTCTAGCATACTAGATTTCTATGATGGGATAGTGACCACATTTGGAGTGCCAACCACCATTATATCAGATAGTGCATTGGCTTTCATAGGTTCCAAAATCACAGGATGAGTCGCTAGGAATGGAATTTACCTGAGAACTTCATCAAATCATTACCCTCAAGGTAATGGCCAAGCTGAGCCTACGAACAAGAACATGATAAGGATTATCAGAAGAAATCTAGATGAAAATAAGAGAACTTGACATAAAAAACTCAAATCAACCTTATGGGCTGATAGGACAACACCCAAGAGGTCTACAGGAAACTCTCCATTCAAACTCATCTATGGGAAAGAGGTAGTGTTTCCTATATCACTTGAGTTGCCAACATAGTAACTCATGAAGAAGCTGGAGATGTCTGAGTTTGAACTAATGGAGGCCAGGTATGCAAAGCTGATGGAGTTGGAAAAAACTAGAGAACATGCACTTCAAACAATAGAAAAGGATCAAGCCTCAATCAAGAGATGCTTCGACAAGAAGGCAAGAACAAGGACCTTCCAAGAAGGAGACCTAGTTTTGAAATGGGATGAAGATCGGGAAAAACAAGGAAGGCATTCCAAGCTTGATTCCATTTGGAGTGGCCCGTACATGGTCACAAAATGTAAAAGTAGCAATGCTTTCCAATTGTCTACATTGGAGGGTGAAGAGTTGTAGATTCCAGTGAACGAAATATATAATAAACACAACTACTAGAAGGAAAGTTCTCACCTTGTAGATACTATTTTATTTTCTCTTTCCTCTAAGTGCTTGTGCATGTTGTCTTGTTGTATTTTAGGTTACTTTCCTCCCAAGTTCTTTACATGCTTTGCATGTTCTACTTGGAGCATGTATGATTTCAAATATTGTATATAGTTGTGGTGTTGTTTTGTTTCTCTTTCACAACCCATTCAGAGATAGATGAAGCCCCAGGTCAAAGCAATTTTCTACTCTCAGAAACCACCGCTTTGAGATATCTTATGAAAATTGAGAGTGCAAATAGTCGGGCTCCTGAATAGGAGGTATCATCAGTATCAGACTGACGTTCTCCACTCCATGCCCAATGAATATGATAAGGTAATTTGTATTTTCATCAAGCAGGTAGATACCCTTGTGAGTCACCAAATTCTTATCCATATTTTGACCCCAGGAAAAATATTGGATCAACCATGACCTTGCACTGAAATAACCTAAGAAATCATGTTTAGATCCTGCAAACAAATTACAGGTGAACTCTATAATAAAAGTGGCGGGGCCTAAGAAGATCAAATAACCCTGTGATGGAGAAATTTAGAAAATGGTTCTATGTAGTGAATCCAGGTATTAAATCCATTCTATAGGTTACAGGTGGGCTCAGAAATAGAATAGCAGGGTTAGAAGAGGAGGAGTAGTGTCACAGAGAAGCCATGAGTAAGAAAAAGAAGAAACGAAAAAGATCTAAAGTCTTCAGGCTTAAAACAGTTCAGAACAAGTCCAAAAAAAGGCTAAGTATGGAGGAGGTAGCTAAGAGACCTACGTGTCCAAGCGGCACATCTCCAAAGTTGAATCTAAAAGGGAAGCTCAAACAAGCACCATGCTTCCACGTGTCTAGAGCCCCAAAAAGTTGCACAGCCATTGAAAAGTCTTCATCTAAACAGGAAGGTGCCAAGTGTCGGCACGACGTAAATCTAAAATGGGAGCCCAAGGCAGAGATTCAAATGTGTGCCAGCCCTCCACATAGCAAATAGTCAATAGAGGTCAAAAGGTAGACAAGGCGGGTCACAAGAAAGGGTAAGTATATAATTATTAGCAGGGACTACGCTATGTCCAAGCGGCACATCTCCAAAGTTGAATCCAAAAGCAGAGGCTCGAACAAGTGCCAGTTCACCACGTAGCCCAAGGACCAAAAATGTAAGGGGGAAGTCATTGAAAAGTCCAAAGAAAAATGGAGGCTTCTAAGTGTCAACTTGATGCTCCTTCAAGGGAAAATTTTGATCAAGATTTTTAGCAAGCGCAGAGCCTCCACGCATCCAGTCTAAAAAAGGAAGTAGAATCGGGTTGAATAGTCAATGCATGGTGGCAAGCCAACGGAGAGTGCCAAGTGTCCAAATGATGCTAACTCAAGGATTAAATAGAGAAAGGGTTTCAGACAAGTGCCAGACTTCCTCGTGTCCCCATTCAAGAAATATGACCCCATCGAGCAAAGGACTTAGCCAAAAACATAGAAATTGAGCAAGCAAGGTGGAGGAAGCCACGTGTCAGCCCCACGCCATTCCAAGAGAAAAATACAGAGGTCACCCTGGGATAAGCGCCAACCAACCACATGTCCCATATTAAAAGGGGGCCCATTTTTAGAACAGGTTTTCCCTCCCTTTTTTATGGACCCGATACAAACTTTGAAGGGCATATCTTTCAAGTCAGGGCTCAAAATATTGCAAATATGACACTGTTGGAAATATCTCGACCTCACCTACACCATGAAGATCTTAAACTTTAAGTTTGGGGAGGTCAGGTGGGAGAAAAATGGAGAAACATCTTTAGGACCATTAATGTAGGATTTAATTTTACCCCAACAACCAGATTGGATTTGATCTACTCTGCCATTTCCTCCTCCTCTGATGCACCAAATAAGAAATTGATGCAGTCAAGACAAATTTTGGGGCATATTTTGTAGGAGGCATTAATAGCAATGGTTGAGCTTCAACCTTTTTTTCTCGCTTCTCTCTCTTTCTCCCTTCTGTGTTGAATCTATAAAGGCCGGGTCAAAACTCATTGTCAAGGTTTAGACATTCTTCTATTTTGTAGGCTCCCCTTTTCTTATAGCAAAAGAACTCGTGGAGTTTTAGACCTCCCCTTAGAATTGTAATACGTTTTATTTCCTTCTAGCCAATGTAATGCATTGTATCAATATGCAGGGTAATAAAATATGTTTGTAATCAATTTTTAGGTCCTTTCTTGTCTCATTTTTTCTCATGTGGTCTTTCATTATAACTCTGGTTATCTATGCATGATTATTGTATGCATTTTGTTGGTTTGTGTCTATCAACAAAACTAATGTTCATCATTCCCTCAGTGCATCACCTTGTAGCTTAGTTTTGATTTCCTATATTCCTTTTATCCCTGTCTCCTTGGTAAATCTTAGATTAGGTTTAAGAATAGGTCTTCTGCAAGTTTCCACGTATGCACCTAAATAGAGGAATAGGAACCAACCTTTAATCTGGAGAGTTTTCCCATTTGCAAAGTCCCACACTTTGGGGAAAACTCAATGTTATGTGAATTGGTGGAAAATGCCTTAGAAAAGCAGATATGACAACTCATTTGGGGGTGCTATGATTTTGTACTAACAGAAACCTCTTGGAAGAGAGGGATGAAATAAATGAAGATGCTATATATTTCTTTAAAAACTTGCTCACTAATCAATGTGTTCCTAATTTGGCCAAAGAGTAGGATTTCCTTAATTGCATTCCTTCTATGGTTTCTATAGAAGATAATAATATTCTTTTAGAAATCCCATCTATGCAGGAGGTTTAATTTATGGTCAAACATATTAGTCCCGATAAGGCTCATGAACCAGATGGGTTTAAAGCCTTCTTCTTTCACCATTTTTGGGATATAATAAAAAAGGATGTTTATAATGCTCGTGAGTGATAGTCTTCAGCGTAGAATAAATATGCTTAAGGATATGAATTGTACCTTTTTTTCTCTGGTTCAAAAATGTGGTAACACCATGGAATTAGAAGACTTTATACCTATAAGTCTTTGCAACACTACCTAAAAATTTTATATGAAAATCATTTCCCTCCATTTACAATTGATCCTTCCTTCTATCATTTCAGAATAGCAAGGAGGTTTTTTTCAGGGTCATCAAATTCAAGATGGGATCATTACAATCAAAGAGACTATTCATTTGGATAAACTTACCAAGAAGGCAACTATGATTCTAAAATTAGATATGGCCAAGGCTTATGACAGGGTTTTGTGGATGTTGTCTGTGGATTAAATTCCGATACTATTGTTAGTGTTTGACGTGTCCGTTTAGATGTTTTAGGTTAGGGATTTGTATTTAAAATACTGTTCTTCTCCATGTATTATTAATGGGACCCCTTGTGGTTTCTTTCCCAGCTCCCAAGGTTTAAGGCAAGGGGATCCTCTTTTCCCTTTCCTGTTCATAATTATGGCAGAAGCCCTCAATAGAAGACTCAATGTGGAGACTAGTAATGACTACTTCAAAGGGATATCTCTGAGGAGGGATATGGATAATATGATTTATCAACATTTTATTGATGACAATATCCTAGTGGGAGAACTATCTATTCCTAAATCTAAGAAGCTTAAAAATCTCTTAGATGATTACATGGAGGTTTCGGGACAACTGGTGAATTATAGGAAAAAATCTATTTTTCCTCAACACTTTGGAAAGTTGATGTAATAAGATGAATGAAATTAGGAAATGTGACTATAAGCCCTTTCCAACCATTTATTTGGGCATACCCCTTGGGGATAAAATAACTATTAGTGGTGAATGGAACTTTCTTATTGAAAGATTCAAAAATAAGCTTGTGGGTTGGAAAGCTAACCTGCTATCTCAGGATGGGAAAATTACTTTACTTAAGAGATCTCTTCAAAGCCTCTCAGTGTATGGAATGTCTCTCTATTAACTTCCTATGACAATAGAGGAAAAACTACAAAAGATCCTAAAATTTTTCCTATGGAGTGGAACTGAAAGCAAAGAAATAATTCTACTGGTGGCTTGGAATAGGGTTTGTAAACCTAAGAAGATATCGAGACTTGGACTTAGAGATTGGACAAAAATGAACAAATCCCTTCTAGATAAAATTGGTTGGATGCTAACTAAAGAAGATGGGGTGTGGACTAGAATTTTAAGGAAAAAATATTGGACAGATGCAAATGATAAATGGTGGTTATTCAAATAGGTGTCCTTCAATGGGTCAAGTATATGGAAAGCTATTAATTGGGAAAAGAAAATAGTTGCAAAGGGAAGTAGGTGAAAAATAGGTAAAGAAAATGAAATATGCTTCTAGACTGACAAGTGGGCTGGTAACTTTACACTTGAAGAAAAATTCCCCCAAATTTCAAAATTGTTATAAGTTAAATATGGGGGAAAAATAAACAATTACATGGATAATCATGAGAGATTTCAAACTTGGAAGCACATAAAATTGGACAGACAGGTACTTAAAGAACACATGGTTAACCTCAATGATTTCTTAAAAAACTATGTGTCTTCTAACAACAAGGAATAAGATAGAATTGTGTGGCATAGAGAACATACTGGTATTTTCGGAGTTAAATCATCCTATGCATTATTCTTTGAGGATGAAAATAGAGAGGAAGATCTTATAACTGGTAAGATATGGAACAAGAATATCACCCCCAAGGTCAATGTTTTCAGCTGGCTTATGATGATAAATAATATTCTAACAGTTGATAACCTCACCTAAAGAGGCTTCCATATGGTCAATAGATGTGTTCTATGTGAAGAGAACATGGAAATGGTAAATCATTTGTTCTTAGAATGCTCCTTTTCTTATCAAAATTTTCCTTCTATATTGGGTATGTTTTTGGTTAATTGGGTTAATGCTAATGAGATTCAATCTTCGTGGAATCAATGGAAATGACCTTTCATCAGTCAAGGGATGAAAAACCTATGGATAATGATGCTTGGAAATTTGTGGTGGGAAATATGGAAAGAGAGGAATAAGAGGATTTTCAATGGTAAGAAACTTCCCAACAGGTTGATTATAAACAAATGTTTACAGGTTGTTAGAAACAATTTTTCTATCCTAAAGAAAAAAGATGTGGAATTCATGGAAAATGAACAACATATCATAAAGAAATGGAACTTGATATGTGATCCTCAACCCAAGAAGAGCAATCCTAGAGATGGGGTTAAATGGACTTCTCCTAAAGAAGGTGTAATTAAACTCAATTTTGATGGTGCCACTAAAGGGAACCTAGGTAAGGTAGGAGAAGGAGGAGTTTTTTGAGATGATAAAGGTATGTTTCTCCTTGCATATTTATTTAATTTGGGCATACAATCTAACCATGTCGTAGAGGTTACGACGATGTTTTGGGGAGTGAAGTTAGTGGAAGAGAGAGGCTTCAAACACCTAATTGGAAGGGGACTCTTTGAATATGATATCATGTATGAAGGGAAAAAATACCAATTCTATATCTATTGAATACTTCATTAATAATACCAAGAATAAAATGTCCTCCTTTATTGAAATCTCTTTCTAACACATTTACCATGAAGGAAACAAACTTGCTGATTTATTAGATAACAAGAGGGTAGAAAATATGGATTTAAATGTGGTTGACAAACTAACCAATATGGAAGCTAATTTCATACACATTATTGAAAGGGAATGTGTCCCTAATAGAATATATTTTTAATTAGGATGGATACAGGTTATAATTCTTCCTGGGTGACACACTGAGATATTATGAATCCTAGTCTCATGCCAACCATTATTTTCTATCAATCCACAGTTTCAATAAGCATGGTAAATGTATCTACTTGAAGGGTTTGCATATCCATTTCAGGAAGAAGAGTTATAGAAGAAAAATGGGAGGTAATTTAGTGAGAACTGAACCTGGTAAGGTCCCGATAATGTCAAAAGAGGTGGAGTTGCTTGATAAGGTAGGTGTGTTAAAATTTTTCAAAATATTCAATGGGTATGATGAAAAATTGAGTGAACTAGTAGCTTAAACTTGGAAGGAAGGTCATGTGCATGTTGAGATATTCCCATTCACAATATCACCAAAGTTTATAGAAAAAGTGTCAGGACTGTCTTAGGAAGGGTAATATACCTTTAAGCCCAAGTCAGACTATAGTATGGAGATTGAATGCTTCATGCAAGGAAAGGGTGTGCCTAATACTCTTAATAATGGTTACACTATAGAGGATTTTCCTCATCCTTTCAATGAAATAGCTCAGTTAATCATGGCGTATGTTACTCTGGAAGGGATATATAAAGTGATTTATGGGTATCAATTTCCTATGCTAAATCATGTTAGAATTAACACACCCTAAAATTTCCCCAATTTTCGGTATCTTTCTTTGGCTAAATCTATTTCTCAGGCCAGGAAAGGAACCTTCACCCTTCATTTGCATCAAAGTCTCATCAAATCCATACTTAATATGTGTACTCCCCTCATTGGAAAAAATGAAAAATTTGGGGCTTTTATAAACCCTAATCAAGCTAGTTTAGGGGGTAAAAAAGAGAACTTGGAAGCTAATGTGGATACTCCTAGTATGGAGGAAATGGGGAATTCAGTGGCTAAAAGAACTAGGTTTCATATGGTTGAAGGAAGTGTTAAGAAGCTGAGGCAGGAGAGTGGGGATTTTGAGCCTAAGGAGAACTTGGAAGTTATCTCTGATTCAAGGGAACATTAGGAAGAGGAAGCTTACCATTCTTATTTAGGGGAACAATAGGAAGAGGAATCCTACCAATCTAACAGTAATGAGGAGATGGAGGCTGGGAAAGATTAGGATTACTCTGAGGGAAAAATATCTAAAAACTTGGAGGAGGCTATTAAGAGTCTACACACTCTAAAAACCACTCAGAAGAACTTGTTCAAAGCCCAAATTATGACGGTCAAATCAAATGTTTTCATGAGAGAGTTTAAAAATTATAGGTTGGATACTAACATAAATAAACATAACATAAGAATGGTTACCATAGATCTGAGAGAGCTACATGAATTTTTTTAGAAACTCATGTCTATTGCTCTTGATGAACAATTAAAGAATGCAAATGAGAGATGCCTGGCCATAAGGAATGAGATGAATAAAATGAAGGATATTATTATACAGATCAGGGATGTTCACATCCTCAATCTCACAAGCATGATTCACCATCTTAAACTCCTTGTTGAGATGATCCATTCCATGGAAATTGTGAAGAATAAATAAAATGATGGGTCTGGACCTAAAGTGGAGATAGCTAAACTGGATTACCACTTTTGGAAATCAACTATTGTCGGCTTGGTTAAGGAATTGAATGGGTGCATGCACATGATGGGAGATATGATTAATGAATAATGGATTATATGCCTTTTTGTGTGTATGGTTTCTTATGTTTTTTCCTTGGTGTTAGCTCCATGGCCCCTATTGTTAGTTATTTTACTTTGGGATTTTAGGTTAGTTTTCTTGTTTATGGCTTTTTAGTTATGCTCTTTGGTTCTATTGGGGCTTAAATATATACTCCCTTGGCCCTTTTATTTTGATATTGCATACTTTTTATGGGTTAGGGTCCCCTCAACCATCTTTTACCTCTTATTAAAAATACTTCACAATTATTTATTTTTATCAAATCAAGAAAATAATTGTTTATCATCAACTACCTTTAAATCCACTATTAGTGAAAATTCACAGCACCCCGAAAATGACCTATGGATCTTCTTTTCTAAGGAAATGTCATTTTGGTGTGAATGCACAACATTGAGATTTCCCAAAGTGTGGGACCTTTGCAAATGGGGAAAGATTTCCAGAGAAGGCTGGTTCCTCTTCCTAAACTATCTACAACAAGATATTTTAGTGCAGGTAAAATAAATCTAATCCTAATCTAACTTCCAAAGAGATAGGGAGAGAAAGAAAAGAGGGAAGAATAGAGCTTACACTAAAATTTTGATACACCAGACAAGTAGAATGCTGAACATCTATCAAAACTACCATGGAACAAGAAGAGATGAGCAATGGAAAGGATGGACAAGTGTATCACAAAACCAAGGATGGATTTCACACAAAAAATGTTCCAAAACTCCATGAACACAACTCCAAAACCTGTAATGGACATCCAAACATGCACAAATACTTATAATGAAGAGAGGTAAGAAGAAAACGACTAAAAATGAGCAAGGATGGACAAATGCATCACAAAACACGTTTTTTATTACTCCAAAAGTTTGCACAAAACATTATTTCATGGGTAAGAGGTAAAAAACACCATTATAGAGTAGGGGAGGAGGTTCAAACTCCATTTTTTACCCTGGGGAAGAAAATATGGGAGGTCAGAGAAGAAAGAATGAACAACCCTTTACAAATGAGAAAAATCTGGCTTTTAAACATCAAACAAAATGAAATAAATGAGAAAGATGTGGGAAAATCCGTTTGACATCTTCAACCACTAACAAGATCTATTTAATGGCCTACAAAATGATGTGTTTCCATGAAAAATACCATAATTATTTGTACATTGCTTTGCAGAGCAAAACAAAGGCCCATACTTCATTAATTTTGATCATTGGGGTAGTTTTCTAAGTTTTATACATGCCATAGATGTTTTCCTATTTTCTCCCATGAAACTCCATAAAATTAAAAATTTAACCATCCATCATTTAGAGGATCTCAATACCTTTCTAATGACACCAAAATCGTGAAAAATCTAGCTCTGGTTCGAAAGATATGGCCCTCTGAAGATTTAGGGAAAAAAGGGTAAAAATAGGGTCAAAATTGGGATCGACGGGGTAAAACTTCAAAATTTTCCCTTTTGGAAAAATTTCCCAAAAAAATTCATGCCCCCACCCTCCGAGACATGTGGCACTACCTGGTTTTTTGATGGGATCACGGGCTGAAGACTTGCCCTTTTCTCTCTTTTTTCAATTTGGGAAAAATCCCCAAAAACTCTCCACACCCCCGCCCTTCGGGACACATGGCACCTTCTCATTTCCTATCATGGATGTGGTTCAACTTTTGCCTTTGCACCTTTTGAAAACTTTGAAATTTTTTTCCAAATTCCTCTGCCCCCTGACTCCCGCCATTGACAGGACATATGGCAGGTTTTCATTTCTTTTGCGGGCTTTCAGGCCAAAAGTTACCTTTTGCTTTTTTAGCCAAAGAGGATAAGTGTTAAAACTCCCTCCGATGCCCACCACTCCATCGATGACATGTGTCAGCTTTTCACTGGCTATGGGCCTGTCAAGGGAAAATTTCCCCTTCAAACCCCGCCGAGCCATAACTCAAAAATTACAAGGAGTTAGGAGGAAAATTTTACCTTTTTGGAAAGGGAAAGAAAAATCCTATCTGATGAAGTCATTTCAAAAATCTTTTGAGTGCTCTAAATGTGTAAAAATTTGACTGAGGCACAAAATGAAGGCAATTTAGCCAAAATGAGCAGGGGGCTCATTTTGGATAACAATTTTGGTGACTCTCAGGGGTCATCTACCTGCTAGATGAAAGATCAGTGGCCTTTGAAGCATCCATTGGGCATGGAGTCAAGCTTGATAAAATGATTCTGATTTGAACTCTAAAATTATGACCTTTGAGTCACTTGGAAACCCACTGAAACTTGGAGTTGACCTCACCAAAATGCCACTAAAATGGACTGTGTAAGAGAAAAAACCAGCACCACAAAAACTATGTACAAACTAAAAATCATACATATCCCAAGTGGAATATGCAGAGTGTGTACAAGAACTTGTTCTATTGAAAGAAAACCTACTTACTCTACTCTAACTGGAAGAAAAGGTAAGCTAAACAAACTCTGCAACTGGTTGTGCAAAATAGCTTCCCTTCTTCAAAATTGGCATCCATGGAATTGATTTGGAATTGATCATGGCTGTTAGGATGAGTGGAAAATCAACAAGAAGATGGTCTTCTACCCAAATCAGAAAGGTGTCAACTGAAATTTTTTTTAATACCTCTTTTAGTTTCTTTGCATTTAGATTATATAGGTATTGTAGTTGATCCTTGGTACTTTGATGCTCATACTCATGCTTAGAAGCAAACATGACTGGTTGTGGCTTCTTCTTTGGCTCCAATGAAGACAAATACCTGATTGGGAAAGGTATGATCATTTAAATGTTCCCATTTCTTTGAAATTCAACTCCAAAAATGGAGTCCTCTTGTAGACCTTCTTGGATGGATGGTGTGGAAGAGATGCTGGAATCATCCTGCTATTCTCATTCCTCTAATGAATAACATGGAAGATTAAAATATTCCAATCTTGGCTCCAAAAGGCTTCTATAAAATGTAGGCTGCTACAAATGAATGCTCTCCTTCATGGCAGAAGCCTCTTGTGTTTGGAATATGGATTATGGAGGAGAAGATGGTGTGATTTCAACCGGCTCTTATTCATCAAAACAGTCCTCCAAATCAGACAGGTAAACTACTTCATTGCTATCTTGTTGCAAATGTTCAACCTCTGCCATGGTGTTCTCTTGATCTACAACTTGGTCACCATGGTTTCTCTCATCTTCAATCATTGAGTTTGAAAGATCAAACTCTTCATCAGTACTAGAACTTGAGAGAGATGGAGTGGAAGGAAGAACTGAAGATTCTTCCATAGCCTGTTTTGTGCTCAAAGCCTTTGGGTCTACACTTTTCTCCTCCATAGCTGGAATGTGCTCCTCTTCATTTGGATTTGGAGTAGATTGTCATTCCTCTGCTGCTTGAAGAAAATCTTGCTCTTGATTGAACTCTTCCTCTAGCTTGAAGTTTTTCAAATCAAACTCTTCAATCTACTGCTTTAGAGGACAAGTTGGGGCTGCAAGATCTCTTTTAGAGATTTCCTCTTCCATGGTTGATTGTGTAACTTGGATTGGAC
Source organism: Taxus chinensis (assembly GCA_019776745.2). Classification (NCBI taxonomy): domain Eukaryota; kingdom Viridiplantae; phylum Streptophyta; class Pinopsida; order Cupressales; family Taxaceae; genus Taxus; species Taxus chinensis. Next base: position 318,342,449 of record CM034149.1, read on the forward strand.
CAGCATCTTCTTCAAGTAGAGTGCCAACATGGACACTACATTCTAAGACAAATGATTGCTGATCTGCTTGTTCTTTTTTCTCTTCTTCTACTGTAACAAAATCAGTCCTAACCACCACTTGTTCTTCAACCTTTACCTCCACTGAAGGCTTGACCACCAAGGGGATCTTTGTTATCCCAAATTTGAAAGCCCAAATTCTCAAGTTGTCTGTCATTTCTTTCTTATTGGGCTCCTCTTCTTGCTGTCCTTCATGACTGATTTTCTGATTTTCATTTTCCCAACATGGATTTGGGAATGTAAGAGGAGGGGTGGGTTGTGATTCAACTAGTTTTGTAATTATTCTTGGTGCGGAGAGAGATGGAAAATATTGTTTCTTTGGAGGGGATGGCTATTTGGAAGGGAAAAGGATAGAAGAATTGAGATGGGGTGGAAGAATAGGGGATGGAGAAATGAAATCAAAATTTAGGACATCATGGGCTGGATTTAGAATTTTTCATTCAAAATGAGAAGGTGCTGCTTGAGGAATGGAAAGAGAAAAACTAGGTGATGATGTAGAACTTACCCATTGAAAAGGTTGCTTAGCACCAAGTTTATAGGCCTCTATCTCTATTGTCCATTGTGCAAGTTGGGGTAGCATCTAAGTCATTAATTCTATCTTCTCCTAAGGGTTGAAGTGTCTTGGAAAAGGGCCTCCCCATGGACAGGGTGCTTTGAAACCAATTCTGAAAGCCTTCATTTATGCTTGAGCCCTTGATTGCACCATGCCAACCTCCATTTTTTTTATTTTCTCCAAGAAATATACATTTTATCCTTAAATGCCCTCATTACATGCGTACCCTTGCTCTTGATACGTTTCATAGCCAAACTAATTTTGGTATTGCTCATATGGGTAAGCATGATGACTTTGAATTTATTCAAAATGCTGATTTGAAGGATTTGTAAAATATGTTGGAGGTGGGAAACATTGCTGCTATTATGAATGTGAATCCCATGATGGAAATGAAGTCATGATTACACAACTTCATGGAATCGAAGAAGATGAAGAGATGGAAGGAAGAATGGATGGAAATAGGTGGAAAATAGATCTACAACTCAGAGAATGAGTTATTGATTAGATGGAGTCACCAGATATGTTTGTAAGTGCCACCAAAGGCTGAAATTTTCACAGGAACACATCAACCTACAAAAAACAAAGTGAAAGACTTCTAAGCTCCCATAGAGTGTGCCAAAACTCTTAGTGCAAATTCACAACACCCCCAAAATGACCTATGGATCTACTTTTCTAAGGCAATGTAATTTTGGTGTGAATGCACAACATTGAGATTTCCCAAAGTGTGGGACCTTTGCAAATGGGGAAAGTTGTTCAGAGAAGGCTGGTTCCTCTTCCTAAACTACCTGCCACAAGCTATTCTAGTGTAGGAAAACTAAATCTTATCCTAATCTAACTTCCAAGGAGATAGGGAGATAAAGAAAAGAGGGAAGAACATAGCCTACACTAAAACAACGATACACCAGAGAAGGATAATGTTGAACATCTATCAAAACTACCATGGAACAAGAAGAGGTGAGCAATGGAAAGGATATACAAGTGTATCAAAAAACCAAGGATGGATTTCACACAAAAAATGTTCCAAAAATCTATGAACACAACTCAAAAACCTGTAATGGACATCCAAACATGCACAAATATTTGTAATGAAGAGAGGTAAGAAGAAAACAACTAAAAACGAGCAAGGATGGACAAATGCATCACAAAACACGTTTTTTATTACTCCAGAAGTTTGCACAAAACATTATTTCATGGGTAAGAGGTAAAAAACGTGATTATAGAGTAGGGGAGGAGGTTCAAAATCCATTTTTGACCTTGGGGCAGAAAATAAGGGAGGGAAAATTAGAAAGAATGAACAACTCTTTACAAATGAGCCAAACTCTGGCTTTTAAATATCAAACAAAATGAAAGAAATTAGAAATACGTGGGTAAATACATTTGAAATATTCAACCACTGACAAGATATATTTAATGGTCTGAAAAATGATGGTTTTCTATTGAAAATCCCATACTTCTTTGTACATTTCTTTGTAGAGGAAAACAGAGGCCCATACTTCATTAATTTTGGTGGTTGGGATCGTTTTCTAAGTTTTATGCATACCAGAGACGTTTTCCTATTTGTATCCCACAAAACACCATCAAAATTCAAAATTGAGCCATACATCATGTAGAGGATCTCATTTCCTTTCCAATGACACCAAAATCATGAAAACCTGAGCTTTGGTTTGAAAGATATGGCCCTATGAAGATTTAGGGCAAAACTAGTAAAAACAGGGTCAAAATCAGGGTCGGTGGGGTCAAACTTCAAAATTTTTCCTTTTGGAAAAATTTCCCAAAAAAATTGACACCCCCACCCTCTGGGACACATGGAACCACCTTGTTTGTTGATGGGATCACAGGCCGAAGACTTTCCCTTTTCTCTCTTTTTTCAATTTGGGAAAAATCCCCAAAAACTCTCCACGCCCCCGCCCTCTGGGACACGTGGCACCTTCTCATTGCTTTGCACAGATGTGGTTCAACTTTTTTATTTTCTCCTTTTGAAAACTTTGGAAAATTTCACCAAATTCTTCTGCCCCCCCAACTCTCGCCACTGATAGGAGACGTGGCGAATTTTCATTTCTTTTGCGGGCTTTCAGGGTGAAAGTTGCCTTTTCCATTTTTAGCCAAAGAGGCTAAGTGCTAAAACTCCCCTCGACACCTGCCACTCCACCGATGACACGTGTCATCTTTTCACTGGCTATGGGCCTATCTAAGGAAAATTTCCCCTTCAAACCCCACCAAGCCATAACTCGAAAATTACAAGGAGTTAGGAGGAAAATTTTACCTTTCTAGAAAGGGGAAGATAAATCCTATCTGATGAAGCCATTTCTAGAATCTTTTGAGTGGTCTAAATCTGTAAAAATTTTACTGAGGCACAAAATGAAGGCAAGTTAGCCAAAATGAGTAGGGGCGTCATTTTGGATAACATCCACTTTTATTACATAATATTGCTTTGTAGAATCCAAATTGTCAAGAACACTACTATTATCATTAAAATATTTTCAGCACTCATGGATGATGTTTCTATGAATAAATAATTAGTTTTCTACATGTAAATCCATTGTCATAAATGAATGAATCAATCCATACTAGCTACTATTATTTGTTTATAATAAAATGAAGTCATATTTTGATTTAATAAACCTTAAACCCTAAACTAATTTTGATTTTGAAAAAATTTCATTTATCCATAATAAACCCTAAACCATAAAATACTAAAATTTCACATTTTTTCATTTCTTTTCAAAATAAATTGAAACCCCCCCAATTTTAAATTTTTAGAAAAAAAACAAAAATAACTAAAAAAAGAGTCAATGTGCGAACTGGGGAGGCAATGTTGGGTTTTTAGTAGGCTCGTTCGGGAAAAAAATCCATTTGGGAAAATATCTATAGGTGGGAGAAGGAAAAAAATGGAACCCTCCGCGCCACCACAAATATATAAAAGGGGGATTAACACAAAGGATGTTAGCCCAAACACCCTTCATGTGAATGGGGTGTTCACATGAACCACTTTACATGGCTTACATGGCAGTTCGAACGAATGGTATTTACATGAACAACCTTAAAATCACACCTCGCCCAAAATCCCACTCACATTTTTAGAACACCAAGTGGGACACACTATTGTGGTTCCATTCGATTATGGTGGGAGACACTCTGTAAGGATACCAAGGCATTTGTTAAAGCCTATGATTATTGTCAATGGATAAGAAAGCCAAGAAACTAGGATGAAATGCTGCTGCGACCTATAAAAATCAAAAAATATTTTGAGAAGTGGGTAATCGACTTTATTGGCCCAATTGCACCAGTTATGCAAAGGACAGGTGCATGTTACATTATCACATGCAAAAATTATTTGCCAAGGTGGGAAAAGGATGTGCATATGGAGGATTACACTACAACTACATCAGTAATGTTCTTATGGTAAAACATCATTAGTAGGTATGGATTCCCATTGATCCTTACTGGTGATAGGGGAACTCATTTTCTGAATGAAGAGTTTATGGTAGCACATCATAAGACTACCCCCTATCACCCAAAATCCAATGGGACTATAGAATCTTTAATAAGATATTGGGATAAAGATTGAAAAAAATATGTAATGTAGGTAGAAAAGATTGGGATGACAAAGTCTCAGCTATCTTATGGGCATATAGGAATACATAAAAAAATGTTAAATAAGGCCACACCCTTTTAGGTAGTGTTTGGCACAGAGGAAATTTTGATCTTTGAATTCATCTTACCCTCCCTACACATTACGTGCACATGATGACTTGATAATGAGAAGGAAATAAAGGAGCACATTGATAAATTTATGCAATTAGATGAACAATGTGTGATCATAAGGTGGAGTCAAAAGACAGAAAAAGAGAGACAAAAGGCTTGGCATAATAGAAATATTAAGAATAAGTATTTTACTGTGGGGAAAATGGTTATTTTGTATGACTCCAAGTTTATATGCCATCCTGAGAAGCTCAAGGTACATTGGTTGGGACCATTCAAAATAACCAAGATACTGAATTCTGGTGCGTGTCATTTACAGGAACTGGATGACACTATGTTGACCAGTTACTTCAATGGGAGTAGGTTGAATCCCTACTATGAAAAACTTCTTATGTGTTTGTAATAAGGCATTATTTCCACTTAGATTATATTTCCCTTTCTGTATTGTTTATTTTTGTCTATTTTTAATAAGCACGTTTGCACACAGGAGTTGATTACTCTGTTTTAGACTAATGCAAAAAGGACCATGCATGATTTTAGTATGGGGTATATAGGTAAAGGTGCACAAGAGAAGATTAAGGTGTGCTTTGAAAATAGGTTCATGTGTGCATGAGATAATTGAATTCATGTGAAGGCAGTGTTCTTATGATTGGATAATAAGGTACGAAGGTGCTTAAATATGGTGGTTCTTGAAGTTGGTGGAATTTCTCAAATAAAACCAGGTGAATGCAGAGCTGTATAGTGTAACATGAGGGAGCTAGTAGAAAGGTAGAATACTTGGAAATTGACGTAGAAGGATATGTGCAACATAAATAATATGCACACAAAGGGGTATACTGCTTGGGAAGTAGTAGTGCACCAGAAGGTTAGTTACTGCTGCATGCAAGAGGTGGTCTTTGAGATAGAAAAAATGGAAAAGTAGAAAATATACATTAAAGTTGGGGAATTGTTGTAGGTGAGTATAATTAATATGGATAGCAATTGGAAAATATATAAAAGGGGTGCAATTTAAGTCATTATTACTTTTCTGTTTGAGAAATTGTGCGAAAGAGAGCTCAACTGTGCTAAAGTGCAAAGTGTGAAGAATGAACCAGAGAGCTATAATGAAGTATGAACCAGAGCTAATTGAAGTAAAGAGAGAATGAGCACAAAACCTTGACAACAGAGAGATCCTTTTGAGAAGTGGAAGCTAGGTGAAGGTTTTAACGGAAAGAAAATGAGCTATGGTTCACAGGTAAAAATGTAGAGCTAGGGCATAGTCTCACAGGTTGAGCTAGGGCACGAAGTTGAAGTGAAAAAGTTGAACGGATTGAGTAAGAAGTTTTGAATTTTGACACCAAAGGCATGAATTGAGTAAGTGTTTGAATTTCAGTACCTAGGGCTCATGAATCGTAGGATTAGGGGTCAAACCAATTGGAAATATACAATGACACCAAGGAGAGCACCTAAGAACAAGAAGCCCACAATGGATTCCCCTTAAAGAATGGTTCTCTGAAATGAAATACCCATAGGAGGTGATTGTAGGGTAGCCATGGGAATAGAAAATCTGCAAATGCAAGATAAACAAGTATAATCACTGAATGCAGGTTCATGAGACAGAAGTTTAGAAGGATGTTGTGAGATAATTGAGCCAAAGGACTACAGTGGGACAAGTAGCCTTAGATGACACGGTGTGCAAGGCGTTAGAAACTTACATGAGTGTTAGAGCTATTCAAGTTACCTTATTTTGGGATGCCCATGCACATGTACCAGTAGTTGATGTACAAGGTACATGAAAACTATTTTTACTTCATCGAGAGGAGGATGCAAATGATGACACAACTCATTTATAAGGTAACTGGGTTATGTAACATCGTTGAAGAAATAACTTTGGACTTGCGCAATGAGGTGGCCAAAGAAGCCACGGTAGCGAAGTTCCAGTATCAAAGGGGGACTCACTCGTCATAACATTGTAAACACAAAAGATCTAGGGACCAAGAGTAGTTGTGTGCTTGGTAAGTTGTAAATTAGGGGCTTTTGAGAGGTGGATGGAAGTAAACAAGAAATTCTTGCATATCATGCATAAGATGGCACAGAAGACCCAATACAACATTGCCTTGTACATCGCCGAAGGCATCATTGAGGAGGTAAAATACCAAGTGGACAAGGGGAGAACATTACTTGTGGTTCCATTCTTTTGCTGATTGTATTCTAGGAGATAGGAGTGCCAGATGGCCCTAAAGACAACATGTGGGAGCATCCCATAGAAAATAAGTCACCAATAGAGAGGTTTTTCAGGTATACTTGTGAGGCCATAATCACCAATCAATATAAGGAACACCTGGAGAAGTGGTACATAAGAATGTGGGACATGTTTGAGAATGAATGACACATTCCTAAGATAACTTCTAGCACACTTGGATGGGAAGAAAAAAATTTGCTGTGATGCATGCAACATTTTACCTTGGAATTTTTTGTTGAATAACGGAGAAATGGAGCCATGGTGTAAGTTGCCATTTGCGTTCACCTCAAGTATACTTTAAGGGCACAATGAACATGATACTAAATACACAACCATTAAATTTCAACACAAATACGGTGGACTCAGAATACCACACCTTGCAAAAGAGGTATGGTTATGATATCCAAGGCGTTATATGTGGAAATAATAAAAAATAAACAGTATTGACCTCAACCCCATCGTAACCATGTTGGTTAGAAAGGGGGCTTGCAAGGTGTATATATACCTACACTTGAAGCTAAAATATGGGGAAATCACATATGTGGGTGACCTTAATATGCCATAACCTCCAAGGAAGAAGAAGGTATAGATCCCCAAGTGAGTGTGCAAGGATACTCTGGAGGAATATCTAACCCAGGGGTAGTTCGATTATAACATAAGGAAGAAGATGAGGGTGAAATTCCGGGAAGTAAGTGCCTCACATGAACATAAGAAGCCTCTGAACTAAAGAAGAGTGTAAGCCAAGTCCATCAGAGAAATAAAACAACCACATCGTTCATAATTTCGATGAGGAAGATGAAGAGAAACCACTACAGGAGGAACTGCGAATATAGAAGCAATGAGAAGAAGTGGAGAAACATAAGGAAGAGCTTATGCAAGTAGAACATGAAGGCCCTGAGCAGGAAAAGGATATGCACAATGCGTGAGAAGAAGAGCATAAGGGCGATGGAGAGATAAAGAGTAGAATCACAAAGAGAAAGAAGGGGGTGACAAAGAACAATTGATTTGGGAAGGGCAAGGAACTGGAGGGGAAACTAGTCATGCACAATTCAACATTGCATAAGAGACCTTGAAAAAACAACACGTGAGGAGGGAGGAAGGGAAGGAAACCTCTGTAGGTACCCGAAATGTACTACCTTAATGACCCTTCAAAGGTGTTAAGGGATAGATTCCACAGTTCAGTACCAACAAAAGACCTATTCTATTAGGAAATGTTTGATAAGTCTAAGGCCCTTTCACGCACAAGAAATATGCTCTCTTGGAACATGCAAACCCATATGGAGGAGCCCAAGTTCGAGGTGAGAAAAGAGTCATTTTTAGAAATGAAACTAAATAAGGAACTAGGAATGGTGTTCTATGTAATTGAATCCACTAAGATCTCAGAAGAAAAAACATGCAACGCGCTGAACAAAATGGCCACCGAAGTTGGGAAAGAATATTGATAAAAGGGCCACAGTAAAGAGAATGCAGTGGAATATAGAGTACAAAGGGTTGAGGAATCATTAACTTGTGGACGAGTTAAAAAATGAGAAGAAGAGAATGACGACGTGTATAATAAGGAAGCTAATATAGTTAGTAATATTACTCGTGTATGCCTAGACTTGGTAGAATAGGCTAAATCAGAATATGATATAGAAATAGGGTATTTGGAGGATCTGGTTACGTTTTTTGCTGATCAAAGTAAAAAGCGGGCCAGGGCCCACAACAGAGGATCTATCAAGTATGAATAAAGAAAAGGTAGATAAAAAGATTGAAGAATATGAAACATTCATCACGAAGGTAAAGGGGGCCACGCAGAAGGTAGAGAATTTTTTTGACAACTGTCAAGATTTTTTCTGATATGTAACACACGTACCGTAATTGAAGAGGCGGGGGTTGAAGAAAATGTAGGTCACGATGAAGAAAAATAAGGTCAAGCGCGAGAAGGTACTACATGAGGTATCAGAAAAGAGAGAGTTAATATAATCCAAACATGCCGCTATTGATGAGAGGCTCAAGGAGATCCAACCTATGGTGATGCTTAGAATGGATAGTTTGGAGAGTCTTGCAACACACTTGGATGTAAAGATTAAGGGGTTGAAGGAGAAGGTAGATGAGCTAACTTTGGAGAAGGTACCAAATATTGTGGAAACAACACTAGACAAGGAGGCCAAAGAGCTGAAGGATGGAAGTATCTAGAAGATGTAATAAATAGAGAGTTTCTAGAACTCCTCCCATTACCTAAGGCTTGAATTTTGGATGCGCACATAGAGGAACAATGATTCATTCTTGTTTCATTTGAGGTAATTTCCCATATTCTTTATTCCTAAGATATTATTTCATTCATTCAACTATTCATTGAGGTAGTTATTATTTGATTCATGATTATTGCTGAGGATGGTCCATACTCCTAGTGTGTGGTAGTGTTGAGACTAAATAATATGGCTAAGTACAAGCCATGTGTGGAGGTAGAAGACCACGCGTAGCAGGAGGGCATGCATGAACTAACAAAAAACAACTAAGGTCAAGAGTAACACATGGAAGCACACACACAAGGAAGAGAATGAATTACAAAGATAAGTCAATGCACGAAAGGTATGCGCACAAGGGGATGAAGAAGATCAGTGTGCAAAGGTCCATGCATGCACACATAGTTTCAAGGAGTTAGCTGAAAATCCTAGTGAAGGCTAAAACTAGGGAAAATAAGAGATGGTGTATCAAGGAAGGATCCATGAGATAGACATGAGAAAGGATAAGGCATTGATAACAGGGAAAACACATGCAAAGGATGGACAATGAACGACACATGGACATAGCTAAATATAGGATCAAGGCATGGATAAGGTTGAGCCATTTATAGCTCAAATTAAAGATTAAAGTAGAGGTTTTAAAGGCATGTGACCTATATTTAGGACATCTATTCTTAGGATTAAAGCATGTAAGTGGTGAAGGAAAAGTTCCTACCGTATAAATAGATGTTGCACTCTTTGTAATAGAAATCCAAATACTATTGTTAATTGTATATATTAATGAATGATAATCTTTGTTGTTAGCTATTGATGTTACTATATTGTATTGTTATCTTACATTCCTGATATAATGGTCAAGTACATAAATTACATCTTAAAAATTGAAATAGAGGAGGAACTCGGTAGGTTTCATGCAATTTGGGTGAGAGCTTAGACATCTATCAAGCTGAAGTGTTAGCACACTCGACCTTGTGAAATGTTGACAACTAGGCTCTAATAAGACCCCCCAATCTTAAGGGTGTATGGAATTTTATACAATATAAGGCCTTAAATGGCGTCATTTTAATAGTTGAATGATATGTGTTATTATATGAAAAATCAACCAAATGGAGGTGATCCTTCCATTTTTTTCTTGATCCGCGACATACATAATTAACATATGTTCTACGATTTAATAAGCCTCTCAATTTGGCCATTTCTTTCTGGATGATCGGAGGAGATAAATTTCAAACAAGTTCCAAAAGTGGTAGTTAAGGTATACGAAAATCTTCAAGTGAAAAAATTATCATGATTTGAAACAATAACCCCAAGAACTCTGTGTAGAAGTACCAGAAGATACAAATGTATTTCAAAAAAGGTAGGGGAATCACATTTTAAATTTATAATTTTGCAAAGTTCCCAATTTGTTAATTTATCTATCACTACTATGATGATGTCATGTTTTCCCTAAGATTTAAGAAAACTTGAGATAAATTCCAGTAATGTTATAAAACATTTATCCCTAGGAACTTCATGAGAATAAATGATGCAGATGTAGTTAAGGAGCCAAATGAAGAATAACCTTAGACCACAACCTTAAGAGTTTGACATGAAAATTTATTTGAAAGATATATATGAACATAATTTAGATTTGAAAAATGGAAATATGGTCACAAATTATAGAATTATCACTTGGAAAAAAACATGCATAGATTGATCACCAATGATACAACCTCACAAATATATTCAAAGAATAACAAACCAAAAACATTTCTGAGACTAGTGATATATTTGTGTTTTCCCTCTCCCCTATATTTATAGTTCCAACCTAAGGAAAATTGGATTTGGCTATATATAAGTCACTAAAATACTACACACTACCATTATATTCCTAAGGTTGTAGAACATTACAAAGAAAATCCTGAAGGATGCATCACAAGAATCAAAGCATAGCCATTTAGATTAACTAATAAATTTAAATTTTTTGTGTGTATATGTGGTTACTCGTGACATCTTGTAGTATTTCATGACCTCCTTTAGTCTTTCATAGCTTCTTATAGGTGTGTATATGTGGTTACTCGTGACATATTGTAGTATTTTATGACCTCTTTAGTCTTTCATGGCTTCTTATAGGTTTACACAGATCCAATATTCTTATGTGGCCCCAACTAACTTGTGTGGATTGTAAAATCCATTAGAATTCTATGGCCCAAATAAAATTGAGTGATCGTTATAAAATCATATGATTTACTAGATTTTAATAGATCTATGTGACCCCAATAGAATTATGTAACCCTTATAAGCTTGCATGTATTATGAAGCTCAATAAAAAATAAAAAAACCCAACAATCTACTCTAATTATTTTTGGTTAATACATTATTTTTTATAGACCTAGATGCTTTTGCATCATACACCTTATGCAGATTTGAAAATGTAAGCTCTTACTCATATGATATATTATCCCCAAACACCATGCCTAGTTGTATCTAGTTCACTCATCCAAGCTGCATATTCACCTCTACCTTTCCATTTCACTAGATACTCCTTGTAGTCCATATTGAACATTTTTTCCGGTATGGTATTACTCACCAAAACTTCTTCTTTACACACCTTTTTGGCATTTTTTTTTGTCTCCAATCAGCCCTTTATCTTCCAAACCATATTAATTTACATTATCATATCCTTCATGGTATGGATACAAATCCACCATATTGAATATGTTTAAAATATCAACACCATCAGGAAATTCAATTTCATAATCATTCTTTGTAAACTTATTCAATACTTTACACAATCCCATATTATTCCATTTCAACTTATTATATATACCCTTGGGATATATATATATATATGGAAAATATCTAAGACCAAGTAACTAACTTGAAATTCAAATTCTTTTATTATTAAACATTGATCTTTTCAATTTGTTGACACATTTTCTAGTGCACTTCTCCCAAGTATTTCATAGATAATATGGAATGATTTCTTTCATATTATCTAATTTACCAAGATTTGGTAGGTAAATTCCACTTTCCCAAGTTCCAAGTCCCATGTTTTTTACTTATCTCCTCCAAAAAGTTTGAGAAACTTTCCAAGACTTATATTTACTTCCTCTTTCTATCCATCAATCTATGGATGATACAACAAAATAAATTACAACACATTACCAAAATTATTTCATAACGTCATTTAAAATGGAAAATTATTTTTATATGTCTAACACAATACTACACGGTAACCCATGCAACCTTAAAATTTATTTAAAGAAGAGGCTTGTGATATAAGTCACATCACTAGTATTTATATTAGAAAAGAAATGTGCAATATTTAAAAATACACATAACATAACACACATGGAATTAAATCACCTTGGTGTCCTAGGAAAACTCAAGATAAAATATATACTTATATCTTCCTAAGAATTCTCAAGAATGGGAAAAGGATAGTATAACATTATGCACTAAGATATTCCCTTATCCATTAACATAACTTACACTATTATACAAAAATTTTCACATCCATAATCATTCTTAGGAAGAATTAAATCTCCACCATTTGTGCCAAAATATTATCCACTCTAAAGCTTCATGCCAATTTACTAAGTTATACTTATCTCTCGCCAAATTTTACCACATTGAACCCATGGGAAAGTATACATATCTACCTCTGAATAATAGAATTTGAATGAAATAGTCTAACCAAAGTTTCCTATCAACTCTTACAAGAAATATACATGATTTTTATAATTCATTTAAGTATTTATATTTCTCATACAAATCCTTCATTGATTCAAAACCCAAAATTCCTAATCTCATTTTAGTTAGAAAATATTTTTCCTACTCAATGCATCAACAAATTTATTCAATTTCCTATTCTTATACTTCAACACAAATATGTATCCTTATAGGTACTCTACCCACATCATATGCATTTGGTTCAACTTCCCTTGGATTTTTTTGAATTACAACACTTGATGAGTAATAAAAAGAACAAAATCCCTTGGAAAAATAATGCTTCCATTTATTGACTTCTTATATAATTACTTAGAAATTTCTTGATTACATACACTAAAATTTTTATTTTTATCATTCAATTTCTCACTAAAATAATCTATTGGCCTTAATTATTGGATTAGTAAAATTCACATGGATACACCTATAACATCACAATATACCTAGAAAACATTCGTAAATGTAGGTATTCTAACACTGGATATTTAGTCACCTTCCTCGTCAATTCTTGAAAACTGTTTTCAACGTCTATACTCTAGAAAAAATATTTCGTATCTCCTTACTTGGCCTTTGTGATAAGAAAACACAATATCCTAGAAATTCCTGATGAAATCATGGTAAAATATTTCTAATCCATGAAATATTCATGCTAAAAAAGAATTCCTTTACACACAGAGACTCACTATTGTTTACACCTTCTCTGAAAGAGGGATATGTGAGAACCAATATCGAAACAATGCACCACAATGAAGTTACACTCCGATGGTAACGTCATAGATCCAATGAAATAAGAAATATTTTAACAATGTAAATAATATGCAAATAAGAAAATAGGTCTGCTCATAGTCATAGATTGAAAAAAGGAAGTAAAAATAGGGGTGTCGTGTAACCCCCATGCATAAACAAGGAAAGAACCCCTATGACACCACTGACGCGTATGACATGACTGATGCATATGATGCCACTAAAGGAGGACTTATAATTATAAATAAGGAATGTAACTCTTATGATGCACTGACACAAATGCCAATGACATATTCTATGACAGAATATGACACTTTTCATTTGACTTCCTAAGACCTATGCCTCTCGTAAGGAAAGATGACTCACCATGTGATGTGGATGATGACTAGGTAGGTCACACACACAACCACCCCCCATTAATTGAAGCTGAGGTAGAGGTCATGATAAGATAGAACAGAAAATAAGACTCCCCAAGACAACTAAGAAAGATGTGCCAATGGGGCTCGACGACTAAAGGCTTGATAAGGTGTCCATATACAAACAAAATATTTCTAGAAGGAAGAAGAGGATTAGAAAAAGCTATATATCTCAAAGAAGATGGGTGTCTATAGTAGAATTCACCCCTAGAAGAGACCGTAAGTGAAGAAATTTCACCTCAGTGAAGGGTTTGGTGAATATGTCTGCAACCTGATCAATAGTCTGAACATACTGTATGTTGATGATGTTTTCATGTATCAGCTCCCATATGAAGTGCATGTGAATCTCAATGAGTTTCATCCACTGATGCTAAACTAGATTTCTACAAATTGAGATAGTTCTCATGTTGTCATAGTAGATAATGGTAGGCCATCGAAAGTGGATGCCAAACTTGGTTAAGATACCCTATAACCAAACAACTCCTGTGTCAGTGTTAACTGCTCCTCTGTACTCTGCTTCTATCGATGATATGGAAATGGCATTCTACTTCTTGCTAGACCAACTAACATGACCTGAGCCAAGAGTGAAACTGTATCCTAAGCTATACTTCCGATGATCTAGATCACAGGCCCAATTTGAGTCTATAAATTCAATCAGATCAATCTCAAACCCCTCCTAAGTAATGAATACCATCTGTGTGAGTTCCATGAACATAGTGAAGGATCCATTTTGTTGCATTTAAATTCATCTCACGAGGCTCTTGCATAAATATAGACATGATCCTGACAACATATGATAGATTTGACTGAGTGTAAGTAAGGTAGATCAAGCTCCCCACCAACTGTCGATAAAGGGCACCGTCAACCAAGGGGGAAGAGAAATCATAAAAAAACTTGACCACAGAAAGAAAAGGAGTAGGAGAGGACTTACAATCTGATATGTGAAACCAAGCAAGAAAATCAAGAGAGTACTTAGGCTACGAGATCATAATTCCTAAGTCAGATTGTGAAATATGGATCCCAAAAAAGTAATGAAGTAATCCTAAGTTAGACATGGAGAACTTGTTGGCCAAGGAAATCTTCATAGAATCAATGATAGAGAAAGAGCTACCTGTGATCAAAAAGTCATCAACATAGAGAACAAGATTAAGCATAGAGTTGTCCTATCACAAAATATACACATTTGGGTCAGAGTGACACCGAGTGAACCCTGATGTAAGTAAAAAGGAGTCCATCTTGGCATACCAAGCCCGAGGGGCTTATTTAAGGCTATAGAGAGACTTCTTCAACTTGAAAATGAGGGATGGATCATGGACATAACCTGGAGGTTAGTCCATGTAGATCTCTTCCTGTAGGTACCCATGAAGGAAGACACTCTTAATGTCCATCTGGTGGAATCGTAGTCTGTTAGCGGAAGCAATGGAAAGGGTTAATCGAATGGAAGTCATCTTCACAACAAGAGAAAAGGTTTCCTAGTAATCAACCCCAACTATTAGAGAGAAACCCTTAGCTACAAGTCATGCTTTATACCTCCTGAATTCTCCATTGGCTCCATAGTTTTTCTGATATATCCACCTACAATGAATGATTTTTCTTCCTTTTGAAAGAGGGTTAAGATCACAAGTTTCATTCTTTATGAGTGAGGAATAATCCTCATCCATAACAAAATCCCACTCAGGAATCCCAAAAGATTATTGGAAAGACAGTGGATCAGAAGAACAGAAGAAGAAGGAGTGGGGTCCAATGAAACTTGAGTGAGTACGTCTCTCATCCAGATAATCTTTAACTAAATCTCTAACACTTTGTAAATGTTTCCTCTCCCAAAGAGGTACTGAAGGATCAAGCTCAGAGTCAGAATATTCTTCAATCAAGTGAGAAGAGACATAGTACTCATCATCACTATTGTCAGAATCAGAAGACTCAAAAGTTTGATGATTGGGAGGAGTAGGGAGAGGAGGAACTCACTCAACAAAATCATCATCTGATGAGTCAGAATCTGAATTAGTGGGCAAAAGAACCTTAGTGGAAGTAAAAGTCAAGGACGACTCATCAAAATTCACACTCCTCTCAATATAGAGCTCACATGTTATAGGGTTCAATAATCGACATCCATTCACACCATTAAGATACCTAAAAAATATACAAGGTTTGGATTGTGGATCCAATGCCTTGCGTTTCTTCTTGGAAATTCAAGCCATAGCCTTGGATCCAAAGAGTCAAAAGTGCTCAACATCAGGGTTGTGTCCAAACCAGGCTTCAAAGGGTGTCATCCCTCTTACTACCTTGTGTGGAACATGATTCTGAATGTATTAAGCATAATTCACTGCTTCATCCCAATACCACAGAGGAAGGGAATTCAAGTGAACCATACAAGTAGCCATATCCTTTAGAGTTCGGTTCTTTCTTTATGCAACTCCATTTTGGGAAGGGATGAAAGAAACTGTATGCTACAAAGAAATCTCCTTAGAAGTGTAGAAATCCTCAAACATATTGCTCACATGCTCGCCTCCATTTTCGGTTCGAAGAACCTTGATAGACCATTTCACTTGTTTCTCAGCAAGAGCCTTAAAGTTCTCAAAAATGCTCAAATACTTTAGACTTAAGGTTAAGAAAATATACCCAAGTATAACATGAAAATTCATTAATTAAGGTTAGTATATATAGAGCTCTAGTAAAAGAAGGAGATGGAAAGGGGCTAGAAACATCACTATGAACAAGATCCAAGGGACAAGTAGCTCTCCAGGATTTTTCCTTATCAATTTTTTTTCAGGTTGCTTTCTAAGCGTACAACCATCATAAAGACCTTTAGAAAAATTAATTCGGGGTAACCCATTGACCATTTCATTTTGGCTTAATTGTTCAAGGTAACAATAATTTAGATGCCCAAAATGCTCATGCCATAACTTTCTAACTTTATTTGCATGTGTGAGTAAGGCATTGGGCTTCAAATCAAAGGAAAAGTGGGAAAAGGTATATAACTGTGAATGGTGATCCACATTTCCCTTTGCCATAATACAGTCAGAGTTAATATCATGAATGATCATCGAGTTAGGACCAAATTCCACTCACATTCCTTCACCAAGGTGGGTGATTTGGTAAACCGATAGGAGATTGGTAGAGAGATTGGGAACACTAAACACTTGGTTAAATGTTCCACCTTCTATCTCTACTGATCCACTATCAGAAACTGACACATGAGTGTCATCACGTAACGTGATTTGGGACATGCCACATGGTTTAATGCAAGAGAATTCAACCTATGAATAAGCCATGTGGTGTGAGGTGTAGACACCTATAATTATACCCAAGTAGTTTAAATACTTAAATTTCGCTAATTATCCCCTTTCTCACAAATTGATGACATATTGTCAAAAGCGCTCATATTCTTTCTTATTGTCATTAATTAATTACAATACACTAATTGATTAAATCACCTATCCAAATAAAAACCTAATTAACGACCTGTCATTAATTATTTACCCATTATATCTAGACTAATTAATTAGCCTGTCACTTCGTTTAACTAGTAAATCAATATTTAATTGATTTAATCCCCTCCTAATAGCCTGAATTGTACTAATATTTCTCTAATTATCTTCTATAAGCTTACATCTACCTATTAGTTAATCACCTTTGATTAATTAAAACACCCACCAACTCCCATGACTTGCTAAGCATAAATTAAACCCTTCTAAAGTAAGGTTACCTTTAATAAAGTAACCCTATCCATTCCTAATCATGTTTTACCTTTATCCCACATGCGAAGGGATGAAGTGGTTCCTTTATCCATTGGGCTATATAAGGATCCCTCTTTCTGCCTTTATACCTACACCTAATTCCCTTGAGAAAGCAAAAGAAAGCACATAGTTTTACACTAAAAGCCTTTTGCCATTCTCAAGTCCTCGATCATTCATCTTGAAGAGGTAAGCCTCACACCCAAACATCCTTGAAGGATCAAAGCAAGCAATATTGTTGATTGCCATTGGATTACATAGGTCCATTTGATTTAATTAGGTAATTTAGAAGAATAGAGTTCTTAATTTGTGTTATGTTTGATTTCACTATTTCAAAGTTATAATGCTAGTGTAGGCCTTGTTCATTTCTTCATCTTGATGGTACTCTTTCTTGTTTCTATCTAGGTTAGGGAAATATTTTAGGTGGTAGTTCTTGCTTTCAATCTAACTTAGGAAAAATAATACATGTACACACGAGGCACTGGAATCGATAATCCAAGTTGATGATAGAGCTGATCTAGCTACAAGGGCCTTACCTTTCTTCTTTTCATTTTTAGACTCCTTTGCTTTAGAAGACTCACCCTTCTGAGCATTTTGTTTGATGGATTCAGGAAAAATTATTTTATTCTTCTCAAGAAACTGAGTTAAGTGATCAATTTTAAAAAAAAAACATTGATTCTCTTCGTTCCTAGGATAGTTACAATAGGAGCATTTACACTTTTCCTTATTTGCTTTAGGATCAGAAGTCGAAGTGTTAGTGTTGGGCTTATCTGGGGTTTAGTTGGTCTTGGTTTCTTTCTTAGGTTGGTCCTTTGTTTCTTTCTTATTTTCATTTTTCTTTCCCTTATTCACCACAAGGGCGTGTGACTTGAATTTTAGAGTTCCCATTTGAATGAGTTTTTCCTATTCTCGAATGAGTTGGGATGAAAAACTGTCAAATGAGGGCATTTTCCAGGCACTACCCAAGGTAGATTTTGTGGCCTAGAAAGTTGAAATGAAGATAGAGTATTCAGGACCTAACTTAGAAAGAATTGACAAGATCAATTGAGAGTCTTTATTCTCCACTTTACATTCCTTTAGAAGCAGTCTAGTGTGGAAAAACTTTGAGAAGAAGGCATGTAGGTTTTCAAAGTCACTAGGATTTAACCCTAGTAGTTCATTCTCCAAATCATGCACTCTCATGTCCTCTTTCTTCCCAAACACCTCATCAAATGTTTTCCATGCTTCATTGGGTTTCAAGGAAGTTTCGATGTGGAAGAGAAAGTTGGGAGAGACGGACATACAAAGAAGACCTAAGGATTCATCACAATAGTTGAACCATTTAGATCTTGTGGGTTCATCATCAGGTTCTATCTCTAACCCCATGGTAATATGATATAACCCTTTACTTTGTAAAACTAATATGATTTTAAATCTCCATTCGAATAAATTAAAAGGTGTGAGCACCGGTACTTTAGAGATATCCATAATGAAGAGATAGAACCAAAAAAGGTAGAAGGAAGGAGAGAGCAAGGAAACAACCACCCCAGAACAATATTACACCCCCCGAGTTTGGCACTTTATTTTAGTGCATTGATTACAATTATATGTGACTATGTGTCGAGAACCAGTCTATCACTCACCTTGCAATCAATGTAATAATGTGTAAGAGTGGAGACAACAATCAAGGTTCGTTGGGCACAACAGTTTGACACCATAAGAAAGCACAATAACAAGGGAAAAAAGAAGGGGAAGAGAAGGCCTTATGAGAAATGGTGTCTCACGTTGCATGAAAAAACCCCTTTTTTGTAAGATTGTGGTAGATGCCCTCACAAGTCCACAAGCAATAAAAGGGATAGTACAATGCTCAAGATGATTTGAAATGAGATGACACAAGCAATATAATGACACCCCCCAAAATGCGACACTTTATAAAGTAGTGCATTTACAAAACTTACAATGTCATCACGTAATGTGTAAAAAATCATGCAACTTTAACTAAAGAAGCACTCAAAACCGAGCAACAAGTCAAACAGTTATAGCAAGAACATATGATTCCCACAACTGATGGAAAATGCCAATAAGCCCTGCAAAATGGATTTAAAAAGGTTTCCCAAACATGGGTGCAAAGGGTGTCGTGTGAGTGTAATCGTTGGAAATGGCATCAAAGTTTAGGCAGGGTTTATTGTAAATTGTGAGGAGGAATTAGCCTCCTGCCAATCCCAGACCTCACCCTCCGGCTTCGACACTCGAAGGAAGGACATTCAAACAAGCAAAATAAATCCAAAAAAAATATTACATTGCCAAGATAAGAATGTTTTTGCCTTAAAACATTAAAAACATGGTTGTTTTAACCTGAGGGGTGCCAATGCAGCAAGCTACTAAAAGGTGAATCGATGCATGGACCAAGGATGCCTCACTTGACCGAGCTGGGACTTCGTATGTGATCTTGTGCTGAGTTGTGCACATCAAGTTGAAGGCTTTGCAGGTAATGCACCGGATCGAGTTATTGCTACATCGAGCCCGATGTGGAACAGGCCCGAGCCAAGTCAAAGAGACTAAGTGCACGAGTTGAGAGGTAAGCGTACGGGCTAAGAGGTCAACACGACTAAGCTACAAAGTTGGAGTTGCCGAGCTATGAGCTTGCCACATGTGTACAACGTACTAAGTTGGACAGTAACCGCCATTGCTAGACGTGTTAACCAATCCACATGCCAAGGGATTATGCATTCACAGAGAAGCACCAATGTTATGTTCCACCCACAGTTGGCATGGTCATAAGTCGACCAGAAATTTTGCGACCAATGGTGAGTCAGTTGGTACTAAGACACGAGTTGAATGGCACTAAAAATCTGAGAAAACTGACGAAGTCTCACGGCCAAGTCGAATATGGAACAAGGAAAGGACATGAGCCAGATGGTGCAGGTCACATGCTTAGATAACGATAGGAGCTTCCAATGGTGGATGCTTCGAGCCAGAGCTACGAGATTTCAAGCTGAGACTCAAGCATTGCAGGGCCAAGATGCAAACCGAATCCTGGAGACAAGAATATTAGGAGATCGATGCATAGTTAAACATGAGTACGGTTTCTCCCAACAAGTGAATGGTGGACCAAGGACAACAAATGCAATTACATGAGGCCATCCAGACCGGATATCAGGGGACCAATGAGCTTGCAACGTGAGTCTGAAGATGGCCATTCACTCAGAGGTAGAACATGAGCTTCCAGAGAAAACCATAAGTGGTGAAGTGTTTGACCTAGGATGCCAAGGCACAGGAGTTGAACCTCAGTAAATCAGGATGCAACATGACTATGAGATTCCCGCGTGAGATGTAACTGTGAGGATGGCAGGGAGGGCAAACTCTGGAGCAATCAATGTAAGGGGAACGTCCAGACCACTAAATTACACACCAGAGAATACAAGCCCGAGTTATCCATAGGGTCCATGCAAGAATGAGTCTCAGTGAGTGTAAGGCAATGAGCAATGTTGAGACAACTCGGTTCAAACATCGACAATTTGCTGCCAAATCTCAACACTAGTAGAGAAAGCTTCAACCTTCCAAACACACCAACAAGACAAGCCAAATACATGATACTACCCTTTTTTTATGAACCTAAATAGTGCAAAAAAACCTGCAACGTAATGTGAGCACATATGATTCCAAAGTAATGATAAAAAAAACTTGCACGAAGAAACTACGAAGAAGTGGAGAGTAGTAAGCAACTAATAGGTGAAAAGTGCAACACGATTACCGAATCCCCAACCTCTGATACCATGAAAGAGGGATATGTGAGAACCGATATCGAAACAATGCACCACGACAAAGTTGCGCTCCGATGGTAACGTCGTAGCTCTAACGCAATAAGCAAGATTCAAATAGTGGAAAGATTATACAAATAAGAAAATAAGTATGCTCATTCTCATAGATCAAAAAAAGGAATTACAAATGGGGGTGTTGTGTAACCCCCATGCCGAAACAAGGAAAGAACCCCTATGACGCCACTGACACATATGACGTGACTGACATATATGACATGACTGACGCATATGACGCCACTAAAGTAAGGAGTTACAATTCTAAATAAGGAATGTAACTCCTATGATGCACTAACGCAAATGACAAAGATAGATTCTATGACAGAATTTGACACTTGTCATTTGAATCCCCTAAGACCTATGACTCTCACAAGGCGAGATGACTCACCATGTGATGTGGATGATGACTAGGCAGGTCACACACACCAACAGAATTGTTTCAAGTACTCCTATTGATAGGAGTTCATTATATATGATTTTTTCTTGTGCTAGTATATAAACTTCCATGTTCCTAAATCTATCCCTTGCTTTAATTTACCTAAGTAAATTTTCCTCATGTGTTCATTGTAACATTCATCTTATGTGTGCCAAATTTTCTCCTTGTGTTCGATTGAATATAAAAATACCATCCAAGTTTTGAATCACAACTTTCATGTACAAATGGATCTTACGCATTGTCCACAAAAAAATTCCTAACAGAGGCATTTGGTGCATCCCTAGTAGACACAAATGGCATTACAAGGACAACCTTATAGACATATCTTGACACTTAAATATTTGCAATGTATCATTTCAAAATTGTAAGTTTGGCTTATGCTTCCTGAACAAGGAAAAAAGTGTTCCATCTTCAAAATCTATATCATAGATGGAATAGAAATCCTTGTCTCTTAGGTAGGCACAAGATCATAATCCATACTTTGTATCTTCCCAAGGCCTCTCTAGAAATGTTAATCAATCATTTATACAACCCTACATAATTGATGTTCTCTCCCCTTGGCCAACTAGAATACTCTACTCTCATATGCACAAATGCTTGCACTATCATGGATCTCTATAGTTTGGTTAGGCCATGTGTTAAATAACTCTCTATCCAGCTTGTACACTTATAGATCCTCTTATCTACTCCAAATAAAATCGTCCAATCCTTTGAATTTTTTTATTGTGCACTATATTCATCTTCTGTAGGGTTTGACTCTCTAGGGTTCACAACTATTTCACCTGTGAACAACAACCCTTCCTATACAAAAGTCAATATCAACTAAAGTACTCACTGTCGAAATTTTACATTGGTACTATCACACATATGCACTTTCAAAATGCACTCAAGGGTATCCTAGATATTCCTAAATTAGTTACACATCATTTAGAGAAGCCAATACTATATGCATGAATCACTAAAATATGTCAAAGGGTCTATGTTCCTCCATTACTAAGCATGAAAATTTCATAATCCATGTGTTAATAAGAGAAAATTCACTCCAAACTTATGATGTAACACAAATTTCATAGTTGATACATAGGGTCTTCCCATTTCATATGAATGTTGGATTCATATCATACCTTACAATATTTACATACACCTAGGATGAATACACTAGGATTGATCAGTGTATGAAGGCATGTATTAAACTCATTTGGTAATAGGTAGTGCCTCCACTTTTTGAGTGTACTACCATAGTATAGCATAGAACTTCTAATCATACACACTATACTTCCTCTTTTTTTCTATTCAACTTCTCATTGGAATGGTATTCTAGGTAGTATAGGGTTTACAATTATTGACTCGACATTACATGTTACACTAAGGTTGTGTCCACTAGCATCAGCAATCCATCTAGAATGCTTTTACATAGATTGGGTGATGTCACATATTGGATACTTCAGTCACTTGACTGTATTCAACTCTTGAAAATGTGATTTCTAGTTAGAACTATATAAGTCTAGGACAAAATCCTATCGTAGTCCCCTCTCGTGGCCTTTACTAACGTAGTTTCGCATGTTCCACTATATTTATAACAAAGCATATAAAATTTTTGGTAGAAACTTTTCGACAAGTCATGGACATCTAGTCACTATTCATTATTCAAATCTATGACAACTAAGTATTTTTCTGTAACCTAGTTCTAGAAAAAATCCTTCTTCATCCCCTCTCATGGCTTTTATGGTAAGTATTCACATGTGTCCACTAATTTTGATTATGTATGGTTAATTATTACAGTCGAAACTTTCCAGATTCATAATAATATTTATGCCTTAACCCATCCTATATTTATTTAGTGATGATTGCTCTAGTATCACCCACATAATTTAATTAGGATCCATCTCTAGAACCTTGAATGAGAAATCATAAAACACATAAATACACAATCATCCCTTTCTCTTATGTGAATATGATCATAATAAATATTCAAGTTAATATTAGTGAAGTATATTGCTCCACTCAAAAAATGCATGCTATCATCCATGCTCAACAACAAAAACTTGTACTTCATGTCGATCTTATTGAATCACTCAAGATGTCTTTACTGGGAATCACAATCTCCAAACTTCATGGGTGCTAAATATCCTTGGTACTTGCATTTATCAACATCATAAATAGTGATTGATGCAATTTCTCAACCAAATAGTAACTAGACATACACTAAGCCATTCATAGTTATCCTTCTGGACATCCTAAACACAATCTTCCATTTAGTTGTGTTTTATCTATGATAATCTGATGGGATATCCACTGCTCTTAAATCAATCTTGATGAAGCATATGCAGTCTCCACTCAAAAAATCTCTTTTGATGTCAACTATGCACGGTATTAGAAACGATGTGTCTTAATTATGATCTGTAATAATTTGACTCTTGAATCTGTGCACATGTACTATTATGCCATCCTTCTTTAGCACCAGAACTAGGAACATTATTCATAGAATCAACCTTTTTCCATATCAATCCCCTAATCCAATTAGTGATTGAAACCTAGTCTTTCTATCTCTTCATTCTCTTGATGTGTACATCATTATATGTAATCCACCTTGTATCGGATAAGATTGACCCTGGGATTAAATCCATGTATTGAATTATGTCCCTCATAGGTAGTGTCCCTTTTGATAACTCACTTAACATAACCTCTAAAAACTCTTACAACATGTCCTTCACCTCACATGTAAGTGTTTCAACCACCTCTGTTATTATCTATGTGCCATATTTTTATGTAGGTCTCACTATAAAAACAACATGTAAAATTTTTCTTCAACTTGCTTATGAACTATTTTCCTAAAAGTATCCAATTATATGGACCTTTCTCCCACATAGAATTTGGAGTGTTTTACTCTATATCCTTCATTACTCTGTATGTGTTTATGTTATCATCATGATTTTCCTTCCATTCAAACTACCATGGAATTCTTAGTAACATATGACAAGCCTATATAGGAATTATATCACACATGATTTCATCCCCATATCTCTTAATCTGTAACTTCCTTAAGAACTAATTTTCCACTAGGAGTTTGTGTCCCTTCTATAAAAATGATACCTTCTAGGGACTACGATACACATCCACTTTTAACCACAACTTGTCTACCATATCTTATGTAACCAAGTTATTAGTGTTTCCACTATCCATTATGAATTTACAAACCTTACCTCCTGATTTACATGTGGTCCTAAACAGATTCTTCCTCTATGTGGGTCCTACTTATTCTTTGGTTAGTTTTAATAATATACACTTAAACAAAAAAAATTCTCAAAAATTTGGGGCTTTTCCATAGTGGGTTGTGTCATCATTGTCTTTAGCTTGCATGGTGTGAACACTCATAGTGTTACAATTACCTCTATCATTTCGTTATGCATGTGTGCACCAAAAATACCTATTCTCTATTTCTCCACACCTATAACATGTGTTATTGGATCCATTACCACTTCCATGCAAAAAGGACACCCATCCTCTGGAATTAACTTCTCATTCCATCTGCATTCCTTCATTGCATGATGTAACATTATATTCACTTAATTTTCCACCACCTTTCCTATGAAACTACACAAACTTTAGTTTATATTATGTCACACATTATTTATTATGTGATAGATTATCCTCTACCCTCAACACATATTAACAATATTCTTACACAGACTACACCTAAATAATATTGAACTCATATTATATTGTGATCCAAAATATGTTCATTTAACATGATATTATCTCAATTTAATGTTCCACATGATTTTTTTGGATGGCGAGTCTATAAAGTTATTCATTTTATTCATTCACATTGAGCTATCTTTGTTACAAGTTCTATAACTTTTTGAACAAATTGATTTACTATTCCATAGGTAATAAATTCATCTTTAACCTATCCCAATTCTTAATATTTGATTTTTTCCCTTGTCCTCTTTCTTATTGTATGGACTCCCACCTAAGGGATGTACAACATTATAACTCAGTGCAAGAAATTTTTAACCTTTGGGGATCCCCCATATATTCACACTCAAAATATTTCTTGATATTAATTATCTAATTAATGATGTACTATATATCTAAACTTAAGGAATAATTTGGGGTATCCAATATTGGATTACTCCCCATCATTTTGATTGTATGAAAAATTCTATCTTCTAACCCATTATATCATGCTTCTTAATCTTATCCTATGAATTTATCCCTTGGTTCCATGAGTTTTGTCTCATCATCATCATTATCTTCCACCACCTTGCCCATGTGTTTCCCAAATTCCATAGCTTCTAGAGGGTCTTTCACACTTCTCATTAGATTATAAAATTCATCAAGTCTTGTATATTGGTCAGCCTAACCCCTTCCATTATTCCTCCTCCTATTTTCCATTTATGTTTACTCAAGAACGAGATAGATACACTCTCCACAAATTTCACACATACCTAAAAAATACACTATGGAATATGTTCACAACAAGATTTCTACCCACATTCATAAATGTGGAAAACTAAAATACCTTATGTGCCTAACTCCAAGGAAATAAAACCATCATATAATTCCAAATGATGCAGATGTGATTAGGGAACTGAATGAAGAACAACCTTAAATATCCCAACCTTCAAAGTTTCATGAAGAAATTATTTATATGAACATAATTTATATTTGAATTGTAGAAACATGACTACGACTTTATTAAATTATTAAAAAGACTAACACACATGTGTATATTTATTTCCAATGATAAAACCTCAAAAATATATTCAAATATTAGTAAACTAAAATATAAAATTATAATAAAAATCTACTTGTGATCTTACTCTCACAAAAATTCATCTTCCAACCTAAGACAAATGGGATAATGTTATACATAAGGTACCTGAATTCTACACATTAATGGTAGATTCCTAAGGTTCTAAAACATTAAAAAGATAAGGCCCAAAATAATCATCACAAGAATAAAAGCATAGAAAATTATCTTAACCAATACCTTCATGGTATTAATGCGGCTCTATGATTACTTGCGACATCCTATAGTATTATGTGAAATATACTATTTCATAACCTCCTATAGGCTTGCGCAACCATAATAAAGTTGTATGGTCCAAAATGAATTGAATATATTACATGAATCCATTAGAATTGCGTGAATCCAACATAATTTTGTGTTTTTCATGAATCCAATAGACATATTAGAACCCAAAAAACTTACGCGGCCCTTATAGACTTTCAGGATATAAAAAATTAACAAAACCCAAAAATATACTCTAACAATTTTTAGATAATATATGATTCTTGTGGACCAAAATAATCCTACATTATTAAATTTGTATTTCTAAATAGTAGGGATCAACCTTAACTCACTAACACTCTATACATTCATTAACAAGATTACACACATCCATCTTAAGTTATGCTAAAAATAATACCTTTATAGTTTGTGTGTCATCTTGGTAACATTAGGGTGTCCATAGTGAGGAGAAATATGCACTTGATTCCTCAAATCACCTTAATTATGAACATAAATTCTCCCTTATTACTTCAATAACTTTCTCAAGTATAAGGAGTAATCCTCTAACATTTTATTAATAGAAATTTATTTGGTTATGCCACTATTTTCTAAAATTTATTTGAGTGTATTTTTTCCAGAACAACGGTCTTAAAAGTTGATATCAAAACAATAATAATCACAAGGTAAGTGCTTCTAATAAGTACATCATCCACCATATTCTCCTTTCCCTTTGATGTAAAATATGTCCAAATTAAATTCACTAACGAAATCTAACCATCTCTGTTTCCTTGCATTCAAATATTATTGAGATGAGAGAAACTCAAGGATATAATTATCAAACATAACCTTAAATCCATTTATAATAAAATAATGTTTCCATTTTTAAGGTCATGAACTATAAACAACGAGTTTTAGGTAATGAGTGGGAAATTCAATTTCACGTTCGTTGAGATCACAAGACTCATATGCCACTACCCTAACCTACTTTTATGGTCTTTAACCAACATGCCTTATAGCCAAAATTTCAAATTGACATATTTTATTGGGTCTTATAACTAATATGGGTCAGTATTTCTTAGATAAATCATCTACAGAACCCTATATAAACAATTAAATACTACCTCAGTTTCTAACCTGGAACTCATAATGTAAGCACTACATAAATCACTTCATACACTTGAAAAAGGCATATAAAGATCCCTAAATATCAAAATAGAACATATGAAGTCATTAGGAAAGAATTCATATGAGGTCTAAAGCTACAAAATTGGTTAAGGAAGCCATATATCTCATTTATAAGAACTCAAACATCCTCTCTCTAAGTATTTTATCAAATTCAAAACAAACATGGTCAAAGAAAATGTCAAATTTGATAGATGTATATAAATGCCACATGCTAGCTGGAGAAGGACGTGTGGTTTGAGGCCTCTTCATAGTATTCTCAATGTCAGTAGTGCACGAGGGTTCTCATAACCATTCTATTTTCTTTAGAAATATTCTTCCATGGATAAGGTTTGAGATGATGTTCATTCCATTTAGAGATCATGATTACATATGTGATAAATAGTTTTGATAGCAACAAATAAATATAGGAATATACCTACCCCAAAAAGTTGTAGAGGATAATTTAGAGTAGGTTCAAGACTGTACAGTTGGGTGAAAACCATGAAATATAGTCTTGGTAGTTTGGTATGGTTTCTCCCTAGATGTATTTTCAGATACAGTTCTAATTCTAAAGGTCATTCGGGTTCATGTCTCCTAGTTTCATTGTTGCACAGTCACAAATCTTCAACAGTGTCTTCACACACCTATTTCATGCTTTTAATTAAATATTAGTTTGATTGATATATGCTATTTATTTCTATATTATATGAGTTCTAAATTTGAGCTAATATTCATACTATAACATATTTGTAAAATATGTAATAAACTCTAATATATTCTAAAACCTAATTAATTGACCTTAAATGTAATTTAGGGTTAAATTTTTTAGTGAACCCACTTTTGATCGAATATTTAACCTAATATAGGATCTTTTCCTTATATATTAGGACTATTGATCTATAAACCCTAGTTGATTTATGCTTTCTATTTTCATACATGATTATTTTTCTAGGAATGTGTTTTAGGACTATGTGATTGTTTTTACCTTGGCTCAAAAAAATTCTGTTGACTTTGATGTATTTACTGCAACTTTAATTATTCCCCCCAATTTTAAATTGAAATTATTTTGGAAATTTTTGATCTATGATTTATCCCAACCCTGATATTTCTCCCCATCAAGCCAACATGCGCTAAAGATATAGAAATTATATCTACTCTTATGAATATACCTACTTTTTATTATTGTGATGATGATCTTAACACCACAATTCCTAAAAAATTCCATGAAAAATTTCCCCTCACTTCACATCATGTGGAACCACTTCTTTCTGACCCTTTATTAATGAATACAATCACGATCAATTTTACTATTATAGAATGTGCCACTCATGATGTGTTTCTTCCTCTTTCTTCCATTCATCATTTTTATGCTGATCCAATGCATATTGTATTCGCTAATAGTTATTTTTGTATCATTTATGATCATGTTCAACCCCAAGGATATCTTTCTCACCCTTACCAACATGATCAAGGTCTCCCTGATGAGTATGCCCACCAATTTAATCAATTATTGCAAGATAACCCCTCTAATATTTATATTCTACTAAATGATGCTTGAGATCAAATTAAGCATGTCTAATCATTACAAACCCCAACATTTTTTCCCACATCTATGATGCGACCATTTTTTTCACCTCATCTATCAATTACCAATGTCTCTATGTCTATTCTTGTGACCAAAAATAGTACTACACATACCATATCTACTCTTCATGGTTTGCATGTATCTTGTTCTAGCACAAATTTTTTTGAATCCCTTGTTCATACTTTAAAAGAAAAAATCTTAAAATTACAAAAAGGTGCATCCACTTCTTCTCATACTATGGATTCCATATAGTTACCTCACAATCCACTTGCACTCAAAGTGGTTTCTTATCCATTACCCGTTGGTGTTTTTCTCCTAAATTTCCTATATATGATGAAAAATGGGATCCCACTAAGCATCTTCACTCATTCCATGTTTCTTATTTTAATGATACTTCTAATAAAATCTTTCTTACAAAGCTTCCCCCCAAAGTATTAAAGAATTAAAATTACAATGGTTTTACGCTCTCCCCACTCACTTTTTGCGTGTCTTTAGTGTTTTAGAAAATTCATTTTTGGCACAATTCTCTATCAATATTGAGGAGAAATTTTCTTATGCACAATTGGACTAAGTATGAGAAGGGAACATTGAGCATCTTAATACCTATATATTGTGTTACAATCCCCTACTAACCAAGATGAAAATACATTAGATGATAATGAATTATAAGAAATATTCATACAAATATTATTATCTCCTTTACAATATTTAGTCATGTTTGGAAATTTTAGATCTTTCAACCATCTATAAAATAGCTTGAAAAAACATGAGGATAAATTTTCACATATGAAAAAAATAAAGTGCATAATTATCTCTCCTCCCATGTCTAGTGCTAATTTTTCAAGAAAACCCACATTCAAAATAAAGACTAATGATGTCAATTATTCTTCTAAAGACACCATAAATACCATCTCACAACTTATTAAGCTACAATTGTATCCTGTGTGTCATTAATTTAGTCAATTTTCCAAGTCCTCACATTTTCTTGAAATAATTTTTTGATTGCAATATCATATCTCTCCCTCCATCATCTGAGGTTGATATGAATACACTTCAAGGTAATAATTTCAATGTCGATTCCCATTGTGATTATCATTGTTGTGTTAGAAATTCTATAGACAAATTTTTAAATCTCAGTCATGACATTCAAGACCTTATGAATTCTAATTCTATTGAATGGGATGAGCCCACTAAATATTCAAAGTCAATCAATGCTAACTCTAAAATAATTTTTTTTAATGATCTACTTTCTACGAATGACATTGGAAAATTATTTTTGGATGTACATAATGCTTATCATATAGTGCCTCCACTAAAATCTTATGATCACCCATTGGATGTAATTATTTGCATAATAAATCATACATAATATTATACTCTGATCATCATCTTTAATGACTCTGATATTGATAGTATGCTTATTTCAAATACCTTGTCAATTATTTTTATATTAAAAACACATCCATACGGGGTGTTTTGGTCAATTAGCACAATAAGGAAAGTGTTTTTTGTCTCACGCAAATTTAATATTTGGGAATTCCTATACAAAATATTACACTTGATACAAATTCTTGCTAATTCCACATCAATATACCCATCACTATTGACCAGATTACTACATATATTTCATTCTTGGTTGCTTTTACTCTCAATTCTAGTGCCCTAAGCTTAGGTCTGCCTTTGATACACACTCTTAGGGATGTTCCCTTAGTTATAAAATAATGTGTTAAGTTAATAAAAAATAAACAAGTTATAACCAATAGAGGTATTCGATTTGAGACATCCCCTCATAACATTCCTAATTATCCTTCTACATTTCCTCCTCCTAGTCCTCTACAGATAGATATTTGGAGGTTCACAATGTATCTCATGACCCAATCAATTCTACATTACCCCTAGACCAGTGTTATTGAGCTCTCTTTCTAATTCTATATATTCTCTTAGGACCATTTTTATAACACTTCCTCTCTTAGTGTTGATCCTCTTAGGTATCCCAATAGGCCTTTGGTTACACACTCTACATCTCATAAATATAATCCTTGTCAAAGGATTTCCATCCTAGGAACAATTTTTCACTGTTCTGACTCCCCTATAGTTTTGCGTCATTCATCTAGTGCACATACCACCCCCTAACTTCTTTATACCCCTATAGTGGTCGTAATACTTGTTGATCTAGTCCACCATATTGACACCATTCTATGCATGTTAGTGTTATATCTACTAATAATTCTTTGGAACATGTTACTACATCAGTCCCGATAGTATTTTCATCATCACTAAGGTCTGAATCTACATATTATATGGTAGATCCATCACCTTCTTAAGAGGTTATCATTGGATAGCTCTCTTTCTACCCATAACTTTTATACATAGCTATACACTGAGTGTATGCCTATATTTGGATCACATGCAAGATGTGTTAGTTGATATAAAAATATCCAAATCAATGCTACTCAATAAATGGGCTTATGGTGCCATTAAAAATGAGAAGGAAAATTAAGGGTTCTTTTAATGCATAAAGTGGGAAAACTTCTTGATTTAAATATATAACCTGCATGAAAAAACACTTAGAATTTTTTAAATTATTTTTGGTGGGTAGTTGAACTACCTCATCCATATCAATAACCATTTAAGGATATAAAATTCATTTTTATTATATTAAAAATTAAAAAACAATGCATAAAAATGAATGGTATAATTAACTCAATAAAAAATAAGTTGGGGATGTGATTCACTAAAAAATCACACAGAGGTTACATGTCAGTCATGGGCATGAATAACACCTACACTGAAATATCACCAAAATAGTGATGATACAAGTTGTAATAGTCCTTTGTGATCTACCTTCACCTCTCAAAAACTACAATAATAAATTATGGGAGAAAATAAGTAAAAAATCAAATATCGGCTCAAGTGCATCTAGAGTCAAGAGGTTGAAATGATGGGAGTGAGTGGTGTTTTATAGTTTATCAGTGCATAAAAGATTATGACACATATGGGTGCAATTTGCATAGATGGGGAGATGATAAGGGTCCATAGTACAGTGGGCATGCAAATTGGTAGGTGGGATAGATAAGATTAAATGTGAGTGAGTTTAAGTTAGTAAATGAGTGATGGGGTGTATTTTATCACTCTTTTATGGGGTTTAATTTTTTTATTTGATTTTTGGGATTATTATGTTTTATGATGTTTTTTTTTTATATTTTTGGTATAGGAGACCCTATGCACAAGGTGTATTTTTTAGTGTATATATTTTCTTGCTTTTGGGATATGTGTTGCAAAAATCAAGATGTAGTGTGAAAACTAAAGATGAGATAAGGATCATGTTGTCATGTAAATGTGCAATAAGGAAATTGACAATTTCCAAGCACGACAACAATACCCCTATACCAAGTTTTTTAAGTCCTATCATTCCAAGATGCCCCAGCTCTACCCAATCAGTTCAATAACCTCCCATTTAGTGTTAATTCATTCCACTAGGTGATTTATGAAAGTTCATTCATCCCCCTAGGTGATTTTAGGAGTTCATTTGCAAGCTACATGCAGTTGTGGGGAGGGCTATCACTGACCTTCATAGGACTAGAAAAACTCCATGGAGTGGATCAAAAAAATCCAAAATAGTAGTAGAGGTGATTCAAATGTCTTGGGAGATCATGTATATGATTCATGAAGATTATGGAAGGGATAAGAGAAGTTGGGGTAGTTTCGCAAGAATTAGGGTTCACAGGCCTAGTCAGTGCACATGCCAAAACAACCGCTGAGCTTCGGAAGGTGATTTTAGGAGATCCAAATGGAGTTAGGAGAAAACATAAACATATCCGAAAATATAATTGCAATACCTACAAGATGGATGAAATCATTATTTTTCACAACACTTTGTATGCAAATCAGGTCTGCAGGCATGTTTTTTCTCAGGTGCATGTGGAATTTTAAATCAAAAATCCATGAATTTTCAAGGATCAAATGCAATAATAAATACATGATATCCCCACCATTGGATTCAAAATGTCCATTTCCAGTAAGGATCATATATACATTTTTCAAAAAAATTTCCATCTGGAGCTAAAGTTATCATCATCGCAAGTTGTCCTCTTGGAGCAGGTTCTAGGACTTAGCCAAAATTTTGGGGAGGACACGTGTCCCCTCCAGGATCCTGGTGGAATTTTATGTCCCTGATATAGTCCCTGAAGGTTAGGTACATAAACCTTGGAATAATGTTCCCAGCCCCCATGTGACCTCTGGACACCCCATGCGACCATCAGGATTTCAAGTTCAACCCCCCGGGTGTAATTTGGAGCTCAAATCTCCCTGTCGTCAAATCTCCGCCACAGTGTCAGCTCTAAGACTGCATGTAGAACTTGATGTCCCTCATGTCCCTCATAGGTCAAGGACATAAAACCTTGAAATTTTTTCCCATCCCTCTAGGGGTGATTTTTTGTCACCCATGTGACCCGCTTCCAACCCCTCAGTGCCTTAAAGATGATTTTGGAGCACTCACTCCCTGCCATCAGATCGCCGCCACATGTTGCCATCTTAGATCATCATGGAAATTGATGTCACCCAGGTCCCTTTGAGGTGAGGGACACCAGGGAAAAAAAATTCACCCAACTCAAACTCAAAAATTTGAATTTTTTTCTAACTGTTAGCTATTTCTCACTGCTAGAAGAAACATTGCAGAGAACACATCAGTCCACCACTCCACCATTTCCAAAGCTCAAAACAACTTCACCAAAGAAATTCAATAGTCTAACCCATGGTAATGCATAAGTCTCAAAAGAATATTTCATTGAGATAAGAAGAATAAAAAAAGAACAGAGAAGAAGAACAGTGGAAATCCTCATTGCCATGAAATCAAAATTTAAAGAAATCTTCCAAACCGGTGCACGGATTGAAAAACCTTATGTTGCTGAGTTCTTCTCTCTTAAAGGCCATTAAAGAATCATATTCAAACCTCTAATTTGCACCAAGGAATGATCATAGATAAGAAATTTCACTTCTGGCTCCACAAAGGACAAAATTCAATTTCCTATCAAACTGGTTGTCGGATTGAAGTAAAATTTCATGTGAAGCACCAGAAGGAAAAATCTATCGCAATGGAATTAAATTCATCACAAGTGGAGAAAAAAACCATACCTATAAATTTCAAGCTCCATTAATGGCTTCCATGACACATTAGTGGAAAAAATTAGTGAGCTATCTCTCCAATTCTTAGAGTCACAGTCGGTGAAATCCGATGAGAATTGGAGGGGATGATCATTGCAAAATATAGTTTCGTGTGAACTAGTTTTCCCGCCATGAAGTACCTATTTTTTAGGGACATGGAGGACTAAGTTTTCTTCATATTTATTCCCTATCATATGAAGAACATATCTGAAAAAGGCAGTGAGCTACCTCCTCACTTTTTAGGGTTCTAGTGGGCAAAATAAAGGTAAAATTGGAGGGAATGACCATTGAAAAATATAGTTTCGTGTGAACTAGTTTTTACACCATGAAACCCATAATTTTTTAGGGATAAGGAGGGATTTTTTTTTTTCAGTGTTCTACCTATTCCATAAAAATATCATTTTCCCACTTGTTCAAATGAAGGATTTATACAAACACAGAGCATGGAACCCCAGAGTAAAACCCAAAGTTTCAAGAATTGTTTTGTCGCATCCTCACATCCACGGTGCACTTACTAAAAATAACATGCCTTCCTATGTAAGGGTATATTAATTTGGGTAATCCACCATTTTAAGGGGATACAAAAAAGGAAGTGAACATGGAGGGAGTTTCAAAGAAAAGTCATAGAAAATGTCATCTCGGCTCGCAATTGAACCTTACTAAAAATAGTAAGTGGTTTCACAAGCCCTCGCTATAAATAGCCGGTTGGTTTGAAAGGTGAGATGAACACAGTAAGAAGAAATAATTCAAGATACCATAGCTGGAAGAGGTTGGGAAAATTTAACTATGAAACTTACTAAAAATAGTAAGTTTCCTGAGCTGTACTTACTAAAAATAGCAGGTTGTTCTCAAAGGGCAAGTTTAGCACAATAGAGCTTTCCATCATCGTTCGAGGATCATCAAACTTTATCAAGGGAAAAATATTCTCCTCATCTCTCTCATTTCCTCCCTCTCTTTTATCTCTCCTTTTTGATTCTTTGTTATGCATCATCATAGTATTTCATCCTATTCACTTAAGTGACCTATTTTAAATTTGTAAAAAAGTATTCTTTTAAAATTATAAGAGAAATACTTAATTCATGGAAAACGAAAGGTCATGAGTGGAATATGGAAAAAAAGAGTCATGTGAGGGAGGTGAAAGGACAATTCAAATTTCTATAAATTGTAAAGCCATTCTCTTTTCAAAGGGTTTGCAATTGATCTTGTAAAATCAAGAGTGCATTGTACTTAGAGAAAGCAAAGGAGATAGCCATTTTCTTCTACTTTCCTCCACTCTCAAATTTATTCCATTCCCACACTATGTAAAAATTTTGTTTGAGAAATTAATACAAGAAGGAGTTTCTATATTTCTTTGACTGAGGGGTTTCTTGATACTTTAGGATCAAAAAATTCTATTTGGTCTTGTTGTTATTTGCAGAGTTGTTTCTTCTCATGATTACACGTGATGAAATTTATAACTAGTGTGTGTAGGAATATGATTTTCTACCTGGAACATTAGTTCTCCTACCTCGTTTATCACTCCCCTTTCCCTCTCTATAGACAAAGTATTACCTAACAAGATATTGCTATATTTTTCGCAGGGTCTGTGGAGTGCCCTTGTTGGATCTCCACTCGAAAGGCCACCACAGAAATTCACATTTTCTCGTGCATGCATATACAACAACTACATTGGTTGAGTAGAGGGACTTAGATTCCCAAAGTGTTGGAAAGAAATCCACAAGTTTGTCCAACCAATAAATTTTCTCAACAATTTTTGCAGCCCACTATGGGGTAGACTTGGCAACATCTGCACCCAAAATACGATTGCATGGTCCAAAAATTAAAAAAAATCAGATATTGAAAAAAAATCAGAAAAAGAGTTCATGAGATTACATTGCCAAAATATACACTGTCAAATTCCTTCACATGACCTTTCATATTCTACAACATCCTCTTGTGTTCCCACTACAAGAATTTCCAAAAGATGGCCAAAATGAGATACACCAGTTTGAACAGGTCTAGAGGTGTACCAAAAAATCAGCAAGAACAAATTAGAGATAATCCATTCTTTTTCTCTCAATCCTCCTCTCCATCTGGCTCTTCAAATAGTCCACCTGGAAATTGTATCCAAATTCCTGTTGATACTTGCACTCTAAATTATCCCATTTTCAACCACCATTGAACATTGAGTTTGCATAAAAAGAAGAATTTGTAGAAGAAAGCGCTAAAATAGAAGCAGAAGAAAAAATGGCAAATGAAGAAGAAATGCCTCAGCACATTGTTCCATGGGGAAGGAATACATGCCTGCTTGCTCTTGAAATCCCTCTTCACAATCTACCAACGGGTTCCCACAAGAAATTTCCAAAGTTCAAAGGTTAAAACACACAACATCCAGAAGAACACATTGTTGCTTTCACGACATCATGTGGAATTCTTGGTGTCCAACATGAAGATGTTGGCGTAATATTGTTCATGGAATATCTCTAAGAAAAAGAAACAGAATGGTTATATCTCCTGCCTTCCCAATCCATCACTTATTGGAACGACATGAAGACTACCTTCAAGGAAATATTAAAATCAACTGAATACTATCAAGACCTCTTGGTATAGTAGGCTCAAATGAAGAAAGGAGAAAATGAAACTATGAGAGACTTTATGGCTTGTTTTAACTAGTTGCTTTGTCGGATACCTAAAGAGGATTCACCATCTGAAAACAATGTTAAGAGATTCTTCATCAATGCTCAATCACTAGAGGTAGGATTCCTCCTATGAAGAGGTCAACAGAGGGATATTGTAGAAGAATAAATATTGGCCACTGAACTTGATGAGGATCTCATCCTATTTGGAAAGATCAAGAATCCCTTAAAGGGTAAAGCTCAACATCCTGGAGATGAAAGAACTGATCCTTTAATGCAAAAAATGGTGAATGAAATGGCGTTGTTGAGGAGGGAAATATCTGAAAAAGTTTCTTCTCAAAGAAGAAATGAAAAATCATATCGTAGGAGCACCCCAAAGGCTTGCCTTGGAGGCCCCACCTATCAATGCAAATTGTAGGAGTAAAGATAATGAAGAGGAGCTTGAACTAGAAAGTGAAGGTGGTGATTTCCTATAAATCGTTGAACTTGAGAATGATACACAAATCAGGTTTTGTGAGTATTCTAGAGGTTATGAAGAATATGAACCCAGTTTCTCATGCATGGTATTCACTCATTCTTAGTCCGAGAAAGGATCACCCCCCTCCACTATTGTAAAGAAAAATAAGGTTGATGATCCTCCCATAGAGACTCTGCAAAAAAAAATAATCAGTCGAGGGTCACCACTTCCTCCTTCCATGTAGTCCGCATTACTAAAGCCTGATCCTATAGCAAGTAAGAAGGCTCTTGCTATTCCAATTAAGTCTTCTGATGCCTCTTCTAATTCTAACACAAATCTACTCCTTTAAAATATAATACTTTGAAAGCTCCTAGTGTACCTTTCAAGATCCTCCATGTTCTCCAAAAATCTACTCCTACTTCCCAACATGTCCTAAATCAAAAAGCAATCCCTTCATCACCCTCACCTACATCTAATCTTTTTGATTTCATAGAATATGTGAACAAAGCCAAAGTCCAAATTACTGAAAATAAATATTTGCGAACTCATCCTGAACAATTTGAGAGATTTGTCTTATATATCAGGAGTGTTAGCCTAACACCCAATGATGTAACTTCTAGTTCCAAAGGAATTTTTCCAAACCCACCTACGCCTCCCTCATAGAACATGCTTTCCTTAAGTGCATCCAAGAATGACAAGGTCGATCCTTTCTATGTCTCCCTTCTTATTGGAGAATATGTATTGAACAATTGTATAATAGCTTCTGGTGCCTCAAAAAATGTGATGCCTTTAAAGGTTGCCAAGGCTCTCAAACATACCATGATTCCACCCAGTGGATCTTGTTACTCTTGGATTTAAAAGAGGTACCACTTGTAGGGAAAGTCTAATATGTACATGTGACTCTTACCAGATTTCTAGACAAGAAAGTTTTAGCAATGATTTTGGTAGTAGATGTCCTAGCGTCATTTGGAATGTTACTGAGTAGAAGTTTTTTCCAAGACTTGGGAGGGAAAATTTAGATGAATTGGTCATCCAAAACCATACTAGTGAAGGGAGACATGGATACATTTCTTCTAGAGAAGAAGATGAGGTACATGGTGTGAAATTCTAGAAGCCCAGAAGCTGACATCTTGTATCAAGAAAATAGGCAGATGAATCACTTTGTGATAACCAAGGAGGAAGAGGATATTCCCATCTTGATAGGGCTAGACATGCCTTCCTAGAGAGGTATGGACATTGAAGAAGCATTGAGGAGATTTGATTTATAAGAGGGCAGCCCAAAATTTTTGGATGATGTAAACCATGAAGAAGAGGAAATGGTTCTTGATGATTTTCAAACAGAAAAATCAGCTTATTTTCTTATTTGTGATGAAGAGACATTCTCATTCCCATTTGAAGATGGGGACTCCCTTGATCATGTAACCTAGGAAGATACCAAGCTAGTTTGCAATGAGCCCTCAAACATTGGGAAAGAATCATCTATACAAGAAATCCTAAGAGTCGTGGAAGAAACTGAGGACCCCGATCTCAGTCTCAAACTCTTGATGCAAGCCACAAATCTACAAGACAAGTGTGAATAAGATTTCAAATCCTTAACCAATGTGAAGGTTGGTCATATTGAGATAAGGACAGATGAAAAATATGATGCCACTCTTGAGGTAATGGTTGATGGATGCAATAACGAAATCGAGATATTTTATTTCCCATTTGAAGACGAAGACTCTTTCCATGACAATGAAATTGAAGAAAGGAGTTTCAAGACCTATGAAGATGAAGCTCTTTTTAATGAAGGATCTGTAAAGTGCAAAAATTCCTAAGATGATTTATTAATCCCTGTAAATAGTTTCCTTGAGCTGTATTATTCAAAGGTGTACAAAGACTAGTTGTAGGAAACAATGAAACATGACTTCATGCAAAAAATCTTAGATGTAGTAGAAGTTATGGAAGGCCCCGAGCTGATTCTTGAACTCTTCACTCATGCCACGGACATACAAGAAAAGTATGAGTTTTCCTCTGATCCTCTCGTCAGTACTCAAACACCTCATAGTGGAGTAGAGATAAAGGATGAATCTAATTTTTCTCATGGAGAAGATGTCAATGAGCATAGACCGAGGAAAGAAAGTAACTCGAAGTAATTAAAAAATTTGAATGAAAATAAGCTTTGGGGCAGAAATGAGATGTTTGGTGGAGAATAAACTACATGGATAAACATGGAAGGTAACTTGCACTATGATATTGATTTCAAAGAACATGAAGGCTATGGAATTTCCAAGAAAAGACCTGAGCATTAAGAAGATCACATGGAATCACTCCTAAAAAGTATAAGGACAATCATGGAAGCACCTAGCTTCTATAAATAATTAAGGAAAGGAGGTTACTTTCTTGAACTAATCAATTTCTTTGTAGAACAACATCACTCAGTGTTGACTAATCACGGGTAAATTTTGAGAAACAGAAAGTGTTTAAGTGAAAGTTGGCAGTCCCCCCCTGTACCATAAGTGATTGTTAGGTGTGTCTCCCTTTCTGTGGTTTTTTTTCCTTTTATTTTGTGTGTTTTGTGTTTCCCATTTTCCTTATTTTGTGTGTGTTTCCTTCTCCTCTTTCTCTTTATCTCTCTCTCTCTCTCTCTCTCTTGTAATTTTTACATGACTCTGCGGGGACCAATGGATAAGGCACTAGTCAGTGGATTATATGATCTAAAGTTGAGATTTTGGGATTCTTCATGCCATGTATTCTCTACACTTAGTCCATGACATGTCCCCAAGCTAGAGCCAATTGTTGTCATGTAAATGTGCAACAAGAAAATGAACAATTTCCAAGCACAACAACGATACCCCTGTACCAATTGTTTCAAGTCCTATCATTCCAAGGCAACCCAGGTCTACCCAGTCATTCCATTAACTTACCATTTAGTTTTTATTCATTCCCCTAGGTGATTTAGGAAAGTCCATTCATCCCCCCTAGGTGATTTTAGGAGTTCATTTGCAAGCTACAGGAAGTTGTAGGAGGGCTATCACTGACCTTCCTAGGAGTAGAGAAACTCTATGGAGTGAAAAATAAAATCCAAAATGGATGTAGAGGTGATTAAAATTTCTTAGGACATCATGGAGATGATTCATGAAGAGTATGGAAGGGCTCAAGGAAGTTGGGGCAATTTTGCTAGAATTAGGGTTCATAGGCCTAGTCAATGCACAAACCAAAACAACCATTGAGCTTCAGAAGGTGATTCTGGGAGCTCTAGATGGAGTTAGGAGAAGAAAAAAACATCTCTGGAAATATAATTCTAAGACCTACATGATGGTGAAATCATATTTTTCACAACTCTTTAGCACATTACGTCTGCAGGCGGGTTTTCTCAGGAACAAATGGAGTACAAAATCAAAACTCCAACTTTTTAGGGATAAAATGGAATAATCAAGAAACTATACCCCCACCATTGGATTAAAAAGTCCATTTAAATTTAGTATCATATAAATTTTTCTGAACAATTCCTTCAAGTGCTCAAGATATCATCATCGCAAGTTGTCCTCTTAGAGTAAGTTCAGGAGTTAGCCAAATTTTTAGAGGACACGTGTCATCTAAAAATCCAAAATGGATGTAGAGGTGATTAAAATTTCTTAGGACATCATGGAGATGATTCATGAAGAGTATGGAAGGGCTCAAGGAAGTTGGGGCAATTTTGCTAGAATTAGGGTTCATAGGCCTAGTCAATGCACAAACCAAAACAACCATTGAGCTTCAGAAGGTGATTCTGGGAGCTCTAGATGGAGTTAGGAGAAGAAAAAAACATCTCTGGAAATATAATTCTAAGACCTACATGATGGTGAAATCATATTTTTCACAACTCTTTAGCACATTACGTCTGCAGGCGGGTTTTCTCAGGAACAAATGGAGTACAAAATCAAAACTCCAACTTTTTAGGGATAAAATGGAATAATCAAGAAACTATACCCCCACCATTGGATTAAAAAGTCCATTTAAATTTAGTATCATATAAATTTTTCTGAACAATTCCTTCAAGGTGCTCAAGATATCATCATCGCAAGTTGTCCTCTTAGAGTAAGTTCAGGAGTTAGCCAAATTTTTAGAGGACACGTGTCATCTAAAAATCCAAAATGGATGTAGAGGTGATTAAAATTTCTTAGGACATCATGGATATGATTCATGAAGATTATGGAAGGGCTCAAGGAAGTTGGGGCAATTTTGCTAGAATTAGGGTTCATAGGCCTAGTCAATGCACAAGCCAAAACAACCATTGAGCTTCAGAAGGTGATTCTGGGAGCTCTAGATGGAGTTAGGAGAAGAGAAAAACATCTCC
The DNA here is from genome assembly GCA_019776745.2 of Taxus chinensis. Lineage (NCBI taxonomy): Eukaryota > Viridiplantae > Streptophyta > Pinopsida > Cupressales > Taxaceae > Taxus > Taxus chinensis. Next base: position 318,384,367 of record CM034149.1, read on the forward strand.
GGAAATATAATTCTAAGACCTACATGATGGTGAAATCATATTTTTCACAACTCTTTAGCACATTACGTCTGCAGGCAGGTTTTCTCAGGAACAAATGGAGTACAAAATCAAAACTCCAACTTTTTAGGGATAAAATGGAATAATCAAGACACTATACCCCCACCATTGGATTCAAAAGTCCATTTAAATTTAGTATCATATAAATTTTTCTAAACAATTCCTTCAGGTGCTCAAGATATCATCATCGCAAGTTGTCCTCTTAGAGTAAGTTCAGGAGTTAGCCAAATTTTTAGAGGACATGTGTCATCTAAAAATCCAAAATGGATGTAGAGGTGATTAAAATTTCTTAGGACATCATGGAGATGATTCATGAAGATTATGGAAGGGCTCAAGGAAGTTGGGGCAATTTTTCTAGAATTAGGGTTCATAGGCCTAGTCAATGCACAAGCCAAAACAACCATTGAGCTTCAGAAGGTGATTCTGGGAGCTATAGATGGAGTTAGGAGAAGAGAAAAACATCTCTGGAAATATAATTCTAAGACCTACATGATGGTGAAATCATATTTTTCACAACTCTTTAGCACATTACGTCTGTAGGTAGGTTTTCTCAGGAACAAATGGAGTACAAAATCAAAACTCCAACTTTTTAGGGATAAAATGGAATAATCAAGACACTATACCCCCACCATTGGATTCAAAAGTCCATTTAAATTTAGTATCATATAAATTTTTCTAAACAATTCCTTCAGGTGCTCAAGATATCATGATCGCAAGTTGTCCTCTTTGAGTAAGTTCAGGAGTTAGCCAAATTTTTAGAGGACATGTGTCATCTAAAAATCCAAAATGGATGTAGAGGTGATTAAAATTTCTTAGGACATCATGGAGATGATTCATGAAGATTATGGAAGGGCTCAAGGAAGTTGGGGCAATTTTGCTAGAATTAGGGTTCATAGGCCTAGTCAATGCACAAGCCAAAACAACCATTGAGCTTCAGAAGGTGATTCTGGGAGCTCTAGATGGAGTTAGGAGAAGAAAAAAACATCTCTGGAAATATAATTCTAAGACCTACATGATGGTGAAATCATATTTTTCACAACTCTTTAGCACATTACGTCTGCAGGCAAGTTTTCTCAGGAACAAATGGAGTACAAAATCAAAACTCCAACTTTTTAGGGATAAAATGGAATAATCAAGACACTATACCCCCACCATTGGATTCAAAAGTCCATTTAAATTTAGTATCATATAAATTTTTCTGAACAATTCCTTCAGGTGCTCAAGATATCATCATCGCAAGTTGTCCTCTTAGAGTAAGTTCAGGAGTTAGCCAAATTTTTAGAGGACATGTGTCATCTCCTGGAGCTTGGAAATATTTTATGTCCCCAAAGTCCCTAAGGGTTAGGTAAATCAACCTTGTAAAAATTTTCCCAGTCCCCATGTGACCTCTGGAACCCCATATGAACATCAACATTGCCAGTTCAACCCCCAAGTGCATTTTCGAGCTCAAATTCCCTGTCATCGGATCAACACCACATGTTAGCTCCACAACCACCATGGAATTTTATTTCCCTCACATCCCTCATAGGTCAGGGACATCATAACTTGATAAATGTGCCCATTCATCTAGGAGAGAGTTTTGGTCAACCATGTGACCCGCTTCCAGCCCCTCGGTGCTTTAAAGCTGATTTTAGAGCACTCATTTCCTGTCATCGGATCAAATATACATGTAACCTCCAGGATTACCATGGAAATTTATGTCCCTCATGTCCCTTTGAGGTGAGGGATGTCAGGGAAAAAAAGTTCACCCAAATCAAACTCAATTTTTTTATTTTTTTTCTAATTTTCAGTTGCTTCTTGTTGCTTCTCACTGGCTCTCACTGCCAGGTCCACCACTCCACAATTGCCAAAGCTTAAACCAGCTTCACCACAACAATTAAATCCTCTACCCTATGGTAATGCACAAGTATTAGAATAATATTTCATCGAGATAAGAAGAAGAAATGAAGAACAAAGAAGAAGAATAATGGAAATCCCCATTGCCATGAAATCAAAATTTGAAGAAATATTCCAAACCGGTGCATGGATTGAAACAAATTCTATTCTTGAGTTCTTATCTCTCGAAGTCCATTAAAAAATCATATTCAAACCTCCAATTTTAAGCAAGGAATTCTCACAGAGAAGAAATTTCACTTCCAGCTCCACGAAGGACAAAATTCAATTTCCTATCAAACCGGTTGTCGGATTGAAATAAACTTTTGCATGAAGCACCAGAAGCAAAACCTATCGCAATGAAATTTATTTTTTCACAAATGAAGAAAAAAACCAGACCTACAAATTTAAAGCTCCATTAATGGCCACCATGACACATTAGTGGAAAAAATTAGCGAGCTACCTCTCCACTTCTTAGGGTCATAGTAGGTGAAATCACATGAAAATTAGAAGGGATGATCATTGAAAAATATAGTTTCACGTGAACTAGTTTTGTGCCATAAGTCCCTATTTTTTAGGGATATGGAGGACTACATTTTCATCAAATTTCTACCCTTTTACATGAAGAACATCTGTGAAAAAGGTAGCGAGTTACCTCTTCACTTCTCATGGTTACAATGGGTGAAATCACGTGAAAATTGGAGAGAATGATTGTTGAAAAATATTGTTTTGCATGAACTAGGTTTTGCACCATGAAGCCCCTATTTTTTAGGGATATGGAGGGATTTGGTTTTTTTCATTATTCTACCCATACCATCAAGATATCATTTTCCCACTTGTTCAAATAAAGGATTTACTCAAACATGGAGCATGGAACCCTAGGATAAAACCCAAAGTTTCAAGACTTGTTTTGTCACATCCTAACATTCATGGTGCACTTAATAAAATTAGAATGCATTCCTGCGTAAGGGTCTAATAATTTGGGCAATCCACCATTTGAAGGGGATAGAAAAAGGAAGTGAACAAAGAGGGAGTATCACAGGAAAAGTCATCGAAAAGGTCATCTCGGTTTGCAATTGACACTTACTACAAATAGTAAGTGGTTCCACAATTCCCTGCTATAAATAGCTGGTTGGTCCAAAAGGTGAGACAAACACAGTAAGAATAAATAATTCAAGATACCATAGCTAGTAGAGGTTGGGAAAAGCTGACTATGACACTTACTAAAAATAGTAAGTTTCCTGAGGTGTACTTATTAAAACTAGTAGGTTGTTATCCATGGGAAAAATTGGCACAACAATGCTTTCCCTCATCATTTGAGGATCATCAAAATTTATCAAGGGAAACATCTTCTCCTCATCTCTCTCATTTCCTCCCTCTCTTTTATCTCTCCTTTCTAATTATTCATTATGCATCATCATTGTATTTCATCCTATTCACTTAAGTGACCTATTTTAATTTTTGTAAAAATTTATTCTTTCAAAATTATAAGAAAAATACTTAAATCATGGAAAAAGAAAGGTCACGAGTGGAATACGAAAATGAAGAGTCATGTGAGGGAGGTGAAAGGACATTTCATATTTCTATAAATTGTAAATCCATTCCCTTTTCAAAGGGTTGACGATTGATCTTGTAAAATCAAGAGTGCATTGTAATTAGAGAAAGAAAAGGAGATATCCATCTTCTTCTACTTTTCTCCACTCTAAAATTTATTTCATTCCCACACTATGTACAAATTTTGTTTGAGATATCAATACAAGAAGAAAGAGTTTCTAGCTTTCTTTGACTGAGGGGTTTCTTGATACTTTGTGATCAATAAATTCTATTTGGTCTTTTTTTTATTTACAGAGTTGTTTCTTCTCATGAATGCATGTGATGGAATTTCTAACTAGTGTGTGTAGGAATATGATTTTCTACCTGGAACATTAGTTCTCCTACCTCATTTATCACTCCACTTTCCCTCTGTATAGAAAAATTCTTCCCTAGCAAGAGATTTCTAGCTTTGTCGTAGGGTCAATGGAGTGCCCTATTGGATCCTCGGTCAAAAGGCCACCACATAAATCCACATTTTCTCATGCATGCATATACAAAAGTTGCATCGGTTAAGTAGAGGGACTTATATTCCCAAAGAGTTGGCAAGAAATCCATAAGCTTGTCCACCTAACAAATTTTATTTCCAACAAAGTTTTTAACCCTATGACATTGGTTTCCACAGTTGCATGCTTAGATGGTTGAATGGAAAGACATGAACATGGAGATGTCATGTATGGGCCACTTTATCCAAAGTCTATGAAGGGATCTATAGGTTGATTTCGCAACACATGGACTATTGAGTCAATTGAATAAGATGATTGATGATTGAATGTCATAATATTGACAAGAATGATGAGAAGGATTTTGTGTGTTATCCACCTCAAGTGACAAAATTTTGGATGTTATAAGGTGATCTAGCTGGAAAAAGGGTGGAATGTTAAGACATGGAAGTGGTGATGAAGAGTGGGATGAAAAGCAATAGAGAGAGAGATGAATAATATGAGTGGTGATACGATGGACATGTAGAGTGTACAATGTAGAATATGGCAGAACATGTGTGATATGGAGTGTAGACAAGGGTAAAGAATAGAGAACGTAGGGTGGAGTTTGTAAGAGGGTAAGCTGGAAAGCATGTGTGATAAAGTATATGTGAGGGTACGCTGAAGAGAACATGGGGTAGAACATGTGCAAGGGAAATGCAAACAACACACATGGCATAGTACATGTAAGGGTGGGATGGAGAACATACAAGATAGAGTTCATGTAAGGGAAAGGTAGAGCACATGAGAGGGAAAGGTGAAGAGTGCACAGGATGGAGTGTTTGTGAGGTCGGGTTAGAGAATGTGTGGGAGGGCTAGGTGGAGAGCGTTTAGGGTGGAGCTTGTTGTGAAAGTGTGGATGGTTAATGTACATGCACTCGGTCCTATAATTTTTATTATGATTTTATTATAATGAGAATGGTCCTAAATAATATTATTAATATATATTGGGTTTTTTTGGTTTTTGCATAGTAGAGGAAAAAGATGCCATTCATGAGTATGACAAGATAAAAGGGGTCCGGTCATGGGTACGACTGAACCTATCATTTTTTCAATATTTTTTAAATTTATTTGTGAGTTATTTTGCAATGGTGAATGGGTGTGGGATAGTTATGGGAACATCCAACTAGGGAGGGGGATGGGTCATCCCTGTAACCAAACCTCCACTATTATTTATTTTTTTAATTCATTTTTTCAATTGTTGAGAAAATTATAAGGTTGTGGGTGTGATCGGCCTCGTATTATATCAATAGAGAAAAGTTGATGGGATGGGAGAGTTAGGATGATAAAGTGAGGGATGAGATAGTGGTAGAAGGAGTGAGTGTATGTAGGTGATGACCCATTTGTAAGTGCAATCATGCATGGGTTGAGTAGGTGCAACGAGGGCCAAAGGGATTGAAGGAAGGGGTAGGTAGTAGACATAACATAGGGATATGAGAGATCAACATGGTGAAGGTTATAGGAAGATCACATGTGTGATCAGTGGAGGGAAAAGGGTCAATGAAGGGGATGATGAGGTTGAGTAGAGTAGACGACCCAATAGAGGAAGAGGTAAGAAGAGGTCTAGAAACATGTCTAATTAGGAATGGTTGGGCATGTGAAGAAGTAGGGAGAAGTATTTATTGCTTATAGTTGAGGAGTGGAGGTGGAGGTGAGGAATAGGGTAGGGATAAAGACCCAATCATAGCCATGATTAGGAAGAGGTGAGAAGACACAATGAGGGATAAAGGGAATTGTGGTAAGGTGTGCCCTGGTGAGTAGGTAGATGATGAAGGTGGTAGGTGGCTTAGTCCTAGGAAAGACTAGGTGGAGGTGCATAGTTGCAGGGCTAGGGGTATGACATGTCCTGGTCATAGTCATGACTACATGGAGGAGTATGCAATGGGACTAAGTGGTGTGATCTGATGGTGGGCGAGGTATGTTAGTGAAATCACAAGCATGACTAGGTAGAGTGTAAAAAATGACGGTGTTAGTTATGGGTTCAGCCATGTGGACATTAGTCTATAGCCTAGTTGCATGTACAGAGTATATATAGGTGACACACATGTAAGAAGGCCCATTTAAAAATATGGGGACAAAAGAGGAGAGTGGGATCCTATAGATGAAATGTTTGCATGGGAGACTAACACCAAGGAAGAGGGCCACCTAGTCATAGGTAGGCCCATTTTTGTTTATGATTTAAAGTTTTATAAGGGTTTTAAATTTTTGATGAATTTTGAGGATTGTGTGACTGACCTACAACAATGCTACAAACATGTTACAACCTAGTTGTGACCAAGCTGCAACTGGCTTACATCTAGCCTACAACTAATGAGATGTGAAATTTATTAGTATAATATTATGGATATAGGACTGATGAGGATGTTTTTTGGTAGATGTAGGGATTTTCAATGGTGACATTATGACACCAATTTTTAGGTTTCATGTATAGATTGTGGTAGGAGATGAGATAGTGAGGGATGAGGATAATTTACAGGGTGTTACTATTTTATATCACATGGATTGATTAAGTGAGGATGGATAGGTTCTTATTGATGGTGCTATTAAAGAGGTGGGATAACAAAAAGAACAAATTTCGTTTGGTGATGGGTGAGATGAATATCACATTGGGGAAAAATGGAGGATATTTCACATTCCTATTAAGGGTGAACAAGTGGTATCAGTGTTATATTTGAGCAAGTGTGAGGAGATATTGAGGAGAGTGTATAGGAAAATTATAAATGAAATTGAAATTAAGAGTGGGGGATTCAGGTTTTGTGAGCTTATGAGAAGGGACCATGTACTCAGGTGATGGCCTATCTATGTAGTGTGATTTAAAATATCATTTTACTAGATTCTTAAATTTATACATTTTCATGGGCGTTTGGTGAGGTGTTTTCATAGCTCATAGAGTGGGTATAATGTATGCATGGGGATAATCCTCACTAGCATAGACATATTCAAAGTTACATCAATACACCATTCAGTTGAGGGTTGAATTAAGCATGAGGGTACTATTGTAGGTGTGCACATGGGATCATATATTAGTCAATAGTCCATGTGGGTTGCTTTATTCTATCCATGAGAATTTATCACAAGAGGCACCATTCTATCTATGATGGAGATTGGATCAAGAGTTATTCAGGAATAGGCCATATAAGGGCATGATGGAGCACTATTGTTAGATGATGGTGAGTTTGGAGCCAAGTGATATCATATGGAGGCCATATAAGAAGGTGGTAGGATTTTTGGGATAGAGAGAGGATGTAATACAACTATGAAAGGTATAGAAGTCGAGGTGGGTAATTGGGTGGTGTGCATAAGAGAAAAATTTGTTTGAGTATGACCGCATGATGAGACAATTTAGGAAATGAGAGGGTTACCTTGAGATCTATTCAAATACTCATGATTGAGTGGGGATAGGTGACCATTTCCAGAATATGAGATGACATGTGAGGAGGATGACCGACCAATAGATCTTTCTATAAGGGATGATGCAAGTACTAAATGAAAATTTTATATGTGGTGGGAAATGTATGGGCCAAGGGGAAACGTAGTAGGGATGATTCCAGAGACAACATATCTATGAGATGGTATTAGTATAAAGGAGGATGAAGAGGAGACAGAGATAAAAAATAAAAAGGATGATGGAACACCAATGTAGAGTCAATGATGTAGAGTAGAGAAGTCAACAGAGGCTAGTGTGTAGGAAGATGGGGATGTGGGTGATGGGGTATAGGCACAAAATGTGCCCTCAGAGAAGAAGGGTAGGGATGGATGTAGGGAATATGATTCAAGAGTAGATATCGATGGAGTAGTAGGGTGTTTATAAGGGTGGAGGTAGGGGAAATAGATAATATTATTTGTGGAGATGGGAGAGAGTAGTGGGAAACAAGCACCACAAGGCCAACCACATCGAGAGAGGTCAAGATGTAGAGAGTGTGGAAGAATCATTATTAACATATTTGGATAAGGTGATGATAAAGTGTGATAGGATACAAAGGGATGTGACAAATATACAAAGATATTAAAAGGTGGAACAAGCTCATATCATGGATTCAGAGGGCCAAATGTTAGTACCATCAGATTTCATGTGACGTATCCATGATCTAATAGTTATAGTAGCTGAGATGAAGCATGATCAGGAGTGAGTTTCTGAGTTAGCGGAATTCATGGTGGAGCATGAGCATAAGTCATGCCATAAAGATATATTAGGGGAGACATTGGCTCATGCTAGTCAGGAGATTTATAAAGAGGGTACACATGCCAGATACTATGATGTGGTATTACGAGTTTGTTTTATGAATGTTACAGTGTATCCATTTTTTAGATCATCTAGCTCCAGTTCTAGAAAACATAGGACCAACATGTTTCTTCCTAGGATTTAGTTAGTGCATATAGTAGGATCTCACATAGGTGATAGTAGGGTAGGGATCGATGTAGGACCAACCCCATGATTATAGTGGTAGGAAGTCATGATTTTTTATGTATAAAATGATGGCTATTACATGGGATACACAATATGAAATGGAAAAAAATGGACATGTTGACTAATATGTTGTGAATGTAATATAATTCTTGTAGCTACATTATGACTCATGGAGGGATACAAATGTGTGTGAGATGAACATAGAGAAAATACAAAATTTGAAAAAAAATATTAAAATACAAGGCAACTTACTAGCCCTTCATTTCATCGAGATCAGGTGTGTGTGTGTATGTGAGTAAATTATTACTTGAGGAAAAAACCTCAAGAAGAAATAAATGAGGACACACTAGTCAATGTGTGGCTATGTAGAGAATTTTGAATAGTGTAAGATAATATTTGAGTTTTACATTTCTCTATTACCAACCATCCATCCATATCCTCAATGGAGATACATTTTGGTCTAGTTGCATTATTTCTCTACTACAAGATAGGAATCCATAGCCCCAATAGAGATACTGGGAAGAACCCTTTGAGACAGTTTTCAATATTTCTTTGAGCTTGATGAGTGGGATTTTCTTTTCTTGTTGGTTGTCTCTCCTTTTTTCTTTTTTGACATGATATTGAGCTCTCTCTCTTGGGGTTTAGAAAAACTATGACTCGATGGAGGTGATGGGAGTGAAAATGGAAATGACATTGGATAGTGTTTGATAAATAAGGCCCTTTTGTGTTTGTAACAAGGTTTTAAATGTGTGTAAAGTGCGTGGATATATCAAAATATTAAGTTGTTCTTAAATCTTCCAAGCAATGAAGACCATGTTTAAAATGCCAGAGTTAACCATGTGGAGACTAATGCAAATGTGTCCAAGCTGAGTGTATAATTACTACAGACATGAATATGGATAGATTTTTTTATCGTGGATAGATGGATATGTACACTAAAAGTGAATGGAATTGTTAATACACATGAATAGTCACACATATCATGTGAAAAAACATTTTAAATAATTGTTTTCATCCAATGTACATATCCATTTCACAATAAATCTCAAAAACATACACACATGCTAAATAACACCAAGATGACTTAAATTGTCCCACAAAAAGGTTAAGATCAATGTATAATATATATATATATATATACCCATCATTTTACACATAAAAAATTGTGACAACTTGCCACTATAATCATGGGCTTGGGCCTACATCAGGCCATTTCATACTATCATCTATGTGTGATCTTGCTGGTTGTAATGATCCACTCCTAGGAAGACCCATATTGGTCCTATGTTTCCTAGACCTAGAGATAGATGATCCTGAAAATGGCTTCACTACAATGAGTGGGGCATGAAATCATAATAACACCTCATAATATCTAACATGTGAAAACTCTCTAGAAATATACTAATTAATATGAGCTATTGTATCCTATACAAGCTATTGATGGCCTCACTCATGCTTACAATCTACCAAAACTTCCTCTAACTAAGAAAATTACTCCTAATCATGCATTCACTCGACCACTATGACCTCTAGAACATGGATATGTCACACGATATATGAATATACTACCATATTTCCCTCCAACTACACAATCTATGTTTGTTCCATGCCTTGATATAAATGTATCTATATCACCTCCCTCTATATCCTATCACACTTCACCTTCACCTCATCCAAGGATGTTAATACTGATTCTACCACACTCTCTATAGCTCAAACTCTCTCTCAACGTGGCTATCCCAATGATGTTCGTTTCCCACTATAAGATATGTTAGACAATGTGAAAATAATATAAATCAATGCTATAAATTAAATGGACTTATGTTACCATTGAAAATGAGAAGGATAATAATGGGTTCTTTCAATGAAAAAATTGGGTAAAATTCTTGATCTAAATCTATAACTTATATGTCAACACACAGAAAAATGTTAGTTATTTTTGGTGGTTAGGTGACCTGCCTCAGTCATATTTTGATTTCATCATCAATTCTGGTATATCCTAATCTATATTTGTCACAAGCCAGTTTGTAACATGGATGAATTAAAGTGGAAATTAATTATTAAAATTTTCCTAGACCATAGCCTTTCCATCCTTTGTTAAGTAAGCAATGTGTTGGTGCCATTTTTGAGCTTGCATTGTTTTGCCCTATTTTTTCCTTCATTTTGCATGCTCTGAAACATTTTTCTCTCAAATTAGTGAACTACAACTTTTCCCCTCTTGCTTGGATGCTTAGAAATGCTCACAAACTTGTTGTTTTACCCCAATTTGAAAGAAATATGCATCTGTGCCCTGTTTTGTGCCCTAATTTTTCCAAAATCTGTGGGCTCTACCATTTTTCCTTTTTGCCCAATCTTGGAAGTTTAAAACTGATCAATTTACACTTGTATGCCATTGAAAATCCAATTCCATGATAAAAAATGCTTTAAAAAATGTTTCAATTGGTTCAATTTTGAGAAATTTTTCGTCTTTAGTGAAAAAATCAAATTATAGGGCATCCCTGGCATTTTCTATGTTTTGACAATCAGACGGGCATCATTTTCCTGTTAATTTCTTCTTCAGCATTCTTTGGAAATTTCTACATTTTTGATGGTCATACAGGTGTCCTTTTCCCGTCAAATTTTAGCTCAAAAATCTTATCCTACGTGGCGTGCTCTAATTGGACAAAGATCAGCGGGTTATTCTAAGAACTCAACATTTTTGTGATTTTGGAAAAATGTGCAAGTTGCCCCCACAACTCCGGAAGCCCCAAAGGAGGTACATGTGTCGCAAGAAGAGTGAAGGATGAGTGGCGGGCATTTTTGTGCCTTAAGGCATTTTGGAAAAAGAGTTAAAAAGAAAAGAAAATGCCTAGGGCCCACAACGAATCAAGAGAGGACACATGTCAGGACCTGGGTAGAGGGGGATGCAGATTGGTGGAAGACTTAGAGATTTTTTGTCTTTTTTGGCAAAAGATATGAAAATGCAGGAATGAGCTAAAACCTCGCAACATATCATAGAGGGACATGTGGAAGAGGTGAAACTTCAGTCCTCAGTGAAAAAGTGAGATGTTTTCCCATTTTTGGCATAAAGGCATAAAATTAAAATGAGGAATGCAAGCCCGTAGTGAATCAGAAGGTGACACATGGTAGGGAAAGGCGGAGGTGAGGGAGTATAGAGGAAATGTTGAAAATTTTCCTTTATGGAAAATGTTGTTAAAATATAAATAGGAGCACTACCCCACAGCCAATAAGGTAAGGACATGTGTCCTGCAGGAGGGTGGAGCTGCGGAGGAAAAATAGAAAAATTTCCTTTTTCCAAAGAGAGACAAAATGTTTAAAATTGAGCTGCAAATCCGTATCCAATCATATTGCACCACGTGTCAAGGATAGACTTGGAGGTGCGGGTCTGTGGTGATAATTTGGTAAATTTTACTTTTTCCAAAAAAGGTGGAAATGTGTAGAATCGAGCCATGATTCCGCTCGGACCCACATTGGGACACATGTCAAGCTCATTTTCAAAGGGTGGAGGGGCTAAGAAAAATGTCAAATTTTAACATTTTTCAAAAATGTGTTAAAATGTCAAAAAGTGATCCCAAGCCCATTTCCAATCACATTGTGACATGTGGAGGGCTCAAATTAAAGGATAAAGGAAGATCAACGGTGATTATGCTTTTTTTAGTTTGGCCGTCATTTGTGCTCCAGGAAGTGTGAAATACATTTTTTGCATCGATTTTGATCAATTTTTTTGACAAATTCATGTCCTTTGTGCCTGCAAGGGCCAATGCAAATAGTTTTGAGGGTCAATTTAAAGATCAAAGATGTTTTTGAAATGAATATTTTCCCTAACCCGTCCAAAAACATAAAATATCACAACCATAAGTTGCAGAGTCAAATTTTGGAGGGATAAGGATGAAATAATGAAAGGAAGGGGGTCTGCATGATTTAAAGATGAAAAACATGCCTCCATAATGGATAATGATGTGAATTTTGTAATGATTCATCTCTTTTTGAGACAACTGGCAACTTTTTGGACGTGTTCTGTTAAACGTCCCTGTCTGCGAATCATGAAAATTTTTTGTAACAAATTTGATCCTTTGACATATTCTTTTCTTGGGAAAGACAGCTCAGAGGAGATTGAAAGCTATATATTTCATGAATTTTTCATGTAAAGGGTTGGAAGAGTTTAAAAAATCCCTAGAAAACTAAAAATTTCACGGGAAAATCTAGGAAGAAGCCCATTCTCTGAGAAAACACTTGAGAACCATTTCTAATTCCTTTTTGCATCAAATTTGTATCATGTTGAGTTGGTTTCAGTTGTAACGCCATCACCAAGCTCTGATATTGTTCTTGAAACATTTCTCTACTAATAAATTTGATCATTTTTGGACTATTTTGTGTTGTCTCTTGGCAAAATTTCCATACACTTATGTTTCAGAATGCATTTCAAATTTGTGTTTCTTGTTTCCTATTGCAGTCTTGTGTTTAAAATCTCTCTTGATCATACATGGTCTCATTTCTTGTGATTATTTTAGTGGCATTTGCAATCTCACATTCAGAAGAGATTTCATTTGATAAAGAGATAAATAAATTTAAAATCACTTTACTTTCCTTGATTTCAGAGATTGTTTGTAAACCTTTGGGTGCACCTTAGGTCATGATTAAATAGTGATTTCCAAATGCTTCATTGGTTCATTCTAACTCAATATTTTTTGATATATGATCAAATATTGTGTGGAAAAGTGTAGATATAGGCCTCCATTTGATGCACATATCCTGGTTGAAGGAATGATTAACCATTTTGATACTTTTTGCTGTTAAGTTTCTCCATATTTTGCTGAAATCCTCAAAGAGTCTGGCAGACCTTGGTTTGTCTTATGTAAACTCCCACCCAAAAATAATTCAAAACAACTAATCCTACCATGTTTTACCCCTATTTTCCCTGTATACCCACAAAAGATCAAAATCCATTTGTTAAAGTATGCAGAACAGTTCAAGATTTCAAATGTCTTTAGTAACCCTTTCTTTGCATTGAAAGTATCTCCATAATATGGAAGTGACAACTTGTGTAAGTCAGATTTGGAGTGTTGATCATATTTTCCCAAGGCCCCTTCATACTATTTACACAAATTTATGGATATCTTCATCTCCTTCACCATTTGAGGGTTACAAAATAGGTTCTCTTACCTTGGTTGAAAGGCACAACCTAAAATAGTTAGGACAAGATTAAGTCCTATTTGAGTGCTATCCATCTCTACACAAATCTAAGTGCCAGTTAGATCACATCCCCGGTTACAAAATGAAATACATCATGATCTATCTGTCTTCAATATTCATGCCATATCTTTGATGGTGCTTAGACTGAAAAGGAGAAAAAATTTGGGTACCAACACCAGTGGCGCCATTTCTGGGGACATTCTTAGTTCAATCTAATCCATGTGCATACATATTTGAAATATTTGAATGCATATCAAACCCTAGTAATATCTCTTGCAAGTTCTATCTTCAAATATATTGTTAAAGCATCATTCTATACTCATATTTGCAAGGTTTATGCAAAGGTTTCAAGTTTTGTCTACACTTTTATTAGTTTGCAATAGTAGTTACACTTCATTTGTATTTGTGGTTGATAGATTCAAGAAAATAAAGGTCTAATCTATAAAGTTTGGCAAGATTTTTAGTGTTTATTGGTATTTGACAGAGTATTTTAGTGCATTTACACAACTAGGGTGAAAGTCCTTAGTGGCGACTCCATGTTGTTTTGATCTTGATAAATACCAGTGTCTTAGCTTTCTGTCATTTGTTTTTTGGTGTTACTAATCTCTGCAAAACTGGAAGGAAGAAGATCTCTCTTCAGGTAGAGACTCAAGCTAAGAAAGTTGTTTTCAAGAATTCAAGGAAGACTTAGAGTTTAGAAGGAAAGAAGAGTTTGGAAGGTGGTTGGAGAGTCAGAGCATCAAGCAAAGGAATGTTCCCTTCGTTGAGACTTGAGATTAATCAGCGTGTCATTGAGTATTGTCAGTTGTTCTTCCAGGTAAATCTGAATCAAGCAATAGTTCTCCTAAAATTTGCATTACTTCCATTTGTGAGAGGGACCTTCATATTGTACCTGGTGAAAATCCTTGCTCCTCATTCTGCCCCTGTGTGTTTCCAAATCTAGCTAGAGTTTATCATGAAGTTGATCAGCTACCTAGGGGATATCCAATCTTGTGAAGATTACATTATCTATTCCCCAAAGACCTCTCACTCCTCATCATTCTTGTGTCTTCTCCAAGATCACCACCACCAGAATACTATGGCTCAGCGTCCACCTAGACCTCCATTTGTTGTTAACACATTTGGTCCTATTAATTTTAGAGGAATGAATGGTTATCCAAATGTTGTGCTCTCAAAATGTCAGAAATAGATTGCCAAAATTCCAAGGTAACAATGCAATAACTAGTGATCAACACCTAAAACTTTTTGTTAACATGATGGAGGACTTTGAGATTGAGCATGAAGATGTGTGTATTAAATTGTTCATTCATACACTAAAAGATGATGCAAGGGATTGGTACAAGGCTCTGCCTGATAATTCTATTGACTCTTGGACTAAAATGCAACAATGCATTTAGGTTGCAATATGATGATAAAACTGATCCTAGGTTTCTCTTGTTTGAGTTTGAAAATATCAAGAAGAACCCCAATGAATCAGTTCATGACTTCAACACAAGATTTAACAAAACATTGAGAAGACTGCGTGTTAATTTGAGGCCATGTGATGAGTCATGCTTGATCAAATATGCAGATGCATTTGATAAGAAGGCAACCTACTACTTAAGAGACAAGAACCCTACCAATTTGAGGCAGGCCTTCACCATGGCACTACAGATTGAAAATAACATTAAGGCCGTAGGGAAACCTCTCAAGAGGGATGGTGTAAAGTTGATAAACCCTGAAAAACCTCAAGCTAGCAAGGGTGTTGATTTGGAGGAGGTTGTGAAAACTTTGGCAGGGGCTGTCAAAGAAATCTTATACAAATTAGCCCGGGTAGAGAAGGGAATTGGGCAAACTTCACAAGGTCAGCAAAAAACACAAATCCATGACAAATTTTCCAATCATCCTAGGGGTGATTAGAGATTTGATGATATAGGGAAAGGACCCATGGGGTTTGCAAATAAATATCCTCAAGCACATGAAGGAAGATTGTTACCTGATCCCCTAACTGCTAGGGTTATTGATGTTGAGGAAGTTGCTAATATTGACAGGTGTGACAGATGTTTTTTGCCCCATCCTCCATGTGGAACAAATTGGCAAATTGAAGAGGAAGTTGATGATGAAATTGATGATGATGCCTGTATGATGGAGATCCCTGCAAGTTCACCAAGGGGAGCAACTTCAACGGATGTCATAAGTGCTAGGACTGCTTGCTATTTTTTTGGGATTGTATCCAATGGGTACATCTTCTTCCTCCTTCTCATGTTTTTAGAAATTGATAATGTCCAAGCCTTTGAGCTGCCCAATAATGATTTTGAATACTTGAGGGCATTGATGATTGAGAATTATGATAGAGGGGTTCCTTTAGAGGAGGATAGGCAGCTGCTTATGAATGTTGTAGTTGCGCAAGAGAAGGAGCACAATACTATAAGTAAAGCTGTCAAGGGGCAACAAGCCAAGTCAAAATTTCCTTTGCTTACTAAAGAAACTCCAAAGAAAAATACATCTGGTAAAGGCCCTATTTCCCCAAGCAAAACTTGTGATCCTCCCCATGCCCAACCTGAAAAGACTTCCATACCATCTAATGAATTTGCCAATCTTTCACCTAGTGTTGCTTTACCCAAGAATGCTCCATATGATATTGCCCAATTCTTGAGTCAGATCAAGAGTCCTGTCCCAATTGCTGAGTTGCTTAGGATTCCCAAGCACAAGAAGAGGGTTTTTGAATATTTAGGATTCAGAGAGGAAGAGAGTACCCAAGGCAGAGTTGGGAACAAGGTTGGCATTCCTATTGCCATTGCAGAATTGGAACAACCACAAGTGTTGGAAGATTTGGGGGAACCACCTGAGGTTTACTTAGGAACTTCTTTGGTTAAATCTCAGTTGAACGTGGATCCATTTTTCGCTACCTTGGTTATCAAAGACAAGTTGTTACATAACTGTATGTTTGACTTTGGGGTATCATGTAATGTCATGCCTTTGGAGGTCATGAATGAATTGGGAATCAAAGTGACAATAGCGTATGACAAGTGTACTACTATGGATTCCAAGGAAGTGCCTGTTTGGGTGTGTCAAAGATCTAGTGGTGCAACTTGCATCTTATCTTGGGAGAAATTTAAAATTGGATGTTGTGATTGTTGATTGCCTTGCCAAATGGGGTATGTTATTATCAAGGAAATGGGCTGGAAGTGTTGGTGGGAGTGTCCAAATGGACATGTCTTATGCCACTATCCCCATTGAAGGAAACTTTGTAAAGTTATATGGAGAGAAAAATATGTTGTACCTTATTGAAGACCCAAACAATGCATCTTATGAAGTTTTGCAGGTAGATGCTAGTACTGATCACTTTGTGAGTTTTGTGGATTTCAGGGAGTATGAAGTTGTTGAAAACATATCTCCTAAGTATGCTATTTTTTCTGGAAATTTGGTCCTTGATTCAACCTTGAAAAATGTTAAAAAGGTTTGACTTGAACATAATGGAGGAGCTTCAAAGAAGCTGGATGGTTTACAAATTAAACAAAGAAGAAAAAGAGGTATATCTCCAGTTGCTAAAAACATATTAGAACCTCTTGGCATGGTCATATCCAGCATGGGGGACAGTTTTGGTTTCCCCTTGATTTGTTTTCTTTGAAATCAAGGTTTGCTTACCAACTTGTACATTGTATAGTGTTTGGCTTTTGCTCTGTTTTTGGTGTTTTGTTGGTTCGTGGTTTGCCTTGGTGTGTAGCAGCCATTTTTGTCAGTTTCTCAACTGGTTTTTTGGTGGCTTTGGCTCATGACTCTGTTTGCCCAATGGATTATTTTGGCACTTGGTCTACTTTTGTTCTTGTAGAACTCACTGGGAGTGCCCATCCCCAAGCAGAAGCTGATGTTGGTGCCCATTTTGATCCTCTGCCATTTTGCTATGTTTCCCCTTTTTGTGCTTTGAAATGTTTTTTCCTCATGAAATTGATGATGTGAAGTTGTAGCTCCATTGTTGTGCATTGGATTGTTTACAAACTCATTACCTTTCCCTAATTTGCAAAGGAGAAGTGTGTTTTTGCCCAGTTTTTGAGAAAAAACGGCTTTGGATTCTCCCATCCTTCGCATTTGGTGAAAAAACAACTTGTATATGTGTTTGAATGCTTTGAGTTGTTCGTTTTTTCTCCATTTTTGCACCTTTTTGAAGGAATCTCATAGTTTTCCCCGCATTTTGCCCTAATTTTTCCCGTTCAAACGCCTCTGCCGTTTTTCTCGTGTTTTCCCAGCCTTTGGAGCTCGAAATTGTTTGATTTATACTTATTTGCCCTCAAAAATTCCTTGCCATAGTCGTAAATTGCTTTGAATCACTTTCCATTTGTCCTTTGATCAAAAATTTCTTCATCCACGAAGGAAAAACCGATTTTGGGAGTCACTGACAATTTCTGCATTTTTTGACAGTCATACGGGCGTCCTTTGCCTGTCAATTTTAGCTCAAAAATCTTCTCTGATGTGGCCGTTTGTGATTGGACAAGATTCGGCAGGTCTGCTAAAGCAACTTAGCATTTTTTTTGTTTTTGGCAAAAAGTCTAAATTGTCCCCGCAAATCCGCAGACCCTTAGCCAATCAGAGGGTGACACGTGGATGTTAGAAAAGTTAAAACAGTGGAGGGGTGGAGCTGCGGAGGTATTTGAAATTTTTTGCCTTTTTGGGGTAAAAATGTTAAAGTGATGAAAAAGGCCGTAGGCCCACTAAGTTGAATTAATGCCTTGTTTGCATTTTTTGCTCATGATGGAAAAACGGAGGTTCGGGATTTCGGGGGCAATTTGGAAATTTTGCCTTTTCAGCAAAATGGACTAAAATTCTAAAAGGAAGCGCAGCCTTGATAAAGAGGAAATTTGAGGCTTGCGCAGATCAGAGGGCTGCCGAAGGAAAAAATAAATTTTTGACTCTTTGGCAAAATGGGTTAAGGTAAAAAATTGAAGCACTGCCCCGCAACGAATCACAGATGAACACATGGCAAGGTCAAAGGTGCAACTGTGGGCCCACGGGGAAAATACGGAAATTTTGCCTTATTGGCAAAATAGGTATAAAATGAAAATTTGGAGCGGAGGTCCGCTAGGACCCATATTAGAAGCAAAGGGAGGAAGGGCAGAGATGCGGGGATATTTTGAAATTTTTTCCTTTTGCCAAAAAAGGTGGAAATGTGTAGAATTGGTCCGCGATTCCAATGGGGCACACTTTGGGACACGTGTCAAGCTCATTTTCAAAGGGCGGAGGGGCGAAGAAAAATGTCAAATTTTTACTTTTTTCCAAAAGTGTTAAAATATCAAAAAGTGATCCCAAGCTCATTTCCAATCACATTGTGACACGTGGAGGGCTTAGATTGAAGGGATAAAGGCAAATCGACAGTAACTGTGCATTTTTCAGTTTGACCGCCATTTGAGCTCCAGGAAGCTTGGAGATGCGATTTTTGCATCAATTTTCACCAAATTTTTGGTGAATTCATGTCGTTTTTGCCTTCAAGGATCAATGGAATCAAATTGAAAATTCAATTTGTAGATTTGAGGTCTTTTGAAATGAAATTTTTTTCGAGCTCAAGTAGAAATGTGAAATACCAGATCTAAAAGTTGCAGAGGCAAATTTGGAAAGTGTAAAGGTGAAATGATGGAAGAGGAAGATGCTGCGGGCATCAAAGGAAGAATACATGCTCCCATGACAAGGAATGATGAAGATTTGTAATAATTTATTTATTTTTATGCCTGGCATCTCCTCGCAAAATTGGTTAAGTGTCACTTTCAGAAAGTCATGAGTGAATTTGTAATAAACTAAGGTGCCATAGGATATTCTTTTCTTGGGAAAGAAAGATCAAATGTAATAGAAAGATATATAATAGATGTTTTGAGACATGCAAAAGGTTAGGAGTTCATTTTCACAAGAAAATTTTGGGAAAAACTCATCTTCTGAGAAAACTTTATGAGAAACCAGGTTAACTTCCTCTGTGTCAGAATTTCATTCATGTTTAGTTGGTTACAAGTGTATAGCCATCAACAAGCTCTGAGATTGTTTTAATAACTCTCCCTTGCTGATGAATCTGATAAACTTTGAGTTAATTTGTGTTAAATCTCTGGCAATTTTGTGTTTATTCCTTTTCAGAATGTCTGCAAGTAGTTGTTCTAGTTCCTCTTACAATTTGTATCAAAATCTATTTGAATCACACAGGTATCAATCCTTGTGATAGTTTAGTGGCATCTACAATTTCATTTTCCAGAAGAGCTTTCATTTGGGAATGAGATAAACGATTTAAAATCACTTTTCTTTCATCTGTTGACAAAGATTGTCTGTAAGCTTTTGGGTGTACCTTAGGCGTGATTTATCTTAGATTTTGATGTTTTATTGGGTTTTCTAACTCGAGCCTTCGTGCTAGAATCTCAAAGATTGTGTGAAAAGGTGCAAATCTGGGCCTCCATTGATGCACACTTTCTACTTGAAGGAATGTTTTAACTATTTTAAAGCTTTCTGTTATTGAAGTTCTCCATTGTTGTGAAGCTCCTCAAGGATCTGGCAAAGTCCAATCTATCTTGTTGAACTCCCACCCAAAAATCATTCAAAACAACTAATCCTACCCTATTTTACCCCTGTTTTGACCTGTATACCCATAGAAGATCAAAATCCATTTGCTAAAGTATGTAGAATAGATTAGGATTTCAAAATGTCTTCAGTAACCCTTGCCTTGCATTGAAAGTATCTCCATAATCTGGAAGTGAGAACTTGTGAAAGTCAGATTTGGAGTGTTGATCTATTTTCCCAAGGCCTTTTCATACTACTTTTACAAATTGAGGGATATCTTCATCTCCTTCACCATTTGAGGGTTACAAAATAGGTCCTCTTACCTTGGTTGAAAGGCACAACCTAAAACAGTTAGGAAAAGATCAAGTCCTATTTGACTGCTATCCATCTCTCCACAAATCTGAGTGCTAGTTAGATCACATCCCCGGCTACAAAACAACATACATCATATCTATCTGTCTTCAAGATTCATGCCATATCTTTGATGCTTCTCTGACTGAAAAGGAGAAAAAATTTGGGTACCAACACAATGCATATAAAAATATGGTTTTGAAAGGTAGAAAATTTTAGAGGTAAAATGAGATTTTGAGATAGGTACATTTTTTATCAGTGGGGAAGTTACAGTATCATATTCCCCATAGAAAAAATAAGTTTTTTTGGGAGGAATACCAAATGAGATTAGGTATCCTTATATGCATTGTGTGGGAGATGGTATTCCCATTTATTTGATAGTTGACATGTTTAATAAAGACACAATGGCATAAGGGAGTTTATAACACTGATAGATTGTGTGTTTTTAGTCAAAAGAGCCTTACCATAGAATTGGATGTTTTAGTAGATGCATTATTTATACTATAAGGAATATAACTCAAATACGATGATGGTGAATATGATGAGGATGGTGAAGTGAAAGGAAATATTATTACTTTAGGGAGAAAAATTGATGGTTTTTTATGAGATGATGATGATGAAGGGGGTGGAGCTTGCAAATGTGGTGAGTTGGAATGTTGTGTTGAGGATGATGGATCAACCGCGGTAGGTATATAAGTGGAATTATTATATATATCCATGGAGTTTGGGGCAACTAGTGTAACCTGCATAATGGGTACCACTCTACAAAATGAGAACATGACATTATTTCAATACTTAAATAGTTCTGCATCGATGGTGACACAATGTTTAATTCCATCTATTTTGTATTTGAAACATTGATGAAGATTGGATGAAATTCATCTCATCTCACGAATCCAAGGGTGTCCCAATAGGATGTTATATTGTAGTTCTCCTTTTATAACATATAAAATGGTGTGGAACATCTTGGATCCAACTTTCAATAGTAATATAATGGTTTGTAATACCTTGCAAGGAGCATCATTGAATACTCACAATTGTAATTTTGAGGCTGAAATATGAGACAATTATATGTTGAGGTTACATAAGGCTACATATGATATGATATTGATGTTATATACATTATCAATCAACACATGTTTGAATGTTTTATGTTCAATTTTGCCGATATTAATAGTGGTGGATCACAAGTCTCAATTCCCCCTTACATTACGAGAGGGGATTTGGATTTGATCTCATAGTCATAAAATGTGATTGATGATGAAGTTGAAGTATGGAGGTTTCCCATAAATTGTGAAAAGGCATTGGGATTTTGAGTGGACAACTCGATTGACTTTAAGGCTTCAGTAAGTGCCTCATGATGATTGGAAGATTGGATGATGAGATTGTATCCAGCATACTCTTTAATTCATTAATTAGATTGTTCTTGAGAGTGATGATCGGTTGTGGGTGTAACCGCATTTGGTGATGTTTTTGATGTATATGTTGATTCAGATGTAGGATTAAGATTCATATTGGCAGCTTCATTTATTATCACAATAGAATCATGCTAACAAAAAATTGGTGAGATGATGGTGTTTCATGGCTAACCTAATTAGTCAAAGTCATGCAATGATAGTGGATTATTGAAGACATATACGTTTTTATTTTGTGGGGCCATGGAATTTTCAATGTGGATAACACATTTTTCAATTAGGTCATAAATAGTGTTACATAATTGACGACACTTATTAGTTGTATGACCCAAAATCCTATAATATGCACATTTATTATTGGATTGTCTCTGACAAAGAGGTTTTGGTGTATTGGGATACTCTTTTTATATGGGTGGGAGTGAAATGAGTTGAATGTCGAGGAATTTTTGCAAAATACCAGAAAGTGTTGCTATCAATGGAGTATAATGTTGATGCATCTTAAAGGGATCCCATAATGTGTTTTATATGGATCATAACTATGGATTTTTAGGAGTTGTGGAGGAATTATTGGTGGTATTTGATAAAGAGATTTGGTTAGCTGCAGATTGGAGCACGACATGGTTAACTTGGGGAGTATTCTTAGTGAACTTGGAGAAATCACTCTTCTTACAAATCTTGATATCACCAATACTAACATGGACATCCTCAATTTTTTTTTGCCATCAGTATGGCTTCCTCAAATGACCCTTTTTTTTATTTTAAGAGTGTGCAATATGTGTTTGGAACAACTCCTAGTGAATAATTGGGTGAGTTCTAGTTTGAGGAATGGGAAAAGTAATCTCATGGATGACTGATCTCCAACATGAGATTTATTCAGTAAAAGGTTCATCGTCTAATTGTTTATGTTATATAGGTTAGAAAATGTGGTAGGATTAACAACATTGACTAAAAATTGATCAAGGAATAATCCATAAAGTTTCTCGAATGAGATGAAACTATGTTTTGTAAGACTAGTGTACCAGTCTAAAGCTTGACCACTTAGTGACAATGGAGATGTTCACAACATAAGTGCATCATCATGATTGATGAGAAAAAAAGTGTATTTAAACATACATAAGTGGTTTTACGGATCCTCTTTTCCTTTGAATTTTTTAAATTTGGGAATGTCAAAATGATGAGGATATGGTTTTATAGGGACCAATGGGTGGATAGGTTCAGTTTATAACTGATATGTGATTTTAGGAACTCTCATACCTTTATTTTGAAGTTCAAGGTTTTGAATTATACTTAGTAATTCTTGATTTATGTTTGGCACATGTTGAAAAGAATGGATTTGGAGTGGTTGAGTATATGAATGTGCAAAATGATGATGTGGTATATGGGTGTAAGTTTGGGAGAATGAAGAGGATGTGTAGGTAAATGATGAATAATATGGTGAAGTATGGTGGGTGAAAGGAGGATTTTTTATTGAAATGAGGCTCAAATGGTTTTGTAGTTCTCATAGAAGGACTATGATGCATGTGGATGATATTGGATGGTGTGGGAGCAGTAGATACAGTAGTGGTATGGGGTTCCTATGTGGTAGATGATGAGGGGTCATGGTCTACATAATAGATCTTTAGATTGAAATTATCTAACTTGTAATAGTAACGTCTAAGATATTTTATGAGGGATTATGAATTACAATCGAAGGCCTTTCAAACTTGGGATCAAAAGGTGGGATCTTATAAAATTCATCATATTTAGGAAGAATAGAACTAGATGTAGGAGGTTATTAGTGTGGGTACCAAAGATGTTCCCAAACATGGTAGAGTCTCCCACTACTCTCCTTTGGCCAAAGATATCATCATTTGATTTGGAATCATGATCCATAGTGTGAGATGAAACCATATGAATGTGTACGATTAGTAACCATGCAATTATAAGTCCAATAATATGTGAAGATAACGTGAAATGTTTAAGGTATTGTCAATTTGGACCAAATCGAGACATAAATCTGGATTATGTCAGTGAAGTATAGAACCATGGGAAGTATGATAGTACCAAAAATAGAGTAAATGGATGGATAATTGCAGACCAGTCACAGGTACAAGTGGGTATTGGGTATAGGAAACATATGGGATGTAGAACAAAATGTGTGTAATAATGGAGTCTGGAAAGATGAGGGCTTATAAATCACAAATTAGTCACAAAGTAGTCATAGTTGCAGTTGATTTTGGGAAAATTTTGGGCACTAAAACAAAATGTAGAATGGGTGAAATGTTGAAAATGGTGAGCCAGATAAATCACAAGTAAATCAAACATACAACTAGATTTGGGAAAATTTTGATATACTAAATCAACTATGTAGAATGGAAAAAGTGGGAGAAATATAAAACATAAAATTGTAAACTGTTTCTATTTGTGATTAGATCTGTAAAAAATTGAGATGAAAAATTACAGGTCAATTGTGCCTACGACTAAGATAGGGAAAAATATAGAATCATAAAAGATGTTAGAAACTAATACAGAAATATGACAAAATGTTGTAAATAATATAAACAATTGCAGATGACACTCAGATATGGTGGAAATTTTTGGGATGAGGTGTTTTAAAAAATATGGTATTGTTTTTGGAAAGTACATATAATATATAATTTTTTTTGTTTAAATGAGATATGTTATGATACAGATGCAATTTATGCTTATCACTCCAAATACGGTGCATCTTTCGATATACTGTAAACAATACATGAGAGAGACTCATCGGCTCAATGGAATCCCATTTAATTGGGGTCCCTAGTATATAATATAATGGTTTCCTAAACCTTGGGGTTTATTTCTAATGACTAATGATGGTGGGAAATGAGGGAATGGATGTGTATTTTTTGTCCTTATCTCTATCCGTTGATTTATAAGGTTGATGTTATATATGTTTTTTAATGATTATGTTAGGTGACATATGTAGTAGGTTAATCATGATGAATTCACATGTAAGTGTGACCCAAAAGAACCATAAATATATAACACCATTATGAGTACTGGCCTAAGTTTTGTGTATAACAAAAAATTAAAAAAGATCGAATCTATTTCAGATTCCCAAGATCGCCCAAGGGTGCGAGGGAAGAGCATGCATAGAAAAAAATATGACATAAATAAGGTTCTTTCCTAATTATTTCCCTTAAAATAAATAAATGTATAATTTTTCAGAAAGAAAATTACAAAACAGTTTCGTCTACAACCACCGTGCAATTAGATTGTTAGATTTTTGCATAAAAATTACACAATAGTCGGGATTTTGATTGGCCTGGAACAATTTTTTTAGCATATCTGTAAAAACAAATGTTATATCTACAACCAAAATTTTAGGGGAAAATAAAACCAAATTGAAAGGACTATTAAACCCTACAAAAAAAACTATTAGATTCAGAAAACAAAGTAATTTACCCACAACCAAAATGGTCCCACCGTGGTCACCAAAATGTATGCCTGGATTTGGATCACCTGCAAGATGTGATAGTAGATATAAAAATCTCCAAATCAATTCTACTAAATAAATGGGCTTATACTACCATTGAAAAGATAAGAAAAATCATGATTTCTTTCAATGAATAAAGCGGGTAAAACTTCTTGATCTAAATATATAACCTACATGTAAACACACTTAGCAAAATGTTAGTAATTTTTGGTGGTTAGGTTACCTTCCTTAGTCAAATCCATAACCATTTAAAGAGATAAAAGACATTTTAATATATACAAATGATAAAATGATGCATAAAAATGAATCGTATACCTGATTCAATTACAAATTAGTTGTGGTTACAATTCACTCAAAATTGCATGGATGTTGTAGGCTAGTCCCGGGCATGACTAGCACCTACGACAAAATATCACCAAAAAAATGATGTTGTGAGTTACACAGGTCCTTTGTGTTCTGCCTTCACCTCTCTAAAACCTGCAATTCCATAACATGCAAGCAAAGAAGAAAAATCTCAAGTATGGGCTCAGGTGCACAAGGAGTCAAGGGTTTAGAATGATGAGGTGAGTGGTGTTTAATAGTTTTTATTGCATAGAATATTTTGATAGATATGGGTATAGTATGCATAGATGTGTGAGATAAGAAGGTTCCATAGTGCATTGGGCATGCAAATGGGTAGGTGGGACGGAAAAAAATAAATTTGAGTGGGTGAGGGTTATTAAATGAGTGACAAAGTGTCTTTTATCACCTTTTGTGGGGTTTATATTTTTTATTTTATTTTTTGGGATTATTTGATTATTTAGGATTATTTTGTTTTATGATGTTTTTGGTATAGGATACCCTATTTAAAAAGTGTATTTTCCGGTGTCTACACTAAGATAATACAAAAACATTAAGATATTTACAAAAATATAAAATCAAGCCTTGTGCATCTTACTTGCATTATTAGAACTTTACATTACACATGTTGTTTTCCACTTTGGTTTGATAGATAACATGATTTTTTCTTTACACACATGCATTCACTTGGTATATTGAGATGGATGCAAGGCACATAGATTGATACATGCTTATAGGAGCACTCATGTTTCTTTACATTCTCATCATTTTGGGCAATGCCTCCACATTCTATAGGTGCTATTATTCTATTATAGTTCATTTTCACTTCCACATTTATGCTCAAGTATATACATCATGTACTAGTTACTTTTCATACTAATAAGACTAACATATGTGTTTTGTGCAAAGTTGACATCTCTTGCTTACTATTGTCATTATTGATAATCAAATTTTGATCCTCTTGGTTGTTATACATGCTTGCTAGTTGTGTGTGTTTTATTGATTGTTTGCTTCCTTAAATGCAGCCTAAATGCCTTCATTGTCTTGTGAAACTATGGGTATACCATGTTATTGGCATCATGCCTATATTGATTTCAATTACTTTCTCTTATTTATAGGCCTACGAGCCTTAATTGTCTTGTGACATCATTGGTGTCCCATGTTTGCAAGATCAAATCCTTTTGTATGGAATTATTTGTAATTAGATGCATTGATGTTGTTCTTATTTTATCTTATATGTGTTGTTCCCAATGGTTTATTTAGGTTTTATTATTATCATCTATTTCTATCATTATGTTTTTATGTGCCACATTTTCCACCATACGTAAAAACCTATCCTTTTGCAGTTACATGTTCACTAAGGCATTCACTCTTTAGCACTTTACACAAGTTCTCACACATCTCCTTCAAAATTACACACCTATTTATTTTGATCCATATGATGAAACATGGGTTTTGCACATGCTTTAAAAGAGGGTGCATCTATCTAGGTTATTCTACATTTTCAAAAGCCACATAAAGGAATCTAGGGGAAGACGTAGGTACAAACGATATAGGCACCAAAAAATACATTCATACATAGAATTTTGGAAAAAATAGTACTGTCTTGAAAAATTTATAACATGCAAAATTGAAAATTTTGAACATGAAAACTAAGCCCACAATTTGAAAAACCCTCTCCTGGTCATTATGAACCTTTCCTCTAGCCAACTCATTATCTCACTATGCCCCTCCAAGTCCGTGACATCCTCATTATGGATAAGAGGAACATGCTAAAATGGGTTTTAAGTATGTTTCATGTGTAAGGGAATGAATTTGGGTTAATTTCATGATAAGACTAAGCTATGAGGTGGAATAGTGCTCTTTGAAGCACTAAAATGGATAATTTTAGCCGTATTGCAACATGTGGACATCCTCCTAAAGTTGAAAAGGAAGACTCAAGCCATCCGAGATTTTTACATGAGAGTAATGAAGTGACCCAAGGTAGTTTAGGAAAAATATTTGGAGGTAATTGATGTTGGTAACAATTTGAGAAAAATTGGGTCATTCTAGGCATATGAAATGAAGGATTTAATAGAGAAATTCACCTTTTTATGAAGCTTATGGGAGTTTGGGGAGGATTTGGAAGCTAAAAAAATATTCAATGGAAATATATTGGAATCCTCCACATGATGGACACATCAACATTTTCCTAAATCTTAAATATACTTTGTGACAGCTTAAGACAATGTTGTTGCTCCTTCGTGATAAAAAAGTTGAATGGTACCATAAATAAAATTTAAATCTGAATAAAGTATTGAAAGTGGTGGGAATGAACTAATTATATTATTTTTAGTTAAAATAATATAATATTTGACATCAAAACTCCAACTTTAACTCCTGGGGAAGAAAAATACAAGTTGCATGTTCTAATTTCAGGTTAGGATGATGACATCAACATCATTTAAAGACTCAAGCACTCTTTTCAAGGTGGTGTCTCCCTTTACTATTTTACCAAGGTGAAAAGGGACATGTGGGACACAATATTGTGCTCCCTCTATGTATGTTTCTTTGTTGTCACTTAAAACTTGTGACTTGAGTGGTTAGGTGAGCTCAATGCAAAAACATGCCCCCTTCTCATGTTGTGGCCCCCCTTGGCATATATTTCAAGGTTAGATGTCCCCTTGCACTTATAAACAAGTGAAAATTGACATGAGGGACACAAAAGTTTTCTCTCCTTTCATTTGTAACTTTTTGTCACTTAAAAACATTGAATTTAAGTATTATGAGTGTTAGAGGTACAAAATCAAGTTCTAGTCAAATATGCACCCCCTCCTCATGGAAATCTCACCCATGGCACATTTTTCAAGATGTGATGTCCAATTACACTTGTTTTAAGTTGAAAATAGAAATGAAGGATAAAAAAGTGTGATCCCCCTCAACTAGCCCTCAGACACATGGAAAACCTCTTTTAATCCCTAAGTGCTAGTTTCTATCCCCCTACATCTCACTCTCATGAAACCAAAAGTTGACGCTTGGAATGATATGATGAAAAAAACATTTGGGATCCCCTATTGTCCCATTTTTATCCTTTTCCTATATTTCTAGGGTGTAACTCCTCATCAACCCTCATTCAATCCTGGTTAATCTTGTTTGAGTCAAAATCAAGTTAAGGTGTGCAAGTAAATAAAAAAACTTAATGTAAAAAAAATAACCATTGTTGAGTTTTAAAGATTCATTTTCCCTAAAAAATATCACTCTCCTTGATTTTATTCTACTAAACATATTACAAATACCTCCATGCCCAAATAACTAATTTTGTTCATAACTCCAGAACTACGTACCCGATCTCTATGAAAACTTGTGAAAGTGCTCCTCTTGTAAATGCATTTAACACCATCCATTACTTGGAGGATGACATGGAATGATTTTTATTCCATTTTAGATATAATTTTCTAGCCATGAAATCCATTTTTTTCACAAAAAAGGTGAAAGTATATTTGCATTTTCTTCATGACTCGACAAGCCAAATTAATTGAACTTTGGAGCATATGATCTTCGTAAAATTATCTTTTATTTGAGACATTTATTGCATGAAGATGAGGAGTATATTTAGGGATATTTATGAGTGATATTTATCTCATTATTCTTCCATTTTTGATGAATTTTTCATTTTCCTGGTAATCCATCGAGCCAAATTTCCTAAAATTTGGAGAAAATGTTCCTCATAAAATTAGCTTTCATCTGAGCCATTTATTTCATGATGAGGTGGAATATTTTTTAATAGATGGAGGACTGATTTTTACCTTAGTGTTGTCCCCTCTTTGATGAAATTATCACTCTCCCACTAATTTAGATGAGAGAACCATTTAAAATTTAGAGTAGAGCATCCTTGCAAAACAACGGAAATTTTGAGACCAATTTCATCTCATTTGGAGACCAGGATGACCCACTTATAAAATAGTAGTTCTTACCAATGTTCATATTCTATAAATATTAAGTTTCATAACGTTTCATTCTCTGAGTTTCCATTTCTCCTTGCATATCAAGAACACTCAAAATTTCTAAATTGAGACACTAAAAAAACATCTTGGAATTAGACTTCCAAAAAACAACAAGTGTTGGGATTGTGGTCAAAATTTAAACACTTACTCATCTCCTATTCATCTCACTTACATTTTTTACCATGGAGCTCAAACTGTAATGCCCTAAAAATTCTGACCCAAAATGGGGCAAAATTTTCATTGTGCTATCAATTACGATGTTGAGGAACTTTCATGATGTTTGTGTTGTTATGGTGCACCGCTTATAGAGCTAATAAAACCTTCCTATAAGTTATACTTGTTATCATTGCATAGGGGACATGTTAATATTCTCTGTATCATTCCAATTTTATTTGATGTCTTTGAAGATATTTGTTATTTTTTTATAGCACTATAAGTCAATATAGAGTTATGTATATGGTACCATAGAAGTTGATTGCTATTATTTGATTCCTAGGGTGTCTGTTATATTTTATACATTGGAAATCGTCAAACATTATGATAATAGCTCATTATAAATGATATATATACCTTATAATTTTATAATATCATATATAATAATACCCTTATATGAGTAATGATACTACACTAACCTAATAATAGTTAAAACCATTATACCGATCTTACAAGTCATTTGACGTTATTAAAACGTTATATACAAATGTGGTGATATCAACTTAGATATAAAATTATAATATTTATGTATCATGTATATATAAGAATTTAATCGTAATATATTATTTTTAATAATATAATGTATTTTAAATATTAATCAAGACCTTAGAACTAGATATATGTTTTTTTAATTAAAGGTAAATGGTTTTGAAGGGACCATACCCTGAAGTACAACCAAAAAGGTTCAATAGCCAAGATATACATGAGAGAAAAGTTGTTTTTTGATATGTGGGGGCCATACCCCAGCCAAAATCCAAAAATATAGATAAAACTATAAGAGTGCTAAGGCAGGGGTCAACTGCCTATAGGAAGCCCGATAACAGAAAAACTGCAGCTTGAAACAACACCACAACAGCTGCACAGAGAACATAAAGGAGAAAAGACATTAATTCATAGATTTTTTATACACTTTAAGTCTTTATGATAATATTTCATTATAAATATTCATATCTATCCTGATATTAGGGTCCTAATTTGATGCTTTGAAATTCTTAGTGATCCTCCCATTCTTCCATGCTGATGTAGGAATCCTAATAACATCACAAATATGGTTAATTTGATCTTGGAGGAGATCAAGGAATACTCTGTGAATGACTAGTTGATTGTTATATTTTTCTTCAAGATATGACTAGTTGATTGTTATATTTTTCTTCAAGATATCTAACTTGACTAGAAAGTGTGTTAACTTCCTCTTTAAGGATGGTAGTGGAAGCATGGTCTATGGTCTTGCTACCAGTTGTGAGGAGAAAGTCAACATTGTCTTCAATAGTCTTCAGAGCATCAAACTATTATTTAAACTTTTCAAGAACAAAAGGGGTGATTTGAGCACTAAGACTATCATGGATAAACTCAAGAAGGCTTTCTTCACCAATTAAGTCCTTTTATTTCTTACTTCTTTTGAGAATCCAATTAGGAGGGGGTTCGGTGATAAGGTCATGAAAAAGAGGATTCTTTGATCTAATATGGGGCTACTGGGGAGGTCGAGGAGCTAAAGTAGGGCATGGTTCATTTGCTACAACATCATGGATAAATTGGTGGATAAGAAAGACGACTCCTTGATGGAATGGAATAAATCTCTTATGTCCTTGAACCTATAGAATTTTTGTTTCTAAAGAGTGCAGAATGTAATACGAAAAACTGACCTTTACTTCATGCCTGAAGTGATTGAGAAGAACCAAATGATGCAGAGGAAGAGTGGAGAACATTCCTTCAAGAATTATGTAGAGAACCATCATGTGAGAAACTTCATCAAAAGGTTCTGAAATAGAGGAGAAGATGATGCCTTCATATTTGATTTCAATTTTTCCCCATCATCCAAGAACAAAATTTCCTCTACCTCCTTGTCAAACTTATTACAAAATAAATTCTTTCCCTCCATACTCAAACCTATGATGAAGGAAATACATTGCTCAAAAATTTGAAGTCTCTACCCTTGAACATGATATTTCAATCCTTCCAATTATCCACAAATTGTAGAGAGATATACTGATCATGTCCTCTAATTTGTTGAATGAAGTATATGAAACCTCAAATGTTTAGGGTTTCCCAAATTTCAACATTTTCTTTCCATTGTGGGTCGAAAAATGGCTCGACTCTGTAAGGATCTCCTTCCATCATGAAAGAAAATTGTGGTAGGGAAATTTTTGACTTATAGTAGCATTTGGTAAGCCTTTTGACAACAATTTGATAGCCTATATACTAAACAAATTTCCTGATGAAACCTGACTCCTTTCTCCAAACCTGTTTATTGTGATAAAAGCCCTCAATTTTTGAGGTGTGGAGGAAATAAAAAATTATTAAAATCGATTTGCTTCAAGTACCCAGGTGGGGAGTTCCACACGTGTAAAATCCATTACTTAAGGAGTAATGATGGAATGGGCAGTAGCTTCATTAATGATGATGGAATGAGCTACATAGGGGAGGTCCTTGATATCATGCCACTCACTATAATTATTTATATGAACACCAACACTAGCAAGAGCATTTACATCATTATTTCCCTCATACACATATTTAAACATAATATTAAGACCATTACAAAGCTTAATATCTTCATTAATGAAATCACTAATGCTCCTATTGGGTGTTTAGATTCTAGAGATATTGTTAATCATATTCATAGAATTCCCGTTCATAATGAGATTGTTAACTTTGAGCATCCTAGCCATTTTGATTGCCCAGAGAGCAGCTAGGGCCTCAACAAAGTGATTGGATTGCTTACCTATGGGGCCTATATAAGCAATAATTAGATGACCCTGTTGCTTTCTGATGAGACCACAACCACCTGCTACCCATGGGTTGATTTTAAAGGCACCATCATAGTTTAAGTTATGCTAACCATATTTTGGATGAATCCACTGAACAAGAGATCTATCAATACTAGCTAAGGAAATTAAAATCTTTTAAACATTAATATTCCAGGACTTTAACTATCTCTCCTCTTCTTTAGGATACTGATATTTTTTGGGGGGTTTAAAATTCAGGATGTTTTATTTTTCTCAAACTATAATTTCATTCATAATGCTTTTGATAGATTTGTTGGTATCTCTAAAGATAAGGGAGTTGTGAGCCTTCTAAATTCTCCAAATACTATGGGGGAAGATGAGACTCCAAAGTCTACAAAGCATAACATGTTTGAAAGAAGGCTGCCAATGAATCCAGGCCTATATAATGTCATCTGGCAAAGACTAAATAATGCCAAACCTATTAAAGATGAGCTTCCAAAGAGAACCAACAATTGGATAGTGCAAAAGGATATGTTGGATGGTTTCATTATATTTTTAATAGTGTAAAATCTATTTGGCATGGTGGATCCCCTTTTGATAAGATTATAAATTGTGAGAATTCCTTTATTTAGAACCATTCATAGAAATTGGTTTATTTTCGGGGTGAGTTCTTTTAACTAGATCCTGCTCTAAGGAAAGTTACAAGTGGGTTCATTAACATATAATTGATAACCTGATATCACTATGTAGTTGCCATTAAAAGAATGATACCATATAAATTCATCCTTTGAATGAATTTGACTGATAGGAATATGTCTGAGAATGTTTTTCAGGTCCACTAGAAGATCGTTTTGATCTAGAAGAATAGACTCAATATTTCTCCAATGCAATTTGCCTTCTGTATTTTGAATATATTTGTTAACCTGCTGTCCCAAGGCTGCAGTAAGGATACTTTTACGTTGGTCCCATTTCCAATTGTTATTCAAATTACTAAAATAATCCCACCTATCATTCTAAAAATTTATGTTTTCCCTTGTACCAAGAATCCATTTACAACCTGAAACAAGGTCTTTTATTATCTTAACCAAATTTTTCCACAAGTTTGAACAATTGGGATGAGTAGCATTATTGAAGAAATCCTGTACATTACCTTGATTTAGATATTTGGATTTAATAAGGTCTTCCCATGGATGTTCCTCCTTTATTAATCTCCATCCCATTTTTGATACAAGAGCTGCATTCATAGTTCTGATCTTTTATTCATTCTATCTATATACACAGTCACATGCATAAACCTGTTTCTACCCATGCATGCCCTAATGTGCACCATCAAAATTCCTCCTGCGTGATTGCATATTCATGCTTGTTATGATACTTAGTGATTTTATAATCCCAAAATTATCACATACTAGGTATGTTTCCCATCCTTGAAAACACTAGAGATTGTCATGCAAAAGAATATTAGAACACCCATCATCAATGAAAGAATAAAAAATGAAAAATATGGCTTACGCCCAAGCATAAAAGAATAAAGATTCCTTAGGGGGATGTAACACATGAAATTCCTTGACCAAATTTTTCTCTAGTTCCTTCCACCCTTCTAAATCCTTACTCACCTGAATTAGCACATTTTTTAACAATGTCCAAGACCTCTACAAGAGTCAATTAATCAATCTTCACCTTCAGCTATTCAATCAAATCTTCAAGTTTTTTTTCCATGTCATCTATCACATACATCTAGCATGTAATATGTGGGAATATTTCCTTCATCATATCCTTTAATGAGGTCTTCAACATATTAATTATTTCTCTCCTGCTCCACCTTGGCTAATAGATTTTCCCATTCCACCCTATTATTATTATTCTTGGCCTAGAAATCCTTTAACTCCACTTCATCCCTAACAAAAAGAAAACCCACAACATGATCAAATTCCTAATAGTTATCATATACAAACTCTTCCACTCATATAACTCCATTAGATTCCACTTAAAATGCATCATACTATGCAAGGTGTTCCTTGATATATTCCCTGTCACTCTTATTTTGTCGCGCCAATACTTCCTCTATCGAATCTATTGTGTGAACCTTCTGCTCATGTGTAAGCATGCACATGCTAAGTCCTATAAACAGTGAATTTACATTTCATATAAAGGTTTACCTTGACCAACTTGATCTAGGTGTGTGAGTGTAATAGAATCTGTGATGCATTTTTCCTTCTTATATGTTGCGCGCATCTGTCCCTTCTCTTCTCTTACTTATTTCTTCAGTTTCATGATATCTTTATCTTTATTCTCAATATATTTATTATTCTTCCTTATCTCTTCATCTTTTTTCCCCATGTCTTTGTGTATATTATTTATGCACAAGTCCTTATCAAATATTATCACTCCTACATGCTCCAATAGTTTGTTAAGTGCATTACATGCTTGTTCATCCATTACCATATGTGCATCAAATATCGGATAAGCCTCCCCTGGTGTAGACTTAAGTTGAGTATCATTTATTTAGTGCATGCTAACCTCAAACTCAAGCTCCTCCATATGTGATTGAAATGCCCAGGAGATAATTTTCCTTGTGCATGACAAGGCTTTTTCCTTCTCAAAGAATTACCAATAGAAGAGATCTTATATGGCCACTACTCTATGATATCTTGCACGTAAAAAATTTTTAGTGTGTGCCTTGGTTTCCTATTCTTTCCATGGTTCCCTTTCGGAAAAATTAGTACAAGGGTGTTTTCCACACCACCTAATTCTTCTTCATCCCTCTTCTTTTATTCTTCTTCTTCTTCACGTTCCACTTCATGCTCAACAATGCACTAGATAATGATCTCCAATTCCTTCTCAATATGCTTCTCAACTTCTATCTCAATATTATGATCAGATCTATGTTCCTTAGTGGGTTCCTTGCTCTCTTCCAAACTCTAAATAACAGAAACTTCATGGCATTCTTATTTTGGCTACTTGAGTGGAATTTCCTCACAATATGCATCAAACTCTTCCATATATGACTCCTTAATTTCATGCACCAAGGGGTAATTCTGTAATATTTCCTCTTCCTTGTCTCATTTGGCCCCCTCTTCATTCATCATAGCCTCCTTTGTGTTTTTTTTGAAAAAAATATTTTGTTTCTTCTTTACCAGAGACTTTTTATTTGGTGGATTCTTTATGCTCGAACTTAGTTCTAACTCTTTGTGCACTAAAGTCTTCTTTGTAATTACACTCTGAATAGGAGGTTCATCTTCACTTTTGTCTTCCTCCTCATTGGTAGGGGGAGTATCCTTGCACACTCTTTTCTATCCCATAGTATTTTTCCTTATAGGCTCTTCTAGGATTGTCAAGTCCTCCTCTACATACTTCCTATCAAATCTTCTCGGCTTCATATATATATAAATATTTGTGACCTCCAGATTAGAAATCATTGAAGTAATAGAGTTGGACATATTGATATCATATGATATCATTTTTTCCTCCTACGTGATCCTGTTAAGATAAAAAAAAGTGTTTTACGCAATGTGTGGTACTCATAGTCCACCTTATCAGCGTCAAATTGTAGTTTTTTCCCCTCAGATTTTTTTTCACCATAATCTAAAAATAACATGTTGTAAATACAAATGGAAGTTTACACCAAGGAATCTTAGAGCCATCCTTTAAATAAAAACAACCAATACAAAAGTGATGATAGATAAAAAAAAATTGGCCTTCCCTTCTTTGCAACATGAAGCCATTACTTGTTCACCTGGCCCACTCTTTCCTTCCCATTAAAATTTGTAAGAAAACATGTAGCCATTCTTATAATAAGATCATTGATCTTAATGATATCCATTACGTGCCCTCCCCGTTGATACTTCATTATGGTAGTGATATTATTCACTTCATCATCATCTAGTTCAATTGATTCTAGGTTTGTACGTAATTTTGTAAGAAATCGCTCAAAATTGCTCGAAGTCGCTCTTGAAAATGCACAAGTTTTTCACAAGGTAAGGTAAAAATTTATTTACCTCGACGCCATTT
Organism: Taxus chinensis; assembly: GCA_019776745.2. Taxonomy (NCBI): domain Eukaryota; kingdom Viridiplantae; phylum Streptophyta; class Pinopsida; order Cupressales; family Taxaceae; genus Taxus; species Taxus chinensis. The sequence goes on from CM034149.1 coordinate 318,420,971, forward strand.
TATAGATTTTAAAAATTTTAACACATCAAATGCTCAACACCTACCACCTATAAAATCCTTAAATCTTCCTTTTCTACTTTTTCACACTTTTTCTGTTACTTTCTTTCATGTATTGTAGTCATAACATTCAAGTGTGCTCACTACTTTTTATGCCGAAGACCTCCTCACATGAATTTCTCTGTACCATAGTACATAAACCTTTATGTCATATACCAAGTAGTTAATCATGCCACTACCTACCTTGCATTATACTATGTGATCCTTCTCAATGCATGCTCTTGATCTTGAGCATTAAATGCTCACCCTATGTTGGAATGGTGACAAGTGTCCACCTTTACCACCCTTGAATTTGACCTCTTCCATGAACCCAAAATTCTATCCATTGTGACTCATTTTGGGGCTTGATGTCCACATATCTCAAAACCTTTAGAGAGATCTAGAATGACGATGCATGTCTCCGCCTTGACCATTAATCTTCTTCCGTGTTGACCTTTTATTATGTTCAATGAAATTGATGGCCAAATGAATGTTGCAAGACCTTTTAAATATAACATTTTTCTATTTTTCCACGCAATCAACATTTAATCATAACTAGGAAAACCTCCTTCTTCTAACGCATGCAAATATATGTCCACTTCAACTCACCTTCAAGAACCTACAAGGTATCATTTTAACATATTTGTACTGGGTTCACCCTACACTTAAATTATGTGTTTTCCTCTATGTAAGAACTCAATATATGGTAATCATCTTATTTTGCGCAAAATCACTTATTACAATAAAACAAATAAAAAACAAAAAGTGACAACTTGAAAGAAAAACATGAAAGGGAAACCTAATGTAAATGACACTAATGCCTTATTTAAAAACACCAAGAAGCTTGTTTATAGTAGGGCTTCAACCTACTCCCACTGAAGTAACCGAGAAACATGGTACCATCCAACACCTATAATTGACATGTGACTAATTCAAGTGTCTTGGTTACTACAAAATTTCCTAACCAATGCACCTTTAACTTTATTAGGTGGCACACAAAATTGGAGTCATAAAGAAGGACCATCTTGCCAACTGTAAATCTCTTTTTTTTGGTGTCCCCAAATATTTCAATTAGAAATATTGGGATACCCATTTAAAAAATTTGGGTCTTTTTCGATTGTAGATTCACTTAGGATTCCTTCAGGAGGTTACAAAAGGTTACTTGATTGCATTTGAAAAATACACACTTACTCAAAGTTTCCCAAAATCCCCAAAAAGCTAACTATGAATTTCGCTGTAGACTAATTCAGGTTTTTCAAGTTGCTTTACTTCACAATTTGAAGTAGGTCCTCACCCAAAACTAGGTTTGCACTAATAATGTGTTATGGGAATGCACAAATACTTTACTTCTTAAAAAAATAATTAAGTGAAGTTATCCCAAAAATTTGATTCATGCCACTACCATTGTATTTTAGGTTTTCCAACTACGATTGCTGCCAAGGTTTTCCAAATGTTCTTACTACCAGTAGATTTCATGTTTTCCAAAAAAAAACTTGAGAAAAATTGGACTTGAGCACTTTTATGGGTCTTTAGTGATGAATTTGATAAAACATGTAATTCTCATGTTTTTGGGGCACTAGGAACCATTTGGATGAAATTTCTCTTCTCTATAGGCTTCAAAATTCATACTTAGCCAAAAATTTGAGTTAAATGATAAAATGGGGAAAATATGGCTTTGGGGAACTATACTTTATTTTTCTAACTCCTCAGTCCAAGAGAAATACAAGAAAAGTTAGGAAAAAGAAGAGAGTAATGCAGAAAAATGAAGTTGCTTTACTTCATTAAGAAACTAAGTAAATCAGTTGTAAAAAAAACAAAGAAGGAAAAACAATAAAGTAATGTGGAAAAATGAAGTTGCTTTACTTCACTAAGAAACTAAGTAAATCAATCTTGAAATCGTGAAATACATTGGAAAACAGTAAAAACAGTCTCAAAATCCTGAAATAAACTAGAAAGTAATAAAGCAGTCTCGAAATCCCGAAATACATTGGAAATTAGTAAAGTAATCTTGAAATCCTGAAATACATCGGAAAGTAGTAAAATAGTCTCAAAATTCTAAAATACACTAGAAAATAGTAAAGTAGTCTCAAAATCCTGAAATAAACTAGAAATTAGTAATGGGGGTTAGAAATCTCAAAATACACTAGAAAGAAGTAATGGGGGTCGAAATCCCAAAATAAATTGGAAAGAAGTAATGGGGGGTCGAAATTTCGCAATACACTAGAAAACAACAATGCTACTTCATAAACCCGAATGGCCATAACTTTTGACCAGGTGCTTTTTTTTTAAGATCTTAGAATTTCTGGAAATATGTTAGCCTCCTCTACACCATGGAATCATAAAAATAATATTTATATGGGGGTAAGTTGGTGAAAATGGAAAAAAAACATAAGCAAGAGTAATCCAGAGAAATGAAGTGACTTTACTTCTAAAACTAATAAGTAAAGAAGTTTCTAAAAGCCAAAATACAAAGAGAAGGTACTAATGGCACTTTAAAAACACTATTGGCCATAACATTTTCTAAGGTGCTCTATTTTTTGAGATCATGAGATTTTCAGAAATATCTTGACCTCCTCTACACCATGGAATCATGAAAATCAAATTTTGATGTAAGTAGGTGGGAGAAAAATGGAAAAAAAAAACTTTCAACTTAAAATGAACAATTCCAAGGAAGTGCTACCGAATTCAATGCATTATGGCGGTTTTCTTCTTCAGCGAAAAATGGGAAAACCAGGACAAAGGTACTATAGTTGGAATAAATTGTTCATGCCTATTATTATTCTTCTTTTCTTATTATCTTTCTCATTTTCTGGGAAACATAATGAAGTAATCGAGATTAATTGTTAAACTTAAGTAATTCTGTTAAAATCCATTACTTCGAGTTATTTGAAAAATTAAATTAGTTAGTAATAGCTGGCACTACATGTAGAGTGGTGAATGATGTTTTAAATTGTAGAACATTCAAAAGTCATGCATGCTGAGTAATGAGAAATTCAAGGAGAAAAATTCTCAACTACCTACACATTTGTAGCTAAGCACGTGCAAAAGGAACAATTAATGTAAATATTTGTACTATATTTCTAGATACTATAAATGTAAGGAGAAGCCTATGGGCTCATCATGGAACTTATTGGCAACCAGTTATTACAATTTTGTACAATAATTTAAAGATCTTAGACTTTGTCTTTAGATTCTCAATTTTTTCTGTGTATAACTTAACTGGAATCGAATAAGAGGAAGGTGGACTTTTGAAGAACTTTGTGTCTGAGAAGTCTCGTTGTACATCTCATGAGGATTTTATGGTAAAATTTTTATTACTTAAAATCTAAATATGGATTATTTTATTTTTCATTTTCTTAAATTGTGTCATTTATCCAATGCTTATTTATTTTTTATGGTTGTAATAAGCTCTATAATATATTTATTGTGAAGATAATTTCCCTTTCCTCATTTCTGCTATAATTCTATATTTTCATTTATCTTCTTTCCCCTACTTTTCCCAAACTTAGCTACTTACTTTCTGTAAAATTTTCAAGTTATGGTTCATGGGCTTTGCAATCAAAGTAATACCCTTGAAAAATAATTAGAATAAATAAATACCTTGCATAGGAGCTTTACCGTTAAATGAAGGGGATTTATCCCATTCCTTCTTAGGTTTGTGTGCATAAAATCTAGCCAACATGTTTTGGAGACTCTACTGGGGACACAAACACATGCGTTAATCTCTACCTATCCAGTGAGTATTTAATAAAAAAAATTGGTGACTTTGTATTTTGTTTGTTCTATTATTTCTTTACAGTGTTAAGCTTGCAAGAATGGCGTACACTCAAGAATAATTCTGTACAAATAATTTTCATGGCTTTACAAAAACCACAGGCTCTAGTTCCTTTTTTTCCATCTATTGGCCCTCTTGTGTTAGTTTAGTCATTACATGAATTTTCACCTAGATCATGTAAGAATTTCCCAAAATTAAATGGTGATGGGAAGAAATACCCATATGAACATATAGCTGAATTTTTTGTAGCTTATGGAGTTATAGGAGTGCTTTATGAAGATGTATCTATTTGACTGTTCATTGATACACTTTAGAGCTCTTCCGTGGAATGGTTTTATCAACTTTTTCCTGCATGTATCACCAACTGGGCTACTATGAGAACACCATTTGAAGCCAAATTCAAACTTGGAAATAATTCAAATACAACTCACCTAGAGAAAAAAAAACCGCATGAACACATGAGAGATTTCATTTCTAGATTCTAAATGATAATTGATAAGATTCCTCCTGCTTCCTCTCTTAGCGATGATAATCAGAAGGTATTTTTCATTAATGATTTGTTATGTGAAGTTAATTATCAGTTGCGTAGAGAACATCTTTCTAACTTGTTGGCAACTCAAAACATTGCTATTGAAGTAGAGGATGATCTTATCATGGAAAGTAAAATCAAGCATTCAACTCCTAAGGTTGAAGGTTATACTTCAACTAGTACTTCTGATCCACAACTGTAAAGATTGCAAATGATATGTTGCAGATAAAGAAGCAAATGACGTCAGATAACAATGTTACTCCTGCTTGGACCACACCTACATAGAATTGCATTGATGATACTCCTCAAAGACTTGTAATTAAAGTTTCCCCAAGGAACAATGTAAGAGTGAATGAAGAATATCAAGTTGTTGATGAATTTTATAAACTTGAAGACCATGCTTCTAACTCCAACAGTGGTTACCTAGACTACGAATCATATAATGACCACTATGAAAATTTTGAAGATGATTAAGGTCACTTATTTGCAGTGTTTACAAGATCTTAGATGTAAAAAGGTGGTGAAATTTCTGCTAAGTGACAAAGAAGATAAGGAGATGAAAAAATATCAACTATTCCTGAAGCTAATCCAAATGTAGCTACCATTTATTTTGATATCATTAAGAAAACCAATCAGATGCAACTATTGGTTAAGCCTCCAATAGAGGTTGGAATTGAGGAACACAAGTAAGTTGAGACCCAAGTGGAGTGTCCCAAAAGGTTTGATATTGAAGAGGTTGATTTCTTATCATATCTAGAAGATTTCATTGAAGAAGAAGAAGCCAGTAAATTCATTGCTGATGCATTTTCACCATCTATCCTCCAATACCAAGAACCTCTTTCTACAGGAAACTTCCACAAATCAGACATGGTGGAAATGGTCAAAGAACATTCTACTACCCAGATCAATCTACATAAGGAGATCCATGATGAATCAATTGCAAAATCAAAATTCATCATGGAGAAGGTAGAGTCTATTATAGAGTTATTTGTGGAAGTGAAACAAGAATCAATTTGACTTACATGAAACTATATTCATTGAAAGGAAGGTTTGTAGGATACCCCCATTCATGGGGAAAATATTCAAATAAATAGGAAAATCATGAGGATTAGGCCTTGTCTAATAAGATATCTAGCTAGTTTAGAGTCAACCTAGGAATTACAACTAGTCATGCTCATTTCAGAGCATGAGGATGAGATACGATGCACCAAATATCAACTAAAGGAGGCATTTATTTTATTTGTTGTTAATACTTTGGTAATAAAGGTGGAGAACTAGCTTCAAAACATTTTTTCACTCTTGCTAAGGACCATTATCAATGAAAAATCAATTACATTGTCTAAGTTTGTGAGGAAAGGAAACTATTTTTCCCTGCCTATTGATGGATTCTTTTAGATTCCTTTGCCATTGTTAAAGTAGAGTAGGTAGTTTTGTTTTTATCAAAATAATTTCTTGGGCACACTCTGTATGTTTCCAATTGGGACATGTATTATTTTACATGTGTTTAAATGGTTTTTGTAAGTTTTTATTTCCATGCTCGGTTCTCTTCAAAATCAAATCAGATACCTGGAGCATTTTCTGAGATTTATTTAGAGCTTCATAGATCATTTTTGGCTAGTGGTCATCATGAAATTCTAGTTTGGTGTTAATTTCATCACAAATTATTGACCAGATAAACTACTTCCTAAGTATCAGAGGTGCATGAGAAAAGGGCGTGCAAGAAGGTGGAGAGTGGGCGCGTGTGGAAGATCAGTGAAAGAAAGAGGTGTCCTGGTAAGAAAATTTTTGGGACTTAGTCATTTTCCATGTTACGGGATAAAGTTAGGATGGAGTGCAGAGCACACATTAGATAAAGACACAAAGACTTTAAGAATACGTGAAGGCTATTTTGGGAACAAGAGGAAGATAAAGAATCATGCAGAGTTTGAGATAATAATAGGATTATATTTGGAGTTAATTATAAATAATATATTATTAAGTGAAGCTTTCATGCTTGTTTAGATATTTTTGTAACAAAACATGGCTATTTCGAGAATGCGGCCTATTTTGAGAGTGCATGGATTATGAAGGGAAAGTCCCCACCTCGTGTGTATATATGTGTGTGTGTGTGTGTGTGTGTGTGTGTGTGTGTGTGTGTGTATTGATTTGCACTGTTTTGAGGAGCGAGAACGAGATCTAGATTGTATCATATTTATTCTACTAGTATGATTTGTGTGCTTGACTCTTATGACATTATGTGTAGGTTCTCATCTCTAGTTTGTGATGAATTAATATAATGGATCATTATGTAGGGATATTGATTGTTGATGTCTCAATTCATGGTTATTGTATTGTGAATCTGGTAGTAATCCTTATGTGATCTATATGTTTACTTATTATGTATGTTTCCAAATTGAGCTCATGGATTTGATTGTTAAAATGGAATATGTACTTTGAGTATGGCTATTATGAACATGCATGATAGCACCATGGTAAGACAATAACAAAGAGGTACCTGGTACCTTTGCATGCTTAAAGTGAGAGCTCAAATCTATTTGAGTGAAGAGCCAATGCACCTGGGGTTGTTGAGTGGGAAAATAATACTACATTTTGGTTATGTTGTCAAGACATATTTTCGAACTGTTTACCATGATGTTGCATGATGATGGAGTATCAGTTGACTCTTGTGGATATTGAAGATTGGGTGATTGAAAGAAATGATCTGTTTGCGTAAAGATATTGTTATAGACTTGATTTCAATACAATTGCATGAGTTCAAGAACATATTTATCATGAGATTTATGAGACGTTATTATTCTACTATCTAATAGAGTTGTATGAGTGGTTGACAACATATGCATCAAATAAAATTTAGAGTTATAGATCAAGGACTTGGACGTAGGAAGAGTATCAAGCTTTGTTGATGTAGATGAACCTTGGGCACGTGTTGTAGATCATTCATGGGTTTGTGTTGTGTGCAATTATACTTTAGAATACATTTTTTTCATGTATTATTTTCTAAAATTTGCTGAGTTTTAATTTTTGCATTATCGCAGAGGATCTTACATTCACGCTATTCATTTGTCCATTAAGATCTTTATGGTGGTTCTAAGTTTAGAGAACTTACCTATGACTAGATAAAATATACCACCGCACATATGGGTAGGAGTATGTGTGATGAAAGATGGCAGACCTTGTGGAATAAAGGAAGAGAGAAGAAAAGTGGATTTAGTAAAATGAAGCGCGGGAGAGGGAATTAGCGAAACAACATGATATTGAGGAATTTTTGGAGTTACTAAGGATGATTTCTCATGAAGTATTTGAATCTCACATGGAAGACATGTATCCATAGCATCAGGATCTCCCCCACTTAGGAAAATGTAGTAGATAATCCCCTCCATCTTTTGATGAGAGTTCTTCTGATGAGTAAATACTAAGGACCACATGCCCACATCTGATCCCACCTGAAGGACTTTCCCTTGTGCTTGGTGTTTGAGTTCCAGAAGTAAATATTGATAAATAGGTGAGTGTAGGTAATCCAATGACTTTAGGTAGATAGCATTTTATTTTCAATACAGAAGTGTGTCAGACAATAAATTCATCTATGGAAGCACATACATCATATTTTTTATTTGGAGGTCTGATTGGAGGAATATTTTCTGACACTTCATCAGGATAGAGTGTGGGCATACAGAATATTGGGAATACATATGGAATTACTATAAATTTTTATACTATGGGAGTTCAGTTTAGTACTATGGTTTGGACACAGGGAAGCACATACACTCATCCTACACTTGCTGCTTGAGGATTGAGTGGATCAAGGGGGTCGAGTTCAAGTGGATTAGGTGGTTCTAGTAGTGGAGGAAATATTGGTGGCTGTTCTAGTTCTATATCTGGAGGACAGAGCCTACATCCCCAGCAACCCCCACTTAATCCTGAGCAATTTTATTATGATATTTCCCTCCATTTGATGAAATATAGAGGTATTGAAGATGTTGCAGAGAATATGCACAAATATGAGCTATTATGGCATGGTAAGGGAATCACCACTCAGATAGGAAGGCGAGTCAGTTTTCTACTACTCTTCAAGGGTGCGTGCATAGATACTACAAAAATCATGACTTACATCAGCATACAGTGGATTATGATGATTTTCACTCTACGTTTTTGGCTAAGTTCCATATCCATGAGTTTTAACATAAGAGTATTGGCATTCTTAAGGACATTAAACATGGCTTATCTAAAAGCTTTCGAGAGTATGACACATACTTTAAAACATTGTTATCAAATTTGTGTTATGACATACATCTTAGTCATCATGCACAATGGTTTTTTGTTGGGCTATTGACTTTGTTCAGAAGGGTGCTATCAGTTAAGACCTTTATAGATCCACGAAATTCTTTGGAGGAAGCTTTATGTGATGAGGAAGTTGGGAGTATGGACACTGGAGTAAGTCCATTTTTTGAAGCGTAAATTTCAGCTATGGAGAAACTATTGGAGAAGATATCTAATAATCTAGCTCATGAGACATGTAGTGGAATATGGTGTAACAATTTTGATATTAAAGGGCACACTAAGGATAGTTTTCCTCACAATTTAGTGTGTGCCATGCTGCTGAATTGTGAGATTTTGAATTTGGACCATGATGCTAGTAGATGTTCTCTTTTGCAGCGTGTGATCCATAAGAATGTGTCTATGTATTGTAATATTTGTAATAATCATACTCATGACACTGTTAACTATATAGTGATTGATCGTATACATTAATCCATTGAAACTGGTGTGGACCTGACTAGTGTATCTGGTGGATCTAAGAAACAAGGAGAAAAACATAATGAAGGGTGTCATAATGGGGATAACCAGAATAGAGGCTTCCGTGGTGGATATAGATGTTGAGGTTGTGGTCATGGAAGAGGAGGATTTCCTAGAAGAAATTATTTTATTTGTGGATCTCCTGATCATTATCAGCGCAAATGCACCTAGAATTTAGTTTTCTCATGGTGTGGAAAACAACACAAATTCAAAGAATTCCTTGACTTATATGAGCATATGAGAAAGTAGAACAACCAAGACTAGGGAAAAAATATGATTAAGATAAAACTCGAGGATGGAGATCAATGGATGTCAAAGGTTGGAATGAATTGACTGAATTTAGAATTACAACAAGTGTTAGTTGCTACACGCACTGAGGATATGCATTATTGTGAACCTTTGAAGTATAACTTGACTATAACAAAGGAAGAAGTGATTAATGCTAAGTACCTTGATGTTGAACATCAAAAATAAGTTTACCTAGAAACTATGGACGTTAGCAGGAATTTGCAAGGGGAGATATAGATCTAGAATGAGTATGCATGCATATTAGAACGTGCTAAGAATTGAAATCCTACAAAAATATGTAGATGATTTAAAGGAAGTGTAAAAAATGTTGCATAAGAAGAAAATAATCTCTTTGTTAGGAGAGTGGTTGTGACAAAAAGTACCATGTGTAGCTAATGATCATGAGAGGAAGATACTTTATGTATATCTGCCTCCCCATAATCATGAGTAATATAAAGATATTACATTGAATGTAGTTATTGATGGGTGGATCCTAAGAATTTTTTTGATAGATACAGGTGCAAAAGTTAATTTACTCATGTTGGATTCTTGGAATCAGTTGATCAGACCACCATTACAACCTTCTTCGAATGTGATATATATGGCAAACAAAACTAGGGCTAATCCTATTGGGGTATTACAAGATGTGACTATTATGATTCAAGAAGCCAATTTTACTAAGTATTTTTAAGTGTTGGAGCTCATAGAGGTATATAGCTACCCAACATTACTTCAATTCCCTTGGTGTTATGAAAATAATGTAGATTTGTACTTCAACAAGGGGTACATTATCTTTGAGAACAAAGAAGAGAGCATCATTATACCTTTGACATATGTAAAGGCTTATTCATAGGTTGATATTTTGAGTGAAGAATACTTGAACAAGATATACATGTGCACAATCAGAGACCCTAAGGTGGTTGAGCCATTTAAGGAAGGTGTGATATCTTGGTATGATGTTCATTCAGTTAGTGATACTACAACTATTTCTTGTGACAAATGTGCATATGGAATGTATGAAGTAGTTTGGTGAGAGATAAAGAATACAATTACTCATGTGATTAGGCCATGCGTCGTTCAACACTTGAGTCATAATCAGGTACCTCATTACACTGGTGAAGGGAACCCTGATGTCTTTCTACGTGCCATGGAATCCCAGTGGAAGGATGAGGGTGACAGAAGAAATATGTTGGTTTATGATTTATGTGGAACACCATCACATTGGTGGACTACACACAAAGACACCATATTGGAATGGAAAGAGATGAGAATCACCTTTTCTTCTAGGTTTCTAAGGAGCAATGTACCTTCTCAGATATGTGAATTCCATGGGAAGTCCCTTGCTTCCCACCATGTTTAGGAATGATATATAATTTGGATGGAGGGTTGAGAGGCCTTACCACCATAAATCTAGGTACGTAAGTTCTACGCCACCCTAAGAGGCTATATGCACACATGGTATGTCCATGCAGAATTGAAATGGGAAACCATTAATTTTTAAGAGATGTTCTTAGGTATGATCCATACTTTTGATTACTTTTCAACTAAATCTCTGGTACTTAAAGCACTGTAGATTATGAAGTGCCTCACTTTGGGAGATAGCACTAACGTTGAGGAAATTATTTTAGATATGTTCTCCGAACTCAATTTAGAGGAACACCTTGACGTTAATGAGACCGAAGAAGAATAAATGGTCCACATTTGGGAAGAAATGGAAAGGGGTAAAATGGTATGCACAATAGACAATGATGATTAGGATAACAACCTAGATGTTAACCACATTGAAGGTACACGTGAGGTGATGGATAAAATAGATGAGAAGACATGCACGTATCATGAGCCTATGAAAATAAAGAAAGTTAATATTGGGATAAATACAAAACCTAAAAAGGCCATTATTGGTGATTACTGGTCAGAGATGGAAGTGGCTAAGACTATTGAACTTTTGCATGACTTTCAGGATTTTTTTTCGAAGGGATATCATGAATTAAAATTAGTGCACTCTTCTCTAGGTGATATGTGAATCAAACTTAAAGAAGGCACACACCTGATTAGGAAGAGGCCATACATGATGAATCATAATCTATGCATTAAGGTAAAGGAAGAAATTGTTAAAATGATAAAGTCTAGAATAATTGAGCCGATTGAGGAATCTAAGGGGGTGAATCCCATGGTCATAAGTATTAAAAGGATGGGAGGATAAGGATCTGTGTAGATTATAGTGAGTTGAACTCTTTATGTATTATTGATCCTTTTCCTACCCTATTTACAGAGGATATGCTTGGAGGATTTTTTGGGTGCAAGATTTAACCCTTCACTGATGGATTATATAGCTATTATCAGGGTTTCATTGCTCAATAAGATAAGGAAAAGATAGCTTTCACCACTTAATGGGGAAGTGTTGCATACACAAGTATGATATTTGGATTGAATAATGTGCCTATAGTGTCCTCATGCATTGTTACACAATCATTTTAGGAATTCATTCATAATTTTTTACATGTGTATCTTGATGATTGGATAGTGTATGGTTTGGTTAAGGATCATTGTGAAAATTTGAGGCTTATGTTTGAGAGGTGCAGGAAGTTGAGAATCTCTCTGAATATTAAGAAATGTATCTTTACGACACCTTTTGGAACTTTTTTGGGGCATATTATTTGTAAGGAAGGCTTGTTGATAGATCCAACTAAGGTCGTTGTGATCTTGGTTTTGGGAGAACCTAATAATCAAAGTGAAGTGTGTGGTTTTATTATACATACAAGGTATTAGAGAAAATTAACTAAAGGCTATGAAAGTATTTCCACACCCCTGGAGGAAATTTTAAAGGATAAAGTAAAATTTAATAGGGGTAAGGTGCGACAATAGGTGTTTGAGACACTAAAGGAAAGGTTGACCACTCCACCTATTTTACGCTTTCCTTCATGGGACAAACTGTTCCATGTTTTTTTTACAAGAAGGAAGTTGACACAAAATGAACAAATCTATACAACTACTGAGAGAAAAGCCTTGTCCATGATTTACGTGCTACATATTTTCAAACAATACTTATTAGCGACACTGTTTATTTTCTTCATCGATCATATAGGACCTAAGTATTTGGTCAACAAGCCTATTATAATAGGGTAAATTTGCAAGTGGATACTACTATTTTAGGTGTTTTAGTTTACAATGAGTGTAAAACTTGGAAAGAGAAACTCGAGGCTTGATCATTTGTCAAGGATCAATTCTGGTAAGGATGTGTAGAGCATTGAGGACCCAATGAAGGATGCACAACTCTTTAGATTGAATCATGCACCCACCAGGTTGGAAGATATTGTCATATTTTTGTGTACTGTACAAGTGCCTGAGGGAATGAAGACTTGTACCCTAGTTTTTACCACCAAAATCCCAAGGTGCGTTCGCACATCACTCAGCATGAACTAAGCACTCACCTGAAGTGTGAAAGGGTACAAGGTCCCTATTTTATGTCATATTGTTCAAAGGGTTAACATGATTAAAAAAATATTCTAGATCCATCAAAGATAATTAAGCATAACAAGGTGCATAAAGGAGGTCTAGATCTTAACCATATGCAAGAACAATAAAACAATAACCGCGATAAACTTTATTATGAAAGATCCATTCATAGATGTGTCTAAAATCAATATCCAACCACAAAGATCCATTATATTAATTTTTATAAAAAACATAAGCTTCTTACATTCATAAAAATATCACCATGAGTCATGTGTGCACATAATCCAACAACATAACTCTATTACCAAAGTGATCCTCTCAAACTGTGTCAATTAATACATAATTATAGGGGTAAGAACTTTCCCTTCACCACCTATGCACATCTCAAAAATAGGTTACATGCTAATAATAGCCACGCACCTTTACATAATAAATAGGAGAGCATGCAAGATCACTAATAATAGATTATCTAATAATACACATGTACTATAATCCTGTTATTATCTCTTAAAAAAGGTATGGCGTTTGATCTTCTATTGATACAAAACAACCTTTGTGTGCTCCTTAAGTATTCCAAAAAATGTGCACTACACTCCATGTTCATAATTAGCCCTAATCTTCACAATGGTTAATTCCCAATTTCAAACCATCCTTGGAGCACCTTATTCCATTATAGTTCCATGTGCATTCATGCACCCTATGCTTGTGCACCCAATCCGTATGCACCTTCATTCTTAATCTCTATTACATCATCTCAACATTACCCCACAATAATTTCATTTCCACCCCTGGAAATGGGTAATCATAACTTACATATCTATGAATAAATAATAATGAATAATGAAGGAAATAATAAAGGAATTACTACACGCAAATAATTGGAAACTATTTAGCACTCTACTCTTCTACTGGTAGGATCAAATCTGGATATTCAATCTTAATCTCTTCCTCCAACACATTCCAATCACTTAGTACTTTATTTGTTTTATTTGGGATGTCTACAATTGTGGATTCCATTTCTTTAAGATTCCTCTTTTCACCTTTGTTCTGTAAGACCCTCATAACATTTACCATGCTCGAGACCATTCCCTCCACTATATCCATCCTTTCTGCGATGATTTTCCTAATTTCTTTTATCCTTTCGTTGTGTGGGAATAAGGAAGATTCAATTACATCACACTTTTCTTATATCAACATTAGTCTCTCTACGTGCCCAAAGTGTTTCATTATTTACTTCCTGAAGGACTTTATATTCTTTTTCCATAGTCTTTGTTTCTATTATCACACTGGTGCTGTCCACATAGTCAATGTCAGGTCTGATTTCTTTAGCTCATCTTCTAAAGTTTGCAAAATGGACTCATAACCTATAATTTTTCTTGCAATTGTGTCCATTTCTTCCTCCTTTGCAGCATCCTTTTGTTTTGGCATGAGCAGGGGTTCCTCCTCCAGTAGTAAGTGAACTATCATGCACAAATAGTGTAAAGAAGATGGAAAATCTTTTGCAACCTTGTCATGAAGAATATGGCCTCTTTTCAATAGTCTCATCCCCAATTTGATCTTCCATTTTAAAAAATTTCTACATTTCTACCTCATCCTTAACTCATTCCTCTATGAGGTGCTTGATTTCATTGTCCTTATCTTTCTTATCCTCCAACAATTCTCTAATAGTTTCCACTTTATCAATGTTTTGATGCACAACTTCAACACATACTCTAGTCAAGGAATTGCTTACCTACCCATCAGACATGATGGTGGGTTTTATAGCTACATGGCATGAATAGGGCATCTTCTTTAGTCTACGTGACACATAGGATTCCTCACATACATCGAATTCGTGCTCATCCATATGAGTCTACATCATCCATGATAACTATTTCTTTATTGGATTGGTTTCCATCTCCGTATCCATTAGCTCCCATCCGTATAATATTTTGGCTCCAAAGAGCTTTGGAACCACATGTGTATGATATTTTTTAGGTCATTAATGTACCCAAAAAATGGATTCCCATATGTATCATCCTCCTTCCCCTTTCTAGAATGCTTTCCCTTAGGAGCAAATACTCCCGAATCTAACAATAGTCCTTTACCTATTTGCGTAGTATGTGGCATGCCATAAGGCTCTCCCTTATCTATTTTCAAATCTTTTCCCTTAGAATCCTATTCATCATTTTTCATCTCCTCTTCTTAAGGATCCTCTGTATCCTCAATCTGTACTCGATTATTTGGCACGCTTTCCTCAGAATTGTCATCTTCATCATCTTTACGGGGGACATACCTATGTATTTTATTCTTTTCTAGCTCTACCTTCACAAGTGAATTCCTATGTGACCTTTGAAGGGGTTGTGAAGTTCCTGCTCTTTGAGCCTTTTTTCTTCTTAACACTCTCTTAAACTATGGATCCTTAGTAGTTTGCTCCACATTTATCTCTTTAGCACTTGTCTCCAAAATGTCATTAACTAGCTCCTATAATAGAGGGCTCACCTCGCGCTATATTTTCTAACCTACAGTTGGGTTTTTTCTGCCCCTATGATCTAAACCACAACTTTCTTCCTGAAATTATTCTTTAACAAGGGGCGACATTGGTTACTCATCTTCCAAAGTACCAACTGTATGTTTCCGTTTGGATGGTCTAAGTAGCTTGAACTCATTCTTTGCATATATTCCATTTTCCAATATGGGACTGAGATGGATATATATAAGGGTTTCCCCACTTTTTATAATGGCTAGAATATTTTCCTTCATATTAATATCATCATAAATTAATATTTCAATGTACATAGAATTACCTAGATAAATGTAAGTCTTCCTCAATGTGTGGTAGTCGATGTCTATCTTGTCTACGTTGAAAATCAACTGGCATGTGTCTAAAAATATATGTACAGATGACTGGAAATAACACATGGTGAAGGCATAAGGGAGATTACACCAAGGCCTTCATTTACCTTCCTTCATCCCAAAACACGCAATACAAAAATGTTGATATACTACAAAATTTACCTGTTTATATAATACCAAAGATAAATCCTTAGGTATTCTCCATTCTTCCTCAAACATGGCATGGAGTCACTCATACCATAATTATTCCCTCTATTTAAAGGGCCCACTCATGGTTCCATCACAGGTATACTTCTCAAATCTCTCTGCAAGAGATTTCTTCTCCTCAGGATAATGCTAAAATTTCTCCTTAGGCCCATTGAGCACTCTAATTTCTACAAAAACAAGGGCTAACAGGATCACACCAAAACTTATCTTATCACCTTCATGTGCTTCCTCAATGATGATTTCAATAATGAAACTAGTGAGGTTGTAAACTACACCTTTATCCATTTTCTTTGTTATGTTTAGCCACAAGGTATTTACTTTGACCACTGTTCCTCATTATTTAACTTTGTGAGGAGGTGTGTTACTACCTAGACCACTGGGTACTTTAGGAGTTTGTCAATATCCATTATGTGTTCTCCATTAAGGTAACCCAACTCCTTCTTTATTGCTATTATTTCCTCTTAATCAGTGAGGTCGCTACTCACTTTAGTGCCCAAACTTCTAAGTCCTGTCAAACTCCTAATCAAGGGCACAACAATCCTCATTCATCACTCAACAAAATATAATAAGTCCTCATCAACTCTAGTCATTAACCAATGGTATAACTTTTCAGGTTTCCCAAAATAAGGTATTTCATACAACTCTAAAACCCCTACCTTTTCTAACACCTTTTTATCAACATCATCGTACACTTCCATATCATCTGTTGTTCCCTTATTTGTCTTCACAACAAGAAAATTATCCAATTCATCCTTGTTATCCTTTGTTCTATGATTGTAAGCACTCACCTTGCACTAAGGAACATGTGAGTTCTAATCATGACCCATGTAAAACCCTTTCGGGTATTGCATTTCAGAAACCCTACTCTTGGGAGAATCTTGGACTTTGATTTCAACCTCATTTTACTTCTTTACCCTTGTCGCTGCTCCATGTGCTCTTTTTGGTGCCATTTCCACTATAAAGGTGTGTTTTTTCAATTGATTCAATCTATGAAACTCAAATCCATGCACACTATCTTGAAACTACATACCATAGCTCAAATACGAACCCTAACTATCAATGTTCTTCCTTGCATGCCTCTGCTTCTCTTAAACACTTCTCCAAATGGAGCAGCAATCACCTTGGTGAATGAATCTAAAAATCTCAACCAGTTCGTATCTCTATACACTTCAAAGATCATTAGCTATCTCTCTCATCAAAAAATCACTCAAATGCTCTTGATTGCAAAGGTGAAAATGACTTCAAAACACCACCTTATATAGATTTTTAAAAAAAATCCACATTTATTACTTTCCACCTACCACTGTACTTTGCATTAACTTGACATTTCTTAAATTTTCCACACATATTTATCCATGCCAAAGTCATAACCATCTTGCATGCCTACTACTCCTTGGCCACTTGCCTCCTCTCGTGCACATCCATGCACCGAAGCACTCCACCATTGCACCTTTTACTAAGTATTTTCCACTGATGTAGCTTACATCGCATTACACGATGCATCCATCCATACATGGTCTTCATTCATGAGAAATCTTCCTCAATCTACACCATTACTTCAAGCACCTAAAAAAAATATTTTTAGGCATATCCATCTTCAAATAACATTGAAACTTGGTCCATGTACCCTGTATATACTCCAACCCACACTAAGGGTATGCACGACCCTGTGCGCATGATAACACTTAGATATTAATCAAATTCCAGCACACAAGTGCTCTTATTACACAAAACACGAAACTAAATTGATAAAGTATAACAACGATGAAGGAAACACATAAAAATTAATTGCATTAAGGAAATATAAGCTAAGTGGAAATACTACCTTATTAAAAACACCAAGAAAACTTATTTATAGTAGGGCTTCAGCCTACTCCCATTGAAATAACCAGGAAACTGCATTACATCTAGCGCCTCTAACTGGAAAGCATATAAATAAATTATATAAGTTATAACATACGGTCCACACCAATGCACCTTAATCTTTCCAAGGGGGTGCAAAAAAATTGAATTATAAATAAGAATCATCTATCCAACTTCAAATTTTTTATCCTTAATATGTCTATCATGTCATGCCTTCTTCCTAGATTTTTCTTTCTTCTGTATCCATCTGTCTATAATGAACCTTTCATCTAATTGAATCAGTTTGTCAATGCAATCTTCAAGTGTTTAATCATCATCCAAACCTCATGTGCATGCAATACACAGACAAGGTAACATGAATTACATTGGAAGAATAGACTTTTTGCCAAACACCAACTGAAATGGTATTCCCTTATTTGACCTCTTCTAGGGTGTCCTATATGAACAAAGTACAACAGAGACTTTATCATCCAAGTATTTTCTTCCAACATCACAAATTTTTGTCAATGTATGGCTCAATATCTTGTAGAAATCCTCAATACTTTTATTTTCATGAGTGTGATAGGGTGTTGTTTTATGGTGTGCAACCATAAATTCTTCCAATAGTATTATGAGGGAATCATTAAGAAAATTACCACCCCTATCACTTTTAAAACTTAAAGGACATCCATACATGCTAATAATATTTTCCCATAGAAACCTTTTTTCCATAGCTACTGTACAATCCTTTGTAGGTTCCACTTCTTCTCACCTTGTGAGGGAGTCTCTACAAGTTACAATATAACAAGATCTAATCCTGTGCGCGGGTGGGGAAATAGGACCCACAAATTCAATGACCCATTTCTCAAATGGTTTTTCACTAGAGATCATCCTTAAAGGCATTTCATCTCTATGTCGAGGCTTTCGAAGGTGCTGAGAATGGTCACATGCCTTACAATATTCTTTGCAATCCTTGTGTAATGTTTCCCACCATAGAATAACCAATAGAATCTTACGTGTGGTGGACATCTTCTCAAATAATGTCCACCTATAATACCACCATGAGACCTCCTCCATAATTTCTTCCCATCTCATGCTCAAGTACACACTGGCACAAAACTTCATCCTGGCCTAGTTTGTATAAGTCTCCGCATTGATCAACATATAAGGCATGTGACACAAATGGACGATTTGTTTCTTTTCCAAATCCTTCATCTCGTTTAGGGCACCACACCAGTTCTCAAGAAGAAAGCCAATGTCCTATAAGTCTGAGGGTGAATGATTTAACCTAAATAACTATGCATCTAGAATATTATCCTCCATGCTCTGCGTGTCCTCTCCCGATTGAATCCTTGATAAATGGTATGGTTTAGAATTACTCTTTCTTGTCTTTACCACAACTGTAAAGTCAAATTCCTGAAATAACAGAATCCAATGGCATATGCTCCCCTACAAGATGGGCTTGTTTACAAGGTACTTTAATGCCATGTTATCTACATAGAAGATATAAGGTGTTTCCAGCAAGTATTATCAAAACTTATGCAACGCGTAGATCATGGACAATTGCCTCATGCTTTGTAGTAGTGTAATTCTATGTTCTGTTGGAGTTCACCTTCCTAATCTTGCAAAGTAAATAGGATGATTAACAATCCCTTCTCAAGGATTGGGCTGATATCACATGCCAATGGTCATACCATAGGTGTCTACATGCACATGAAAAGGATTAGTCCATGAAGGAAAGCATAGAATAGGTGTTGTAGTAAGCCATTCATTAAATGTCTCAAACACGTGATATTGCACCTCACCCCATTAGAAATTTCCTTTACCCTTTAATAACTACTCCAAGGGCATAGTGATCTTGGAATAACATTTAATGATCTTTCTGTAATACCCTATGTGACCCAAGAATCCGTGCACCTCATTTTGGTTAGTAGGTTCCTCCAAGCCCAACATAACAACAATCTTAGTAAGATCTACTAACAATCTTTCCTTATAGATAATGTGTCCTAGAAAAGTCCCAAAAGGTGTAGTAAACACATAGTTCTTGATGTTTAAGTATATTCTCAATTTACAAAATCTCTCAAACATAAGCCTTAAGTTATCACAATGATCCTTTACAAGTCCATAGACTATCCAATCGTCTAGATAAACCTGTAAGAACTTATGTATAAAGTCCTGGAATGTCTGTAACATAATGTGCTAAAATAATGTAGGTGCATTCTTTAATCAAACGGGCATAACCATGTTTACAAAATTCCCTATTTAGTAATGAAATTTACCTTTTATTTATCCTCTTTAGCTATCCTTACCAAATGACATCTAGAAAATCCATCGGTGAAGGAGTAGATCTTGTGCTCTGCAAATCCTTCTAAGATTTCTTCAGTAAATGGTGTGGGAAAGGGATCAAATACACATGCTACATTTAACTCCCTATAATCTTCAAAAATTCTAATTATTCCATCTTTCTTTATACATATAACCATAGGGCTAACCCATTTTGACTCCTCAATGGACTCAATGATTCCAGAATTCAGCATCTTGTCAATTTGTTTTTTCACCTTGACATCTAGGTTAGGATTCATCCTATAAGGCCTCTTCCTAACTGAACTCACACCTTCCTTTAGCTTGATTCTCATCTCACCCAAATCTTCATGTACCCCTTTTAATTCATGATATCCCCGAGGGAACATGTCCTAGAAGTCACACATCAATTCAATTATCTTAGCAACCTTTGAGTTAGACCAATAATATCCAATGATGGCCTCCTTAGGTTAAGAATTTTTTCCCATGTTGACCTTTTTATTTTTAATCATCTCATGGTAGACACATGCCTTCTCATCCGAAATGTCTATGATCTCACACGTACCATCTGTATGCTCAACATCCAAATTCCCCACTTCTTCATCATCAATGGCATAGACCGTTTTTCCTTTTTTATTTTTCTAGGAAGGTGCACCCAATATGTTCTGCATGTGTCTCTTCTTCTTAAAAGTGCACCGCCAAGTATGACACACCTAGTAACTCCTGAATAAGTTCCTCAGCCTTTGCACTATCTCCTATAGTCAAGCACTTCATAACATGTAACACCTCATTCAATAGAGCTTTAGTGGAAAAATAGTAAAAGGTCTTAATCACACCTATAGTCAGTTCTTGCCAATTTACAGTTTATCTATTCAAATCTACATAGACATACCATGTGTACAACCTCGCAAGGTGTATTAGAGCTTGTGCACCCAAAAAAAAGGTGGTAGAGATTCCTACCCCTCTGTTTAGAGTCTCTCACACTATTGAATGTGGTGATGAATATAATCCTTCCCATGAAATTCATAGATATGAGTAGGTACATTGCTCTGGAGAAATATAGCAGAGAAGGTGATTCTCACTTCTCACCATTCCAAAATATAATCCCTATGAACCATCCACAAGCATGATATTGTCCCGTATAAAGTACAAAATAGTATATTCATTCTTTCCACTTGATCTACCCATTGAAATTCCATAGCACGTAGGAATACTTTAGGATTTCCTTCGCTAGTGTACCTTGGTATCTGGTTTCTTCCTAAATTACTTGTTGATCAAAGAATACTTGTCAAAGATCACACAAGGAGTTAGCATGGGATAGAAGGCCAGGATAAAAAGGTGCAGAAGGAAAACAAGGACCCGCACGTGGAAGGAAAGTTCAGCTTTCAGGACTTGGCTGATTTTGGGAATGAATACCTATTTTTAGAAGATGGTGTACGGAACACACTAACGATGCAGAGACGTGCACACCATGTATTTCCTATCTTTGGAGAAGTGGTTCGAAGCATTTATACATGGAGATGAGATGAGAATAGAATTGACACTTTAGTTAACTATATGAGGACTATAAATAGCACACTTGCATGTGTGGCTATGATTGTAAATGCCATGTGGCTATCAATAGCATGCGGTCTATTTCTGGAATAGATAAGCAGTGAAGGGAAAGTCCCCACCATATATATATGATGTTAGGTACATAGTAAAGAGATGTATGTATGTGAGTGTTGGGCCCCTAGAATGTTGACTAAGTACAAAAGGTGCGTAGGTGTGCAAGGTCCCAGTTGAAGAAAGGCGCGCAAGGATAATGTGCAAAGAGAAGGGTTTAAGAAAAGAGTTCAAGGGAATCCTGTGGTGCACACGGCATGTGCGCAGACATAACCAAGTGTTCAATACTTAGCCAAATTAGGTGTTTGGGGTAGAACGTGTGAAAAGCATGACCTAACTGCACATGCTAAGTGGATAAGGTGTCAGCCTGGCGACAAGTTGGCCCAGGAAGGGACATGCCTATGGTGGAAGCTTCTAGAAACACATCATGTTGAAAAGTGGAAAGCTCAAGCTTGGAGGAGCATGCTCATATGGAGAACCAAATTCAAACACTTGGCATCATATCTGAGGGAACTGGAGGATGAGTTGGCAGCCTAGAAAGGCTATAAATACAAGTGCATGCAGAGTAAATAGAAGAGAACCAGAGAAGAGGGCGGAGCACTGCATAAATACTACAAGAACTCTGTTAGTGGGTAATTACACTGGGGAAAGGATGTATTCGGCATGGGGATTGTAATTTTTATTTTGATAAGCCTAGCTACATTAGTAATGCATGACTATGGTTTGCATCTCTGTGACATGTTGTAATGGCTCCATGGATGTAATGAGGTTACTAGTTTACGTATATATGAATATCAATGTTTCTGATGCATACATATTTCTCATAATTTCTCTTTCATTTATGTTTATACTAAGTATGGATGCTTGTATACTTCTTTTTGTTATGGTATAAGTTCTTTAATCTATTAAGTACTTATGTCTGGAATTATTGCAAGGATCTAGAGGCCGTTCTGAGCTCTATGGTCCTTGTATGTCTTAACTCCTTTAAAATATATTAAACACAAATAATATATGATGTTTCCCACTAAACTCACATAAAAGAGAGACTCGACACCCACATGTGCCTTGGGTGAGTGCCCAACATCCATTGGGTGATAGGTCGGTGTGCATGGGGTTCCTTTATTTTGTGATAGGGGTAAAAATGACTACATCTTGGTTCTGTTTCAGGGAACTCTTTCAATTTGTAGTGGGAAATAACATACATCATGATCTATGTAGTGAGTAATGACAAAGTGGTTAACTTTGGAAAGTGTTGAATCATGGTTCAAGAGCATGGAGGATGAATTTTCTCATAGATTCATCACTGGACTTGAGTTTGATGCACATAGATGGGTAGAAGAGAACCTCTACCATGATCTGTATGAAACTTTTTTTGTTGCTTCCCAGTAGAACTGTATGAATGGCTCTCCACCTATGTGTCTAGATCAAGTTGGTGTTATGGATCGTGTGTGTGGACCCAAGAAGAATACTAGGGGCTGCAGGATGAATATCTGACATGGACCCATGCTATGGATCATTGGTGGAAAGGAGTACTAGCTATCTACACTCTAGAGTACGCCATTTCCACATATTCTTGTCTGGAGGTTGCTGAGTTTGAGTTCCTGTGGGAGCCCAGAGGATTATTTCTACATGTTGTCCCTCTAGATATGAATATCTTAATGGTTACCATGAGTTTAGAGGCATTCCTAATGGCCGGCTAAACCATTTTGAGTGCTAGGTAAGGAAGCTAGGGTGGAGGAAGATGACAGATGTTGCGATGGAGAAGGAAAGGGAGGAGAGATGACTCAAGTATGGTGAAGCACGTGAAAGGGATATTACTAGACAACACGAGGTTGCATGTGTGATGGATGTATGGTGGCAAACGTTGTGAGAAGGATTTGAGGTTCACGTGGAGAACATGGAACCTGAGAAGTCTGTGTGACCCCATCTTGGAAAGAGCATAAGAGAGACCCCTTCAGCTTCTGATGAGAGTTCATCATGTGGAGAGAACTGTTGCAACACATGTGAGCCCACCTAGTGACTGAACCATGGCGCTTGGTTTTCCACATCAGGTGGAAAATATTGCTAGTCTAGTTGGTTACATTAGAAGTGATTGGTCTACACCAAGGAGATATAATTTCTTATTTGGGATTTCTATGGCTATAAATACCAACCCAATGTTAGGAGGAGTTTTCGAGCAAGGTATAGACATGTAAGCTTTTGGTCTCATGTCTAGGAGTGGCACAAGGTATACTATTGGTAGTGGGGCATTATCACATACCATAGATGCGCAGTTTAATGGAACTATGGGGAAATTTGGCACGACCACTATGGGATTTGGTGGATTACGGGGGTCAGGAGGAATAAGACCTGGTGGATCTGGTGGTTTAGGAGGAATAGGAGCTGGTGGGTTTGGTGGTTGCGGAGGCACATGACCTAGTGGACCTAGTGGGTCAGGCAGCAGAGGAAACATAGGTAGAAACCAGCCCCCATGTTTTCTTTGAAATGTCTCTACATTTTCTTGATTACATAGGTATTGAGGATGCTGTGGAACATATTCACAAGTGTGAATTGCTATAGCACACAAAGGGTATCACAACCCTACAGTGGAAGGTTAGTCAGTTTGTAACCACATTGTAAGGGCGCACACATAACTGGTATAGGAAGTATGACCCTCATCAAATAGTGGTGGATTATTCTAGTTTAAAGAACACATTCTTGGTAGAAATCCACATCCCTAAGTTTGAGTAGAAGAGCATCAGCACTTTGAAGGAGATTCAACAAGGAATGGAAAAGAGTGTGTGGGAGTATGATGCATGCTTTAAAACTCTCTTGTCTAAATTATCATATGATATTCATCCTTCACAACATGCTCAGTGGTTTGTTGGAGGTTTGGTCACACCTTTTAGAAGGGCCTTATCTCATAAAAATTTTACATACCCGCATGAGGCATTGGAAGCTTCTCTGCGCACCGAGGCTATTGGTAGTGTTGATACTAGCGTTAGCTTGTTCCTTGAAGCTCAGATTTCTGCTATGGCTAAGAAGCTAGAGAAGTTGTCTGTGAACTCATCCCATGAGACTTATAGTGGTTTATGGTGCATAAATTGTGAAGTAGAGAGACATTTCAAGGATAATTGCCCCCGAAGGACAGTACACATTGTGGTAATAGACTAAAATTTTTCATGGAGACCATGATGCAAGTAGATGCCCCTTGCTACAGTGTGCAATCCGAAAGAATGTGTCTTATTACTGTGAGATCTACACCTCTACAACCCATGATACTAAAGAATGTAGAATCATTGATCAGATCTATGAGGCCATTGATCATGGGGTGTGCTAGACCAGCATTGCCAGTAGTTCCAAGGGTGATGATCATCGTTATGAGGAGTGCATAGATGGAGGCACACACAGAAGGGGTTTTCACTGAGGATTCCATGGTCATGGTAACCGTGAAGAAGGAAGGATTGAGTTCCTGTGTGGAACCTGTTTCGATTGTGGGTCTACAGAACATTACAAACGAGAGTGTCCAGACTTGTTGCAGTGCTCATGGTGCGGAAAGAAGTATAAGTATGAGGAGTGCCTAAAGTTGTTTGAGCACATGAATCAATAGCATTGGAAAGATAAGGGTGTTACAATGGTCACATTAAGAAGGAAGACACACAGTGGATGCCTCAGGTAACATGGGATGTAGGTTTCAAGCCTGTCTTAGTAACAATAAGGACAAAAGCCGCACACGTAAAAAAGATACCAAGGTGAAAGAACATTGTTTAAAGGGAGGAAGTAGTTCATACAAAGTACCCAGACCCTACGCATCAAAAGGATGTATATCAAGACACCATGGATGTCATTTAGAGTTTACAAGGGGAAATCCAATATCTAAAGGAGCAGTCTAGGATGGAGGAACAAGGAAGGAGAGTCGAGGTACCAAAGGATGACCTGGATGAGGTCAAGGAAGTGTGCAATATGCTAAGGCAAGAGAATATCATTCCCTTGATAGGATCATGGTTGAGAGAGAAGGTACCATGCACCAGAGGATAGCGCGAGAGGCAGGTCTTGCATGCACTTGACCTAACCAATGTCAGTTACCCTTGACCGACATCAGTCACGTACCCTACCTAACTATCGTTGGTTTACCTCTACCGACGTTGGTCATCCTTGACCAGCATCGGTCACCCTCACCTGCACATTTCCCTATGTTTTACCCCTTTACCATAACCCTACCTCCTTTTTTGCCCCACTTAACCTTCACCCTGATCATTTACCCCACTCCACCTTTACCCTACCCATTTACCTCACCTTTTCTGACCTCATAATTTACTACCTACCTTTTTCCTCCTTTGGGGACTCATTATTTTACCCCTACCTTGGCCTTACCCTTACCATGACCTGGATATTTGGACTTGGACCATCGCTAGCAACCTTTGACCTCATGTGTTTGCTATACCTTGCAGCCCTGCTACCTGTGTTGTTGACCTAATGACCTTACCTAGCCTATGGTCATGACCGTTTATCCTAACCCTACCTTTGGTGTCTCAGAACATACCTAAATGTTCCTGCACCTTACCTATGTTATGTTTCCTGACCATATCCTATACCTTGGATACCAAAATCACTTCCACCTTGTTTGGATAAACCTATTAAACTTAGCCAATGTAGAGTTTTCCTACTCTTCAACCTGGTAGTATGCTATCGTTTATACATGTGCATGCGTTTGAATGTTGCTACCTTTGACCTTGACCCATTACCTAGATTACTTGAGTAGACCTTTAACCCCTTTCCCCCGTTCCCCACCTACCCCTTTCTCACATTCACCTTTTATCAAACTAATCACCAATTCTGCATTTGACCTCGTCAGTTTCTGGTTTGAGGGGGATCACCTTCACCCACACATGGGGCAACCACATATTATTTTGTTAGCATCACTTACTAATACAAGCTACGCAACAAAAAGAGGAAAAATGTAGAAACTAAAATTACATCACACTCCTGTTTGGTCCCTCGACAAATAAGCACCCTTCTTCACATTCACCTAGCCATGGCCCCCTCCACCCCACTAATATTAATTTAATTAATTAAATTAAATTAATTCATTATCCTCACCATATTTATTATTTAAATATCTTAATTTAAATACAAACCAACTCAACCTAAAACCTATTCTTAGTAAGTTGCCATAACTAACTAAGACTTACCTAAACCCTAAAAATATATGCCTACATTCTCTCTAACCACATTCCCGCATGCTTACAAGAACCTCTGAGTTTAATCCATGGGTTAATGGCATGAGATCCGAGGAAATCAAGAGGATCTCCCTATTTTAGTAAACCTAGGAAATCCCACCTTGACCGATGCTGGTTACCCCTAACCGTTGCCAGTTAAGCCGGAACTACCGTCGATTACCCTTTTAACCCCAAAACAACCTTATTCTAAAGGTTAGCAGAAGGTTGGAAAAGATTGGAAAATTTGGTGAACATGAGCACATTCTAGAGATATATCACATCTTTTGAGAGTGAATTCTAGTGAGAACATGCGTGCAAGGAAAGAGATAGAGTGTTTTTCCCCTACACAGCCATTCCAACAATGATTTGATCTAACCAAGCAAAGAGGAATGTACATGCAGCCCATGCAGAAGATTTTCTTTAGTTGGTGATCACCTACAGCCTTCAAACCTCTCATCAACACCTCTATCCCTCACTCATAGGCATCCAAGACCAGAATCCAAGTAAGTAAATGTTATACTTCTCTAGTTCATTCCATTTCATCATTACATTATCATCTATTGTTTACCTAGCCACCTATTGACCTCCTCCTACACTCACCCCTCCATATACCCATTAAAACCTCACCAAAACCTACCTAAATCAGCTAATACCTCATCCTGACCAACCAAAGTCCTCTTGTGCAATAAAAAAGGAGACCTAAATCTCATTCTGCGGCATTCCTAGTTTTCGACAGTAACCGACACTAGTTATACCTAACCACCATCGGTCACCCTTAACTAACATCGGTCTCTATATTTTCCCATACAACCTAGAATAGTGACCTACCCACCTAATTACACCTCACCCTCATTCACCTGTGATCTTCCTGAGACCTCTGTCAGACTTGTAGAGACCCAAAACTAGTTACTTGACCTTCGGATCCTATTCTAACCTAGCATGTTAGATTAGATCTATTTCTTATTGTGTTTTAAGTGAGATACCTAAATCATTTCGAATTACAATAGGTTTTACCTTATTTACTAGATTAAATTGTTTAAAACAATGGATTCATAGCCATCTAGGAATTATCACACTTCCCTGATCAAGCACACGCTAGGTAGTTCACTGCACATATTGTTTAACTCCTTTTGGTGGTCTTTCTTTCCATTACAGGTAGTTCCTCCTAGCCAAAAGGAAGCTCTCACAATCAGTTGTGGATTCAAAAGTCATATGCGTGAAATAATCCATCAACCAACATTTGAACATGTATACCTCCTATGCCCGTTACCCTATCTGTTTCTTCAATACTTCAAAGAATCGATCTAGAATCAGATGAAACATTTTGGCACGCCCAGTGGAACCCATCCATGGTTCCTTACATTTCATTCATTCCTAGAAAAACATTGTGTGTTTGTTTCCCTTCTGAAAAGCATATACATTAATTTTCTTCCTTGGTAACCCACCTTTTCTTTCTATTTTATCTAAAGGAAAATTTTCTTTTGGTGTAATTAAAAAAAAAACATTTCTTCATGTTTTTTGCATTGTAGTGAAAGAGCATCCCTCTTCCTCTTCATCTTATTGTGTCATTCAACTTCACACTTTGATTTGGGCTTAACAATAAGTGCATTACATTCTAATTTATCACATTAGCTCACATTAATTGAGGGAAACCTATACGTTGGATGTAATGACCAGCTGATGGTTGACAAATGAATCCTAGAAATCACATCTCTCTCTCTCGGAGTCTTCCCAAATTGCACAAATTCAAAACAAACACATATTCTTAAACAACATCTTTCCTAGGAATGTTTGTCAATGATCGCAATGATCTGAGGATTAACAGGTACTCCCTAACTCACTAATCTGTCGAGTCATACTTTGGAGCAAAGCCCACCCCCACTATAACACACCTAAAACCTCACCTTTTAGATCTCCTTCTTCATAGGAAGCCATCCTCACCAAAAAACTCTATTTCATAATTCATGTGTCAGTCCTTAAATAACATAAGAAAAACAACCATAATAGAAAGGGCACTCCTAGGATCACATTTTTTCTTAGTGTTTCTACTTGGCTTACATTTTAAGGTGAGAGATCATGTTCTTCATTTTTCTTATTCATCCTTACATGCTGCTCTTCTCAGCTAGTGTATTCTGTCTTCACCTAAGTGTGCCTGGACCATATTGTCATCATTCTCAGAATTTTGGGTCTGATTCTACATCAGATTTTAATTCACAACCACTTTTATTTCATCACTGTTTCAATTTCACAGTAACCATCATGAGTTAACCTCTGACCGTCGTCAGTTATACCGAACCAATGTCAGTTCTAGGTACTTTTGTTAACCTACCCAAAAGGATATTTTTATTCATCCTCTTCCACTTTTCATAGTTCCTGTCACTACCATCATTCCCATTGACGTTGTAAACATCATCAGATTTGGCATCCTTGTCAGATTTGACCTTCTACCTTATTTTTCACTCATTGTCCATTTTTTATAGTGACCGACATTGGTTACCCCTGACCAACATTGGTGTTACCTAACCGTCATCGGTTAACCTGATTCACTTTCTAACCCACATTTGGTACCAAATATACTTTTTGCCACCAGATTCACTTGTTCCTGCTATTTTCTGTGTCATTTACAGAGAAGTAGCCCTACCTGATCAATACTAGCTCACATGGTGCTAACTTGATGATAAGAAAGTGCACTCGTATTTCACGTCAGTTGTCAACCACTCCCACATAGTCCTTCACCACCTTCCATTTTATCACCAACCATGGATCCCATCCTACCTATCACTATCACTACCGGAGATGAGGAGTTCACACGAATCCTTGACCAAAACCCTGCCACCTTACAGTTTTACCTTTCACACTCGTCCACTCGAGATGCCTCGGGTCAGTTGATATACGACATGCCCGTATCTATCCCCCTGACTCTCGCTCCCACTCTTACATCGACCCCATCTAGCTCTATGTTACCCGCATCTGCCTTACCCCCAGTTGTTTCACAGCTAGGTCATATACCCACTATGACTGCCACGTCTGCCACCTCCCTTAATCCTGCCACATCCACCATACCCTTGAAAACTACCCAAAACACAACCTCATCTACCCCTAATGTCTCACACATACCCGTATCTACACTACCACCTCCTATGTTGGTGACCCCTACCCCATTTCAGAACATGGTCCTTTCCATTCCACAATTGTTAACTCCCATTACCACTAGGGTTACCATAACCCTTCCACCTCCATATACATACTATAAGTAGCCTCCAGTTTCCTCCATTATTCACTCAGGGTATGTACCCCCTGTTTCACTGCCTTCTTCCCAATCAACCTACATGGCAGCACCATACACTGGAGTACCACCCCCATTATATGCCCAAAATCAACCCTCTCATGCTACAGGAGGCACCCAATCATCATAACCTACTAATGAGCTAATCAAATTGATGTTGGATAAGATGAAAACATTAGAGGCATCAGTTTCCGGTTCCCACAACACTCTCACCTATGACAAGATTTACAACAAGTCCATCCATCCATCCATTCCTATCCGCCCATACCCCATGCATTGGGAAATGCCTAAATTCAATCGTTTCAATAGCAAAGAAGACCTGTAGTAGCATTTGTGGTCATTCAAATACGGGTGTTATCTGATCACTCACAATGATTCCTTACTCTTGAGAACCTTTCCCATATCCCTCACTAGACCTGTATTAGATTGGTATAGTGGGTTACCTAGACACTTTATATTCTCATTTAATCAGGTAGCCCAAGCCTTCTTGGATATTTTTTCTATGAATATTGTCAAGAAGATTACCATGATCGATCTATACTCCACGTGTAAGTATGAGGATGAATCTATCGCATATTTTTTCACTCGTTGGGATAGCTTGATCAACCAACTCACCTTCCAACTACCACAAAGGGAACTCATTGAGCTCTTCACACAAGCTTGTGCCAGAAATATCTCACCGACCTTATAGGTCCAAACCTTCCAAACATTTGATGAAGCATTCACTATGGCACGAAAGTTAGAGATTCGGGCCATTGAAGAGAAGAAAATCCAATTACGTAATAAGAATTTGACATTCAAGTTGAATGATATCTCTTCTTCTTCCAAAGTAAAAAATAATTATTCAAAGGCTAAGGGCACTTCTAATGTAGTGGTACTCAAGGCCGGCCCAAATAATCCGTCAAATTAGGCTACCCCCACATCTAATCTCTCACCCGTCTAGACTTTTCAATTTAGATGAGAGTAGTGGAAATACACCCCAATTGGGTAACCTTACTCTTCTGTCTTAGAAAATCTTATCAAATCTAGATCCATCACTCTTCCACCCATAAAACCACACACTGGTTTTGACCCTACTCGCCCCATGCCCACATGGTATAAATAACATCTTCTGTAACTATTATTGAGTAAAGGGTCATAGTGACGACAACTGCATCACTTTTAAAAATATTATTCAAGAAATGCTCGAGAAAGGCAAGTTAACCGTGGATAATCCTAATGCACCTACCAACCAAAACCTCCACATCTTCAAGAAACCATTTCCCAACCATGCCCCTTTGTCTGATCAAACTGGTGAGACCTCAACTCATGATACCCATACCCGCGAGGTCCACACTATCTTTAATGACATACATGTCACCTCCCAATTACCTCACATTCCTTCCATAGAGGAAATCCTATCCTGAAATCCTCCTTCCATGTTAGAACCCACAACACCTACTCCTCCACCCGTAGAGGATCACCTTTCATCTCCTTCATCACCTACGAAGGAGTCTTCCGCTAACATTGAGACCATCTCACCCCTGGCTTCTCCACTTAGACAAAATTTACCCACAGTACCTCCTCCACCCATAGAGGAGAACCCATTACCTCCTCCACCCACAGAGGAGCACCTATCCATTCCTCCACTTATAGAGGAGATTCCATCACCTTCTATACCTACCATAGACCCAGTTGAGATACCCTTGCCTCTTGGTGAGCATTCTCCATCCGCTACCCAAAATCCTGCAGACCTACTTTTGGCTCTCTTACCCATGGAAGCTGAAGCTAGCCAATTTCCCATCTCTAAGACACATTCTATGGGAATTTCCATTAGGTCCTCATCAACCCCACCTACAGAAATGGTGTTATCATGTTTGGATGATCACTTAGATTATGTGGATAGAGCCTTACTATGGGGACGCCTTTTGCTTCTTGTCTCAACGTAGATACAAAGGTCACTTGCTGATACCTCCACTATCTACCCAAAAATATTTTGACCAATTGAACCAAACATAACCATATCAATCACAAATCCTTCCATGACACATGTCATATCTCAAACCACATCCTTACCCATAGCCCAATCTATATCTAAACCTAAACCCACACCTATGATATTATCCTTGACTAAACCTATTAACACTTTAGGGGTCACCCTGACTACCAGCCTTACCCATCCACCTATCAAATTGGATTTAGCTACATCCTCCAAAGACAACACCACACCTACTCTAACACCCAAACAAAAGCACCAAACACATAGAACTCATACCCCAGCTATGCCAATCACACATGTACCTGTCTCATTTGTCTTAGGATCTCATTTTCCCAACATAGTCAAGAAACCTCCACCCATCAATAAACCAAAAACACAACAACCCATTACTTCCTCACAAACCTTTAACCTACCCAGATGCCTAACATGACTTACACCCACACCCACCCATACCTCCAATACCCTTAGCTATTGCTTCACTACCCACTACACTTCAGTCACTGTCTCTCACACACGAAGCACGACCCACGTCATCTACCTTCACAACACCCCCATTATCCCCATGGGTAACTCGACCTCTTCCCCATCTACTTTTCCTTCTAGACCTGATACACCCATATCACCTTTACCCAAGAAGGTGTAATCCAAAAACAAAATTCCAATACCCCATGATAAGGTAGTAAAAACAACCACACACCCTCCTACCCATTCACCTACTATACCCCTACCTAAACCAACACGACTGTCACCCAAAACCATGCCAGCACCCAAACCCATAGCTGAACCTACTCCTCTTCCAAATACTATTCCTTAACAATAAACTACACCTACACCCAAACCCATGTTCACTTCCCATTGCGATCCACTAACAGAGTCCTATGCCAAAATTCTAACCAATCTCCTTGAAACTTTTGTCATCATGTTACTGCCACTCAGATCTTATGACCACCTCAAACCCAAGCCAAAAGGGTTTGACTACACCAAAATTTGTGCATACCATTGTGTGCCAGGGCACGATGTGGAAAACTTTAAGGCCTTGAAAACCCTCCTAATCTAGTTGTGTCCTCTAGAAGCCAATTTTGATGATGAAGACCTTCTCAATAAGGACCCTGCTTCATTGACACCCCTTCCCACACTGCCCACTCAACAACCACAACCTCTATCCTCACAGCTCCTAGAGCCACCCCCAAGATTTGAAATTAACATGGTTCACATTAGAGAACTTGCCACACCACCACCCAAATGTCGTTGCGCCCAACTCACCTCACAGGGTTTTTCTCCTTCAGTAGGTTTTTTCTTGTCGTGTCATTATACCACTCACCCTACACCTTCTCTATTTTCTAACTCTCCTCAGATCAACATGATACACGTCACTACACGTGCTCAGAAGGATAAGTGTAAAGAAAAGGCAACTGACCCAACAACCAATTTTATAGCCAACATACCATCTACACCCATACCTAAAATCACTATCTGTGGCCCCACGTACCACACTTCTAATGGCATCACACATCACACCATGCTCAAGCAATTACACCAGCCTCCCCTCAAAATGTCCCTATATGACCTCATCCAAACCTTAGAATCCCTTTGTCAAGCTTTCATAGAGGTTCTTAAATCTATTGAGGTTTTACCCAATGACCCTACACCCATGGCCTCCATTATCACACATCATCATGTTGCCTCCCTCACCAAATTACCACCTTCATCTTCACCTTGCCCCATTCACCAAGTAGCCTCCCTTAACTTCTTAGAGGAAGAGATCGTGCCACACAAAAATGATGACCCAGACCTATCCCTTTTCATCTCTGTCCACATCAATGACATACGGGTACGGCATGTGATGATTGATGGGGGTGATATCATTAACATCATTTCATCCCATGCATTCACTCAAATGCACATACTTGACAATTGCATGCATTTTATCTTGTCATGTTGTACTCATTCAATGATGCTATCACCTGTACACTAGGCACCGTTATCCTCCATGTTCACGTGGGCCCCTGCACTGTTCAAGAATTGTTTTATGTTTGGAAGGGGAATTCGAATATAACCTGTTGCTTGGTAGACCCTGGATTCGTGTCATGGGTTGCATTCCTTCCACTTTGCATCATTTTGTAAAGTTTGAACACAAAGGACACACTTCTACCATTCTAGCTAACCCCTCACCTTTCAAAACATGCAATATGCTTTACTGACCCAATGATGTGCTCATACCTTTTAAGCCATCTACCTCCATAACCACTACTTCTTCACGTACACCTCCACTTACTAGTACAGCCATTGCTTCTACCACACATACCTCCTCCATTTCTAATGCTGTCATAACCTCCACGACTGACATAAGCTTCCCAATCTGTTAACTCCACCTCTGCATCGACCTCTAACACATCATCCATTAGAACTACCTACATACCAACCACTGATCCCTTGGAAGGTGTTTTTCTACGCCTCACTCTAGGGGAGTACCGCCTATATAGTGTCAACACATTCCTTACTCCACAAGAGTATGAAAGTATTCACCAACACCCTCACTATAATCACTGCATAGGAGAATGCCTCCTTTATGGTCCTCCTCATCTCCATACTAGTCTCACCTATGGGGGACTTAATACTACAACTTACACACCCAAACCACCACCATAGAATTTCCCCTTTTCCACTGAATTCCAATAACTTACCAATCACCACTTTTCCCACACCTTCCTACACCGATGTACGTGAAAGGGTTTTGGTTTTGGATTTTATGAGCAAGGCTGCCATACCATTATTCCATGTACCACCCACAAACATAATGACTGTAGTGGTATCGGCTTTCATGAACCACCTACCAATCAAGCCCGCATTGAAATCATTAAGGACACTAGATCTTCTCCACCTTCTTCACCTACTCCACCTTCATCACAACCCTCACCGACGGAGTCAATGGATCTTGAATCTATCCCTCCTTTTTTTTTCATAAACACCATTTCCTTGGGCCTCTAACTTCTCAACGTGAGGGTGAGGCCCCTTCCACTCTTCCCTTCCTATATCTTGAAATGATTGATGATGATACACCTTCAATTAGCATCGTTCAATGTCAGGGTGATGAATCCATGCTCACCTACCTTGGTGTAGAAGACTCATACATTCATTGGTTGTTACCTTCTAAGACACAAACCATGTTGAATTAATCGAATATCGAGATCAACATTCATACTCAGGATGACGCACACATCCTAAAGATTAGACAATCTTTAGATAATGCTGAATAGGAAACCATAACTTATTTTCTCAGAGATCATAACCACGCTTTCACTTGGTCTTAAATAGACATGCCCAATATTGACCCCATTATAGTGGTCCATAATATCAAAACCATTCCCGATGCCAAACCTGTCAAACAAAAGCTGAGGAAAATGCACCCTCGCATTGCTCTTCTTGTCAAAGAAGAACTTCAATGCCTTTTTTATGTTTCCTTCATCTTACCCATTGATTATCCTCATTGGATTTCTAACATTTTCCCTATCACTAAAGTGACAGGGGACTCCACATTTGCACAGATGTCTGGACCTCAACCTAGCTTTCCTAAAATACGACTTTCCCTTACCTGATATTGATCAACTGGTTGACCTTACCATTGGTCACGAGATGCTATCACTCATGGATGGCTTCTTGGGTTATAACCAAATTTTTATTACCCTAAAAGATCAACAAAAGACCTCATTCATCACCACTTGGGGTACCTTCTGCTATTTAGTCATGCCTTTTTGCCTTAAAAACGTTGGTGCCACATATCAGCGGGCTATGACTTACATCTTCCATGAAATCATACATCACATATTGGAAGATTACGTGGATGATATCTTGGCCAAATCTAAATGCCGCTTCGAGCACCTTGCCATATTAAAAACCATCTTCAACCATCTCATTAAATATTGCATCTGCCTTTAGCCTAAGAAGTGTGTCTTTGTGGTTTTCTTAGGAAAGCTCCTAGGATTTATCATTTCCCTACATGGTATAGAAGTTTACCCTGCTAAACTCAAGGCCATTCTCAAAATTCCTCCACCTACTAACCTTCAACAACTTTGTAGCCTACAAGGTAAGTTGGAGTCTATTCTTTGCTTCATTTCACAATTGTCTAATTGATGTCAACCATTTCATCATCTGCTAAAAAAGGATGTCTGCTTTAAATGGGATGATGACTGTCACAAAGCTTTTGAGGCCTTAAAAAAATACCTTCTCCAACCACCTGTACTCATCCCACCTAAATATGATCAACCTTTTTACGTATACATATCAGCTACCAATCATTCCTTGGGAGCCATGCTCGGTCATCGTGATGAACAACATAGGGAGAAAGTGGTTTATTACATAAGTTGTACTCTTTTGGACTATGAAACCCGATACAACCATCCTGAAAAACTTTGCTTAGCCTTGTTTTTCGTTTCCACAAAACTCCATCATTACCTACTCAACCACAAAACTTATGTTGTGACCAACACCGACCCCTTACACTTCATGTATGCCAAACCTTATCAAAATCAGCGTGCCACACGATGGCTTATGCTTTTAGCTAATCTTGACCTTGAATTCATTCATTAAAATTCCATCAAGGGCCACGCTATCGCCGACCAATTGGCTGATGCACCTATTTTTGGGGATCAACCCTCTAATTTTGACTTCCCAAATGAGTCAATTGCTACCCTTTCCCTGGATGAACCTCCTTACCAAATGACACTCTTCTTCGACAGTTCCAAGTGTCAGTGTGGGGGTGGGGCTGGTATTATCCACATTCCTCTTGATGGTGAACCCATTCCTTTATCGTTCAAATTAGATTTTGAATTTACCAACAATATTGCTGAATAGGAAGTGCTCGTACTAGGTCTCTGAGCTGCTTACACCCTAGAAATCAAATCAATCAACATCTTTGGTGATTATCAATTGGCCATAAACCAAGTCAATGGTATGCACCAATTTCATAATGAGATACTTCAAAAGTATAAACATCATGTAGACATACTTTTGACCACCTTTGATTTTTACACCCTTCAAACCATCCCACCTTCAACCAAAAAGTTTGTAGATACCATGGCCTGCTTAGCTTCCCAAATACCTGCTTCACCCACCGATTCTATAATATTTGTCACCATACAATGACTCCAATCACTTTCTTATTTACCTCATGATGTTTACTCGATCGGAACCACTACCCATGACCTAAGTGACCTTTGGTATAAACAATACTCTGACTACCTTTCTCTCTCCATATTACCTCCTGATCTCACCCGTAACATACAACGTGCATTCCTTAAAAAGATCTCTTGTTATGTCGATCTGGCAGCCTCCTCTATAAGCATGGCTTTGATGTTATTCTCTTACGATACCTCATAAGTTATGAAATTCCTTATACCATTAATGAAGTTCATGATGGCATATGTGGAGGTCACTTCAGTGGCCTTGCTATTACTAAGTGTATTCTTCTCTTGGGCTATTACTGGCCAACCCTTAACTATTGTTACTTCCTCCTGAGCATTCAAGTGTTGATATATGATTTCTTCTGTATAAGGACATGTTCCTTTGGATTGTAAAGTCATGCTTGATATGGATTGTATCTCCTTTGCTCTTGAAGATATTTGACTCAGCCTTGGATTAGTTGCATCGATCCAAGGAATTTTTTAAGCTTATTCAGGATGAATAAAATTTATGGACCTTACGAAAGTTACAAGGACTGAATGAGTTTGAATGAACAATCCTGGAGTTTAACTCAGGCTGATCATGATAAATGAAATTTGGTTCCAGATATCGTAACATCAGGAAGGCCTAGACCTTAAGCCAGGTAAGATGTTCTTGGGTATACCGTAAGCTTAATTAGCAATGCCAGATAGGATCCTTTACAGGAATGTTTTACCCTATTTGGCTCTAATACTGATTGGTCCTACTTGGGAGACCTAGAGTGGATTCGTTAAGGTTAATAACCTTAACCTAAACTATAACCTATTGGTTAAATAATTACTAATCTAACCTAGCCCTAAACTATAAGCTTAATGCTACTAAGAGTTAACTTCTTCTAGCACTATGGATGTAAGACTAATGTCTTACCCTATGATCTAAACTATGTTTCTTACCTATCCTAACTAATGACAAGAATGGAGGGGGACCTATGAAGGGGTGCGAGTCATGGGTGGTGGTTTCCATGGCATTTATGAGGGGGATAAGGATTGAAGGACTTGGGATGCTGTCAGATTTGGCGGAGGTTGCAAACGGCTATATGACCTGACGTGGCAGTATCACCAAGTATGGGAATGTTTGTTTGTTTTCTTTTGGTGATCACCAACTTTAGCAGTTGGTGGCAATGGAGAATAGGCGGGAGGATGGGAGTTAATGCAATTAATGAACTTCGGTTCCCGAGTGCAGATTGCATGAGAAGGCATGTAAATGGAATATTGTTTGGTTGTTTAGTTTTCCATGCATTCTTTTTTTCACTCTGCTTGAGCACTGGTTCTTCGAACTAGTCATCTACTCTGTGCTGCATGGCAACTTTGAGAATTTCTAGCTTCCTTCTCTGTCGGGGAAAGTTTATAAGGCATGAAGGTAACAATTTATTGTTGTTTAATCTATCGTGGAAGAAGAAGAGAAGGTGTGAGCACATTCAGAGGTCTTCTTCAGATTTTTAAGCGACACTATCAGGCATAATAGGCCCTAACTTTTAAAAATCTTGCTTTCCTTCAAATGCTTTCATTAAAACAACTCTGTTCAGGTGATCTTTTCACAGTTGGTTTGAAGCAATGTATTGGGTTTCTTCTTTTCTTGTGGATTTTGGAATCCCTGGTTATGCGAAGACTCTATTTAAATGTTTTGTAGTGTTTACTTTATGGATACGACTTTTGTTGAAGTCCTTGCAGTGTTTCCTTATGAACTCGACTTCTGTTGAAGTCCTTGCTATGTTTATTTTATGGAATCGACTTCTGTTGAGGTCCTTGCTGTGTTTACTTTATGGATTAGTCTTCTGTTGAGGTGTTTGCTGTGATTACTTATGAACTTGACTTCTATTGAAGTCCTCATTTTTGTTCGACTTCTGTTGAAGACCCCGTTGTGTTTACATTTTGGATTGACTTCTGTTGAAGTCCTTGTTGTGAATACATAGGGATTCGAATTCGGTATATGTTGTTCCTTACTTCTTGATCGACTGAGGTAATGGGTTCCTAACTGTACCATGTTAGACATTATGCTGGGTGATTTCTTGATTGAGGATTGACATGAAAAGAAATTGTTGTGTCTTATTTGGTTGGTTTAATGATTATCATTTGGTCATATGAGCTCTTTTTGTTTCTTGATAGCTTTAGGTGAATATATAGATGGATTTAGAGGAAACTGTAATTCCTTCTATAGAGCTTGACTGGTTTAGAGGCATTCATATGAAATATGTTGATTACAAGTCTGTACCTCTGCAGAAAAGGGTCTGGATGGGCAATGGTTATGGGTTCTGTAAGGAATGAAATATTTATTTTAATTGTGTTTTCTTTATGATTTTACTTGGTTAATGGGAACACAGTCTGACTGGGAGAAATCTTGCTTTGGGGAAACTCTGTTCCCTAACAGCGTATGGGAAATTTTAGATTTGAATGGATGGAAATCAGTTTTTATACTAGAATATGAATGACTTCGTGATGTTTCCTGTAGCGACCTTGAAATCTGTTAATAGAATTCATTTATTATCATTGGAAGTGCTATTTGTTTGGTATCCTTGAATGCAATAACAAATTATCCAATGTAGATAGTCAGTGTAACTTGTTGGTATGCAACGATAGTAGTTACCCTAACTCGTAGTCTAAAATGATTCGAGTCCTGGGTGAAGGATAGACTGTTTTAATTGGATCAGGATTGTGGTCTGATATTGGAACATATGTGTCTTTCATTTATATCAATATGTGGTTTTGTTAATATGCAATTTCAAGACCCTAGAGATCGTAGGGTGACCTTTTAAACGGTTCTACTGGTTTGGGAACTAATGGTAAACTTGGGAGTTGATTTCTTGCTTTCTTTCTTCCCTAAATGAATTCAAGATTGATTGTATATGTTTTGCTCCTGGAAAGTTGGTACTGTCCTGAACTTGTTTGGAATGGAGATCTGAATGCCTCTGTTCTTTCTCTTAGATTGTAAAGTATATGTTGATATAGAGCTTTTTGAATAGGAAAATATTCTCTCCCTTTTCTAGAAATTATGGGTGCTCTTTTCTTTTGTATCTCTATGTGAACCCTACAGTATGAGCATAAGAAGAATAGATTGTTAAATTTGTAAAAAGAGACTGGTAAGTACTGACTCTTGACTGGAGTCTTCTTTCCTTACCAACAGTTATATTATTACCCTGGTTGAGTTATTCAGTTATCCACTTTTATAAAATAGTATTGTAGTATAAGTGGTATACTTATTATTGTCATTGAAATAATGCTATGAGTATAAAGGAATTCTCGTTTGTTGAACTTGCTAGAGGTTATAATTTGTCTTTGCTTGAATTGTTAAATGCACATTTGTCAGATACACGTACTGATAGGAATTCATTCTTGAATGGAGTAATTTTTTTGGATTATTACTGTCCTTAGTTTTTAGATGGATGGATATTGTGGTTTCATTTTGTTTCTTCTTAGTCAGTATATATATAGGATGAATCATCTGAAAAATATTCATGTTTAACTGACAATTATAATATGAGTTTTGTGTTAAAGTTATATTAGAATTGTAGAAAGATGATTAGCCTGATTCATGTTTAAGGATTTGAAGATTTGATTTCATTTGAACAAGTTGTTTAATGAGAACAATTGGTGGAATGCAATTGTTTTAAGAATTAGTGCTTATCATGCTCAGTTTACTAAACTGACCCGTGTTAGCAATTTTTACAGATGGTCATTGTAAGTGGTAAAGGCACGTAGATCTGATATGATGCTCAGATTGTTTAACCTAGTTTTATGATGAATTCCAATTTGATTTCTCTATTTGTACTATATGAAGAAAGTTGTTCTTTTGCTGTTGAGTATTGTATCAAATATGCTGAAGTGCATAAATTGTAACTGTATGGTTTGGAAATAAATGAAAAGGGGAAATTGTCACGTATGTGGCTGCATTTTTAATTGATGGATTGATCTTCTTAGGTTCGATTGATTTTAAGTGCATTTTTATTATTTTATACCATAGATTTATTTAGATTCTCTAAGTAGGCCTTGTAAAGATTATGTGACTGAATACTTCGTGAATGTTTAGTAATTCTTTTATGTTATGAATAAGGCTAAACTGGAAATTAGTCCACTTCCTTTCGAGAAGTTAAGGTTAAACTACACCTCAATAGGTAGCTGAAACGGGAAGAGTAATCTATTACTCCCTATCCATGATCTAAGTCAAGACAACGTAACTGAGGATTTTAAATCACTATATCTTAATAAAAATAAGTAAGATATATTTCAGTCTTGGGAATTGATATAAACTCATATGGGTATAGTTAGCATCCTTATGAGAGGATTTAGGGCTATTTCCCAATTACGTTGATTAAGATTATTGTGAACCAATGATCTACTTGACGAGATCTCAAATCTTATTAAACTTCTCTCTGTGAAATGGATCTTAATTAATTAAGGCAACTCAAAGGTGAGGAATCCAGGGGTTGGGAAAAGACTACCCAGATAAGAGAGTCTTAACATTTAATTTCAACTCAACTTAAGTAACTCCTTGAAGTTATGTAAATCTTTCAGAAGAAATTTGTAGGATGTCGACACATGTCAACTGCAGGGTTGTACCTTCGAGAAGATTAGGATCTTCACGAGGATAAAATAATGCAGGTGACCTATGGCGACACCCTTTGCATTGATCGTTAAGATTTACACCTTAAACTCGAACAGGTTTTTACTCTAGGACTGGTTAGGAACATGGTCATGTTATGAGGCTACCCTTGGAGACTCAGGGTACCTTGACACACAGGGTTAACTTGGGTTGACCCAGTATGTCATCTTACCCTAGTCCTCGAGAGCATCCTTATAACGTTTTTCATGTTATTAATCCTTTCCTGAGTGAATGACTTGGGACAGGGGAGGCTGACAGAAGTTAGTATAAGACATTCTATTTAACATTGGAGTGGGGTGAAGGACGTATTCTAGATTGACGAGTATGCCGTCAAGGAATACGAGACATGAACAATATGTTTCAAATCTTTGGCCAAAGTATCACAAGCTGCTGATTGCGTTGTCCTATGTCACCTAGTCTGAGGGATGTGATGCTGATGAATAATGGTAACAATTATTTAGATAGGTTCCTTGGACAGAGCATTCTAAAATCCTAGATTAGGGAAGAAAACCGCAAGAGTGAAGTGTTAAAATAAAAACGCCAACTCTATGATACTCATGAATAGATCGGTAGATCACCGAGTCATGGAATGAATAGATCGGTGGTACACTGAGTCATTACAACTGCATATGGTTATCTGTTATAAGAATTATTGTTATGATCTGCGAGTTCTAAATTATGTATTTAGAACTAGAAATCACTTATAAAATAAAAATAAAAATTTCTTGTTCTAATGTACTAAAATGGGAATGTTACATGGCGGCCTCCTCTATAAGCATGGCTTTGACATTAATCTCTTACGATACCTCACAAGTTCTGAAATTCCTTATACCATTAATGAAATTCATGATGGCATATGTGGAGGTCACTTCAGTGGCCTTGCTATTACTAAGTGTATTCTTCTCTTGGGCTATTACTGGCCAAACCTTAACCATGATGGTTGTGACTACGTCAAATGTTGTGTAAAATTCCAACAACATTCCAATCTTCATCATACACCCATTCATGCCTTACAGGTCACTCGATACCTTTGGCCCTTCTCTCAATGGGGTTTGGATCTTGTCGAAGAAATCAATCCTCATTCTTCCCAGCACCATCAATGGATCATCACTGCTACTAAATACTATACAAAATGGGTGGAAGCCATACCACTCATCTCAATGAAAGTTGAGAAAATATGTGAGTTCATTAACCACAACATCATTTGTCACTTTGGTGTTCCTCATCGACTCATCACTGACAATGGAAAACAATTCAAAAACAAAACATTGCAAAAACTTTGCGATGCCTTTGGCATTCAACTTAGTTTCTCATCACCTTATTACCCACAAAACAATGGCCAAGCCAAATCCACTAAAAAAACCCTCAACAAGATTCTCATGAAAGTGGTTAACGATACTAGGAAAGATTGGCATACACATATTCCTTTCTCCCTATGGACATACCACACTAGTATTCACACTTCCACTGCAGCCACACCATTTTCTCTAGTTTACGGTACAAAGGTAGTTCTACCTCTCAAAGTCCAGATCCCCTCACTTTTCATTTCTCTCCATGACATGTTCAATGATGATGAATTTTGTTAGGACCATTTAGCACAGCTAGAGTTATTATACGAACGTCATCTTAATGCTATGGATCACCTTCAAGTTTACGAAAAATGTATCAAACGTGCCTACGACAAATATGTCCATGAACAAACCTTCCAAGTTGGTGACCTTGTCCTGAAAGAAAATCAACATGTAACTAAAGCAGAAAAACTTAAACGGGGAAAATTTTCTCCTAATTAGCTTGGACCATACATTGTGACTCATACCTATGGATCATGTGCTTATCATTTATCATCACTCAATGGTAAACCCAAACCTGAGCCCCTTAACGACTTGCATATTTGATGATTATGTTTTTGACTTGTAGTCTTACCTCACCTTTTATCTCTTTCCATGCTCGTCCCTTGAGCGCTATCCTCTTCATACACCTCACCAATGATTAAACAAGAATCATGCGAGTACACGTCAAATTTTATCTTCTCTTGAATATGTGTACCATGACACTGCACATAAAATGATTCTCATGGATACTTTTTGTCTACCTTTAGATGAGATCCCACAGTTATTTCACCTTACCTTTTGAACAAGAGTCTTATTCTCCACCTTGGCCTTGTCCATGAATTCAAAGACCTCACATGGGACCAAACTCCTTGAGTCAAACTTCTACTAAAAATATGATGACTCCCTCAAAAGGACATCTTCCTCTCAAAAAATTGCTGCTATAAATAGACTCCTCCCTCGAAGGACAACTATGTAAATCTATTCAAAAAAAAAAAAGAGAGCAACCGAAGATTCACGAAGACTTCAAGGAGT
Source organism: Taxus chinensis (assembly GCA_019776745.2). NCBI lineage: Eukaryota > Viridiplantae > Streptophyta > Pinopsida > Cupressales > Taxaceae > Taxus > Taxus chinensis. The sequence goes on from CM034149.1 coordinate 318,465,277, forward strand.
TCAATTAGACTTCCTGCATCGATCAGTCTATCTCAAACTATAAGTCAAAACACTCAACCTTTTTGTCATGGACTTGCCCATTGTGATCTAGGTTCTCTTGCTTGAAACACATTCTACCTATACCATATAAAAATTAACTACCTTTCACCCTTCTTACCATTCCCACTCTCATTTCCTATTGCCTCAAGGGACTTCTTAGAACTTATACATTTGGTGATCATGTGACTACTTTTCACCATAGAATAGTCCATCATGCAATGTCTCTATGGTCTTACATTCATCACCTTTGCCAAGTTATGGTCTACTCAGTATGATCCTACCCAACCATGTGGCTTTATCTTCCCCTCTTATCTTTTAACCATCTTTGTTTATGTTTTGATTGCCTTATACAGGACTTGGTCCTCGACGCTTACTTTTGGGGTAATCTTATTCTTTCACCACAATCACCCTCACCTACAAAATTTTACCTATAATCTACCCACACGTAACAAACCTAAACCCAAAACATTCCCAAAAACCTACCAACTCATTTTCATACCCCCTCATATTCTTCCCTAGCTCATGGGATAAATACATCGTCCTGAGGTCCCTTTTCTCTAGGACTATGTAGGAAGCACTCCGAGGGCATGGGGCCCTTGGAGGTTATCTTGGCCATCCTCTACCCTAAACAATTCATCTTCCATGTGCCTCACATTACATCACACCTAACTTAGTTTCCCTTTTATACCCAAAATTGTAAATTCAACCACATACATAACAAGTTGTTTCATATTTTAAACATTATCACAACATACATTTATTACGCGTACCATTTCTCTATCATCACTATGCATAGATTATACCACTTCTCACATATGACCCATATTATCATTCATTGCATAAAATAATGAATCACAACTTCACCTAATTTCAACTCCATCATGCCTAAACAAACCTAACTCAACCATCCCTAAACAAACCAAAGTCAACCATGCCTAACAAATCTGACTCGATCCATGCCTAACCAACCTGAATTGATCCATGCCTATAACCTGACTCAATCCATGCCTATAACCTAACTCAATCTATGCCTATAACCTGACTCAACTATGCCTAAACCGACATGACTCAATCCATGCCTAAATCAACCTGATTTGATCCATGCCTAAACCAACCTGAATCGATTCATGCCTATACCAATTTTACTCCATCATGCCTAACTCACCTAATTTCCATCCATATCAACACAACAAATCCATATCTCATAAACACATCAACAAATCAAATCATAACATGTATCTCATCATATCAATAAATGTGTATCTCACATAAAAATGGCTATCTCATCATGTCAATCATCTCCAAACCTACCCTTGAACCTCTACCCACCCCCCTATCCCATTTATTACCCTCCCTATTCCTCCTTTTACCCACTATTCCCCCTATTCCCAAATTTAATTTGAGCCCACCCACCAAATAGAAAAACCAACAAAACCTACAACCAACAATCCACTAATCCTCTAATCTATCAAATCAACTACACATAAAGTAGAGTGCTTACCTCGTCGTGCTACCACCATCTTGGTGGCACGTCTGACCATGGTACCAGTGGCCTGTCTGATCCCTCTTCGACCTCCGTCATCACCAAATCGATACCCACAACCTATAACCTATCGAATCTCTCATAATGATCCTATGGACCCGCTACTCACTAACCAATCACTCCTTAATCACAATGCCAGCTCACTGTTCCATGTCGTTTGGACACTTTTCTCTCTTTTCTCTCTTTATTGTCATTTTCTCACTTCATCAACAAACAAATGAATAACAAAAAAAGCATATTTTTTTTAATCACAAACCTGACCTAACCAACGTCAGTTACCCTTAACCGACATCGGTCGTGTGCCCTACCTAACCATCATTAGTTTACCTCTACTGACATCAGTTATCCTTGACCAGCATCAGTCACCCTCACCTACACATTGCCCTATGTTTTACCCCTTTACCATACCCCTACGTATTTTTTTTCCCTACCCAACCTTCACCCTAATCATTTACCCCACTCCACCTTTACCCTACCCATTTACCTCACCTTTCCTAACCTCATCATTTACTACCTCCCTTTTTCCTCCTTTGGGGACTCGTTATTTTACCCCTACCTGGACCTTACCCATGCCATGACCTAGATATTTCGACTTGGAACATCTCTAGAAACCTTTGACCTCATGTGTTTGCTATACCTTGCAGCCTTGTTACCTATGTTGTTGACCTAATGACCATACATAGCCTATAGTTGTGACCATTTATCTTGACCCTACCTTTGGTGTCCCAGAACATACCTAAACATTCCTGCACCTAACCTACGTTATGTTTCCTGACCATATCATATACCTTGGATACCAGAATCACTTCCACCTTGTTTTGATAAACCTATCGACCTTAGCTAATGTAGAGTTTGCCTACTCTTCAACCTGGTAGTGTACTGCAGTTTATACGTGTGCATGCGTTTCACTGTTGCTACCTTTGAACCTGACCCATTACCTAGATTACTTGAGTAGACCTTTAACCCTTTTTCTCTTGTTCCCCACCTTCCCCTTTCTCACATTCACCTTTTATCAAACCACTCACCGATTCTACCTTCGGCCTTGTTAGTTCCTGGTTTGAGGGGGATCACCTTCACCCACACATGGGGCAACCACATCTTATTTTTGTTAGTGTCTCTTACTAATACAATCTATGCAACAAAAAGGTGTAAAATGTAGCCACTAAAATTAGGTCACACTCCCCTTTGGTCCGTCGACAAATAAGAACCCTTCATCACATTCACCTAGCCATGGCCCCCTTCACCCCACTAATATTAATTTAATCAATTAAATTAAATTAATTCATTATCCTCACCATATTTATTATTTAAATATATTAATTTCAATTATATCCACACATACACTTCACCTAGACACCTCACCAAGCCAACTCAACCTAAAACCTATTCTTAGTAAGTTTCCATAACTAACTAAGACTTACCTAAACCCTAAAAATCAATGCCTACATTCTATCTAACCAAATTCATGCATGCTTACAAGAACCTCCCAGTATAATCCATGGATTAACGACATGAGATCTAAGGAAATCAAGAGGATCTCCCTAATTTAGTAAACCTAGGAAATCCTACCTTAACCAATGCCGGTTACCCCTAACCATCACCGATTAAGCCGAAATTGTTGTCTGTTACCCTTTTAACCCCAAAACAACCTTATTCTCAAGGTTGGCAGAAGGTTGGAAAAGATTGGAAAATTTGGAAAACATGAGCACATTCCAGAGAGATATCACATCTTTTGAGAGCAAATTCCAACAAGAACACACATGCAAGGAAAGAGATCAAGCATTTTTTCCTTGCATAACCATCCCAACAATGATCTGATCTAACCAAGCAAAGTGGAACATACATGCAACCCATGCAGAATATTTCCTTCAGTTGGTGATCACTTGTAGCCTTGCAACCTCTCATCAGCACCTCTATCCCTCACTCACAGGAATCCAAGACTAGAATCTAAGTAAGTAAACTTTATACTTCTCTGGTTCATTCCATTTCATCATTACATTATCATCTATTGTTTACCGAGCCACCTATTGACCTCCTCCTACACTCACCCCTCCATATACCCATTAAAACCTCACCAAATCCTACCTAAATCACCCAATACCTCATCCTGACCAACCAAATTCCTTTTGTGCAATCACAAAGGAGACCTAAATCTCATTCTGCAACATTCCCAGTTTTCCACAGTAACCGGCACCAGTTACACCTAACCACCGTTGGCCACCCTTAACCGACATCAATCTCTGTATTTTCCCATGCAACCCAGAACAATGACCTACCCACCTAATTCCACCTCACCCTCATTCACCTGTGATCTACCTGAGACCTCTATCAGACCTACAGAGACCCATAACTAGTTACTTGACCTTCAGATCCTATTCTAACCTAGCATGTTAGATTATATCTATTTATTATTATGTTTTAAGTGAGATACCTAAATCATTTCAAATTATAATAGGTTTTACCTTATTTACCACATTAAATTGTTTAAAATAGTGGACTGACAACCATCTAGGAAGTATCGCACTTCCCGTATCTAGCACGCGCTAGGTGGTTCACTGCACATATTGTTTAACTCCTTCTAGTGGTCTTGCTTTGCATTACAGGTAGTTCCTCCTAGCCAAAAGGAAGCTCTCACAATCAGTTGTGGATTCAGAAGTCATATGCGTGTAAAAACCCATCAACCAACATTTGAATAGGTATTCCTCCTATGCTGGTTACCCTATCTATTTCATCAATACTTCAAAGAAATGATCTAGAATCAGGTGAAACACCCCCTTCACTGAAGAAATATTAGAAAGAGTTGCTGGGCATGAAATGTATTCCTTTACGGATGGATTTTTAGGGTACCAACAAGTCCAGATTGCAAATAAGGACTAGGAGAAGAAAACTTTTGCCACTGAGTGGGGAAGTTTTACATACACGGTCATGCCCTCTGGGTTAAAGAATGCGCTTGCTGTTTTTATATGCATAGTGGTGCAAGCATTCCAGGACTTCATCCATAAGTTTATTCAGGTCTATTTAGATGATAATACAGTGTATGGTCTACTAAAAGACCATTGTGACAATCTATGGTTAATGTTTGAGAGGTGTAGGCAGTTGAGGATATCCCTAAATAATAAGAAGTGTGTATTTGCTACACCCTTTGGGATGTTTTTGGGGCATATAATATGTAAGGAGGGATTGCTGGTAGATCCTGCTAAAGTTACAGTTATTGTGGGGTTAGGGGAATCTACTAGCTAAATCATAGTGCGCAGATTCCTTGGGCATATGGGTAATTACAAGAAATTCATGAAGGGGTATGCCAAGATTACCATGCCTTTAGAGGATTTGCTCAGACATAAAGTGCCTTCCATTGGGGAGAGGTGCAACAGATGGTGATTGATACATTAAAGGATAGGATTTTCACTGTGTTTATATTATGTTTTCCCTCTTGGGATAAACCCTTCCATGTCCATGTAGATGCCTCAGGAACTGCTATTGGAGTAGTACCTGCATATCCAGGTGAAGGAATTATTGATCATCCTCTATGTTTTGCAAGTAGAAAATTGAAACAAATAGAGAAAAATTACACCACGACTGAGAACGAAGCATTATCAATGATCTACGCACTTTTCAAGTTCATGCAGTATTTGCTGGCAACACCCTTCATATTTTACACTGACCACATGGCATTAAATTATTTGGTAAACAAGCCCATTCTGCAAGAGCCCATATGTCGGTGGGTGTTGTTGTTTCAAGAGTTTGAATTCACGGTAGTAGTGAAGCCTGGGAAAATCAATTGTGGGCTTGATCATTTGTCACAAATTGATTCAAGGGAGGACACGCAGAGTATTAATGAGACAATGCCAGATGCACAACTATTTAGGTTGCAATGCACACCCTTGGATTTGGGGGAGATTGCATTATTTTTAAAGGAAGGTGTGGTGCCAGAAGGAATGAAGGCATTAGAGGAGAAGTAGCTAGCCATATGCGTCATGCCCTACATGTTGATCAATGGCGACTTGTGCAAGTTAGGGTGTGATGAGGTGTTGCGTAGGTGTGTTCTAGAGCATGAGTGCCTTGCCATCATGGAGGAAGCACACAGAGGAAGTGCGGGTGGGAATTATGTAGGATATGCCACCACATGTAAGATATTAATGGTAGGATTGTGGTAGGAAACCCTATATAAGGATTGTAAAGACTATTGTAAAGCATGTGACCATTGTCAGCGCATTGGAAAACTAGGAAAGAGAGATGAAATTCCTTTACGCCCTATCCCTAGCGCGGAGCCTTTTGAAAAGTGGGAAATAAACTTTGTAGGCCCTATTGCACCAGTGGCGCATAGGACTGGGTCATGCTATTTCATCACTTGCACGAATTATTTGACAAGGTGGGAAGAGGAATCCCCAACTAAAGACTGCATAGTGGCCACAGTGGTAATATTCTTGTGGGAGAACATAATCACAAGGTATAGATGTCTGTTGAGTTTAACCAATGATAGGGGTACGTATTTCTTGAATGAGACCGTGAGGATCCTATTAGCAGATTTCATGGTGGCTCATCACAAGACTACACCCTATCACCCATAAGTAAATGGAACCACAGAAGCATTCAACAAAATACTGAGTCATACCTTGACCAAAATTTGTGATGTCGGCAGACAAGATTGGGATGAGAAAGTTTCAACAGTATTATGGGCTTATAGGACAATGTATAAAAGGCTGAACAAAGCCACACCATTTCAGTTGGTGTTTGGCATGGAAGTTGTTCTGCTGGTTGAATTCATGTTACCTTCTCTGTGAATAGCACGCGCAGGAGGGTTGGTTGATGAGCAAGCACTGGAAGAGAGAATTGATGAGCTAATGAAGTTGGATGAGAGATGATCACTCTCCAGGTGGAGCCAAACAATAGAGAAAGAAAAAAAAAGCTTGGCATGATCGCCACATTAGAAACAAGAAGTTTGAGGTTGGGCAGATGGTCTTACTATATGATTCTAAGTTTCTACGCCATCCTGGGAAGTTGAAAGTCCATTGGTTGGGTCCTTACACAATCTCTTACATCCTTGATTTGGGCACATGCCAGTTACAAGCGCTGGATGGAATGAAATTACCTAGACACTTCAATGGGAGTAGGTTGAATCCCTACTATAAACAATTCTTCTTGGTCTTTGTAAATAAGGCAATTTTGCCACTTAGTTTAGAATTTCCTTTATGCATTTCCCTTCATGTGTTTCCCTTTCACGTTGTTGTTTTGTTTTGCACCTTGGGTTCTGGTAACCGTATGTACTACTTTTTGAGGATTTTTGAATGTCACAGAGGAACACTGCATCATTTTAGTGTGGGGTGGAGTGATGTGAAGGAGAGTTGTGGGTAAAGCACCAAGGAGGATTGTGTTAGAAAGCCCAGTTGAATGACCCTGTTGAAAGACGCGCATCAGAAAGAAAATATGGAAAAGGGATGGTTGGTGTTAAGATAAGGCTACTTTCAGATCCCACATACAAATGAGGAAAAAGTGCACTAAGCAACACGAGGTAGGTGAGAGAAAAAAATCATGATAGAAGAAGTTCCTTCGGCACTGGTGACGCACACGCAAGATTCTTCTTGTCAAGATGGATTGGTTTCACATGCTAAAAGGTTGGGAGGATTGTCCATGCATAGTTTAGGTGCACATGTGAGTTAGGGCACAAAAGTAAGGATTTGCTTGAAAAATATGCATTAAATGTTAAAAGTATAGATGGTAGGTGAAGTAGCATTTAATGCTTAAAAATGGGAAAAACTATAAATAAAGGGGTTGAGGCATTTCATTATTCACTTTGTGTATAAGGAGAAACAAGCACTTTTACAACCTTTGAAAACTATGGCTTCCAAAGACCTGATCCGTGTGAAGAAAAAAATGAAGAGCTTGAAGCGTGAGTAACTAGTTTGGATTTGTAACCCAGAAGGAAGGGATTTAACAGGCATAAGAGAAGTTGTGAGAAGGTTTCACCTTGTGAAGGAGTTATCCCAGTTAGGGTTTGAAGAACTAGAGCACGGGTTCAAGGGGTTTTCTTCACAAGTTCAAGATCTAAGGTTGGAGAGAGTGGAAGAACAGAGTAATAAGAAGTGATTAAAGTGATACGAGGACCTAGATAATGGCACCCAAAAAACCAGTTAGCACACCTAAGAAGGGAAAGGGAAAAGGTCAAGAGCAAGTAATAAGAAACTGTTGTGCATGCAAAAATGAAGAGTGGTATGCAAAAATGTAGTACCCATATGGAGTTTTGATGGGGAAGGAGTGGGAGTCCCATATAAGAAATATGATCCGTAAATGATTACAATCATTTCTCGAGCATGATTGAGAAGGAAATGACATTAGAGTTAGTGCACCCAATGAATAAAAATGACACCAGAGGGTTTGCCCATCTATAACAATGATGTAAAAGTGAAGTTGGAGAAGTTAGGATTATTACAACTCTTTGAGTTGCTCTACTTTTGGAAAGCATGAGCGCCTATATCAATGGTTGATGTCGCACGCATGCATGAAGACTAATTTCACTTCACAGGGTGCAAGATGCACATAACCCCTTAGCTCATTTCACATTTCACAGGCCTCATCTATGAAGGATATGGTTTGGAGGATGACTTGACTGAAAAAGAAGATATTAAGGAGACTATCACCACTTATGCATACAAGAAGGGGTCAAGGTATTATGATGTCGTAGACATTAAGGATCTGGTAATGAAGATGGCCACACACCTGGTATCAAAATTAAATGGCTAGGAGATATGGACCCAAGATAATAAGCCATGGTTGAATGTTTGCAGGAAAATTTTAGAGGGCACCATCTACAAGTTGTCCACATTCATCGTAGATGAGATTGTCAGCTGCGCGAAGGAAGGTGATAGGATATTTTTTAGCAATGTGTTGCTAACCATTTTGTTTTTAGAGATTGGCGTACCTGATGTATTGGAAAATTTCATATGGGAGTACCCTACTGAAGACCCCTCATCCACCAAGAGGTTTAAAAAATCTGTTTGTGACACTATGACAACTGTTCACAAGGTGCGCTTGGAAAAATGGTATACATGCCCAAGGAACATGTTTGGGGCATAATGGAGAAATCCTGAAAAAACTACTAGTAGCCACTAGGGGAGAAGCATAATTTGTTGTGTACTAGCATTTTTACCTGGGTAGATTCAAACTATTAGATGGGAAATGGAGCCCATGGTGCAAACTCCCCTTTGCCTTTATAACTCAATACTTCCAAGCAGGAGTAAACAAGTTCAAGAAGTCAAAGAAGTTTAAGCTGGACTTTGGTAGTCTAGACCAAGACCATAAGGAAATGCAAAAAGAGTTGGTCTACCTTGGAAAGCATGCATATATGGAGTGGTACGTGTCATATGAAGTTCAAATGACAAGGCCCATGACCCTGCCCATTGCATAAGGATCCATGACGTGCATGTACATCTGCATAAGACCCAATTCAGAGAAGGGAAAATATCTAGAAAATGAGGTAGCTATACCTCAAGATCTAGCTGGTAGGAAGACACCCATGCCCAAACGGGAGGAAAAAGAACCAGAAAATAAAATACCAAGTGTGGTGGAGACACAGGCAATAGGTTCCCCCAGGACAAGTACCAAGACCAGTATGTACATGTGCAAGAAGAAGCCCATAATCAGATAAAAGACTCCAAAGCTAGAAAAGCCATCAGACAAGGAGTCATCAGAAGAAGAATAAGAGTCACCTTCACTGGAATCCCCAGTTAGGAAGAAGAAGAGGGTAGAAGAGGAGACCACCTCAGAAGAAGTTGGGAATTTGGAAAAGTACATAGGAGAAAAAGAGGATAGTGAAGAAGAATTTAGTGGGGAAGAGGATACTTGAAAAGATCAAGGGCTGACTATCTTCAATGTGCATGATTTAGAGGAGGAAGGCAAAGAAGAAGAATGGGGGTTCCTTTTTGTATGGGGAAAAGATAGCCAGGTAGGAGAAAGCACACAAGACATGGGAAAAGGTGAGGAGGCTAGCACACAGAAAGAAAGCTCTATGTAGGAATAGACAACCCAAGTTACAGAAGGATAAGAGACCAAGAACATTGAGATCCTGGTGGAGGAAAAAGTGGAACACGACACTGAGCCAGTGTTAAACAAGGAGAAGGAGGAGAGCACAGAAGAGGAACACAACAACACTAGAGGCCCCATTTTGACTGTAAGTATACCTAAGGGTATGTGCACGGGAGGAAGGCATGCAGAGGGGGAGAGGCCGGAGATGGGTTATATTGATGACCCCAAGAAAAAAAATTTCTTGCAGTTTGAAAGTACAATTCTGATGGAGAAGCTTGTAGGAATGTCATCTTTTGATAGGGAGGTTGCATATCCACAGAAAATGAAGATGATATCATGGGAAATTGAGTCCCACCTTGATGAGCTAGAGTTTAAGGTAAGCCACGGGGAAATAATAACATTACCAGGACCAAGAGAATATAACCCAGTGGTGGATACCTAGGAGCTCTCAGATGAACAGCTATGCAACGTGCTCAACAGAGTCTTCGTTGAGATAGAGACTAGACTCTTTGAGTGAAATGATAGAATCAGAGATATGGAAAGGGAGCTGAAGAAGAAGGAGAAAGAGCTAGCTACAATGACCAAGGAGCTAAGCCAAGAAAATTTGATCAGTGCCCAGTGGCAGTGTGAATTGAAGGATGAAAAGGTTAAGGTGAGCACTAATTATAAGAAAGTGGAATCCATCAATGAGGCTAAAGTATTGAAGCATCCATACCTAGCATCACCTGCGTAGAAGTATGGATCTACCTTGGGATGCCTGGAGGATTTAATAAGGGTCCTCACCATGGAAAGAAAACTACTAGCCTTGGAGTTTGTAAAAGAAGTGGCCACATGCCTAGAGAAGGAAGATAAGTTGAAGATCATAGAGATCATCGCGGAATACAACAAGGTTCTTACTGATGTAAGGGATACTTCCCAAATTACTGAGGCCACGTACGATAATTGTGTGGACATGGAAAAAGTGGCAGGCACCTTGGTCGCCACTCATGAAGTGGAACTCAAGGAGTTCCAGGAAAAGAATAAGGGAAATAGGGTAGAAAGGGACAAAATCCTTGCTATTTTTGATAAAGAAATTTTAATGATTCCATTGAAACCTTGTAGTTTGTTCAATCAAAAACTTGTTGAAGGAACTATATCCACGTTAGATTATATGCTAAGTTGCCGATGGGATGCGCTCAGAGGATATAAGAAAGGAGTTGGAGAAGATCTTTTGACACCATGAGTTTGGCAGAAGGAGATGGACTAAATACATTTTGAGGAGGTAAGTGAAATCTAGTTGGCACTAACCTCTATTAGAGAGTGCAGGATAAAAGTCAATAAAACCTGGAATGAAATTAGAGGCAAATGAATTATAAAAATATTTTCCATTACTTATTGCAGTTATTCCATCACTTCGCCATTCTTTCTTCTTTCCCACATTTCTTTCATCCCCTTATTCTTGTTCCTAAGGATAAGTCTACTGTATTCTTTATTTCACTAGAGAAGTGTTCCTGCAAATGGAGAACATGACAATTAATGTGGGGGTTATGTTCACGGGCCCCTAGAATCACCTTGGCTAAGTACAAAAGATTCATTCGTAGACGCACAAGGTCCCAGTTGAAGAAGGGTGCACAAGGATAAGGTGCTGCATACTGAAGGGTTTAAGAAGAAGGGTTTAAGGAAATCATGTGACGTACCAGGGCATGCACGGTTTTAGAGCCAATGTTTCAGGACTTAGCCATATTAGGCATTTTGGGTAGAACACGTGAAAAACATGACTATGACTGTACATGCAGAGTGGATAAGGTACCATTATGGTGACAGGTTGGCCTAGGAAGGGGCATGCCTATGGTAGAAGCTTCTAGAAGCACATCATGGTGAAAAGTGAAAATCTCGAACTTGGAGGATCATGCTCGCATGGAGGACCAAATTTAGAAACTTGGCATCGTATCTGAGGCTGCATTGAAGGATGAGTTATGCAGTTCATTAAAGGCTATATATACAAGCACCTAATTCTAGAGTAAACATGCCAAGAGAAATAGAGAAGAGGGCGGAGATCTGTAGAAATACTTCAAGGAATCTATTGCCAACTGGGTAATTATGCACTAGGTAAAGGATGTATTTGGCATGGGGACTTGAAAGTTATAGATTTATTTGATAAGCCTAGAATACATTGAGTCTAGTAGTACATTGCAGGACTCCGGTCTGCCCTCTCTGTGACATTCTGTAATGGCTCCATAAATGTAATGAGGTTACCAGTTTACGTAAATATGAATATCAATGGTTCTTATGCATACATATTTCTTCATGAGACTCTATTTTCATTTATGTTTATGAACTAAGTATGCAATTCTTGTACAACTTCGCTTTATGTTATTGTCTAAGTTCTTTAATCTGTTAAGCACTTGCTATATGGAGATGAATAGCTCAAAGAACTTGTCAAAGACACACAAGGATCTGTGGGATAGAAGGCAAGGATCAAAGGCGTAGAAGGACATGACAGACCCATAGTGGAAGGCAAGTTGAGCTTTTGTAGCTGATTTTGAGCATGGAGACCTTTAGAAGATGGTGTGTGGAACACACCAACACAGAGACTTGTGCATCATGCATTGTCTATGATGTTTTGCATGGAGACGAGCTATAGAATTGACACTTTAGTTAACTGTAAGAGAGACTATCGATAACACACTTGCGTGTGGCTATGCTTGTAAATGGTGTGTGGCTATCCATAGCATGCGTCCTATTTCTAGAATAGATAAGCGGGGAAGGGCAAATTCCCCACCCTATATATATGATGTGAGGTACATAGTGGTAACATATGTATGAGTGTGATGAGGATGTATGTGTAAAGGGAATATACAGAGTGTGAGCATATACGCATATGACTGAATTACTGTATCAGATCCATATGTGCATTGGTATAGATTGACAATAATGTAAGGAGCTTTTGTATTTATTAATAGATGGAAGATATTGGCTGAATCTAAGTGTCATTCCTGTGTGTAATTGAGTAGTGCATGTTATTAATTCAGTCATAATTATTGCTTTAAGCTTGTTCTTTCATAGATCTGAAAGTAGCGTGCATTGTAGAATGATGGATTAGTTATGAATCTATATGTTTCTTCCTTCATCATGCTAACATCCTACTATAACAACCCTGAAGATGGGACCTGGTACCTTTGTGCATGCTTCGGGTGAGCGCTCAGTCTAGGCTGAGTGATGTGCTCAAGCGTGACTAGGGTGTTATCTGGTGAATTCTAGGCTGCATCATTGGTTCCATTGTTCGGGACCTCTTTTTCAGTTGTTTTCAGGATGGTTCACGATGAAGACATACCGGTTAACTCTAGCAAGTATTGAGGAATGGATACACGATCTGGAGGAAGAATATGCATGGTGGTTCAGCAGTGGATCTGAGTTTAATGCACAGCACTTGGGTAGAACAGAATCTGTATGACAGCTTATATGAGAGATTTTTTCGTTATCTTTCTAGTTGAATTATATGAGTGGCCTTACTGCTTATGCATCTCAGTAGAATTGGAGGTATCACGCACTTGTCTGGACGCAGGAATAATTTTAGGCCCTCTATGATGTTGATTTGATCTGGACTCGTGCTGTGGATACGTGGTTTCATGGTGTTCTAAACAGTTATATTCTGAAATATTCAATTTCGATGTACTCTTGCCTAGAGGTAGTTGAATTCTAGTTTTTGAGGTATCCAAGAGGAACATATTTGTAAGGTATTCCACTGGCGATCAAGATCTTGATGGTAACTTTGAACCTGGAAAGTAAACCGATGGCTAACTAAACTTCGCCACGCGCGAGGCCAAGAACAGGTTTGGTATTAAGATGGCAAACCTAGTGGTGGAAAAGTAGAGAGTGGAAATGCGGCTTAAGTATAATGAGGCGTGCAAGAGGGAGATAGAGAAGCAATGTTCCATTACAGAAAGTATGGCGTTGAGGAGAGAGATGGCTTGTGAAGGATTTACAACTCACGTAGAAGACATGGAGCTAGAGCATCAAAAACTCCCCCATCTTGGAAAGCATGATAGATATCCCTTCTCAGCCTCACATAGAAGTGTGCCAGCAGAGACTACCTGGACCGCATGGGCAACTCATCTTAATCCACCTGGTGACCTAGCCTTTGCGTTTGGTTTTTTAGTATCTAGTATGACAAGTAACCAACAAGCTAACTTGGGAAGTAGGAGAGCAAGAGTAAGTCAGGGATCAAGTACATCAATGGCAGGGTAGATAGCTTCAATGTTATATGGAGAATCATTCTTAGGCACATCATACACATAGAATGTGAGTGCACAGAATGTTGGATTCACCTATGGAATTAGAGCTACCTCACAGAATGTAGGGGTTCAGTATAGTACTACTGTTGGAGCACAAGGGATTACATCTACAAGGTCCTACTCTAGCTACAGGTGGAGGATCAGGAGGTATAGGTGGTTCTAGTTCTCACTGGATCTGGTGGTTCTGGAGGTAAGAGGGAACACATAGGAGGTTTTGGATCAGGTGGTCAAGGTCTGCAACAACCACAAAATATCTATATGGAGATGTCTCTTCGTCTCCCGGAGTATAGAGGTATAGAGGATGCTGCCGAACATGTGCATATGTGTGAAATCTTGTGGCACGCTAAAGGGATCACGACTGCTGAGTGAAAGGCAAGTCAATTCGCCACTACATTACAGGGGTGCACACACAACTGGTATAGGAAGTTTGACCCTGATCAAACTTGCGTGGATTATGCAGCATTGAGAGATGCTTTCTTAAAAGAGTTCCATATCCCTGAGTTTGAGCAGAAGAGTATAAGTGCGCTCAAGGATATCAAGCAAGGCACTACTGAGAGTGTACATGAGTATGATGCTCATTTTAAGACACTTCTATCTAAGCTATCTTATGATATTCACGCTAGCCAACATGCACAATGGTTCGTTGGAGGATTGATTACACTATTTAGAAGGGCGCTGTCACATAAGACATACACTGATCCATGCGAAGCATTGGAAGTAGCTTTGCGTGCTGAGGCAGTTGGGAGCATTGACACTGGCGTTAGTCCATTCTTAGAGGCACAAATTATAGCTATGGAAAAGTAGTTAGAGAAGCTATCAGCAAATTCAACCCCATGAAACGCGCTCAGGAATTTGGTGTACAAATTGTGAAGTGGAAGGTCACACCAAGGATAGTTGCCCTCGCAGATCTATACGCTCATTACTATTGGACTATGAGATTTTCCATTTGAATCATGATGCTATTCATTGTCCTTTGTTACAGCGTGTGATAAGGAAGAATGTATCTTGCTTTTGCAAGATTTGTAGGTCCACGACCCATGATACTGAGGATTTTCAGTTGATTGGTTAGATCTAGGATGCTATAGACATTGGAGTATAATAGACAAGTATAACAGATAACTCTTAAGGGTAGAAATGAGCACCAGGATCGGGATCATAATCAAATGCACTATGACAGGAATGAGGGGCGTTTTGAAGGAGGTCATGGAAGGGGACATGGATATCATGGTGGATATGGAGGATGAGGCCGTGGTGGAGGAAGAGGTGAGTTCCCTCGTGGAACATGTTATACGTGCGGATCTCCTAACCACTATAGGCGCGAATGTCCTCAGAATATTGCATGTTCTTTTTGCGGGAAGAACCATAGCTATGAAGAGTGCCTGGACTTATATGAACATTTGAGTAAGCAGCATAAGAAAAAAAACAAAGGCACCAGGATAGTTAGAATCCAATGCGCGCAGTAGAGGATAGTGGATGCTCAAGATAGTAGAAGGACATGAGGCATTGATAGTGAAGATTATTACACGTGCTGAAGCTACACGCGTAAGAGAGGCATTGCACCAGAAGCCTATGATCACTAGGGAGGAGGTTTTGTATGCAAGGTACCCAGATCCTGCTCATCAAAAGGAAGTTTACCAGGATACCATGGAAGTGCTAAGGAATCTTCAAGGTGAGATAAAGTACCTAAAGGAGTAGAAGAAAGCATCGGAGACAGTCCAAACTAATATCGATGATCTATGGGAGGTGTGTAAGATGTTGAACTAGGAGAACATTATTCCACTATTAGGAAGTTGGTTAAAAGGGAAAACTCCACGTGTAATTCTTGAGAATAAACAACAAATTCAACATGAAAATATTCCCCCTGATAGCATTGACTACGAAAAAGAAATTACTCTAAATGTTGTTGTGGATGGGTGGCTGTTGAGCAACATATTGATCGATCTAGGTGTGGAAGTAAATGTGCTTACATTAGATGCATGGGTACAAATGGGGAGGCATCCCTTGCAGCCATCATCTAATGTGTTGTTTATGGTACAAACCGGACTAAGGCCACTCCCATATGAGTCTTAAAAGATGCATCTATAACTATACAAGGGGCCAAGTTCACTAGGGATTTTGAGGTATTAGCACTTACAGAAGTAGAAAATTTTCTAGCCTTGCTTAGACACCCTTGGTGTAATGCGAATAACGCTGACTTGAGATTCAATATGGGGTATGTCAGTTTTGAAAAAAAGGAGGAGAGGGTTGTGATACCTTTGACAGATGTGAAGTCTACACCCTATATTGAGCCTCTAAGTGAGGAGGACTTAAACAAAGTTTATGTATGCGTTACTTAGGACCCAGAGGTCAATGAGCCATCAAAATAAGGCATCCTACAGTGGGAAGATTCTCATTATGTTAGTGATACTATGAATTAGGAGGATGTGAGGTGAAAAGTGTGGTTGTGCAAAAGAATGGAATTCGTTCAATTTGACGGATAGGTAACACAGTACCTTGGTATAAAGGGGCTAAAGATCTTCCTGCATTTTTCAAGGCTATGGAAACAAAGTGGAAAAATCAAATTAAGAGAAGGGATGTGTTAGTATATACACTGTGCGAGACAACAACACGTTGGAGGGTAGTCCACAAAGATAACATTATACACTGGGAATAGATTGAAATAACTTTGTCTACTAGGTTTATAAGGAAAAATGCACCTACACAAATCTGCACTTATCATGGTGATCAACCTGTTTAGCATCACATTCAACAATGTGAGAGACTCTGGATAGTAAGATAGGAAGCATTACCAACTTCACTCTACGTGCTTAAATTATATTCTATGCTACAAGGATGCACACACACCTGGTATGTATATACATAACTACATCAAGAAACTAGGAACTTACAAGATTTGACTGCAGGAATGATCTAGACTTTCAACTACTTCTCTACTAAACCTCATGTAGTAGAGGATCTAAGATTTGTTAAGCACTTAGCTATGGGAGATAATGCAAAACAAGAAGAGCATATACAAGAATTATTCGGTGAGGAAAATTTTGGAGCATGCTTTGAATAGGAAGAAGAACTGGAATCCATACTACTTGAACGTGCCTACCTTTAGAAAGAGAAAGGAAAGATGGTCTACATCGTGGATGATGAGGAAGTTGAGTACTTGGATATTAAACATTCACAAGGGGTGCGCAAGGTCTGGATAGTACAGAAAAGGATACGTGTGCCTACCATAAACCGATGAAGAAAAAGAAGGTGAATATACATTCAAAGGTTGAGCCTAAGGAGGCCATAATTGGAGACTACTGGTCAGACTCGGAGGTAGAAAATATCATTGAGTTACTAAGGTATTATCTGGACTTTTTCCCTCGAGGATATCATGAACTTAAAGGCGTGCATGAATCACTTGGGGAAATGAAGATCAAACTTAAGGATGCTGCACGACCAGTTAGAAAGAGACATTATAGAATGAATCCTAATTTACATGAAAAGGTAAAAGAAGAAATTGATAAAATGTTGAAATCTGGCATTATCAAGCCCCTTGATGATTCAGAATGGGTTAGTCCAATGGTGATTAGTATCAAGAAGGATGAATGGATTAGGATATGTGTGGACTATAGGGAGCTAAATGTTGCATGCATCACAGATCCATTCCCTACACCATTCACTAAGGAAATACCAGAAGGAGTTTTAGGGTGTGAAATATATTCCTTCATAGACAAATTTTCTAGGTATCATCACGTTAGGATTGCTCAGGAGGATCAA
The DNA here is from genome assembly GCA_019776745.2 of Taxus chinensis. NCBI lineage: Eukaryota > Viridiplantae > Streptophyta > Pinopsida > Cupressales > Taxaceae > Taxus > Taxus chinensis. The sequence continues at coordinate 318,482,908 of CM034149.1, forward strand.
GAAAAAAAAACATTTATGACTGAATGGGGTATTTTTTCCTATACTATGATGCCCTTTGGATTGAAAAACATGCCTATTGTATTATCACACATATTTGTTTAGGCATTCAAATATTTTATACACAACTTCTTATAGGTCTACCTAGATGATTGGACAGTATATGGGCTTGTGAAAGCTAATTGAGATAATTTGTGCTTAATGTTTGAACGATGTAGACAATTGAGTAGCTCTTTAAACATCAAGAAGTGCATATTTGTTATGCCACTTGGGATACTGTTAGAACATATAATCTACAAGGATGGTTTGCTAGTTGATCTAGCCAAGGTTGCAGTCATTTTAGGCCCGGAAGCACCTACCAGTCAAAGTGAGGTGTGCATATTTTTTAGGTCATACAGGATATTATAGAAAATTCATCAAAGGGTATGCCAGAATTTATGCACCCTTCGAAGAGCTACTGAAGGGGAAAGGTACATTTTATTGGGGAGAACCACAACAACGCGCATTTGAGGTATTAAAAGATAAAATTACTACCCCGCCCATTCTGTGCTTTCCATCATGGGATAAACCATTTCATGTGCATGTGGATGCTTCTGGTATGGCCATTGGTGTTGTGTTAGATCAACCTGGAAAAGGTATTATAGATCATCCAATTTGTTTCACTAATAGAAAGCTAACTTCTGCTGAATGGAATTATACAACTACAGAGCACAAAGCTTTTTCACTGATCTATGCATTGTACAAGTTTCGACATTACTTATTAGCAACACCATTTGTGTTTTATATAGATCACATGGCATTGAATTACTTGGTAAACAATCCCTTCTTACAAGGGCGCATATGCAGATGGGTGCTCCTATTTCAAGAGTTTGACTTCACAGTTGTGGTGAAGCCAAGGAAAAGTAATTTTGGACCAAACCATTTATCTAGAATCAATTCAGGAGAGGATGCATAGACAATTGAAGAAACAATGTTGGATGCACAAATGTATAGGTTACAATATGCACCCATGGAATTAGAATCAATTGTTGTAATTCTACAAATAGGTATGGCAACAGAAGGAATGAAAGCATTAGAAAAGAAGCAACTTGCTATATGCGCGACACCGTTTATGTTAATTAGTGGTGACATTTATAAGCTAGGTAGAGATGAAGTATTATGTCGTTGTGTATTAGAGCATGAGTACAAGGATATCATGGAAGAAGCTCATGGTGGTATTGTAAGAGGCCATTATGTAGGTGATGTGACTTCCCAGAAGATCTTAATTATTGGATTATGGTGGGAGACATTGTATAAAGACTGTAAAGAATAATGTAAGGCATGTGATCATTGTAAGTGCCTATGAAAACTAGGGAAAAGAAATGAGATGCCTTTGAGGCTGATTATAAGTGCCAAATCATTTGAGAAATGGACGATTGACTTTTTCAGACCTATTTTTCTAACCGCGTGCAAGACTGGATCGCACTATATCATTACTTGCATAGATTATCTCACACAGTGGGTGGAAACAACACCTACCAAGGCTGTACAACAACTACAACAATTAGGTTTATGTGGGAGAATTTTCTTACAAGATATGGATCTCCCTTAAGTTTGACAAGTGATTGAGGTACACACTTTTTGAATGAGACAATCAGGATCCTATTAGATGAGTTTATGGTTGCACACCATAAAACTACACGTTATTGTCCTCAGGAAAATGGAATTGCTGAGGATTTCAACAAAATTTTGGGCAAGACTTTGACAAAAATATGTGATTTTTGGAAAAAGGATTGGGATGAAAAAAATTTAGCATTCTTTGGGCATATAGAATAACTTACAAGAGATTGAACAAAGCCACACCATTTCAGTTGGTGTTTGGCATAGAAGCTTTTCTCCCTATAGAATTTATGTTACTATTAGTGAAAATTCACAGCACCCCTAAAATGACCTATGGATCTGCTTTTCTAAGGAAATGTCATTTGGTGTGAATGCAAAACATTGAGCTTTCCCAAAGTGTGGGACCTTTGTAAATGGGGAAAGATCTCCAGAGAAGGTTGGTTCCTCTTCCTAAACTACCTACCACAAGCTATTCCATTGTAGGAAAGCTAATCTAATCCTAATCTAACTTCTAAGGAGACATAGAGAGAAAGAAATAAGGAAAAAATAGAGCCTACATTAAAATGGTGATACACCAGAGAAGCAAAATGTTGAACATCTATCAAAACTGCCATGGAAACAAAGAGAGGTGAGAAATGGAAAGGATGGACAAGTGCATCACAAAACCAAGGATGGATTTCACACAAAAAATGTTCCAAAACTCCATGAACATAGCTCCAAAACCTGCAATGAACAATCAAACATGCACAATAACCTGCAATCAAGAGAGGCAAGAAGAAAACAAGTAATAATGAGCAAGGATGGAAAAATGCATCACAAAACACGTTTTTATTACTCCAGAAGTTTGCACAAAACAACATTTCATGGGTAAGAGGTGAAAAAAACCATTACAGAGCAGGAGAGGAGGTTCAAGCTCCATTTTTGACCTTGGGGAAGAAAAGAAGGGAGAGGTAAAGAAGAAGGATGAACAACTTTTACAAATGAGCCAAAACTAGCTTTTTAACCATCGAACAAAATGGAAGAAAGGAGAAAATGTGGGAAAAATTTGATTTAAAACTCCAACCACCAACAAATCCCTTCAATTTCACCTAAGAAGTTATGGGCTTAATGGAAAAATCCATACACCAAATTACATCACTCTACAGAGCAAGAAAGAGGCCCATACTTCATTAATTTTGGTGGTTGGGGCCGTTTTCTATGTTTTTTTCATGCCAGAGATGTTTTTCCATTTTTCTCCCACAAATCTCCATCAAAAATAAAAATTTAACCCTTTATTGTGTAGAGTATTTCACAATATTTCCAATGATATAAAGAACGTGAAAATCTGATTTCGGGATCAAAAGTTATGCCCATTTGAAGATTTAGGGCAAAAATTGGGTTGGTGGGCCAAAACTTGAAATTTTTCCTCTTTTTTGAACTTGGGAAAAATTACCAAAAGTTCTCCTCACCCCACCACTCCTTGCCATGTGGCATCGCCTGGTTCACTGATGGAATCATGGGCTTAAACTTCACCTTTTTCCTTTTGATTTTTCATTGGGAAAATCTCCCAAAATTTCCCCATGCTCCACCGCTCCGCTACCATGTGTCAGCTTCTGGTTCGACCATGGGTTTCAAAACACATTTTTCTCTCTTCTCCTGTCGAGGGAAAATTTTCCAACAATCCCCCGCTGCCCTGAAATCCGTGTTGATGTGGACATGTGGCACTTTTTCATCACTTGGAGGAGGTGTGCATCTATTTTTACCTTCACGCATTTTTTATTTTTTGGGTAAAAAACCAAAAATTCTCCCACCGTCCCAACTTCTGCCACTAATAAGACACGTGGCATCTCCTGGCTAGGTGCGGGCCTTAAACAGTTTCTTTTACTTCTCCTCCGCGGGCCTGCAGGCTGATTTTTTCCTTTGCGCCCTTTGACCAAAGCACCAAAAAAATCAAACATTTCCCTTACGGTTGCTACTTTTCCCTGCCACGTGGCACCTTCTCATTGGCTGCAGGCTTTCCCAGGGAAAATTTCCCCAAAAAACTCCGTCGAGCCATAACTTGAAAATTATAAGGAGTTAGGAGGAAAATTTTACCTTTCTGGAAAGAGGAAGAAAAATCCTATCTGATGAAGCCATTTCCAGAAACCTTTGAGTGCTTAAAATGTTTGAAAATTGAAGTTAAAGCACAATGTAGGAAGGAATGAAGGAAAGTTAGCCAAAATAAGAAGGGGGCTCATTTTGGATAACAGTTACCTTCTTTGCGCATTACGCACGCTTGAGGTCTAGCTGATGAACAGGCTTTAGAAAAATGTATTGGAAAGATGATTCAACTGGATGAGCATTGAGCCATATCACGATGAAGTCAAAAGCAGGAAAAGGCTAGGTAGAAGGCATGTCATGATAGAAACATAAGGGATAATAAGTTTGAGATTAAACAAATGGTACTTTTTTATGACTCCAAGTTCTTGCGCCATCCAAGAAAAATAAAAGTACATTGGTTGGGGCTATATGTTATCAATTCTATATTAGAATCAGGTGCTTTCCAGTTAAAAGCACTTGATGGAACATGGCTACCCGGTTACTTTAACGGGAGTAGGTTGAAGCCCTACTATAAATAAGTTTTCTTGGTGTTTGTAATAAGGTAATATTGCCATTTAGATTAGGTTTTCAATTATGTATTTCCTTAATGTATTTCCTTCATTTTCGTTATGCTTTGTCAATTTAGTTGTTTTTTTGTGTAAAAAACACACTTGTGTGCCTAAAGCTAATTACTATATGAATAATGTTTATGCACAGAGGACTGCACATACTTTTTGTGTGGGGTGGTTGTCGTTATCCTAGAAAAAGCTTGTGCAGATTGAAAGGTGAAAGGAATAAGCTACTACGGGTGTGCTTTAAGTCAAAAGAATATTATTTCTCAAAAGTAACCAAGGATGGAGATGAATGAAATAATAGTATAACGCAAGGTAAGTGGAGGCCATGATAGCTACTGGGAGAAGGTACAGTGATGAGGTACTTGAGTGAAGGATCACATACTGAAGAGAAGTCTGTGACCAGATGGTAGGAAGGCGCGCTAGAAGGTTATAGTTGAGCATGAAGATGTACCACATGGAGTGAACGGATTTAGTCAATGAATGAGGGGATATTTGGTAGGTGAAGGAGTAATAAATGCATCAAAATTTGAAAAATTTATAGAAGGATGGGATACAGATTCATTTTTACTATTGTGACTAAGAGTATTTGAAGAAAGAGCCAAGTGTGAAGAGCCGAGTGATCAAGTTAAGGTGTGAAGGGTGTGAAACCAAGAGTGACAACCAGATCTGTGTGACAAGAAGATTGCATCCCTGGTGGTGAAGGGTTTGAGTGAAGCAGGGAGACATAAAAGAGTTAGGTTACAAAGTTTCCACCTAGGGCATGGTTGAATTGAGCTAGGGTTTGATTCGTAAATTTGTAGAGTTGAAGAGGAGACATTTGCAAGGTAAAAATAGCATCAAAGAAGGCATCTGTAGTAGAAGTAAAAGGAAAGAAGAAGGTGGTCATTGAGGAGGAAGAGATGGCACCCAAAATCAATTTTTCAGAGATGTAAAATCGAGAAGGAGTCATCATCGGCCAAGAATGGGATTCATCCATCAGAAAGAGAAAAGTGAGTGAATACAATCACAGGACTTCAGAGAACAAGAAGGAGCTCTATTCCATGCTCACTGCTAGAACGAACAAGTGCACAATGGAGGACATCCCAATATATGATGATGCGAGTGAGAAAATTTTGAAGAGAATTGGGGTCTACCAACTATATAAGCTTCCATATTTCAGGAAGCATGATCCCTTGTATCAGTCGCTCATGAGTAGGGTACATGAAGACTTCTTCTACTTTGCAGGACGTAGAGTTATAATCTCATCTACGCTCATCTCATCAGTTATAGGTTTGAAAGACACAAGAGACGATATAAAAGGTGATCTTGTAGATAAATCTATGATTTCAAAGACCAGACAAGAGTTCAGATACCTGAAGGGTCCACGCAGAAAGGACATAGATAAATTAAAGAATTGTTCAGATGTATAAGTTGCAATCCACCTTGTTACCAAGTTGAATGATCAGGAGAAGTGGTCATAGGTAAACACTATGTGGCTACATGTGGTGTGTAAGATGTGAGAAGGGACAATCTACAACATTGCAGGCTATATTATAGAGTAAATAGCTGAAGAAGTGCGCATAGGAGGGAAGATCAGCTTTGGGGCAGTTCTACTATCACTAGTCTTCATGGATATTGGAGTACCAGATGGACTGAAGGAGAAAGTATGGGAATACCCCATGGAGAATAAGTCCCCAACTAAAATATTTAGCAAGTACCTATGTAAGGGGGCCATGACAGATGATGTAAAGAAAAAGGTAGAGAAGTGGTATGACAGGCTCTACACAGCATTTGGGGAAGAGTGGCCCATCCTAAAGGACCTACCAGCAGTCGTAGGGAAACAAGTTCAATTTTCTGTATATCAACATTTCTACATCGTGTGCTTCCCAATAAAAGATGGAGTCTAGGGCCCTTGGTGCAAGTTGCCTTATGCATTCACTTCAAGGTATTTCCAAACATCTGTTCATAGATTTACAGAAATGTGTCGGCAGCTCTTCAATATAGATAAGGTAGACTGCGACTACCATATGTTAAGGAAGAAGTATGTCTATCCTGGAAGAAGTGCTTATATAGAGAGGATCATTTTAGAAGTTTTGAATATCAAACCAATAAGTCTGGCTGTAGCAAATGTGGGGGCAACATTAGTGTATCTCCAGTTGAAGCCAAAGATGGAGAATAACAAATATGTGGAAGGTGAGTTCACACTTCTAGCACCACCAAAGGGAAAGCATACAATGGAGAATATCCCAGCTTCTAAGCCCACAGAGCCAATTGAAGTACATGATGCAGAGGAGGAGTGCAAACATAGTGGTGGTTTGGAGCATAGGGGTAGGAGTCATCCTACAAATAAAGACGAAGCTAAGTGTGCCATTACACCACCTCATCCACAAGAGGGGGATGATGAGGACTTGAATGCAGTCCAAGGGGAGAACATGTTTAAAAGGGTATTTAGTGGAACAAGGACCCAAGGTGCTACTCCAACAACTGTGCACAAATCACCCAAACTCTCTCCATAGAATGAGGCAACTGCGCAGAGACGGAGGAAACTAAAATTGAATGAGGAGGTGGAAGAGTCAGAGGAAAGCACACCTAATTCCCCTACACTTCCAGAGAACATAAGAGAAAAGGGTGAAGAATCAAAGTAGAAAGAGGAGGATGAGAAAAGACCAGAGGAAACAACTACAGAGAATGTTCAGGACATGGAGACACAAGTCCCCAATTTGGAGGCTAAAGTTCCTAAGCAACAAATGTAACATTCCCATTTTAAGACTTTAGAAACAAGGGAATGTTTTTTTACACGATGATCTTTGTTCTAAATAAAACATCATTTGGAACAAACATTCCATCCCAATCAATCTCATAACAATTAACCATATGCAGTTGTAAATGACTTGGTAAACTACCGATCTTTCATTTCATGACTCAGTTTCTAATCAATCTCTCATGTTCATCTTTAAGTATATAATACTTTATGTATACTATGTATACTTGGTTTTCCTACCCTATTATGGGTAATGAATGATCCATTTAAAGAACCTATCTAAATATTTGTTACCAATATTCATCTGACATCACGTTTCTTTAAACTAGGTGACATAGAACAACACAACCAACAACTTGTGATACTTTGGCCAAAGATTTCCAACATGTTGTTCATGTTACTACTCCTCGATGGCATAATCGTCAAATCAGAATACGTCCTTCACCTCAATCTTCTGTTATCTAGAGTGGTCTTTATTGAATCCTGTCAGTCCACTTGCCCAAGGTCTGACCCTAACCCAAGTTAGTGACATAATTTATTATGGGGAGGCCCTCATGATGACTTAGGGTATATAGGCATACTCAACCGACCTAATTCGATCGAATGTGCCTATGTACCCTAAGTCATAGAAATCTAATTCCTATTCAAATCATGCTACTAAATTGACCTAGAGAGAAATTAAGTTCAAGTCCATATGTGTGTAGATATAGATGAACAAATGCAGAAAGGTGTTGCCACATGTCAACTGTAAAACTATATCCTCAAGAAGTCCTTAATCTTCTCAAAGGTACAGTCCTATAGTTGGCATGTGCCAACATCCTTTAGAACTGCTTCATCATGATGTACATTCCTCTAGGAGGTCATTAACACATAATTAAATTTGGATCAAGATTCGGATCACAACAACCTTGCAAAACCCTAAATCCAACATTCCTTAAGTTCTTCTTCCATATTAATTTGTTTAATATTAATAACTTCATTAACTCAAGATTACTTTTATGTTCATTAACAAGCAGTTATCCAAGAACAAGATAGCAAACATCAAAAGGTTAATTTAATGTAACTTAGCTGTCCAAAGAAGGTGAATTATGCTCATAGGTTCAACTAGAGTTGACTTCATAGAAAATGAAGTAGAATGATTAACGATCATAAACACCATTCCTTTGTTTCCATTCTTTTGAGAGAGGAAGAGTCTTCCTCTACATGATTAAGTGTTAGGTATATCATACCATTTTTATATTTCATAATTCCTATAGTTTAATTGTATGTCCATTACACATTCCATTATTATACTATAGTTGTTTAGATAGAGAATGTCTTCTTATGCAACTTAGTAAGTTGCATCTTAGTAAGGGAAATTGAACTATTCCCTTCATCCAACTTATTAAATGATAATAGTAATAAGTATACAAACATATATGAAGAATATCGGCAAGATAGCATTCCAATTCCTTTCATACAAAGTACAAGAGATTCTACACAACAATTTGAAGTCAATATCCAAACTTTTCAATTCATCAAGATAAAAATATACACTTTACAAGAATATGCATTTCAGGAAAACTGCATGTCGAACAATATTAAGATCATAGAAGAATACAACTTTTCTTTTTCAATACAACTCATGAATGAATTGGAATTCTTTACAAAAGAGCTAGACTTTAAATCAGCCAATACATCATTAAAAATTTTCATTCTGTTAGCACTTACGAAGTCCATCTGTAAAAATTGCTAGCACGGGTCAGTTCATTGAACTGATCATGATAATAACTATGAATTAAAATGAAGTGCATTCCACTAATTGTTCCATTAAAACCACTCATCTTTAATGAAACAATTAATGTATCATACAAATAAGCATAAGTAATAACAACCATAAAAGAAGTACAAATAATAAATTAGAATTCAATTTTAAGAAAAGATCATAGTATAATCAGCAAACTATTGCATTATATCATATAAGTATTTCCCCAAACAATTACTTATTTATATAAAACAACATCCCTTGTCTTTTAGTTATTTCATAATTCTTTTTGAATTTGAAATACAAAATTTAAATATACTATGTAACAAAAAAAGTTACTTTCAAAATCAAAGATCCTATTGTCATTTTACCAAGTTTCCAGAAATCATGTACAGACAAGTTCATTTCAGCATAGTGCATATTTAGGATGATTCATCCTAAAACTTAAATAAATAAGAAGAAGAATCAATACGAACTATCCACAATTCACCATTCCTCTAAGAGATAGAAATCAGGTTTAGAAAGTACATAACCTATTACTTATATAACTGTATCATTCAAGCGAACCAATAAAATGATTCACCATTTAAGAAACAACAACTGATAACAAGAATCCCAAACCAATCCGAGAAGGGAGAGAAATAAAATAGTCATCATCCTACTTGCAAGCCTTATGTATTATTCTACATTATTGGAGATATCATTCAGTGATTTGAAACCATACGTTCCATAAATCAAAGTAATACTTACAAAAGGATCATTTCTTACTCATGTCCATCTAGGGAAGGTTCATATTTATTATTGAGTGCATAAAGAGGATTCCATCTGAAAACAATATCCTAATGATGCATGACTGATTTATTCAAAACAGTGAGACTAGAAATGATTACGTTTTCCTTTCTACATGACAGACTCAGTTGTACATTGCCCTGAATCAACAAGACAATTAATTTCATAAAAAATAGCTAAGATCAAGAAATATCAAAAGGGAATGGTTTAGTTTTCCCCTATACCAAAAATGACAGTCCCAAAAGTTTCCTGAACATTCTACTATTCCCAAGAACTTTCCATAGACAACTAGCAACAAGTTTAATAAAAAAACCAAAAATATGTTTTTGGTTATGGAGAGTGAGTTCTCAATACCTCATCCAATATCAAAAGGGAAGAAAGCTAAACTCAAGAAGTCAAATAAGCCTAGGATGGTAAACACCCTAACAACTTGGAAGAGAGAGTCAATCTACAATGTAGTTCGAGAAAACTGAACTTAACTTCGAAAAAGTTAAAGGAAACTCAATAAAAATTATCTGAACCTAGAATTCATTCACCATTTTTTTAACAATTGAATTCCAACTCCCATTTAAAACCCATAAGTTCTTTTGAAAGTTCCAAAAGAGAATACAAAACCAAACGTGAAGTTTAAAGAAAACATTACTTCTATTTTCCTTACGATCTCAAGTCATATCAATAACATCAAATACCAATACTAACCCAATTCAAGTAAAATTCAAAATTTAGGACTCATAAAATTCCATAATCCACATTCGTCCATTCGTCTTTGTTTTAACACAAGTTCATGTTCATACTATAGAGTAAAGTATACAATACAGACCTGAAATAGAAGTACTAAGTCTTCACAAAACAAGACATAGCTTAAAAGAATGTTCAACTCCTTTTTTGTAAAACTCACAAATCCATTCAAAAAGGTTCTGAAAGAGAATACAAAACCCCAACATGAATTTTAAATTCAAACAATGTTTCAATATTCCCCATGAATTCGAACTGTAATAGAGATTCCAACTACAATAACTTTCACAACTCCATCTAAAACATAAAGTTCACGAAAAAGAAGTTCAGTGCAGAGAAGGGGTAATTATTCTGGCTAGATTTAACACAAGTTGAAGTATAAAACACAACACTTCCAAATACTTCAAAAACCCATAACAATTACTTTCAAACAAGTTCGAATTCATATCGAAGGATAAAGTAAACAATATAGTCCTGAACCAGAGGTACTATATCGTACAAACAAGATACAATTTTATAAAAGGACATGCACCTATCTTTTAAAACATTCAAAGACAGTCCGTTGAAATAACACAGGTTACCAAGAACAGAGGGAAACAAGACCTCCATAACATGATTCCACATAAGTTTGAGTTCTTAGAATACATTTAATATATATATTCATACAGGCCGAAGAGAAATAATACAACTTTTCAAACTCAATTTCTTACTATATTTCCAGTTCCAAAACTCAAACCAAAAACCATTTACTCAATCTCTTTTTTGAGAAGACAGTCCAGAATGTAAGTTATAATCAAAAAACAAAAGCCTAGAAAGTTCCATATGCATTCCACCATTGAACTTACTCAGAGAAAAAGATCCAAAAACTAACATTATCATGTAATGGATTCATATCCAAAAATCACAGAGATTCCTTCAACACAAAAGCAAATAACCAGACAAAATAGCTAACCATTTATCTCAAGAGAGTAGAGTTATTTTAATGAAACATTTAGAGAAAATAAAGAAATCTTAATGGGTAGATCCTATCATGCCTAATAGTGCTTCTGCCAATTCAAAGGAGACTTCCAGCCGAGATTCCAACTCTTCTTCTCCTCCAAGAAAGATCAACAACAAAACATCTCTTTCCCCAATGCCTCATATACTTTCCCTGAATCAAAAATAGACCAGGGAAACCAAAAATAGCCACAAAGTGAAAATCAAACTACTGGTTTGAAGAACCAGATAGCTCTATGCAGAGAAAAAATCGCAAAGCATGTAAGACCAAACAATCCCCAACAAATCCACCCAAATTGTTTCCAAGAGGTTTTTGTCACAAAAATTGAGATTCATTAATGCCATTTACTCTCCCATTCCCACCTATCTCTCCATGCCACCACCATCCAAAACTAACAAATCGTAATTCAGTTTCTACATGCATTACTAATCTTTAGTGAAGACTCCACGTAAGTTCCACCAAATTTTTCATGCTTCCACCTAATCTGATAGTTCACTGCCATTTATTACAAAAATCAAATCTCATAAATAGCCTAGGAACCGCTCCCTAGCCTCCCATTTTCCATACAACCCTTAGGTCCCCTTTCCACACTTCATTACTTTAGATAGGTACCATTAGCTTAGGATAAGACCTTAGGCTATAAACATTGCAATAGGTAAATAGTCATCTTAGGTTAGATCATATTTCATAACCAAATAGTATTAGGTATTAGGTTAGAAATGGCCTAGCATTGCCTTAGGTTATTTCCCCCTTATTACCATTTAGTATAACAACTTAGGTTAGGATGCCATCCCAACAAAATAGATATAGGTAGACGGTAGGTATAATACCTTAGTTTAATAATCCCGCTAGGATAGATTTCATATGTCTAGGATTTAGTTTTTATTTTCCCAATAGTCCCGATGTAGGCCTCTTTTCACTTAATGCCATAAGCATCCCACTGAGATCAATCAAGAAGATCTGAACACAAAACATACAACAAAATGTAGGCACGATATTACAAGAAAATAAAGAATTTGTAAACATACAAATTTTTAGTCTGTTACATCTCTCAACCTCTGAATGTCAGTTTACCATTCAAACTAGGTAAGGTGATTTAAAACATTCCTTGGATCAATGGAATTGATCCAAGGATGATTTAGTTAATAGAGATAAGTTTGCAACCATTATTACCAAATGTGAGAATGGATTCTTTACAAACCATATCATTTAAGTCTAATGAATCCAAGAGCAGAAATGATTTATCCATGGAAAGCATGATCTTCAACAATCAAAGGAATACACCGCATCAAGAAAATCAAATGTCAACAATTGTAATACAAAAGAGAATGTAGCAGTTTGTCAAAGGTGTTACATAAAAGGTCTAGAAGAACAAGTGGAGAGCACGTTCCACCAGCCATGGGGTATGTAGAGGACATAGGAAAAATTGTCCGCACCCACTTCCAGAGAACTATAGTACAAAAGGATTTATTCAAATGGGAGTTAATGGATGAGGATATGGTGACTGTGTGCACTAGAAAGAAACTATAGTGGTCAATGCACATCCACATGGATGAGCTTGAATTTTATGTGTGCAAAGAGTCATGCATTTGGAGACGACTAAAGAAGGCACCTCAAGCTAGACACATGACAGTAAAGTCTACTATCATGTCAGATGAGCAGGAAAACAATACATTGGTGAAATTTTCTGCTGACGTAGCTAGAAGAAACATGGACAAAGTTGCCATGATTAGAGCGCTATGTGAAGAGTTGAAGACAAAGGACGCAGAGATCGAATGCATAACATAGGAGAGGGAATTTTCATGGAAGAATAATGAGGTGTTTATCAACATCGCAGAGGAGATTGGGGATAATGTCATTAAAGCAAGGCCACACTTGGAGGCCAAGGTACCACTTATATTTCCTTCAGTGATACACTATGTGGGAAAGTTGATGGACTTGGTACTTGAATATGAAACTCTACGTATGCAAGCACTAGAAAGCTTAGAGCAAGATGTCGAATGAGAGAAGGCACCAGTGATGCAAAAGATTGCATCTTGTGAAGGGTTGTTGTAGGCATTATAGGAAGTATTGAAGAAAGTGGACTAGGCTTTAAACATATGCACAACTCCAGAGGTGCTTATCAACATCAAGACCTTAGAAGAGAACAATGAGGTCCAGAAAGTGATGAAATATGAGACATTGGGCTACCCAGAAAGGTTGTCAATGGTTAAATAGAAGCGTGAGGCCCTGGAAGCAACACAAGAGCCACACAAGACTCAGCTGGAAGAGCTTGGAAAGCTAATTACTTAGAAGATGGACATTATAGAAGGAAGGATGACATAAATTTCCAGTGTTGTGTTGGTTCTATAGAATGAGAAAGGAGAGATTGCGAGGGATGAGTTGGAATCCATTGCTGTGGAAATCCTAGAAAAAGTGGAGCAAGCTCTCACTGGCTGGAAGGTATTGGAGGCCAAAATAAAAGAGGATTATCCGGAGCTGATACTACAAACTGATACAGAGGAGGCTGCCTCATAACTTCATAGAAATTATTTATTTATTTGTATCCTTTCATTCTTATTCTTTCCATTATTCTATTCTTTACTTCAATTTTTGGAGATACCCATTGTCTAGACAACAATGAGATTAGTGTGGGGTAATGTTGATCAAAGAATACTTGTCAAAGATCACACGAGTCTGCATAGGATAAAGGCCAGGATCAAAGGTGCGGAAGACAGGAAGGACCCACGCATGGAAAGCAAGTTCATCTTTAAGGACTTAGCTGATTTTGAGCATGAATACCAATTTTTAGAAGATGGTGTGTGGAACACACCAATGATGCAGAGACATGCAAACCATGCATTATCTATCTTTGGAGAAGTGGTTCGAAGAGTTTATGCATGGAGACGAGCTAAGAATAGAATCAACACTTCAGTTAATTGAAAGAGGACTATAGATAGCACACTTGCATTTGTGGCAATGATTTTAAACGGTGTGTGGCTATCAATAACATGTGGCCTATTTCTGGGATAGATAAGCCGTGAAGGGAAAGTCCCCACCCTATAAATATGATGCTAGGTACATAGTAAAGAGATGTATGACATGTGAGATAGGAGATGTATGTATGTGAGAATATATGCATATGACTGAGTCATTATATCAGATCCATATGCACATTGGTATAGACTGATAATACTGTAAGGAGCTTCTATACTTAACAAAGATGGAAGATATTGGCTGAACCTGAGTGTCGTTCTTTGTGTAATTGAGGTGTGCATGTTATTAATTCAATCATGATTATTGTTTAAGCTTGTTCTTTCATAGATCTATGGGTAGCATGCATTATAGAACGATGGATTAGTTATGAATCTATATGTTTCCTCCTTCATCATGCTAACATCCTTCTATAGCAACCCTAAAAAGGGACCTGGTACCTTTGTGCGCTTCAAGTGAGCACTCAGTCTAGAATGAGTGATGTGCCAGCATGACTACGGTGGTATCTGGTAAATTATAGGATGCATCATTCCTAAGACAATTTGACCTACTTACATGTGTATTTACACTCCTTACTTCACGCCTAACCATTTTATGAGTGTCATGTGCCTAATTTTCACATACAACATGTTAGTGCCATTTCTGAGCTAACATTGTGTGCCCTAAAGTTTTCATGTCCGTATTTGATGAGAAACATTTTATTTCTCTAATTGGTGATTTGTAATTTGGCCCCTCTAGTTGAGTGCTTCAAAGATGCCCATAAACTAGTTGTTTTTCCTAATTCGAACAAATATTCCAAGTTTACCCCTTTTTGTGCCCTATTTTTCTCAAATTTTCAGAATGTGTCATTTTCCCTTTGTCAAATCATGAAAAAAATTGAATTGATCAAAGCTAAATTGTATGTAATTAATTTCCCAATCCCAAGGCTGAAAATAATGACAAATTAAGTTTCAGTTGGTTTAAAATCAAGAAATCGGCCATCCTTGTTGAAATATTTGATTTCTAGGGCATCCTTTAAATTTTCCATGTTTTGATGGTTAGACAGGCATCTTTTTCCTGTCAAAGTCATCCTCTACATGCAAGGGCAACGTGGTAGGTTCCTATTGGCCGAGAAGCAGCGGAAAATATCTCTAACTTATCCTTTTTGAAATTTTGGAAAAAGGGAAAAATTTGATCCACGACTCCGCCTTCTACATTAAGGTTCCTACGTGGCACATTTTGATTGACTAGAGGATTGGCGAGCTTTCCTTAGGAAATTTTGCTTTCATTGTGCAAAACTTTCAAATTAAAATTTATGCCCGAAGGCCCACATCGAATAAGGAGAGGACACGTGGCATGGACGGCATGCAGGTGGCAGGGGGACTTGGAGAATTTTGATGTTTTATGATTCAAAGTGATGAAGTGAAATTTTGGCCCGAAAGCCCTCGGAAAATCATCGGTGGACACGTCTCCAGAAAAGGATAGGATGGGGCAACAAGTTTTGCAATGAGTTTGAATTTTTTTAACTTAAAAAATTTTGGCACGAAGGCCCACAACAAATAGGGAGAGGACACGTGTCAACAATTGCAAAATGCGGAGGAAGGGGCCGAAGGAAATTTTATAAATTTTGACCTTTATTGTCTAAAAGATAAAAATGAAAAATTTTCTCCGTAGCCTATCAATGATGGACACGTGGCCATTCTAAAAATTCAAAGGAAGGGAGCAGGCCCATGATGAGTTTTCAAATTTTTCAAATTTTGCAGGAAGATTTAAAGGTGGAATAGGAGGCTTGGCCCCGTGGCGAATCGGATAACGCCATGTGGCGGAGTAGAGATCGGGCCCATGGGGGTTTTATGGAAAAATTTCATTTTTTCAAAAAAGTTGTAAAATTGATAGAATTGGTCCGCGGTTTCAATGGGACCCACCATTGGACATGTGGCGGGCCTAGAAGGCAGGCAGAGAAAAGCAAAATTTTCCAAAATTGAAAAAGGTCGCGAATGCATTTTTTAAAGGCGTGGGCCTGATCCAGTCACATTTTGACACGTGTCCCACCTTATCCAAAGGTTTAAAAAGGTAACTTTGAGCTTATTTTTAGATATAATATTCCATGTGGAGGGCTAATATTATAAGGGGGATGAGATTGACGGATACTGTGCATTTGTTCATTTTGGCCACCATGGGATCTCCAAGAATCTTGGAAATCAAGTTTTTTTCATCAAATTTCATCGAACCTTATATGATTTTGGGTCGTCTTGGCCTTCTGAGAACATTGGAAACATTTTTCTAACATAATTCATTGATCTATGGTGTTTTTTATATAATTTTGGCTCTGGACCATCAAAAAACGTCAAAAGTCAGATCTGGAAATTACAGAGGTAAAATTGAAAAGGGGAAAAGGTAAAAAATGATGAATGAAAGATGCTCACTTTCCTAAATGATAAAAACATGCCCCTGGGGTGGATAATGATCTAAATTTGTGTAATAATATAATTTTTGTGCATACCTAGCAACCTACAAAAAAAAAATCATGAGGTTTTTGTAACAAATTGGATCCCATAGCATATTATTTGCTTGGGAAGGAAGAATCCAAGGTGGCATGAAGTATATTATGCATTTTGGAGAAATGGAAAAGGGTCAGGAGTTGAAAATCATGAGCAAATATTGAGAAAAAAATCATTTTCTGAGAAAATCTGCCAAAGAACCATGTTAATGTCTCATGTGTTGGAAAATTCATTTATGTGGGTTGGTTACAAGTGTATAGCCATGACAGAGCTATGAGATTGTTCATGTAACTCTCCCCTGCTGTTGAATCTAACAAGCTTTGAATTAAATCAGTGTTTTTCTTTGCGCAATATGATGTTTATTATCAATTTTAAATGCCTGCAGATAAATTTTATTGTTCTTGTTGCAATCTTGCATTGAAAGTCTTTAGGAATCACATAGGATCTCCATTTCTGGTTGATAGTTTAGTGGAATTTTCAATCTCATACTCAGAAGAGCCTTCATCTAATAAGGAGATAAACAAATTTGAAATCACTTTACCTTCCTTGACTATAGAGATTTCTTGTAAGCCTTTGGGGGCACCTTAGAAGTGGTTTGATCATGGGTTTTTGTGTTTAATTGAGTTCTTTACTTCAATATTTTGTGGTGAGTTCTTAAAGATTGTATGAAGAGTGAAATCTGGGTTTCCATCTGTGCCTCTTCTAGTTGAAAGAACATCCTGATTATTTTAGGCATTTCATCTGATAATTGTTCATGTATTGTACAGATTGTCAAAGATCTGATCTATCCTAGTTTGTCTTGTCAATCTCCCACCAAAAAATCATCCAAAAACAAATATCCTATCATGCACTATCCCTTATTTTCATGTGTATACCCATAAAATATCAAAATCCATTTTCAAAAGTATGCATAACAGATCAGGATTTCTAATGTCTCTAGTAACCTTTGCCTTGTTTTGAGAACATACCCATGTTTTGAGAAGTGACAACTTGTGAGAGTTCAAATATGGGGTGTTGATCATGTTTTCATCAAGGTATCCATCATAGAATTTCAAGAAAAGAGGACATATTCATCTCCTTCACCATTACAAGGCTACAAAATAGGTCCTCTTACCTTGATTGCAAGGCACAACCTAAAACAACTAGGACAAGATCAAGTCCTATTGGAGTGCTATCCATTTCTCCATAAAACTGAGTGCTAGCTAGACCATATCCCCGGATACCAATGACATATAACATTGTCTAATATGTCTTTAAGCTCCATAAAATAACTATGGTGCTACTCAGACTGAAAATGAGAACAAATTTGGATACCAACACGAGTGGCATCATTGCCGGGGAGCTCTTGGATTTTCCTTGGTGTTTTTGAAGTGTTTGAAGAGTTTGAAAATTTTTGTATTCAATTTTTTGAGCTGTTGCATTGTCAAGATATCATCCTATGTTTCAGATATGCAGGTTTTAAAGTAAAGGTTTCAAGATCAGCCTACCCTTTTTCCATGTACTAGCAGTTCATACACTTTTGTTGCATTATGCTTAGTTGATTGAAGAAGAAGAAGGTTTGGTTTATAAATCCCTGCAAGGTTGTCAGTACTAGTAAACATTTGACAAAATTATTTTAGTGCATTCTTGCAGAACTAAGGTGAAATTCCTTAGTGGCGACTCCATGCTGATCTAAATTTGGAAATACTAGTGTCTTAAGCTTTCTATCATTTATTTTTGTGCTTTTGATCTCTACAAAACTGGAGGAAAGAAGATATCTCTTCCTTAAAGAATCTGCTAAGAAATTGTTCTCAAATTTAAGAAATTCAGAGTTGGAGGGGAGGAGAGTTTGGAAAGTGGTTAAATGTCAGACATCAGGAAAAGATATAGCCATTGGTGAGAGAGATCAGCCTTTGGTAGAGGACTATCACTCTTCTTCAAGTGATTCTGATTGAAGCAATCCTCTCATAAACTTGTTTGCCTTAGCTGGTGAAGGTCCTTCTGCTGTACTTGGTAAGTTCCTTCTCTAATCTACACCTCTATGTTTTAATTTGAGTAAAAATTTCTAAGAAAATCGGAACTTAGGGGATACCATTCTTGTGAATCACATTCTTGAGACCCAAAGACACAACACTCCTCATCAGCTTGCCTCGCCTCCAAGATAACCCCCACCAAAAAATATGGCTCAGCCTAGACCTCCATTTATTGTTAACACCTTTGGTCCTATAAAATTTAGAGGAATGGATGGTTACCCAAATTCTATCCCACAAGATGTCAAAAATAGGTTTCCAAAATTCCAGGGTAACAATGTTATTACTGGTGATCAACATCTCAAACTTTTTGATAATATGATGGAAGATTTTGAGATAGAGTTTGAAGATGTGTATATTAAGTTGTTTATTCATACACTAGAAGAAGATGCTAGGGATTGGTACAAGGCTCTACCTGATAATTCTATTGATTTATAGAATGAAATGAAAAATGCATTTAGGTTGCAATATGGTGACAAGAATGATCCTAGATTTATTTTATCTGAGTTTGAGAATATCAAGAAGAACCCTATTGAATCATTCCATGACTTCAACACAAGGTTTAACAAAACTTTGAGAAGGCTGCCTATTGGTTTGAGGCCTTGTGATGAATCATGTTTAATCAAATATACAGATGCATTTGATAAAAAGGTAGCCTATTACCTAAGAGATAAGAACCCAACCAATATAAGGCAAGCTTTCACCATGGCACTTCAAGTTGAGAACAATATCAAGGCTGTTGGGAATCCTCTTAAGAGAGATGGTGTAAAATTGATAAACCTTGAAAAACCTCAAGCTAGAAAGGGTGTTTATTTAGAAGAGATTGTTAAGACTTTGGCAGGGGATGTCAAAGAAATCTCATACAAGTTGGCAAGAGCTGAGAAGGGAATTGGGAAGACTTCACAAGGTCAACCTAGGCATCAGGCACAAGATAGATTTAACAATCACCATAGAAATGAGGAGAGGTTTGATGACAAGGGTAAAGGGCCTGTTGGATCTGTAAATAGACAACCCTAAACATGTGAAAATAGATTGGTTCCTGACCCTCTAATTTCCAGGGTTGCTGTTGTTGATGAATTTGCTGATATGGATTGGTGTGATAGATGTTTTCTTCCTCATCCTCCATGTGAAGTGGACCAACAAGTTGATGAAGCTAATAATGAGGATGGAACTGATGATGATATTTTCATGGTGGGTTGTTCTTCAAGCTAACAAGAAGGAGCAACATCTACTAAAGTAATAAGTGCTAGGACTGCTGCTACCTTTTAGGATTGTATCAAGCGGGTACAATGATTTCTCCCCCCTCATGCTCTTGAAGTTGATGTAGTGCAAGATTTTTAAATTCCTAACAATGAATTTGAATACTTGAGAGCTTTGATGATTAAGAAGTATGATGGTGGTATCCCTTCAAAGGAAGATAGACAATTGTTGATGAATGTTTTTGTAGCTCAAGAGAAGGACTATAACACTAGAAGCAAAGTTGTTAAGGGAGTTGGGCCTCAAGCCAAACCTAAAACACCCTTGCTCACAAGCATTCCAAAAGAATCTCCTAGGAAATAAATACTTGCTAAAATCTCTATTGTCTCGAGCAAAAATTACAGTCCTTTCCCATTTGATGAATCTTCTTGTATCCCTTCCAATTTTATTTTTCCAAAGAGTGTCCCCTATGACATAGCCCAGGTATTGAGAAAAATTAAGGTGAGTGTTCCAATCATTGAGTTGCTTATAATTCTTGAGCATAAGAAGAGAGCATTTGAGTACTTGGGATTGAAAGAAGAGAAGATCACCCCAAGAAGAAATGTAAATGTTGTTGAGACTCCTCTTCAAATAATTGCTAGACTTGAAACACCACCAGTAGTGGAAGATCTTGGAGAGACACCTGAGGTATATTTGGGGACATCCTTGGTTGATTCCCAACTGGATGTATATCCATTCTTTACAACTTTTCTCATAAAAGATAGGCTACTTCACAATTGTATGTTTGATTCTGGTACATCATGTAATGTCATGCCTCTAGAAGTCATGAATGAGTTAGATATCAAGGTGACAGCTGCCTATGGGAAGTGTACTGCCGTGGATTCAAGGGAAGTTCCAGTGGTTGGTTGTGTGAAGGGTTTGGTAGTGCAACTCACAGCCTATCTGAGTAAGAATTTGAAACTGGATGTTGTAATTGTTGACTACCCTACCAAATGGGGTATGATTTTGTCAAGAAAATGGGCTGCAAGTGTTGGTGGTAGTGTTCAGATGGATATGTATTTTTCCACCATTACCATTGAGGGCAGCTTGGTCAAACTTTATGGTGAAAATAATATGTTGCACCTGATTAAAGATCCCAACAATGCTTCCTATGAAGTGTTGTTTGCTGATGTAGATGCTGAGAATTTCTTTTGTTTTGCTGATGGAAAAGAACACAAGATGAACAGATCAAAGTGCCTTGATATGGTAGTTTTTCCTTGGACCTTGTTATTTGATGGAGCTTTCTCCAAATTTGGAAATGGTGCTGGTATAGTTATGCTTTCTCCTAGTTTGGAAGAGTTTTCTTTTTCCTTCAAACTTAATTTTGAATGCACTAACAACATTGCTGAGTATGAGGCATTATTGTTAGGGTTAAAGATTGCATGGAAGTATGGAGTGAAAGATATTGTTACAAAAGGAGAATTAGAGATGGTTGTCAAACAAATAAGAAAATTGTATGCTACAAAAAATCAGCGTATGAAACAATATAAGCATGTAGTTTGGGATCTAATTGAAATGTTTAATTCCTTTAACATTGTTTACCATGATAGAGATCTTAATGCTGCTGTTGATAAGTTGATAGTGCTAGGTTATAGGTTTGAAAATTGCACCATTTCACCTTATTGTGAATACAATATTGAAGTGCTGACTAGGCCAGATATCCCTGATAATGTGAAACATTGGCAAGTATTTAACAATGATTCTCAAGTGATCAGGTTATTGTAAAATGAATGTGAGTTTGCAAATCAGAATATTGATTAGGAACCAATGGTGTGCATGACTGAAGGAAGAGAAACTTTGTTTGGAAAAGATATCATCCAATTGAAAACAAACACCATTCCTAGAGGTCTTGTTGCACTTGAGTTAAATTTTAGCAATGTTGATTGCATCATAAATAGAAACATGTTTTCTTCAAGGGATATGGAAGAGCATGACTTGGGAACAAAGGACAAACCAAGGAAGGTTTGGTTGGGCAGAAATTTAAGTAAAGAAGAAAAACAGTGCTATGCCCAACTCTTGAAAAAATATCAAGACTACCTTGCTTGGTCCTATTCAGAGCTAAAAGCATACAAAGAAGATTTATTTCAGCATGAGATCCCTCTTGAAAAAAATGCCAAACCATTTAGATAGAGGCAAAGGCCAATTAATCCACTTATCTCCATGAAAATGTAAGAGGAGTTAAAGAAGTTAAGAGATGGAGGTATTATTCAGCCCACTAGATATTCATCTTGGTTTGCAAACCTTGTGCTAGTCCGAAAAAATAATAGAGACATCAGACTTTGTGTGGATTTTAGAAATCTAAATAAAGCATCCATGAAGGACAACTATCCCTTGCTAAATATGGAAAATATGTTG
The DNA here is from genome assembly GCA_019776745.2 of Taxus chinensis. Lineage (NCBI taxonomy): Eukaryota > Viridiplantae > Streptophyta > Pinopsida > Cupressales > Taxaceae > Taxus > Taxus chinensis. The sequence goes on from CM034149.1 coordinate 318,505,195, forward strand.
CATCTTGTGACAAGGTCTGAAATTCTTTCTACATTGGATGGTTTCTCCAGATATAATCAATTGGTAGTTAAAGAATCAGAAAGACTTAAGACAACATTCACTATGCCTTGGGGGACATATGTTTTTGTTAGGATGCCCTTTGGACTTATGAATGTTGTTGCTACTTTTCAAAGAGCAATGGATTTTTCTTTTGCTGGTTACATTAATAAGTTCATTGCAGTTTCCCAAGATAATGTGACTGTATTTTCAAAGTAGAGAGGTGATCATTTGAAGCACTTAGAGAAGATGCTGATCAGATGTAGGGAGTATGGCATTTCTCTTAATCCAAAGAAGTGTCATTTTGGCATGTAAAAGGCCAATCTGCTTGGTCACATTGTGTCAAAGCATGGTGTTATGATAGACCCTGAGAGAGTGGAAGCAATTAGAAAAGTACCTATCCCAAGAACCAAGAAAGGCATCTAATCTTTCTTTGGCCAAATCAATTTCATTAGAAGGTTTGTTTCCAACTTTGCTGAGCTGACTCTTCTAATCAAAAGTATGTTGAAAAAGGACCAAGTTATCAGGTGGGAGGAGGCTGCCATTTAGGATTTTGAAGGAATAAAAGATGCACTTAAGCAAGCACCAAACTATGAGAGGTCTTTCCAAATATTTTCTTTTTCCTCTAAATATACCATTGCTTCTATTTTGCTGTAAAAGGATGAGAATGAAGCTGAGAGGCCTATTGCCTTCTTTAGCAAGGCTTTACAAGATGCTGAGTTGAAGTATACAATCATGGAGAAACAAGAAATTGCCTTGGTGAAAGCAACAAAATTTTTTAGGCCTTATTTATTGAGTTCAAAAATTGTTGCCTATGTTCCCCACACCACGGTGAAAGACATCTTATCAGAGATGCAGATCTCAAGTAAAATATGTAGATGGGTGAACAAACTATAGGAGTATTATATGGACATCCAGACCATAAATTTTGTAAGAGGTTCGGGTCTTGCTAAGCTCATGGTTGAGAGAAACTGGCAGAATGTGGAAGTGAATCAGCTAGAGGAAGAAAGGGTGGATGTGCTTGCAAAGCTGGTAAATTCTAAATGGTACAAGGATGTAATATTTTACCTTAGACACCTTTACTATCCTGATCATTTAAATAAAAATCAGAAAAGATCCCTAAAGCTGGCTTCTCAAAAATATATCATTACATACCTTGGGCTAGCTTAGAAGAACCCTGAAGGTGTTCTCTTAAAATGCATAGCTGAAGATGAAGCTCCCAAGATAGTTGCTGATTTCCATGGGGGAGTTTGTGGAGGACACTTTGCTGGGAGAGTAACAACACATAAGATTTTGAGAGCTGGTTATTGGTGGCCTTCTCTCTTCAAGGATACAACCCATTTGGTTAGAAAATGTGATAGTTGCCAACATTTCTTTGGAAGACTGAAAGCTTCAGGCTCCCTTCCTTTGCAGCCTATATCAATTGAAGCTCCTTTCAAGCAATGGGGGATGAACTTCAATGGTGAGATTTCAGATCATTCTAGTGCTGGTCATAAGTGGATTCTTGTAGCCACTGATTATTTTACAAAATGGGTTGAAGAAATCCCATCTAAAAATGTAACACACCAAGTGGTAGTGGACTTCTTATTGAATCATATCATATGTAGATTTGGAGTTCCAGTTAAGATTGTATCTGATAATGTCATGTGCCTTAGAGCCAAACCTTTAATGGCAATGTGTAATGAATATGGAATCAATCTGACTTATTCTTCAAACTACAAACCCCAAGGGAATGGACAAGCTGAGTCTAGTAATAAGAACTTTCTGAAGATCATTAGAAGAACCTTGGAAATGGACAAGAAAAATTGGGGTGAACAATTTAAGTTTGTAGTTTCGGCTGATAGAATAACTCCTAAAAGAGAAACTGGTAAAATCCCATTTGAATTGGTGTATGGAACTCAGGCTTTGCTTCCCTTACACCTACAATTATCTTCATTTCAATTTGCTCAACAGTTGGAAGATATAGAGCATGACCTATATGAGTCAAGGATAAATCAGATTATTGAGCTTGATGAGGAGAGAAGAGCATCCCATTAGAGGCATATCAGATTTAGAGAGAAATTGAAGAATTTTTTTGACAAGAAGGTCACTCCTAGAACCTTCAATATTGGAGATTTGGTTTTGCTATGGGATAGTAGGCATGAAGACAAGGGCAAGCATGGAAATTTCGATGCATTATGGATGTGCCCTTATGCCATTGATATCAGAATTGGTGAACATACCTTTTTTCTCAAAGATCTAGATGGGGAATTACTGGAGCTTCCTGTTAATGGTAGAAATTTAAAACATTTCTTGGATTAATCCCCAAATTGAGGTATGTACAAATTATACAATTGTATAGTGTTTTCTTTTTATGTATTTTTTACTGTTTGGTGGTTTGTGGTTTTCCCTTTGTTCTTGGTAGCCATTTTTGGTTGGTTTCTCAGATTGTTTTTGATTGGGTGGTTCTGGTTTTTGAGGCCACTTTTTGTTTTGTTTCCTTTACCAAATGGTATTTTGGTACTTGGTCTACATTTTTTCCTTGTGGCACTCACTGGGAGTGCCCATCCTTAGGCAGGATCCAATGTTAGTGCCATTTCTGAGCTTGCATTGTGTGTCCTAAATTTTTCATGTCCGTATTTGCTCAGAAATGTTTTATTTCTTTAATTGGTGATTTGCAATTTGGCCCCTCCAATTAAGTGCTTCAAAGATGCCCATAAAATGGTTGTTTTTCCCTAATTCGAACAAATATTCCAAGTTTCCCCCTTTTTGCGCCCTAGATTTTTCAAATTTTTGAGCTGTGTCGTTTTCCCTTTGTCAAATCGTGTAAAAAATTGAATTGATCAAAGCTAAATTATATGCAATTAATTTCTCAATCCCAAGGCTGAAAATAATGACAAATCATGTTTCAGTTGGTTTAAAATCAAGAAATCGGCCATCCTTGTTGAAAATTTTGATTTCTAGGGCATATTTTGAATTTTCCATGTTTTGACGGTTAGACGGGCGTCTTTTGCCCGTTAAACTCATCCTCTACATGCAAGGGCAACATGGCAGGTTCCTATTGGCCGAGAAGTGGCGAACAATATCTCTAACTTATCATTTTTGAAATTTTGGAAAAAGGGAAAATTTTGATCCATGGCTCCACCTTCTACATTAAGGTGCCTACATGGCACATTTTGATTGGCTAGAGGATTGGCGGGATTTCCTTAAGAAGTTTTGCTTTCATTGTGCAAAATTTTCAAATTCACATTTTGGCCCAAAGGCTCGCATCGAATAACGAGAGGACACGTGGCATGGAGGGCATGCAGGTGGTAGGGGGACTTGGAGAATTTTGATGTTTTATGGCTCAAAGTGATGAAGTGAAATTTTGGCCCGAAAGCCCTCGGCAAATCATCAATGGACACGTGTCCAGGAAAGGATAGGATGGGGCAGCGGGTTTTGCAATGAGTTTGAAGTTTTTTAACGTTAAATGGTAAAAAATTAAATTTCAGCTCAAAGGCCCGTAGTGAATAGGGAGAGGACGCGTGTCCAAAATTGTAGAAGGCGGAGGAAGGGGCCGGAGGAAATTTTATAACTTTTGACCTTCATCTAAAACGTAAAAATGAAAAATGAGCTCCACAGCCTATCCATGATGGACATGTGGCCATTCTAAAAAGTCAAAGGAAGGGTGCGGGCCCGCGATGAGTTTTGAAATTTTTCAAATTTTGTGGGAAGGTTTAAAGGTGGAATAGAAGGCTTGGCCCCATGTTGAATCAGAGAACGCCACGTGGTGGAGTAGAGATCAGGCTTTCAGACCCATGGGGGTTTTATGAAAAAATTTCATTTTTTCAAAAAAGTTGCAAAATTTATAGAATTGGTCCATGGTTTCAATGGGACCCACCATTGGACATGTGGCGGGCCTAGAAGGTAGGCACATAAAAGTGGCAAAATTTTCCAAAATTGTAAAAGTTCGCGAATGCATTTTTTAAAGGCGTGGGCTCGATCTAGTCACATTTTGACACGTGTCCCGCCTTATCCAAAGGTTTAAAAAGGTAATTTTGAGCTTAGTTTTATATCTCATTTTCGACGTTGAGGGATAATATTAAAAGGTGGATGAGATCGATGGATACTGTGCATTTTTTTGTTTTGGCCGCCATGGGATCTCCAAGAATCTTGGAAATCAAGTTTTTGCATCAAATCTCATCGAACCTTATATGATTTTGGGTTGTCTTGGCCTTTTGAGAACATTGGAAACATTTTTATGACCTAATTCATCGATCTATGGCATTTTTGATATAATTTTGGCTCTGGCCCATCAAAAAATGTAAAAAGTCAGATCTGGAAATTACAGACGTAAAATTGAAAAGGGGGAAAGGTAAAAAATGATGAATGAAAGATGATCGCATGCCTAAATAATAAAAATGTGCCCCTAGGGTGGATAATGATCCGAATTTGTGTAATAATTTAATTTTTTGTGCATACTTGGAAACCTGCAAGTTTTTTTTTAGTTTGGTGTCACTATCATTAAATCATGAGGTTTTTATAAAAAATTGGATCCCATAGCATATTATCTTCTTGGGAAGGAAGAATCCAACATGGCATGAAGTATATTATGCATTTTGGAGAAATGGACAAGGGTCGGGAGTTGAAAATCACGAGCATATATTGAGAAAAAACTCATTTTTTGAGAAAATCCACCAAAGAACCAAGTTAATGTCTCGTGTGTTGGAAAATTCATTTATGTTGGTTGATTACAAGTGTATAGCCACCACACAACTCTGAGATTTTTCATGTAACTCTCCCCTAATGTTGAATCTAACAAGCTTTTAATTAAATCCATGTTTTTTCTTTGGGCAATATGATGTTTGTTATCAATTTTAAATGCCTACAGATAAATTTTATTGTTTTTGTTGCAATCTTGTATTGAAAGTCCTTAGGAATCACACAGGATCTCCATTTTTGGTTGACAGTTTAGTGGCATTTGTAATCTCATACTCAGAAGAGCCTTCATCTAATAAGGAGATAAACAAATTTAAAATCACTTTACCTTCCTTGACTGCAGAGATTTCTTGTAAGCCTTTCGGAGCACCTTAGGCATGGTTTGATCATGGATTTTTGTGTTTAATTGATTTCTTTACTTCAATATTTTGTGGTGAGTACTCAAATATTTTATGAAGAGTAAAACTTGGGTTTCCATCTATGCCTCTTCTGGTTGAAAGAACATCCTGATTATTTTAGGAATTTCATCTTATAGTTGTTCATGTATTATACAGATTGTCAAAGATCTTATCTATCCTAGCTTGTCTTGTCAATCTCCCACCAAAAAATCATCCAACAAAAAAGATCCTATCATGCACTATCCCTAATTTGCATGTGTATACACACAAAAGATCAAAATCCATTTGCAAAAGTATGCATAACAGATCAGGATTTCTAATGTTTCTAGTAACCTTCACCTTGTTTTGAGAAGTGACAACTTGTGAGAGTTCAGATCTAGGGTGTTGATCATGTTTTCATCAAGGTCTCCATCATATAATTTTAAGAAAAGAGAAGGACATCATCTCCTTCACTATTACAAGGTTACAAAATAGGTCCTCTTACCTTGGTTACAAGGCACAACCTAAAACAGCTAGGACAAGATCAAGTCCTATTGGAGAGCTATCCATTTCTCCACAAACTTGAGTGCTAGCTAGACCATATCCTTCACTGCCAACGACATACAACATGGTCTAATATGTATTTAAGCTCCATGACATAACTGTGGTGCTGCTCAGACTGAAAAGGAGAACAAATTTGGATACCAACACAACACTAGTAGTATCACTCATGGAATATGCATCATCCCAACTGGATATATCCTTCTTTTGATGGATGAAACACTTCTAGATCTCTAATGTTGTGCACAAAAATTCTATTTAAATCCTCTTCACTTAAGGGATCTACATAAGGTGCGGATTTTCAATTTGCCAAATGAATGATGATGCGTTATTCCTTACTTTCAAAACTTATATAAATCCTTTGTTGAAGCACAAATCCACATTGTTTACATAACACCAAGGGCACCCAAGTAATGGGTGGAAAACTATCTTCCTCTGCAAATGCCATGACCTCAAAGTCAGTAGTTAACTTGGCCCTTTGTATAGTAATGGAGGCATATTTCAAAAATATAATGGGAGTGGCTTTAGTATTGTTTACCATAAACAACACATTTGAAGATGACTGCAATAGTGGTCTGCCCATCTGAATCCACGTTCCCAAAGTGAGTACATTTACTTCTACACATGTGTCGATAAAAATGTTACTCAAAATCCATCCATCAATGACAATATTCAGAGTAATCTCCTTGTCATAATCCAAACTATGAGGAGGAAGGTTAGCATGAAAAATCTGTCTCTCGTGCTCCATTCCTGCGCAAAGGGTGTTTCCCTTCATCCATTATCCCAACAAAGGAATGATGTTATCTTGTCACAGAATCTTGCATGCCTCCTTTAAATCATCAAGATCCATCTGATGGATATTAGCTACTTTCTTTTGTTATAACTTCCACGATTTTTCTTTCAAACATTGTATCTCACCTTGTAAATTCATAATCATCTCCATCATCTCTTGATAAACCTCCTTCTGATCTATAGGGTCTGGATACTTTGCATGTAGTACTTACTCCTTTGTAATGACAAGTTTTTGTTTCGTAACTTCTCTGGTGTGCGTAGTATCATCACATGTAATAATTTTCATAGGTACCAACTCAAGATCTGACACTAACTTAAGCATCCACTGATCTTCCATGGCGCACTGTACTCTAACCATCCCTGCAACCTTATCTTGGTTTTGTTTCTTACTCAATTTTTCATACAAGTATGGTAATTATTCATAGTTGTGGTTCTTTCTACAAAAATAACAAATAATATTCGGAGGGCATTCGTGCCTGTTGTGATAACGAGATCCACATGTATAGCATGTTCCATGAGGGAACTCACTTCTTCCACTACCGTGACCTCGGCCTCTGAATCCTCCTTAGTACCCCCATTCTCTACAATGTCCTCCATCAAAATGTGTTTCATTTTGATCATGATCATGATGCTCACCTTTCTCCTTAGAGTTATTTACAACACTAGTTTGAAGCACATTGGTGTCTATGACATCATAGATATGTTCAATAAACCTAAAATTTTTAGTATCATGAGTGGTAGACCTACAAATCTATGACATTCTTCCTTATCGCATATTTCATTAGTGGGCACCGACTTGAATCGTGATCTAAGTGACAGATCTCATAGTCCAAAAACATGCAACGCACTAACTTCTGATGACAACTATCCTTAGTATGCCCTTCGACTTCACAATATGTGCACCAAATTCCACTTTATGTCTCATGTGCTAAGTTAGATGAAAATTTATCTAACTGTTTATCTATAGTTGTAATCTAGGCCTCTAAAAATGGGCTCACTCCTATGTCTACGCTTCCCACTACCTCATTACGTAGCACTGATTTAAGTTCCTCACACGGATCCATATAAGTATTGTGGGAGAGAAACCTTCTGAAATGCGTGATCAATCCTCCAACGAACCATTAATCATGTTGGCTCGCATGGATATCATAAGGTAAATTAGACATAAGGGTTTTGAAACATGCATAATACTCTCAAACACTCTCAGTGGTGTCTTTATTGGTGTCCTTAAGCGTGCTTATGATTTTCTACTCAAATTGAGGGGTATGAGACTCTTTCAAGAAATCATCTTGCAGCGTGTTATAATCTACACAAGTTTGGTCTGGATCAAATTTTTTATATCTACTATGCACACACACTTGTAATGTAAATGCAAATTGGCTTTCCTTATACTCTAGATCTATAATCCCCTTTGCAAGCCATATTATATCACACATATATACGTGCTAAACTACATATTATATCCATCTATATTATGGAAGATGAAGAGACATCTCCATATAAATATTCTAGGGTTGGTGCTGATCGTGCCCAAAAGATCTAGAAATTAGATTTCCTCATGTGTTTCCTCCACCCTCAGAACCACTAGATCCATCAGATCTTGAGCCCCCTGATCCTCTTGATCCCCCTCCTGAAGTAGGTAATGAATCAAATGATGAACTTTGTTTTCCTCCAATATTTTTTCTAAATTATACTCCCACAATTTTTGAATTTGTGCTACTTCTAGATGTTATGCCAACATTCTGCATGCCCATGTTCTGTGTTGATGATGTACCAAAAAATATACCTCCAACAGGTCCTCCAAATAACATAAAAGAAAATTGTGCCACCATAGATGAATAAAATACCTCATTAACTCCTTAACTTGACTGTAAATCAACTCTATCTACTGCAACTCTACTGTCCACACTAGATTACTCTTTCCTGTCATAGAATTTGTAAAACCAAGCACAAATACTAGGTCTCCAGGTAGGATCAAATGTGTGCATGTGGTTCTCAATATTTCTTCAGATGGATCTTCATTTAAAGATGAAGAGGGTTATCTACTCTGACTCTACATCCTCTACATGATCTCTAAATCCTTCACGAGCCATTTCCCTCTATGTCACCATTCTTTCAATGATTTATCGCTACTTCTCCAAGCCCCTCTCATGTGCTTCATTAAAATTAACTTACCTTTATTCTCTCTATCTCTATGTTACTAGACATGACATCTTTCACCAAATCTTCTCCTACCCCCACACGTGGAGTTTAGATGGCCATAGATTTCTCTTCCAAAGATAGGGTCACAATCAATATCTTAATTACTAAAGGAATACCACGTAAACAATATCCTTTGGGTTTGTGCATGAATTGGAACTCAGTAACCTCCAGACAAGAGTAAGTAGAAACTACATACTCCAAAATATAGCTATTCAGAACACCACAAAACCAATGATCCACAACATGTGTCCACGTCAAATCTGTATCATACAAGGCCCAAAATTCTTCATGTGTCCAAACAAGTTTACAAAACCTCCAATTTCTCTTTGATGCATAAGCAACCAACCACTCGTACAAATCTATAGGAAATATGGTGAAGAACATATCATACAACACATCATATAGATTATTCTAAACTCTCACACATGCATTAAATTCAAGTCCAGTGCTAAATCTATGAGCATAATCATCTTCCAAATCATCTAACCACTCTTTAATACTAGCCAAGGTAAGCTAGTACGTATTCATCATATAACATCCTTCCAAAATACTAAAAAGAGGTCCCAACAATGGAACAAAAATCTAGCCTAGTTTTTACATCCAAAATCCTAAGGTGCACTAACACATCACTCAAACTGAACTGATTGCTCACCCAAAGCACGTAAGCATACCAGGTCCCTCTTTTATATCAGCTTTTTTAAGGGGTTAACATGATTAAACAGATATTCCAAATCCATCAAAGATAATTAACTATAACAAGGTGCATAAACCAAATCTAGATATTAACCATATGTAAGAAAAACTAAACAAGAACTTAGATAAATTTTACCATGAAATATCCATTCACATATGTGTCTACAATCAATATCCACCCACAAAGATCCTTTATATTAATTATTGTAAAACATAGAGGCTTCTTACATGCATAACAATGTCACCATGAGTCATGCACACACATAATCCAGCAACATAACTCTATTACCAAAGTTATCCTCTCAAACTGTACAAATCAATACATATTTATAGGGGTGAGGACTTTCCCTTCACTGCCTATGAAATTTTCAAAAGTAGGCTACATGCTAGTAATATCCATGCGCCTTTACATAATAAATATGAGAGGATGGAATCGCACTAATAATAGATTATATAATAATAAAAATGCAATATAATCCTATTATTATCTCCAAAACACTACATGGCACTTGATCTTCTGCTCATCCAAAATAAACTTTGCATGCTCCTTAAGTCTTCCACAAAATGTGCATTGTACTTCATGTCCATAATTATCCCCAATCTGCACAGCAGATAAGTCCTTATTTCAAACCATCCTGGGTGTGCCCTATTCCATTATAGTCCCACACTTGTTTATGTGCCCTATGCTTATGTGCCCAATCCTCCCACACCTTCATACTCAAGCTATATTACATCAGCTCAAGAATAACTTATAGAAGAAACAAGTTACAATATGTGCAGAACCTTACTAGTTTATAGGTGGAGATTTATACAAGCAGGTTGTGATGAAGTTTTGTGTCGGTATGTACTGAAGCATGAGCGTGAAGAAAAAATGGAAGAAGCTCATGGTGGAAATGCAGGAGGTCATTATCTAAGAGATTTCACCGTGTGTAAGATTCTAATTTATTACCTTTGGTGGGAAACCTTATACAAGGATATTAATGAATATGTCAAGGTGTGTGATCATTTTTAGCACCTTGGGAAGCCTAGGTCCAGAGATGAGATGTCTCTTAGGAATATTGCAAGTGCTGAACAGTTTAAGAAATGGGTGATTGAATTTTTTAGTCCTATTTCCCCACCTATGCGTAAGACTGGCACATGTTACATTATAACTTCTACAAATTATCTGACATGATGGGTAGAAGTGGGACCTACAAAGGATTGTACGATAACTACAACAACAATATTTCTATGGGAAAACATTATCAGCAGGTATGGAAGTCCATTGAGCTTAACAAGTGATAGGGGAAATTCTTTTCTGAATGAGACCATTAGAATTATTTTAGCTGAATTTATGGTGGCACAACACAAGACAACACCTAATCATCCATAGGCTAATGGTACTGTAGAGGCTTCCAACAAGATTTTGGGACAAACATTGACAAAAAATTGTGATGTTGGAAGGAAATACTAGGATGATAGAGTTTTTGTTGTACTTTGGGCATACATAACTACTTAAAAATATTGAACAAGTCCATGCCCTTTTATTTTGTATTTTGCGTGGAGGTTGTGTTGCCTGTTGAATTTATGTTTCCATTTCTATGTGTTGTGTGCGTAAAAGTACTAGATGATGAAAAATATGTTGAAGAGTGCATAGAAAAAATGATGTAGTTAGATGAGTGGCACATTATTTCTCAGTGGAGCCAAAAGATAGAAAAATAAAGACAAAAGGCATGACATGATAGAAATATTTGGAATAAGGAATTTGAGATTGGAAAAATGGTTCTTCTATGTGATTCAAAGTTTTTACGCCACCCTAGGAAGTTAAAAGTTCATTGGTTGGGAACATTTGTAGTAACAAAGATATTAAAATCAGGCACTTATCAGTTACAGGCGCTAGATGGTGCTTTATTGCCTGGTTACTTTAATAGGAGTAGGCTGAAGCCCTACTATAAATAAGTCTTATTGGTGTTTGTAATAAGGTGGTATTGTCACTTAGATTAGATTTCCCTTTAATGAATTTTATTTATATTTGTTTCTTTTCATTGTTGCTATTCTTTGTCAATTTAGTTCAATGTTTTGTTGTAATAAGAGAACTTGCATGCTAGGAGAAGATTACTATCTATTAGATTCATGCGTAGAGGACCATGCATACTTTTAGTATGGGATGGATTAGAAAGAATAAGTGATTGGGGCTATGTTGCATATTGGTGCATGTAGAGAAAAAAGTCCTATAAATAATAAGAAGGATGGTGATAATAAGGAATGAGAAAGATTACTCAGATTGATGACCACATGTGGAAGGATGGTTGTACAATGTAACACAAGGTAAGAAACAATATGGGAAAGTACTTGGAATGAGGTATAGGGGTTGAAGTACTTCAGTGAATGGAGGCATGCGTAAGGAAGTTTGTGGGTGCAAAGTAGTGGGTATGCAAAAAGGTTATGATTCGGGCACAAAAAAATTAGTGAAAAGCACAGAAAAAGTAAAAAGGTGTATTTAATACTGATTATGATGGTAGGTGGAGAGAAATTACTACATAAAACAATGAAAATTTTATATAAGGATGACTTGCAATATCATTTTTACCTTACATGTTGAAGTGTTTGAGCTATAGAGATTGATACGAAGAGTAATTTGAGTGTGAAAGTGTGTGAAAAGCATTTGCAGACATCAAACCAAGGTTATTTGTGCATGGTCATTGATGGAGCTCTATCAAAAGGGTGTTTGAGCAAGGAAAAGGCATGTTGAAAGTAAATTTGTGAGCTAGGGTTTGAGGAAAATCTAGGGCACGCGGGTTTAAGTTAAAAAGATTGAATAGAGTGTAGAAAGTGTTCTAAATTATCAAAATAACACCCAAAAGAGCACCTAAAGAAGCTACTTGAAGTATGAAACAAAAGGAGGTGGAAATAAAATTCGATAACATGCCTGAGAGAAATTTTTCAAAAATATAGTACCTCAAAGGTGTAATAATGGGGCGAGATTTAGAGTCTCACATAGGAAGGAGATAGGTGAGTGATTAAAACCACCACACCAGTACAAAATCAGATGAAATTGAGAAGTTATCAAAGAAGACAAATCAACATATGAAGGATGATAAGCTAGTCTATGATGATGCTCAGAGGAAGACCTTAGATAAAATTGGTGTTTTGCAAGTTTACGAACTCCTATATTTTGGAAAACCAAAAGTAATTTACCAATGGATAATGTCAAGGGTCCATGAGGACTTATTTTATTTCACTGGTAGAAGGGTTAGGCTCACTGTTCCTTTCATTAGAAGGCTTATTGGATTAAGCAGCTCAGGCATAGAAATTTCTAGTGATATGGAAGATGATGTAAACATAGAATCCACAACTTAGGAGTTGAAATATCATAAGGAAGGTTGTGGAATACCCATAGCTAAGGTAAACAATCGAATCATTAATACTCTAACACACTTATTGAAAAACTTCAATGGCCAGGAAAGATGGGACACAATGAACAAAAGATGGCTCTATATTGTAAAGAGGATGGCAGAAGGTATTATGTATAACCTAGAATCATTTATAGATGAGAGTATTATTGAGGAAGTGAAAAAAGGGGATAAGATTAGTTGGGGTGCTATCCTTCTTTCAATTGTATTTGTTGAGATTGGGGTTTTAGATGGCCTAAAGGATAAAGTTGGTAGTATCCATAGGAGAAGCAATTTTCTTGCAGAGAGGTTTGCAAAGTACACTTGTGATGGGTCTACTAGGGAGCATATAAGAATAGGTTGGAGAAAGGGAAAAATTTAGTGGCAAATATTCATTAATTCATGAATATTCTAGTTTTTTAAATTTGAAATTAGAGAATTTTTATCACACCAGTTAGGACCAGTTTGCCAAAAATTAATGGGTGCAATTATATTTTAGGAGTGAATTTGCCATTCCTGCCAAATAGGAAATCAATTTTTTTTCCTGAATACAGTTAGTCATTAGAATTTTTTATGCTATTGGCCGATAACATACTATATGTTATCAGTTAGTAGCATAAAATATGTTATTGACCCACATCATATAAAAAGATACCATCTGGTAGCATTTAATAGTGATGTCGCAATGTCTTGATATTTTCCATTCGTACAGAAGATAATTTTCACATATTCGCCAAATATTTTCTAAGGTTTTTTTGGAAGGACTCTTACAATTTTCGTTGGTTTGATATATTGTATAAAAGGTTGTGTGAGGAATTTTAGTATAAATGGAGCATCCCCAAGGACCTACCCCCCATAGTTGAGGGGGAGGACAATTTTGTAGTATTTCAACAATATTGTATTGGTATGCTTAGAATGAATACTAGATAATGGGGTCCATGGTGAAAACTACCCTTCGCTTTCACTACACGGTACTTCTAGGCCTCTGTCAATTATTTCTCAGATACACACAAATTATGGTTTGATGTCGATAAATTCGATTGCGAGTACCACACTCTTTGAAAGCCTTACATCTATACAAGTAAGTCTGCATATATAGAAACAATGATCTCCAATGATATTGGAATAAACTCTATGAGTTTAGAAATTGGTAAAGTGCCAATGGCTAAGGTGTATATCTACCTTAAGCCCAAGTTGGAAAAAGGTAAATACATTAAGAATGATTCCATGCTCCTTGAACTACCCAAGGGAAAACAAATGATTGGATCAAGGATAGAGCGTGTGCCTATCCCTCTTGCATCAGAAGAAGGATAATTTAATTAAGAATTGGAGGATGTTGGAAAAATGGATCATGGATAAAGGAAGAAATAAATTATAGGGGAAAAGAGAATGCATGATCCAACCCCTCCTAGAAAGGAAGGTGGAGAAGTGAGAGAGGATATGGGCGAGGTAGGGATGAAGATAGGTAAGTACACCAAATACCAGAATTTTAGGAGAGTTTTGAGAAGGAAAAGGACACCAGACACAAGCACAGGACCCTCACAACCACCTAGGAGATCACCCATAACCTATCCTATTAGGCCTGAATTAGAGAAGAAGAGACGCAAGTATGTTCCCACCAAGGATAGTAAGGAGGAGAATTTAGATGAAAGCATGCATATCATTAAGGAGACTCCTGTTATTAATGTGGATGTAGAAGAGCCTCAATATGAAGAGATGCAACATGATAAATGTGCTTATGAAGAGTGTGAAGAGGTAGGTGGTGCCATAGGAGAAGAGAAAGAAAAATATAAGGTCAAACCATCTGGTGAGTCTATTGGTGAACATACAGATGCGTTAAGAGAAGTCCTGAAACTTGATATTGAAGTACCCATTCTGAAGGGTCATCATTCATGGAGGAATAAGGGTGAAGAGATGTATAATACACCTACACTTTGGTATATTGATGACCCCTATAAAATCATTCGTGCCAGGTTTTAGAGTACTTTGGAAACTGAGAAGCTATATGGGGGGGAGTTAATGGATCTAGAAGTGGAAAACATACACACACGGAAGAAATTATCTTGGAGAATGTAGACTCACATTGATGAACCTAAGTTCAATGTCAAGGAGGACATGTGTATAATAAATAAGATGAAGAAGAAATATCAAGCCACATACTGAGCAGTTAGTCCAATGGAATTTATACATGAACATGTAAGTAATGTATTGAATAATATGGTAGCTGAAGTGGCACATAAAATGTGGATAAAGTAGTCACACTTAGGACAATACTAGAATATAATAAGATATTGAAATAAAAATTAGATCGGTTGATGAAGGGGTGAAGGAAAGATAAGGAGACGAAGAAAAAAATTCTAAATTTTCTAATAGAAATTTGATGGGATATCATACGAGCATTACCATAATTCGATGCACTTACAAACAAGGAATACCCCTCCTCTTTACACTTCCTACAACATTGTGTCCACCTTCTACTTGAAACAATTTAGGCATGCTAGAGGAAACAAAATAAATGGTTATGCAAAAGGAAAAGGACGATGCAATAGAAAAGGAAAGAATAAAGAAAAAAATAGGACACAAGATAGTTGAATATGATGCCTTACTTCAAATAGTTAAGGAAGAATTATAGAAGGAAAAATTGGAGCTGAATATATGTGCAGATACACAAATGGTCATTAAAACAAGGACATTGGTTGAAGAGAATGAGGTCCTTGTCACCAAGAAGAATGAGAATTTTGGACACAAGGAGAGGTTGACATTACTAGCAGAGAAGCGTGATGTGCTCATAGCATCCCAAGATCCTCATAAGGAGAAAATAAAATAAATTGGGAAACTAATAGCATGAAGAATAGATGTGATGGATGATATGACTTCAGGTTTAGCGAATGTTCTTGAAGTGCTAAAGAACAAGGGTAAAGATATGACAATGGATGAAACGAAACCTATGCTTGGGGAGATACCATAAAATGTGAAGAAAGAAATTAGTGATTGGAATAAATTATAAGAAGACATTAAGAATGAGTAACCTAAATTATTACTTCCGGAGGTACAAGATCACGATTGGTGATGTATTTTTTTTTCATTCTTTCATTCATTGATTCTGTTAAGTATTCTTAATTATTTAATTATTTGGAGAGATAAGGTATGAGTACCCATTGTTGAGGGTGGAAATGAAATTAGTTTGGGGTAATGTTGACTAGATAAAATAATACCTAAGTATCACAAGCACATGAGAATAGGGCACTCAGTAAGGAACCACGCAGGCACATGTGGAAGCTTGTCAAAAGAAAGGTACAACTGGGTAAGACAAAGTTTGGGACTTAGCCATTTTGCATGTTACGAAATAAAGATAAGATGGAGTAAAAAACATGCATTGGATAAAAACATGAAGACTTCAAGAATACAAGAAGGCTATTTTGGAAACAAGAGGAAGATCAAGAGTCATGCTGAGTTTGAACTAATAATATGATTATATCTAGATTTAATTATAGATAATATATTATTAGGAGAATCTTTCATATTTCTTTATGTATTTTTGTACCTACACATGGCTATTTTGAGCATGTAGCCTATTTTAAGAGTGCATGGGTAGTGAAGTGAAAGTTCCCACCCCCTATATATATATATATGTATTTCTTTACACTTTTTTTAGGACTGAGATCGAGATCTAGATTATATCAGAGATATGTTGTTGGTATGATTTATGTGCATGACTCTTATGACATTATGTTCATTTATTAAACTTTGGTTTGTGATGAATTAATATAATGGATCATTATGAATGGATATTGATTGTTGATGTCCATATTCATCGTTATTGTATGGTGAAATTGGTATTAATCCTTATGTGATCTATAAATTTACTTAGTATGGGTGTTTTCAAATTGATCTCATGGATCTGATTGTTAAAATGGAATATGCACTTTGAGTATGGTTATTACAAATATGCATGCTAACACCCTAGTAAGACAATAACAAAGAGGGACTAGTACCTTTGCATGCTTTTGGTGATTTCTCATATTTTTCTACGTAAAGTGCTAACGTGCCTGGGGTTGTTGAGTTGGAAAATAAGACTAAATGGATTCAGGAGCTAAATTTTCAAAGAAAAAGATCAATTTCATCAAGATTAAATGCTACTCCATAACGGAATGAACAAGACATAAAACTAGAGATGCTGGGATCTCATCTCTATTTCTTCCATTCTATAAGAAATAAATATGTCCACAAATGGAGCCAATTGGTGTCCCCAAATATTTCACTTAGAAATATTAGGATACCCTTTTTAAAAATTTGGGTCTTTTTCGATGGAATATTTTCTCAGGATTCCTTCATAAGGTTGTAAAAGGTTACTTGGTCACATTTGAAAAAAACCCCTTTACTCAAAGTTTACCAAAATCCCCAAAAATCTAAGTGTGAATTTCACTCTAGACTAATTCATGGTTTTCAAGTTGGTTTACTTCACCATCTGGAGTAGATCCTCACCCAAAACCCAGTTTTCACTAACAATGTGTTGCGGGAATGTGCAACTACTTTACTTCTCCAAAAAAAATCAAGTGAAGTTTTCTGAAAAATCTGATTCATGCCACTACTAGTGTATTTTGGGTTTTCCAACAACTATTCCTACTAGGTTTTTCCAACTACTTTTGCTGCCAATATATTTCGAGTTTTCTAAAAAAAACTTGAGGAAATTGGACTCGAGAAATTTCATGGGTATTCAGTGATGAATCTGGTAAAACAGGTAATTCTCATGTTTTGGGGGCACTAGGAATCATTTGGATGTAATTTCTCTTCTCTCTAGGCTTCTAACTTCATACTTAGCTAAAAATTTGAGTAAAAATGGTAAAATGGGGAAAATCTAGATTTGGGGCACTCTATTGTATTTTCTAACTTCTCAGTCCAAGAGGAATCCAAAAAAAGTTAGGAAAAAGAAGAGAGTAATGTGGAAAAATGAATTTTCTTTAGTTCATTAAGAAACTAAGTAAAGCAGTTGTAAAAACTCACAAAGAAAGAAAAAGAAGAGAGTAGTGCAGAAACACAAAGTTTCTTTACTTCATTAAGCAACTAAGTAAAGCAGTCTTGAAATCTTTAAATACACTGGAAATAAGTAAAGCAGTCTTAAAATCCTAAAATATAATAAAAAGCATTAAAGTAGTTGCAAAATCTTGAAATACATTGGAAATCAGTGAAGCAGTCTCAAATTCCTGAAATACACTACATAGAAGTAAAGGAGTCTTGAAATCCTGAAATACACTGGAAAGTAGTAAAGTAGTCTCCAAATCCTGAAATACACTAGAAAGAAGAAACACAGTCTCAAAATCATGAAATATACTACAAAGTAGTAACGGGGGTTGAAATCCAAAATTACACTAGAAAGTAGTAATGGGGGGTCAAAATCCCATGATATACTGGAAAGTAGCATTACTACTTCGTAAACCCGAATGGCCATAAATTTTGACCAGGTATTCCATTTTTTAAGATCTTGAACTTTATGGAAATATCTCAACCTCCTCTACACAATGGAATCATAAAAATCAGATTTCAATGGGGTAAGTTGGTGAAAAATTGAAAAAAATATAAGAAAGAGTAATCAGAAGAAATGAAGTTACTTTACTTCTAAAATTAATAAGAAGAGCAATTGCTAAAACCAAAAATACAAAGAGAAGGTAGTATTTTTTACTCCTATCACAAAAGAAAGGAACCCCATGCACGCCAGCCTATCACCTAGTGAAAGCTAGGTGCTTACCTGAGGCACGCGTGGATACCGAGTCTCTCTTTTATGTGAGTTTAGTGGGAAACATCATCTATGATTAGTGTAAGATATTTCAGAGGGGAAGACATACAAGAACCATAGGGCTCAGAACGGCCTCTAGATCCTTGCAGTAAATTTAGATCGAGTGCTTAACAGAATCCATAGGATGTATTATGACAGAAAGAAACATACAAGCATTCATACTTAACATGAAAGGAAAGATAATTCATAAGAGAGAGATATGCATAAGAACCATAGATATTCATGTATATATTATAACAAGTAACCTTATTACATCAATGGATTACAAAGGGTCACAAACAAGTAGACCACGTTCATGCATTACACTGGACTTAATCTAACTACACTTCCTCAAAGAAAATTTACAACCCCTAAGCCCAATGCATTCTCTCTCGAATACAACCATTCACTGACAGAGTCCTCACAACATTTCTGGAGAGATCCACTCACTCTCTAGATGTCTATCTCTATGTGTATATGGATATTTATCTCTTTTTGTCTCTATAGGCACTCATATTTATAGCTTTCCTAGACTGCCAACCCGTCCTTCAGCGTCCTCACATCTGGTGCCAAGTGTCCAAATGTGGTCCTCCATGCGAGCATGATTCTCTAGGCCTGAGCTCTCCACCTTATTCCATGATGTTTTTCTGGAATATTCCATCGTAAGCATGCTCCATCCTGGGCCAAACTATTGCTAGGCTGACGTCTTATCCATGCACAACCACGTCATGATTTTCATGTGTTCTACTTTGGACATCCAAAATGACTAAGTCTCGATCCTTTCATGCGTCGCGTGTGCTACATGCTTCCTTATACCCTTTTCTTACGTGCTTTTGCTTTGCGCACCATTCCATAATTGGGACCTTGCGTGCCTATGTGCCTTCATACTTGGCCAATATTGCAGGGGTCCAACATCACCCCACACTATGTCTATTCTCCGTCTGCAGAAACAATCTACTTAGCCAAGAATGTAGGATTTCTTAAAGAACCAAGGTGTATTCTTACATTCTGTAAAACAATAAAGGAATGAAATAATAGGGGAAGAATGAAGAATGCGGGGGGGGCATCAATTCAGCAAGCTGGGAAAATCCCTCTATAAGTCTTCCTCCATCTTGTTCTAAATGTTGACCTCACTCTATGCCTTCTGATAGAGGTCACCAACCAGGATGCTCACCTTGTCAAAACTCAAGCCAGTTCCTTGGGTGCCCAAAGTGTCCACAATCTTATCCATCTCCTTTCCCAGGTCTTTGAGCATGTCCATCCTCCTAGTAACATGAGGATATAGTTATTTCATCCGGGCCTTGATTGAGCTCCTTAAAGCTTTAATTGCCTCAAATTTGTTTTCCACTTCAGCAAGAACATTGTCCCTTTCTACCCTATTTCCCTTGTTCTTCTCTTAGAATTCCTTCAACTCTACTTCAAGTGTGGTGACCAAGGAGCTTGCTACCTTATCTCTATCTGCGTAGGTATTGTATGCAGCCTCAGCAGATTGGGCAGTGACTTTAACTTTCATGAGCACCTGGCTGTACTCAGCAATGAGCGTTACTACCTTCAATCTATCTTCCTCCTTTAAGCACACGGCCACTTCCTCTACAGACTCCAGGGCCAAAGTTCATCTCTCCATAGTGAGGACACACATTAGATCTTCTATACATTCCAGAAGGGATGAGTACTTCTATGTGGGTGGCACTAAGTCAGGGTGCTTTAAAAGGATGGCTCCCTTGATAGACTCCATTTTCTTGTATACTTCCTGCACCTTTATCTTTTCTTCTTTTAACTCGCGCCTTAGCTATGCGCTGATTAGTTCTTCCTGCTTTAAGCTCTAGGTCTTATCCGCCAACTCCTCCTCTTTCTTCCCTACTTTCTCCTCTAGTACTCTTATCCTATCATTGCGAGTGAATAGCCTAGCCTCTGTCTTGACCGCGACCTTGTTGAGTGTGTTACAAACTTGCTCATCCGAGAGTTCTTGGGTATTCACCAAGGGATCGGCTCCCTTAGACTCTGGTACTGTGATGATCACTCCTTGGTAGAATTCAAATTTTGGCTCATCAATGTGAGACTCAAATGCCTAAGAGAGCATCTTATTCATTCTGGGGTACGTTCCCTCCTTCTCAAATTACCCCATGGCTAAAATCCTTTCTGTGGGTACCATGCTCTAGAACCACACGCGTAGTACCTTATTAGAGTCATTGATGTAGCCCATTACTTGTATTTATTTTTTATTGAAGGCCCTCCTTCCTGAGCATGTGCCTTTGTGGAAAATCACTATTAGAGTGGAACCTCCTCCCATGTTGCCATGCTCCTTATTAGTGTTTTCCTATCTTTCCTCTAGCACTATGTCAGTGTTGCGCTCCAATTTTTAGTCTACTAGGGCCTCGAGAATTATATTTTCTTCTCTCTCTGCCACCTCAGTGATGTGCTATTTTATGAAACTTATAGCTCCCTTATTCTCCCTAGCAACCTCCTCATTCCCCTCCATGTCTCTGGCACCTTCCTCATCCTATGTATTCTTGCACCACGAAAATACAAACTCCTACTTCTCTTCCCTGATATCCTCTCCCGAGTCATATATGCTGAACACATGTGACTCCTGATCTTTCTCATGCTCTTACTCCCTTGCTTTCATCTTCTTCACTCTCACCTTCTCTTTTCCCCATGTACTTCTCCAAGCTTTTGGTCTCCTGCGAGTCAGCTTCCTTTTCCACCCTCTGCTTCTTCCTGAGAGGTGTCTCCATGATGAGGGATTCGACCTATTCTTCTTCCTCAGGAGACTCTTCCTTGGTGAGTGGTTTCCTAGGTGCCTCCACTTCTAGTGTCTTTTCCTTCACCGGGGGTTTCTTTCTCCACATGTAAGTGCTTGGCTTGGAACTTGTTGTTGGCATGCTCACTATCTGAGCATTCAACACACTTGGTGCTTTATCTTCTCTTCCCCTCTTCTTGGTTGTGGGCTTCTTCCTCTCCATGGGATCCTTAGGTATGGATACTTCGTTCTCTAGGTACATTCCCTTTTCAAAATTTGGCCTTATACAAAGGTACACACATGCCGCAGATCCTCTTACAATGGGTAGTGTTGTCGGCCTTGTCATCTAGACCTCGTGAGACACGTACCTTTCCATGTATGCACGCTTGACACTGGGGTATTTTAATATCTTTTGCATCTCTCTATACTCCTAGTCCAGAATACCTAGTTCCATCCTCAACTTCTTTAATTCCCTAATTTTGTTCACTCTTGCTTGGAAGTATTGAGTAGTGAACACAAAAGGAAGTTTGCACCAAGGGCTCCATGATTCATCTATCATCTTGAACCTACCCAAGTAGAAATGTTGATAGATAGTGAACTCAACTTCCCCTTCAGTGCTTACTGGGAGTTGTTCAGGGATAATCCACTTTGCCCTGAACATGTTCCTCAGGCACGTATACCATTTCTCCAGTTGTGCCTTATGGGGTGTTGTCATTGTGTCATAGGAATACTTCTCAAATCTCTTCATGGGTGAAGGATCTTTGGTAGGGTACTCCCATACAAACCTGTCTAGTACATTAGGAACTCCAATCTATGAAAATACAATGGTCAGGAGGATGTTTATGAAAAGGATTTTGTCCCCCTCCTTCATGTAACTAACAATTTCTTCCGCAATGTAAGCAAAAAAGTTGTATATAGTGCCTTCTATAATTTTTCTATAAACATGCAGCCAAGGCTTATTGACCTAGGTCCATCTCTCTTGGCCATTCAGCTTTGTTACCAGGTGCATGGAAATTTTCATCACAAGGTCCTTAATGTATGAAATGTCATAATACTGTGACCCCTTCTTGTAGGAATATTCATTTATGGTCTCCTGAATTTCCTCCTTGTCGTTCAAGTCATCCTCCAAGTTGTCTCCTTTACATATGAGTCCTGTGAACTAGGAGATAAGATGGGGAGTGACGTGCATCTTATACGCTACAAAGTGGAAGTAATATTCGTGTACTCGTGACATCATCCATTGGTACAGGTGTTCTAGTTTTCCAAAATAGGGCAAATCCTAGAGTTGCAACAACCATGCCTTCTCCATTTTGACCTTCATGTCATCATCATAGATCGACAAGCCCTCTGGTGTTCGTTTACTTGTTGGGTGTACTAATTCCAGTGCCATCTCCTTCTCTATCATGTTTGTTCAGTGGTTATATCCCTTAAAGAACATTTCTCAGGTGGGATTCCCACTCCTTACCCATCATCACCCCATCTACGTATTGCATCTCCGCATACCATTCTTCATTTGTGTTCATGCCAAGTTCTTGTTGTTTGGCCTTGCCCTTGCCCTTTCCTTTCTTGGGTGCCATTGTTAAGGTATTTTTACCACTCCACTCCCTTCTTGTTACACTGTTCTTCCACTTCTCCCAACCTTCTGATTTTCAAATCCGTGATATAAAACTCTTGAACCTATGCCCTAGTTTTGTTGAACCCTAACTAGGATCAAATTAACTCCACAAGATGGTGCCTCCTTACAACTCTTTTCACACCCATGTAACCCCTTCCTTCTGGTTTGCAAACTCAAACTGGCTGCTCATGTTTTGATCTCACAGATATTTCTTCGCACGATTGAATATGGAAACCCTAGTTTGTAAAACTTGCTTCTTTCTCTATTTCGCAAAGTGAAAATGGAAGTGCCTTGACCCTTTACTTATAGGTTTTTTTCTTTTTGAAAATTAAATGCTACTTCACCTACCACCATAATTTTTTTATTTAAAGTGGACTTTTTCAAATAAATCTCGTGCTTCAGCGCTTGTCACTCACATGCCCAACTTGCATGCAAAACATCCTCCAACCTTCTAGCACACAACCAATCCAACATGATAGGAGACTCTTGCGCATGCGTAACCCATGCACTGAAGGCACTTCTTTTGTCTTGATTCTTGCTCTCACCTACCTCTGTTTTGCTTAAATGTTACTTTCTCCTTAGTATGTGGGATCTACAAGTAGCTTTATCCTGGCACCAACCATTCTTCCATATTTTCTCCTCATACACCTATTTTACCTAGAGCCATTCCACATGGGATCTTCAACACAACTTCCTTGGCACTCTAATCATGCGCTCCTTCACATTTCTCCTTCCCATACTTAAAATGATGCGCGGTCCTCTGCACACTAAAAAATTATCCAAAATAGCAATAAGTTTACTGATGCGCCTAAGGTGCAAAAACAAAACAACAACGTGAAAAGGAAACACAAAAAAGGGAAATGCATAAAGGAAACTTCTAAACTAACTAGAAAAACAACCTTATTTACAAACACCAAGAAGATTTATTTATAGTAGGGCTTCAACCTACTCCCATTGAAGTGTCCAGGAAACTTTGTCCCATCCAGCACTTGTAACTGGCATGCGCTTTCAAACCAAGGATGTATAAGATTGTGTAAGGACCCAACCAATGGACTTTCAACTTCCCAGGATGGCGCATAAACTTAGAATCATATAGTAACACCATATGCCCAACCTCAAACTTCTTGTTTCTAATGTGGTGATCATGTCAATCATTTTTATTTTCTTTTTTTGTTGTTTAGCTCCACTTGGCGAGTGATCATATCTCATCTAGCTTCATTAACTCATCAATTCTTTCTTCCAACACTTGTTCATCAGTTAACCCTCCTATGTATGCTATTCGTAGAGATGGAAACATAAATTCAACCTGATAAGAACATACTTCTGTGCCAAAAACCAACTGAAATGGTGTGGCATTTTATTCATCCTTTTATACATTGTCCTGTTATCCCATAATAATGCTAATCCTTTGTCATCCCAATCTTGTCTTCTGACATCACAAATTTTGGTCAGGGTATGACTCAGTATTTTGTTGAATACTTTCTATGGTTACATTTTCTTATGGGTGATAGGGCATAGTCTTGTGATGAGCTACCATGAACTTTGATAATAGGATCATCATGGTATCATTCAAGAAATGCATACCCCTATCACTGGTCAAACTCAATGGGCATATATACCTCATGATAATGTTCTCCCACAAGAACCTTTGCCGATTGTTGTTGTTGTGTAATATTTAGTCAGAGCTTTCTCTACCCACCTTGTTAGATAATCCATGCAAGTGATGACATAACGTGACCTAGTTCCTATCGTGCTCACTAGCACAATGGGTCCTACAAAGTCTATTGCCTATTTTTCAAAAGGATCCACACTAGGGATATGGTGCAAAGGCATTTCATCTCTCCTTCCTGGTTTGCCAATGCACTGACAATGGTCACACGCTTTACAATAGTCTCTACAATCCTTGTACAGGGTCTCCCACAACAAACCTGCCATTAATATCCTACATGTGGTGGCATCACCTGCATAATTCCCTCCCACACTCCCTCTCGTGTGCTTCCTCTATTGCTGGTCTAGGTGCTCATGCTCTAATACACACCTACGTAAAACTTCTTCACATCCCAACTTGTATAAGTCTCCACTGATTAACATGTAGGGCGTGAACATGTATGGCCGACTGCTTTTTCTCTAAAGTATTCATTCCTTCTGACGCCACACCTTCCTTCAAAAATACTGCAATCTCTTCCAAGTCTAATGGTGCATGCCGCAACCTAAATAGTTGTGTGTCTAGAATTATTTCCTCAATACTCTGCACGTCCTCCCCTGAATCAATTCTTAACAAATGATCAGACCCACAATTAATTTTTCTAGGTTTTACTACAATGGTGAATTCAAATTATTGAAACAAAAACACCCACAAAAATATACGCCCTTGTAGGATGGGCTTGTTCAATAAATATTTTAATGCCATGTGGTCAGTGTAAAAAAAAAGGGTATTGCTAGCAGATACTTTCTAAACTTGAAAAGCATGTAGATCATTGACAATGCCTCGTGCTCAGTTGTGGTATAATTCTACTCTAGTGGTGTCAGTTTCCTGCTTGCATAACATAGAGGATGATCAACAATCCCTTCACTTGGTTGTGCAAGCACTGCTCCAATGGTGGTCCCTAAGATATCTACATGGACACAAAAGGGATTGTCCCAAGAAGGAAAACGTAAAATAGGTGCGGTGATAAGCCTATCTTTTAATGTATCAAACACCCTCTCTTGCGCCTCTTCCCAATGGAAGGAACTTTTATATCTGAGAAACTCCTCTAAAGGCACGGTAATCTTGGCATACCCCTTGATGAATTTACTGTAATAACTTGTATGCCCAAGGAATCTGTGCATTGTGCTCTGGCTAGTAGGCTCCCTTAACCCCACAATAATTACAACTTAAGTGGAATCTACCAGCAAGCCCTCCTTACATATGATATGCCCCAATAAAGTCCTAAAGGGTGTAGTAAACACACATTTCTTAATGTTGAGTGATATCCTCAACTACCTACACCTCTAAAAAATTAGCCTTAAATTGTCACAATGGTCTTTAAGTAGACCATGCACTGTCTAATAATCCAAATAGACCTGAAGAAACTTATGGAAGAAGTCCTAGAATGCTTGCACCACTATGCGCAAAAATACAGTAGGCGCATTCTTCAACCCAAAGGGCATGACCATATATGAAAAAATTCCCCACTCGGTGGTGAAATTTGTCTTCTCCTAGTCCTCCTTTGCAATCTGGACTTGGTGGTACCTTGAAAACCCATCCGTGAAGGAATATATTTCACGCCAAGAGACTCCCTCCAAAATTTATTTAGTGAAAGAGGTTGAAAAGGAATTAATGACATAAATTGCATTTAATTCCCTATAATCCACCCATCCTTCTTGATGTTGATTACCATCGGACTTATCCACTTTGATTCTTCCACTGCCTCAATGATACCAGAAGCTATCATTTTTTCTATCTCCTCCTTAACCTTCACGCGTAAATTGGGATTCATCCGGTAGGGTCTTTCCCTAACTGGGTGAGCACTGTCCTTTAGTTTTATCTTCATCTCCCCCAAGGAATGGTGAACGCCTTTGATCTCATGGTACCCGCGTAGGAATAAATCCTCAAATTCACATAGTAGATAAATGATCTTAGATACTTCCTTCTCCAACCAGTAATCTCCAATAAAAGCTTCCTTAAGTTATTCTCATGAACCGATGTTAACCTTCTTCATCTTTAAGAGCTCACGAAAAGTGTGCATGGGGGTATCTACACTATTTACTACCTTGCGTGTCCCTACGAAATGGCTAACATATAAGCTTTCTAATTCCTCTCCATCAATCACATACACCATTTTTCCTTTTGCTTTTTACAAACATGCACACTCAAGTTGTAACTCTTATGTTTCCTCTACTTCTTCTTCAAAGCACACCCTCAATCTTGGTTCACCTAGTAATTCCAACAACCTATATTCCATCCTGGCACTATCCCCCATGGTAAGGTGCTTTATGCCCTGTAAGGCCTTATCAACCAATGGTTTGTTACTTTGATACTCAAAAGTTTGAATAAAGTCAGTCGCGAGCTCTTTCTAATTCCTTGTCTGGAGGCGTGTCTCTGAATGAATATACCATGCGCACATGCAACCATGAAGTGTAGAATACAACTTGTGCACCCAGAGGGATGGTGGGAAAGATTTCACGCCTTCTCTCCAGACCTATTCACACTCCTGTATATGGAAAGAGGCGGGCTCCTTCCCATTGTACTCCTTGATGATGGTGGGTACATTGCTCCTAGAAAATCTGAAAGAGATAAATTATTACCTCACGCCACTCTAAAAGGTTCTCCTGATGTGTAGCCCACCACCACAAAGCTATATTGAGAAAGACAACTTAAAATCCCCCTTCGTTCTTTTTCAACCTTCCAATGAGCTTCCACCTCCTGCAGAAAGATCTCAGGGAAGAATCCTCTAGAATACTTGGGTAGTTCTTTTCCTCCAAGGCACCTAACTATGCATGCCTTTGTTACCTTGGTCACCAACCCTCTCAACTACAATCCCATTAATTTGTAAGCCCCATGCACCCAATTGTCACATGCCATATTGGTGGTATCAATCACTGACTGAGAATCTTCAAATTGGATAACCCTATTAGTAGGGTGTATCAGCTCAAGGTATTTGATTGAGCGTACATATATCTTATCCATAAATTCTTCCCCCAATGGTTCAATCTAGGGTGTCAAATTCCCATCAACCAAGGGTATAATGACACGTTCCTCCTTGTTCTTAAAGCTGATGTACCCTTTGTTGAACTGAAGGTCCGCATTGTTCTTGTAACACCAAGGGCACCCAAGTAGTGATTGGAAATTTTCTTCCTCGGTGACCACCAAAACTTCAAAGTCCCCAGTAAACTTGACTCCTTGGATAGTAATAGCTACATCCTTTAAGACACCAATGGGCATTTCCTTAGTCTTGTTTTTCATATACAACACATTTGAAGATGGATGCAATACAGGTCTTCCCATCTGATGCCATGCATCCAAATTTAGGACATTAACCTCCGCACTTGTGTAAATGAGGATGGTGCTGAGGAACAATCCATCTACAACTGCATTCAACATAATCTCCTTGTCATAGTTGAGGATGTGAGGGGGAAGGTTAACGTGCAATACCTATCTCTCGCACTCTCCTCTAACACTTGGTACCTTCTCTCTCAACCATGATCCTAGCAAGGGAATGATATTCTCCTTCCTTAGCATTTTACACACCTCCTTGACCTCATCCAGGTCATCCTTTTGCACCTCGACCCTCCTTCCTTGTTCCTCCTTCTTGGATTGCTCCTTTAGAAATTGGATATCCCCTTGTAATCTTCAAATAACATCCATGGTGTCCTGATATATCTCCTTCTAATGTGCAGGGTTTGGATACTTTCTATGAATGACTTCCTCCCTTGAAAATAGGTTCTTCTATCTTGGTACCTCTCTTGTGTTCACAACTTCTACCCTTGTTTTTACCAAGACAAGCTCCAAACCTACATCCCGTGTTACCTGAGGTATCCATTATATGTCCACCTTCATGATACTGACCATTACAATGCCCTTGTCCTTCCGGTGCTACTGATTCATATGCTTAAACAACTGTGGGAACTCCTCATACTTATCATCTTTCCATACCATGAGCACTGAAATAGGTCCAGGAATTCCCATTTATAATGTTCTATAGATCCACAGTTGAAATAGGTTCCGCACGGGAACTCACTCCTTCCTCCTCTGCAGTTACCATGACCACAAAATCCTCCTCAAAAACCTCTTCCACATGTGCCTCCATCTACGTGCTCCTCATAACAGAGATCAGCACCCTTGGAACTACTTACAATGCTGGTTTAGTGTACCCCATGATTAATGGCTTCATGGATTTGATAATGAGCCTACATTCCTTAGTATCATGGGTTATAGAAGTGCAAATCTTTCAATAATAAAATACATTCTTCCTGATTATGCATTGCAGTAAGGGCCATCTACTTGCATCATGTTCCCCATGAAAAATCTCACACTCTATTGCCACAACACGTACTGTCCTCCAGGGGAAATTATCCTTAATGTGCCACTCTATCTCACAATCTATCCACCACAAACCACTGCAAGTTTCATGGGATGAGTTCACAGACAATTTTTCCAACTGCTTGGCCATAGCAGAAATCTGAGCCTCAAAGAACGGGCTAATGCCAATATCAACACTACCAATAGCCTTAGCGCATAAGGGCAGCCTCCAATTCCTCGCGCAGGTCTATAAAAGTTTTATGAGACAAGGACCTTCTAAAAAGGGTGATCAATCCCCCAACAAATCACTATGCATGTTGTGAATGGTGAATATCATATGATAATTTAGACAAGAGATTCTTAAAGTGTGCATCATACTCCCGCACACTCTCTTCCATTCCTTGTTGAATCTCCTTCAAAGTGTTGATGCTCTTCTACTCAAACTTAGGAATGTGGAACTCTGCCAAGAATGCATTTTGTAAGGTATTATAATCCACTATTGTTTGATGAGGGACATACTTCCTATACTAGCTATGCGCACACCCTTGCAATGTGGTTATAAACTAACTAGCCTTCCATTCTGGGGTTGTGACACCCTTCATGCGCCATAGTAGTTCACACTTGTGAACATGTTCCGTAGCATCTTTGATACCTTTATACTTGAGTAAATGTAGAGACATTTCAAAGAAAACTCTTCGGGGTGGTTGGGGTCTAAATCCTCCTCCACTAGATCCTTAGTTTCCACCTGTGTTTCCTCTAGTACCTAATCAACTAGGTCCACCAAGTCCTAAACAACTAGATCCACAGGCCTACCAGGTTCTGAAGTGGTCGTGCCAAGAGTTCCCACAGTTCCATTGAGCTGTGTGCCTATGGTCTACGACAATACCCCACTACCAATAGTATACCCCGTACCACTTCTAGACATGAGACCAAATGCTTATGTTCCTATGCCTTGCCCGAAAATTCCTAACACTAGGCTGGTGTTTATAGCCATAAAAGTACCAAATGAGAAATTATACCTCCTGGGCGTAGAATGATCACCTCTAATGTAATCAACTAGATTAGCAATATTATCTCCCTGATTTGGAAAATCAAGTGCCAGGTTCCAATCACTGGGTGGGCTCAGATGCATGCCAATGGTTCTTCTTTCTCCACGCGACGAAATATCATCAGAAGCCGAAGGGGTTTCTCTCATGCACTTACCAAGATGGGGTTGCACAGAATACTCAGGCTCCATATCCTCAATGTGAACCTCAAATACTTCCTATAACGTCTTCTACCATACATCCATCACACATGCAACCTCACATCATCTAGAAATCTCCCTTTCACATGCTTCACCATATTTGAGTCAGCTCTCCTCCCTTTCTTTTTCTACTACAACATCTGTCATCTTCCTCCACCCTAGCTTCCTCTCCCAGCACTCAGAGTGGTTTAGCCAGCCATTGGGAAAGCCTTTAAACTCATGGTAATCATCAAGATCTTCAAAGCTAGAGGGACATCACGTAAAAACAATCCTCTAGGCTCCCTCAGAAACTCAAACTCAGCAATCTCCAGACAAGAATATGTGGAAATGGCATACTCCTAAGTGTAGCTAGCTAATACTCCTTTCCACCAATGATCCACAGCATGAGTCCACATCAGATCTTCATCTTGTAGCCTTTGGTTCTCTTCTTGGGTCCACACATGTGATCTACAAAACCAAATTTATCTAGAAGCATAGGCTGAGAGCCATTCATACAGTTCCAAAGGGAAACAACAGAAAAAAATTCATACAAATCATGGTAGAGTTTCTCTTCTACCCATCTACATGCATTAAACTCAGGTCCGGTGTTGAATCACTGAGAAAATTCATCCTCTGTGTTCTTGAACCATGATTCAACATTTTCCAACATTAACCACTTTGTTAGTACTCATTACATAGATCATGATGTATGCTAAATCCCACTACAACTTCAAAAATAGGTCTCGGAAATGGAACCAAAATGTAGTCATTTTTACTCCTATCACAAAAGAAAGGAACCCCGTGCATGTCAGCGTATCACCCAATGAAAACTGGGTACTCACCTGACACATGCACGGGTACCGAGTCTCTCTTTTATGTGAGTTTAGTGGGAAACATCATCTATGATTATTGGAAGAGATTTCAGAGGGGAAGACATACAAGAACCATAGGGCTCAGAACAGCCTCTAGATCATTGCATTCACTTCAGATCGGGTGCTTAACAGAATCCATAGCATGTATTGTGACAGAAAGAAACATACGAGCATTTATACTTAGCATGAAAGGAAAGAGAATTCATAAGAGAGAGACATGCATTAGAAACAAAGATATTCATGTATATATTATAACAAATAACCTTATTACATCCATGGAACCATTACAGAGGGTCGCAGAGAAGTAGACCGCAGTCATGCATTACACTAGACTTAATGTAACTACGCTTGCTAAAAGAAAATTTACAACCCCTAGGCCTAATGCATTCTCTCCCAAATACAACCATTCATTGATAGAGTCCTCACAACATTTCTACAGAGATCTACTCACTCTCTAGATGTCTATCTTTATGTGTATATGGATCTGTCTCTCTTTCTGTCTTTGTTGGCAATCATATTTATAGCTTTCCTGGACTGCCAACCCATCCACCAGCATCCTCAGATCCAGTGCCAAGTGTCCGAATGTGGTCCTCCATGCGATCATGCTTCTATAAGCTTGAGCTCTCTACCTTATTTGATGATGTTCTTCTAGAATATTCCATCACAAGCATGCTCCATCCTAGGCCAACCTATCACCAGGTTGGCATCTTATCCACACACAATCAGGTCATGATTTTCACGTGTTCTACTCTGGATGTCCAAAATGACTAAGTCCTGATCCTTTTGTATGTCGTGTGTGCTACATGATTCCTTATACCCTTCTCTTATGTTCTTTTTCCTTGCATGTCATTCCATAACTGGGACCTTGCATGCCTACATGGCTTCATACTTGGCCAATATTCTAGTGGTCTAGTAATAACAATTTATCAGGTGCTACATTTTTCAAGATCTTGTACTTTTTAGAAATATCTCAACCTCCTCTACACCATGGAATCATGAAAATCAAATTTTTATGGGAGTAGGTGGGAGAAAAATGGAAAAAACACTGCCAACATAAAAATTAATACTTCAAGGTAGTGGTACCAAATTTAATGCAGTATGGGTAGCTTTCTTGTTCAATAAAAAGGGGAAAAGTAAGACCAAGTTTCTACAACTGGAATGTATTCTTCATGTTTTTTGTTATTCTTCTTCTCTTTCTTATTTTCTAGGAAATGTAATCAAGTAATCATGATTAATTGTAAAACTTAAGTAGTTCGATTAAAATATATTACTTAAAATTATTTGAAAAATTAAATTACTTAGTAATATTTGGCACTACATGTAGAGTGGTCAATGATGTTTTAAATAATAGAACATTCAAAATTCATGCGTGTCGAGTAATGAGAAATTCAAGGAGAAATAATCTCAACTACTTGCAAATTTTTAGCTAAGCACATGTGGAAGGAAAAATTACTGTCCCATATTTGTACCATCTTTCGACATACTATAAATGTAAGGAGAAGCCTATGGGCTCATGATGGAACTTCTTGGCAACCAATTATTGTAATTTTATGCAAGAATTTAAAGATCTAAAAATTTGTTTTGAGATTCTCAAATTTTATTTGTGTAACTTGGTTGGAATCAAATAAGATGAAGGTATAATTTTGAAGAACTTTGTGTTTGAGAAGTCTCATTGTACATCCCGTGAGGATTTTATGGTAAACTCTATGTTACTTAAATCTAAATCTAGATTAATTTTGTTTTCATTTTCTTAAACTATTTCATTTATCCCATGTTTAGTTATTTTGTACGGTTGAAGTAATCTCGGTAAGCTACTTATTATGAAGTACATTTCATTTTCCTCACTTCTACTATAATTCTTTATTTTCATTTATCTTATTTCCCATACTCTTCCCAAAAAACAACTTCTTACTTTCTGAAAAAATTCCAAGTTATGGTTCATGATCTTTGTAATTAAAGTAATACCCCCGAAAAAAATTAAAATAAATAAATACCTTCCACATGAGCTTCATTGTTAAATCAAGGGGATTTATCCCATGAATTCCTAGGTTTTTGTGCATAAAATGTAGCCAACATGTTCTTAATGTGCCTATCATGTCATGTTTTATGTCACACCTTATTAGTCTTCTATTTCCAACACATGATAGCACACTGCTCGTGTAATTGCATTAGTTTATTAATGCACCCTTGAATATATTGTTCACCATCTAATTCACCTACACACACAATAAGAAGGGATGGTAACATGAATTCTACTGGTAGTACTTCCTCTATTCCAAACACTAAATAGAATGGTGTAACCTTGTTCAACTTTTTATAAGTGGTCTTGTAGGCCCAAATTACTGCTAACACTTTATCATCTCCATCCTTTCTTCTAACATCATAGATATTTTTCAATGTTTGTCCTAAAATATTTTTGAAATCTTCTACACTACCATTAGCTTGAGGGTGATAACAGAGTGGTTTTATGGTGTGCCACCATAAACTATGCCAATAGAATTCTGATTATCTCATTCAAGAAATGAGTTCCTCTATCACTAGTCAAGTTTAATGGAAAACCATATATCCTAATTATGCTCTCCCATTGGAACATTTTTATTGTGGTTGTAGTGCAATCCTTTGTAGGTGTGATTCTACCCATCTTGTAAGATAATTTTGTGCAAGAAATAATATAGCATGCATTTGTCTTACACACGGGAGGTGTAATAGGTCCTACAAAGTCAATAGCCCAATTATAAAAAGGTTTCGTACTTGCAATTGGCCTAAGGGGGATTTAATCTCTATTTATAGGATTCCCAATGCATTGAAAATGATCACATGCCTTTAAAAATGTCTCAACATCCTTGTACAAGGTCTCCCACCAAAGTCTAGTAATAAGGATCTTACATGCAGTCACATCACCTGCATAATTTCCACCTGCTATCCCTCCATAAAACTCCCCCATAATGGCCTCATGCTCATGTTCAAGTACACACTAGTGCAAAATATCATCTCTTCCCATTTTGTACAAGTATCCTCTGATCAAATGATATGATGTCATGTGTATAGTGAGTTATTTTCTCTCTAACACCTTCATTCCCTCAGGTTCCAACCCAGTGTGCAAAAATATGGCTAGCTCCTCAACATCTGCAGGTGCACGGTTCAACCTAAATAACTGCACATCAGGCATTATGTCTTCAATGCTCTATGTATCCTCACCATAATTTATTCTCAATAGATGATCATGCCCTAAATTACTCTTTCCTTGTTTGACAACTATGAAGTCAAATTCTTGGAAAAGAACTATCAAATGGTAGTTGTGCCTTGCAAAATAGGCTTGTTCACAATATATTTCAATGCCATATGATCTATATAGAAGTTAAACGGAGTAGCAAACAAGAGCTGTCTAAAATTGTGAAGCACGTATATCAAAGACAAGGCTTTGTGCTGCGTTATTGTATAATTATTCTCTTCCAGCGTTAACTTCCTAGTTGTAAAGCAAATAAGATGATCCACAATCCCTTCTTCTAGTTGCACTAATACTGTGCCAATTTCCATTCTAGAAGCATCAACATGTACACGAAATGGTTTTTCCCATGAAGGAAAGCAAAAAATTAGTGCATTGGTAAGCCTCTCCTTCAATGTCTTAAACACCTGCTATTTTGTGTCACACCAATAAAATTTCCCCTTAGCTTTGAGAAACTCTTCCAGTTACATGGAAATATTTGCATATCCCTTGATAAATTTTTTATAGTAGCTAGTATATCCTATAAATCTGTGCACTTTACTCTGATTGGTAGGATACTCTAAACCCAAAATCACAACTATCTTCGCAAGGTCTACCAACAATCCTTCTTTGCAAATAATGTTTCCAAGAAAGGTTCCAAAATGTGTAGCAACAATACATTTCATAATGTTAAGAGAGATACTAAATTATTGACACCTCTCAAACATGAGCCTCAGATTATCACAGTGATATTTTAGTAAACCATATACCGTCCAATCATCTAAATATAGTTACAAGAACTTGTGAATGAAATCATTAAATTCTTACACAACAATGTGTGAGAATACTACTAGTGAATTTTTCAAGCCAAATGGCATAATAGTATATGCAAAGCTTCCCCCCTTAGTATTGAAATTGGTCTTCTCTTGGTATTCATGCACAATACACACCTAATGATAACTTGATAACCCATATGTAAAATAATATATCTCGCACCCATCCATTCCTTCTAAAATTTCCTCTGTGAAAGGCATGGGAAAATGATCTATAACACATTAAGAATGCAAATCTCTATCATCCACACAGATTTTGATCCTCCCATCCTTCTTGATACTAATAACCATAGGACTAGCCCACTATGAATCTTAAATTATCTCAATAATTCCAAACTTGAAAATCTTATTAATTTCATCTTTCACCTTAACATGCAAATTTGGGTTCATCTTGTATGGCCTCTTCCTCACAGGGCACATGCCTTCTTTCAAATTTATCTTCATCTAACCTAAAGAAGGATGCACACCTGTTAATTCATGGTAACCTTTTGGGAAGAGATCCTAAAATTCACCCAAGAGCTTGATGATCTTAGCTACTTCTTGTTCTGACCAGTAATCCACAATGATTTCTTCCTTAGGCTCATCCTCCATGCCAATATTCACCTTCTTTATTTTCATGGGAGCATGGTACGTGCGTGCCTTCTCATCTATAAAATCCATGACCTTGTGTGCACCTTCTAGGTGGCTAACATCTAGGTGGTTCACTTCCTCATAATCAATCATGTACACTAGATTTACTTTCTCTTTATCTTTACAAGCCCGACCCATGTGTACTTATTTTGATTCATCACAAACCAAGCATGCCTCAGGATTAGGTTCACCAAACATATCTAGCATGAGATATTCTACCTCAATGTTATCCCCCAATGTGATGTGCTTAATGATCTGTAATTCTTCATGGATTGGATGCTTAGTTGAAAAGTAATCAAAAGTTTGAACCATACATATAGTCATCTATTGTTATTTTGCAGTCTCCCTTTTTAACTCAACATGGACATACCAAGCATGTGTGCATCCATGTAGTGTGGAGTAGAACTGATTTACCCATAGGGATGGTGTTAAATCCTCTTATCCTTGCACCCATAGTATCTAAAAATTATGGATGTGTACCAAAGCTGGAGCTTTCAAATAAAATTCACAAATGTGCTTAGGTACATTACTTTGAATAAACCTAGTGGAAAAGGTGATTATCACTTCTCACCATTCAAGAAGGCTATCTCTATGTGTACCCACCACTAAAATGTTTTCCCACAAAAAGTATAAACCAATATATTTCATCTATCTCATTCATTCTATCATTGAGCCTCCATAGTGCACAAAAATGTATCAGGCTTTCTGTCACCAGTATACCTTGGTACCTAAGTTGATCCAAACCACCTAACCATGCACGACCTTATCATCCTAGTGACTCGTCCCTTAAATTTATGCCCGACCATATTGTACATGTCATGCACCTAGTTATCAAAAGTAACACTAGTAGTATAACTCACATAATGCAAGTCTTCTCACTCGATTATGTCTTCCTTCGATGGGTCTACATTTTCTAGATCAAAAACTGTATGTGCATAAATTTTATTAAGTTATTACTCACTCAAGGGCTCAACATAAGGCTTTGAATTCTCATCATATAGAGGTATGATCATGTGCATGTTCTAGTACTCAAAAATGATGTATCTATTGTTAAAGTGTAAATCAAAATTGTTTACGGTTGGCCAAGTAATGCTAGAGAATTGTTTTCTTCAGCAAGTTCCAATACCTCAAAGTCCCAATCAAAATTGGCTCTCTGAATGATAATGGATGCATCCTTCAATACATTAATAGTCATAGACCTATTTTTTTCCATATACAACACATTTGCAGATGATTGCAATGTTTGTATCCTCATCTGATTCCATGCATCTAGAGTCAACACATTCACTTAAGTGCTTGTATCTACCAATATATTGATTACTAACCACCCATCAATGACTGCATCAAGTTTGATCACCTTATCAAATTTCTGATTTTGAGATGGTATATTAGCATGAAGCATCTACCTCTTGCACTCAATTCTAGCATGTGGTATCTTTTCACGAAGCCACTCTCCTAGAAGTGGAATGATATTCTCCCAACAAAAAATCTTACAGACCTCTTTTAGGTCATCCATATCCTTCTGTGGGAGCTCAATATTCTTCACATGCGCACTCTCTCACACATGCTATTTTTAGAATTATATCTCACCCTCCATATCTCTAATGAATCCAAAAGTATCTTGGTAGAATTCCTTATGATGCATCATAGCTAGATAATTATCATTTATTAATTCCTCCCTTGTGATGAGTAGTTTCGCTTTCAGAGGCTCGCGTGCATGTGTTTTCGTGGTGCATGTTGTAACCAACATGGGATGTAATTCTGGATCAAGAATCTTCTTTGGCATCCATGGATCAACATTCACATGTTGCACCTTTATCATCCATATGCCATTTTCAGTCTTCTAGTTTTTAATCATGCGCTCATATAGGCCCTAGAAATCCTCTAACTTATGGTGCTTCCCACAACACGTGAAAGTTGTATTCTAAGGACAATCACATTGATAATGATCAGGGCACCCACAAGTGTAACAGGTTCTGCAAATGAACCTTCCTCTACCACTACCATGAACTCAATCTCAATATCCTCCTCAATTTCCTCCATTTCTATTATCTTCATTGTTGCACCCTTCATTATTTTTTCCTTCTTGCTCCTTTTGTCTTCTCACCGCACTAGTTTAGCACACTTCCATTTCAATGGATTAATCGATATGATCAATAAATATATAATTGGTTGTGTCGTGGTTGTGGGAATGGAAAATTTTGCAATACATAGACATGTTCTTCTAAATCGTGCATTACAAAAGAGGACATTTCCAAACATCATGGTCCTTGTGAAAATTTTTAAAATCCAGTAAAAACGCATGTACTTACTTACATAGGAAACTATCCTTATTATTTCCCTCAACCTCACAATTAGTGCACCATATACCAATGCACTCTTGTGTGCTAAGTAGGAAAAGATATTTTCTAATTTATTCATCATAGATACAATATTTTCCTCCAAATAATCCCAACCACCTCTACATGTAGAGTGACTTCTAAGGTCTTACATCCACATACATTATGATAGGGTGACCTTCATAATGGATTCAGCAATCCTCTGAAAAACCATTGTGCATGATGTCTAGGATGAATATCATAAGAGAGTTTGAAAATAATTCTTAAAATGAATGCCATACTCCCTCTAGCTTTCAGGTAAACCTTTTTTGATATCCTTGAGTGCATTGATTATCTGCTACTCAAACTCCAAGATGTGAAACTTTGCTAAAAATGTAATGTGGAAAGAACTTTATTCCACCACAATCTAATGTGGATCATATTTTCAATACCAACTATGTGCATACCCTTGAAGCATAGTAGAAAATTATCTTTCCTTCCTATTTGAATTTATAATTCCTTTAGCATTCCATATTAATTAACACTTATGCACATGTTCTGTTGCATCTTCAATACCTCTATAATCTTGTAAGTGGAGTGACATCTCAAAATACACCTAAGGTAGTTTTTGTTGAGGCTATTTCATGATGGTTGATGTGGACCCTATCCACCCAATATAGAACTAGAACCTCCTCCTCTATGAGGTGGCTAACCTTACCCTCCTAATCCTTCTGATCCTCTTACACCCCTACTATGAGATATGGTCCAGTTGATGAACTCCCTTGTGTCCCAGTTGTAGTACTAAAATAGACACCTACGATCTACGTGGTCACATATCGTATTGAATTAATTCCAATGGTTTACGTTCCAATCCTCTGTCTTGATGAAACACCTGAAATAAATCTTGCTTAGGTACTCCCAAACACTGATACCTAATTTATTTCTATGGGCATACTAATAACTTAATTCCCTTTTGAATTCAATAAAAATGGATATCTACATGTATCTAATTTCTTACCTACACTATCCTACTTCTCAATAACTACCTTTAATTTTGGAACACCATGCACAAGGGATAGGTTGATAGGTGGGATTAGATGCACACCCATAGTTGTCATTATTTCCTTTGACATGCTATCATCTGAATCCTGAGGGGATTATCAACTACATTTTCCCAATGTCATAAAGACTTGATGCTACAGCTCCTCGTCTTCCATGACATCTTCAAAACCTTCGTAAACCATCATTATCCTCAACATGATTGACTTTGTATGTCCTACACATGTGTCATGTCTCTCTCTCGTGCTTCATTAAACTTGATCCATCTATCCTCTCCTTTTATTTCTACCGCTAGGTCATCCATCCTTCTCTACACCTCCTCTTGACCTTGTGCATGGTGGGGGTTTATCTAGCCATATGGAGGATCTCTATATCAACTTCTATAATCAAAATAAAGGGAAAACATGAAATTAAGATAATTTAGGCTCCTGTAAAATCCAAAACTCAGCCTCCTCTAAACACAAACACATAGAAATAGTGTAATCTAATGTATAATTACACAATACTATAGCCCACTTGCAATCTACAGCTATAATTCACTCCATATCTACATCAAAAAAAGTATCGTAATCCTCTTTCATCTAAAGATTCAGCCTAGGACCCCAATGCTTCTTTGATGCATATGATTCCAACCACTCATACAATTCTACCTTAAAGAAGTTAAAGAATGTCTCATAGAGCTCATGATAAATATTATCTTCCACCCAATGATGTGTACTAAAATTACGTCTAGTGTTATATCTCAGTGCAAAATTGTCTTGATTATCCTCTACCCAACTTTAAATTCTCTCTAGAGTTAATCAATATGCCATATGTATGCAACATCCTAATAGACAGTTTGAAAAGATGTCTCGACAATAGAAGAAAAATGTAGTCTTTTATTTGACCTAATAGCTATGTGTGATGACACTTCATTCAGTCAGACAGAATGCTCACCCAAATCATACATAGCTACTAGGTCCTTCCTTTATTATGTCTACTAAAATGTTAGCATACCTAATCATAATGATATTTAACTAGGTTAACAACCAAGTATTCTTAACCATTTCATACACTTATCTTGGAAACAAATGTAATAAGGAAACAAAAACTACATATAAACCATACAAATATCAATTGAATAAACACATATCAACACTCACATACATTAATGATCATAATCCATCCATAGTTATCCATTACTCATCAAAACCCACTATATAGTTAGAAGCTAAGATAGAACATGTGAACACATAGTCATTCACGGAGATACAACAAAAATTCATAACACTAACATACAAAACATTCTACATTGTCCATAGCCAGTCCTAAGCCAATTATTTATAGGTTGGGGACTTTCCCTTCACAACTTATGCACTCCCTAATAATAGGCATGCCCAAAAATATCCATGCATACTTACATGCATGCTTTACAAAATAATTACAAATTATATATTGTCTAATAATATCTTGCCTTAATCCTATTAATAGTCAATCCATCCATGTGCTTTAATATTTCATTTGCATATGTTTTCCAAAAATAACCATTTCATGCTCGCTAAGGTAGCCTCCTTTTATCCATTTCTTAGTGAACACTCCAAGTCTCGTTTTAGCCTACTCCCATAAAATGGCTAAGTCCTTTAGTCATTGTGTCTATATGTGCAGTCTCACGTGTAACTGTATTTATACCGATGCATGCTCTAATGGGCGTCATCCAAATTCCTCATGTCTAGGTGCACATTCCTGTCTGTTTCGATACTTGGTCATTATATCATCCCAACTAAATCTTTCAAGAACCTGTAGACTATGAAGATAAATATGAAGCATGTGAGATGTAATTATGACATTTTCAAGGTAGTTTCCTTTGAAACCATTTCATCTTACCTTGTACAATTTGACAAGATAATAGTGTAAAAAATATTTGAATTAGTTTATAGGTCTATTTTCTATGAAAAGAGATTTTCTTCATGGTGGGTAAGTGCAGCAAGTTAGGGGGAAAAAAAGTGGTAATGAAAACCCAAAATTCATGTACCCTGAACATGGTTTGAAAACTGTGATTGTAGGTTGTTTTCTATAGGTTTGGTAATTTCCAAACCTAAAACCACAATCACATTTTATAGACCATGATCACAGTTTATAGACCATGATTTTGGATTATAAACCACGATCGTGGTCTTATGAGACAAAAATAACAAACCCATGACCCCTCATTTTCCCCCATTTTCCCCTATGAACCTTGATTTATCCTCCATTGTTGGCACTCACACTTTGAACACCCCCTAAAAATTGTTCTTCAATCTTCTAGATCATGAAATTTTCAACGATGTCATTAAGATGAAGAGGTAAGCCCTCAATTTTGATCAAATTGTTTGCATTTTAGGTTTTTTTGGTGATTTTTGTGGGTTTTTCAATTTTTTGTTTATGTATAAAATATATTTATTTTTTTCACTTGTTTAGCAAGCTCGTAATCCTCTAAACCGTCCAAATATTCCTCAAAACCCTCCAAATGTAGATCTGTCTCATGTTGCTCCTTTTGTCCCCACGGAACAAGCAAGAACACAAGATGATATTGTTAGAAGAATTTGACAAAATAAAATGGCCATTGAGAACCTTATTCAAAAAATAAGACAAAATCATGCCATAAATCCATCCCGCATGACTTTAGCCAACACATTGAAAACATTGATTGGTGAATTCAACTCCATAACCAAAAAAATAGATAAATGGAATACCTTTAGATATTATTGTAGGTGGTGGTATGTAGATAAATTATCCCATGCGACCATAAAAAATAATGTTTTTTTGCAAAATACCACATTTGTGAATTATTTACTGACTTGAGAACCAATACCCCCTGCAAATACTTGTAAATGGTTCCCAATCCATTGGTGCCATGAAGACCAAATAAAGAACAATTTTTGGGACCGATGGTGGATGGTTTTTGATTATCCACCATGTAACAACAATGAGGTTCCTATCTATATTTTGAAGAAATTATATTGCGAGTTTGTGCTTAATGAGGTCCCAAATTATTTTTACTTTTCTTTTTTTATGGGTGAGGAGGTGGCTCTGCAAAAAGTAAACCAGGTGCACATGTTGGTCAACTTAGGATCCCCCATGCCCCAAAAACCCCCACTCCCTTCAGTTATCCCTCGTATAGTGAAGGAGGTTGTGGAGATTGACACACTACATGTATTGAGGGAGCTCATTCATACTCTGACCCAACATAGTGGCCAAATTGCATCTGGTGATGTTGGTGGAGGCATCAGTTCTAGTGCACCACACCACTACGGATCATGTGGTACCGTATGCATTGTGGGTGAGACATCATTTACTAGATCACATGATTTATTTTCTCTACATGAGATGATGGAGGATGTTTTGGGAACTAGCACAAATGATCTTGGTCTTTCATAAGTAAATGTCAAATAAATATAATATATATATATATAATAGTTTATTTCATTTGAGATTTAATATATATGTATTTGATTACATCATACATACATGTAAACAATAATATTTTTTGATTTTAAATTGTAAGAGCTAGTGAAGGGCACATCCAACATCAACATCCTAGCTACTGCAGTTGGGCATGTTACAGACATAAGTTTCAAGTTACTTACATTTCAAATTTCATTTGATTACAGTTTTATTACTAAATACACATTTTAATGTTCATGTATAGTGTTTAACATGTACATGCACATATTAATATGTTTTTTTGTTATATGCAGGAGCATGACAGGTCATCATATGCTCTGGGCATTGATGTTACTGGCATGCTTGAAGTGAATTTTATGTAGGTTAGTTTCTCTTTATATATTGTTTCTAATTTTGGAATTCTCTAGTAGTTTGCAATCCCATAACTCTAGACATCACAATTTGATAATAAAATTAAGCTCTTATGATGTAAGGGTTAAGTAAATACTCTCCTAGATATACAAAATATCCTTTTATCATGATCATGGACACTTACCTCTATGATAGACATATTTCTATAGAACTCCATATCTAATTCTCTCTCCATCATCCCTTTCCTCTGAGGATCTCTTTTAGCTTCTTAGGATGTATGCATAATTGACCTTGCCAACATTGTTACTTCTATTCATTCTTTATCAACCCTCTTCTCTCTAAAAAACAAAGAGAATACAATATGGGATAAGTTACATACACTTATAAATATATCATATGTCCCTTGGTTCATTTTTATCACCAATACTCCTTATGCAATTCTATACACCCAATCTCATATTATATATGTTATTCATCAAGTTTCTCTATATTTATATTCTCATGTACAATGGATATAGCTTGGTGACCTACCTAGAACAAATTTATACATACCAAATAAATTCCACATCATTAATGAATTAATTCTTAAATATTAATGCAGGGGTTATGCTTGAAATTGCTCTTTAACTATTTTGCATTAAAGGTTTACATTCACATAAAGGGCTATTTCCAACTATAAAGTCCACTTATGAGGTTCTTAGAAAACATACCTCTCTTCATAATGAATTCCTTATTCATATGTAGTCACAATACCTCCTCTACCTAGTTAAGGTGTTCAAGACACAAAATTTAAACCTTTAAACTCCCTGATGAGTACTCAAGCAATGAACTTCAATTATGTATTATTGTAATTTTACCCCTCGGTATCTTAAGGTTATTAAATGCCCAATTCAAGGTCTTAAATGGAATTAGAAGGTTTCCAGGGCATACCAAATTTTAAATCAGACCTTTCTCATCATGATTCAATTTTCCATGATCCTTCATGTGATGTTCTATAGCTAAATTTTTTAACTCAACTTTCCATTAACCCTTTTGTGACTTAATATTATCCTATATAGTCATATTTAATTCAATCGATGGAATTTTATTTATTCCTACACCAATAAGATCATTCAAAAATCTCATTCATACCTATTCTAATATCATGATTTATCAAATTATAGTGAGAATCCTGACTTTTGCCTTTATTTTTGTACATTGTACTTTTACTAGGTTACTCGAAATAACTGTTATCTAGATAACTTTTACTACACTGTATCAATCACCATGAAATATTGGGGTCTTCTAATTCATACAAAAAAAAAGATAATTTTAAATTTCTATAAATATTCACCCATACAATCAAAACTTATACAAATCCCTAAATAGAGCCCGATAGCCTACATTTTTCTCTAAAACCCAAATTATGCAATTTCAAGACACATACAATTTTTGACTATGACCTACATCACTTGTAGGACCTTTCCATATTAAAAATCAAGAGAGATTATAAAAATAAATATGACTAATTACCCTTCTCTACTTTATCATAAGGTGTTTAGACTATTCGTTTGGTCATACACTTGCAATCTTACATAACTCTCTGTTTTAGGCCTTATTGCTACTAGTCTTCTTCTCATGCTAATAATCATTGCTATCGTTTTCAATTAGTGTTGATATACATGTTTTTTTTACAACTTATGAATATCAGAGAGACTCCTTCCTATATGCAAACTATGGAGACTATTGTCGATGTTTCCATAATGTCTGCAGATTCACTAACTCAAGTACAATTTTTCAAATTTGTTAAATTTTGGATGAATTTTTTCTTACTACTTATATACAATATCAAATTGTACATGAAAGATTTAATTTGAACTATTTATTTGGATTTATCCTACCCCTCGTGAGTCTACCATTGAACCTACAATGTGTCGATGAAAAATTGATAGGGATTATGATATTACGGTAAGATTTTACATGTATTAAAAATTTCTAATTTTCTAAATGTTGAATGTATTTTAAAATTTTGGGTGTTGAAAACATGATGTGTATGAATGTGCAAGC
This sequence comes from Taxus chinensis, assembly GCA_019776745.2. Taxonomy (NCBI): domain Eukaryota; kingdom Viridiplantae; phylum Streptophyta; class Pinopsida; order Cupressales; family Taxaceae; genus Taxus; species Taxus chinensis. Next base: position 318,549,995 of record CM034149.1, read on the forward strand.
TAGGTTGCATACTAGCTTAGAGATTCCTAGGACCAAATGAATGAAATCCGTAGTGGCATCTCCCTTCACTACATCCACAAGTCATGGACATGTTTCTTATAGCAGGGCAAAGAGAGGGAATTTGTTTCATGATTGGATTCATAGGACCCATGAATAGATATATATTCCATCTAGTTCTAGTTCATGATTCTTCATATTTAATTTATACATCCTTATGTGACTGCATGTGGTCTTATATATATGACACACTTAGTTTGATACATTATTCTTATATTTTTAGATTCACGTGGCACATATAGTTTGATACATTATATCTATGTTGGTTTTCATAACAATATTACTTCTATGTTTGATTTGATTTGATGGCCTCGCTTATGTGACCATTATCCATATGATATATGAAATATGATGTTATGTTATATAATGGTTTTGAAGGTTCTTGGGTATAAGATCAATTTTTGTTCAAGAGAGTGAAGTGTGGTGTTATATCAATTTTCTTATTTTAAGCACATGGTTAACACACTCCAAATTGGGAAAAAATCTACACAATTAAAAATGGTCTTGAGGGATTTATTACAAGTCATTTTATATGTTTTTAGTGTACTTGCCATTTATTTGTTAAGTATTATTCCAAATTAAGTGTTATTGATGTGTGTAATAGTAAGGTCCTAATTTGAGTTCACTTGTTTAAAAAAATACATAAACATTGTATTTTAGTTGGCACAAGATATGCAAAAAATATTCTTAACACTCTATTGTGTATTTACATGATTTAAAAAGAAATCAAACAATTATTAGAGTATTTACATGGTAATGTGTTTACCTTGTTGCAATCTCATTGATGTGAGTAGAGTAGTGAGAAGTCATGCCCCGGGATATCATGGGAGTGAAATTTCACTTCCAACTCATTTGGTTGGGGGGTATATGCATTTGAGTGCTATATAGGGCTCTAGGGAGGCCTGGTTTGGAGTCCAACCACCCAATCTAAAGCCAAGAACCCTTCCCTATTCATCCCAATTCACATTTTCAACGAAAAATTATGACGATAAAAACTTGGTGCTTAGTCATCCAAAATAAGAACTATCTGAGCCAAAACTTGAGAGAAGGAGGCCTCTAATCATACCCAAGAATTCAATTTTCTGGCATTCCTTAATCCTTTGTGGCATAATTGTGTGTAAAATTCCTTTTCTACATAGTCCTAGGAAATGAACGAAGTCGAGTAGTGAGAATTCATGCCTTGGGATGTTGTGGCACCAAACTGAAGGTTCCAACACATTCGGGTGGCCAAGTAAATATTAGAAGATGCATCATTTTAGTGTGGGAAAATATCATTTCTTTCGAGCTACATCATTTGGGCGTAGTCCCTAAAGATCCCTGAGACCAAAAAATTATAGAACTTTGATGGGTGATTACTTAGTATCCATGACACCTAAAGATATCTCATTTGATCCTTAACTTTGACATAGGGACCCTCTACAATATCGTATCTAAGTTTTTTACGTCTCTAATTAGTGCTCTCTCTACCCTATTGTTTGAAAGCATGCCAAATAATGTAGTTTGAGTCAATGTAAGGCTGTCAAACGCTATATTTTACAAATAGTGGGTCATGTGATCCCAAAAAAAATACCACTTCATCAGTTCCATCAAAACCAAGAAGGAGAGTTGAATAAAATGAATAAAATGAGGTAAACGGTGGTTCTGGATAGAACCACTACATTTTACAGAGTGGTGGTTACAGAACCGCGACCTTGCAAGGAGGTAGTCCTGTAATCGCTGGCCACCCAAGGCGGCGGTCCTGAAACTTTTTTTCTTCTTAGAGTGGAGGTCCTGATACTTCTGAATAGAAAATAAGAATAGAACATGAATGGATGTGAATTTGAAGTGCTCGATGGTGTCTCTTCCCTTTGATTCCCTTTCACATCCTCCAGTGCACAAGAGGACATGATAAGGCCTATAAATGCATAAAAGGAGCAATAAAATTGATCTTTCAAAGATCCAAAGAGATTGAGAAGAAAATTATTACTATGAGAGAAAGTGAGAAAATATTCTTTAGTGTTGAGTGGAATTGTAGGAGCAAGGTGTAAGAAAATAGAGAAAACAAGTAATTAGAGAGAAGGTTTACATTTTTACTTCTTTTCATACTTATTGTAATCTGTAAAATTTGATTAATTGAAGTGGGAAGAAAGAGCAGTTTCCCTTCCTGATTGGTTTTCCCTCATTGGGGGTTTTAAGGATAAAAATTATATGTTGTGTGTAGAATTATTTAGCATTTCTCTACAATTATGTCCTAAGCACTAGTTAATCAGTCACTAAATCTTTAATCTTCATTGAAACTATCATTTTCCAAAGTTGAAAGTAGGACAACATAATTGTGTGATTTTGTAGAGTTCCAAAGTAAAATTTTATGAATCATCATGGTACCAAAAATATTGCACCAACATATCTGGGTGTTTAGGTAAACACCATATGAGGCATCATTTCAGTGTGGGAAATGTCATTGCTTCTGAGCTACTTCGTTCGGGCATAGTCCCTTAAGAGCCCTGAGACAAAATCGTATAACGTCTACGGGTGATTACTCAGTCCCTTTGGCAGCTAGATATGTCTCATTAGATCCTACACCTCAGCATAGGTATCCTCTATAATAGCCTATCTCTATTTTTTTATCTCCAATCGGTGATCTCGTTGCTCTATTGTTTGCAAACGTGCTAAATAGTGCAGTTTGAGTTAGTGTAAGGCTGTCAAATGCTATATTTTTGAAACGAAAGCTTGTGGGACTAAACCGACAATGCAAACACATCTGGGTGTTTAGGTAAATGCTAGAGGAGGCATCATTTTTTTGCAAGATAATATCATTGCTTTTGGGATACTTTGTTTGGGCGTAGTCCCTTAAGATCTGTGAGACCAAAAAACCATATAACTTTGACGAGTGATTACTCACTCTCCGTGATACCTAAAGACATCTCGTTAGATCCTACAACTCCATGTAGGTACCCTCTACACTAGCCTATCTCATGTTTTTCATTTTCAATTAGTTCTCTTACTGCCCTATTATTTTTAAATGCATTAAATAGTGCAATTTGTGTTAGTGTAAGGCTGTCAAACGCTATATTTTTCTTCTCTTAGCTTAAAGAATATAAAATTATCTACTAAAAATGCCAACCACATGAAGGTGGAATATTTTTCTGGCACCACTAACCTACATAAAATTTTTAGTCAAAGAAATTTAAGTTAAATCAAAACATACTAGATATATACAAAATGCATATAAAATATATGAACTTGAATCTAGTTGAAAATTTTAAACAATTCAAAGAAATTATATATACCAGACCAACATGAAAATTCATTCCAATGAACCATCAATACATGAAAGTGGAAGCTTTTATGTCAGAACTAACCTACATAAAAGTGTTAGTCAAAGAAATTTAAGTTGAATCAAAACTAGATTCTAGATATATACAAAATACAAAAATTTAATAAAATATATGAACTTGAATGATCTAGTTGAAAAATTTTAGCACTTCAAACAAATTATATATACCAAATGAGCATATAAATTAATTCCAATGAACCATCAGGACATGAAAGTGGAATATTTTATGACACCACTAACTTGCATAAAAGTGTTAGTCAAAGAAATTTAAGTTGAATCAAAACCATACTAGATATATACAAAATACAAAAATTTAATAAAATAGATGAACTTGAATCTAGTTGAAAAATTTAAACACTTCAAAGAAACTATATATACCAGATGAGCATGTAAATTCATTCTAATGAACCATTAGGATCAGATCTACTATGAATATCAGAAAGGGACCGCTTCATGATCTGACTCTCGAACGTTCCAAAGAATCTTCTTATTAGGACTTCCTTGATATTTATATAGCTAAATATTTGTTGCTATAACTAGATGTGAATATAAGATTATTTTCATGTGTGACTCAAAGTCTTCAAACACCCAAATAGAGAAAAACTTTAATGGATACCATAAAAGAAAAGTTCCACTAACTACCACTGACCCTATAGGGTACTCAATATCTTCGCCATCTATGATAGGATAAGTCAACATATTTATTTCCTCGATGCAATGACATAAGAAATGGCCTGTTTGTTCTTCATTGTCTTCTATCACAATAACTGCAAACACATGTCCTACAAAAAAATAAAGTTTTCAACTCAAATTTAAATTACATATTAATTGCAATGGACATAACTCAATACAAAAATTGTAAATAACCATTTACCGTTGTTGGTTTGAAAATTTTTTGGTTAGGCAGATCATGGGAAAATAGGCCAACAGTGTACATGGCATAGCCCCTCTTTGAGAAAACAAAGCAAAAATGGTTTATTGTTATTCTATCAAGAAGGAATCTATGCAAATCTACACTATTCTAACTTCAAGGGGTTTGGGATCTCATCCCAGTAGAGGTAGTTCCAACTGTGAATATAAATGTAAGAGGGAAGGAATAGAGGAAGGTAGATCTGAAGGGAGAAAAGAAATGAATTCCAAGATAGAAAGGTCAGAGGGTTTATGCTTTGGGTTGGTAGTAAACAGAGCTAAACTTACTTGCATAAAAAAATAAAGTAATACTGATGAACATATGAAGATAATAAGAATGAATCCAACAGAATAGAAACACAGATCTAACTTAAGAAAGATCTGATGCAAATAACACATATATTGAGCACAAAGTTTGAACATATATATTAATATCTCTTCTGTTACAAGAAGGCACAAAGTCTTTCTCTCTTCACTTCCTTTTTCATAAAAAAAATGTCCACCTGGAATACAAAAAGTATCCCAGTATTTATAGAAGTAGAAGGAGAAGGAAGATAAAAAGAAACCAACCATTATTTAAAAAACATCTTACAAGATATTTACAAAATATCTAAAAATTCAAAAGTTAACTCTGGGCAAGTTTTTGGATGGCAACATCCCATGATGTAACATGGATGATGTCATCATAAATGCCAACATAATTTTTAAATATTTTTACAAAAAAGATCGAAGCATACACCAAAGGAGAAACTACTCCTCATCATCTCTTTGCTTGAACAAAGTGTCTTGCTTCTGATCGGGAGAGGCGATGTGATATTGATCTCAATACTCCATAAACTTGTTGATCATTGTCTAAAGTTGATTATGATATGGATCCTTGAAATGGTCACCAATGACTTCACAAGTTTCCTTGTCATTTTTGAGATTTTCTAGTAATCTGGAGTACTCTTCACATGCATTGATCAAGAGTCCAATGAAATCGCGGCAAGCCAGAAGGTTATTGATAGACTCTCACTCAAAATTGACCGCTGGCACCAAACCTTGGGTCATGATAGCCTTGAAAATCTAGATGTTATCGTCTACCTCCCTTAAGGTGAACAATTCACTGAGCATCCCTAGAGACATCTTTGTAACCGTCTGCTCCATGTTGTATTTTGCATCCAGGGATTCATCCTTGATTTTATCTATCCTCTTCAAGATAAATTCCATTTGATCAACCCAATAATCTAAAGTGACAAGAGCTTTGTTATGTGCCCATGGGTGATCGATGATGCTAACCTTTAATAGGACGTCAGCTAAACAGTTAGCCATTGCTTAGAATGTTTCATGTTGCAATCTGGTATTGTCCAACTTCTCAGAGATGGATCCTGCTAATACTTATAGCTCTTTATTTATTTGATCAATATCCTGGTAGAGTGTTGTGTATTTATTGATCATTTCCTCAGTATCTCTGAGGATTCACCCTATCCAGGAGGATAGTGTTGTGCCTTGTTCACCAATCTTGGCTTATTCATTTATCTTGTCCTGACTGAGAACTTCGATAGGTTCGGTGGTGGTTACAGGTGGAGCGTTGCCCATTCTATGCAATGCTTGGAGGAGATGTTTGTTTTTCTCCTTGAGTATTCTCTTCTCCTCTTTTGCTTCCTAAAGGTTTTTATAGAGAGCATCTATAATAGATACAGCCTCTCCTTGTAGGCTTTCAGATGAGGTTCCCATCATGACTTGGGTCACTGTAAAGTCTGTAGGAGACAGATCTTTCTTTTCTTTGGTGGGATCTGGATATGCAATCTCCATGACTCTCTCTACCAAAACACTTTTAGAGAAGGGAGTTAAAGCTTTCTACTTCTTGGGTCCCTTCTTTGGAATGACAGAGAATTCCATGGGTGCTATGGGAACCTTTCTCTTGAGTTGACCCAGATGGTCAGAAATCTAGCTTGGACTTATGGGAGGAGTAGAGGGAATGAAAGAAGAAATGGGAGTGAAAGGGGAAGCAACTGAAGAGGCCGCAGGGAAGAACATTGAGACACTTGGTGGTGGCATCGACAAGGATTCCAACGCTACTACTTGTGGGGCCTAGAGTTACTACAGGGGAAGAAAAGGACATGGAGGTGGAAGGGATCTGTAATGGGATGGAGGGAACACTAGGTGATAGATCCGCAAGAGAGGAGAAGATGGAAGAGGTGGGAGATGGAAGGGAGGAAGGAAGAGAAGAAGAAACATCCATTGGAATAGATGCTTCAATGACAAGGGGGAGGAGAAGGAGTGGAAGAAGGAATGGTGGGTACCTCAGTAGTTGTAGCTGTGACCACATCCTGAGTGGATGTATCCATTGAAACTTTGGTGGTCTCTTCTTCTTTACCTGGAGACACCAGGTCGACCACTTGCTTCTCAGAAGTAGTAGGAGGACTTTGAGGAGTTTCTTCTGATTTGCTTGGTTCTCCCTCCTTATCTTTTCCTTTTCCTTTCAGAACCTGGGCCATTCTTGGAGGAGCTCTACCTGAAGGAGAAGTAGTAAAATCTACCCTGAGGTAGGTGAGACCATTCTATTTGCACCAATGTTCAGTGTGCTACAACATGGGTTTGACCCTTTCCTGAATGGTCTTTGGTGCCTTGGCTCTATCGATCTCTGCGAACGGCCAATCTTCCCCATCTGTGTCAAGGTAAACTTGATCAATTTCTTGATCAGGCTCTTGGAATCCTTTTGGAACGATGGCTACGCCATAATGAACGATTTCCTCCAGAGCCAGTCGGGAGTGATCCTTTTTCCTGATATCTATTTCGTGTGTCAGGTCGATGTAGATGTCCTCAATCTCAGGAACATGGATAGGATCAATTTTTTCCTTTGGGAGGCAACTCTGACAATCGAAGGTAGGCCTGGCTAGGAATTTGTGCTTTAGATTCAGCAATTCAAGCTCGGCATACATTTCTTTTGCTTTGACCAGTGTGGTGCAGGTGTATTGGCCCACTGTAAGGGGGAATGGAGTTCCTCCCTTCTTTCTCTTCATGCATTTCTCATGGTATGTGATCAGTTGCCTTGACAACTCCAAGAGAATCAGCTTGGGCCCTGCATACCATGGTAGCTTTGTTATTTCTCCTTCAAAATTCACCACCTTGAGATATGTGCATGTGGGAAACTACGTGAAAAATGCTCCCCACTTCTTTATGACAGTGATCACACTCGAGCTAGTTTGACCATGTCTCGTATTCAACCTCAACAGGAAGATCACCTCATAGAAGAAGGTGTCATTGATTATTGAGAACTGGGGGATGTTGTTCTCAAGCTTTAGCTCTAGGTAATATTCATATATTTTTACCTGGGGCCATACCCCATTTTGAGTCATGCCTACAAAATCTCTCATTGATGTTGTAGCGTATACAACATACAAATTCATATTAAACTTCCCAGTTGTGAGGACCTGTTGAAGCTGTCAGGAGATGGTGTCACTGATGATTTCCCCCCAGCCAAAATGTTGATTGGGCACATTTTTGCTCATGGTCTCCAAGTACCTCAACATCCATTTGTGGAAAAAATGGCCATCAAGAATCCCAAATATTCTATTAAGGAAGGTGATTGTATCACTCAGTTCCTCATTGAAGTCACTGCAGTGGATGGTCTGTGGCCATCTTCTCATCGGACTTTTGTTCTTAAGATAGAGCTCATTCATCATTACATGCATTTGTCCTCATTGTCATCACATGCCTTCTTTTAGTCTTCTAGGATTATGGCGACATATTGCTTGTGATGAGGAATGCCCAGGGTTATTTCAAAATGACGAGTCGTTAGGTTGATGATCATCTTTCCTTCCTTATCTTTGACACATCTTGTGTCCTTGTTATAAAAATGGGTAACTAACATGATAAATTCATTGTTCCTAGTGCTTACTGGCAGCCCAGCTATAAAGTCCAATCCACTGCCCACTAGTTTGTTTATCCAAGGGCCACTAGTAGCTTGGTTGGTTCTTGCCCAGAAGTCTTCCATATCAATGTGCCCAAGCTCGGATTCTCTGATATTGAGATCACTCTCGGCATATCAGTAAAGCATCCTGAATTTCTGATATCTGTACTTCATCTCTTGTTCTATCAACTTTGTTTTTCCTTTAGACTTGGTTAGATTTTTACTTGATGAAGACATGTGTGAGCTCGAGGATGGTTTTTTTGTTCTGCAAGGAGAATCAAGGAGGTTGAACACATAAGAGCCATGTCAACTTTCATGTTATTCATAATGAAATTTTACAGAAATAAGAAAGAGCAATTATAAGGCTTAGGGCACAAGGCACAAGTTCAAAGCATGCTACAAAGGCTTAAAAAGGTTGGGCACACTTTTGAGGATGTTAACATGTAAAAAGATGTGTCTGTGTTGACAGGAGAAAAGCTACACCAAAGTAATAAAGGGCACACTTTTGAAAGGTGTTGCATGATAGAAGGAAATGCCAAGGAGAAAGGTGCGGGCACGGTTTTGCAACACACAACATGGCATGTTGATGTCAAGGATCATGCGCCTGTGCCTTATAAAATTTGCTTTAGCTGGGCACTGCAAAAGATGGTGTTGCATGGCTTTTAAATGTTCCCAAGGCTCAATTTCAGAAGATGTTGTAAAGGAGATCAATGCACCAAAGGAAAACTACTTGGCATAGATTTGGAGGTACACAACATCCTTATGTTGATGTTATGCAGGGATGTTCTTGCGCCCTTAGCAAAGATTTGCTAAGTGTATTATAACTAGCACGCGGGTTAGGTTGTACAGATTGTAAGCGAGGATAGTGTGCCAAGGCACAACTGTAAGAGGGGTTGTAATATGTAAAAATAGTGCACCAAGGCTTTTTAGTGGTTTCTTTAGAACTTCCTATATTTATTCTCTCTTTTTTGGTTTTTTCAAATGGTAAAGAGAGGTTTTGTAACAAGATAATAAGCCAGGAACATGGTTTTAGGTTTTTTCAGAGGCAAGGGCCTTCCAGATTTGCAGATCTAGAAGGAGAGGAAAAAGGGGGTTTTAGTTGGTTTATGGATTGTTAGATTTTTCATTTTTACATTTAACCTTTTTAGATTTATAACCATAAAACCTAACAATAACCAAGAAATAAAAGCCATAATAACAAGGACGAGAGAAGCCGCTTACCCAGTTATATGAAGGATGAAGGATGACATTGGGGTCCACAAACTCAAAAAATGGCACACAGGGGTGATAAGGATAGCTGATAGGCGTAAAAGAATACTTTTCACAATTTTCAATTTGTGAAAATGATAGGTTTTGAGCGCCTATATATAGAAAATGTGGCATTAATTATTTCCACCCACCTTATTTGGTGTAGCTTTCTAGAGTGTCGACACATGATGCAAGGGGCGCCTTACCACAACTTAATTGATGTTCGACATAAACTCTTCCATTTTAGCACCTTAAGCACATGTTTTCCTGATATCAACACAAAATTTCTCGTAGCACCTAAGGGAATTTTATTTTCACACATTTTGGTATGTTGACATATCACTTCTCGCGCCTTAGCACACATTCTAGGTGCATGTTTACTGATGTTGACATGTAACTTTTAACGCCTTAGGGGCACAACTTTATTGATGTTGGCATGTCATTTTCTGTGTCAAAGGGTTTTCAAAGGGGTGCGTATTTCATGATGTCAACACAACATTTCTTGTGCCCAGTTCAAAAAGGTGCAATCTTTGCGATGTTGACACCCCAAAAACTGCACCGACTTCAAAAAAGCAAAAAATGGCTAAGTTCTAAAAAATTGTTTTTCGAAAGGGAGTCTTCGGCCATTTTGAACGTTTTCGGACTTCTTCAAGGGACCAAAATGAAATTTTGGTATGGTTATCTGCAAAATTGCCCTTATCAATTTTATAGGATAACAGCTAGATCTTTTTAGGGACTATCTTTAAGTGAAACTTTAAGGGTAGAGAATCCCAGGTTTATACGTGCCTAACCATTGGGTTACAGAGAGTCAAAAACAAGGGTGACAAAAAAAGGGAAGAAAGGGAACACATAAAAAATAGGAAGTGAACACATGATGAAAGCAAACACACGATGAAAACAAACTATACAAAGAAGATAGCAATCTCTACTTCCTAAAAATCTTTAGGTGCTTCCCACTATAGGAAAGTGGGAGTTCAGTTCCATCCAGATATGAGAGATAGAAACTATTCTCTCCATTGAGTTTCTTGATCTTGTATGGCCCTCTCTAAAGAAAGTCAAACTGTTCCGTGCATACCTTTTGGTTCTCTTTGTTTGTCCCACAGAAGGATTAGATCCCCCTACTTGGAAATCTCTCTGCCTAGCTTTCTTGTCGAACAGCCTCTTGACTTGATTCTGATGTTCATTGATCTTATTGACCACTTTCACTCTCTTTTCTTCAAGTTCCGTCAGGTACATAATCCTCTTTTCTAGAAAAGTCTGAAAAGTTTCATCTTCGATTGCTCGAGCCAAGCGCAGAGTAGGAAGATATACAGAGATAGGGATTTTAGCATCGGTCTCATACAACACCTAGAAAGGTGACATGCCAACAGATCTCTTTTGAGTGATACGATCCAACCACAAAGCATCATACATTGACTTGTGCCATGACTACTAATTTTCATCAACTAGCTTCCGTATGATAGTTACCAAGTTCTTGTTGCTAGATTCTGCCTGACCATTTCCCTGAGGATAGTAATCAAAAGCATGAGCCAAGGTTATCTCATATCCATAGCAAAAACCAATAACTTCCCGTGAAGATAAGTTGGAAGCGTTATTAGCAACGATTTTATGTGGGATGTAAAATCTCACGATAATATTTTCCTTGATGAAGTTACAAACAACTTCAAAAGTGGCATGTTTGACAGGTATAGCCTCCACCCATTTTGTGAAGTAATATGTTGTTGTTAGGACATAACGATGTCTAGCACTCGATTGAGGATTGAGTGCTCTAATGAAATCAATTCCCCGTTGTCTGGAATGGTTCATTAATAATTATGGGCCTGAGAGGAAATGCAGCTAGTTTTGGTTTGCCAACGAACTATTGGCAAAGTTCACATTTCACCACCCAGGTGGCTGCATCCTAAAATAGCATCAGCCAATAATACCTGGCCTGAATGATTTTATGTGCCATCACAGATGAGGATAAGTGACCAGCGTAGGCAGAGTCATGAAAACTCTCCAATAATTTTATTTGTTGCGGATTGTCAACACATCATAGGAAAACACCGTCAATTCCGCACGTTTGTACAATCCATCGTCCCATATGACATATCGTGCGGCTCTGAGATTTACCGTTCACTTTTCCTTAGTGGTTAGGTGAGTTGGGCACTCTTCATAGGTGAGAAAGAATGTGATTTTAGAATACCATTCATCATTACTTGTGACAAATAGAACCATGGATAAAGAATCTTCTTTCTCTAGTTCACTTTGTTCTTTATCAACATGAGCAATTTGCTCCTCAGGTACCTCTAAGTCTTTATTTTCAGCCATTATCTGACACAGGACCTTACCCCTTACCAACATGGTTGGTCTAATGTCTATATTGTATTCTTGGACCTTTGTGATCCAGTTCCCTTGTAAGCTCCCTAACTCATGTTGAGTTAGGATAGACTTAACATCTGTGTTTGGAACCAACACTACTATATGAGAATTCAGAATGTAGTAGCGGAACTTTTTGACTACTTTCACCACAACAAAGGCATGTTTTTCTAATTGTGACATCTTCAGTTCATGAGGCTTGAGAGGAGAGCTCATAAAAGCAATTGGGGATTCAATATCCTCGGAGTTCTTTTGCATTAATATAGTTGATATAGTTTGCATAGATGCATAATTGTACATGATGAAGTCTTTGCTGAAGTCAGGACACACGAGAATAGGGGTGTGAGTGATGGAAGTCTTTATGTCTTAGAATGATGCCTTGCTCTCTTCACTCCATTGGAATGTTTATGATCCTTTCATCATATTAGATATATGAAGAGTCTTCTCAGCAAAATCAGGGATGAAGCACCTGAGAAAATTTACCTTTCTGAAGAAAGAGTGAGCACCAATCTTGCTTGTAGGAAAAGTAAGGCTCTGAATAGCCTTGACTCTTTCAACATTGATCTTAGTTCCTTCCCTGCTGAAGACATGTCCTAGCAGCTTTCCTTCAGTGACTCTAAAAACTGACTTCTTGGGATTTAGTGAAATCCCGTGTTCTCGGCATCTGATCAAGACTTGTTCCAAATGATCGCAGTGATCAATTTATTTTTTGGAGAACACGGTCAGGTCATCTAGGTAAACCACGATGACCTTTCCCATCATACCTTTGAATGCAAATTCCATTGCTCGTTGGAAGGTGGCACCAAGTTGATTAAACCGAATGACATTCTGTTGTAGGCGAAGGTACCCCAAGGAGTGGTGAACGTTGTTTTGAACTGATCTTCAGGCATGACTTGAATTTGATTGTAACCTGAAAAACCGTCAAGCATAGATAGCATTTTCGAACTGGTTACTACCTGTAGCACTTGATCCATTATCGGTAGTGGATAGTTATCCTTTAAGGATGACTGGTTCAAGTTGTGAAAGTCTATGCATATGCGTATCTCGCCATTCTTCTTCCACACGGGCACAATATTAGCAACCCAGGTACTGTGATGAATTGGAAAAATAATTCTTGCATCCAACATCTTTTGAATTTCAGCCTGGATGGTACCTGATATTTTGGGGTTGTAATGCCTTTGCTTTTGACAAAAAGGCTTAACATCGTCCTTGAGCAGGATGTCATGCCGAATGTCCTTTGGCTTGAAAGACTTGAGATCAACATAAGACCATGCTAATACATCCATGTACTTTTTTAGTAACTTGACAAATTTTCATTTCTCTTCGGGCATACAACACTTCCCAATGTTCACGGAACAGGGATGTTCTGCAGTACCCAGATTGACAGATTCAATTTTTGGAGAAGAGGAAGGATCATCCTGTCACTTTTTCTTAACAAAATGGTCATGATTATCAAATAGTCGTTCTAAGGAAACTAAACCTTTCAGAATCTTATTTCCTTTGAGTTGTATCACTGTTTCTTTTTCAGATTCATGTGCTTGACCGGTGAGAGACTCACGACACACAGAATTTGATCCATCAAAATGAAGCTCTTTGAAATTGTTAGCTTTCTCCAGAAAAGTGATAAGTTGGTTGTCATCATTGAACATCTGCCAGTGCTATGAATTATCTGGCACACTTGGGGGTGAAAAACCACCTTAATGGTATATGTATCCATTTTTAACCCCAGGTGAGGGATCATGAGAGATGTTGAGATGGCCAATGAATCAGTCATGTCATTTTGAGCTCTCGGAACTGCTTTGATTGAGAAAGCGTCAAACTCCTCGATGATATCCCATACTACATTACAATAGTGTCTGAGCCGGTCATTCTTTACTTGGTATATCCCTTTTACCTTATTAAAAATTAGCTCAGCATCACCTTGTACTTTTAGATTCTTGATTCCCTTCTCTTTTGTAGCTTGCATGCCAAGTAACAAGGATTCATACTCGGCGGTATTATTCGTATTGAAGAACTGCAACTTGAAAGAAAAAGGGAAAATCTCCTCCTTAGGAGATATTAGAACAGCCCCAACACCGCATCCACTTGTTGCACAACTTCCATCAAACTGCAATGTCCATACTTTATTGAGATCCTCTTTTTAGATGAGAACATCCATTTTATCTGATTCGGTGGACAAGAAGTAGTTTCCCATCCCTAATGATTTGAAAAGAATCTGAGCCTTAGGGTCATCAGAGTTGGTGACTAGATATTTCTTTTGTGATTCTGGTTCTAACATCTGCATCACTCCTTTGACAGGAATCCTAGCTTTGGACCAGTCCATATGAATTTCCCCACCAACTCTTTACAAAAGCTCCTCGCTAGCAATATCCTGTAGAATGCTGGAATATCAGCTACGAGGATAGTCATTTTTACCCTTTTTTCAGGAAATGCCGCGAATGTAAATTGTGCATCCTTGATCTGACCAATCAATGGTACTTGCTTGGTTTCCATGGAGTAACATCTGCTAAAAATTTTAGTAAGCGTGAGGCCCAAAGCATGGGCGACCTTTGCTGGCATAACATTATCAGAAGCTCCAGAATCAATTATATAGTTACTTAGTTTATGACCATTGATCAGGAGAGATAGGTAAAAAGGCTCAATTTTCCCCGACGCAGAGGTTGAGGTGACATTTACGTGAGACGTAGGAGGGGTGGGAAGAATTCCTTTTGGAGAAATGGGAGGAAGGATGGCAACCTGGTTTTGGATATACTTAGTTAATCTTACGAGCTGCTCTAGGTTAGACTGAAGGTATTCAACCTCAGACATTTGGATCTTGGTATTTTTGGCATGATCAATTATATCGAATGTGACCAAGGGTTGAGCTAATGAAGGAATGAGTCCTTCATTTCACGTTTGTGGAGGAGGATTACTGGTCTTTATGGAATTGGGGGAAGGTTGATTTGGAGGAGAAACGAGAGGAAAATATTTCTTTACAAAAGGTTTAACCAGAGGTTGAGTAGGAAGGGGATTACCTCTTTTAGCGATTGTTGGCGGTGGAGCTACCACAACCTTTTCCTTTTGTTTTTCAGCATCAACCTTTGCTTATTTTCCTTGCGAGAGAGTGAAAACTGTGTTTGATTGCCTGCTTACATACCCTTGGGTACCCTCTTCTTCATTAGATTCCTCATCTTCAAATTCCATATACCCGATAGTAGAGTCGCCAGTCGGTTCACCAACATCTTGATCATCTTCGCCTTGCGACAAAGGTTCTTCGTAATTTGTATCATCTTCTTTGATTTCAACCAAAGCATTAACTAGAGGAGCTTCAATTGCTAACCTTGGAGAAGCAGAAGGAAAACGCAGTCTTTGGGGGGCATTTTTGGGAGTGAAGTTCCTCCGTGGGATATCCTAGTAAGGAGTAGTAGACGATGCTTGAGCTAATTACTTCTTCAATGAGAGAAAATCATTCACCATCTTTTGGAATGCTAGATCTAATGAGGTAGCTTGAGAAGAAGTTGAAGCTTTAGAATTTGACAGCTCTCATCTTAACTCACCGGATATAAGGAGGTTATCTTCTATCTGAATGGCCGCAGCTTGAGCAAGAACCAAGGTTGGTATTTGTTCTTGTAAAAGTAAGAAAATTACTCTCGAACTCATTGCGTTCAAAAGAAACACTTTTGATTCTCTAATGTTGGCAACATGACAGGCAGCACATGGTTGATTAGTGAATTGAATCGGGTGATAAAATCACTCATGGTTTCATTGGCCTCCTTCTTCATGTGAGTGATTTGTGACAATAACGTGAATAAATCTTCTGAAGGCTTATACCTGTCTTTAAATGCAGTCCGTAACGTAGCCCAATTGGTGATGGATCCGATTGGTAAATGCTGGAACCATTCTGATGCAGGCCCTTGCAAGGTCTCCAGAAAGAGATGCACATATACGTCTTCATGAGTCACATCCAGAATACTGCATGACATAATAAATGCAGCTATATGTGCATCTGTGTTTGATTTCCACTCCCATCAAATTTCGGGAAATTCTTACGATTTCTGTGAGGGAGGGTGTTGACTGAATGCGACAGTGCTAGAGGACCCATGGCGTTTCCCCATGGTACAAGTAGATTTATCGCCATTTGAAAAGTGGGAAAAAGAACACGAGCAGGGAGTGTGGTTTCGCTTAGCAAAAGAGCACTACAAATTGATGTCGAGGCACCTTGTGAAATTTGGCTCCTTTGTGGAGGCAAGACACTTCTTGCTGATCGATCCACTGAACTTAGTGATGCGAATCATGCTGGAGTGATACTGAAATTGTGCCTTTGAAGTAGATCAAAGATTGGATCAACTTCTCCATGAGCTCTTCTGCCACAAGTAAATTGTTCACCCACCAGCGTAGCCATTCAGATTGCAACATTTAAGAGTAGATTTACAATAATTTTTTGTTTGTACTTGCTGATTTTCTGATTTTTCTGGCAAAAATCTGTTGCATGTACTTTTTAACATTTAAATTTTATCCTCTTTAATAACAACCAATTGCAGTTTTTTGACAAAGATTAACAAAGATAAAAATGTGGGTCAATTTAGAAAGCTGATTTTCGGATCTTTGACTTGAATTTTGCAAGGTTTTGAAAATACCATGAAATGTTAGAATCTTATATCTACGGAAATATACAAGTTTTTGTAAAAACTCAGGAAACTAAAAGCTCCTATCTAGTCCAGATCTATGGATTTGTATAAGGAAAATTTCAGTTTTGATCACTTCTGCAAAAATTTTAATTTTTAAGAAAGAGTTAAAATTTGCAATGTGGTAGTGTTTTTTACAGTTTTTTAATTATTTCCTTAGTTCGATCCCCAGTAGAGTCCTCAAAAAATATTGGTCCAAAAAACTGTCGGTTAGGCAGGTCATGGGGAAACATGCCAACAGTGTGTAGGGCATAGCCCCTCTTTGAGACAACAAAGTGAAACTGGTTTATTGCTATTCTATCAAGCAGGAATATGTGCAAATCTACACTATTCTAACTTTAGAGGGTTTGGGATCTCATCCCAGTAGAGGTAGTTCCAAATGCGAATAGAAAGGTAAGGAGGAAGGAATGGAGGAAGGATAGATCTGAAGGGAGAAAAGAAATGAATTCCAAGATAGAAAGGTCGGAGGGTTTATACTTTGGGCTGGTAGTAAACAGAGCCAAACTTACTTGCATAAACAAATGAAGCAATACTGATGAACATATGACGATAATAAGAATGAATCTAATATAATAGAAACATAGATCTAACTTAAAAAAGATATGATGCAAATAACACACATTTTGAGCACAAAGTCTGAACATATATATTAATATCTCGTCTGTTACAAGAAGGCACAAAGTCTTTCTCTCTTCACTTCCTTTTTCATAAAAAATGTCCACTTGGAATACAAGTATCCCAGTATTTATAAAAGAAGAGGAGGGAAGAGGAAAAAAACAAACCAACTACTTATAAAATATCTACAAAATATCTAAAAAGTCAAAAGTTGACTTTGGGCAAGTTTTTGGATGGCAACATCCCATGATTCAACATGGATGATGTCATCATAAATTCCAACATACTTTTTAAATATTTTTTACAAAATTGATCAAAGCGTACACATGAGGAGAAACTACTCCTCATCATCTCTTGGCTTAAACATAATGTCTTGCTTCTGATCAGGAGAGGCGATGTGACACTAAGCTCGGTACTCCATAAACTTGCTAATCATTATCTGAAGTTGATTATGATCTGGAACCTTGAAATGGTCGCCAATAACTTCGCAAGTTTCTTTTTTAGTCTTGAGCTTGTTAGGTAGCCCGATGTACTCTTTGCATGCCTCAATCAAGAATCCAATGAAATCACGGCAAGCCAAAAGGTTATTGATTAATTCCCGGTCAAAAGTGACCTCTGATGCCAAACCTTGGGTTGCGATAGCCTTGAAGAGTTGGATTGTATCGCATGCCTCCCTCAAGGTGAATGATTCACTGATCATCCCTGGAGACATCTTGGTAACCGTCTACTCCATGTTGTATTTTGCATCCAGGGCTTTGTCCTTGATTTTATCTATCCTCTCTAGGATATATTCCATTTGATCAACCTGATAATCTAAGGCAATGAGAGCTTTGTTATGTGCTTGTGGGTGATCGATGACACTGAAATTTAATAGGTCATCGGCTGAATAGTTAACCATTTCTTGAAATGTTTTGTGTTGTAATCTGGCATTATCCAACTCCTCGGAGAGGGATCTTGTTACTGCTTGTAGCTCCTTATTTTCTTGATCTATATCCTGGTAGAGTCCTGTAAATTTCTTGATTATTTCCTCACTATCTTTGAGGATCCGCTCTATCTAGGAGGACACTGTTGTGCCTTGTTTTCCAATCTTGGCGTATTCATTTATCTTATTCTGACTGAGAACTTCAGTAGGTTCAGTGGCAGTTATATGCAGAGCGTTGCCCATTATCTGTAATGCTTGGAGGAGATGTTTGTTTTGCTCCTTGAGTATTCTATTCTCCTCTTTTTCTTCCTGAATTTTTTTATAGAGAGCATCTACAACAGATAAGGCCTCTCCTTTTAGGCTCTTAGATGAGGTTTCCATCGTGACTTGGGTCACTGTAAAGTCTGTAGGAGACAAATCTTTCTTTTCTTTGGAAGGATCTGGATATGCAATCTCCATGACTCTCTCTCTATCTCCTAAAACACTCTTAGAGAAGTGAGTTATAGTTTTTTACTTCTTGGGTCACTTCTTCAGAATGATAGAGAAGTCCATGGGTGCTATGGGAACCTTTCTCTTGAGTTGACCCAGATGGTCAGAGATCCAGCTTGGACTTATGGGAGAGGGAGTAGAGGAAATAGAAGAAGAAATGGGGGTGAAAGGGAAAGCAAATTGAAGAGGCCGTAGGGAAGAATGTTGAGACGCTTGGTGGTGGCATCAATAAGGAGTCCAACACGCTATTGCTTGTAGGGCCTGAAGTTACTATAGGAGAAGAAAAGGTCATGGAGGTGGAAGGGATCTATAAAGGGATGGAGGGAACACTAGGCGACAGATCTGCAAGAGAGGAGAAGATGGAAGAGGTGGGAGATGGAAGGGAGGAAGGAAGAGAAGAAGAAACATCCATTGGAATAGATGCTTCAACGATAGGGGGAGGAGAGGGAGCGGAAGAAGGAATGGTGGGTACCTCAGTAGTTGTAGCTGTGACCACATCCTGAGTGGATGTATCCGTTGAAACTTTAGTGGTCTCTTCTTCTTTACCTGGAGACACCAGGTCGACCACTTGTTTCTCAAAAGTAGTAGGAGGAATTTAAGGAGCTTCTTCCTGTTTGATTGGTTCTCCCTCCTTATCCTTTCCTTTTCCTTTCAGCACCTGGGCCATTCTTAGAGGCACTCTACGTGAAGGAGAAGTAGTGAAATCTACTCTGAGGTAGGTGAGACCATTCTGTTTGCACCAATGTTTGGTGGGCTGCAACATGGGGTTGACCCTTTCTTGAATGGTCTTCGATGCCTTGGCTCTATCGATCTCTGCGAATGGCCAATCGTCCCCATCCTGTGTCAAGGTAAACTTGATCAATTTCTTGATCAGGTTCTTGGAATCCTTTTGGAACGATGGCTATGCCATAATGGATGATCTCCTCTAGAGCCAGTTGGGAGTGATCCTTTCGCTAGATATCTATTTCATGTGTCAGGTCAATGTAGATGTCCTCGATCTCAGGAACGTGAATGGGATCAATTTTTTCCTTTGGAAGGTAACTCCGGCAATCAAAGGTAGGCTTGGATGGGAAGTTGTACTTTAGATTTATAAATTCAAGCTCAGCATACATTTCCCGTGCTTTGTCCAGTGTGGTGCAGGTGTATCGGCCTACTGTAAGGGGGAATGGAGTTCATCCCTTCTTTCTCTTCATGCATTTCTCATGGTATGTGATCAGTTGCCTTGACAACTCCAAGAGAATCAGCTTGGGCCCTACATACCTTGGTAGCTTTGTCAGTTCACCTTTGAAATTCACTACCCTGAGATATGTGAATGTGGGAAATAGCGTGAACAATGCTCCCCACTTCTTTGTGACAGTGATCACACTCGGGCTAGTTCGACCATGTCTCATATTCGGCCTCAACAGGCATATCACCTCATAGAAGAAGGCGTTGTTGATTTTTGAGAACTAGGGGATGCTATTCTCGAGCCTTAGCTCTGGGTAGTATTCATATATTTTGACCTAGGGCCATACCCCATTTTGAGCCAGGCCTGTGAAATCTCTCGCTGATGCTGCAACGTAGGAATTCATATAGAACTTCCCAGTTGTGAGGACCTATTGAAGCTGCTGGGAGATGGTGTCGCTGATGATTTCACCCCAGTCAAAATGTTGATCAGGCACATTCTCACTCATGGTTTCTAAGTAACTCAACATCCATTTATGGAAATTGTGGGCATCAGGAAGCCCAAACACTCTGTTTAGGAAGGTGATTGTATCACTCAGTTCCTCATTGAAGTCACTGTGGTGGATGGTCTATGGCCATCTACTCACCGGATTTTTGTTCTTAAGATAGAGCTTGTTCATCATTTGCATGTATTTGTCCTCATTTTCATCCCATGCCTTCTTGTAGTCTTCTAGGCTTATGGTGACATATTGCCTATGATGAGGAATGCCCAGGGTTATTTTAAAATGACGAGCTGTGAGGTCGACGATCATATTTCCCTCCTTATCTTCGACACATCTTGTGTCCTTGTTATAACAATAGGCAACCAACATGATAAATTCATTGTTCACAACACTCACTGGTAGCCCAGCTGCAAAGTGCAACCCACTGTCCACTAGTTTGTTCATCTAGGGGCCACTAGTAGCCTTGTTGGTTCTCATCCAGAAGTCTTCCATATCAATGTGCCAAAGCTTGGAGTCTCTGATGTCAAGATCACTCTCTGCGTATGAGTCAGACATCTTGACTTTCTGATATTTATACTTCATCTCTTGTTCTGTCAACTTTGCTTTTCCTTTAGACTTGGCTGGCTTTTTGCTTGATGAAGACGTGTGTGAGCTCGAGGATGGCTGTTGTTGTTCTGTAAGGAGAAACAAGGAGGTCCAACACAGAAGAGCCATGTCAACCATCATGTTATCCATAATAAATAATTTTGGAAAGAAGAATGAACAATTATAAGGCTTAGGGTGCAAGGCGCAAGTTCATAGCATGCTGCAGAGGCTTAAAAAGGCTGGGAACACTTTTGAGGATGTTGACATGGAAAAAGGTGCGCCTATGTTGATAGGAGAAAAGTTGCGCTTAGTTTAGAAAGGGTGCACTTTTGAAAGGTGTTGCATGACAGAAGGCAGCGCCAAGGGAAAAGCACAGGGTGCGGGTTTACAATAGATAACATGTCATGTTGATGTCAAGGAATCATGCGCTAGCTGCCTTAGGAAATTTGCTTTAGCTAGGCACTGAAAAGGATGGTGTTGCATGGCTTTTAAGTGCACCCAAGGTGCAATTTTGGAATATGCTGCAAAGGAAATCAATGCACCAAAGGAAAACTGCTTGGCGTAGATTTCGGAGCACACAACATCTTATGTTGATGTTGTGCAGGATGCGCCTGCACCCTTACAAAATTGCTAAGTGTATTATAACTGGGCGTAGGTTTAGGGATATGTTGCAACAAGTGAGGACAGTGCGCCAAGGCGCGACTGTGGAGGTGTACAACATGTAAAACCAAGTGCGCCAAAGTTTTTCATGATTTCTTTGCAATTTCTTAGATTTCTTCTCTCTTTTTTGGTTTTTTCAAATGGTAAAGAGAGGTTTTGTAACAAGATAATAAGCAGGGAAAAGGTTTTAGGTTTTTTCAGAGGCAGGGCCTTCTAGATTTGCAGATCTGGAAGGAGAGGAAAAGGGGTTTCTAGTTGATTTGGAGATTGGAAAGTTATTCATTTTTAGATTTAACCTTTTGGTTTATAACAACCCTAAAACCTAACATAACCAAGAAACAAAAACCATAACAACAACAAGGATGATAGAAGCCACTTATCTAGTTTTATAAAGGACGAAGGACGATGTTGGGGTCCACAAGCTTGAAAAATAGCATGGGGGTGACAAGGACAGCTGACAGGCGCAGAAGAATACTTTTCACAATTTTCAATTCGTGAAAATGACAGGTGTTGAGTGCCTATTTATAGAAAACCTGGCATTTATTATTCCACCAACTTTCTTTGGCACACATTTCTAGAGTGTCAACATGGGTTTACATGCACCTTGGCGTAATTTCATTAGCGTCGACATAATACTCTCAATGCCTTAGCCCACATTTCATGAGAATTTTAGCGCCAAATGATTTTCTAAGGGGCGCAATTTTCATGATGTCAACATGATATCTCTAGCGCCTTAGGAAAAATTTACTTAGGTGCACATTTTGGTATGTTGACATACCACTTCTCACGCACCTTAGCATGCACATATCTAGGCACATGTTTAATGATGTTGACATGTCATTTCCTGCACCAAAGGGGCGCAACTTCATTGATGTTGACATGTCAATTCTAGCACCAAAGGGTTTAAAGGGGCACTCATTTTATGGTGTCGACACAACATTTCTTACGCCCACTTCGAAAAGGCATAATTTTTGGAATGTTGACACCCTAAAAAATGGGTCGTTTGTAAAGAAGCTAAAAATGGATAAGTTCTAAAAATTTGTTTTTTGAAAGGGAGTTTTAGGCCATTTTGAACGTTGTCAGACTTCTTCAGGGGACCAAAATAGAATTTTTATGGTTACCTACAAAATTTCCCTTGTCAATTTTACAGGATAACAACCTTATCGCACAAAAATAAATTTTTTGTCAAAGTACTTAGATGTTGTAACTTCATTTTAAGAAACAGGTTGTAATGCTTGTGGAGGTTGATAACTGGGAAATAGAGTTAGAGGCCTACAAATCCATCCATCCACCCATTCTTGTGAATCACACTCAACAATGACAAATTCAATAAAATATGCACAAAACATGCAAAATTTCTTGTTCATGTGGCCTATGAAGTACCATCTGAGATACAAAATGAGTGAAAATCAGTGGACCATGTGAGTTTCATATAATCCTCGTAGTTAACAATTTGTTGTTCCTCTATCAACCAAAAATATCTATGAGCTATGGAATTTTCTTGAGAACCTCGGGCCATGTTTTTAATACACCATTCCACTATGCTCTTTGCATCTTTCAATTTAGCACCATATTTGTACTTCAACTCTTCTCTTGCAAGATATCTTTTCACACATGCCCCTACACCATCATGCTCTCCTTTTCCATGTCTAACCTCAGTGAAATTCCAAATATATTAGTACACCCATATTGGCATGCATCTTACTAATCCAATAAAATATATTGCATTCTTAAACTAAGATGTGTAATTGTCTAACCATATATAATGTTGATTGAAGCAGATGTCCCTATCTGAAAATTTTCTGTAAAATAACTAGAAACACCCTTGTAAAAATTCAGTAGAATGAGTACGATCATCACTAATATAAAAGTGGTACTCTCTTAAAAATTTTGATCATTCTTTGTACTATCAGGAGAATGTATAAATCCTATATGAAAAAAATGGTAACTTGTACTGAGTTGTAATATTGCGATTGAACCTCCATTTGTGGTTGCAATGTGTAATTCTCTACAAAACCGACCACTGAAACAATAGTTACAATAGGAAATGTGTCCTTGCATATATTGAATTGTTCATCCAACCATCAAGATCTATGTGTGTATGCCTAGTATACTCATAAACAATTTCATCCTTAAATTTTCTTATAAATTAAAAAACAAGCATATGTTTTATAACTAGCTCAAACTGTTTAGACTCCTTTCCATCTTTCAACTTGTATGGTACTGATTTATATTTATCAAAATCAACTAAAATATGTCCTATTGCACCTTCAATTTACTCCTAGATGCAAATTTAAAATTTAGGTAATGCGCCGCATGCACCACAACTTCCATCTAAACAATCCTGACTATAAAAAAAATATCCGACTTCTCTTTCATAAAATAGCGTAGGTATGAAATCCCTTGAAGATATTGGTGGAAATTAAACATGACATTCTGATAACATAGTTTTAGAATGAAAATTATAATGAATACGTACAAATTTAGCATAATGCATTGCAAATTCAACATGTTGCCTACAACAACAAGTGGTGTGAGTGTGGTTGATTTTCACATAGAATGGTTTCAACATTTCAAAAAAAAATTGAATAATTTTAATTTCTAGATGCTCTTATTCAAACATACGAAAAAATTAAGTTTGAATCATATCTAAGAAATGCTTTGGATGTGGTTCACGATTATTAGAACTAACTCTCTGTTTTACAACATCTCTTGTATTAGGTGAAACTCTAGTGTTATCATGCCAAAATTGAATAACAACTTCTCTTATAACATCAAATTTATGTTTTTCCTTACTCGGTGCTCTAGCAGAAAATGCCCAAAAAATCAGTGTTATTGAGTGATTGAAGGATGTTACACCTTTTAATTTCTTTCATTAGAGTTTTTTCAACTAACTTTCAACATTCGAACTTATTTGCATAATAAAACATTGTTTTTTTATTGATTCATTTACAACACTAGTAGCAAGTGCACGACACACAATATTACTATCCCTTAGTGTGTCTCTTAACACCAATAGTGTGATATAGCATCATGAAGATTTTCAAGAACTTGTAGAGGTTTGACCACGTATATTAGATGTTGTCAATCCTATAGTTGTTTAATGTAGTTCTTATTTTAATCAATTTCATCAAACTAACTAAGAATTGACATCTTTGGGAATCATTGGTAGCTCAAATTTTAAAATGCATTATCCCAAATCTGAAGAGTGACTTTTCTGTCTGATTTTCCATACAATGGAACCATCCCCAAGTTATGGGACCTTGCAAAAGCTTGGGATGGATCTCCAGAGAAGGCTGGTTCCTCTATCTATTTCTACTGCTACTGCTACTCCTAATGCTGAAAGGGGAAACTAAGCTAAGAATGCCAAGGGACCAGGGAGAGAAGGATAACATGAAAGTAAATACACTAAAAGGTGATAGCACCATAAAAGAGGGATGAACACTATCTTTTTTGAGTAAGAATGATAGGGAATGTGTGAGAGGAGGCTAGACACAAGTAGCATAGAAAAACATGCATTCACCAAATCGTTCTTATGGAACACAACCAAGCATGGAACTGTAAGGGACTTGAAGTAGCACAATAATACACAATGCAAGAGAAAAGGCAAGAATAAGGAATGAAAACATGCTAGGATAGAGAATAGTCACAAAACAATGCTTCTATTACTTCCAAAAAATGCACAGAACTGTTACAATGCTAAAGAGGTTGGTATCCACATGCAAGAGAAAAACATGGAGGTTAAACTCAAAATACAAAAAATATGGAGTCCTTAGCAACATGAGTAAGGATCCAGAGTATCCAACATAAAAAATGAGCAATTGTGCTTGCTATTACATTTATAGAAATCCATGGAGGAAAGAAGGAAAAGGAGGGAAAACCCAAATTTGAAACACAACCACCAACAAGAAGCATTCAATGTCTGTAAATCACTTGGAAATATGTGATATGCTTCCCCATGCCTGTTTGATCATTTGTAAGACAGGAGAGAGTGGATCATGCTAAATTAAGTGGTTGTAGAAATCAGATCTACTCATCAATGTTTAGAGAGATGTTTTCCAAATTCTCACCTAGCTAGATCCACTTGGATTTGAAATTTGAATTTTTGGCACTGTAGCTGATGTTAGTAGATTTCTAACAAGCCAAGAACATGTGCTGATATGAGCTCTGTAGCTGATGATATGGCTGTCAGAAGGTGTCAGAGTTCATTGGTGTATGTGAAACACATGGTGCGTACTGATTGGATGGAATGGTGGCCAAATTATACAACTATTTGTCATTTCTACCATGTTTCAACCATTCATTTGTTGTAAGGATTTAGAACCCTATCTGGTTATGCATGGTACACTGAGCATGTTCAAAAGATGATCTGGCACAGAAGGGCACGAGGAGAAGAAAGAGGAAAGTGTGGAGGAAGCGCACGTGATGCGTGCAAGGAAATGAATCAAATCGGTGAGTAGAGAACGTATGGTTAAGGTGTAATTATTACAAAGAAATGTGTGTGTTGTGTGAAGGGTCAAAGAATTAGGTGCACTGGGTGGAAAGAAACTGACTCGAAAGAAGGTGGATGGGTAGAAGGCGGGCATAAGAGAGAAGTGGGAGGAGGAATGAAAAAGGGGCGCATAGAATGTGACCTAAGGGAATGTGCCAAATGATTTTGAGCGTGCATGATTCTTCAATAGATATATTAGGGCCAGAATGTGTATGTAAGTTATTCAAATTTCTAGGAGAGCTATTTGGATAACAGTTTTGTTGACTTTTGGGGCCATCTGCCTGCTAAATGCAAGAGACTAGTAGCCTGAAGCATCCATTCGGCATGGAGTCTTCTTATACAATCATGAAAATTCCCTTGCTGTCACTTTGAGTATCATTTCTACACTTTATCCTGAATCTCACAACTAATGAGAGAAGCTTTGCACACTGGAAGCAACAAATAGAGCTTGTGCAGGAAGCACACGAGAGGAAAGAACTATGTACAAACAAACAACATGTGTGCACAGCACACTTGAAGGAATTGAAACTACTTTAATATATACAATATGATGTAGCAAACCTAATGGAAGGGTTTGAGATAGTATATCCCGTTTACTGGGATTTACAAGCACGCTTCCATTCAGATGAGTTAACTTTAAAGAGTTATCTTCTTTGCATGACTTGATGATGTATGGGCCACTCCAAAGTGCATCAAACTTTAAATGGTGCCCTGGTTTAGCTCTTTTAGCATCCCATTTTAGAACTAGGATCTCCAACTTTGAAAGCTTGAGGCATAGCCTTTCTGTCAAACCATTTATTTGTTTCTTGTTTGATGCTATTATAGCTTGATCATGGTAGATTTTCTGAGTTCTTCGAGACTAACCAGCTCTGCTATCCTGATTTCTCTTTGATCCACACCGTCAAAATCTAGCTGTTGGGACAAGCGCTAATGAATTTAGCTCTAGTGTCAAAGGAAGGGTAGCCTCCTTTTCCATATAAAAAGCTTGTAAGGTGAAGTTCCTATTACCTTTTTTATTGTGATTCTATCTACCCAGAGCGTGCGCATGACCTTTGTATGCCACTGTCTTTGGCTGGTATTCATTGTGCGCTTCATGATTCTGATCAGGTTCTTGTTTGTTGATTCTGCCAGATCGTTTCCCTAAGGGTAATAGTTGGAAGAATTTGTTAGGTAAATTCCCAAACTTAGAGCCTAATCAGTGATTTTAGCACCAAGGAAGGCCTTTGCATTATCAGAGATAATGGTTTGAGGAATGCCAAACCTTGTGACTAAACCTTCGAGAAAGTCAAGGATGACTTCCTCAGTTGATTCCTTAAGCGTGACAGCTTTTTTCCATCTAGTGAAGTAATCTGTAGCTATCAGCACCCATTTGTGTCCAATGCTTGAAGGTGGATTGATCATACCCATGAAGTCAATAACCCATTGTGTAAAAGGCTGATCCACTTGGATTGGTCAGAGGGGAAGCACTGCCAATCTTTTCTTTCCTGCAAAGAAAATGCATTCCTTGCATTTTTTGGCCCACCTATATGCATCTGCAAATAGGGTAGGCCAAAAGATACCTACCATTATGATCTTTATTGCTATATTTTTTGGCAGAGAAGTGTCCACCAGAGAATCCATCGTTAAATTATGCTAACACTTTTTCAGTCTACATGTTGTTGATACATTTTAACAACACCATCTAGATTTATTTTGAAGATAATTCCATCAATCAAAACATAAGGAATAGATTGTAACCTTAGATGTCTTCTCTTTACTTTGTTCAAACCAGGAGGGTAGGCACCCTTGGAAAGGAATGTGATCATGTCCTTCCTTCAGTCATGCACACTAGGGTTTATATTCTGTTCATGTTCTACGCATAGGGGGACTTCATCTAAAAATAATGAAGCCTCAGGTTGACTCTGTGCATCCTAAACAATCTACCTATAGAGTGTACTGCCTCTTACCAACTTTATGGCCTTGATAGCCACATCATATTCCATGATTTTGGTCACCCATCGTACTCTCTTCTCACATATTTCTTCTCCCATGATGAAGTCTTGATAGATGAGTGAGAGACTAACACCTTGATATGATTTTTGGTGAGCATGCTCTTGAATTTATTGAGAGTGCATGCATGATGGAAAAGACCTTCTTCTCTGTGTGACTATACTTAAATTCATAATCCTTTAGCATCTGGCTAAAGAAGGCCACTGGTTGTTCAAGTCCTTGTTTATTTTCCTATGTTAGGACAACAACAATGCTTGCATTAGCACCATAAGTATAAAGGATGAAATCCTTTGAGTAATCTAGATTGAGGAGTGTTGGTGCACAAGTAATTTCCCCCTTGATCTTGTTTAAGCTTTCTCTTCCTTATGTTGTCCATTTGAAGGCTATGTCCTTCTTGAGCATAAGGGTGATGGGTCAAACCAGTCCTAAAAAGTTAGGAATAAAATGCCTAACAAAGTTAATCTTGCCAAGGAAGGACTGTAAGGATTTTTTTTGCACTGGCAAGGGAAAGGGCTAGGATAACTAAAATGCACTCAGGGTCAATTGCAATTCCATCCTTTGAAACCATGTGACCCAAAAGCCTTCCCTGAGCCACTGCAAAGTTACACTTCTTGGGGTTGAGAGACACCCCAAATTCTCTGCATCTCTCAAAGAATTTTTCTAGGTGCGCTATGTGATCCACACTCTGCTTTGAGAAAACAGTTATATCATCAAGGTAAACCAAGATGAACTCATTGATGTAACCTTTGAAGGAAATATCCATGGTGCACTGAAACGTTGCACCCACATTTGATAGACCAAAGGGAATTTTCTGATATGCATATGTTCCCCACTTGGTTGTAAATGTTGTTTTGAATTGATCTTCTTCCTTGACCAGGATCTGGTTGAAACCTGAGTACCCATCTAGCATGGAGAATCTTTACGCGCCAGCCATAGTTTGTAGAATCTACTCCATTGAAGGCAAGGATAGTGATCCTTTAGAGATGCCTTATTCAAATATCTGAAATCAACACAAAGTTTTATTTCACCATTCTTTTTACGTACTGGAACCAGATTTACAACCCAGGTAGAGTATTTGATAGGGAAAAAAAAATTCCTCAATGAGTTTTGTTAGTTCCTTTCTCATGAGGGGTTCTATCCTTGGATTGAATGGCCATTATCTCTGTCTGACAGGCTTTATGAAAGAATTAAGGTCAATGGAGTGTTGAACAACACTTGGATGAAAACCTTTGAGGTCTTCATACTCCCATGAGAAAATGTCATTGTATTTTTGGAAGAGAGAGATGAATGCCTCTTTTTCTTCATGCACATAAGTCTTGTTGAGCAGTAGCTCTTTTCCATGTGTAATAGTAATGGAGGAGCAATCTTATTACGCGGTGCACATGTATCTTTCTTTACCCTTGAACTCATCAGGGCTGAACATTTTCTCTAAGGTGAAAAGCCCTTTAGGAAAATTATTTTTCTTTAGCTGCATCACTTGGTCACCATATCTGTCATTCAAGTCAGCTTGCATACTTGATGAAAATTCAGATTCATTCTAGATAAATTGGATGATCTGCATAACTGTCAAACACTTCCCAGCTGGTATTGTTGTCTAGAATGGATGGTCTGATTACCATCTTAATGTGTTGAGTGTTCCCTTTGACAAAGTCCTCAGCAGGAGAAAATTGTGAACCAAGCGCGGCCATTTGGTCAGCCATCTTGTTCATTTTTGTGGGACTACTTGCATATTAAGAGCATCAAAGCTCTCAAGTAAGTCCCAAAATCTATGTTTATAAGCTTTAAGAAGCTTATTATTTGTCTGGAATTTGTTGGTGACCTGGTGGATGACCAATTATGTGTCCTTAAAGATCTACAAAACTTTAATTTTCTTCTTTTCAACAATAAGCAAGCCATGCACCAACGCTTCATATTCTACCACATTGTTAGAACATGCAAACTGCAGCCTATGCATGAAGAATAATTTCTCATCCATAGGGGAAATGAGAACCACTCCTACTCCTACACCATTTCTACTTCTGGATCCATCAAAGTATAACTTCCATAGACCAGTTTGAACTTTGTCTCCTATGAGCACGTGCGGAAGCATAGTGTCTTCTTCTAGAATGCAATAAGTACCAAGCCCAGTTTCATAGGCTTCTAGTTCTTCATACATAGGGATCAAATTTGTGATGCCTCTCTACCCATTCATCAAGTACTAGGTCTGGAACATAGGGTGGAAGAGACTTCTCTTCAGGAACTGAAACTTGTTCTTCTTGGATAAGACAATTGGCTTGGAGAGGGGATGGAACATATGGCTCTACATGATAAGAAAATATAGGCTCAGCTTGTATGGTAAACCGGGTACCATACCTTGTCTTGAGAAACATATGAGACCAATCAGAAGACAAGTAACCACCCACTTTAGTAGTAAATCCCCTTGATAGACATAGGGAAAACAAAGGAGCATAGGTCAATAATTGACACATCTTGAGTAATTGTCAGGCTTGGACATGCATGGAGGGTTAACTCAAGATCCTTGATGACTCCTAAGGTAGTTACAACTAGGCCATCAAGTTGTAGGAATCCTTTAGACAAAGGGCTATATTTCAGACCTAAGACATCAGCTATCTTCTTAGGCATAACAAAAGTACTAGCGCCTGAGTCAACTAAGCAGTTATGCACTAGGTGTTTTCCTATAATCAAGGACATATAGAAGGGTGGGGTTTTAGAACTTTTTCTTACTTTTTTCTCCTCTTCTTGGTAGATTTTGACAGAAGCATGTGGCTTCTGCATAACCGGGTCAGCACGTGGAAGTTACACTAGAGCTTTATACAGCAAATCCCACTGAGATGGAATGGTTAGGGCATCCCACATTATAACGTTTATGTTTGTTTTCTTCATCTGGTCAACAATGTTGAATGGAAGCCCCTCGTACCTTGTGAATTTGGGGAACAACATCCTTTCTTGAGTGTTCAAGTGTGGAAGCCTGAACTTTAGCTAAAGCAGAGTCCTGGCCTATCAAAGGATGGGCGTGCACTACTTCAAAAGGAGTTTTACACGGGACCTCCTGCATAGGGGTTTGAACATTTCTGCTACAAGAGGTCTTTTCTGATTCCTTTTTCTTCTAAAAATCTACCTGTATTGTTGGGGTTGTGACCTACACACCAGATTCTAATATTATTTTCTTATATATTGTGTTGTCTGTAACTTGGGCGCGCGGTCTATTTGTATCTTCTACAGCTTGGTTGATTACACATCAGTCCTCTACGCCAAAGAACATAAAATTGGTTTCCGGAGGAGCTTCTGGATCTTCAAGGTTATTTACTTCATGGGCACTTGTTGAGGGCTCACAAGATGAAGCATTCTGGATCATGAAGGCTTGGGTGCATGTAACATTAGCACATTGATATTGACTATGAGGTATTTTACAAGGGAAGCACCACTTCTGACTCTTATGCCAAGTTGTTCTAGACTGGGACGAGTGCTCGGCTCATGTTAGGTGCTGGGAGAGAAGGTGCGGGAGGGATAACATGCAAAGGAAGATGTGCATTAGGGTGCCACCTATCGTTTTGTTGGTTGGGCACGTATATCTGATTTCCATATTGATTCTGCCAAGGCTAATTGCCTTGTCCATGCGCTTGATTGGAAATACCTCTATATGCTTATGCCTACTAATTTTCTAATGATATGACCTTGTTTGATAAAGTTATGATTAAGGCCTTCAATTCTTCATCTTTCATTTGCTTTGATGGAGAATAAGATGTTAAGGCAACTGGTTGTGTGCTTTTCTCAAGAGTAGGAATAGGGGCCACAGAAAGCTGGGGCACTTGTGACATATCTAGGAACAAGGGCATGGGCAGTCTAGGAGCCAACTTTCCCACCTGAATGAGACTATTTTTTTCCCTCACTGCAATGTTATAAGTAGCTAGTAGAGTCCTACCCCCATAGATTGGATCATAATTGAGATGTCGTTGTTGAGTGCTTTTAGATAATAAAGGAAAACATGTTAAGCTGTAGGTCTCACCACAAGAAGAATTATGTCCCAAGTCTTCTGAAATTTGATGTTGAAATCAGTCATCTGCTCATTGGGCACCCCCTAGTTGTTGTCAGTTGCTCCACCAAAGATAGGTGATCTGACTTATCTTCAGAATAAATGCATAGATTTATTCCTGACTCATCCTAATTGGTGATAGATCCAAGTCTCAAGCCTTGGTACCATTGAAGTGCTTTACCGTTGACAGAGGTTGTAAGCACCCTGACTGCTACATCATTATGTGTGATCATATAGAATTAACACACAATTGTTACATCCTGGATATGCTCCTGAGGGGTGACTTGATTCTCACCAGTAAAGTAAGGAATACTTTTGAGCACGCCATTTCACATATCATGCTACATGGCCAGGAGTAAGGGACTCCCTCCATCAAAGTTTGCAAAGCTTCTTAATGGAGGAGGTGGTTGATGCGCCATTGCAGGGCACATAGGTTGTTCTATTTGAGGAAGTTGAATGGGTGTAGCGCGCTAGAGATAGATATGTGCACGTAGGATTTCTGGAATGAACTTTCCTCGAGGATCACTGGAGGTGATCAAAAGAGTCTTCAGCTGATGACTTTCTTCTTATGTGCACTTTTCTCATGAAAGTCACTCTTGACTGTTGAAACAAAGATTTTAGAATATTGGGAGTCGTCAGATGTGTTTGGAAGGAGCCTCTTAAAAGGATGAAAAACACTAAGTCCACACACTAGAACTTAGAGATATGAAATTTAAGCTTTCAATGTTGATCCCACTTGGCGTGCCAAAAACTGTTGGTTTCTCAAACATGAACCCACGTCTCGGAACTCTGAAGAGGGACTGAGGTGTTTAAGACAACAATGGAACCATCCCCAAGTTGTGGGACCTTGCAAGCTTGGAATGGATCTCTGGAGAAGGCCGGTTCCTCTATCTATCTCTACTGCTACTGCTACTCCTAATGCTGAAAGGGGAAACTAAGCTAAGAATGCCAAGGGACCAGGGAAAGAAGGATAACATGAAGTAAACTACACTAAAAGGTGATAGCACCAGAAAAGAGGGATGAACACTATCTATTATGAGCAAGAATGACAGGGAATGTGTGAGAGGAGGCTAGGCATGAGTAGAACAGAAAAAAACACATTCACCAAATCATTTTTATGGAACACAACCAAGCATGTAACTACAAGGGACTTGAAGTATCACAATAATACACAATGCAAGAGAAAAAGAAAGAATAAGGAATGTAAACACACTTGGATAGAGAATATTCACAAAATGATGCTTCTATTACTTCCAAAAATGGACAGAACTATTACAATGCTAAAGAGGCTGATATCGACATGCAAGAGCCAAACATGGAGGTCTGTAACTCAAAATACAAAAAATATGGAGTTCTTAGAAATACATGTAAGGATCCATGGTATCCAACATAAAAAAATGAGCCTTACTCTTACATTTATAGATTAATTCATGGAGGAAGAAGGAAAAGGAGGGAAACCCTAAATTTGAAACACAACCACCAACAAGAAGCATTCAATGTCTGTAAATCCACTTAGAAATCTATGAAATATGCTTCCCCATGCCTGTTTGACATGTTGAAGACAAAAGAGAATGAATCATACTAAATTGGGTGGTTAGAGCAATCAGATTTACTCATCAATGTTTAGAGAGAAATTTTCCAAACTCTCACCTACTAAATCCACCAGGATTGGAAATTTGGAATTTCTTGCACTGTAGCTCATGTCAGCAGCTTTCTAACAAGCCAAGTTGTACATGCAAATTTGAGCTCTATAGCTGATGATATGGCTTTCAGAAGGTGTCAGAGCTATCGGCGTACATGAAACATGTGGCACATGCTGATTGGTTGGAATGATGGCCAAATGTACAACTATTTGTCATTTCTACCACATGTCAATCAATTTATTTGTTGTACAGGATTTGGCACCATGTCTGGTTGTACACGTGGAACGCTGAGTGTGTCAAAAGATGATCTAGAAATGAAGGGCATGAAGAGATAGATAGAGGAAAGCATGGAGGAAGCACACGTGATGTGCGTGGGGAGATGAATCAAACCAGTGAGTAGAGAACATATGGTTAAGGCACAACTATTACAAAGTAATGGGTGTGGTGCATGAAGGGTCAAAGAATTAGGTAAAATGGGTGGAAATAAACTCACTTGGAAGAAGGTGGACACGCGGAAGGCAGACACAAGAGAGAAGTTGGAGGAGGAATGAAAAAGGGTTGCATAGAAAAACTGCAACCTAAGGGAATGTGCCAAATGATTTTGAGTTTGCGTGATTCTTCAATAGATATCTTAGGGCCAAAATGTGTATGTAAGTTATTCAAATTACTAAGAGAGCTATTTGGATAACAAGAATCATTTAAAATTTCAAAATAATTATCCTAAATTTCAGTGGCTTTTCTTCTACTTTTTCATTCAAAAAGTTTTTCAAATATTAGATTCAATTTGTTCTCATCAATTTTAATTAAATAATTAGGTCTACGGCCATAACTCAAATTTTCTTGTTTACCATTTCAACCTGAATTTCTTAATTCACATTTTCACTGTCTCCTTCAATTTCAACATCAGCTACATCATGAGTATTTAATTCATCTTCAACATTGACAGTAAAAACATCTTCATCATGAGTATTGTTATCTCCAAATCATAGCACCCTATGGTTTGCACAAGTGTGTGTGCTTGAGCTCATAGTTTGATTGGATAACATGGGTAATATATCCAAGTTGTGGGACTTACTACTTGAGATAGACCTCCAGAGAAAGTTGGTTCTTACTTCTAAACTACCTGCCACAATCTACTCTAATGCAGGAAAAACTATGTAATCCTAATCTACCTTTCCAAGGGACTATGGAGAGAGAGTGCATGAAAACAAAGGCTACACTAAAGTGGTGATACACAAAAAAAGGAGAGTGTGAGAATAGTATCCAATGTGTGAAACAACATAAGCAAATTGCATACAAGAAGGGGTGGTAACAGTTCTCCACAATCTAGAAAATGCATTCATAATAATATTTCATGCACACACAATGATAATGAATCCCTGCAACAACATAAGATAGACACAATATATATGTAATGAGATTGAAGGGGCAAGAGGAATACAAACAAACACAATAGAGGAAGATACATCTACAAACTCATATTTATTGCTTCATGATATGCATAGTTCAATCTATTACAAAATAAGTTCCTGGATCACCATGCAAGGAGTCCACTAGAAAGGCCTACAACACATTGGCTTCACAAAACAATTTTGGTCGAGATTTTCTACTGAAAACTATCTCCCCCTTTACAATGAGCCCAACACTCCAATTTATAGAAATCTGAGAAGAAAGAGAGGGGGGAAAACGAAAATCCCAAAACTCTATCCTTCAACAACTTGAAAGAGGTAGTAAATGGGGTGAAATGATATTATGTTGCTTTCAAAAGGCCCCCCATACTCTCAAATAACTTGCAGCAAGGAAATATGTTGGCCTATGCTTCATTAATGCATCCTAGCTACCAAATAAAACACTATTTTGAACCTGGCCACATTTTCAAAAAAATATCCATCAATTCCTCATCAAATTCTAGATTTCTTGATTTTTTTACATTGAGATTGAAACTAAAATTCCAATCATATAATTTTTATGTGTTTTCATTGAGAAATACAAAATTTATGGCCTTCTGAGTGCGGGAAGCTATTTGGGGTTTGTCAGGCATTTCTGTCATTTAATGAGACTGAGCATTTAATTTACTGGAGCTGAATATGTTTCATGTATTCTCATATATCTACCCTCATCAAAATTAAGATGTCGTGCTCATTCCAGAAAGTCAAATTTCATGAAAATCAGAGCTTTGAGTCAAAAGTTATGGCAATTTGAAGTTGGGGAGGGTGTGACATTGAATTTTCGTTTGTATGTGGAAATTTTGGTGAAATCAGGTCTTGGTGTCCCAGATGTCCCTTATGCGACTTGTGACGAAAACCTATACTTTTTTTAATTCCCTCTTTATGCGGTGATTTCGGCTTTTGATGTGCTATATGTCCCTTAATTGATAGGGTCATCAGGGCCATTGACCTCCCCTCCACCCACATCCCTTTGTGATTGGCTATTTCAGAATTTCAGCGAACTCGTGTCCCAACATCCCGATGACTTCCCAGGCCAATTTTATTCAAATTTTCTAACTTTAACTTCATATGGAAACTTTGAAGATGCAAGTCCCATATGTCCCTACATCCCACAGACTGTCTGGGACATTTTGACTCGATTTCGCTGATTCCTTTTGTTTTCGGCCATTTCAGGAAAATCAGGTTTTCAGGTCCCGACTGAATCTGTGCGGCCTGGGCCAAAAAAACCTAACTTTACCACATTTCACTATCTCCTTAGCATTTTAGGCCCCAATTTGGTATGATGAACCCTGGTACGATCCACCTTGGTTCCATCCGCAACTCTGATACTTGATTTGCATTAAAATAGGCCTGGTTTTCTTTGATAGGGGAGTTAGAGAAAGCAGGAGAGATACCCTAAAAATCCAAATTTTTACCCTCAACCATTTCAACCTACTTGAGCCTGAAGAATTTACATAAGTTACCAAAATTTACCTTGAGGGGTGGATTTTGGATAGAAAGTTTTTAATTCATCTTCAACATTGACAGTAGAAACATTACTTGGTTCCTAAATTCTTACAATAGTAGGGGTTGAAGATGAACCTCTTCTTGATTCATGAAATTCCAGCATTCACTCAGCATCTTGAAATATTTGTGCGTTTGATTCATCTAATTTTTTTTGTTTACTGATTTCCTTTTTTGACTTCGTTTCTTATCTTCCATGATGTTTTTCTTCTGATGATAAGAAAAACATGGAGAAAGTGACATAATTTTGTAGTAATTCATACAGTAAGGTCAGACAGTAAAAATCACATGGTAAATTAAACGTTTGGATCTGTGTAAATATGAATAAATAATTGCAATCATGCTTTATTAACCGCTATCGTGGTACTGTTATTTAAACTGTGATCACGGTTATTTTTGAATCATCAAATCTGATCCTCAAGGCTTGGTAAATATATGTTTTTCCCAGACCATAGCTTTGTGAGGTCATTTTGGCATGTGAAATGCCAAAAAGTTAAAATTTAATCTTCCACAGACTTGAACCATGCCAAAAAATTGAAAACATGTCACAAAATGGTACCATCACAAATGATAGACTGTTATCTTTGTATAAATATTGATTTTAAAGTGAATAGAATAAGATAAATATCATTTTATAATTTTTTACTAATAAAAGGTCTTTAAGACACTTTTTCCCATGAATGTTCATGTGTATGTTTAAGACTGCAACTTTTGTTTCACTTGTCACAATGTGATAAAACATATAGCATCCCAAGGGTTGCAAAATTCTACATACATTAAAAAATAGCATTTGATTTTAGTATATTTTTATGTAGTTATGGTGGGAAAATTGAAATTCTCCGTTTTCTAAATTATTTTAGACCACTTTCACAGAAAAAATCATTACAAAAAATATTACTCGAAATAATACAAAATAAAATCCATCCCAAGATAGATAGTGGCATCTAATTTTTCACCAATGGAAAAAAAACAAGTTTTGGTCATCCAAATCATGGGCAAATGGACTACAATGTTATAGGTATTTTAAAAAAAAATCTAAGTCATAAAATTTTGAGTGTTTAATATAGCTAAACTTGTTGTTTTCTAAAAAAAATAGTAGTTTAGAACTAGATTATGGATGTTATGATTCATGTTTATATAACATTTTATAATTTTGAGTGCGTGTATTGTTAATATTCCCTACAAGTTGAGGTTTCACTATTTTTGGTAATATGACGTCCACTTATGACCCCTTTTTGGTCTCCCAACTTGGTGTACTTACCCTGGTAGAGTTCTGGTTAAATCTTGGAAGAGCTAGGAGATGTATGTTTGAGGTATAGATGTTGATTAGGTAAAGATTATGAAATGAAGTCAAGAGAGAAATACATAAGTATGTGAAAGTATACTGATGTATATAAGTTCTTTGATGATATGAAATATTGTTTCTTGATGAATGTGAAATGTTGAAAAGAATTTAGAGGATATAGATGGTGAATTAATAAAGAAAGATCTTGTGATCATGTGTGAGACTTAGTTTAGGAAGGAGGTGTGATGTCTAAAAGTTAATGCTTAAACATGTGAAGATTGAATGCTTCGAAATGTGATTCAAGAAGTAAAATGTGACATGAATATGTTCTTGAAATGATCCTTGTATAACAGTTCCTTGTAGTTTGTTAGGTGATCATAAGAGAAGGGAATTAGAAGAATAACTAAGAAGAAAAATGAGCTTATTTAGCGGTCACTATTAGTTGTAGAAGACAACAAAATCAATGTGATCAATAACTTGCATAAATCTAAGTATCATCTTAGAAAATGGGGAGCTCATGCTTCCTTGTAAGTTGAATCTTACAGAATGTCATTAGATGTTTGAATAAATTTTTAAGTTAAATCTTCCAGGAAAGTAGAATCTTGCAAAAGACGAAGTAGGTGTTTGGTTGAATTTTGGATTTATAGCTCCACGTTGAGTAAATTCTCAACTTGAAAACAATGTAAAATTTACATGACATTTTTTTCCGAATATAGTTCTTCGTTTCAATGGGTTTTTCTCCATTGAAGGGTTTCCCACATTAAATCACGTATGTCTGTGTGGTATCTCATGATTGATTGTTTTTTAATGATTTTTTGGTTTCATTGTAACAAATAAATTGAAATGAATAGTTTTTCAAAGTTTTAATAGACACTAATTCACCCTCCTCTCAGTGTCCTAGTTTCAAACAATTGGTATCAAACCCTAGTCCCATTGAATCAAGTATTAAATCATGGAGGAGATCCTAAATTAAAAATCATGGGTACATTAGTTGATTCAATTAAGAAATGTAAGTATGATATTGCTCAATATCTTATTAATGGAATGAAGAAGAAAATCAAGCTCTTGGAAGTTGAACATGGCCAAGAACTAAAGGAGATGACTTCCTTTGTTGAAAATTTAT
Organism: Taxus chinensis; assembly: GCA_019776745.2. Lineage (NCBI taxonomy): Eukaryota > Viridiplantae > Streptophyta > Pinopsida > Cupressales > Taxaceae > Taxus > Taxus chinensis. The sequence goes on from CM034149.1 coordinate 318,588,896, forward strand.
CAAAATCTCCCGAAGACAAGATAGATGCATGTCTTAAACATGAATAAGAATTGAAAACCTTGAAGGTTAAACTAGAGGAGGAAAATAACAAGATGAAGATGTATAAAAAACTTGAAATTTTTTCTCAATATCTTGATGGAATATCAAAAAATAAAAGAGCACCAGGTGATAAAAAAAATTTAATATTTAGAAGAAAACCTATGGGAAAGAGAGAGGATGGAAAGGTTGGTCTAAGCATATAAATAGGCATGAAGTTGATCAAGGAGACAAGCATAGGAAGGCCTAAGTCAAATAGGTAACCAAATGCATCCAGGTATGAAAGGAATTTTAACGCCTATTGTTTTAATTTTCATAGCTATGGACATAGGAATAATGAATGCATGAAGAAGTTCATAGAATTCAACCCATGGAGAGAGAATAGAAGTGAGAAAGCGAAGAACATATTTTTCTTTAATTGTAAATAAAAAGGGCATATTTCCAAGTACTGTTTAGAAAAACCATCAAGTCAATTTTGGAAAGAAGTAGACTCAAAAGTAATGATTATGGTAGTATGATACAATGGTAACAATTTTGGACACTATTATAAGAGATGTCATTATCTCAAAGTTTTCAATCATAGTTTGAATGATATTTTACACCAAATTATAGGTAAGAGTAATGTAATATGCTATAATTGCCATGATTTTGGGAATTTTGCAAAGCATTGCTATCATAATGAGCTATTTAGAAGTACAAAAGAAGACATAATACTTCCAAAGGAAAATTTAAGAGGGTTTCCAATATGAAGACAAGTCCTGGAAATGAGACAAAGTCAACTATGCCTAAAACAACCTCTGGAAAGGAGGTAAAATGGATAGATAAGGTCAAGGAAGCAAACTGAAGAGTTGAAAATAAAATATTGATAAGAAAATATGGTGGGAATAAGATGAAGTAACACATCAATCAATTAAATTCATGGGAGATTCTAGCACAAACAAGACAGCATGAAGTGATGATAAAGTAAAGAAGAAGGTAGATAAATATAGTGAAAGTGATGAAGAATTGCTAGCTCAAGTTGTGCTAGAGAAAGTGTATGAGATGAAACATGTATGTCTATCAGGAACTCAATAATAAAGTGAAATATTATGAGATCGGGTTCTCACACCAAGGATTTTATCCAAGAATATAAGGATGATATGGTAAAGAATCGAGTCATATTGCTTCTTTGGTGAATACCACCTATTTTGAGGTTATCTCACTAGGTGGTGTGCCTTCTCTAGGCTTCTAGAAGACATGTATAAGCTGAAAGAAGTAAGGTCCTATCCTGATTTGTCTACCAAGATGAAAATTAAGGTCTTCTCCATGAGGATGATAAGTTAATATTCCATAGTATTATGTTGCCATAAAAATGTGTTGATTGGAGCGTTCGTCAAGTTTCCATGGCATGCCAAAGTTAAGAAATGTTTGTATGGAACCATGTTAAATTATTAGTGCTTATTGAATTTATTGAATGTCTTCTTGAGTAGTCATGCTAAGAGAGTGTCGTCAATATTTCTCATGGTCTTTTTTGTCTTTCTCTATGCTATCAAGAAATTTTGAATCGTGGTCAAGTCATCCTTCTTAGGTTGTTTTCATGTAAGAGAGGCCTTAAAGAGAGGATAAAATTGATTGAGTCAACCCTATAGGTTTTCATCCTTCTAGGTTATTACAAAGTTTTTAACTTCTTAATCTAATACAAGTAGTTCACAATTAGTACACAAATTATGTCATGATGAGTGATTATAGTATGAAGTAGGTTAGAATGAGTCCTATAAAAATTATACTTTCTTGAGGGATTCATAGATGGGTGTCTTCATGCTCTTTATATTGTTGGGGTATTTTTTCCAAGATTTGAGTCATAAAAGAAGTTTTTAATATCATCCCAAGACTGAAAGAGGTGTGATGTCTGAAAATGAATGCTTAAACATGTGGAGAGTGAATGCTTAGAAAGGAGATTCAAGCAGTAAAGTGTGACATAAATATCTACTTGAAATGATCCTTATATAATATTTCCTTGCAGTTGGTTAGGTGATCATAAGGGAAGGGTATTAGAAGCATAAATGAGAAGAATATTGAGTTGATTTTGTGGTCACTATCAGTTGTAGAAGACAACAAAATAAGTGTGATCAAAACCTTGCAGAAGTCTAAGTAGCATCTTAGCAACTGGGGAGTTTAGGCTTCCCTGTAAGTTTAAACATACTGAAGTTTAGCAAATGTTGGAATAAAGTTCAGAGTTGAAGCTTCCAGGGAAGTAGAATATTTCAAAAGACTAGGTATGTGCTTAGTTTAATTTTGCATTTGTAGCTCCATGTTGAGTCAATTCTTAAATTGAAACCAATGTAATATTTACAGCACATTCTTGTCCTAAGCTAGTTCTATGTTTCAGTGGGTTTTTCTCCATTGAAAGGTTTCCCAAATTAAATCTTGTCTCTCTATGAGGTATCTTATGATTGATTTTTTTTGAATGGATTTTTTGTTTCATTGTAACAAAATAAGTGAAATGAGTAGTTTGTCAAATTTTGAATAGACACTGATTGACCCCCCTCTCAGTGTCCTAGTTACAAACAATTGGTATCAGACCTTGGTCCTTTTGAATCAAGTCTAATAGTTTTGAGGATATCCTAAAGGCATAAGCATGGGTACATTAGCTGAGTCAATTCTAAAAAGTAATTATGAGATTTCTCAATCTCTTATTAACGGACTGAAGAAGGAAATCAAGCTCTTGGATGCTAAACATGGCTAAAAAATCAAGGAGATGACATCCTTTATTGAAAATGTATCAAAATATCTGAAAGATGACATAGATTCCTATCTTAAACATGAAGAATAATTGAGAACCTTTAATTTCTAACCAGAGGAAGAAAATAAAAAGATGAAGATGTATAGAAAAGTTGAAAAAAGTTATGAATATCTTGATAAAATCATAGACAATCAGAGAGTAGTAGGTGATAAAATAGGTGTAGGATTTAGATGACAACCTATGATAAAGAGAGAGGATGTTGAGGATGGTCCAAGCATATAAATAGTCATGAATCTGATCAAGGAGACAAGCACAAGAAGGCCTAAGTAATTTAGGCAACCAAATACATCTAGGTATGAAAGGAATTTTAATGCCTATTGTTTTTCTTATCATAGCTATGGACATAGGGCTAAGGAATGTAGGAATAAATTCATATAATTCAACCCATGGAGAGAGATTAGAAGTGATAAAAAGAAGAACATAGCTTGCTTTAATTGTAAATAAAAAGGGCATATTTCCAAGTACTGTTTAGAACAACCATTAAGTTGATTTTTGAAATAAGTAGACTCAAAATCAATCAATATGGTCATATGCTAAAATTGCAGCAAGTTTAGACACTATTCTAGGAGATGTCATGATCTCAAAGTTGAAAATTATAGTTTGAATGACAATTCACACTAAATTATAGGTAAGAGTAATGTCATATGCTCTAATTGTCATGATTTTGGGAATTTTGCAAATCATTTCTTTCAAAATAATATATTTAGAAGTACAAAAGAAGACATTAAAATATCAAAGGACAAGTTAATAGGGTCTCCAATATGAATACCAATCCTATAAATTAGACAAATTTAATTATGCCTAAACCAACCTCTGGAAAGAAGGAGGTAAAATGAATATAGAAGGTCAAGGAAGAAAACCCAAGAGTTGAAAAAGTAAAGAGTGAAAAGAAAATATAATGGGTAGATGATGAAGAAACACATCAATCAATGATAGTCATGGGATATTCTAACACAAAAAAGACAACATGAAGTGATGATAAAATAAATAAGAAGGAATATAATTATACTGTAAGTGATGAAGAATCCCTACCTCAAGTTATGCTAGAGAAATTGTATGAGATGCAACATGTATATTTGTTAGGAACTCAATCATAAAGTGAGAGCTTAGGAGATGAGGTCGTCACACCAAGGATTGCATTTGATAAGATTGAGAATATCATAAGGATGAGAAGGTAAATAATTTATTCATATTGCTTCTTTGATGACTACCACGTATTTCGAGGTGATCTCACTAGGTGGTGTGCCTTCTATAGGATTATAGAAGGCATGTATCAGCTGAAGAGATGAAAGGTATTATCCTCATTAGTATAAAAAGATGAAAATTAAGGTCTTCTTTGTGAGGATGATGAGTGAATAGTCCATAATATGATATTTCCATCAATAGGTGTTGATTGGAGCACTCATCAAGTTTCCAAGGTATGTCAAAGTTAAGAAATATTTGTTTAGCCCCATGTTTAATTATTAGTGCTTATTAAATTTCTTGAATTTTTTCTTGATTATTTATGCAAATAAAGTGTGGTCAATAGGTCTCATGGTCTGTGTTTTCTTCCTCTATGCTATCAAGTTTGAATCATGTTCAAGTCATACTTCTTAGGTTTTTTTTATGCAATAGACATAATCAAGAGAGTATAAAATTGATTGAGTCAAACTTATAGGTTTTCATCCTTCTAGGTTGTTGTAAAGTTTATAACTTCTTGATGTAAGGATAGTGTGGTCAACAGGTCTCTTGGTATGTGTTGTATTCCTCTATGCTATCAAGTTTAAATCATGGTCAAGTCATCCTTCTTAGGTTGTGTTATCGCCAAATCACTGCACCCTCCAAATGGCTAGAATGTGAACAAGACGTTCGGTTTGATTGGGACACATGGGATCACCTATCAAGCTATGGGACTTGGGCTTAAGGTGAACCTCTAGAGAAGGCTGACTTCCTCTTCCTAAAATAATTGTTGTACTACTCCTAGTGCAATAAAACAATTATTTAGACCTATGCTAACATTTTCATGGGTTTCAAGGAAAGTGAAATGTAGAAATGAAACTATACTAGGGATGGTGATACACCAAATAAAGGGTGTTTCCAGAATCAGGAAGGGTTAGTTTGAAGAGGGTATGTGCACCACAAGTCAAATTCACCTACTGTGACTTAGATAGGGTACAAAATACCAAAAACTAGGAATCATGTGTTCCCTTTGTTAAAATCGATAAGACAAACAAGTTATTAGTTTTACAGTGAAGAAGGATGAACTTGAGAAGGGTGATCAAGCACCACAACCCAATTTTATGCAACACTCCACCACTTGATAATCACAGAACTCCAAGAACCTGTAATAGAAACATGAACTTGCACAGTGTACCTACAAGCATGAGAAAAGGCACACAGAAGTATAGAAGGATGAAAGGACTGAGATTAGTCACAAAACACACACTTTTATTGCTTCAATAATGTGCAAAATGCATCATACATTTAGAAGAGCAAATGGTTGCCATTACAATCTTGGATAAGAGGCTTAAAAGTTCCCGCAACATATAAGGACAACTTGCAGAGGAGAGAAAACTCTTGAAAAATTGAACTTTCCTAAGATTTCTAACTTTCCAACCTATCTGACCTATTGAAACCCCTTGGAATGAGCTTACAACTTACATTTATAGAATAAAATGTGAGAGAGAAGAGGAAAGTTCATAATTACATCCCAAAATTGAAGGCACATGATGTATTTATTATAGTTAGTTGAACCACTAGAGAAGGTTCCATCATGTATCATTAATAGCTAGTGTACCATTCCTCCTTAATTAATAAAAAGAATATTTAAATAATAATAATAAATATTATTATTAAAATATTTAAATAAAAATATTAAATTAATTAACAAATAATGGTGGGACCCCCCATTGACTAGATTGACTTGAAAAGGGAGGCGTCATGAAGAAAAGGCCAAAAATGAGTCCAACTCGGTGGTCAGCTCGCCGAGCCAACTCACTGAGTTGTCTCGAGTTTCTCTAACAAGTCTGATCTCCATTTCCGTGACCATCTATGAGTCTTGAGCACCCTACCAAAGTCATTGAGATCCAAAATGAGCTCTTCATCATACTAGTCGAGCTTACCTTCCCCGAGCTCCATCGCAATGCCTAGCTGTGCAGAGATAAAGGCCTCATCGAGTTCACTCACCACGTCTACATCCTTGACTCGAGCATGTCGCATTCTCCACTTCCATGAGTGATTTACTTTCTTTGATGAGCTCCCAACCTTGGAATGAGCTCAATTTCAAATCAATCCACCATTTCACCGAGCTCTCTACTAATAATCCTTGTGTTAAACACACTACCGACTTTCTTAGTACTTGGTGAGCTCTTTCCCGAAATGATTCTCTCGCCACCGATGCCTATCATGCATCACTTGAGAGGTGAGTTTTGTGTGCATTCATAGATCTTGATTCAATCTCTTCAGCATGAGACCATCACCACATGCAAACGAGATCTCCACCCATGATTCAACCGTGATATAACTTGACACATTTTCCATTTCTTATCTGGCTCATCATTCACGAGTTTTCAATTCCAATCAAATGAGCCAACTTAGTATTGACTAAAATCACTACCTTGAGCTCACTTCTAGCCTGAGAGAGTTTGATTGATGACTCATCCCAAACTATAATATGTTCACCAGTGGTTTCAAGGTGAGATTATCATTCCCACGACTTCATATTGATCCCCTCCTCATACCGATTTACTCACCCAAAACCAACCGAGCTCATCAATTGAGCTCTCTTCACCGTCATTTCAATAGATTTTAGCATGAGATCATGGTAAATTAACTCCTTTGTGTAGCTTGAATCCTCTTATGGCCAAAATTTTGCGATCCAAGTTGCTTATCAGCACCAACACAAATTCTAAGCTCCTATAAATTTTCATGAGATCACCATGTACATGCCTTCAAGCTCATCATGAATTATACCCATCGAACCATCCACTGAGCTCCATGTTAACTCACTCACAACGTGTAATCATCCTCATAGGCTTACCTTGTACTTGAACACCTCTACAACTGTTGAGCCATATCTATCGAGATGATGATGCAACTCTATGCACGTAGAACCCTATCATGACTAAGTCACTAGTTCACTTCCGAGAATAACTCCAACCTCCATGCTAATAACTCAGTGACTAACTTGTCATCTCACCTGTAGCCTCCCTAACAACTTGATGGAAAACTCAGCCATTAACTTGGGCTCCAAGTTTACATGTTTGGTTCGTGGAACTTCTCTTTTGGCATGCCACCGTCACTACTCTGCTTGGCCATGTTTTCCCAAACTTACCCTACGTAGATTTCCTATGTTGGATTTCTTGGCTCGGAAGCCTGAACAACACTTTTCCAATCTCGACATGGCATTATCCTTAAGAAATTATGCAATGGGAATATGGATTTGCAAGGCCACTTTGCCACTTTCTAACTTGGGTGGATGGATCTTGATCCCCACTTTTCCACCAGCTCATCGTGCACTTCATGAACTCGCTGCTGAGTTACATAGATCTTACTTTTCCCACCAGCTCAAACTCGGCCAACTTGTCTGTGAGCTTGCTCCATACTTTGACACTCTAGCGAGTCCAATTCCATATCCCTCTACAATATTTTTCATACGTGTGACCCACCAAGCCATTCACTTGCTTTTCCAGGTGATCCATGTGCATGAATAACTTACAACCTCGGCTTAGTGCCAACTACTTTATTGTGATCAATTTATGATATTCTCACATATTTTTGAGTCAAGATCTATGCCAAGTTAGTCCTTCTTTACTTGACCAAGATTCTCTGAATGAAGCTTGTATTCCATCTACTCAATCCGAGCCATAGGTTGAGCCATTCATCTAGCTCGATGAGTTCCCAATCGCTTGAGATCCAAATTGGAACACTTGTTTTCCTGTCGATTTGTCCTATTTTGAGCCTTCCTTGAATTCCTGATGCAATTAATGAGCCCAAACTATTCTTTTGTCAATAGAGTTATGCCCATGACTGACTCGCATTCACTTTTGAATTTATATGGCTCTGAGAGTACAATACACATCCCTTTCCTCAGTCTTTGCACCAAAACAACCTAAAAATTCTAGCCTAAGCTTGGCCTTGGTGTCACTATGAACACCTCACCCATTTTTTCCTGAAATTCTCTATGAGCTTGACCTTCGTGCTAATTCATCTATGCATTGGGCCATGCGTTGAATCTTGTGAGATCGGATTCTTCTAGCTCTCAATAATACTCAACCATGAAACAAGTTGATTTATTTTCCAAACTAACGTCATCTTGAGCCATTTATTACTCTAAATGTGACTGTAGCCACTTGTTCCTCTACTCAGCCCGTAGATTCCTCATCAATGTCGAGCTAATATTAACTTAGCTCTATATATTTAGCCAACCATCGTATTACACATCAAACTCCCTTTGAATATACAACTTATCTTTCTTCCTGACTCGATGAAGCGAGATATTCATCTACTTGGATTTCCTTGTCTCTCTTTTTTCCGCAGACATTCTAATTGAATACTCCCACATCTCCTTGTTTTCCTTTGACCTAATATGGTGAATTCTTCAAACCAATGTCTCATCTTAATGTCTGAGCTACTTATACAATGGCCTTATCATTCCATGGCTCAAGGAACCAAGTTAAGTCCCTTAGCGAGTTCCTGATTCGTGATCTTTTATGACTTGACTCTCCTTTACAAACCCTTCAATCCATTCACTTTGTCAACATCACCCCTCACGCTCAACCTGCACGTACAAAACAACATCAAAGTTACTCTCGTGTACTCCTCTATTACTATGACTTGCCAAACATCCTAGGAATCATCCCACTAAAATCAAACTTCACCCCAACACTGATTTAAACCAACCATCTCACTTCTAGCTCGTCGAGCAACTCACTGAGCCACTCGGTGAGATCTTTTTTTCTCAATACCATTTACGCCTCCAAATTAGATCTTACCCTAGTGTTTAGAATTCATGAGTTCTTCCCCAAAATTGGTGAGGTAATAAAAACACAATAAGACCTTTTAGACACAAGTTATCAATTTTGACCCTTTTTTGCTAGTGTTAAATAAATGTGGACTTTTCATAGGGAAATTTCTCACCCTAAGACCTAGAAAAGGAAAAAAATAGCCCAAGATGATCCCTCGACATCCTGGAATACCATAAATTCTCCTTAAGCATGAAATTCACTTGAAATTACCTAGAATGATCATGGATGACTATTTTTGGTCCTGGAGTACAATAGACCCATGTTGTCTAAATTTTCCAAGTGTGTGAAATCAAATAATAAGTTGTTGTCTTGCAAAATACTTCATCAAGAGAGTATAAAATTTATTGAGTCAACCTTATAGGTTTTCATCCTTCTAGGTTGTTTTAAAGTGTCTAACTTCTTGATGTAATACAAGTAGTTCATAGTTAGTGTACACATTATGTTACGATGAGTTATTATAGTATGCAATAGGTTAGAATGAGTCCTGGAAAAATCATCCTTTCTTGAGGGAGTCATAGATGTGTGTGTTCATTCTCTTTATATTTTTGGGGTATTTTTCTCAAGCGTCGAGTCATAAAATAACTTCTTAATATCATCCAAGGACTGAAAGAGGTGTGATGTCTTAAAATGAATTCTTAAACATGCAAAGATTGAATGCTTAGAAAGGTGATTCAAGTAGTAAATTGTGACATAAATATGTGCTTGAAATGATCCTTTTGTAATATATCCTTATAGCTGGTTAGGTGATCAGAAGAGAAGGGATTTAGAAGAAGAACTGAGAAGAAGAGTGAGCTGATCTAGTGGTCATTATCAGTTGTAGAAGACAACAAAATCAATGTGATTAAAGCCTTGCAGAAGTCTAAGTAACATCTTAGCGATTGGGGAGTTAAGGCTTCCCTATAATTTTAATCTTATAGAAGGTCATTAGGTGTTGGACTAAAGTTGGGAGTTGAAGCTTCTAGGAAAGTAGAATCTTTTCAAAGACTAAGTATGATATTTTTTAAATTTTGGAGTTGTAGTTCCATGTTGAGTAAATTCTCAAAGTGAAATCTATGTAACATTTATAGGATATTCTTCTCCTAAGTTAGTTCTTGGTTCCAGTGGGTTTATATCCATTGAAGGGTTTCCCACATTAAATCTTGTATCTATGTGTGGTATCTCATGATTTATTTATTTTATGATTATTTGGTTTCATTGTAACAAATTAAGTGAAATGAATAGTTTGTCAAAGTTTATATAGACATTAATTCACCCCACTCTCATTTTCCTTGTTGCCAACAATTGGTATCAGATCCTAGTCCTCTTAAATCAAGTCTAATAGCTTGTAGGAGATCCTAAATGCACAAACATGGGTACATTAGTTGATTCAATTCTAAAAAGTAAGTATGAGATTGTTCAATCTCTGATTAATGTAGTGAAGAATAAAATCAAGATCTTGGAAGCAAAACATGGCCAAAAACTCAAGGAGATGAATTTCTTATCTAAAAATGTATTAAAATATCAAAAATATAAGATTGATGGATATCTTAAACATGAAGAAGAATTGAGAACCTTGATGGTTGAACTAGAGGAATAAAATAATAATTTGAAGATGTATAAAAAACTTGAAACATTTCTGAATATCTTGATGGAATCGTGGAAAATAAAAGAGCACTAGGTGATAAAATAGGTATATGATTTAGAGAAAAACCTATAGGAAAGAAAGAGGATGGAAAGTTTGGTCTAAGCATACAAATACACATGAATCTGATCAAGGAGACAAGCAGAAGAAGGCCTAAGTCAGTTAGGCAAACAAATGCATCTAGTTATGAAAGGAATTTTAATTCCTATTGTTTTTCTTATCATAACTATGAACATAGAGCTTAGGAATGCAGGAAAAAGGTCATATAATTCAACCCATGAAAATATATTAGAAGTGAGAAAGAGAAGAACATACCTTGCTTTAATTGTAAATAAAAAGGGTATATTTCCAAGTACTTTTTAGAAGAACCATCGAGTCAATTTTGGAAAGAAGTAGACTCAGAAGGAATGAATATGGTAGTATGCTATAATCGCAATAATTTTGGACACTATTCTAGGAGATGTCATGTGATCTAAAAGTTTCCAACCAAATAAGAGGTAAGAGTAATGTAATATGCTATAATTTTAAAGATTTTGGGAATTTTGCAAAGCATTTATATCAAAATGAGATATTTAGAAGTACAAAAAGTGGGAATGTGATGAAGAAACACATAAATAAATGAAATTCATGGGAGAGTAGATAGCACAAACAAGACAACATGAAGTTATTATAAAGTCAAGAATAAGGAAGATAATTATAGTGCAAGTTATGAAGAATACCTACCTCAAGTTGTGCAAGAGGAAGTGTATGATATGCAACATGTATTTCTATTAGGAAATCAATCATAAAGTGAAAGCTTAAGAGATGAGTTTTTCACACAAAGGATGGCATCCAAGAATATTTACAAGATCATAATGATGAGAAGGTAAAGAATTGATTCATATTGCTTCTTTGATGACTACTTCCTAGTTTGAGGTGATCTCACCAGGTGGTGTGCCTTATCTATGATTCTAGAAGTCATGTATCAATAGGAATAAGTAAGGTCTTCTCCTCATTAGTCTACCAAGCTGAAAATTAAGGTCTTCTCCATGAGGATGCTGAGTGACTAATCCATATTTTGATTTTTCCATAAATAGGTGTTGATTGCAGTGTTCATCAAGTTTCCAAGGTATGTAAAAGTTAAGAAAAAAAATTTAGCCCCATGTTAAATTATTAGTGCTTATTGAAGTTCTTGAATGTCTTCTTGAGTATTCATGCAAAGAGAGTGTGGTCAATAGGTGTCATGGTCTTTATTTTCTTCCTTTATGCTATCAAGTTTGAATCATGGTTAATTCATCCTTCTTAGGTTGTTTTCATGGAAGAGAGGTCTTCAAGAGAGTATAAAATTTATTGATTCAACCTAATAGGTTTTCTTACATATATTTTATTGCAAAGTGTCTAACTTCATGATCTAATACAAGCAGTTCACAATTAGTTCATAGATTGTGTCTTGATGACTATTTATAGTATGCAGTAGGTCATAATGAGTCCTGAAAAAATATTGATTTCTTGAGGGAGTCATAGATGTGTGTGTTCATGCTCTTTATTTTATTTGGGTATTTTTCTCAAGCGTTGAGTCATAAAATAATTTCTTAATATCATCTTAGGAATGAAAGAGGTGTGGTGTCTAAAAGTGAATGCTTAAACATGTGAAGAGTGAATGCTTATAAACTTGATTCAAGGAGTAAATTGTGACATAAATATGTGCTTGAAATGACCCTTGTACAATATTTACTTGATCTTGGTTAGGTGATCAGAAGAGAAGAGAACTAGAAGTAGAACTGAGAAGAAGAGTGAGTTGATCTAGTGGTCACTATCAATTGTAGAAGACAACAAAATCAATGTGATCAAAACCTTGCACAAGCCTAAGTATCATCTTAGCAACTAGGGAGTTGAGGCTTCCCTATAAGTTTAATCTTACAGAAGGTTAGTAGATGTTTGACTAAAGTTGGGTGTTGAAACATCTAGAAAAACATAATATTTCCAAAGACTAACTAGGTGATTGGTTGAATTTTGGATTTGTAGCTCCATGTTGAGTAAATGCTCAACTTGAAATCAATGTAATATTTACAAGACATTCTTATCCTAAGATATTTATTGATTTAAGTGGGTTTTTCTCCATTAAAGGGTTTGACACATTAAATATTATCTCTCTGTGTGATATCTCATTATTGATGTTTTGTGAATGATTGTTTGATTTCATTACAATAAATTAAGTGAAATGATTTTTGTTTAAAGTTTGAATAGACACTGATTCAACCCCCTCTCAGTGTCCTAGTTTCTAACAATTGGTATGAGATCATGTTCCTCTTGAATCAATTCTAACAGATTGGATGAGATCCTAAAGACACAAGCATGGGTACATTAGCTGATTCAATTATGAAAAGGAAGTATGACATTTCTCAATCTCTAATTAATGGACTGAAGAAGGAAATCAAGCTCATGGAAGTTGACCATGTCCAAGAACTCAAAGATATGGCTTCCTTTGTTGAAAATGTATCAAAACATGTGAAATACAAGATATATTCCCATCCTAAAAATGAATAATAATTTATAACCTTGAAGGTTGAACTAGATTAATAAATTAACAAGTTGAAGATGTATAGAAAACTTGATTAACAATCTTAATATCTTGATGGAATCTTGGAAAATCAAAGAGCACCACAAGATAAAATAGGTGTAGGATTTAGAGGAAAACATATGGGAAAAAGAGAGGATGGAAAGGATGGTCTAAGAATACAAATAGGGATGAATTTGGTTGATGAGATAAGCACAAAAATGCCTAAGTAAGGAAACCAAATGCATCTAGGTATGAAGTGAATTTTAATGACTATTTTTTTCTTGTCATAACTATGAGCATAAGGCTAAGGAATGCAAGAATAAGGCCATAGAATTTAACCCATGGAGAGATATTATAAGTGAGAAAGAGAAGAACATAGTTTAATTTAATTGTAAATAAAAGGAAATATTGCCAAGTACTGTTTAGAAGAACCGTCAAGTCAATTTTGGAAAGAAGTAGACTCAAAAGGAACGGATATGGTAGTATGCTACAATTGCAAAAAAAATTGACACTATTCTCAGAAATGTCATGATCTCAAAGATATAAATTATAGTTTGAATGATATTTCACACCAAATTATAGATAAGAGTAATGTAATATGCTAAAATTATCATAATTTTGGGTATTTTGCAAAAAAACATCTATCAAAGTGAGATATTTAGAAGTAAAAAAGAAGACATGATACTTTCAAAGAAAAATTTGGGAGGGTCTTCAATATGAATACAAATCCTGGAAATGAGACAAAGTCATTTATGCCTAAAACAACCTCTAGAAAGAAGGAGGTAAATTGGATATACAAGGTCAAGGAAGGAATTTTAATGGCTATTGTTTTTCTTGTCATAGTTATGGACATACGGATAAGGAATGTAGGAAGAAGGTCCTATAGGTCAACCCATGGAGAGATATTTGAACTGAGAAAGAGAAGAACATATTTTTCTTTAAATGTAAACAAAAAGGGCATATTTCCAAGTACTATTTAGAAGAACCATCAAGTCAATTTGGGAAAGAAGTAGACTCAAAAGGTATGAATATGGTAGTGTGCTACAATTGAAACAAGTTTGGACACTATTCTATGAGATTTTTTGATCTCAAAGCTTCCAATAATAGTTGGAATGATAGTTCACACAAAATTAGAGGTAAGAGTAATGTAATATGCTATAATTATCATGATTTTGGGAATTTTGCAGACCATTGCTATCACAATGAGATATTTTAAAGTACAAAAGAAGACATTATAATTTCAAAGGAAAAGTTAATATGGTATCCACTATGAATATCAATCCTTGAAATAAGACAATGTCAGCTATGCCTACAACAACCTATGGTAAGAAGGAGGTAAAATGGGTATACAAGGTCAAGGAATAAAACACATGATTTGAGTAAGTGAAGATTGAAAAGAAAATAGAATGTGAATATGATGAATAAAAAAATCAATCAATGATAGTCATGGGAGAGTCTAGCATATACAAGATAGCAGGAATTGATGATAAATCCAAGAAGAAGGAAGATAATTATAGTTAAAGTGATGAATAATCCCTACCTCAAGCTATGCTAGAGAAAGTGTATGAGATGCAACATGTATGGATAAGGAGATGAGGTTATCACACCAAGGATTGCATCCAATAATATTAATAAGATCATAAGGACAAACATAAAAAGAATTCAGTCATATTGCTTCTTTGATGACTACCTCTTGTTCTGAGGTGATATCACTAAGTGGTGTGCCTTTTCTAGGCTTCTAGAAGGTAGGTATCAGCTGAGAGAAGAAATTTATAATCTTCATTAGTCTACCAAGATGAAAATTAAGGTATTCTCTATGATGATGCTGAGTGAATAGTCCATTATATGATGTTTCCATTAGTAGGTGTTGATTGGAGTGTTCATCAAGTTTCAAAGGTATTTCAAAGTTAAGCAATGTTTTTTTGGCCCCATGTTAAAGTATTAATGCTTATTGAAGTTTTGGAATGTATTATTGAGTATTCATGCAAAGAGAGTGTGGTGAAGAGGTCTTATGTTTTGTGTTGTCTTCTTCTATGCTGTCAAGTTTGAATCATGGTTAAGTTATCCTTTTTAGGTTGTTTTCATGCAAGAAAGGTCTTCAAGAGAGTATAAAACTAATTGATTCAACCTTCTAATTTGTTGCAAAGTGTCTAACTTCTTTATATAAATCAATCAGTTCAAACTTAGTCCATAGATTGTGTCATAATGAGTGATCACATAATGCAATAGGTTAGAATGATTCCTAGAAAAATTATCCTTTCTTGAGGGAATAATAGATGTGGGTGTTCATGATATTTATATTTTTGGGTAGTGTTCTCAAGCATTGAGTCACAAAATAAGTTTGTAATATCATTCAAAGAATTAAAATCATTCAATAGCCTTTTAAGGTGATTAAAGTGTTGGTATTGGTTCTAAAAATGTTCAAGAAATGCAATATCTTCCAAGTGGGATTAGTTCATGATGAAAGTGTCTATCATGAATGTTGGAGAAGTGAGAATGAGAGCTCTAAGTACCATGGAATATATGAAAGTTAATAAAACCTATCATTATAATATTAGTTTAGTACTTGGATATTCTTATAATTAGTGTCATGACATTCTCAAGGTATGCAAACTGTATTAAGGTCTGAATTCATGCCAATGTGATAAGGTTCAGGTGTGTGAAGATCTCTATAAGATAAGTAACTGAAAAATTTCAACCAAAATTGTTGAAAGGACACTCCATGTTCAAAATGTGATGAAAGGTTGAAAGAGATACTAAGGATGGCATGTCATCTATTATAAAGATCTAAAAAGGAAGTGATCCAAGAATAAACATGTTTCTAATCCAAAACTTTAAGGTTTCTATTGGAAATTAGAAAGTTGCATATCTTGCAAAATAATATTGAATGAAGGAGGTTCCGCTCATAAAATGTAAAATTTGTAGACTGGAAGGTCTTCTATGAGAATGAAAATAGTAGTAGAGGGTACATAAGTGTTGCTACAAGGTTACATGATGTCTCATTGTTATAAAAGTACAAGAATAAGCTTAAATGCTGATAAGTTTGTGAGAAAGAGTTCCGAGGAGTTGTAGTGAAGACCATTAATAGTGTTTTCATGCATCATGATAAGATTTCTAACTGAAGTGAGTCAAATATAGTGACCTACAAGTTTACAAGGGTTTATAGGAACAAGGGATATATATGATAATGTATAATTGTGTTTTTGAGATGTCCTAGCAACTTGAAAAGCTAGTCAAACGAAAAAAATGAAGACACAACGATATATTTCAAGGGGGATATTTTTTTTTCTTAATCAGTGAATGGAAAAGTAAAGAAAATGGAAAACACTGAAGAGGTCCTTTAGGACTGGTTAGATATGAATGATCCGTCCTCATGAATTAAATGTAAGGTAAATACATGAATTATTGTAGCATCAGATAAATGAGGATGAAATAATCCTAGGGAGTGTTGTATGAGATTTTTTCATGAATAAAATAGGCTTCCATGCATAGCCAAAGATGGGCTAAAAGGAACTGGAAAGATAATTCAGGGATCTAAGGTCCTAAAAGAAAAATCAAATAGCTTAAGGAATATTTAAGCTTGTTTTTAAGCATCATGAAGTGAGATACCTAAATATGAGGATAAATTCATGCATTTATTCAAAGGCACAACTAGAAAGGTAGTGATTCAAATCAAAGGGGGAGCTTATTGAGGTAAGGAAATGCTTTATCAATGATTATTTTCAGGTTGATTATATTGTTGAATGTTTGAACCTTTGTCATAAATGTTAAAGGGGGAGAGAGGGCTGTCAGAAACTAGATAGGAATGCTCTGAAGATGGTGTGATTGTTTTCCATCAAAGTTTTTGAGTTTTTTTGCCATCAATGGAAAAGGAGGATATTGTTGAATTATAATGCATTGGTGTTTTCATTGATGTTAAGTGGAATTGATGGTAAAGGTGTGAATGGTGAAGTGAGGCTGGGGTAGGGCATGAAGGTTTATTGGTAGTGTCTTATTAATGATGGTTGGAGCTCACATAGTGGATTAAGATGGGCTTTAGGATGACTTTAGTGTGTTCTAGGCTTAGTTAGTGAGGTAGGTGCCCTTTATAGGTTTGAAAAATCTTAGTTTGATAGGATCATGTTTCCCATAGGTCAGAAATGATGTTTCTAGGATGTGCAAGAGTTTCTAAGGTGAGCATCAGGTCAGGTTTTATAAGTCACAATTGTAACTATCCCATTTAGGCGTATTTCTAGGGATTAATGAGGTGTAAGAGCTTAATTTATGCCATAAAAAATACTAGGTGAGCATGTTATGATCCTAAGAACACTTGATAGGGAATTTAGGAGAATCTACAGGGCTTACTTTAGCTTTTGAAGGAAAAATTCAAGTTGTCACCAAAACCACCTTTGAGAACTAGAAGTAGAAGATCAGGTAAATGAGATTGGTCTGGGTTGTACATTATTTTTTATGAGAAACCAAGCTATGTGTCATGTATATGGATGTGTTTTGGTTATTTTTTTCAATTATCATTAAATTTTGTAGAATATTGTGCAAGTTACTCAAGTTTTACCAAAACCTGGTTTTTGAGAAATGTAAACTTAGCACCCTAACTTCTTAGCATCCAAAATTTTTTATGAAGCCTCATTCAGATAAATAATACAAGGAATTTTTGAATATCACTCAAATACTTAACTTTTTTTTTTTTAAATTAAGAAAATTGGATAAGAAATAAAAAAGTTGTATTCATTTTAGTAACAGGGTTGTTCTCTCTCCAAACCTCATGGCCAACATGGTTTTTACCTTGGTCTCTTGATTGTTTCAAGGGGTAACAACCGAGATTGACCTCGATGGATGGGTTTATAGAATAACTATGATGTTTATTTTGTATGTTTATGCACTATTTAAAATAATGGATCAAAACTTATTTACCTGTAAACAAGCCTACAAATCATGCTTTAAGCAAAACAATGTTACTTTTCAAAAACAAACTCATGCTTTTATTAATGTTTATGATTGTGCTATAGAATGATAAGGTAGAATTTTGATTATAACTTATTTAGATTAGATAATTATAGCTAACATTAATCATGATTTAAAACCATAAATTAGACTCTTGGTCTGTGCAAAGGTTTTTAGACACATTAGATGCTACAGAGTTGATTATTTATTTTTCTTCCTTAGTAAGGTCAGAATCATGGACGAATATGTAGTCAACGAAGAATTAAAAATCCTCATCCTAGGTGTTGTAAAGGTGGGAAAATTTTGTGTTGGTGCTAGATATACTAATGTGGTTGTGGGTTTTGAACTCTGAAGTGGTCAGGTAATCTTCCTCTAGGAGCTCCAAGCTAGTCTCATAGCGATCTTTATATTGGATCGGGTCCTCTTGTAGTCTCAAAGCTTCATCATACGCATCCTAGAAAGCATTAGTGACTTCTTAGATATGATGAGTGGAAGAAAATATATCCTCTAAATGATTAAATGGGGCTTCCTAGATTGCGCAAAGTTCAAGATCATGGAGCAATTCATATTACTCCGAGTAAAACAGATGGAAAACCACAGTAAAGGAATTAGTAGTGGGAAAAACATATCCTACTAATTCCATCTGAAAACATCATGCTAGATAGAGGATCAGTAGATAACAAGAAAAATCTAGACATTTTAGTTAGATTTTACAGAAAATGATGAAAAAATAGAAAAATACAGGAATCGTTAGTCAATCGCTAGTGTTGAGTGCATGGAATATAGCTCAAGTATGAAAGTGCATAAGGATTGGGCATACAGGTAGCAGGCGCATATGAAGACACAGAATCATAGAGAAACATGAGGACACTAGAATGGTTTCAATTCAGGATTTATCCAGTTTTTGTGGGTCAAGGGTATTTTTTAGATGGAGTGTTGAGCACACGATAACATGAAGACTTACAAGTCACACAAAGATATTTTAGAAAGAGAAGTAGTTCAAGCACCTGTAGACACTAAAAATAGGTCACACTCCCCTTTTTTCCCTCAACATATAAGCACCATTTATTACATTTACCTAGCCATGACCCCTTTCACCCCACTAATATTAATTTAATTAAATTAATGCATTATCCTCACTATGTTTATTATTTAAATATCTTATTTAAATAATATCTCCACATACAATTCACTTAGACACCTCATCAAGCCAACTCAACCTAAGACCTATTCCTAGCAAGTTCCCATGACTAACTAAGACTTACCCAAACCCTAAAAATCAATGTCTACATTCCCTCTAACCACATTCCCACATGCTCACAAGAGGCTCCCAGTATAATCCACGGGATAATGACATGAGATCCAAGGAAATCAGAAGGATCTCCCTAGTTTAGTAAACCTAGGAAATCCCACCTTGACTGACGTCGGTTACCCCTAACCATCGCCGGTTAAGCCGGACCGTCGTCGGTTACCCCTTTTAACCCAAAACAACCTTATTCTCAAGGTTGGAAATTAGAAGTTGGAAGTTGAAAGAAAAAGAGGTTGACGAGCAAGAACACATCTCAAAGAGATAATGCATCTTAAGAGAGCCAATTCTAGCGAAAATCTCACATCCAAGGAAGGAGATTGAGCATCTTCTCCTGCACAACCATCCTAGTCATGATCTGATTTATCCAAGTAAAGAGGAGTGTACATGCAGCCCATGCAAAATATTTTCTTCAATTGGTGATCACTTGCAACCTTCAAAATCATCATCAACACCTCCATCCCTCACACACAGACATCCAAGAACAAAATCCAAGTAAGTACAACATCATACTTTCCTAGTTATTTCATTTCTTCATCATTTTATCATCCATTGTTTATCTTGCTCCCTATTAACCTTTTCCATATTTTCACCTTCGTATACCCATTGAAACCTCACAAAAGCCTACTCCAATCACCTAATACCTCGTCCTGAACATACCAAATTCCTTTTTGTAATCACAAAGGAGGCCAAAATCATCGTTCTGTGACATTTCTAGATCTCACAGTAACCGGCACTGGTTATATCTAACCGCCATCGGTCACCCCTGACCGACAGCGGTCTCTATATTTCCCCACACAACTCTTGAATAGAGACCTACCCACCTAATTTTATCTCACCCTCTTTCACCCATGACCTACCTGAGACCTCTAATTAGACCTGCAAAGACCTAGAACCAATCATTTGACCTTTGGATTCTATTCTAGCTTAGCATTGTAAGATTAAATCTATTTTCTTACTCTGTGTTTTAAGTGAGATACCTAAATCATTTCAAAATAACAATAGAATTTACTTTGTTTATAGCATTGAATTGTTTAAAACAATGGACTGACAGCCGTTTAGGAAGTATCACACTTCCCGGATCTAGCATACACTAGGTAGTTCACTGCCCATATTGTTTAATTCCTTCTGGTGGTCTTGTTTTCATTACAGGTAGTTCCTCCTAGCCAAAAGGAAGCTCTCACGATCAGCTGTGTATTCGGAAGTCATATGCGTGCAACAACCCATCAACCGACATTTGAACAGGTATTCCTCCTACGCTCATTACCCTATCTATTTCATCAACACTTCTAAGAATCGATCTAAGAAAAAGGTGAAACATTTTGGCACGCCTGGTGGGACCCATCCGAGGCTTCCTTGCATTTCATTCATTCCTAGGAAAAAATTATGTGTATTTGTTTCCCTTTTAAAAAGCATGTATACACTAATTTTCTTCTTTAGTAATCCACCTCTCCTTTCTATTTGTTCTAAAGGAAATTTTTTTTTTGGTGTAATTAAAAAGAACAATTTCTTCATGCTTTCTACATTGTAGTGAAAGAGAATCCCTCTTCCTCTTCAGCTTATTGTGTCATCCAATTTCACATTTTCAATTTGGATTTAAAAACAAGTGCATTCCATTCTGACTTTATTGCATTAGCTCACATTAATTGAGGGCAACCTATATGTTGGAAGTCATGACCAGCTGATGGTTGACAATACGAATCATAGAAAAGAACTTCTATCCTTTTCTCTTTCTCTAATTATTACCAAACCTCACAATAATTCAAAATACATACATTCTTAAACAACATCTCTACCTGGAAGAAGTTGTAGGTGATCACACAATCACGGCACAGTGGGCACCCAGCTTGCTGCTCTGTTGAGTCATATTTCAAAGTGAATCCCACCCCCACCATAACATACCTGAAACCTCACCTTTTAGATCTCCTTCTTCGTAGGAAGCCATCCTCACAAAAAAAAATCTATTTCACAATTCATTTGTTAGTCCCTAAATAGCATAAGCTACACAAACATAATAGAAAAGGCATACCTAGGATCACATTTTCTTAGTATTTTTTCTTGGCTTGCATTTTGAGGTGAGAGATCACGTTCATACACTTTTTTTTTCATCCTTGCACGCTCCTCATCATAGCTAGTGTATTTCAGATTCACCTGAGTGTACCTGGGCCATATCACCATCATTCCTATAATTCTGGGTCTGATTCTACATTATATTTTAATTCACAACCACTTTCTTTCATCATTGTTTCAATTTCACAATAACCCTCCTCGGTTACCCTTGAATGCTATCGGTTATACCCAATCGACGTCGGTTCTAGAGTCCTTTTACTAATCTACTCAAAAGGACATTTTACTCCACTTTCTTCCACTTTTCATAGTCTCTTGTCACTGTCATTATTCCCATTGATGTTTTAAACATCCCTCAGATTTAGTGCATACCTGTCAAAATTTTACCTTCTACCTTTTTGTTTACTCACTATCCATTTTCTACAGTGACCGGTAGTGGTTACCCCTGACCGAGGTCAGTTTTTCCTAACTGAGCATCAGTTAGGATATTTCACATTCCAGCCATTGTTTGTTACTGTCATCCATTTTTATCACCAGATTCACCTCGGGTACCTATTGTTCAAACTGTATCATATGGACATAAAAGTAGCCCTACCTCATCATACTGGTTCACGTGGTGCTGACACTGAAGACAAGCAAATGGCCCTCATAAATGGCGCATGGCACAGATTGTCAACCACTCCCACCTAGTCCTTCACCACCTTGGCTATTTTATCACCAACCATGGATCCCATCCAACCTACCACTAGTCGCTCACCGGATGATGAGGAGTTTACATGACTCCTTGACCAGAACCCTAAATCGCGCTTGTAGTTTTACGTTTCCCACTCGTCCACATCGAGACACCTCGGATCAGTTGCACCTATACGGCATGCCCATATCTATCCCCCCGACTCTCATGACACAGACTGTCCACATTGGCCCCAGTCTGGCTGCCGTGCTGCCTACATCCACCTTACCCCCATTCATTTCACAATTACGTTCTATACCCACTATGACTGCCACATATTTTACCTCTGTGGCACCCATAAAGGGTATGTCACCATAACCCTCGATGCGCCAAGGTGCACCTTCAAGAGGCACAACCTCATCTGCCCCTACTGCCTCATACATACCTATAGCTACATTCCCACCTGGCGCAGATATTCAGGTGAATCCATACCCCATTTAAGAATGTGGTTCTTTCGGATTCCATGTAATCGTTAGCCCCTATTGCCACTAGGGTTACCATGACCTCTATCCACCTACCACTATGATATCTTTACCATTGGATGGGAACCACCCGTTTCATCTATTATTCATTCAAAATATACGTATGCCCCTATTTCACTGGCCTTCTTGGGGTCCACCACCTTACATGGAATCCTTATACACTAGAGATGCCACCCCCATTTTATGCCCAAGACCAACCTGGGGTGGTTGCTATAGAAAGGCATTTCCAATCATCACTTCCCTCACTCAATCTTCCTAATTAAATTGATGTTAGGAGGGGCAACATGCTAAACATTGGAGGCATTCTTGTTTTTGGCTCCCACAACACTTCTTCACCTACGACAGGTGAATCTGTGTAGTTCAAGCCTCCATCTAAAACTGTAATGCCACTTCATACCTCTGTGGCATTTTGTGGAAATGCCTAAATTCAATCAATCTTTAATAGCAAAATAATGACACCCAGTAACATTTACGGATCATTCTCAAACATGGGTGTGTATCTAATTGCTCATGATGATGCCTTGATCTTTCACTGCAGAACTGGTTATCCCATGTCCCTCATCTGGACATTGCATTTTAGATTGGTATAGTGGGTTATTGGCGAGACAGGTGTTCTTCATTCCTCGGTGCATCACCTTTGTTAGTTTAGGTTTATTTTTATGCATCTTCTTACCCTATCCCCTTGGCATGTTAGTTTAGGTTTTGAGTAAACCCTCTACATTTTTTACGTGTGCATTTGAACAGAGGAATAGGAACCGGCCTTCATCAGGAGAGCTTTTCCAATTTCGCAAGGTCCCACACTTAGGAAAAGCTCCATGTTATGCAATCGCACTAAGAGTCTCAACCCATCAAGTTACAAACATTCAGGGGTGCTGCGATTCGCCACCAACAGTTACTTCATCCACATTTTATCACCAGATTCACCTGTTCCTGTTGTTCTTTGTATCATTTACAGAGAAGCAACCCTACCTGATCAATATTGGTTCACATGGTGCTGACCCAAAGACAAGCAAGCACCCTCGTATTCCACTCCATTTGTCAACCACTCCCACCTAGTCCTTCACCACCTTATATTTTATCACCAGCCATGGATCCCATCCAGCCTACTACTATCGCTATTGGAGATGACGATTTCACACAACTCCTTGACCATAACCTTGCTGCCTTGTAGTTTTACCTTTCGCACTCATCCACTAGAGATGCCTTGGGTCAGTTGAGATACGACATGCCCATATCTATCCGCCCAACTCTCACACCCACTTCCACATCGGACCCATATGGCTCCATGCTGCCCGCATCCACCTTACCCCTAGTCATTTCACAGTTAGGTTCTATACCCATTATGACTGTCATGTCTATTACCTATGTGAGTCCCAACACATCCACCATACCCTCGGTGACTACCCAGAACACAACCTCATTCACCCCTAATGTCTCATACATACCTGTAGCAACATTCCCATCTCCAGTGTCAGTGACCCCTACCCCATTTCAGAACGTGGTTCTTTCCATTCCACAATCATTAGCCTTTATTGCCACTAGGGTTACCACGACCCTTCCACCCCCATATACATACTACCAAAAACCTCGTGTTTCATCCATTATTCATTCTGGGTACGTAGCCCCTATTTCACTTCCTTATTCTCCACCACCTAACATGGAAACCCCATACACTGGAGTTCCACCCTTATTATATGCCCAAAATCAACCTCCTCATGCTACAAGAGGCATCTGATCATCAAAACCCACCAATGACCTAATTAAATTGATGTTGGATAAGATGCAGACATTGGAGGCATCAATTTCTGGCTCCCGCAAAACTCTCACCTATGACGAGATTTGCAATGAGCCTATTCACTCATCCATTCCTATCCATTCATACCCTATGCATTAGGAAATGCCTAAATTCAATCACTTCAATAGCAAAGAATACCCCCAGCAACATTTACAGTCGTTCAAAAATGGATGTTATCTGATCGCTCATGATGATGCCTTACTTTTGAAAACCTTTCCCATGTCCCTCACTAGACCTGCATTAGATTGGTATAGTGGGTTACCTAAACACTCTATATTCTCATTCAATCAAGTATCCCAAGCCTTCTTGTATCATTTCTCTATCAATATCATCAAGAAGGTTACCATGACCGATCTATATCCCACATAGGGTAGTATGAGGATGAATCTATCGCAGATTTTGTCGCTCGCTAGCACAGCCTGATCAATCAACTTACCTTCCAACTGCCACAAATTGAACTCATCAATCTCTTTACACGCGCTTGTGCTAGACATATCTCCCCAACCTTGCAGGTCCAAACCTTCCAAAAATTTGATGAGGCATTCACTATGGCACGAAAGATAGAGATTCAGGCCATTGAAGAGAATAAAATCCAATTATGTAATAAGAATTTGGCATTCAAGTCAAATGATAACTCTTCCTCTTACAAACCACCAACCAATTATTCAAAAGCTAAGGGCATCGCTAACGTAGTGGTACACAAGGCTAGCCCAACTCATTCATCGAATCAAGCTACACCCTCATCTCATCCATCACCTATCCAGGCTTTTCAATTCAGAAAAGTGCAATGAAAATATACCCAATAGGGGAACCTTACTCTTTTGTCTTAGAAAATCTTATCAAAGCTAGAGCCACCACCCTTCCACCCATAAAACCCCACACTGGTTTTGACCTTGCTCGCTCCATACCCGCATGGTATAAAGAGCATGATTTCTGTAACTATCACTGAGTAAAGGGTCATAGTTATGGCAATTTCATCACTTTCAAGAATATTTTCCAAGAAATGCTCAAGAAAGGTTAGTTAACTATGGATAATCCCAACGCCACCCCCAAAAAAAATCTAAAAATATTCAAAAAACTATTTCCCAACCATGTCCCTTCATCCAATCAAACCGGTGAGACATCCACTCACGATACCCATACCCGAAATATGGATGTTATCTGATCGCTCATGATGATGCCTTACTTTTGAAAACCTTTCCCATGTCCCTCACTAGACTTGCATTAGATTGGTATAGTGGGTTACCTAAACACTCTATATTCTCATTCAATCAAGTATCCCAAGCCTTCTTGTATCATTTCTCTATCAATATCATCAAGAAGGTTACCATGACTGATCTATATCCCACACGGTAGTATGAGGATGAATCTATCGCAGATTTTGTCGCTCGCTAGCACAGCCTGATCAATCAACTTACCTTCCAACTGCCACAAATTGAACTCATCAATCTCTTTACACGCACTTGTGCTAGACATATCTCCCCAACCTTGCAGGTCCAAACCTTCCAAAAATTTGATGAGGCATTCACTATGGCACGAAAGATAGAGATTCAGGCCATTGAAGAGAATAAAATTCAATTATGTAATAAGAATTTGGCATTCAAGTCGAATGATAACTCTTCCTCTTACAAACCACCAACCAATTATTCAAAAGCTAAGGGCATCGCTAACGTAGTGGTACACAAGGCTAGCCCAACTCATTCATCGAATCAAGCTACACCCTCATCTCATCCATCACCTATCCAGGCTTTTCAATTCAGAAAAGAGCAATGAAAATATACCCCAATAGGGGAACCTTACTCTTTTGTCTTAGAAAATCTTATCAAAGCTAGAGCCACCACCCTTCCACCCATAAAACCCCACACTGGTTTTGACCTTGCTCGCTCCATACCCGCATGGTATAAAGAGCATGATTTCTATAACTATCACTGAGTAAAGGGTCATAGTTATGGCAATTTCATCACTTTCAAGAATATTTTCCAAGAAATGCTCAAGAAAGGTTAGTTAACTATGGATAATCCCAACGCCACCCCCAAAAAAAATCTAAAAATATTCAAAAAACTATTTCCCAACCATGTCCCTTCATTCAATCAAACCGGTGAGACATCCACTCACGATACCCATACCCGTGAGGTTCACACTATCTTTAACGAGGTACCTATCACCTCTTAATTACCCCACATCCCTTCCATAAAGGAAATCCTAGCCCGAAGTCATCCTTCCACATTGAAACCAACCTCCACTATTCCTTCACCAATGGAGGAATACCTTTCATCTCCTTCATCACCTATGGAGGGGTCTTCAACTAACATTGAGACCATCTCACCCCTAGCTTCACCACTTAGAGATCCTTTACCTACCGTACCTCCTCCACCCATAAAGGAGGTCCCATTACCTCCTCCACCCACAAAGGAGCACCCATTACCTCCTCCACCCACAGAGGAGCACCTATCTGTTCCTTCACTTAGAGAGGA
Organism: Taxus chinensis; assembly: GCA_019776745.2. Lineage (NCBI taxonomy): Eukaryota > Viridiplantae > Streptophyta > Pinopsida > Cupressales > Taxaceae > Taxus > Taxus chinensis. The sequence goes on from CM034149.1 coordinate 318,615,674, forward strand.
GCACTCATCATCTCCTCCACTCATCATAGACCCAGTTGAGATACCTTTTCATCTTGGCGAGCATTCTCCATCAGCTACCCAAAATCCAACAGACCTACTTTCAGCTCTCTTACCCACAAAAGCCGAAGCTGGTGAATTCCCCATCTCTAAGGCACATTTTATGGGAATTCCCATTAGGTCCTCACTAACTCCACCCATAGACATGTCGTTCTCACATTTGGCCGATCACTTAGATTATGTGGATAGGGCTTTACTATGGGGGCACCTCTTACTCCCTGTCTTAACATAGATGCAGAAATCCCTCAATGACACCTCCACTATCTACCCAAACACATTTCAACCAATCAAACCAAATACAACCACTGTTGTCACAACCCCTTCCACGATACCTATTAGTACTCACACCACACCCTTACCCATAACCTAACCTACATCTAAACCCAAACCCATACCCACAACATTTTCCTCCACTAAACCTATTACCACTTTAGGGGTCACCCTAACCACCAGCCTTACTCATCCACCTATTAAACTAGATTTAGCTACATCCTCCAATGTCAAAACCACACCTACACTGATACCCAAACTAAAGAAACAAAATCATCAACCTCATACCCAAACCGCACTAATCACGCCCACACTTGTCCCATCTACCTTAAGACCTCAACTGCCCAGCATGGTCAAGCACCCTCCACCCATCCATAAACCAATAACACAATAACCCATTCCTTCATCACAAATCTCTAACCTACCTAGGTACACAACATGACTTATACCCGCACCTGCAGTCTCCTTACCACCAATACCTCCAATACCTTCAGCTATTGCTTCACTATCCACTACACTTAAGTCATTGTCCCTGACACCCCAAGTACAACCCATGTCATCTACCTTCACAGCACCCCCGTTATACCCATGGGTAACTCACCCTCTTCCTCCATCTGATTTTCCTTCTAGACCTCATACACCCACATCGCCTTTACCCAAGAAGGTTCAACCCAAAAACAAAACCCCACTACCCCAAAAAAAGGTAGTCAAAACAACCCCACACCCTCCTACCCATCCATCTACTGTACCCCTACCCAAACAAACTTGACCGATACCTTAAACCACATTGAGACCTAAACCCATAGCTCGACCCCTTCCCACTGTTCCAAAAATAGTTTCTTAACAATCAACCACACCTACACCCAAACCCACGTTCACTTCCCATTGTGATCCACTAGTAGGGTCCTATACCAAAAGTTTAACCAACCTCCTCAAGACTTCTGTTATCACATTACCGCCACTCCGACCTTATGAACCCCTCAAACCCAAGCCAAAAGGGTTTGATGATACTAAAATTTATGCATACCATCGTGTGCCAGGACATTATGTGGAGAACCGTAAGGCTTTGATAACTGTCCTTATCCAATTGTGTCCACCAGAAACCAACTTTGATGACAATGACCTTCTCGACAAGAATCCTACTTCACCAACACCCATTCCCACACTGCCCACTCAACAACCACAACCTCCACCCTCACAGCTCCTACAACCACCCTCAAGATTTGAAATTAACATGGTTTGCATCAGAGAACTTGCCACGCCACCACCCAAATGTCATTGTGTCGAGCTAACCTCACAGGTATTTTCTCCTCCAGTAGGTTTTTTCCCTTCATGTCATTATACCACTCACCCTACACCTTCTCCATTTTTCAACTTCCCTTAAATCAACATGATACATGTCAATACACATGCGTAGAAGGGCAAAGAAAAGGAAACTGACCCACCAACTAATCCTATACCCAACATACCATTTGCACCCATACCTAAAATAACTATCCACGGCCCCACGTACCCCATTTCTAATGGCATCACACATCACACCATTCACCAATCCAACACTATGATAATTCTCCACCGGGAACTCCTCATGCTATGATTATTTACTAATGCACAGCCTTTAGTTTGGTGGATGTAATCTGGAAACACAACAACAAACATAACACAAGAATACCATAGACTATGATACAAAGGAATGATGACAAATCTGAAATATAAGTGTAAATTATAATATCAACATGAAATTGTTACAATCTCACCCATGAGGTACTTCAAGTGTTACTGACTTCACTTTCCTTCCAACAATAACTATGGGAGAAAATTCACAATGGATTCTTTAACACACCTTCTAAATGATGGCTTCCTTTACACACTTACTCATACAATATTTCTCACTACTTCCTCTCTATGCTAAATGAGGGGGGTGGCCTCTTTATTTATAGGAATTCAGGCTTATCCACCCTATCTCTAAGATAGGATAGGAAATCTCTTCCGGCCAATCATATTCCATGCCTAAACTCTTGCCTTTACATGTAGGCTTATCTTCTAAGATAAGATAAACCTTATCATCTCACATGGGTTCCACCTTTTTAGACTTTTCTACAAATAAAATACACAAAATATTTATGACATCACTCCTTGTCCTTATTACAAATATAATATTTCTAATTCCTAATCATGTAGACCCTACTTCTCTACTTACCCCAACTTTGACATTTTAACATTACCGGACCACTTACGACAAATATTTACTTTTTACCACAACATTCCATATTGTACTTTGACTATTACCGTACTCTACATTATTGGCGGCACCATACTGACGGCACCGTTATCTTCTATTAGACGCCACTACTAATTATACTTAACAACATCCTATTCCTAATACATACATTAATAAAATAGAAATTACGGAGGAAAATTTTAATGTCGACATTTTCCCCCTTCCTAGCTTCTACTCCGTCCTCGGAGTAGACTCTTATGGACATTCTGAAGCTGGTGCCTGGAAAATATTTAACTTGTCATGGTTGACCCATTTCATAATGGGAGTACCATCCAATTCCTCTAGTCGATATGTACCATTTTCATGCACAACTGCTATTTTGTAGGGCCCCATCCATTTGGGAAGAAATTTTCTCTGCCTTCTTTTTTTGTATCTGGAATCATATACTAGAACCAAGTCATTCACATGAAATGGAGACCAACAGATCTTTTGATCAAAGTATTCCTTCTGCTTCATTTTCTTCTTATAGCTTGTATCCTTCGCTATTTCCCTCATTTCCTCTAGCAAATGAAGATGCACCAACCTTTCTTTTACTGAATCACTTTCATCCATCCTTTCATTTTTCATAACTCTCACAGTGGGAATATCAAACTCAATAGGAAGAACTGGATCAATGCCATAAGCCAACTGAAATGGGGAGTATCCTGTTGCTGACTTTGATGTTGCCCTATATGCCCACAATGTTGCATGAATCCTTTTATCCCACTTATGTACCTGCAAGGCTGCATCTTTTGCTAGAATTTGACACAACACAAAATTTGTTCATTCCACCTGTCCATTTGTGCTTGGCTTGTATGTTGTTGTCTTCCTGTGCTTAATAGAAAACTTGTTGACTAGGGCTTCTACCACCTCATTAATGAAGTGGCTTCCTTGATCTGTTACAATTTCTAATGGGCAACCAAATCTAGTGACAATGCGTTCATATATGAACCTTGCCACTTCATCCATGGAAGTTGTTTTCAATGGCCTAGCTTCAACCCACTTGGTTAAATAATCTGTGGCAACTACAATATACTTATTTTGGCGTGGGGTAGTTGGAAGTGGACCTACAATATCTATTCCCCACTTTTCAAAGGGACCAAGTGGAAGAATAGGGCATAATGGAGCTGATGAAGTCTTACGGTTACCATGTGTTTGACAAATATCACATGTCTTACAATAATTATAACAATCTCTAAAAAGAGTGGGCCAGTGATAACCTGCATCCAAGATCCTTCTTGTTGTAAGTTGTCCAGAGAAGTGTCCTCCACATGTACCATTGTGGAATTCTTCTATCAGCTCCTTCCCTTGATCATGTCCAACTGCCCTCTTGTACTGTCCATCAGGTCCTATTCGAAATAATACTCCATGCAGAATAGAATATGGATGACTGGCTTGAGTAATCTTCCTCTTAGTCTTTGCATTGGCACCATCAGGAAACTTGAATTCATTCAGATAATTCCAAATATCTATGTATTCACTAGGGATTGTGTCAAGGGATAACAATGTTGCATCTGGGAAATCATCATCATCACAAGATGAACCTAAACCATCATAGGCTCGAGAGAGTGCATCTGCATTGACATGCTTCTTTCCTGGCCTATCTATAATATCAAATTCAAATTCTTGTAGCAAAATTATCCATCTTGCTATCCTCCCTGATGGGTTAGGCTTATTTACAATATATTTTAGAGCCTGATGATCTGTTACAACTATAAATTTCTACCCTAGCAAGTAATTTCTAAACTTCTTTACAAGCAAAAATGATAGCTAGAGCCTCTTTTTCAGTTACAGTATAATTTACCTCAGCACTGCTCATTTGTCTGCTCCCAAAGTAAACTGGATGATCATTCCCATTTTCATCCTTTTGGCTCAGAGTACTTCCTAGTGCTGCATCTGAGGCATCAGTATACACAATGAATGGCTTGCTCCAATCTGGATTCTTTAAAACAGGTGAAGACACCAGGGCTTCCTTCAGTTGTTCAAAAGCTTCATGTGCCTTATTTCCTAGTTCATAAGTAACATCCTTCTTCAAGAACTGGGTTAGTGGCTGTGCAATCTTTGAGAAATTCTTGATGAACCTTCTATAGTAACCCACATGGCCTAAAAATGATCTCAACTTACTTCTATTCATAGGAAATGGTAACTCTTTGATTTTTGAAACTTTATCAGGATCAGTACCAATACCATCTCTGGATACAACATGCCCTAACAAAACACCTTTAGAACATCCAAAGACACACTTTGTAGGGTTTAGTGAGGCTTGTGCTTCATCTAACCTTTGAAATGTTGTCTCCATCTGGTGCAGGTGGTCCATCTTGCTCCCATAGATGCAAAAATCATCCAGAAATACTCTGATGAAGTTCCCAATGTAGGGTTCAAACACCCTATTCATCAAGCGTTGGAACGTTGCCAGAGCATTACACAACCCAAAAGGCATAACTCTATAAGCAAACATTCCCCAAGGAGTGGTGAACGTGGTCTTCAGCTGATCTTTCTCTGCTATACAAACTTGGTTGTATCCGCTATATCCATCAGCAAAACTATAACACTCCTGGCCAGCTACTTCGTCCAAGATCTGATCTGAGAATGGAAGAGGGTAATGATCCTTCTTTGTTGCCTTGTTGAGCTTCCTATAATCAACACAAATGCGTAGTTTCCCATTCTTTTTTATTGAGATCACAATGGGAGAAACCCATTCTGAATTCTCCACAGTAAATATGAATCCTGCATCAAGCAACTTATCTATTTCTTCTTTTACAGTCTTGGAAAAATTAGGATTCATTCTATATGGCATTTGCTTTATGGGCTTAGCACCATCTACCAGCTCAATAGAATGTTCTACCCAACTTACTTGATGGAGTTCCTTGTAATCAAAAGTGAATAGGTGTATGTACCTTCGAAAGAGCTGGAGGTAGGATTCCTTCTCACTCTCCATCACAGCATCACCAATCTTTATTTGTTGGAGACGATCATCAATTTCTTCTTTAGATAATTTTATGGGTTCATGAGTCGGTGTGACTGGAAGGATATCCATGACCGAAACATCAACCTCACTTTCTTCATCTTTTGTGTCCACTTCACTGGTACTAGAGTAATCAGAGGATGTCCAATCATCAGTTTCATCACTTGAATCCACAGGTTCTGCCTTATGATGCCGAGGGATCACGTTTATCTTCACCCTCTCTCTGCCACGTCCAAGTGTCATGAAGCCTTCATTCCAGTAGTTTCTTGCATGAACTCTCCTTAGCCATGGTCTTCCCAACAACATTAGGTATGCAACAGTACCATTTTTCATCACCTGAAAGTCTACCACACATACAACACCCATAACAGATATTGCCACATTTGAAACAACACCTTCTGGTTTAGTTTTTCCCTTATTTAATGACCTTAACATAAGTGTTGAGGGGTGATCAATTTTTAAACCCAACATATTCATTACAGACTCAGTCATTACATTAACTGCAGCACCTCCATCAACTAAGACATCATGAATTGAAATACCATTACATAATACCTCAGCTTGTGGAGCGTAGGGATCCGCCTCTGCCTCCAAAATAGGTACCTCAACCTCCTTACTTCGTCGAGCATTGAGTCCACTTCGCAGCTCCCACCTCTTCTCAGAAGACATAGCCAAGAGTTGACCATATGTAATATTTGCAGGCCTTTTGGATAGATCTTCTAAGATGGAGTATGGTCCTTGTCCCTGTGAAATTAGAAAATCCTGCACACCCAACTTTCTTCTCCTATGTTTCTTACTAGTTTCTCCTTTCATCTTCTTAGGATCATTTCCATCTTGGTTATCTTTTTCTTTCTTTCTTTTTGTTACAAACACATCTGCTTCATTATTTATGCTCTTATCTACTACATCAAAAGAATTCACAGGTGCTTTTCCTTTATCATTATCTCTTGTACCAGATGTAGAAGCTCTATCTAGACAATTATACTTATAATGACCCTTTTTATGACAACCATAACATACAACTTCAGTTATATTTCTTTTTGGACCTCTATCTCCTCCCTGAGAACTAAATTCCTTTCCTTGAAGAAGATTAATAGTTAACTGACCCATCTTCCTGAGCAGATCTTCATACTCAGTAGATGTACTAGGAGAAAGATTTGTGCTCACTGAGAGTGGTTGTGGATTCTGGACCAAAGGTGCTGGTGTAGGCTCTACTTTAGCAACAATTTCTTTGGGCTCCTCTTCCATGCTTTCTTCTTGCCTTCTTGCAATCTCCTTTGCTTGTTCAATGGTAGCTGGGTGGTCATACTTCACTCGTTGTCTGATCTTTGGCTTCATCCCAAGAATGAAGTGCTTACAGAGGAGATTATCCATGCCATTCATCAACCCATCCGCTAATCCTTCCTTCCGGATCTGGGCATCGAGCTTCCTCCTTAGCTCTAGAACACGAGCATGATAATCTCTTATCTTCTCCTTCTCTCCTTGGGCTAGCTTTGTGATCTCGATCATGAGATCTACATATTTCTGTTGTTCACCAAATTCTTCAAGAAAACTTTCAGTTAATAAATCCCATGATTTTTTCACATTATCACCTAGTGTTTCAAACCACCTAAGTGTTGAACCATCCAAAAAGGTAGGAAAAAATTCAGTCCATTGTTCCCTTCTTATGAGGCCATTACAAATACAAGATCGTTTAAACTCTTGAATGAAAGAGGAAGCATCTTCATTAGATTGGGCTGAAAAAATAGGAATCTTCCCCATTTTTAAAAGTAACCACAGTGAAATACCAACTCACAAGTACAATCAGTAAGACTTATGTGCACAAATAATTGGACTCACTACAATAGAAAGTGACTTTACACCTTTCTACAGTAAAATAGGAATGACCACGGTAATTTTACATTTACTATGGTAAAACTTGACTTACTACGGTAAAAACTAACTTTACTGTGATAAACACTATTTACGGTAAAAATGAAGTTACTGGGGTAAACACTATTCGCGGTAAAAAAATGAAGTTATTGTGGTAAATACTATTCATGGTAAAAAGTAAAGTTACTGTGGTAAATACTATGCATGGTAAAAAGTGACTTTACCATGGTAACTACTAGGCACAATAAAAACAAGGTTACCCTCCTATTGATTTATGACTAAGTGGGAATATCTCTCCAGAAAATCCACCAACGAGGAATGGTCCCAGCAACGGAACCAAAATGTCATCACCAATCCGGCACTATGATAATTCTCCACCAGGAACTCCTCGTGCTATGATTGTTTACTAATGCACAAGCCTTTAGTTTGGTGGATGTAATCTGGAAACACAACAACAAACATAACACAAGAATACCATAGACTATGATATGAAGGAATGATGACAAATCTGAAATATAGTATAAATTATAAAATCAACATGAAATTGTTACAGTCTCACCCATGAGGTACTTCAAGTGTTACTAACTTCACTTGCCTTCCAACAATAACTATGGGAGAAAACTTCACAATGGATTCTTTAACTTTAACACACCTTCTAAATGATGGCTTCCTTTACACACTTACTCATACAATATTTCTCACTACTTCTCTCTATGCTAAATGAGGGGGGTGGCCTCTTTATTTATAGGAATTCAGGTTTATCCACCCTATCTCTAAGATAGGATAGGAAATCTCTTCCGACCAATCATATTCCATGCCTAAACTCTTTCCTTTACATGTAGGCTTATCTTCTAAGATAAGATAAACCTTATCATCTCACATGGGTTCCACCTTTTTAAACTTTTCTACAAATAAAATACACAAAATATTTATGACATCACTCCTTGTCCTTATTACAAATATAATATTTCTAATTCCTAATCATGTAGACCCTACTTCTCTACTTACCCCAACTTTGACATTTTAACATTACCAGACCACTTACGACAAATATTTACTTTTTACCACAACATTCCTATTGTACTTTGACTGTTACCGTACTCTACTTTATTGGTGGCACCGTACTGACGGCGCCGTTATCTTCTATTGGACGCCACTACTAATTATACTTAACAACATCCTATTCCTAATACATACATTAATAAAATAGAAATTACGGAGGAAAATTTTAATGTCGACAACAACCACTACCACTTCACCTACACCTCTACCTACTAGTACAGTCGCTAACTCATCCACACATACCTCCTCTATTCCTACCGCTACTATAACCTCCATAGCTGACCCATTAGCTTCCCAATCCATTAACTCCACCTCCACATCGACCTCTGACACATCATTCATGCTAGCTACCTACATACCAACCACTGATCCCTTGGAAGGTGTTTTTCAACACCTCACTCTGAGGGAGTACCGCCTATATAGTGTCAACACATTCCTTACTCCGCACGAGTATGGAAGCCTTCACCAACACCCTCGCTATGATCACCATATAGGAGAACACCTCATTTATGGTCCTCCTCATCTTCGTACTAGTCTCACCTATGGGGGACTTGATACTACCACTTACACACCTGAACCACCATCACAACCCCGCTCATTTTCCGTTGACTTCCAATCACTTACCAATCATCGTTTTGCCCACACCTTCCTACACTATTGTGCATGAAAGGGTTTTGGTTTTGGATTTTATGAGCAAGGCTGCTATACCATTATTCCATGTACCCCTCGTAAACATAATGACCATAGTGGTATTAGCTTCCCCGAACCTCCTACCAAACAGGCCCACATTGAACTCATTGAAAACCCTAGCCCTCCTCCACCTTCATATTCATTACCACCCTCACCGACAGAGTCAATGGATCTTGAATCTGTCCCCCCTAAAAAAAATTTCATAAACACCATTTCCTTGGGAACTTTGACTTATAAACGCAAAGGTGAGGCCCCTTCCATTCTCCCATTCTTATATCCTAAAATGATCGATGACGACACACCTATAATTAATGTCATTCAATGTTAGGATGATGAATCCATACTCACCTACCTTGGTGCAGAAGACTCATATATTCATTGGTCGTTACCATCTGAGACACAAACTATGTTGAATGAATTGAGTATCGAGATCAACATTCGTACTCAAGACGACCTGCACATCCTAAAGATCAAACAATATTTAGATGCTACTGAACAGGAATCCATCACTTCTTTTCTATGAGATCATAACCACGCTTTCACTTGGTCTTAAGTAGAAATGCCCAGTATTGACCCCACCATAGTGGTCCATAATATCGTAACCATTCCCGATGCCAAACCTATCAAACAAAATATGAGGAAAATGCACCCTCGCATTGCTCTTCTCATCAAAGAAGAACTTCAATGCCTTCTTTCCATTTCCTTCATCTTAACCATTGATTATCCTCGTTGGATTTCTAACATTTTCCCTGTTACTAAAGCAATAGGGGGACTCTACATTTGTATGGGCTTTCATGACTTCAACCTCACCTGCCCAAAAGATGAATTTCCCTTGCTCGGTATTGATCAACTAGTTGACCTCACCGCTAGTCACAAGATGCTCTCACTCATGGATGGCTTCTTGGGCTATAACAAAATTTTGCTTTCCCTAGAAGATCAGCACAAGATTGCATTCATTACCCCTTGGGGAACCTTTTGCTATCGAGTCATGCCTTTTTTCCTTAAAAACATTGGTGCTACATATCAGCGTGCTATGACTTACATCTTCCATGATATCATGCATCACATATTGGAAGATTACATGGATGATATCTTGGCCAAATCTAAACGTCACGCTGAGAACCTCGTCATCCTCAAAACCATATTTGACCACCTCATTAAATATTACGTCCACCTTCAACCTAAAAATTGTGTCTTCGTGGTTCTCTCAAGAAAACTCCTGGGATTTATTGTTTCCCTCCATGGTATAGAAGTTGACCCTGCTAAAGTCAAGGCCATTCTAGAAATGCCTCCACCCACTAACCTTAAACAACTCCCTCGCTTGTAAGGTAAATTGTAGTCCATTTACCATTTCATTTTACAATTATCTTATCGGTGTCAACCATTTCATCATCTGCTTAGGAAGGATGTCTCCTTTAAGTGGGATGATGACTGTCAAAAATATTTTGAGGCCCTAAAACAATACCTTCTCCAACCACCCATACTCATTCCACCTAAATATGATCAACCTTTTTACCTATACATATTAGCTACCGATCACTCCTTGGGAGCCATGCTCGCTCATCATGATGAACAACACAGGGAGAAGGTGGTTTATTATGTAAGCCATACTCTTTTGGACTATGAAACCCAATACAACCATCCAGAAAAGATTTTCTTAGCCTTAGTTTTCATTTCCACCAAACTCCGCCATTACCTACTCAACCACAAAACCTATGTCATGACCAACACTGATACCTTACACTTCATATATGCCAAACCTTATCAAAATCAGCATGTCACGCGATGGCTCATGATTTTAGCTGATCTTGACCTCGAATTCATTCACCAAAATTCCATCAAGGGCTAGGCTATCACTAACCAACTGCTGATGCACCTATTTCCGGGGACCAACCCTTTAATTTTGACTTTCCCGATGAGTCAATTGCTACTCTTTCCTTGGACGAACCCCCTTACCAAATGACACTATTCTTCGATGGTTCTAAGTGTTAGCGTGGCAATGGGGCTGGTGTTATCCTCATTCCTATGGATGGAGAACCCATGCCTTTGTCTTTTAAACCAAAATTTGAATGCACCAACAATATTGCCAAGTACGAAGCGCTCGTACTAGGTCTCCAAGCTGCCTATGCCCTAGATGTCAAATCAATCCACATCTTTGGTGATTCACAATTGGTCGTAAACCAATTCAATGGTATGTACTAATGTTGTAACAAGATACTTCAAAAGTATAAACATCATGTAGATATAATTTTGACCACATTTGACTGTTACACCCTTCAAACCATCCCATGTTCAACCAACAAATTTGTAGATACCATGGCCTGATTAGCTTCCCAAATACCCGCTTCCCTGGCCAATTCTAAAATATTCATTACCGTAAAACACCTCCATTCACCTTCTTATTTACCTCACGATGTGTACTCAATCAAAAATGACACCCCTGACCCGAGTGACCTTTGGTATAAATAATACTTCGACTACCTTTCCCTCTCCATCTTACCTCCTAATCTCACCCATGATGGACAATGTGCCTTCCTTAAAAAGGTCTCCCATTTTTTCATTCTGGGGGAACTCCTCTATAAGCATGGCTTTGATAGTATTCTTTTACGATGCCTCACAAGTTCTAAAATTCCTTATACCATTAAGGAGGTTCATGATGGCATATGTGGAGGTCACTTTAGTGGCCTTGCTATGGCTAAGCGTATTCTTTTCCTAGGCTATTACTGGCTGACCCTTAACCATGATTGTTGCGACTATGTCAAAAACTGTGTGAAATGTAAACAACATTCCAACCTTCATCATATACCCAGTCATGCTTTACAATTCATTCATGACCTTTGGCCCTTCTCTCAATGGGGTTTGGATCTTGAAGGAGAAATCAATCCTCATTCTTACCAATGCCATCAATGGATCATAACTGCTACCAAATACTGCACAAAATGAGTGGAAGCCATACCACTCATCTCTATGAAAGCTAAGATAATATGTGAGTTCATTAACCATCACATCATTTTTCACTTTGGTGTTCCTCATCGCCTTACCACTGACAATGGAAAACAATTCAAAAACAAAACATTATAAAAACTTTGCGACGCCTTTAGAATTCAACTTAGTTTCTCATCACCTTATTATCGACAAACCAATGGCCAAGCTGAATCCACTAACAAAACCCTCAACAAAATTCTCATCAAATTGGTTGACGATACTAGGAAGGATTGGCATATGCACATTCCTTTTTCCCTATGGGCATACCGCACTAGTATTCACACTTCCACTGCGGTCACACCCTTTTCATTGGTCTACGGTACAAAGGTTGTTCTACCTCTCAAAGTCTAGATCCCCTCACTCTGCATTTCTCTCCATGACATGCTTATTGATGATGACTTTTTTTAGGATCACTTAGCAACTAGAGTTATTAGACAAACATCATCTTAATGCTCTGGATCACCTTCAAGTGTACTAACAACGTATCAAATGTGCTTATGAAAAATGTGTTCATGAACAAACCTTCCAAGTTGGTGACCTTGTCTTGAAAGAAAATCAACACATAACCAAAGCAAAAAAAAGAAAACAGGGAAAATTTGCTCCTAATTGGCTTGGACCATACATCGTAACTCATAGCTATGGATTGGGTTCTTATCATTTATCCTCACTTGATGGTAAACCCAAACTTTAGCCCCTTAACACTTTACATCTTCGACCATTCTATTGTTGACTCATTGTCCTACCTCACCCTTTGTCTCTCTACAGGATCGTCCCTTGAGTGCTATCCACTCCATACACCTCCCTAATGATTAAAAAAGAATCATGTGCATACCCATCACTTGTTATCTTCTCTTGAATATGTGTAACATGACATTGCACATAGCATGATTCTCATGGATAATTTTTATCTACCTTTAGATGAGATCCCGTGGTCGTTCCACATTTCCTTTTGAACAAGAGTCCTATCCTCCACCTTGGTCTTGTCCATGATTTCAAAAACCTCACATGGGACCAAACTCCTTGAGTCAAACTTCTAATAAATAAAAAATATGACTCCCTCAAAAGGACATCTTCCTCTCGATAAAATTAGTACTATAAATAGACTGCTCCCCAAAGGACAGCTATGTGAAGCTTTCAAAAAAAATGAGAGAAACCGATGCTTCTCACATCGATAGGCTTCATGAAGACCTCAAGGAGTACCATATTATTTATCCTATATAGACTTCCCACATCAATAAGTCTATCAAAACAAAAAAAAATTAGTCATGGACTTGCCCATTATGACCTCGGACCTCTTGCCCAAAATCCCTGTCACTCCAAACATATAAAATTAACTACCTTTCACCCACCTTACCATTTCCACTCTCATTTCTTTAGTCACCTCAAGGGACATCTTGGAATTTGGACATTTGGTGATCCTGTGACTACCTTCATTGTAGAACAGTTAATCGTCCAATGCCTTTTGGGTCTTGTGTTCATCACCCCCTCCAAGGTATGATCCTACCCAATCAGGTGGCTCTATTGCCCCCATCTTATTTTTTAACCATCTTTGTAGATGTTTTGATTACCTTATACAGGACTTGGTACTTGCCGCTTACCTTTGGGGTAATCCTCCCCTTTTTCCATAATCACCTTCACCTACATTATTTTACCTATAATCTATCTACACCTATTACACCTAAACCCACTACATGCCTAAAAACCTGCCAACTCATTCTCATATTCTTCCCTATCTCATGGGAGAACTACATCAGCCTGAGGTCCCTTCTTCGTCAGGACTATGTAGGCAACACTCCAAGGGCATGGGGCCCTTGGAGGCTAGCTTGGCCATTCTCTACCCTAAACAATTCATCAACCATGCCTAACTTACCATTTACATCACATTTCACTTAGTTCCCCTTTTCTAACAAAATTGGAAATTAAACCACATACATAACAAGTTGCTTCATATTTTAATCCTTATCACAACATACATTTATTACACCTACCATCTCTCTATCATCACTATGCATAGATTATAGAACATTTCCCATATGACCCATAGTATCATTCATTTCCAACATAATGAATCATAACTAAACCTACTTTCAACTCAACCATGCCTATAACCTAACTCAACCATGCCTAAACCAACTTGACAGGTCCATGCCTAACCATAACCTGACTCAACCATGCCTATAACTTGACTCAATCCATTCCTACCAAACTTGACTCAATCCATGCCCATAACTTGACTCGATCCATTCCCATAACCTGCCTCAACCATGCCTATAACCTGACTCAATCCATGCCTATAACCTAACTCAATCCATGCCTACCAAACCTTACTCAATCCATGCCTATAACCTGACTCAACCATGCCTATAACTCAACTCGATCCATACCTAAACTGACCTGACTCCATCATGCCTAACTCACCTAATTTCCATCCATATCAAAACAACAAATCCATATCTCATCTAACACAAGCCATACATCCAATGTCTCATAAACATATTAATGCATCACAAAATACCATGAATCCCATCATATAAATCAATAAATGTGTAATTCAAAATACATTCCTATCTCATCATAGCCATCATCTCAACAATGTCAGCACGCAGGCTGATATACAATACAAAATGTCATCGACATGCAGGCCAGTCTCATATATACAAAAAGAATGAATGAATCAATACACAACTATCTTCGGCACACAGGCCAACATATATATCAAATAATCACTAGTATACATAAAAAATTAGGTGGCTGCATATCAAACATCTCATTGGATGTCCTCCATCTATGTGTCACCTGAACCCTTGGCCTCATGTGTCCTTGCTAGCACACCACCTAGCTTTGGTAACCGTGTGTTGGTGGCCTCTCCCTGATTAGGCCTCGAAGCTCGCTGACCTCATGTGCTCTCCACACTATGTGTGTGGGATCTCGTCCTCTCACTGGACGCCTGTTGTGCCCTGTACTCTCCATAAGAGAGGAAGTCTATCCCAACTACCATGAGTTAGTCCTTATAATACCTTGCCTCATATAGGGCAACCTATAACCTGGATATAGGCACAGTCTGTGGTGGTCCCATAGGTCTCAGCCCCTGTACCTTCCCTACGCCAACCTATGAATTGGGATCAGCTCCCTATGCCTGTGGTAGCCCCCTGTCCATGTGCCTATGGTGGTGCCCCCTACCCCTGTGCCTGTATCTAGGCCTATAAGGCCCCAATCTGTGCCTGGACTGTGGCCAACTAGCCCTGTAAACCTGCCACTTGAGTCACTAAGGCTGCCACCTGACCATCTTTGTCTCCATCTCCTCCATCTCCTTCACCCTCTCCCTCTGCCATCTGGGCCTGCAGACAGGCCACCTGTACTCATAGCTCTACTACCTCTGCCTCTGACCCCTCCAACTGTGTCTACAGTATACCTATCTAAGTGATCATCATTACTACTTGCCCCTGTAGGGCATCTCTCTACATTGTAACGGTAGCTAAGGTAGGCTACCCTAGTCTAGGTGGTATGGCTCATAACTGAGCCGCCCACCACTGCCTATACCTATTTGTGCATCTGGAATCATCAATCCGTCGATCCACTAGCTGCTCCTCCTCTCCTATAGGCATTATAGGTTGTGGTAGAGGTAAAGGCCTCTCCACCTTATCTCTCTGATACTATGGGAAGGATGGAGGAATATCCTGTATAAGCCCAAACTGCTGTCGGAATTTTTCTATCAGGATCATCTCATCCTCCCCGACACGATGACCCTATATCCACCTCTCTTGTTAGAGCTCAACTAGCTCCTCATGTATGTGATTATATGAGGGTAATCACACATATGGCCTCCAGATAATGTCCACTCTAGAAAATCCCTCCAACAACTACCAAAAATGGGCCATGTCATATGTCAGTCTATCTGACCTTTGCTCTCCTGCAACCGACACCCATCTCCTATATCCCAACCACACAAATCTCGTTGGGAATGCATCTACTCAGATCATCCCTATAGGTCGAACATAGACTATGTGCTTGTAGGCCCAATAGTGTAGTATAAATGTACAACACAGGATAAACCTACGTAGCCACCCATACACCCATAGCTCTCTATATAGCTGCACCAAGAATGTTGGTGCCCAGGAAAAGTGTGTCTCATGCACCATCATATCGTGGATCACCCCCATTAGTGAGTGGAGAAAGCATCCACCCTCTACATCAAGTAGTGCATAGTAGTAAACTACCTCCATCAATAAAACCACTAGCCTCGTCTCATCCGGATGGGCTAGGTACATCTCGCCATAGCTCAAATTGGCGTTATAGAGTCTCAGCTCCACTACCCCCTTGCCAAATATTGTCTCAATCAGCTCCTCTGAGGCCTCAAAGGAGATAGAGTACACATGGTCCCCCAATATGGGTAACCTCAGAATCCAGAACACGTCCTCCAGGGTGATAGTCATCTCAACCGTCAGAAGGTGGAACGTGTTGGTTACGGAGTCCCATCTGTCGATGAGTGAGACCATCAAACTAGGTTGTCAAAAAACATGTCAGTAGCGTCGAATACCACTCAAGCCCACTCCCTCCACGTGTTGCAGCTCCAAAGGGCTCGCTAAGCCATGCAATGTCACCAGTAGCGGTAGAAGCCTATCCCACATATGTAACTGTGATCTTCCCTACATCCAATCCAAGCACAACATTAATCTACATTTACCATGACCATATTCACTAATTATCATTACCCTCCACCCTATTTTTACTTTACCCATCTCAACATCCCTTTTCAGACCCTTGTGCCTAATTCCCGACCGGTGCCGGTATAGCCTAACTGACTCCGGTCACCCTTAAAACAGCATCGGTCACCTGTTTGGTGACCGATACTAGTTCCTCTTTACTGACCATGGTTACCACGTAACTGGCATCAGTCACCTGTTTGGTGACCAATCCTGGTTCTACCCAACCGATGCCAGCCCAACTTGACAGACGCAGGTCACTGTCGCGGAAAACTTTGCGACTTCCCAAACCCCCATTTTTCTAAAAACCTCCCACCTATCCTTTTTACCCCACCTATAATGACCTACACTACCCTAAAACCCCTACCCATCCCACCTATCCAATTTACTACCCTCCCCCCTATTTTTTGCTCATTTTTTCCCACCATACCCACATTTCACTTTTTCCCACACACAAAAAACAAAAAACCCACAAAACCCACAAAACCCCACAAATCACAATTATAACAACTTATACTCTATCTAATTAACACTATATATTTAAGTTCTTACCTCGTCGCATTGCTTCCATCTCGGTGGCACATCTGGCCACTGTGTTGGTGGTCTACTCGATCCCTCTCTAGCCTTTTCCATCCCTATATATCTACCTGTAACCTCCAACCAATCAACTCTCTCACCCTAATCCCATGGACCCGCTACTCACCAACCCAACCAGTGTCAAATCACACTGCTAGCTCAATGTCCCGTTTCCTCTAGATGATTTTCTCACTTTTCTCTCTTTTTTGTCATTTCTTCACTTCGTAAATAACAAATGAATAATAAAAATGTGGATTTTTTGTTTTTATACACAACCTGACCTAACTGATGTTGGTCCCCCTTTGACCGGCATCGGTCTCATGCCCTACCTCACCGTCATTTGTTTTCATATACCGATTTTGATTATCCATGACCACCATCAGTCACCCTTACCTACACATTGACCCTACTTTACCATTTTACCCCACCCTTTACCTTTTTCCTTTATCCCATCCAACCTTTACCCAACCCATTACCTTACCTTTCTTGACCTCATCATTTACTACCTCCATTTTTCCTCCTTTGGGGACTCATTATTTTACCCCTACCTTGGCCTTACCCATGTCGCGACCTAGATATTTGGACCTGGACCATCGCTAGTGACCTTTGACCTCATGTGTTCACTATACCTTGTGGCACTGTTACCTGTGTTGATTGACCTAGTGAACTTACTTAGCCTATTGCCGTGACCGTTTATCCTAACCCTACCTTTGGTGTACCGGAACATACCTAAACGTTCTTACACCTAACCTACATTGTGTTTCCTGACCATACCATATACCTTGGATACCATATTCACTTCACCCTTGTTTGGATAAACCTATCGACCTTAGATGATGTAGAGTTTGCCTGATCTTCAAACTGGTAGCATGCTGCAGTTTATATGTGTGCATGCGTTTGATTGTTACTACTTTTGACCCTGACCTATTACCTATATTTCCCACATAGTCATTTCACCCTTTTCCCCTACACCCACTTGTCTTTTCCTCACATTTACCTTTTATCAAACCAGTCACCACTTCAGCCTACTGCCTTGTCATTTTCTAGTTTGAGGGGGATAACCTTCACCCACAAATGGGGCAACCACATCTTATTTTTGTTAGCATCGCTTACCAATACAAGCTATGCAACAAAAAGGGGAAAATTTTAGACACTAAAAATAGGTCACACTCCCCTTTTGTCCCTCGATATATAAACACCCTTTATTACATTTACCTAGCCATGACCCCCTTCACCCCACTAATATTAATTTAATTAATTTAATTAAATTAATGCATTATCCTCACTATATTTATTATTTAAATAATATCTCCACATACAATTCACTTAGACACCTCACCAAGCCAACTCAACCTAAAACCTATTCTTAGCAAGTTCCCATAACTAACTAAGACTTACCCAGACCCTAAAAAATCAATGCCTACATTCCCTCTAACCACATTCCCACATGCTCACAAGAGGCTCCTAGTTTAATCCTTCAGATAATGACATGAGATCCAAGGAAATTAGGAGGATCTCCCTAGTTTAGTAAACCTAGGAAATCCTACCTTGACCAACGTCGGTTACCCCTTACCGTCACCAGTTAAGCCAGACCACCGTCAGTTACCCCTTTTAACCCAAAACAACCTTATTCTCAAGGTTAGAGTTGGAAAAAATAAATTGACAAGAAAGATCACATCTCATAGAGATAACACATCTTTAGAGAGCCAATTCTAGTGAAAACTCACATCCAAGGAAGGAGATTGAGCATCTTCTCCTGCATAGCCATACCAGCCATGATCTGATTTATCCAAGTAAAGAGGAGTGTACATGCAGCCCATGCAGAAGCTTTTCTTCAGTTGG
Source organism: Taxus chinensis (assembly GCA_019776745.2). NCBI lineage: Eukaryota > Viridiplantae > Streptophyta > Pinopsida > Cupressales > Taxaceae > Taxus > Taxus chinensis. The sequence goes on from CM034149.1 coordinate 318,634,956, forward strand.
TGATCACTTACAACCTTCAAACCCATCATCAGCACCTCCATTCCTCACATACAAGCCTTCAAGAATGGAATCCAAGTAAGTACAATATCATACTTTCCTAGTTATTTCATTTCATCATCATTTTATCATCCATTGTTTATCTTGCTCCCTATTGACCTTCTCCATATTTCCACCTCCCTAGACCCATTAAAACCTTGGAAAATCCTACTCCAATCACCCAATACCTCATCCCAACCAACCAAAGTCCTTTTTCCAATAAAAAAGGAGACCAAAATCCTATTCTGTGACATTCCCAGATCTCATAGTAACTAGCACCGGTTATACCTAACTATTGTTGGTCACCCCTGACCGACACCGGTCTCTGTGTTTGCCCACACAACCCTAAACAGAGACCTACCCACCTAATTTTATCTCACCCTCATTCACCTATGACCTACCTGAGACCTCTATCAGACCTACAGAGACCTAGAACCAATCATTTGACCTTTGGATTCTATTCTAGCTTAGCCTGTTAGATTAGATCTATTTCTTATTGTGTTTTTATGTGAGATACTAAATAATTTTAAAATAAGAATAGGATTTACTTTGTTTATAGCGTTGAATTGTTTAAAACAGTGGACTGACAACCATCTAGGAAGTATCATACTTTTCAAATCTAGCTTACGCTAGGCAGGTCACTGCCCATATTGTTTAATTCCTTCTGGTGGTCTTGTTTTCATTACAGGTAGTTCCTCCTAGCCAAAAGGAAGCTCTCACGATCAGCTGTGGATTCAAAAGTCATATGTGCGCAGCAACCTATCAACCGACATTTGAACAGGTATTCCTCCTATCCCTATTACCCTATATATTTCATCAACACTTCAAAGAAACAATCTAAGAAAAAGGTGAAACAGCGCCATGCATAGGGTCGATCTAATAATAGGATTTCTACTCTAAGTTAATTATAGGAAGTCTATTGTTAAATAACTTGCATGTTTTGTATTCCCATGTAAAGGCACATGGCTATTATTAGCATGTAGCCTATTTTTTGAAGGTGTATGGGTGGTGAAGGAAAATTCCCCATCCCTCTATTTATGTATTGATATGCATGGTTTAGATAGTACCGGTAATTGTAGAGTTATGTTGCGGATTTGCTAGTGTGCGTGGCCTTGGAAATTGGATCTTGAATGTATGAAGATTTTGTGTCTTGCAGTATTTAATATGCTAGATCATATTGGCTGCATATTAGTGTTAGATGTGACTGAGAATGGTTCTTGCATGGTAAATCTAATTATAGTTTCTCTTTCATATGGTTATATCTAGATATGGCTTATGCACTGTGGATTGTTTACTATCTTTTAGAAATCTAGATATATATACATATGCAATCATGTGAAAAATTATGGAAAAGCAACTCTAAAGAGGGATTTGATACCCTTATGTGCTTCAGGTGAGTGATTAGTTTTGGTTGAGTGACGTGTCAGTGCACCTTGGGCTAGTTACAGTGAATTCTAGGCTACATCAATGGTTCTGTTGCAAGGACCTCTTTCTCGGTTGTTTTTTAGGATGTTGTGTTATGAAGACATACCGATTAACCTGGCATAGTATTAAGGAGTGGTTAGTAGATTTGGAAGAAGAGTATGCTCATAGATTCAACATTGGATTTGATTTTAATGCATGCATGTGGGTTGATAAGAATTTGCACGACACATTATCTGAGACATTCTTTGTTATCTTTCCCATAGAGTTGTACGAATTTCTAGTTATTTATGTGTCTAAGAGGAATTGGAGGTTTCACACACTTATTTGGACACAGGAAATATTCTAGGAATCGTATGATGTAGATATGATTTGGACATGCTTTATGGATGTTTGGTTCCAATGTGTTTTGAATAGATATATTGAATATACAGTTTTGAATTACTCTTACCTAGAGGTTTCCAAGTTTCAATTTTTGCGCAAACCCAGAGGATCGTATTTGTGCGGTATTCCACTGGTGATCAAGATCCTGATTGTAACCCTAGATTTGGAACAAAATTTAATGGCTACCTAAAGCCCGCCAAGCTTGGGACAGGAGCAGGTTTGGTGAGGATTATAGACCTAGGGGAAGAAAGAAAAATGGAGGAAAGGTGGATTAAGTTCAATGAGGCGCATGAGAGGGATTTAGAGAAGCAGTGGGAAATTTTAGAGTGGATGGTTTTGTGGAGAGAGATGGCTCATGAAGGATTCAAAGATCACGTAGAAGAGGCACAATCATCATTTAATTTAATTAGAGGACCAGTTGGAGGTATATTTTTTGGCACATCATTAGCATAAAACATAGGTACGTAGAACCATGGAATCACATCTGGAAGTAGTGTAACTTCACAGAATGTGGGCGTTAAGTTTAGCATAACCATCAGGACACAGTGTAGCACATCCTCTGGTTCATTACTTTCTACATAAGGAGGCTCAGAAGGATAGGGAGGATTAGGTGGCTTGGGTGCTAGAGGATCTGGAGGTGGTGGAAATACATGACGGAATACAAAAGGCTCTGGATTTGGTGGACAAGGTCCACACCAACCTCAAAAAATTTACATGGAGATGTCTCTCCATCTTCTAGAGTATAGAATTATTGAAGATGTAGTCGAGCACATGCATATGTGTGAAATAATGTGGTCCACAAAATGGATTATAGCTCAAGAGTACAAGGCAAGCTAGTTCGCAACTATGTTATAGGGATGTATACATAGTTGGTAAATAAAGTTTGATCTTGACCATACTTGTGTTGACTAAACAGTGCTACGAGATGCTTTCTTTAATGAATTTTATATCCCTGAGTTCAAGTAGAACATCTTAAGTGTGCTTATAGACATTAATTAGGGAATTACTCAAATTGGTGAGGAATATGGTGCTTGGTTCAATACCCTCCTATCTAAGTTATCTTATGACATCCACACTTGCCAACATGAACAGTGGTTCATTGGGGGAATGATCATGCCTTTTCAGAGAGCAATTTTAAACAAGACTTATAAAGATCCACGTGAGGAACTTGAATAATCTCTATGTATTAAGGTGGTAGGAAGTGTGGAAACATGAGTGAGTCCACTCTTGGAAGCACAGATTACATAAATGGAAAAACAATTGGAGAAATTATCTACTAATTCAGCGCCTGAGATACATAGTAGAATTTGATATGCCGATTGTAAATTAGAGGGGCATACTAAGGATAGTTTCCCTTAGAAATCAATGTGCCCCTAGTCACTAGATTACGAGATATGTCACTTGGACCACAGTTCATGCCAGTACCCATTATTGCAGTGCGTGATAAGAAAGAATGTGTAAATTTACTGTAAGATTTACAGGTCCTCAACTAATGATACTAAAGATTATAGATTGATTGATCAGATCCATGATGTCATTGATATTGGTGTATGACAAAATGGTATTGTAAATAATTCCAAGGAAAAGGGCGAGCATCATGACTATGATCACAGTGAGGGATGTTTTAATCATGGTCGTTGTAGAGGTCGAGGTTACAAAGGTGGATTCATAGGTCAAGGTTGCGGGAGTAGGAGTGATTAACCTTATGGGACTTGTTATACATGTGGATCTCCTTGTCACTACAGGTTTGAATTTCCAGAAAACAATGTGTTTTCTTTTTGTAGAAAGAATAATAGTTATAAAGATTTTCCTGAATTATATGAACACTTCAAAAAAGAAACAAAAATAGGAAAATAAGAGTGTACAAATGGTTATCATATAAAACGTAGTGAAAGACAAATGGATGTCAAAGTTAGCACTGGATCTTGAGTTAGTACCTATAAAGATTACTACATGCACTGAGGCAATGTGCACTAGGGAGATTCGACAACAAAATCCTACTATTACTAAGGAGGAAGTCATGCATGCCAAGTATCCAAACCCAATGCAGTAGAAGAAGGTTTATCAAGAAACCATAGAGGCAATCCAAAATTTATAGGGTGAGATACATTGTTTGAAGGAATAGTCATGGAAGTTGGAACAAAATAAAGTAGCAGATCTCCATCAGACGGATGTTGATGATTTGAAATAATTTTACAAGATGTTTTGCCAAGAGAACATTATTCCTTTGCTGGGGAGTTGGTTGAAGGGAAATACTCCATGCAATGGGACTGAACATGAGAGATGGATTCTTCTTGTTAATCTTCCTCCAGATAGTTTGGATTATTATAAGGAGATTACTCTAAAATGTTGTTGTTGATGGTTGGCTCTTGAGTAACATCTTGATTGACATAGGCACAAAAGTGAATGTGCTCTCTTTAGATGCATGGGATCAGATGGGAAGACCTCCATTATAGATATATTATAATGTGTTGTTCATGGAAAACTGAACAAAGGAAACACCCATTAGAGTTTTAAAATATGCATCAATTACTATATAGGGGGCCAAGTCCACCGGGGACTTTGAGATATTAGCGCTTATAGAAGAAAAAATTATTTCAACCTTACTTGGGCATCCTTGGTACTATGCAAACAAAACTAACCTAAATTTCAATAAGGGGTATATCAGCTTTGAGAACAAGGAAGAATGTGTCATCATACCTCTAACAAATGGAAAATATATGCCTTATGTGGAGCCCTTAAGTGAAGAAGACTTGAAATTTTTTTATGTGTGCACCATTCAAGATATGGAAGTTCTTGAGCCATCAAAAGAAGGAGTTTTCCAATGGGATGATGCATAGTGAATAAGAGAAACTACAAGTATTGCATGTGATAATTAGACACACAACACTTATGAAATGGTTGGGCACAAAGTATGAAGTGCATCTGCAGGTGTTAGTAAGCCACTCAGTATCAAGTGTTTGGGCAGTAGCCAGGTACCAATGTATACAGGTGAGGAGAATCATGAAATATCCTTGTTGCTATGGAAGTTCAATGCGAATGTTAGGTGGAAAGAAGGAATATGGTAGTATATAATCTGCACGGGATGGTAGCATGTTGGTGTATTGTTCATAAGGATAATCATTTAGAATGGAGGGAAGTAAGGATTGCTTTATCTTCTAGGTTCTTAAGGAGTAATGCGCCTACTCATATCTATACATTTCATGGTAATGATCTTGTTTAGCACCATGTTCAATAGTGTGAGAGACTCTAGACAGCGGGACAGGAAGGTTTACCACCTTTTTTGTGGGTGCACAAGTTTTATTTCACCTTGCGATGTTATGCATGTGCATGGTATGTCTACGCAAAGTTGAATAGAGTGAGTGGAAATGGGTAGCCACTTGTTGAAGGTATGACTTAGACCTTTGATTATTTTTCTTCTAAACCTCTAGTAAATCAGGTGCTGCAGGTTATGAATCACTTAACTATGGGAGACATTGCAAAGGCTGAATATTTTCTTCAAGATTTGTTAAGAGAATCAAACCTAGTGGCACATTTTAAGAGAAAAAATTAGATGTTTAACAACTTCAACACACCTTCCTAGAAAGAGAAAATGGTAAGATGATCTACATGGTTGGTGATTAAGAGGTAGAGAACCTATATATTGAGAACACAGAGGGTACACACAAAGTCTTAGATAGTGTATATGAGAAGGAACACACCTACCATGAGCCTATGAAGATAGAGAAAGTGAACATTAGCACGGATGCTAAACCTAAGGAGGATATTATAGGAGATTACTAATCTGACTCTAAGGTTGCTAAGATCATTGAGTTCCTACATGACTTTCAGGATTTGTTCACTAGACACTATCATGCATTGAAAGGCGTGCATGAATCATCGAGAGAAATGAAGATAAATCTAAAATAAGGTGCATGCCTGGTCTAGAAGAGTCCTTACAGGATGAATCCGAACTTACGTGTCAAGGTAAAGGAAGAAATTGAAAAAATGTTAATTTTTGGAATTAATGTTCCCATTGAGGAGTTAGAATGGGTAATTCCTATGGTGATCAGCATCATGAAAAATGGTAGAATTAGGGTTTGTGTGTATTAAAGGGAGTTATATGTTACATGTGTGATTGATCCATTTCCCACACCCTTTACTAAGGAGATCGTGGAAGGTATTGCAGGGCATGAAATCTACTCCTTCACTGATGGATTCTCTAGATATCATCAGGTAACGATAGCTGAAGAGAATCAAGAAGAGATGAATTTAACCATTAAGTGGGGAAATTTTGCAGACAAGGTTATGCCCTTTGGATTAAAGAATGTGCATGAAATATTTTCACGCATAGTGGTGGAAACATTCCAAGATTTTATTCACAAGTTCTTACTAGTGTATCTGGATGATTGGACAGTCTATGTGCTCATGAAAAAACACTGTGATAATTTTAGGCTGATGTTTGAGAGATGTAGGAAGTTGAGCATCTCCTAAAACATTAAGAAGTGTATATTTTCCACACCCTTTGGAATTTTATTAGGGCACATCATTTGTAAAGAAGGATTTATTTTGGATCTTGCTAAGGTAGTTGTGATTTTGGGCTTGAAGGAACATACTAGCCAAATTGAGGTGCGTATATTCTTGGGGAACATAGGTTATTATAGAAATTTCATTAAGGGGTATGTCAAGATCGTTACTCCTTTGGAAGAGTTACTCAAAGGAAAATTAAAGTTCTATTAAGGTGAGGCACAACAATGTGCATTTGACAAACTAAAGGAGAGGCTTACTACAGAGCCTATTTTTCACTTTCCTTCATGGTCCAAGCATTTTCACGTTCATGTAGATGCTTTTGGCATGCTCATTAGTTCCATATTAGCTCATCCTGGAGAAGGGTATTTCGAGCATCCTATTTTTTGTTATTAGAAATTTTACTCTAGAAGAACAAAATTATACACAGAGAGAGTGTGAGGCCTTGTCTATGATCCACGCACTCCATAAGTTTCGACAGTATTTGTTGGCTATACCTTTTATATTTTATACAAACCACATGGGATTGAAGTACTTGGTGAACAAGCCCATTTTTTAGGAAACATATGTCGTTGGGTACTATTATTTCAAGATTTCAATTTTACAGTGGTAGTTAAGCCTAGTAAGAGCAATTCTGGTCTAGACCATTTATCAATGATTCAATCAGGAGAGGATGCAGAGAGAATTGAGGATACAATGCTAGATGCACATTTTTTCAAGTTGAACTGTATACCCTTGAACTTGGAAAATATTTCTTTCATTTTACCCACATGTGTGGCACCCAAAGGATAGAAGGATTTAGAGAAGAAACAAATTTTTATCCACGTTGTGCCTTACATGTTGATCAGTGGTGACTTATACAAATTAGGTTATGATGAATTTTTACACTGGTGTGTGCTTTAGCATGAGCACAAAATAATTATGGTAGAGATCAAAGTGGTATTTTAGGTGACCATTTTCAGTTCCTTGGAAATCCTGGGTAATGTGATGAAATGCCTTTAAGGCTTATTACTAGTGTAGAACTTTTTAAGAAGTGGGAAATTGACTTTGTGGGCCCTATTTCCCCTGTTATGTGAAGGAAAATATCATGCTACATTATAACTTGTTTATATTATCTTACAAGTTGGGTGGAAGCGGCACCTACAAAGTATTACACAACAGCTACGGTGACAAGGTTTCTGTGGGAAAATATTATCAGCAGGTATGGCTTCCCTTTTAGTTTAACAAGTGTAGAGATACTCATTTCCTTAATGAGACTATCAACATATTTTTGGATGAATTCGTGGTTGCACACCATCAGAAAACCCCTTATCACCCTCAGGAAAATGGAACTACAGAGGCCTTCAACAAGATATTGAGCCATACTTTGACAAAAATTTGTGATTTTGGAAGGAGAGATTAGGATGATAAGGTTTATGCAGTACTTTGGGCATATCGGACAACCTAAAAAAGGTTGAATAAAGAAACACCCTTTCAACTGGTGTTTGGCACAAAATTAGTTCTCCCCATGGAATTCATGTTACCTTTTTTATGTATTGCATGCACAAGAGGTCTAGCTGATGAGAAAGCACTAGAAGAGTGAATTGAAAATTTGATGCAGCTAGATGAGAGGTGTGCCATAACAAGATGGAGTTAGAAGAAAGAAAAATATAGGCAGAAGGCATGGGATGATAGGTACATCAAGTATAAGAAGCTTGAGATTGGGAAAATGGTACTTCTCTATGATTAAAATTTTTTGTGCCATCCTAGAAAGCTAAAAGTGCATTGGTTGGGACCATATGTAATCACCCATATACATAATTCAACTGCTTACCAGTTAGAGGCACTAGATGGAACATGGTTTCCTGGTTACTTCAACGGGAGTAAGATGAATCCCTATTATAAATAAGTCTTCTTAGTGTTTTAATAAGGCATTATTTCCACTTAGCTTACATTTCCCTTAATGCATTTTCGTTATATGTGTATCCTTCATTGTTATTATGCTTGTAGATTTAGTTCATTGTTATGTGCAATAAGTGCACTTGCGTTAGAAGATGACTACAATTTAAGTTTTTTCATGCACATAGGACCGTGCATACCCTTAGTGTGGGGTGGTTTACATACAAGGTTAATTACCAAGCTGAATATAGTTGATTATCATCTAAAGATGGGTATGCATAAGGAAAATTTGGTGTAGGTTCTTTTTTGAAGGGTGCAGATCAATACTCCTAAATGAATACCATAAATAGAAAAATGGATGCACAATATAACACAAGGTAAGCTACAAGAGGGGAAAATACTTAGAAGAAGGAATAGTGGCAAAGTAATTTAGTGCATAAGAGTGTGCAAGAGGATGTATGTGGCCAATAAGTAGGAGGCACGCCAAAAGGTTATGATTGTGGTGTGGAAATGATCAGAACGGAAAAACTGGCAAATAATGTATTAATGTTGGGATCGGTGGTAGGTAAAGGAGAAATAAATGTAAAAAAAATTAAAATATATATAAGGATGGAATGTGGATTCAATTTTACCTTTGTAATTATGAATTTTCGAGTGAGATATTTGTGAACAAGCTAGAGAGACATTGTTGAAGTGCAGAGAGCTGAAAAACTAGGTGTTGTGATCAAATTTGTGCACATGATTAACTTGTGCTCCCATTAGAGATGGGTTTTGAGCAAAGCAAAGGCGTATGGGGAGGAGAAATCAAGCACTAGGGTTTGAATTAGAGCTAGGGCACACATTTTTGAGCTACGGAATGAAATTTTGAGTCACATAGCTTGATAAAAGTAAAAATAACACCTTTTAAATTACTATGGTACCAAGGAGAGCACTTGGAGTGGGGAAAAAGGGGGAGAAGAAGGTGGAGGTCAAATTCAAAGTAGAAGATGCCTCCGGAGGTAGGTTTTTAGAAATTCAATACCTAGAGGGCATTCTTATGAGGTGTGATTGGGATTCACATGTTTTTCACTACATAATGAGAAATTACAACCACATAACCAAGGACATGAAGGAGGATTTGGAAAAGTTTCTCATAATGAAGAAAACGAAGAGGACATTAGATAACATGCTAGTTTATGACGATGTAGGAGAAACATAGTTGGCCAAGGTTGGAGTGTTATAATTGTATGAGCTCCCATACTTCAGAAAACGTAAAAAATTATACAATTGCTTCATGAGCCAAGTGTATGAATATTTATTTTACTTCACTGGGCACCGAATAAGGATTACCGCGCCATTGATTTCCAACTTGATAGGGTTGAGGAGCTTGGGTATAGAGATAAATAGTGACATCACTTATAAGGAGACTGTAGAAAAAACAAGGAAGGAGTTGGGTTACACTAAAGGTGGGTGTGGGATGGATATTCATAAGTTACAGAAGTACCTAGTTGTCCAGGAAGCGACACATCTTCTAACAAAGATCAATAATCAGGAACATTTTTCTCAAGTCAATAGGGCGTGGCTTCATATCGCATGCAGAATGACACAGGGGGTTTTCTAAAACATATCCAAATTTATTTCTGAGACCATCATTGAGGAGGCACAAGAAGGTGAAAAGATAAGTTTTGGCACTATCCTTTTGTCCTTAGTTTTTATGGAAATTGGTGTGCCTAATGGGCCAATGGACAATATATGGATGTTCCCTCTAGAAGAGAAGTCCTTGACATATAGATTTACAAATTACACTTATGATGGTTCAATGAGTGGACCCTTCAAAAAAAGGTCAGAGCTATGGTATGAGCAGTTATGTGTCGTGTTTGAGGAAGAATGGATGATCCCCAAGGAGTTACCTTCAGTTGTGGGCAAAAGGGTAAAATTGGAAGTATACCAACACTATTGCATTGAGTGCTTTGCAATGAAAGATGGAAAATGGATCCCATGGCACAAACTACCTTATTCTTTTACCACGCACTATTTCCATGAATTTGTTCACACATTTTCTGATGCATGCCACTTGATATTCAACGCAGAAAAGGTAGATTGTGACTACCAAACACTGAGGAAAACCTTGTCTACCTAGGTAAGACTACTTACATTGAGTGTTTAATATCAGATGAAATTAATATGAAGGGTGTGATCTTGTCCATTGGCAAGCTGGGTGTGATTTTTGTGTATGTGTACTTAAATCCTAAACTATAAAATGACAAGTACTTTGAAAATGAGTTCAAGTTACCTGGACCACCTAAAGGGAATCACACGGTTGTACCTTATAGGAGGAAGAAATTTTTCTACCCACTATGGATGAAGAAGAAGAAGAAGAGGAGGAGGAGGAAGAGGAAATTCATGAAGACGATGGGAGTCTAGAGTACATGGGCAGAAAGCAACCTAGTGTTGTAAAGAAAAGGGAACGTGAACCAAGTCCCCTAGTACAGGAACAAGATGAAGAGTCAAGCGTATTGAAGATAGACATAGAGAAGACTCTAGAAGATCCATTGTTCAAAAGGTTTTTCATGAAAAAAATGGTTCAAAGTGTAGGGACGTCACAATCACTGAAGAGATGACCTAGGACCTCTCTGCCCAAAGTAGAACTTGAGAAGAACAGAAGTCACAAGCTGAGAATGAAGGAAGAGGAGGAGGATGAGTCTGGTGAAATTGCATTAGCATACCAACTAAGCTAGAGGATGTAGAAGATCCTCATGAAGAAGGTATGAAGAATCATAAAGAAGGGCATAAGGGCTAGGGTGCAAAATTAGATAAGGGTGAGCCTTCTGGTATGCCTAATTGATACGCAAAAAGGTAAAGACCTGAATATGGAATCAGGCACCCGTGTTCCCAAAGGTATGAGGGCGAAGAAAGAAAACATGGGTGAAGACTACATGAATCCTGTGTTGGGCTATGTAAATGATACAAATAAAATCATACATGCCCAATTTCATAGCATTGTAGAGAAAAAATATCTATATGGTTGGGAGTTAATGGATTCAGATATGGTCAACTTGCACACCAGGAAGTAACTACCTTGGTCTATGCAAACTCACATGCACGAGCCATATTTTTTTGTATGCAAATATTCCTACATGTCCCTCAGGATGAAAAATTCTACACATCTCTGACACATGAATATTGAGCCCACGACCATGTCAGATGAGAAGGTAAGTAATGCCTTAGTAAAATTATCTACAAATGTTGTGTGCACGAATGTAGATAAAGTAGAAACCATTAGAGCATTGGTCAAAGACATAAAGGAGAAGGAAAAAAAAATATAGCACCTAAAATTAAAAAAGGAACGACAAGAGCTAAAGAATGAGGCATTGATCAGTATGGCTGAGGAAATTGGGGATGACATTATGAAGGTAATACCTCATCTAGAGTCTCAACTTCCTCAGAAATTTCCTTCTGTAATGCACTATGTCTAGAAATTGGTTAAACTAGTCATACAAGAAGGGCATGTGTGTATTCCTATGCCAAAATATCTTGCAGATGATGCAACAAGAGCCAAGGCCACCATTTCCTGAAATATTTCAAGCTATGAGTCTTTATTACAAGCCTTGAAGGATGAGCTAAAGAAGGGAAATCAATCTCTGAACATGTGCATGATGTCAAATGTAATAAGTAAGCACTGAAGAAGATAATGAAGTCCTAAAGGCCATGAAGGATGAGACACTTGGGTTCATAGATAAACTTTCTCTAGTGAAAGAAAAATGTGAAGCCCTTACAACAACCCAAGATCCACATAGGGACAAAATAGATGAAATTGGAAAGCTTATTGTGTAGAAAATGGACTCCATGGAGGGAATAATGTCAAGCATGGATAACATTGTCAGGGTTCTAAATAATGAAAAAGATAACATGAATCAATATGAATTGGATGTCATAGTGACAAACATCTCAGATAAGAAAAAGGAGGCATTTAGTTACTAACAGACATTAGAGGTAGAAATTAAGAATGATTATCTATAACTCATACTACCAGTTGAGGAGGAAAGAAATGAGTGATGTCTCATTATTTTTTTGAACAAGGATTTATTCTTTCATATATTATTCTTTGCTTTGGAGATATAAGTGGGATTTCCTATTATCGAGACAACAATGTAGTTAGTGTGGGGTAATGTTGAGTGCATGGAATATAGCTCAAGTATGAAAGTGCATAAGGATTTGGTGCGTAGGGACCAGGTGTGTAGGAAGGTGCGGAATCATAGAGGAATATGAGCACACTAGAAAGTTTTGAATTTAGGACTTAGCCACTTTTTGTAGGTCAAGGATATTTTTGGAGATGGAGTGTTGAGCATGTGATAACATGAAGACTTACAGGTCATGCAAAGAAATTTTAGGATGAGCAGTAGCTTAGGTGTCATGCATAGGGTCGATCTAATAATAGGATTTATACTCACAGTTAACTAAAGGAAGTATATTGTTAGATAACTTATATGTATTTTATTCCCTTGTAAAGGTGCATTGATATTATTAGCTTGTAGCCTATTTTTGGAAGGTGTGTGGGTGGTGAAAGGAAACTCCCCATCCCTATATATATAAGTGTTCCACCAAATTGTTGTAGATAATGAAACAAATAAGGGTAAATAGGACAAGGAGGAATACTTGTTGTCATGTGCTTGAAGGTTGAGTATGTGCTCTTCTGATTTCTGATCCAAACAGATTGTGTGAGCTTCCTTTTTCCTTGGAGGAACTACCTATAATCAAAATCAAGACCACAAGATACACTTAATAGAAAATTTTAGTGGATTACTGAGCGTGAGCTAGATCAAGGAAGTGTGATACTTCATCGATGGTTGTAAATCCACTAATATATATATATATATATATATATATATATATATATATATATATATATATATATATATAATTCAATATAAAATAAATGAACATGTAAATAAAATAATATAATGCCAGTGTTTTGATTTAGGTATCTGAGATTACTATGAAAACTTTAATAAAAGAATCTAATTAAATTCTTTAATAATTAAACTAGTGAAGGTCCCAGGTCAGGTTGTAGGTTGGATAGGTGGTCTGAGGGTCATAAACAAGGTCTGGGTAAGATTTGGTGTAGTTTGGGTTGATTTTGGATGATTAGGAAGCTTGCTTGTTTAAGGAAGTTTACCAGATACATAGATTGACATTGGTTAGGATGTGACCAATGTCAGTTTAGGATAATGGCTATCGGTTACTATAGATAATTAAATAATGTTAAAAGTGGGTGTCTAATCTCTCTATGTATATGCACAAAGAGTTGGGGAGGCTTGTGGTGAGGTTATAAGTGAGGTATCAGATTTGGGTAAGATTTTGTGAGGTTTTGGGGATGTTAGGGGAAGTTTGGTGAGAATTGACATAGGAGACAGTAACCGATGTCAGTTGGGTGACCGATTCTAGTGAAGAGGAGAAAATGATGACGGTTAAGGTAACTGACATCGGTAGGGGTGAAATGGTGGTAATTAAATAAAATTGGTTTTTGGGATTCTTTGTGATTGCAAATAGAATGGAGGGAGGATGGTTAGGCTCATAAAAAATCTAGGAAGCCTTAGGAAAGCCTAAAAGTCATCTACGGAGGGGAATAAGGTGGTGGGTGGTAGGTTGAGTATATTGGCCAGAAAGAGGGGGTGGAGGAATGTAGGAAAGAACAAGATCCAATAAAAAAAAGATAAATAACCTATTAAGTAAGTGTAGAAATGATGCAAGTAAAATACACTTGTATTTGTAGACTTGGTTGGTAAAGGATGGCAATGGTTGATCTATGAAGAACTTGGTGATCAGTGCCATGGAAATGCTTCCTAGATTTCTCGCATGAATGCAAATTCCTGTGGACAAGTATCAAGTACTTTCTTGGGCATGTGGTTGAATGTATTCTGTTGTCTGGATGTTGAGAAAATCTATGGTTCATGCTTGAATGTAGATAGCTCTCTCAAAACTCGAAGTGAAAAACCTGGGGAAAAGGTTACAAAACTGTATAGATGGTAACCAACGATAATTAGGGTGACGAGTGTTGGTTAAGGGTTAACTACATCAGTTAAGGTGGGAAATCTTAGGTTTTCACAAAATAGCATATCCTTGATATTTTTAGCGTGCTCTGATTGTCCATCCGAGTCTCAAGTGATGGTTAGCATTTAGCTAACTGGAAGTGTTATTGGAGAAGGAATAGGACTTTAATGTTATGGTTAGACTAAGTCCCAATTGGTTAAGATAAGTGGAAACTTAGTCCTAGTTAATTAATAAACAAATAATAATTCCATCGCAAGGTGTAAATTAACTGAATTAAATTAATTAAATTGATTAATAGTGTGAGGATGAGTATTAATTCAATTGTAAGTAATTAAATTAATATGAACACAGGATAAGGGGTCATGGTTAGGTGAATATGTTATGTTAATTAATTAAAGGGGACCAAGGGGAGTGTGACCCAAATTTTGTGCCTACATTTGCCCCTTTTTGTTGCATTGATTGTATTGGTAAGTGATGTTGACAAAAATAGGAATTTCTTGCCCCAAATATAGGTGAGAGTTGAGTTTCCTCAAGTAGGGATGAAGGTGAGGATGCCCCAAGTATGGGTGGATGTTGTCTCCCTCAAACAAAGAGTTGATGAGGTATTAGATGGAGTCAGTGAGTGGTTTGATAAATGGTAAAGTGATGAAAGTGAGGGTAGGTGGGTAGTAGGGAATGGTATGGTCACTTTGGGTAATGGGTAAGGGTCATATATTGGTTATCCCTTGTACAGGGAATGGTAGAGGAGATATAGGAGCTCTAGCTATTGAGGTGGATACATGGGTGTTGTGTGGGCGAGCACGAGATGATACCTATAGATAGAGTTAGAAGACATTTGGGGCTACGATAGGATGTACCCCCACCCTTTCCACTGTACCATCAAGATGACGTTGAGAGACTCATGTCTCCACCACGTCTGAGTGTTACAACAGGGCAGGAGGAGCACGTAGTTGATATATATATTGATGATGCAAGAGTCACTAATGGATAACAAAAGTGGTGGGCGTAACAACTACGGGTGACTCCACTGAGGCTAGGGAAGCTAGATTTTGCTATGGTCATAGTGCAAAGAGATGAATTATAGGGGAAGGTATCCATCATATAGACACAGATCAAAGGTTTGCAAGGTCAGTTGACAGGGGCACAGGCACAAATGGCCACCCTGTAAGCTCAGGTGACGGCTTTACAGGTCCAATTGGCACAAGGCAAGCACCCACACAATTTGGAGATAGTGATGGATTTCAGGTGGCAAGTTTGCAGGGCCATCTGGACACTTTATAGGCACTGGTAGTGGCCTTATAGGCCTAAATTGTAGCATCGGTACCTCCACAGGCCCAGGGACAGGGTCCCATACTACAAGAAGCAGCGGTGGGACATGGTCCCAAGGTATAGGGAGGATGAAAGGGATCATAGGTACATGGACCAAGGCCAGTATTAGTAGGACAAGGCTTACATGTTGCATTGAGACCCATGGCACCACCTCAAATGGTGTCAATGGTGAGGTTCAGGGATGCCTTGAATGAGGATCATTAGTATCAGGATCACCTGATGAATGCTAGGATAGATGTTCCCTCATATGCTGAGTACACAACCCAAAAGGAAGCTAGTGAGTGGATGAGATCTAGGACTCACAGTTCAGGGAGTACAAGGGGCCGTAGAGCCCATAGAAAGGGCCAGGCTGAGGTTATGAGTTCTCAGAGGTGAGGCCTAAGTGAATTCCAGGAGGGGATCAGACCGAGATCCATGAAGGGAGTAGATAAGTTGGTAGGACGATAGACAGGAAGGGAGGAGGAGCCAGGTGAGATTAGCCCAGAGAATATCAGGTAGGGTGATTATTAGTCACTTAATATGATAAATGTTTTTATTTTGTATATTTATATTGGCCTACATGCCAAAGATTTTGAGGCTACATTTGAGCAATTTGAGATACTTGTATTTATTTGTATCTGTGTATATATGTATTGATACATAGACTCTTCCATGTATATAGTTTTGTGGTTTTTATTGGATTGAATGATGTATTTTGTTTTAATTTCCATTGTTATTGTATATTGATGCAAACTAGGTGAATTACACATGATTGCATTGAGGTCATGTAGGCATGATTGAGTTTAGGTCATATAGGCATGGTGGAGTTTAGGTTAGTTAGGGATGGTTGATTTTAGGTCATGTAGGCATGATGGAGTCAGGTATAGGCATGGTGGAGTCCAGGTGAGTTAGTCATGTTGGATTCAAGGTGAGTTAGGCATGATTTGGTCATTTTTTTGGGTTTGATTTAATTTCTAAGTGATTGGTAGTATGGAAAATAAATGATGATGTATATGTATGCTGGGGTGTAAATTTTTAATTGTTTGATATCATGGAAATGTGAAATAATGGATTGAATTTTTTGATGATGTAATAAAATGGTAGGTATGCATGTTTGTTGAGTGTTTAAATTCTCAGTTTTGTGTAAAATGGAAAACTAAGGTAGCCTATGAATAGAAAAGGGGGAAAATGGGTTAGGGTAAAGAGTGGCTAAGCTAATCTCCAAGGGCCACATGCCCTTAGAGTGCTTCCTACATCGCCCTAGAAAAAAAGGGCCTCATGCCAATGTAGTTCTCCTGTAAGCTAGGGAAGTATATGATGAGGTAGTGGGATGGGTTAGTAGGTTTTAGGCATGATTGATTCTAGGTCAGTTAGGCATGGTTGATTTTAGGTCATTTTAGGCATTGTTAAGTTTAGGTCAGTTAGGCATGGTTGAGCTTAGGTTATTTAGGCATAACTAAGTTTAGATCAATTTATGCATGGTTGAGTTTAGGTCATTTTAGGCATGGTTGAGTTTAGGTCATTTCAGCATGGTTGAGTTTAGGTCATTTAGGAATGGTTGAGCTTAGGTCATTTAGGCATGGTTGAGTTTAGGTCATTTTAGGTATGGTCCTGTATAGGATAATCAACAAGTAATGAAGAAGGTGATTGTTAAGAGGTGATAAAAAAGCCTCCTAATTGACAAGAACCATAACAAGTTTATCATACCAAACATGGGCTTATGAATGTAATAACCTAAAGGCGTTGCATGATTGATTGTTCTAAGGGTGAAGAAATTCACATGATCATGAAAGTCACATGTACGGAACATCCCTTGAGTGGGAATGAAATTAGGTTGAAAAGGTGATGAGGTGAAAATAGTTTGGTTTTAGTATAACCTAGTGTGAGACAACATGCCTATTTGGTAGGAGACCCAAGATCAAAATAGGAAAGTCTATGATGAAAAATTTATCTTTTTTCTTTTTTATTTTGTTTTTATAGACTGATCGATGTAGGGATTCTATATGAGATGAGTAGATTATCTCCTTGAGGTCTTATTGAAGCTGATCGATGTGAGAAGCATCTGAATATTTTATTTTATTTTTTTATAAATAGTGTTCTTTTTGTCACCATCAATGCACCTAACCAAGACTCTATAAATAATTCTTTTGAAAAAAACCCCATTAATTAATGCATAGGGAATAGACTGCAACCTACGATATCTCCATTTTTCCTTGTTTATTCCATAAGGATAAGCACCATTGGATAAAATATTATCCGTATCACTAATCCAGATCTGAATATTGACCACATTTCCTTCATCTTGCTAAAAATCAGCATTAAATGGAACTTCTTCATTTATGAAGGAGACTTCCTCATCATTTTGAGCATCCAAAGTAAGATTCTCATATAGTCCTCGACCTCTTACCAGCTTTATGGCCTTGATAGTCACATCATGCTCCATTATTTTAGCTACCCATCCATCTCTTTTCTCACTGATATCTTCTCCCATAATGAAGTCTCTCACGCTAGAATGTGAGACTAAAACTCTGATATGACTAGTAGAGAACATAGTTTTAAATTTATTAAGAGCCCTCATGATGGAAAAAAATTATTTTTCAATGTGAATTTACTTGAGTTCATATTCCTTTAGATTTTAACTAAAAAATTCCATTGCTTTCTCCATTCCTTGATCATTTTGCTAAGTTAAAATAATAACAATACTAGAATCAACTCCATAAGCATATAAAATAAAATCATTGGCATATTCAGGTTTAATAAGTGTAGGATCTTGAGGAATCTCCTAATTTATCTTGGCAAAGCTCTTCTTCCCTTCTTCTGTCCATTTGAAAGCAAAATCTTTCTTAAGCATGAGAGTGATAGGTCTGAGTAACTCTACAAAACTAGGAATGAATCTCCTAACAAAGTTAATATTTCCCAAGAATGATTGCAAGGACTTATTTTTAGAGAGAGAGATAATGATTGATATTCTTTTTAGATCAATGGAAATTCCCTCCTTAGAAATAATGTGCCCCAAAATTCCCCACCTAAGGACTGCAAAGTTACATTTTTGGGGGTTAAAAGACACCTCAAATTCCCTAAATCTCTTGAATACCTTCTCAAGATGGCTGATATGATCCTTACTTTGTTTTGAGAAAATTTTAATGTCATCAAGATAGACAAGGATAAATTCATTGATGTATCCTTTGAAATCAATGTACATTACCCTTTGGAATATAACATTTGTGTTTTATAAACCAAAAGGAATTTTCGGATATGCATATGTTCCCCATTTAGTTGTAAATGTAATTTTGTATTGATCTTCCTCCTTAACTTTGATCTGATTAAAACCTGAATAACCATCAAGCATACAAAACCTTTCAGCTCATGTTACTGTCTATATAATTTTCTCCATAGAAGGTAAAGGATAATGATTTTTTAGGGAAGCTTTTTTCAAATCCTTGAAATCAACGAAAAATATGATTTCCCCATTATTCTTTCTGACTGGAACAAAATTTTCCACCCACGTATAGTATTTGATAGGAAATATTATTTTTTCCTCAATGAGTTTGGATAATTCCTTCCTCACGAGGGGCTCTGTCCTAGGATTAACTAGCCTTTGTTTTTTTTCTAATTGACTTTAAATTATAATCAAGATAAATAGAGTGTTGGAAAATGTATCGATTAAACCCTTTTAGATCCTCATAATCTCATGAAAACACATCATTAAACTTTTGGAATAAATAAATAAAATCTTTTTTCTCCTTTTCATCACATACTTTTCCAAGCAGAATTTCCTTTCCTTGTGCAATAGTGACTGGTTTACAATCTTCTTGCCTTGTTATATTATTTTCTTTTCCTCTA
Source organism: Taxus chinensis (assembly GCA_019776745.2). Taxonomy (NCBI): domain Eukaryota; kingdom Viridiplantae; phylum Streptophyta; class Pinopsida; order Cupressales; family Taxaceae; genus Taxus; species Taxus chinensis. The sequence goes on from CM034149.1 coordinate 318,654,363, forward strand.
AACTCATCATCAAGACTGAAAATCCACTCCAAATTGATCAATCCTTTTGGATTTTTTTTTTATTTATCTGAATAATTTGATTACCAAAAATGTTATGCAAATCATATTGCATATTTGAAGAAAAATCGGCCTCATTCTAGATAAATTTGCATAATTTATTGATCATTGCCAAATACTTGCCAACTGGTCTCATTATCTAGAATGAAAGGCCTTACCATCATCTTAATGTGTTGCACATTTCCTTTAATGCGATCCTTAGCATGTGAGAATTGTGAAATAAGAGCTTCCATCTGATCTGCCTCTTTGTTCAACTTCCTTGGCACTAACTGTAGATTAAGAGCATCAAAACTCTCCAAAAGTACCCAAACTACGTGTTTATAATATTTTAAAAGCTAATTATTTATGGCACACTTCCATTTCACTTAGTAGCTCGTGATACCACTTATTATTTTTAGTAAGTGTCGAATTTGGACAAAAATTCTCGTTCTGATGAACTTTCAACTGTAGTGCATCCTCTATGTTCAACGTCTCCTTCGCACGATCTTTTGTTGATGACATTCTCAAAATAGTAGTCCTTTATGTAGAAGACCTGCTATTTTTAGAAAGTGGACTTCTAGTGGTCAGATTGATGTGGAACAAAGTTTTTCAATATGGGTTTTTTTCCCAATATCTTCCCTCTGAAATTTCATGCTTACCTAATAAAATTTTTGGGAGATTTTAAACTTTTACATTTCTAACCTGGCGACACTTCTGGACATGGCAACCATTAATGGACCTCAAAAATTACAGGTCTAGTTTTTTTTTAAATTATATTTTTGATATGATTTTTTTCTTCTTATGCTTCTGGTGAAATCTTGTTTCGATCAGACTTCTGGTTTGAAGGGAAATCAAGTTTTTCCTCTGTTGGGCCGGAAAGCGGATTTATTTGCTGTGATTGTTTTATGGTGAAGGAGGAGGTTCTAAATGTATGTTTTTTATGGTTTTGAATAGAGGAAATAACAAAAAAAAATGTTTCATCAATCCATGCATCTATTTTTAATATTTGTTCAAATTTTGATTTCACGACAATGGGGATTTCCACTGTTCTTCTTCTCTATTATTTGTTTCTTCTCCTTAGCTCGATGAAATATTCTTCTGAGACCTACATATCTCCATGGGAAATGGATTTTATTTATTTTTTGAGATTTTTTGAGCTTTGTAAATGGTGGAGTGGTGATAGGAATTTGCAGAGGGAGTTTGCAGATATGGCTGTGCACGGGAATGTTAGATGTTAGAAGCAAGAAATAGGCAAGTTGTTTAAAATTTGAGATAAAGCACAGATGAGAGATAGGAAAAATTTCATGTCCCTGAATTCCCTCACCTCAAAGGAACATGAGGGACATAAAACTATATGGTGAAAAATTTGGTGACATGTGGAGGAGATCCGACGGCAGGGGATTAAAGCCAAAAAAGTAGCTTTAAAGCACATAGGGGATAGAAGCTAGTCACATGGGTGACTAGAAGTCTCTTTAGGGGCTGGGATAATTTTTCCATGTTTGATGTCACTCACCTCAAATTTATTTGAGGTACATCAAATTCCATGGCAAGCAAGGTGATGGCATGTGGCAGCAATCCAACGGTGAAGGCTTTGAGCTCCTGTAAGTAGCTGGGGGCTAAACTGGCGATCCTGGAGATTTTATGAGGATCCAAAAGACTTATGGGGGCTAGAGAAATTTTTACAACCTTGATGTCTGTGACCTTGAGGGATGTGATGGACAGAAAATTGTGCTAGGATCCTAGAGCTGACACGTGTCCTTCCAAAATTTGACTAACTCGCTAACTCGCTCTAAGAGGGCAACTTGAAACGACAATAACTTGAGCTCCCGATGGACATTTTTGATTAAATGCTATATGATATTAAATGTAAATGGCCATTTAAATCCAATGGTTTAGTTATATGGTATTTATCCTTCCATGTTATCCCTAAAAATCAGGTTTTTGATCTGGTACTCCACCTGTGCATGAGAAAAACTGCTTGCAGACCCATTGCGCCAAAGTGTTGTGAAAAAAATAATTTCAGCATATTTTAGGGCTTGTAATTATATTTATGAAGATGTTTTTGTTTTATCCTAACTACATCTGGAGCTTGCAAAATCATTTTCAAAACTCACCAGTTGTTTTGGCTTGTGCACTGGTTATGCCTATGAACCCTGATTTTAGTGAAACTGTCCTAGCTTCTATGGATCCTTCTAAAATCTTCCTAAATGAATTCCATGATGTTCCTAGGAATTTTATTCACCTATTTTTCTAGTTTGGATTTTCTATTCCATTCCATGAGGTTTCTCCAACCCTAAGAAGGACAGTGATAGCCCTTCCCATAGCTACCTGAAGCTCGCAATTTTCAAAGGACTTTCCTAAAATCACCTAAGGGGTTTACTTGACTTTCCTAAAACACCTATGGTAATGAATTAACACCAATTGGGAGGTTACTAGATTACATGGGTAGACCTGGGGTTCCTTGGAATGATAAAACATGAAATTTCTCTGTTGCACATTTGCACGACAACATAAAGGTATGATGATTTTTCATGGTCCTTCGGAAGAAAGAAAGTGAAGACAAGGCATGATAACATAGGTAGGTCACTGTGGATAGATATTTTTAGGCCTATTTGAGTAAGGTGGTGACTTATTTTAGTTATGGGATGTTTTCACAATTCCTCATGACAAGTTTCAGATCAAAATGCTAAACGAATTGTAAGATATGTCATTTTTGGTCAAACCAAGTTTTGGAGAAGTAAAATCCAACTCGAATTGGAAAATTTAGATTCTCACTCACTCACACACACTTTTCATGGTACCCATATGTTTTAGGGGATTTTTTAAATTTATGTAAAAGTTTTTTTTTCAAAAATAATGAGGTGGTTTGATTTGCATATTTTTATGAACAATTGTTAAGAAGATAAGTTGATCAAAACCTTAGCTAAAACTATCATAGCATAACGACTAGAGTAAAAAAAAAAAATTGGGCTCCAAATGGATTGGGAAATATGTTTTGATGAATTGGGTGTGTAGAGAATTTTTTCTGAGCACATTTTGGCATAGGTTTCACGTTCTAACTATTTTAATAAGAGAGAGAAAACCCTAGTTTTGTGGGTTTTTACAGTTTCAAGGTTGAGACGGAATTTATGGCATGAAAAGTCATTATAGAATCCTTGGGAGATGTGATATACATCCATGAAATTTTTTTGGGAAGTTTTCTTGGAGAAAATGGAAGATACAAGTTCTCAAATTGACCCTACCAATTTTGGCCTTAAAGGCTAAAAAGCTAGTCTTGTACTCTGAGTTGAGTTTGCTCATTTTTCTTATTGTTGTGCTTGTTTTTGGTCATGGATAACATGTTGTAGCCTGGTATGATATGTTGAAGCTCTTGGTTATATATAGTGAAGTGTTTTTAATTTGAAACCCTAATGGCCTAGTAAGCCATAGTTGGCTTCTCAAGAAGGTGTGAAGGAACAAGTCTATTGGGTAAGACTTCTTGTAGTCATTTCTTCATATGTCTTATTTTTACCCCAACTGTATTGGCCTATCACCCAATGTGTGTTGAGTGCTCACCCAAGGCGTGCATAGATTTTGAGTCCCTCCTTTATGTGAGCTTCATGAGAATGATATTTCATTAATGGAGGATGGGTTGCAGAATCATAAATGCATTCATTTACTCAAAAATAGAACGTACAAACACCATATCCAAGTATAGGTGCATCATAAATGGAAATAATCATTATAATAGAATAAAGGAACTAGATATGATCCATGAATAACATAAGGGTAATACTTGTAAACAAATATATCCAAAACAGAGCTTCATATATTGATTTATAAACATCTACAATGGCCACATTACATCACAAAGGGTTCATATCAGACCATATACATCAAGGAATATAGATAAATCCATACAAAACTAATCCAAATAGAGATCATAGTTATGCTTTCCTCATTACAACCCTTGTTACAAGCCTAAGTGCATACATATATACCTAAAGTTCTTTCCCATATTTCCTAGCTCTAAGAACTATAAACCATGGCATCACCAAGAATTCATGCATCACTTTGTTGCCTCTTTCATGTCTTTATCTTGAACCTACGCACTTCTTTAAATAGAATCTGGATAGATTGCCATAGCTTCTCTCATGATCAGATCACATGCCAATTGGAATTGTGGTCCTCCATATTTGAGTGTCTTTTCTATCTTGCAAAGGAATCTATTAATTATAATGATCTCCCTTAGGAATATTCTCTATGTAGAATATTCTTTTCTTGACCTCCAAGGCTCCAAGCTAACACCTTATCCATTCCTCATGCCTACTTGGGCCCTAATGTTTTTCTCCTGTGATACCACCTTCAAAATGTGGATAATTCCTTAAATCCTTATTTTTCTTTCGTGTGTGCCCTAGTTCCATCTTACACCCTTTCCTTTTGCATTTTTCCCTAAGCACCTTCCTCTTGTTTGTCCTACGCGCGCACACCTTCTGCCTTGGGAAATTTAATTCAATGCCCAACATTTTTCCACATTGCATATTCTTCTTAGTGCTTCTACATATTTTTACAAGTTTCCTTGATGTTTTCCACATGGTGGTTGAGCTCGTAACTAGTTTTGAAGGTGATAGATCATTGATTCCTTAAGGATGGTTCTTGAGTCCTTGGAGCCTGAATGAGTAGTTTCAGAGATTGGCTTGGTTGAAAGCCTTCCACTATGAGTTGGAAGATAAAGTGAGTTGTTATAAAAAAATTATTCACATAAATTTCAAATGCTATATGGTTTTGTTATTTATTATATGATTTCATAGGTTAACCAACCCTCTTTCTAAGATCTAGTTTTGGGGTCTTGAAGCCAGTTTGGAGCAGTTGCAGAGTTTAAGTTGTTTGGAGGTCTTCCACTTTGAGTTAGATGAAAATGTGAGTTTTTATATAAATTATAATTAGATAAATTTCCAATGGTATATTAATTGATTCGTGGTGATGAATTTTTCTATGACAATTTGGTCTTTCATTAGGATTTACTTTCCTGGTGTTGAAGACCTGGTGGGGTTTTCTTGATTCTTGGCATAATTCATGATGTTTGGATCTGATGAAAAGGTTATTGAACTTGTAGAAGGTTTTTAGAGGATGTAATTATGTTCTATGATTATTTTAGATCCATGAAATTTTTTCTTGAGGTCCTTGGAGTTGATGGAGCATTCGGTAGAGATTGGAGAGCATATTTTGAGATTGTTTGAGAATCCTTATGCTTTATGATGGTGTTTTGACCCATGCTAACCTAATTGGGTCATTTTATGATTTTTATATGATGTTATTATTATTTTTTGAGTTTTAATGAATGAATTACTTGGTCATGGCTGTCCCCCGAGTGTTATAAGCTAGTGTTGGATATATAAGCTAGTGAAATGAGGCATTTGTGACTAGTTGAGATAATGGGATTGTGAGCAACACATAGAGGAGTAAGGAGTAGTGTTAAGGGATCATGAAAATATATTATAATATTTATTAATACTTAATAAAGTTTTAGGATCATAGGTGTAATGGAAATTGATACATTCAACCCATGAAGAAGAGAGATTGAGCGAGTTTGGGGAGAGCTTGTTAGGATGAGGGTTTGGTGTGTTTGGAGCTCAAATTCGATCATAATAAGCTGTGTGAGAAACATATTATATGTGATCATACATATTTAAAATATATTATGCCATAAAAAATTCATATGAGTCCTTTGTTTTGAGTCATATAAGAAAATGTTTAGGGGTTGGTGCCTCACTAAGAAAATCTTATAGGATGGGTAATATTCCTAAAAATACTTGTTTTGTGTAAAATAAGAAATGTTTTATGTGGCTTTTCTTCCCCTTGAGGGTTTCCAAATTATATTTGGTGTCATTTTTCTCTATTTTTATTCTTGCACTTGTGATTGTCTAATACACACCTAATAAGCTCATATGGTTCATGGATGATTAGATGAATGATTTAAATGATGCATGTATGTTATGTAAAATGAAATAATTTATTTTTAGGAATGATTCATCCCCCTATTAGTATATTTTTCTTCCAAAATTTTCTATCATATCTGGTCCTTGTGAAGAAAGTTTTACAACTTGAAGGAGATCCTTTTGAAGCACAAGCAATGGGTAAATCTTTAAGTGTTGAAGTTTCTTTAAGGAAGAAGTATAAAGTGGAAGAGTCTATGATTCATGATTTACAAGATCAGATATCTTTCTTGGAGATAGAGCGTGGTAAGTTATCAAAGATCTATAATTGCAATTTGAAAGTGTAAGTAAATCCCTAAAGGATAAAAAACAATCTTGTTCTAGGTATGAATAAAAGTTGAGATCCTTATAATCTGATCTTGAAGATGCATCTAGAAGGTTGAAGACCCATGAGAGGTTGGAGAATTTTTTTGAAGACCTAGATGATATTTTTAATAACTAAATAGTAATAAATGACAAATATGGTTTGGGATACAAAGGAGAACACATAGATAAGAATGAAGATGATATAGTTAAACCTAGTTCTCAATAAGACATGAATGTTACCAAGAAGGTCTAACCCTGTTAGAAAACCTAATGTAATGAGGTATGGTGTTACTTTTAATGGTTATTGCTATTCATGTAATTATTTTGGTCATAGAGATAAATATTGTAAGAGAAGCAATTCTAGGAATGGTTAAACTATCATAAAAGGTGAACGATACTCATGTTGTGATTATGGTAAAAAAGCTAAGGATTTTGGTTGGAATCTAAATGTATGTGAGTCAAAAATAAATAAGAATGGTATTGTTTGATACAATTGCCACAAACATGGTCACATTGTAAGGTATTGTGACCAAAGTGAACCTCCAGGGTATAGTAGTAGGTTTCAAACATTCAAAAGGAAATATAAAAAGGTTTTAAAGAGGATGATCAGGCCTAAAAATGAATCTGATACAATGAAGTCTATTTATTTGGGAAAGAAGGAAGCCAATTCAGATTCCTTGGTCTTCAAGGATGACCCTAAGCATAAGGATAAGAAAGGAGATCCTAATACCGACTCTAAGGTCAAAGAGATTGAAATCAAAAGTATGATGGATGATAAGACAAAGGTAGATGTTGTAAAGGAGAAAGAGTCATCAAGGATAGTAAAAGGAGAGATAAGTCAAGTAAATAAGATAATAAATGAAAACAAGATAGCTAAGGAACATGTCAAGATCAAATCTGGTCAAAAATAAAAACAAGAAGGTATGTTTTCTATGGTTAAAGAAAAATAATGTGTCTAACTACCATCTAGTATCCATTTCATGAAAATTTTATAAGGATAAGTATTTATGATACCTCAAGAGTTGTAATGTATGAGCTCTGATATTTTCATGAGGATTGTAGTAGAGTCTTTGTTGTTAGCAAGATGTCTAAGTTTGTGAATAGTAATCTTGGTTAAGGTATTTTAAGGTGTGCATCCTTGTCTATGTATCACAAGATATGTATGTTAGTCTAGTTATGAAAAATCAATTCTTGCTCTCAGCTTGATTGGTTGATCTATGGAATTTTGAGGTCTGAGTTGGTATTACAAGTCAAAAGAAAGTATGAGTGTGTGTATAACCATGTTGAACTCTAAGGTTTTTTATTTATATTACCAAGGTATCTTATAGTAATAATATCCATCAAAAGATTATGTGTTGTTATATCTTGTGGGTACTGTCGAATGAGACTTTGCAGGATTTATCAAAGGTATGAAAATTTTGAGTGACAAATTTTTGAGATGTCTAATGACAAGTCATAAAGGGCATTAAAGTTCTACACTATACCTTAAGTATGTTAAGTTTTCCTACATTGTTATAAAGTGTTGTAAAGATGTCATGTACCCAAATTTGATGTTAAAAGTGTCAAAATTATATATCTATGGTAAGTTATGGCTATAGGTCATGAATGTGTGTTGAGAAAAATACCATATTATGTCATGCCCTGAAATGTGTCAAGGTCTTCATGTACATCATATATAGAAGTATTCATTTGGATCTAGCTGTTAGAAATTAAATGTTTTTCTAATTAGTCTATTAAGTGGTATGAGATAATGAGACAAAGGATTGCATAATTACTTTGGTGTTTGTCAAATTTTTTGTCAAGATCAAGAAGGTCATGAGCATGCTCCCAGGGGGAGTCACTAATAGAACATGAAGATATCATGTAAAGATAGATGGTTCATAACAATATAGAAGAGTATGATTAAAATAATTTCTCTACAAGATTATTTTTAGTGATGTTAGTGTCATAAAGATATCCTCAAGTATTCATGAGGTACAGTTGTGTTGTGCATTATTTGATGAAGCATTCATGGTTGTCTCATTATGGTAAAGTATTTTTATATGGTCTTGATCAAAGGTGTTAAGAAAGTATCACATTATAAATATGTTGGTTCATTTTTACTATAGAATGTCTTCAAGTATATGATGTGCCTTATCTCAGACTTTGTTGAAGAACTATGTGTTTTCATACTTAGGTGTCTTATTCCCCATGTCTATGTTGTCATATTGTGTAATGTATCAAGAAGGTCTACAAAGGTGTTTCAGTATATTTAAAGTATGATAAGGGTATCTTGATGCTCTGAGAAGGATAAGTGGAATATATACCAGATTTTCTGAGTCTAAAGGTACTTGGAGGTCATAATGACTGATATTTATCAAGAATAATAGTGAATTATTAAGGATTTATTGCTTTAAAAATATTACAAAGGTATTTTGAATGCATTAAGTTGAGGAAGAATAATTATTTTTGAATAAGAAGATGATCTGATTCTAAGAAGAAGCCCAACTATGTGATTGAGTCAAAAATTATGAAGAAAGGTTTGTAAGCTTGTGATTATACATCTTTGAGGTATGGAGGTATGTGAAAAATGTGAAAAATATTTCCTTGAGTAAAAAGGTTTGAATATTTCTCCATAATGGATCTATGGTATGAAATAGTATCATTGTGATATATTTCTCAACTGGTTAGTCATATCTGTAAGTATGTACATTGGTATATTTCCTGCTAGCATGACAATTCCTAATTTTTAGGAGTGGTGTATTATCATGAGGTATATTAGATATTCAAGATATGAGAAAGGCTCTAAAAATGTATGAAAAGGATTATTATGACCTATGATTGAGTCTCCAAGGTTGAATTTAGAGTGATTTCTTATTGAGAGGTATCTTTCAAAGCAATTTTTGTTGGTGAAGGGTAATTGTGCATTCTAGTTTGAGGAAATCAGGTCTACATAGGGTGTGCAAGTACATCAAATTTATGATGTCATCCTTGAAAATTTATCTATGTAGGGTGAAGTATTGCAAGATGCTACAAAGGCTAAGGAGATAGAGTTCTCATTATCCTTGATGTGTCCTTGGTAAAAAGAAAGGATAATATGTCAAAGATGTTAGTTTCTTTCAAGTAAAATTCCAAAAGGTTAGGAAGAAACTCAGAGTTGTTTCAAGGTTGAAAAGTTTCAAGAAGGATCAAGGTATGACATTGGTCAAATTAGAGGTATTTTTTCACTATATGATTCATTATAAAAGATTTGTATTTAGTATAAGCATGTTGCTTCTCATTGGTTTTATCATTGAAAATAAGTTCCATGTATCATGTTTATAGAAGTTTGAGTCTGGGTTAGTGTGTAAATGTTGAAGTATGAATATAGTCAATAAATATGTGGTATAGTGATATTTGAGCCATGTCATAAGGTTCTAGTATGCAGAGAGTAATTGTGATGACTATCTGAAGCTTTAACAAAATAGAGAAGGTAAAAAATGAATGGATGAACAAAGTGGTCTCAAGATAGTTTCAAGGTACTATGTGTTGTTACATATTGTTATTGCATGTTACAGGAAGTTTGAAGACCTTATAGGTCATGTAGGGCTAATAATTATCTTAAAATGTGTAACTAAGGTGTAAAAAATGATTTGTTTAATGGAGTATTTATTGCTTACAATTTTTGTTCAGGGTGAGATAGTTATATGACCATACATTCTGAGATATCATGAAAAGGAGACATTAAACACTAAAACATTGCTTTAAATTTGAACTATTATGGTTAATCCATTTCTAGGATCCTTACTTAAGGTACGAGCTCTTTTATTTTCTTTGAAAGTTAGAGTTTGATGAAATGGTAACCTTGGGATATTTTTAATGGCTTGTCATAAGTTTGGCATATTCTTAAATGCATTAGAATTTTTACCAATTTCATTTGAAAGTGAGCTTTAGGGCTCATCGTCCTAGGTGAAGCAAATGTAGTGTTTAAGGAAGATGTTGTGTTTTCCTAGCATGGTAAAATCCTAGAAAGTGATTAAGAACATGTTTGAAACCCAATTATGGAGGATATTTTCATAAGGGGAGCTATTCCCAATCTTATATATTGTCCATGGATCCTATATGTTGTTGTAGAAGATAATAAAGTGTAAATACAGTAGAAGGGGGGTCAATTAAGAAAGTAAGTCATTGTTTCTTGTCTTGTATTGTAAATTTTTAGGTTGAGTTGTCATTGTATCATTTTTCATGGGTTTAAAATGGGGGGAGTAGGCTCAGAAACATGGAAAATATTCATGTAGGTGTTTGGTATTGTTGGTTCCCATCAATGTTTTTGAAAGTGGTTGCCATCAATGAAAAAGGGGGAGATTGTTGGCCATTGTGTCTAGGTGTTGTCACTGATGTCAAAGACATTGATGGAAAAATATTTTGAGGTTTCATGGGAGTCCCTATGAGGTGTTTTTCAAGATCATACATGAAGGTTGATTGGCAGTGATAGGATTTGATGAGTTGTTATGTTATCTTGGCATGGTTATAGCTTTTATAATCAATATATGAGCTCTTTAGATTTGTCAAAAAGTTGTCATGAATTCATAAATGGTCCTAGAGGTGTGTTACAGGAGTCTATGTGTCTTCATTGAGTCATCATGGTCATTCTATGAAGAGTCATGGTGTAAAATGGTCATTCTAGGCCTATTCCTAATCCTAGAGCATGGTCCTTTGTATGGTGGCATGATTTTGGGTAGATACTTCATGTTGAAGCATGGTCATAGCATGGTGATGTTGTATATGAGGTGCATGATGAGTTTTAGGTCAATTCTATTGGAACATAATGATTAAGTGGTCTAGCCAACCCTTAATGTATATGGGTCCATCACTAATATATAGGTTAATATTTAATAATATGAAATATTTCTATTTCTATTAATAAATATGTTAACCTAGGTATATAATTTAGGTTAAATATTTAATATCATGAAATGATTATATTTCTAATATTAAAAATTATAAACCTAGGTGTATGTGTCAACCATTTTAGGTTGAAAAGGTGGGTCGGGAGACATACCTAATCACCTTATATAAAAAAGACTTTAGGTCATTATTTGATATATTTGAGAAGTATATCAAAGGTGTGCAAATCAAGTGATTTGGTTTTACCCTTGGTAAATAGGGTTTTAAAGGAGGAGGTGATCTTACTGGATGTAAAATAAGTTCTCTAAAGTAAAAGGTTATTTTCAAAGCGGTTTTTACCCTATTGGGGTTTTCCACTATAAATATTGTGTCACCTGTGTTATTTATTTTCTGTAAGTATTTATTTATTTACTTATGTTATGATGTAATGTTTATTTAAATATTTATTGTAACATTATATAATATGTAAGTTGATTAAATCCGTATTTATTAGAATCTTCAAATTCTAACAAGTTCTCAGAGGTATGATGATTTTTCATGGTCCTTGGAAAATAAGAAAGTGAAGAAAAAGTATGATAACACAGGTATGTCGATGTGGATAGAGATTTTCAGGCATACTTGAGCAAGGTGGTGAGTTTGGTAAGTTATAGGATATTTTCATGATGCCTCATGAAATGTTTCAAGTTAAAATGCTAAAGTAATTGCAAGATATGTCATTTTTTGTCAAAACAAGTTTTGGAGAAGCATAATTCAACTCGAATAGGTAACTTCAGATGCTCACACAATCACACAAAATTTTCATGGGACCCAGAGGTTTTGGGGTTTTTTTCTATCGATATAAGAGTGTTTTGAAAAAATAATGAGGTGGTTTGATTGTAAAGTTTTTATGAACAATCATTAAGAAGACAAGTTGGTCAAAATCCTCGGTAAAACCCTCATAACATAGTGACTAGATAAATATGAATATTTTGGGCTCAAAAATGGATTACTAAATATGGTTTTATGACTCAGGGGTGTAGATAATTTTTTTGAGCTCATTTTGGGATAGGTTTTATGTTCCAACTATTTCAAGAAGAGAGAGAAAAATCTTAGTTGTGTGGGTTTTTTGCATTTTTAGGGATGAGATGGAAGTTCCAAGATGAAAACCAAATTGTTTTACAATCCTTGGGATATTTTCTATACATCCATGAAAATTTTTAGGCAGGTTTTGTGGTGAAAATGTAAGATACAGGTGCTCAAAGTGACCCTACAAATTTTGTCCTTAAGGGTTTAAAAGCTAGTGTTGTGCTTTGAGTTGGGTTTGATCATTTTATATATCATTGTTCTTGTTTTGGTTTATGGAAAAAAATTTGGAACCTGATATGATATGTTCAAGGTATTGGTTTGATATGGTGAAGTGTTTTTTATTTAAAACCTTAATGGCCTAGTAAGCCCTAGTTGGCTTGTCAAGAAGGTGTCAAGGAATAGGTGTATTGGGTAATATGTTTCCACATGGAATATAATTTTTAGTGCTTTTACATGTTGGTACAAGTTTCCTTGATGTTTTCCAGGTGGTGGTTGATATTGTAAGTGGTTTTGAAGGTTATGGAGCATTGATTCCTCAAGACTGGTTCTTAAGTCCTTAGAGCCTGAATGAGTAGTTTCAGAGCTTAGATTGGTTAAATTATTTCCACTATGATTTGGAAGATAAAGTGAGTTGTTACAAAAAGAAAATTCAGAGAAATTTCTAATGGTATATTTTTTTTGTTTTGATTAGATGTTTTCTAGATGAACTAGCTCTATTTTGAAGACCTAATTTGTGGGTCTTGAAGCTAGTTTGGAGTAGTTGCAGAGTTAAAGTTGTTTGGAGGTCTTCCACTTTGATTTGGATGAAAATGTTAGTTTTTATGGAAATTATACTTAAATACCTTTCCAATGTTATATGACTTAGGTCATGGTGATGAGTTTTTCTATGAAAACTTTAGAACTGAATTTCCAGGTGTTGAAGACCTAATGGGATTCGATTACTTCTTGGCATACTGTATGATGTTTTGAGCTGATGCAGAGGTTTTTGGAATTTTGGAAGGTGTGTACAAAATTTATTCATGTTTCATGATTATTATTTAAGCCATAAAATTTTTTCTTGCTGTCCTTGGAGTTGCTAGAACATTCTCTAGAGCTTGGATAATGGATTTTGGTCTTGTTTGAGAGGCATTGTGCTTTGTGAAGGTATCTTGACCCCTTCCGATATACTTGGGTCATTTTATGGTGTTTATATTATTTTATTATTATGTTTTTGAGTTAGGATGACTGACTTACTTGGTGATGGCTAACCCAGGGGTGTTATAATCTAGTGTTGGGTATATAAGCTAGTGAAATGAGTCCTTCGTGACTAGTTGAGGTAATGAGATTATGAGAAACCCATAAAGGATTAAAGAGGATTTTTGAGGGGTCCTGGATGGATCTTAGAATATTTATGATGAATTAATAAATTTTTAGGATAATACATGCAAGAGAAATTGATATATTCAACCCATGAAGATGAGAGATTGAGCAAGTTTGGAGAGATTTTCTTTGGATGAGTTGTTTTGTGTGTTTGTAGATGAATTTGGATCACAATAAGTTCTGTGAGTAGCCTATTATATGTAATAATACATTTTTCAAATCTCTGATGATGTGTAATATTCATAGGATTCCTTTTTATGAGTCATATTAGCAAATGTTTAGGGTTCGGTGCTCCTTGTGGGGTTGGTTCCTCATTAAACATATCTTACAGGATGGGTAACATTATTTCAAGTCCTTTCTTTTTGTAATATAAGAAATGGTTTCACTGGGATTTATTCCCTTTGAGGGTTTCTGACTGATATCTGGTGTCATGTGTTTTCTCTTTTGATTCTTTCACTTGCGATTGTCTAATACACACCTAATAATATCATATGGTTCATGGATAATTAGATGAATGCTTTGAATGATGCATGTATGTTATGGAAAATGAAATAAACATTTTATAGGACTAATTCACCCTCCTATTATTCCATTGTGCTTACAAAAATATTATCAATTACGCCCATGTTAAATTTAATCATTTATCAATAGTTATTTAAATAATTTATAAGATAATTAAATAATATCATTTACGTTGAAAAACATACTCAATCATAGTTTTCTACAATATTATTATTTATTGGTTCACAATATCCTAATTGATATTTCCTTATTCAAAAAGAGATTATAATTTAACTTCATCAAAACACTTTGTTGGCAAAATAATTTATTAGGTGGGAAAATTATGGGATTTCACCAATGCTCTGGAACTAGGTTCCTCTTCTTGAATGGGGTAGCTCCATTTATTGAAAGAAAGGAAATAATTATAAATGAAAATAAATTATGAGGGTGACCCGTAGACCGGGGATCACACATGAATACTTCCATAAACATGTGGAAATCACTTGTATAGAATACAAGGGAGGAAAATTTCTTAGTGAGAGAGATAGGAAGAGAAATAAGGGGAATTTCAATCAAAAAATAACATAATTGAGTTTGATTCATTAAAACAAATTATTTCACTTTCATCAATAATAAGAAACCATTAAAAATGAACTGGAATAATAAAAAAGAAACAAATTTTTATTACATCATGTGTTGCACTTGTAATGCTCATGGAGTATAAGTTGAGATGGAGAAAGAATTTCACTAGACAAGGGAATAGAGGAAATGAAGAAACTTTTTACTAGAAAGATAATAAGATTTAGTAAACAATAATTAACGATCTTCTTAAAATGAGGCGATCATCTCCTTTTATAGCTTCATAATTCAACTCTTCATCAAACCCCGCATGAATTTTCATGTTCCTATCCAACTTTTAACTTTTCGTTATCTTAGAAAAGAACAAACTAAGTACCCCTCTTATAATTTAAGGAAGTAATTTTACATCTCGCAAAAATTTCATTATCACTTGAATGAATAGGAAGAAATATCATGATCACATACAATTAGGACTTATGAGGAAATAAGAGGAAAGAATGAGAGAGGAGAGGAAAAAGAAATGCTCCAAAGCATGGATGAAGATGCCTCTGCCTTCAATGAAGATATTCTCTGAAGAGGTTGAAGATGATAATTAATCCATGATGACCCTCCACTATGATGCACTGATGAATAATTCTAATGAAGACCTTTGAACACTCTTATATCTTTGAAAACTCAGGAAATGATGAACCTCTGCAACACTGCTTAAACACACTGAGAATAGGAGTGACGAGCACTGACCTAACTTTGTAACATTGCACACTATGAGATCATGCCTTGAATAAGAGGTGAAGACCATTGAATTTGATGATACAATAATTTCCTCAATTAAACAAGCCTTTAACCTTTGAAACACTACAATTCCTCCAAAATGCCAAGTTCTTGATGCAACTTGAGACCATTTCCTACACAATTTAACATGATGATTCAAGGCCTTAGGGTTTTTAACTCTGGTGCAGTAGTGTTTACATTGATGTCATGTGGAATTGATGGAAAAGGTGTGAATAGTGATATGAGGCTCAACTAGGGGCATGAAGGTTGATTGCAAGTGCCTGATCAATGATGGTTGGAGCTCACAGAGTGGATCCAGAGAGATTTCAGGATGATTTCATTATGTTGCAGGCTTGGTCAGTGAGATAGGTATGAAGAATCTTAGTTTAATTGTATCATATGTCCCACGAGTTAAAAATAATGTATCTAGGATGTGAAAGAGTTTCTAGGTTGAAAATCATACAAGGTATTGTATTTCATAATTGGAACTATCCCATTTAGGCCTAGTTCTAGAGACTAATGAGGTTTAAGAGCTAAATGCATGACATTAAAATCCTATATAATCATTGTATAAGCCTAATACAACTGACTAGGGAATGTAGGAGCATCTACAAGGATTACTTTAGCTTTTGAAGATGAAATTCAAGTTCTCACCAAAACTACCTTTGAGAACTAGAAGTGGAAGCTTAGGTAAATGAGATTGGTATGGAATTTATAGAATTTTTGATGAGAAACCAACCTATAGAACATGTATCGGGATTTTTTTTAGTGCTCTGGGTCAAGTTTTATCAAAATTTTAAGTAGATTGTGCAAATAACTCAAGTTTTACCAAAACTAGGTTTTTAACAAGTGCAAAATAAACACTTTGTCTTTTTAGCATCGAAACAAAATTATCAATCCTCCTTCAAATAAATCATAGAATTAATTTTTTAATATCACTTCAAGACTAAAATTTTGTAAATTATTGTAGGACAATTGGATAAGAAACATAAAAATTCTATTCATTTTAGTATTAGGGTTGTTTTGTCTCCAAACCTCCCTCCTGAAGTGATAGGAAAGAAATGAATTTTTTGGCCATAAATTCACTTGTGCAAGTTGTGGAAACTCCTCAGGAGTGTAGAAGGATCTTCTTAGGTCAAAATGGATTCATTCTTGTTCTTCATGGTTGGATGTACCCTACATGTTTGATTCTATTTTGCGTGTTTTTAGCTATATAATGCAACTTTGATGATGTCAAGTTTAATCTCTTCATGTGGAAGATGGTTTATGAGGTGTGATTAGTTTTAATTAATATATTTTGGTAATTGCAGTGGATGGTTGGTGTGAAATCAATCCATTTTCCTCTCCTACTGTCAAAAGGACAGTCAAACTAGACTTTTCATGATGTTTAAAGGAGTTTGTGGATAAACATGTATTTGCGTTGAAATATGATTATAATTACCTTATAAATATCACATGTGTTATGATGAATCTCATGTTATGCTCTTATGATGATATTTAAAGTCTGTTTCTCATTACTCCATTTTTTTTTATTATTGGCAAATAGTTTTTTAAAAGGGACTATACCCTTGAGAACAAAAGAAGGCCTAAGAGCCGTAATAAGAGTGAGAATCAGAGAGAATGGATCAAGATCCGAGTGTTACAATGAAGCTTGAAGTAGCCCAGAAACAACTACTCAAATGAGACAAAACATCAAAATTACTGCAAAAAAGTAGTAAAGAGACCGCAACAAAACAACAAAAAAACAAACAGAAGCAGCAGAAGCAACCAATACTACTTCTTGGTAGCTTTGTCGATGTTGGTCTTGACTCTCTTCCAGGCGCGAAACATACCCAAAGTTGTCATGTGGGCAGCATCTGTTTTATCAAGTTTCTCATTACTCCATTACTATCTTCTAAGGGTCTTGTTAAAAAAATAGTGATTCTAATTTTTGATTATGGATTATCTTTACAAAATAAGAATTAAAATGGTTGGAGGAAGTGTAAATTATTTTCTTGAAGTTTCCTTTCCATGGTTTGTCCCGAGGTTGTAGTTTTGGTTCGAAAGAAACTTCCAAGTTAAGATGATCTTGTGTTGTCTTAAGAACCAGTATATGTTGTGGTGTAATTTTTTGTTTTCATGTATACGTTTCTTGAAATGATGATTAATTTTGGAATGGTGAGTTGAAAAAAGGATAATATATTCTCAAGAATGTATCTTAGATTCTATAAACAAATATCTATATTCCATAAGCGTCTTTTCCTTGAAGAATATGTTTGGTTATTTATAAAAGTCATGGAGAATTGTGACAGTGACTTCAAAACTTGAACAAATGCTAATATTAAATGCAAATAATACCCAAGTATATTTGAGGAACCTCTGATGAAGTAATATTTTCACATGCATTGACATAAAAGTGAAGGACAAGGTGTTAAAGGCTTCAAAATTTATGACTAGGGTTTGGTGTTAAAACCCTAATTGTACAATGTTAGAAGATCAGGCTATATTGATCTAGTAAGCATGATTTTTAGTCAAATCTTGATCTGAAAATTTGGGTTTCATCCTTAACCTTCTTGAAAGATGTACTTGATGTTGGAAATGATGCGAGGGAGCAATGATTGAATTCTAGAAGTAAGAATTTTAGTAAAGATCTTATATAGAACGTTAGTAAGACTTATAGGCATGAACTGTTTAAAATATTTGGCGCTAATATTTTTAGGAACAAGAACAATAAAAGTATTATTAATTTATTGTAGAATCCTACCTATCCTAAAAATTCATTGGCTTCTTTCAGGAGATCATCAGCACAACTATCTGAGCATTTTTGATAGAAAAAAGTAGAAAACCCATTGGGCCCCGAGGATTTGTCTCCCTCCATAGAAAATACTTCCTTTTCAAGATCTTCCATAGTAGTTGGTTTGTTGAGGATGTTGAATTCTTCAGGCTTCACAAGATTAGTAGGAATAGAGTCTAAAAGAGTATTTACTGCTTCGGTTGACAAAGAGGGAGTGTCATTTAATAGGTTCTTGTAAAACTTGACAACTTCCTCTTTAATACAATTTGGATCAGCAATGGTATCTCCATTTTGCATTGTGACTTCATAAATCCTATTGTGGATCCTATTCTTGAAAGTTGTCATATGATTTTTTTTGTGTTCTTATCTCCTTCTTTAAGCCACATCACTCTAGATTTTTATCTCCAAAAGGATTCTTCTCTTACACAGATAGTAGGGAAATCCTCCAGAAGATCTTTTTCATGAGCATAGTCCTCTTGTTTCATACCAAATGATGCAACTTTCATTTTCAATGCTTTAATATCCTCTTTGATTTGCTTTTTATGAGTGAAGATATTACCAACAATTGTTTTGTTCAAAGTCATGACTTTTCTTTATATGTTTTTGAGTTTTTGCACAAATCTGAATTAGGTTGTCCCTTCTACCTATGGATCCCACCAATCCTTCATTTTTTCATGGATATCTAGATGATCAAGCCCCATTTTTTAAAATTTAAATGTGGGATACACAGGTCTCTCATCATTCAACATGTTTAGAACTATGGGATTGTGGTCAGAGCCAATCCTGGGAAGAGAGGAAATATGAAAATCTTGGCTTAAGATCCACTCAGTTGAGATGAGTGATCAGTTAAGACAAACTTGAAAAAGGTTGTCTTCAAGTCTCTTATTGGACCAAGTGTAAGGATTCCCATGGAGTTCTAAATCAAAGGAGTGAGAAATAAAGTCAGCTAAATCATCCATACCTCTTGTATGATCAAAAGAACCACCTCTTTTCTCACCAATGGAAAGAGGTGTGTTAAAATCACCCATGAGAAGCTATTTTCAACAGGAACAAATATTTTGAAAGCTTTTAAGATCCTTCCAGAGTTGTCTTCTACCATAAAGCGTGTTAGGGGCATAGATGACCGGAAAAATCTAGCTATACTTGTTGTCGAGAGTGTGGAAAGTAAGAGCAAGGTGGTAATGAGAGGAAATAATGATTTTACTATATATGTGTTATATCTTATAAGAATATCATATTACAATAATGTATGACCTTATAATAATAGATTATACACAATGTTAAGTTGCATAGTTACATTTCTTAACGTTTTCTACATTATATTACATGTGTGTGTGTGTGTGTGTGTGTGTGTGTGTGTGTGTGTGTGTGTGTGTGTGTGTGTGTGTGTGTGTGTGTGTGTGTGTGTGTGTGTGTGTGTGTGTGTGTGTATTACACTATATTACTATATTATCCAATAAAGGAATTCCGCTGAGATGTGTTCTACAATGACAGACATAATTGCGATGAAGTGCATTGATTAATTTTATTCTTGACATTACATTTTACATTCAATTGAACATCATGTGATAATTCATTTATAAAATTATTTCTATTAGATTGCCGCTTAAATTTTATATATATATATAGAAAACAAGAAGGAATAATAATATTTACTATACGTAGATAGTGCATTGAGATTGATAATCCTCAACGTATTTTAAATGCACTTAAGCTATCTATATTAATTTATACAATATTTAAACCCTATTCCCTAAAATGCCTTTATGAAAAATAATATATACATAATATACTTTATACAATATATATTATTAAAATATGTATATGGTATTATATAATTAATACCCTCCATGAGTATTATATATATTATAGTTTATATTATACATAATAACATATAATTTATATTATCTATATAATATATATGATTAAATAATTATATTTTATAAAATACAATGAGATTTGATATAAATAAAATCTAGCTCTTACATTAATTACACACACACACACAAACACAGTTATAATCTAATATATTATATGTTATATGATAATATAATATAACATACCTTAAAATCCATGTTCTATCTTATTAACCCAAGTATTGTCTACTATTACATTATAAAATCCTAAATATACCTAACTCTAATCCCATTATACCAATTATTTTACATATATTATATAATACTTATTAGTCTCTGCCAAGAGTGATTATAATGATCGCTTTCTTATCACTTAATATTTTTTTCAACCAATCATTATCACCTATTTTCCTTTCATATGGTCTTGCAATAATTTCCAAGCAATTTTAAAAATTGAAGAGCAATAAAAACTATTCGCTTAAGCCTTTGCACTTATTTTTTTTACAATTATTTGATTTTCTTGGCATGATATGCGTTGCTCCATTAATTCCTCCTTCACCAGATTTCGCATGGAGTATTCCTAAACCCAAACAATATTTTATTTTAAAATTTTGTTAACTCTTCCACTAACTATCCATGATCAAAGTAGTTATTGTTCTTGGAATTTTTCCCAAATCATTTTTGTCTTTGTTCATATTTTCAAAAAAATTAATGACATATAACTAATGGAAAATTAGCATGCCACATGACAAATTTTTTTCGCATCAAAAATGAGAACTCCTATGTTTAATGCAATTTTTTTTTATGGCTTGCCCCCATAAACATTAATTAATAGTATTAAAACGGAGTCTAATCTAATCTACCCAATCTAATCTCATTGCCTACGCATATCAATTACGAGAGAAATTGCAATGGTGATATTTCTGCCCAATAATTAAATAAGAAGTTGGTGGCCTGCTAGTTGAACCCTTCTTTTCCCTTTGCTCCATTATTATTCAATATAAAATATCAAAGGGGTGCTGGAAGGATCTCACTTAACTCTCGTAGTAATCAGAGAAATTGGTGCATTGGAAGGTTGTAGAATCTGATCATGCTTTCCACTTTATTATGATATAAACTAGTGCTTCACAATGGAGTGATCGCGAAACACTGGAAAGATGAAGAGGAATTACAATTCCCAAGGTATTTGTGTTGGAGTTTTGTGGGTGTTAAATATAATATTTCTAGCTGGGGAGGTAGAAGCAAATGTAGATGGGCTCACTCTGAAATCTATTCCTGTTTCCTTCATATTTGGAGATTCGTTGAAAGACTTGGGAACCAACAACGACCTCACCTATTGTTTTGCAAAATCTAATTTCCCATGGTCTGGCATCGACTACAATGGTTGGATTCCCACTGAAAGATTTACCAACGGATGAACCATCCCTTATAGAATTTGTAAGTCAATAATAATGCTCAAAATCATCAAGAAAAAAGTGTTGAACGGTCCATAATTAATTAATTCTGTGATTTTCTTTTACAGTTGAGAAATTGGGTCTTCCTGCTCCACAAGCGTATCTTTCCATGTCGTCTGAAGATGATGCCAACTACGCCTCCGAGGCGCAGACATGCTCAACGAAACAGGATTCCTCGTGTATAATCATCGAAATTCCATTGTTTTTTATTATTTTTTGTTGTGCCCAATTTTATTGTGTGGTGAGATGCGAAATGTGAATGCAGATTGAAAGAGCACAAAAAATTCTTTAATGAAGCCATTTACTTCGTGCTCATTGGAAGTAACGATTACATTAACAAATATCTCTTACAAGTTACCCGTTCCAAGCGTAGCTCAACAGTATGACCCTCATCAGTTTGTCGATCTTCTTATTACGTCTTTACATCGACAGCTCAAGGTAAAGCTTCTATTATAAAATCATATGTAATTTATGGAAGCTCCTATCCATTATGTAGGTTCGTAGCTTTTGCCTGCGCATATCACGGATATAAATTCTTAACTTTCCGATAATAAATACGCACGCAACTGCAGCCGTAGCGGCGCCACAACAAAATTACCGGCCTGCGGTCCGGGGCATCTGAAATTTCGTTGTTACGCAAAACTACCACTACCAGTCTGTGAAAGGTAGTTGATACTTTCCTTTATCCCGGGAATAAAAATCTACCCAGAGTGAATCTTGTCGTTTTGACTGGCTTTGCGTAAAAGTAAAGGTACCCAATAAGCTGAAAATAATGTGTTTCCTGGCTTGACAAGAACTCTGAAATAAAACTCTTGAAAAATAAGTATCCATTTGTAGATGTGCCCCCGCAAAACAGGCTTGTTGACCAAATATTTCTTCATATGATCTGTGTAAAATATAAATGGAATTTCCAACAAGTACTATTAAAATTTATTTAGTGCATAGATCATAAACAATTCCTCGATCTTAGTTGTAGTGCAATTCTGATTTGTTGGTGTTAAGTTTTTTCTTACAAATCATATGGGATGATCCAAAATTATTTTCTTGGTTGTGTCAAGACTATGTTAATTTTTATAATAGAGGCATCCACATGTACATAAAATTGTTTTTCCCATGAAGGAAAGCACAAAATTGGTGTGGTAATAAGCTCTTACTTTAATGTCTCAAACATCTGTTGTTGCGCGCCACCCCAATAAAATTTCCCCTTATCTTTGAGAAACTCTTCCAAGTGCACAACAATCTTTGCATATCCCTTGATAAACTTCCTCTAGTAGCCAATATGCCCCAAAACTCTACGCACTTCACTCTGACTGGAAGACTCTTCTAATCCCATAATCATAGCTATCTTCGCTGGGTCTACCAATAATCCCTCCTTACAAATAATGTGCCCAAGAAAAGTTCCAAAATGTGTAGCAAAAATGCACTTCTTAATGTTAAGATGGATGCTTAACTACCTGCACCTCTCAAACATAAGCCTCAGATTGTCACAATGATCTTTAACAAGCCCATAGACAGTCTAATAATCCAAGTACAACTGTAAAAATTTGTGAATAAAGTCATGGAAAGCTTGTACAACAATGCCCAAAAATACTATTGGTGCATTTTTCAACCCAAAAGGCATAACAGTGTACATAAAACTTCCCCACTCAATAGTGAAAGTGACCTTCTCCTAGTCTTCTTGCGTAATGCAAACCTAATGATAACCTAAGAATCCATCTGTAAAGGAATAGATCTCGTGCCCTACAACTCCTTCTAGAATCTCCCTTGTAAAAGGTGTGGCAAAAGGATCAATGGCACATGAGGCATTAAGTTCTCTATAGTACACACAAATCTAAATCCTCCCATCCTTCTTTATGCTTATGACCATAGGGCTAACCCACTCAAACTCTTCAATGGGCTCGACGATACCATACTTAAGCATCTTATCAATTTCCTCCTTCACCTTCACACAGATTTGGGTTGATCTTGTAAGGCCTTTCCCTAACAAGTTGCACACCTTGCTTCAGCTTAATCTTCATCTTGCCTAAAGAAGGATGCACACCCTTCAATTCATGGTAACCTCTAGGGAAGAGATCTTGATATTCACGTAAGAGGTCAGTGATCTTGACTTCTTCTTATTTTGACCAGTATTCCCCTATGATGGCTTCCTTGGGTGCATATTCAATACCAATGTTAACCTTTTTCATTTTCATGGTACCATGGTATTCACGTGCCTTCTCATCTGCATAATTTATGATCTTGCATGGGCCATTTGTGTGGATAACATCCAAGATGTTCACTTCTTCATCATCAATCATGTACACTAGCTTTCCCCTTTCCTTTTCTTTCCAGGCACATCCAAGATGTATTTACTCTATCTCAAATACATCTTCATGCACCTCAGGGTTAGGTTCTGTAAGTAATTAAAGCACGTGCTCTTTTGCTTTTGCGTCATCTCCCAAAGAGATGTGCTTCATGATATGTAATGTTTCCTAGACTGAAGGTTTGTTAGAAATTTTTTCAAAGGTTTGAAAAATACCTGCATTCATCTCACGCTAGATGTTATTCTCTATATTTAGATCAGTGTGGACATACCAAGCGCAAGCACCTCCATGCAATGTGGAGTAGAACTTATGTACCCAAATTGATGGTGGTAAGGCCTCTTAGCCTTGTGCCCATAATCTCTCACAATTATGGGCATGTACCAAAGTAGGAGTCTTCCCATGAAATTCATATATGTGTGTAGGTACATTTCTCAGAGCAAACCTTATGGAAAAGTGGATTCTCACTTCTCGCCATTCTAAAATGTTATCTCTATGTGTTGCCCACCAATGCATTATTTTCCCATACAAGGTATAAACCATCATTTTTCTTTGATCCCCTTCATTAGAATATTGGCTTTACATGGTGTACATGAATGTATCAGGTTTCCCTTCACCAGTATACCTTGGTACCTTATTTGAGCCTAAATGCCTCACCATGTGTGGCCTGATCATCCTAGTGACTTGTCCCTTACCTTCACACCTGACCATCATGTACATGCCACGAGCTCAATTATCACAAGAAACACTAGTATTGTCACTTACAGACTGCGCATCTTCCCACTAAAGTATGCCTTCCTTTAATGGTTCCATATTTTTCATATTGTGTACCATTTTTGCATAGATTCTATTGAGCTATTCTTCACTTAAGGGATCAATATAATGATTTTCCTTCACATCAATCAAAGGTATGATCACACATTCATCTTTATTCTAAAAAATGATGTACCTCTTGTTAAAGCATAGATCGGGTCCAAGTAATGTTGGAAAGTTGTCTGCTTCATCATGTTCCAATACCTCAAAATATCCAGTAAACTTGGCTCCCTGAATTGTAATGGAAGAAACCTTTAGTACCCCAGTAGGCATAACCTTATTTTTTTCTCCATATACAACACATTAGAAGGTGGCTACAATCTCAGTCTTTCCATCTAGTTCCATGCATCCAAAGTCAACTCATTTACCTCAACACATGTATCAATCAAAATATTACTTATCAACCAGTCGTCAATCACTTCATCAAGTGTGATCTCTTTGTCAAATTCATGAATCTGTGCTTGAAAGTTTGCATGCAGTATCTAATGCTCACACTCAACCGCAACGAGTGGAACATTTTCTTGCATTCACTCCTCTAATGAGTCAGAGGTCAATATAGAGGTCACAATGTTCCCTAAATCTTCCAGGATCATTACAATGTGGTATTTGATTCCAAGAGCTTTCCGAAGACTATTTGAAGGTCAAAAATGGAGTTCGTATATGCAAATGGTGACTAGTCAAAGTTGAAGTCAACCCTAGACGAGACCGGGTTGACTGGAAATTCATGACAAAGTGGCAAAGAGATCATGCGAATGAGGTGATGTTTTTAATCCTTTAGTCTTCAACGCTCGTTGTAAAAGGTTGAATTTTGTATTGGATGGGGGACCTTGTTGCCATGAGGACTATTTGGTTATTGCCAATATGGTGGGTCCTCAAGCCACCACGTGGCTTATCGCCATGAGTTCCAATTCACCTGATATGCCTATCAAGGAGCAACAAGTGAACTAAACCTTGCAATTTTGCATTTGTATTACATGATTGATTTGAGCTCGATGAGATATTTTGTTAGCTCAATGGGGTGATCAACTCCCCACTGAGTTGATCACATTGCTTCCACATAGGACGGTCCTTAGCTATTTGGCTGATGGTTTTCTGTATTTTTCTCAAGTTTATCACTTATATCCTGACATCATTTGGTGTTGCCTCTTCGGGGGTGACTCCTGAAAAGGAAAGTGCTTCAATGAAAGTATGTTTTCCCCCGCATTGTACAATAGGTGATTGTTAGGTGCATTTCCCTTTCTATTGTGTGTGTCTTTTCCTTTCCATGTGTGTTGTGTGTTCCCTTTTGTCGTTCTTGGTGTGTGTTTCCTTCTTCACTATCTCTCTCTTGTAATTTTTACATGACTCCTCGAGGCCCAATGGATAAGGCACTGGTCAATATATTGTAGAGTTAATATTATGGGATTATTCATGTCATGTCTTCGCTACACTCATTACACACTATGTCCCCAAGCTAGAGCCAGATGTTGTCACAAAAATGTGTAACATGAAAATTGATCATTTTCTTGCATGAAAACGATACCCTTGTGTCAAAACTTTCAAGTTTTACCCTTTTAAGGCACCCCAGGTCTACCCAGTCAATCCAATGACCTCTCAGTGGATGTTAAATTAGTCCCCTAGGTGAATTAAGAAAGTCAAGTCAATCCCCCTAGGTGATTTAAGAAGTTCTTGAAGATTGTTATTTTTAGATAGTTGTGGGAAGGGCTACCACTAGCCTTCCCAAGAATGATGCAACCCCCTGGAGAAAAATGGAGGATCTAGATCCAACATGGAGATGAATTAAAGGTCTAAAAATATCATGAAATTTATTTTGGAAGATTCAGGAAATATCTGGAGGAGTTGGGGAAATTTCATCAAAAACAAGGTTCACATGCCTAGGCAGTTCATAAGGCCAAAAAGCTACTGAACTTCAGGGAGTGATTTCGGGAGCTCTGGATGGATTTAAGAGCTAAACAATACATCACTGTAAATTGAATTTAGATCTCTACAAGATGGTGAAATCCTATTTTTCACAACACTTTAGAACAATAGGTTTATATCTAGTTTTTCCCTTTTCTCATCTAGGGATCTAGATCAAAAATCTGATTTTTCAGGGCTTACATGGAGGAAATAAGATCTGATACCTCCACTATTATATTCCAAAGGCCATTTTCAGCAATTTAATATTATTTTTTTTGAAAACTTTCCATCGGGAGCTCAAGTTATTGTCGTTTCAAGTTGCCCCCGAGGTAATAATTTGAGAGTCAGTTAAATTTTGATGAGGACACGTGTCACCTCTAGGAGATTGGAACATTTCGATGTCCCTTTCATCCCTTAATAAAAGGGAAAAAGGGGGCATAGAAAATTTCCCAGACCCATAAATCCCTCTGGTCACACAAAGAACCTAATAGATTGCCAATTCAGCCCCTAGGTGCTTGTTGGAGCCTATCCCCTCACTCGATCAGATCGTGACAAGTGTCGCATGGAGGCACGATGTACAAACTGATGTACCTTTTCCCCCCTTTACCAAAGGGACATGAGGGACATGAAAATGGTCCCATCCCCTTGAATCCCTCAGGTCATCAATGTGACCCTCTTCATTACAAATTTTCATCCCCCAGGAGCTAGTTGGACCCAAGTGCACAACTGTTGGATTTCCGCCAAGTGTCGCATGGAGGTACGATGTGAAATTTGATATCCCTTCCATCCATTAAATCTAATGAGACATCAAGGAAACAAAATCACACCCAACCCCAGCTTCAAAATTTGAAAAAAATTCCAACTCTTTGTCACTTCTTATTGCTTCTCCGTTGTTGTCCATGAAACTCACTGCTGGAAGAAAGTTACTGAAAAATATCATTCCACCATTGCTACACTCCAAAAAAGATTCATAAAATCCTCCACACCATGAAAAAAAAAAATCTTATAGAAAAAATGGATTGAAACAATGAAGAATGAAGTGAAAATGAACATTTTTCACCAAATAACCACGAAGTCTTCCAATCAAAAACTCTTCATATCTTTCAAAATACAAGTCAGATTGAGATGTCATCATTTTTAGACTTCCTAATTTTTCAAGACTAGCAAGATTCAACAAATAGTAGGTCAAATGGTGCCTTGAATCATTTGTTCCAACAAAAACTCCATTTCGTTCCCTAGCTCACATTTGTCAAATTTCCAATCAATTTAACAATGGAAATGAGCTAAACATTTGCACACAGACTCCAAATGAGAAACCTATCCCAATGGATTTTATTTCATCATGGTCAGAGACAAAAACCAGACCTACAAATTTTTAGCTCCATTAATGGTCACCATGGTAGCTCTGTGCCTGATGCCACTGCTAGGTGAAAATTTTAAATTTTATTTCCAAGCTTTCTAGTGGGAAAAATAAAGAGAAATTCACAGGATGTGACCACGATAATGAGGAGGGTTTGAAAAAATATGTTTCATTGCAAATCGAGCGCTGGAAATCCACTTTCTAAAAATAGTAAGTTTTCCTATACATGCCCTCTATGTTTGGAAAGTCGTCATCAAGAGTGATTGTGGTGAAGGAAATCACCAGAAAGATAGAATGATTGTTTGAAGAAGAAAACATAAAAAACAAACACTTACTAAAAATAATAAGCCCCTATATGGGTGCTTACTAAAAATAGTAAGTCACCTAAAGAAGTGGTCGAGGAAAAAGTAGTATGCTAAGAAGTGAATGAGGGACTTCACTGCATTAGGATGGTCATGAAGAGGCAAAAATCACCTCTTACTAAAAATAGTAAGTCTTCCATCTGGGCACTTGCTATTAATAGTAAGTCACACATAGAGGGAAATTTTGGCACAATGGAACAAAAGGGGGATCATCATCTAGGATCCTCCATGGGAATTTCTCACAGGGAGATCGAGATCCATCCCAAGGAACTTGACAGTGTCTTTCGACACTCACTACATGGTTTGGGTCACAGGTATATCATGCGCAGGGTGGGAGTTACAGTCATAGGTAGAAAAGTTCATTCAACTTGGTAAGCATCTGTGAACCAAGATGAAGAAGTTTCTCATGGTGCAAAGAGTTCATAGATTCAAAGTTCATCACAATGGAGCAGTCCATCGAGTCATCTGGAAGGATTAGTGGAATTTATCGAAGGTAGAATATTTTTTCGTTAGCATCATTCTTCCTTGTTCTTCTTTATGTTCTCTCTTTCTCTTCTCTCCCCCTTCAAATTTCTCTCTCTTCTCAATGTTCTAATTTTGCATTGGGGTTACACTTTTTCGTATGTCTTAATGTTCCTAATGTAATAAGTCACCTTTATGTTATAAAAAGGGACTTAATGTTTTCCTAAGAAGGTGAAGAGTCTTAAGTCATGTCGAGACATACGTAGAGTGATTGGGGGTTATACGAAGAGCTTTTTCTCTTCCTATAAACTATAAATCCATTCCCATTTCGAAGGATTAGTGATTGATTTTGTAAACTCAAGACTACATTGTACTTAGAGATAACAAAGGAGATAACCATTTTCTTCCATTTTACCCCTCACCATCGTTCCTCCATTCCCACACTATGTACAACTTTTGTTTAAGCATCAATACAAGAAGAAGTTTCTAGCCTTTCTAATTCATGGTAACCTCTAGGGAAGAGATCTTGATATTCACGTAAGAGGTCAGTGATCTTGACTTCTTCTTATTTTGACCAGTATTCCCCTATGATGGCTTCCTTGGGTGCATATTCAATACCAATGTTAACCTTTTTCATTTTCATGGTACCATGGTATTCACGTGCCTTCTCATCTGCATAATTTATGATCTTGCATGGGCCATTTGTGTGGATAACATCCAAGATGTTCACTTCTTCATCATCAATCATGTACACTAGCTTTCCCCTTTCCTTTTCTTTCCAGGCACATCCAAGATGTATTTACTCTATCTCAAATACATCTTCATGCACCTCAGGGTTAGGTTCTGTAAGTAATTAAAGCACGTGCTCTTTTGCTTTTGCGTCATCTCCCAAAGAGATGTGCTTCATGATATGTAATGTTTCCTAGACTGAAGGTTTGTTAGAAATTTTTTCAAAGGTTTGAAAAATACCTGCATTCATCTCACGCTAGATGTTATTCTCTATATTTAGATCAGTGTGGACATACCAAGCGCAAGCACCTCCATGCAATGTGGAGTAGAACTTATGTACCCAAATTGATGGTGGTAAGGCCTCTTAGCCTTGTGCCCATAATCTCTCACAATTATGGGCATGTACCAAAGTAGGAGTCTTCCCATGAAATTCATATATGTGTGTAGGTACATTTATTAGAGTAAACCTTATGGAAAAGGGGATTCTCACTTCTTGCCATTCTAAAATGTTATCTCTATGTGTTGCCCACCAACGCATTATTTTCCCATACAAGGTATAAACCATCATTTTTCTTTGATCCCCTTCATTAGAATATTGGATTTACATGGTGTACATGAATGTATCAGGTTTCCCTTCACCAGTATACCTTGGTACCTTATTTGAGCCTAAACGCCTCACCATGTGTGGCCTGATCATCCTAGTGACTTGTCCCTTACCTTCACACCCGACCATTTTGTACATGCCAGAAGCTCAATTATCACAAGAAACACTAGTAGTGTCACTTATAGAATGCACATCTTCCCATTGAAGTATGCCGTCCTTTAATGGTTCCATATTTTTCATATTGCGTACCATTTTTGTATAGATTCTATTGAGCTATTCTTCACTTAAGGGATCAATATAATGATTTTCCTTCACATCAATCAAAGGTATGGTCACACATTCATCTTTATTCTAAAAAATGATGTACCTCTTGTTAAAGCGTAGATCGGGTCCAAGTAATGTTGGAAAGTTTTCTGCTTCAGCAAGTTCCAATACCTCAAAATATCCAGTATACTTTGCTCCCTGAATTGTAATGGAAGAAACCTTTAGTACCCCAATAGACATAGCCTTATTTTTTTCTCCATATACAACACATTGGAAGGTGGCTGCAATCTCAGTCTTTCTATCTAGTTCCATGCATCCAAAGTCAACACATTTACCTCAACACATGTATCAATCAAAATATTACTTATCAACAAGCCATCAATCACTTCATCAAGTGTGATCTCTTTGTCAAATTCATGAATCTGTGGTGGAAAATTTGCATGCAGTATCTAATGCTCACACTCAACCCCAACGAGTGGAACATTTTCATGCATTCACTCCCCTAATGATCCAGAGGTCAATATAGAGGTCATAATGTTCCCTAAATCTTCCAGGATCATTACAATGTCAAATTTGACTCCAAGAGCTTTCTGAAGACTATCTAAAGGTTGAAAATGGAGTTCGTATATGCAAATGGTGACTAGTCAAAAGTTGAAGTCAACCCTAGACAAGACCGGGTCAACTGGAAATTCACGATAAAGTGGTAAAGAGATCGTGCGAATGAGGTGATGTTTTTAATCCTTTATTCTTCGATGCTCGTTGTAAAAGGTCAAATTTTGTATCGGATGGGGGACCCTATCACCATGAGGACTATTTGGTTATCGCCAATATCGTGGGTCCTCAAGCCACCACGTGGCTTATCACCACGAGTTCCAATTCACCCGATATGCCTATCGAGGAGTAACAAGTGGACTAAACCTTGTAATTTTGCATTTGTATTACATGATTGATTTGAGCTCGATGAGATATTTTGTTAGCTCGATGGGGTGATAAACTCCCCACCGAGTTGATCACATTACTTCCACATAGGACTTTCCTTAGCTATTTGGCTGATGGTTTTCTGTATTTTGCTCGAGTTTATCACTTATATCCTGGCATCATTTGGTGTTGCCTCTTCGGGGGTGACTCCTGAAAAGGAAAGTGCTTTAGTGAAAGTATGTTTTCCTCTATGTTGTACCATAGGTGATTGTTAGGTGTGCTTACCTTTCTATTGTGTGTGTCTTTTCCTTTCCATATGTGTTGTGTGTTCCCTTTTGTCATTCTTGGTGTGTGTTTTCTTCTTCACAATCTCTCTCTTGTCATTTTTACATGAATCCTTGAGGCCTAATGGATAAGGCACTAGTTAGTATATTGTAAAGTTAATATTATGAGATTATTCATGTGTTGATCAGTGAAAAAACTTAGTTGAACTTGCACACAGATTCCGCGTGGAAGAATAGTACAGGAGAAAAAGTGCAAAGGTATAGGAAGCGTTAGGCACAGAGGTTCAGAGTCAAACTTTCAAAGGACTTAGCCAATTTTGGGGATTAGATATATTCTTAGAGATTAGCATGCGAAGCACACAAAGTAATGCCGATACTTGCGCGCCACTCTTCATGGAGATTTTTGAAGGACATGTCAACTCACTCTTGCATGGGCATAAGTTAAGAATAGATCCATCACTTTAGTTAACTATCAGCAATCTATAGATAGCATACTTGAATGTATGGCTATAATTGTAAGAAGGTGTGTGGCTGTTATTAGCATGTGACCTATTTCTTGTAGAGTTAAGTGGTGAAGGGCTCATTCCCCACCCTATATATGTGTGTGTGTGTGTGTGTGTGTGTGTGTGTGTGTGTGTGTAATGAATTACTTAGGAAATAGAGAGACACATATAAAGATACAACTGGAAACATATGCTTTGAAGAATAGGAAAACACGAGTACATGTGACTGGATAGTTGTAACAGTTCCATGCGCGCATGCCTGGTATTGTATGAAGTTTCTGTATTTTTGGTACGATGAATAGATAAAGGAAATTGACCGACAAACAATGTTTGAGGTGTTTTATCAATGCATGTTATTATTTTCATGATGATTTACCTTTAAGCGCTTATAGATCTGCTTAAATATAATGATGAATAGATGGATTAGTTCCTAAAATATATGTTTACTGCTTTATCATACCACCATTATGCTACTGAAACTCTTAAGAGGGACCCGGTACCTTTGCGTGCTTCAGGTGAGTGCTCAGCCTAAGCTGAGTGATGTGCCAGCATGATTAGGTGTTAACTAACAATTCTAGGCTTCATCATTGGTTCCATTGTTGGGACCTCTTTTTCAATTATTTCAGAATGGTTCACGATTAAGGCATACCAGCTAACCTTAGCGAGCGTTAAAGAATGGATTCATGATCTAGAGGAAGAATACGCATGGAGGTTTGACACTCGATCCAGATTTAGCACACGTACTTGGGTAGAGCAGAATCTGTATGACAGTTTATACGAAAGCTTCATTGCTATCTTTCCAGTAGAATTGTACGAATGGTTGACTGTGTATGTATCTAAGTGAAATTGGAGGTATCACACACTTGTTTAGAAACAGGATGAATTTCAAACACTATATGATGGTGACCTGAGCTGGACTCACGCGGTATATACCTGGTTTCGCGGTTTCCTAAACAACTATATTTTGGAGTATTCAATTTCAACTTATTCATGCCTAGAGGTAGTAGAGTTCTAGTTTCTATGGTATCCTAGAGGGACGTATTTGCAAGGTATTCCATTGGCAATCAAAATAATAATGGTAACATTGAACTTGGAAGCTAAACCCATGGAAAGCTAAAAGAATCTCCATGCACGGGGGCAAGAACAAGATTGGCAAAATATGGCAGACCTAGTGGCATCAGGGAAAAGGGAAGAGAGGTGGTTGAACCATGATAAGGCACACGAGAGGGAATTATGCAAGAGACAAGAAATTGAATAACAGATGGTGTTGTGGAGAGAGATGGCTCATGAAGGATTTGAGGGTCATGGGGAGGAAGAAGAGCAAGAGCATCAGGAACTGCCCCATCTAGGAAAGCATGACAGAGAACCCTCTTCGGCCTCACATGGAAGCACGTCAGTAGATATGACCTGGGCCGTGGGCACACATCTAAGCTAGCCTGTTGATGTATCCCTTGCACTTGGTTTTCCAATATCTAGTACAGTAGGTAAAAATGGTTTTAATTTAGGAAGTGAAAGCACATAAATAGGTTAGATAGTAAGTACATCAATGACAGCACAGATAGCTTCATTATTCTTTGGGGGTATATTTTCAGGCTCATCATCTGTACAGAATATGAGCGCGCTGAGTGTGAGAATCACCTTTGGAGCTGGGACCACTTCCTAGACTGTAGGGGTCCAGTATAGTACCACTTTTGGGGCACAGGGGAGTGCATCCACGGGACCTATTCCAAATTCTAGAGGAGGATCAGGTGTTATGGGCGGTTCTAGTTTCGGTGGTTTGTGTGGTATTAGAGGAAGAGGAAACCAAGGAGGTTCTGGGTCAGGTGGTCAAGGCCCACAACAACCCTAAAACATTTATATGGAGATGTCCCTTCGTCTCCCAGAATACAGAGGTATCGAGGATGCTGCTGAACATGTTCATATGTGTGAAATATTGTGGCATGCAAAAGGTATTATGGCCTCTGAGCGTAAGGAAAGTCAGCTTACTACTACATTACAGGCACGCGTGCACAACTGGTATAGGAAGTTTGATCCCAATCAAACTTGTATTAACTATGCAGCATTGAAAGATGCTTTCTTGAAAGAATTCCACATCCTAGAGTTTGAGTAGAAGAGTATAAGTGCACTCAAGGATATAAAGCAAGGCACTATTGAAAGTGTACATGAGTATGATGCGCATTTTAAAACACTTCTATCCAAACTCTCTTATGAAATTCATGCAAGTCAGCATGCACAATGGTTTGTTAGGGGATTGATTACCCCATTTCTAAGAGCACTGTCACATAAGACTTATACCAATCCACACAAAGCATTGGAAGCTACTTTACGTGCTGTAGCAGTTGGGAGTATTGACACTAGAGTTAGTCCATTTTTGGAAGCTCAGATAGCAACTATGGCAAAACAGTTAGAGAAATTATTAGAAAACTTAGCTCATGAGATGCGCTCAGGAATCTAGTGTATAGATTGTGAAGTGGAAGCGCACACTAAGGATAGTTTCCCTCGTAGAACTGTATGTTAATTGTTATTAGACTGTGAGATTTGCCATTTGAACCATGATGCTAGTCACTGCCCCCTACTACAACGCATGATTAGGAAGAATGTGTCCTCCTTTTGTAAAATTTGTAGGTCCACGACCCATGATACTAAGGACTATAGATTGATTGGCTAGATCCATGATGTAATTGATATTGGGGTCAGACAGGTGAGTGTGGCTGATAATTCTAAAGGAAAGAATGAGCATCAAGATAGGGATTATAATAAAACGCGCTATGACAGGAATGACGGAAGGTTTGAAGGGGCTCGTGAAAGGGGACGAGGATATCGAGGTGGATATAGAGGATGAGGCCAAGGTGGAGGAAGGAGTGAATTCCCTCAAGGAACTTGCTATACATGTGGTTCACCTGACCATTATAGGTGTGAATGCTTGCAGAATATTTTTCTGTTCATTTTGTGGAAAGGGGCTTAGTTATGAAGAGTGTTCGGACTTATATGAGCATCTCAGTAAGTAGCACAAGTAAGAAAACAAGGGCGCGGGGATGGTTAGAATATAGCACACTGTAGAGAACCAGTGGATACCAAAGTTAACACTAGAACCTGAGGCAGTAACAGTCAAGATAACCACACGAGCTGAGGTGGCGCGCGCAAGAGAGGTGTTGCAACAAAAACTGACAATCACTAGGGAGGAGGTTTTGCATGATAGATATCTAGATCCAGCTCATCAGAAATAATTCTATTAGGAAACGATGGAGGTCCTTAGGAGCCTTCAAGGTGAGATACAAGGTTTAAAAGAGCAGTCTCAGAAATTGGAGCACAAGGATACAGAACAGGTCCCGTCGGATATTGATGACATCAGAGAGGTATGTAGAATGTTGTGCCAGGAGAATATTATTCCTTTATTAGGAAATTGGTTTAAAGGGAATACTCTGCGCGTGGGAACTGAAACTAAGAGACAAATACTTCATGCAAATCTCCCCCTGATAGCATTGACTACGACAAGGAGATCACTTTGAATGTTGTTGTGGATGGATGGCTGTTGAAAAATATCTTGATTGACACAGGTGCGGAAGTAAATGTACTTACATTAGATGCGTGGGAAGAAATGGTGAGGCCCCCACTGCAGCCATCATCTAATGTATTATTCATGGCGAACAAAATGAAAGCTACTCCCATAGGAGTTTTGAAGGATGCATTTATCACTATACAAGGGGCCAAGTTCACAGGAGACTTCAAAGTACTAGCACTTGTAGAAGCTGATAGCTTCCCAGCTCTGCTTGGGTGCCCTTGGTGTTATGCGAACAATGCTGATTTGAGGTTTAACAAAGGGTATATTAGCTTTGAGAATAAGGAGGAAAGGGTCATAATACCATTGACAGATGGGAAATCTGTGCCATATGTGGAACCTTTAAGCAAAGAGGATTTGAATATAATCTATGTACGTGCTATTTGGGACCCAAAGGTCAATGATCCATGGATCATTCACATGGAACATGTGAAGTGTTATCCAGTGCATATGTAGATGCGCGTGCATATCATGAACCTATGAAGACCACAAAGGTCGATATAGGCACATAAGCTAAACCTAAGGAGGTAATAATTGGGGATTACTGGTCAAAATCAGAGGTAGCAAAGATCATAGAGTTACTTCAAGACTATGAGGAATTATTCCCAAGAGGATACCATGAACTTAAAGGCGTGTATATATCACTCAGAGAAATGAAGATTAAGCTCAAGGAAGGTGTGCGCCATATTAGGAAGTGACCATATCGGATGAATCCCAATTTGTGCAAGAAAGTGAAGGCGGATATTGACAAGATGTTGAAATCTGGGATCATTCGACCATTGGATGAATCAGAACAGGTCAGTCCGATGGTGATAAGCATCAAAAAGGATGGTAGGATTCAAATTTTTGTTGATTATAGGGAGTTGAATGCAACATGTGTTACAGATCCCTTTCCTACGCCATTCATAAAGGAAATATTAGGAGTGGCTGGGCACAAAATATATTCATTTACAGATGGATTTTTAGGGTATCATTAGGTTCAGATTGCCCTGAAAGATCAAGAGAAGACCACCTTCACTACTGAATGGGGAAGCTTTGCCTATACTTTGATTCCTTTTGGATTGAAGAATGCACCTATTGTATTTTCAAGGATAGTGGTACAAGCCTTCAAGGATTTTATTCATAACTTCTTACAGGTCTATCTTGATGATTGGACCGTTTATGGGCTGATTAAGGATCATTGTGACAATCTGCGCTTAATGTTTGAAAGATGTCGACAGTTTAGTATCTCATTGAAAATCAAGAAGTGCATCTTTGTTACTCTCTTTGGCACACTTTTAGGACATATTATCTGTAAGGAAGGGCTGCTGGTTGATCCAGCTAAAGTTACAGTTATCACTGGCTTGAAAGCACTAGCCAGTCAGTGCGAGGTGCGCAGATTTTTGGGCCGTACAGGGTATTACAGGAAGTTTATCAAAGGGTATGCAAAATTTTCCGCACCCTTGGAAGAATTGCTCCAGGGAAAAGGTACATTCTACTGGGGGGTCACAATAGCGCGTGTTTGATATATTGAAGGAGAAACTTACTACCGCACCTATCTTGCATTTTCCTTCATGGTATAAATCTTTTCATGTTCATGTGGACACCTTTGGCACAGCAATTGGTGTTGTCTTAGCTCAACCAGGAGAAGGTATTTTTGATCATCCCATTTGCTTTACTAGTAGGAAGTTGACCCTTGTAGAACAAAATTATACCACTACAGAGCATGAGGCCTTGTTTATGATCTATGCCTTGCACAAATTTTATCAGTATTTGTTGGCTACACCATTTGTGTTTTGTACAGATCACATGGCATTAAAATATTTGGTGAACAAGCCTGTTTTACAGGGGCACATATGTCGATGGGTACTCTTATTTCAAGAGTTTGACTTTATGGTTGTGGTAAAACTAGGTAAAAGCAATTTTGGACTAGATCACCTGTCTAGAATTCAATCAGGGGAAGAGGCACAAACAATAGAAGAAACCATGCCTGATGCACAGCCGTATAGGTTACAATACGTGCCATCAAAATTAGAGGACATTGTTGTCTTTCTAAAGACTGGTATGGCGCTAGATGACATAAAAGCTTTAGAGAAGATGCAACTTTCTATTCACACAACACCATTCATGCTAATTAGTGGTGATTTATACAAGCTAGGTAGAGATGAGGTGTTACACCATTGTGTCTTGGAGCATGAACGAAAGGACATAATGGAAGAAGCACATGGTGGTATTGCAAGTGGCCATTATGAAGGTGATGCAACAGCGTGCAAGATCCTACTTGCAGGGTTGTGGTGGGAAACATTGTACAAGGATTGTAAAGAGTATTGTAAGACATGTGACCATTGTCAACGTCTTAGTTGACCAGGACAAAGGGATGAGATGCCCCTACGACCAATAACAAGTGCAGAACCCTTTAAGAAATGGGAAATTGAATTTTTTGGGCTTATTTCACTAGCCACGCACAGGATTGGATTGCGCTATATCATCACTTGTACATATTATCTTACTTGCTAGGTAGAAGCAACACCTACAAAGGACTGTACAATAGCTACAGTACCATGGTTCTTATGGGAGAATGTTCTTGCAAGGTATGGTTGTCCTTTAAGTTTAACAAGTGATAGGGGCATGCATTTTTTAAATGAGTTTATGGTTGCCCACCATAAAACTACACCATATCACCCTCAGGAAAATGGGACTGCTGAGGCTTTTAACAAGATTTTGAGCCACACATTGACCAAGATTT
Organism: Taxus chinensis; assembly: GCA_019776745.2. Taxonomy (NCBI): domain Eukaryota; kingdom Viridiplantae; phylum Streptophyta; class Pinopsida; order Cupressales; family Taxaceae; genus Taxus; species Taxus chinensis. The sequence goes on from CM034149.1 coordinate 318,692,686, forward strand.
GTGATGTTGGAAGGAAAGATTGGGATGATAAAGTATATGTTGTTCTTTGGGCTTATATAACAACATACAAAAGATTGAACAAATCCACACCTTTTCAATTGGTGTTTGGCGCTGAAGCTGTTCTTACTATAGAATTTATGTTACCTTCCTTATGCATTACACACACTGGAGTTCTAGCTGATGAGAAAGCCTTGGAAGAACGGATTAAGAAAATGGTTCAACTAGATGAGCACCGAGCCATCGCATGCTGGAGTCAGAAACAAGAGAAAGCACGCCAAAAGGAATGGCATGATCGACACATCAGGGATAAGAAACTTGCGGTGGGAAAAATGGTACTTTTATATGACTCCAAGTTTCTGAGCCATCCAGGAAAGCTCAAGGTGCATTTTTTGGGGCCATATGTTATCACTCATATACTTGAGTCAGGTGCTTGCCAGTTGGAAACAATTGATGGCACAAGGTTTCCTGGTTTCTTTAATGGGAGTAGGTTGAATCCCTACTATAAATAAGTCTTCTTGGTGTTTGTAATAAGGCAGTATTGCTAGATACATTAGGTTTCCTTTTATGCATTTCCTTAATGTATTTCTTTCATCGTCGCTATGTTTTGTCAATTTTAGCTCTTGTTTGTGTAATAAACGCACTTGCGCACATGAAACTAACTACCATATGAAGCATGTTGATGCATAGAGGACTGCACATCCTTTTCATGTGGGGTGGATTTTTGGTGACTCTCAGGTATATGCTAAGAAGATGTCATGCTATGGGTGTTGAGAAAGAAGGTTGCTAAGGGTAACTGATAAAAGATTGCTTCTCAAGATAAGAAAGGATGAATATGGATAAGGGAAAGTATAACACGAGGTAAGCGGTGGCCATGGTAATTACCAAGAGATGGTGCAGTGATGAGGTACTTGGGTGCTAGAGCACGCGCTGAAGATAATTCTGTGACAGAGGGTAAAAAGGTGCGCTAGAAGGTTATAGCTTTGGCGCGAAAATATACAATGCGAAAATTATTAAAACGGGTCATAAATGAGGAGAATTTAGTAGGTGGATGAGAAATTAATCTAGTGAAAAGTAGAAATCTATATAAGGATGGGATGCGATTTCATTTTTACCCTTGCGACTATGAGAATTCGATAAAGAGCCTACACACAAAGATCATAAAACTAACTGATTCAAGGTATGAAGCAAGCGAACCAAGCGCGGAGAAGAGATTTGTTTATTAGAAGGGCTTGGATCCCCTAGGAAAAGGGTTTGACAAAGTAGAGTAATAAGACAGAGCTATGGTTCACAAGTTCATGATTACAAATTAGGGCACAGAAGAATCAGGTTAGGGTTCAAAGCAAATTACTCAAAACGCACAGCAACTGATCTACAAAACAAAACCCTGAAAGAAGAATGGCACCAAAGAAGAAAGCAGCACCGATAAAAGAAAAGAAGAAGATGGTGGTGGAAGAAGAAGAGGAGATGGCCCCGGAGAGAAATTTCTCTAAAATGTAGTACCCTGAGGAAGTTATTATGGGGCACGAGTGGAATACCCACATAAGACAGAGTAAGATAAGTGAATACAATCACCGAACCAGTGAAAACTAGAAAAAATTAGATGACCTACTCACTTCTTGAATGAACAGGCGCACTGATGATGGCATGCCAATATATGATGATGCTGGGGAAAAGCTACTCAAAGGAAATGGTGTCTACCAGCTTTATGAGCTTCCATACTTTGGAAAGTATGCACCCTTGTATAGATGGCTGATGAGACGAGTCCATGAGGACTTCTTCTACTTTGTAGGATAGAGGATAAGACTGATACCCATCCTTATTACCACAGTTAATGGATTACAGGCAATGGGTGAAGACATTAAGACCAACTTAGCTGATAAAAGTGCCATTTTGGAGACACAGAAGGTGCTGGGCTATCAGAAAGGACCACGTGGGATGGACATTGACAAATTGAAGTATTGTCTAGTAGTGTAGGTAGCAACACATTTAACCACAAAATTGAATGACCAAGAATGTTGGTCACAAGTTAGTTCTATGTGGCTACATGTTGTAAAGCGCATGCCAGAAGAAACCACTTATAACATTGCCAGTTTCATTACAGAGTGGATAGTAAAGGAAGCGCTCAAAGGGAGTAAGATAAGTTTTGACTGTGTCCTACTAAGTCTAGTCTTCATGGAGATTGGGGTACCAGATGGCCCAAAAGAGAACATATGGGAATACCCCATGAATCATAAGTCTCCAGCTGAGCGATTCAGCAAGTATATTTGTAAAGGGTCGATGACAGAGGAGGTGAAGGAGCACACTGAGATGTGGTAAGATAGGCTCCACGCGGTGATTGGAGAAGAATGGCGCATACCCAAGGATTTTCCCTTGGTCCTTGGAAAATAGGTATAGTTTGCAGTCTACTAGCACTTCTGCATTACACACTTTCCAATGATAGATGGGTCGTGGAGCCCCTGGTGCAAACTACCATATGCATTTCCTGCACAGTACTTCCAAGCTGCAGTTCATCGGTTCACCAACACATTGAGGTTGGCGTTTAATGTGGATAAGGTAGATTGTGAGTATCACACCTTGAGGAATACTTATGGATATCTAGGGAGGAATGCATATAATGAGAATAACATCTCAAAAATCTTAAGCATTGAGCCAGAAATAGTGGCCATTGTGGATATTGGGGCCGTGCTAATATACCTCCAACTAAAGCCTAAAATGGAGAATAACAAGTACGTGGAGAACAAATTCACACTTCCAGGGCCACTGAAGGGAATACATACTATGGAAAACATTTCGGCACCTAGGCCCTCTGTACCCATGCAAGATGATGAGGAAGAGGATGAAGAACAAGAAGATAGTGGCAGCCTGGTTTGAAGGAGGAAGCAACCATCTGGCTAGGAGGGGGAGCGTGCGACAAATCCCCAGGGGGAAGGAGTTACGGGGGAGGAATAGGGTACACAAATATTTAAAAAGGTGTTTAAGCACACAAGGGTGCAAGGAGGAACCCCACAGGTGAAGGAGCCAGAGGAGAAGAAATAGAAGAATCTGAGGAGAAGGCACCTTCATCTCCAACTGAAGAAGAGCCTCAACATGAGGAGGAGAAGATGGAAGGAGAGGAAGGGGGTCAATCATAGGCTACACAGGACAAGGGTGGGGATACATATGGTATTCCCAACCTTGATGCAACCATTCCAAGAGGACCCCGATCTCGTCGAACAGGGGAGGATGCCAAGGCACATACCATGGGGTATGCAGAAGACCCAAAGCTGATCATTCGCACTCGGTTCCAGAGCACCATCAAGTAGAAGGATTTATTCAAATGGGTGCTCATGGATGAGGATAAGGTGACTCTGCACACAAGGAAGCAACTTTCATGGTCTATGCACACGCACATGGATGAGGATGACTTTGATGTCGGTGAAGAATCGTGCGCGTCAAGGTGGTTGAAGAAGGAAACTTGAACATGCCATATGAGAATCAAACCAAAAATGATGTCAGATGAGTATGTGAGAAATGCTCTAGTAAAAGTATCCTTTGAACTAGCAAGAAGAAACATAGATAAATCTACTACCATGAAGGTACTGACAGAGAAATTAAAAGCCAAGGATGTGGATATAACATGCCTAGTATAGGAAAAGGACTTAATCAAAAGAAAATATGACACTTTTGTCAGTATGGTAGAGGAAATTGGAGATGATGTTCTAAAGGTACACCCACATCTGGAATCCTAGGTACCAAAAGAATTTCCTTCTACAATGCATTATGTAAAGACAATAATAACAGTAGTGTTGGAAGATGAAAAAGCACATGTATCCTCATAGCCCAAGGACTTTAGGGAAAAGATAGAAAAGGCAGAGGTTGCAGTAGCTAGGAAGATTGCTTCTTATGAAGGCCTACTACAAGCCACCCATGATGAACTGAAGAAGGCCGATCATGTGCTAACAATATGCACAGCCCCAGATGCACTGATCGTGGTGAAAACATTGGAGGAGGAGAATGAGGTCCACAAGGTGATGAAGGATGCTTCCCTAGGCCACGCTGAATGCTTAGTCCTGGTAAAGAAAAAGCATGAGGCACTAGCTGCAGCGCAAGCACCACATAAGGAGAGGTTGAAGGAGCTAGGAAAGCTCATTGCTCAGAAGATGGATATACTGGAAGGGGTGAAAACCTCTATGTCAAGCGTAATGCTTGTGATACAAAATGATCAAGGGAAACTCTCCATGGAAGAGCAGCAGTCCATCATTGCAGACGTGCCTGAAACAACAAGAGCAATGCTAATGGCATAGGAGAACCTGGAAGTAGATATCAAAGAAGAATATCTAGAGTTGCTGCTTCAGGATGAGATGGAGGGGTTTAAGGCTTAAATAGTTTTTTTAGCTATGTATATCTTCTTCAAAATTATTTATTCAACTATTCTTTATTCATCCATTCTTTGTATAAGTTTTGGGTATCGCCATTGTCGGGGTGAAAATGAGATTAGTGTGGGGTAATGTTGATCAGAGAAAACACTTAGTTGAACTTCCACATAGAGTCCGCGCGGAAGAATAGCATAGGAGAAAAAGTGTGAAGGTATAGAAAGCATCACGTGTGGAGGTGTAGATTCTGACTTTTAAAGGACTTAGCTGATTTTTAGGATCAGATCTATTCTTAGAGATTGATGTGCGAAGCACACAAAGCAATGCCGAGACTTGAGCACCACTCTTCATGGATATTTTTGAAGGACATGTCAACTCACTCTTGCATGGGCATAAGTTAAGAATAGATCCATCACTTTAGTTAACTATCAAAAATCTATAGATAGCATACTTGCATGTATGGCTATAATTGTAAGAAGGCATGTGGCTGTTATTAGCATGCGACCTATTTCTGGTAGAGTTAAGTGGTGAAGGGCTAGTTCCCCACCCTATATATATATGTAATGAATTACTTAGAAAATAAAGAGACACATATAGAGATACAGATGGAAACATCTGCTTTGAAGAATGGGAAACATGAGTACATGTGATTGTATAGTTGTAACAGATCCATGCGCGTATGCCTAGTATTGTATGAAGTTTCTGTATTGTTGGTACGATGAATAGATAAAGGAAATTGACCGAAAAATAGTGTTTGATGTGTTTTATCAATGCATGTTATTATTTTCATGATGATTTACGTTTAAGCGCTTATAGATCTGGTTAAATATAATGATGAATAGATGGATTAGCTCCTAAAATATATGTTTACTACTTTATCATACCACCATTCTGCTATAGAAACTCTTAAGAGGGACCTAATACCTTTGTGCGCTTCAGGTGAGCACTCAGCCTAGGCTGAGTGATGTGCCATCGCGACTAGGTGTTTTCCCCTACGTTATACCATAGGTGATTATTATGTGTGTTTCCCTTTCTATTGTGTGTGTCTTTTCCTTTCCATGTGTGTTGTGTGTTCCCTTTCGTCGTTCTTGGTGTGTGTTTCCTTCTTCACTATCTCTTGTAATTTTTACATGACTCCTCGAGGCCCAATGGATAAGGCACTGTTTAGTATATTGTAAAGTTAATATTATAGGATTATTCATGTCATGTCTTCACTGCACTCAGTACACACCATGCCCCCAAGCTAGAGCCAGATGTTTTCATGCAAATGTGTAACATGAAAATTGATAATTTTCTAGCATGAAAACGATACCCCTATGTCGAAACTTTCAAGTTTTACCCTTTTAAGGAACCCCAAGTCTACGTAGTCAGTCCAATGACCTCCCAGTGGAAGTTAACTTAGTCCCCTAGGTGAATTAGAAAATTCAAGTCAATCCCCCTAGGTGATTTAAGGAGTTCTTGAAGATTGTTATTTTTGGATAGTTGTGGGAAGTGCTACCACTAGCCTTCCCAAGACCGATGCAACCCTCTGGAGCAGAACGAAGGTGCTAGATCCAACATGGAGATGAATTAAAGGTATAAAAACATCATGGAAATTATTTTGGAAGATTTAGGAAATATTTGGAGGAGTTGGGGGTAGTTTCATAAAAAACGAGGTTCACTGGCCTATGCAGTTCATAGGACCAAAAAAGCTACTGAACTTCAGGAAGTGATTTCGGGAGCTCTGGATGGAGTTAGGAGCTAAAAAAGACATCTTTGTAAATTGAATTCAGATCTCTACAAGATGGTGAAATCCTATTTTTCACAACACTTTATAACAATAGGTTTATATCTAGTTTTTCCCTTTTCTCATCTAGGGATCCAAATCAAAAATTTGATTTTTCAAGGCTTACATGGAGGAAATAAGATATGAGACCTCCACTCTTATATTCCAAAGGCCATTTTTAGTAAATTTAATATTATTTTTTTCCAAAACTTTCGATCGGGAGCTCAAGTTATTGCCGTTTCAAGTTTCCCTCAAGGTAAGAGTTCGAGAGTTAGTTAAATTTTGATAAGGACACGTGTCACTCCTAGGAGCCTGGAACATTTTGATGTCCCTTTCATCCCTTAATAAAAGGGACAAAAGGGACATAGAAATATGCCCAATCCCATAAATCCCTCCAGTCACACACAGAACCTTATGGATCGCCAGTTCAGTCCTTAGGTGCTTGTCGGAGCCTATCCCCTCACTCGCTCAGATCGTGATAAGTGTCGCATGGAGGCACGATGTGAAAATTGATGTAACTTTTTTCCCATTTAGAAAAGGGACATGAGGGACATGAAAATGGTCCCATCCCATTGAATCCTTCAGGTCATCAATGTGACCCTCTTCATTACAAATTTCCAACCCCTAGGAGCTAGTTGGACCTAAGTGCACAACCGTTGGATTTTCACCAAGTGTCACATGGAGGTGTGATGTAAAATGTGATTTCCCTTCCATCCCTTAAAGCTAAAGGGACATCAAGGAAACAAAATTACACCCAACCCTAGCTTCAAAATTTGAAAAAAATTCCAACTCTTTGTCACTTCTTGCTACTTCTCCGTTGTTGTCCGTAAAACTCACTGCCAGAAGAAAGTTACCGAAAAATCTCATTCCACCAGTGCTACACTCCAAAACATATTCATAAAATCCTCCACACCATGAAAAAATAGAAATCTTAGACAAAAAATGGATTGCAATATAGAATGAATCAAAAATGAACATTTTTCACCAAATAACCACGAAGTCTTCCAATCGAAAAATCTTCATATCTTGCAAAATACAAGTCGGATTGAGATGTCATCATTTTGTAGAATTCCTCTAATTTTTCAATACAATCAAGATGTAATAAACAATGAGGTAAAATGGTGCCTTGAAACATTTTTTCCAACAAAAACCTCCATTTCATGTTCCCTATCTCACATTCATCAAATTTCCCATCAATCCGACAATGGAAACAAGCTAAAAACTTGCACACAGTACTCTAAATGAAAAAACTATCGCAATGGAGTTGATTTCATCACAATTAGAGACAAAAACTAGACCTATGCAAATCTTGAGCTCCATTAATGGCTGTCGTGGCAGCTCTATGCCTGAAGCCACTACCAAGTGAAAATTTTAAATTTTATTTCCAAGCATTGCTAGTGGGAAAAATCAAGGGAAATTTAGAGGATGTGACCGCAACGATGAGCTTAGGGTTTGAAAAAAATATGTTTCGTCGCAAACCGAGCACTGGAAATCCACTTTCCAAAAAAAAGTAATTTTTCCTATATATACTTGCTATGTTTGGAAAGTCGTCATCAAAAGCGATTTATGGTGAAGGCAATGTGTACTAAAGATCATCAGGAAGCCAAAATGATTGTTTGGAGTAGAAAACAAATGAAAACAAACACTTACTAAAAATAGTAATCCCACTATATGAGTACTTACTAAAAATAGTAAGTCAACCCAAGAAGTGGTCGAGGTGAAGGTAGTATGCGCATGATTGAATGAGGGAATTCATCACATCAAAATGGTTTAGCAGCACCAAAACTGGTGAAAATGACCACTTACTAAAAATAGTAAGTTCCCTATATGGGGACCTACTAAAAATAGCATGTGCCCATGGCAAGGCATACTAAAGATCGCAAAGTGGGAGTTACGATCAAAGGTAGCAATGCATCATTTAACTTGGCAAGTGTCTGTGAGCCGAGATGAAGAAGTTTCTCAGGGTGCAAAGAGTTCATAGATTCAGAGTTCATCACAATGGAGCATTCCATTGAGTCATCTAGAAGGATTAGCAGAATTTATCGGAGGCAGAATCTTTTGTCGTCAACATCATTCTTCCTTCTTCTTTATCTTCTCTCTCTCTCTTCTCTCCCCCTTCAACTTTCTCTCTCTTCTCAATGTTCTACTTTTGCATTGGGGTTACAATTTTTCATATATCCTTAATGAAATTAAAAAACAACTTTCTGTTTCTAATGTAATAACTCACCTTTATGTTATAAAAAGGGACTTAATATTCTCCTAGGAAATTGAAAAGTCTTTAGCCATGCTCAAGGACGTATGAAAAGTTATTGAGGGGTTATATGAAGAGATCATTTCTCTTCCTATAAATTGTAAATCCATTCCCATTTCAAATTGTTGGTAATTGATTTTTTAAACTCAAGAGTGCATTGTACTTAGAGAGAACAAATGAGATAGTCATTTTATTCCATTTCCCCCCTCACTATTTTTCCTCCATTCCCACACTATGTACAAATTTTGTTTAAGCATCAATACAAGGAGTTTCTAGCCTTCCTTGACTAAGGGATTTATTAATACTTTGTGCTCATAAATTCTAATTGTTCTTATTACTATTTGTAGAGTTGTTTCTTCTCAATTTTAATGCATGTGATGGAACTTCTAACTGATGTATGTAAGACTTTGATTTTCTACTTGCAACATTAGTTCCCCTACTTCATATTCTCACTCCCTTTCCTGCTCTCTTGACAAAGTGTTCTCTAGTAAGAAATTTCTATCTTTTCGACAGGGTCAGTGGAGTGCCCCTATTGGGTCCCTGACCACAAGGCCACCAGGAAAATCCAGCTTTTCATACACATGTAAATATGGAAGCTACACCGTATAAGTAGAGGGACTTTGATTCCTAGATATTTGGAAAGAAATCCACATATAGTATGAAGAAGATTACTTGCATCTACGATAAGAACAAGTCTAGATGGCCTAAAGCATTAAACCAAATAAACTAAGAAGGAGTGCATGAATAGAAGGGTAAGAACACATTGAACAATTCATTAGAGGATGGAAGAAAGTGTTGAGATGGCTTAAAAAAGAGAAATTTGAAGAAACTCTAGGTTTTTGCTACCAAACCCTAGCTAAGCTTAGTAAACAAGCCTAAAAGGAGAAAAACTGAGTTGGGGGTGTTAGGGAAAGAGTTAAAGGATAATTTTTTAAAAAAAATAAATATTGTCCAAAAGGGTATCTCGAACACTTTTTATTTTTGATTGGTTATTTGTATAATTCTCCTAGTTTCAAGTTTTGTGCTCTAGGAGGGTTAATTAGGATAGCTAGAAAAATAATAAAAAGAGCATAAAATATTTTTGGTGAGGATTTTAACCTTAAATTATGGTAGGAACATATATGAGCCAAATGGGTGTCAGAAACGTTTACCAGTAAGTTTTGGAAGTGCATATTTTGAGAGTTTTTTTTTTTCAAAATAGGGTTTTTAGGGCTACAAGGCCATATAAAGGGCTAGAAGGAAAAGTATGATAAACAACGTTTCAAAACTCAGTGGATGGTTTGAACATGTTGGCATGATGTAATTAAGCATGTGTAAAATTATTTTGAGTTTTGATTCAATGTTTTAAGCATTTGGGTACATTTGAGAAACTTTTAACTTCTTGAGAAAAGTGACAGTTTATTAATTTAGCTGATTGAATAGTATATTTGTGACTTATAATGCAAAATTTTATTGGTGATTTGAATATTTTATGAAGGGATCTACATCAATGACACACACCAAGAAGCAACAACTGCAAACTAGGTCTCAAGCACATAAACATTTGTCTCTAAAAGCGAGTAAGTTCATACACCAAAACACCTCATCATGACATTAATAGCATATCAATAGAAATATCACATATTCAGCTAACTAGAAAAACTCATGGAAATCAAAAAATCATACCACAAGGAACTGAAGCAGTTCCATCTCTCAAATAGCTCAAATCTTGTTCTTGGCCTCAAAAACTAGTCTTGAGTACAACAAGCTCTAACACCTCAAGAATCACTTTAAGACTCTTCCACCACTTGGAACACATCAAGAACATCCTAGAACACTTCCAAAAGAAATCAAAACCATATTTCATATGGAGAAAACCTCACTTGTATACTTGATCCACAAGCCTTCTTGACATGCCTAAATACGATAGTTTAGACCAATAGAGCTCAAGCATGAAAACACCTTACTAGATCAAATCAAGAGTTCTATCAAATCATAATAGGACTCCACAAACTATTCATGCTAAAAAATCACTGTTACAATATGCATTTTTATCACAGAACTCTTAGACTTTCATGACTAGTTTTACACTTTTAAGCCTAAAAGTGGTAGGCACATTGGAGGACCTGTTTCACCAATTTCTCCACTGAACTTATCCATAAATTTTCATGATGACTGTTATCACCAAATCACCACACCCTCTGAATGGCTAGAATGTGAACAAGGCATTTGGTGTGATTGGGTAACATGGGATCACCTCTGAAGCTATGGGACTTGGGCTCAAGGTGAACCTTCAGAGAAGGCTAGCTTCTTCTTCCTAAACTAAGTGTTTTATTAATCCTAATGCAATAAAATGGTTATCTATACCTTTTCTAACATTTTCATGGGTTTTAGGGAAAGATATTTGCAAAGAATAAAACTATACTAGGGATGGTGATGCACCAAATAAAGGGTGTGGTTATATTGGGAAAGGGATTGTTTGAAGAGGATGTTATGCACCATAAGACAACTCACTTATTGCGACATGGAAAGGGTAAGTATCTATCATAGACTAAGAAGCAAGTGTACCCTTTTCCAAACTTAGTTTCCAAAAACAATCTTTTGATCTTCCGGTGAAGAAAAATGAAACTGAGAAGGGTGAACAAACACCACAACTCAAGCACATGCAAGAACTCCACCGCTTGATAAGCAAAAAATTTCAAGAACCTACAATGTAAACTTTGAACTTACACAATACACCTATACGTATGAGAAAGACATAAAGAAATATAAAATGATAGAAGGATTAAGATTAGTCACAAAACATACACTTTATTACTTCAATAACATGCACAATGCTTCATTACATTTGGAAGAGGAAAAGATTGCCATTACAATCTTTGAAGAAGGCTTGAAAGTTACCTCAACATATAAGAACAACTTGCAGAAGAAGGAGGAATCTTTGAAAGATATGTCAAATGTTTGACCAATACGTAGTAATCTCTATTCTATCCCCATTTGGAATGAACATCCAACTTACATTTATAGAAGAAGCTGTGAGAGAAGAGAGGAGAAGTAATGAATTCCTTCCTAAATTGAAGGTATGTGATGGTTCATTTACTACAAAGTTGGTTGAGCCAATTGAGAAGCTTCCATGTGCCATTAATGACCAGTTTGACTTAATCTCCCAATTACTTAAAGGAATATTTAAATAAAATATTTTAATAATAATAAATATTATTATTAAAATATTTAAACTAAAAAATATTAATTTAATTAATATTTTTAAAATAATAATAATTTAATGACAACTTCAGGTGGGACCCCCTTAGGATTGGTTTGCACTGAAGGGGGGGTTCATGAGAAATGGTCAAAAAGACCAACTCATTGGTTGGCTCACATAGCCAACTCAGTGAGTTGGTGTCGAGCTACTATCCTTTGCATAAGCTCACCACTGAGCTCTGTCTCTAATACATTTACCCACGAACTCTATAATGATTCGACTCTTCCAATTGAGCTTGACCTCCACATCTCTCGATTTTTGCATGAGCTCGCTGCAACCAATTTCTAAGCTCCCTCCATTCCTGATGGGTTCTGAGAGTTCATAGTGCATTTGTTGACCATCCTCAAACTCAACATGCATCTCTGAAAACAAGTTCTTTGTGAGCTATTTCATGCTCACCTTGGCGTTCTTATTTCATGACATGAGCTCACCTCATTCAACCAACTCGATGCTATCGAACTTGTTCTTTTGAGATCTTTTATGAGCCCATTTCTGAGAAAACTCCACGTATAAACCATTTTCTTTCTCAACTTGGCTTTATGAGCCTGAGTGGGTTATCCTCAAGTTCAGGCCTACAATATTCTCGGCCACATGAAACTACTTGGCTTTGAGCTGATTTTTTTTCATCCACTATGGGTTCAATTTTTCTAAAAAATTGTCTGAATATAACTTAGTCATCCCACCTATCAACAACAATATTAAACTCCATGTTTGTCTTTAGCCATCCTACTGCCTAAAATAGTTGACACCGGTGATCTCTCCGCATAGCTCAATCTCATGAAATATGTGTTATTTCTACCTGGTGATGCATATAGATAGCTCCTTCAAGTATTCCTCTACATTGATATGGTGACAACTCGTGGGTGAACCTACATTTTTACATAATTACCATTTTCACCCAAAAAACAGATTTAGGCTTCAATCCCATGATGTGTTGACCATGAGTTCCTCGTGTGTGTTACATTCGCTGAGTTCCCTTATCTCGAGTTAAGCTTGCTACTCTTCTTGCAAGATGTTACATGTAGAGCTTACCTCTAAGCCCCAATCTCCACCTCCCCTACACATGTGTAGGTCGTGACTTAGTTTAATACCAAGCTCGAAGTCATGTATAATCTGAGCTCACCAATATTTCCCTCTATCTGTGAATTCCTACGAGCCAAGCTACCCATCATTAGGCTAAATCACATTGGTGTCCCAAGATTTTACCCTGAAATATGAGACTACCCCATGTTAAAAAATTTCGTTCTTTTAAAATAATGGGTCATTTTTTGTGTTAATCACCAGAAAGTGTCTGTATTGTGTCAAGATATTCCCAGAGAGTCATATAAGTCAATTTTTCCAAATACCCAAATGCCCAAAATCGTTATACTCTGTCGTTGGGGTTTGTCTGCGGGAAATTTTTATTTAATTATTTTAAGCCCCGTTTGAGGTAAATTGTGCTTCATTTTAACCCTGTTGAGGTTTTACATGTCAATATTCCCATATACCAATAGGGTTTCCACCACGAATGAATACTGAGCTTTATTTGGGACTTTTGGAAACATTTTACATTTTTGGTGTTTTCTCATTTTGTTTTCTATGAAATTTCTCTAGGTCAATTCCTTTATTGGTTTAGTCTGATTTCTTTCCTGGAGTATCTGGAGATCATCTATGGATGTTATGAAAGAAGTAATTTGCTACAAGAGGTCTGGTTCTCTCTGAAAAGATGAAGTCATGCATGAAAAAGCTTCTTCTGGGTAGGTTGTATTTTTGGGAAAAGAAGGTTTTAAGCTACAATGGGATTTTTGGTAGAGGTAGGTAGGTGGGAATTTTGTACTTGCCTAGCATGGTGCTTTTCCCATGGGGGAAAAGCCACTTAAGTCATGATGGGATTATTGGAGGTAGCAAGCAGGCGAGAATTTCTTACTTGCCTTGTAGGGTGAAAATTCCCATTGTGAAATAAAAGAAAATCACTTAAGACAGTGATGGGAATTTCTTACCTGTATTGTAGGGTAAAAAATTCCATTATGAAATTCAAACAACTTAAGTGGGTCATGGGATTTTTGGAGCTGCGGTGCAGGGTGAATAATCCCATTAGAAATTGACTTTTAAAAATAGAATTCACCCTTGCCAAAAAGTGCGACCACCTTGGGTGAATAATAATGCATTTAATAATATTTATTCACCTAATTTTGGTGCCCAAACATGAGAAAAAGTCAACGCATGATGAAAGGATAAAGAAGATTGGAAATAGAATTCTAAAATTAATAAATTTAATTTATTTAATGCAGTCCCCTGTCATGTAAAAAAGTGCAACCCATATTGATGAGAAATAATACTTTTAAAAGTATTAATTAATGGATTTAATTCCTATTTTTGGTGTGTAAGGTCAAAGCACCTTGTGAAGCCAAAGTGAACTGAATGTAGCATGCTAAAATTAAATAAAATTAATGGCAGCCATGAGCATGCACAAAATAGGTTCCCAAATTGAAGAGAAAAGCATGATTTTTAATTAATTAATTGTCGGAAATAGGAAGGGAAATTATTAATTATAGAATGGTGAAGGTTATATAAGAATGGGCTACCATAATGATGGATTAATTAATTCTTCAACAAGGAAGTGCTGCCCAGACAATTTTGGCACCCAATTAAGGAGGAATTTTGCACAAAAGAAGGTGTTTTTACTGCTGGAAGGCTTCAAAGTTTGGCGCCTAGGTTTGAAGAAGCTTGAATTAAGTATGATTAATTGTCTGCATAGTGGTATAAGTTATCAGGTGAAGTTGAAAAAATTCATGCTTGCTTTGCATGCGAACAAAACATCAAATTTTGGGGCAGCAGGCTTGATACATGCAGATTTTTATAATTAAAATAAAGTGTTCATGTTTCGGTTGCCATCTTTGTCTGAATTAATTGTAGGAATTCATTACAGGTGCTTTTATAACTGAAAGGGAGCTTAAATCAATGTCCAATACATTGAACATATCCTCTGAATCTGAAGAAAGCTCTAGATCTTCATCGATTGTAAAGAATTTTGTCTGAACAAAAAGAAAAAAGAGTTACTTAGACAAAGATTGCTTTGGGCATGGTGAATCATGATGAAAGAAAATGATCAGTAGAATCATGCATAGCTTCAAGATTCAGATTCAGATCCAGATCCAGATCCAGATCTAGGTCTAGATTCAGATCTAGATCCAGATCCATAATTGTGAAGGCTTCATTCTCTTATTTCGAATGCAACCCGTGAAGAAGTCAAGGCATAGATAATTCCTTCCAGGACCTTGTGCATGTTCTCCCAATATTATAGTTGAAGCCTTCATTGAATTTTCATTCACGTGGAGTGCTTTCAAGAATTTTTAATTTATCATATGCAATTAAAAATAAAAAGGATGAGTTATTTACGGAAAACATTGCATTGATGCATGTACTGGAGAAGAACTACAAAAGCTTCAAGGATAAGAAGGAAGACAAGTCAAAGGAAATACTCACAAGAAAATCACAATCACTTGCTTCTAGATCCAATCGCTTCCAAATCTAGCTGCTTCCAGATCCAGCTTGGTGAGAATCAAAGGCAAAAGAATGAGCTGCATGTAAAATATGAAAAAGGACAAGACTGCACCTTTCCTCTTTCTTCTTCTTTCTCTTACTCCCTCCGACAAAGTAATTAAGCGATCAATTAAATTATAAAACCTAAGTGATTGGTTTAAAAGCCATTACTTGAAGAAGTTGACTACTTGGAGATAGGTGGCAGACATGCAAAATATAAGGTTCTATCTTCAATTACAAATCATGCATGTTATGCAAAGAGGAATTCCAAAAGGGAGTTTGCCAGTTGTTTCCTTTACAACTTCCACATGTGCCAGTTCACTAAGGGCTTCCTATTTTTAATTTTCCCTCTACATGTTATAAGTAGAGGAAGAACCTACGTGTTAGAGGATCAGAATTTGTAAGCAACATTCTTGTGTTCAAGACTTTGTGCTGAAATCCTTGATAGCTATTTAAAGAAAAGGAATAGAAAGGATAAGATTTCCAGAGAACTTTTTGTTGACGGTGCATTTTGCTTCTAGATTTTTATCTCATATCTACTTATAAACTTTGTGTTATTTTTAGATCTAGATCTGAAAACTGCCTTTGCTTATAAATTTGTGTGTGTTAATATCTATTGGTTCTATATATGTGCATGCAATCAACTCTGTAATCTATTGATTGGGTTGCACATCTTCCCTATTTCTTCCATGTGTTTTATTATTTCCTTCTTCTTTAGATATTTCCTTTCTTTAATAGCTTCTTACTTGCTGCAAAACTATACAGCTATAGTTCATGAGTTGCATGGTTAAAGTAATATCCACAAATAGATACTATTAACTAAAAAATCTTACACGAGAGCCTCACCAGTAAATGAGGTAGATTTATCTCATGACTACCTAGGTTTTCAGCTATGCAGAAAATATAGCCAATTTTTTTTGGCGACTCTGCTAGGGAACAACACAAATTAGCATACCAGAGCTTTCTCGTGTTAGAAGCAGTAGATACAGTCTTTCACCAGGAAGAAGAGTGTAAAAACATCCAAATTTGGATTATCTTCAACACAATCCAGAAGCTAGAATTATTCATCAAGTATATTCGCAACGAAGATGTGCTCCTTTCATGATGCAGAATCAACCACTTGCCCCTGCAACACCTATTCCATGGGGTGTAGCCTTTAGACCTCTGAATCTTACTCCTCCTATGCATGATCTACCTAAAGGGATGAGAAATAATTTTCCAAAATTATTTGGAAATGGAAAGTAGAATCCAGATAACCACTTGGTTATTTTTTTCATATCCTGCAGAGTGCTTATAGTCGAACATGAAGATGTGTCTGTCAGAGTCTTCATAGAGACTCTGCATGACTTGGCTGGAGAATGGTTCTACCAGCTAGCTCCTGGTACCATAACCAAGTGAGATACTATGTGGTATGCATTCCTGAAAAGATTTAAGGCAACCGAAGATTCTAGTACATTGATTACTCAGCTCACTTAGTTGAAGAAGGAGCCATATGAGCACATGCAGGATTTTATTACAAAATTCCAAAGATTACTGTATAAAATTACAGCTTCTGCTTCTCTGAATAATGAGAATCAAAAGGTGTTCTTCATCAACACTTTACTTCCTGAAGTAAGCTATCAACTGCGAAGAGCATGTCCTGCTGACTTGTTAGTAGCTCAAAACATGGCAGTTGAAATTGAAGATGACCTCATCACGGCTGGAAAGATAAAGAGCAACACTTCTAGAGCTAAAAGTTCATCCTCTGCTACTACTTTTGATTCATTGCTCTAAAAGTTAGAAAATGAGATGTCAAAAATAAAAAACAAATGGCTCAAACGGCTCAAGGCAACAATACTGCCCCTATTAAGAATTTCAACAACAACGAAAACTGCATTGCTAGTTCCCAAAGATTAACAATTGAAGCTACTCCCAAAAACAACGTGGAGTGAATGAAAAAGAACAGGAAGCTGACGCTGATTAGATCGAGGATGATGATTTTGTAGGTCCTTTTGGCGACTCCAACATTAATTACCTAAACTATAAATTTGAACATGACAGTGAGAAGTTGCATGAATATGATCATGGTCATGCATATGCAGTGTTTACACAATCACCAACTCGCCAAGTGGAGGCATTAGCTGAAAAACAAATAAGGGAAATCCCTTTACCTTATTCTTTAGCTCCTAGAGTTAAGAATGCGAGTTCTTCATCTCAACAACAAAAATCAGCTCAGGTATCTGAATCTATACCTTCTTTTGACATTATTGATAATGCCAAGAAAACTAAAGTTCAAATTTTAGAAGTTGAATACCTGAGAGCTTTTCCTGAGCAGTTAAATAGGCTATTAAAATATGTACAAGCACCAGGACAATCTAATACATCAAAACACATTTTTCCTAAGCCCAAGGAAACTCCTCCCTAGAACAACACTGCAGTTGTTAAATCCTCACCATCTTCTGAAAGAGTGCAACCGTTTTATGTTTACCTATTGCTTAATGGTTTCAAGTTAAGTAACTACATTTTATATTCATGTGCTTCTGAAAATGTCATGCCAACTAAAGTTCAATATGCTCTTGGGCTTACCTTGATAAAGACCATAAAAATATGGTACTCCATGGAGACAAGTCCCTTTAATCAGATAAATCAAAGATGCACAAGCTGTTCTGGCAGCTTTTCCTGACAAGAGATTAAAGATGACAATATTAGTTACAGATATTCTTGTCTCCTACGGGAGGTTCCTGAGTAGAATCTTCTGCAAGGAGCAAGGAGGAGAACTAAAGATGGATCGGTCATGTGCTCATATTCCTATCAAGGGGATTAATCAGAAGCTAGAGCTAGAAAATAAGTCTGGGTACACGGTGACAAATCTGAAGATCCTAGATCTCAGATTATTTTTTAGGGGTCTGACCATGGTGTATACTTCTTGGAAATGGATAAAGGTGTTCTAGAGCAAGAACTTAAACCAGAGTCAGAGCTAGAGCTAGCAAAAGAAGAAAAATTTTGGACACTGGAGTTTAAAGGCACATGTTGTTCTTTTGGATCAGAAGCCAACATTTTACTAATATCTCCAGATCATGAGATATTCCCATACTCCCACATGTTGATGTTTGAGAACACCAATCATACGGTGGAGTATGAAGCAATACTTCTAGGAATGGGGAAAGCTAAAAAGAAAGAAGTAAAACTCCTCAAAGCCCAAGGAGATGTTGAACTTCTAGTAAAGCAGGTTCGAGGGAAAATGAAAGTCAAAAGAGATGAGTTGAAGCATTACAGAGATAAAGTGATTTTTGCCACACTGGATTTTGCAGCCTTCTCTATCAACTTCATTCCAACCAATTAGAACTCTAAGGAAGATTATTTGGAAGTCACAGCTGCACTATTGAATCCAGATAGACCATCATCCATATTAAGACAAGGAAAATATAAAGTGGAGATGGTCTATCACCCCAAACTCCTTGATAATGTTGAACAGTGGTAGACTTTCAATGAGGACAAACAAACATCTACATTTCTGGAACAAGGCAACTTTGACAAGTTGTATGTTGAAGGGAGTAAATCACCACCATGAAAAATAGTCAAAGGAGATGCTGATATAGGTTATAATGATAGTAGTGGAGTAATCTGACCAAAAGGTAACAAAATCCTCAAGGGTTTAGTTTCCTTAGTGAAGACTTTCGGCAAGCATGATCGGTACCTGAATAGGAACAAAGAACATGGTGATGGTGATAGTTCTTCCTCAGAAATGCAGCAGGTAAATCTAGAAATGGAGCAAGTTTATGTAGACTTAACCACCACGGAGAGAAGAAAGGATGACCCACCACTAGATGAATTTTATTAGAGACTGGGTACTCTAGTGGGACAAGAGACATGAACTGAAGGGCATGCATGAAAAATCTGATTCACTCTAGAAAGGGCCCTTCATGATCAAAAGAATTGCCAGAATGGGCACTTTATTCCTTGCTTACCGGAATGGAATTGAGTTACCTTTACCTTTCAACGGGAAACATATGAAGCTATTCAAGAACTGAGATATAGGGTAAAACCTGTTTGTATATAAATAAAACTTTGTTGTTTTTTATTTTCCTTTTATTTTGTGTTGTTTTTGTTTTCCTGACCCTGAGCCAAATGGACAAGAAATGAAACCAGAGATTCTGGGATCTCATCTTCACTCCTTTTATTTTGAAAGAGGCAAAGATGTCCACAGACGGAGCCGACTGGTGTCCCTAGATTTCACCCTGAAATCTGAGACTGCCCCATGTTAAAAAAAATTGTTCTTTTAAAAGAATGGGTCATTTTCTGTGTTAATTTTCAGAAAGTGTCTGTATTGTGTCAAGATATTCCCAAAGAGTCATATAATCCAATTTCACCAAATACCCAGATGCCCAAACTCGTTATATTTTCTCGCTGGGGTTTGCCTTCGGGAAATTTTTATTTAATTATTTTCAGCCCCGTTTGAGGTAAATTCTGCTTGGGTTTGACCCTGTTGAGGTTTTACATGTCAATGTTCCCATATACTAGTAGGGTTTCCACCAGGAATGAATCCTGAGATTTATCTGTGACTTCTGGCAATGTTTTACGTTTTTGGTGTTTTCCCGTTTTGTTTTCTATGAAATTTCTCTAGCTCAATTCCTTTATTGGTTTAGTCTGATTTCTTTCATGGAGTATCTGGAGATCATCTATGGATGTTATGCCAGAAGGAATTTTCCACAAGAGGTCTGGTTCTCTCTGAAAAGACAAAGTCATTTACAAAAAAACTTCTTCTAGGCAGGTCGCATTTTTGGGAAAAGAAGGTTTTAAGCTACAATGGGATTTTTGGTAGCAACAGGCAGGTGGGAATTATGTACCTACCTAATAGGGTACTTTTCCCATGGGTGCAAAGCCACTTAAATCATGATGGGATTATTAGAGGTAGCAAGCAAATGGGAATTTCTTACCTGCCTTATAGGGTGAAAATTCCCATTGTGAAATAAAAGAAAATCACTTAAGGCATTGATGGGAATTTCTTACCTACCTTGCAGGGTAAAAAATCCCATTATGAAAGTCAAACAGCTTAACTGGATCATGGGATTTTTGGAGCTGCACTGCAAGGTGAATAATCCCATTAGAAATTGACTTTTAAAAATAGAATTCACACTTGTCAAAAAGTGCGACCACCTTGGGTGAATAATAATGCATTTAATAGTATTTAATAATATTTAATCACCCAATTTTGGTGCCCAAGCATGAGGAAAATTCAATGCATGATGAAAGGGTAAAGAAGATTGGAAATAGAATTCTAAAATTAATAAATTTAATTTATTTAATGCAGCCCCCTGTCATGCAAAAAAGTGCGACCCATATTCAGGAGAAATAATACATTTTATAGTATTAATTAATGGATTTAATTCCTATTTTTGGTGTGTAAGGTCAAAGCATGTTGTGAAGCCAAAGTGAAATAAATGTAGCATGCTAATATTAAATAAATTTAATGGCAGCCATGAGCATGCACAAAATAGGCGCCCAAATTGAAGAGAAAAGAATGATTTTTAATTAATTAATTGCCAGAAATAGGAAGGGAAGTTATTAATTATAGAATGGTGAAGGTTATATAAGAATGGGCTACCATAATGATGGATTAATTAATTCTTCAACAAGGAAGTGTTGCCCAGACAATTTTGGCACCCAATTAAGGAGGAATTTTGCACAGAAGAAGGTGTTTTTACTGCTGGAAGGCTTCAAAGTTTCGCGCCTAGGTTTGAAGAAGCTTGAATTAAGTCTGATTAATTGTCTACATAGTGGTATAGGTTCTTAGGTGAAGTTGACAAAATTCATGCTTGCTTTGCATGCAAACAAAACATCAAATTTTGGGGCAGCAGGCGTGATACATGTAGATTTTTATAATTAAAATCAAGTGTTCATGTTTCGGTTGCCATCTTGGTCTGAATTAATTGCAGGAATTCATTACAGGTGCTTTTATAATTGAAAGGGAGCTTAAATCAATGTCCAATACATTGAACATATCCTTCGAATATGAAGAAATCTCTAGATTTTCTCTGATTGTAAAGAATTTCAACCGAATAAAGAGAAAAAGAGTTGCTCAGTGGCCATGGAGAAGCATGATGAAAGAAGATGATCAGCAGAATCATGCATAGCTTCCAAATTCAAATTGAGATTCAGATCTAGATCCAGATCTAGATTCAGATGTAGATCCAGAGCCATAATGGAAAAGGCTTCATCCTCTTGTTTTGAATGCAACCCGTGAA
This sequence comes from Taxus chinensis, assembly GCA_019776745.2. Taxonomy (NCBI): domain Eukaryota; kingdom Viridiplantae; phylum Streptophyta; class Pinopsida; order Cupressales; family Taxaceae; genus Taxus; species Taxus chinensis. Next base: position 318,714,041 of record CM034149.1, read on the forward strand.
GAAGTCAGTGCATGGAGAATTCCTTCCAGAACCTTGTGCATGTTCTCCCAATCTTCTCGTTGAAGCCTTCATTGAATTTGTATTCACCCAGAGTGCTTTCCAGAATTTTTTAATTTATCATATGCAATTAAAAATAAAAATGATGAGTTATTTACGACAAACATTACACTGATGCATGTACTGGAGAGGAACTACAAAAGCTTCAAGGATAAGAAGGAAGATAAGTCAAAGGCAATACCCACAAGAAAATCACAGTCACTTGCTTCCAGATCTAGTTTGGTGAAAATCAAAGGCAAAAGAATCAGCTCCATGCAAAATATGAAAAAGGACAAGACTGCAGCTTTCCTCTTTCTTCTTCTTTCTCTTATTTCCTCCGATAAAGTAATTGAGAGATCAATTAAATTATAAAACCTAAGTGATTGGTCTAAAATTCATTACTTGAAGAAGTCAACTACTTAGAGATAGGTGACAGACATGCAAAATAGAAGGTTCTATCTTCAATTGCAAAGCATGCATGTCATGCAAAGAGGAATTCCAGGAGGGAGATTTCCAGTTGTTTCCTTTACAACTTTCACATGTGTCAGTTCACTAAGGGATTCCTATTTGTAATTTCCCCTCTACATGCTATAAGTAGAGGAAGAACCTACGGGTTAGAGGATCAGAATTTTTAAGTAGCATTCTTTTGTTCCAGACTTTGTGTTGAAGTCCCTGATAACTATTTGAAGCAAAGGAATAGAAAGGCGCAAATTTTTGGAGAACTTTGTGTCGACGGTGAATTTTGCTTCTAGCTTTTTATCTCTGATCTACTTATAAACTTTGTGTTATTTTAGATCGAGATCTGAAATTCACTTTTGCTTATAATTCTGTGTGTGTTAATAGCTATTGGTCCTGTCTATGTGCATTCAATCAATTCTGTAATCTATTGATTGGGTTGCACATATTCCCTATTTCTTCCGTGTGTTTTATTATGTCCTTCTTCTTTAGATATTTCCTTTCTTTAACAGCTGCTTACTTGCTGCAAAGCTATACAACTATGGTTCATGAGATGTATGGTTAAAGTAATACCCACAAATAGATACTAACATATTTAACTGACAAATCTTACATGAGAGCCTCACCGGTAAATGAGGGAGATTTATCTCATGACTGTCTAGGTTTTTAGCTATGCAAACAATCTAGCCAATACACATCTAGAACTCAATTTCTCAGTTAAATGCTCAACATAGCATTAAGTCCATCCTTTTCATGGCAGTCCAACTCTGTCATGTTGGTTCATCTCTTCACTCAACCATTACCACACTGCTCGGCACTTGACTCAGCCCCCCACCTTCGATGTCATGCCTTATTCACCTATTTACATGACGATTCACTCGCCATGACTTAGTCATCAATTGCCTTCTCTAATTTTTCCAACGTGCTTTGATCCTCCTGTTGGGCCACTTGTGTGGAAGGCTTGTGTTAGTTTTCCATCCCAACATTTCCACCTGATGATTAGGATGAAATTTTCCCATGCAGAATTGCTAGCTTGTCTTGCCAAGGCATTTAATCCACCATTGCCACAAAGGCTTGAAAATCCCATCCGTAAATCTCCTATGTTGAATTGTCATTAAACTCCCCACATTATGGATTCTATTTGAAATCCTCCCATAAATTTTCCCGACTTGATTACAATGGGAGATTGAGCTTGGTGAGCCTAACAACTAGCTCAGTAAAGCAAATAAAACATTTCTCTTTGACACATGACCCGATGACATTCCACCGAGTTGCTCTATGAAAATCCATCATGCCAAGCTAAATGCTATCATTCCCCAACTTAAACCTATACTGATGTAACTTTTCTACATAATTCATACTTTTCATCTGAAATGAGCTTAGCCACACTGTCCAAGAACTTGGCATGAAAAACTCGCTTCCCCATCATCGATTTGAGATCTTCAACGATCTACCGACAACCACTCATTATTTTGGCAAGCCAACTCAATTCTCACTCCAAAATGTACTCGCCTCATGCTTCTACCAAATGATATAGATGTTTTCTGAACTCATGAGATCATCCAAAAAAACTCCTTCGCAGCGAGCTATATCTTACCTTAATGAGCTCGACTCGGTGTTGCAACATGAAAAGGCCCCTTAGTTCCTATCAATAACTTCCCAATGAGCAACTCACTTGGCTTGACTCCTCATCTTGATCATCCGCTCGATGTCACCTTATATTATATATTCACATTATATGCAACATTTTTATGAGCTCGGAAGATCGTTCTTGACTTTCCTTTGTCCAAGAAAAGGGCATATAATGAGACAACCTCCATATCTTTTAGTTAGTCCTGTGCCATGCATCCACTCATAGTATGGCTAGGTGATATGATCGATTTCAAGATAACCTTTGCATTTACTTCCAACTAAAACCTCGTGTTGAATTCTTTATGTGCTATGCCTAAACTTCTCTCAGAAAATCTCTACATAAATGATGTTAGGATGTTTACTTATGATCTCACCATTGGTTTTAGCTCAAAATCCCAAGCCCTCTGCATAAGTACCCCAATATTGGTCCCTATATCTAGCCGAGCTCTTTGCCACTTCCAATATCTTCTAGTGATGCAACTCTACAACTCGTAGCCCCACCAAATGCATCACCTCAAGCTCCTTAAAACAACGAGCTTCCTTAAATCTTAACTCATCTATGTGGATTCATTTCTCCTTAACTTAACATTGCCTTATTACGACTTGATAAGCTCACGATCCCAGCTTGGTATTATGAGTTTATTTCACAGTGACACGATCCAATCTTGTCAACATATTCAAGTATGAGCTCATTGGAATAAGATTTACTTACACCATTCACACATATATATTCTCATGATGAGAGCTCGTCGAGATTTTCCCTTAGATGACTCACTAGAGCCACAAGCTGACACTCCCCATTTTGTAAACCCCATCCTCGAGCCATTTGACATTCCATACCAAGTTATTCCTTTAACTTGACCAATCTCCTTTGGATGATGTTTGTATTTCATCAACTTAACCCAAGCCATTTTCATGTTTCCACCATGTTGAGCCTTGACGCAATGTACCCTATTAGACCAAGCTCAAGATCGATGATTTCCCCGCTTTTGAAACTCCATGGCTCAGTCAGATTACATGTGATTCAAATTGACCATGTTGATGAATGACTCACTTGTTGATGCCTGATCCAACCTCAAGGTATGCATTCTCCCTAACCATTTATACAACATGCCCATCTCCATGTTTGGTTGAGCCTTTTGTAATGTTTGATACTTCACTGAGTGATCTGGCTCGAACCCACCATGCATGAGCAACTCACTCTATCTCACTAATTTACCTTTGCACCAAGTCATGAACTCCTCTAATGTTTTTTCCATGTTGCTATTTGGTTTTAATGTAATTTATGTTTCTAACGAGTATGATACCGAGTTATCAGGGATGCTGCGTTTAACTTGACAATCAACTTACCAAGCAGCTCACCGAGCTTCTCAGTGAGTTGTTTTTGATCCTTCACCATCCTATGTAAATTTAAACCTTCCCCATTAAACTTTGGATTTTCTAGGACTTCCTCTCGATCTTGGAAGTAATGTAAATATAACAAGACCCCTAAAACATAAAATTTACCATTTTTAATGATATTCACTAAAAGTGGGCCCCAAAGCCAATTTTCCTTCTCTGAAGAAACCTTATAAACTCCAAGATGAAATTTTCTACTAATGTTCTAGAATGGTTAATGGAGCACCCTTGTTAGTTTGAAAGCATGATAGGCCTCCGTTGTCTAATTTTTTCCTCAGGGGAAAAAATGGATAACAATCACTTAACATACATTAAAACCTACAACTCATGATTGTACCTACAAATCTCTTTAAAACAGAGGTTTTTCTTCATCTTACAAGCTGACCTCGATCATGTAAATTCCACCAATAGGAGATATGAAGAATTATCTATAACCTTGATTCATTAAATTTTCAATCCCATGACATTTGGATACCACACCATGATAATCTTATCTATCGCTCTAGAACTAGGGCTTTACAAGGGTTAAATACATGTTTAGCTTGTTAACGATGGTTCACAACTGTCTTATGTCTAAATGAGCTCATTATTATTTCTAAACCTTCTTATTTACATTCCCTAACATCTCCCAAGAACTCAGACACCCATAAAAATCTCACACGTGTGGGTGAGCATCTAAAATTGACCTATCAAGCTAGGAGTGGCATTCTGAGAGCTTGGTAGAGCTCAAAATGACTTTTTTACTTCCCTCTTTGACTCTTGATGTAAAACTTGGTACAAATATCTCTAATAACATCCTTCAGCTATCACAATTTTCATTCATGCATGAACATAACTGAAACTCTCCAGACACCTTGGTTTTCCTTGTCTTCATAGTTCTTGGTTCAAAGGACCTTAAGCTTATTATATACACCTAATTTATGGCCTTGTAGACCTTCCAAACCTATCATAAAATTTCAAAACACATTCCACATGCTTAGACTGACTTCTCTGACCCATATATCATGCTATCACACCATCTTGTCTAAACTAGGTCTAGGATTAGGCCTAGAATGGCCTCTTCAACATACACTTTCACTAAAACAGAATTGATCACCACATTGCAGACCCTCATACACCTATGACACATCTTCTTGGACCATTTTAGACACCTTAAAATCCTCTGACCACCTTTAAAACTCACACTCAACACCTACTTACTTGACCATGTATCAAGAACCATGCCTACTCACCTCGTAATCATGCCACAAAAACACCTTATGCCATATCATTACTTCACTACCAATCAGCTTTCATACTTTTCAATGAATGACACCTCATGGAGACACCAATTCCACCTAGATTGACATCAATATTATTTTACATCAATGAAAAAAACACTGACCTAATTCCCATCAAGTCATTTAAAATGAAGGAAGGCTTATATGAGTGGTTAGTTATGTCATTTGGGTTAATAAATTCCCAAAGTAACTTTGTAAGACAAATGAACAAGGTGTTGAAACCATTTTTATGAAAAAATTTGATAGTATATATGGATTGCATATTGGTGTTTATCTAGACAAAGGAAAAGCACATTGAACACTTACATCGGGTAATGAAGCATTTGAAAGAAGAAGAACATATGGTGAATATAAATATGTATAGATTTATACATAAAGAGTTAATATAATTGGTTTCATAATATCCCAAGAAGGATTTTGAATTGACCTATAAAATCACGTGTAATTATTGACTGGCCGTCATCGAGAAGTGTGAAAGAGGCACACATATTTCATGGTTTAGCAAGATTCTATAAGAGGTTCATCAGGAACTTCAGATGAATATGTGTAATGATCATGGAAACAATGAGAGGAGTTCATAAATATTTTGTGTGGACAAAATAAGTAAAGTGAGAATTTCAGAAGTTGAAGCATAAGATTATATCACAACCAATGTTAACGTCACCAAGTTTTGAGAAGATATTTCATGTGGATTATGATGCAAGTAGAAAAACTATTGGTATGATATTAAGCCAAGAAGGGAGACACATATGCTACTTCTATGATAAATTGAATGATGCAAAAATGGGATAATCAACCTATGATCAGGATTTCTACGCAATATTCTAGGCATTAAAGAAATGAAGGAATTTTTTAGTTGTCGAGTGATTTTTATTTTTTATACTAATCATCAGGCGCTATAGTTATTCAATAGTCAAGCGAAATTAAACCAAAGGAATATAAAGTGGGTAGATTCCCTATTAATTTATTCTTTTGTGTTGAAGCACTACATTGGAAAAACTAACAAGGTCGTAGATGTGTTGATTATAAGAGTATTGGTGTTGACAAAAATATGCAATGAAGTCATTGAATTTGAGACCATAAGGGAGTTATATGTGCAAGAAAATTATTTTAAATAAGTATGGGAGGAATACCAAGAACCAACGTGTCTGGATAGGATGCCTTGGTTATACTATTTTATCTAGGAAGGAATATTGTTCCAAAGATCACAGTTATGTATACCATAAGGATCAATGCATGAGAAGATAAAAGCATAGTGGATGATTAGGAGGTCACTTTGGGAATAAAAAAACTTTAACACAACTAAAGGAACAATACTATTAGTCAAAGATGAGTATTGATGTGTGAAAGTATGTACACAAATTTAGGGTTTGTCAATTTTTCAAAGGGCGCAAACAAAACATAGGGTTATATTTTCCTTTACCTATACCAAGAAGGCCATGGGAAGATATTAGTATGGATTTTATGCTAGGATTTACGAGGACACGGAGAGGGAATGACTCCATATTTTTGGTATTCTATATATGTATAAATAAGGAGTATTTTATTGCATGCAAAAATAAAAGTGTTGCAACAGGGATCGTAAATATATTTTTCAAGATAATAATGTGGTTGCATGTGTTACCAATGAGCATAGTATCAGATAGTGATACCAAGTTCATATGGAATTTATGGAGGACTTTTTGGAAGAAGTTGGGAACAATTTTAACTTCTATTTCATCCTACCATCCATAGACTAATGGGCATACGGAAGTGGTGAATATAAGATCAGTTAATTTGTTATTTGGTGTTATCTAATTTTGCACACATGACAAAAATTGGACAACAGGGTCCTATTAGGGTCAAATTATGACATCGATCCCAAGGTCTCGCATTCAATCATCATGGAGATAACATGATTAAAATAATTAATAAATTACTTAGGTGAGCTCACCTAGCATCGAACAGGGTCAAATTGAGCTCAACTCGGTGACAACTTGGTGTTATCTCAGTGGAGAACTCAGTTATTTATCATTGGAGCTCAACTCGATAGGTCAGCCAAGCCCAACATTGAAAAGAGTCGGTCAAGACATGTCAATGCGAATTAATTCAACTCAACTCACGAAACAAAAAGATTGAAGATGCTTCGAAGGAGCTCAGAGCAGATCATGCCGATTCAAATCGGTTCAAAGGCTCCATGTCAGGATCAAAAATGTTGAGGAAACGCCAATGTCAATTATCTCATTTGGATGAGCCAAAGTTGAGCCACTCGGTTGTGAAAGAATACATACTTGGCTCGATGTTGAGGTATCCTTTTGGGAAATTTCCAATCCAAAATCCAAGTTTGGAGGTTCGGTGATGGCGAGCCAAGTTGGAAGTTTCGTGTCTTGGGAATCAGGAAAAATATTATCGAGCTCCAAACCATGGCATTGTAGAAAGAGGGCTTTGGGAAACTTTTGGTTCATAGCCCGATCGAGTCAAAAAAATGGTGCTGAAATCCTGCACTCCAGTATTCAACATGGAAATTCAGGAGAGCATTACCATGTAGGGATGTCATAATGGAAACCCAACACAAGAGTTCTACTCAGAGGATGATTCTGATTTGGTGGTTGAGTTATCAAGTGAGTCACCGAGGTGAGTCTGAGGGCACGACGGGAAGTGAAGACTGAGTTTGTCACTGAGCTAGCTGGGTGGGAGTTGTTAGAAGTCATAATTGGTTGAAACATAACAAACTATGTGGGAAGAAAGGAATCATTTCCTTGTACCATGAAACAACTAGGACACAGTTAGAAGGAATAATTGTGATGAAGGCATAATGTTGCCTCGATGGGTGAATAAATGGAAACCGAGGATCGAGCCTAAACAATTAATTATATCTAGGAATCAACCTTGGATGTTCATGGAATCAAGTCAGCTCGAGAGGCTGAGTTATGTCAATGAAGTATGACATGAAAACAGTTGGGATATTCAATCCAATGCCAATAGGATTTGACAGAGCTATGTGGAGGAGTTCAAGAGAAAATTGGCTGAAAGTGGATATGGCTAGTTTATACAAACAACCACGTGAGTTATAAGATCCAATTCAGCTCAATTAGAGAAGGAGCTAGGTGATAGATGGATGAGATCAAACTTTCATGACAAATGAGTCAGGGAACATTACGGGATGAGCCAAGTTGAGGCCGAGTCACTCAATTGAATTTTGTAAACATATTTCATGGAGTCGAGCCATATGAAAGAGATTGTAGAGAGCATAGGGTGTGTTCAGTTGGAAGATAAACTCAGAGTTGAGAGTGAGATATGCAGACTTCAAGGAGACACATTAAAATTGCTTGACTGAGCATGTTTTTAGGCTCATCAATCACAATCTCATTGCACGATAGGATTTGATTCAGAGATGAGCCTTGGGCTTCCGAGCTAGGAAAATACAGGTAGGATTGAGTGAGTTGCTCGATGTCAGGGCATATGAAAATATTTTTTAATCATCAAGCCACGAGAATTGGATGTCGTAGGACTCAAAGGTAGAGGTAGAAATTTTTTTTTGTAGAGGCATCGAATCATTGAATGTTGATGTGAAAATGGAAATAAATCATTTGAGCTCGGGAAAAGTTGTTTTGGAATTGGTCTGAGTTAACAAGAGACATGGTGAAACTCCTCATTCTTTTCTAGGGAGTCTGTTGAGAGCTAGTTCACCTGAGCTAAACTGAATCAGAAGGAGATTGAGTTTGGTCAAAGAAGAATGGGAACGAAAATGGAAAGCCATCAAGCTATTTGGTGATGGTGAGTACGCAGTGAGGAGATCATGGTAAACACAGATCGAGTCTTGTAGAGCTTGGCATCATGAAATGAGCTAGATAGAGAGTGAGTTACTCGATGAAGTGAATACCATATGGTAGAGTCGATGTGATGAAATTTACAAGCATCTCAATATGGGTGGTGATCAACTCGGTGTTGCTTGGTGAGTCATAGACATGGGTCTGTGTTGTTCAGATGAACTTGGTGCTCAATAGAATATAGAAATGAACTCTGAAGGAGCTTGGTGGTGGGTCAATGCACAGAAGATAATGGAGCTCGGTCGACGTGATGCTTGAGAGATGACTTGGGATGGTATGAGTCAAAGTCGAGTCACTCGGCCAAAAAATCTTTAAGAGAAAGGAGCTCTAAGAGCAAGCTTAGACAAACCGAGTTATTCATATGGTAAAATGAAGAGCTTGACAATCAGGAATGAAATGACGATGTTGGATAAATGCATTAAATTTGTGTTTGGAGTGACTCAAATAGAAGATCAACTCGGATTGAGTTGTGGAGATACCGAGCTACTCATTGGTAGGAGCTCGTTATATAGTCATTGGTCTGACTCGACGCATAGAAAATGAACAACTAGGCATAAACGATAGCTCGAGATCAAGAGGGAGATGCATGAGTTAGAGTTCCTTAAGGTTGCTCAAGTTGTTGAGATCTTGTGGCATGGATAGTGAGTTGAAGAAAATAATGAGTTTGTGAAAATGGAATCATCGAGCTATTGTGGATGGTTAAATCACTCAATGCATCAAGCTAAAAACATGGGTACTGAGACCAAGTAGATAGAAAAGTTGATAAGCTCAGTCGATGTGATGAAGGAATGTAACATGGAACTCAATAGATATGAACTCAACATCGAAGGTTTGTAACATTGGAAGAAATGGCTGAGTTTCTCATCTAGGGTAATAAGCTTGTGGAAGGGCACGTTTGGATTCATTCGAGAGTACCATATTTGGATGCCAATGCTAAAAAGTGTTGGAGAGATAGGTAACCATGAAGCATACATAAGATTAACTCACTGAGTTAAACCATGCATATAGTGAGTTAAGGCTAATAACAAGTGAGCTCATGCAGAGTTGGCTGCGAGCTTGATTCAAAGTGAGCTCGGTTTCCGTGAAGAATGGAGGCGCTCGGTATTTTTGGTACGGAGTTTTGTCAAGGAGCTCGTTAGCGGTGGGAGTTGAATCAATAAATGAGCTCAATGAAGACACATATATCACTTGGTCAGAGTTTGGGAATGATAGAATGGATGCTGAGGAGATGAGGGAGATCAAGCCCAAATCGGTGAGTTGGCTCAGAGAGCCAACCACTGAGTTGGGTCTTCTTTTTGTCCTATTTTCATGCCTTACCCCCCTCTTCAAGTCAAATGGGCTAATGTGGGGACCAAATTATTTTTTAAATTAATATTTTTATTAATAATATTTATTATTATTATTAAAATATTTTATTTAAATATTCTTTGAATTAATTGAGAAGATTAGGTCAAAAGGTAATTAATGGCACATTATGGAACCTTCTCAAGTGGTTCAACTAACTTTGTAATAAATGAATCATCATGTACCTTCAATTTAGGAAGAGAATTTATGACTCCTTCTCTCCTCACTCTCAAACTCTTCTATAAATGTAAATTGGAAGCTCATTCTAATAGGTTGGAAAAGTTAGACTTCTGAGACAAGTGCATAGTTTTCAAGAAACCTACTTCTTTTGAAATTTCTTCTTGTATGTTGAGGGAACTTTCAAGCCTCCTTTCAAGAGTGTAATGGAAACTATTTCATCTTCTGAATGTATGATGCATTATGCATGTTGTTGAAGTAATAAAAGTGTGTGTTTTGTGACTAATCTTGGTCCTTTCATCCTTTTACACTTTTTCTTTCTTTCTCATACTTGTAGGTACATTATGCAAGTTTAAATTTCTATTGCAGGTTCTTAGAGTTCTATGTTTATCAAGTGGAGTATTACATGCGGTTGAGTTGTGGTGCTTGTTCACTCTTCTCAAGTTCATCCTTATTCACTGGAAAACTGATATGCCATTATCTGATTGAATTTTAACAAAGGGAACACATGCTTCTTAGTCTTTGGTCTACAGTTTACCCTCTCTAAGTTACAGTAGGTGAAGTTGTCTTGTGGTGTATAACACCCTCTTCAAGTTAACCCTTCCTGAGTCTAGAAATACCCTTTATTTGGTGCATCACCATCCCTAGTATAGTTTAATTTCTTGTAAATCTCTTTCCCTATAACCCGTGAAAATGTTAGCATAGGACTAGATAACCATTTTTACACTAGGAGTAGTACAACACTTAGTTTAGGAAGAGGAATTCAGCCTTCTTCGGAGGTTCACCTTGAGCCCATGTCCCATATCTTGAGAGGTGATCCAATGTTTCCCAATCACCCCAAATTTCCTTTTCACATTCTAGCCATTCAAAGGGTGTAGTGATTTGGCGACAACATGTGGCTTGATAGGAAACAAGCCATGCTAATGGGATATGATATTGACACAAGAAAAATTTTCCTACAATAATTCAATTAACATGATTAGTGAAAGGACCCCATTTAAAAAATTTAATGGGATAAGTCCAAGGGGAGTCACAAAGTTATGTGAGATAATGAATAACCAAAGCATGGGGGTAGAGCAACATGTTGAATATATGCATAAAATACATGAGGAAGTGCATGATAAATTGAAAAGGATTAATCAAGGTTACAAAGAGCATGTTGATAAAGGACATAGAGCCAAATAATTTTTAGAAGGATATTAAGTAATGGCACATTTGTGGAAGGAGAGGTTTCCTAAAGGAACATATAATAAGTTGAAGATGAAAAAAATTGGACCATGTAAGATAATGCAAAAGATTGGCCAAATGTCTATAAGTTAGAGTTTCCCAAGGGATTAGAGATCTCTCCAATCTTCAATGTTTTATATTTATATAATTTCCATGGAGGGGAAACTAGTGTGCACAATGTTGAAGGAAAGTACGCAGAAGAGTTAGTTAGAGATGCATTAGAAGATGAAAAAACTTTAGACCGAAGGATGAAGCTACAAAGAAAAGGAATGAACATATGGATTTTATATTGATTAAGAAAAATATTTAAATAAATAGATGACTAGATATGATTTAAATGTAGCAGTAAATGAATAAACAATTAAGTACATAAATCACTTAGGAAAATAACCAATTAAGCTTTAAAATGGTAAGTGTAAATGAGGAGATAAAATGACTTAGTTGTTTTACAAATAAATATTAATTGTGTTGAAGTGCCAAACTAATGAACAGAGATAGGGAAGTGTCACAATTAAACCCAAGAAATTGTGTGAGTGTAAGATATACCTAGATTTGGGTGCCCATAATAGGTCAGGGGTATCTATGGGCACTCCATACCTGCTTTGGACGCCTGTGACTTCTCAGAACATCAGAAAACTAACTTGGATGGTCATGAGGTATTCTTTATCCTTTTCTTCCTATTGCTAGTATTTCACACAATGATTTCCAATGTCATTGATAACCTACAATAAAGAAGTTTCTTGTAAAACCCTCAAAAGTGCATCAAATCCCAAAAAGAAAATAATTCAAATCAGGTGTTAGGATGTCCTCAACTGTCAAACAAGTGATCTTAAAACTAAGAGATGCACTACATTTCAGACCCAATGTAGTTCTATGTGTGTTTGTGAAGATATTGTTCCCTAGGTATCTCTTGTGCGTGTCACACTTGATAGCGAACAAGCAGCTAGATGTAGATAGATGTTTACATGAAAGAATGAAATTCTCTTCTTATAAAGTGTATACATAATAATGCAATCCCTTACCCTTGCGTGGATGTTAGATGGATTATTGAATTATCTCGTAGATGCCTTTGGATGTAACCTTAGGTGGTGATAGCTAATGCTCAGTGCTTGATCCTTTATTATTGCCACATAGATTTATATTTATATGCTTCCCTTGCTTGAATTTTGTTTTTAAACCCAAAAAGGATAACTACCAAAAAGATAATATTCCCAAATGGGTAGAAAGGACCCAAAAGAGGTGATCAAAGTAAAAAGAGGTTAGGGTGCCTAGAGGGGACAAGAGCACCTCACATTGGCATCTTGGTTAGGCATTGGTGTCCAGAGTGAGAAATGTCAAAGTATGAAAATTCAGGCTGGGCCAAAAAGAGTGTAAGATCAACAAAGGAAACCAAAAGCAAGCAAATATGGAAAAATACATAGGTTAATTAGTAATTTTATTACTTGGGAATCATATGAATAGTAGTATGTGATCAATACTAGATAAATACCTAAAGTGTTTGATTCAATGTCTACATTTTCCTCCACTTTATGTTGTTGAGATAATTCTTAATAAGATAAAGTATATAAGAGTTATGTACATGATAACCATGTAGAATGAAGGTGAAAAGTGTGTCGAGAAGACAAGAAAAAACATGGAGTGATAAAAATGTGAAGCATGGAAAATAGAGAAGAATAAGTGACAAATAAGTGATGATAAATATGATGAACCTAGGGCAAGAGCATATGTGTAGATGTTGCATTGTACCTATTGTTGATGTTGTGTGATTGATGTGACTACTGCTTCTCATAAGGACATGCCTAAAAAAGAGAAGAACAAACAAGTAGTCAAATAAATGTATATGTACGATCAAAATGTGTGAAAAGTGTGTACAAGTATGCAAGAAAATGAAAATGGAACATGTGCTCCTGATCCATGATGAGTAAAGAGTGTAGAAAGGATCCTGAAGATGATGTAGAAGAATGATTTTTTCTATTGATCTCATGCCAGTTACACTGACTAAAAGTGTTTTGGGCGATCTCATGCCAAGAACATAAGAAATGTAGGGAGAAAATTTTGGTGTCATCCTCCAAAATTTAATTTCTTCTCGTAATTTGAACACCATTGCAAATGGTGTGTAAAAATTTGATTTGTTTCAAAAAAAATTGATCCAATGAAAAAGTAGAAAATGATGTGTAGTGTATGCATGTTGAGTGCTGAAAGACTATTATATTGTAAAACTAGTTGTGTGAAGTTATGAGAAATGTCTTGAATCAAAAAAATTTATGTAACTTCCCCCTGGTCACAGGTGTTCAGGAAGGGTTGGGGATGCCTAGGAATTACTGTCTGGGTCTGGACGCTAGTTTCTTTGATATGATGAGGACCCAATTCAGGGTCTGTGCCATTATTGTGACTGATGATTTTGTTGTAATGGTACTGAACTATGTTGTGTGATGACTATGAACTATTGTGTGGGGTTGCTGATTCATCCAAATGATCCCCCCCTCATTTGGGGTGCATTCGATGTCGTTGAGGAGTATGTGGCCCAAAGGAGGACTGGCCATTGTGTTGGTACTGTGACTTACAAGGGGAGGGAGTATTTTTGGTAGAAACCAAGGCACATGAAAAAAAATGGCTAAGATACAAGTGTTAGTACAAGTAAGATAAACACGCATGTAAAAGGTAATGTGTAAGCTAAGAACACAAAAAGACAATGTAAACACACACAAAGACAAAGAAAACCGTAAAAAATGAGTTTCAAACATAGGAAATCACTCACAATGTCATAAGATAATCAAGGTCATAGTGGCTACAAGCATACACGTAATCATATAATAAGGAAGACATAGGGAAAATCTAACAAACAATGATAGACAAGAGTACACAATGTAACTTACAACCATGAAAGAGTATAGACATGCAAGACAAATGTTGCACATGAAGCACATATTAGCATGTTATAAATATAGAAAGTATGTCGAGGAATGTATAATATAATACAATAAAGTGCTATGAAAAATGAAACAATAGCACCTATAATGTACGAAAGTGGAGGCCCCCAGGAGTTGTTGTGGGACTGGTATGAGGTGTTGCGCCAAATATCCTTGCTACGTGTAAAAATATATGTAAAGCATGTGATCACAACCAAAAGGCAAGTGAATTTGCATCTGTGTATAGAAATATAATGACATAAAATATATTTGAATATCATGTGTAATAGAGTGTACATGTAACAACTACATGGAAGCAAGACTAGATGCGACCAAGATATGCAATATGTTATGGATGAGATAGAATGGAATGCATAGTGAATAATAGGAGAATCACCCCCCCTTGGAAAATGCAGATGAGTATCCATGTGATGAGGCTCATTTATACATTCCCCCTCAGTAGTCAAGAATGAATCATATAACAAGAGTGCATCATTGGGAAATGGTTTGAATTGGGCGCGCTAGAAAGATGTGAGCGATCAAATATAGAGCGTAGAGAAATTACATGAGTGAGTGAGTGAATGAATGCGTGAGTGTGGTGAGGTCAATTTTATATTTATACCCTCAGTATTTGAGTATGTACTATGGAACTAAAGTGCATCATAGGGTAATGAGTGCAACATGTAGAAGTAGAGGCAAAAAATATTTTTTGTGAACGTGTAAAGTAGATGTTGTGTAGAAATATATAAATGTGTGAAATGTGTACTGTGCAGTGTGTGAGGTTCATGTGCATAATATGCCCTCAACTATCAAGTATGAACCAATGGACGAGAGTGCATCATTAGGTAGTGACGATAAAAGATTATATCAAGATGTACACGATGTGTGTGAGAGACTAGACACGAAGTGTAGTGTGTGTAAGACAACTGAGAATTATAGAAATAAAGGAGGGTAGGAGAATAAGTATAGTGCCTCCAAATGTACATTTATGAGTATGTTATTCAATGAAATTGAAAGATGATGGTCCTCGATCCGATGCTTGCAAAGATAAAGGTGTGTGACCATGCTCTAAGATGGGCAGTGCATGAGACACATGTTGTATCGGTGAAAGGGAATGAGACCTAGGAGATAATGGAGACCATAGTGAAAGAGACCATGATGGTGATTTGTATTCATTTGAAGGGGATTGTAGAGTTGATTGAAACCTATGTGAATCATAATGTAGAGTTGATGGACACCTATGTGAATAATAATGTAGAGGTGATGGACACCTATGTGAAGAAAAACAAGGTGGTGATGTATACCTATGTGAAGGAGTTATCTAAGTTGTGGACCTATACTGATATGATGGACTAGAAGACTGATGAGAACATGGAGGTTGTGTGTGAACATGTGAGCTAGAATCAAATTTTGCTTTAAATTCAAGAGGGTGTAAGGACCTAGATGCCCTAACGAGTGTAATGACAACTTGAAGGGGAAGTTATGGCCATGGAGTGGATGGAGAAAAACCATTGATAATTATAACTTTCCTATTATGAATGAACTTTAGACACAAATTATGCATGGAGATGATATCCTTAGTTGCATGGATCTAGGGGATACCTAAGAGCATGTCACACCATTTGATGGAAGGTGTCACAAGAAAAGGCT
Source organism: Taxus chinensis (assembly GCA_019776745.2). Classification (NCBI taxonomy): domain Eukaryota; kingdom Viridiplantae; phylum Streptophyta; class Pinopsida; order Cupressales; family Taxaceae; genus Taxus; species Taxus chinensis. Next base: position 318,729,959 of record CM034149.1, read on the forward strand.
CAAGAATGGTAAGAGGACCGAATGTTACTAGAAGTTAACATATCCATATGAATTAGGAATTGGATATGAAATCTACAAGAGTGGATAGCCAATAACGATAAACAATGCAATAGAAAACGTCCTAATGTGAAATGATGGACTAACCATAGTGTTATTGATATAATTCGATCCAATAGAAGCATTAATGTGCAAGCGACCAGAAAATAATATAGCGTGATAGTCATGATCGGAGAAAATAGTGATCAATGGAGAGGGTTCAACATGAGAAACTAGAAAATAAAGAGCCCCTGATGCAGGAGAAGGCACAACGTGATATGTATGATTGGCTGAAGAGTTTTTCACTTATTTGTCACGTTTTGGAAGAGGATTGTTGAAAATTTTGATCTTGTGATTTTCATTGACTAGTGTAGAATCTTTAGGCTCTAGAAGCTCAATTGCATTATTATTGATGAGATCTTAGATAAGATTATGAAGTTTGAAGCATCAATATGCATAATTTTAAACACATTGATGATAGTCGCATATGAAAATTTCATTTTAATTACAACCTTTTGGATGAGATGGGTCCAAATTGAGTGGAGGAAGCATAATAAGTTTCACTCGATAAGTATGGTAAAATAATATGTAAAGTGATAGTCAATTTTGTAAAAGTTCTCTTAGGCGGTTTCCATTAAATTTCTTTAGTATTAGAGATAGTGTTGACAATTTCTTTAGCTTTAGTAGGTTTTGCAATTGGCTTAAAATTTGATTTACTTTTAAAGCACGTAGAAGATGAATCCTATTCTTGATACTTAAGCTTTCCTATAGATAATGTTTTTTTGTTTTTCGTATCTTAAGAGTGTGACAAAAATGATCAAATGATGGAGAGGTTTCATAGATAACACTCTCTTGAAGAGGTGATAATAGATTGTGATCAAATAAATCTTGAAGTTCAGAGTCCACGAGCACATTAGACATAAGCTAAGTTATTATTGTATCATAAGACATAATCTACTAGATGTTCGTTATATCCTTGTTTAAGTTGAGTGTATGAGATCCTAGAGCCAATATTGATGGAGAAATGAGTTATAAAATCATAGACTAAATGTGTAAAATATGTTATTGAGTGGACAGGTAGATCATAGAACCAACACATGGCATAATCGTGGAGACTTCTAGGAAAGATTTTAGCTAAGAGAGTATGATTATCCACAAAATATAGACATGCCACATGAAATGCTCAGAGATGCTCTTAAGGGTCACCATAACCATTAAAAATGGGGAGCTTGGGAGTGAAAAAATTAAGTTGAAGTGGATAAGTAGAAATTACAGGTGTGAAAGAGTAGGAAGCAACAAAGTGGAATCTAGAGATGGAGATGCACGAGAAGTATCCTATTGCAATTGATGGATTTTAACTTGAAGTTCTTGATAAAGGGAGGCTAAGTCTTGAGTGCTAGCAAAAGAGACTTGCTGCATGTGAGAAACAAGAGGTGGAGTGAAATGGTTGGTGGGAGTAGGGAAAAAAATAGGAATAATAGAAATCGGCGGTTGAGTAATGATAGACATGGAAGTGGGGATGGATGAGGTTACATTATGCTCCACAATATTGGTGGCTTCCTCACGAGAAACAAATAAAATCATGTCTATATCCTGAGGATGCTTAGCGAGATGATTATTGAGGTCACAAAGATCATCATCAGTGAATGTTATAACCATGGTGAAAATAAAATAAGACTCCTAGAAGTAAAGGTGGGATCGAACATGGGGTTAACCAAATGATTACGAAAAATATTTAAATAAATAGATTCCTAAATACGATTGTAATGTAGTAGTAAATGAATAAATAATTAAGTACATAAATGACACAAGAAAATAAGTAATTAAGATTTAAAACCCTAAGAGTAAATGAGGAAATAAAATGAATTAGTTTTTTCATAAATAAATTTAGAATATGCCGAAGTGTCAAACTAATCAATAGAGAGAGGAAATTGTTGCATTAAAACCCAAGAAATTGTGCGAGCATAAGATATAACTAGATTAGGACACCTAGAATGGGTCAAGGGTGCTTGCAGGCACTATAGACTTGCTTTAGATGCCTGTGACTGCTCAGAACCTTAGAAAACCAACATTGGAGGGTTGCGAGGTAATTGTTTCCTTCGTTGCATGTTGCTAATATGTCACACAATGATTGTTGATATCACTGATAACCTATAATAAATAAGTGACCTTCAAAACCCTAAAAATGCATCAAATCACAAAAAGAAAATAATTAAAATAAGGGATTAGATAGTCATCAGCTATCAAATAAGTGATCTTATGACTGAGAGATGCACTACATTTTAGACCCAATGTAGTTCTATGTGTGTTTGTGAAGAGATTATTCCTTAGGTGGCTCTTGTGCATGTCTCACTTGATAGCGAGCAAGTAGCTAAATGTAAAAGATGTAGATATATGTGTGCATGAAATAATGAACTTTCCCTCCTATGAATTATATGCATAATAATGTGTTCCATTTCCCTTGTGTGGATATTATATGGATGATTGAATGCTCTTGTAGATTCCTTTGGATGAAACCTTAGGTGGTGATAGCTAATGCTTAGTGTTTGGTCCTTTATTATTGCCACATAACTTTATATTTATATGATTCCCTTACTTGAATTTTATAAATAACCTCGAAAAGGATGACTACCAAAAATATAAGATGCTCAAATGGTTATAAAGGACCCAAAAGAGGTGAGTAAAGTAAAAATAGGTCAGGGGAATCCAAAGGGGATGAGGGCACCTGACACTGTCCTGGCTTGGTTTTGGTGTCCAGAGTGAGAAATGTCAAAGTATGAAAAGTCAAACTTGGCAAGATGGAGTGTAAGATAAAAAAAGGCAATAGAAAGCATGAAAATATGGCCAAAGACATAGGTTAATTAGTACTTTTCTTACTTAGGAATCATATGAATAGTAGTATGTGATCGGGACTAGATAAATACCCAAAGTGTGTGATTTATTGTCTACACATACTAGAATTAAGGGTAATAAATAAGATATGTGAAAGAGAATACAGGGAAAATTTAGTAAAATAAAAGGAACACACAAAAGAAGATACAACATGGTTAAGTGTGAAGGATCTTGGTCTATTAGGCCATACTTTGGAGCTGACTCATGAGATAGAGCTCACTTTTGTTTACCCATGATGTTTTATACAGGAGCTTCTCAAAAGAATTAGGTGACTTTATATATTTTGGGAAATTTTGGATAAGCAAGGTAGTAAACATAATAATTTAAATATATCAACAAAGTAACTAAGGTGCGGACTAATAATGCATGATAGTGCACCAAGATTTTGAAGAAGGAATACATGTAAATTTGATAGGATACAAAGGGGGGGAGATGTTGGAACCAAGCACATGATTTTGGATTGAACCCAATAAGGGGAATGCAAATATTTGCACCAGGAAATCAAACTTTGCACAAAGAAAATACATGAAGGTAGAAAATGACAAAGTGGTAGGCATGCGAATGATTCAACTTAAGGCATGACGTGGAGTTCCATATGGACTTATCTCAGCTGCCAATCTAGAAGTAGTTGGCTTCCATTAATGCACAATAGTTAGAATTTGGGTTTGAGCAGTAGATAAAATTCAAAATCCTTATGTGTGGAAAATATTGATTATAAATGCATGCATGAAACCTTGTTTTAAGGTTAGAGGCTAAAGGCACTTAGAGGAGGAAAATTTTTTAGAGTCATTAACCCTATAACTCTTTAAACTATAAATACCATTAACGATTGATTATTATATATGTCATATCACTTTTAAGGAATAAAATTTAAATTATTGAGTGAATATTCTATTTTGTTTACTCTAAAAGCATCACATGGTCATCTTAATTCAACCGGTTCAATGTCAATAAGAATTTGATTAGGCCTATGGATATGTTAGCTTAAGTCTTCCATAGAGATAGGTTAATGATAATCCATATGGGAGGCGGGATAAGGAAAATATCCTCCATTGAATCTACGAGGGGTTGAGTCAATGTTTTGGATGATATTTTAGGGAAAATTCAATATTAGGAGAATTTATGACATCTTCTTTCATAGTATTGTGATTATAAGGTCGTGTTATAATAGGTAGTTTATTCTAACTATGATATTGAGGTTGATATTTCCTCAGTTGAGGTTATAAAGCGTATGGGTAAGATATTATTTTTGTTTAACTTACTTGATGACATCCTCCAAAGTGATAGGATAAAAGGACCTAACCTTTTATTAAAGGAGAGGTTCAAGATCATCGAGAAATATATAATAAAGACTATTGTCAATAAAGGTATGACCAGTTATGTTATAAAGGGTTTTCCATCCCTTAATGAAGGATTGGGTAGTTTTATTCTCACCATGTTTACAATTAATAAAGGAATTCAAATTATTTTTGGGTAGATCTTGACATTGAAATTACTTAATTACTATATTTATCAATCCCTCGAGTTTAACAGTGGATTTATATAGAAGGTTATAATACCAATCTGAAATGTCACTCCTAAGGGTATCTAATATCTCGGTAGCAACATAGGAGTTATCTTTAATCATGTAAATATAGATATTGCCAAATTCATTAAAATGAATATTGGAATGAATTGAATTGTTGTTAGTAAGAGAAGGGGTAATACATCTTAACTCCACAATAGTTATTCAATGAACCAAAGGTTCATTCTAATTATGTTGGAGTGCCTTATTAGATATGGGAGGTTATAATATCATAATCATATTGGGATTTACAATTGGATGTGGACTTGCTATGAAGAATCCATAGCTGAGATAACATGGATTTCTATGGATGGTCTCAAAATTTATAAATACAAAAATAAAAAAAAACATGAGATAGCCACTTTTTTTATGCCTAGTGAGCATATTATTTATTATGATGATGGCATAAATTGTACTTGTATCCTTGGATGGAAGGATGACGTATGTCTCGTTGTCATGAAATATTTTACTCTGGAAGGATAATTTTGAAGTATTTTCTCTTTTCACCTCTCCATCCTAAATCTCTTCCATAGGAACCAAGCTATGAGTTTTGCTTTCTTCCTCTATAGGTCCCTGCTATCCACTATTGCTGATTTTAAAAAACAAGAAACTTTATTTTCCTCTGCATTAAGGTTTGATTCTCCTATTAGTATAAAAGGGAAAAACCATTATCGTTGCCCATATTTTGAATGATAATGATCATGAGTATGACAAATAAACCCTTTTGTCTACCTTCAAACGTATGAATACAATGAAATGGAAAGACACCCCCGAATGGATTTTTGATGTTCTATGTAATCTGAAACATGGGGTCAAGAATGTGGGTGAAATATTTGGTAGTAGGGAGAGAGATTTTTTGGACTGGGAGGCTAGGCTTATGTGTTTCGATTCAACTACTGATACCACTCTTAAGGTCAATAATAATTTTATTTAGAAATTGAAGGAGTGCCACCATAAAATAGAGGTCAAGAACAGAATAATTAGGGGAATACAAGCTTATTTTTTCATGCAAGAGAAAAGGGTTTCTATCCTTTAGGACCAAGTGGCAAAAGTGGGAAACAATAAGCCAAATATGTGGTTGGTCCTTAGTAGTTTTGACAGTGAATATTATAAGACTAATGGATATACTGAAATAGAGACCATGAACACCCACATTGAGGATAAGGAGGAGAAAATACCAAAAGAACTGGAGATTGTGGACACCAAGCCTATGGAAAAGGATGTGAAGATACCTAAGCAGGTGATTATCAAAGTTACAAACAAGAAGGATGACAGGATGAGTGATAGAAACCACAAAAAGGGTATGGAGAAATAATTGCAGCCCTTTTGTTTTCCTTTTGTTGTTTATGTTCCTAGGGTCAATAAATTTTCTCTTTTGGTTTATGTATTTTGATAGTTAGTCTAAAAATGTATTAGTTATATTCAGAATTTGTGTTTTCTGGCTCTTTTATGTGGTGGACTTCTATCAAGATATTTTGACTTTTCCCCTTGGCTTTGAAAGTAATGATAAGAAGATTATTCCAATCCACGATCTTAGATGATAATATCACATCACGTTAGATTTGCAAAACAAAAGAGCTAAAATACCATATATGGAAATCCATCATAATCCATAATCCTCAATACTTTACAATACAATGAATTAAATTACTCAATAATAAATATTTACATATAGGAGGAGGGAAGTTCAACTACTACCTAAATCCATGGTGAAGAACTCCCACTAACTAATACTGGTAGTTAAGTTAACTCCAAAAGACTAGTAAGCTAACTCTACATAACTAAGATGCTAACTCAACACAACTAGTACGCTAACTCAACACAACAAGTACACCTAGGAAAGCTAACCCAACAAGTGTATGGCTAACACAAAGGTAAGAATTATCCTAATAAATAAATAAAAGTATAAATAATAACCTACACTAACACCCTCCCATAAGCATAGCTTAATTGGGTGAAAAATAATATGGGTCCTGACAACAAGGCTTGATGACATACCCACATACAATAACTGAGAAAATTGGACACCGCAAGGTACCAAAAACTAATAATAACAAAGTAGAGAGAGAAAAATCTAGCTACATGATATCCTAAGAAGATTGGCTCTAAAAACTCATACAATACTGAAGAATTTTGGTGCGCATTGTGGTCTAAATCCACTTCTCGATCATAGAACTCAAAAACAACTGACACTTGGCTTCACTAGAATAGCTCCATGCAAGGAGAGTACCAGTGGAATAATGTCAAAAGTGAAAAACAATCACCAAACATAATTTGATCAACTGCTACAAATAGATGTGCCACGATCCAAGAACAACCAAGGAAAGAACAAAAGATCCAAATAAATAGGAGTGCCATGATCTAAGAAAAGGCAAGGTAACAAGGTAATGACACAAAATCTGAAGAAGCAAGATCAACTGCTATAAATAGGTGTGTCATGATCCAAAAATAATAACCAAGGCAACAAGGCAAGGATACGAGATCCAAATAAATAGGAGTGCCACGATCAAAGAAAAACCAAGGTAACAAGGAAAGGACATGAAACCCGAAGAAACAATATCAACATGTAACAGGAAAGGAAATGAAACCTAAAGAATCAGTATCAACATCACACCCTCTCATACTGCTGAATGGGTAGAGTGACATCATAGATTTGTATGAGTTTCCAAAATCAACTACTCGAACACTGAAAAAATAACAATGGGCTTCACCAGAATAGCTCCCCCACAAGAGAGACTGTCAACATGCCAAAAAAATGTCAAAAATACAGATCCAAAATATCTCAACAAACAAGAGAGATATAAATGTATACACCCATAGATACAAGAATGCAACACCCAAAACTGTAGGGCGTTGGGCTCAACTGAAATTACATCCACAAGTGATTACAACACCCTCACAAAGTTGGCACTTTATAATTAAGTGCATGTAAGTATTATAATGAGTAAAATTACTTTTTATATTTGAAATATGTGTATAAAAAATTCACCAATGATTATATCTCGAAAAAATACACAACTTAAAAAAAACGAGCACCTTAATCTGAGCTACATATCAAAAGTTATGAGCTCTCGAAGGTTTGGCTATTAAAATAATATTTTAATGCTGATAGTTTTTTAAAAGGTACACGTGACACCCAAATGTCCAAATGGTAAAAGATTGCATCCACATGATACATGATTGCGACCAAAGGATAAAAGCCTACACCCAAAACCTAAATTCTAGAGGGTAAATCATTGCATCCAAAGGGTGCACATCTTTATCCAATGGATAAAAGAATGCAACTAGAGGGTACAGATCTACATCCAGTGGATAAAATATTAATCCAAAACAAAAATATATAGAGGGTAAGAGAATGCATCTGAAAGGTACATGCTTATATCCAATGGATAAAAGAATGCACTGGGAGGGTACAGATCAACATCCAGTGGATAAAAGACTGCATCCAAAAAAAAAAATCCAAAGGGTAAAAAAATACATCTAGAAGGTACACGCTTATATCTAATTGATAAAAGAATTCACTTAGAGGGTACAGATCTACATCTAATGGCTAAAAGACTCCATCCAACATAGAAATATCTAGAGGGTACAGATCTGCATCTAAATTTGACTGTCTCGAAACATGGTCAAGTTTACAGTCGATTCTAGGGTTTTAGCACCTTCCAAATCCAATAGTGCACTTTGTTTTGCATAAAAATGCATGTTGTAGAAAATTTCTAACAAATTTCAAATACATTAAAATAATAAACCCTTGCTTGCAAATAAAAACTTACAGATGGATGTCTCCATCATCTATCTCTCTAATACCATGAAAAACACAATAAGAAGATTATTCCAAGCCATTATCTCAGATGATAATAGCACACCACATTAGATTTGCAAAATAGAAGACCTAAAATACCATATATGGAAATCTGTCAAAATCCATAATGCTCAATACATTACAAACAATGACTTGAATTACTCAATAAGAAATATGCACAAATAGGAGGAAGGAAGTGCAACTACTACCTAAATCAGTGGTAAATAACTCCCACTAAATGATATTGGTAGTTAAGTTAACTTCAAAAGATGAGTAAGCTAACTCCACACAACAAGTACACCTAAGAAAGCTAACCCAACAAGTGTAGGGCTAACACAAGTGTACGAATTATCCTAACAAATAAATAAAAGGATAATTAATAGTCTACACTAATAGACTTTTTATTGGTTTTATGTCAAAAATGGATTCTTTCTATGTATAGGTTTTTTTTGTCCCCTCAAAACCAAACTCCTTTTATCTTATCCAAAAATAACAAGTAGATGTCGGGGTGGAAATTGACTAGGAATGCCCCACTTAATTTTATCATATTTGAATAAATTAGATATTAGTAGTAGCTTGTTCTTGACTCATTTAGTTAATGATTTGTTTTGGATCATTGATAGGAAATTGAGAAGGATTTTGGGAATTCGTAATGGTGGTAACCCATGTCAAATGAGAAGAAGTGGTGTTAGAAGTATAGGTGGGAAAGTCATTATTTGGCTTGTCGTGATGGTTGGAATATTTCCCTAAATTTACCCATATTCTTCCTTGCGAACTTGGATACGCTTATGAGGTTGATCAAAAAAAATTTGGTAGCCTTGGATGGATTATTTAATTTTTAGATTCAAGTCGGCATATACATGATCTATGTTATTATCCTCTTCTTCAAATTCTTCCTCTAGCGTATTATTGGTATGAGATCTAGTATTCCTTTTATTAGTTACAATATTGGAAATATTGTTGGTAGTTGTGTACCATATTGCAATCAAAGTAGAAGGGGTTTGGTTAAGGAATGGAATCCCAATATTTTATTTTATAATAAAAATTTTGTTTGGTATTTGTAGACACCTATAATTACACCTGATCAATTTAAATACTTAAATTGCACTAATTATCTCCTTTCCCGCAAATTGACGACATATCATTAATAGCACTCATCTTCTCTTCCATTGTCGTTAATTGATTACATTACGCTAATTAGTTAAGTTGCCTATCCGACACATACCCTAATTAATGACCCTTCGTTAATTAACACCTTCTATCTATTCTAATTAATTATTATTAATTAATTAGCCTCCCTTCTCATTAAATCAATAAATCACTATTTAATTGGTTTAAATCCCTTCTAATGGTCCAAATCACACTAATATCCATCTAAAAGCTTATAAAAGCTTGCACATGTATTAATTAAACATCTTGATTAATTAATACGCCCCCTTTATCCACATGAGCCATTTGAGGACAAACTAAACCCTCCTAAAGTTAACTCAACCCCATCTAAACCCCCCTTATCCATAACTAACTCTACATCTCCATTTATCCCACATTCATGAGGATGTGTTGAATCCTTCATCCTTTGGGCTATATAAACAACCCTCCCTCTATTTCTACATCTACACCTAAATCTCTCAAGAGATAAAAGTAAGCACATAGTTTCATACTAATAGCCTTTTGTCATTCTTGAGCCCACCATCCTCCATTCTTGAAGAGCTAAGCCTCACACCCAAGCATCCATTGAAGGATCAAAGTAATAAATATATCTTGATTGCCATTTGGACTATTTAGGTCCATTTTAAATGTTTAATTAGGCAATTAAGGGGAATACAGTTCATCAATTTACATTTTGTTTTGATTATATTCAAAGTTTTTAATGTCAAGGGTAGGACTTGCTCATTTCTTCATCATGATGGTGTGATTTCTCATTTTTAGCTAGGTTAGAAAGCTATTTTTTAGGTGGTAGTTTCCTTGCTCTAAATTTGGTTAAATTTGTATAAACACTTGCACACATTTGGCAAGCCCGATGGGACACTTAGTCCCATGGCATTTTAGTTTAAATTTCATTGTTTTGGCTAACTTTTGATAAGCATATGTAGTAATTAATGTCCATTTTTTTGGATTTTTTGCTCATTTGATATGTGTAACTTCATGTTCATAGCCTTAATTTTAATGGGTTATTGCCATTCTTAAGCTAACTTGTCAAAATTTCGAGATATTGTGAAGTTTCTTGTGTTTTTGCTGTAATTTAATTACAGGTCTAGCGTAGGCACAATTTTAGGGGTGCAGGCGTGATTCTTGTGGCACAGGCATGGTTTTTGGGGTGCACACATCTCTCTGGTGGCGTAGGCACACTGTTAAGACATGTCACTCTGTCTGTCGACCCTTGGCGCATGCACGCTAACCCTGACGCACATACCCTAACCAACGCATAGGTACGCTAACCCGAGCACATACGTCATTTCGTTCAGTACCTTCATTGCATTCTGAAACTTGTCAAATCAGTGCACACGCCCTAACCATGACGCACATGCGGTTTTAGTGGTGTAAGCACATTTTTCTAGTAATGTGGTTATTTTGTCTATTTTTCTCAGAGTAGCGCATACACTATTTTTATGGCACATACACCTCTCTGGTGGCACAGGTGCTTAATTAATCCAAAAATTCCACAGAGTGGCGCAGGCATTGTTTTAGTGGCGTAGGCACTTTTTTCATGGTGCACACATCTCTTGGGTGGCGCAGGTACACTGTGAGCCAAAAACAACCTTTGGTGGCACATACACCCTAACCCACATGTAGGCGCTAAAAAAGGGGCACAGGTGTCCTTTTGCATTTTTGAAATTAAAGTGATGATGTACTAACATTCTTACAAGTTTATCTAATCACATATTTGTCTTTGTAGTCTGTTTTTACATGTTTGTATTTTATTAGGTAATATTTTGCATTGTTTACTAATAGGAATATGGATTGTGTATTCTCTTCCCTCACGTCCCTTGGGGTGATCTTGGGAATGAGAAACGATTCTTAAGTCCTTTTGATGCTTTGAGATTGCTAAGAGTATTTGAGTTAGAATTGGTTAATTTGGCATAGTTGAATTAAAGTGTTTTTCCATTTGATATCTTTTTGGATTTTTGGAGACAATCACATATGCTCTTCTCTTACGTTGTTGGACGATCTAGAGAATCAGAAATGATGCCTTCTCTTTTGATGGAAAACTACTAAAAATCATCTTAGAGGACCAAAATGCTTGTCAAAGAACTGAGAAATTGAAACAAAAGTCAAAAAACTACTAATATAGTTGTTATACAGATTGCCAAATGGTGTTCGAGTAAACCACTTCTAACTAAAAAAGATAAAATGAACAACATATTCAAAACATTATATTATAGTGTTTCGTGCGGAATGTTTCGGCTCTGCAGAATAGACTTGCTTCTATCCTATTATTCCTTCGAGAAACAGATAAGGGTTAGGGCTAGGAGGAATACCTGTTGAATGTTGAGATGGTGTGCGCGTACCGTAGAGAGAGATCAGATCGACTGCGAAGAACTCCTTTTTGTCTTGGAAGGACTACCTGCAAGTAAGAATACAAGACCACAAGATTTTAATTAGACAACAAATGAGGGATCTGCCTTAGGCCCAGGAAATATAAAAACTTCCTTTCGAAGGTGGTCAGTTCCCCTTTTAATACGATTTAACACAAATGATAATAAAGAAAGCTATTGCAAAATCACGATTTAGGTATCTCATTACAAAGCAATAGAAACTAAACTATCAATAATAAAGCATCATGTTGTTTGTTTGGTTACTGGTCGTTGACACGTTCAGGTTGAGTTATAGGGATAAACCAGGCTGGATTTGGGGTTGTTAGGTGGCAAATAGGTGAGCAAAAGGGTTTTGGGTATAAGTCACAGTGACCGACGGTGGTCACTGGGTAACCGACCATGGTTAGAGAACCGCTGCCAGTATAGGATAATCGACACCGGTAGGGTCAGTGATCTAGGTGCTTCTGGGTAGAGATTGGTTGTAAGGTGATTATGGGGTTATTGAGATTGGGGGATGGTTGAGGGGAATGATGGGAGGATAGGGAAGACTCCGAGTGTGGTAAAATGGCCTTCTGGGCAATATCAGGGTGTGTGGGTGAAGGTTAAGTGCAGTAGTGGCTGGTAGTAGATCTAGGAATAAACTTATGATTACTATTAATCAACAGGCTCAAGAAAATGGTGCTTATAACATATTACTTACTTGCCCTTGATGCAGATGCAAGTTTCAGGACTGTGATGATGAAGACAGGACCCAAGTTGGATGCAGTTTTCTTTTCGGATGCTCGGATGAGTGTTACTGGGCTCTGGTTATTCAGTTGCAGTCTTGGGCTTGATGTCCTTCTCTGTAATCTCTTCTTATTTCTTCACTTGTCTCTGCTCGGCCAAGCAAAATCTGGATTCTCTCGATGATTTCTCCTTCTCCTGATCAAATGAAAATCCGATCCCTTGTTTTTGGTTGGAAGTGGTCATTTACAGGGAACCGATGGCGATTACACAACCGACAGCAGTCGAGTAGGAACCAGTATCGGTTGGGTCAAAGCGGGCTATTTTTGGTAAAATAGCCAGCTTTCCCTCCTTTTCTTCCG